>OX578060.1:53573171-56103171 GCA_951215215.1 Andrena trimmerana | reverse complement strand
GTGACCAGTGACGACTGACCAGTGACCAGTGACCAGTGACCAGTGACCAGTGACCAGCGAAAGTGACAAGTGACCCGTGACCAGTGACCAGTGACCAGTGACCAGTGACCAGTGACGAGTGACCAGTGACAAGTGACCAGTGACAAGTGACCAGTGACCACTGACCAGTGACCAGTGACCAGCGACCAGTGACCAGGGACCAGTGACCAGCGAAAGTGACCAGTGACCAGTGACTAGCCAAATTGAGCAGTGACCAGTGACCAGTGACCAGTGACCAGCTAAATTGACCAGTGACCATTGACCAGTGACCAGCGAAAGTGACCAGTGACGAGTGACCAGTGACAAGTGACCAGTGAGAAGTGACCAGTGACCACTGACCAGTGACCAGTGACCAGTGACCAGTGACCAGTGACCAGTGACGAGCGAAAGTGACCAGTGACAAGTGACCAGTGACCAGCGAAAGTGACCAGTGACGAGTGACCAGTGACAAGTGACCAGTGACCAGTGACCAGTGACCAGTGACCAGCGACCAGTGACCAGTGACCAGTGACCAGTGACCAGTGACGAGTGACCTGTGACCAGTGACCAGTGACCAGTGACCAGTGACCAGTGACCAGTGACCAGTGACGAGTGACCTGTGACCAGAGACCAGGGACCAGTGACCAGTGACCAGCCATATTGACCATTGACCAGTGACCAGTGACCAGTGACCAGTGACCAGTGACCAGTGACCAGCGACCAGTGACCAGTGACCAGTGACCAGTGACCAGTGACCAGTGACCAGTGACCAGTGACCTGTGACCAGCGAAAGTGACCAGTGACCAGTGAACATTGCCCAGCGACCAGTGACCAGTGACCAGTGACCAGTGACCAGTGACCAGCGACCAGTGACCAGTGACCAGTGACCAGTGACCAGTGACGAGTGACCTGTGACCAGTGACCAGTGACCAGTGACCAGTGACCAGTGACGAGTGACCTGTGACCAGTGACCAGGGACCAGTGACCAGTGACCAGCCATATTGACCATTGACCAGTGACCAGTGACCAGTGACCAGTGACCAGTGACCAGTGACCAGCGACCAGTGACCAGTGACCAGTGACCAGTGACCAGTGACCAGTGACCAGTGACCAGTGACCAGTGACCTGTGACCAGCGAAAGTGACCAGTGACCAGTGAACATTGCCCAGCGACCAGTGACCAGTGACCAGTGACCAGTGACCATTGACCAGTGACCAGTTTCCAGTGACAAGTGATAAGTGACCAGCGACCAGTGACCAGCGAAAGTGACCAGTGAAAAGTGACCAGCGAAATTGACCAGTGACCATTGACCAGTGACCAGCGAAAGTGACCAGTGACGAGGGACCAGTGACAAGTGACCAGTGAGAAGTGACCAGTGACCACTGACCAGTGACCAGTGACCAGCGACCAGTGAACAGTGACCCGTGACCAGGGACCAGTGACCAGCGAAAGTGACCAGTGACCAGTGACTAGCCAAATTGAGCAGTGACCAGTGACCAGTGACCAGTGACCAGTGACCAGTGACCAGTGACCAGGGACCAGTGACCAGTGACCAGTGACCAGTGACCAGGGACCAGTGACCAGTGACCAGTGACCAGTGACCAGTGACCAGTGACCAGTGACCAGCGAAATTGACCAGTGACCATTGACCATTGACCAGTGACCAGTGACCAGTGACCAGTGACCAGTGACCAGTGACCAGTGACAAGTGACCAGCGAAAGTGACCAGGGACCAGTGACCAGTGACCAGTGACCAGTGACCAGCGAAATTGACCAGTGACCATTGACCAGTGACCAGTGACCAGTGACCAGTGACCAGTGACCAGTGACCAGCGACCAGTGACCAGTGACCAGTGACCAGTGACCAGTAACCAGTGACCAGTGACCAGTGACCAGCGAAATCGACCAGGGACCAGTGACCAGTGACCAGTGACCAGTGACCAGTGACCAGTGACCAGCGAAATTGACCAGTGACCATTGACCAGTGACCAGTGACCAGTGACCAGTGGCCAGTGGCCAGTGACCAGCGACCAGTGACCAGTGACCAGTGACCAGTGACCAGTGACGAGTGACCTGTGACCAGTGACCAGTGACCAGTGACCAGTGACCAGTGACCAGCGAAAGTGACCAGGGACCAGTGACCAGTGACCAGTGACCAGTGACCAGTGACCAGTGACCAGTGACCAGCGAAATTGACCAGTGACCATTGACCAGTGACCAGTGACCAGTGACCAGTGACCAGTGACCAGTGACCAGTGACGAGTGACCTGTGACCAGTGACCAGTGACCAGTGACCAGTGACCAGCGAAATTGACCATTGACCATTGACCAGTGACCAGTGACCAGTGACCAGTGACCAGTGACCAGTGACCAGTGACCAGCGAAAGTGACCAGGGACCAGTGACCAGTGACCAGTGACCAGTGACCAGTGACCAGTGACCAGTGACCAGCGACCAGTGACCAGTGACCCGTGACCAGTGACCACTGACCAGTGACCAGTGACCAGCGACCAGTGACCAGTGACCCGTGACCAGGGACCAGTGACCAGCGAAAGTGACCAGTGACCAGTGACTAGCCAAATTGAGCAGTGACCAGTGACCAGTGACCAGTGACCAGTGACCAGTGACCAGTGACCAGTGACCAGTGACCAGTGACCAGTGACCAGGGACCAGTGACCAGTGACCAGTGACCAGTGACCAGTGACCAGCGAAAGTGACCAGGGACCAGTGACCAGTGACCAGTGACCAGTGACCAGTGACCAGTGACCAGCGAAATTGACCAGTGACCATTGACCAGTGACCAGTGACCAGTGACCAGTGACCAGTGACCAGCGACCAGTGACCAGTGACCAGTGACCAGTGACCAGTAACCAGTGACCAGTGACCAGTGACCAGCGAAATCGACCAGGGACCAGTGACCAGTGACCAGTGACCAGTGACCAGTGACCAGTGACCAGTGACCAGTGACCAGTGACCAGCGAAAGTGACCAGGGACCAGTGACCAGTGACCAGTGACCAGTGACCAGTGACCAGTGACCAGCGAAATTGACCAGTGACCATTGACCAGTGACCAGTGACCAGTGACCAGTGACCAGTGACCAGCGACCAGTGACCAGTGACCAGTGACCAGTGACCAGTAACCAGTGACCAGTGACCAGTGACCAGCGAAATCGACCAGGGACCAGTGACCAGTGACCAGTGACCAGTGACCAGTGACCAGTGACCAGTGACCAGTGACCAGCGAAATTGACCAGTGACCATTGACCAGTGACCAGTGACCAGTGACCAGTGGCCAGTGACCAGCGACCAGTGACCAGTGACCAGTGACCAGTGACCAGTGACGAGTGACCTGTGACCAGTGACCAGTGACCAGTGACCAGTGACCAGTGACCAGTGACCAGTGACCAGTGACCAGCGAAAGTGACCAGGGACCAGTGACCAGTGACCAGTGACCAGTGACCAGTGACCAGTGACCAGGGACCAGTGACCAGTGACCAGTGACCAGTGACCAGGGACCAGTGACCAGTGACCAGTGACCAGTGACCAGTGACCAGTGACCAGTGACCAGCGAAATTGACCAGTGACCATTGACCATTGACCAGTGACCAGTGACCAGTGACCAGTGACCAGTGACCAGTGACCAGTGACCAGTGACCAGTGACCAGCGAAAGTGACCAGGGACCAGTGACCAGTGACCAGTGACCAGTGACCAGTGACCAGTGACCAGCGAAAGTGACCAGGGACCAGTGACCAGTGACCAGTGACCAGTGACCAGTGACCAGTGACCAGCGAAATTGACCAGTGACCATTGACCAGTGACCAGTGACCAGTGACCAGTGACCAGTGACCAGTGACCAGCGACCAGTGACCAGTGACCAGTGACCAGTGACCAGTAACCAGTGACCAGTGACCAGTGACCAGCGAAATCGACCAGGGACCAGTGACCAGTGACCAGTGACCAGTGACCAGTGACCAGTGACCAGCGAAATTGACCAGTGACCATTGACCAGTGACCAGTGACCAGTGACCAGTGGCCAGTGACCAGCGACCAGTGACCAGTGACCAGTGACCAGTGACCAGTGACGAGTGACCTGTGACCAGTGACCAGTGACCAGTGACCAGTGACCAGTGACCAGCGAAAGTGACCAGGGACCAGTGACCAGTGACCAGTGACCAGTGACCAGTGGCCAGTGACCAGTGACCAGCGAAATTGACCAGTGACCATTGACCAGTGACCAGTGACCAGTGACCAGTGACCAGTGACCAGTGACCAGTGACCAGTGACGAGTGACCTGTGACCAGTGACCAGTGACCAGTGACCAGTGACCAGCGAAATTGACCATTGACCATTGACCAGTGACCAGTGACCAGTGACCAGTGACCAGTGACCAGTGACCAGCGAAAGTGACCAGGGACCAGTGACCAGTGACCAGTGACCAGTGACCAGTGACCAGCGACCAGTGACCAGTGACCCGTGACCAGTGACCACTGACCAGTGACCAGTGACCAGCGACCAGTGACCAGTGACCCGTGACCAGGGACCAGTGACCAGCGAAAGTGACCAGTGACCAGTGACTAGCCAAATTGAGCAGTGACCAGTGACCAGTGACCAGTGACCAGTGACCAGTGACCAGTGACCAGTGACCAGTGACCAGGGACCAGTGACCAGTGACCAGTGACCAGTGACCAGTGACCAGCGAAAGTGACCAGGGACCAGTGACCAGTGACCAGTGACCAGTGACCAGCGAAATTGACCAGTGACCATTGACCAGTGACCAGTGACCAGTGACCAGTGACCAGTGACCAGTGACCAGTGACCAGTAACCAGTGACCAGTGACCAGTGACCAGCGAAATCGACCAGGGACCAGTGACCAGTGACCAGTGACCAGTGACCAGTGACCAGTGACCAGTGACCAGCGAAATTGACCAGTGACCATTGACCAGTGACCAGTGACAAGTGACCAGTGAGAAGTGACCAGTGACCACTGACCAGTGACCAGTGACCAGCGACCAGTGACCAGTGACCCGTGACCAGGGACCAGTGACCAGCGAAAGTGACCAGTGACCAGTGACCAGTGACCACTGACCAGTGACCAGTGACCAGTGACCAGTGACCAGGGACCAGTGACCAGTGACCAGTGACCAGTGACCAGTGACCAGTGACCAGTGACCAGCGAAATTGACCAGTGACCATTGACCATTGACCAGTGACCAGTGACCAGTGACCAGTGACCAGTGACCAGTGACCAGTGACCAGTGACCAGTGACCAGCGAAAGTGACCAGGGACCAGTGACTAGTGACCAGTGACCAGCGAAAGTGACCAGGGACCAGTGACCAGTGACCAGTGACCAGTGACCAGTGACCAGTGACCAGCGAAATTGACCAGTGACCATTGACCAGTGACCAGTGACCAGCGACCAGTGACCAGTGACCAGTGACCAGTGACCAGTAACCAGTGACCAGTGACCAGTGACCAGTGACCAGTGACCAGTGACCAGCGAAATTGACCAGTGACCATTGACCAGTGACCAGTGACCAGTGACCAGTGGCCAGTGACCAGCGACCAGTGACCAGTGACCAGTGACCAGTGACCAGTGACGAGTGACCTGTGACCAGTGACCAGTGACCAGTGACCAGTGACCAGTGACCAGTGACCAGTGACCAGTGACCAGTGACCAGTGACCAGTGACCAGTGACCAGTGACCAGTGACCAGCGACCAGTGACCAGTGACCCGTGACCAGTGACCACTGACCAGTGACCAGTGACCAGCGACCAGTGACCAGTGACCCGTGACCAGGGACCAGTGACCAGCGAAAGTGACCAGTGACCAGTGACTAGCCAAATTGAGCAGTGACCAGTGACCAGTGACCAGTGACCAGTGACCAGTGACCAGTGACCAGTGACCAGTGACCAGTGACCAGTGACCAGGGACCAGTGACCAGTGACCAGTGACCAGTGACCAGTGACCAGCGAAAGTGACCAGGGACCAGTGACCAGTGACCAGTGACCAGTGACCAGTGACCAGTGACCAGCGAAATTGACCAGTGACCATTGACCAGTGACCAGTGACCAGTGACCAGTGACCAGTGACCAGTGACCAGTGACCAGTAACCAGTGACCAGTGACCAGTGACCAGCGAAATCGACCAGGGACCAGTGACCAGTGACCAGTGACCAGTGACCAGTGACCAGTGACCAGTGACCAGCGAAATTGACCAGTGACCATTGACCAGTGACCAGTGACAAGTGACCAGTGAGAAGTGACCAGTGACCACTGACCAGTGACCAGTGACCAGCGACCAGTGACCAGTGACCCGTGACCAGGGACCAGTGACCAGCGAAAGTGACCAGTGACCAGTGACTAGCCAAATTGAGCAGTGACCAGTGACCAGTGATCACTGACCAGTGACCAGTGACCAGTGACCAGTGACCAGGGACCAGTGACCAGTGACCAGTGACCAGTGACCAGTGACCAGTGACCAGTGACCAGCGAAATTGACCAGTGACCATTGACCATTGACCAGTGACCAGTGACCAGTGACCAGTGACCAGTGACCAGTGACCAGTGACCAGTGACCAGTGACCAGCGAAAGTGACCAGGGACCAGTGACTAGTGACCAGTGACCAGCGAAAGTGACCAGGGACCAGTGACCAGTGACCAGTGACCAGTGACCAGTGACCAGTGACCAGCGAAATTGACCAGTGACCATTGACCAGTGACCAGTGACCAGCGACCAGTGACCAGTGACCAGTGACCAGTGACCAGTAACCAGTGACCAGTGACCAGTGACCAGTGACCAGTGACCAGTGACCAGCGAAATTGACCAGTGACCATTGACCAGTGACCAGTGACCAGTGACCAGTGGCCAGTGACCAGTGACCAGTGACCAGTGACCAGTGACCAGTGACGAGTGACCTGTGACCAGTGACCAGTGACCAGTGACCAGTGACCAGTGACCAGTGACCAGTGACCAGTGACCAGCGAAAGTGACCAGGGACCAGTGACCAGTGACCAGTGACCAGTGACCAGTGACCAGTGACCAGTGACCAGTGACCAGTGACCAGTGACCAGGGACCAGTGACCAGTGACCAGTGACCAGTGACCAGGGACCAGTGACCAGTGACCAGTGACCAGTGACCAGTGACCAGTGACCAGTGACCAGCGAAATTGACCAGTGACCATTGACCATTGACCAGTGACCAGTGACCAGTGACCAGTGACCAGTGACCAGTGACCAGTGACCAGTGACCAGCGAAAGTGACCAGGGACCAGTGACCAGTGACCAGTGACCAGTGACCAGTGACCAGCGAAAGTGACCAGGGACCAGTGACCAGTGACCAGTGACCAGTGACCAGTGACCAGTGACCAGCGAAATTGACCAGTGACCATTGACCAGTGACCAGTGACCAGTGACCAGTGACCAGTGACCAGCGACCAGTGACCAGTGACCAGTGACCAGTGACCAGTGACGAGTGACCTGTGACCAGTGACCAGTGACCAGTGACCAGTGACCAGTGACCAGTGACCAGTGACCAGTGACGAGTGACCTGTGACCAGTGACCAGTGACCAGTGACCAGTGACCAGCGAAATTGACCATTGACCAGTGACCAGTGACCAGTGACCAGTGACCAGTGACCAGTGACCAGTGACCAGTGGCCAGTGACCAGCGACCAGTGACCAGTGACCAGTGACCAGTGACCAGTGACGAGTGACCTGTGACCAGTGACCAGTGACCAGTGACCAGTGACCAGTGACCAGCGAAAGTGACCAGGGACCAGTGACCAGTGACCAGTGACCAGTGACCAGTGACCAGTGACCAGTGACCAGCGAAATTGACCAGTGACCATTGACCAGTGACCAGTGACCAGTGACCAGTGACCAGTGACCAGTGACCAGTGACCAGTGACGAGTGACCTGTGACCAGTGACCAGTGACCAGTGACCAGTGACCAGCGAAATTGACCATTGACCATTGACCAGTGACCAGTGACCAGTGACCAGTGACCAGTGACCAGTGACCAGTGACCAGTGACCAGTGACCAGCGAAAGTGACCAGGGACCAGTGACCAGTGACCAGTGACCAGTGACCAGTGACCAGTGACCAGTGACCAGCGACCAGTGACCAGTGACCCGTGACCAGTGACCACTGACCAGTGACCAGTGACCAGCGACCAGTGACCAGTGACCCGTGACCAGGGACCAGTGACCAGCGAAAGTGACCAGTGACCAGTGACTAGCCAAATTGAGCAGTGACCAGTGACCAGTGACCAGTGACCAGTGACCAGTGACCAGTGACCAGTGACCAGTGACCAGTGACCAGTGACCAGGGACCAGTGACCAGTGACCAGTGACCAGTGACCAGTGACCAGCGAAAGTGACCAGGGACCAGTGACCAGTGACCAGTGACCAGTGACCAGTGACCAGTGACCAGCGAAATTGACCAGTGACCATTGACCAGTGACCAGTGACCAGTGACCAGTGACCAGTGACCAGTGACCAGTGACCAGTGACCAGCGAAAGTGACCAGGGACCAGTGACCAGTGACCAGTGACCAGTGACGAGTGACCTGTGACCAGTGACCAGTGACCAGTGACCAGTGACCAGTGACCAGCGAAAGTGACCAGGGACCAGTGACCAGTGACCAGTGACCAGTGACCAGTGACCAGTGACCAGTGACCAGTGACCAGTGACCAGTGACCAGTGACCAGTGACCAGGGACCAGTGACCAGTGACCAGTGACCAGTGACCAGGGACCAGTGACCAGTGACCAGTGACCAGTGACCAGTGACCAGCGAAATTGACCAGTGACCATTGACCATTGACCAGTGACCAGTGACCAGTGACCAGTGACCAGTGACCAGTGACCAGTGACCAGTGACCAGCGAAAGTGACCAGGGACCAGTGACCAGTGACCAGTGACCAGTGACCAGTGACCAGCGAAAGTGACCAGGGACCAGTGACCAGTGACCAGTGACCAGTGACCAGTGACCAGTGACCAGCGAAATTGACCAGTGACCATTGACCAGTGACCAGTGACCAGTGACCAGTGACCAGTGACCAGTGACCAGCGACCAGTGACCAGTGACCAGTGACCAGTGACCAGTAACCAGTGACCAGTGACCAGTGACCAGCGAAATCGACCAGGGACCAGTGACCAGTGACCAGTGACCAGTGACCAGTGACCAGTGACCAGTGACCAGCGAAATTGACCAGTGACCATTGACCAGTGACCAGTGACCAGTGACCAGTGGCCAGTGACCAGCGACCAGTGACCAGTGACCAGTGACCAGTGACCAGTGACGAGTGACCTGTGACCAGTGACCAGTGACCAGTGACCAGTGACCAGTGACCAGCGAAAGTGACCAGGGACCAGTGACCAGTGACCAGTGACCAGTGACCAGTGACCAGTGACCAGTGACCAGCGAAATTGACCAGTGACCATTGACCAGTGACCAGTAACCAGTGACCAGTGACCAGTGACCAGTGACCAGTGACCAGTGACCAGTGACGAGTGACCTGTGACCAGTGACCAGTGACCAGTGACCAGTGACCAGCGAAATTGACCATTGACCATTGACCAGTGACCAGTGACCAGTGACCAGTGACCAGTGACCAGTGACCAGCGAAATTGACCAGTGACCATTGACCAGTGACCAGTAACCAGTGACCAGTGACCAGTGACCAGTGACCAGTGACCAGTGACCAGTGACCAGTGACCAGTGACCAGTGACCAGTGACCAGTGACCAGAGACCAGTGACTAGCCAAATTGACCAGTGACCAGTGACCAGTGACCTGTGACCAGCGAAAGTAACCAGTGACCAGTAACCAGTGACCAGTGACCAGTGACCAGCGAAATTGACCAGTTTCCAGTGACAAGTGATAAGTGACCAGTGACCAGTGACCAGCGAAAGTGACCAGTGAAAAGTGACCAGCGAAATTGACCAGTGACCATTGACCAGTGACCAGCGAAAGTGACCAGTGACGAGGGACCAGTGACAAGTGACCAGTGAGAAGTGACCAGTGACCACTGACCAGTGACCAGTGACCAGCGACCAGTGACCAGTGACCCGTGACCAGGGACCAGTGACCAGCGAAAGTGACCAGTGACCAGTGACTAGCCAAATTGAGCAGTGACCAGTGACCAGTGACCAGTGACCAGTGACCAGTGACCAGTGACCAGTGACCAGTGGCCAGTGACCAGTGACCAGGGACCAGTGACCAGTGACCAGTGACCAGTGACCAGTGACCAGCGAAAGTGACCAGGGACCAGTGACCAGTGACCAGTGACCAGTGACCAGTGACCAGTGACCAGTGACCAGCGAAATTGACCAGTGACCATTGACCAGTGACCAGTGACCAGTGACCAGTGACCAGTGACCAGCGACCAGTGACCAGTGAACAGTGACCAGTGACCAGTTACCAGTGACCAGTGACCAGTGACCAGCGAAATCGACCAGGGACCAGTGACCAGTGACCAGTGACCAGTGACCAGTGACCAGTGACCAGCGAAATTGACCAGTGACCATTGACCAGTGACCAGTGACCAGTGACCAGTGACCAGTGACCAGCGACCAGTGACCAGTGACCAGTGACCAGTGACCAGTGACGAGTGACCTGTGACCAGTGACCAGTGACCAGTGACCAGTGACCAGTGACCAGTGACCAGTGACCAGTGACCAGTGACGAGTGAGCTGTGACCAGTGACCAGTGACCAGTGACCAGTGACCAGCGAAATTGACCATTGACCAGTGACCAGTGACCAGTGACCAGTGACCAGTGACCAGTGACCAGTGACCAGTGACCAGCGACCAGTGACCAGTGACCAGTGACCAGTGACCAGTGACCAGTGACCTGTGACCAGCGAAAGTGACCAGTGACCAGTGACCATTGACCAGTGACCAGTGACGAGTGACCAGTGACCAGTGACCAGTGACCAGTGACCAGTGACCAGTGACCAGTGACCAGTGACCAGTGACCAGCGAAATTGACCAGTGACCATTGACCAGTGACCAGTGACCAGTGACCAGTGACCAGTGACCAGGGACCAGTGACCAGTGACCAGTGACCAGTGACCAGTGACCAGCGAAAGTGACCAGGGACCAGTGACCAGTGACCAGTGACCAGTGACCAGTGACCAGCGAAAGTGACCAGGGACCAGTGACCAGTGACCAGTGACCAGTGACCAGTGACCAGTGACCAGTGACCAGCGACCAGTGACCAGTGACCCGTGACCAGTGACCACTGACCAGTGACCAGTGACCAGCGACCAGTGACCAGTGACCCGTGACCAGGGACCAGTGACCAGCGAAAGTGACCAGTGACCAGTGACTAGCCAAATTGAGCAGTGACCAGTGACCAGTGACCAGTGACCAGTGACCAGTGACCAGTGACCAGTGACCAGTGACCAGTGACCAGTGACCAGGGACCAGTGACCAGTGACCAGTGACCAGTGACCAGTGACCAGCGAAAGTGACCAGGGACCAGTGACCAGTGACCAGTGACCAGTGACCAGTGACCAGTGACCAGCGAAATTGACCAGTGACCATTGACCAGTGACCAGTGACCAGTGACCAGTGACCAGTGACCAGCGACCAGTGACCAGTGACCAGTGACCAGTGACCAGTAACCAGTGACCAGTGACCAGTGACCAGCGAAATCGACCAGGGACCAGTGACCAGTGACCAGTGACCAGTGACCAGTGACCAGTGACCAGTGACCAGTGACCAGTGACCAGCGAAAGTGACCAGGGACCAGTGACCAGTGACCAGTGACCAGTGACCAGTGACCAGTGACCAGCGAAATTGACCAGTGACCATTGACCAGTGACCAGTGACCAGTGACCAGTGACCAGTGACCAGCGACCAGTGACCAGTGACCAGTGACCAGTGACCAGTAACCAGTGACCAGTGACCAGTGACCAGCGAAATCGACCAGGGACCAGTGACCAGTGACCAGTGACCAGTGACCAGTGACCAGTGACCAGTGACCAGTGACCAGCGAAATTGACCAGTGACCATTGACCAGTGACCAGTGACCAGTGACCAGTGGCCAGTGACCAGCGACCAGTGACCAGTGACCAGTGACCAGTGACCAGTGACCAGTGACCAGTGACCAGGGACCAGTGACCAGTGACCAGTGACCAGTGACCAGGGACCAGTGACCAGTGACCAGTGACCAGTGACCAGTGACCAGTGACCAGTGACCAGCGAAATTGACCAGTGACCATTGACCATTGACCAGTGACCAGTGACCAGTGACCAGTGACCAGTGACCAGTGACCAGTGACCAGCGAAAGTGACCAGGGACCAGTGACCAGTGACCAGTGACCAGTGACCAGTGACCAGCGAAAGTGACCAGGGACCAGTGACCAGTGACCAGTGACCAGTGACCAGTGACCAGTGACCAGCGAAATTGACCAGTGACCATTGACCAGTGACCAGTGACCAGTGACCAGTGACCAGTGACCAGTGACCAGCGACCAGTGACCAGTGACCAGTGACCAGTGACCAGTAACCAGTGACCAGTGACCAGTGACCAGCGAAATCGACCAGGGACCAGTGACCAGTGACCAGTGACCAGTGACCAGTGACCAGTGACCAGCGAAATTGACCAGTGACCATTGACCAGTGACCAGTGACCAGTGACCAGTGGCCAGTGACCAGCGACCAGTGACCAGTGACCAGTGACCAGTGACCAGTGACGAGTGACCTGTGACCAGTGACCAGTGACCAGTGACCAGTGACCAGTGACCAGCGAAAGTGACCAGGGACCAGTGACCAGTGACCAGTGACCAGTGACCAGTGGCCAGTGACCAGTGACCAGCGAAATTGACCAGTGACCATTGACCAGTGACCAGTGACCAGTGACCAGTGACCAGTGACCAGTGACCAGTGACCAGTGACGAGTGACCTGTGACCAGTGACCAGTGACCAGTGACCAGTGACCAGCGAAATTGACCATTGACCATTGACCAGTGACCAGTGACCAGTGACCAGTGACCAGTGACCAGTGACCAGCGAAAGTGACCAGGGACCAGTGACCAGTGACCAGTGACCAGTGACCAGTGACCAGTGACCAGTGACCCGTGACCAGTGACCACTGACCAGTGACCAGTGACCAGCGACCAGTGACCAGTGACCCGTGACCAGGGACCAGTGACCAGCGAAAGTGACCAGTGACCAGTGACTAGCCAAATTGAGCAGTGACCAGTGACCAGTGACCAGTGACCAGTGACCAGTGACCAGTGACCAGTGACCAGTGACCAGTGACCAGTGACCAGTGACCAGGGACCAGTGACCAGTGACCAGTGACCAGTGACCAGTGACCAGCGAAAGTGACCAGGGACCAGTGACCAGTGACCAGTGACCAGTGACCAGTGACCAGTGACCAGCGAAATTGACCAGTGACCATTGACCAGTGACCAGTGACCAGTGACCAGTGACCAGTGACCAGTGACCAGTGACCAGTAACCAGTGACCAGTGACCAGTGACCAGCGAAATCGACCAGGGACCAGTGACCAGTGACCAGTGACCAGTGACCAGTGACCAGTGACCAGTGACCAGCGAAATTGACCAGTGACCATTGACCAGTGACCAGTGACAAGTGACCAGTGAGAAGTGACCAGTGACCACTGACCAGTGACCAGTGACCAGCGACCAGTGACCAGTGACCCGTGACCAGGGACCAGTGACCAGCGAAAGTGACCAGTGACCAGTGACTAGCCAAATTGAGCAGTGACCAGTGACCAGTGACCACTGACCAGTGACCAGTGACCAGTGACCAGTGACCAGGGACCAGTGACCAGTGACCAGTGACCAGTGACCAGTGACCAGCGAAATTGACCAGTGACCATTGACCATTGACCAGTGACCAGTGACCAGTGACCAGTGACCAGTGACCAGTGACCAGTGACCAGTGACCAGTGACCAGCGAAAGTGACCAGGGACCAGTGACTAGTGACCAGTGACCAGCGAAAGTGACCAGGGACCAGTGACCAGTGACCAGTGACCAGTGACCAGTGACCAGTGACCAGCGAAATTGACCAGTGACCATTGACCAGTGACCAGTGACCAGCGACCAGTGACCAGTGACCAGTGACCAGTGACCAGTAACCAGTGACCAGTGACCAGTGACCAGTGACCAGTGACCAGTGACCAGCGAAATTGACCAGTGACCATTGACCAGTGACCAGTGACCAGTGACCAGTGGCCAGTGACCAGCGACCAGTGACCAGTGACCAGTGACCAGTGACCAGTGACGAGTGACCTGTGACCAGTGACCAGTGACCAGTGACCAGTGACCAGTGACCAGTGACCAGTGACCAGCGACCAGTGACCAGTGACCAGTGACGAGTGACCAGTGACCAGTGACCAGTGACCAGTGACCAGTGACCAGCGAAAGTGACAAGTGACCCGTGACCAGTGACCAGTGACCAGTGACCAGTGACCAGTGACGAGTGACCAGTGACAAGTGACCAGTGACAAGTGACCAGTGACCACTGACCAGTGACCAGTGACCAGCGACCAGTGACCAGGGACCAGTGACCAGCGAAAGTGACCAGTGACCAGTGACTAGCCAAATTGAGCAGTGACCAGTGACCAGTGACCAGTGACCAGCTAAATTGACCAGTGACCATTGACCAGTGACCAGCGAAAGTGACCAGTGACGAGTGACCAGTGACAAGTGACCAGTGAGAAGTGACCAGTGACCACTGACCAGTGACCAGTGACCAGTGACCAGTGACCAGTGACCAGTGACGAGCGAAAGTGACCAGTGACAAGTGACCAGTGACCAGCGAAAGTGACCAGTGACGAGTGACCAGTGACAAGTGACCAGTGACCAGTGACCAGTGACCAGTGACCAGCGACCAGTGACCAGTGACCAGTGACCAGTGACCAGTGACGAGTGACCTGTGACCAGTGACCAGTGACCAGTGACCAGTGACCAGTGACCAGTGACCAGTGACGAGTGACCTGTGACCAGAGACCAGGGACCAGTGACCAGTGACCAGCCATATTGACCATTGACCAGTGACCAGTGACCAGTGACCAGTGACCAGTGACCAGTGACCAGCGACCAGTGACCAGTGACCAGTGACCAGTGACCAGTGACCAGTGACCAGTGACCAGTGACCTGTGACCAGCGAAAGTGACCAGTGACCAGTGAACATTGCCCAGCGACCAGTGACCAGTGACCAGTGACCAGTGACCAGTGACCAGCGACCAGTGACCAGTGACCAGTGACCAGTGACCAGTGACGAGTGACCTGTGACCAGTGACCAGTGACCAGTGACCAGTGACCAGTGACGAGTGACCTGTGACCAGTGACCAGGGACCAGTGACCAGTGACCAGCCATATTGACCATTGACCAGTGACCAGTGACCAGTGACCAGTGACCAGTGACCAGTGACCAGCGACCAGTGACCAGTGACCAGTGACCAGTGACCAGTGACCAGTGACCAGTGACCAGTGACCAGTGACCTGTGACCAGCGAAAGTGACCAGTGACCAGTGAACATTGCCCAGCGACCAGTGACCAGTGACCAGTGACCAGTGACCATTGACCAGTGACCAGTTTCCAGTGACAAGTGATAAGTGACCAGCGACCAGTGACCAGCGAAAGTGACCAGTGAAAAGTGACCAGCGAAATTGACCAGTGACCATTGACCAGTGACCAGCGAAAGTGACCAGTGACGAGGGACCAGTGACAAGTGACCAGTGAGAAGTGACCAGTGACCACTGACCAGTGACCAGTGACCAGCGACCAGTGAACAGTGACCCGTGACCAGGGACCAGTGACCAGCGAAAGTGACCAGTGACCAGTGACTAGCCAAATTGAGCAGTGACCAGTGACCAGTGACCAGTGACCAGTGACCAGTGACCAGTGACCAGGGACCAGTGACCAGTGACCAGTGACCAGTGACCAGGGACCAGTGACCAGTGACCAGTGACCAGTGACCAGTGACCAGTGACCAGTGACCAGCGAAATTGACCAGTGACCATTGACCATTGACCAGTGACCAGTGACCAGTGACCAGTGACCAGTGACCAGTGACCAGTGACAAGTGACCAGCGAAAGTGACCAGGGACCAGTGACCAGTGACCAGTGACCAGTGACCAGTGACCAGCGAAATTGACCAGTGACCATTGACCAGTGACCAGTGACCAGTGACCAGTGACCAGTGACCAGTGACCAGCGACCAGTGACCAGTGACCAGTGACCAGTGACCAGTAACCAGTGACCAGTGACCAGTGACCAGCGAAATCGACCAGGGACCAGTGACCAGTGACCAGTGACCAGTGACCAGTGACCAGTGACCAGCGAAATTGACCAGTGACCATTGACCAGTGACCAGTGACCAGTGACCAGTGGCCAGTGGCCAGTGACCAGCGACCAGTGACCAGTGACCAGTGACCAGTGACCAGTGACGAGTGACCTGTGACCAGTGACCAGTGACCAGTGACCAGTGACCAGTGACCAGCGAAAGTGACCAGGGACCAGTGACCAGTGACCAGTGACCAGTGACCAGTGACCAGTGACCAGTGACCAGCGAAATTGACCAGTGACCATTGACCAGTGACCAGTGACCAGTGACCAGTGACCAGTGACCAGTGACCAGTGACGAGTGACCTGTGACCAGTGACCAGTGACCAGTGACCAGTGACCAGCGAAATTGACCATTGACCATTGACCAGTGACCAGTGACCAGTGACCAGTGACCAGTGACCAGTGACCAGTGACCAGCGAAAGTGACCAGGGACCAGTGACCAGTGACCAGTGACCAGTGACCAGTGACCAGTGACCAGTGACCAGCGACCAGTGACCAGTGACCCGTGACCAGTGACCACTGACCAGTGACCAGTGACCAGCGACCAGTGACCAGTGACCCGTGACCAGGGACCAGTGACCAGCGAAAGTGACCAGTGACCAGTGACTAGCCAAATTGAGCAGTGACCAGTGACCAGTGACCAGTGACCAGTGACCAGTGACCAGTGACCAGTGACCAGTGACCAGGGACCAGTGACCAGTGACCAGTGACCAGTGACCAGTGACCAGCGAAAGTGACCAGGGACCAGTGACCAGTGACCAGTGACCAGTGACCAGTGACCAGTGACCAGCGAAATTGACCAGTGACCATTGACCAGTGACCAGTGACCAGTGACCAGTGACCAGTGACCAGCGACCAGTGACCAGTGACCAGTGACCAGTGACCAGTAACCAGTGACCAGTGACCAGTGACCAGCGAAATCGACCAGGGACCAGTGACCAGTGACCAGTGACCAGTGACCAGTGACCAGTGACCAGTGACCAGTGACCAGTGACCAGCGAAAGTGACCAGGGACCAGTGACCAGTGACCAGTGACCAGTGACCAGTGACCAGTGACCAGCGAAATTGACCAGTGACCATTGACCAGTGACCAGTGACCAGTGACCAGTGACCAGTGACCAGCGACCAGTGACCAGTGACCAGTGACCAGTGACCAGTAACCAGTGACCAGTGACCAGTGACCAGCGAAATCGACCAGGGACCAGTGACCAGTGACCAGTGACCAGTGACCAGTGACCAGTGACCAGTGACCAGTGACCAGCGAAATTGACCAGTGACCATTGACCAGTGACCAGTGACCAGTGACCAGTGGCCAGTGACCAGCGACCAGTGACCAGTGACCAGTGACCAGTGACCAGTGACGAGTGACCTGTGACCAGTGACCAGTGACCAGTGACCAGTGACCAGTGACCAGTGACCAGTGACCAGTGACCAGCGAAAGTGACCAGGGACCAGTGACCAGTGACCAGTGACCAGTGACCAGTGACCAGTGACCAGGGACCAGTGACCAGTGACCAGTGACCAGTGACCAGGGACCAGTGACCAGTGACCAGTGACCAGTGACCAGTGACCAGTGACCAGTGACCAGCGAAATTGACCAGTGACCATTGACCATTGACCAGTGACCAGTGACCAGTGACCAGTGACCAGTGACCAGTGACCAGTGACCAGTGACCAGTGACCAGCGAAAGTGACCAGGGACCAGTGACCAGTGACCAGTGACCAGTGACCAGTGACCAGCGAAAGTGACCAGGGACCAGTGACCAGTGACCAGTGACCAGTGACCAGTGACCAGTGACCAGCGAAATTGACCAGTGACCATTGACCAGTGACCAGTGACCAGTGACCAGTGACCAGTGACCAGTGACCAGCGACCAGTGACCAGTGACCAGTGACCAGTGACCAGTAACCAGTGACCAGTGACCAGTGACCAGCGAAATCGACCAGGGACCAGTGACCAGTGACCAGTGACCAGTGACCAGTGACCAGTGACCAGCGAAATTGACCAGTGACCATTGACCAGTGACCAGTGACCAGTGACCAGTGGCCAGTGACCAGCGACCAGTGACCAGTGACCAGTGACCAGTGACCAGTGACGAGTGACCTGTGACCAGTGACCAGTGACCAGTGACCAGTGACCAGTGACCAGCGAAAGTGACCAGGGACCAGTGACCAGTGACCAGTGACCAGTGACCAGTGGCCAGTGACCAGTGACCAGCGAAATTGACCAGTGACCATTGACCAGTGACCAGTGACCAGTGACCAGTGACCAGTGACCAGTGACCAGTGACCAGTGACGAGTGACCTGTGACCAGTGACCAGTGACCAGTGACCAGTGACCAGCGAAATTGACCATTGACCATTGACCAGTGACCAGTGACCAGTGACCAGTGACCAGTGACCAGTGACCAGCGAAAGTGACCAGGGACCAGTGACCAGTGACCAGTGACCAGTGACCAGTGACCAGCGACCAGTGACCAGTGACCCGTGACCAGTGACCACTGACCAGTGACCAGTGACCAGCGACCAGTGACCAGTGACCCGTGACCAGGGACCAGTGACCAGCGAAAGTGACCAGTGACCAGTGACTAGCCAAATTGAGCAGTGACCAGTGACCAGTGACCAGTGACCAGTGACCAGTGACCAGTGACCAGTGACCAGTGACCAGTGACCAGTGACCAGGGACCAGTGACCAGTGACCAGTGACCAGTGACCAGTGACCAGCGAAAGTGACCAGGGACCAGTGACCAGTGACCAGTGACCAGTGACCAGCGAAATTGACCAGTGACCATTGACCAGTGACCAGTGACCAGTGACCAGTGACCAGTGACCAGTGACCAGTGACCAGTAACCAGTGACCAGTGACCAGTGACCAGCGAAATCGACCAGGGACCAGTGACCAGTGACCAGTGACCAGTGACCAGTGACCAGTGACCAGTGACCAGCGAAATTGACCAGTGACCATTGACCAGTGACCAGTGACAAGTGACCAGTGAGAAGTGACCAGTGACCACTGACCAGTGACCAGTGACCAGCGACCAGTGACCAGTGACCCGTGACCAGGGACCAGTGACCAGCGAAAGTGACCAGTGACCAGTGACTAGCCAAATTGAGCAGTGACCAGTGACCAGTGACCACTGACCAGTGACCAGTGACCAGTGACCAGTGACCAGGGACCAGTGACCAGTGACCAGTGACCAGTGACCAGTGACCAGTGACCAGTGACCAGCGAAATTGACCAGTGACCATTGACCATTGACCAGTGACCAGTGACCAGTGACCAGTGACCAGTGACCAGTGACCAGTGACCAGTGACCAGTGACCAGCGAAAGTGACCAGGGACCAGTGACTAGTGACCAGTGACCAGCGAAAGTGACCAGGGACCAGTGACCAGTGACCAGTGACCAGTGACCAGTGACCAGTGACCAGCGAAATTGACCAGTGACCATTGACCAGTGACCAGTGACCAGCGACCAGTGACCAGTGACCAGTGACCAGTGACCAGTAACCAGTGACCAGTGACCAGTGACCAGTGACCAGTGACCAGTGACCAGCGAAATTGACCAGTGACCATTGACCAGTGACCAGTGACCAGTGACCAGTGGCCAGTGACCAGCGACCAGTGACCAGTGACCAGTGACCAGTGACCAGTGACGAGTGACCTGTGACCAGTGACCAGTGACCAGTGACCAGTGACCAGTGACCAGTGACCAGTGACCAGTGACCAGTGACCAGTGACCAGTGACCAGTGACCAGTGACCAGTGACCAGCGACCAGTGACCAGTGACCCGTGACCAGTGACCACTGACCAGTGACCAGTGACCAGCGACCAGTGACCAGTGACCCGTGACCAGGGACCAGTGACCAGCGAAAGTGACCAGTGACCAGTGACTAGCCAAATTGAGCAGTGACCAGTGACCAGTGACCAGTGACCAGTGACCAGTGACCAGTGACCAGTGACCAGTGACCAGTGACCAGTGACCAGGGACCAGTGACCAGTGACCAGTGACCAGTGACCAGTGACCAGCGAAAGTGACCAGGGACCAGTGACCAGTGACCAGTGACCAGTGACCAGTGACCAGTGACCAGCGAAATTGACCAGTGACCATTGACCAGTGACCAGTGACCAGTGACCAGTGACCAGTGACCAGTGACCAGTGACCAGTAACCAGTGACCAGTGACCAGTGACCAGCGAAATCGACCAGGGACCAGTGACCAGTGACCAGTGACCAGTGACCAGTGACCAGTGACCAGTGACCAGCGAAATTGACCAGTGACCATTGACCAGTGACCAGTGACAAGTGACCAGTGAGAAGTGACCAGTGACCACTGACCAGTGACCAGTGACCAGCGACCAGTGACCAGTGACCCGTGACCAGGGACCAGTGACCAGCGAAAGTGACCAGTGACCAGTGACTAGCCAAATTGAGCAGTGACCAGTGACCAGTGATCACTGACCAGTGACCAGTGACCAGTGACCAGTGACCAGGGACCAGTGACCAGTGACCAGTGACCAGTGACCAGTGACCAGTGACCAGTGACCAGCGAAATTGACCAGTGACCATTGACCATTGACCAGTGACCAGTGACCAGTGACCAGTGACCAGTGACCAGTGACCAGTGACCAGTGACCAGTGACCAGCGAAAGTGACCAGGGACCAGTGACTAGTGACCAGTGACCAGCGAAAGTGACCAGGGACCAGTGACCAGTGACCAGTGACCAGTGACCAGTGACCAGTGACCAGCGAAATTGACCAGTGACCATTGACCAGTGACCAGTGACCAGCGACCAGTGACCAGTGACCAGTGACCAGTGACCAGTAACCAGTGACCAGTGACCAGTGACCAGTGACCAGTGACCAGTGACCAGCGAAATTGACCAGTGACCATTGACCAGTGACCAGTGACCAGTAACCAGTGACCAGTGACCAGTGACCAGTGACCAGTGACCAGTGACCAGCGAAATTGACCAGTGACCATTGACCAGTGACCAGTGACCAGTGACCAGTGGCCAGTGACCAGCGACCAGTGACCAGTGACCAGTGACCAGTGACCAGTGACGAGTGACCTGTGACCAGTGACCAGTGACCAGTGACCAGTGACCAGTGACCAGTGACCAGTGACCAGTGACCAGCGAAAGTGACCAGGGACCAGTGACCAGTGACCAGTGACCAGTGACCAGTGACCAGTGACCAGTGACCAGTGACCAGTGACCAGTGACCAGGGACCAGTGACCAGTGACCAGTGACCAGTGACCAGGGACCAGTGACCAGTGACCAGTGACCAGTGACCAGTGACCAGTGACCAGTGACCAGCGAAATTGACCAGTGACCATTGACCATTGACCAGTGACCAGTGACCAGTGACCAGTGACCAGTGACCAGTGACCAGTGACCAGTGACCAGCGAAAGTGACCAGGGACCAGTGACCAGTGACCAGTGACCAGTGACCAGTGACCAGCGAAAGTGACCAGGGACCAGTGACCAGTGACCAGTGACCAGTGACTAGTGACCAGTGACCAGCGAAAGTGACCAGGGACCAGTGACCAGTGACCAGTGACCAGTGACCAGTGACCAGTGACCAGCGAAATTGACCAGTGACCATTGACCAGTGACCAGTGACCAGCGACCAGTGACCAGTGACCAGTGACCAGTGACCAGTAACCAGTGACCAGTGACCAGTGACCAGTGACCAGTGACCAGTGACCAGCGAAATTGACCAGTGACCATTGACCAGTGACCAGTGACCAGTGACCAGTGGCCAGTGACCAGCGACCAGTGACCAGTGACCAGTGACCAGTGACCAGTGACCAGTGACCAGTGACCAGCGAAATTGACCAGTGACCATTGACCAGTGACCAGTGACCAGCGACCAGTGACCAGTGACCAGTGACCAGTGACCAGTAACCAGTGACCAGTGACCAGTGACCAGTGACCAGTGACCAGTGACCAGCGAAATTGACCAGTGACCATTGACCAGTGACCAGTGACCAGTGACCAGTGGCCAGTGACCAGCGACCAGTGACCAGTGACCAGTGACCAGTGACCAGTGACGAGTGACCTGTGACCAGTGACCAGTGACCAGTGACCAGTGACCAGTGACCAGTGACCAGTGACCAGTGACCAGTGACCAGTGACCAGTGACCAGTGACCAGTGACCAGTGACCAGCGACCAGTGACCAGTGACCCGTGACCAGTGACCACTGACCAGTGACCAGTGACCAGCGACCAGTGACCAGTGACCCGTGACCAGGGACCAGTGACCAGCGAAAGTGACCAGTGACCAGTGACTAGCCAAATTGAGCAGTGACCAGTGACCAGTGACCAGTGACCAGTGACCAGTGACCAGTGACCAGTGACCAGTGACCAGTGACCAGTGACCAGGGACCAGTGACCAGTGACCAGTGACCAGTGACCAGTGACCAGCGAAAGTGACCAGGGACCAGTGACCAGTGACCAGTGACCAGTGACCAGTGACCAGTGACCAGCGAAATTGACCAGTGACCATTGACCAGTGACCAGTGACCAGTGACCAGTGACCAGTGACCAGTGACCAGTGACCAGTAACCAGTGACCAGTGACCAGTGACCAGCGAAATCGACCAGGGACCAGTGACCAGTGACCAGTGACCAGTGACCAGTGACCAGTGACCAGTGACCAGCGAAATTGACCAGTGACCATTGACCAGTGACCAGTGACAAGTGACCAGTGAGAAGTGACCAGTGACCACTGACCAGTGACCAGTGACCAGCGACCAGTGACCAGTGACCCGTGACCAGGGACCAGTGACCAGCGAAAGTGACCAGTGACCAGTGACTAGCCAAATTGAGCAGTGACCAGTGACCAGTGATCACTGACCAGTGACCAGTGACCAGTGACCAGTGACCAGGGACCAGTGACCAGTGACCAGTGACCAGTGACCAGTGACCAGTGACCAGTGACCAGCGAAATTGACCAGTGACCATTGACCATTGACCAGTGACCAGTGACCAGTGACCAGTGACCAGTGACCAGTGACCAGTGACCAGTGACCAGTGACCAGCGAAAGTGACCAGGGACCAGTGACTAGTGACCAGTGACCAGCGAAAGTGACCAGGGACCAGTGACCAGTGACCAGTGACCAGTGACCAGTGACCAGTGACCAGCGAAATTGACCAGTGACCATTGACCAGTGACCAGTGACCAGCGACCAGTGACCAGTGACCAGTGACCAGTGACCAGTAACCAGTGACCAGTGACCAGTGACCAGTGACCAGTGACCAGTGACCAGCGAAATTGACCAGTGACCATTGACCAGTGACCAGTGACCAGTGACCAGTGGCCAGTGACCAGCGACCAGTGACCAGTGACCAGTGACCAGTGACCAGTGACGAGTGACCTGTGACCAGTGACCAGTGACCAGTGACCAGTGACCAGTGACCAGTGACCAGTGACCAGTGACCAGCGAAAGTGACCAGGGACCAGTGACCAGTGACCAGTGACCAGTGACCAGTGACCAGTGACCAGTGACCAGTGACCAGTGACCAGTGACCAGGGACCAGTGACCAGTGACCAGTGACCAGTGACCAGGGACCAGTGACCAGTGACCAGTGACCAGTGACCAGTGACCAGTGACCAGTGACCAGCGAAATTGACCAGTGACCATTGACCATTGACCAGTGACCAGTGACCAGTGACCAGTGACCAGTGACCAGTGACCAGTGACCAGTGACCAGCGAAAGTGACCAGGGACCAGTGACCAGTGACCAGTGACCAGTGACCAGTGACCAGCGAAAGTGACCAGGGACCAGTGACCAGTGACCAGTGACCAGTGACCAGTGACCAGTGACCAGCGAAATTGACCAGTGACCATTGACCAGTGACCAGTGACCAGTGACCAGTGACCAGTGACCAGTGACCAGCGACCAGTGACCAGTGACCAGTGACCAGTGACCAGTAACCAGTGACCAGTGACCAGTGACCAGCGAAATCGACCAGGGACCAGTGACCAGTGACCAGTGACCAGTGACCAGTGACCAGTGACCAGTGACCAGTGACCAGTGGCCAGTGACCAGTGACCATTGACCAGTGACCAGTGACCAGTGACCAGTGGCCAGTGACCAGCGACCAGTGACCAGTGACCAGTGACCAGTGACCAGTGACGAGTGACCTGTGACCAGTGACCAGTGACCAGTGACCAGTGACCAGTGACCAGCGACCAGTGACCAGTGACCAGTGACCAGTGACCAGTGACGAGTGACCTGTGACCAGTGACCAGTGACCAGTGACCAGTGACCAGTGACCAGCGAAAGTGACCAGGGACCAGTGACCAGTGACCAGTGACCAGTGACCAGTGACCAGTGACCAGTGACCAGCGAAATTGACCAGTGACCATTGACCAGTGACCAGTGACCAGTGACCAGTGACCAGTGACCAGTGACCAGTGACCAGTGCCCAGTGACCAGTGACCAGTGACGAGTGACCTGTGACCAGTGACCAGTGACCAGTGACCAGTGACCAGCGAAATTGACCATTGACCATTGACCAGTGACCAGTGACCAGTGACCAGTGACCAGTGACCAGCGACCAGTGACCAGTGACCAGTAACCAGTGACCAGTAACCAGTGACCAGTGACCAGTGACCAGCGAAATTGACCAGTTTCCAGTGACAAGTGATAAGTGACCAGTGACCAGTGACCAGCGAAAGTGACCAGTGAAAAGTGACCAGCGAAATTGACCAGTGACCATTGACCAGTGACCAGCGAAAGTGACCAGTGACGAGGGACCAGTGACAAGTGACCAGTGAGAAGTGACCAGTGACCACTGACCAGTGACCAGTGACCAGCGACCAGTGACCAGTGACCCGTGACCAGGGACCAGTGACCAGCGAAAGTGACCAGTGACCAGTGACTAGCCAAATTGAGCAGTGACCAGTGACCAGTGACCAGTGACCAGTGACCAGTGACCAGTGACCAGTGACCAGTGACCAGTGACCAGGGACCAGTGACCAGTGACCAGTGACCAGTGACCAGTGACCAGCGAAAGTGACCAGGGACCAGTGACCAGTGACCAGTGACCAGTGACCAGTGACCAGTGACCAGCGAAATTGACCAGTGACCATTGACCAGTGACCAGTGACCAGTGACCAGTGACCAGTGACCAGCGACCAGTGACCAGTGACCAGTGACCAGTGACCAGTTACCAGTGACCAGTGACCAGTGACCAGCGAAATCGACCAGGGACCAGTGACCAGTGACCAGTGACCAGTGACCAGTGACCAGTGACCAGCGAAATTGACCAGTGACCATTGACCAGTGACCAGTGACCAGTGACCAGTGACCAGTGACCAGCGACCAGTGACCAGTGACCAGTGACCAGTGACCAGTGACGAGTGACCTGTGACCAGTGACCAGTGACCAGTGACCAGTGACCAGTGACCAGTGACCAGTGACCAGTGACGAGTGACCTGTGACCAGTGACCAGTGACCAGTGACCAGTGACCAGCGAAATTGACCATTGACCAGTGACCAGTGACCAGTGACCAGTGACCAGTGACCAGTGACCAGTGACCAGTGGCCAGTGACCAGCGACCAGTGACCAGTGACCAGTGACCAGTGACCAGTGACGAGTGACCTGTGACCAGTGACCAGTGACCAGTGACCAGTGACCAGTGACCAGCGAAAGTGACCAGGGACCAGTGACCAGTGACCAGTGACCAGTGACCAGTGACCAGTGACCAGTGACCAGCGAAATTGACCAGTGACCATTGACCAGTGACCAGTGACCAGTGACCAGTGACCAGTGACCAGTGACCAGTGACCAGTGACGAGTGACCTGTGACCAGTGACCAGTGACCAGTGACCAGTGACCAGCGAAATTGACCATTGACCATTGACCAGTGACCAGTGACCAGTGACCAGTGACCAGTGACCAGTGACCAGTGACCAGTGACCAGTGACCAGCGAAAGTGACCAGGGACCAGTGACCAGTGACCAGTGACCAGTGACCAGTGACCAGTGACCAGTGACCAGCGACCAGTGACCAGTGACCCGTGACCAGTGACCACTGACCAGTGACCAGTGACCAGCGACCAGTGACCAGTGACCCGTGACCAGGGACCAGTGACCAGCGAAAGTGACCAGTGACCAGTGACTAGCCAAATTGAGCAGTGACCAGTGACCAGTGACCAGTGACCAGTGACCAGTGACCAGTGACCAGTGACCAGTGACCAGTGACCAGTGACCAGGGACCAGTGACCAGTGACCAGTGACCAGTGACCAGTGACCAGTGACCAGCGAAAGTGACCAGGGACCAGTGACCAGTGACCAGTGACCAGTGACCAGTGACCAGTGACCAGCGAAATTGACCAGTGACCATTGACCAGTGACCAGTGACCAGTGACCAGTGACCAGTGACCAGCGACCAGTGACCAGTGACCAGTGACCAGTGACCAGTAACCAGTGACCAGTGACCAGTGACCAGCGAAATCGACCAGGGACCAGTGACCAGTGACCAGTGACCAGTGACCAGCGACCAGTGACCAGTGACCCGTGACCAGGGACCAGTGACCAGCGAAAGTGACCAGTGACCAGTGACTAGCCAAATTGAGCAGTGACCAGTGACCAGTGACCAGTGACCAGTGACCAGGGACCAGTGACCAGTGACCAGTGACCAGTGACCAGGGACCAGTGACCAGTGACCAGTGACCAGTGACCAGTGACCAGTGACCAGTGACCAGCGAAATTGACCAGTGACCATTGACCATTGACCAGTGACCAGTGACCAGTGACCAGTGACCAGTGACCAGTGACCAGTGACCAGTGACCAGCGAAAGTGACCAGGGACCAGTGACCAGTGACCAGTGACCAGCGAAAGTGACCAGGGACCAGTGACCAGTGACCAGTGACCAGTGACCAGTGACCAGTGACCAGCGAAATTGACCAGTGACCATTGACCAGTGACCAGTGACCAGTGACCAGTGACCAGTGACCAGCGACCAGTGACCAGTGACCAGTGACCAGTGACCAGTAACCAGTGACCAGTGACCAGTGACCAGCGAAATCGACCAGGGACCAGTGACCAGTGACCAGTGACCAGTGACCAGTGACCAGTGACCAGTGACCAGTGACCAGCGAAATTGACCAGTGACCATTGACCAGTGACCAGTGACCAGTGACCAGTGGCCAGTGACCAGCGACCAGTGACCAGTGACCAGTGACCAGTGACCAGTGACGAGTGACCTGTGACCAGTGACCAGTGACCAGTGACCAGTGACCAGTGACCAGCGAAAGTGACCAGGGACCAGTGACCAGTGACCAGTGACCAGTGACCAGTGACCAGTGACCAGTGACCAGTGACCAGTGACCAGTGACCAGTGACCAGTGACCAGGGACCAGTGACCAGTGACCAGTGACCAGTGACCAGGGACCAGTGACCAGTGACCAGTGACCAGTGACCAGTGACCAGCGAAATTGACCAGTGACCATTGACCATTGACCAGTGACCAGTGACCAGTGACCAGTGACCAGTGACCAGTGACCAGTGACCAGTGACCAGCGAAAGTGACCAGGGACCAGTGACCAGTGACCAGTGACCAGTGACCAGTGACCAGCGAAAGTGACCAGGGACCAGTGACCAGTGACCAGTGACCAGTGACCAGTGACCAGTGACCAGCGAAATTGACCAGTGACCATTGACCAGTGACCAGTGACCAGTGACCAGTGACCAGTGACCAGTGACCAGCGACCAGTGACCAGTGACCAGTGACCAGTGACCAGTAACCAGTGACCAGTGACCAGTGACCAGCGAAATCGACCAGGGACCAGTGACCAGTGACCAGTGACCAGTGACCAGTGACCAGTGACCAGTGACCAGCGAAATTGACCAGTGACCATTGACCAGTGACCAGTGACCAGTGACCAGTGGCCAGTGACCAGCGACCAGTGACCAGTGACCAGTGACCAGTGACCAGTGACGAGTGACCTGTGACCAGTGACCAGTGACCAGTGACCAGTGACCAGTGACCAGCGAAAGTGACCAGGGACCAGTGACCAGTGACCAGTGACCAGTGACCAGTGACCAGTGACCAGTGACCAGCGAAATTGACCAGTGACCATTGACCAGTGACCAGTAACCAGTGACCAGTGACCAGTGACCAGTGACCAGTGACCAGTGACCAGTGACGAGTGACCTGTGACCAGTGACCAGTGACCAGTGACCAGTGACCAGCGAAATTGACCATTGACCATTGACCAGTGACCAGTGACCAGTGACCAGTGACCAGTGACCAGTGACCAGCGAAATTGACCAGTGACCATTGACCAGTGACCAGTAACCAGTGACCAGTGACCAGTGACCAGTGACCAGTGACCAGTGACCAGTGACCAGTGACCAGTGACCAGTGACCAGTGACCAGTGACCAGAGACCAGTGACTAGCCAAATTGACCAGTGACCAGTGACCAGTGACCTGTGACCAGCGAAAGTAACCAGTGACCAGTAACCAGTGACCAGTGACCAGTGACCAGCGAAATTGACCAGTTTCCAGTGACAAGTGATAAGTGACCAGTGACCAGTGACCAGCGAAAGTGACCAGTGAAAAGTGACCAGCGAAATTGACCAGTGACCATTGACCAGTGACCAGCGAAAGTGACCAGTGACGAGGGACCAGTGACAAGTGACCAGTGAGAAGTGACCAGTGACCACTGACCAGTGACCAGTGACCAGCGACCAGTGACCAGTGACCCGTGACCAGGGACCAGTGACCAGCGAAAGTGACCAGTGACCAGTGACTAGCCAAATTGAGCAGTGACCAGTGACCAGTGACCAGTGACCAGTGACCAGTGACCAGTGACCAGTGACCAGTGGCCAGTGACCAGTGACCAGGGACCAGTGACCAGTGACCAGTGACCAGTGACCAGTGACCAGCGAAAGTGACCAGGGACCAGTGACCAGTGACCAGTGACCAGTGACCAGTGACCAGTGACCAGTGACCAGCGAAATTGACCAGTGACCATTGACCAGTGACCAGTGACCAGTGACCAGTGACCAGTGACCAGCGACCAGTGACCAGTGAACAGTGACCAGTGACCAGTTACCAGTGACCAGTGACCAGGGACCAGTGACCAGTGACCAGTGACCAGTGACCAGTGACCAGCGAAAGTGACCAGGGACCAGTGACCAGTGACCAGTGACCAGTGACCAGTGACGAGTGAGCTGTGACCAGTGACCAGTGACCAGTGACCAGTGACCAGCGAAATTGACCATTGACCAGTGACCAGTGACCAGTGACCAGTGACCAGTGACCAGTGACCAGTGACCAGTGACCAGCGACCAGTGACCAGTGACCAGTGACCAGTGACCAGTGACCAGTGACCTGTGACCAGCGAAAGTGACCAGTGACCAGTGACCATTGACCAGTGACCAGTGACGAGTGACCAGTGACCAGTGACCAGTGACCAGTGACCAGTGACCAGTGACCAGTGACCAGTGACCAGTGACCAGCGAAATTGACCAGTGACCATTGACCAGTGACCAGTGACCAGTGACCAGTGACCAGTGACCAGGGACCAGTGACCAGTGACCAGTGACCAGCGAAATCGACCAGGGACCAGTGACCAGTGACCAGTGACCAGTGACCAGTGACCAGTGACCAGTGACCAGCGAAATTGACCAGTGACCATTGACCAGTGACCAGTGACAAGTGACCAGTGAGAAGTGACCAGTGACCACTGACCAGTGACCAGTGACCAGCGACCAGTGACCAGTGACCCGTGACCAGGGACCAGTGACCAGCGAAAGTGACCAGTGACCAGTGACTAGCCAAATTGAGCAGTGACCAGTGACCAGTGATCACTGACCAGTGACCAGTGACCAGTGACCAGTGACCAGGGACCAGTGACCAGTGACCAGTGACCAGTGACCAGTGACCAGTGACCAGTGACCAGCGAAATTGACCAGTGACCATTGACCATTGACCAGTGACCAGTGACCAGTGACCAGTGACCAGTGACCAGTGACCAGTGACCAGTGACCAGTGACCAGCGAAAGTGACCAGGGACCAGTGACTAGTGACCAGTGACCAGCGAAAGTGACCAGGGACCAGTGACCAGTGACCAGTGACCAGTGACCAGTGACCAGTGACCAGCGAAATTGACCAGTGACCATTGACCAGTGACCAGTGACCAGCGACCAGTGACCAGTGACCAGTGACCAGTGACCAGTAACCAGTGACCAGTGACCAGTGACCAGTGACCAGTGACCAGTGACCAGCGAAATTGACCAGTGACCATTGACCAGTGACCAGTGACCAGTGACCAGTGGCCAGTGACCAGCGACCAGTGACCAGTGACCAGTGACCAGTGACCAGTGACGAGTGACCTGTGACCAGTGACCAGTGACCAGTGACCAGTGACCAGTGACCAGTGACCAGTGACCAGTGACCAGCGAAAGTGACCAGGGACCAGTGACCAGTGACCAGTGACCAGTGACCAGTGACCAGTGACCAGTGACCAGTGACCAGTGACCAGTGACCAGGGACCAGTGACCAGTGACCAGTGACCAGTGACCAGGGACCAGTGACCAGTGACCAGTGACCAGTGACCAGTGACCAGTGACCAGTGACCAGCGAAATTGACCAGTGACCATTGACCATTGACCAGTGACCAGTGACCAGTGACCAGTGACCAGTGACCAGTGACCAGTGACCAGTGACCAGCGAAAGTGACCAGGGACCAGTGACCAGTGACCAGTGACCAGTGACCAGTGACCAGCGAAAGTGACCAGGGACCAGTGACCAGTGACCAGTGACCAGTGACCAGTGACCAGTGACCAGCGAAATTGACCAGTGACCATTGACCAGTGACCAGTGACCAGTGACCAGTGACCAGTGACCAGTGACCAGCGACCAGTGACCAGTGACCAGTGACCAGTGACCAGTAACCAGTGACCAGTGACCAGTGACCAGCGAAATCGACCAGGGACCAGTGACCAGTGACCAGTGACCAGTGACCAGTGACCAGTGACCAGTGACCAGTGACCAGTGGCCAGTGACCAGTGACCATTGACCAGTGACCAGTGACCAGTGACCAGCGACCAGTGACCAGTGACCCGTGACCAGTGACCACTGACCAGTGACCAGTGACCAGCGACCAGTGACCAGTGACCCGTGACCAGGGACCAGTGACCAGTGACCAGCGACCAGTGACCAGTGACCAGTGACCAGTGACCAGTGACGAGTGACCTGTGACCAGTGACCAGTGACCAGTGACCAGTGACCAGTGACCAGCGAAAGTGACCAGGGACCAGTGACCAGTGACCAGTGACCAGTGACCAGTGACCAGTGACCAGTGACCAGCGAAATTGACCAGTGACCATTGACCAGTGACCAGTGACCAGTGACCAGTGACCAGTGACCAGTGACCAGTGACCAGTGCCCAGTGACCAGTGACCAGTGACGAGTGACCTGTGACCAGTGACCAGTGACCAGTGACCAGTGACCAGCGAAATTGACCATTGACCATTGACCAGTGACCAGTGACCAGTGACCAGTGACCAGTGACCAGCGACCAGTGACCAGTGACCAGTAACCAGTGACCAGTAACCAGTGACCAGTGACCAGTGACCAGCGAAATTGACCAGTTTCCAGTGACAAGTGATAAGTGACCAGTGACCAGTGACCAGCGAAAGTGACCAGTGAAAAGTGACCAGCGAAATTGACCAGTGACCATTGACCAGTGACCAGCGAAAGTGACCAGTGACGAGGGACCAGTGACAAGTGACCAGTGAGAAGTGACCAGTGACCACTGACCAGTGACCAGTGACCAGCGACCAGTGACCAGTGACCCGTGACCAGGGACCAGTGACCAGCGAAAGTGACCAGTGACCAGTGACTAGCCAAATTGAGCAGTGACCAGTGACCAGTGACCAGTGACCAGTGACCAGTGACCAGTGACCAGTGACCAGTGACCAGTGACCAGGGACCAGTGACCAGTGACCAGTGACCAGTGACCAGTGACCAGCGAAAGTGACCAGGGACCAGTGACCAGTGACCAGTGACCAGTGACCAGTGACCAGTGACCAGCGAAATTGACCAGTGACCATTGACCAGTGACCAGTGACCAGTGACCAGTGACCAGTGACCAGCGACCAGTGACCAGTGACCAGTGACCAGTGACCAGTTACCAGTGACCAGTGACCAGTGACCAGCGAAATCGACCAGGGACCAGTGACCAGTGACCAGTGACCAGTGACCAGTGACCAGTGACCAGCGAAATTGACCAGTGACCATTGACCAGTGACCAGTGACCAGTGACCAGTGACCAGTGACCAGCGACCAGTGACCAGTGACCAGTGACCAGTGACCAGTGACGAGTGACCTGTGACCAGTGACCAGTGACCAGTGACCAGTGACCAGTGACCAGTGACCAGTGACCAGTGACGAGTGACCTGTGACCAGTGACCAGTGACCAGTGACCAGTGACCAGCGAAATTGACCATTGACCAGTGACCAGTGACCAGTGACCAGTGACCAGTGACCAGTGACCAGTGACCAGTGGCCAGTGACCAGCGACCAGTGACCAGTGACCAGTGACCAGTGACCAGTGACGAGTGACCTGTGACCAGTGACCAGTGACCAGTGACCAGTGACCAGTGACCAGCGAAAGTGACCAGGGACCAGTGACCAGTGACCAGTGACCAGTGACCAGTGACCAGTGACCAGTGACCAGCGAAATTGACCAGTGACCATTGACCAGTGACCAGTGACCAGTGACCAGTGACCAGTGACCAGTGACCAGTGACCAGTGACGAGTGACCTGTGACCAGTGACCAGTGACCAGTGACCAGTGACCAGCGAAATTGACCATTGACCATTGACCAGTGACCAGTGACCAGTGACCAGTGACCAGTGACCAGTGACCAGTGACCAGCGAAAGTGACCAGGGACCAGTGACCAGTGACCAGTGACCAGTGACCAGTGACCAGTGACCAGTGACCAGCGACCAGTGACCAGTGACCCGTGACCAGTGACCACTGACCAGTGACCAGTGACCAGCGACCAGTGACCAGTGACCCGTGACCAGGGACCAGTGACCAGCGAAAGTGACCAGTGACCAGTGACTAGCCAAATTGAGCAGTGACCAGTGACCAGTGACCAGTGACCAGTGACCAGTGACCAGTGACCAGTGACCAGTGACCAGTGACCAGTGACCAGGGACCAGTGACCAGTGACCAGTGACCAGTGACCAGTGACCAGTGACCAGCGAAAGTGACCAGGGACCAGTGACCAGTGACCAGTGACCAGTGACCAGTGACCAGTGACCAGCGAAATTGACCAGTGACCATTGACCAGTGACCAGTGACCAGTGACCAGTGACCAGTGACCAGCGACCAGTGACCAGTGACCAGTGACCAGTGACCAGTAACCAGTGACCAGTGACCAGTGACCAGCGAAATCGACCAGGGACCAGTGACCAGTGACCAGTGACCAGTGACCAGCGACCAGTGACCAGTGACCCGTGACCAGGGACCAGTGACCAGCGAAAGTGACCAGTGACCAGTGACTAGCCAAATTGAGCAGTGACCAGTGACCAGTGACCAGTGACCAGTGACCAGGGACCAGTGACCAGTGACCAGTGACCAGTGACCAGGGACCAGTGACCAGTGACCAGTGACCAGTGACCAGTGACCAGTGACCAGTGACCAGCGAAATTGACCAGTGACCATTGACCATTGACCAGTGACCAGTGACCAGTGACCAGTGACCAGTGACCAGTGACCAGTGACCAGTGACCAGCGAAAGTGACCAGGGACCAGTGACCAGTGACCAGTGACCAGCGAAAGTGACCAGGGACCAGTGACCAGTGACCAGTGACCAGTGACCAGTGACCAGTGACCAGCGAAATTGACCAGTGACCATTGACCAGTGACCAGTGACCAGTGACCAGTGACCAGTGACCAGCGACCAGTGACCAGTGACCAGTGACCAGTGACCAGTAACCAGTGACCAGTGACCAGTGACCAGCGAAATCGACCAGGGACCAGTGACCAGTGACCAGTGACCAGTGACCAGTGACCAGTGACCAGTGACCAGTGACCAGCGAAATTGACCAGTGACCATTGACCAGTGACCAGTGACCAGTGACCAGTGGCCAGTGACCAGCGACCAGTGACCAGTGACCAGTGACCAGTGACCAGTGACGAGTGACCTGTGACCAGTGACCAGTGACCAGTGACCAGTGACCAGTGACCAGCGAAAGTGACCAGGGACCAGTGACCAGTGACCAGTGACCAGTGACCAGTGACCAGTGACCAGTGACCAGTGACCAGTGACCAGTGACCAGTGACCAGTGACCAGGGACCAGTGACCAGTGACCAGTGACCAGTGACCAGGGACCAGTGACCAGTGACCAGTGACCAGTGACCAGTGACCAGCGAAATTGACCAGTGACCATTGACCATTGACCAGTGACCAGTGACCAGTGACCAGTGACCAGTGACCAGTGACCAGTGACCAGTGACCAGCGAAAGTGACCAGGGACCAGTGACCAGTGACCAGTGACCAGTGACCAGTGACCAGCGAAAGTGACCAGGGACCAGTGACCAGTGACCAGTGACCAGTGACCAGTGACCAGTGACCAGCGAAATTGACCAGTGACCATTGACCAGTGACCAGTGACCAGTGACCAGTGACCAGTGACCAGTGACCAGCGACCAGTGACCAGTGACCAGTGACCAGTGACCAGTAACCAGTGACCAGTGACCAGTGACCAGCGAAATCGACCAGGGACCAGTGACCAGTGACCAGTGACCAGTGACCAGTGACCAGTGACCAGTGACCAGCGAAATTGACCAGTGACCATTGACCAGTGACCAGTGACCAGTGACCAGTGGCCAGTGACCAGCGACCAGTGACCAGTGACCAGTGACCAGTGACCAGTGACGAGTGACCTGTGACCAGTGACCAGTGACCAGTGACCAGTGACCAGTGACCAGCGAAAGTGACCAGGGACCAGTGACCAGTGACCAGTGACCAGTGACCAGTGACCAGTGACCAGTGACCAGCGAAATTGACCAGTGACCATTGACCAGTGACCAGTAACCAGTGACCAGTGACCAGTGACCAGTGACCAGTGACCAGTGACCAGTGACGAGTGACCTGTGACCAGTGACCAGTGACCAGTGACCAGTGACCAGCGAAATTGACCATTGACCATTGACCAGTGACCAGTGACCAGTGACCAGTGACCAGTGACCAGTGACCAGCGAAATTGACCAGTGACCATTGACCAGTGACCAGTAACCAGTGACCAGTGACCAGTGACCAGTGACCAGTGACCAGTGACCAGTGACCAGTGACCAGTGACCAGTGACCAGTGACCAGTGACCAGAGACCAGTGACTAGCCAAATTGACCAGTGACCAGTGACCAGTGACCTGTGACCAGCGAAAGTAACCAGTGACCAGTAACCAGTGACCAGTGACCAGTGACCAGCGAAATTGACCAGTTTCCAGTGACAAGTGATAAGTGACCAGTGACCAGTGACCAGCGAAAGTGACCAGTGAAAAGTGACCAGCGAAATTGACCAGTGACCATTGACCAGTGACCAGCGAAAGTGACCAGTGACGAGGGACCAGTGACAAGTGACCAGTGAGAAGTGACCAGTGACCACTGACCAGTGACCAGTGACCAGCGACCAGTGACCAGTGACCCGTGACCAGGGACCAGTGACCAGCGAAAGTGACCAGTGACCAGTGACTAGCCAAATTGAGCAGTGACCAGTGACCAGTGACCAGTGACCAGTGACCAGTGACCAGTGACCAGTGACCAGTGGCCAGTGACCAGTGACCAGGGACCAGTGACCAGTGACCAGTGACCAGTGACCAGTGACCAGCGAAAGTGACCAGGGACCAGTGACCAGTGACCAGTGACCAGTGACCAGTGACCAGTGACCAGTGACCAGCGAAATTGACCAGTGACCATTGACCAGTGACCAGTGACCAGTGACCAGTGACCAGTGACCAGCGACCAGTGACCAGTGAACAGTGACCAGTGACCAGTTACCAGTGACCAGTGACCAGTGACCAGCGAAATCGACCAGGGACCAGTGACCAGTGACCAGTGACCAGTGACCAGTGACCAGTGACCAGCGAAATTGACCAGTGACCATTGACCAGTGACCAGTGACCAGTGACCAGTGACCAGTGACCAGCGACCAGTGACCAGTGACCAGTGACCAGTGACCAGTGACGAGTGACCTGTGACCAGTGACCAGTGACCAGTGACCAGTGACCAGTGACCAGTGACCAGTGACCAGTGACCAGTGACGAGTGAGCTGTGACCAGTGACCAGTGACCAGTGACCAGTGACCAGCGAAATTGACCATTGACCAGTGACCAGTGACCAGTGACCTGTGACCAGCGAAAGTGACCAGTGACCAGTGACCATTGACCAGTGACCAGTGACGAGTGACCAGTGACCAGTGACCAGTGACCAGTGACCAGTGACCAGTGACCAGTGACCAGTGACCAGTGACCAGCGAAATTGACCAGTGACCATTGACCAGTGACCAGTGACCAGTGACCAGTGACCAGTGACCAGGGACCAGTGACCAGTGACCAGTGACCAGTGACCAGTGACCAGCGAAAGTGACCAGGGACCAGTGACCAGTGACCAGTGACCAGTGACCAGTGACCAGCGAAAGTGACCAGGGACCAGTGACCAGTGACCAGTGACCAGTGACCAGTGACCAGTGACCAGTGACCAGCGACCAGTGACCAGTGACCCGTGACCAGTGACCACTGACCAGTGACCAGTGACCAGCGACCAGTGACCAGTGACCCGTGACCAGGGACCAGTGACCAGCGAAAGTGACCAGTGACCAGTGACTAGCCAAATTGAGCAGTGACCAGTGACCAGTGACCAGTGACCAGTGACCAGTGACCAGTGACCAGTGACCAGTGACCAGTGACCAGTGACCAGGGACCAGTGACCAGTGACCAGTGACCAGTGACCAGTGACCAGGGACCAGTGACCAGTGACCAGTGACCAGTGACCAGTGACCAGTGACCAGCGAAATTGACCAGTGACCATTGACCAGTGACCAGTGACCAGTGACCAGTGACCAGTGACCAGCGACCAGTGACCAGTGACCAGTGACCAGTGACCAGTAACCAGTGACCAGTGACCAGTGACCAGCGAAATCGACCAGGGACCAGTGACCAGTGACCAGTGACCAGTGACCAGTGACCAGTGACCAGTGACCAGTGACCAGTGACCAGCGAAAGTGACCAGGGACCAGTGACCAGTGACCAGTGACCAGTGACCAGTGACCAGTGACCAGCGAAATTGACCAGTGACCATTGACCAGTGACCAGTGACCAGTGACCAGTGACCAGTGACCAGCGACCAGTGACCAGTGACCAGTGACCAGTAACCAGTGACCAGTGACCAGTGACCAGCGAAATCGACCAGGGACCAGTGACCAGTGACCAGTGACCAGTGACCAGTGACCAGTGACCAGTGACCAGTGACCAGCGAAATTGACCAGTGACCATTGACCAGTGACCAGTGACCAGTGACCAGTGGCCAGTGACCAGCGACCAGTGACCAGTGACCAGTGACCAGTGACCAGTGACCAGTGACCAGTGACCAGGGACCAGTGACCAGTGACCAGTGACCAGTGACCAGGGACCAGTGACCAGTGACCAGTGACCAGTGACCAGTGACCAGTGACCAGTGACCAGCGAAATTGACCAGTGACCATTGACCATTGACCAGTGACCAGTGACCAGTGACCAGTGACCAGTGACCAGTGACCAGTGACCAGCGAAAGTGACCAGGGACCAGTGACCAGTGACCAGTGACCAGTGACCAGTGACCAGCGAAAGTGACCAGGGACCAGTGACCAGTGACCAGTGACCAGTGACCAGTGACCAGTGACCAGCGAAATTGACCAGTGACCATTGACCAGTGACCAGTGACCAGTGACCAGTGACCAGTGACCAGTGACCAGCGACCAGTGACCAGTGACCAGTGACCAGTGACCAGTAACCAGTGACCAGTGACCAGTGACCAGCGAAATCGACCAGGGACCAGTGACCAGTGACCAGTGACCAGTGACCAGTGACCAGTGACCAGCGAAATTGACCAGTGACCATTGACCAGTGACCAGTGACCAGTGACCAGTGGCCAGTGACCAGCGACCAGTGACCAGTGACCAGTGACCAGTGACCAGTGACGAGTGACCTGTGACCAGTGACCAGTGACCAGTGACCAGTGACCAGTGACCAGCGAAAGTGACCAGGGACCAGTGACCAGTGACCAGTGACCAGTGACCAGTGGCCAGTGACCAGTGACCAGCGAAATTGACCAGTGACCATTGACCAGTGACCAGTGACCAGTGACCAGTGACCAGTGACCAGTGACCAGTGACCAGTGACGAGTGACCTGTGACCAGTGACCAGTGACCAGTGACCAGTGACCAGCGAAATTGACCATTGACCATTGACCAGTGACCAGTGACCAGTGACCAGTGACCAGTGACCAGTGACCAGCGAAAGTGACCAGGGACCAGTGACCAGTGACCAGTGACCAGTGACCAGTGACCAGTGACCAGTGACCCGTGACCAGTGACCACTGACCAGTGACCAGTGACCAGCGACCAGTGACCAGTGACCCGTGACCAGGGACCAGTGACCAGCGAAAGTGACCAGTGACCAGTGACTAGCCAAATTGAGCAGTGACCAGTGACCAGTGACCAGTGACCAGTGACCAGTGACCAGTGACCAGTGACCAGTGACCAGTGACCAGTGACCAGTGACCAGGGACCAGTGACCAGTGACCAGTGACCAGTGACCAGTGACCAGCGAAAGTGACCAGGGACCAGTGACCAGTGACCAGTGACCAGTGACCAGTGACCAGTGACCAGCGAAATTGACCAGTGACCATTGACCAGTGACCAGTGACCAGTGACCAGTGACCAGTGACCAGTGACCAGTGACCAGTAACCAGTGACCAGTGACCAGTGACCAGCGAAATCGACCAGGGACCAGTGACCAGTGACCAGTGACCAGTGACCAGTGACCAGTGACCAGTGACCAGCGAAATTGACCAGTGACCATTGACCAGTGACCAGTGACAAGTGACCAGTGAGAAGTGACCAGTGACCACTGACCAGTGACCAGTGACCAGCGACCAGTGACCAGTGACCCGTGACCAGGGACCAGTGACCAGCGAAAGTGACCAGTGACCAGTGACTAGCCAAATTGAGCAGTGACCAGTGACCAGTGACCACTGACCAGTGACCAGTGACCAGTGACCAGTGACCAGGGACCAGTGACCAGTGACCAGTGACCAGTGACCAGTGACCAGCGAAATTGACCAGTGACCATTGACCATTGACCAGTGACCAGTGACCAGTGACCAGTGACCAGTGACCAGTGACCAGTGACCAGTGACCAGTGACCAGCGAAAGTGACCAGGGACCAGTGACTAGTGACCAGTGACCAGCGAAAGTGACCAGGGACCAGTGACCAGTGACCAGTGACCAGTGACCAGTGACCAGTGACCAGCGAAATTGACCAGTGACCATTGACCAGTGACCAGTGACCAGCGACCAGTGACCAGTGACCAGTGACCAGTGACCAGTAACCAGTGACCAGTGACCAGTGACCAGTGACCAGTGACCAGTGACCAGCGAAATTGACCAGTGACCATTGACCAGTGACCAGTGACCAGTGACCAGTGGCCAGTGACCAGCGACCAGTGACCAGTGACCAGTGACCAGTGACCAGTGACGAGTGACCTGTGACCAGTGACCAGTGACCAGTGACCAGTGACCAGTGACCAGTGACCAGTGACCAGTGACCAGCGAAAGTGACCAGGGACCAGTGACCAGTGACCAGTGACCAGTGACCAGTGACCAGTGACCAGTGACCAGTGACCAGTGACCAGTGACCAGGGACCAGTGACCAGTGACCAGTGACCAGTGACCAGGGACCAGTGACCAGTGACCAGTGACCAGTGACCAGTGACCAGTGACCAGTGACCAGCGAAATTGACCAGTGACCATTGACCATTGACCAGTGACCAGTGACCAGTGACCAGTGACCAGTGACCAGTGACCAGTGACCAGTGACCAGCGAAAGTGACCAGGGACCAGTGACCAGTGACCAGTGACCAGTGACCAGTGACCAGCGAAAGTGACCAGGGACCAGTGACCAGTGACCAGTGACCAGTGACCAGTGACCAGTGACCAGCGAAATTGACCAGTGACCATTGACCAGTGACCAGTGACCAGTGACCAGTGACCAGTGACCAGTGACCAGCGACCAGTGACCAGTGACCAGTGACCAGTGACCAGTAACCAGTGACCAGTGACCAGTGACCAGCGAAATCGACCAGGGACCAGTGACCAGTGACCAGTGACCAGTGACCAGTGACCAGTGACCAGTGACCAGTGACCAGTGGCCAGTGACCAGTGACCATTGACCAGTGACCAGTGACCAGTGACCAGTGGCCAGTGACCAGTGACGAGTGACCTGTGACCAGTGACCAGTGACCAGTGACCAGTGACCAGTGACCAGCGACCAGTGACCAGTGACCAGTGACCAGTGACCAGTGACGAGTGACCTGTGACCAGTGACCAGTGACCAGTGACCAGTGACCAGTGACCAGCGAAAGTGACCAGGGACCAGTGACCAGTGACCAGTGACCAGTGACCAGTGACCAGTGACCAGTGACCAGCGAAATTGACCAGTGACCATTGACCAGTGACCAGTGACCAGTGACCAGTGACCAGTGACCAGTGACCAGTGACCAGTGCCCAGTGACCAGTGACCAGTGACCAGTGACCAGTGACCAGTGACCAGCGAAATTGACCATTGACCATTGACCAGTGACCAGTGACCAGTGACCAGTGACCAGTGACCAGCGACCAGTGACCAGTGACCAGTGACCAGTGACCAGTGACCAGTGACCAGTGACCAGTGACCAGTGACCAGAGACCAGTGACTAGCCAAATTGACCAGTGACCAGTGACCAGTGACCTGTGACCAGCGAAAGTAACCAGTGACCAGTAACCAGTGACCAGTGACCAGTGACCAGCGAAATTGACCAGTTTCCAGTGACAAGTGATAAGTGACCAGTGACCAGTGACCAGCGAAAGTGACCAGTGAAAAGTGACCAGCGAAATTGACCAGTGACCATTGACCAGTGACCAGCGAAAGTGACCAGTGACGAGGGACCAGTGACAAGTGACCAGTGAGAAGTGACCAGTGACCACTGACCAGTGACCAGTGACCAGCGACCAGTGACCAGTGACCCGTGACCAGGGACCAGTGACCAGCGAAAGTGACCAGTGACCAGTGACTAGCCAAATTGAGCAGTGACCAGTGACCAGTGACCAGTGACCAGTGACCAGTGACCAGTGACCAGTGACCAGTGACCAGTGACCAGGGACCAGTGACCAGTGACCAGTGACCAGTGACCAGTGACCAGCGAAAGTGACCAGGGACCAGTGACCAGTGACCAGTGACCAGTGACCAGTGACCAGTGACCAGCGAAATTGACCAGTGACCATTGACCAGTGACCAGTGACCAGTGACCAGTGACCAGTGACCAGCGACCAGTGACCAGTGACCAGTGACCAGTGACCAGTTACCAGTGACCAGTGACCAGTGACCAGCGAAATCGACCAGGGACCAGTGACCAGTGACCAGTGACCAGTGACCAGTGACCAGTGACCAGCGAAATTGACCAGTGACCATTGACCAGTGACCAGTGACCAGTGACCAGTGACCAGTGACCAGCGACCAGTGACCAGTGACCAGTGACCAGTGACCAGTGACGAGTGACCTGTGACCAGTGACCAGTGACCAGTGACCAGTGACCAGTGACCAGTGACCAGTGACCAGTGACGAGTGACCTGTGACCAGTGACCAGTGACCAGTGACCAGTGACCAGCGAAATTGACCATTGACCAGTGACCAGTGACCAGTGACCAGTGACCAGTGACCAGTGACCAGTGACCAGTGGCCAGTGACCAGCGACCAGTGACCAGTGACCAGTGACCAGTGACCAGTGACGAGTGACCTGTGACCAGTGACCAGTGACCAGTGACCAGTGACCAGTGACCAGCGAAAGTGACCAGGGACCAGTGACCAGTGACCAGTGACCAGTGACCAGTGACCAGTGACCAGTGACCAGCGAAATTGACCAGTGACCATTGACCAGTGACCAGTGACCAGTGACCAGTGACCAGTGACCAGTGACCAGTGACCAGTGACGAGTGACCTGTGACCAGTGACCAGTGACCAGTGACCAGTGACCAGCGAAATTGACCATTGACCATTGACCAGTGACCAGTGACCAGTGACCAGTGACCAGTGACCAGTGACCAGTGACCAGTGACCAGCGAAAGTGACCAGGGACCAGTGACCAGTGACCAGTGACCAGTGACCAGTGACCAGTGACCAGTGACCAGCGACCAGTGACCAGTGACCCGTGACCAGTGACCACTGACCAGTGACCAGTGACCAGCGACCAGTGACCAGTGACCCGTGACCAGGGACCAGTGACCAGCGAAAGTGACCAGTGACCAGTGACTAGCCAAATTGAGCAGTGACCAGTGACCAGTGACCAGTGACCAGTGACCAGTGACCAGTGACCAGTGACCAGTGACCAGTGACCAGTGACCAGGGACCAGTGACCAGTGACCAGTGACCAGTGACCAGTGACCAGCGAAAGTGACCAGGGACCAGTGACCAGTGACCAGTGACCAGTGACCAGTGACCAGTGACCAGCGAAATTGACCAGTGACCATTGACCAGTGACCAGTGACCAGTGACCAGTGACCAGTGACCAGCGACCAGTGACCAGTGACCAGTGACCAGTGACCAGTAACCAGTGACCAGTGACCAGTGACCAGCGAAATCGACCAGGGACCAGTGACCAGTGACCAGTGACCAGCGAAAGTGACCAGTGACCAGTGACTAGCCAAATTGAGCAGTGACCAGTGACCAGTGACCAGTGACCAGTGACCAGGGACCAGTGACCAGTGACCAGTGACCAGTGACCAGGGACCAGTGACCAGTGACCAGTGACCAGTGACCAGTGACCAGTGACCAGTGACCAGCGAAATTGACCAGTGACCATTGACCATTGACCAGTGACCAGTGACCAGTGACCAGTGACCAGTGACCAGTGACCAGTGACCAGTGACCAGCGAAAGTGACCAGGGACCAGTGACCAGTGACCAGTGACCAGTGACCAGTGACCAGCGAAAGTGACCAGGGACCAGTGACCAGTGACCAGTGACCAGTGACCAGTGACCAGTGACCAGCGAAATTGACCAGTGACCATTGACCAGTGACCAGTGACCAGTGACCAGTGACCAGTGACCAGTGACCAGCGACCAGTGACCAGTGACCAGTGACCAGTGACCAGTAACCAGTGACCAGTGACCAGTGACCAGCGAAATCGACCAGGGACCAGTGACCAGTGACCAGTGACCAGTGACCAGTGACCAGTGACCAGTGACCAGCGAAATTGACCAGTGACCATTGACCAGTGACCAGTGGCCAGTGACCAGCGACCAGTGACCAGTGACCAGTGACCAGTGACCAGTGACGAGTGACCTGTGACCAGTGACCAGTGACCAGTGACCAGTGACCAGTGACCAGCGAAAGTGACCAGGGACCAGTGACCAGTGACCAGTGACCAGTGACCAGTGACCAGTGACCAGTGACCAGCGAAATTGACCAGTGACCATTGACCAGTGACCAGTAACCAGTGACCAGTGACCAGTGACCAGTGACCAGTGACCAGTGACCAGTGACGAGTGACCTGTGACCAGTGACCAGTGACCAGTGACCAGTGACCAGCGAAATTGACCATTGACCATTGACCAGTGACCAGTGACCAGTGACCAGTGACCAGTGACCAGTGACCAGCGAAATTGACCAGTGACCATTGACCAGTGACCAGTAACCAGTGACCAGTGACCAGTGACCAGTGACCAGTGACCAGTGACCAGTGACCAGTGACCAGTGACCAGTGACCAGTGACCAGTGACCAGAGACCAGTGACTAGCCAAATTGACCAGTGACCAGTGACCAGTGACCTGTGACCAGCGAAAGTAACCAGTGACCAGTAACCAGTGACCAGTGACCAGTGACCAGCGAAATTGACCAGTTTCCAGTGACAAGTGATAAGTGACCAGTGACCAGTGACCAGCGAAAGTGACCAGTGAAAAGTGACCAGCGAAATTGACCAGTGACCATTGACCAGTGACCAGCGAAAGTGACCAGTGACGAGGGACCAGTGACAAGTGACCAGTGAGAAGTGACCAGTGACCACTGACCAGTGACCAGTGACCAGCGACCAGTGACCAGTGACCCGTGACCAGGGACCAGTGACCAGCGAAAGTGACCAGTGACCAGTGACTAGCCAAATTGAGCAGTGACCAGTGACCAGTGACCAGTGACCAGTGACCAGTGACCAGTGACCAGTGACCAGTGACCAGTGACCAGTGACCAGGGACCAGTGACCAGTGACCAGTGACCAGTGACCAGTGACCAGCGAAAGTGACCAGGGACCAGTGACCAGTGACCAGTGACCAGTGACCAGTGACCAGTGACCAGCGAAATTGACCAGTGACCATTGACCAGTGACCAGTGACCAGTGACCAGTGACCAGTGACCAGCGACCAGTGACCAGTGAACAGTGACCAGTGACCAGTTACCAGTGACCAGTGACCAGTGACCAGCGAAATCGACCAGGGACCAGTGACCAGTGACCAGTGACCAGTGACCAGTGACCAGTGACCAGCGAAATTGACCAGTGACCATTGACCAGTGACCAGTGACCAGTGACCAGTGACCAGTGACCAGCGACCAGTGACCAGTGACCAGTGACGAGTGACCTGTGACCAGTGACCAGTGACCAGTGACCAGTGACCAGTGACCAGTGACCAGTGACCAGTGACGAGTGAGCTGTGACCAGTGACCAGTGACCAGTGACCAGTGACCAGCGAAATTGACCATTGACCAGTGACCAGTGACCAGTGACCAGTGACCAGTGACCAGTGACCAGTGACCAGTGACCAGCGACCAGTGACCAGTGACCAGTGACCAGTGACCAGTGACCAGTGACCTGTGACCAGCGAAAGTGACCAGTGACCAGTGACCATTGACCAGTGACCAGTGACGAGTGACCAGTGACCAGTGACCAGTGACCAGTGACCAGTGACCAGTGACCAGTGACCAGTGACCAGTGACCAGCGAAATTGACCAGTGACCATTGACCAGTGACCAGTGACCAGTGACCAGTGACCAGTGACCAGGGACCAGTGACCAGTGACCAGTGACCAGTGACCAGTGACCAGCGAAAGTGACCAGGGACCAGTGACCAGTGACCAGTGACCAGTGACCAGTGACCAGTGACCAGCGAAATTGACCAGTGACCATTGACCAGTGACCAGTGACCAGTGACCAGTGACCAGTAACCAGTGACCAGTGACCAGTGACCAGCGAAATCGACCAGGGACCAGTGACCAGTGACCAGTGACCAGTGACCAGTGACCAGTGACCAGTGACCAGTGACCAGCGAAATTGACCAGTGACCATTGACCAGTGACCAGTGACAAGTGACCAGTGAGAAGTGACCAGTGACCACTGACCAGTGACCAGTGACCAGTGACCAGCGACCAGTGACCAGTGACCCGTGACCAGGGACCAGTGACCAGCGAAAGTGACCAGTGACCAGTGACTAGCCAAATTGAGCAGTGACCAGTGACCAGTGACCACTGACCAGTGACCAGTGACCAGTGACCAGTGACCAGGGACCAGTGACCAGTGACCAGTGACCAGTGACCAGTGACCAGTGACCAGTGACCAGCGAAATTGACCAGTGACCATTGACCATTGACCAGTGACCAGTGACCAGTGACCAGTGACCAGTGACCAGTGACCAGTGACCAGTGACCAGCGAAAGTGACCAGGGACCAGTGACCAGTGACCAGTGACCAGTGACCAGTGACCAGCGAAAGTGACCAGGGACCAGTGACCAGTGACCAGTGACCAGTGACCAGTGACCAGTGACCAGCGAAATTGACCAGTGACCATTGACCAGTGACCAGTGACCAGTGACCAGTGACCAGTCACCAGTGACCAGCGACCAGTGACCAGTGACCAGTGACCAGTGACCAGTGACCAGCGAAATCGACCAGGGACCAGTGACCAGTGACCAGTGACCAGTGACCAGTGACCAGTGACCAGTGACCAGTGACCAGTGGCCAGTGACCAGTGACCATTGACCAGTGACCAGTGACCAGTGACCAGTGGCCAGTGACCAGCGACCAGTGACCAGTGACCAGTGACCAGTGACCAGTGACGAGTGACCTGTGACCAGTGACCAGTGACCAGTGACCAGTGACCAGTGACCAGCGACCAGTGACCAGTGACCAGTGACCAGTGACCAGTGACGAGTGACCTGTGACCAGTGACCAGTGACCAGTGACCAGTGACCAGTGACCAGCGAAAGTGACCAGGGACCAGTGACCAGTGACCAGTGACCAGTGACCAGTGACCAGTGACCAGTGACCAGCGAAATTGACCAGTGACCATTGACCAGTGACCAGTGACCAGTGACCAGTGACCAGTGACCAGTGACCAGTGCCCAGTGACCAGTGACCAGTGACGAGTGACCTGTGACCAGTGACCAGTGACCAGTGACCAGTGACCAGCGAAATTGACCATTGACCATTGACCAGTGACCAGTGACCAGTGACCAGTGACCAGTGACCAGCGACCAGTGACCAGTGACCAGTGACCAGTGACCAGTGACCAGTGACCAGTGACCAGTGACCAGTGACCAGAGACCAGTGACTAGCCAAATTGACCAGTGACCAGTGACCAGTGACCTGTGACCAGCGAAAGTAACCAGTGACCAGTAACCAGTGACCAGTGACCAGTGACCAGCGAAATTGACCAGTTTCCAGTGACAAGTGATAAGTGACCAGTGACCAGTGACCAGCGAAAGTGACCAGTGAAAAGTGACCAGCGAAATTGACCAGTGACCATTGACCAGTGACCAGCGAAAGTGACCAGTGACGAGGGACCAGTGACAAGTGACCAGTGAGAAGTGACCAGTGACCACTGACCAGTGACCAGTGACCAGCGACCAGTGACCAGTGACCCGTGACCAGGGACCAGTGACCAGCGAAAGTGACCAGTGACCAGTGACTAGCCAAATTGAGCAGTGACCAGTGACCAGTGACCAGTGACCAGTGACCAGTGACCAGTGACCAGTGACCAGTGACCAGTGACCAGGGACCAGTGACCAGTGACCAGTGACCAGTGACCAGTGACCAGCGAAAGTGACCAGGGACCAGTGACCAGTGACCAGTGACCAGTGACCAGTGACCAGTGACCAGCGAAATTGACCAGTGACCATTGACCAGTGACCAGTGACCAGTGACCAGTGACCAGTGACCAGCGACCAGTGACCAGTGACCAGTGACCAGTGACCAGTTACCAGTGACCAGTGACCAGTGACCAGCGAAATCGACCAGGGACCAGTGACCAGTGACCAGTGACCAGTGACCAGTGACCAGTGACCAGCGAAATTGACCAGTGACCATTGACCAGTGACCAGTGACCAGTGACCAGTGACCAGTGACCAGCGACCAGTGACCAGTGACCAGTGACCAGTGACCAGTGACGAGTGACCTGTGACCAGTGACCAGTGACCAGTGACCAGTGACCAGTGACCAGTGACCAGTGACCAGTGACGAGTGACCTGTGACCAGTGACCAGTGACCAGTGACCAGTGACCAGCGAAATTGACCATTGACCAGTGACCAGTGACCAGTGACCAGTGACCAGTGACCAGTGACCAGTGACCAGTGACCAGTGACCAGTGACCAGTGGCCAGTGACCAGCGACCAGTGACCAGTGACCAGTGACCAGTGACCAGTGACGAGTGACCTGTGACCAGTGACCAGTGACCAGTGACCAGTGACCAGTGACCAGCGAAAGTGACCAGGGACCAGTGACCAGTGACCAGTGACCAGTGACCAGTGACCAGTGACCAGTGACCAGTGACCAGCGAAATTGACCAGTGACCATTGACCAGTGACCAGTGACCAGTGACCAGTGACCAGTGACCAGTGACCAGTGACCAGTGACGAGTGACCTGTGACCAGTGACCAGTGACCAGTGACCAGTGACCAGCGAAATTGACCATTGACCATTGACCAGTGACCAGTGACCAGTGACCAGTGACCAGTGACCAGTGACCAGTGACCAGTGACCAGCGAAAGTGACCAGGGACCAGTGACCAGTGACCAGTGACCAGTGACCAGTGACCAGTGACCAGTGACCAGCGACCAGTGACCAGTGACCCGTGACCAGTGACCACTGACCAGTGACCAGTGACCAGCGACCAGTGACCAGTGACCCGTGACCAGGGACCAGTGACCAGCGAAAGTGACCAGTGACCAGTGACTAGCCAAATTGAGCAGTGACCAGTGACCAGTGACCAGTGACCAGTGACCAGTGACCAGTGACCAGTGACCAGTGACCAGTGACCAGTGACCAGGGACCAGTGACCAGTGACCAGTGACCAGTGACCAGTGACCAGCGAAAGTGACCAGGGACCAGTGACCAGTGACCAGTGACCAGTGACCAGTGACCAGTGACCAGCGAAATTGACCAGTGACCATTGACCAGTGACCAGTGACCAGTGACCAGTGACCAGTGACCAGCGACCAGTGACCAGTGACCAGTGACCAGTGACCAGTAACCAGTGACCAGTGACCAGTGACCAGCGAAATCGACCAGGGACCAGTGACCAGTGACCAGTGACCAGTGACCAGCGACCAGTGACCAGTGACCCGTGACCAGGGACCAGTGACCAGCGAAAGTGACCAGTGACCAGTGACTAGCCAAATTGAGCAGTGACCAGTGACCAGTGACCAGTGACCAGTGACCAGGGACCAGTGACCAGTGACCAGTGACCAGTGACCAGGGACCAGTGACCAGTGACCAGTGACCAGTGACCAGTGACCAGTGACCAGTGACCAGCGAAATTGACCAGTGACCATTGACCATTGACCAGTGACCAGTGACCAGTGACCAGTGACCAGTGACCAGTGACCAGTGACCAGTGACCAGCGAAAGTGACCAGGGACCAGTGACCAGTGACCAGTGACCAGCGAAAGTGACCAGGGACCAGTGACCAGTGACCAGTGACCAGTGACCAGTGACCAGTGACCAGCGAAATTGACCAGTGACCATTGACCAGTGACCAGTGACCAGTGACCAGTGACCAGTGACCAGTGACCAGTGACCAGTGACCAGTGACCAGTGACCAGTGACCAGGGACCAATGACCAGTGACCAGTGACCAGTGACCAGGGACCAGTGACCAGTGACCAGTGACCAGTGACCAGTGACCAGTGACCAGTGACCAGCGAAATTGACCAGTGACCATTGACCATTGACCAGTGACCAGTGACCAGTGACCAGTGACCAGTGACCAGTGACCAGTGACCAGCGAAAGTGACCAGGGACCAGTGACCAGTGACCAGTGACCAGTGACCAGTGACCAGCGAAAGTGACCAGGGACCAGTGACCAGTGACCAGTGACCAGTGACCAGTGACCAGTGACCAGCGAAATTGACCAGTGACCATTGACCAGTGACCAGTGACCAGTGACCAGTGACCAGTGACCAGTGACCAGCGACCAGTGACCAGTGACCAGTGACCAGTGACCAGTAACCAGTGACCAGTGACCAGTGACCAGCGAAATCGACCAGGGACCAGTGACCAGTGACCAGTGACCAGTGACCAGTGACCAGTGACCAGTGACCAGTGACCAGCGAAATTGACCAGTGACCATTGACCAGTGACCAGTGACCAGTGACCAGTGGCCAGTGACCAGCGACCAGTGACCAGTGACCAGTGACCAGTGACCAGTGACGAGTGACCTGTGACCAGTGACCAGTGACCAGTGACCAGTGACCAGTGACCAGCGAAAGTGACCAGGGACCAGTGACCAGTGACCAGTGACCAGTGACCAGTGACCAGTGACCAGTGACCAGTGACCAGCGAAATTGACCAGTGACCATTGACCAGTGACCAGTAACCAGTGACCAGTGACCAGTGACCAGTGACCAGTGACCAGTGACCAGTGACCAGTGACCAGTGACGAGTGACCTGTGACCAGTGACCAGTGACCAGTGACCAGTGACCAGCGAAATTGACCATTGACCATTGACCAGTGACCAGTGACCAGTGACCAGTGACCAGTGACCAGTGACCAGCGAAATTGACCAGTGACCATTGACCAGTGACCAGTAACCAGTGACCAGTGACCAGTGACCAGTGACCAGTGACCAGTGACCAGTGACCAGTGACCAGTGACCAGTGACCAGTGACCAGTGACCAGAGACCAGTGACTAGCCAAATTGACCAGTGACCAGTGACCAGTGACCTGTGACCAGCGAAAGTAACCAGTGACCAGTAACCAGTGACCAGTGACCAGTGACCAGCGAAATTGACCAGTTTCCAGTGACAAGTGATAAGTGACCAGTGACCAGTGACCAGCGAAAGTGACCAGTGAAAAGTGACCAGCGAAATTGACCAGTGACCATTGACCAGTGACCAGCGAAAGTGACCAGTGACGAGGGACCAGTGACAAGTGACCAGTGAGAAGTGACCAGTGACCACTGACCAGTGACCAGTGACCAGCGACCAGTGACCAGTGACCCGTGACCAGGGACCAGTGACCAGCGAAAGTGACCAGTGACCAGTGACTAGCCAAATTGAGCAGTGACCAGTGACCAGTGACCAGTGACCAGTGACCAGTGACCAGTGACCAGTGACCAGTGACCAGTGACCAGTGACCAGGGACCAGTGACCAGTGACCAGTGACCAGTGACCAGTGACCAGCGAAAGTGACCAGGGACCAGTGACCAGTGACCAGTGACCAGTGACCAGTGACCAGTGACCAGCGAAATTGACCAGTGACCATTGACCAGTGACCAGTGACCAGTGACCAGTGACCAGTGACCAGCGACCAGTGACCAGTGAACAGTGACCAGTGACCAGTTACCAGTGACCAGTGACCAGTGACCAGCGAAATCGACCAGGGACCAGTGACCAGTGACCAGTGACCAGTGACCAGTGACCAGTGACCAGCGAAATTGACCAGTGACCATTGACCAGTGACCAGTGACCAGTGACCAGTGACCAGTGACCAGCGACCAGTGACCAGTGACCAGTGACCAGTGACCAGTGACGAGTGACCTGTGACCAGTGACCAGTGACCAGTGACCAGTGACCAGTGACCAGTGACCAGTGACCAGTGACCAGTGACGAGTGAGCTGTGACCAGTGACCAGTGACCAGTGACCAGTGACCAGCGAAATTGACCATTGACCAGTGACCAGTGACCAGTGACCAGTGACCAGTGACCAGTGACCAGTGACCAGTGACCAGCGACCAGTGACCAGTGACCAGTGACCAGTGACCAGTGACCAGTGACCTGTGACCAGCGAAAGTGACCAGTGACCAGTGACCATTGACCAGTGACCAGTGACGAGTGACCAGTGACCAGTGACCAGTGACCAGTGACCAGTGACCAGCGAAAGTGACAAGTGACCAGTGACCTGTGAACAGTGACCAGCGAAATTGACCAGTTTCCAGTGACAAGTGATAAGTGACCAGTGACCAGTGACCAGCGAAAGTGACCAGCGAAAGTGACCAGTGACCAGTGACTAGCCAAATTGAGCAGTGACCAGTGACCAGTGACCAGTGACCAGTGACCAGTGACCAGTGACCAGTGACCAGTGACCAGTGACCAGTGACCAGGGACCAGTGACCAGTGACCAGTGACCAGTGACCAGTGACCAGCGAAAGTGACCAGGGACCAGTGACCAGTGACCAGTGACCAGTGACCAGTGACCAGTGACCAGCGAAATTGACCAGTGACCATTGACCAGTGACCAGTGACCAGTGACCAGTGACCAGTGACCAGCGACCAGTGACCAGTGAACAGTGACCAGTGACCAGTTACCAGTGACCAGTGACCAGTGACCAGCGAAATCGACCAGGGACCAGTGACCAGTGACCAGTGACCAGTGACCAGTGACCAGTGACCAGCGAAATTGACCAGTGACCATTGACCAGTGACCAGTGACCAGTGACCAGTGACCAGTGACCAGCGACCAGTGACCAGTGACCAGTGACCAGTAACCAGTGACCAGTGACCAGTGACCAGCGAAATCGACCAGGGACCAGTGACCAGTGACCAGTGACCAGTGACCAGTGACCAGTGACCAGTGACCAGTGACCAGCGAAATTGACCAGTGACCATTGACCAGTGACCAGTGACCAGTGACCAGTGGCCAGTGACCAGCGACCAGTGACCAGTGACCAGTGACCAGTGACCAGTGACGAGTGACCTGTGACCAGTGACCAGTGACCAGTGACCAGTGACCAGTGACCAGCGAAAGTGACCAGGGACCAGTGACCAGTGACCAGTGACCAGTGACCAGTGACCAGTGACCAGTGACCAGCGAAATTGACCAGTGACCATTGACCAGTGACCAGTAACCAGTGACCAGTGACCAGTGACCAGTGACCAGTGACCAGTGACCAGTGACCAGTGACCAGTGACGAGTGACCTGTGACCAGTGACCAGTGACCAGTGACCAGTGACCAGCGAAATTGACCATTGACCATTGACCAGTGACCAGTGACCAGTGACCAGTGACCAGTGACCAGTGACCAGCGAAATTGACCAGTGACCATTGACCAGTGACCAGTAACCAGTGACCAGTGACCAGTGACCAGTGACCAGTGACCAGTGACCAGTGACCAGTGACCAGTGACCAGTGACCAGTGACCAGTGACCAGAGACCAGTGACTAGCCAAATTGACCAGTGACCAGTGACCAGTGACCTGTGACCAGCGAAAGTAACCAGTGACCAGTAACCAGTGACCAGTGACCAGTGACCAGCGAAATTGACCAGTTTCCAGTGACAAGTGATAAGTGACCAGTGACCAGTGACCAGCGAAAGTGACCAGTGAAAAGTGACCAGCGAAATTGACCAGTGACCATTGACCAGTGACCAGCGAAAGTGACCAGTGACGAGGGACCAGTGACAAGTGACCAGTGAGAAGTGACCAGTGACCACTGACCAGTGACCAGTGACCAGTGACCAGTGACCAGTGACCAGTGACCAGTGACCAGCGAAAGTGACAAGTGACCAGTGACCTGTGAACAGTGACCAGCGAAATTGACCAGTTTCCAGTGACAAGTGATAAGTGACCAGTGACCAGTGACCAGCGAAAGTGACCAGTGAAAAGTGACCAGCGAAATTGACCAGTGACCATTGACCAGTGACCAGCGAAAGTGACCAGTGACGAGGGACCAGTGACAAGTGACCAGTGAGAAGTGACCAGTGACCACTGACCAGTGACCAGTGACCAGCGACCAGTGACCAGTGACCCGTGACCAGGGACCAGTGACCAGCGAAAGTGACCAGTGACCAGTGACTAGCCAAATTGAGCAGTGACCAGTGACCAGTGACCAGTGACCAGGGACCAGTGACCAGTGACCAGTGACCAGTGACCAGGGACCAGTGACCAGTGACCAGTGACCAGTGACCAGTGACCAGTGACCAGTGACCAGCGAAATTGACCAGTGACCATTGACCATTGACCAGTGACCAGTGACCAGTGACCAGTGACCAGTGACCAGTGACCAGTGACCAGTGACCAGTGACCAGCGAAAGTGACCAGGGACCAGTGACCAGTGACCAGTGACCAGTGACCAGTGACCAGTGACCAGCGAAATTGACCAGTGACCATTGACCAGTGACCAGTGACCAGTGACCAGTGACCAGTGACCAGCGACCAGTGACCAGTGACCAGTGACCAGTGACCAGTAACCAGTGACCAGTGACCAGTGACCAGCGAAATCGACCAGTGACCAGTGACCAGTGACCAGTGACCAGTGACCAGCGAAATTGACCAGTGACCAGTGACCAGTGACCAGTGACGAGTGACCTGTGACCAGTGACCAGTGACCAGTGACCAGTGACCAGCGAAATTGACCATTGACCAGTGACCAGTGACCAGTGACCAGTGACCAGTGACCAGTGACCAGTGACCAGTGACCAGCGACCAGTGACCAGTGACCAGTGACCAGTGACCAGTGACCAGTGACCTGTGACCAGCGAAAGTGACCAGTGACCAGTGACCATTGACCAGCGACCAGTGACCAGTGACCAGTGACGAGTGACCAGTGACCAGTGACCAGTGACCAGTGACCAGTGACCAGCGAAAGTGACAAGTGACCAGTGACCTGTGAACAGTGACCAGCGAAATTGACCAGTTTCCAGTGACAAGTGATAAGTGACCAGTGACCAGTGACCAGCGAAAGTGACCAGTGAAAAGTGACCAGCGAAATTGACCAGTGACCATTGACCAGTGACCAGCGAAATTGACCAGTGACGAGGGACCAGTGACAAGTGACCAGTGAGAAGTGACCAGTGACCACTGACCAGTGACCAGTGACCAGCGACCAGTGACCAGTGACCCGTGACCAGGGACCAGTGACCAGCGAAAGTGACCAGTGACCAGTGACTAGCCAAATTGAGCAGTGACCAGTGACCAGTGACCAGTGACCAGTGACCAGGGACCAGTGACCAGGGACCAGTGACCAGTGACCAGTGACCAGTGACCAGGGACCAGTGACCAGTGACCAGTGACCAGTGACCAGTGACCAGTGGCCAGTGACCAGCGACCAGTGACCAGTGACCAGTGACCAGTGACCAGTGACGAGTGACCTGTGACCAGTGACCAGTGACCAGTGACCAGTGACCAGTGACCAGTGACCAGCGAAAGTGACCAGGGACCAGTGACCAGTGACCAGTGACCAGTGACCAGTGACCAGTGACCAGTGACCAGCGAAATTGACCAGTGACCATTGACCAGTGACCAGTGACCAGTGACCAGTGACCAGTGACCAGTGACCAGTGACCAGTGACCAGTGACGAGTGACCTGTGACCAGTGACCAGTGACCAGTGACCAGTGACCAGTGACCAGTGACCAGTGACCAGTGACCAGTAACCAGTGACCAGTGACCAGTGACCAGCGAAAGTGACCAGTGACAAGTGACCAGTGACAAGTGACCAGTGACCAGTGACCAGTGACCAGCGAAAGTGACCAGTGACCAGCGAAGTCGACCAGGGACCAGTGACCACTGACCAGTGACCAGTGACCAGCGACCAGTGACCAGTGACCCGTGACCAGGGACCAGTGACCAGCGAAAGTGACCAGTGACCAGTGACTAGCCAAATTGAGCAGTGACCAGTGACCAGTGACCAGTGACCAGTGACCAGGGACCAGTGACCAGTGACCAGTGACCAGTGACCAGGGACCAGTGACCAGTGACCAGTGACCAGTGACCAGTGACCAGTGACCAGTGACCAGTGACCAGCGAAATTGACCAGTGACCATTGACCAGTGACCAGTGACCAGTGACCAGTGACCAGTGACCAGTGACCAGTGACCAGTGACCAGCGAAAGTGACCAGGGACCAGTGACGAGTGACCTGTGACCAGTGACCAGTGACCAGTGACCAGTGACCAGCGACCAGTGACCAGTGACCAGTGACCAGTGACCAGTGACCAGTGACCAGTGACCAGTGACCAGTAACCAGTGACCAGTGACCAGTGACCAGCGAAAGTGACCAGTGACAAGTGACCAGTGACAAGTGACCAGTGACCAGTGACCAGTGACCAGTGACCAGTGACCAGTGACCAGTAACCAGTGACCAGTGACCAGTGACACGCGAAAGTGACCAGTGACAAGTGACCAGTGACAAGTGACCAGTGACCAGTGACCAGTGACCAGTGACCAGCGAAAGTGACCAGTGACCAGCGAAGTCGACCAGGGACCAGTGACCAGTGACCAGTGACCAGTGACCAGTGACCAGTGACCAGTGACCAGTGACCAGTGACCAGTGACGAGTGACCTGTGACCAGTGACCAGTGACCAGTGACCAGTGACCAGCGAAATTGACCATTGACCAGTGACCAGTGACCAGTGACCAGTGACCAGTGACCAGTGACCAGTGACCAGTGACCAGTGACCAGCGAAAGTGACCAGGGACCAGTGACCAGTGACCAGTGACCAGTGACCAGTGACCAGTGACCAGTGACCAGCGAAATTGACCAGTGACCATTGACCAGTGACCAGTGACCAGGGACCAGGGACCAGTGACCAGTGACCAGTGACCAGTGACCAGTGACCAGTGACCAGTGACCAGGGACCAGGGACCAGTGACCAGTGACCAGTGACCAGTGACCAGTGACCAGCGAAAGTGACCAGGGACCAGTAACCAGTGACCAGTGACCAGTGACCAGTGACCAGTGACCAGCGAAATTGACCAGTGACCATTGACCAGTGACCAGTGACCAGTGACCAGTGACCAGTGACCAGTGACCAGCGACCAGTGACCAGTGACCAGTGACCAGTGACCAGTAACCAGTGACCAGTGACCAGTGACCAGCGAAATCGACCAGGGACCAGTGACCAGTGACCAGTGACCAGTGACCAGTGACCAGCGAAATTGACCAGTGACCATTGACCAGTGACCAGTGACCAGTGACCAGTGACCAGTGACCAGTGACCAGCGAAATTGACCAGTGACCATTGACCAGTGACCAGTGACCAGTGACCAGCGACCAGTGACCAGTGACCAGTGACCAGTGACCAGTGACCAGTGACCAGTGACCAGTAACCAGTGACCAGTGACCAGTGACACGCGAAAGTGACCAGTGACAAGTGACCAGTGACAAGTGACCAGTGACCAGTGACCAGTGACCAGTGACCAGCGAAAGTGACCAGTGACCAGCGAAGTCGACCAGGGACCAGTGACCAGTGACCAGTGACCAGTGACCAGTGACCAGTGACCAGTGACCAGTGACCAGTGACCAGTGACGAGTGACCTGTGACCAGTGACCAGTGACCAGTGACCAGTGACCAGCGAAATTGACCATTGACCAGTGACCAGTGACCAGTGACCAGTGACCAGTGACCAGTGACCAGTGACCAGTGACCAGTGACCAGCGAAAGTGACCAGGGACCAGTGACCAGTGACCAGTGACCAGTGACCAGTGACCAGTGACCAGTGACCAGCGAAATTGACCAGTGACCATTGACCAGTGACCAGTGACCAGTGACCAGTGACCAGTGACCAGTGACCAGTGACCAGTGACCAGTGACCAGTGACCAGTGACCAGGGACCAGGGACCAGTGACCAGTGACCAGTGACCAGTGACCAGTGACCAGCGAAAGTGACCAGGGACCAGTAACCAGTGACCAGTGACCAGTGACCAGTGACCAGTGACCAGCGAAATTGACCAGTGACCATTGACCAGTGACCAGTGACCAGTGACCAGTGACCAGTGACCAGTGACCAGCGACCAGTGACCAGTGACCAGTGACCAGTGACCAGTAACCAGTGACCAGTGACCAGTGACCAGTGACCAGCGAAATCGACCAGGGACCAGTGACCAGTGACCAGTGACCAGTGACCAGTGACCAGCGAAATTGACCAGTGACCATTGACCAGTGACCAGTGACCAGTGACCAGTGACCAGTGACCAGCGACCAGTGACCAGTGACCAGTGACCAGTGACCAGTGACGAGTGACCTGTGACCAGTGACCAGTGACCAGTGACCAGTGACCAGTGACCAGTGACGAGTGACCTGTGACCAGTGACCAGTGACCAGTGACCAGTGACCAGCGAAATTGACCATTGACCAGTGACCAGTGACCAGTGACCAGTGACCAGTGACCAGTGACCAGTGACCAGTGACCAGCGACCAGTGACCAGTGACCAGTGACCAGTGACCAGTGACCAGTGACCTGTGACCAGCGAAAGTGACCAGTGACCAGTGACCATTGACCAGCGACCAGTGACCAGTGACCAGTGACGAGTGACCAGTGACCAGTGACCAGTGACCAGTGACCAGTGACCAGCGAAAGTGACAAGTGACCAGTGACCTGTGAACAGTGACCAGCGAAATTGACCAGTTTCCAGTGACAAGTGATAAGTGACCAGTGAGAAGTGACCAGTGACCACTGACCAGTGACCAGTGACCAGCGACCAGTGACCAGTGACCCGTGACCAGGGACCAGTGACCAGCGAAAGTGACCAGTGACCAGTGACTAGCCAAATTGAGCAGTGACCAGTGACCAGTGACCAGTGACCAGTGACCAGTGACCAGTGACCAGTGACCAGTGACCAGGGACCAGGGACCAGTGACCAGTGACCAGTGACCAGTGACCAGTGACCAGTGACCAGCGAAAGTGACCAGGGACCAGTGACCAGTGACCAGTGACCAGTGACCAGCGACCAGTGACCAGTGACCAGTGACCAGTGACCAGTGACGAGTGACCTGTGACCAGTGACCAGTGACCAGTGACCAGTGACCAGTGACCAGTGACCAGTGACCAGTGACGAGTGACCTGTGACCAGTGACCAGTGACCAGTGACCAGTGACCAGCGAAATTGACCATTGACCAGTGACCAGTGACCAGTGACCAGTGACCAGTGACCAGTGACCAGTGACCAGTGACCAGCGACCAGTGACCAGTGACCAGTGACCAGTGACCAGTGACCAGTGACCTGTGACCAGCGAAAGTGACCAGTGACCAGTGACCATTGACCAGCGACCAGTGACCAGTGACCAGTGACGAGTGACCAGTGACCAGTGACCAGTGACCAGTGACCAGTGACCAGCGAAAGTGACAAGTGACCAGTGACCTGTGAACAGTGACCAGCGAAATTGACCAGTTTCCAGTGACAAGTGATAAGTGACCAGTGACCAGTGACCAGCGAAAGTGACCAGTGAAAAGTGACCAGCGAAATTGACCAGTGACCATTGACCAGTGACCAGCGAAAGTGACCAGTGACGAGGGACCAGTGACAAGTGACCAGTGAGAAGTGACCAGTGACCACTGACCAGTGACCAGTGACCAGCGACCAGTGACCAGTGACCCGTGACCAGGGACCAGTGACCAGCGAAAGTGACCAGTGACCAGTGACTAGCCAAATTGAGCAGTGACCAGTGACCAGTGACCAGTGACCAGTGTCCAGGGACCAGTGACCAGGGACCAGTGACCAGTGACCAGTGACCAGTGACCAGGGACCAGTGACCAGTGACCAGTGACCAGTGACCAGTGACCAGTGACCAGTGACCAGCGAAATTGACCAGTGACCATTGACCAGTGACCAGTGACCAGTGACCAGTGACCAGTGACCAGTGACCAGTGACCAGTGACCAGTGACCAGCGAAAGTGACCAGGGACCAGTGACGAGTGACCTGTGACCAGTGACCAGTGACCAGTGACCAGTGACCAGTGACCAGTGACCAGTGACCAGTGACCAGCGAAAGTGACCAGGGACCAGTGACCAGTGACCAGTGACCAGTGACCAGTGACCAGTGACCAGTGACCAGCGAAATAGACCAGTGACCATTGACCAGTGACCAGTGACCAGTGACCAGTGACCAGTGACCAGCGACCAGTGACCAGTGACCAGTGACCAGTGACCAGTGACCAGCGACCAGTGACCAGTGACCATTGACCAGTGACCAGTGACCAGTGACCAGTGACCAGTAACCAGTGACCAGTGACCAGTGACCAGCGAAAGTGACCAGTGACAAGTGACCAGTGACAAGTGACCAGTGACCAGTGACCAGTGACAAGTGACCAGTGACCAGTGACCAGTGACCAGCGAAAGTGACCAGTGACCAGCGAAGTCGACCAGGGACCAGTGACCACTGACCAGTGACCAGTGACCAGCGACCAGTGACCAGTGACCCGTGACCAGGGACCAGTGACCAGCGAAAGTGACCAGTGACCAGTGACTAGCCAAATTGAGCAGTGACCAGTGACCAGTGACCAGTGACCAGTGACCAGTGACCAGGGACCAGTGACCAGGGACCAGTGACCAGTGACCAGTGACCAGTGACCAGGGACCAGTGACCAGTGACCAGTGACCAGTGACCAGTGACCAGTGACCAGTGACCAGCGAAATTGACCAGTGACCATTGACCAGTGACCAGTGACCAGTGACCAGTGACCAGTGACCAGTGACCAGTGACCAGTGACCAGCGAAAGTGACCAGGGACCAGTGACGAGTGACCTGTGACCAGTGACCAGTGACCAGTGACCAGTGACCAGTGACCAGCGAAAGTGACCAGGGACCAGTGACCAGTGACCAGTGACCAGTGACCAGTGACCAGTGACCAGCGAAATAGACCAGTGACCATTGACCAGTGACCAGTGACCAGTGACCAGTGACCAGTGACCAGCGACCAGTGACCAGTGACCAGTGACCAGTGACCAGTGACCAGTGACCAGTAACCAGTGACCAGTGACCAGTGACCAGCGAAAGTGACCAGTGACAAGTGACCAGTGACAAGTGACCAGTGACCAGTGACCAGCGAAAGTGACCAGTGACAAGTGACCAGTGACAAGTGACCAGTGACCAGTGACCAGTGACCAGTGACCAGCGAAAGTGACCAGTGAACAGTGACCAGTGACAAGCGAAGTCGACCAGGGACCAGTGACCAGTGACCTGTGACCAGCGACCAGTGACCCGTGACCAGGGACCAGTGACCAGCGAAAGTGACCAGTGACCAGTGACTAGCCAAATTGAGCAGTGACCAGTGACCAGTGACCAGTGACCAGTGACCAGTGACCAGTGACCAGTGACCAGCGAAATTGACCAGTGACCATTGACCAGTGACCAGTGACCAGTGACCAGTGACCAGCGAAAGTGACCAGGGACCAGTGACCAGTGACCAGTGACCAGCGAAATTGACCAGTGACCATTGACCAGTGACCAGTGACCAGTGACCAGTGACCAGCGACCAGTGACCAGTGACCAGTGACCAGTGACCAGTGACCAGCGACCAGTGACCAGTGACAAGTGACCAGTGACAAGTGACCAGTGACCAGCGACCAGTGACCAGTGACCAGTGACCAGTGACCAGTGACCAGCGACCAGTGACCAGTGACAAGTGACCAGTGACCAGTGACCAGTGACCAGTGACCAGTGACCAGCGAAATTGACCAGTGACCATTGACCAGTGACCAGTGACCAGTGACCAGTGACCAGTGACCAGTGACCAGCGACCAGTGACCAGTGACCAGTGACCAGTGACCAGTGACCAGTGACGAGTGACCTGTGACCAGTGACCAGTGACCAGTGACCAGTGACCAGTGACGAGTGACCTGTGACCAGTGACCAGTGACCAGTGACCAGTGACCAGTGACCAGTGACCAGTGACCAGTGACCAGTGACCAGTGACCAGCGACCAGTGACCAGTGACCAGTGACCAGTGAACAGTAACCAGTGACCAGTGACCAGTGACCAGCGAAATCGACCAGGGACCAGGGACCAGTGACCAGCGAAATTGACCAGTGACCATTGACCAGTGACCAGTGACCATTGACCAGTGACCAGTGACCAGTGACCAGCGACCAGTGACCAGTGACCAGTGACCAGTGACCAGTGACGAGTGACCTGTGACCAGTGACCAGTGACCAGTGACCAGTGACCAGTGACCAGTGACCAGTGACCAGTGACCAGTGACCAGTGACCAGTGACCAGCGACCAGTGACCAGTGACCAGTGACCAGTGACCAGTGATGAGTGACCTGTGACCAGTGACCAGTGACCAGTGACCAGTGACCAGTGACCAGTGACGAGTGACCTGTGACCAGTGACCAGTGACCAGTGACCAGTGACCAGCGAAAGTGACCAGCGACCAGTGACCAGTGACCAGTGACCAGTGACCAGTGACGAGTGACCTGTGACCAGTGACCAGTGACCAGTGACCAGTGACCAGTGACCAGTGACGAGTGACCTGTGACCAGTGACCAGTGACCAGTGACCAGTGACCAGCGAAATTGACCATTGACCAGTGACCAGTGACCAGTGACCAGTGACCAGTGACCAGTGACCAGTGACCAGTGACCAGCGACCAGTGACCAGTGACCAGTGACCAGTGACCAGTGACCAGTGACCTGTGACCAGCGAAAGTGACCAGTGACCAGTGACCATTGACCAGCGACCAGTGACCAGTGACCAGTGACGAGTGACCAGTGACCAGTGACCAGTGACCAGTGACCAGTGACCAGCGAAAGTGACAAGTGACCAGTGACCTGTGAACAGTGACCAGCGAAATTGACCAGTTTCCAGTGACAAGTGATAAGTGACCAGTGAGAAGTGACCAGTGACCACTGACCAGTGACCAGTGACCAGCGACCAGTGACCAGTGACCCGTGACCAGGGACCAGTGACCAGCGAAAGTGACCAGTGACCAGTGACTAGCCAAATTGAGCAGTGACCAGTGACCAGTGACCAGTGACCAGTGACCAGTGACCAGTGACCAGTGACCAGTGACCAGGGACCAGTGACCCGTGACCAGGGACCAGTGACCAGCGAAAGTGACCAGTGACCAGTGACTAGCCAAATTGAGCAGTGACCAGTGACCAGTGACCAGTGACCAGTGACCAGTGACCAGTGACCAGTGACCAGTGACCAGTGACCAGGGACCAGTGACCAGTGACCAGTGACCAGTGACCAGTGACCAGCGAAAGTGACCAGGGACCAGTGACCAGTGACCAGTGACCAGTGACCAGTGACCAGTGACCAGCGAAATTGACCAGTGACCATTGACCAGTGACCAGTGACCAGTGACCAGTGACCAGTGACCAGCGACCAGTGACCAGTGACCAGTGACCAGTGACCAGTTACCAGTGACCAGTGACCAGTGACCAGCGAAATCGACCAGGGACCAGTGACCAGTGACCAGTGACCAGTGACCAGTGACCAGTGACCAGCGAAATTGACCAGTGACCATTGACCAGTGACCAGTGACCAGTGACCAGTGACCAGTGACCAGCGACCAGTGACCAGTGACCAGTGACCAGTGACCAGTGACGAGTGACCTGTGACCAGTGACCAGTGACCAGTGACCAGTGACCAGTGACCAGTGACCAGTGACCAGTGACGAGTGACCTGTGACCAGTGACCAGTGACCAGTGACCAGTGACCAGCGAAATTGACCATTGACCAGTGACCAGTGACCAGTGACCAGTGACCAGTGACCAGTGACCAGTGACCAGTGACCAGTGACCAGTGACCAGTGGCCAGTGACCAGCGACCAGTGACCAGTGACCAGTGACCAGTGACCAGTGACGAGTGACCTGTGACCAGTGACCAGTGACCAGTGACCAGTGACCAGTGACCAGCGAAATTGACCATTGACCATTGACCAGTGACCAGTGACCAGTGACCAGTGACCAGTGACCAGTGACCAGTGACCAGTGACCAGCGAAAGTGACCAGGGACCAGTGACCAGTGACCAGTGACCAGTGACCAGTGACCAGTGACCAGTGACCAGCGACCAGTGACCAGTGACCCGTGACCAGTGACCACTGACCAGTGACCAGTGACCAGCGACCAGTGACCAGTGACCCGTGACCAGGGACCAGTGACCAGCGAAAGTGACCAGTGACCAGTGACTAGCCAAATTGAGCAGTGACCAGTGACCAGTGACCAGTGACCAGTGACCAGTGACCAGTGACCAGTGACCAGTGACCAGTGACCAGTGACCAGGGACCAGTGACCAGTGACCAGTGACCAGTGACCAGTGACCAGCGAAAGTGACCAGGGACCAGTGACCAGTGACCAGTGACCAGTGACCAGTGACCAGTGACCAGCGAAATTGACCAGTGACCATTGACCAGTGACCAGTGACCAGTGACCAGTGACCAGTGACCAGCGACCAGTGACCAGTGACCAGTGACCAGTGACCAGTAACCAGTGACCAGTGACCAGTGACCAGCGAAATCGACCAGGGACCAGTGACCAGTGACCAGTGACCAGTGACCAGCGACCAGTGACCAGTGACCCGTGACCAGGGACCAGTGACCAGCGAAAGTGACCAGTGACCAGTGACTAGCCAAATTGAGCAGTGACCAGTGACCAGTGACCAGTGACCAGTGACCAGGGACCAGTGACAAGTGACCAGTGACCAGTGACCAGGGACCACTGACCAGTGACCAGTGACCAGCGACCAGTGACCAGTGACCCGTGACCAGGGACCAGTGACCAGCGAAAGTGACCAGTGACCAGTGACTAGCCAAATTGAGCAGTGACCAGTGACCAGTGACCAGTGACCAGTGACCAGGGACCAGTGACCAGGGACCAGTGACCAGTGACCAGTGACCAGTGACCAGGGACCAGTGACCAGTGACCAGTGACCAGTGACCAGTGACCAGTGGCCAGTGACCAGCGACCAGTGACCAGTGACCAGTGACCAGTGACCAGTGACGAGTGACCTGTGACCAGTGACCAGTGACCAGTGACCAGTGACCAGTGACCAGTGACCAGCGAAAGTGACCAGGGACCAGTGACCAGTGACCAGTGACCAGTGACCAGTGACCAGTGACCAGTGACCAGCGAAATTGACCAGTGACCATTGACCAGTGACCAGTGACCAGTGACCAGTGACCAGTGACCAGTGACCAGTGACCAGTGACCAGTGACGAGTGACCTGTGACCAGTGACCAGTGACCAGTGACCAGTGACCAGGGACCAGTGACCAGCGAAAGTGACCAGTGACCAGTGACTAGCCAAATTGAGCAGTGACCAGTGACCAGTGACCAGTGACCAGTGACCAGGGACCAGTGACCAGTGACCAGTGACCAGTGACCAGGGACCAGTGACCAGTGACCAGTGACCAGTGACCAGTGACCAGTGACCAGTGACCAGTGACCAGCGAAATTGACCAGTGACCATTGACCAGTGACCAGTGACCAGTGACCAGTGACCAGTGACCAGTGACCAGTGACCAGTGACCAGTGACCAGCGAAAGTGACCAGGGACCAGTGACGAGTGACCTGTGACCAGTGACCAGTGACCAGTGACCAGTGACCAGCGACCAGTGACCAGTGACCAGTGACCAGTGACCAGTGACCAGTGACCAGTGACCAGTAACCAGTGACCAGTGACCAGTGACCAGCGAAAGTGACCAGTGACAAGTGACCAGTGACAAGTGACCAGTGACCAGTGACCAGTGACCAGTGACCAGTGACCAGTGACCAGTAACCAGTGACCAGTGACCAGTGACACGCGAAAGTGACCAGTGACAAGTGACCAGTGACAAGTGACCAGTGACCAGTGACCAGTGACCAGTGACCAGCGAAAGTGACCAGTGACCAGCGAAGTCGACCAGGGACCAGTGACCAGTGACCAGTGACCAGTGACCAGTGACCAGTGACCAGTGACCAGTGACCAGTGACCAGTGACGAGTGACCTGTGACCAGTGACCAGTGACCAGTGACCAGTGACCAGCGAAATTGACCATTGACCAGTGACCAGTGACCAGTGACCAGTGACCAGTGACCAGTGACCAGTGACCAGTGACCAGTGACCAGCGAAAGTGACCAGGGACCAGTGACCAGTGACCAGTGACCAGTGACCAGTGACCAGTGACCAGTGACCAGCGAAATTGACCAGTGACCATTGACCAGTGACCAGTGACCAGTGACCAGTGACCAGTGACCAGTGACCAGTGACCAGTGACCAGTGACCAGTGACCAGTGACCAGGGACCAGGGACCAGTGACCAGTGACCAGTGACCAGTGACCAGTGACCAGCGAAAGTGACCAGGGACCAGTAACCAGTGACCAGTGACCAGTGACCAGTGACCAGTGACCAGCGAAATTGACCAGTGACCATTGACCAGTGACCAGTGACCAGTGACCAGTGACCAGTGACCAGTGACCAGCGACCAGTGACCAGTGACCAGTGACCAGTGACCAGTGACCAGTGACCAGTGACCAGTGACCAGTGACCAGTGACCAGTGACCAGGGACCAGGGACCAGTGACCAGTGACCAGTGACCAGTGACCAGTGACCAGTGACCAGCGAAAGTGACCAGGGACCAGTGACCAGTGACCAGTGACCAGTGACCAGCGACCAGTGACCAGTGACCAGTGACCAGTGACCAGTGACGAGTGACCTGTGACCAGTGACCAGTGACCAGTGACCAGTGACCAGTGACCAGTGACCAGTGACCAGTGACGAGTGACCTGTGACCAGTGACCAGTGACCAGTGACCAGTGACCAGCGAAATTGACCATTGACCAGTGACCAGTGACCAGTGACCAGTGACCAGTGACCAGTGACCAGTGACCAGTGACCAGCGACCAGTGACCAGTGACCAGTGACCAGTGACCAGTGACCAGTGACCTGTGACCAGCGAAAGTGACCAGTGACCAGTGACCATTGACCAGCGACCAGTGACCAGTGACCAGTGACGAGTGACCAGTGACCAGTGACCAGTGACCAGTGACCAGTGACCAGCGAAAGTGACAAGTGACCAGTGACCTGTGAACAGTGACCAGCGAAATTGACCAGTTTCCAGTGACAAGTGATAAGTGACCAGTGACCAGTGACCAGCGAAAGTGACCAGTGAAAAGTGACCAGCGAAATTGACCAGTGACCATTGACCAGTGACCAGCGAAAGTGACCAGTGACGAGGGACCAGTGACAAGTGACCAGTGAGAAGTGACCAGTGACCACTGACCAGTGACCAGTGACCAGCGACCAGTGACCAGTGACCCGTGACCAGGGACCAGTGACCAGCGAAAGTGACCAGTGACCAGTGACTAGCCAAATTGAGCAGTGACCAGTGACCAGTGACCAGTGACCAGGGACCAGTGACCAGGGACCAGTGACCAGTGACCAGTGACCAGTGACCAGGGACCAGTGACCAGTGACCAGTGACCAGTGACCAGTGACCAGTGACCAGTGACCAGCGAAATTGACCAGTGACCATTGACCAGTGACCAGTGACCAGTGACCAGTGACCAGTGACCAGTGACCAGTGACCAGTGACCAGTGACCAGCGAAAGTGACCAGGGACCAGTGACGAGTGACCTGTGACCAGTGACCAGTGACCAGTGACCAGTGACCAGTGACCAGTGACCAGTGACCAGTGACCAGCGAAAGTGACCAGGGACCAGTGACCAGTGACCAGTGACCAGTGACCAGTGACCAGTGACCAGTGACCAGCGAAATAGACCAGTGACCATTGACCAGTGACCAGTGACCAGTGACCAGTGACCAGTGACCAGCGACCAGTGACCAGTGACCAGTGACCAGTGACCAGTGACCAGCGACCAGTGACCAGTGACCATTGACCAGTGACCAGTGACCAGTGACCAGTGACCAGTAACCAGTGACCAGTGACCAGTGACCAGCGAAAGTGACCAGTGACAAGTGACCAGTGACAAGTGACCAGTGACCAGTGACCAGTGACAAGTGACCAGTGACCAGTGACCAGTGACCAGCGAAAGTGACCAGTGACCAGCGAAGTCGACCAGGGACCAGTGACCACTGACCAGTGACCAGTGACCAGCGACCAGTGACCAGTGACCCGTGACCAGGGACCAGTGACCAGCGAAAGTGACCAGTGACCAGTGACTAGCCAAATTGAGCAGTGACCAGTGACCAGTGACCAGTGACCAGTGACCAGTGACCAGGGACCAGTGACCAGGGACCAGTGACCAGTGACCAGTGACCAGTGACCAGGGACCAGTGACCAGTGACCAGTGACCAGTGACCAGTGACCAGTGACCAGTGACCAGCGAAATTGACCAGTGACCATTGACCAGTGACCAGTGACCAGTGACCAGTGACCAGTGACCAGTGACCAGTGACCAGTGACCAGCGAAAGTGACCAGGGACCAGTGACGAGTGACCTGTGACCAGTGACCAGTGACCAGTGACCAGTGACCAGTGACCAGCGAAAGTGACCAGGGACCAGTGACCAGTGACCAGTGACCAGTGACCAGTGACCAGTGACCAGCGAAATAGACCAGTGACCATTGACCAGTGACCAGTGACCAGTGACCAGTGACCAGTGACCAGCGACCAGTGACCAGTGACCAGTGACCAGTGACCAGTGACCAGTGACCAGTAACCAGTGACCAGTGACCAGTGACCAGCGAAATTGACCAGTGACCATTGACCAGTGACCAGTGACCAGTGACCAGTGACCAGTGACCAGTGACCAGGGACCAGGGACCAGTGACCAGTGACCAGTGACCAGTGACCAGTGACCAGCGAAAGTGACCAGGGACCAGTAACCAGTGACCAGTGACCAGTGACCAGTGACCAGTGACCAGCGAAATTGACCAGTGACCATTGACCAGTGACCAGTGACCAGTGACCAGTGACCAGTGACCAGTGACCAGCGACCAGTGACCAGTGACCAGTGACCAGTGACCAGTAACCAGTGACCAGTGACCAGTGACCAGCGAAATCGACCAGGGACCAGTGACCAGTGACCAGTGACCAGTGACCAGTGACCAGCGAAATTGACCAGTGACCATTGACCAGTGACCAGTGACCAGTGACCAGTGACCAGTGACCAGCGACCAGTGACCAGTGACCAGTGACCAGTGACCAGTGACGAGTGACCTGTGACCAGTGACCAGTGACCAGTGACCAGTGACCAGTGACCAGTGACGAGTGACCTGTGACCAGTGACCAGTGACCAGTGACCAGTGACCAGCGAAATTGACCATTGACCAGTGACCAGTGACCAGTGACCAGTGACCAGTGACCAGTGACCAGTGACCAGTGACCAGCGACCAGTGACCAGTGACCAGTGACCAGTGACCAGTGACCAGTGACCTGTGACCAGCGAAAGTGACCAGTGACCAGTGACCATTGACCAGCGACCAGTGACCAGTGACCAGTGACGAGTGACCAGTGACCAGTGACCAGTGACCAGTGACCAGTGACCAGCGAAAGTGACAAGTGACCAGTGACCTGTGAACAGTGACCAGCGAAATTGACCAGTTTCCAGTGACAAGTGATAAGTGACCAGTGAGAAGTGACCAGTGACCACTGACCAGTGACCAGTGACCAGCGACCAGTGACCAGTGACCCGTGACCAGGGACCAGTGACCAGCGAAAGTGACCAGTGACCAGTGACTAGCCAAATTGAGCAGTGACCAGTGACCAGTGACCAGTGACCAGTGACCAGTGACCAGTGACCAGTGACCAGTGACCAGGGACCAGGGACCAGTGACCAGTGACCAGTGACCAGTGACCAGTGACCAGTGACCAGCGAAAGTGACCAGGGACCAGTGACCAGTGACCAGTGACCAGTGACCAGCGACCAGTGACCAGTGACCAGTGACCAGTGACCAGTGACGAGTGACCTGTGACCAGTGACCAGTGACCAGTGACCAGTGACCAGTGACCAGTGACCAGTGACCAGTGACGAGTGACCTGTGACCAGTGACCAGTGACCAGTGACCAGTGACCAGCGAAATTGACCATTGACCAGTGACCAGTGACCAGTGACCAGTGACCAGTGACCAGTGACCAGTGACCAGTGACCAGCGACCAGTGACCAGTGACCAGTGACCAGTGACCAGTGACCAGTGACCTGTGACCAGCGAAAGTGACCAGTGACCAGTGACCATTGACCAGCGACCAGTGACCAGTGACCAGTGACGAGTGACCAGTGACCAGTGACCAGTGACCAGTGACCAGTGACCAGCGAAAGTGACAAGTGACCAGTGACCTGTGAACAGTGACCAGCGAAATTGACCAGTTTCCAGTGACAAGTGATAAGTGACCAGTGACCAGTGACCAGCGAAAGTGACCAGTGAAAAGTGACCAGCGAAATTGACCAGTGACCATTGACCAGTGACCAGCGAAAGTGACCAGTGACGAGGGACCAGTGACAAGTGACCAGTGAGAAGTGACCAGTGACCACTGACCAGTGACCAGTGACCAGCGACCAGTGACCAGTGACCCGTGACCAGGGACCAGTGACCAGCGAAAGTGACCAGTGACCAGTGACTAGCCAAATTGAGCAGTGACCAGTGACCAGTGACCAGTGACCAGGGACCAGTGACCAGGGACCAGTGACCAGTGACCAGTGACCAGTGACCAGGGACCAGTGACCAGTGACCAGTGACCAGTGACCAGTGACCAGTGACCAGTGACCAGCGAAATTGACCAGTGACCATTGACCAGTGACCAGTGACCAGTGACCAGTGACCAGTGACCAGTGACCAGTGACCAGTGACCAGTGACCAGCGAAAGTGACCAGGGACCAGTGACGAGTGACCTGTGACCAGTGACCAGTGACCAGTGACCAGTGACCAGTGACCAGTGACCAGTGACCAGTGACCAGCGAAAGTGACCAGGGACCAGTGACCAGTGACCAGTGACCAGTGACCAGTGACCAGTGACCAGTGACCAGCGAAATAGACCAGTGACCATTGACCAGTGACCAGTGACCAGTGACCAGTGACCAGTGACCAGCGACCAGTGACCAGTGACCAGTGACCAGTGACCAGTGACCAGCGACCAGTGACCAGTGACCATTGACCAGTGACCAGTGACCAGTGACCAGTGACCAGTAACCAGTGACCAGTGACCAGTGACCAGCGAAAGTGACCAGTGACAAGTGACCAGTGACAAGTGACCAGTGACCAGTGACCAGTGACAAGTGACCAGTGACCAGTGACCAGTGACCAGCGAAAGTGACCAGTGACCAGCGAAGTCGACCAGGGACCAGTGACCACTGACCAGTGACCAGTGACCAGCGACCAGTGACCAGTGACCCGTGACCAGGGACCAGTGACCAGCGAAAGTGACCAGTGACCAGTGACTAGCCAAATTGAGCAGTGACCAGTGACCAGTGACCAGTGACCAGTGACCAGTGACCAGGGACCAGTGACCAGGGACCAGTGACCAGTGACCAGTGACCAGTGACCAGGGACCAGTGACCAGTGACCAGTGACCAGTGACCAGTGACCAGTGACCAGTGACCAGCGAAATTGACCAGTGACCATTGACCAGTGACCAGTGACCAGTGACCAGTGACCAGTGACCAGTGACCAGTGACCAGTGACCAGCGAAAGTGACCAGGGACCAGTGACGAGTGACCTGTGACCAGTGACCAGTGACCAGTGACCAGTGACCAGTGACCAGCGAAAGTGACCAGGGACCAGTGACCAGTGACCAGTGACCAGTGACCAGTGACCAGTGACCAGCGAAATAGACCAGTGACCATTGACCAGTGACCAGTGACCAGTGACCAGTGACCAGTGACCAGCGACCAGTGACCAGTGACCAGTGACCAGTGACCAGTGACCAGTGACCAGTAACCAGTGACCAGTGACCAGTGACCAGCGAAAGTGACCAGTGACAAGTGACCAGTGACAAGTGACCAGTGACCAGTGACCAGCGAAAGTGACCAGTGACAAGTGACCAGTGACAAGTGACCAGTGACCAGTGACCAGTGACCAGTGACCATTGACCAGTGACCAGTGACCAGTGACCAGTGACCAGCGAAAGTGACCAGGGACCAGTGACCAGTGACCAGTGACCAGCGAAATTGACCAGTGACCATTGACCAGTGACCAGTGACCAGTGACCAGTGACCAGCGACCAGTGACCAGTGACCAGTGACCAGTGACCAGTGACCAGCGACCAGTGACCAGTGACAAGTGACCAGTGACAAGTGACCAGTGACCAGCGACCAGTGACCAGTGACCAGTGACCAGTGACCAGTGACCAGCGACCAGTGACCAGTGACAAGTGACCAGTGACCAGTGACCAGTGACCAGTGACCAGTGACCAGCGAAATTGACCAGTGACCATTGACCAGTGACCAGTGACCAGTGACCAGTGACCAGTGACCAGTGACCAGCGACCAGTGACCAGTGACCAGTGACCAGTGACCAGTGACCAGTGACGAGTGACCTGTGACCAGTGACCAGTGACCAGTGACCAGTGACCAGTGACCAGTGACCAGTGACCAGTGACGAGTGACCTGTGACCAGTGACCAGTGACCAGTGACCAGTGACCAGTGACCAGTGACCAGTGACCAGTGACCAGTGACCAGCGACCAGTGACCAGTGACCAGTGACCAGTGAACAGTAACCAGTGACCAGTGACCAGTGACCAGCGAAATCGACCAGGGACCAGGGACCAGTGACCAGCGAAATTGACCAGTGACCATTGACCAGTGACCAGTGACCATTGACCAGTGACCAGTGACCAGTGACCAGCGACCAGTGACCAGTGACCAGTGACCAGTGACCAGTGACGAGTGACCTGTGACCAGTGACCAGTGACCAGTGACCAGTGACCAGTGACCAGTGACCAGTGACCAGTGACCAGTGACCAGTGACCAGTGACCAGTGACCAGTGACCAGTGACCAGTGACCAGTGACCAGTGACCAGTGACCAGTGACCAGTGACCAGAGACCAGTGACTAGCCAAATTGACCAGTGACCAGTGACCAGTGACCTGTGACCAGCGAAAGTAACCAGTGACCAGTAACCAGTGACCAGTGACCAGTGACCAGCGAAATTGACCAGTTTCCAGTGACAAGTGATAAGTGACCAGTGACCAGTGACCAGCGAAAGTGTCCAGTGAAAAGTGACCAGCGAAATTGACCAGTGACCATTGACCAGTGACCAGCGAAAGTGACGAGTGACGAGGGACCAGTGACAAGTGACCAGTGAGAAGTGACCAGTGACCACTGACCAGTGACCAGTGACCAGCGACCAGTGACCAGTGACCCGTGACCAGGGACCAGTGACCAGCGAAAGTGACCAGTGACCAGTGACTAGCCAAATTGAGCAGTGACCAGTGACCAGTGACCAGTGACCAGTGACCAGTGACCAGTGACCAGTGACCAGTGACCAGTGACCAGTGACCAGGGACCAGTGACCAGTGACCAGTGACCAGTGACCAGTGACCAGCGAAAGTGACCAGGGACCAGTGACCAGTGACCAGTGACCAGTGACCAGTGACCAGTGACCAGCGAAATTGACCAGTGACCATTGACCAGTGACCAGTGACCAGTGACCAGTGACCAGTGACCAGCGACCAGTGACCAGTGAACAGTGACCAGTGACCAGTTACCAGTGACCAGTGACCAGTGACCAGCGAAATCGACCAGGGACCAGTGACCAGTGACCAGTGACCAGTGACCAGTGACCAGTGACCAGCGAAATTGACCAGTGACCATTGACCAGTGACCAGTGACCAGTGACCAGTGACCAGTGACCAGCGACCAGTGACCAGTGACCAGTGACCAGTGACCAGTGACGAGTGACCTGTGACCAGTGACCAGTGACCAGTGACCAGTGACCAGTGACCAGTGACCAGTGACCAGTGACCAGTGACGAGTGAGCTGTGACCAGTGACCAGTGACCAGTGACCAGTGACCAGCGAAATTGACCATTGACCAGTGACCAGTGACCAGTGACCAGTGACCAGTGACCAGTGACCAGTGACCAGTGACCAGCGACCAGTGACCAGTGACCAGTGACCAGTGACCAGTGACCAGTGACCTGTGACCAGCGAAAGTGACCAGTGACCAGTGACCATTGACCAGTGACCAGTGACGAGTGACCAGTGACCAGTGACCAGTGACCAGTGACCAGTGACCAGCGAAAGTGACAAGTGACCAGTGACCTGTGAACAGTGACCAGCGAAATTGACCAGTTTCCAGTGACAAGTGATAAGTGACCAGTGACCAGTGACCAGCGAAAGTGACCAGTGAAAAGTGACCAGCGAAATTGACCAGTGACCATTGACCAGTGACCAGCGAAAGTGACCAGTGACGAGGGACCAGTGACAAGTGACCAGTGAGAAGTGACCAGTGACCACTGACCAGTGACCAGTGACCAGCGACCAGTGACCAGTGACCCGTGACCAGGGACCAGTGACCAGCGAAAGTGACCAGTGACCAGTGACTAGCCAAATTGAGCAGTGACCAGTGACCAGTGACCAGTGACCAGGGACCAGTGACCAGTGACCAGTGACCAGTGACCAGGGACCAGTGACCAGTGACCAGTGACCAGTGACCAGTGACCAGTGACCAGTGACCAGCGAAATTGACCAGTGACCATTGACCATTGACCAGTGACCAGTGACCAGTGACCAGTGACCAGTGACCAGTGACCAGTGACCAGTGACCAGTGACCAGCGAAAGTGACCAGGGACCAGTGACCAGTGACCAGTGACCAGCGAAAGTGACCAGGGACCAGTGACCAGTGACCAGTGACCAGTGACCAGTGACCAGTGACCAGCGAAATTGACCAGTGACCATTGACCAGTGACCAGTGACCAGTGACCAGTGACCAGTGACCAGCGACCAGTGACCAGTGACCAGTGACCAGTGACCAGTAACCAGTGACCAGTGACCAGTGACCAGCGAAATCGACCAGTGACCAGTGACCAGTGACCAGTGACCAGTGACCAGCGAAATTGACCAGTGACCAGTGACCAGTGACCAGTGGCCAGTGACCAGCGACCAGTGACCAGTGACCAGTGACCAGTGACCAGTGACGAGTGACCTGTGACCAGTGACCAGTGACCAGTGACCAGTGACCAGTGACCAGTGACCAGTGACCAGTGACCAGCGAAAGTGACCAGGGACCAGTGACCAGTGACCAGTGACCAGTGACCAGTGACCAGTGACCAGTGACCAGCGAAATTGACCAGTGACCATTGACCAGTGACCAGTGACCAGTGACCAGCGACCAGTGACCAGTGACCAGTGACGAGTGACCAGTGACCAGTGACCAGTGACCAGTGACCAGTGACCAGCGAAAGTGACAAGTGACCAGTGACCTGTGAACAGTGACCAGCGAAATTGACCAGTTTCCAGTGACAAGTGATAAGTGACCAGTGACCAGTGACCAGCGAAAGTGACCAGTGAAAAGTGACCAGCGAAATTGACCAGTGACCATTGACCAGTGACCAGCGAAATTGACCAGTGACGAGGGACCAGTGACAAGTGACCAGTGAGAAGTGACCAGTGACCACTGACCAGTGACCAGTGACCAGCGACCAGTGACCAGTGACCCGTGACCAGGGACCAGTGACCAGCGAAAGTGACCAGTGACCAGTGACTAGCCAAATTGAGCAGTGACCAGTGACCAGTGACCAGTGACCAGTGACCAGGGACCAGTGACCAGGGACCAGTGACCAGTGACCAGTGACCAGTGACCAGGGACCAGTGACCAGTGACCAGTGACCAGTGACCAGTGACCAGTGGCCAGTGACCAGCGACCAGTGACCAGTGACCAGTGACCAGTGACCAGTGACGAGTGACCTGTGACCAGTGACCAGTGACCAGTGACCAGTGACCAGTGACCAGTGACCAGCGAAAGTGACCAGGGACCAGTGACCAGTGACCAGTGACCAGTGACCAGTGACCAGTGACCAGTGACCAGCGAAATTGACCAGTGACCATTGACCAGTGACCAGTGACCAGTGACCAGTGACCAGTGACCAGTGACGAGTGACCTGTGACCAGTGACCAGTGACCAGTGACCAGTGACCAGTGACCAGTGACCAGTGACCAGTGACCAGTAACCAGTGACCAGTGACCAGTGACCAGCGAAAGTGACCAGTGACAAGTGACCAGTGACAAGTGACCAGTGACCAGTGACCAGTGACCAGCGAAAGTGACCAGTGACCAGCGAAGTCGACCAGGGACCAGTGACCACTGACCAGTGACCAGTGACCAGCGACCAGTGACCAGTGACCCGTGACCAGGGACCAGTGACCAGCGAAAGTGACCAGTGACCAGTGACTAGCCAAATTGAGCAGTGACCAGTGACCAGGGACCAGTGACCAGTGACCAGTGACCAGTGACCAGTGACCAGTGACCAGTGACCAGTGACCAGCGAAATTGACCAGTGACCATTGACCAGTGACCAGTGACCAGTGACCAGTGACCAGTGACCAGTGACCAGTGACCAGTGACCAGCGAAAGTGACCAGGGACCAGTGACGAGTGACCTGTGACCAGTGACCAGTGACCAGTGACCAGTGACCAGCGACCAGTGACCAGTGACCAGTGACCAGTGACCAGTGACCAGTGACCAGTGACCAGTAACCAGTGACCAGTGACCAGTGACCAGCGAAAGTGACCAGTGACAAGTGACCAGTGACAAGTGACCAGTGACCAGTGACCAGTGACCAGTGACCAGTGACCAGTGACCAGTAACCAGTGACCAGTGACCAGTGACACGCGAAAGTGACCAGTGACAAGTGACCAGTGACAAGTGACCAGTGACCAGTGACCAGTGACCAGTGACCAGCGAAAGTGACCAGTGACCAGCGAAGTCGACCAGGGACCAGTGACCAGTGACCAGTGACCAGTGACCAGTGACCAGTGACCAGTGACCAGTGACCAGTGACCAGTGACGAGTGACCTGTGACCAGTGACCAGTGACCAGTGACCAGTGACCAGCGAAATTGACCATTGACCAGTGACCAGTGACCAGTGACCAGTGACCAGTGACCAGTGACCAGTGACCAGTGACCAGTGACCAGCGAAAGTGACCAGGGACCAGTGACCAGTGACCAGTGACCAGTGACCAGTGACCAGTGACCAGTGACCAGCGAAATTGACCAGTGACCATTGACCAGTGACCAGTGACCAGTGACCAGTGACCAGTGACCAGTGACCAGTGACCAGTGACCAGTGACCAGTGACCAGTGACCAGGGACCAGGGACCAGTGACCAGTGACCAGTGACCAGTGACCAGTGACCAGCGAAAGTGACCAGGGACCAGTAACCAGTGACCAGTGACCAGTGACCAGTGACCAGTGACCAGCGAAATTGACCAGTGACCATTGACCAGTGACCAGTGACCAGTGACCAGTGACCAGTGACCAGTGACCAGCGACCAGTGACCAGTGACCAGTGACCAGTGACCAGTAACCAGTGACCAGTGACCAGTGACCAGCGAAATCGACCAGGGACCAGTGACCAGTGACCAGTGACCAGTGACCAGTGACCAGCGAAATTGACCAGTGACCATTGACCAGTGACCAGTGACCAGTGACCAGTGACCAGTGACCAGTGACCAGCGAAATTGACCAGTGACCATTGACCAGTGACCAGTGACCAGTGACCAGCGACCAGTGACCAGTGACCAGTGACCAGTGACCAGTGACCAGTGACCAGTGACCAGTGACCAGTAACCAGTGACCAGTGACCAGTGACACGCGAAAGTGACCAGTGACAAGTGACCAGTGACAAGTGACCAGTGACCAGTGACCAGTGACCAGTGACCAGCGAAAGTGACCAGTGACCAGCGAAGTCGACCAGGGACCAGTGACCAGTGACCAGTGACCAGTGACCAGTGACCAGTGACCAGTGACCAGTGACGAGTGACCTGTGACCAGTGACCAGTGACCAGTGACCAGTGACCAGCGAAATTGACCATTGACCAGTGACCAGTGACCAGTGACCAGTGACCAGTGACCAGTGACCAGTGACCAGTGACCAGTGACCAGCGAAAGTGACCAGGGACCAGTGACCAGTGACCAGTGACCAGTGACCAGTGACCAGTGACCAGTGACCAGCGAAATTGACCAGTGACCATTGACCAGTGACCAGTGACCAGTGACCAGTGACCAGTGACCAGTGACCAGGGACCAGGGACCAGTGACCAGTGACCAGTGACCAGTGACCAGTGACCAGCGAAAGTGACCAGGGACCAGTAACCAGTGACCAGTGACCAGTGACCAGTGACCAGTGACCAGCGAAATTGACCAGTGACCATTGACCAGTGACCAGTGACCAGTGACCAGTGACCAGTGACCAGTGACCAGCGACCAGTGACCAGTGACCAGTGACCAGTGACCAGTAACCAGTGACCAGTGACCAGTGACCAGCGAAATCGACCAGGGACCAGTGACCAGTGACCAGTGACCAGTGACCAGTGACCAGCGAAATTGACCAGTGACCATTGACCAGTGACCAGTGACCAGTGACCAGTGACCAGTGACCAGCGACCAGTGACCAGTGACCAGTGACCAGTGACCAGTGACGAGTGACCTGTGACCAGTGACCAGTGACCAGTGACCAGTGACCAGTGACCAGTGACGAGTGACCTGTGACCAGTGACCAGTGACCAGTGACCAGTGACCAGCGAAATTGACCATTGACCAGTGACCAGTGACCAGTGACCAGTGACCAGTGACCAGTGACCAGTGACCAGTGACCAGCGACCAGTGACCAGTGACCAGTGACCAGTGACCAGTGACCAGTGACCTGTGACCAGCGAAAGTGACCAGTGACCAGTGACCATTGACCAGCGACCAGTGACCAGTGACCAGTGACGAGTGACCAGTGACCAGTGACCAGTGACCAGTGACCAGTGACCAGCGAAAGTGACAAGTGACCAGTGACCTGTGAACAGTGACCAGCGAAATTGACCAGTTTCCAGTGACAAGTGATAAGTGACCAGTGAGAAGTGACCAGTGACCACTGACCAGTGACCAGTGACCAGCGACCAGTGACCAGTGACCCGTGACCAGGGACCAGTGACCAGCGAAAGTGACCAGTGACCAGTGACTAGCCAAATTGAGCAGTGACCAGTGACCAGTGACCAGTGACCAGTGACCAGTGACCAGTGACCAGTGACCAGTGACCAGGGACCAGGGACCAGTGACCAGTGACCAGTGACCAGTGACCAGTGACCAGTGACCAGCGAAAGTGACCAGGGACCAGTGACCAGTGACCAGTGACCAGTGACCAGCGACCAGTGACCAGTGACCAGTGACCAGTGACCAGTGACGAGTGACCTGTGACCAGTGACCAGTGACCAGTGACCAGTGACCAGTGACCAGTGACCAGTGACCAGTGACGAGTGACCTGTGACCAGTGACCAGTGACCAGTGACCAGTGACCAGCGAAATTGACCATTGACCAGTGACCAGTGACCAGTGACCAGTGACCAGTGACCAGTGACCAGTGACCAGTGACCAGCGACCAGTGACCAGTGACCAGTGACCAGTGACCAGTGACCAGTGACCTGTGACCAGCGAAAGTGACCAGTGACCAGTGACCATTGACCAGCGACCAGTGACCAGTGACCAGTGACGAGTGACCAGTGACCAGTGACCAGTGACCAGTGACCAGTGACCAGCGAAAGTGACAAGTGACCAGTGACCTGTGAACAGTGACCAGCGAAATTGACCAGTTTCCAGTGACAAGTGATAAGTGACCAGTGACCAGTGACCAGCGAAAGTGACCAGTGAAAAGTGACCAGCGAAATTGACCAGTGACCATTGACCAGTGACCAGCGAAAGTGACCAGTGACGAGGGACCAGTGACAAGTGACCAGTGAGAAGTGACCAGTGACCACTGACCAGTGACCAGTGACCAGCGACCAGTGACCAGTGACCCGTGACCAGGGACCAGTGACCAGCGAAAGTGACCAGTGACCAGTGACTAGCCAAATTGAGCAGTGACCAGTGACCAGTGACCAGTGACCAGTGACCAGGGACCAGTGACCAGGGACCAGTGACCAGTGACCAGTGACCAGTGACCAGGGACCAGTGACCAGTGACCAGTGACCAGTGACCAGTGACCAGTGACCAGTGACCAGCGAAATTGACCAGTGACCATTGACCAGTGACCAGTGACCAGTGACCAGTGACCAGTGACCAGTGACCAGTGACCAGTGACCAGTGACCAGCGAAAGTGACCAGGGACCAGTGACGAGTGACCTGTGACCAGTGACCAGTGACCAGTGACCAGTGACCAGTGACCAGTGACCAGTGACCAGTGACCAGCGAAAGTGACCAGGGACCAGTGACCAGTGACCAGTGACCAGTGACCAGTGACCAGTGACCAGTGACCAGCGAAATAGACCAGTGACCATTGACCAGTGACCAGTGACCAGTGACCAGTGACCAGTGACCAGCGACCAGTGACCAGTGACCAGTGACCAGTGACCAGTGACCAGCGACCAGTGACCAGTGACCATTGACCAGTGACCAGTGACCAGTGACCAGTGACCAGTAACCAGTGACCAGTGACCAGTGACCAGCGAAAGTGACCAGTGACAAGTGACCAGTGACAAGTGACCAGTGACCAGTGACCAGTGACAAGTGACCAGTGACCAGTGACCAGTGACCAGCGAAAGTGACCAGTGACCAGCGAAGTCGACCAGGGACCAGTGACCACTGACCAGTGACCAGTGACCAGCGACCAGTGACCAGTGACCCGTGACCAGGGACCAGTGACCAGCGAAAGTGACCAGTGACCAGTGACTAGCCAAATTGAGCAGTGACCAGTGACCAGTGACCAGTGACCAGTGACCAGTGACCAGGGACCAGTGACCAGGGACCAGTGACCAGTGACCAGTGACCAGTGACCAGGGACCAGTGACCAGTGACCAGTGACCAGTGACCAGTGACCAGTGACCAGTGACCAGCGAAATTGACCAGTGACCATTGACCAGTGACCAGTGACCAGTGACCAGTGACCAGTGACCAGTGACCAGTGACCAGTGACCAGCGAAAGTGACCAGGGACCAGTGACGAGTGACCTGTGACCAGTGACCAGTGACCAGTGACCAGTGACCAGTGACCAGCGAAAGTGACCAGGGACCAGTGACCAGTGACCAGTGACCAGTGACCAGTGACCAGTGACCAGCGAAATAGACCAGTGACCATTGACCAGTGACCAGTGACCAGTGACCAGTGACCAGTGACCAGCGACCAGTGACCAGTGACCAGTGACCAGTGACCAGTGACCAGTGACCAGTAACCAGTGACCAGTGACCAGTGACCAGCGAAAGTGACCAGTGACAAGTGACCAGTGACAAGTGACCAGTGACCAGTGACCAGCGAAAGTGACCAGTGACAAGTGACCAGTGACAAGTGACCAGTGACCAGTGACCAGTGACCAGTGACCATTGACCAGTGACCAGTGACCAGTGACCAGTGACCAGCGAAAGTGACCAGGGACCAGTGACCAGTGACCAGTGACCAGCGAAATTGACCAGTGACCATTGACCAGTGACCAGTGACCAGTGACCAGTGACCAGCGACCAGTGACCAGTGACCAGTGACCAGTGACCAGTGACCAGCGACCAGTGACCAGTGACAAGTGACCAGTGACAAGTGACCAGTGACCAGCGACCAGTGACCAGTGACCAGTGACCAGTGACCAGTGACCAGCGACCAGTGACCAGTGACAAGTGACCAGTGACCAGTGACCAGTGACCAGTGACCAGTGACCAGCGAAATTGACCAGTGACCATTGACCAGTGACCAGTGACCAGTGACCAGTGACCAGTGACCAGTGACCAGCGACCAGTGACCAGTGACCAGTGACCAGTGACCAGTGACCAGTGACGAGTGACCTGTGACCAGTGACCAGTGACCAGTGACCAGTGACCAGTGACCAGTGACCAGTGACCAGTGACGAGTGACCTGTGACCAGTGACCAGTGACCAGTGACCAGTGACCAGTGACCAGTGACCAGTGACCAGTGACCAGTGACCAGCGACCAGTGACCAGTGACCAGTGACCAGTGAACAGTAACCAGTGACCAGTGACCAGTGACCAGCGAAATCGACCAGGGACCAGGGACCAGTGACCAGCGAAATTGACCAGTGACCATTGACCAGTGACCAGTGACCATTGACCAGTGACCAGTGACCAGTGACCAGCGACCAGTGACCAGTGACCAGTGACCAGTGACCAGTGACGAGTGACCTGTGACCAGTGACCAGTGACCAGTGACCAGTGACCAGTGACCAGTGACCAGTGACCAGTGACCAGTGACCAGTGACCAGTGACCAGCGACCAGTGACCAGTGACCAGTGACCAGTGACCAGTGATGAGTGACCTGTGACCAGTGACCAGTGACCAGTGACCAGTGACCAGTGACCAGTGACGAGTGACCTGTGACCAGTGACCAGTGACCAGTGACCAGTGACCAGCGAAAGTGACCAGCGACCAGTGACCAGTGACCAGTGACCAGTGACCAGTGACCAGTGACAAGTGACCAGTGACCAGTGACCAGTGACCAGCGAAAGTGACCAGTGACCAGCGAAGTCGACCAGGGACCAGTGACCACTGACCAGTGACCAGTGACCAGCGACCAGTGACCAGTGACCCGTGACCAGGGACCAGTGACCAGCGAAAGTGACCAGTGACCAGTGACTAGCCAAATTGAGCAGTGACCAGTGACCAGTGACCAGTGACCAGTGACCAGTGACCAGGGACCAGTGACCAGGGACCAGTGACCAGTGACCAGTGACCAGTGACCAGGGACCAGTGACCAGTGACCAGTGACCAGTGACCAGTGACCAGTGACCAGTGACCAGCGAAATTGACCAGTGACCATTGACCAGTGACCAGTGACCAGTGACCAGTGACCAGTGACCAGTGACCAGTGACCAGTGACCAGCGAAAGTGACCAGGGACCAGTGACGAGTGACCTGTGACCAGTGACCAGTGACCAGTGACCAGTGACCAGTGACCAGCGAAAGTGACCAGGGACCAGTGACCAGTGACCAGTGACCAGTGACCAGTGACCAGTGACCAGCGAAATAGACCAGTGGCCATTGACCAGTGACCAGTGACCAGTGACCAGTGACCAGTGACCAGTGACCAGTGACCAGTGACCAGTGACCAGTGACCAGTAACCAGTGACCAGTGACCAGTGACCAGCGAAAGTGACCAGTGACAAGTGACCAGTGACAAGTGACCAGTGACCAGTGACCAGCGAAAGTGACCAGTGACAAGTGACCAGTGACAAGTGACCAGTGACCAGTGACCAGTGACCAGTGACCAGCGAAAGTGACCAGTGAACAGTGACCAGTGACAAGCGAAGTCGACCAGGGACCAGTGACCAGTGACCTGTGACCAGCGACCAGTGACCCGTGACCAGGGACCAGTGACCAGCGAAAGTGACCAGTGACCAGTGACTAGCCAAATTGAGCAGTGACCAGTGACCAGTGACCAGTGACCAGTGACCAGTGACCAGTGACCAGTGACCAGCGAAATTGACCAGTGACCATTGACCAGTGACCAGTGACCAGTGACCAGTGACCAGCGAAAGTGACCAGGGACCAGTGACCAGTGACCAGTGACCAGCGAAATTGACCAGTGACCATTGACCAGTGACCAGTGACCAGTGACCAGTGACCAGCGACCAGTGACCAGTGACCAGTGACCAGTGACCAGTGACCAGCGACCAGTGACCAGTGACAAGTGACCAGTGACAAGTGACCAGTGACCAGCGACCAGTGACCAGTGACCAGTGACCAGTGACCAGTGACCAGCGACCAGTGACCAGTGACCAGTGACCAGTGACCAGCGACCAGTGACCAGTGACCAGTGACCAGTGAACAGTAACCAGTGACCAGTGACCAGTGACCAGCGAAATCGACCAGGGACCAGGGACCAGTGACCAGCGAAATTGACCAGTGACCATTGACCAGTGACCAGTGACCATTGACCAGTGACCAGTGACCAGTGACCAGCGACCAGTGACCAGTGACCAGTGACCAGTGACCAGTGACGAGTGACCTGTGACCAGTGACCAGTGACCAGTGACCAGTGACCAGTGACCAGTGACCAGTGACCAGTGACCAGTGACCAGTGACCAGCGACCAGTGACCAGTGACCAGTGACCAGTGACCAGTGATGAGTGACCTGTGACCAGTGACCAGTGACCAGTGACCAGTGACCAGTGACCAGTGACGAGTGACCTGTGACCAGTGACCAGTGACCAGTGACCAGTGACCAGCGAAAGTGACCAGGGACCAGTGACCAGTGACCAGTGACCAGTGACCAGCGAAATAGACCAGTGACCATTGACCAGTGACCAGTGACCAGTGACCAGCGACCAGTGACCAGTGACCAGTGACCAGCGACCAGTGACCAGTGACCAGTGACCAGTGACCAGTGACCAGTGACCAGTGACCAGTAACCAGTGACCAGTGACCAGTGACCAGCGAAAGTGACCAGTGACAAGTGACCAGTGACAAGTGACCAGTGACCAGTGACCAGTGACCAGTGACCAGCGAAAGTGACCAGTGACCAGTGACCAGTGACAAGCGAAGTCGACCAGGGACCAGTGACCAGTGACCAGTGACCAGTGACCAGTGACCAGTGACCAGTGACCAGTGACCAGTGACCAGCGAAATTGACCAGTGACCATTGACCAGTGACCAGTGACCAGTGACCAGTGACCAGTGACCAGTGACCAGTGACCAGCGACCAGTGACCAGTGACCAGTGACCAGTGACCAGTGACCAGTGACCAGTCACCAGTGACCAGCGAAATTCACCAGTGACCATTGACCAGTGACCAGTGACCAGTGACCAGTGACCAGTGACCAGTGACCAGCGAAAGTGACCAGTGACCAGTGACCATTGACCAGCGACCAGTGACCAGTGACCAGTGACGAGTGACCAGTGACCAGTGACCAGTGACCAGTGACCAGCGAAAGTGACAAGTGACCAGTGACCAGTGACCACTGACCAGTGACCAGTGACCAGCGAAAGTGACCAGTGACCTGTGAACAGTGACCAGCGAAATTGACCAGTTTCCAGTGACAAGTGATAAGTGACCAGTGACCAGTGACCAGCGAAAGTGACCAGTGAACAGTGACCAGCGAAATTGACCAGTGACCATTGACCAGTGACCAGCGAAAGTGACCAGTGACGAGTGACCAGTGACAAGTGACCAGTGAGAAGCGACCAGTGACCAGTGACCAGTGACCAGCGAAAGTGACCAGTGACCAGTGAACAGTGACCAGCGAAATTCACCAGTTTCCAGTGACCAGTGATAAGTGACCAGTGACCAGTGACCAGCGAAAGTGACCAGTGAACAGTGACCAGCGAAATTGACCAGTGACCATTGACCAGTGACCAGCGAAAGTGACCAGTGACGAGTGACCAGTGACAAGTGACCAGTGAGAAGTGACCAGTGACCACTGACCAGTGACCAGTGACCAGTGACCAGTGACCAGTGACCAGCGACCAGTGACCAGTGACCAGTGACCAGTGACCAGTGACCAGTGACCAGTGACCAGCGAAATTGACCAGTGACCATTGACCAGTGACCAGTGACCAGTGACCAGTGACCAGCGAAATTGACCAGTGACCATTGACCAGTGACCAGTGACCAGTGACCAGTGACCAGCGAAATTGACCAGTGACCATTGACCAGTGACCAGTGACCAGTGACCAGCGAAAGTGCCAGTGACGAGGGACCAGTGACAAGTGACCAGTGAGAAGTGACCAGTGACCACTGACCAGTGACCAGTGACCAGCGACCAGTGACCAGTGACCCGTGACCAGGGACCAGTGACCAGCGAAAGTGACCAGTGACCAGTGACTAGCCAAATTGAGCAGTGACCAGTGACCAGTGACAAGTGACCAGTGACCAGTGACCAGTGACCAGTGACCAGTGACCAGGGACCAGTGACCAGTGAACAGTGACCAGTGACCAGTGACCAGCGAAAGTGACCAGGGACCAGTGACCAGTGACCAGTGACCAGTGACCAGTGACCAGTGACCAGTGACCAGTGACCAGCGAAATTGACCAGGGACCAGTGACCAGTGACCAGTGACCAGTGACCAGTGACCAGTGACCAGCGAAATTGACCAGTGACCATTGACCAGTGACCAGTGACCAGTGACCAGTGACCAGTGACCAGCGACCAGTGACCAGTGACCAGTGACCAGTGACCAGTTACCAGTGACCAGTGACCAGTGACCAGCGAAATCGACCAGGGACCAGTGACCAGTGACCAGTGACCAGTGACCAGTGACCAGTGACCAGTGACCAGCGAAAGTGACCAGGGACCAGTGACCAGTGACCAGTGACCAGTGACCAGTGACCAGGGACCAGTGACCAGTGACCAGTGACCAGTGACCAGTGACCAGTGACCAGCGAAATTGACCAGTGACCATTGACCAGTGACCAGTGACCAGTGACCAGTGACCAGTGACCAGCGACCAGTGACCAGTGACCAGTGACCAGTGACCAGTTACCAGTGACCAGTGACCAGTGACCAGCGAAATCGACCAGGGACCAGTGACCAGTGACCAGTGACCAGTGACCAGTGACCAGTGACCAGCGAAATTGACCAGTGACCATTGACCAGTGACCAGTGACCAGCGACCAGTGACCAGTGACCAGTGACCAGTGACCAGTGACGAGTGACCTGTGACCAGTGACCAGTGACCAGTGACCAGTGACCAGTGACCAGTGACCAGTGACCAGTGACCAGTGACCTGTGACCAGCGAAAGTGACCAGTGACCAGTGACCATTGACCAGTGACCAGTGACGAGTGACCAGTGACCAGTGACCAGTGACCAGTGACCAGTGACCAGCGAAAGTGACAAGTGACCAGTGACCTGTGAACAGTGACCAGCGAAATTGACCAGTTTCCAGTGACAAGTGATAAGTGACCAGTGACCAGTGACCAGCGAAAGTGACCAGTGAAAAGTGACCAGCGAAATTGACCAGTGACCATTGACCAGTGACCAGCGAAAGTGACCAGTGACGAGGGACCAGTGACAAGTGACCAGTGAGAAGTGACCAGTGACCACTGACCAGTGACCAGTGACCAGCGACCAGTGACCAGTGACCCGTGACCAGTGACCAGTGACTAGCCAAATTGAGCAGTGACCAGTGACCAGTGACCAGTGACCAGGGACCAGTGACCAGTGACCAGTGACCAGTGACCAGGGACCAGTGACCAGTGACCAGTGACCAGTGACCAGTGACCAGTGACCAGTGACCAGCGAAATTGACCAGTGACCATTGACCATTGACCAGTGACCAGTGACCAGTGACCAGTGACCAGTGACCAGTGACCAGCGAAAGTGACCAGGGACCAGTGACCAGTGACCAGTGACCAGTGACCAGTGACCAGCGAAAGTGACCAGGGACCAGTGACCAGTGACCAGTGACCAGTGACCAGTGACCAGTGACCAGCGAAATTGACCAGTGACCATTGACCAGTGACCAGTGACCAGTGACCAGTGACCAGTGACCAGCGACCAGTGACCAGTGACCAGTGACCAGTGACCAGTAACCAGTGACCAGTGACCAGTGACCAGCGAAATCGACCAGGGACCAGTGACCAGTGACCAGTGACCAGTGACCAGTGACCAGTGACCAGCGAAATTGACCAGTGACCATTGACCAGTGACCAGTGACCAGTGACCAGTGGCCAGTGACCAGCGACCAGTGACCAGTGACCAGTGACCAGTGACCAGTGACGAGTGACCTGTGACCAGTGACCAGTGACCAGTGACCAGTGACCAGTGACCAGTGACCAGTGACCAGTGACCAGCGAAAGTGACCAGGGACCAGTGACCAGTGACCAGTGACCAGTGACCAGTGACCAGTGACCAGTGACCAGCGAAATTGACCAGTGACCATTGACCAGTGACCAGTGACCAGTGACCCGTGACCAGTGACCAGTGACCAGTGACCAGTGACCAGTGACCAGTGACCAGTGACCAGTGACCAGTGACCAGTGACGAGTGACCTGTGACCAGTGACCAGTGACCAGTGACCAGTGACCAGCGAAATTGACCATTGACCATTGACCAGTGACCAGTGACCAGTGACCAGTGACCAGTGACCAGCGACCAGTGACCAGTGACCAGTGACCTGTGACCAGTGACCAGTGACCAGTGACCAGTGACCAGTGACCAGCGAAATTGACCAGTGACCATTGACCAGTGACCAGTGACCAGTGACCAGTGACCAGTGACCTGTGACCAGCGAAAGTGACCAGTGACCAGTGACCATTGACCAGCGACCAGTGACCAGTGACCAGTGACGAGTGACCAGTGACCAGTGACCAGTGACCAGTGACCAGTGACCAGCGAAAGTGACAAGTGACCAGTGACCTGTGAACAGTGACCAGCGAAATTGACCAGTTTCCAGTGACAAGTGATAAGTGACCAGTGACCAGTGACCAGCGAAAGTGACCAGTGAACAGTGACCAGCGAAATTGACCAGTGACCATTGACCAGTGACCAGCGAAAGTGACCAGTGACGAGGGACCAGTGACAAGTGACCAGTGAGAAGTGACCAGTGACCACTGACCAGTGACCTGTGACCAGCGACCAGTGACCAGTGACCCGTGACCAGGGACCAGTGACCAGCGAAAGTGACCAGTGACCAGTGACTAGCCAAATTGAGCAGTGACCAGTGACCAGTGACCAGTGACCAGTGACCAGTGACCAGCGAAATTGACCAGTGACCATTGACCAGTGACCAGTGACCAGTGACCAGTGACCAGCGAAAGTGACCAGGGACCAGTGACCAGTGACCAGTGACCAGCGAAATTGACCAGTGACCATTGACCAGTGACCAGTGACCAGTGACCAGTGACCAGTGACCAGTGACCAGTGACCAGCGACCAGTGACCAGTGACCAGTGACCAGTGACCAGTGACCAGTGACCAGTGACCAGTGACCAGTAACCAGTGACCAGTGACCAGTGACCAGCGAAAGTGACCAGTGACAAGTGACCAGTGACAAGTGACCAGTGACCAGTGACCAGTGACCAGTGACCAGCGAAAGTGACCAGTGACCAGTGACCAGTGACAAGCGAAGTCGACCAGGGACCAGTGACCAGTGACCAGTGACCAGTGACCAGTGACCAGTGACCAGTGACCAGTGACCAGTGACCAGCGAAATTGACCAGTGACCATTGACCAGTGACCAGTGACCAGTGACCAGTGACCAGTGACCAGTGACCAGTGACCAGCGACCAGAGACCAGTGACCAGTGACCAGTGACCAGTGACCAGTCACCAGTGACCAGCGAAATTCACCAGTGACCATTGACCAGTGACCAGTGACCAGTGACCAGTGACCAGTGACCAGTGACCAGCGAAAGTGACCAGTGACCAGTGACCATTGACCAGCGACCAGTGACCAGTGACCAGTGACCAGTGACGAGTGACCAGTGACCAGTGACCAGTGACCAGTGACCAGCGAAAGTGACAAGTGACCAGTGACCAGTGACCAGTGACCAGTGACCAGTGTCCAGCGAAAGTGACCAGTGACCTGTGAACAGTGACCAGCGAAATTGACCAGTTTCCAGTGACAAGTGATAAGTGACCAGTGACCAGTGACCAGCGAAAGTGACCAGTGAACAGTGACCAGCGAAATTGACCAGTGACCATTGACCAGTGACCAGCGAAAGTGACCAGTGACGAGTTACCAGTGACAAGTGACCAGTGAGAAGCGACCAGTGACCAGTGACCAGTGACCAGCGAAAGTGACCAGTGACCAGTGAACAGTGACCAGCGAAATTCACCAGTTTCCAGTGACCAGTGATAAGTGACCAGTGACCAGTGACCAGCGAAAGTGACCAGTGAACAGTGACCAGCGAAATTGACCAGTGACCATTGACCAGTGACCAGCGAAAGTGACCAGTGACGAGTGACCAGTGACAAGTGACCAGTGAGAAGTGACCAGTGACCACTGACCAGTGACCAGTGACCAGTGACCAGTGACCAGTGACCAGTGACCAGTGACCAGTGACCAGCGACCAGTGACCAGTGACCAGTGACCAGTGACCAGTGACCAGTGACCAGTGACCAGCGAAATTGACCAGTGACCATTGACCAGTGACCAGTGACCAGTGACCAGTGACCAGCGAAATTGACCAGTGACCATTGACCAGTGACCAGTGACCAGTGACCAGTGACCAGCGAAATTGACCAGTGACCATTGACCAGTGACCAGTGACCAGTGACCAGCGAAAGTGCCAGTGACGAGGGACCAGTGACAAGTGACCAGTGAGAAGTGACCAGTGACCACTGACCAGTGACCAGTGACCAGCGACCAGTGACCAGTGACCCGTGACCAGGGACCAGTGACCAGCGAAAGTGACCAGTGACCAGTGACTAGCCAAATTGAGCAGTGACCAGTGACCAGTGACAAGTGACCAGTGACCAGTGACCAGTGACCAGTGACCAGTGACCAGTGACCAGGGACCAGTGACCAGTGAACAGTGACCAGTGACCAGTGACCAGCGAAAGTGACCAGGGACCAGTGACCAGTGACCAGTGACCAGTGACCAGTGACCAGTGACCAGTGACCAGTGACCAGCGAAATTGACCAGTGACCATTGACCAGTGACCAGTGACCAGTGACCAGTGACCAGTGTCCAGTGACCAGTGACCAGCGACCAGTGACCAGTGACCAGTGACCAGTGACCAGTAACCAGTGACCAGTGACCAGTGACCAGCGAAATCGACCAGGGACCAGTGACCAGTGACCAGTGACCAGTGACCAGTGACCAGTGACCAGCGAAATTGACCAGTGACCATTGACCAGTGACCAGTGACCAGTGACCAGTGACCAGTGACCAGTGACCAGCGACCAGTGACCAGTGACCAGTGACCAGTGACCAGTGACGAGTGACCTGTGACCAGTGACCAGTGACCAGTGACCAGTGACCAGTGACGAGTGACCAGTGACCTGTGACCAGCGAAAGTGACCAGTGACCAGTGACCATTGACCAGCGACCAGTGACCAGTGACCAGTGACCAGTGACGAGTGACCAGTGTCCAGTGACCAGTGACCAGTGACCAGCGAAAGTGACAAGTGACCAGTGACCAGTGACCAGTGACCAGTGACCAGTGACCAGCGAAAGTGACCAGTGACCTGTGAACAGTGACCAGCGAAATTGACCAGTTTCCAGTGACAAGTGATAAGTGACCAGTGACCAGTGACCAGCGAAAGTGACCAGTGAACAGTGACCAGCGAAATTGACCAGTGACCATTGACCAGTGACCAGTGACCAGGGACCAGTGACCAGTGACCAGTGACCAGTGACCAGTGACCAGCGAAAGTGACCAGGGACCAGTGACCAGTGACCAGTGACCAGTGACCAGTGACCAGTGACCAGCGAAATTGACCAGTGACCATTGACCAGTGACCAGTGACCAGTGACCAGTGACCAGTGACCAGAGACCAGCGACCAGTGACCAGTGACCAGTTACCAGTGACCAGTGACCAGTGACCAGCGAAATCGACCAGGGACCAGTGACCAGTGACCAGTGACCAGTGACCAGTGACCAGTGACCAGCGAAATTGACCAGTGACCATTGACCAGTGACCAGTGACCAGTGACCAGTGACCAGTGACCAGCGACCAGTGACCAGTGACCAGTGACCAGTGACCAGTGACGAGTGACCTGTGACCAGTGACCAGTGACCAGTGACCAGTGACCAGTGACCAGTGACCAGTGACCAGTGACGAGTGACCTGTGACCAGTGACCAGTGACCAGTGACCAGTGACCAGCGAAATTGACCATTGACCAGTGACCAGTGACCAGTGACCAGTGACCAGTGACCAGTGACCAGTGACCAGCGACCAGTGACCAGTGACCAGTGACCAGTGACCAGTGACCAGTGACCTGTGACCAGCGAAAGTGACCAGTGACCAGTGACCATTGACCAGTGACCAGTGACGAGTGACCAGTGACCAGTGACCAGTGACCAGTGACCAGTGACCAGCGAAAGTGACAAGTGACCAGTGACCTGTGAACAGTGACCAGCGAAATTGACCAGTTTCCAGTGACAAGTGATAAGTGACCAGTGACCAGTGACCAGCGAAAGTGACCAGTGAAAAGTGACCAGCGAAATTGACCAGTGACCATTGACCAGTGACCAGCGAAAGTGACCAGTGACGAGGGACCAGTGACAAGTGACCAGTGAGAAGTGACCAGTGACCACTGACCAGTGACCAGTGACCAGCGACCAGTGACCAGTGACCCGTGACCAGGGACCAGTGACCAGCGAAAGTGACCAGTGACCAGTGACTAGCCAAATTGAGCAGTGACCAGTGACCAGTGACCAGTGACCAGGGACCAGTGACCAGTGACCAGTGACCAGTGACCAGTGACCAGGGACCAGTGACCAGTGACCAGTGACCAGTGACCAGTGACCAGTGACCAGTGACCAGCGAAATTGACCAGTGACCATTGACCATTGACCAGTGACCAGTGACCAGTGACCAGTGACCAGTGACCAGTGACCAGTGACCAGTGACCAGCGAAAGTGACCAGGGACCAGTGACCAGTGACCAGTGACCAGTGACCAGTGACCAGCGAAAGTGACCAGGGACCAGTGACCAGTGACCAGTGACCAGTGACCAGCGAAATTGACCAGTGACCATTGACCAGTGACCAGTGACCAGTGACCAGTGACCAGTGACCAGCGACCAGTGACCAGTGACCAGTGACCAGTGACCAGTAACCAGTGACCAGTGACCAGTGACCAGCGAAATCGACCAGGGACCAGTGACCAGTGACCAGTGACCAGTGACCAGTGACCAGTGACCAGCGAAATTGACCAGTGACCATTGACCAGTGACCAGTGACCAGTGACCAGTGGCCAGTGACCAGCGACCAGTGACCAGTGACCAGTGACCAGTGACCAGTGACGAGTGACCTGTGACCAGTGACCAGTGACCAGTGACCAGCGAAATTGACCAGTGACCATTGACCAGTGACCAGTGACCAGTGACCAGTGACCAGTGACCAGTGACCAGTGACCAGCGACCAGTGACCAGTGACCAGTGACCAGTGACCAGTGACCAGTCACCAGTGACCAGCGAAATTCACCAGTGACCATTGACCAGTGACCAGTGACCAGTGACCAGTGACCAGTGACCAGTGACCAGCGAAAGTGACCAGTGACCAGTGACCATTGACCAGCGACCAGTGACCAGTGACCAGTGACCAGTGACGAGTGACCAGTGACCAGTGACCAGTGACCAGTGACCAGCGAAAGTGACAAGTGACCAGTGACCAGTGTCCAGCGAAAGTGACCAGTGACCTGTGAACAGTGACCAGCGAAATTGACCAGTTTCCAGTGACAAGTGATAAGTGACCAGTGACCAGTGACCAGCGAAAGTGACCAGTGAACAGTGACCAGCGAAATTGACCAGTGACCATTGACCAGTGACCAGCGAAAGTGACCAGTGACGAGTGACCAGTGACAAGTGACCAGTGAGAAGCGACCAGTGACCAGTGACCAGTGACCAGCGAAAGTGACCAGTGACCAGTGAACAGTGACCAGCGAAATTCACCAGTTTCCAGTGACCAGTGATAAGTGACCAGTGACCAGTGACCAGCGAAAGTGACCAGTGAACAGTGACCAGCGAAATTGACCAGTGACCATTGACCAGTGACCAGCGAAAGTGACCAGTGACGAGTGACCAGTGACAAGTGACCAGTGAGAAGTGACCAGTGACCACTGACCAGTGACCAGTGACCAGTGACCAGTGACCAGTGACCAGTGACCAGTGACCAGTGACCAGCGACCAGTGACCAGTGACCAGTGACCAGTGACCAGTGACCAGTGACCAGTGACCAGCGAAATTGACCAGTGACCATTGACCAGTGACCAGTGACCAGTGACCAGTGACCAGCGAAATTGACCAGTGACCATTGACCAGTGACCAGTGACCAGTGACCAGTGACCAGCGAAATTGACCAGTGACCATTGACCAGTGACCAGTGACCAGTGACCAGCGAAAGTGCCAGTGACGAGGGACCAGTGACAAGTGACCAGTGAGAAGTGACCAGTGACCACTGACCAGTGACCAGTGACCAGCGACCAGTGACCAGTGACCCGTGACCAGGGACCAGTGACCAGCGAAAGTGACCAGTGACCAGTGACTAGCCAAATTGAGCAGTGACCAGTGACCAGTGACAAGTGACCAGTGACCAGTGACCAGTGACCAGTGACCAGTGACCAGTGACCAGGGACCAGTGACCAGTGAACAGTGACCAGTGACCAGTGACCAGCGAAAGTGACCAGGGACCAGTGACCAGTGACCAGTGACCAGTGACCAGTGACCAGTGACCAGTGACCAGCGAAATTGACCAGTGACCATTGACCAGTGACCAGTGACCAGTGACCAGTGACCAGTGTCCAGTGACCAGTGACCAGCGACCAGTGACCAGTGACCAGTGACCAGTGACCAGTAACCAGTGACCAGTGCCCAGTGACCAGCGAAATCGACCAGGGACCAGTGACCAGTGACCAGTGACCAGTGACCAGTGACCAGTGACCAGCGAAATTGACCAGTGACCATTGACCAGTGACCAGTGACCAGTGACCAGTGACCAGTGACCAGTGACGAGTGACCTGTGACCAGTGACCAGTGACCAGTGACCAGTGACCAGTGACGAGTGACCAGTGACCTGTGACCAGCGAAAGTGACCAGTGACCAGTGACCATTGACCAGCGACCAGTGACCAGTGACCAGTGACCAGTGACGAGTGACCAGTGTCCAGTGACCAGTGACCAGTGACCAGCGAAAGTGACAAGTGACCAGTGACCAGTGACCAGTGACCAGTGACCAGTGACCAGCGAAAGTGACCAGTGACCTGTGAACAGTGACCAGCGAAATTGACCAGTTTCCAGTGACAAGTGATAAGTGACCAGTGACCAGTGACCAGCGAAAGTGACCAGTGAACAGTGACCAGCGAAATTGACCAGTGACCATTGACCAGTGACCAGTGACCAGGGACCAGTGACCAGTGACCAGTGACCAGTGACCAGTGACCAGCGAAAGTGACCAGGGACCAGTGACCAGTGACCAGTGACCAGTGACCAGTGACCAGTGACCAGCGAAATTGACCAGTGACCATTGACCAGTGACCAGTGACCAGTGACCAGTGACCAGAGACCAGCGACCAGTGACCAGTGACCAGTTACCAGTGACCAGTGACCAGTGACCAGCGAAATCGACCAGGGACCAGTGACCAGTGACCAGTGACCAGTGACCAGTGACCAGTGACCAGCGAAATTGACCAGTGACCATTGACCAGTGACCAATGACCAGTGACCAGTGACCAGTGACCAGCGACCAGTGACCAGTGACCAGTGACCAGTGACCAGTGACGAGTGACCTGTGACCAGTGACCAGTGACCAGTGACCAGTGACCAGTGACCAGTGACCAGTGACCAGTGACGAGTGACCTGTGACCAGTGACCAGTGACCAGTGACCAGTGACCAGCGAAATTGACCATTGACCAGTGACCAGTGACCAGTGACCAGTGACCAGTGACCAGTGACCAGTGACCAGTGACCAGCGACCAGTGACCAGTGACCAGTGACCAGTGACCAGTGACCAGTGACCTGTGACCAGCGAAAGTGACCAGTGACCAGTGACCATTGACCAGTGACCAGTGACGAGTGACCAGTGACCAGTGACCAGTGACCAGTGACCAGTGACCAGTGACCAGCGAAAGTGACAAGTGACCAGTGACCTGTGAACAGTGACCAGCGAAATTGACCAGTTTCCAGTGACAAGTGATAAGTGACCAGTGACCAGTGACCAGCGAAAGTGACCAGTGAAAAGTGACCAGCGAAATTGACCAGTGACCATTGACCAGTGACCAGCGAAAGTGACCAGTGACGAGGGACCAGTGACAAGTGACCAGTGAGAAGTGACCAGTGACCACTGACCAGTGACCAGTGACCAGCGACCAGTGACCAGTGACCCGTGACCAGGGACCAGTGACCAGCGAAAGTGACCAGTGACCAGTGACTAGCCAAATTGAGCAGTGACCAGTGACCAGTGACCAGTGACCAGGGACCAGTGACCAGTGACCAGTGACCAGTGACCAGGGACCAGTGACCAGTGACCAGTGACCAGTGACCAGTGACCAGTGACCAGTGACCAGCGAAATTGACCAGTGACCATTGACCATTGACCAGTGACCAGTGACCAGTGACCAGTGACCAGTGACCAGTGACCAGTGACCAGTGACCAGTGACCAGCGAAAGTGACCAGGGACCAGTGACCAGTGACCAGTGACCAGTGACCAGTGACCAGTGACCAGCGAAAGTGACCAGGGACCAGTGACCAGTGACCAGTGACCAGTGACCAGCGAAATTGACCAGTGACCATTGACCAGTGACCAGTGACCAGTGACCAGTGACCAGTGACCAGCGACCAGTGACCAGTGACCAGTGACCAGTGACCAGTAACCAGTGACCAGTGACCAGTGACCAGCGAAATCGACCAGGGACCAGTGACCAGTGACCAGTGACCAGTGACCAGTGACCAGTGACCAGCGAAATTGACCAGTGACCATTGACCAGTGACCAGTGACCAGTGACCAGTGGCCAGTGACCAGCGACCAGTGACCAGTGACCAGTGACCAGTGACCAGTGACGAGTGACCTGTGACCAGTGACCAGTGACCAGTGACCAGTGACCAGTGACCAGTGACCAGTGACCAGTGACCAGCGAAAGTGACCAGGGACCAGTGACCAGTGACCAGTGACCAGTGACCAGTGACCAGTGACCAGTGACCAGTGACCAGCGAAATTGACCAGTGACCATTGACCAGTGACCAGTGACCAGTGACCAGTGACCAGTGACCAGTGACCAGTGACCAGTGACCAGTGACCAGTGACCAGTGACCAGTGACGAGTGACCTGTGACCAGTGACCAGTGACCAGTGACCAGTGACCAGCGAAATTGACCATTGACCATTGACCAGTGACCAGTGACCAGTGACCAGTGACCAGTGACCAGCGACCAGTGACCAGTGACCAGTGACCAGTGACCAGTGACCAGTGACCAGTGACCAGTGACCAGTGACCAGCGAAATTGACCAGTGACCATTGACCAGTGACCAGTGACCAGTGACCAGTGACCAGTGACCAGCGACCAGTGACCAGTGACCAGTGACCAGTGACCAGTGACGAGTGACCTGTGACCAGTGACCAGTGACCAGTGACCAGTGACCAGTGACCAGTGACGAGTGACCTGTGACCAGTGACCAGTGACCAGTGACCAGTGACCAGTGACCAGCGAAATTGACCATTGACCAGTGACCAGTGACCAGTGACCAGTGACCAGTGACCAGTGACCAGCGACCAGTGACCAGTGACCAGTGACCAGTGACCAGTGACCAGTGACCTGTGACCAGCGAAAGTGACCAGTGACCAGTGACCATTGACCAGCGACCAGTGACCAGTGACCAGTGACGAGTGACCAGTGACCAGTGACCAGTGACCAGTGACCAGTGACCAGCGAAAGTGACAAGTGACCAGTGACCTGTGAACAGTGACCAGCGAAATTGACCAGTTTCCAGTGACAAGTGATAAGTGACCAGTGACCAGTGACCAGCGAAAGTGACCAGTGAAAAGTGACCAGCGAAATTGACCAGTGACCATTGACCAGTGACCAGCGAAATTGACCAGTGACGAGGGACCAGTGACAAGTGACCAGTGAGAAGTGACCAGTGACCACTGACCAGTGACCAGTGACCAGCGACCAGTGACCAGTGACCCGTGACCAGGGACCAGTGACCAGCGAAAGTGACCAGTGACCAGTGACTAGCCAAATTGAGCAGTGACCAGTGACCAGTGACCAGTGACCAGTGACCAGGGACCAGTGACCAGTGACCAGTGACCAGTGACCAGTGACCAGTGACCAGTGACCAGTGACCAGCGAAAGTGACCAGGGACCAGTGACGAGTGACCTGTGACCAGTGACCAGTGACCAGTGACCAGTGACCAGTGAACAGTGACCAGTGACAAGCGAAGTCGACCAGGGACCAGTGACCAGTGACCAGTGACCAGTGACCAGCGAAATTGACCAGTGACCATTGACCAGTGACCAGTGACCAGTGACCAGCGACCAGTGACCAGTGACCAGTGACCAGTGACCAGTGACCAGTGACCAGTGACCAGTAACCAGTGACCAGTGACCAGTGACACGCGATAGTGACCAGTGACAAGTGACCAGTGACAAGTGACCAGTGACCAGTGACCAGTGACCAGTGACCAGCGAAAGTGACCAGTGACCAGCGAAGTCGACCAGGGACCAGTGACCAGTGACCAGTGACCAGTGACCAGTGACCAGTGACCAGTGACCAGTGACCAGTGACCAGTGACGAGTGACCTGTGACCAGTGACCAGTGACCAGTGACCAGTGACCAGCGAAATTGACCATTGACCAGTGACCAGTGACCAGTGACCAGTGACCAGTGACCAGTGACCAGTGACCAGTGACCAGCGAAAGTGACCAGGGACCAGTGACCAGTGACCAGTGACCAGTGACCAGTGACCAGTGACCAGTGACCAGCGAAATTGACCAGTGACCATTGACCAGTGACCAGTGACCAGTGACCAGTGACCAGTGACCAGTGACCAGTGACCAGTGACCAGTGACCAGTGACCAGTGACGAGTGACCTGTGACCAGTGACCAGTGACCAGTGACCAGTGACCAGCGAAATTGACCATTGACCATTGACCAGTGACCAGTGACCAGTGACCAGTGACCAGTGACCAGCGACCAGTGACCAGTGACCAGTGACCAGTGACCAGTGACCAGTGACCAGTGACCAGTGACCAGTGACCAGTGACCAGTGACCAGCGAAAGTGACCAGTGACCAGTGACCAGTGACCAGCGAAATCGACCAGTGACCAGTGACCAGAGACCAGTGACTAGCCAAATTGACCAGTGACCAGTGACCAGTGACCTGTGACCAGCGAAAGTAACCAGTGACCAGTAACCAGTGACCAGTGACCAGTGACCAGCGAAATTGACCAGTTTCCAGTGACAAGTGATAAGTGACCAGTGACCAGTGACCAGCGAAAGTGACCAGTGAAAAGTGACCAGCGAAATTGACCAGTGACCATTGACCAGTGACCAGCGAAAGTGACCAGTGACGAGGGACCAGTGACAAGTGACCAGTGAGAAGTGACCAGTGACCACTGACCAGTGACCAGCGACCAGTGACCAGTGACCAGTGACCAGTGACCAGTAACCAGTGACCAGTGACCAGTGACCAGCGAAATCGACCAGGGACCAGTGACCAGTGACCAGTGACCAGTGACCAGTGACCAGCGAAATTGACCAGTGACCATTGACCAGTGACCAGTGACCAGTGACCAGTGACCTGTGACCAGTGACCAGTGACCAGTGACCAGTGACCAGTGACCAGTGACGAGTGACCTGTGACCAGTGACCAGTGACCAGTGACCAGTGACCAGCGAAATTGACCATTGACCAGTGACCAGTGACCAGTGACCAGTGACCAGTGACCAGTGACCAGTGACCAGTGACCAGCGACCAGTGACCAGTGACCAGTGACCAGTGACCAGTGACCAGTGACCAGTGACCAGCGAAAGTGACAAGTGACCAGTGACCTGTGAACAGTGACCAGCGAAATTGACCAGTTTCCAGTGACAAGTGATAAGTGACCAGTGACCAGTGACCAGCGAAAGTGACCAGTGAAAAGTGACCAGCGAAATTGACCAGTGACCATTGACCAGTGACCAGCGAAATTGACCAGTGACGAGGGACCAGTGACAAGTGACCAGTGAGAAGTGACCAGTGACCACTGACCAGTGACCAGTGACCAGCGACCAGTGACCAGTGACCCGTGACCAGGGACCAGTGACCAGCGAAAGTGACCAGTGACCAGTGACTAGCCAAATTGAGCAGTGACCAGTGACCAGTGACCAGTGACCAGTGACCAGGGACCAGTGACCAGGGACCAGTGACCAGTGACCAGTGACCAGTGACCAGGGACCAGTGACCAGTGACCAGTGACCAGTGACCAGTGACCAGTGGCCAGTGACCAGCGACCAGTGACCAGTGACCAGTGACCAGTGACCAGTGACGAGTGACCTGTGACCAGTGACCAGTGACCAGTGACCAGTGACCAGCGAAATTGACCAGTGACCATCGACCAGTGACCAGTGACCAGTGACCAGTGACCAGTGACCAGTGACCAGTGACCAGTGACCAGTGACCAGTGACCAGTGACCAGTGACGAGTGACCTGTGACCAGTGACCAGTGACCAGTGACCAGTGACCAGTGACCAGTGACCAGTGACCAGTGACCAGTGACCAGTAACCAGTGACCAGTGACCAGTGACCAGCGAAAGTGACCAGTGACAAGTGACCAGTGACAAGTGACCAGTGACCAGTGACCAGTGACCAGCGAAAGTGACCAGTGACCAGCGAAGTCGACCAGGGACCAGTGACCACTGACCAGTGACCAGTGACCAGCGACCAGTGACCAGTGACCCGTGACCAGGGACCAGTGACCAGCGAAAGTGACCAGTGACCAGTGACTAGCCAAATTGAGCAGTGACCAGTGACCAGTGACCAGTGACCAGTGACCAGTGACCAGGGACCAGTGACCAGGGACCAGTGACCAGTGACCAGTGACCAGTGACCAGGGACCAGTGACCAGTGACCAGTGACCAGTGACCAGTGACCAGTGACCAGTGACCAGCGAAATTGACCAGTGACCATTGACCAGTGACCAGTGACCAGTGACCAGTGACCAGTGACCAGTGACCAGCGAAAGTGACCAGGGACCAGTGACGAGTGACCTGTGACCAGTGACCAGTGACCAGTGACCAGTGACCAGTGACCAGTGACCAGTGACCAGTGACCAGCGAAAGTGACCAGGGACCAGTGACCAGTGACCAGTGACCAGTGACCAGTGACCAGTGACCAGCGAAATAGACCAGTGACCATTGACCAGTGACCAGTGACCAGTGACCAGTGACCAGTGACCAGCGACCAGTGACCAGTGACCAGTGACCAGTGACCAGTGACCAGCGACCAGTGACCAGTGACCAGTGACCAGTGACCAGTGACCAGTGACCAGTGACCAGTAACCAGTGACCAGTGACCAGTGACCAGCGAAAGTGACCAGTGACAAGTGACCAGTGACAAGTGACCAGTGACCAGTGACCAGTGACCAGTGACCAGCGAAAGTGACCAGTGAACAGTGACCAGTGACAAGCGAAGTCGACCAGGGACCAGTGACCAGTGACCAGTGACCAGTGACCAGCGAAATTGACCAGTGACCATTGACCAGTGACCAGTGACCAGTGACCAGCGACCAGTGACCAGTGACCAGTGACCAGTGACCAGTGACCAGTGACCAGTGACCAGTAACCAGTGACCAGTGACCAGTGACACGCGAAAGTGACCAGTGACAAGTGACCAGTGACAAGTGACCAGTGACCAGTGACCAGTGACCAGTGACCAGCGAAAGTGACCAGTGACCAGCGAAGTCGACCAGGGACCAGTGACCAGTGACCAGTGACCAGTGACCAGTGACCAGTGACCAGTGACCAGTGACCAGTGACCAGTGACGAGTGACCTGTGACCAGTGACCAGTGACCAGTGACCAGTGACCAGCGAAATTGACCATTGACCAGTGACCAGTGACCAGTGACCAGTGACCAGTGACCAGTGACCAGTGACCAGTGACCAGTGACCAGCGAAAGTGACCAGGGACCAGTGACCAGTGACCAGTGACCAGTGACCAGTGACCAGTGACCAGTGACCAGCGAAATTGACCAGTGACCATTGACCAGTGACCATTGACCAGTGACCAGTGACCAGTGACCAGTGACCAGTGACCAGTGACCAGTGACCAGTGACCAGTGACCAGTGACCAGTGACGAGTGACCTGTGACCAGTGACCAGTGACCAGTGACCAGTGACCAGCGAAATTGACCATTGACCAGTGACCAGTGACCAGTGACCAGTGACCAGTGACCAGTGACCAGTGACCAGTGACCAGCGACCAGTGACCAGTGACCAGTGACCAGTGACCAGTGACCAGTGACCAGTGACCAGTGACCTGTGACCAGCGAAAGTGACCAGTGACCAGTGACCATTGACCAGCGACCAGTGACCAGTGACCAGTGACGAGTGACCAGTGACCAGTGACCAGTGACGAGTGACCAGTGACCAGCGAAAGTGACAAGTGACCAGTGACCTGTGAACAGTGACCAGCGAAATTGACCAGTTTCCAGTGACAAGTGATAAGTGACCAGTGACCAGTGACCAGCGAAAGTGACCAGTGAAAAGTGACCAGCGAAATTGACCAGTGACCATTGACCAGTGACCAGCGAAATTGACCAGTGACGAGGGACCAGTGACAAGTGACCAGTGAGAAGTGACCAGTGACCACTGACCAGTGACCAGTGACCAGCGACCAGTGACCAGTGACCCGTGACCAGGGACCAGTGACCAGCGAAAGTGACCAGTGACCAGTGACTAGCCAAATTGAGCAGTGACCAGTGACCAGTGACCAGTGACCAGTGACCAGGGACCAGTGACCAGGGACCAGTGACCAGTGACCAGTGACCAGTGACCAGGGACCAGTGACCAGTGACCAGTGACCAGTGACCAGTGACCAGTGACCAGTGACCAGTGACCAGCGAAATTGACCAGTGACCATTGACCAGTGACCAGTGACCAGTGACCAGTGACCAGTGACCAGTGACCAGTGACCAGTGACCAGTGACCAGCGAAAGTGACCAGGGACCAGTGACGAGTGACCTGTGACCAGTGACCAGTGACCAGTGACCAGTGACCAGTGACCAGTGACCAGTGACCAGTGACCAGCGAAAGTGACCAGGGACCAGTGACCAGTGACCAGTGACCAGTGACCAGTGACCAGCGAAATAGACCAGTGACCATTGACCAGTGACCAGTGACCAGTGACCAGTGACCAGTGACCAGCGACCAGTGACCAGTGACCAGTGACCAGTGACCAGTGACCAGCGACCAGTGACCAGTGACCAGTGACCAGTGACCAGTGACCAGTGACCAGTGACCAGTAACCAGTGACCAGTGACCAGTGACCAGCGAAAGTGACCAGTGACAAGTGACCAGTGACAAGTGACCAGTGACCAGTGACCAGTGACCAGCGAAAGTGACCAGTGACCAGCGAAGTCGACCAGGGACCAGTGACCACTGACCAGTGACCAGTGACCAGCGACCAGTGACCAGTGACCCGTGACCAGGGACCAGTGACCAGCGAAAGTGACCAGTGACCAGTGACTAGCCAAATTGAGCAGTGACCAGTGACCAGTGACCAGTGACCAGTGACCAGGGACCAGTGACCAGTGACCAGTGACCAGCGAAATTGACCAGTGACCATTGACCAGTGACCAGTGACCAGTGACCAGTGACCAGTGACCAGTGACCAGTGACCAGCGAAATTGACCAGTGACCATTGACCAGTGACCAGTGACCAGTGACCAGCGACCAGTGACCAGTGACCAGTGACCAGTGACCAGTAACCAGTGACCAGTGACCAGTGACCAGCGAAATCGACCAGGGACCAGTGACCAGTGACCAGTGACCAGTGACCAGTGACCAGCGAAATTGACCAGTGACCATTGACCAGTGACCAGTGACCAGTGACCAGTGACCAGTGACCAGCGACCAGTGACCAGTGACCAGTGACCAGTGACCAGTGACGAGTGACCTGTGACCAGTGACCAGTGACCAGTGACCAGTGACCAGTGACCAGTGACGAGTGACCTGTGACCAGTGACCAGTGACCAGTGACCAGTGACCAGCGAAATTGACCATTGACCAGTGACCAGTGACCAGTGACCAGTGACCAGTGACCAGTGACCAGTGACCAGTGACCAGCGACCAGTGACCAGTGACCAGTGACCAGTGACCAGTGACCAGTGACCTGTGACCAGCGAAAGTGACCAGTGACCAGTGACCATTGACCAGCGACCAGTGACCAGTGACCAGTGACGAGTGACCAGTGACCAGGGACCAGTGACCAGTGACCAGTGACCAGTGACCAGTGACCAGTGACCAGTGACCAGTGACCAGCGAAATTGACCAGTGACCATTGACCAGTGACCAGTGACCAGTGACCAGTGACCAGTGACCAGTGACCAGTGACCAGTGACCAGTGACCAGCGAAAGTGACCAGGGACCAGTGACGAGTGACCTGTGACCAGTGACCAGTGACCAGTGACCAGTGACCAGTGACCAGTGACCAGTGACCAGTGACCAGCGAAAGTGACCAGGGACCAGTGACCAGTGACCAGTGACCAGTGACCAGTGACCAGTGACCAGCGAAATAGACCAGTGACCATTGACCAGTGACCAGTGACCAGTGACCAGTGACCAGTGACCAGCGACCAGTGACCAGTGACCAGTGACCAGTGACCAGTGACCAGCGACCAGTGACCAGTGACCAGTGACCAGTGACCAGTGACCAGTGACCAGTGACCAGTAACCAGTGACCAGTGACCAGTGACCAGCGAAAGTGACCAGTGACAAGTGACCAGTGACAAGTGACCAGTGACCAGTGACCAGTGACCAGCGAAAGTGACCAGTGACCAGCGAAGTCGACCAGGGACCAGTGACCACTGACCAGTGACCAGTGACCAGCGACCAGTGACCAGTGACCCGTGACCAGGGACCAGTGACCAGCGAAAGTGACCAGTGACCAGTGACTAGCCAAATTGAGCAGTGACCAGTGACCAGTGACCAGTGACCAGTGACCAGGGACCAGTGACCAGTGACCAGTGACCAGCGAAATTGACCAGTGACCATTGACCAGTGACCAGTGACCAGTGACCAGTGACCAGTGACCAGTGACCAGTGACCAGTGACCAGCGAAAGTGACCAGGGACCAGTGACGAGTGACCTGTGACCAGTGACCAGTGACCAGTGACCAGTGACCAGTGACCAGCGAAAGTGACCAGGGACCAGTGACCAGTGACCAGTGACCAGTGACCAGTGACCAGTGACCAGCGAAATAGACCAGTGACCATTGACCAGTGACCAGTGACCAGTGACCAGTGACCAGTGACCAGCGACCAGTGACCAGTGACCAGTGACCAGTGACCAGTGACCAGCGACCAGTGACCAGTGACCAGTGACCAGTGACCAGTGACCAGTGACCAGTGACCAGTAACCAGTGACCAGTGACCAGTGACCAGCGAAAGTGACCAGTGACAAGTGACCAGTGACAAGTGACCAGTGACCAGTGACCAGTGACCAGTGACCAGCGAAAGTGACCAGTGAACAGTGACCAGTGACAAGCGAAGTCGACCAGGGACCAGTGACCAGTGACCAGTGACCAGTGACCAGCGAAATTGACCAGTGACCATTGACCAGTGACCAGTGACCAGTGACCAGCGACCAGTGACCAGTGACCAGTGACCAGTGACCAGTGACCAGTGACCAGTGACCAGTAACCAGTGACCAGTGACCAGTGACACGCGAAAGTGACCAGTGACAAGTGACCAGTGACAAGTGACCAGTGACCAGTGACCAGTGACCAGTGACCAGCGAAAGTGACCAGTGACCAGCGAAGTCGACCAGGGACCAGTGACCAGTGACCAGTGACCAGTGACCAGTGACCAGTGACCAGTGACCAGTGACCAGTGACCAGTGACCAGTGACGAGTGACCTGTGACCAGTGACCAGTGACCAGTGACCAGTGACCAGCGAAATTGACCATTGACCAGTGACCAGTGACCAGTGACCAGTGACCAGTGACCAGTGACCAGTGACCAGTGACCAGCGACCAGTGACCAGTGACCAGTGACCAGTGACCAGTGACCAGTGACCTGTGACCAGCGAAAGTGACCAGTGACCAGTGACCAGTGACCAGTGACAAGTGACCAGTGACCAGTGACCAGTGACCAGTGACCAGGGACCAGTGACCAGTGAACAGTGACCAGTGACCAGTGACCAGCGAAAGTGACCAGGGACCAGTGACCAGTGACCAGTGACCAGTGACCAGTGACCAGTGACCAGTGACCAGTGACCAGTGACCAGCGAAATTGACCAGTGACCATTGACCAGTGACCAGTGACCAGTGACCAGTGACCAGTGTCCAGTGACCAGTGACCAGCGACCAGTGACCAGTGACCAGTGACCAGTGACCAGTAACCAGTGACCAGTGACCAGTGACCAGCGAAATCGACCAGGGACCAGTGACCAGTGACCAGTGACCACTGACCAGTGACCAGTGACCAGCGAAATTGACCAGTGACCATTGACCAGTGACCAGTGACCAGTGACCAGTGACCAGTGACCAGTGACCAGTGACCAGCGACCAGTGACCAGTGACCAGTGACCAGTGACCAGTGACGAGTGACCTGTGACCAGTGACCAGTGACGAGTGACCAGTGACCTGTGACCAGCGAAAGTGACCAGTGACCAGTGACCATTGACCAGCGACCAGTGACCAGTGACCAGTGACCAGTGACGAGTGACCAGTGTCCAGTGACCAGTGACCAGTGACCAGCGAAAGTGACAAGTGACCAGTGACCAGTGACCAGTGACCAGTGACCAGTGACCAGCGAAAGTGACCAGTGACCTGTGAACAGTGACCAGCGAAATTGACCAGTTTCCAGTGACAAGTGATAAGTGACCAGTGACCAGTGACCAGCGAAAGTGACCAGTGAACAGTGACCAGCGAAATTGACCAGTGACCATTGACCAGTGACCAGCGAAAGTGACCAGTGACGAGTGACCAGTGACAAGTGACCAGTGAGAAGCGACCAGTGACCAGTGACCAGTGACCAGCGAAAGTGACCAGTGACCAGTGAACAGTGACCAGCGAAATTCACCAGTTTCCAGTGACCAGTGATAAGTGACCAGTGACCAGTGACCAGCGAAAGTGACCAGTGAACAGTGACCAGCGAAATTGACCAGTGACCATTGACCAGTGACCAGCGAAAGTGACCAGTGACGAGTGACCAGTGACAAGTGACCAGTGAGAAGTGACCAGTGACCACTGACCAGTGACCAGTGACCAGTGACCAGTGACCAGCGAAAGTGACCAGTGACAAGTGACCAGTGACAAGTGACCAGTGACCAGTGACCAGTGACCAGTGACCAGCGAAAGTGACCAGTGACCATTGACCAGTGACCAGTGACCAGTGACCAGTGACCAGTGACCAGTGACCAGTGACCAGTGACCAGCGACCAGTGACCAGTGACCAGTGACCAGTGACCAGTAACCAGTGACCAGTGACCAGTGACCAGTGACCAGCGAAATCGATCAGGGACCAGTGACCAGTGACCAGTGACCAGTGACCAGCGAAATTGACCAGTGACCATTGACCAGTGACCAGTGACCAGTGACCAGTGACCAGTGACCAGTGACCAGCGACCACTGACCAGTGACCAGTGACCAGTGACCAGTGACGAGTGACCTGTGACCAGTGACCAGTGACCAGTGACCAGTGACCAGTGACCAGTGACCAGTGACCAGTGACGAGTGACCTGTGACCAGTGACCAGTGACCAGTGACCAGTGACCAGCGAAATTGACCATTGACCAGTGACCAGTGACCAGTGACCAGTGACCAGTGACCAGTGACCAGTGACCAGTGACCAGCGACCAGTGACCAGTGACCAGTGACCAGTGACCAGTGACCAGTGACCAGTGACCAGTGACCTGTGACCAGCGAAAGTGACCAGTGACCAGTGACCATTGACCAGCGACCAGTGACCAGTGACCAGTGACGAGTGACCAGTGACCAGTGACCAGTGACCAGTGACCAGCGAAAGTGACAAGTGACCAGTGACCAGTGACCAGCGAAAGTGACCAGTGACGAGGGACCAGTGACCACTGACCAGTGACCAGTGACCAACGACCAGTGACCAGTGACCCGTGACCAGGGACCAGTGAACAGCGAAAGTGACCAGTGACCAGTGACTAGCCAAATTGAGCAGTGTCCAGTGACCAGTGACCAGTGACGAGTGACCAGTGACCAGTGACCAGTGACCAGTGACCAGGGACCAGTGACCAGTGACCAGTGACCAGTGACCAGGGACCAGTGACCAGTGACCAGTGACCAGTGACCAGTGACCAGTGACCAGTGACCAGTGACCAGTGACCAGTGACCAGTGACCAGTGACCAGTGACCAGTGACCAGTGACCAGCGAAATTGACCAGTGACCAGTGACCAGTGACCAGCGAAATTGACCAGTGACCATTGACCAGTGACCAGTGACCAGTGACCAGTGACCAGTGACCAGCGACCAGTGACCAGTGACCAGTGACCAGTGACCAGCGACGAGTGACCTGTGACCAGTGACCAGTGACCAGTGACCAGTGACCAGTGACCAGTGACCAGTGACCAGTGACGAGTGACCAGTGACCAGTGACCAGTGACCAGTGACCAGTGACCAGTGACCAGTGACCAGTGACCAGCGAAAGTGACCAGGGACCAGTGACCAGTGACCAGTGACCAGTGACCAGTGACCATCGAAATTGACCAGTGACCATTGACCAGTGACCAGTGACCAGTGACCAGTGACCAGTGACCAGTGACCAGCGACCAGTGACCAGTGACCAGTGACCAGTGACAAGTGATAAGTGACCAGTGACCAGTGACCAGCGAAAGTGACCAGTGAAAAGTGACCAGCGAAATTGACCAGTGACCATTGACCAGTGACCAGCGAAAGTGACCAGCGACGAGGGACCAGTGACAAGTGACCAGTGAGAAGTGACCAGTGACCACTGACCAGTGACCAGTGACCAGCGACCAGTGACCAGTGACCCGTGACCAGGGACCAGTGACCAGCGAAAGTGACCAGTGACCAGTGACTAGCCAAATTGAGCAGTGTCCAGTGACCAGTGACCAGTGACCAGTGACCAGTGACCAGTGACCAGTGACCAGTGACCAGGGACCAGTGACCAGTGACCAGTGACCAGTGACCAGGGACCAGTGACCAGTGACCAGTAACCAGTGACCAGTGACCAGTGACCAGTGACCAGCGAAATTGACCAGTGACCAGTGACCAGTGACCAGTGACCAGTGACCAGTGACCAGTGACCAGTGACCAGTGACCAGTGACCAGTGACCAGTGACCAGCGAACAGTGACCAGTGACCAGTGACCAGTGACGAGTGACCTGTGACCAGTGACCAGTGACCAGCGAAAGTGACCAGGGACCAGTGACCAGTGACCAGTGACCAGTGACCAGTGACCAGTGACCAGTGACCAGTGACCAGTGACCAGCGAAATAGACCAGTGACCATTGACCAGTGACCAGTGACCAGTGACCAGTGACCAGTGACCAGCGACCAGTGACCAGTGACCAGTGACCAGTGACCAGTGACCAGCGACCAGTGACCAGTGACCAGCGAAAGTGACCAGTGACCAGTGACCAGTGACCAGCGAAATAGACCAGTGACCATTGACCAGTGACCAGTGACCAGTGACCAGTGACCAGTGACCAGCGACCAGTGACCAGTGACCAGTGACCAGCGACCAGTGACCAGTGACCAGTGACCAGTGACCAGTGACCAGTGACCAGTGACCAGCAACCAGTGACCAGTGACCAGTGACCAGTGACCAGTGACCAGCGACCAGCGAAAGTGACCAGTGAACAGTGACCAGCGAAATTGACCAGTGACCATTGACCAGTGACCAGCGAAAGTGACCAGTGACGAGTGACCAGTGACAAGTGACCAGTGAGACGCGACCAGTGACCAGTGACCAGTGACCAGCGAAAGTGACCAGTGACCAGTGAACAGTGACCAGCGAAATTCACCAGTTTCCAGTGACCAGTGATAAGTGACCAGTGACCAGTGACCAGCGAAAGTGACCAGTGAACAGTGACCAGCGAAATTGACCAGTGACCATTGACCAGTGACCAGCGAAAGTGACCAGTGACGAGTGACCAGTGACAAGTGACCAGTGAGAAGTGACCAGTGACCACTGACCAGTGACCAGTGACCAGTGACCAGTGACCAGTGACCAGTGACCAGTGACCAGCGACCAGTGACCAGTGACCAGTGACCAGTGACCAGTGACCAGTGACCAGTGACCAGTGACCAGCGAAATTGACCAGTGACCATTGACCAGTGACCAGTGACCAGTGACCAGTGACCAGCGAAATTGACCAGTGACCATTGACCAGTGACCAGTGACCAGTGACCAGCGAAAGTGCCAGTGACGAGGGACCAGTGACAAGTGACCAGTGAGAAGTGACCAGTGACCACTGACCAGTGACCAGTGACCAGCGACCAGTGACCAGTGACCCGTGACCAGGGACCAGTGACCAGCGAAAGTGACCAGTGACCAGTGACTAGCCAAATTGAGCAGTGACCAGTGACCAGTGACAAGTGACCAGTGACCACTGACCAGTGACCAGTGACCAGTGACCAGTGACCAGGGACCAGTGACCAGTGAACAGTGACCAGTGACCAGTGACCAGCGAAAGTGACCAGGGACCAGTGACCAGTGACCAGTGACCAGTGACCAGTGACCTGTGACCAGTGACCAGTGACCAGCGAAATTGACCAGTGACCATTGACCAGTGACCAGTGACCAGTGACCAGTGACCAGTGTCCAGTGACCAGTGACCAGCGACCAGTGACCAGTGACCAGTGACCAGTGACCAGTAACCAGTGACCAGTGACCAGTGACCAGCGAAATCGACCAGGGACCAGTGACCAGTGACCAGTGACCAGTGACCAGTGACCAGTGACCAGTGACCAGTGACCAGCGAAATTGACCAGTGACCATTGACCAGTGACCAGTGACCAGTGACCAGTGACCAGTGACCAGTGACCAGCGACCAGTGACCAGTGACCAGTGACCAGTGACCAGTGACGAGTGACCTGTGACCAGTGACCAGTGACCAGTGACCAGTGACCAGTGACCAGTGACGAGTGACCTGTGACCAGTGACCAGTGACCAGTGACCAGTGACCAGTGACCAGTGACCAGCGAAAGTGACCAGGGACCAGTGACCAGTGACCAGTGACCAGTGACCAGCGAAATAGACCAGTGACCATTGACCAGTGACCAGTGACCAGTGACCAGCGACCAGTGACCAGTGACCAGTGACCAGCGACCAGTGACCAGTGACCAGTGACCAGTGACCAGTGACCAGTGACCAGTGACCAGTGACCAGTAACCAGTGACCAGTGACCAATGACCAGCGAAAGTGACCAGTGACAAGTGACCAGTGACAAGTGACCAGTGACCAGTGACCAGTGACCAGTGACCAGCGAAAGTGACCAGTGACCAGTGACCAGTGACAAGCGAAGTCGACCAGGGACCAGTGACCAGTGACCAGTGACCAGTGACCAGTGACCAGTGACCAGTGACCAGCGAAATTGACCAGTGACCATTGACCAGTGACCAGTGACCAGTGACCAGTGACCAGTGACCAGTGACCAGTGACCAGCGACCAGTGACCAGTGACCAGTGACCAGTGACCAGTGACCAGTGACCAGTGACCAGTGACCAGTGACCAGTGACCAGTGACCAGTGACCAGTGACCAGTGACCTGTGACCAGCGAAAGTGACCAGTGACCAGTGACCATTGACCAGCGACCAGTGACCAGTGACCAGTGACGAGTGACCAGTGACCAGTGACCATTGACCAGTGACCAGCGAAAGTGACAAGTGACCAGTGACCAGTGACCAGTGACCAGTGACCAGCGACCAGTGACCAGTGACCAGTGACCAGTGACCAGTGACCAGCGACCAGTGACCAGTGACCAGTGACCAGTGACCAGTGACCAGTGACCAGTGACCAGTAACCAGTGACCAGTGACCAGTGACCAGCGAAAGTGACCAGTGACAAGTGACCAGTGACAAGTGACCAGTGACCAGTGACCAGTGACCAGTGACCAGCGAAAGTGACCAGTGAACAGTGACCAGTGACAAGCGAAGTCGACCAGGGACCAGTGACCAGTGACCAGTGACCAGTGACCAGCGAAATTGACCAGTGACCATTGACCAGTGACCAGTGACCAGTGACCAGCGACCAGTGACCAGTGACCAGTGACCAGTGACCAGTGACCAGTGACCAGTGACCAGTAACCAGTGACCAGTGACCAGTGACACGCGAAAGTGACCAGTGACAAGTGACCAGTGACAAGTGACCAGTGACCAGTGACCAGTGACCAGTGACCAGCGAAAGTGACCAGTGACCAGCGAAGTCGACCAGGGACCAGTGACCAGTGACCAGTGACCAGTGACCAGTGACCAGTGACCAGTGACCAGTGACCAGTGACCAGTGACCAGTGACGAGTGACCTGTGACCAGTGACCAGTGACCAGTGACCAGTGACCAGCGAAATTGACCATTGACCAGTGACCAGTGACCAGTGACCAGTGACCAGTGACCAGTGACCAGTGACCAGTGACCAGCGACCAGTGACCAGTGACCAGTGACCAGTGACCAGTGACCAGTGACCTGTGACCAGCGAAAGTGACCAGTGACCAGTGACCAGTGACCAGTGACAAGTGACCAGTGACCAGTGACCAGTGACCAGTGACCAGGGACCAGTGACCAGTGAACAGTGACCAGTGACCAGTGACCAGCGAAAGTGACCAGGGACCAGTGACCAGTGACCAGTGACCAGTGACCAGTAACCAGTGACCAGCGAAATTGACCAGTGACCATTGACCAGTGACCAGTGACCAGTGACCAGTGACCAGTGTCCAGTGACCAGTGACCAGCGACCAGTGACCAGTGACCAGTGACCAGTGACCAGTAACCAGTGACCAGTGACCAGTGACCAGCGAAATCGACCAGGGACCAGTGACCAGTGACCAGTGACCACTGACCAGTGACCAGTGACCAGCGAAATTGACCAGTGACCATTGACCAGTGACCAGTGACCAGTGACCAGTGACCAGTGACCAGTGACCAGCGACCAGTGACCAGTGACCAGTGACCAGTGACCAGTGACGAGTGACCTGTGACCAGTGACCAGTGACCAGTGACCAGTGACCAGTGACGAGTGACCAGTGACCTGTGACCAGCGAAAGTGACCAGTGACCAGTGACCATTGACCAGCGACCAGTGACCAGTGACCAGTGACCAGTGACGAGTGACCAGTGTCCAGTGACCAGTGACCAGTGACCAGCGAAAGTGACAAGTGACCAGTGACCAGTGACCAGTGACCAGTGACCAGTGACCAGCGAAAGTGACCAGTGACCTGTGAACAGTGACCAGCGAAATTGACCAGTTTCCAGTGACAAGTGATAAGTGACCAGTGACCAGTGACCAGCGAAAGTGACCAGTGAACAGTGACCAGCGAAATTGACCAGTGACCATTGACCAGTGACCAGCGAAAGTGACCAGTGACGAGTGACCAGTGACAAGTGACCAGTGAGAAGCGACCAGTGACCAGTGACCAGTGACCAGCGAAAGTGACCAGTGACCAGTGAACAGTGACCAGCGAAATTCACCAGTTTCCAGTGACCAGTGATAAGTGACCAGTGACCAGTGACCAGCGAAAGTGACCAGTGAACAGTGACCAGCGAAATTGACCAGTGACCATTGACCAGTGACCAGCGAAAGTGACCAGTGACGAGTGACCAGTGACAAGTGACCAGTGAGAAGTGACCAGTGACCACTGACCAGTGACCAGTGACCAGTGACCAGTGACCAGCGAAAGTGACCAGTGACAAGTGACCAGTGACAAGTGACCAGTGACCAGTGACCAGTGACCAGTGACCAGCGAAAGTGACCAGTGACCATTGACCAGTGACCAGTGACCAGTGACCAGTGACCAGTGACCAGTGACCAGTGACCAGTGACCAGCGACCAGTGACCAGTGACCAGTGACCAGTGACCAGTAACCAGTGACCAGTGACCAGTGACCAGTGACCAGCGAAATCGATCAGGGACCAGTGACCAGTGACCAGTGACCAGTGACCAGCGAAATTGACCAGTGACCATTGACCAGTGACCAGTGACCAGTGACCAGTGACCAGTGACCAGTGACCAGCGACCACTGACCAGTGACCAGTGACCAGTGACCAGTGACGAGTGACCTGTGACCAGTGACCAGTGACCAGTGACCAGTGACCAGTGACCAGTGACCAGTGACCAGTGACGAGTGACCTGTGACCAGTGACCAGTGACCAGTGACCAGTGACCAGCGAAATTGACCATTGACCAGTGACCAGTGACCAGTGACCAGTGACCAGTGACCAGTGACCAGTGACCAGTGACCAGCGACCAGTGACCAGTGACCAGTGACCAGTGACCAGTGACCAGTGACCAGTGACCAGTGACCTGTGACCAGCGAAAGTGACCAGTGACCAGTGACCATTGACCAGCGACCAGTGACCAGTGACCAGTGACGAGTGACCAGTGACCAGTGACCAGTGACCAGTGACCAGCGAAAGTGACAAGTGACCAGTGACCAGTGACCAGCGAAAGTGACCAGTGACGAGGGACCAGTGACCACTGACCAGTGACCAGTGACCAACGACCAGTGACCAGTGACCCGTGACCAGGGACCAGTGAACAGCGAAAGTGACCAGTGACCAGTGACTAGCCAAATTGAGCAGTGTCCAGTGACCAGTGACCAGTGACGAGTGACCAGTGACCAGTGACCAGTGACCAGTGACCAGGGACCAGTGACCAGTGACCAGTGACCAGTGACCAGGGACCAGTGACCAGTGACCAGTGACCAGTGACCAGTGACCAGTGACCAGTGACCAGTGACCAGTGACCAGTGACCAGTGACCAGTGACCAGTGACCAGCGAAATTGACCAGTGACCAGTGACCAGTGACCAGCGAAATTGACCAGTGACCATTGACCAGTGACCAGTGACCAGTGACCAGTGACCAGTGACCAGCGACCAGTGACCAGTGACCAGTGACCAGTGACCAGTGACGAGTGACCTGTGACCAGTGACCAGTGACCAGTGACCAGTGACCAGTGACCAGTGACCAGTGACCAGTGACGAGTGACCAGTGACCAGTGACCAGTGACCAGTGACCAGTGACCAGTGACCAGTGACCAGTGACCAGCGAAAGTGACCAGGGACCAGTGACCAGTGACCAGTGACCAGTGACCAGTGACCATCGAAATTGACCAGTGACCATTGACCAGTGACCAGTGACCAGTGACCAGTGACCAGTGACCAGTGACCAGCGACCAGTGACCAGTGACCAGTGACCAGTGACAAGTGATAAGTGACCAGTGACCAGTGACCAGCGAAAGTGACCAGTGAAAAGTGACCAGCGAAATTGACCAGTGACCATTGACCAGTGACCAGCGAAAGTGACCAGCGACGAGGGACCAGTGACAAGTGACCAGTGAGAAGTGACCAGTGACCACTGACCAGTGACCAGTGACCAGCGACCAGTGACCAGTGACCCGTGACCAGGGACCAGTGACCAGCGAAAGTGACCAGTGACCAGTGACTAGCCAAATTGAGCAGTGTCCAGTGACCAGTGACCAGTGACCAGTGACCAGTGACCAGTGACCAGTGACCAGTGACCAGGGACCAGTGACCAGTGACCAGTGACCAGTGACCAGGGACCAGTGACCAGTGACCAGTAACCAGTGACCAGTGACCAGTGACCAGTGACCAGCGAAATTGACCAGTGACCAGTGACCAGTGACCAGTGACCAGTGACCAGTGACCAGTGACCAGTGACCAGTGACCAGTGACCAGTGACCAGTGACCAGCGAACAGTGACCAGTGACCAGTGACCAGTGACGAGTGACCTGTGACCAGTGACCAGTGACCAGCGAAAGTGACCAGGGACCAGTGACCAGTGACCAGTGACCAGTGACCAGTGACCAGTGACCAGTGACCAGTGACCAGTGACCAGCGAAATAGACCAGTGACCATTGACCAGTGACCAGTGACCAGTGACCAGTGACCAGTGACCAGCGACCAGTGACCAGTGACCAGTGACCAGTGACCAGTGACCAGCGACCAGTGACCAGTGACCAGCGAAAGTGACCAGTGACCAGTGACCAGTGACCAGTGACCAGCGAAATAGACCAGTGACCATTGACCAGTGACCAGTGACCAGTGACCAGTGACCAGTGACCAGTGACCAGCGACCAGTGACCAGTGACCAGTGACCAGCGACCAGTGACCAGTGACCAGTGACCAGTGACCAGTGACCAGTGACCAGTGACCAGCAACCAGTGACCAGTGACCAGTGACCAGTGACCAGTGACCAGCGACCAGCGAAAGTGACCAGTGAACAGTGACCAGCGAAATTGACCAGTGACCATTGACCAGTGACCAGCGAAAGTGACCAGTGACGAGTGACCAGTGACAAGTGACCAGTGAGACGCGACCAGTGACCAGTGACCAGTGACCAGCGAAAGTGACCAGTGACCAGTGAACAGTGACCAGCGAAATTCACCAGTTTCCAGTGACCAGTGATAAGTGACCAGTGACCAGTGACCAGCGAAAGTGACCAGTGAACAGTGACCAGCGAAATTGACCAGTGACCATTGACCAGTGACCAGCGAAAGTGACCAGTGACGAGTGACCAGTGACAAGTGACCAGTGAGAAGTGACCAGTGACCACTGACCAGTGACCAGTGACCAGTGACCAGTGACCAGTGACCAGTGACCAGTGACCAGTGACCAGCGACCAGTGACCAGTGACCAGTGACCAGTGACCAGTGACCAGTGACCAGCGAAATTGACCAGTGACCATTGACCAGTGACCAGTGACCAGTGACCAGTGACCAGCGAAATTGACCAGTGACCATTGACCAGTGACCAGTGACCAGTGACCAGTGACCAGCGAAATTGACCAGTGACCATTGACCAGTGACCAGTGACCAGTGACCAGCGAAAGTGCCAGTGACGAGGGACCAGTGACAAGTGACCAGTGAGAAGTGACCAGTGACCACTGACCAGTGACCAGTGACCAGCGACCAGTGACCAGTGACCCGTGACCAGGGACCAGTGACCAGCGAAAGTGACCAGTGACCAGTGACTAGCCAAATTGAGCAGTGACCAGTGACCAGTGACAAGTGACCAGTGACCAGTGACCAGTGACCAGTGACCAGTGACCAGTGACCAGGGACCAGTGACCAGTGAACAGTGACCAGTGACCAGTGACCAGCGAAAGTGACCAGGGACCAGTGACCAGTGACCAGTGACCAGTGACCAGTGACCTGTGACCAGTGACCAGTGACCAGCGAAATTGACCAGTGACCATTGACCAGTGACCAGTGACCAGTGACCAGTGACCAGTGTCCAGTGACCAGTGACCAGCGACCAGTGACCAGTGACCAGTGACCAGTGACCAGTAACCAGTGACCAGTGACCAGTGACCAGCGAAATCGACCAGGGACCAGTGACCAGTGACCAGTGACCAGTGACCAGTGACCAGTGACCAGTGACCAGCGAAATTGACCAGTGACCATTGACCAGTGACCAGTGACCAGTGACCAGTGACCAGTGACCAGTGACCAGCGACCAGTGACCAGTGACCAGTGACCAGTGACCAGTGACGAGTGACCTGTGACCAGTGACCAGTGACCAGTGACCAGTGACCAGTGACCAGTGACGAGTGACCTGTGACCAGTGACCAGTGACCAGTGACCAGTGACCAGTGACCAGTGACCAGTGACCAGTGACCAGTGACCAGTGACCAGCGAAAGTGACCAGGGACCAGTGACCAGTGACCAGTGACCAGTGACCAGCGAAATAGACCAGTGACCATTGACCAGTGACCAGTGACCAGTGACCAGCGACCAGTGACCAGTGACCAGTGACCAGCGACCAGTGACCAGTGACCAGTGACCAGTGACCAGTGACCAGTGACCAGTGACCAGTGACCAGTAACCAGTGACCAGTGACCAATGACCAGCGAAAGTGACCAGTGACAAGTGACCAGTGACAAGTGACCAGTGACCAGTGACCAGTGACCAGTGACCAGCGAAAGTGACCAGTGACCAGTGACCAGTGACAAGCGAAGTCGACCAGGGACCAGTGACCAGTGACCAGTGACCAGTGACCAGTGACCAGTGACCAGTGACCAGCGAAATTGACCAGTGACCATTGACCAGTGACCAGTGACCAGTGACCAGTGACCAGTGACCAGTGACCAGTGACCAGTGACCAGTGACCAGTGACCAGTGACCAGTGACCAGTGACCAGTGACCTGTGACCAGCGAAAGTGACCAGTGACCAGTGACCATTGACCAGCGACCAGTGACCAGTGACCAGTGACGAGTGACCAGTGACCAGTGACCATTGACCAGTGACCAGCGAAAGTGACAAGTGACCAGTGACCAGTGACCAGTGACCAGCGAAAGTGACCAGTGACCTGTGAACAGTGACCAGCGAAATTGACCAGTTTCCAGTGACAAGTGATAAGTGACCAGTGACCAGTGACCAGCGAAAGTGACCAGTGAACAGTGACCAGCGAAATTGACCAGTGACCATTGACCAGTGACCAGCGAAAGTGACCAGTGACGAGTGACCAGTGACAAGTGACCAGTGAGAAGCGACCAGTGACCAGTGACCAGTGACCAGCGAAAGTGACCAGTGACCAGTGAACAGTGACCAGCGAAATTCACCAGTTTCCAGTGACCAGTGATAAGTGACCAGTGACCAGTGACCAGCGAAAGTGACCAGTGAACAGTGACCAGCGAAATTGACCAGTGACCATTGACCAGTGACCAGCGAAAGTGACCAGTGACGAGTGACCAGTGACAAGTGACCAGTGAGAAGTGACCAGTGACCACTGACCAGTGACCAGTGACCAGTGACCAGTGACCAGCGAAAGTGACCAGTGACAAGTGACCAGTGACAAGTGACCAGTGACCAGTGACCAGTGACCAGTGACCAGCGAAAGTGACCAGTGACCATTGACCAGTGACCAGTGACCAGTGACCAGTGACCAGTGACCAGTGACCAGTGACCAGTGACCAGCGACCAGTGACCAGTGACCAGTGACCAGTGACCAGTAACCAGTGACCAGTGACCAGTGACCAGTGACCAGCGAAATCGACCAGGGACCAGTGACCAGTGACCAGTGGCCAGTGACCAGCGAAATTGACCAGTGACCATTGACCAGTGACCAGTGACCAGTGACCAGTGACCAGTGACCAGTGACCAGTGACCAGTGACCAGTGACCAGTGACCAGTGACCAGTGACCAGTGACCAGTGACCAGTGACCAGTGACGAGTGACCTGTGACCAGTGACCAGTGACCAGTGACCAGTGACCAGCGAAATTGACCATTGACCATTGACCAGTGACCAGTGACCAGTGACCAGTGACCAGTGACCAGTGACCAGTGACCAGTGACCAGTGACCAGCGACCAGTGACCAGTGACCAGTGACCAGTGACCAGTGACCAGTGACCAGTGACCAGTGACCTGTGACCAGCGAAAGTGACCAGTGACCAGTGACCATTGACCAGCGACCAGTGACCAGTGACCAGTGACGAGTGACCAGTGACCAGTGACCAGTGACCAGTGACCAGCGAAAGTGACAAGTGACCAGTGACCAGTGACCAGCGAATGTGACCAGTGACGAGGGACCAGTGACAAGTGACCAGTGAGAAGTGACCAGTGACCACTGACCAGTGACCAGTGACCAGCGACCAGTGACCAGTGACCCGTGACCAGGGACCAGTGACCAGCGAAAGTGACCAGTGACCAGTGACTAGCCAAATTGAGCAGTGTCCAGTGACCAGTGACCAGTGACCAGTGACCAGTGACCAGTGACCAGTGACCAGTGACCAGGGACCAGTGACCAGTGACCAGTGACCAGTGACCAGGGACCAGTGACCAGTGACCAGTGACCAGTGACCAGTGACCAGTGACCAGTGACCAGCGAAATTGACCAGTGACCAGTGACCAGTGACCAGTGACCAGTGACCAGTGACCAGTGACCAGTGACCAGTGACCAGCGAAATTGACCAGTGACCAGTGACCAGTGACCAGCGAAATTGACCAGTGACCATTGACCAGTGACCAGTGACCAGTGACCAGTGACCAGTGACCAGCGACCAGTGACCAGTGACCAGTGACCAGTGACCAGTGACCAGTGACGAGTGACCTGTGACCAGTGACCAGTAACCAGTGACCAGTGACCAGTGACCAGCGAAATCGACCAGGGACCAGTGACCAGTGACCAGTGACCAGTGACCAGTGACCAGTGACCAGCGAAATTGACCAGTGACCATTGACCAGTGACCAGTGACCAGTGACCAGTGACCAGTGACCAGTGACCAGCGACCAGTGACCAGTGACCAGTGACCAGTGACCAGTGACGAGTGACCTGTGACCAGTGACCAGTGACCAGTGACCAGTGACCAGTGACCAGTGACGAGTGACCTGTGACCAGTGACCAGTGACCAGTGACCAGTGACCAGTGACCAGTGACCAGTGACCAGTGACCAGTGACCAGTGACCAGTGACCAGTGACCAGCGAAAGTGACCAGGGACCAGTGACCAGTGACCAGTGACCAGTGACCAGCGAAATAGACCAGTGACCATTGACCAGTGACCAGTGACCAGTGACCAGCGACCAGTGACCAGTGACCAGTGACCAGTGACCAGTGACCAGCGACCAGTGACCAGTGACCAGTAACCAGTGACCAGTGACCAGTGACCAGTGACCAGTGACCAGTAACCAGTGACCAGTGACCAATGACCAGCGAAAGTGACCAGTGACAAGTGACCAGTGACCAGTGACCAGCGAAAGTGACCAGTGACCAGTGACCAGTGACAAGCGAAGTCGACCAGGGACCAGTGACCAGTGACCAGTGACCAGTGACCAGTGACCAGTGACCAGTGACCAGTGACCAGCGAAATTGACCAGTGACCATTGACCAGTGACCAGTGACCAGTGACCAGTGACCAGTGACCAGTGACCAGTGACCAGCGACCAGTGACCAGTGACCAGTGACCAGTGACCAGTGACCAGTGACCAGTCACCAGTGACCAGCGAAATTGACCAGTGACCATTGACCAGTGACCAGTGACCAGTGACCAGTGACCAGTGACCAGTGACCAGTGACCTGTGACCAGCGAAAGTGACCAGTGACCAGCGACCAGTGACCAGTGACCAGTGACGAGTGACCAGTGACCAGTGACCAGTGACCAGTGACCAGCGAAAGTGACAAGTGACCAGTGACCAGTGACCAGTGACCAGTGACCAGTGACCAGCGAAAGTGACCAGTGACCTGTGAACAGTGACCAGCGAAATTGACCAGTTTCCAGTGACAAGTGATAAGTGACCAGTGACCAGTGACCAGCGAAAGTGACCAGTGAACAGTGACCAGCGAAATTGACCAGTGACCATTGACCAGTGAGCAGCGAAAGTGACCAGTGACGAGTGACCAGTGACAAGTGACCAGTGAGAAGCGACCAGTGACCAGTGACCAGTGACCAGCGAAAGTGACCAGTGACCAGTGAACAGTGACCAGCGAAATTCACCAGTTTCCAGTGACCAGTGATAAGTGACCAGTGACCAGTGACCAGCGAAAGTGACCAGTGAACAGTGACCAGCGAAATTGACCAGTGACCATTGACCAGTGACCAGCGAAAGTGACCAGTGACGAGTGACCAGTGACAAGTGACCAGTGACCAGTGACCAGTGACCAGTGACCAGTGACCAGTGACCAGTGACCAGTGACCAGCGACCAGTGACCAGTGACCAGTGACCAGTGACCAGTAACCAGTGACCAGTGACCAGTGACCAGTGACCAGCGAAATCGACCAGGGACCAGTGACCAGTGACCAGTGACCAGTGACCAGTGACCAGCGAAATTGACCAGTGACCATTGACCAGTGACCAGTGACCAGTGACCAGTGACCAGTGACCAGTGACCAGCGACCACTGACCAGTGACCAGTGACCAGTGACCAGTGACGTGTGACCTGTGACCAGTGACCAGTGACCAGTGACCAGTGACCAGTGACCAGTGACCAGTGACCAGTGACGAGTGACCTGTGACCAGTGACCAGTGACCAGTGACCAGTGACCAGCGAAATTGACCATTGACCAGTGACCAGTGACCAGTGACCAGTGACCAGTGACCAGTGACCAGTGACCAGTGACCAGTGACCAGCGACCAGTGACCAGTGACCAGTGACCAGTGACCAGTGACCAGTGACCAGTGACCAGTGACCTGTGACCAGCGACCAGTGACCAGTGACCAGTGACCAGTGACCAGTGACCAGTGACCAGTGACCAGTGACCAGTGACTAGCCAAATTGAGCAGTGTCCAGTGACCAGTGACCAGTGACCAGTGACCAGTGACCAGTGACCAGTGACCAGTGACCAGGGACCAGTGACCAGTGACCAGTGACCAGTGACCAGGGACCAGTGACCAGTGACCAGTAACCAGTGACCAGTGACCAGTGACCAGTGACCAGCGAAATTGACCAGTGACCAGTGACCAGTGACCAGTGACCAGTGACCAGTGACCAGTGACCAGTGACCAGTGACCAGTGACCAGTGACCAGTGACCAGTGACCAGTGACGAGTGACCTGTGACCAGTGACCAGTGACCAGCGAAAGTGACCAGGGACCAGTGACCAGTGACCAGTGACCAGTGACCAGTGACCAGTGACCAGTGACCAGTGACCAGTGACCAGCGAAATAGACCAGTGACCATTGACCAGTGACCAGTGACCAGTGACCAGTGACCAGTGACCAGCGACCAGTGACCAGTGACCAGTGACCAGTGACCAGTGACCAGCGACCAGTGACCAGTGACCAGCGAAAGTGACCAGTGACCAGTGACCAGTGACCAGTGACCAGCGAAATAGACCAGTGACCATTGACCAGTGACCAGTGACCAGTGACCAGTGACCAGTGACCAGCGACCAGTGACCAGTGACCAGTGACCAGCGACCAGTGACCAGTGACCAGTGACCAGTGACCAGTGACCAGTGACCAGTGACCAGCAACCAGTGACCAGTGACCAGTGACCAGTGACCAGTGACCAGCGACCAGCGAAAGTGACCAGTGAACAGTGACCAGCGAAATTGACCAGTGACCATTGACCAGTGACCAGCGAAAGTGACCAGTGACGAGTGACCAGTGACAAGTGACCAGTGAGACGCGACCAGTGACCAGTGACCAGTGACCAGCGAAAGTGACCAGTGACCAGTGAACAGTGACCAGCGAAATTCACCAGTTTCCAGTGACCAGTGATAAGTGACCAGTGACCAGTGACCAGCGAAAGTGACCAGTGAACAGTGACCAGCGAAATTGACCAGTGACCATTGACCAGTGACCAGCGAAAGTGACCAGTGACGAGTGACCAGTGACAAGTGACCAGTGAGAAGTGACCAGTGACCACTGACCAGTGACCAGTGACCAGTGACCAGTGACCAGTGACCAGTGACCAGTGACCAGTGACCAGCGACCAGTGACCAGTGACCAGTGACCAGTGACCAGTGACCAGTGACCAGTGACCAGCGAAATTGACCAGTGACCATTGACCAGTGACCAGTGACCAGTGACCAGTGACCAGCGAAATTGACCAGTGACCATTGACCAGTGACCAGTGACCAGTGACCAGTGACCAGCGAAATTGACCAGTGACCATTGACCAGTGACCAGTGACCAGTGACCAGCGAAAGTGCCAGTGACGAGGGACCAGTGACAAGTGACCAGTGAGAAGTGACCAGTGACCACTGACCAGTGACCAGTGACCAGCGACCAGTGACCAGTGACCCGTGACCAGGGACCAGTGACCAGCGAAAGTGACCAGTGACCAGTGACTAGCCAAATTGAGCAGTGACCAGTGACCAGTGACAAGTGACCAGTGACCAGTGACCAGTGACCAGTGACCAGTGACCAGTGACCAGGGACCAGTGACCAGTGAACAGTGACCAGTGACCAGTGACCAGCGAAAGTGACCAGGGACCAGTGACCAGTGACCAGTGACCAGTGACCAGTGACCTGTGACCAGTGACCAGTGACCAGCGAAATTGACCAGTGACCATTGACCAGTGACCAGTGACCAGTGACCAGTGACCAGCGAAATCGACCAGGGACCAGTGACCAGTGACCAGTGACCAGTGACCAGTGACCAGTGACCAGTGACCAGCGAAATTGACCAGTGACCATTGACCAGTGACCAGTGACCAGTGACCAGTGACCAGTGACCAGTGACCAGCGACCAGTGACCAGTGACCAGTGACCAGTGACCAGTGACGAGTGACCTGTGACCAGTGACCAGTGACCAGTGACCAGTGACCAGTGACCAGTGACGAGTGACCTGTGACCAGTGACCAGTGACCAGTGACCAGTGACCAGTGACCAGTGACCAGTGACCAGTGACCAGTGACCAGTGACCAGCGAAAGTGACCAGGGACCAGTGACCAGTGACCAGTGACCAGTGACCAGCGAAATAGACCAGTGACCATTGACCAGTGACCAGTGACCAGTGACCAGCGACCAGTGACCAGTGACCAGTGACCAGCGACCAGTGACCAGTGACCAGTGACCAGTGACCAGTGACCAGTGACCAGTGACCAGTGACCAGTAACCAGTGACCAGTGACCAATGACCAGCGAAAGTGACCAGTGACAAGTGACCAGTGACAAGTGACCAGTGACCAGTGACCAGTGACCAGTGACCAGCGAAAGTGACCAGTGACCAGTGACCAGTGACAAGCGAAGTCGACCAGGGACCAGTGACCAGTGACCAGTGACCAGTGACCAGTGACCAGTGACCAGTGACCAGCGAAATTGACCAGTGACCATTGACCAGTGACCAGTGACCAGTGACCAGTGACCAGTGACCAGTGACCAGTGACCAGCGACCAGTGACCAGTGACCAGTGACCAGTGACCAGTGACCAGTGACCAGTGACCAGTGACCAGTGACCAGTGACCAGTGACCAGTGACCAGTGACCAGTGACCTGTGACCAGCGAAAGTGACCAGTGACCAGTGACCATTGACCAGCGACCAGTGACCAGTGACCAGTGACGAGTGACCAGTGACCAGTGACCATTGACCAGTGACCAGCGAAAGTGACAAGTGACCAGTGACCAGTGACCAGTGACCAGCGAAAGTGACCAGTGACCTGTGAACAGTGACCAGCGAAATTGACCAGTTTCCAGTGACAAGTGATAAGTGACCAGTGACCAGTGACCAGCGAAAGTGACCAGTGAACAGTGACCAGCGAAATTGACCAGTGACCATTGACCAGTGACCAGCGAAAGTGACCAGTGACGAGTGACCAGTGACAAGTGACCAGTGAGAAGCGACCAGTGACCAGTGACCAGTGACCAGCGAAAGTGACCAGTGACCAGTGAACAGTGACCAGCGAAATTCACCAGTTTCCAGTGACCAGTGATAAGTGACCAGTGACCAGTGACCAGCGAAAGTGACCAGTGAACAGTGACCAGCGAAATTGACCAGTGACCATTGACCAGTGACCAGCGAAAGTGACCAGTGACGAGTGACCAGTGACAAGTGACCAGTGAGAAGTGACCAGTGACCACTGACCAGTGACCAGTGACCAGTGACCAGTGACCAGCGAAAGTGACCAGTGACAAGTGACCAGTGACCAGTGACCAGTGACCAGTGACCAGCGAAAGTGACCAGTGACCATTGACCAGTGACCAGTGACCAGTGACCAGTGACCAGTGACAAGTGACCAGTGACCAGTGACCAGCGACCAGTGACCAGTGACCAGTGACCAGTGACCAGTAACCAGTGACCAGTGACCAGTGACCAGTGACCAGCGAAATCGACCAGGGACCAGTGACCAGTGACCAGTGGCCAGTGACCAGCGAAATTGACCAGTGACCATTGACCAGTGACCAGTGACCAGTGACCAGTGACCAGTGACCAGTGACCAGTGACCAGTGACCAGTGACCAGTGACCAGTGACCAGTGACCAGTGACCAGTGACCAGTGACGAGTGACCTGTGACCAGTGACCAGTGACCAGTGACCAGTGACCAGCGAAATTGACCATTGACCATTGACCAGTGACCAGTGACCAGTGACCAGTGACCAGTGACCAGTGACCAGTGACCAGTGACCAGTGACCAGCGACCAGTGACCAGTGACCAGTGACCAGTGACCAGTGACCAGTGACCAGTGACCAGTGACCTGTGACCAGCGAAAGTGACCAGTGACCAGTGACCATTGACCAGCGACCAGTGACCAGTGACCAGTGACGAGTGACCAGTGACCAGTGACCAGTGACCAGTGACCAGCGAAAGTGACAAGTGACCAGTGACCAGTGACCAGCGAATGTGACCAGTGACGAGGGACCAGTGACAAGTGACCAGTGAGAAGTGACCAGTGACCACTGACCAGTGACCAGTGACCAGCGACCAGTGACCAGTGACCCGTGACCAGGGACCAGTGACCAGCGAAAGTGACCAGTGACCAGTGACTAGCCAAATTGAGCAGTGTCCAGTGACCAGTGACCAGTGACCAGTGACCAGTGACCAGTGACCAGTGACCAGTGACCAGGGACCAGTGACCAGTGACCAGTGACCAGTGACCAGGGACCAGTGACCAGTGACCAGTGACCAGTGACCAGTGACCAGTGACCAGTGACCAGCGAAATTGACCAGTGACCAGTGACCAGTGACCAGTGACCAGTGACCAGTGACCAGTGACCAGTGACCAGTGACCAGCGAAATTGACCAGTGACCAGTGACCAGTGACCAGCGAAATTGACCAGTGACCATTGACCAGTGACCAGTGACCAGTGACCAGTGACCAGTGACCAGCGACCAGTGACCAGTGACCAGTGACCAGTGACCAGTGACCAGTGACGAGTGACCTGTGACCAGTGACCAGTAACCAGTGACCAGTGACCAGTGACCAGCGAAATCGACCAGGGACCAGTGACCAGTGACCAGTGACCAGTGACCAGTGACCAGCGACCAGCGAAATTGACCAGTGACCATTGACCAGTGACCAGTGACCAGTGACCAGTGACCAGTGACCAGTGACCAGCGACCAGTGACCAGTGACCAGTGACCAGTGACCAGTGACGAGTGACCTGTGACCAGTGACCAGTGACCAGTGACCAGTGACCAGTGACCAGTGACGAGTGACCTGTGACCAGTGACCAGTGACCAGTGACCAGTGACCAGTGACCAGTGACCAGTGACCAGTGACCAGTGACCAGTGACCAGTGACCAGTGACCAGTGACCAGCGAAAGTGACCAGGGACCAGTGACCAGTGACCAGTGACCAGTGACCAGCGAAATAGACCAGTGACCATTGACCAGTGACCAGTGACCAGTGACCAGCGACCAGTGACCAGTGACCAGTGACCAGTGACCAGTGACCAGCGACCAGTGACCAGTGACCAGTAACCAGTGACCAGTGACCAGTGACCAGTGACCAGTGACCAGTAACCAGTGACCAGTGACCAATGACCAGCGAAAGTGACCAGTGACAAGTGACCAGTGACCAGTGACCAGCGAAAGTGACCAGTGACCAGTGACCAGTGACAAGCGAAGTCGACCAGGGACCAGTGACCAGTGACCAGTGACCAGTGACCAGTGACCAGTGACCAGTGACCAGTGACCAGCGAAATTGACCAGTGACCATTGACCAGTGACCAGTGACCAGTGACCAGTGACCAGTGACCAGTGACCAGTGACCAGCGACCAGTGACCAGTGACCAGTGACCAGTGACCAGTGACCAGTGACCAGTCACCAGTGACCAGCGAAATTGACCAGTGACCAGTGACCAGTGACCAGTGACCAGTGACCAGTGACCTGTGACCAGCGAAAGTGACCAGTGACCAGCGACCAGTGACCAGTGACCAGTGACGAGTGACCAGTGACCAGTGACCAGTGACCAGTGACCAGTGACCAGCGAAAGTGACAAGTGACCAGTGACCAGTGACCAGTGACCAGTGACCAGTGACCAGCGAAAGTGACCAGTGACCTGTGAACAGTGACCAGCGAAATTGACCAGTTTCCAGTGACAAGTGATAAGTGACCAGTGACCAGTGACCAGCGAAAGTGACCAGTGAACAGTGACCAGCGAAATTGACCAGTGACCATTGACCAGTGAGCAGCGAAAGTGACCAGTGACGAGTGACCAGTGACAAGTGACCAGTGAGAAGCGACCAGTGACCAGTGACCAGTGACCAGCGAAAGTGACCAGTGACCAGTGAACAGTGACCAGCGAAATTCACCAGTTTCCAGTGACCAGTGATAAGTGACCAGTGACCAGTGACCAGCGAAAGTGACCAGTGAACAGTGACCAGCGAAATTGACCAGTGACCATTGACCAGTGACCAGCGAAAGTGACCAGTGACGAGTGACCAGTGACAAGTGACCAGTGACCAGTGACCAGTGACCAGTGACCAGTGACCAGTGACCAGTGACCAGTGACCAGCGACCAGTGACCAGTGACCAGTGACCAGTGACCAGTAACCAGTGACCAGTGACCAGTGACCAGTGACCAGCGAAATCGACCAGGGACCAGTGACCAGTGACCAGTGACCAGTGACCAGTGACCAGCGAAATTGACCAGTGACCATTGACCAGTGACCAGTGACCAGTGACCAGTGACCAGTGACCAGTGACCAGCGACCACTGACCAGTGACCAGTGACCAGTGACCAGTGACGAGTGACCTGTGACCAGTGACCAGTGACCAGTGACGAGTGACCTGTGACCAGTGACCAGTGACCAGTGACCAGTGACCAGCGAAATTGACCATTGACCAGTGACCAGTGACCAGTGACCAGTGACCAGTGACCAGTGACCAGTGACCAGTGACCAGTGACCAGCGACCAGTGACCAGTGACCAGTGACCAGTGACCAGTGACCAGTGACCAGTGACCAGTGACCTGTGACCAGCGACCAGTGACCAGTGACCAGTGACCAGTGACCAGTGACCAGTGACCAGTGACCAGTGACCAGTGACCTGTGACCAGCGAAAGTGACCAGTGACCAGTGACCATTGACCAGCGACCAGTGACCAGTGACCAGTGACGAGTGACCAGTGACCAGTGACCAGTGACCAGTGACCAGCGAAAGTGACAAGTGACCAGTGACCAGTGACCAGCGAAAGTGACCAGTGACGAGGGACCAGTGACAAGTGACCAGTGAGAAGTGACCAGTGACCACTGACCAGTGACCAGTGACCAGCGACCAGTGACCAGTGACCCGTGACCAGGGACCAGTGACCAGCGAAAGTGACCAGTGACCAGTGACTAGCCAAATTGAGCAGTGTCCAGTGACCAGTGACCAGTGACCAGTGACCAGTGACCAGTGACCAGTGACCAGTGACCAGTGACCAGTGACCAGTGACCAGCGACCAGTGACCAGTGACCAGTGACCAGTGACCAGTGACCAGTGACCAGTGACCAGTGACCAGTAACCAGTGACCAGTGACCAATGACCAGCGAAAGTGACCAGTGACAAGTGACCAGTGACAAGTGACCAGTGACCAGTGACCAGTGACCAGTGACCAGCGAAAGTGACCAGTGACCAGTGACCAGTGACAAGCGAAGTCGACCAGGGACCAGTGACCAGTGACCAGTGACCAGTGACCAGTGACCAGTGACCAGTGACCAGTGACCAGCGAAATTGACCAGTGACCATTGACCAGTGACCAGTGACCAGTGACCAGTGACCAGTGACCAGTGACCAGTGACCAGCGACCAGTGACCAGTGACCAGTGACCAGTGACCAGTGACCAGTGACCAGTCACCAGTGACCAGCGAAATTGACCAGTGACCATTGACCAGTGACCAGTGACCAGTGACCAGTGACCAGTGACCAGTGACGAGTGACCTGTGACCAGTGACCAGTGACCAGTGACCAGTGACCAGTGACCAGTGACCAGTGACCAGTGACGAGTGACCAGTGACCAGTGACCAGTGACCAGTGACCAGTGACCAGTGACCAGTGACCAGTGACCAGCGAAAGTGACCAGGGACCAGTGACCAGTGACCAGTGACCAGTGACCAGTGACCAGTGACCAGTGACCATCGAAATTGACCAGTGACCATTGACCAGTGACCAGTGACCAGTGACCAGTGACCAGTGACCAGTGACCAGTGACCAGTGACCAGCGACCAGTGACCAGTGACCAGTGACCAGTGACAAGTGATAAGTGACCAGTGACCAGTGACCAGCGAAAGTGACCAGTGAAAAGTGACCAGCGAAATTGACCAGTGACCATTGACCAGTGACCAGCGAAAGTGACCAGCGACGAGGGACCAGTGACAAGTGACCAGTGAGAAGTGACCAGTGACCACTGACCAGTGACCAGTGACCAGCGACCAGTGACCAGTGACCCGTGACCAGGGACCAGTGACCAGCGAAAGTGACCAGTGACCAGTGACTAGCCAAATTGAGCAGTGTCCAGTGACCAGTGACCAGTGACCAGTGACCAGTGACCAGTGACCAGTGACCAGTGACCAGTGACCAGTGACCAGGGACCAGTGACCAGTGACCAGTAACCAGTGACCAGTGACCAGTGACCAGTGACCAGTGACCAGTGACCAGCGAAAGTGACCAGGGACCAGTGACCAGTGACCAGTGACCAGTGACCAGTGACCAGTGACCAGTGACCAGTGACCAGTGACCAGCGAAATAGACCAGTGACCATTGACCAGTGACCAGTGACCAGTGACCAGTGACCAGTGACCAGCGACCAGTGACCAGTGACCAGTGACCAGTGACCAGTGACCAGCGACCAGTGACCAGTGACCAGCGAAAGTGACCAGTGACCAGTGACCAGTGACCAGTGACCAGCGAAATAGACCAGTGACCATTGACCAGTGACCAGTGACCAGTGACCAGTGACCAGTGACCAGCGACCAGTGACCAGTGAACAGTGACCAGCGACCAGTGACCAGTGACCAGTGACCAGTGACCAGTGACCAGTGACCAGTGACCAGCAACCAGTGACCAGTGACCAGTGACCAGTGACCAGTGACCAGCGACCAGCGAAAGTGACCAGTGAACAGTGACCAGCGAAATTGACCAGTGACCATTGACCAGTGACCAGCGAAAGTGACCAGTGACGAGTGACCAGTGACAAGTGACCAGTGAGAAGCGACCAGTGACCAGTGACCAGTGACCAGCGAAAGTGACCAGTGACCAGTGAACAGTGACCAGCGAAATTCACCAGTTTCCAGTGACCAGTGATAAGTGACCAGTGACCAGTGACCAGCGAAAGTGACCAGTGAACAGTGACCAGCGAAATTGACCAGTGACCATTGACCAGTGACCAGCGAAAGTGACCAGTGACGAGTGACCAGTGACAAGTGACCAGTGAGAAGTGACCAGTGACCACTGACCAGTGACCAGTGACCAGTGACCAGTGACCAGTGACCAGTGACCAGCGACCAGTGACCAGTGACCAGTGACCAGTGACCAGTGACCAGTGACCAGTGACCAGCGAAATTGACCAGTGACCATTGACCAGTGACCAGTGACCAGTGACCAGTGACCAGTGTCCAGTGACCAGTGACCAGCGACCAGTGACCAGTGACCAGTGACCAGTGACCAGTAACCAGTGACCAGTGACCAGTGACCAGCGAAATCGACCAGGGACCAGTGACCAGTGACCAGTGACCAGTGACCAGTGACCAGTGACCAGCGAAATTAACCAGTGACCATTGACCAGTGACCAGTGACCAGTGACCAGTGACCAGTGACCAGTGACCAGTGACCAGTGACCAGTGACCAGTGACCAGTGACCAGCGAAAGTGACCAGGGACCAGTGACCAGTGACCAGTGACCAGTGACCAGCGAAATAGACCAGTGACCATTGACCAGTGACCAGTGACCAGTGACCAGCGACCAGTGACCAGTGACCAGTGACCAGTGACCAGTGACCAGCGACCAGTGACCAGTGACCAGTGACCAGTGACCAGTGACCAGTGACCAGTGACCAGTGACCAGTAACCAGTGACCAGTGACCAATGACCAGCGAAAGTGACCAGTGACAAGTGACCAGTGACAAGTGACCAGTGACCAGTGACCAGTGACCAGTGACCAGCGAAAGTGACCAGTGACCAGTGACCAGTGACAAGCGAAGTCGACCAGTGACCAGTGACCAGTGACCAGTGACCAGTGACCAGTGACCAGTGACCAGTGACCAGTGACCAGCGAAATTGACCAGTGACCATTGACCAGTGACCAGTGACCAGTGACCAGTGACCAGTGACCAGTGACCAGTGACCAGCGACCAGTGACCAGTGACCAGTGACCAGTGACCAGTGACCAGTCACCAGTCACCAGTGACCAGCGAAATTGACCAGTGACCATTGACCAGTGACCAGTGACCAGTGACCAGTGACCAGTGACCAGTGACCAGTGACCTGTGACCAGCGAAAGTGACCAGTGACCAGTGACCATTGACCAGCGACCAGTGACCAGTGACCAGTGACGAGTGACCAGTGACCAGTGACCAGTGACCAGTGACCAGTGACCAGCGAAAGTGACAAGTGACCAGTGACCAGTGACCAGTGACCAGTGACCAGTGACCAGCGAAAGTGACCAGTGACCTGTGAACAGTGACCAGCGAAATTGACCAGTTTCCAGTGACAAGTGATAAGTGACCAGTGACCAGTGACCAGCGAAAGTGACCAGTGAACAGTGACCAGCGAAATTGACCAGTGACCATTGACCAGTGACCAGCGAAAGTGACCAGTGACGAGTGACCAGTGACAAGTGACCAGTGAGAAGCGACCAGTGACCAGTGACCAGTGACCAGCGAAAGTGACCAGTGACCAGTGAACAGTGACCAGCGAAATTCACCAGTTTCCAGTGACCAGTGATAAGTGACCAGTGACCAGTGACCAGCGAAAGTGACCAGTGAACAGTGACCAGCGAAATTGACCAGTGACCATTGACCAGTGACCAGCGAAAGTGACCAGTGACGAGTGACCAGTGACAAGTGACCAGTGAGAAGTGACCCGTGACCACTGACCAGTGACCAGTGACCAGTGACCAGTGACCAGCGAAAGTGACCAGTGACAAGTGACCAGTGACAAGTGACCAGTGACCTGTGACCAGTGACCAGTGACCAGTGACCAGTGACCAGTGACCAGTGACCAGTGACGAGTGACCTGTGACCAGTGACCAGTGACCAGTGACCAGTGACCAGCGAAATTGACCAGTGACCATTGACCAGTGACCAGTGACCAGTGACCAGTGACCAGTGACCAGTGACCAGCGACCAGTGACCAGTGACCAGTGACCAGTGACCAGTGACGAGTGACCTGTGACCAGTGACCAGTGACCAGTGACCAGTGACCAGTGACCAGTGACGAGTGACCTGTGACCAGTGACCAGTGACCAGTGACCAGTGACCAGTGACCAGTGACCAGTGACCAGTGACCAGTGACCAGTGACCAGTGACCAGCGAAAGTGACCAGGGACCAGTGACCAGTGACCAGTGACCAGTGACCAGCGAAATAGACCAGTGACCATTGACCAGTGACCAGTGACCAGTGACCAGCGACCAGTGACCAGTGACCAGTGACCAGTGACCAGTGACCAGCGACCAGTGACCAGTGACCAGTGACCAGTGACCAGTGACCAGTGACCAGTGACCAGTGACCAGTAACCAGTGACCAGTGACCAATGACCAGCGAAAGTGACCAGTGACAAGTGACCAGTGACAAGTGACCAGTGACCAGTGACCAGTGACCAGTGACCAGCGACCAGTGACCAGTGACCAGTGACGAGTGACCAGTGACCAGTGACCAGTGACCAGTGACCAGCGAAAGTGACAAGTGACCAGTGACCAGTGACCAGTGACCAGTGACCAGTGACCAGCGAAATTGACCAGTGACCATTGACCAGTGACCAGTGACCAGTGACCAGTGACCAGTGACCAGTGACCAGTGACCAGCGACCAGTGACCAGTGACCAGTGACCAGTGACCAGTGACCAGTGACCAGTCACCAGTGACCAGCGAAATTGACCAGTGACCATTGACCAGTGACCAGTGACCAGTGACCAGTGACCAGTGACCAGTGACCAGTGACCAGTGACCTGTGACCAGCGAAAGTGACCAGTGACCAGTGACCATTGACCAGCGACCAGTGACCAGTGACCAGTGACGAGTGACCAGTGACCAGTGACCAGTGACCAGTGACCAGCGAAAGTGACAAGTGACCAGTGACCAGTGACCAGTGACCAGTGACCAGTGACCAGCGAAAGTGACCAGTGACCTGTGAACAGTGACCAGCGAAATTGACCAGTTTCCAGTGACAAGTGATAAGTGACCAGTGACCAGTGACCAGCGAAAGTGACCAGTGAACAGTGACCAGCGAAATTGACCAGTGACCATTGACCAGTGACCAGCGAAAGTGACCAGTGACGAGTGACCAGTGACAAGTGACCAGTGAGAAGCGACCAGTGACCAGTGACCAGTGACCAGCGAAAGTGACCAGTGACCAGTGAACAGTGACCAGCGAAATTCACCAGTTTCCAGTGACCAGTGATAAGTGACCAGTGACCAGTGACCAGCGAAAGTGACCAGTGAACAGTGACCAGCGAAATTGACCAGTGACCATTGACCAGTGACCAGCGAAAGTGACCAGTGACGAGTGACCAGTGACAAGTGACCAGTGAGAAGTGACCAGTGACCACTGACCAGTGACCAGTGACCAGTGACCAGTGACCAGCGAAAGTGACCAGTGACAAGTGACCAGTGACAAGTGACCAGTGACCAGTGACCAGTGACCAGTGACCAGCGAAAGTGACCAGTGACCATTGACCAGTGACCAGTGACCAGTGACCAGTGACCAGTGACCAGCGACCAGTGACCAGTGTCCAGTGACCAGTGACCAGTGACCAGTGACCAGTGACCAGTAACCAGTGACCAGTGACCAGTGACCAGTGACCAGTGACCAGCGACCAGTGACCAGTGACCAGTGACCAGTGACCAGTGACCAGTGACCAGTGACCAGTGACCAGTGACCAGTGACCAGTGACCAGTGACCAGCGAAAGTGACCAGTGACCAGTGACCAGTGACAAGCGAAGTCGACCAGGGACCAGTGACCAGTGACTAGTGACCAGTGACCAGTGACCAGTGACCAGTGACCAGTGACCAGCGAAATTGACCAGTGACCATTGACCAGTGACCAGTGACCAGTGACCAGCGACCAGTGACCAGTGACCAGTGACCAGTGACCAGTGACCAGTGACCAGTGACCAGTGACCAGTAACCAGTGACCAGTGACCAGTGACCAGTGACCAGTGACCAGTAACCAGTGACCAGTGACCAGTGACCAGCGAAATCGACCAGGGACCAGTGACCAGTGACCAGTGACCAGTGACCAGTGACCAGTGACCAGCGAAATTGACCAGTGACCATTGACCAGTGACCAGTGACCAGGGACCAGTGACCAGTGACCAGTGACCAGTGACCAGTGACCAGTGACCAGTGACCAGTGACCAGCGAAATTGACCAGTGACCATTGACCAGTGACCAGTGACCAGTGACCAGTGACCAGTGACCAGTGTCCAACGACCAGTGACCAGCGACCAGTGACCAGTGACCAGTGACCAGTGACCAGTAACCAGTGACCAGTGACCAGTGACCAGCGAAATCGACCAGGGACCAGTGACCAGTGACCAGTGACCAGCGACCAGTGACCAGTGACCAGTGACCAGTGACCAGTGACCAGCGACCAGTGACCAGTGACCAGTGACCAGTGACCAGTGACCAGTGACCAGTGACCAGTGACCAGTAACCAGTGACCAGTGACCAATGACCAGCGAAAGTGACCAGTGACAAGTGACCAGTGACAAGTGACCAGTGACCAGTGACCAGTGACCAGTGACCAGCGACCAGTGACCAGTGACCAGTGACGAGTGACCAGTGACCAGTGACCAGTGACCAGTGACCAGCGAAAGTGACAAGTGACCAGTGACCAGTGACCAGTGACCAGTGACCAGTGACCAGCGAAATTGACCAGTGACCATTGACCAGTGACCAGTGACCAGTGACCAGTGACCAGTGACCAGTGACCAGTGACCAGCGACCAGTGACCAGTGACCAGTGACCAGTGACCAGTGACCAGTGACCAGTCACCAGTGACCAGCGAAATTGACCAGTGACCATTGACCAGTGACCAGTGACCAGTGACCAGTGACCAGTGACCAGTGACCAGTGACCAGTGACCTGTGACCAGCGAAAGTGACCAGTGACCAGTGACCATTGACCAGCGACCAGTGACCAGTGACCAGTGACGAGTGACCAGTGACCAGTGACCAGTGACCAGTGACCAGCGAAAGTGACAAGTGACCAGTGACCAGTGACCAGTGACCAGTGACCAGTGACCAGCGAAAGTGACCAGTGACCTGTGAACAGTGACCAGCGAAATTGACCAGTTTCCAGTGACAAGTGATAAGTGACCAGTGACCAGTGACCAGCGAAAGTGACCAGTGAACAGTGACCAGCGAAATTGACCAGTGACCATTGACCAGTGACCAGCGAAAGTGACCAGTGACGAGTGACCAGTGACAAGTGACCAGTGAGAAGCGACCAGTGACCAGTGACCAGTGACCAGCGAAAGTGACCAGTGACCAGTGAACAGTGACCAGCGAAATTCACCAGTTTCCAGTGACCAGTGATAAGTGACCAGTGACCAGTGACCAGCGAAAGTGACCAGTGAACAGTGACCAGCGAAATTGACCAGTGACCATTGACCAGTGACCAGCGAAAGTGACCAGTGACGAGTGACCAGTGACAAGTGACCAGTGAGAAGTGACCAGTGACCACTGACCAGTGACCAGTGACCAGTGACCAGTGACCAGCGAAAGTGACCAGTGACAAGTGACCAGTGACAAGTGACCAGTGACCAGTGACCAGTGACCAGTGACCAGCGAAAGTGACCAGTGACCATTGACCAGTGACCAGTGACCAGTGACCAGTGACCAGTGACCAGCGACCAGTGACCAGTGTCCAGTGACCAGTGACCAGTGACCAGTGACCAGTGACCAGTAACCAGTGACCAGTGACCAGTGACCAGTGACCAGTGACCAGTGACCAGTGACCAGTGACCAGTGACCAGTGACCAGTGACCAGTGACCAGTGACCAGTGACCAGTGACCAGTGACCAGCGAAAGTGACCAGTGACCAGTGACCAGTGACAAGCGAAGTCGACCAGGGACCAGTGACCAGTGACTAGTGACCAGTGACCAGTGACCAGTGACCAGTGACCAGTGACCAGCGAAATTGACCAGTGACCATTGACCAGTGACCAGTGACCAGTGACCAGCGACCAGTGACCAGTGACCAGTGACCAGTGACCAGTGACCAGTGACCAGTGACCAGTGACCAGTAACCAGTGACCAGTGACCAGTGACCAGTGACCAGTGACCAGTAACCAGTGACCAGTGACCAGTGACCAGCGAAATCGACCAGGGACCAGTGACCAGTGACCAGTGACCAGTGACCAGTGACCAGTGACCAGCGAAATTGACCAGTGACCATTGACCAGTGACCAGTGACCAGGGACCAGTGACCAGTGACCAGTGACCAGTGACCAGTGACCAGTGACCAGTGACCAGTGACCAGCGAAATTGACCAGTGACCATTGACCAGTGACCAGTGACCAGTGACCAGTGACCAGTGACCAGTGTCCAACGACCAGTGACCAGCGACCAGTGACCAGTGACCAGTGACCAGTGACCAGTAACCAGTGACCAGTGACCAGTGACCAGCGAAATCGACCAGGGACCAGTGACCAGTGACCAGTGACCAGTGACCAGTGACCAGTGACCAGCGAAATTGACCAGTGACCATTGACCAGTGACCAGTGACCAGTGACCAGTGACCAGTGACCAGTGACCAGCGACCAGTGACCAGTGACCAGTGACCAGTGACCAGTGACGAGTGACCTGTGACCAGTGACCAGTGACCAGTGACCAGTGACCAGTGACCAGTGACGAGTGACCTGTGACCAGTGACCAGTGACCAGTGACCAGTGACCAGTGACCAGTGACCAGTGACCAGTGACCAGTGACCAGTGACCAGCGAAAGTGACCAGGGACCAGTGACCAGTGACCAGTGACCAGTGACCAGCGAAATAGACCAGTGACCATTGACCAGTGACCAGTGACCAGTGACCAGCGACCAGTGACCAGTGACCAGTGACCAGTGACCAGTGACCAGCGACCAGTGACCAGTGACCAGTGACCAGTGACCAGTGACCAGTGACCAGTGACCAGTGACCAGTAACCAGTGACCAGTGACCAATGACCAGCGAAAGTGACCAGTGACAAGTGACAAGTGACCAGTGACCAGTGACCAGCGAAAGTGACCAGTGACCAGTGACCAGTGACAAGCGAAGTCGACCAGGGACCAGTGACCAGTGACCAGTGACCAGTGACCAGTGACCAGTGACCAGTGACCAGTGACCAGTGACCAGCGAAATAGACCAGTGACCATTGACCAGTGACCAGTGACCAGTGACCAGTGACCAGTGACCAGCGACCAGTGACCAGTGACCAGTGACCAGTGACCAGTGACCAGCGACCAGTGACCAGTGACCAGCGAAAGTGACCAGTGACCAGTGACCAGTGACCAGTGACCAGCGAAATAGACCAGTGACCATTGACCAGTGACCAGTGACCAGTGACCAGTGACCAGTGACCAGCGACCAGTGACCAGTGAACAGTGACCAGCGACCAGTGACCAGTGACCAGTGACCAGTGACCAGTGACCAGTGACCAGTGACCAGCAACCAGTGACCAGTGACCAGTGACCAGTGACCAGTGACCAGCGACCAGCGAAAGTGACCAGTGAACAGTGACCAGCGAAATTGACCAGTGACCATTGACCAGTGACCAGCGAAAGTGACCAGTGACGAGTGACCAGTGACAAGTGACCAGTGAGAAGCGACCAGTGACCAGTGACCAGTGACCAGCGAAAGTGACCAGTGACCAGTCACCAGTGACCAGCGAAATTGACCAGTGACCATTGACCAGTGACCAGTGACCAGTGACCAGTGACCAGTGACCAGTGACCAGTGACCTGTGACCAGCGAAAGTGACCAGTGACCAGTGACCATTGACCAGCGACCAGTGACCAGTGACCAGTGACGAGTGACCAGTGACCAGTGACCAGTGACCAGTGACCAGTGACCAGCGAAAGTGACAAGTGACCAGTGACCAGTGACCAGTGACCAGTGACCAGTGACCAGCGAAAGTGACCAGTGACCTGTGAACAGTGACCAGCGAAATTGACCAGTTTCCAGTGACAAGTGATAAGTGACCAGTGACCAGTGACCAGCGAAAGTGACCAGTGAACAGTGACCAGCGAAATTGACCAGTGACCATTGACCAGTGACCAGCGAAAGTGACCAGTGACGAGTGACCAGTGACAAGTGACCAGTGAGAAGCGACCAGTGACCAGTGACCAGTGACCAGCGAAAGTGACCAGTGACCAGTGAACAGTGACCAGCGAAATTCACCAGTTTCCAGTGACCAGTGATAAGTGACCAGTGACCAGTGACCAGCGAAAGTGACCAGTGAACAGTGACCAGCGAAATTGACCAGTGACCATTGACCAGTGACCAGCGAAAGTGACCAGTGACGAGTGACCAGTGACAAGTGACCAGTGAGAAGTGACCCGTGACCACTGACCAGTGACCAGTGACCAGTGACCAGTGACCAGCGAAAGTGACCAGTGACAAGTGACCAGTGACAAGTGACCAGTGACCAGTGACCAGTGACCAATGACCAGCGAAAGTGACCAGTGACCATTGACCAGTGACCAGTGACCAGTGACCAGTGACCAGTGACCAGTGACCAGCGACCAGTGACCAGTGACCAGTGACCAGTGACCAGTAACCAGTGACCAGTGACCAGTGACCAGTGACCAGCGAAATCGACCAGGGACCAGTGACCAGTGACCAGTGACCAGTGACCAGCGAAATTGACCAGTGACCATTGACCAGTGACCAGTGACCAGTGACCAGTGACCAGTGACCAGTGACCAGCGACCACTGACCAGTGACCAGTGACCAGTGACCAGTGACGAGTGACCTGTGACCAGTGACCAGTGACCAGTGACCAGTGACCAGTGACCAGTGACCAGTGACGAGTGACCTGTGACCAGTGACCAGTGACCAGTGACCAGTGACCAGCGAAATTGACCAGTGACCATTGACCAGTGACCAGTGACCAGTGACCAGTGACCAGTGACCAGTGACCAGTGACCAGCGACCAGTGACCAGTGACCAGTGACCAGTGACCAGTGACGAGTGACCTGTGACCAGTGACCAGTGACCAGTGACCAGTGACCAGTGACCAGTGACGAGTGACCTGTGACCAGTGACCAGTGACCAGTGACCAGTGACCAGTGACCAGTGACCAGTGACCAGTGACCAGTGACCAGTGACCAGCGAAAGTGACCAGGGACCAGTGACCAGTGACCAGTGACCAGTGACCAGCGAAATAGACCAGTGACCATTGACCAGTGACCAGTGACCAGTGACCAGCGACCAGTGACCAGTGACCAGTGACCAGTGACCAGTGACCAGCGACCAGTGACCAGTGACCAGTGACCAGTGACCAGTGACCAGTGACCAGTGACCAGTGACCAGTAACCAGTGACCAGTGACCAATGACCAGCGAAAGTGACCAGTGACAAGTGACCAGTGACAAGTGACCAGTGACAAGTGACCAGTGACCAGTGACCAGTGACCAGTGACCAGCGACCAGTGACCAGTGACCAGTGACGAGTGACCAGTGACCAGTGACCAGTGACCAGTGACCAGCGAAAGTGACAAGTGACCAGTGACCAGTGACCAGTGACCAGTGACCAGTGACCAGCGAAATTGACCAGTGACCATTGACCAGTGACCAGTGACCAGTGACCAGTGACCAGTGACCAGTGACCAGTGACCAGCGACCAGTGACCAGTGACCAGTGACCAGTGACCAGTGACCAGCGAAAGTGACCAGTGAACAGTGACCAGCGAAATTGACCAGTGACCATTGACCAGTGACCAGCGAAAGTGACCAGTGACGAGTGACCAGTGACAAGTGACCAGTGAGAAGTGACCAGTGACCACTGACCAGTGACCAGTGACCAGTGACCAGTGACCAGTGACCAGCGACCAGTGACCAGTGACCAGTGACCAGTGACCAGTGACCAGTGACCAGTGACCAGCGAAATTGACCAGTGACCATTGACCAGTGACCAGTGACCAGTGACCAGTGACCAGTGTCCAGTGACCAGTGACCAGCGACCAGTGACCAGTGACCAGTGACCAGTGACCAGTAACCAGTGACCAGTGACCAGTGACCAGCGAAATCGACCAGGGACCAGTGACCAGTGACCAGTGACCAGTGACCAGTGACCAGTGACCAGCGAAATTGACCAGTGACCATTGACCAGTGACCAGTGACCAGTGACCAGTGACCAGTGACCAGTGACCAGCGACCAGTGACCAGTGACCAGTGACCAGTGACCAGTGACGAGTGACCTGTGACCAGTGACCAGTGACCAGTGACCAGTGACCAGTGACCAGTGACGAGTGACCTGTGACCAGTGACCAGTGACCATTGACCAGTGACCAGTGACCAGTGACCAGTGACCAGTGACCAGTGACCAGCGAAAGTGACCAGGGACCAGTGACCAGTGACCAGTGACCAGTGACCAGCGAAATAGACCAGTGACCATTGACCAGTGACCAGTGACCAGTGACCAGCGACCAGTGACCAGTGACCAGTGACCAGTGACCAGTGACCAGCGACCAGTGACCAGTGACCAGTGACCAGTGACCAGTGACCAGTGACCAGTGACCAGTGACCAGTAACCAGTGACCAGTGACCAATGACCAGCGAAAGTGACCAGTGACAAGTGACCAGTGACAAGTGACCAGTGACCAGTGACCAGTGACCAGTGACCAGCGAAAGTGACCAGTGACCAGTGACCAGTGACAAGCGAAGTCGACCAGGGACCAGTGACCAGTGACCAGTGACCAGTGACCAGTGACCAGTGACCAGTGACCAGTGACCAGCGAAATTGACCAGTGACCATTGACCAGTGACCAGTGACCAGTGACCAGTGACCAGTGACCAGTGACCAGTGACCAGCGACCAGTGACCAGTGACCAGTGACCAGTGACCAGTGACCAGTGACCAGTCACCAGTGACCAGCGAAATTGACCAGTGACCATTGACCAGTGACCAGTGACCAGTGACCAGTGACCAGTGACCAGTGACCTGTGACCAGCGAAAGTGACCAGTGACCACTGACCATTGACCAGCGACCAGTGACCAGTGACCAGTGACGAGTGACCAGTGACCAGTGACCAGTGACCAGTGACCAGTGACCAGCGAAAGTGACAAGTGACCAGTGACCAGTGACCAGTGACCAGTGACCAGTGACCAGCGAAAGTGACCAGTGACCTGTGAACAGTGACCAGCGAAATTGACCAGTTTCCAGTGACAAGTGATAAGTGACCAGTGACCAGTGACCAGCGAAAGTGACCAGTGAACAGTGACCAGCGAAATTGACCAGTGACCATTGACCAGTGACCAGCGAAAGTGACCAGTGACGAGTGACCAGTGACAAGTGACCAGTGAGAAGCGACCAGTGACCAGTGACCAGTGACCAGCGAAAGTGACCAGTGACCAGTGAACAGTGACCAGCGAAATTCACCAGTTTCCAGTGACCAGTGATAAGTGACCAGTGACCAGTGACCAGCGAAAGTGACCAGTGAACAGTGACCAGCGAAATTGACCAGTGACCATTGACCAGTGACCAGCGAAAGTGACCAGTGACGAGTGACCAGTGACAAGTGACCAGTGAGAAGTGACCCGTGACCACTGACCAGTGACCAGTGACCAGTGACCAGTGACCAGCGAAAGTGACCAGTGACAAGTGACCAGTGACAAGTGACCAGTGACCAGTGACCAGTGACCAGTGACCAGCGAAAGTGACCAGTGACCAGTGACCAGTGACCAGTGACCAGTGACCAGCGACCAGTGACCAGTGACCAGTGACCAGTGACCAGTAACCAGTGACCAGTGACCAGTGACCAGTGACCAGCGAAATCGACCAGTGAACAGTGACCAGCGAAATTGACCAGTGACCATTGACCAGTGACCAGCGAAAGTGACCAGTGACGAGTGACCAGTGACAAGTGACCAGTGAGAAGTGACCCGTGACCACTGACCAGTGACCAGTGACCAGTGACCAGTGACCAGCGAAAGTGACCAGTGACAAGTGACCAGTGACAAGTGACCAGTGACCAGTGACCAGTGACCAGTGACCAGCGAAAGTGACCAGTGACCATTGACCAGTGACCAGTGACCAGTGACCAGTGACCAGTGACCAGTGACCAGCGACCAGTGACCAGTGACCAGTGACCAGTGACCAGTGACCAGTGACCAGTCACCAGTGACCAGCGAAATTGACCAGTGACCATTGACCAGTGACCAGTGACCAGTGACCAGTGACCAGTGACCAGTGACCAGTGACCTGTGACCAGCGAAAGTGACCAGTGACCAGTGACCATTGACCAGCGACCAGTGACCAGTGACCAGTGACGAGTGACCAGTGACCAGTGACCAGTGACCAGTGACCAGTGACCAGCGAAAGTGACAAGTGACCAGTGACCAGTGACCAGTGACCAGTGACCAGTGACCAGCGAAAGTGACCAGTGACCTGTGAACAGTGACCAGCGAAATTGACCAGTTTCCAGTGACAAGTGATAAGTGACCAGTGACCAGTGACCAGCGAAAGTGACCAGTGAACAGTGACCAGCGAAATTGACCAGTGACCATTGACCAGTGACCAGCGAAAGTGACCAGTGACGAGTGACCAGTGACAAGTGACCAGTGAGAAGCGACCAGTGACCAGTGACCAGTGACCAGCGAAAGTGACCAGTGACCAGTGAACAGTGACCAGCGAAATTCACCAGTTTCCAGTGACCAGTGATAAGTGACCAGTGACCAGGGACCAGCGAAAGTGACCAGTGAACAGTGACCAGCGAAATTGACCAGTGACCATTGACCAGTGACCAGCGAAAGTGACCAGTGACGAGTGACCAGTGACAAGTGACCAGTGAGAAGTGACCCGTGACCACTGACCAGTGACCAGTGACCAGTGACCAGTGACCAGCGAAAGTGACCAGTGACAAGTGACCAGTGACAAGTGACCAGTGACCAGTGACCAGTGACCAGTGACCAGCGAAAGTGACCAGTGACCATTGACCAGTGACCAGTGACCAGTGACCAGTGACCAGTGACCAGTGACCAGCGACCAGTGACCAGTGACCAGTGACCAGTGACCAGTAACCAGTGACCAGTGACCAGTGACCAGTGACCAGCGAAATCGACCAGGGACCAGTGACCAGTGACCAGTGACCAGTGACCAGCGAAATTGACCAGTGACCATTGACCAGTGACCAGTGACCAGTGACCAGTGACCAGTGACCAGTGACCAGCGACCACTGACCAGTGACCAGTGACCAGTGACCAGTGACGAGTGACCTGTGACCAGTGACCAGTGACCAGTGACCAGTGACCAGTGACCAGTGACCAGTGACGAGTGACCTGTGAGCAGTGACCAGTGACCAGTGACCAGTGACCAGCGAAATTGACCAGTGACCATTGACCAGTGACCAGTGACCAGTGACCAGTGACCAGTGACCAGCGACCAGTGACCAGTGACCAGTGACCAGTGACCAGTGACGAGTGACCTGTGACCAGTGACCAGTGACCAGTGACCAGTGACCAGTGACCAGTGACGAGTGACCTGTGACCAGTGACCAGTGACCAGTGACCAGTGACCAGTGACCAGTGACCAGTGACCAGTGACCAGTGACCAGTGACCAGCGAAAGTGACCAGGGACCAGTGACCAGTGACCAGTGACCAGTGACCAGCGAAATAGACCAGTGACCATTGACCAGTGACCAGTGACCAGTGACCAGCGACCAGTGACCAGTGACCAGTGACCAGTGACCAGTGACCAGCGACCAGTGACCAGTGACCAGTGACCAGTGACCAGTGACCAGTGACCAGTGACCAGTGACCAGTAACCAGTGACCAGTGACCAATGACCAGCGAAAGTGACCAGTGACAAGTGACCAGTGACAAGTGACCAGTGACCAGTGACCAGTGACCAGTGACCAGCGACCAGTGACCAGTGACCAGTGACGAGTGACCAGTGACCAGTGACCAGTGACCAGTGACCAGCGAAAGTGACAAGTGACCAGTGACCAGTGACCAGTGACCAGTGACCAGTGACCAGCGAAATTGACCAGTGACCATTGACCAGTGACCAGTGACCAGTGACCAGTGACCAGTGACCAGTGACCAGTGACCAGCGACCAGTGACCAGTGACCAGTGACCAGTGACCAGTGACCAGTGACCAGTCACCAGTGACCAGCGAAATTGACCAGTGACCATTGACCAGTGACCAGTGACCAGTGACCAGTGACCAGTGACCAGTGACCAGTGACCTGTGACCAGCGAAAGTGACCAGTGACCAGTGACCATTGACCAGCGACCAGTGACCAGTGACCAGTGACGAGTGACCAGTGACCAGTGACCAGTGACCAGTGACCAGCGAAAGTGACAAGTGACCAGTGACCAGTGACCAGTGACCAGTGACCAGTGACCAGCGAAAGTGACCAGTGACCTGTGAACAGTGACCAGCGAAATTGACCAGTTTCCAGTGACAAGTGATAAGTGACCAGTGACCAGTGACCAGCGAAAGTGACCAGTGAACAGTGACCAGTGACCAGCGAAAGTGACCAGTGACCAGTGAACAGTGACCAGCGAAATTCACCAGTTTCCAGTGACCAGTGATAAGTGACCAGTGACCAGTGACCAGCGAAAGTGACCAGTGAACAGTGACCAGCGAAATTGACCAGTGACCATTGACCAGTGACCAGCGAAAGTGACCAGTGACGAGTGACCAGTGAGAAGTGACCAGTGACCACTGACCAGTGACCAGTGACCAGTGACCAGTGACCAGCGAAAGTGACCAGTGACAAGTGACCAGTGACAAGTGACCAGTGACCAGTGACCAGTGACCAGTGACCAGCGAAAGTGACCAGTGACCATTGACCAGTGACCAGCGAAAGTGACCAGTGACGAGTGACCAGTGACAAGTGACCAGTGAGAAGCGACCAGTGACCAGTGACCAGTGACCAGCGAAAGTGACCAGTGACCAGTGAACAGTGACCAGCGAAATTCACCAGTTTCCAGTGACCAGTGATAAGTGACCAGTGACCAGTGACCAGCGAAAGTGACCAGTGAACAGTGACCAGCGAAATTGACCAGTGACCATTGACCAGTGACCAGCGAAAGTGACCAGTGACGAGTGACCAGTGACAAGTGACCAGTGAGAAGTGACCAGTGACCACTGACCAGTGACCAGTGACCAGTGACCAGTGACCAGCGAAAGTGACCAGTGACAAGTGACCAGTGACAAGTGACCAGTGACCAGTGACCAGTGACCAGTGACCAGCGAAAGTGACCAGTGACCATTGACCAGTGACCAGTGACCAGTGACCAGTGACCAGTGACCAGCGACCAGTGACCAGTGTCCAGTGACCAGTGACCAGTGACCAGTGACCAGTGACCAGTAACCAGTGACCAGTGACCAGTGACCAGTGACCAGTGACCAGCGACCAGTGACCAGTGACCAGTGACCAGTGACCAGTGACCAGTGACCAGTGACCAGTGACCAGTGACCAGTGACCAGTGACCAGCGAAAGTGACCAGTGACCAGTGACCAGTGACAAGCGAAGTCGACCAGGGACCAGTGACCAGTGACTAGTGACCAGTGACCAGTGACCAGTGACCAGTGACCAGTGACCAGCGAAATTGACCAGTGACCATTGACCAGTGACCAGTGACCAGTGACCAGCGACCAGTGACCAGTGACCAGTGACCAGTGACCAGTGACCAGTGACCAGTGACCAGTGACCAGTAACCAGTGACCAGTGACCAGTGACCAGTGACCAGTGACCAGTAACCAGTGACCAGTGACCAGTGACCAGCGAAATCGACCAGGGACCAGTGACCAGTGACCAGTGACCAGTGACCAGTGACCAGTGACCAGCGAAATTGACCAGTGACCATTGACCAGTGACCAGTGACCAGGGACCAGTGACCAGTGACCAGTGACCAGTGACCAGTGACCAGTGACCAGTGACCAGTGACCAGCGAAATTGACCAGTGACCATTGACCAGTGACCAGTGACCAGTGACCAGTGACCAGTGACCAGTGTCCAGTGACCAGTGACCAGCGACCAGTGACCAGTGACCAGTGACCAGTGACCAGTAACCAGTGACCAGTGACCAGTGACCAGCGAAATCGACCAGGGACCAGTGACCAGTGACCAGTGACCAGTGACCAGTGACCAGTGACCAGCGAAATTGACCAGTGACCATTGACCAGTGACCAGTGACCAGTGACCAGTGACCAGTGACCAGTGACCAGCGACCAGTGACCAGTGACCAGTGACCAGTGACCAGTGACGAGTGACCTGTGACCAGTGACCAGTGACCAGTGACCAGTGACCAGTGACCAGTGACCAGTGACGAGTGACCTGTGACCAGTGACCAGTGACCAGTGACCAGTGACCAGTGACCAGTGACCAGTGACCAGTGACCAGTGACCAGTGACCAGCGAAAGTGACCAGGGACCAGTGACCAGTGACCAGTGACCAGTGACCAGCGAAATAGACCAGTGACCATTGACCAGTGACCAGTGACCAGTGACCAGCGACCAGTGACCAGTGACCAGTGACCAGTGACCAGTGACCAGCGACCAGTGACCAGTGACCAGTGACCAGTGACCAGTGACCAGTGACCAGTGACCAGTGACCAGTAACCAGTGACCAGTGACCAATGACCAGCGAAAGTGACCAGTGACAAGTGACAAGTGACCAGTGACCAGTGACCAGCGAAAGTGACCAGTGACCAGTGACCAGTGACAAGCGAAGTCGACCAGGGACCAGTGACCAGTGACCAGTGACCAGTGACCAGTGACCAGTGACCAGTGACCAGCGAAATTGACCAGTGACCATTGACCAGTGACCAGTGACCAGTGACCAGTGACCAGTGACCAGTGACCAGTGACCAGCGACCACTGACCAGTGACCAGTGACCAGTGACCAGTGACCAGTGACGAGTGACCTGTGACCAGTGACCAGTGACCAGTGACCAGTGACCAGTGACCAGTGACCAGTGACCAGTGACGAGTGACCTGTGACCAGTGACCAGTGACCAGTGACCAGTGACCAGTGACCAGTGACCAGTAACCAGTGACCAGTGACCAGTGACCAGTGACCAGCGAAATCGACCAGGGACCAGTGACCAGTGACCAGTGACCAGTGACCAGCGAAATTGACCAGTGACCAGTGACCAGTGACCAGTGACCAGTGACCAGTGACCAGTGACCAGCGACCACTGACCAGTGACCAGTGACCAGTGACCAGTGACGAGTGACCTGTGACCAGTGACCAGTGACCAGTGACCAGTGACCAGTGACCAGTGACCAGTGACCAGTGACGAGTGACCTGTGACCAGTGACCAGTGACCAGTGACCAGTGACCAGCGAAATTGACCATTGACCAGTGACCAGTGACCAGTGACCAGTGACCAGTGACCAGTGACCAGTGACCAGCGACCAGTGACCAGTGACCAGTGACCAGTGACCAGTGACCAGTGACCAGTGACCTGTGACCAGCGAAAGTGACCAGTGACCAGTGACCATTGACCAGCGACCAGTGACCAGTGACCAGTGACGAGTGACCAGTGACCAGTGACCAGTGACCAGTGACCAGCGAAAGTGACAAGTGACCAGTGACCAGTGACCAGCGAAAGTGACCAGTGACGAGGGACCAGTGACAAGTGACCAGTGAGAAGTGACCAGTGACCAGTGACCAGTGACCAGTGACCAGCGAAATTGACCAGTGACCATTGACCAGTGACCAGTGACCAGTGACCAGTGACCAGTGACCAGTGTCCAGTGACCAGTGACCAGCGACCAGTGACCAGTGACCAGTGACCAGTGACCAGTAACCAGTGACCAGTGACCAGTGACCAGCGAAATCGACCAGGGACCAGTGACCAGTGACCAGTGACCAGTGACCAGTGACCAGTGACCAGCGAAATTGACCAGTGACCATTGACCAGTGACCAGTGACCAGTGACCAGTGACCAGTGACCAGTGACCAGCGACCAGCGACCAGTGACCAGTGACCAGTGACCAGTGACCAGTGACGAGTGACCTGTGACCAGTGACCAGTGACCAGTGACCAGTGACCAGTGACCAGTGACGAGTGACCTGTGACCAGTGACCAGTGACCAGTGACCAGTGACCAGTGACCAGTGACCAGTGACCAGTGACCAGTGACCAGTGACCAGTGACCAGCGAAAGTGACCAGGGACCAGTGACCAGTGACCAGTGACCAGTGACCAGCGAAATAGACCAGTGACCATTGACCAGTGACCAGTGACCAGTGACCAGCGACCAGTGACCAGTGACCAGTGACCAGTGACCAGTGACCAGCGACCAGTGACCAGTGACCAGTGACCAGTGACCAGTGACCAGTGACCAGTGACCAGTGACCAGTAACCAGTGACCAGTGACCAATGACCAGCGAAAGTGACCAGTGACAAGTGACAAGTGACCAGTGACCAGTGACCAGCGAAAGTGACCAGTGACCAGTGACCAGTGACAAGCGAAGTCGACCAGGGACCAGTGACCAGTGACCAGTGACCAGTGACCAGTGACCAGTGACCAGTGACCAGCGAAATTGACCAGTGACCATTGACCAGTGACCAGTGACCAGTGACCAGTGACCAGTGACCAGTGACCAGTGACCAGTGACCAGTGACCAGCGACCACTGACCAGTGACCAGTGACCAGTGACCAGTGACGAGTGACCTGTGACCAGTGACCAGTGACCAGTGACGAGTGACCTGTGACCAGTGACCAGTGACCAGTGACCAGTGACCAGTGACCAGCGACCAGTGACCAGTGACCAGTGACCAGTGACCAGTAACCAGTGACCAGTGACCAGTGACCAGTGACCAGCGAAATCGACCAGGGACCAGTGACCAGTGACCAGTGACCAGTGACCAGCGAAATTGACCAGTGACCATTGACCAGTGACCAGTGACCAGTGACCAGTGACCAGTGACCAGTGACCAGCGACCACTGACCAGTGACCAGTGACCAGTGACCAGTGACCAGCGAAATTGACCATTGACCAGTGACCAGTGACCAGTGACCAGTGACCAGTGACCAGTGACCAGTGACCAGCGACCAGTGACCAGTGACCAGTGACCAGTGACCAGTGACCAGTGACCAGTGACCTGTGACCAGCGAAAGTGACCAGTGACCAGTGACCATTGACCAGCGACCAGTGACCAGTGACCAGTGACGAGTGACCAGTGACCAGTGACCAGTGACCAGTGACCAGCGAAAGTGACAAGTGACCAGTGACCAGTGACCAGCGAAAGTGACCAGTGACGAGGGACCAGTGACAAGTGACCAGTGAGAAGTGACCAGTGACCACTGACCAGTGACCAGTGACCAGCGACCAGTGACCAGTGACCCGTGACCAGGGACCAGTGACCAGCGAAAGTGACCAGTGACCAGTGACTAGCCAAATTGAGCAGTGTCCAGTGACCAGTGACCAGTGACCAGTGACCAGTGACCAGTGACCAGTGACCAGTGACCAGTGACCAGTGACCAGGGACCAGTGACCAGTGACCAGTGACCAGTGACCAGGGACCAGTGACCAGTGACCAGTGACCAGTGACCAGTGACCAGTGACCAGTGACCAGCGAAATTGACCAGTGACCAGTGACCAGTGACCAGTGACCAGTGACCAGTGACCAGTGACCAGCGACCAGTGACCAGTGACCAGTGACCAGTGACCAGTGACGAGTGACCTGTGACCAGTGACCAGTGACCAGTGACCAGTGACCAGTGACCAGTGACGAGTGACCTGTGACCAGTGACCAGTGACCAGTGACCAGTGACCAGTGACCAGTGACCAGTGACCAGCGAAAGTGACCAGGGACCAGTGACCAGTGACCAGTGACCAGTGACCAGCGAAATAGACCAGTGACCATTGACCAGTGATCAGTGACCAGTGACCAGCGAAATAGACCAGTGACCATTGACCAGTGACCAGTGACCAGTGACCAGTGACCAGTGACCAGCGACCAGTGACCAGTGACCAGTGACCAGTGACCAGTGACCAGCGACCAGTGACCAGTGACCAGCGAAAGTGACCAGTGACCAGTGACCAGTGACCAGTGACCAGCGAAATAGACCAGTGACCATTGACCAGTGACCAGTGACCAGTGACCAGTGACCAGTGACCAGCGACCAGTGACCAGTGAACAGTGACCAGCGACCAGTGACCAGTGACCAGTGACCAGTGACCAGTGACCAGTGACCAGTGACCAGCAACCAGTGACCAGTGACCAGTGACCAGTGACCAGTGACCAGCGACCAGCGAAAGTGACCAGTGAACAGTGACCAGCGAAATTGACCAGTGACCATTGACCAGTGACCAGCGAAAGTGACCAGTGACGAGTGACCAGTGACAAGTGACCAGTGAGAAGCGACCAGTGACCAGTGACCAGTGACCAGCGAAAGTGACCAGTGACCAGTGAACAGTGACCAGCGAAATTCACCAGTTTCCAGTGACCAGTGATAAGTGACCAGTGACCAGTGACCAGCGAAAGTGACCAGTGAACAGTGACCAGCGAAATTGACCAGTGACCATTGACCAGTGACCAGCGAAAGTGACCAGTGACGAGTGACCAGTGACAAGTGACCAGTGAGAAGTGACCAGTGACCACTGACCAGTGACCAGTGACCAGTGACCAGTGACCAGTGACCAGCGACCAGTGACCAGTGACCAGTGACCAGTGACCAGTGACCAGTGACCAGTGACCAGCGAAATTGACCAGTGACCATTGACCAGTGACCAGTGACCAGTGACCAGTGACCAGTGTCCAGTGACCAGTGACCAGCGACCAGTGACCAGTGACCAGTGACCAGTGACCAGTAACCAGTGACCAGTGACCAGTGACCAGCGAAATCGACCAGGGACCAGTGACCAGTGACCAGTGACCAGTGACCAGTGACCAGTGACCAGCGAAATTGACCAGTGACCATTGACCAGTGACCAGTGACCAGTGACCAGTGACCAGTGACCAGTGACCAGCGACCAGTGACCAGTGACGAGTGACCTGTGACCAGTGACCAGTGACCAGTGACCAGTGACCAGTGACCAGTGACGAGTGACCTGTGACCAGTGACCAGTGACCAGTGACCAGTGACCAGTGACCAGTGACCAGTGACCAGCGAAAGTGACCAGGGACCAGTGACCAGTGACCAGTGACCAGTGACCAGCGAAATAGACCAGTGACCATTGACCAGTGACCAGTGACCAGTGACCAGCGACCAGTGACCAGTGACCAGTGACCAGTGACCAGTGACCAGCGACCAGTGACCAGTGACCAGTGACCAGTGACCAGTGACCAGTGACCAGTGACCAGTGACCAGTAACCAGTGACCAGTGACCAATGACCAGCGAAAGTGACCAGTGACAAGTGACCAGTGACAAGTGACCAGTGACCAGTGACCAGTGACCAGTGACCAGCGAAAGTGACCAGTGACCAGTGACCAGTGACAAGCGAAGTCGACCAGGGACCAGTGACCAGTGACCAGTGACCAGTGACCAGTGACCAGTGACCAGTGACCAGTGACCAGCGAAATTGACCAGTGACCATTGACCAGTGACCAGTGACCAGTGACCAGTGACCAGTGACCAGTGACCAGCGACCAGTGACCAGTGACCAGTGACCAGTGACCAGTGACCAGTGACCAGTCACCAGTGACCAGCGAAATTGACCAGTGACCATTGACCAGTGACCAGTGACCAGTGACCAGTGACCAGTGACCAGTGACCAGTGACCTGTGACCAGCGAAAGTGACCAGTGACCAGTGACCATTGACCAGCGACCAGTGACCAGTGACCAGTGACGAGTGACCAGTGACCAGTGACCAGTGACCAGTGACCAGTGACCAGCGAAAGTGACAAGTGACCAGTGACCAGTGACCAGTGACCAGTGACCAGTGACCAGCGAAAGTGACCAGTGACCTGTGAACAGTGACCAGCGAAATTGACCAGTTTCCAGTGACAAGTGATAAGTGACCAGTGACCAGTGACCAGCGAAAGTGACCAGTGAACAGTGACCAGCGAAATTGACCAGTGACCATTGACCAGTGACCAGCGAAAGTGACCAGTGACGAGTGACCAGTGACAAGTGACCAGTGAGAAGCGACCAGTGACCAGTGACCAGTGACCAGCGAAAGTGACCAGTGACCAGTGAACAGTGACCAGCGAAATTCACCAGTTTCCAGTGACCAGTGATAAGTGACCAGTGACCAGTGACCAGCGAAAGTGACCAGTGAACAGTGACCAGCGAAATTGACCAGTGACCATTGACCAGTGACCAGCGAAAGTGACCAGTGACGAGTGACCAGTGACAAGTGACCAGTGAGAAGTGACCCGTGACCACTGACCAGTGACCAGTGACCAGTGACCAGTGACCAGCGAAAGTGACCAGTGACAAGTGACCAGTGACAAGTGACCAGTGACCAGTGACCAGTGACCAGTGACCAGCGAAAGTGACCAGTGACCAGTGACCAGTGACCAGTGACCAGTGACCAGCGACCAGTGACCAGTGACCAGTGACCAGTGACCAGTAACCAGTGACCAGTGACCAGTGACCAGTGACCAGCGAAATCGACCAGGGACCAGTGACCAGTGACCAGTGACCAGTGACCAGCGAAATTGACCAGTGACCATTGACCAGTGACCAGTGACCAGTGACCAGTGACCAGTGACCAGTGACCAGCGACCACTGACCAGTGACCAGTGACCAGTGACCAGTGACGAGTGACCTGTGACCAGTGACCAGTGACCAGTGACCAGTGACCAGTGACCAGTGACGAGTGACCTGTGACCAGTGACCAGTGACCAGTGACCAGTGACCAGCGAAATTGACCAGTGACCATTGACCAGTGACCAGTGACCAGTGACCAGTGACCAGTGACCAGCGAAAGTGACCAGTGACAAGTGACCAGTGACAAGTGACCAGTGACCAGTGACCAGTGACCAGTGACCAGCGAAAGTGACCAGTGACCAGTGACCAGTGACCAGTGACCAGTGACCAGCGACCAGTGACCAGTGACCAGTGACCAGTGACCAGTAACCAGTGACCAGTGACCAGTGACCAGTGACCAGCGAAATCGACCAGGGACCAGTGACCAGTGACCAGTGACCAGTGACCAGCGAAATTGACCAGTGACCATTGACCAGTGACCAGTGACCAGTGACCAGTGACCAGTGACCAGTGACCAGCGACCACTGACCAGTGACCAGTGACCAGTGACCAGTGACCAGTGACGAGTGACCTGTGACCAGTGACCAGTGACCAGTGACCAGTGACCAGTGACCAGTGACCAGTGACGAGTGACCTGTGACCAGTGACCAGTGACCAGTGACCAGTGACCAGTGACCAGTGACCAGCGAAAGTGACCAGGGACCAGTGACCAGTGACCAGTGACCAGTGACCAGTGACCAGCGAAATAGACGAGTGACCATTGACCAGTGACCAGTGACCAGTGACCAGCGACCAGTGACCAGTGACCAGTGACCAGTGACCAGTGACCAGCGACCAGTGACCAGTGACCAGTGACCAGTGACCAGTGACCAGTGACCAGTGACCAGTGACCAGTAACCAGTGACCAGTGACCAATGACCAGCGAAAGTGACCAGTGACAAGTGACCAGTGACAAGTGACCAGTGACCAGTGACCAGTGACCAGTGACCAGCGACCAGTGACCAGTGACCAGTGACGAGTGACCAGTGACCAGTGACCAGTGACCAGTGACCAGCGAAAGTGACAAGTGACCAGTGACCAGTGACCAGTGACCAGTGACCAGTGACCAGCGAAATTGACCAGTGACCATTGACCAGTGACCAGTGACCAGTGACCAGTGACCAGTGACCAGTGACCAGTGACCAGCGACCAGTGACCAGTGACCAGTGACCAGTGACCAGTCACCAGTGACCAGCGAAATTGACCAGTGACCATTGACCAGTGACCAGTGACCAGTGACCAGTGACCAGTGACCAGTGACCAGTGACCTGTGACCAGCGAAAGTGACCAGTGACCAGTGACCATTGACCAGCGACCAGTGACCAGTGACCAGTGACGAGTGACCAGTGACCAGTGACCAGTGACCAGTGACCAGCGAAAGTGACAAGTGACCAGTGACCAGTGACCAGTGACCAGTGACCAGTGACCAGCGAAAGTGACCAGTGACCTGTGAACAGTGACCAGCGAAATTGACCAGTTTCCAGTGACAAGTGATAAGTGACCAGTGACCAGTGACCAGCGAAAGTGACCAGTGAACAGTGACCAGCGAAATTGACCAGTGACCATTGACCAGTGACCAGCGAAAGTGACCAGTGACCACTGACCAGTGACCAGTGACCAGCGACCAGTGACCAGTGACCCGTGACCAGGGACCAGTGACCAGCGAAAGTGACCAGTGACCAGTGACTAGCCAAATTGAGCAGTGTCCAGTGACCAGTGACCAGTGACCAGTGACCAGTGACCAGTGACCAGTGACCAGTGACCAGTGACCAGTGACCAGGGACCAGTGACCAGTGACCAGTGACCAGTGACCAGGGACTAGTGACCAGTGACCAGTGACCAGTGACCAGTGACCAGTGACCAGTGACCAGCGAAATTGACCAGTGACCAGTGACCAGTGACCAGTGACCAGTGACCAGTGACCAGTGACCAGCGACCAGTGACCAGTGACCAGTGACCAGTGACCAGTGACGAGTGACCTGTGACCAGTGACCAGTGACCAGTGACCAGTGACCAGTGACCAGTGACGAGTGACCTGTGACCAGTGACCAGTGACCAGTGACCAGTGACCAGTGACCAGTGACCAGTGACCAGTGACCAGTGACCAGCGAAAGTGACCAGGGACCAGTGACCAGTGACCAGTGACCAGTGACCAGCGAAATAGACCAGTGACCATTGACCAGTGATCAGTGACCAGTGACCAGCGAAATAGACCAGTGACCATTGACCAGTGACCAGTGACCAGTGACCAGTGACCAGTGACCAGCGACCAGTGACCAGCGAAATAGACCAGTGACCATTGACCAGTGACCAGTGACCAGTGACCAGTGACCAGTGACCAGCGACCAGTGACCAGTGAACAGTGACCAGCGACCAGTGACCAGTGACCAGTGACCAGTGACCAGTGACCAGTGACCAGTGACCAGCAACCAGTGACCAGTGACCAGTGACCAGCGACCAGCGAAAGTGACCAGTGAACAGTGACCAGCGAAATTGACCAGTGACCATTGACCAGTGACCAGCGAAAGTGACCAGTGACGAGTGACCAGTGACAAGTGACCAGTGAGAAGCGACCAGTGACCAGTGACCAGTGACCAGCGAAAGTGACCAGTGACCAGTGAACAGTGACCAGCGAAATTCACCAGTTTCCAGTGACCAGTGATAAGTGACCAGTGACCAGTGACCAGCGAAAGTGACCAGTGAACAGTGACCAGCGAAATTGACCAGTGACCATTGACCAGTGACCAGCGAAAGTGACCAGTGACGAGTGACCAGTGACAAGTGACCAGTGAGAAGTGACCAGTGACCACTGACCAGTGACCAGTGACCAGTGACCAGTGACCAGTGACCAGTGACCAGTGACCAGTGACCAGCGACCAGTGACCAGTGACCAGTGACCAGTGACCAGTGACCAGTGACCAGTGACCAGCGAAATTGACCAGTGACCATTGACCAGTGACCAGTGACCAGTGACCAGTGACCAGTGTCCAGTGACCAGTGACCAGCGACCAGTGACCAGTGACCAGTGACCAGTGACCAGTGACCAGCGAAATTGACCAGTGACCATTGACCAGTGACCAGCGAAAGTGACCAGTGACGAGTGACCAGTGACAAGTGACCAGTGAGAAGTGACCAGTGACCACTGACCAGTGACCAGTGACCAGTGACCAGTGACCAGTGACCAGTGACCAGTGACCAGTGACCAGCGACCAGTGACCAGTGACCAGTGACCAGTGACCAGTGACCAGTGACCAGTGACCAGCGAAATTGACCAGTGACCATTGACCAGTGACCAGTGACCAGTGACCAGTGACCAGTGACCAGCGAAAGTGACAAGTGACCAGTGACCAGTGACCAGTGACCAGTGACCAGTGACCAGCGAAATTGACCAGTGACCATTGACCAGTGACCAGTGACCAGTGACCAGTGACCAGTGACCAGTGACCAGTGACCAGCGACCAGTGACCAGTGACCAGTGACCAGTGACCAGTCACCAGTGACCAGCGAAATTGACCAGTGACCATTGACCAGTGACCAGTGACCAGTGACCAGTGACCAGTGACCAGTGACCAGTGACCTGTGACCAGCGAAAGTGACCAGTGACCAGTGACCATTGACCAGCGACCAGTGACCAGTGACCAGTGACGAGTGACCAGTGACCAGTGACCAGTGACCAGTGACCAGCGAAAGTGACAAGTGACCAGTGACCAGTGACCAGTGACCAGTGACCAGTGACCAGCGAAAGTGACCAGTGACCTGTGAACAGTGACCAGCGAAATTGACCAGTTTCCAGTGACAAGTGATAAGTGACCAGTGACCAGTGACCAGCGAAAGTGACCAGTGAACAGTGACCAGCGAAATTGACCAGTGACCATTGACCAGTGACCAGCGAAAGTGACCAGTGACCACTGACCAGTGACCAGTGACCAGCGACCAGTGACCAGTGACCCGTGACCAGGGACCAGTGACCAGCGAAAGTGACCAGTGACCAGTGACTAGCCAAATTGAGCAGTGTCCAGTGACCAGTGACCAGTGACCAGTGACCAGTGACCAGTGACCAGTGACCAGTGACCAGTGACCAGTGACCAGGGACCAGTGACCAGTGACCAGTGACCAGTGACCAGGGACTAGTGACCAGTGACCAGTGACCAGTGACCAGTGACCAGTGACCAGTGACCAGCGAAATTGACCAGTGACCAGTGACCAGTGACCAGTGACCAGTGACCAGTGACCAGTGACCAGCGACCAGTGACCAGTGACCAGTGACCAGTGACCAGTGACGAGTGACCTGTGACCAGTGACCAGTGACCAGTGACCAGTGACCAGTGACCAGTGACGAGTGACCTGTGACCAGTGACCAGTGACCAGTGACCAGTGACCAGTGACCAGTGACCAGTGACCAGTGACCAGTGACCAGCGAAAGTGACCAGGGACCAGTGACCAGTGACCAGTGACCAGTGACCAGCGAAATAGACCAGTGACCATTGACCAGTGATCAGTGACCAGTGACCAGCGAAATAGACCAGTGACCATTGACCAGTGACCAGTGACCAGTGACCAGTGACCAGTGACCAGCGACCAGTGACCAGCGAAATAGACCAGTGACCATTGACCAGTGACCAGTGACCAGTGACCAGTGACCAGTGACCAGCGACCAGTGACCAGTGAACAGTGACCAGCGACCAGTGACCAGTGACCAGTGACCAGTGACCAGTGACCAGTGACCAGTGACCAGCAACCAGTGACCAGTGACCAGTGACCAGCGACCAGCGAAAGTGACCAGTGAACAGTGACCAGCGAAATTGACCAGTGACCATTGACCAGTGACCAGCGAAAGTGACCAGTGACGAGTGACCAGTGACAAGTGACCAGTGAGAAGCGACCAGTGACCAGTGACCAGTGACCAGCGAAAGTGACCAGTGACCAGTGAACAGTGACCAGCGAAATTCACCAGTTTCCAGTGACCAGTGATAAGTGACCAGTGACCAGTGACCAGCGAAAGTGACCAGTGAACAGTGACCAGCGAAATTGACCAGTGACCATTGACCAGTGACCAGCGAAAGTGACCAGTGACGAGTGACCAGTGACAAGTGACCAGTGAGAAGTGACCAGTGACCACTGACCAGTGACCAGTGACCAGTGACCAGTGACCAGTGACCAGTGACCAGTGACCAGTGACCAGCGACCAGTGACCAGTGACCAGTGACCAGTGACCAGTGACCAGTGACCAGTGACCAGCGAAATTGACCAGTGACCATTGACCAGTGACCAGTGACCAGTGACCAGTGACCAGTGTCCAGTGACCAGTGACCAGCGACCAGTGACCAGTGACCAGTGACCAGTGACCAGTAACCAGTGACCAGTGACCAGTGACCAGCGAAATTGACCAGTGACCATTGACCAGTGACCAGTGACCAGTGACCAGTGACCAGTGACCAGTGACCAGCGACCAGTGACCAGTGACCAGTGACCAGTGACCAGTGACGAGTGACCTGTGACCAGTGACCAGTGACCAGTGACCAGTGACCAGTGACCAGTGACGAGTGACCTGTGACCAGTGACCAGTGACCAGTGACCAGTGACCAGTGACCAGTGACCAGTGACCAGTGACCAGCGAAAGTGACCAGGGACCAGTGACCAGTGACCAGTGACCAGTGACCAGCGAAATAGACCAGTGACCATTGACCAGTGACCAGTGACCAGTGACCAGCGACCAGTGACCAGTGACCAGTGACCAGTGACCAGTGACCAGCGACCAGTGACCAGTGACCAGTGACCAGTGACCAGTGACCAGTGACCAGTGACCAGTGACCAGTAACCAGTGACCAGTGACCAATGACCAGCGAAAGTGACCAGTGACAAGTGACCAGTGACAAGTGACCAGTGACCAGTGACCAGTGACCAGTGACCAGCGAAAGTGACCAGTGACCAGTGACCAGTGACAAGCGAAGTCGACCAGGGACCAGTGACCAGTGACCAGTGACCAGTGACCAGTGACCAGTGACCAGCGAAATTGACCAGTGACCATTGACCAGTGACCAGTGACCAGTGACCAGTGACCAGTGACCAGTGACCAGTGACCAGTGACCAGTGACCAGCGACCACTGACCAGTGACCAGTGACCAGTGACCAGTGACGAGTGACCTGTGACCAGTGACCAGTGACCAGTGACCAGTGACCAGTGACCAGTGACCAGTGACCAGTGACCAGTGACCTGTGACCAGTGACCAGTGACCAGTGACCAGTGACGAGTGACCTGTGACCAGTGACCAGTGACCAGTGACCAGTGACCAGTGACCAGTGACCAGTGACCAGTGACCAGTGACCTGTGACCAGTGACCAGTGACCAGTGACCAGTGACCAGCGAAATTGACCATTGACCAGTGACCAGTGACCAGTGACCAGTGACCAGTGACCAGTGACCAGTGACCAGCGACCAGTGACCAGTGACCAGTGACCAGTGACCAGTGACCAGTGACCTGTGACCAGCGAAAGTGACCAGTGACCAGTGACCATTGACCAGTGACCAGTGACGAGTGACCAGTGACCAGTGACCAGTGACCAGTGACCAGTGACCAGCGAAAATGACAAGTGACCAGTGACCTGTGAACAGTGACCAGCGAAATTGACCAGTTTCCAGTGACAAGTGATAAGTGACCAGTGACCAGTGACCAGCGAAAGTGACCAGTGAAAAGTGACCAGCGAAATTGACCAGTGACCATTGACCAGTGACCAGCGAAAGTGACCAGTGACGAGGGACCAGTGACAAGTGACCAGTGAGAAGTGACCAGTGACCACTGACCAGTGACCAGTGACCAGCGACCAGTGACCAGTGACCCGTGACCAGGGACCAGTGACCAGCGAAAGTGACCAGTGACCAGTGACTAGCCAAATTGAGCAGTGACCAGTGACCAGTGACCAGTGACCAGGGACCAGTGACCAGTGACCAGTGACCAGTGACCAGGGACCAGTGACCAGTGACCAGTGACCAGTGACCAGTGACCAGTGACCAGTGACCAGCGAAATTGACCAGTGACCATTGACCATTGACCAGTGACCAGTGACCAGTGACCAGTGACCAGTGACCAGTGACCAGTGACCAGTGACCAGCGAAAGTGACCAGGGACCAGTGACCAGTGACCAGTGACCAGTGACCAGTGACCAGCGAAAGTGACCAGGGACCAGTGACCAGTGACCAGTGACCAGTGACCAGTGACCAGTGACCAGTGACCAGCGAAATTGACCAGTGACCATTGACCAGTGACCAGTGACCAGTGACCAGTGACCAGTGACCAGCGACCAGTGACCAGTGACCAGTGACCAGTGACCAGTAACCAGTGACCAGTGACCAGTGACCAGCGAAATCGACCAGGGACCAGTGACCAGTGACCAGTGACCAGTGACCAGCGAAATTGACCAGTGACCATTGACCAGTGACCAGTGACCAGTGACCAGTGGCCAGTGACCAGCGACCAGTGACCAGTGACCAGTGACCAGTGACCAGTGACGAGTGACCTGTGACCAGTGACCAGTGACCAGTGACCAGTGACCAGTGACCAGTGACCAGTGACCAGTGACCAGCGAAAGTGACCAGGGACCAGTGACCAGTGACCAGTGACCAGTGACCAGTGACCAGTGACCAGTGACCAGCGAAATTGACCAGTGACCATTGACCAGTGACCAGTGACCAGTGACCAGTGACCAGTGACCAGTGACCAGTGACCAGTGACCAGTGACGAGTGACCTGTGACCAGTGACCAGTGACCAGTGACCAGTGACCAGCGAAATTGACCATTGACCATTGACCAGTGACCAGTGACCAGTGACCAGTGACCAGTGACCAGCGACCAGTGACCAGTGACCAGTGACCTGTTACCAGTGACCAGTGACCAGTGACCAGTGACCAGTGACCAGTGACCTGTGACCAGCGAAAGTGACCAGTGACCAGTGACCATTGACCAGCGACCAGTGACCAGTGACCAGTGACGAGTGACCAGTGACCAGTGACCAGTGACCAGTGACCAGTGACCAGCGAAAGTGACAAGTGACCAGTGACCTGTGAACAGTGACCAGCGAAATTGACCAGTTTCCAGTGACAAGTGATAAGTGACCAGTGACCAGTGACCAGCGAAAGTGACCAGTGAACAGTGACCAGCGAAATTGACCAGTGACCATTGACCAGTGACCAGCGAAAGTGACCAGTGACGAGGGACCAGTGACAAGTGACCAGTGAGAAGTGACCAGTGACCACTGACCAGTGACCTGTGACCAGCGACCAGTGACGAGTGACCCGTGACCAGGGACCAGTGACCAGCGAAAGTGACCAGTGACCAGTGACCAGTGACCAGTGACCAGTGACCAGTGACCAGCGAAATTGACCAGTGACCATTGACCAGTGACCAGTGACCAGTGACCAGTGACCAGTGACCAGTGACCAGTGACCAGCGACCAGTGACCAGTGACCAGTGACCAGTGACCAGTGACCAGTGACCAGTGACCAGTGACCAGTAACCAGTGACCAGTGACCAGTGACCAGCGAAAGTGACCAGTGACAAGTGACCAGTGACAAGTGACCAGTGACCAGTGACCAGTGACCAGTGACCAGCGAAAGTGACCAGTGACCAGTGACCAGTGACAAGCGAAGTCGACCAGGGACCAGTGACCAGTGACCAGTGACCAGTGACCAGTGACCAGTGACCAGTGACCAGTGACCAGTGACCAGCGAAATTGACCAGTGACCATTGACCAGTGACCAGTGACCAGTGACCAGTGACCAGTGACCAGTGACCAGTGACCAGCGACCAGTGACCAGTGACCAGTGACCAGTGACCAGTGACCAGTCACCAGTGACCAGCGAAATTCACCAGTGACCATTGACCAGTGACCAGTGACCAGTGACCAGTGACCAGTGACCAGTGACCAGCGAAAGTGACCAGTGACCAGTGACCATTGACCAGCGACCAGTGACCAGTGACCAGTGACCAGTGACGAGTGACCAGTGACCAGTGACCTGTGACCAGTGACCAGCGAAAGTGACAAGTGACCAGTGACCAGTGACCAGTGACCAGTGACCAGTGTCCAGCGAAAGTGACCAGTGACCTGTGAACAGTGACCAGCGAAATTGACCAGTTTCCAGTGACAAGTGATAAGTGACCAGTGACCAGTGACCAGCGAAAGTGACCAGTGAACAGTGACCAGCGAAATTGACCAGTGACCATTGACCAGTGACCAGCGAAAGTGACCAGTGACGAGTGACCAGTGACAAGTGACCAGTGAGAAGCGACCAGTGACCAGTGACCAGTGACCAGCGAAAGTGACCAGTGACCAGTGAACAGTGACCAGCGAAATTCACCAGTTTCCAGTGACCAGTGATAAGTGACCAGTGACCAGTGACCAGCGAAAGTGACCAGTGAACAGTGACCAGCGAAATTGACCAGTGACCATTGACCAGTGACCAGCGAAAGTGACCAGTGACGAGTGACCAGTGACAAGTGACCAGTGAGAAGTGACCAGTGACCACTGACCAGTGACCAGTGACCAGTGACCAGTGACCAGTGACCAGTGACCAGTGACCAGTGACCAGCGACCAGTGACCAGTGACCAGTGACCAGTGACCAGTGACCAGTGACCAGTGACCAGCGAAATTGACCAGTGACCATTGACCAGTGACCAGTGACCAGTGACCAGTGACCAGCGAAATTGACCAGTGACCATTGACCAGTGACCAGTGACCAGTGACCAGTGACCAGCGAAATTGACCAGTGACCATTGACCAGTGACCAGTGACCAGTGACCAGCGAAAGTGCCAGTGACGAGGGACCAGTAACAAGTGACCAGTGAGAAGTGACCAGTGACCACTGACCAGTGACCAGTGACCAGCGACCAGTGACCAGTGACCCGTGACCAGGGACCAGTGACCAGCGAAAGTGACCAGTGACCAGTGACTAGCCAAATTGAGCAGTGACCAGTGACCAGTGACAAGTGACCAGTGACCAGTGACCAGTGACCAGTGACCAGTGACCAGTGACCAGGGACCAGTGACCAGTGAACAGTGACCAGTGACCAGTGACCAGCGAAAGTGACCAGGGACCAGTGACCAGTGACCAGTGACCAGTGACCAGTGACCAGTGACCAGTGACCAGTGACCAGTGACCAGTGACCAGTGACCAGTGACCAGTGACCAGTGACCAGTAACCAGTGACCAGTGACCAGTGACCAGTGACCAGTGACCAGTGACCAGCGAAATTGACCAGTGACCATTGACCAGTGACCAGTGACCAGTGACCAGTGACCAGCGAAAGTGACCAGGGACCAGTGACCAGTGACCAGTGACCAGCGAAATTGACCAGTGACCATTGACCAGTGACCAGTGACCAGTGACCAGTGACCAGTGACCAGTGACCAGTGACCAGCGACCAGTGACCAGTGACCAGTGACCAGTGACCAGTGACCAGTGACCAGTGACCAGTAACCAGTGACCAGTGACCAGTGACCAGCGAAAGTGACCAGTGACAAGTGACCAGTGACAAGTGACCAGTGACCAGTGACCAGTGACCAGTGACCAGCGAAAGTGACCAGTGACCAGTGACCAGTGACAAGCGAAGTCGACCAGGGACCAGTGACCAGTGACCAGTGACCAGTGACCAGTGACCAGTGACCAGTGACCAGTGACCAGTGACCAGCGAAATTGACCAGTGACCATTGACCAGTGACCAGTGACCAGTGACCAGTGACCAGTGACCAGTGACCAGTGACCAGCGACCAGTGACCAGTGACCAGTGACCAGTGACCAGTGACCAGTCACCAGTGACCAGCGAAATTCACCAGTGACCATTGACCAGTGACCAGTGACCAGTGACCAGTGACCAGTGACCAGTGACCAGCGAAAGTGACCAGTGACCAGTGACCATTGACCAGCGACCAGTGACCAGTGACCAGTGACCAGTGACGAGTGACCAGTGACCAGTGACCAGTGACCAGTGACCAGCGAAAGTGACAAGTGACCAGTGACCAGTGACCAGTGACCAGTGACCAGTGTCCAGCGAAAGTGACCAGTGACCTGTGAACAGTGACCAGCGAAATTGACCAGTTTCCAGTGACAAGTGATAAGTGACCAGTGACCAGTGACCAGCGAAAGTGACCAGTGAACAGTGACCAGCGAAATTGACCAGTGACCATTGACCAGTGACCAGCGAAAGTGACCAGTGACGAGTGACCAGTGACAAGTGACCAGTGAGAAGCGACCAGTGACCAGTGACCAGTGACCAGCGAAAGTGACCAGTGACCAGTGAACAGTGACCAGCGAAATTCACCAGTTTCCAGTGACCAGTGATAAGTGACCAGTGACCAGTGACCAGCGAAAGTGACCAGTGAACAGTGACCAGCGAAATTGACCAGTGACCATTGACCAGTGACCAGCGAAAGTGACCAGTGACGAGTGACCAGTGACAAGTGACCAGTGAGAAGTGACCAGTGACCACTGACCAGTGACCAGTGACCAGTGACCAGTGACCAGTGACCAGTGACCAGTGACCAGTGACCAGCGACCAGTGACCAGTGACCAGTGACCAGTGACCAGTGACCAGTGACCAGTGACCAGCGAAATTGACCAGTGACCATTGACCAGTGACCAGTGACCAGTGACCAGTGACCAGCGAAATTGACCAGTGACCATTGACCAGTGACCAGTGACCAGTGACCAGTGACCAGCGAAATTGACCAGTGACCATTGACCAGTGACCAGTGACCAGTGACCAGCGAAAGTGCCAGTGACGAGGGACCAGTAACAAGTGACCAGTGAGAAGTGACCAGTGACCACTGACCAGTGACCAGTGACCAGCGACCAGTGACCAGTGACCCGTGACCAGGGACCAGTGACCAGCGAAAGTGACCAGTGACCAGTGACTAGCCAAATTGAGCAGTGACCAGTGACCAGTGACAAGTGACCAGTGACCAGTGACCAGTGACCAGTGACCAGTGACCAGTGACCAGGGACCAGTGACCAGTGAACAGTGACCAGTGACCAGTGACCAGCGAAAGTGACCAGGGACCAGTGACCAGTGACCAGTGACCAGTGACCAGTGACCAGTGACCAGTGACCAGTGACCAGCGAAATTGACCAGTGACCATTGACCAGTGACCAGCGACCAGTGACCAGTGACCAGTGTCCAGTGACCAGTGACCAGCGACCAGTGACCAGTGACCAGTGACCAGTGACCAGTAACCAGTGACCAGTGACCAGTGACCAGCGAAATCGACCAGGGACCAGTGACCAGTGACCAGTGACCAGTGACTAGTGACCAGTGACCAGCGAAATTGACCAGTGACCATTGACCAGTGACCAGTGACCAGTGACCAGTGACCAGTGACCAGTGACCAGCGACCAGTGACCAGTGACCAGTGACCAGTGACCAGTGACGAGTGACCTGTGACCAGTGACCAGTGACCAGTGACCAGTGACCAGTGACGAGTGACCAGTGACCTGTGACCAGCGAAAGTGACCAGTGACCAGTGACCATTGACCAGCGACCAGTGACCAGTGACCAGTGACCAGTGACGAGTGACCAGTGTCCAGTGACCAGTGACCAGTGACCAGCGAAAGTGACAAGTGACCAGTGACCAGTGACCAGTGACCAGTGACCAGTGACCAGCGAAAGTGACCAGTGACCTGTGAACAGTGACCAGCGAAATTGACCAGTTTCCAGTGACAAGTGATAAGTGACCAGTGACCAGTGACCAGCGAAAGTGACCAGTGAACAGTGACCAGCGAAATTGACCAGTGACCATTGACCAGTGACCAGTGACCAGGGACCAGTGACCAGTGACCAGTGACCAGTGACCAGTGACCAGCGAAAGTGACCAGGGACCAGTGACCAGTGACCAGTGACCAGTGACCAGTGACCAGTGACCAGCGAAATTGACCAGTGACCATTGACCAGTGACCAGTGACCAGTGACCAGTGACCAGAGACCAGCGACCAGTGACCAGTGACCAGTTACCAGTGACCAGTGACCAGTGACCAGCGAAATCGACCAGGGACCAGTGACCAGTGACCAGTGACCAGTGACCAGTGACCAGTGACCAGCGAAATTGACCAGTGACCATTGACCAGTGACCAGTGACCAGTGACCAGTGACCAGTGACCAGCGACCAGTGACCAGTGACCAGTGACCAGTGACCAGTGACGAGTGACCTGTGACCAGTGACCAGTGACCAGTGACCAGTGACCAGTGACCAGTGACCAGTGACCAGTGACGAGTGACCTGTGACCAGTGACCAGTGACCAGTGACCAGTGACCAGCGAAATTGACCATTGACCAGTGACCAGTGACCAGTGACCAGTGACCAGTGACCAGTGACCAGTGACCAGTGACCAGCGACCAGTGACCAGTGACCAGTGACCAGTGACCAGTGACCAGTGACCTGTGACCAGCGAAAGTGACCAGTGACCAGTGACCATTGACCAGTGACCAATGACGAGTGACCAGTGACCAGTGACCAGTGACCAGTGACCAGTGACCAGCGAAAGTGACAAGTGACCAGTGACCTGTGAACAGTGACCAGCGAAATTGACCAGTTTCCAGTGACAAGTGATAAGTGACCAGTGACCAGTGACCAGCGAAAGTGACCAGTGAAAAGTGACCAGCGAAATTGACCAGTGACCATTGACCAGTGACCAGCGAAAGTGACCAGTGACGAGGGACCAGTGACAAGTGACCAGTGAGAAGTGACCAGTGACCACTGACCAGTGACCAGTGACCAGCGACCAGTGACCAGTGACCCGTGACCAGGGACCAGTGACCAGCGAAAGTGACCAGTGACCAGTGACTAGCCAAATTGAGCAGTGACCAGTGACCAGTGACCAGTGACCAGGGACCAGTGACCAGTGACCAGTGACCAGTGACCAGGGACCAGTGACCAGTGACCAGTGACCAGTGACCAGTGACCAGTGACCAGTGACCAGCGAAATTGACCAGTGACCATTGACCATTGACCAGTGACCAGTGACCAGTGACCAGTGACCAGTGACCAGTGACCAGTGACCAGTGACCAGCGAAAGTGACCAGGGACCAGTGACCAGTGACCAGTGACCAGTGACCAGTGACCAGCGAAAGTGACCAGGGACCAGTGACCAGTGACCAGTGACCAGTGACCAGTGACCAGTGACCAGCGAAATTGACCAGTGACCATTGACCAGTGACCAGTGACCAGTGACCAGTGACCAGTGACCAGCGACCAGTGACCAGTGACCAGTGACCAGTGACCAGTAACCAGTGACCAGTGACCAGTGACCAGCGAAATCGACCAGGGACCAGTGACCAGTGACCAGTGACCAGTGACCAGTGACCAGCGAAATTGACCAGTGACCATTGACCAGTGACCAGTGACCAGTGACCAGTGGCCAGTGACCAGCGACCAGTGACCAGTGACCAGTGACCAGTGACCAGTGACGAGTGACCTGTGACCAGTGACCAGTGACCAGTGACCAGTGACCAGTGACCAGTGACCAGTGACCAGTGACCAGTGACCAGCGAAAGTGACCAGGGACCAGTGACCAGTGACCAGTGACCAGTGACCAGTGACCAGTGACCAGTGACCAGTGACCAGCGAAATTGACCAGTGACCATTGACCAGTGACCAGTGACCAGTGACCAGTGACCAGTGACCAGTGACCAGTGACCAGTGACCAGTGACCAGTGACGAGTGACCTGTGACCAGTGACCAGTGACCAGTGACCAGTGACCAGCGAAATTGACCATTGACCATTGACCAGTGACCAGTGACCAGTGACCAGTGACCAGTGACCAGCGACCAGTGACCAGTGACCAGTGACCAGTGACCAGTGACCAGTGACCAGCGAAATTGACCAGTGACCATTGACCAGTGACCAGTGACCAGTGACCAGTGACCAGTGACCAGCGACCAGTGACCAGTGACCAGTGACCAGTGACCAGTGACGAGTGACCTGTGACCAGTGACCAGTGACCAGTGACCAGTGACGAGTGACCTGTGACCAGTGACCAGTGACCAGTGACCAGTGACCAGTGACCAGCGAAATTGACCATTGACCAGTGACCAGTGACCAGTGACCAGTGACCAGTGACCAGTGACCAGTGACCAGTGACCAGCGACCAGTGACCAGTGACCAGTGACCAGTGACCAGTGACCAGTGACCTGTGACCAGCGAAAGTGACCAGTGACCAGTGACCATTGACCAGCGACCAGTGACCAGTGACCAGTGACGAGTGACCAGTGACCAGTGACCAGTGACCAGTGACCAGTGACCAGCGAAAGTGACAAGTGACCAGTGACCTGTGAACAGTGACCAGCGAAATTGACCAGTTTCCAGTGACAAGTGATAAGTGACCAGTGACCAGTGACCAGCGAAAGTGACCAGTGAAAAGTGACCAGCGAAATTGACCAGTGACCATTGACCAGTGACCAGCGAAATTGACCAGTGACGAGGGACCAGTGACAAGTGACCAGTGAGAAGTGACCAGTGACCACTGACCAGTGACCAGTGACCAGCGACCAGTGACCAGTGACCCGTGACCAGGGACCAGTGACCAGCGAAAGTGACCAGTGACCAGTGACTAGCCAAATTGAGCAGTGACCAGTGACCAGTGACCAGTGACCAGTGACCAGGGACCAGTGACCAGGGACCAGTGACCAGTGACCAGTGACCAGTGACCAGGGACCAGTGACCAGTGACCAGTGACCAGTGACCAGTGACCAGGGGCCAGTGACCAGCGACCAGTGACCAGTGACCAGTGACCAGTGACCAGTGACGAGTGACCTGTGACCAGTGACCAGTGACCAGTGACCAGCGAAAGTGACCAGGGACCAGTGACCAGTGACCAGTGACCAGTGACCAGTGACCAGCGAAATTGACCAGTGACCATTGACCAGTGACCAGTGACCAGTGACCAGTGACCAGTGACCAGTGACCAGTGACCAGTGACCAGTGACCAGTGACCAGTGACGAGTGACCTGTGACCAGTGACCAGTGACCAGTGACCAGTGACCAGTGACCAGTGACCAGTGACCAGTGACCAGTAACCAGTGACCAGTGACCAGTGACCAGCGAAAGTGACCAGTGACAAGTGACCAGTGACAAGTGACCAGTGACCAGTGACCAGTGACCAGCGAAAGTGACCAGTGACCAGCGAAGTCGACCAGGGACCAGTGACCACTGACCAGTGACCAGTGACCAGTGACCAGTGACCAGTAACCAGTGACCAGTGACCAGTGACACGCGAAAGTGACCAGTGACAAGTGACCAGTGACAAGTGACCAGTGACCAGTGACCAGTGACCAGTGACCAGTGACCAGCGAAAGTGACCAGTGACCAGCGAAGTCGACCAGGGACCAGTGACCAGTGACCAGTGACCAGTGACCAGTGACCAGTGACCAGTGACCAGTGACCAGTGACGAGTGACCTGTGACCAGTGACCAGTGACCAGTGACCAGTGACCAGCGAAATTGACCATTGACCAGTGACCAGTGACCAGTGACCAGTGACCAGTGACCAGTGACCAGTGACCAGTGACCAGCGAAAGTGACCAGGGACCAGTGACCAGTGACCAGTGACCAGTGACCAGTGACCAGTGACCAGTGACCAGCGAAATTGACCAGTGACCATTGACCAGTGACCAGTGACCAGTGACCAGTGACCAGCGAAATTGACCATTGACCATTGACCAGTGACCAGTGACCAGTGACCAGTGACCAGTGACCAGCGACCAGTGACCAGTGACCAGTGACCAGTGACCAGTGACCAGTGACCAGTGACCAGTGACCAGTGACCAGTGACCAGTGACCAGCGAAAGTGACCAGTGACCAGTGACCAGTGACCAGCGAAATCGACCAGTGACCAGTGACCAGAGACCAGTGACTAGCCAAATTGACCAGTGACCAGTGACCAGTGACCTGTGACCAGCGAAAGTAATCAGTGACCAGTAACCAGTGACCAGTGACCAGTGACCAGCGAAATTGACCAGTTTCCAGTGACAAGTGATAAGTGACCAGTGACCAGTGACCAGCGAAAGTGACCAGTGAAAAGTGACCAGCGAAATTGACCAGTGACCATTGACCAGTGACCAGCGAAAGTGACCAGTGACGAGGGACCAGTGACAAGTGACCAGTGAGAAGTGACCAGTGACCACTGACCAGTGACCAGTGACCAGCGACCAGTGACCAGTGACCCGTGACCAGGGACCAGTGACCAGCGAAAGTGACCAGTGACCAGTGACTAGCCAAATTGAGCAGTGACCAGTGACCAGTGACCAGTGACCAGTGACCAGTGACCAGGGACCAGGGACCAGTGACCAGTGACCAGTGACCAGTGACCAGTGACCAGCGAAAGTGACCAGGGACCAGTAACCAGTGACCAGTGACCAGTGACCAGTGACCAGCGAAATTGACCAGTGACCATTGACCAGTGACCAGTGACCAGTGACCAGCGACCAGTGACCAGTGACCAGTGACCAGTGACCAGTAACCAGTGACCAGTGACCAGTGACCAGCGAAATCGACCAGGGACCAGTGACCAGTGACCAGTGACCAGCGAAATTGACCAGTGACCATTGACCAGTGACCAGTGACCAGTGACCAGTGACCAGTGACCAGCGACCAGTGACCAGTGACCAGTGACCAGTGACCAGTGACGAGTGACCTGTGACCAGTGACCAGTGACCAGTGACCAGTGACCAGTGACCAGTGACCAGTGACCAGTGACCAGCGACCAGTGACCAGTGACCAGTGACCAGTGACCAGTGACCAGTGACCTGTGACCAGCGAAAGTGACCAGTGACCAGTGACCATTGACCAGCGACCAGTGACCAGTGACCAGTGACGAGTGACCAGTGACCAGTGACCAGTGACCAGTGACCAGTGACCAGCGAAAGTGACAAGTGACCAGTGACCTGTGAACAGTGACCAGCGAAATTGACCAGTTTCCAGTGACAAGTGATAAGTGACCAGTGACCAGTGACCAGCGAAAGTGACCAGTGAAAAGTGACCAGCGAAATTGACCAGTGACCATTGACCAGTGACCAGCGAAATTGACCAGTGACGAGGGACCAGTGACAAGTGACCAGTGAGAAGTGACCAGTGACCACTGACCAGTGACCAGTGACCAGCGACCAGTGACCAGTGACCCGTGACCAGGGACCAGTGACCAGCGAAAGTGACCAGTGACCAGTGACTAGCCAAATTGAGCAGTGACCAGTGACCAGTGACCAGTGACCAGTGACCAGGGACCAGTGACCAGGGACCAGTGACCAGTGACCAGTGACCAGTGACCAGGGACCAGTGACCAGTGACCAGTGACCAGTGACCAGTGACCAGTGACCAGTGACCAGTGACCAGTGACGAGTGACCTGTGACCAGTGACCAGTGACCAGTGACCAGTGACCAGTGACCAGCGAAAGTGACCAGGGACCAGTGACCAGTGACCAGTGACCAGTGACCAGTGACCAGTGACCAGTGACCAGCGAAATTGACCAGTGACCATTGACCAGTGACCAGTGACCAGTGACCAGTGACCAGTGACCAGTGACCAGTGACCAGTGACCAGTGACCAGTGACCAGTGACCAGTGACGAGTGACCTGTGACCAGTGACCAGTGACCAGTGACCAGTGACCAGTGACCAGTGACCAGTGACCAGTGACCAGTGACCAGTGACCAGTGACCAGCGAAAGTGACCAGGGACCAGTGACCAGTGACCAGTGACCAGTGACCAGTGACCAGTGACCAGCGAAATAGACCAGTGACCATTGACCAGTGACCAGTGACCAGTGACCAGTGACCAGTGACCAGTGACCAGCGACCAGTGACCAGTGACCAGTGACCAGTGACCAGTGACCAGCGACCAGTGACCAGTGACCAGTGACCAGTGACCAGTGACCAGTGACCAGTGACCATTAACCAGTGACCAGTGACCAGTGACCAGCGAAAGTGACCAGTGACAAGTGACCAGTGACAAGTGACCAGTGACCAGTGACCAGTGACCAGTGACCAGCGAAAGTGACCAGTGAACAGTGACCAGTGACAAGCGAAGTCGACCAGGGACCAGTGACCAGTGACCAGTGACCAGTGACCAGCGAAATTGACCAGTGACCATTGACCAGTGACCAGTGACCAGTGACCAGCGACCAGTGACCAGTGACCAGTGACCAGTGACCAGTGACCAGTGACCAGTGACCAGTAACCAGTGACCAGTGACCAGTGACACGCGAAAGTGACCAGTGACAAGTGACCAGTGACAAGTGACCAGTGACCAGTGACCAGTGACCAGTGACCAGCGAAAGTGACCAGTGACCAGCGAAGTCGACCAGGGACCAGTGACCAGTGACCAGTGACCAGTGACCAGTGACCAGTGACCAGTGACCAGTGACCAGTGACCAGTGACGAGTGACCTGTGACCAGTGACCAGTGACCAGTGACCAGTGACCAGCGAAATTGACCATTGACCAGTGACCAGTGACCAGTGACCAGTGACCAGTGACCAGTGACCAGTGACCAGTGACCAGTGACCAGTGACCAGTGACCAGCGAAAGTGACCAGGGACCAGTGACCAGTGACCAGTGACCAGTGACCAGTGACCAGTGACCAGTGACCAGCGAAATTGACCAGTGACCAGTGACCAGTGACCAGTGACCAGTGACCAGTGACCAGTGACCAGTGACCAGTGACCAGTGACCAGTGACGAGTGACCTGTGACCAGTGACCAGTGACCAGTGACCAGTGACCAGCGAAATTGACCATTGACCATTGACCAGTGACCAGTGACCAGTGACCAGTGACCAGTGACCAGCGACCAGTGACCAGTGACCAGTGACCAGTGACCAGTGACCAGTGACCAGTGACCAGTGACCAGTGACCAGCGAAAGTGACCAGTGACCAGTGACCAGTGACCAGCGAAATCGACCAGTGACCAGTGACCAGAGACCAGTGACTAGCCAAATTGACCAGTGACCAGTGACCAGTGACCTGTGACCAGCGAAAGTAATCAGTGACCAGTAACCAGTGACCAGTGACCAGTGACCAGCGAAATTGACCAGTTTCCAGTGACAAGTGATAAGTGACCAGTGACCAGTGACCAGCGAAAGTGACCAGTGAAAAGTGACCAGCGAAATTGACCAGTGACCATTGACCAGTGACCAGCGAAAGTGACCAGTGACGAGGGACCAGTGACAAGTGACCAGTGAGAAGTGACCAGTGACCACTGACCAGTGACCAGTGACCAGCGACCAGTGACCAGTGACCCGTGACCAGGGACCAGTGACCAGCGAAAGTGACCAGTGACCAGTGACTAGCCAAATTGAGCAGTGACCAGTGACCAGTGACCAGTGACCAGTGACCAGTGACCAGTGACCAGTGACCAGTGACCAGGGACCAGGGACCAGTGACCAGTGACCAGTGGCCAGTGACCAGTGACCAGCGAAAGTGACCAGGGACCAGTAACCAGTGACCAGTGACCAGTGACCAGTGACCAGTGACCAGCGAAATTGACCAGTGACCATTGACCAGTGACCAGTGACCAGTGACCAGCGACCAGTGACCAGTGACCAGTGACCAGTGACCAGTAACCAGTGACCAGTGACCAGTGACCAGCGAAATCGACCAGGGACCAGTGACCAGTGACCAGTGACCAGTGACCAGTGACGAGTGACCTGTGACCAGTGACCAGTGACCAGTGACCAGTGACCAGTGACCAGTGACCAGTGACCAGTGACCAGCGACCAGTGACCAGTGACCAGTGACCAGTGACCAGTGACCAGTGACCTGTGACCAGCGAAAGTGACCAGTGACCAGTGACCATTGACCAGCGACCAGTGACCAGTGACCAGTGACGAGTGACCAGTGACCAGTGACCAGTGACCAGTGACCAGTGACCAGCGAAAGTGACAAGTGACCAGTGACCTGTGAACAGTGACCAGCGAAATTGACCAGTTTCCAGTGACAAGTGATAAGTGACCAGTGACCAGTGACCAGCGAAAGTGACCAGTGAAAAGTGACCAGCGAAATTGACCAGTGACCATTGACCAGTGACCAGCGAAATTGACCAGTGACGAGGGACCAGTGACAAGTGACCAGTGAGAAGTGACCAGTGACCACTGACCAGTGACCAGTGACCAGCGACCAGTGACCAGTGACCCGTGACCAGGGACCAGTGACCAGCGAAAGTGACCAGTGACCAGTGACTAGCCAAATTGAGCAGTGACCAGTGACCAGTGACCAGTGACCAGTGACCAGGGACCAGTGACCAGGGACCAGTGACCAGTGACCAGTGACCAGTGACCAGGGACCAGTGACCAGTGACCAGTGACCAGTGACCAGTGACCAGTGACCAGTGACCAGTGACCAGTGACGAGTGACCTGTGACCAGTGACCAGTGACCAGTGACCAGTGACCAGTGACCAGCGAAAGTGACCAGGGACCAGTGACCAGTGACCAGTGACCAGTGACCAGTGACCAGTGACCAGTGACCAGCAAAATTGACCAGTGACCATTGACCAGTGACCAGTGACCAGTGACCAGTGACCAGTGACCAGTGACCAGTGACCAGTGACCAGTGACGAGTGACCTGTGACCAGTGACCAGTGACCAGTGACCAGTGACCAGTGACCAGTGACCAGTGACCAGTGACCAGTAACCAGTGACCAGTGACCAGTGACCAGCGAAAGTGACCAGTGACAAGTGACCAGTGACCAGTGACCAGTGACCAGTGACCAGTGACCAGTGACCAGTGACCAGTGACCAGTGACCACTGACCAGTGACCAGTGACGAGTGACCTGTGACCAGTGACCAGTGACCAGTGACCAGTGACCAGTGACCAGTGACCAGTGACCAGTGACCAGTGACCAGTGACCAGTGACCAGTGACCAGTGACCAGCGAAAGTGACCAGGGACCAGTGACCAGTGACCAGTGACCAGTGACCAGTGACCAGTGACCAGCGAAATAGACCAGTGACCATTGACCAGTGACCAGTGACCAGTGACCAGTGACCAGTGACCAGCGACCAGTGACCAGTGACCAGTGACCAGTGACCAGTGACCAGCGACCAGTGACCAGTGACCAGTGACCAGTGACCAGTGACCAGTGACCAGTGACCATTAACCAGTGACCAGTGACCAGTGACCAGCGAAAGTGACCAGTGACAAGTGACCAGTGACAAGTGACCAGTGACCAGTGACCAGTGACCAGTGACCAGCGAAAGTGACCAGTGAACAGTGACCAGTGACAAGCGAAGTCGACCAGGGACCAGTGACCAGTGACCAGTGACCAGTGACCAGCGAAATTGACCAGTGACCATTGACCAGTGACCAGTGACCAGTGACCAGCGACCAGTGACCAGTGACCAGTGACCAGTGACCAGTGACCAGTGACCAGTGACCAGTAACCAGTGACCAGTGACCAGTGACACGCGAAAGTGACCAGTGACAAGTGACCAGTGACAAGTGACCAGTGACCAGTGACCAGTGACCAGTGACCAGCGAAAGTGACCAGTGACCAGCGAAGTCGACCAGGGACCAGTGACCAGTGACCAGTGACCAGTGACCAGTGACCAGTGACCAGTGACCAGTGACCAGTGACCAGTGACGAGTGACCTGTGACCAGTGACCAGTGACCAGTGACCAGTGACCAGCGAAATTGACCATTGACCAGTGACCAGTGACCAGTGACCAGTGACCAGTGACCAGTGACCAGTGACCAGTGACCAGTGACCAGTGACCAGCGAAAGTGACCAGGGACCAGTGACCAGTGACCAGTGACCAGTGACCAGTGACCAGTGACCAGTGACCAGCGAAATTGACCAGTGACCAGTGACCAGTGACCAGTGACCAGTGACCAGTGACCAGTGACCAGTGACCAGTGACCAGTGACCAGTGACGAGTGACCTGTGACCAGTGACCAGTGACCAGTGACCAGTGACCAGCGAAATTGACCATTGACCATTGACCAGTGACCAGTGACCAGTGACCAGTGACCAGTGACCAGCGACCAGTGACCAGTGACCAGTGACCAGTGACCAGTGACCAGTGACCAGTGACCAGTGACCAGTGACCAGCGAAAGTGACCAGTGACCAGTGACCAGTGACCAGCGAAATCGACCAGTGACCAGTGACCAGAGACCAGTGACTAGCCAAATTGACCAGTGACCAGTGACCAGTGACCTGTGACCAGCGAAAGTAATCAGTGACCAGTAACCAGTGACCAGTGACCAGTGACCAGCGAAATTGACCAGTTTCCAGTGACAAGTGATAAGTGACCAGTGACCAGTGACCAGCGAAAGTGACCAGTGAAAAGTGACCAGCGAAATTGACCAGTGACCATTGACCAGTGACCAGCGAAAGTGACCAGTGACGAGGGACCAGTGACAAGTGACCAGTGAGAAGTGACCAGTGACCACTGACCAGTGACCAGTGACCAGCGACCAGTGACCAGTGACCCGTGACCAGGGACCAGTGACCAGCGAAAGTGACCAGTGACCAGTGACTAGCCAAATTGAGCAGTGACCAGTGACCAGTGACCAGTGACCAGTGACCAGTGACCAGTGACCAGTGACCAGTGACCAGGGACCAGGGACCAGTGACCAGTGACCAGTGACCAGTGACCAGTGACCAGCGAAAGTGACCAGGGACCAGTAACCAGTGACCAGTGACCAGTGACCAGTGACCAGTGACCAGCGAAATTGACCAGTGACCATTGACCAGTGACCAGTGACCAGTGACCAGCGACCAGTGACCAGTGACCAGTGACCAGTGACCAGTAACCAGTGACCAGTGACCAGTGACCAGCGAAATCGACCAGGGACCAGTGACCAGTGACCAGTGACCAGCGAAATTGACCAGTGACCATTGACCAGTGACCAGTGACCAGTGACCAGTGACCAGTGACCAGCGACCAGTGACCAGTGACCAGTGACCAGTGACCAGTGACGAGTGACCTGTGACCAGTGACCAGTGACCAGTGACCAGTGACCAGTGACCAGTGACCAGTGACCAGTGACCAGCGACCAGTGACCAGTGACCAGTGACCAGTGACCAGTGACCAGTGACCTGTGACCAGCGAAAGTGACCAGTGACCAGTGACCATTGACCAGCGACCAGTGACCAGTGACCAGTGACGAGTGACCAGTGACCAGTGACCAGTGACCAGTGACCAGTGACCAGCGAAAGTGACAAGTGACCAGTGACCTGTGAACAGTGACCAGCGAAATTGACCAGTTTCCAGTGACAAGTGATAAGTGACCAGTGACCAGTGACCAGCGAAAGTGACCAGTGAAAAGTGACCAGCGAAATTGACCAGTGACCATTGACCAGTGACCAGCGAAATTGACCAGTGACGAGGGACCAGTGACAAGTGACCAGTGAGAAGTGACCAGTGACCACTGACCAGTGACCAGTGACCAGCGACCAGTGACCAGTGACCCGTGACCAGGGACCAGTGACCAGCGAAAGTGACCAGTGACCAGTGACTAGCCAAATTGAGCAGTGACCAGTGACCAGTGACCAGTGACCAGTGACCAGGGACCAGTGACCAGGGACCAGTGACCAGTGACCAGTGACCAGTGACCAGGGACCAGTGACCAGTGACCAGTGACCAGTGACCAGTGACCAGTGACCAGTGACCAGTGACCAGTGACGAGTGACCTGTGACCAGTGACCAGTGACCAGTGACCAGTGACCAGTGACCAGCGAAAGTGACCAGGGACCAGTGACCAGTGACCAGTGACCAGTGACCAGTGACCAGTGACCAGTGACCAGCAAAATTGACCAGTGACCATTGACCAGTGACCAGTGACCAGTGACCAGTGACCAGTGACCAGTGACCAGTGACCAGTGACCAGTGACGAGTGACCTGTGACCAGTGACCAGTGACCAGTGACCAGTGACCAGTGACCAGTGACCAGTGACCAGTGACCAGTAACCAGTGACCAGTGACCAGTGACCAGCGAAAGTGACCAGTGACAAGTGACCAGTGACAAGTGACCAGTGACCAGTGACCAGTGACCAGCGAAAGTGACCAGTGACCAGCGAAGTCGACCAGGGACCAGTGACCACTGACCAGTGACCAGTGACCAGCGACCAGTGACCAGTGACCCGTGACCAGGGACCAGTGACCAGCGAAAGTGACCAGTGACCAGTGACTAGCCAAATTGAGCAGTGACCAGTGACCAGTGACCAGTGACCAGTGACCAGGGACCAGTGACCAGGGACCAGTGACCAGTGACCAGTGACCAGTGACCAGGGACCAGTGACCAGTGACCAGTGACCAGTGACCAGTGACCAGTGACCAGTGACCAGCGAAATTGACCAGTGACCATTGACCAGTGACCAGTGACCAGTGACCAGTGACCAGTGACCAGTGACCAGTGACCAGTGACCAGCGAAAGTGACCAGGGACCAGTGACGAGTGACCTGTGACCAGTGACCAGTGACCAGTGACCAGTGACCAGTGACCAGTGACCAGTGACCAGTGACCAGTGACCAGTGACCAGTGACCAGCGACCAGTGACCAGTGACCAGTGACCAGTGACCAGTGACCAGTGACCTGTGACCAGCGAAAGTGACCAGTGACCAGTGACCATTGACCAGCGACCAGTGACCAGTGACCAGTGACGAGTGACCAGTGACCAGTGACCAGTGACCAGTGACCAGTGACCAGCGAAAGTGACAAGTGACCAGTGACCTGTGAACAGTGACCAGCGAAATTGACCAGTTTCCAGTGACAAGTGATAAGTGACCAGTGACCAGTGACCAGCGAAAGTGACCAGTGAAAAGTGACCAGCGAAATTGACCAGTGACCATTGACCAGTGACCAGCGAAATTGACCAGTGACGAGGGACCAGTGACAAGTGACCAGTGAGAAGTGACCAGTGACCACTGACCAGTGACCAGTGACCAGCGACCAGTGAACAGTGACCCGTGACCAGGGACCAGTGACCAGCGAAAGTGACCAGTGACCAGTGACTAGCCAAATTGAGCAGTGACCAGTGACCAGTGACCAGTGACCAGTGACCAGGGACCAGTGACCAGGGACCAGTGACCAGTGACCAGTGACCAGTGACCAGGGACCAGTGACCAGTGACCAGTGACCAGTGACCAGTGACCAGTGACCAGTGACCAGTGACCAGTGACGAGTGACCTGTGACCAGTGACCAGTGACCAGTGACCAGTGACCAGTGACCAGTGACCAGCGAAAGTGACCAGGGACCAGTGACCAGTGACCAGTGACCAGTGACCAGTGACCAGTGACCAGTGACCAGCAAAATTGACCAGTGACCATTGACCAGTGACCAGTGACCAGTGACCAGTGACCAGTGACCAGTGACCAGTGACCAGTGACCAGTGACGAGTGACCTGTGACCCGTGACCAGGGACCAGTGACCAGCGAAAGTGACCAGGGACCAGTGACCAGTGACCAGTGACCAGTGACCAGTGACCAGTGACCAGTGACCAGCAAAATTGACCAGTGACCATTGACCAGTGACCAGTGACCAGTGACCAGTGACCAGTGACCAGTGACCAGTGACCAGTGACGAGTGACCTGTGACCAGTGACCAGTGACCAGTGACCAGTGACCAGTGACCAGTGACCAGTGACCAGTGACCAGTAACCAGTGACCAGCGACCAGTGACCAGTGACCCGTGACCAGGGACCAGTGACCAGCGAAAGTGACCAGTGACCAGTGACTAGCCAAATTGAGCAGTGACCAGTGACCAGTGACCAGTGACCAGTGACCAGGGACCAGTGACCAGGGACCAGTGACCAGTGACCAGTGACCAGTGACCAGGGACCAGTGACCAGTGACCAGTGACCAGTGACCAGTGACCAGTGACCAGTGACCAGTGACCAGTGACGAGTGACCTGTGACCAGTGACCAGTGACCAGTGACCAGTGACCAGTGACCAGCGAAAGTGACCAGGGACCAGTGACCAGTGACCAGTGACCAGTGACCAGCAAAATTGACCAGTGACCATTGACCAGTGACCAGTGACCAGTGACCAGTGACCAGTGACCAGTGACCAGTGACCAGTGACCAGTGACGAGTGACCTGTGACCAGTGACCAGTGACCAGTGACCAGTGACCAGTGACCAGCGAAAGTGACCAGTGACAAGTGACCAGTGACAAGTGACCAGTGACCAGTGACCAGTGACCAGCGAAAGTGACCAGTGACCAGCGAAGTCGACCAGGGACCAGTGACCACTGACCAGTGACCAGTGACCAGCGACCAGTGACCAGTGACCCGTGACCAGGGACCAGTGACCAGCGAAAGTGACCAGTGACCAGTGACTAGCCAAATTGAGCAGTGACCAGTGACCAGTGACCAGTGACCAGTGACCAGGGACCAGTGACCAGGGACCAGTGACCAGTGACCAGTGACCAGTGACCAGGGACCAGTGACCAGTGACCAGTGACCAGTGACCAGTGACCAGTGACCAGTGACCAGCGAAATTGACCAGTGACCATTGACCAGTGACCAGTGACCAGTGACCAGTGACCAGTGACCAGTGACCAGTGACCAGTGACCAGCGAAAGTGACCAGGGACCAGTGACGAGTGACCTGTGACCAGTGACCAGTGACCAGTGACCAGTGACCAGTGACCAGTGACCAGTGACAAGTGACCAGTGACCAGTGACCAGTGACCAGCGACCAGTGACCAGTGACCATTGACCAGTGACCAGTGACCAGTGACCAGTGACCAGGGACCAGTGACCAGGGACCAGTGACCAGTGACCAGTGACCAGTGACCAGGGACCAGTGACCAGTGACCAGTGACCAGTGACCAGTGACCAGTGACCAGTGACCAGCGAAATTGACCAGTGACCATTGACCAGTGACCAGTGACCAGTGACCAGTGACCAGTGACCAGTGACCAGTGACCAGTGACCAGCGAAAGTGACCAGGGACCAGTGACGAGTGACCTGTGACCAGTGACCAGTGACCAGTGACCAGTGACCAGTGACCAGTGACCAGTGACCAGTGACCAGTGACCAGTGACCAGTGACCAGCGACCAGTGACCAGTGACCAGTGACCAGTGACCAGTGACCAGTGACCTGTGACCAGCGAAAGTGACCAGTGACCAGTGACCATTGACCAGCGACCAGTGACCAGTGACCAGTGACGAGTGACCAGTGACCAGTGACCAGTGACCAGTGACCAGTGACCAGCGAAAGTGACAAGTGACCAGTGACCTGTGAACAGTGACCAGCGAAATTGACCAGTTTCCAGTGACAAGTGATAAGTGACCAGTGACCAGTGACCAGCGAAAGTGACCAGTGAAAAGTGACCAGCGAAATTGACCAGTGACCATTGACCAGTGACCAGCGAAATTGACCAGTGACGAGGGACCAGTGACAAGTGACCAGTGAGAAGTGACCAGTGACCACTGACCAGTGACCAGTGACCAGCGACCAGTGAACAGTGACCCGTGACCAGGGACCAGTGACCAGCGAAAGTGACCAGTGACCAGTGACTAGCCAAATTGAGCAGTGACCAGTGACCAGTGACCAGTGACCAGTGACCAGGGACCATTGACCAGTGACCAGTGACCAGTGACCAGTGACCAGTGACCAGTGACCAGTGACCAGTGACCAGTGACCAGTGACGAGTGACCTGTGACCAGTGACCAGTGACCAGTGACCAGTGACCAGTGACCAGTGACCAGTGACCAGTGACCAGTAACCAGTGACCAGCGACCAGTGACCAGTGACCCGTGACCAGGGACCAGTGACCAGCGAAAGTGACCAGTGACCAGTGACTAGCCAAATTGAGCAGTGACCAGTGACCAGTGACCAGTGACCAGTGACCAGGGACCAGTGACCAGGGACCAGTGACCAGTGACCAGTGACCAGTGACCAGGGACCAGTGACCAGTGACCAGTGACCAGTGACCAGTGACCAGTGACCAGTGACCAGTGACCAGTGACGAGTGACCTGTGACCAGTGACCAGTGACCAGTGACCAGTGACCAGTGACCAGCGAAAGTGACCAGGGACCAGTGACCAGTGACCAGTGACCAGTGACCAGTGACCAGTGACCAGTGACCAGCAAAATTGACCAGTGACCATTGACCAGTGACCAGTGACCAGTGACCAGTGACCAGTGACCAGTGACCAGTGACCAGTGACCAGTGACGAGTGACCTGTGACCAGTGACCAGTGACCAGTGACCAGTGACCAGTGACCAGCGAAAGTGACCAGTGACAAGTGACCAGTGACAAGTGACCAGTGACCAGTGACCAGTGACCAGCGAAAGTGACCAGTGACCAGCGAAGTCGACCAGGGACCAGTGACCACTGACCAGTGACCAGTGACCAGCGACCAGTGACCAGTGACCCGTGACCAGGGACCAGTGACCAGCGAAAGTGACCAGTGACCAGTGACTAGCCAAATTGAGCAGTGACCAGTGACCAGTGACCAGTGACCAGTGACCAGGGACCAGTGACCAGGGACCAGTGACCAGTGACCAGTGACCAGTGACCAGGGACCAGTGACCAGTGACCAGTGACCAGTGACCAGTGACCAGTGACCAGTGACCAGCGAAATTGACCAGTGACCATTGACCAGTGACCAGTGACCAGTGACCAGTGACCAGTGACCAGTGACCAGTGACCAGTGACCAGCGAAAGTGACCAGGGACCAGTGACGAGTGACCTGTGACCAGTGACCAGTGACCAGTGACCAGTGACCAGTGACCAGTGACCAGTGACAAGTGACCAGTGACCAGTGACCAGTGACCAGCGACCAGTGACCAGTGACCATTGACCAGTGACCAGTGACCAGTGACCAGTGACCAGGGACCAGTGACCAGGGACCAGTGACCAGTGACCAGTGACCAGTGACCAGGGACCAGTGACCAGTGACCAGTGACCAGTGACCAGTGACCAGTGACCAGTGACCAGCGAAATTGACCAGTGACCATTGACCAGTGACCAGTGACCAGTGACCAGTGACCAGTGACCAGTGACCAGTGACCAGTGACCAGCGAAAGTGACCAGGGACCAGTGACGAGTGACCTGTGACCAGTGACCAGTGACCAGTGACCAGTGACCAGTGACCAGTGACCAGTGACCAGTGACCAGTGACCAGTGACCAGTGACCAGCGACCAGTGACCAGTGACCAGTGACCAGTGACCAGTGACCAGTGACCTGTGACCAGCGAAAGTGACCAGTGACCAGTGACCATTGACCAGCGACCAGTGACCAGTGACCAGTGACGAGTGACCAGTGACCAGTGACCAGTGACCAGTGACCAGTGACCAGCGAAAGTGACAAGTGACCAGTGACCTGTGAACAGTGACCAGCGAAATTGACCAGTTTCCAGTGACAAGTGATAAGTGACCAGTGACCAGTGACCAGCGAAAGTGACCAGTGAAAAGTGACCAGCGAAATTGACCAGTGACCATTGACCAGTGACCAGCGAAATTGACCAGTGACGAGGGACCAGTGACAAGTGACCAGTGAGAAGTGACCAGTGACCACTGACCAGTGACCAGTGACCAGCGACCAGTGAACAGTGACCCGTGACCAGGGACCAGTGACCAGCGAAAGTGACCAGTGACCAGTGACTAGCCAAATTGAGCAGTGACCAGTGACCAGTGACCAGTGACCAGTGACCAGGGACCAGTGACCAGGGACCAGTGACCAGTGACCAGTGACCAGTGACCAGGGACCAGTGACCAGTGACCAGTGACCAGTGACCAGTGACCAGTGACCAGTGACCAGTGACCAGTGACGAGTGACCTGTGACCAGTGACCAGTGACCAGTGACCAGTGACCAGTGACCAGCGAAAGTGACCAGGGACCAGTGACCAGTGACCAGTGACCAGTGACCAGTGACCAGTGACCAGTGACCAGCAAAATTGACCAGTGACCATTGACCAGTGACCAGTGACCAGTGACCAGTGACCAGTGACCAGTGACCAGTGACCAGTGACCAGTGACGAGTGACCTGTGACCCGTGACCAGGGACCAGTGACCAGCGAAAGTGACCAGGGACCAGTGACCAGTGACCAGTGACCAGTGACCAGTGACCAGTGACCAGTGACCAGCAAAATTGACCAGTGACCATTGACCAGTGACCAGTGACCAGTGACCAGTGACCAGTGACCAGTGACCAGTGACCAGTGACCAGTGACCAGTGACCAGTGACGAGTGACCTGTGACCAGTGACCAGTGACCAGTGACCAGTGACCAGTGACCAGTGACCAGTGACCAGTGACCAGTAACCAGTGACCAGCGACCAGTGACCAGTGACCCGTGACCAGGGACCAGTGACCAGCGAAAGTGACCAGTGACCAGTGACTAGCCAAATTGAGCAGTGACCAGTGACCAGTGACCAGTGACCAGTGACCAGGGACCAGTGACCAGGGACCAGTGACCAGTGACCAGTGACCCGTGACCAGGGACCAGTGACCAGTGACCAGTGACCAGTGACCAGTGACCAGTGACCAGTGACCAGTGACCAGTGACGAGTGACCTGTGACCAGTGACCAGTGACCAGTGACCAGTGACCAGTGACCAGCGAAAGTGACCAGGGACCAGTGACCAGTGACCAGTGACCAGTGACCAGTGACCAGTGACCAGTGACCAGCAAAATTGACCAGTGACCATTGACCAGTGACCAGTGACCAGTGACCAGTGACCAGTGACCAGTGACCAGTGACCAGTGACCAGTGACCAGTGACCAGTGACGAGTGACCTGTGACCAGTGACCAGTGACCAGTGACCAGTGACCAGTGACCAGCGAAAGTGACCAGTGACAAGTGACCAGTGACAAGTGACCAGTGACCAGTGACCAGTGACCAGCGAAAGTGACCAGTGACCAGCGAAGTCGACCAGGGACCAGTGACCACTGACCAGTGACCAGTGACCAGCGACCAGTGACCAGTGACCCGTGACCAGGGACCAGTGACCAGCGAAAGTGACCAGTGACCAGTGACTAGCCAAATTGAGCAGTGACCAGTGACCAGTGACCAGTGACCAGTGACCAGGGACCAGTGACCAGGGACCAGTGACCAGTGACCAGTGACCAGTGACCAGGGACCAGTGACCAGTGACCAGTGACCAGTGACCAGTGACCAGTGACCAGTGACCAGCGAAATTGACCAGTGACCATTGACCAGTGACCAGTGACCAGTGACCAGTGACCAGTGACCAGTGACCAGTGACCAGTGACCAGCGAAAGTGACCAGGGACCAGTGACGAGTGACCTGTGACCAGTGACCAGTGACCAGTGACCAGTGACCAGTGACCAGTGACCAGTGACAAGTGACCAGTGACCAGTGACCAGTGACCAGCGACCAGTGACCAGTGACCATTGACCAGTGACCAGTGACCAGTGACGAGTGACCTGTGACCAGTGACCAGTGACCAGTGACCAGTGACCAGTGACCAGTGACCAGTGACCAGTGACCAGTGACCAGTGACCAGTGACCAGTGACCAGTGACCAGCGAAAGTGACCAGGGACCAGTGACCAGTGACCAGTGACCAGTGACCAGTGACCAGTGACCAGCGAAATAGACCAGTGACCATTGACCAGTGACCAGTGACCAGTGACCAGTGACCAGTGACCAGCGACCAGTGACCAGTGACCAGTGACCAGTGACCAGTGACCAGCGACCAGTGACCAGTGACCAGTGACCAGTGACCAGTGACCAGTGACCAGTGACCATTAACCAGTGACCAGTGACCAGTGACCAGCGAAAGTGACCAGTGACAAGTGACCAGTGACAAGTGACCAGTGACCAGTGACCAGTGACCAGTGACCAGCGAAAGTGACCAGTGAACAGTGACCAGTGACAAGCGAAGTCGACCAGGGACCAGTGACCAGTGACCAGTGACCAGTGACCAGCGAAATTGACCAGTGACCATTGACCAGTGTCCAGTGACCAGTGACCAGCGACCAGTGACCAGTGACCAGTGACCAGTGACCAGTGACCAGTGACCAGTGACCAGTAACCAGTGACCAGTGACCAGTGACACGCGAAAGTGACCAGTGACAAGTGACCAGTGACAAGTGACCAGTGACCAGTGACCAGTGACCAGTGACCAGCGAAAGTGACCAGTGACCAGCGAAGTCGACCAGGGACCAGTGACCAGTGACCAGTGACCAGTGACCAGTGACCAGTGACCAGTGACCAGTGACCAGTGACCAGTGACGAGTGACCTGTGACCAGTGACCAGTGACCAGTGACCAGTGACCAGCGAAATTGACCATTGACCAGTGACCAGTGACCAGTGACCAGTGACCAGTGACCAGTGACCAGTGACCAGTGACCAGTGACCAGTGACCAGCGAAAGTGACCAGGGACCAGTGACCAGTGACCAGTGACCAGTGACCAGTGACCAGTGACCAGTGACCAGCGAAATTGACCAGTGACCAGTGACCAGTGACCAGTGACCAGTGACCAGTGACCAGTGACCAGTGACCAGTGACCAGTGACCAGTAACCAGTGACCAGTGACCAGTGACCAGCGAAAGTGACCAGTGACAAGTGACCAGTGACAAGTGACCAGTGACCAGTGACCAGTGACCAGTGACCAGCGAAAGTGACCAGTGAACAGTGACCAGTGACAAGCGAAGTCGACCAGGGACCAGTGACCAATGACCAGTGACCAGTGACCAGCGAAATTGACCAGTGACCATTGACCAGTGACCAGTGACCAGTGACCAGCGACCAGTGACCAGTGACCAGTGACCAGTGACCAGTGACCAGTGACCAGTGACCAGTAACCAGTGACCAGTGACCAGTGACACGCGAAAGTGACCAGTGACAAGTGACCAGTGACAAGTGACCAGTGACCAGTGACCAGTGACCAGTGACCAGCGAAAGTGACCAGTGACCAGCGAAGTCGACCAGGGACCAGTGACCAGTGACCAGTGACCAGTGACCAGTGACCAGTGACCAGTGACCAGTGACCAGTGACCAGTGACGAGTGACCTGTGACCAGTGACCAGTGACCAGTGACCAGTGACCAGCGAAATTGACCATTGACCAGTGACCAGTGACCAGTGACCAGTGACCAGTGACCAGTGACCAGTGACCAGTGACCAGTGACCAGTGACCAGTGACCAGCGAAAGTGACCAGGGACCAGTGACCAGTGACCAGTGACCAGTGACCAGTGACCAGTGACCAGTGACCAGCGAAATTGACCAGTGACCATTGACCAGTGACCAGTGACCAGTGACCAGTGACCAGTGACCAGTGACCAGTGACCAGTGACCAGTGACCAGTGACCAGTGACCAGTGACGAGTGACCTGTGACCAGTGACCAGTGACCAGTGACCAGTGACCAGCGAAATTGACCATTGACCATTGACCAGTGACCAGTGACCAGTGACCAGTGACCAGTGACCAGCGACCAGTGACCAGTGACCAGTGACCAGTGACCAGTGACCAGTGACCAGTGACCAGTGACCAGTGACCAGTGACCAGTGACCAGCGAAAGTGACCAGTGACCAGTGACCAGTGACCAGCGAAATCGACCAGTGACCAGTGACCAGAGACCAGTGACTAGCCAAATTGACCAGTGACCAGTGACCAGTGACCTGTGACCAGCGAAAGTAACCAGTGACCAGTAACCAGTGACCAGTGACCAGTGACCAGCGAAATTGACCAGTTTCCAGTGACAAGTGATAAGTGACCAGTGACCAGTGACCAGCGAAAGTGACCAGTGAAAAGTGACCAGCGAAATTGACCAGTGACCATTGACCAGTGACCAGCGAAAGTGACCAGTGACGAGGGACCAGTGACAAGTGACCAGTGAGAAGTGACCAGTGACCACTGACCAGTGACCAGTGACCAGCGACCAGTGACCAGTGACCCGTGACCAGGGACCAGTGACCAGCGAAAGTGACCAGTGACCAGTGACTAGCCAAATTGAGCAGTGACCAGTGACCAGTGACCAGTGACCAGTGACCAGTGACCAGTGACCAGTGACCAGTGACCAGTGACCAGTGACCAGTGACCAGTGACCAGCGACCAGTGACCAGTGACCAGTGACCAGTGACCAGTGACCAGTGACCTGTGACCAGCGAAAGTGACCAGTGACCAGTGACCATTGACCAGCGACCAGTGACCAGTGACCAGTGACGAGTGACCAGTGACCAGTGACCAGTGACCAGTGACCAGTGACCAGCGAAAGTGACAAGTGACCAGTGACCTGTGAACAGTGACCAGCGAAATTGACCAGTTTCCAGTGACAAGTGATAAGTGACCAGTGACCAGTGACCAGCGAAAGTGACCAGTGAAAAGTGACCAGCGAAATTGACCAGTGACCATTGACCAGTGACCAGCGAAATTGACCACTGACGAGGGACCAGTGACAAGTGACCAGTGAGAAGTGACCAGTGACCACTGACCAGTGACCAGTGACCAGCGACCAGTGACCAGTGACCCGTGACCAGGGACCAGTGACCAGCGAAAGTGACCAGTGACCAGTGACTAGCCAAATTGAGCAGTGACCAGTGACCAGTGACCAGTGACCAGTGACCAGGGACCAGTGACCAGGGACCAGTGACCAGTGACCAGTGACCAGTGACCAGGGACCAGTGACCAGTGACCAGTGACCAGTGACCAGTGACCAGTGGCCAGTGACCAGCGACCAGTGACCAGTGACCAGTGACCAGTGACCAGTGACGAGTGACCTGTGACCAGTGACCAGTGACCAGTGACCAGTGACCAGCGAAATTGACCAGTGACCATTGACCAGTGACCAGTGACCAGTGACCAGTGACCAGTGACCAGTGACCAGTGACCAGTGACCAGTGACCAGTGACCAGTGACCAGTGACGAGTGACCTGTGACCAGTGACCAGTGACCAGTGACCAGTGACCAGTGACCAGTGACCAGTGACCAGTGACCAGTGACCAGTAACCAGTGACCAGTGACCAGTGACCAGCGAAAGTGACCAGTGACAAGTGACCAGTGACAAGTGACCAGTGACCAGTGACCAGTGACCAGCGAAAGTGACCAGTGACCAGCGAAGTCGACCAGGGACCAGTGACCACTGACCAGTGACCAGTGACCAGCGACCAGTGACCAGTGACCCGTGACCAGGGACCAGTGACCAGCGAAAGTGACCAGTGACCAGTGACTAGCCAAATTGAGCAGTGACCAGTGACCAGTGACCAGTGACCAGTGACCAGGGACCAGTGACCAGGGACCAGTGACCAGTGACCAGTGACCAGTGACCAGGGACCAGTGACCAGTGACCAGTGACCAGTGACCAGTGACCAGTGACCAGCGAAATTGACCAGTGACCATTGACCAGTGACCAGTGACCAGTGACCAGTGACCAGTGACCAGTGACCAGTGACCAGTGACCAGCGAAAGTGACCAGGGACCAGTGACGAGTGACCTGTGACCAGTGACCAGTGACCAGTGACCAGTGACCAGTGACCAGTGACCAGTGACCAGTGACCAGCGAAAGTGACCAGGGACCAGTGACCAGTGACCAGTGACCAGTGACCAGTGACCAGTGACCAGTGACCAGCGAAATAGACCAGTGACCATTGACCAGTGACCAGTGACCAGTGACCAGTGACCAGTGACCAGCGACCAGTGACCAGTGACCAGTGACCAGTGACCAGTGACCAGCGACCAGTGACCAGTGACCAGTGACCAGTGACCAGTGACCAGTGACCAGTGACCAGTAACCAGTGACCAGTGACCAGTGACCAGCGAAAGTGACCAGTGACAAGTGACCAGTGACAAGTGACCAGTGACCAGTGACCAGTGACCAGTGACCAGCGAAAGTGACCAGTGAACAGTGACCAGTGACAAGCGAAGTCGACCAGGGACCAGTGACCAGTGACCAGTGACCAGTGACCAGCGAAATTGACCAGTGACCATTGACCAGTGACCAGTGACCAGTGACCAGCGACCAGCGACCAGTGACCAGTGACCAGTGACCAGTGACCAGTGACCAGTGAGCAGTAACCAGTGACCAGTGACCAGTGACACGCGAAAGTGACCAGTGACAAGTGACCAGTGACAAGTGACCAGTGACCAGTGACCAGTGACCAGTGACCAGTGACCAGCGAAAGTGACCAGTGACCAGCGAAGTCGACCAGGGACCAGTGACCAGTGACCAGTGACCAGTGACCAGTGACCAGTGACCAGTGACCAGTGACCAGTGACCAGTGACCAGTGACGAGTGACCTGTGACCAGTGACCAGTGACCAGTGACCAGTGACCAGCGAAATTGACCATTGACCAGTGACCAGTGACCAGTGACCAGTGACCAGTGACCAGTGACCAGTGACCAGTGACCAGTGACCAGCGAAAGTGACCAGGGACCAGTGACCAGTGACCAGTGACCAGTGACCAGTGACCAGTGACCAGTGACCAGCGAAATTGACCAGTGACCATTGACCAGTGACCAGTGACCAGTGACCAGTGACCAGTGACCAGTGACCAGTGACCAGTGACCAGTGACCAGTGACCAGTGACCAGTGACGAGTGACCTGTGACCAGTGACCAGTGACCAGTGACCAGTGACCAGCGAAATTGACCATTGACCATTGACCAGTGACCAGTGACCAGTGACCAGTGACCAGTGACCAGCGACCAGTGACCAGTGACCAGTGACCAGTGACCAGTGACCAGTGACCAGTGACCAGTGACCAGTGACCAGTGACCAGTGACCAGCGAAAGTGACCAGTGACCAGTGACCAGTGACCAGCGAAATCGACCAGTGACCAGTGACCAGAGACCAGTGACTAGCCAAATTGACCAGTGACCAGTGACCAGTGACCTGTGACCAGCGAAAGTAACCAGTGACCAGTAACCAGTGACCAGTGACCAGTGACCAGCGAAATTGACCAGTTTCCAGTGACAAGTGATAAGTGACCAGTGACCAGTGACCAGCGAAAGTGACCAGTGAAAAGTGACCAGCGAAATTGACCAGTGACCATTGACCAGTGACCAGCGAAAGTGACCAGTGACGAGGGACCAGTGACAAGTGACCAGTGAGAAGTGACCAGTGACCACTGACCAGTGACCAGTGACCAGCGACCAGTGACCAGTGACCCGTGACCAGGGACCAGTGACCAGCGAAAGTGACCAGTGACCAGTGACTAGCCAAATTGAGCAGTGACCAGTGACCAGTGACCAGTGACCAGTGACCAGTGACCAGTGACCAGTGACCAGGGACCAGGGACCAGTGACCAGTGACCAGTGACCAGTGACCAGTGACCAGCGAAAGTGACCAGGGACCAGTAACCAGTGACCAGTGACCAGTGACCAGTGACCAGTGACCAGCGAAATTGACCAGTGACCATTGACCAGTGACCAGTGACCAGTGACCAGCGACCAGTGACCAGTGACCAGTGACCAGTGACCAGTAACCAGTGACCAGTGACCAGTGACCAGCGAAATCGACCAGGGACCAGTGACCAGTGACCAGTGACCAGTGACCAGTGACCAGCGAAATTGACCAGTGACCATTGACCAGTGACCAGTGACCAGTGACCAGTGACCAGTGACCAGCGACCAGTGACCAGTGACCAGTGACCAGTGACCAGTGACGAGTGACCTGTGACCAGTGACCAGTGACCAGTGACCAGTGACCAGTGACCAGTGACGAGTGACCTGTGACCAGTGACCAGTGACCAGTGACCAGTGACCAGCGAAATTGACCATTGACCAGTGACCAGTGACCAGTGACCAGTGACCAGTGACCAGTGACCAGTGACCAGTGTCCAGCGACCAGTGACCAGTGACCAGTGACCAGTGACCAGTGACCAGTGACCTGTGACCAGCGAAAGTGACCAGTGACCAGTGACCATTGACCAGCGACCAGTGACCAGTGACCAGTGACGAGTGACCAGTGACCAGTGACCAGTGACCAGTGACCAGTGACCAGCGAAAGTGACAAGTATCTCCAACGCACTCCTCGGGGTGATGCAAGACTACCTCCGAGATAGGCGCGCGATAATCCACGCGGACGATGGGATTGTGGATATCAACGTAACTGCGGGGGTACCACAGGGTTCGGTGCTGGGACCGTTCCTCTGGAACGCTGTATATGATGGTGTCCTGGAGGAGGTGAACCGGCTCCGTAATACGGAAGCGGTTGCATATGCGGACGACCTGGCCATCCTGTTCACCGCGAGGGATGCAAATCAGATGGAGTCACTCATGCGAAATGCAATGGAGGTAATAACCCGCTGGTTCGAAAGAACTGGACTGCAGATCGCCAGGGATAAGACTGAGATTATCTTTCTTAGAGGGAACAAGTCTGGAAATATTACCAGTATGTACCTCTTTGAGGAGACTGTCCCTATCAAAAAGGAGGTCAGATACCTGGGAGTCGTTCTGGACTCCCAGAGAAACTTTAGACCTCACCTGAAGGGGGTAATTGACAGAGCGGACATTGTAGTGGGGGCTCTGGGTAAGCTGTTACCAAATACGAGAGGGCCGTCCCAGCGATCAAGGGTACTATACTATACGGTCTGGGAATCAATTCTGATGTATGCCTGTCCGGTATGGTCGCCAACCCTGGCGATTCGAGCTAGGAGGGATTTAATTAGGAGGGCCCAAAGAGCTGCATTGATAAGGACGACCACCGCCTATCGGACTGTGTCTTTTCATGCCTTGTGCGTGTTATCTGGCAATATGCCGATTGACGTTAAGGCTGGCATGTGGAGGGAGATCTTTATTAGAAAGGACAAAGATAAGAGGGACCCGCTGTACAGAGGAAATATACAGACCCTGAAAGACAGGGAGAAAACCCATCGGAAGGCGGCATTGGAGAGCGCCTTGAGTGCATGGCAGGAAGAGTGGGTGGGGATCCCCCAATCTAATTGGACTAGAAGACTAGTCAACTCGGTGGGGACTTTCTCGGGCGAGAATCGCAAGATCTTTGGCATGGACTACCACACCATGCAAATCCTTACTGGGCATGGTGCTTTCCAGGCCTTCAAGGAAAGGATCGGCAAGGCGAGAAGTGATAGGTGCCTGGATTGCCGTGAGATAGTCAGGGATGATGCAGAACATGTGCTAATAACATGTCCCACGTACGAGGAGCAAAGGAGGGCCCTGAAAATGATAATAGGGGAGGACCTCAATGTGGACACAGTGATGGAATGTGCCACGAAAAATGAGCAAACTTGGGCGGCCTTTAGACGCTTCTCCGCTGAGACGATGAGGGATAGGGAGGAGAAAGAGAGGATCTTAGAGAAGAGCGCGAGGGAAGAGCGCGTGCGTATAAGAAAGGAGGAGATGGCCCTGAGGAAGAGGAAGAGGAGGAGAAATAGGCTGACCAGTGCTGGGAAAAGAAAAAGAAATGTGCAGGGCACTACAGGGTCGAAACGCCAGAGAATACAGAGACCAGATGACGGTATCATATAGATCACGATATGGCATAAAAAATGGAGGAATGGTTCAGCAATAGGAACCTTTGGAGGCTCACTGCGTAAAGCACGACAGAGGAAAGTAGTCTAGTCAAGTTCTCCGAAGTCTAAGGTGAAGCATAAAGGAGCCATTTAAAGAGGGGACCGGGTGGGTAGTTCTCCATCTCGATGGGAACCCCCACGAAGCTGCGGTAATGCCCGTGGTTTTGTGCACAATGCACCTTTTCCTCTCTTGGGGGGGTTTTTAGTGGGTAGTCCGCCTATTTGGCTGGGAGTCCCACATAACCCGGCGGTTAACCGGGTATGCATCAAGCATTTTCCCCCCTAAAAAAAAAAAAAAAAAAAAAAAAAAAAAAAAGTGACCAGTGACCAGCGAAAGTGACCAGGGACCAGTGACCAGTGACCAGTGACCAGTGACCAGTGACCAGTGACCAGTGACCAGCGAAATAGACCAGTGACCATTGACCAGTGACCAGTGACCAGTGACCAGTGACCAATGACCAGCGACCAGTGACCAGTGACCAGTGACCAGTGACCAGTGACCAGCGACCAGTGACCAGTGACCAGTGACCAGTGACCAGTGACCAGTGACCAGTGACCAGTAACCAGTGACCAGTGACCAGTGACCAGCGAAAGTGACCAGTGACAAGTGACCAGTGACAAGTGACCAGTGACCAGTGACCAGTGACCAGCGAAAGTGACCAGTGACCAGCGAAGTCGACCAGGGACCAGTGACCACTGACCAGTGACCAGTGACCAGCGACCAGTGACCAGTGACCCGTGACCAGGGACCAGTGACCAGCGAAAGTGACCAGTGACCAGTGACTAGCCAAATTGAGCAGTGACCAGTGACCAGTGACCAGTGACCAGTGACCAGGGACCAGTGACCAGTGACCAGTGACCAGCGAAATTGACCAGTGACCATTGACCAGTGACCAGTGACCAGTGACCAGTGACCAGTGACCAGTGACCAGTGACCAGTGACCAGCGAAAGTGACCAGGGACCAGTGACGAGTGACCTGTGACCAGTGACCAGTGACCAGTGACCAGTGACCAGTGACCAGTGACCAGTGACCAGTGACCAGTGACCAGCGAAAGTGACCAGGGACCAGTGACCAGTGACCAGTGACCAGTGACCAGTGACCAGTGACCAGCGAAATAGACCAGTGACCATTGACCAGTGACCAGTGACCAGTGACCAGTGACCAGTGACCAGCGAAATAGACCAGTGACCAGTGACCAGTGACCAGTGACCAGCGACCAGTGACCAGTGACCAGTGACCAGTGACCAGTGACCAGTGACCAGTGACCAGTAACCAGTGACCAGTGACCAGTGACCAGCGAAAGTGACCAGTGACAAGTGACCAGTGACAAGTGACCAGTGACCAGTGACCAGTGACCAGTGACCAGCGAAAGTGACCAGTGAACAGTGACCAGTGACAAGCGAAGTCGACCAGGGACCAGTGACCAGTGACCAGTGACCAGTGACCAGCGAAATTGACCAGTGACCATTGACCAGTGACCAGTGACCAGTGACCAGCGACCAGTGACCAGCGACCAGTGACCAGTGACCAGTGACCAGTGACCAGCGAAATTCACCAGTTTCCAGTGACCAGTGATAAGTGACCAGTGACCAGTGACCAGCGAAAGTGACCAGTGAACAGTGACCAGCGAAATTGACCAGTGACCATTGACCAGTGACCAGCGAAAGTGACCAGTGACGAGTGACCAGTGACAAGTGACCAGTGAGAAGTGACCAGTGACCACTGACCAGTGACCAGTGACCAGTGACCAGTGACCAGCGAAAGTGACCAGTGACAAGTGACCAGTGACAAGTGACCAGTGACCAGTGACCAGTGACCAGTGACCAGCGAAAGTGACCAGTGACCATTGACCAGTGACCAGTGACCAGTGACCAGTGACCAGTGACCAGTGACCAGCGACCAGTGACCAGTGACCAGTGACCAGTGACCAGTAACCAGTGACCAGTGACCAGTGACCAGTGACCAGCGAAATCGATCAGGGACCAGTGACCAGTGACCAGTGACCAGTGACCAGCGAAATTGACCAGTGACCATTGACCAGTGACCAGTGACCAGTGACCAGTGACCAGTGACCAGTGACCAGCGACCACTGACCAGTGACCAGTGACCAGTGACCAGTGACGAGTGACCTGTGACCAGTGACCAGTGACCAGTGACCAGTGACCAGTGACCAGTGACCAGTGACCAGTGACGAGTGACCTGTGACCAGTGACCAGTGACCAGTGACCAGTGACCAGCGAAATTGACCATTGACCAGTGACCAGTGACCAGTGACCAGTGACCAGTGACCAGTGACCAGTGACCAGCGACCAGTGACCAGTGACCAGTGACCAGTGACCAGTGACCAGTGACCAGTGACCAGTGACCTGTGACCAGCGAAAGTGACCAGTGACCAGTGACCATTGACCAGCGACCAGTGACCAGTGACCAGTGACGAGTGACCAGTGACCAGTGACCAGTGACCAGTGACCAGCGAAAGTGACAAGTGACCAGTGACCAGTGACCAGCGAAAGTGACCAGTGACGAGGGACCAGTGACCACTGACCAGTGACCAGTGACCAACGACCAGTGACCAGTGACCCGTGACCAGGGACCAGTGAACAGCGAAAGTGACCAGTGACCAGTGACTAGCCAAATTGAGCAGTGTCCAGTGACCAGTGACCAGCGAAAGTGACCAGTGACGAGTGACCAGTGACAAGTGACCAGTGAGAAGCGACCAGTGACCAGTGACCAGTGACCAGCGAAAGTGACCAGTGACCATTGACCAGTGACCAGCGAAAGTGACCAGTGACGAGTGACCAGTGACAAGTGACCAGTGAGAAGCGACCAGTGACCAGTGACCAGTGACCAGCGAAAGTGACCAGTGACCAGTGAACAGTGACCAGCGAAATTCACCAGTTTCCAGTGACCAGTGATAAGTGACCAGTGACCAGTGACCAGCGAAAGTGACCAGTGAACAGTGACCAGCGAAATTGACCAGTGACCATTGACCAGTGACCAGCGAAAGTGACCAGTGACGAGTGACCAGTGACAAGTGACCAGTGAGAAGTGACCAGTGACCACTGACCAGTGACCAGTGACCAGTGACCAGTGACCAGCGAAAGTGACCAGTGACAAGTGACCAGTGACAAGTGACCAGTGACCAGTGACCAGTGACCAGTGACCAGCGAAAGTGACCAGTGACCATTGACCAGTGACCAGTGACCAGTGACCAGTGACCAGTGACCAGTGACCAGCGACCAGTGACCAGTGACCAGTGACCAGTGACCAGTAACCAGTGACCAGTGACCAGTGACCAGTGACCAGCGAAATCGATCAGGGACCAGTGACCAGTGACCAGTGACCAGTGACCAGCGAAATTGACCAGTGACCATTGACCAGTGACCAGTGACCAGTGACCAGTGACCAGTGACCAGTGACCAGCGACCACTGACCAGTGACCAGTGACCAGTGACCAGTGACGAGTGACCTGTGACCAGTGACCAGTGACCAGTGACCAGTGACCAGTGACCAGTGACCAGTGACCAGTGACGAGTGACCTGTGACCAGTGACCAGTGACCAGTGACCAGTGACCAGCGAAATTGACCATTGACCAGTGACCAGTGACCAGTGACCAGTGACCAGTGACCAGTGACCAGTGACCAGCGACCAGTGACCAGTGACCAGTGACCAGTGACCAGTGACCAGTGACCAGTGACCAGTGACCTGTGACCAGCGAAAGTGACCAGTGACCAGTGACCATTGACCAGCGACCAGTGACCAGTGACCAGTGACGAGTGACCAGTGACCAGTGACCAGTGACCAGTGACCAGCGAAAGTGACAAGTGACCAGTGACCAGTGACCAGCGAAAGTGACCAGTGACGAGGGACCAGTGACCACTGACCAGTGACCAGTGACCAACGACCAGTGACCAGTGACCCGTGACCAGGGACCAGTGAACAGCGAAAGTGACCAGTGACCAGTGACTAGCCAAATTGAGCAGTGTCCAGTGACCAGTGACCAGCGAAAGTGACCAGTGACGAGTGACCAGTGACAAGTGACCAGTGAGAAGCGACCAGTGACCAGTGACCAGTGACCAGCGAAAGTGACCAGTGACCAGTGAACAGTGACCAGCGAAATTCACCAGTTTCCAGTGACCAGTGATAAGTGACCAGTGACCAGTGACCAGCGAAAGTGACCAGTGAACAGTGACCAGCGAAATTGACCAGTGACCATTGACCAGTGACCAGCGAAAGTGACCAGTGACGAGTGACCAGTGACAAGTGACCAGTGAGAAGTGACCAGTGACCACTGACCAGTGACCAGTGACCAGTGACCAGTGACCAGCGAAAGTGACCAGTGACAAGTGACCAGTGACAAGTGACCAGTGACCAGTGACCAGTGACCAGTGACCAGCGAAAGTGACCAGTGACCATTGACCAGTGACCAGTGACCAGTGACCAGTGACCAGTGACCAGTGACCAGTGACCAGTGACCAGCGACCAGTGACCAGTGACCAGTGACCAGTGACCAGTAACCAGTGACCAGTGACCAGTGACCAGTGACCAGCGAAATCGACCAGGGACCAGTGACCAGTGACCAGTGGCCAGTGACCAGCGAAATTGACCAGTGACCATTGACCAGTGACCAGTGACCAGTGACCAGTGACCAGTGACCAGTGACCAGTGACCAGTGACCAGTGACCAGTGACCAGTGACCAGTGACCAGTGACCAGTGACGAGTGACCTGTGACCAGTGACCAGTGACCAGTGACCAGTGACCAGCGAAATTGACCATTGACCATTGACCAGTGACCAGTGACCAGTGACCAGTGACCAGTGACCAGTGACCAGTGACCAGTGACCAGTGACCAGCGACCAGTGACCAGTGACCAGTGACCAGTGACCAGTGACCAGTGACCAGTGACCAGTGACCTGTGACCAGCGAAAGTGACCAGTGACCAGTGACCATTGACCAGCGACCAGTGACCAGTGACCAGTGACGAGTGACCAGTGACCAGTGACCAGTGACCAGTGACCAGCGAAAGTGACAAGTGACCAGTGACCAGTGACCAGCGAATGTGACCAGTGACGAGGGACCAGTGACAAGTGACCAGTGAGAAGTGACCAGTGACCACTGACCAGTGACCAGTGACCAGCGACCAGTGACCAGTGACCCGTGACCAGGGACCAGTGACCAGCGAAAGTGACCAGTGACCAGTGACTAGCCAAATTGAGCAGTGTCCAGTGACCAGTGACCAGTGACCAGTGACCAGTGACCAGTGACCAGTGACCAGTGACCAGGGACCAGTGACCAGTGACCAGTGACCAGTGACCAGGGACCAGTGACCAGTGACCAGTGACCAGTGACCAGTGACCAGTGACCAGTGACCAGCGAAATTGACCAGTGACCAGTGACCAGTGACCAGTGACCAGTGACCAGTGACCAGTGACCAGTGACCAGTGACCAGCGAAATTGACCAGTGACCAGTGACCAGTGACCAGCGAAATTGACCAGTGACCATTGACCAGTGACCAGTGACCAGTGACCAGTGACCAGTGACCAGCGACCAGTGACCAGTGACCAGTGACCAGTGACCAGTGACCAGTGACGAGTGACCTGTGACCAGTGACCAGTGACCAGTGACCAGTGACCAGTGACCAGTGACCAGTGACCAGTGACCAGTGACCAGTGACCAGTGACCAGTGACCAGTGACCAGTGACCAGCGAAAGTGACCAGGGACCAGTGACCAGTGACCAGTGACCAGTGACCAGTCACCAGTGACCAGTGACCATCGAAATTGACCAGTGACCATTGACCAGTGACCAGTGACCAGTGACCAGTGACCAGTGACCAGTGACCAGTGACCAGTGACCAGCGACCAGTGACCAGTGACCAGTGACCAGTGACAAGTGATAAGTGACCAGTGACCAGTGACCAGCGAAAGTGACCAGTGAAAAGTGACCAGCGAAATTGACCAGTGACCATTGACCAGTGACCAGCGAAAGTGACCAGCGACGAGGGACCAGTGACAAGTGACCAGTGAGAAGTGACCAGTGACCACTGACCAGTGACCAGTGACCAGCGACCAGTGACCAGTGACCCGTGACCAGGGACCAGTGACCAGCGAAAGTGACCAGTGACCAGTGACTAGCCAAATTGAGCAGTGTCCAGTGACCAGTGACCAGTGACCAGTGACCAGTGACCAGTGACCAGTGACCAGTGACCAGTGACCAGGGACCAGTGACCAGTGACCAGTGACCAGTGACCAGGGACCAGTGACCAGTGACCAGTAACCAGTGACCAGTGACCAGTGACCAGTGACCAGTGACCAGTGACCAGTGACCAGTGACCAGTGACCAGCGACCAGTGACCAGTGACCAGTGACCAGTGACGAGTGACCTGTGACCAGTGACCAGTGACCAGTGACCAGTGACCAGTGACCAGTGACCAGTGACCAGTGACCAGCGAAAGTGACCAGGGACCAGTGACCAGTGACCAGTGACCAGTGACCAGTGACCAGTGACCAGCGAAATAGACCAGTGACCATTGACCAGTGACCAGTGACCAGTGACCAGTGACCAGTGACCAGCGACCAGTGACCAGTGACCAGTGACCAGTGACCAGTGACCAGCGACCAGTGACCAGTGACCAGCGAAAGTGACCAGTGACCAGTGACCAGTGACCAGTGACCAGCGAAATAGACCAGTGACCATTGACCAGTGACCAGTGACCAGTGACCAGTGACCAGTGACCAGCGACCAGTGACCAGTGACCAGTGACCAGTGACCAGTGACCAGTAACCAGTGACCAGTGACCAGTGACCAGCGAAATCGACCAGGGACCAGTGACCAGTGACCAGTGACCAGTGACCAGTGACCAGCGAAATTGACCAGTGACCATTGACCAGTGACCAGTGACCAGGGACCAGTGACCAGTGACCAGTGACCAGTGACCAGTGACCAGTGACCAGTGACCAGTGACCAGCGAAATTGACCAGTGACCATTGACCAGTGACCAGTGACCAGTGACCAGTGACCAGTGACCAGTGTCCAGTGACCAGTGACCAGCGACCAGTGACCAGTGACCAGTGACCAGTGACCAGTAACCAGTGACCAGTGACCAGTGACCAGCGAAATCGACCAGGGACCAGTGACCAGTGACCAGTGACCAGTGACCAGTGACCAGTGACCAGCGAAATTGACCAGTGACCATTGACCAGTGACCAGTGACCAGTGACCAGTGACCAGTGACCAGTGACCAGCGACCAGTGACCAGTGACCAGTGACCAGTGACCAGTGACGAGTGACCTGTGACCAGTGACCAGTGACCAGTGACCAGTGACCAGTGACCAGTGACGAGTGACCTGTGACCAGTGACCAGTGACCAGTGACCAGTGACCAGTGACCAGTGACCAGTGACCAGTGACCAGTGACCAGCGAAAGTGACCAGGGACCAGTGACCAGTGACCAGTGACCAGTGACCAGCGAAATAGACCAGTGACCATTGACCAGTGACCAGTGACCAGTGACCAGCGACCAGTGACCAGTGACCAGTGACCAGTGACCAGTGACCAGCGACCAGTGACCAGTGACCAGTAACCAGTGACCAGTGACCAGTGACCAGTGACCAGTGACCAGTAACCAGTGACCAGTGACCAATGACCAGCGAAAGTGACCAGTGACAAGTGACCAGTGACCAGTGACCAGCGAAAGTGACCAGTGACCAGTGACCAGTGACAAGCGAAGTCGACCAGGGACCAGTGACCAGTGACCAGTGACCAGTGACCAGTGACCAGTGACCAGTGACCAGTGACCAGCGAAATTGACCAGTGACCATTGACCAGTGACCAGTGACCAGTGACCAGTGACCAGTGACCAGTGACCAGCGACCAGTGACCAGTGACCAGTGACCAGTGACCAGTGACCAGTGACCAGTCACCAGTGACCAGCGAAATTGACCAGTGACCATTGACCAGTGACCAGTGACCAGTGACCAGTGACCAGTGACCAGTGACCAGTGACCTGTGACCAGCGAAAGTGACCAGTGACCAGTGACCATTGACCAGCGACCAGTGACCAGTGACCAGTGACGAGTGACCAGTGACCAGTGACCAGTGACCAGTGACCAGCGAAAGTGACAAGTGACCAGTGACCAGTGACCAGTGACCAGTGACCAGTGACCAGCGAAAGTGACCAGTGACCTGTGAACAGTGACCAGCGAAATTGACCAGTTTCCAGTGACAAGTGATAAGTGACCAGTGACCAGTGACCAGCGAAAGTGACCAGTGAACAGTGACCAGCGAAATTGACCAGTGACCATTGACCAGTGAGCAGCGAACGTGACCAGTGACGAGTGACCAGTGACAAGTGACCAGTGAGAAGCGACCAGTGACCAGTGACCAGTGACCAGCGAAAGTGACCAGTGACCAGTGAACAGTGACCAGCGAAATTCACCAGTTTCCAGTGACCAGTGATAAGTGAACAGTGACCAGTGACCAGCGAAAGTGACCAGTGAACAGTGACCAGCGAAATTGACCAGTGACCATTGACCAGTGACCAGCGAAAGTGACCAGTGACGAGTGACCAGTGACAAGTGACCAGTGAGAAGTGACCAGTGACCACTGACCAGTGACCAGTGACCAGTGACCAGTGACCAGCGAAAGTGACCAGTGACAAGTGACCAGTGACAAGTGACCAGTGACCAGTGACCAGTGACCAGTGACCAGCGAAAGTGACCAGTGACCATTGACCAGTGACCAGTGACCAGTGACCAGTGACCAGTGACCAGTGACCAGTGACCAGTGACCAGCGACCAGTGACCAGTGACCAGTGACCAGTGACCAGTAACCAGTGACCAGTGACCAGTGACCAGTGACCAGCGAAATCGACCAGGGACCAGTGACCAGTGACCAGTGACCAGTGACCAGTGACCAGCGAAATTGACCAGTGACCATTGACCAGTGACCAGTGACCAGTGACCAGTGACCAGTGACCAGTGACCAGCGACCACTGACCAGTGACCAGTGACCAGTGACCAGTGACGAGTGACCTGTGACCAGTGACCAGTGACCAGTGACCAGTGACCAGTGACCAGTGACCAGTGACCAGTGACCAGTGACCAGTGACGAGTGACCTGTGACCAGTGACCAGTGACCAGTGACCAGTGACCAGCGAAATTGACCATTGACCAGTGACCAGTGACCAGTGACCAGTGACCAGTGACCAGTGACCAGTGACCAGTGACCAGTGACCAGCGACCAGTGACCAGTGACCAGTGACCAGTGACCAGTGACCAGTGACCAGTGACCAGTGACCTGTGACCAGCGACCAGTGACCAGTGACCAGTGACCAGTGACCAGTGACCAGTGACCAGTGACCAGTGACCTGTGACCAGCGAAAGTGACCAGTGACCAGTGACCATTGACCAGCGACCAGTGACCAGTGACCAGTGACGAGTGACCAGTGACCAGTGACCAGTGACCAGTGACCAGCGAAAGTGACAAGTGACCAGTGACCAGTGACCAGCGAAAGTGACCAGTGACGAGGGACCAGTGACAAGTGACCAGTGAGAAGTGACCAGTGACCACTGACCAGTGACCAGTGACCAGCGACCAGTGACCAGTGACCCGTGACCAGGGACCAGTGACCAGCGAAAGTGACCAGTGACCAGTGACTAGCCAAATTGAGCAGTGTCCAGTGACCAGTGACCAGTGACCAGTGACCAGTGACCAGTGACCAGTGACCAGTGACCAGTGACCAGTGACCAGTGACCAGCGACCAGTGACCAGTGACCAGTGACCAGTGACCAGTGACCAGTGACCAGTGACCAGTGACCAGTAACCAGTGACCAGTGACCAATGACCAGCGAAAGTGACCAGTGACAAGTGACCAGTGACAAGTGACCAGTGACCAGCGAAAGTGACCAGTGACCAGTGACCAGTGACAAGCGAAGTCGACCAGGGACCAGTGACCAGTGACCAGTGACCAGTGACCAGTGACCAGTGACCAGTGACCAGTGACCAGCGAAATTGACCAGTGACCATTGACCAGTGACCAGTGACCAGTGACCAGTGACCAGTGACCAGCGACCAGTGACCAGTGACCAGTGACCAGTGACCAGTGACCAGTGACCAGTCACCAGTGACCAGCGAAATTGACCAGTGACCATTGACCAGTGACCAGTGACCAGTGACCAGTGACCAGTGACCAGTGACCAGTGACCTGTGACCAGCGAAAGTGACCAGTGACCAGTGACCATTGACCAGCGACCAGTGACCAGTGACCAGTGACGAGTGACCAGTGACCAGTGACCAGTGACCAGTGACCAGCGAAAGTGACAAGTGACCAGTGACCAGTGACCAGTGACCAGTGACCAGTGACCAGCGAAAGTGACCAGTGACCTGTGAACAGTGACCAGCGAAATTGACCAGTTTCCAGTGACAAGTGATAAGTGACCAGTGACCAGTGACCAGCGAAAGTGACCAGTGAACAGTGACCAGCGAAATTGACCAGTGACCATTGACCAGTGACCAGCGAAAGTGACCAGTGACGAGTGACCAGTGAGAAGTGACCAGTGAGAAGTGACCAGTGACCACTGACCAGTGACCAGTGACCAGTGACCAGTGACCAGCGAAAGTGACCAGTGACAAGTGACCAGTGACAAGTGACCAGTGACCAGTGACCAGTGACCAGTGACCAGCGAAAGTGACCAGTGACCATTGACCAGTGACCAGTGACCAGTGACCAGTGACCAGTGACCAGTGACCAGTGACCAGCGACCAGTGACCAGTGACCAGTGACCAGTGACCAGTAACCAGTGACCAGTGACCAGTGACCAGTGACCAGCGAAATCGACCAGGGACCAGTGACCAGTGACCAGTGACCAGTGACCAGTGACCAGCGAAATTGACCAGTGACCATTGACCAGTGACCAGTGACCAGTGACCAGTGACCAGTGACCAGTGACCAGCGACCACTGACCAGTGACCAGTGACGAGTGACCTGTGACCAGTGACCAGTGACCAGTGACCAGTGACCAGTGACCAGTGACCAGTGACCAGTGACGAGTGACCTGTGACCAGTGACCAGTGACCAGTGACCAGTGACCAGCGAAATTGACCATTGACCAGTGACCAGTGACCAGTGACCAGTGACCAGTGACCAGTGACCAGTGACCAGTGACCAGTGACCAGCGACCAGTGACCAGTGACCAGTGACCAGTGACCAGTGACCAGTGACCAGTGACCAGTGACCTGTGACCAGCGACCAGTGACCAGTGACCAGTGACCAGTGACCAGTGACCAGTGACCAGTGACCAGTGACCAGTGACCTGTGACCAGCGAAAGTGACCAGTGACCAGTGACCATTGACCAGCGACCAGTGACCAGTGACCAGTGACGAGTGACCAGTGACCAGTGACCAGTGACCAGTGACCAGCGAAAGTGACAAGTGACCAGTGACCAGTGACCAGCGAAAGTGACCAGTGACGAGGGACCAGTGACAAGTGACCAGTGAGAAGTGACCAGTGACCACTGACCAGTGACCAGTGACCAGCGACCAGTGACCAGTGACCCGTGACCAGGGACCAGTGACCAGCGAAAGTGACCAGTGACCAATGACCAGCGAAAGTGACCAGTGACAAGTGACCAGTGACAAGTGACCAGTGACCATTGACCAGCGACCAGTGACCAGTGACCAGCGAAAGTGACCAGTGACCAGTGACCAGTGACAAGCGAAGTCGACCAGGGACCAGTGACCAGTGACCAGTGACCAGTGACCAGTGACCAGTGACCAGTGACCAGTGACCAGTGACCAGCGAAATTGACCAGTGACCATTGACCAGTGACCAGTGACCATTGGCCAGTGACCAGTGACCAGTGACCAGTGACCAGCGACCAGTGACCAGTGACCAGTGACCAGTGACCAGTGACCAGTGACCAGTCACCAGTGACCAGCGAAATTGACCAGTGACCATTGACCAGTGACCAGTGACCTGTGACCAGTGACCAGTGACCAGTGACCAGTGACCTGTGACCAGCGAAAGTGACCAGTGACCAGTGACCATTGACCAGCGACCAGTGACCAGTGACCAGTGACGAGTGACCAGTGACCAGTGACCAGTGACCAGTGACCAGCGAAAGTGACAAGTGACCAGTGACCAGTGACCAGTGACCAGTGACCAGTGACCAGCGAAAGTGACCAGTGACCTGTGAACAGTGACCAGCGAAATTGACCAGTTTCCAGTGACAAGTGATAAGTGACCAGTGACCAGTGACCAGCGAAAGTGACCAGTGAACAGTGACCAGCGAAATTGACCAGTGACCATTGACCAGTGACCAGCGAAAGTGACCAGTGACGAGTGACCAGTGACAAGTGACCAGTGAGAAGCGACCAGTGACCAGTGACCAGTGACCAGCGAAAGTGACCAGTGACCAGTGAACAGTGACCAGCGAAATTCACCAGTTTCCAGTGACCAGTGATAAGTGACCAGTGACCAGTGACCAGCGAAAGTGACCAGTGAACAGTGACCAGCGAAATTGACCAGTGACCATTGACCAGTGACCAGCGAAAGTGACCAGTGACGAGTGACCAGTGACAAGTGACCAGTGAGAAGTGACCAGTGACCACTGACCAGTGACCAGTGACCAGTGACCAGTGACCAGCGAAAGTGACCAGTGACAAGTGACCAGTGACAAGTGACCAGTGACCAGTGACCAGTGACCAGTGACCAGCGAAAGTGACCAGTGACCATTGACCAGTGACCAGTGACCAGTGACCAGTGACCAGTGACCAGTGACCAGTGACCAGTGACCAGCGACCAGTGACCAGTGACCAGTGACCAGTGACCAGTAACCAGTGACCAGTGACCAGTGACCAGTGACCAGCGAAATCGACCAGGGACCAGTGACCAGTGACCAGTGACCAGTGACCAGCGAAATTGACCAGTGACCATTGACCAATGACCAGTGACCAGTGACCAGTGACCAGTGACCAGTGACCAGCGACCACTGACCAGTGACCAGTGACCAGTGACCAGTGACGAGTGACCTGTGACCAGTGACCAGTGACCAGTGACCAGTGACCAGTGACCAGTGACCAGTGACCAGTGACGAGTGACCTGTGACCAGTGACCAGTGACCAGTGACCAGTGACCAGCGAAATTGACCATTGACCAGTGACCAGTGACCAGTGACCAGTGACCAGTGACCAGTGACCAGTGACCAGTGACCAGTGACCAGCGACCAGTGACCAGTGACCAGTGACCAGTGACGAGTGACCAGTGACCAGTGACCAGTGACCAGTGACCAGTGACCAGTGACCAGTGACCAGTGACCAGCGAAAGTGACCAGGGACCAGTGACCAGTGACCAGTGACCAGTGACCAGTGACCAGTGACCAGTGACCATCGAAATTGACCAGTGACCAGTGACCAGTGACCAGTGACCAGTGACCAGCGACCAGTGACCAGTGACCAGTGACCAGTGACAAGTGATAAGTGACCAGTGACCAGTGACCAGCGAAAGTGACCAGTGAAAAGTGACCAGCGAAATTGACCAGTGACCATTGACCAGTGACCAGCGAAAGTGACCAGCGACGAGGGACCAGTGACAAGTGACCAGTGAGAAGTGACCAGTGACCACTGACCAGTGACCAGTGACCAGCGACCAGTGACCAGTGACCCGTGACCAGGGACCAGTGACCAGCGAAAGTGACCAGTGACCAGTGACTAGCCAAATTGAGCAGTGTCCAGTGACCAGTGACCAGTGACCAGTGACCAGTGACCAGTGACCAGTGACCAGTGACCAGGGACCAGTGACCAGTGACCAGTGACCAGTGACCAGGGACCAGTGACCAGTGACCAGTAACCAGTGACCAGTGACCAGTGACCAGTGACCAGCGAAATTGACCAGTGACCAGTGACCAGTGACCAGTGACCAGTGACCAGTGACCAGTGACCAGTGACCAGTGACCAGTGACCAGTGACCAGTGACCAGTGACCAGTGACGAGTGACCTGTGACCAGTGACCAGTGACCAGTGACCAGTGACCAGTGACCAGTGACCAGCGAAAGTGACCAGGGACCAGTGACCAGTGACCAGTGACCAGTGACCAGTGACCAGTGACCAGTGACCAGTGACCAGTGACCAGCGAAATAGACCAGTGACCATTGACCAGTGACCAGTGACCAGTGACCAGTGACCAGTGACCAGCGACCAGTGACCAGTGACCAGTGACCAGTGACCAGTGACCAGCGACCAGTGACCAGTGACCAGCGAAAGTGACCAGTGACCAGTGACCAGTGACCAGTGACCAGCGACCAGTGACCAGTGACCAGTGACCAGTGACCAGTGACGAGTGACCTGTGACCAGTGACCAGTGACCAGCGAAAGTGACCAGTGACCAGTGACCAGTGACCAGTGACCAGCGACCAGTGACCAGTGACCAGTGACCAGTGACCAGTGACGAGTGACCTGTGACCAGTGACGAGTGACCAGTGACCAGTGACCAGTGACCAGTGACCAGCGAAAGTGACAAGTGACCAGTGACCAGTGACCAGCGAAAGTGACCAGTGACGAGGGACCAGTGACAAGTGACCAGTGAGAAGTGACCAGTGACCACTGACCAGTGACCAGTGACCAGCGACCAGTGACCAGTGACCCGTGACCAGGGACCAGTGACCAGCGAAAGTGACCAGTGACCAGTGACTAGCCAAATTGAGCAGTGTCCAGTGACCAGTGACCAGTGACCAGTGACCAGTGACCAGTGACCAGTGACCAGCGAAATTGACCAGTGACCAGTGACCAGTGACCAGCGAAATTGACCAGTGACCATTGACCAGTGACCAGTGACCAGTGACCAGTGACCAGTGACCAGCGACCAGTGACCAGTGACCAGTGACCAGTGACCAGTGACGAGTGACCTGTGACCAGTGACCAGTGACCAGTGACCAGTGACCAGTGACCAGTGACCAGTGACCAGTGACGAGTGACCAGTGACCAGTGACCAGTGACCAGTGACCAGTGACCAGTGACCAGTGACCAGTGACCAGCGAAAGTGACCAGGGACCAGTGACCAGTGACCAGTGACCAGTGACCAGTGACCAGTGACCAGTGACCATCGAAATTGACCAGTGACCATTGACCAGTGACCAGTGACCAGTGACCAGCGAAATTCACCAGTTTCCAGTGACCAGTGATAAGTGACCAGTGACCAGTGACCAGCGAAAGTGACCAGTGAACAGTGACCAGCGAAATTGACCAGTGACCATTGACCAGTGACCAGCGAAAGTGACCAGTGACGAGTGACCAGTGACAAGTGACCAGTGAGAAGTGACCAGTGACCACTGACCAGTGACCAGTGACCAGTGACCAGTGACCAGTGACCAGCGACCAGTGACCAGTGACCAGTGACCAGTGACCAGTGACCAGTGACCAGTGACCAGCGAAATTGACCAGTGACCATTGACCAGTGACCAGTGACCAGTGACCAGTGACCAGTGTCCAGTGACCAGTGACCAGCGACCAGTGACCAGTGACCAGTGACCAGTGACCAGTAACCAGTGACCAGTGACCAGTGACCAGCGAAATCGACCAGGGACCAGTGACCAGTGACCAGTGACCAGTGACCAGTGACCAGTGACCAGCGAAATTGACCAGTGACCATTGACCAGTGACCAGTGACCAGTGACCAGTGACCAGTGACCAGTGACCAGCGACCAGTGACCAGTGACCAGTGACCAGTGACCAGTGACGAGTGACCTGTGACCAGTGACCAGTGACCAGTGACCAGTGACCAGTGACCAGTGACGAGTGACCTGTGACCAGTGACCAGTGACCAGTGACCAGTGACCAGTGACCAGTGACCAGTGACCAGTGACCAGTGACCAGTGACCAGCGAAAGTGACCAGGGACCAGTGACCAGTGACCAGTGACCAGTGACCAGCGAAATAGACCAGTGACCATTGACCAGTGACCAGTGACCAGTGACCAGCGACCAGTGACCAGTGACCAGTGACCAGTGACCAGTGACCAGCGACCAGTGACCAGTGACCAGTGACCAGTGACCAGTGACCAGTGACCAGTGACCAGTGACCAGTAACCAGTGACCAGTGACCAATGACCAGCGAAAGTGACCAGTGACAAGTGACCAGTGACAAGTGACCAGTGACCAGTGACCAGTGACCAGTGACCAGCGAAAGTGACCAGTGACCAGTGACCAGTGACAAGCGAAGTCGACCAGGGACCAGTGACCAGTGACCAGTGACCAGTGACCAGTGACCAGTGACCAGTGACCAGTGACCAGCGAAATTGACCAGTGACCATTGACCAGTGACCAGTGACCAGTGACCAGTGACCAGTGACCAGTGACCAGTGACCAGCGACCAGTGACCAGTGACCAGTGACCAGTGACCAGTGACCAGTGACCAGTCACCAGTGACCAGCGAAATTGACCAGTGACCATTGACCAGTGACCAGTGACCAGTGACCAGTGACCAGTGACCAGTGACCAGTGACCTGTGACCAGCGAAAGTGACCAGTGACCAGTGACCATTGACCAGCGACCAGTGACCAGTGACCAGTGACGAGTGACCAGTGACCAGTGACCAGTGACCAGTGACCAGTGACCAGCGAAAGTGACAAGTGACCAGTGACCAGTGACCAGTGACCAGTGACCAGTGACCAGCGAAAGTGACCAGTGACCTGTGAACAGTGACCAGCGAAATTGACCAGTTTCCAGTGACAAGTGATAAGTGACCAGTGACCAGTGACCAGCGAAAGTGACCAGTGAACAGTGACCAGCGAAATTGACCAGTGACCATTGACCAGTGACCAGCGAAAGTGACCAGTGACGAGTGACCAGTGACAAGTGACCAGTGAGAAGCGACCAGTGACCAGTGACCAGTGACCAGCGAAAGTGACCAGTGACCAGTGAACAGTGACCAGCGAAATTCACCAGTTTCCAGTGACCAGTGATAAGTGACCAGTGACCAGTGACCAGCGAAAGTGACCAGTGAACAGTGACCAGCGAAATTGACCAGTGACCATTGACCAGTGACCAGCGAAAGTGACCAGTGACGAGTGACCAGTGACAAGTGACCAGTGAGAAGTGACCCGTGACCACTGACCAGTGACCAGTGACCAGTGACCAGTGACCAGCGAAAGTGACCAGTGACAAGTGACCAGTGACAAGTGACCAGTGACCAGTGACCAGTGACCAGTGACCAGCGAAAGTGACCAGTGACCATTGACCAGTGACCAGTGACCAGTGACCAGTGACCAGTGACCAGTGACCAGCGACCAGTGACCAGTGACCAGTGACCAGTGACCAGTAACCAGTGACCAGTGACCAGTGACCAGTGACCAGCGAAATCGACCAGGGACCAGTGACCAGTGACCAGTGACCAGTGACCAGCGAAATTGACCAGTGACCATTGACCAGTGACCAGTGACCAGTGACCAGTGACCAGTGACCAGTGACCAGTGACCAGTGACCAGTGACCAGCGAAATTGACCAGTGACCATTGACCAGTGACCAGTGACCAGTGACCAGTGACCAGTGACCAGTGACCAGCGACCACTGACCAGTGACCAGTGACCAGTGACCAGTGACGAGTGACCTGTGACCAGTGACCAGTGACCAGTGACCAGTGACCAGTGACCAGTGACCAGTGACGAGTGACCTGTGACCAGTGACCAGTGACCAGTGACCAGTGACCAGCGAAATTGACCAGTGACCATTGACCAGTGACCAGTGACCAGTGACCAGTGACCAGTGACCAGTGACCAGCGACCAGTGACCAGTGACCAGTGACCAGTGACCAGTGACCAGTGACCAGTGACCAGCGACCAGTGACCAGTGACCAGTGACCAGTGACCAGTGACCAGTGACCAGTGACCAGTGACCTGTGACCAGCGACCAGTGACCAGTGACCAGTGACCAGTGACCAGTGACCAGTGACCAGTGACCAGTGACCAGTGACCTGTGACCAGCGAAAGTGACCAGTGACCAGTGACCATTGACCAGCGACCAGTGACCAGTGACCAGTGACGAGTGACCAGTGACCAGTGACCAGTGACCAGTGACCAGCGAAAGTGACAAGTGACCAGTGACCAGTGACCAGCGAAAGTGACCAGTGACGAGGGACCAGTGACAAGTGACCAGTGAGAAGTGACCAGTGACCACTGACCAGTGACCAGTGACCAGCGACCAGTGACCAGTGACCCGTGACCAGGGACCAGTGACCAGCGAAAGTGACCAGTGACCAATGACCAGCGAAAGTGACCAGTGACAAGTGACCAGTGACAAGTGACCAGTGACCATTGACCAGCGACCAGTGACCAGTGACCAGCGAAAGTGACCAGTGACCAGTGACCAGTGACAAGCGAAGTCGACCAGGGACCAGTGACCAGTGACCAGTGACCAGTGACCAGTGACCAGTGACCAGTGACCAGTGACCAGTGACCAGCGAAATTGACCAGTGACCATTGACCAGTGACCAGTGACCATTGGCCAGTGACCAGTGACCAGTGACCAGTGACCAGCGACCAGTGACCAGTGACCAGTGACCAGTGACCAGTGACCAGTGACCAGTCACCAGTGACCAGCGAAATTGACCAGTGACCATTGACCAGTGACCAGTGACCTGTGACCAGTGACCAGTGACCAGTGACCAGTGACCTGTGACCAGCGAAAGTGACCAGTGACCAGTGACCATTGACCAGCGACCAGTGACCAGTGACCAGTGACGAGTGACCAGTGACCAGTGACCAGTGACCAGTGACCAGCGAAAGTGACAAGTGACCAGTGACCAGTGACCAGTGACCAGTGACCAGTGACCAGCGAAAGTGACCAGTGACCTGTGAACAGTGACCAGCGAAATTGACCAGTTTCCAGTGACAAGTGATAAGTGACCAGTGACCAGTGACCAGCGAAAGTGACCAGTGAACAGTGACCAGCGAAATTGACCAGTGACCATTGACCAGTGACCAGCGAAAGTGACCAGTGACGAGTGACCAGTGACAAGTGACCAGTGAGAAGCGACCAGTGACCAGTGACCAGTGACCAGCGAAAGTGACCAGTGACCAGTGAACAGTGACCAGCGAAATTCACCAGTTTCCAGTGACCAGTGATAAGTGACCAGTGACCAGTGACCAGCGAAAGTGACCAGTGAACAGTGACCAGCGAAATTGACCAGTGACCATTGACCAGTGACCAGCGAAAGTGACCAGTGACGAGTGACCAGTGACAAGTGACCAGTGAGAAGTGACCAGTGACCACTGACCAGTGACCAGTGACCAGTGACCAGTGACCAGCGAAAGTGACCAGTGACAAGTGACCAGTGACAAGTGACCAGTGACCAGTGACCAGTGACCAGTGACCAGCGAAAGTGACCAGTGACCATTGACCAGTGACCAGTGACCAGTGACCAGTGACCAGTGACCAGTGACCAGTGACCAGTGACCAGCGACCAGTGACCAGTGACCAGTGACCAGTGACCAGTAACCAGTGACCAGTGACCAGTGACCAGTGACCAGCGAAATCGACCAGGGACCAGTGACCAGTGACCAGTGACCAGTGACCAGCGAAATTGACCAGTGACCATTGACCAATGACCAGTGACCAGTGACCAGTGACCAGTGACCAGTGACCAGCGACCACTGACCAGTGACCAGTGACCAGTGACCAGTGACGAGTGACCTGTGACCAGTGACCAGTGACCAGTGACCAGTGACCAGTGACCAGTGACCAGTGACCAGTGACGAGTGACCTGTGACCAGTGACCAGTGACCAGTGACCAGTGACCAGCGAAATTGACCATTGACCAGTGACCAGTGACCAGTGACCAGTGACCAGTGACCAGTGACCAGTGACCAGTGACCAGTGACCAGCGACCAGTGACCAGTGACCAGTGACCAGTGACGAGTGACCAGTGACCAGTGACCAGTGACCAGTGACCAGTGACCAGTGACCAGTGACCAGTGACCAGCGAAAGTGACCAGGGACCAGTGACCAGTGACCAGTGACCAGTGACCAGTGACCAGTGACCAGTGACCATCGAAATTGACCAGTGACCAGTGACCAGTGACCAGTGACCAGTGACCAGCGACCAGTGACCAGTGACCAGTGACCAGTGACAAGTGATAAGTGACCAGTGACCAGTGACCAGCGAAAGTGACCAGTGAAAAGTGACCAGCGAAATTGACCAGTGACCATTGACCAGTGACCAGCGAAAGTGACCAGCGACGAGGGACCAGTGACAAGTGACCAGTGAGAAGTGACCAGTGACCACTGACCAGTGACCAGTGACCAGCGACCAGTGACCAGTGACCCGTGACCAGGGACCAGTGACCAGCGAAAGTGACCAGTGACCAGTGACTAGCCAAATTGAGCAGTGTCCAGTGACCAGTGACCAGTGACCAGTGACCAGTGACCAGTGACCAGTGACCAGTGACCAGGGACCAGTGACCAGTGACCAGTGACCAGTGACCAGGGACCAGTGACCAGTGACCAGTAACCAGTGACCAGTGACCAGTGACCAGTGACCAGCGAAATTGACCAGTGACCAGTGACCAGTGACCAGTGACCAGTGACCAGTGACCAGTGACCAGTGACCAGTGACCAGTGACCAGTGACCAGTGACCAGTGACCAGTGACGAGTGACCTGTGACCAGTGACCAGTGACCAGTGACCAGTGACCAGTGACCAGTGACCAGCGAAAGTGACCAGGGACCAGTGACCAGTGACCAGTGACCAGTGACCAGTGACCAGTGACCAGTGACCAGTGACCAGTGACCAGCGAAATAGACCAGTGACCATTGACCAGTGACCAGTGACCAGTGACCAGTGACCAGTGACCAGCGACCAGTGACCAGTGACCAGTGACCAGTGACCAGTGACCAGCGACCAGTGACCAGTGACCAGCGAAAGTGACCAGTGACCAGTGACCAGTGACCAGTGACCAGCGACCAGTGACCAGTGACCAGTGACCAGTGACCAGTGACGAGTGACCTGTGACCAGTGACCAGTGACCAGCGAAAGTGACCAGTGACCAGTGACCAGTGACCAGTGACCAGCGACCAGTGACCAGTGACCAGTGACCAGTGACCAGTGACGAGTGACCTGTGACCAGTGACGAGTGACCAGTGACCAGTGACCAGTGACCAGTGACCAGCGAAAGTGACAAGTGACCAGTGACCAGTGACCAGCGAAAGTGACCAGTGACGAGGGACCAGTGACAAGTGACCAGTGAGAAGTGACCAGTGACCACTGACCAGTGACCAGTGACCAGCGACCAGTGACCAGTGACCCGTGACCAGGGACCAGTGACCAGCGAAAGTGACCAGTGACCAGTGACTAGCCAAATTGAGCAGTGTCCAGTGACCAGTGACCAGTGACCAGTGACCAGTGACCAGTGACCAGTGACCAGCGAAATTGACCAGTGACCAGTGACCAGTGACCAGCGAAATTGACCAGTGACCATTGACCAGTGACCAGTGACCAGTGACCAGTGACCAGTGACCAGCGACCAGTGACCAGTGACCAGTGACCAGTGACCAGTGACGAGTGACCTGTGACCAGTGACCAGTGACCAGTGACCAGTGACCAGTGACCAGTGACCAGTGACCAGTGACGAGTGACCAGTGACCAGTGACCAGTGACCAGTGACCAGTGACCAGTGACCAGTGACCAGTGACCAGCGAAAGTGACCAGGGACCAGTGACCAGTGACCAGTGACCAGTGACCAGTGACCAGTGACCAGTGACCATCGAAATTGACCAGTGACCATTGACCAGTGACCAGTGACCAGTGACCAGCGAAATTCACCAGTTTCCAGTGACCAGTGATAAGTGACCAGTGACCAGTGACCAGCGAAAGTGACCAGTGAACAGTGACCAGCGAAATTGACCAGTGACCATTGACCAGTGACCAGCGAAAGTGACCAGTGACGAGTGACCAGTGACAAGTGACCAGTGAGAAGTGACCAGTGACCACTGACCAGTGACCAGTGACCAGTGACCAGTGACCAGTGACCAGCGACCAGTGACCAGTGACCAGTGACCAGTGACCAGTGACCAGTGACCAGTGACCAGCGAAATTGACCAGTGACCATTGACCAGTGACCAGTGACCAGTGACCAGTGACCAGTGTCCAGTGACCAGTGACCAGCGACCAGTGACCAGTGACCAGTGACCAGTGACCAGTAACCAGTGACCAGTGACCAGTGACCAGCGAAATCGACCAGGGACCAGTGACCAGTGACCAGTGACCAGTGACCAGTGACCAGTGACCAGCGAAATTGACCAGTGACCATTGACCAGTGACCAGTGACCAGTGACCAGTGACCAGTGACCAGTGACCAGCGACCAGTGACCAGTGACCAGTGACCAGTGACCAGTGACGAGTGACCTGTGACCAGTGACCAGTGACCAGTGACCAGTGACCAGTGACCAGTGACGAGTGACCTGTGACCAGTGACCAGTGACCAGTGACCAGTGACCAGTGACCAGTGACCAGTGACCAGTGACCAGTGACCAGTGACCAGCGAAAGTGACCAGGGACCAGTGACCAGTGACCAGTGACCAGTGACCAGCGAAATAGACCAGTGACCATTGACCAGTGACCAGTGACCAGTGACCAGCGACCAGTGACCAGTGACCAGTGACCAGTGACCAGTGACCAGCGACCAGTGACCAGTGACCAGTGACCAGTGACCAGTGACCAGTGACCAGTGACCAGTGACCAGTAACCAGTGACCAGTGACCAATGACCAGCGAAAGTGACCAGTGACAAGTGACCAGTGACAAGTGACCAGTGACCAGTGACCAGTGACCAGTGACCAGCGAAAGTGACCAGTGACCAGTGACCAGTGACAAGCGAAGTCGACCAGGGACCAGTGACCAGTGACCAGTGACCAGTGACCAGTGACCAGTGACCAGTGACCAGTGACCAGCGAAATTGACCAGTGACCATTGACCAGTGACCAGTGACCAGTGACCAGTGACCAGTGACCAGTGACCAGTGACCAGCGACCAGTGACCAGTGACCAGTGACCAGTGACCAGTGACCAGTGACCAGTCACCAGTGACCAGCGAAATTGACCAGTGACCATTGACCAGTGACCAGTGACCAGTGACCAGTGACCAGTGACCAGTGACCAGTGACCTGTGACCAGCGAAAGTGACCAGTGACCAGTGACCATTGACCAGCGACCAGTGACCAGTGACCAGTGACGAGTGACCAGTGACCAGTGACCAGTGACCAGTGACCAGTGACCAGCGAAAGTGACAAGTGACCAGTGACCAGTGACCAGTGACCAGTGACCAGTGACCAGCGAAAGTGACCAGTGACCTGTGAACAGTGACCAGCGAAATTGACCAGTTTCCAGTGACAAGTGATAAGTGACCAGTGACCAGTGACCAGCGAAAGTGACCAGTGAACAGTGACCAGCGAAATTGACCAGTGACCATTGACCAGTGACCAGCGAAAGTGACCAGTGACGAGTGACCAGTGACAAGTGACCAGTGAGAAGCGACCAGTGACCAGTGACCAGTGACCAGCGAAAGTGACCAGTGACCAGTGAACAGTGACCAGCGAAATTCACCAGTTTCCAGTGACCAGTGATAAGTGACCAGTGACCAGTGACCAGCGAAAGTGACCAGTGAACAGTGACCAGCGAAATTGACCAGTGACCATTGACCAGTGACCAGCGAAAGTGACCAGTGACGAGTGACCAGTGACAAGTGACCAGTGAGAAGTGACCCGTGACCACTGACCAGTGACCAGTGACCAGTGACCAGTGACCAGCGAAAGTGACCAGTGACAAGTGACCAGTGACAAGTGACCAGTGACCAGTGACCAGTGACCAGTGACCAGCGAAAGTGACCAGTGACCATTGACCAGTGACCAGTGACCAGTGACCAGTGACCAGTGACCAGTGACCAGCGACCAGTGACCAGTGACCAGTGACCAGTGACCAGTAACCAGTGACCAGTGACCAGTGACCAGTGACCAGCGAAATCGACCAGGGACCAGTGACCAGTGACCAGTGACCAGTGACCAGCGAAATTGACCAGTGACCATTGACCAGTGACCAGTGACCAGTGACCAGTGACCAGTGACCAGTGACCAGTGACCAGTGACCAGTGACCAGCGAAATTGACCAGTGACCATTGACCAGTGACCAGTGACCAGTGACCAGTGACCAGTGACCAGTGACCAGCGACCACTGACCAGTGACCAGTGACCAGTGACCAGTGACGAGTGACCTGTGACCAGTGACCAGTGACCAGTGACCAGTGACCAGTGACCAGTGACCAGTGACGAGTGACCTGTGACCAGTGACCAGTGACCAGTGACCAGTGACCAGCGAAATTGACCAGTGACCATTGACCAGTGACCAGTGACCAGTGACCAGTGACCAGTGACCAGTGACCAGCGACCAGTGACCAGTGACCAGTGACCAGTGACCAGTGACGAGTGACCTGTGACCAGTGACCAGTGACCAGTGACCAGTGACCAGTGACCAGTGACGAGTGACCTGTGACCAGTGACCAGTGACCAGTGACCAGTGACCAGTGACCAGTGACCAGTGACCAGTGACCAGTGACCAGTGACCAGCGAAAGTGACCAGGGACCAGTGACCAGTGACCAGCGAAATAGACCAGTGACCATTGACCAGTGACCAGTGACCAGTGACCAGTGACAAGTGACCAGTGACCAGTGACCAGTGACCAGTGACCAGCGACCAGTGACCAGTGACCAGTGACCAGTGACCAGTGTCCAGTGACCAGTGACCAGCGACCAGTGACCAGTGACCAGTGACCAGTGAGAAGCGACCAGTGACCAGTGACCAGTGACCAGCGAAAGTGACCAGTGACCAGTGAACAGTGACCAGCGAAATTCACCAGTTTCCAGTGACCAGTGATAAGTGACCAGTGACCAGTGACCAGCGAAAGTGACCAGTGAACAGTGACCAGCGAAATTGACCAGTGACCATTGACCAGTGACCAGCGAAAGTGACCAGTGACGAGTGACCAGTGACAAGTGACCAGTGAGAAGTGACCAGTGACCACTGACCAGTGACCAGTGACCAGTGACCAGTGACCAGTGACCAGTGACCAGTGACCAGTGACCAGCGACCAGTGACCAGTGACCAGTGACCAGTGACCAGTGACCAGTGACCAGTGACCAGCGAAATTGACCAGTGACCATTGACCAGTGACCAGTGACCAGTGACCAGTGACCAGTGTCCAGTGACCAGTGACCAGCGACCAGTGACCAGTGACCAGTGACCAGTGACCAGTAACCAGTGACCAGTGACCAGTGACCAGCGAAATCGACCAGGGACCAGTGACCAGTGACCAGTGACCAGTGACCAGTGACCAGTGACCAGCGAAATTGACCAGTGACCATTGACCAGTGACCAGTGACCAGTGACCAGTGACCAGTGACCAGTGACCAGCGACCAGTGACCAGTGACCAGTGACCAGTGACCAGTGACGAGTGACCTGTGACCAGTGACCAGTGACCAGTGACCAGTGACCAGTGACCAGTGACGAGTGACCTGTGACCAGTGACCAGTGACCAGTGACCAGTGACCAGTGACCAGTGACCAGTGACCAGTGACCAGTGACCAGTGACCAGCGAAAGTGACCAGGGACCAGTGACCAGTGACCAGTGACCAGTGACCAGCGAAATAGACCAGTGACCATTGACCAGTGACCAGTGACCAGTGACCAGCGACCAGTGACCAGTGACCAGTGACCAGTGACCAGTGACCAGCGACCAGTGACCAGTGACCAGTGACCAGTGACCAGTGACCAGTGACCAGTGACCAGTGACCAGTAACCAGTGACCAGTGACCAATGACCAGCGAAAGTGACCAGTGACAAGTGACCAGTGACAAGTGACCAGTGACCAGTGACCAGTGACCAGTGACCAGCGAAAGTGACCAGTGACCAGTGACCAGTGACAAGCGAAGTCGACCAGGGACCAGTGACCAGTGACCAGTGACCAGTGACCAGTGACCAGTGACCAGTGACCAGTGACCAGCGAAATTGACCAGTGACCATTGACCAGTGACCAGTGACCAGTGACCAGTGACCAGTGACCAGTGACCAGTGACCAGCGACCAGTGACCAGTGACCAGTGACCAGTGACCAGTGACCAGTGACCAGTCACCAGTGACCAGCGAAATTGACCAGTGACCATTGACCAGTGACCAGTGACCAGTGACCAGTGACCAGTGACCAGTGACCAGTGACCTGTGACCAGCGAAAGTGACCAGTGACCAGTGACCATTGACCAGCGACCAGTGACCAGTGACCAGTGACGAGTGACCAGTGACCAGTGACCAGTGACCAGTGACCAGTGACCAGCGAAAGTGACAAGTGACCAGTGACCAGTGACCAGTGACCAGTGACCAGTGACCAGCGAAAGTGACCAGTGACCTGTGAACAGTGACCAGCGAAATTGACCAGTTTCCAGTGACAAGTGATAAGTGACCAGTGACCAGTGACCAGCGAAAGTGACCAGTGAACAGTGACCAGCGAAATTGACCAGTGACCATTGACCAGTGACCAGCGAAAGTGACCAGTGACGAGTGACCAGTGACAAGTGACCAGTGAGAAGCGACCAGTGACCAGTGACCAGTGACCAGCGAAAGTGACCAGTGACCAGTGAACAGTGACCAGCGAAATTCACCAGTTTCCAGTGACCAGTGATAAGTGACCAGTGACCAGTGACCAGCGAAAGTGACCAGTGAACAGTGACCAGCGAAATTGACCAGTGACCATTGACCAGTGACCAGCGAAAGTGACCAGTGACGAGTGACCAGTGACAAGTGACCAGTGAGAAGTGACCCGTGACCACTGACCAGTGACCAGTGACCAGTGACCAGTGACCAGCGAAAGTGACCAGTGACAAGTGACCAGTGACAAGTGACCAGTGACCAGTGACCAGTGACCAGTGACCAGCGAAAGTGACCAGTGACCATTGACCAGTGACCAGTGACCAGTGACCAGTGACCAGTGACCAGTGACCAGCGACCAGTGACCAGTGACCAGTGACCAGTGACCAGTAACCAGTGACCAGTGACCAGTGACCAGTGACCAGCGAAATCGACCAGGGACCAGTGACCAGTGACCAGTGACCAGTGACCAGCGAAATTGACCAGTGACCATTGACCAGTGACCAGTGACCAGTGACCAGTGACCAGTGACCAGTGACCAGCGACCACTGACCAGTGACCAGTGACCAGTGACCAGTGACGAGTGACCTGTGACCAGTGACCAGTGACCAGTGACCAGTGACCAGTGACCAGTGACCAGTGACGAGTGACCTGTGACCAGTGACCAGTGACCAGTGACCAGTGACCAGCGAAATTGACCAGTGACCATTGACCAGTGACCAGTGACCAGTGACCAGTGACCATTGACCAGTGACCAGTGACCAGTGACCAGCGACCAGTGACAAGTGACCAGTGACCAGTGACCAGTGACCAGCGACCAGTGACCAGTGACCAGTGACCAGTGACCAGTGACCAGTGACCAGTGACCAGTGACCAGTGACCAGTGACCAGTAACCAGTGACCAGTGACCAATGACCAGCGAAAGTGACCAGTGACAAGTGACCAGTGACAAGTGACCAGTGACCAGTGACCAGTGACCAGTGACCAGCGACCAGTGACCAGTGACCAGTGACGAGTGACCAGTGACCAGTGACCAGTGACCAGTGACCAGCGAAAGTGACAAGTGACCAGTGACCAGTGACCAGTGACCAGCGAAATTGACCAGTGACCATTGACCAGTGACCAGTGACCAGTGACCAGTGACCAGTGACCAGTGACCAGTGACCAGCGACCAGTGACCAGTGACCAGTGACCAGTGACCAGTGACCAGTGACCAGTCACCAGTGACCAGCGAAATTGACCAGTGACCATTGACCAGTGACCAGTGACCAGTGACCAGTGACCAGTGACCAGTGACCAGTGACCTGTGACCAGCGAAAGTGACCAGTGACCAGTGACCATTGACCAGCGACCAGTGACCAGTGACCAGTGACGAGTGACCAGTGACCAGTGACCAGTGACCAGTGACCAGCGACCAGTGACCAGTGACCAGTGACCAGTGACCAGTGTCCAGTGACCAGTGACCAGCGACCAGTGACCAGTGACCAGTGACCAGTGAGAAGCGACCAGTGACCAGTGACCAGTGACCAGCGAAAGTGACCAGTGACCAGTGAACAGTGACCAGCGAAATTCACCAGTTTCCAGTGACCAGTGATAAGTGACCAGTGACCAGTGACCAGCGAAAGTGACCAGTGAACAGTGACCAGCGAAATTGACCAGTGACCATTGACCAGTGACCAGCGAAAGTGACCAGTGACGAGTGACCAGTGACAAGTGACCAGTGAGAAGTGACCAGTGACCACTGACCAGTGACCAGTGACCAGTGACCAGTGACCAGTGACCAGTGACCAGTGACCAGTGACCAGCGAAATTGACCAGTGACCATTGACCAGTGACCAGTGACCAGTGACCAGTGACCAGTGTCCAGTGACCAGTGACCAGCGACCAGTGACCAGTGACCAGTGACCAGTGACCAGTAACCAGTGACCAGTGACCAGTGACCAGCGAAATCGACCAGGGACCAGTGACCAGTGACCAGTGACCAGTGACCAGTAACCAGTGACCAGTGACCAGTGACCAGCGAAATCGACCAGGGACCAGTGACCAGTGACCAGTGACCAGTGACCAGTGACCAGTGACCAGCGAAATTGACCAGTGACCATTGACCAGTGACCAGTGACCAGTGACCAGTGACCAGTGACCAGTGACCAGCGACCAGTGACCAGTGACCAGTGACCAGTGACCAGTGACGAGTGACCTGTGACCAGTGACCAGTGACCAGTGACCAGTGACCAGTGACCAGTGACGAGTGACCTGTGACCAGTGACCAGTGACCAGTGACCAGTGACCAGTGACCAGTGACCAGTGACCAGTGACCAGTGACCAGTGACCAGCGAAAGTGACCAGGGACCAGTGACCAGTGACCAGTGACCAGTGACCAGCGAAATAGACCAGTGACCATTGACCAGTGACCAGTGACCAGTGACCAGCGACCAGTGACCAGTGACCAGTGACCAGTGACCAGTGACCAGCGACCAGTGACCAGTGACCAGTGACCAGTGACCAGTGACCAGTGACCAGTGACCAGTGACCAATGACCAGCGAAAGTGACCAGTGACAAGTGACCAGTGACAAGTGACCAGTGACCAGTGACCAGTGACCAGTGACCAGCGAAAGTGACCAGTGACCAGTGACCAGTGACAAGCGAAGTCGACCAGGGACCAGTGACCAGTGACCAGTGACCAGTGACCAGTGACCAGTGACCAGTGACCAGTGACCAGCGAAATTGACCAGTGACCATTGACCAGTGACCAGTGACCAGTGACCAGTGACCAGTGACCAGTGACCAGTGACCAGCGACCAGTGACCAGTGACCAGTGACCAGCGAAAGTGACCAGTGACCAGTGAACAGTGACCAGCGAAATTCACCAGTTTCCAGTGACCAGTGATAAGTGACCAGTGACCAGTGACCAGCGAAAGTGACCAGTGAACAGTGACCAGCGAAATTGACCAGTGACCATTGACCAGTGACCAGCGAAAGTGACCAGTGACGAGTGACCAGTGACAAGTGACCAGTGAGAAGTGACCCGTGACCACTGACCAGTGACCAGTGACCAGTGACCAGTGACCAGCGAAAGTGACCAGTGACAAGTGACCAGTGACAAGTGACCAGTGACCAGTGACCAGTGACCAGTGACCAGCGAAAGTGACCAGTGACCATTGACCAGTGACCAGTGACCAGTGACCAGTGACCAGTGACCAGTGACCAGCGACCAGTGACCAGTGACCAGTGACCAGTGACCAGTAACCAGTGACCAGTGACCAGTGACCAGTGACCAGCGAAATCGACCAGGGACCAGTGACCAGTGACCAGTGACCAGTGACCAGCGAAATTGACCAGTGACCATTGACCAGTGACCAGTGACCAGTGACCAGTGACCAGTGACCAGTGACCAGTGACCAGTGACCAGTGACCAGCGAAATTGACCAGTGACCATTGACCAGTGACCAGTGACCAGTGACCAGTGACCAGTGACCAGTGACCAGCGACCACTGACCAGTGACCAGTGACCAGTGACCAGTGACGAGTGACCTGTGACCAGTGACCAGTGACCAGTGACCAGTGACCAGTGACCAGTGACCAGTGACGAGTGACCTGTGACCAGTGACCAGTGACCAGTGACCAGTGACCAGCGAAATTGACCAGTGACCATTGACCAGTGACCAGTGACCAGTGACCAGTGACCAGTGACCAGTGACCAGCGACCAGTGACCAGTGACCAGTGACCAGTGACCAGTGACGAGTGACCTGTGACCAGTGACCAGTGACCAGTGACCAGTGACCAGTGACCAGTGACGAGTGACCTGTGACCAGTGACCAGTGACCAGTGACCAGTGACCAGTGACCAGTGACCAGTGACCAGTGACCAGTGACCAGTGACCAGCGAAAGTGACCAGGGACCAGTGACCAGTGACCAGTGACCAGTGACCAGCGAAATAGACCAGTGACCATTGACCAGTGACCAGTGACCAGTGACCAGTGACAAGTGACCAGTGACCAGTGACCAGTGAGCAGTGACCAGCGACCAGTGACCAGTGACCAGTGACCAGTGACCAGTGTCCAGTGACCAGTGACCAGCGACCAGTGACCAGTGACCAGTGACCAGTGAGAAGCGACCAGTGACCAGTGACCAGTGACCAGCGAAAGTGACCAGTGACCAGTGAACAGTGACCAGCGAAATTCACCAGTTTCCAGTGACCAGTGATAAGTGACCAGTGACCAGTGACCAGCGAAAGTGACCAGTGAACAGTGACCAGCGAAATTGACCAGTGACCATTGACCAGTGACCAGCGAAAGTGACCAGTGACGAGTGACCAGTGACAAGTGACCAGTGAGAAGTGACCAGTGACCACTGACCAGTGACCAGTGACCAGTGACCAGTGACCAGTGACCAGTGACCAGTGACCAGTGACCAGCGACCAGTGACCAGTGACCAGTGACCAGTGACCAGTGACCAGTGACCAGTGACCAGCGAAATTGACCAGTGACCATTGACCAGTGACCAGTGACCAGTGACCAGTGACCAGTGTCCAGTGACCAGTGACCAGCGACCAGTGACCAGTGACCAGTGACCAGTGACCAGTAACCAGTGACCAGTGACCAGTGACCAGCGAAATCGACCAGGGACCAGTGACCAGTGACCAGTGACCAGTGACCAGTGACCAGTGACCAGCGAAATTGACCAGTGACCATTGACCAGTGACCAGTGACCAGTGACCAGTGACCAGTGACCAGTGACCAGCGACCAGTGACCAGTGACCAGTGACCAGTGACCAGTGACGAGTGACCTGTGACCAGTGACCAGTGACCAGTGACCAGTGACCAGTGACCAGTGACGAGTGACCTGTGACCAGTGACCAGTGACCAGTGACCAGTGACCAGTGACCAGTGACCAGTGACCAGTGACCAGTGACCAGTGACCAGCGAAAGTGACCAGGGACCAGTGACCAGTGACCAGTGACCAGTGACCAGCGAAATAGACCAGTGACCATTGACCAGTGACCAGTGACCAGTGACCAGCGACCAGTGACCAGTGACCAGTGACCAGTGACCAGTGACCAGCGACCAGTGACCAGTGACCAGTGACCAGTGACCAGTGACCAGTGACCAGTGACCAGTGACCAGTAACCAGTGACCAGTGACCAATGACCAGCGAAAGTGACCAGTGACAAGTGACCAGTGACAAGTGACCAGTGACCAGTGACCAGTGACCAGTGACCAGCGAAAGTGACCAGTGACCAGTGACCAGTGACAAGCGAAGTCGACCAGGGACCAGTGACCAGTGACCAGTGACCAGTGACCAGTGACCAGTGACCAGTGACCAGTGACCAGCGAAATTGACCAGTGACCATTGACCAGTGACCAGTGACCAGTGACCAGTGACCAGTGACCAGTGACCAGTGACCAGCGACCAGTGACCAGTGACCAGTGACCAGTGACCAGTGACCAGTGACCAGTCACCAGTGACCAGCGAAATTGACCAGTGACCATTGACCAGTGACCAGTGACCAGTGACCAGTGACCAGTGACCAGTGACCAGTGACCTGTGACCAGCGAAAGTGACCAGTGACCAGTGACCATTGACCAGCGACCAGTGACCAGTGACCAGTGACGAGTGACCAGTGACCAGTGACCAGTGACCAGTGACCAGTGACCAGCGAAAGTGACAAGTGACCAGTGACCAGTGACCAGTGACCAGTGACCAGTGACCAGCGAAAGTGACCAGTGACCTGTGAACAGTGACCAGCGAAATTGACCAGTTTCCAGTGACAAGTGATAAGTGACCAGTGACCAGTGACCAGCGAAAGTGACCAGTGAACAGTGACCAGCGAAATTGACCAGTGACCATTGACCAGTGACCAGCGAAAGTGACCAGTGACGAGTGACCAGTGACAAGTGACCAGTGAGAAGCGACCAGTGACCAGTGACCAGTGACCAGCGAAAGTGACCAGTGACCAGTGAACAGTGACCAGCGAAATTCACCAGTTTCCAGTGACCAGTGATAAGTGACCAGTGACCAGTGACCAGCGAAAGTGACCAGTGAACAGTGACCAGCGAAATTGACCAGTGACCATTGACCAGTGACCAGCGAAAGTGACCAGTGACGAGTGACCAGTGACAAGTGACCAGTGAGAAGTGACCCGTGACCACTGACCAGTGACCAGTGACCAGTGACCAGTGACCAGCGAAAGTGACCAGTGACAAGTGACCAGTGACAAGTGACCAGTGACCAGTGACCAGTGACCAGTGACCAGCGAAAGTGACCAGTGACCATTGACCAGTGACCAGTGACCAGTGACCAGTGACCAGTGACCAGTGACCAGCGACCAGTGACCAGTGACCAGTGACCAGTGACCAGTAACCAGTGACCAGTGACCAGTGACCAGTGACCAGCGAAATCGACCAGGGACCAGTGACCAGTGACCAGTGACCAGTGACCAGCGAAATTGACCAGTGACCATTGACCAGTGACCAGTGACCAGTGACCAGTGACCAGTGACCAGTGACCAGCGACCACTGACCAGTGACCAGTGACCAGTGACCAGTGACGAGTGACCTGTGACCAGTGACCAGTGACCAGTGACCAGTGACCAGTGACCAGTGACCAGTGACGAGTGACCTGTGACCAGTGACCAGTGACCAGTGACCAGTGACCAGCGAAATTGACCAGTGACCATTGACCAGTGACCAGTGACCAGTGACCAGTGACCATTGACCAGTGACCAGTGACCAGTGACCAGCGACCAGTGACAAGTGACCAGTGACCAGTGACCAGTGACCAGCGACCAGTGACCAGTGACCAGTGACCAGTGACCAGTGACCAGTGACCAGTGACCAGTGACCAGTGACCAGTGACCAGTAACCAGTGACCAGTGACCAATGACCAGCGAAAGTGACCAGTGACAAGTGACCAGTGACAAGTGACCAGTGACCAGTGACCAGTGACCAGTGACCAGCGACCAGTGACCAGTGACCAGTGACGAGTGACCAGTGACCAGTGACCAGTGACCAGTGACCAGCGAAAGTGACAAGTGACCAGTGACCAGTGACCAGTGACCAGCGAAATTGACCAGTGACCATTGACCAGTGACCAGTGACCAGTGACCAGTGACCAGTGACCAGTGACCAGTGACCAGCGACCAGTGACCAGTGACCAGTGACCAGTGACCAGTGACCAGTGACCAGTCACCAGTGACCAGCGAAATTGACCAGTGACCATTGACCAGTGACCAGTGACCAGTGACCAGTGACCAGTGACCAGTGACCAGTGACCTGTGACCAGCGAAAGTGACCAGTGACCAGTGACCATTGACCAGCGACCAGTGACCAGTGACCAGTGACGAGTGACCAGTGACCAGTGACCAGTGACCAGTGACCAGCGACCAGTGACCAGTGACCAGTGACCAGTGACCAGTGTCCAGTGACCAGTGACCAGCGACCAGTGACCAGTGACCAGTGACCAGTGAGAAGCGACCAGTGACCAGTGACCAGTGACCAGCGAAAGTGACCAGTGACCAGTGAACAGTGACCAGCGAAATTCACCAGTTTCCAGTAACCAGTGATAAGTGACCAGTGACCAGTGACCAGCGAAAGTGACCAGTGAACAGTGACCAGCGAAATTGACCAGTGACCATTGACCAGTGACCAGCGAAAGTGACCAGTGACGAGTGACCAGTGACAAGTGACCAGTGAGAAGTGACCAGTGACCACTGACCAGTGACCAGTGACCAGTGACCAGTGACCAGTGACCAGTGACCAGTGACCAGTGACCAGCGAAATTGACCAGTGACCATTGACCAGTGACCAGTGACCAGTGACCAGTGACCAGTGTCCAGTGACCAGTGACCAGCGACCAGTGACCAGTGACCAGTGACCAGTGACCAGTAACCAGTGACCAGTGACCAGTGACCAGCGAAATCGACCAGGGACCAGTGACCAGTGACCAGTGACCAGTGACCAGTAACCAGTGACCAGTGACCAGTGACCAGCGAAATCGACCAGGGACCAGTGACCAGTGACCAGTGACCAGTGACCAGTGACCAGTGACCAGCGAAATTGACCAGTGACCATTGACCAGTGACCAGTGACCAGTGACCAGTGACCAGTGACCAGTGACCAGCGACCAGTGACCAGTGACCAGTGACCAGTGACCAGTGACCAGCGAAAGTGACCAGTGACCAGTGACCAGTGACAAGCGAAGTCGACCAGGGACCAGTGACCAGTGACCAGTGACCAGTGACCAGTGACCAGTGACCAGTGACCAGTGACCAGCGAAATTGACCAGTGACCATTGACCAGTGACCAGTGACCAGTGACCAGTGACCAGTGACCAGTGACCAGTGACCAGCGACCAGTGACCAGTGACCAGTGACCAGTGACCAGTGACCAGTGACCAGTCACCAGTGACCAGCGAAATTGACCAGTGACCATTGACCAGTGACCAGTGACCAGTGACCAGTGACCAGTGACCAGTGACCAGTGACCTGTGACCAGCGAAAGTGACCAGTGACCAGTGACCATTGACCAGCGACCAGTGACCAGTGACCAGTGACGAGTGACCAGTGACCAGTGACCAGTGACCAGTGACCAGTGACCAGCGAAAGTGACAAGTGACCAGTGACCAGTGACCAGTGACCAGTGACCAGTGACCAGCGAAAGTGACCAGTGACCTGTGAACAGTGACCAGCGAAATTGACCAGTTTCCAGTGACAAGTGATAAGTGACCAGTGACCAGTGACCAGCGAAAGTGACCAGTGAACAGTGACCAGCGAAATTGACCAGTGACCATTGACCAGTGACCAGCGAAAGTGACCAGTGACGAGTGACCAGTGACAAGTGACCAGTGAGAAGCGACCAGTGACCAGTGACCAGTGACCAGCGAAAGTGACCAGTGACCAGTGAACAGTGACCAGCGAAATTCACCAGTTTCCAGTGACCAGTGATAAGTGACCAGTGACCAGTGACCAGCGAAAGTGACCAGTGAACAGTGACCAGCGAAATTGACCAGTGACCATTGACCAGTGACCAGCGAAAGTGACCAGTGACGAGTGACCAGTGACAAGTGACCAGTGAGAAGTGACCCGTGACCACTGACCAGTGACCAGTGACCAGTGACCAGTGACCAGCGAAAGTGACCAGTGACAAGTGACCAGTGACAAGTGACCAGTGACCAGTGACCAGTGACCAGTGACCAGCGAAAGTGACCAGTGACCATTGACCAGTGACCAGTGACCAGTGACCAGTGACCAGTGACCAGTGACCAGCGACCAGTGACCAGTGACCAGTGACCAGTGACCAGTAACCAGTGACCAGTGACCAGTGACCAGTGACCAGCGAAATCGACCAGGGACCAGTGACCAGTGACCAGTGACCAGTGACCAGCGAAATTGACCAGTGACCATTGACCAGTGACCAGTGACCAGTGACCAGTGACCAGTGACCAGTGACCAGCGACCACTGACCAGTGACCAGTGACCAGTGACCAGTGACGAGTGACCTGTGACCAGTGACCAGTGACCAGTGACCAGTGACCAGTGACCAGTGACCAGTGACGAGTGACCTGTGACCAGTGACCAGTGACCAGTGACCAGTGACCAGCGAAATTGACCAGTGACCATTGACCAGTGACCAGTGACCAGTGACCAGTGACCAGTGACCAGTGACCAGCGACCAGTGACCAGTGACCAGTGACCAGTGACCAGTGACGAGTGACCTGTGACCAGTGACCAGTGACCAGTGACCAGTGACCAGTGACCAGTGACGAGTGACCTGTGACCAGTGACCAGTGACCAGTGACCAGTGACCAGTGACCAGTGACCAGTGACCAGTGACCAGTGACCAGCGAAAGTGACCAGGGACCAGTGACCAGTGACCAGTGACCAGTGACCAGCGAAATAGACCAGTGACCATTGACCAGTGACCAGTGACCAGTGACCAGCGACCAGTGACCAGTGACCAGTGACCAGTGACCAGTGACCAGCGACCAGTGACCAGTGACCAGTGACCAGTGACCAGTGACCAGTGACCAGTGACCAGTGACCAGTAACCAGTGACCAGTGACCAATGACCAGCGAAAGTGACCAGTGACAAGTGACCAGTGACAAGTGACCAGTGACCAGTGACCAGTGACCAGTGACCAGCGACGAGTGACCAGTGACCAGTGACGAGTGACCAGTGACCAGTGACCAGTGACCAGTGACCAGCGAAAGTGACAAGTGACCAGTGACCAGTGACCAGTGACCAGCGAAATTGACCAGTGACCATTGACCAGTGACCAGTGACCAGTGACCAGTGACCAGTGACCAGTGACCAGTGACCAGCGACCAGTGACCAGTGACCAGTGACCAGTGACCAGTGACCAGTGACCAGTCACCAGTGACCAGCGAAATTGACCAGTGACCATTGACCAGTGACCAGTGACCAGTGACCAGTGACCAGTGACCAGTGACCAGTGACCTGTGACCAGCGAAAGTGACCAGTGACCAGTGACCATTGACCAGCGACCAGTGACCAGTGACCAGTGACGAGTGACCAGTGACCAGTGACCAGTGACCAGTGACCAGCGAAAGTGACAAGTGACCAGTGACCAGTGACCAGTGACCAGTGACCAGTGACCAGCGAAAGTGACCAGTGACCTGTGAACGGTGACCAGCGAAATTGACCAGTTTCCAGTGACAAGTGATAAGTGACCAGTGACCAGTGACCAGCGAAAGTGACCAGTGAACAGTGACCAGCGAAATTGACCAGTGACCATTGACCAGTGACCAGCGAAAGTGACCAGTGACGAGTGACCAGTGACAAGTGACCAGTGAGAAGCGACCAGTGACCAGTGACCAGTGACCAGCGAAAGTGACCAGTGACCAGTGAACAGTGACCAGCGAAATTCACCAGTTTCCAGTGACCAGTGATAAGTGACCAGTGACCAGTGACCAGCGAAAGTGACCAGTGAACAGTGACCAGCGAAATTGACCAGTGACCATTGACCAGTGACCAGCGAAAGTGACCAGTGACGAGTGACCAGTGACAAGTGACCAGTGAGAAGTGACCAGTGACCACTGACCAGTGACCAGTGACCAGTGACCAGTGACCAGCGAAAGTGACCAGTGACAAGTGACCAGTGACAAGTGACCAGTGACCAGTGACCAGTGACCAGTGACCAGCGAAAGTGACCAGTGACCATTGACCAGTGACCAGTGACCAGTGACCAGTGACCAGTGACCAGTGACCAGTGACCAGCGACCAGTGACCAGTGTCCAGTGACCAGTGACCAGTGACCAGTGACCAGTGACCAGTAACCAGTGACCAGTGACCAGTGACCAGTGACCAGTGACCAGCGACCAGTGACCAGTGACCAGTGACCAGTGACCAGTGACCAGTGACCAGTGACCAGTGACCAGTGACCAGTGACCAGTGACCAGCGAAAGTGACCAGTGACCAGTGACCAGTGACAAGCGAAGTCGACCAGGGACCAGTGACCAGTGACTAGTGACCAGTGACCAGTGACCAGTGACCAGTGACCAGTGACCAGCGAAAGTGACCAGTGACCATTGACCAGTGACCAGTGACCAGTGACCAGCGACCAGTGACCAGTGACCAGTGACCAGTGACCAGTGACCAGTGACCAGTGACCAGTGACCAGTAACCAGTGACCAGTGACCAGTGACCAGTGACCAGTGACCAGTAACCAGTGACCAGTGACCAGTGACCAGCGAAATCGACCAGGGACCAGTGACCAGTGACCAGTGACCAGTGACCAGTGACCAGTGACCAGCGAAATTGACCAGTGACCATTGACCAGTGACCAGTGACCAGGGACCAGTGACCAGTGACCAGTGACCAGTGACCAGTGACCAGTGACGAGTGACCAGTGACCAGTGACCAGTGACCAGTGACCAGCGAAAGTGACAAGTGACCAGTGACCAGTGACCAGTGACCAGTGACCAGTGACCAGCGAAAGTGACCAGTGACCTGTGAACAGTGACCAGCGAAATTGACCAGTTTCCAGTGACAAGTGATAAGTGACCAGTGACCAGTGACCAGCGAAAGTGACCAGTGAACAGTGACCAGCGAAATTGACCAGTGACCATTGACCAGTGACCAGCGAAAGTGACCAGTGACGAGTGACCAGTGACAAGTGACCAGTGAGAAGCGACCAGTGACCAGTGACCAGTGACCAGCGAAAGTGACCAGTGACCAGTGAACAGTGACCAGCGAAATTCACCAGTTTCCAGTGACCAGTGATAAGTGACCAGTGACCAGTGACCAGCGAAAGTGACCAGTGACCATTGACCAGTGACCAGTGACCAGTGACCAGTGACCAGTGACCAGTGACCAGTGACCAGCGACCAGTGACCAGTGTCCAGTGACCAGTGACCAGTGACCAGTGACCAGTGACCAGTGACCAGTGACCAGTGACCAGCGACCAGTGACCAGTGACCAGTGACCAGTGACGAGTGACCTGTGACCAGTGACCAGTGACCAGTGACCAGTGACCAGTGACCAGTGACCAGCGAAAGTGACCAGGGACCAGTGACCAGTGACCAGTGACCAGTGACCAGTGACCAGTGACCAGTGACCAGTGACCAGCGAAATAGACCAGTGACCATTGACCAGTGACCAGTGACCAGTGACCAGTGACCAGTGACCAGCGACCAGTGACCAGTGACCAGTGACCAGTGACCAGTGACCAGCGACCAGTGACCAGTGACCAGCGAAAGTGACCAGTGACCAGTGACCAGTGACCAGTGACCAGTGACCAGCGAAATAGACCAGTGACCATTGACCAGTGACCAGTGACCAGTGACCAGTGACCAGTGACCAGCGACCAGTGACCAGTGAACAGTGACCAGCGACCAGTGACCAGTGACCAGTGACCAGTGACCAGTGACCAGTGACCAGTGACCAGCAACCAGTGACCAGTGACCAGTGACCAGTGACCAGTGACCAGCGACCAGCGAAAGTGACCAGTGAACAGTGACCAGCGAAATTGACCAGTGACCATTGACCAGTGACCAGCGAAAGTGACCAGTGACGAGTGACCAGTGACAAGTGACCAGTGAGAAGCGACCAGTGACCAGTGACCAGTGACCAGCGAAAGTGACCAGTGACCAGTGAACAGTGACCAGCGAAATTCACCAGTTTCCAGTGACCAGTGATAAGTGACCAGTGACCAGTGACCAGCGAAAGTGACCAGTGAACAGTGACCAGCGAAATTGACCAGTGACCATTGACCAGTGACCAGCGAAAGTGACCAGTGACGAGTGACCAGTGACAAGTGACCAGTGAGAAGTGACCAGTGACCACTGACCAGTGACCAGTGACCAGTGACCAGTGACCAGTGACCAGTGACCAGTGACCAGTGACCAGCGACCAGTGACCAGTGACCAGTGACCAGTGACCAGTGACCAGTGACCAGTGACCAGCGAAATTGACCAGTGACCATTGACCAGTGACCAGTGACCAGTGACCAGTGACCAGTGACCAGTGACCAGTGACCAGTGACCAGTCACCAGTGACCAGCGAAATTGACCAGTGACCATTGACCAGTGACCAGTGACCAGTGACCAGTGACCAGTGACCAGTGACCAGTGACCTGTGACCAGCGAAAGTGACCAGTGACCAGTGACCATTGACCAGCGACCAGTGACCAGTGACCAGTGACGAGTGACCAGTGACCAGTGACCAGTGACCAGTGACCAGCGAAAGTGACAAGTGACCAGTGACCAGTGACCAGTGACCAGTGACCAGTGACCAGCGAAAGTGACCAGTGACCTGTGAACGGTGACCAGCGAAATTGACCAGTTTCCAGTGACAAGTGATAAGTGACCAGTGACCAGTGACCAGCGAAAGTGACCAGTGAACAGTGACCAGCGAAATTGACCAGTGACCATTGACCAGTGACCAGCGAAAGTGACCAGTGACGAGTGACCAGTGACAAGTGACCAGTGAGAAGCGACCAGTGACCAGTGACCAGTGACCAGCGAAAGTGACCAGTGACCAGTGAACAGTGACCAGCGAAATTCACCAGTTTCCAGTGACCAGTGATAAGTGACCAGTGACCAGTGACCAGCGAAAGTGACCAGTGAACAGTGACCAGCGAAATTGACCAGTGACCATTGACCAGTGACCAGCGAAAGTGACCAGTGACGAGTGACCAGTGACAAGTGACCAGTGAGAAGTGACCAGTGACCACTGACCAGTGACCAGTGACCAGTGACCAGTGACCAGCGAAAGTGACCAGTGACAAGTGACCAGTGACAAGTGACCAGTGACCAGTGACCAGTGACCAGTGACCAGCGAAAGTGACCAGTGACCATTGACCAGTGACCAGTGACCAGTGACCAGTGACCAGTGACCAGTGACCAGTGACCAGCGACCAGTGACCAGTGTCCAGTGACCAGTGACCAGTGACCAGTGACCAGTGACCAGTAACCAGTGACCAGTGACCAGTGACCAGTGACCAGTGACCAGCGACCAGTGACCAGTGACCAGTGACCAGTGACCAGTGACCAGTGACCAGTGACCAGTGACCAGTGACCAGTGACCAGTGACCAGCGAAAGTGACCAGTGACCAGTGACCAGTGACAAGCGAAGTCGACCAGGGACCAGTGACCAGTGACTAGTGACCAGTGACCAGTGACCAGTGACCAGTGACCAGTGACCAGCGAAAGTGACCAGTGACCATTGACCAGTGACCAGTGACCAGTGACCAGCGACCAGTGACCAGTGACCAGTGACCAGTGACCAGTGACCAGTGACCAGTGACCAGTGACCAGTAACCAGTGACCAGTGACCAGTGACCAGTGACCAGTGACCAGTAACCAGTGACCAGTGACCAGTGACCAGCGAAATCGACCAGGGACCAGTGACCAGTGACCAGTGACCAGTGACCAGTGACCAGTGACCAGCGAAATTGACCAGTGACCATTGACCAGTGACCAGTGACCAGGGACCAGTGACCAGTGACCAGTGACCAGTGACCAGTGACCAGTGACGAGTGACCAGTGACCAGTGACCAGTGACCAGTGACCAGCGAAAGTGACAAGTGACCAGTGACCAGTGACCAGTGACCAGTGACCAGTGACCAGCGAAAGTGACCAGTGACCTGTGAACAGTGACCAGCGAAATTGACCAGTTTCCAGTGACAAGTGATAAGTGACCAGTGACCAGTGACCAGCGAAAGTGACCAGTGAACAGTGACCAGCGAAATTGACCAGTGACCATTGACCAGTGACCAGCGAAAGTGACCAGTGACGAGTGACCAGTGACAAGTGACCAGTGAGAAGCGACCAGTGACCAGTGACCAGTGACCAGCGAAAGTGACCAGTGACCAGTGAACAGTGACCAGCGAAATTCACCAGTTTCCAGTGACCAGTGATAAGTGACCAGTGACCAGTGACCAGCGAAAGTGACCAGTGACCATTGACCAGTGACCAGTGACCAGTGACCAGTGACCAGTGACCAGTGACCAGTGACCAGCGACCAGTGACCAGTGTCCAGTGACCAGTGACCAGTGACCAGTGACCAGTGACCAGTGACCAGTGACCAGTGACCAGCGACCAGTGACCAGTGACCAGTGACCAGTGACGAGTGACCTGTGACCAGTGACCAGTGACCAGTGACCAGTGACCAGTGACCAGTGACCAGCGAAAGTGACCAGGGACCAGTGACCAGTGACCAGTGACCAGTGACCAGTGACCAGTGACCAGTGACCAGTGACCAGCGAAATAGACCAGTGACCATTGACCAGTGACCAGTGACCAGTGACCAGTGACCAGTGACCAGCGACCAGTGACCAGTGACCAGTGACCAGTGACCAGTGACCAGCGACCAGTGACCAGTGACCAGCGAAAGTGACCAGTGACCAGTGACCAGTGACCAGTGACCAGTGACCAGCGAAATAGACCAGTGACCATTGACCAGTGACCAGTGACCAGTGACCAGTGACCAGTGACCAGCGACCAGTGACCAGTGAACAGTGACCAGCGACCAGTGACCAGTGACCAGTGACCAGTGACCAGTGACCAGTGACCAGTGACCAGCAACCAGTGACCAGTGACCAGTGACCAGTGACCAGTGACCAGCGACCAGCGAAAGTGACCAGTGAACAGTGACCAGCGAAATTGACCAGTGACCATTGACCAGTGACCAGCGAAAGTGACCAGTGACGAGTGACCAGTGACAAGTGACCAGTGAGAAGCGACCAGTGACCAGTGACCAGTGACCAGCGAAAGTGACCAGTGACCAGTGAACAGTGACCAGCGAAATTCACCAGTTTCCAGTGACCAGTGATAAGTGACCAGTGACCAGTGACCAGCGAAAGTGACCAGTGAACAGTGACCAGCGAAATTGACCAGTGACCATTGACCAGTGACCAGCGAAAGTGACCAGTGACGAGTGACCAGTGACAAGTGACCAGTGAGAAGTGACCAGTGACCACTGACCAGTGACCAGTGACCAGTGACCAGTGACCAGTGACCAGTGACCAGTGACCAGTGACCAGCGACCAGTGACCAGTGACCAGTGACCAGTGACCAGTGACCAGTGACCAGTGACCAGCGAAATTGACCAGTGACCATTGACCAGTGACCAGTGACCAGTGACCAGTGACCAGTGTCCAGTGACCAGTGACCAGCGACCAGTGACCAGTGACCAGTGACCAGTGACCAGTAACCAGTGACCAGTGACCAGTGACCAGCGAAATCGACCAGGGACCAGTGACCAGTGACCAGTGACCAGTGACCAGTGACCAGTGACCAGCGAAATTGACCAGTGACCATTGACCAGTGACCAGTGACCAGTGACCAGTGACCAGTGACCAGTGACCAGCGACCAGTGACCAGTGACCAGTGACCAGTGACCAGTGACGAGTGACCTGTGACCAGTGACCAGTGACCAGTGACCAGTGACCAGTGACCAGTGACGAGTGACCTGTGACCAGTGACCAGTGACCAGTGACCAGTGACCAGTGACCAGTGACCAGTGACCAGTGACCAGTGACCAGTGACCAGTGACCAGCGAAAGTGACCAGGGACCAGTGACCAGTGACCAGTGACCAGTGACCAGTGACCAGCGAAATAGACCAGTGACCATTGACCAGTGACCAGTGACCAGTGACCAGCGACCAGTGACCAGTGACCAGTGACCAGTGACCAGTGACCAGCGACCAGTGACCAGTGACCAGTGACCAGTGACCAGTGACCAGTGACCAGTGACCAGTGACCAGTAACCAGTGACCAGTGACCAATGACCAGCGAAAGTGACCAGTGACAAGTGACCAGTGACAAGTGACCAGTGACCAGTGACCAGTGACCAGTGACCAGCGAAAGTGACCAGTGACCAGTGACCAGTGACAAGCGAAGTCGACCAGGGACCAGTGACCAGTGACCAGTGACCAGTGACCAGTGACCAGTGACCAGTGACCAGTGACCAGCGAAATTGACCAGTGACCATTGACCAGTGACCAGTGACCAGTGACCAGTGACCAGTGACCAGTGACCAGTGACCAGCGACCAGTGACCAGTGACCAGTGACCAGTGACCAGTGACCAGTGACCAGTCACCAGTGACCAGCGAAATTGACCAGTGACCATTGACCAGTGACCAGTGACCAGTGACCAGTGACCAGTGACCAGTGACCAGTGACCTGTGACCAGCGAAAGTGACCAGTGACCAGTGACCATTGACCAGCGACCAGTGACCAGTGACCAGTGACGAGTGACCAGTGACCAGTGACCAGTGACCAGTGACCAGTGACCAGCGAAAGTGACAAGTGACCAGTGACCAGTGACCAGTGACCAGTGACGAGTGACCAGTGACCAGTGACCAGTGACCAGTGACCAGCGAAAGTGACAAGTGACCAGTGACCAGTGACCAGCGAAAGTGACCAGTGACGAGGGACCAGTGACAAGTGACCAGTGAGAAGTGACCAGTGACCACTGACCAGTGACCAGTGACCAGTGACCAGTGACCAGTGACCAGGGACCAGTGACCAGTGACCAGTGACCAGTGACCAGTGACCAGTGACCAGTGACCAGCGAAATTGACCAGTGACCAGTGACCAGTGACCAGTGACCAGTGACCAGCGACCAGTGACCAGTGACCAGTGACCAGTGACCAGTGACCAGTGACCAGCGACCAGTGACCAGTGACCAGTGACCAGTGACCAGTGACCAGTGACCAGTGACCTGTGACCAGCGAAAGTGACCAGTGACCAGTGACCATTGACCAGCGACCAGTGACCAGTGACCAGTGACGAGTGACCAGTGACCAGTGACCAGTGACCAGTGACCAGCGAAAGTGACAAGTGACCAGTGACCAGTGACCAGCGAAAGTGACCAGTGACGAGGGACCAGTGACAAGTGACCAGTGAGAAGTGACCAGTGACCACTGACCAGTGACCAGTGACCAGTGACCAGTGACCAGTGACCAGGGACCAGTGACCAGTGACCAGTGACCAGTGACCAGTGACCAGTGACCAGTGACCAGCGAAATTGACCAGTGACCAGTGACCAGTGACCAGTGACCAGTGACCAGTGACCAGTGACCAGCGACCAGTGACCAGTGACCAGTGACCAGTGACCAGTGACGAGTGACCTGTGACCAGTGACCAGTGACCAGTGACCAGTGACCAGTGACCAGTGACGAGTGACCTGTGACCAGTGACCAGTGACCAGTGACCAGTGACCAGTGACCAGTGACCAGTGACCAGCGAAAGTGACCAGGGACCAGTGACCAGTGACCAGTGACCAGTGACCAGCGAAATAGACCAGTGACCATTGACCAGTGATCAGTGACCAGTGACCAGCGAAATAGACCAGTGACCATTGACCAGTGACCAGTGACCAGTGACCAGTGACCAGTGACCAGCGACCAGTGACCAGTGACCAGTGACCAGTGACCAGTGACCAGCGACCAGTGACCAGTGACCAGCGAAAGTGACCAGTGACCAGTGACCAGTGACCAGTGACCAGCGAAATAGACCAGTGACCATTGACCAGTGACCAGTGACCAGTGACCAGTGACCAGTGACCAGCGACCAGTGACCAGTGAACAGTGACCAGCGACCAGTGACCAGTGACCAGTGACCAGTGACCAGTGACCAGTGACCAGTGACCAGTGACCAGTGACCAGCAACCAGTGACCAGTGACCAGTGACCAGTGACCAGTGACCAGCGACCAGCGAAAGTGACCAGTGAACAGTGACCAGCGAAATTGACCAGTGACCATTGACCAGTGACCAGCGAAAGTGACCAGTGACGAGTGACCAGTGACAAGTGACCAGTGAGAAGCGACCAGTGACCAGTGACCAGTGACCAGCGAAAGTGACCAGTGACCAGTGAACAGTGACCAGCGAAATTCACCAGTTTCCAGTGACCAGTGATAAGTGACCAGTGACCAGTGACCAGCGAAAGTGACCAGTGAACAGTGACCAGCGAAATTGACCAGTGACCATTGACCAGTGACCAGCGAAAGTGACCAGTGACGAGTGACCAGTGACAAGTGACCAGTGAGAAGTGACCAGTGACCACTGACCAGTGACCAGTGACCAGTGACCAGTGACCAGTGACCAGCGACCAGTGACCAGTGACCAGTGACCAGTGACCAGTGACCAGTGACCAGTGACCAGCGAAATTGACCAGTGACCATTGACCAGTGACCAGTGACCAGCGACCAGTGACCAGTGTCCAGTGACCAGTGACCAGCGACCAGTGACCAGTGACCAGTGACCAGTGACCAGTAACCAGTGACCAGTGACCAGTGACCAGCGAAATCGACCAGGGACCAGTGACCAGTGACCAGTGACCAGTGACCAGTGACCAGTGACCAGCGAAATTGACCAGTGACCAGTGACCAGTGACCAGTGACCAGTGACCAGTGACCAGCGACCAGTGACCAGTGACCAGTGACCAGTGACCAGTGACGAGTGACCTGTGACCAGTGACCAGTGACCAGTGACCAGTGACCAGTGACCAGTGACGAGTGACCTGTGACCAGTGACCAGTGACCAGTGACCAGTGACCAGTGACCAGTGACCAGTGACCAGTGACCAGTGACCAGTGACCAGTGACCAGTGACCAGCGAAAGTGACCAGGGACCAGTGACCAGTGACCAGTGACCAGTGACCAGCGAAATAGACCAGTGACCATTGACCAGTGACCAGTGACCAGTGACCAGCGACCAGTGACCAGTGACCAGTGACCAGTGACCAGTGACCAGCGACCAGTGACCAGTGACCAGTGACCAGTGACCAGTGACCAGTGACCAGTGACCAGTGACCAGTAACCAGTGACCAGTGACCAATGACCAGCGAAAGTGACCAGTGACAAGTGACCAGTGACAAGTGACCAGTGACCAGTGACCAGTGACCAGTGACCAGCGAAAGTGACCAGTGACCAGTGACCAGTGACAAGCGAAGTCGACCAGGGACCAGTGACCAGTGACCAGTGACCAGTGACCAGTGACCAGTGACCAGTGACCAGTGACCAGCGAAATTGACCAGTGACCATTGACCAGTGACCAGTGACCAGTGACCAGTGACCAGTGACCAGTGACCAGTGACCAGCGACCAGTGACCAGTGACCAGTGACCAGTGACCAGTGACCAGTGACCAGTCACCAGTGACCAGCGAAATTGACCAGTGACCATTGACCAGTGACCAGTGACCAGTGACCAGTGACCAGTGACCTGTGACCAGCGAAAGTGACCAGCGACCAGTGACCAGTGACCAGTGACGAGTGACCAGTGACCAGTGACCAGTGACCAGTGACCAGTGACCAGCGAAAGTGACAAGTGACCAGTGACCAGTGACCAGTGACCAGTGACCAGTGACCAGCGAAAGTGACCAGTGACCTGTGAACAGTGACCAGCGAAATTGACCAGTTTCCAGTGACAAGTGATAAGTGACCAGTGACCAGTGACCAGCGAAAGTGACCAGTGAACAGTGACCAGCGAAATTGACCAGTGACCATTGACCAGTGACCAGCGAAAGTGACCAGTGACGAGTGACCAGTGACAAGTGACCAGTGAGAAGCGACCAGTGACCAGTGACCAGTGACCAGCGAAAGTGACCAGTGACCAGTGAACAGTGACCAGCGAAATTCACCAGTTTCCAGTGACCAGTGATAAGTGACCAGTGACCAGTGACCAGCGAAAGTGACCAGTGAACAGTGACCAGCGAAATTGACCAGTGACCATTGACCAGTGACCAGCGAAAGTGACCAGTGACGAGTGACCAGTGACAAGTGACCAGTGAGAAGTGACCCGTGACCACTGACCAGTGACCAGTGACCAGTGACCAGTGACCAGCGAAAGTGACCAGTGACAAGTGACCAGTGACAAGTGACCAGTGACCAGTGACCAGTGACCAGTGACCAGCGAAAGTGACCAGTGACCAGTGACCAGTGACCAGTGACCAGTGACCAGCGACCAGTGACCAGTGACCAGTGACCAGTGACCAGTAACCAGTGACCAGTGACCAGTGACCAGTGACCAGCGAAATCGACCAGGGACCAGTGACCAGTGACCAGTGACCAGTGACCAGCGAAATTGACCAGTGACCATTGACCAGTGACCAGTGACCAGTGACCAGTGACCAGTGACCAGTGACCAGCGACCACTGACCAGTGACCAGTGACCAGTGACCAGTGACGAGTGACCTGTGACCAGTGACCAGTGACCAGTGACCAGTGACCAGTGACGAGTGACCTGTGACCAGTGACCAGTGACCAGTGACCAGTGACCAGCGAAATTGACCAGTGACCATTGACCAGTGACCAGTGACCAGTGACCAGTGACCAGTGACCAGTGACCAGCGACCAGTGACCAGTGACCAGTGACCAGTGACCAGTGACGAGTGACCTGTGACCAGTGACCAGTGACCAGTGACCAGTGACCAGTGACCAGTGACGAGTGACCTGTGACCAGTGACCAGTGACCAGTGACCAGTGACCAGTGACCAGTGACCAGTGACCAGTGACCAGTGACCAGTGACCAGCGAAAGTGACCAGGGACCAGTGACCAGTGACCAGTGACCAGTGACCAGCGAAATAGACCAGTGACCATTGACCAGTGACCAGTGACCAGTGACCAGCGACCAGTGACCAGTGACCAGTGACCAGTGACCAGTGACCAGCGACCAGTGACCAGTGACCAGTGACCAGTGACCAGTGACCAGTGACCAGTGACCAGTGACCAGTGACCAGTAACCAGTGACCAGTGACCAATGACCAGCGAAAGTGACCAGTGACAAGTGACCAGTGACAAGTGACCAGTGACCAGTGACCAGTGACCAGTGACCAGCGACCAGTGACCAGTGACCAGTGACGAGTGACCAGTGACCAGTGACCAGTGACCAGTGACCAGCGAAAGTGACAAGTGACCAGTGACCAGTGACCAGTGACCAGTGACCAGTGACCAGCGAAATTGACCAGTGACCATTGACCAGTGACCAGTGACCAGTGACCAGTGACCAGTGACCAGTGACCAGTGACCAGCGACCAGTGACCAGTGACCAGTGACCAGTGACCAGTGACCAGTGACCAGTCACCAGTGACCAGCGAAATTGACCAGTGTCCATTGACCAGTGACCAGTGACCAGTGACCAGTGACCAGTGACCAGTGACCAGTGACCTGTGACCAGCGAAAGTGACCAGTGACCAGTGACCATTGACCAGCGACCAGTGACCAGTGACCAGTGACGAGTGACCAGTGACCAGTGACCAGTGACCAGTGACCAGCGAAAGTGACAAGTGACCAGTGACCAGTGACCAGTGACCAGTGACCAGTGACTAGCGAAAGTGACCAGTGACCTGTGAACAGTGACCAGCGAAATTGACCAGTTTCCAGTGACAAGTGATAAGTGACCAGTGACCAGTGACCAGCGAAAGTGACCAGTGAACAGTGACCAGCGAAATTGACCAGTGACCATTGACCAGTGACCAGCGAAAGTGACCAGTGACCACTGACCAGTGACCAGTGACCAGCGACCAGTGACCAGTGACCCGTGACCAGGGACCAGTGACCAGCGAAAGTGACCAGTGACCAGTGACTAGCCAAATTGAGCAGTGTCCAGTGACCAGTGACCAGTGACCAGTGACCAGTGACCAGTGACCAGTGACCAGTGACCAGTGACCAGTGACCAGGGACCAGTGACCAGTGACCAGTGACCAGTGACCAGGGACTAGTGACCAGTGACCAGTGACCAGTGACCAGTGACCAGTGACCAGTGACCAGCGAAATTGACCAGTGACCAGTGACCAGTGACCAGTGACCAGTGACCAGTGACCAGTGACCAGCGACCAGTGACCAGTGACCAGTGACCAGTGACCAGTGACGAGTGACCTGTGACCAGTGACCAGTGACCAGTGACCAGTGACCAGTGACCAGTGACGAGTGACCTGTGACCAGTGACCAGTGACCAGTGACCAGTGACCAGTGACCAGTGACCAGTGACCAGTGACCAGTGACCAGTGACCAGCGAAAGTGACCAGGGACCAGTGACCAGTGACCAGTGACCAGTGACCAGCGAAATAGACCAGTGACCATTGACCAGTGATCAGTGACCAGTGACCAGCGAAATAGACCAGTGACCATTGACCAGTGACCAGTGACCAGTGACCAGTGACCAGTGACCAGCGACCAGTGACCAGTGACCAGTGACCAGTGACCAGTGACCAGCGACCAGTGACCAGTGACCAGCGAAAGTGACCAGTGACCAGTGACCAGTGACCAGTGACCAGCGAAATAGACCAGTGACCATTGACCAGTGACCAGTGACCAGTGGCCAGTGACCAGTGACCAGCGACCAGTGACCAGTGAACAGTGACCAGCGACCAGTGACCAGTGACCAGTGACCAGTGACCAGTGACCAGTGACCAGTGACCAGCAACCAGTGACCAGTGACCAGTGACCAGTGACCAGTGACCAGCGACCAGCGAAAGTGACCAGTGAACAGTGACCAGCGAAATTGACCAGTGACCATTGACCAGTGACCAGCGAAAGTGACCAGTGACGAGTGACCAGTGACAAGTGACCAGTGAGAAGCGACCAGTGACCAGTGACCAGTGACCAGCGAAAGTGACCAGTGACCAGTGAACAGTGACCAGCGAAATTCACCAGTTTCCAGTGACCAGTGATAAGTGACCAGTGACCAGTGACCAGCGAAAGTGACCAGTGAACAGTGACCAGCGAAATTGACCAGTGACCATTGACCAGTGACCAGCGAAAGTGACCAGTGACGAGTGACCAGTGACAAGTGACCAGTGAGAAGTGACCAGTGACCACTGACCAGTGACCAGTGACCAGTGACCAGTGACCAGTGACCAGTGACCAGTGACCAGTGACCAGCGACCAGTGACCAGTGACCAGTGACCAGTGACCAGTGACCAGTGACCAGTGACCAGCGAAATTGACCAGTGACCATTGACCAGTGACCAGTGACCAGTGACCAGTGACCAGTGTCCAGTGACCAGTGACCAGCGACCAGTGACCAGTGACCAGTGACCAGTGACCAGTAACCAGTGACCAGTGACCAGTGACCAGCGAAATCGACCAGGGACCAGTGACCAGTGACCAGTGACCAGTGACCAGTGACCAGTGACCAGCGAAATTGACCAGTGACCATTGACCAGTGACCAGTGACCAGTGACCAGTGACCAGTGACCAGTGACCAGCGACCAGTGACCAGTGACCAGTGACCAGTGACCAGTGACGAGTGACCTGTGACCAGTGACCAGTGACCAGTGACCAGTGACCAGTGACCAGTGACGAGTGACCTGTGACCAGTGACCAGTGACCAGTGACCAGTGACCAGTGACCAGTGACCAGTGACCAGCGAAAGTGACCAGGGACCAGTGACCAGTGACCAGTGACCAGTGACCAGCGAAATAGACCAGTGACCATTGACCAGTGACCAGTGACCAGTGACCAGCGACCAGTGACCAGTGACCAGTGACCAGTGACCAGTGACCAGCGACCAGTGACCAGTGACCAGTGACCAGTGACCAGTGACCAGTGACCAGTGACCAGTGACCAGTAACCAGTGACCAGTGACCAATGACCAGCGAAAGTGACCAGTGACAAGTGACCAGTGACAAGTGACCAGTGACCAGTGACCAGTGACCAGTGACCAGCGAAAGTGACCAGGGACCAGTGACCAGTGACCAGTGACCAGTGACCAGCGAAATTGACCAGTGACCATTGACCAGTGACCAGTGACCAGTGACCAGTGACCAGTGACCAGTGACCAGCGACCACTGACCAGTGACCAGTGACCAGTGACCAGTGACGAGTGACCTGTGACCAGTGACCAGTGACCAGTGACCAGTGACCAGTGACCAGTGACCAGTGACCAGTGACCAGTGACGAGTGACCTGTGACCAGTGACCAGTGACCAGTGACCAGTGACCAGCGAAATTGACCATTGACCAGTGACCAGTGACCAGTGACCAGTGACCAGTGACCAGTGACCAGTGACCAGCGACCAGTGACCAGTGACCAGTGACCAGTGACCAGTGACCAGCGAAAGTGACCAGTGACCATTGACCAGTGACCAGTGACCAGTGACCAGTGACCAGTGACCAGTGACCAGCGACCAGTGACCAGTGACAAGTGACCAGTGACCAGTAACCAGTGACCAGTGACCAGTGACCAGTGACCAGCGAAATCGACCAGGGACCAGTGACCAGTGACCAGTGACCAGTGACCAGCGAAATTGACCAGTGACCATTGACCAGTGACCAGTGACCAGTGACCAGTGACCAGTGACCAGTGACCAGCGACCACTGACCAGTGACCAGTGACCAGTGACCAGTGACGAGTGACCTGTGACCAGTGACCAGTGACCAGTGACCAGTGACCAGTGACCAGTGACCAGTGACGAGTGACCTGTGACCAGTGACCAGTGACCAGTGACCAGTGACCAGCGAAATTGACCAGTGACCATTGACCAGTGACCAGTGACCAGTGACCAGTGACCAGTGACCAGTGACCAGCGACCAGTGACCAGTGACCAGTGACCAGTGACCAGTGACGAGTGACCTGTGACCAGTGACCAGTGACCAGTGACCAGTGACCAGTGACCAGTGACGAGTGACCTGTGACCAGTGACCAGTGACCAGTGACCAGTGACCAGTGACCAGTGACCAGTGACCAGTGACCAGTGACCAGTGACCAGCGAAAGTGACCAGGGACCAGTGACCAGTGACCAGTGACCAGTGACCAGCGAAATAGACCAGTGACCATTGACCAGTGACCAGTGACCAGTGACCAGCGACCAGTGACCAGTGACCAGTGACCAGTGACCAGTGACCAGCGACCAGTGACCAGTGACCAGTGACCAGTGACCAGTGACCAGTGACCAGTGACCAGTGACCAGTAACCAGTGACCAGTGACCAATGACCAGCGAAAGTGACCAGTGACAAGTGACCAGTGACAAGTGACCAGTGACCAGTGACCAGTGACCAGTGACCAGCGACCAGTGACCAGTGACCAGTGACGAGTGACCAGTGACCAGTGACCAGTGACCAGTGACCAGCGAAAGTGACAAGTGACCAGTGACCAGTGACCAGTGACCAGTGACCAGCGAAATTGACCAGTGACCATTGACCAGTGACCAGTGACCAGTGACCAGTGACCAGTGACCAGTGACCAGTGACCAGCGACCAGTGACCAGTGACCAGTGACCAGTGACCAGTGACCAGTGACCAGTCACCAGTGACCAGCGAAATTGACCAGTGACCATTGACCAGTGACCAGTGACCAGTGACCAGTGACCAGTGACCAGTGACCAGTGACCTGTGACCAGCGAAAGTGACCAGTGACCAGTGACCATTGACCAGCGACCAGTGACCAGTGACCAGTGACGAGTGACCAGTGACCAGTGACCAGTGACCAGTGACCAGTGACGAGTGACCTGTGACCAGTGACCAGTGACCAGTGACCAGTGACCAGTGACCAGTGACGAGTGACCTGTGACCAGTGACCAGTGACCAGTGACCAGTGACCAGTGACCAGTGACCAGTGACCAGTGACCAGTGACCAGTGACCAGCGAAAGTGACCAGGGACCAGTGACCAGTGACCAGTGACCAGTGACCAGCGAAATAGACCAGTGACCATTGACCAGTGATCAGTGACCAGTGACCAGCGAAATAGACCAGTGACCATTGACCAGTGACCAGTGACCAGTGACCAGTGACCAGTGACCAGCGACCAGTGACCAGTGACCAGTGACCAGTGACCAGTGACCAGCGACCAGTGACCAGTGACCAGCGAAAGTGACCAGTGACCAGTGACCAGTGACCAGTGACCAGCGAAATAGACCAGTGACCATTGACCAGTGACCAGTGACCAGTGACCAGCGACCAGTGACCAGTGAACAGTGACCAGCGACCAGTGACCAGTGACCAGTGACCAGTGACCAGTGACCAGTGACCAGTGACCAGCAACCAGTGACCAGTGACCAGTGACCAGTGACCAGTGACCAGCGACCAGTGACCAGTGACCAGTGACCAGTGACCAGTGACCAGTGACCAGCGACCAGTGACCAGTGACCAGTGACCAGTGACCAGTGACGAGTGACCTGTGACCAGTGACCAGTGACCAGTGACCAGTGACCAGTGACCAGCGACCAGTGACCAGTGACCAGTGACCAGTGACCAGTGACCAGCGAAAGTGACCAGTGACCATTGACCAGTGACCAGTGACCAGTGACCAGTGACCAGTGACCAGTGACCAGCGACCAGTGACCAGTGACAAGTGACCAGTGACCAGTAACCAGTGACCAGTGACCAGTGACCAGTGACCAGCGAAATCGACCAGGGACCAGTGACCAGTGACCAGTGACCAGTGACCAGCGAAATTGACCAGTGACCATTGACCAGTGACCAGTGACCAGTGACCAGTGACCAGTGACCAGTGACCAGCGACCACTGACCAGTGACCAGTGACCAGTGACCAGTGACGAGTGACCTGTGACCAGTGACCAGTGACCAGTGACCAGTGACCAGTGACCAGTGACCAGTGACGAGTGACCTGTGACCAGTGACCAGTGACCAGTGACCAGTGACCAGCGAAATTGACCAGTGACCATTGACCAGTGACCAGTGACCAGTGACCAGTGACCAGTGACCAGTGACCAGCGACCAGTGACCAGTGACCAGTGACCAGTGACCAGTGACGAGTGACCTGTGACCAGTGACCAGTGACCAGTGACCAGTGACCAGTGACCAGTGACGAGTGACCTGTGACCAGTGACCAGTGACCAGTGACCAGTGACCAGTGACCAGTGACCAGTGACCAGTGACCAGTGACCAGCGAAAGTGACCAGGGACCAGTGACCAGTGACCAGTGACCAGTGACCAGCGAAATAGACCAGTGACCATTGACCAGTGACCAGTGACCAGTGACCAGCGACCAGTGACCAGTGACCAGTGACCAGTGACCAGTGACCAGCGACCAGTGACCAGTGACCAGTGACCAGTGACCAGTGACCAGTGACCAGTGACCAGTGACCAGTAACCAGTGACCAGTGACCAATGACCAGCGAAAGTGACCAGTGACAAGTGACCAGTGACAAGTGACCAGTGACCAGTGACCAGTGACCAGTGACCAGCGACCAGTGACCAGTGACCAGTGACGAGTGACCAGTGACCAGTGACCAGTGACCAGTGACCAGCGAAAGTGACAAGTGACCAGTGACCAGTGACCAGTGACCAGTGACCAGTGACCAGTGACCAGCGAAATTGACCAGTGACCATTGACCAGTGACCAGTGACCAGTGACCAGTGACCAGTGACCAGTGACCAGTGACCAGCGACCAGTGACCAGTGACCAGTGACCAGTGACCAGTGACCAGTGACCAGTCACCAGTGACCAGCGAAATTGACCAGTGACCATTGACCAGTGACCAGTGACCAGTGACCAGTGACCAGTGACCAGTGACCAGTGACCTGTGACCAGCGAAAGTGACCAGTGACCAGTGACCATTGACCAGCGACCAGTGACCAGTGACCAGTGACGAGTGACCAGTGACCAGTGACCAGTGACCAGTGACCAGTGACGAGTGACCTGTGACCAGTGACCAGTGACCAGTGACCAGTGACCAGTGACCAGTGACGAGTGACCTGTGACCAGTGACCAGTGACCAGTGACCAGTGACCAGTGACCAGTGACCAGTGACCAGTGACCAGTGACCAGTGACCAGTGACCAGCGAAAGTGACCAGGGACCAGTGACCAGTGACCAGTGACCAGTGACCAGCGAAATAGACCAGTGACCATTGACCAGTGATCAGTGACCAGTGACCAGCGAAATAGACCAGTGACCATTGACCAGTGACCAGTGACCAGTGACCAGTGACCAGTGACCAGCGACCAGTGACCAGTGACCAGTGACCAGTGACCAGTGACCAGCGACCAGTGACCAGTGACCAGCGAAAGTGACCAGTGACCAGTGACCAGTGACCAGTGACCAGCGAAATAGACCAGTGACCATTGACCAGTGACCAGTGACCAGTGACCAGCGACCAGTGACCAGTGAACAGTGACCAGCGACCAGTGACCAGTGACCAGTGACCAGTGACCAGTGACCAGTGACCAGTGACCAGCAACCAGTGACCAGTGACCAGTGACCAGTGACCAGTGACCAGCGACCAGTGACCAGTGACCAGTGACCAGTGACCAGTGACCAGTGACCAGCGACCAGTGACCAGTGACCAGTGACCAGTGACCAGTGACGAGTGACCTGTGACCAGTGACCAGTGACCAGTGACCAGTGACCAGTGACCAGTGACGAGTGACCTGTGACCAGTGACCAGTGACCAGTGACCAGTGACCAGTGACCAGTGACCAGTGACCAGTGACCAGTGACCAGTGACCAGCGAAAGTGACCAGGGACCAGTGACCAGTGACCAGTGACCAGTGACCAGCGAAATAGACCAGTGACCATTGACCAGTGACCAGTGACCAGTGACCAGCGACCAGTGACCAGTGACCAGTGACCAGTGACCAGTGACCAGCGACCAGTGACCAGTGACCAGTGACCAGTGACCAGTGACCAGTGACCAGTGACCAGTGACCAGTGACCAGTAACCAGTGACCAGTGACCAATGACCAGCGAAAGTGACCAGTGACAAGTGACCAGTGACAAGTGACCAGTGACCAGTGACCAGTGACCAGTGACCAGCGACCAGTGACCAGTGACCAGTGACGAGTGACCAGTGACCAGTGACCAGTGACCAGTGACCAGCGAAAGTGACAAGTGACCAGTGACCAGTGACCAGTGACCAGTGACCAGTGACCAGCGAAATTGACCAGTGACCATTGACCAGTGACCAGTGACCAGTGACCAGTGACCAGTGACCAGTGACCAGTGACCAGCGACCAGTGACCAGTGACCAGTGACCAGTGACCAGTGACCAGTGACCAGTCACCAGTGACCAGCGAAATTGACCAGTGACCATTGACCAGTGACCAGTGACCAGTGACCAGTGACCAGTGACCAGTGACCAGTGACCTGTGACCAGCGAAAGTGACCAGTGACCAGTGACCATTGACCAGCGACCAGTGACCAGTGACCAGTGACGAGTGACCAGTGACCAGTGACCAGTGACCAGTGACCAGCGAAAGTGACAAGTGACCAGTGACCAGTGACCAGTGACCAGTGACCAGTGACCAGCGAAAGTGACCAGTGACCTGTGAACAGTGACCAGCGAAATTGACCAGTTTCCAGTGACAAGTGATAAGTGACCAGTGACCAGTGACCAGCGAAAGTGACCAGTGAACAGTGACCAGCGAAATTGACCAGTGACCATTGACCAGTGACCAGCGAAAGTGACCAGTGACCACTGACCAGTGACCAGTGACCAGCGACCAGTGACCAGTGACCCGTGACCAGGGACCAGTGACCAGCGAAAGTGACCAGTGACCAGTGACTAGCCAAATTGAGCAGTGTCCAGTGACCAGTGACCAGTGACCAGTGACCAGTGACCAGTGACCAGTGACCAGTGACCAGTGACCAGTGACCAGTGACCAGTGACCAGTGACCAGTGACCAGGGACCAGTGACCAGTGACCAGTGACCAGTGACCAGGGACTAGTGACCAGTGACCAGTGACCAGTGACCAGTGACCAGTGACCAGTGACCAGCGAAATTGACCAGTGACCAGTGACCAGTGACCAGTGACCAGTGACCAGTGACCAGTGACCAGCGACCAGTGACCAGTGACCAGTGACCAGTGACGAGTGACCTGTGACCAGTGACCAGTGACCAGTGACCAGTGACCAGTGACCAGTGACGAGTGACCTGTGACCAGTGACCAGTGACCAGTGACCAGTGACCAGTGACCAGTGACCAGTGACCAGTGACCAGTGACCAGTGACCAGCGAAAGTGACCAGGGACCAGTGACCAGTGACCAGTGACCAGTGACCAGCGAAATAGACCAGTGACCATTGACCAGTGATCAGTGACCAGTGACCAGCGAAATAGACCAGTGACCATTGACCAGTGACCAGTGACCAGTGACCAGTGACCAGTGACCAGCGACCAGTGACCAGTGACCAGTGACCAGTGACCAGTGACCAGCGACCAGTGACCAGTGACCAGCGAAAGTGACCAGTGACCAGTGACCAGTGACCAGTGACCAGCGAAATAGACCAGTGACCATTGACCAGTGACCAGTGACCAGTGACCAGCGACCAGTGACCAGTGAACAGTGACCAGCGACCAGTGACCAGTGACCAGTGACCAGTGACCAGTGACCAGTGACCAGTGACCAGCAACCAGTGACCAGTGACCAGTGACCAGTGACCAGTGACCAGCGACCAGCGAAAGTGACCAGTGAACAGTGACCAGCGAAATTGACCAGTGACCATTGACCAGTGACCAGCGAAAGTGACCAGTGACGAGTGACCAGTGACAAGTGACCAGTGAGAAGCGACCAGTGACCAGTGACCAGTGACCAGCGAAAGTGACCAGTGACCAGTGAACAGTGACCAGCGAAATTCACCAGTTTCCAGTGACCAGTGATAAGTGACCAGTGACCAGTGACCAGCGAAAGTGACCAGTGAACAGTGACCAGCGAAATTGACCAGTGACCATTGACCAGTGACCAGCGAAAGTGACCAGTGACGAGTGACCAGTGACAAGTGACCAGTGAGAAGTGACCAGTGACCACTGACCAGTGACCAGTGACCAGTGACCAGTGACCAGTGACCAGTGACCAGCGACCAGTGACCAGTGACCAGTGACCAGTGACCAGTGACCAGTGACCAGTGACCAGCGAAATTGACCAGTGACCATTGACCAGTGACCAGTGACCAGTGACCAGTGACCAGTGTCCAGTGACCAGTGACCAGCGACCAGTGACCAGTGACCAGTGACCAGTGACCAGTAACCAGTGACCAGTGACCAGTGACCAGCGAAATCGACCAGGGACCAGTGACCAGTGACCAGTGACCAGTGACCAGCGAAATTGACCAGTGACCATTGACCAGTGACCAGTGACCAGTGACCAGTGACCAGTGACCAGTGACCAGCGACCAGTGACCAGTGACCAGTGACCAGTGACCAGTGACGAGTGACCTGTGACCAGTGACCAGTGACCAGTGACCAGTGACCAGTGACCAGTGACGAGTGACCTGTGACCAGTGACCAGTGACCAGTGACCAGTGACCAGTGACCAGTGACCAGTGACCAGTGACCAGTGACCAGTGACCAGCGAAAGTGACCAGGGACCAGTGACCAGTGACCAGTGACCAGTGACCAGCGAAATAGACCAGTGACCATTGACCAGTGACCAGTGACCAGTGACCAGTAACCAGTGACCAGTGACCAATGACCAGCGAAAGTGACCAGTGACAAGTGACCAGTGACAAGTGACCAGTGACCAGTGACCAGTGACCAGTGACCAGCGACCAGTGACCAGTGACCAGTGACGAGTGACCAGTGACCAGTGACCAGTGACCAGTGACCAGCGAAAGTGACAAGTGACCAGTGACCAGTGACCAGTGACCAGTGACCAGTGACCAGCGAAATTGACCAGTGACCATTGACCAGTGACCAGTGACCAGTGACCAGTGACCAGTGACCAGTGACCAGTGACCAGCGACCAGTGACCAGTGACCAGTGACCAGTGACCAGTGACCAGTGACCAGTCACCAGTGACCAGCGAAATTGACCAGTGACCATTGACCAGTGACCAGTGACCAGTGACCAGTGACCAGTGACCAGTGACCAGTGACCTGTGACCAGCGAAAGTGACCAGTGACCAGTGACCATTGACCAGCGACCAGTGACCAGTGACCAGTGACGAGTGACCAGTGACCAGTGACCAGTGACCAGTGACCAGCGAAAGTGACAAGTGACCAGTGACCAGTGACCAGTGACCAGTGACCAGTGACCAGCGAAAGTGACCAGTGACCTGTGAACAGTGACCAGCGAAATTGACCAGTTTCCAGTGACAAGTGATAAGTGACCAGTGACCAGTGACCAGCGAAAGTGACCAGTGAACAGTGACCAGCGAAATTGACCAGTGACCATTGACCAGTGACCAGCGAAAGTGACCAGTGACGAGTGACCAGTGACAAGTGACCAGTGGGAAGCGACCAGTGACCAGTGACCAGTGACCAGCGAAAGTGACCAGTGACCAGTGAACAGTGACCAGCGAAATTCACCAGTTTCCAGTGACCAGTGATAAGTGACCAGTGACCAGTGACCAGCGAAAGTGACCAGTGAACAGTGACCAGCGAAATTGACCAGTGACCATTGACCAGTGACCAGCGAAAGTGACCAGTGACGAGTGACCAGTGACAAGTGACCAGTGAGAAGTGACCAGTGACCACTGACCAGTGACCAGTGACCAGTGACCAGTGACCAGCGAAAGTGACCAGTGACAAGTGACCAGTGACAAGTGACCAGTGACCAGTGACCAGTGACCAGTGACCAGCGAAAGTGACCAGTGACCATTGACCAGTGACCAGTGACCAGTGACCAGTGACCAGTGACCAGTGACCAGTGACCAGTGACCAGCGACCAGTGACCAGTGACCAGTGACCAGTGACCAGTGACCAGTGACCAGTGACCAGTGACCAGTGACCAGCGAAAGTGACCAGTGACCAGTGACCAGTGACAAGCGAAGTCGACCAGGGACCAGTGACCAGTGACCAGTGACCAGTGACCAGTGACCAGTGACCAGTGACCAGTGACCAGCGAAATTGACCAGTGACCATTGACCAGTGACCAGTGACCAGTGACCAGCGACCAGTGACCAGTGACCAGTGACCAGTGACCAGTGACCAGTGACCAGTGACCAGTGACCAGTAACCAGTGACCAGTGACCAGTGACCAGTGACCAGTGACCAGTAACCAGTGACCAGTGACCAGTGACCAGCGAAATCGACCAGGGACCAGTGACCAGTGACCAGTGACCAGTGACCAGTGACCAGTGACCAGCGAAATTGACCAGTGACCATTGACCAGTGACCAGTGACCAGGGACCAGTGACCAGTGACCAGTGACCAGTGACCAGTGACCAGTGACCAGTGACCAGTGACCAGTGACCAGCGAAATTGACCAGTGACCATTGACCAGTGACCAGTGACCAGTGACCAGTGACCAGTGACCAGTGTCCAGTGACCAGTGACCAGCGACCAGTGACCAGTGACCAGTGACCAGTGACCAGTAACCAGTGACCAGTGACCAGTGACCAGCGAAATCGACCAGGGACCAGTGACCAGTGACCAGTGACCAGTGACCAGTGACCAGTGACCAGCGAAATTGACCAGTGACCATTGACCAGTGACCAGTGACCAGTGACCAGTGACCAGTGACCAGTGACCAGTGACCAGTGACCAGTGACCAGTGACGAGTGACCTGTGACCAGTGACCAGTGACCAGTGACCAGTGACCAGTGACCAGTGACCAGTGACCAGTGACCAGTGACCAGTGACCAGCGAAAGTGACCAGGGACCAGTGACCAGTGACCAGTGACCAGTGACCAGCGAAATAGACCAGTGACCATTGACCAGTGACCAGCGACCAGTGACCAGTGACCAGTGACCAGTGACCAGTGACCAGCGACCAGTGACCAGTGACCAGTGACCAGTGACCAGTGACCAGTGACCAGTGACCAGTGACCAGTAACCAGTGACCAGTGACCAATGACCAGCGAAAGTGACCAGTGACAAGTGACCAGTGACCAGTGACCAGCGAAAGTGACCAGTGACCAGTGACCAGTGACAAGCGAAGTCGACCAGGGACCAGTGACCAGTGACCAGTGACCAGTGACCAGTGACCAGTGACCAGCGAAATTGACCAGTGACCATTGACCAGTGACCAGTGACCAGTGACCAGTGACCAGTGACCAGTGACCAGTGACCAGTGACCAGCGACCACTGACCAGTGACCAGTGACCAGTGACCAGTGACGAGTGACCTGTGACCAGTGACCAGTGACCAGTGACCAGTGACCAGTGACCAGTGACCAGTGACCAGTGACCAGTGACCAGTGACGAGTGACCTGTGACCAGTGACCAGTGACCAGTGACCAGTGACCAGTGACCAGCGACCAGTGACCAGTGACCAGTGACCAGTGACCAGTAACCAGTGACCAGTGACCAGTGACCAGTGACCAGCGAAATCGACCAGGGACCAGTGACCAGTGACCAGTGACCAGTGACCAGCGAAATTGACCAGTGACCATTGACCAGTGACCAGTGACCAGTGACCAGTGACCAGCGACCACTGACCAGTGACCAGTGACCAGTGACCAGTGACGAGTGACCTGTGACCAGTGACCAGTGACCAGTGACCAGTGACCAGTGACCAGTGACCAGTGACCAGTGACGAGTGACCTGTGACCAGTGACCAGTGACCAGTGACCAGTGACCAGCGAAATTGACCATTGACCAGTGACCAGTGACCAGTGACCAGTGACCAGTGACCAGTGACCAGTGACCAGCGACCAGTGACCAGTGACCAGTGACCAGTGACCAGTGACCAGGGACCAGTGACCAGTGACCTGTGACCAGCGAAAGTGACCAGTGACCAGTGACCATTGACCAGCGACCAGTGACCAGTGACCAGTGACGAGTGACCAGTGACCAGTGACCAGTGACCAGTGACCAGCGAAAGTGACAAGTGACCAGTGACCAGTGACCAGCGAAAGTGACCAGTGACGAGGGACCAGTGACAAGTGACCAGTGAGAAGTGACCAGTGACCACTGACCAGTGACCAGTGACCAGCGACCAGTGACCAGTGACCCGTGACCAGGGACCAGTGACCAGCGAAAGTGACCAGTGACCAGTGACTAGCCAAATTGAGCAGTGTCCAGTGACCAGTGACCAGTGACCAGTGACCAGTGACCAGTGACCAGTGACCAGTGACCAGTGACCAGTGACCAGGGACCAGTGACCAGTGACCAGTGACCAGTGACCAGGGACCAGTGACCAGTGACCAGTGACCAGTGACCAGTGACCAGTGACCAGTGACCAGCGAAATTGACCAGTGACCAGTGACCAGTGACCAGTGACCAGTGACCAGTGACCAGTGACCAGTGACCAGCGACCAGTGACCAGTGACCAGTGACCAGTGACCAGTGACGAGTGACCTGTGACCAGTGACCAGTGACCAGTGACCAGTGACCAGTGACCAGTGACCAGTGACCAGTGACCAGTGACGAGTGACCTGTGACCAGTGACCAGTGACCAGTGACCAGTGACCAGCGAAATTGACCATTGACCAGTGACCAGTGACCAGTGACCAGTGACCAGTGACCAGTGACCAGTGACCAGCGACCAGTGACCAGTGACCAGTGACCAGTGACCAGTGACCAGCGAAAGTGACCAGTGACCATTGACCAGTGACCAGTGACCAGTGACCAGTGACCAGTGACCAGTGACCAGCGACCAGTGACCAGTGACAAGTGACCAGTGACCAGTAACCAGTGACCAGTGACCAGTGACCAGTGACCAGCGAAATCGACCAGGGACCAGTGACCAGTGACCAGTGACCAGTGACCAGCGAAATTGACCAGTGACCATTGACCAGTGACCAGTGACCAGTGACCAGTGACCAGTGACCAGTGACCAGCGACCACTGACCAGTGACCAGTGACCAGTGACCAGTGACGAGTGACCTGTGACCAGTGACCAGTGACCAGTGACCAGTGACCAGTGACCAGTGACCAGTGACGAGTGACCTGTGACCAGTGACCAGTGACCAGTGACCAGTGACCAGCGAAATTGACCAGTGACCATTGACCAGTGACCAGTGACCAGTGACCAGTGACCAGTGACCAGTGACCAGCGACCAGTGACCAGTGACCAGTGACCAGTGACCAGTGACGAGTGACCTGTGACCAGTGACCAGTGACCAGTGACCAGTGACCAGTGACCAGTGACGAGTGACCTGTGACCAGTGACCAGTGACCAGTGACCAGTGACCAGTGACCAGTGACCAGTGACCAGTGACCAGTGACCAGTGACCAGCGAAAGTGACCAGGGACCAGTGACCAGTGACCAGTGACCAGTGACCAGCGAAATAGACCAGTGACCATTGACCAGTGACCAGTGACCAGTGACCAGCGACCAGTGACCAGTGACCAGTGACCAGTGACCAGTGACCAGCGACCAGTGACCAGTGACCAGTGACCAGTGACCAGTGACCAGTGACCAGTGACCAGTGACCAGTAACCAGTGACCAGTGACCAATGACCAGCGAAAGTGACCAGTGACAAGTGACCAGTGACAAGTGACCAGTGACCAGTGACCAGTGACCAGTGACCAGCGACCAGTGACCAGTGACCAGTGACGAGTGACCAGTGACCAGTGACCAGTGACCAGTGACCAGCGAAAGTGACAAGTGACCAGTGACCAGTGACCAGTGACCAGTGACCAGTGACCAGTGACCAGCGAAATTGACCAGTGACCATTGACCAGTGACCAGTGACCAGTGACCAGTGACCAGTGACCAGTGACCAGTGACCAGCGACCAGTGACCAGTGACCAGTGACCAGTGACCAGTGACCAGTGACCAGTCACCAGTGACCAGCGAAATTGACCAGTGACCATTGACCAGTGACCAGTGACCAGTGACCAGTGACCAGTGACCAGTGACCAGTGACCTGTGACCAGCGAAAGTGACCAGTGACCAGTGACCATTGACCAGCGACCAGTGACCAGTGACCAGTGACGAGTGACCAGTGACCAGTGACCAGTGACCAGTGACCAGTGACGAGTGACCTGTGACCAGTGACCAGTGACCAGTGACCAGTGACCAGTGACCAGTGACGAGTGACCTGTGACCAGTGACCAGTGACCAGTGACCAGTGACCAGTGACCAGTGACCAGTGACCAGTGACCAGTGACCAGTGACCAGCGAAAGTGACCAGGGACCAGTGACCAGTGACCAGTGACCAGTGACCAGCGAAATAGACCAGTGACCATTGACCAGTGATCAGTGACCAGTGACCAGCGAAATAGACCAGTGACCATTGACCAGTGACCAGTGACCAGTGACCAGTGACCAGTGACCAGCGACCAGTGACCAGTGACCAGTGACCAGTGACCAGTGACCAGCGACCAGTGACCAGTGACCAGCGAAAGTGACCAGTGACCAGTGACCAGTGACCAGTGACCAGCGAAATAGACCAGTGACCATTGACCAGTGACCAGTGACCAGTGACCAGCGACCAGTGACCAGTGAACAGTGACCAGCGACCAGTGACCAGTGACCAGTGACCAGTGACCAGTGACCAGTGACCAGTGACCAGCAACCAGTGACCAGTGACCAGTGACCAGTGACCAGTGACCAGCGACCAGTGACCAGTGACCAGTGACCAGTGACCAGTGACCAGTGACCAGCGACCAGTGACCAGTGACCAGTGACCAGTGACCAGTGACGAGTGACCTGTGACCAGTGACCAGTGACCAGTGACCAGTGACCAGTGACCAGTGACGAGTGACCTGTGACCAGTGACCAGTGACCAGTGACCAGTGACCAGTGACCAGTGACCAGTGACCAGTGACCAGTGACCAGTGACCAGCGAAAGTGACCAGGGACCAGTGACCAGTGACCAGTGACCAGTGACCAGCGAAATAGACCAGTGACCATTGACCAGTGACCAGTGACCAGTGACCAGCGACCAGTGACCAGTGACCAGTGACCAGTGACCAGTGACCAGCGACCAGTGACCAGTGACCAGTGACCAGTGACCAGTGACCAGTGACCAGTGACCAGTGACCAGTAACCAGTGACCAGTGACCAATGACCAGCGAAAGTGACCAGTGACAAGTGACCAGTGACAAGTGACCAGTGACCAGTGACCAGTGACCAGTGACCAGCGACCAGTGACCAGTGACCAGTGACGAGTGACCAGTGACCAGTGACCAGTGACCAGTGACCAGCGAAAGTGACAAGTGACCAGTGACCAGTGACCAGTGACCAGTGACCAGTGACCAGCGAAATTGACCAGTGACCATTGACCAGTGACCAGTGACCAGTGACCAGTGACCAGTGACCAGTGACCAGTGACCAGCGACCAGTGACCAGTGACCAGTGACCAGTGACCAGTGACCAGTGACCAGTCACCAGTGACCAGCGAAATTGACCAGTGACCATTGACCAGTGACCAGTGACCAGTGACCAGTGACCAGTGACCTGTGACCAGCGAAAGTGACCAGTGACCAGTGACCATTGACCAGCGACCAGTGACCAGTGACCAGTGACGAGTGACCAGTGACCAGTGACCAGTGACCAGTGACCAGCGAAAGTGACAAGTGACCAGTGACCAGTGACCAGTGACCAGTGACCAGTGACCAGCGAAAGTGACCAGTGACCTGTGAACAGTGACCAGCGAAATTGACCAGTTTCCAGTGACAAGTGATAAGTGACCAGTGACCAGTGACCAGCGAAAGTGACCAGTGAACAGTGACCAGCGAAATTGACCAGTGACCATTGACCAGTGACCAGCGAAAGTGACCAGTGACCACTGACCAGTGACCAGTGACCAGCGACCAGTGACCAGTGACCCGTGACCAGGGACCAGTGACCAGCGAAAGTGACCAGTGACCAGTGACTAGCCAAATTGAGCAGTGTCCAGTGACCAGTGACCAGTGACCAGTGACCAGTGACCAGTGACCAGTGACCAGTGACCAGTGACCAGTGACCAGGGACCAGTGACCAGTGACCAGTGACCAGTGACCAGGGACTAGTGACCAGTGACCAGTGACCAGTGACCAGTGACCAGTGACCAGTGACCAGCGAAATTGACCAGTGACCAGTGACCAGTGACCAGTGACCAGTGACCAGTGACCAGTGACCAGCGACCAGTGACCAGTGACCAGTGACCAGTGACCAGTGACGAGTGACCTGTGACCAGTGACCAGTGACCAGTGACCAGTGACCAGTGACCAGTGACGAGTGACCTGTGACCAGTGACCAGTGACCAGTGACCAGTGACCAGTGACCAGTGACCAGTGACCAGTGACCAGTGACCAGTGACCAGCGAAAGTGACCAGGGACCAGTGACCAGTGACCAGTGACCAGTGACCAGCGAAATAGACCAGTGACCATTGACCAGTGATCAGTGACCAGTGACCAGCGAAATAGACCAGTGACCATTGACCAGTGACCAGTGACCAGTGACCAGTGACCAGTGACCAGCGACCAGTGACCAGTGACCAGTGACCAGTGACCAGTGACCAGCGACCAGTGACCAGTGACCAGCGAAAGTGACCAGTGACCAGTGACCAGTGACCAGTGACCAGCGAAATAGACCAGTGACCATTGACCAGTGACCAGTGACCAGTGACCAGCGACCAGTGACCAGTGAACAGTGACCAGCGACCAGTGACCAGTGACCAGTGACCAGTGACCAGTGACCAGTGACCAGTGACCAGCAACCAGTGACCAGTGACCAGTGACCAGTGACCAGTGACCAGCGACCAGCGAAAGTGACCAGTGAACAGTGACCAGCGAAATTGACCAGTGACCATTGACCAGTGACCAGCGAAAGTGACCAGTGACGAGTGACCAGTGACAAGTGACCAGTGAGAAGCGACCAGTGACCAGTGACCAGTGACCAGCGAAAGTGACCAGTGACCAGTGAACAGTGACCAGCGAAATTCACCAGTTTCCAGTGACCAGTGATAAGTGACCAGTGACCAGTGACCAGCGAAAGTGACCAGTGAACAGTGACCAGCGAAATTGACCAGTGACCATTGACCAGTGACCAGCGAAAGTGACCAGTGACGAGTGACCAGTGACAAGTGACCAGTGAGAAGTGACCAGTGACCACTGACCAGTGACCAGTGACCAGTGACCAGTGACCAGTGACCAGTGACCAGCGACCAGTGACCAGTGACCAGTGACCAGTGACCAGTGACCAGTGACCAGTGACCAGCGAAATTGACCAGTGACCATTGACCAGTGACCAGTGACCAGTGACCAGTGACCAGTGTCCAGTGACCAGTGACCAGCGACCAGTGACCAGTGACCAGTGACCAGTGACCAGTAACCAGTGACCAGTGACCAGTGACCAGCGAAATCGACCAGGGACCAGTGACCAGTGACCAGTGACCAGTGACCAGCGAAATTGACCAGTGACCATTGACCAGTGACCAGTGACCAGTGACCAGTGACCAGTGACCAGTGACCAGCGACCAGTGACCAGTGACCAGTGACCAGTGACCAGTGACGAGTGACCTGTGACCAGTGACCAGTGACCAGTGACCAGTGACCAGTGACCAGTGACGAGTGACCTGTGACCAGTGACCAGTGACCAGTGACCAGTGACCAGTGACCAGTGACCAGTGACCAGTGACCAGTGACCAGTGACCAGCGAAAGTGACCAGGGACCAGTGACCAGTGACCAGTGACCAGTGACCAGCGAAATAGACCAGTGACCATTGACCAGTGACCAGTGACCAGTGACCAGTAACCAGTGACCAGTGACCAATGACCAGCGAAAGTGACCAGTGACAAGTGACCAGTGACAAGTGACCAGTGACCAGTGACCAGTGACCAGTGACCAGCGACCAGTGACCAGTGACCAGTGACGAGTGACCAGTGACCAGTGACCAGTGACCAGTGACCAGCGAAAGTGACAAGTGACCAGTGACCAGTGACCAGTGACCAGTGACCAGTGACCAGCGAAATTGACCAGTGACCATTGACCAGTGACCAGTGACCAGTGACCAGTGACCAGTGACCAGTGACCAGTGACCAGCGACCAGTGACCAGTGACCAGTGACCAGTGACCAGTGACCAGTGACCAGTCACCAGTGACCAGCGAAATTGACCAGTGACCATTGACCAGTGACCAGTGACCAGTGACCAGTGACCAGTGACCAGTGACCAGTGACCTGTGACCAGCGAAAGTGACCAGTGACCATTGACCAGTGACCAGTGACCAGTGACCAGCGACCAGTGACCAGTGACCAGTGACCAGTGACCAGTGACCAGTGACCAGTGACCAGTGACCAGTAACCAGTGACCAGTGACCAGTGACCAGTGACCAGTGACCAGTAACCAGTGACCAGTGACCAGTGACCAGCGAAATCGACCAGGGACCAGTGACCAGTGACCAGTGACCAGTGACCAGTGACCAGTGACCAGCGAAATTGACCAGTGACCATTGACCAGTGACCAGTGACCAGGGACCAGTGACCAGTGACCAGTGACCAGTGACCAGTGACCAGTGACCAGTGACCAGTGACCAGTGACCAGCGAAATTGACCAGTGACCATTGACCAGTGACCAGTGACCAGTGACCAGTGACCAGTGACCAGTGTCCAGTGACCAGTGACCAGCGACCAGTGACCAGTGACCAGTGACCAGTGACCAGTAACCAGTGACCAGTGACCAGTGACCAGCGAAATCGACCAGGGACCAGTGACCAGTGACCAGTGACCAGTGACCAGTGACCAGTGACCAGCGAAATTGACCAGTGACCATTGACCAGTGACCAGTGACCAGTGACCAGTGACCAGTGACCAGTGACCAGTGACCAGCGACCAGTGACCAGTGACCAGTGACCAGTGACCAGTGACGAGTGACCTGTGACCAGTGACCAGTGACCAGTGACCAGTGACCAGTGACCAGTGACGAGTGACCTGTGACCAGTGACCAGTGACCAGTGACCAGTGACCAGTGACCAGTGACCAGTGACCAGTGACCAGTGACCAGTGACCAGCGAAAGTGACCAGGGACCAGTGACCAGTGACCAGTGACCAGTGACCAGCGAAATAGACCAGTGACCATTGACCAGTGACCAGTGACCAGTGACCAGCGACCAGTGACCAGTGACCAGTGACCAGTGACCAGTGACCAGCGACCAGTGACCAGTGACCAGTGACCAGTGACCAGTGACCAGTGACCAGTGACCAGTGACCAGTAACCAGTGACCAGTGACCAATGACCAGCGAAAGTGACCAGTGACAAGTGACCAGTGACCAGTGACCAGCGAAAGTGACCAGTGACCAGTGACCAGTGACAAGCGAAGTCGACCAGGGACCAGTGACCAGTGACCAGTGACCAGTGACGAGTGACCAGTGACCAGTGACCAGTGACCAGTGACCAGCGAAAGTGACAAGTGACCAGTGACGAGTGACCTGTGACCAGTGACCAGTGACCAGTGACCAGTGACCAGCGAAATTGACCATTGACCAGTGACCAGTGACCAGTGACCAGTGACCAGTGACCAGTGACCAGTGACCAGCGACCAGTGACCAGTGACCAGTGACCAGTGACCAGTGACCAGGGACCAGTGACCAGTGACCTGTGACCAGCGAAAGTGACCAGTGACCAGTGACCATTGACCAGCGACCAGTGACCAGTGACCAGTGACGAGTGACCAGTGACCAGTGACCAGTGACCAGTGACCAGCGAAAGTGACAAGTGACCAGTGACCAGTGACCAGCGAAAGTGACCAGTGACGAGGGACCAGTGACAAGTGACCAGTGAGAAGTGACCAGTGACCACTGACCAGTGACCAGTGACCAGCGACCAGTGACCAGTGACCCGTGACCAGGGACCAGTGACCAGCGAAAGTGACCAGTGACCAGTGACTAGCCAAATTGAGCAGTGTCCAGTGACCAGTGACCAGTGACCAGTGACCAGTGACCAGTGACCAGTGACCAGTGACCAGTGACCAGTGACCAGGGACCAGTGACCAGTGACCAGTGACCAGTGACCAGGGACCAGTGACCAGTGACCAGTGACCAGTGACCAGTGACCAGTGACCAGTGACCAGCGAAATTGACCAGTGACCAGTGACCAGTGACCAGTGACCAGTGACCAGTGACCAGTGACCAGCGACCAGTGACCAGTGACCAGTGACCAGTGACCAGTGACGAGTGACCTGTGACCAGTGACCAGTGACCAGTGACCAGTGACCAGTGACCAGTGACCAGTGACGAGTGACCTGTGACCAGTGACCAGTGACCAGTGACCAGTGACCAGTGACCAGTGACCAGTGACCAGTGACCAGTGACCAGTGACCAGTGACCAGCGAAAGTGACCAGGGACCAGTGACCAGTGACCAGTGACCAGTGACCAGCGAAATAGACCAGTGACCATTGACCAGTGATCAGTGACCAGTGACCAGCGACCAGTGACCAGTGACCAGTGACCAGTGACCAGTGACCAGCGACCAGTGACCAGTGACCAGTGACCAGTGACCAGTGACCAGTGACCAGTGACCAGTAACCAGTGACCAGTGACCAATGACCAGCGAAAGTGACCAGTGACAAGTGACCAGTGACAAGTGACCAGTGACCAGTGACCAGTGACCAGTGACCAGCGAAAGTGACCAGTGACCAGTGACCAGTGACAAGCGAAGTCGACCAGGGACCAGTGACCAGTGACCAGTGACCAGTGACCAGTGACCAGTGACCAGTGACCAGTGACCAGCGAAATTGACCAGTGACCATTGACCAGTGACCAGTGACCAGTGACCAGTGACCAGTGACCAGCGACCAGTGACCAGTGACCAGTGACCAGTGACCAGTGACCAGTGACCAGTCACCAGTGACCAGCGAAATTGACCAGTGACCATTGACCAGTGACCAGTGACCTGTGACCAGCGAAAGTGACCAGTGACCAGTGACCATTGACCAGCGACCAGTGACCAGTGACCAGTGACGAGTGACCAGTGACCAGTGACCAGTGACCAGTGACCAGCGAAAGTGACAAGTGACCACTGACCAGTGACCAGTGACCAGTGACCAGTGACCAGCGAAAGTGACCAGTGACCTGTGAACAGTGACCAGCGAAATTGACCAGTTTCCAGTGACAAGTGATAAGTGACCAGTGACCAGTGACCAGCGAAAGTGACCAGTGAACAGTGACCAGCGAAATTGACCAGTGACCATTGACCAGTGACCAGCGAAAGTGACCAGTGACGAGTGACCAGTGACAAGTGACCAGTGAGAAGCGACCAGTGACCAGTGACCAGTGACCAGCGAAAGTGACCAGTGACCAGTGAACAGTGACCAGCGAAATTCACCAGTTTCCAGTGACCAGTGATAAGTGACCAGTGACCAGTGACCAGCGAAAGTGACCAGTGAACAGTGACCAGCGAAATTGACCAGTGACCATTGACCAGTGACCAGCGAAAGTGACCAGTGACGAGTGACCAGTGACAAGTGACCAGTGAGAAGTGACCAGTGACCACTGACCAGTGACCAGTGACCAGTGACCAGTGACCAGCGAAAGTGACCAGTGACAAGTGACCAGTGACAAGTGACCAGTGACCAGTGACCAGTGACCAGTGACCAGCGAAAGTGACCAGTGACCATTGACCAGTGACCAGTGACCAGTGACCAGTGACCAGTGACCAGTGACCAGTGACCAGTGACCAGCGACCAGTGACCAGTGACCAGTGACCAGTGACCAGTAACCAGTGACCAGTGACCAGTGACCAGTGACCAGCGAAATCGACCAGGGACCAGTGACCAGTGACCAGTGACCAGTGACCAGCGAAATTGACCAGTGACCATTGACCAGTGACCAGTGACCAGTGACCAGTGACCAGTGACCAGTGACCAGCGACCACTGACCAGTGACCAGTGACCAGTGACCAGTGACGAGTGACCTGTGACCAGTGACCAGTGACCAGTGACCAGTGACCAGTGACCAGTGACCAGTGACGAGTGACCTGTGACCAGTGACCAGTGACCAGTGACCAGTGACCAGCGAAATTGACCATTGACCAGTGACCAGTGACCAGTGACCAGTGACCAGTGACCAGTGACCAGTGACCAGTGACCAGTGACCAGCGACCAGTGACCAGTGACCAGTGACCAGTGACCAGTGACCAGTGACCAGTGACCAGTGACCTGTGACCAGCGAAAGTGACCAGTGACCAGTGACCATTGACCAGCGACCAGTGACCAGTGACCAGTGACGAGTGACCAGTGACCAGTGACCAGTGACCAGTGACCAGCGAAAGTGACAAGTGACCAGTGACCAGTGACCAGCGAAAGTGACCAGTGACGAGGGACCAGTGACAAGTGACCAGTGAGAAGTGACCAGTGACCACTGACCAGTGACCAGTGACCAGCGACCAGTGACCAGTGACCCGTGACCAGTGACCAGCGAAAGTGACCAGTGACCAGTGACTAGCCAAATTGAGCAGTGTCCAGTGACCAGTGACCAGTGACCAGTGACCAGTGACCAGTGACCAGTGACCAGTGACCAGTGACCAGTGACCAGGGACCAGTGACCAGTGACCAGTGACCAGTGACCAGGGACCAGTGACCAGTGACCAGTGACCAGTGACCAGTGACCAGTGACCAGTGACCAGCGAAATTGACCAGTGACCAGTGACCAGTGACCAGTGACCAGTGACCAGTGACCAGTGACCAGTGACCAGTGACCAGTGACCAGTGACCAGTGACCAGCGAAATTGACCAGTGACCAGTGACCAGTGACCAGCGAAATTGACCAGTGACCATTGACCAGTGACCAGTGACCAGCGACCAGTGACCAGTGACCAGTGACCAGTGACCAGTGACGAGTGACCTGTGACCAGTGACCAGTGACCAGTGACCAGTGACCAGTGACCAGTGACCAGTGACCAGTGACGAGTGACCAGTGACCACTGACCAGTGACCAGTGACCAGTGACCAGTGACCAGTGACCAGCGAAAGTGACCAGGGACCAGTGACCAGTGACCAGTGACCAGTGACCAGTGACCATCGAAATTGACCAGTGACCATTGACCAGTGACCAGTGACCAGTGACCAGTGACCAGTGACCAGTGACCAGTGACCAGTGACCAGCGACCAGTGACCAGTGACCAGTGACCAGTGACAAGTGATAAGTGACCAGTGACCAGTGACCAGCGAAAGTGACCAGTGAAAAGTGACCAGCGAAATTGACCAGTGACCATTGACCAGTGACCAGCGAAAGTGACCAGCGACGAGGGACCAGTGACAAGTGACCAGTGAGAAGTGACCAGTGACCACTGACCAGTGACCAGTGACCAGCGACCAGTGACCAGTGACCCGTGACCAGGGACCAGTGACCAGCGAAAGTGACCAGTGACCAGTGACTAGCCAAATTGAGCAGTGTCCAGTGACCAGTGACCAGTGACCAGTGACCAGTGACCAGTGACCAGTGACCAGTGACCAGTGACCAGTGACCAGTGACCAGGGACCAGTGACCAGTGACCAGTGACCAGTGACCAGGGACCATTGACCAGTGACCAGTGACCAGTGACCAGTGACCAGTGACCAGTGACCAGCGAAATTGACCAGTGACCAGTGACCAGTGACCAGTGACCAGTGACCAGTGACCAGTGACCAGTGACCAGTGACCAGTGACCAGTGACCAGTGACCAGTGACCAGTGACCAGTGAAATTGACCAGTGACCAGTGACCAGTGACCAGCGAAATTGACCAGTGACCATTGACCAGTGACCAGTGACCAGTGACCAGTGACCAGTGACCAGCGACCAGTGACCAGTGACCAGTGACCAGTGACCAGTGACGAGTGACCTGTGACCAGTGACCAGTGACCAGTGACCAGTGACCAGTGACGAGTGACCAGTGACCAGTGACCAGTGACCAGTGACCAGTGACCAGTGACCAGTGACCAGTGACCAGCGAAAGTGACCAGGGACCAGTGACCAGTGACCAGTGACCAGTGACCAGTGACCATCGAAATTGACCAGTGACCATTGACCAGTGACCAGTGACCAGTGACCAGTGACCAGTGACCAGTGACCAGTGACCAGTGACCAGTGACCAGCGAAAGTGACCAGGGACCAGTGACCAGTGACCAGTGACCAGTGACCAGCGAAATAGACCAGTGACCATTGACCAGTGACCAGTGACCAGTGACCAGCGACCAGTGACCAGTGACCAGTGACCAGTGACCAGTGACCAGCGACCAGTGACCAGTGACCAGTGACCAGTGACCAGTGACCAGTGACCAGTGACCAGTGACCAGTAACCAGTGACCAGTGACCAATGACCAGCGAAAGTGACCAGTGACAAGTGACCAGTGACCAGTGACCAGCGAAAGTGACCAGTGACCAGTGACCAGTGACAAGCGAAGTCGACCAGGGACCAGTGACCAGTGACCAGTGACCAGTGACCAGTGACCAGTGACCAGTGACCAGTGACCAGCGAAATTGACCAGTGACCATTGACCAGTGACCAGTGACCAGTGACCAGTGACCAGTGACCAGTGACCAGTGACCAGTGACCAGCGACCAGTGACCAGTGACGAGTGACCTGTGACCAGTGACCAGTGACCAGTGACCAGTGACCAGTGACCAGTGACCAGTGACCAGTGACGAGTGACCTGTGACCAGTGACCAGTGACCAGTGACCAGTGACCAGTGACCAGCGACCAGTGACCAGTGACCAGTGACCAGTGACCAGTAACCAGTGACCAGTGACCAGTGACCAGTGACCAGCGAAATCGACCAGGGACCAGTGACCAGTGACCAGTGACCAGTGACCAGCGAAATTGACCAGTGACCATTGACCAGTGACCAGTGACCAGTGACCAGTGACCAGCGACCACTGACCAGTGACCAGTGACCAGTGACCAGTGACGAGTGACCTGTGACCAGTGACCAGTGACCAGTGACCAGTGACCAGTGACCAGTGACCAGTGACCAGTGACGAGTGACCTGTGACCAGTGACCAGTGACCAGTGACCAGTGACCAGCGAAATTGACCATTGACCAGTGACCAGTGACCAGTGACCAGTGACCAGTGACCAGTGACCAGTGACCAGTGACCAGTGACGAGTGACCAGTGACCAGTGACCAGTGACCAGTGACCAGCGAAAGTGACAAGTGACCAGTGACCTGTGACCAGCGAAAGTGACCAGTGACCAGTGACCATTGACCAGCGACCAGTGACCAGTGACCAGTGACGAGTGACCAGTGACCAGTGACCAGTGACCAGTGACCAGCGAAAGTGACAAGTGACCAGTGACCAGTGACCAGCGAAAGTGACCAGTGACGAGGGACCAGTGACAAGTGACCAGTGAGAAGTGACCAGTGACCACTGACCAGTGACCAGTGACCAGCGACCAGTGACCAGTGACCCGTGACCAGGGACCAGTGACCAGCGAAAGTGACCAGTGACCAGTGACTAGCCAAATTGAGCAGTGTCCAGTGACCAGTGACCAGTGACCAGTGACCAGTGACCAGTGACCAGTGACCAGTGACCAGTGACCAGTGACCAGGGACCAGTGACCAGTGACCAGTGACCAGTGACCAGGGACCAGTGACCAGTGACCAGTGACCAGTGACCAGTGACCAGTGACCAGTGACCAGCGAAATTGACCAGTGACCAGTGACCAGTGACCAGTGACCAGTGACCAGTGACCAGTGACCAGCGACCAGTGACCAGTGACCAGTGACCAGTGACCAGTGACGAGTGACCTGTGACCAGTGACCAGTGACCAGTGACCAGTGACCAGTGACCAGTGACCAGTGACGAGTGACCTGTGACCAGTGACCAGTGACCAGTGACCAGTGACCAGTGACCAGTGACCAGTGACCAGTGACCAGTGACCAGTGACCAGTGACCAGCGAAAGTGACCAGGGACCAGTGACCAGTGACCAGTGACCAGTGACCAGCGAAATAGACCAGTGACCATTGACCAGTGATCAGTGACCAGTGACCAGCGACCAGTGACCAGTGACCAGTGACCAGTGACCAGTGACCAGCGACCAGTGACCAGTGACCAGTGACCAGTGACCAGTGACCAGTGACCAGTGACCAGTAACCAGTGACCAGTGACCAATGACCAGCGAAAGTGACCAGTGACAAGTGACCAGTGACAAGTGACCAGTGACCAGTGACCAGTGACCAGTGACCAGCGAAAGTGACCAGTGACCAGTGACCAGTGACAAGCGAAGTCGACCAGGGACCAGTGACCAGTGACCAGTGACCAGTGACCAGTGACCAGTGACCAGTGACCAGTGACCAGCGAAATTGACCAGTGACCATTGACCAGTGACCAGTGACCAGTGACCAGTGACCAGTGACCAGCGACCAGTGACCAGTGACCAGTGACCAGTGACCAGTGACCAGTGACCAGTCACCAGTGACCAGCGAAATTGACCAGTGACCATTGACCAGTGACCAGTGACCTGTGACCAGCGAAAGTGACCAGTGACCAGTGACCATTGACCAGCGACCAGTGACCAGTGACCAGTGACGAGTGACCAGTGACCAGTGACCAGTGACCAGTGACCAGCGAAAGTGACAAGTGACCACTGACCAGTGACCAGTGACCAGTGACCAGTGACCAGCGAAAGTGACCAGTGACCTGTGAACAGTGACCAGCGAAATTGACCAGTTTCCAGTGACAAGTGATAAGTGACCAGTGACCAGTGACCAGCGAAAGTGACCAGTGAACAGTGACCAGCGAAATTGACCAGTGACCATTGACCAGTGACCAGCGAAAGTGACCAGTGACGAGTGACCAGTGACAAGTGACCAGTGAGAAGCGACCAGTGACCAGTGACCAGTGACCAGCGAAAGTGACCAGTGACCAGTGAACAGTGACCAGCGAAATTCACCAGTTTCCAGTGACCAGTGATAAGTGACCAGTGACCAGTGACCAGCGAAAGTGACCAGTGAACAGTGACCAGCGAAATTGACCAGTGACCATTGACCAGTGACCAGCGAAAGTGACCAGTGACGAGTGACCAGTGACAAGTGACCAGTGAGAAGTGACCAGTGACCACTGACCAGTGACCAGTGACCAGTGACCAGTGACCAGCGAAAGTGACCAGTGACAAGTGACCAGTGACAAGTGACCAGTGACCAGTGACCAGTGACCAGTGACCAGTGACCAGCGAAAGTGACCAGTGACCATTGACCAGTGACCAGTGACCAGTGACCAGTGACCAGTGACCAGTGACCAGCGACCAGTGACCAGTGACCAGTGACCAGTGACCAGTAACCAGTGACCAGTGACCAGTGACCAGTGACCAGCGAAATCGACCAGGGACCAGTGACCAGTGACCAGTGACCAGTGACCAGCGAAATTGACCAGTGACCATTGACCAGTGACCAGTGACCAGTGACCAGTGACCAGTGACCAGTGACCAGCGACCACTGACCAGTGACCAGTGACCAGTGACCAGTGACGAGTGACCTGTGACCAGTGACCAGTGACCAGTGACCAGTGACCAGTGACCAGTGACCAGTGACGAGTGACCTGTGACCAGTGACCAGTGACCAGTGACCAGTGACCAGCGAAATTGACCATTGACCAGTGACCAGTGACCAGTGACCAGTGACCAGTGACCAGTGACCAGTGACCAGTGACCAGTGACCAGTGACCAGCGACCAGTGACCAGTGACCAGTGACCAGTGACCAGTGACCAGTGACCAGTGACCAGTGACCTGTGACCAGCGAAAGTGACCAGTGACCAGTGACCATTGACCAGCGACCAGTGACCAGTGACCAGTGACGAGTGACCAGTGACCAGTGACCAGTGACCAGTGACCAGCGAAAGTGACAAGTGACCAGTGACCAGTGACCAGCGAAAGTGACCAGTGACGAGGGACCAGTGACAAGTGACCAGTGAGAAGTGACCAGTGACCACTGACCAGTGACCAGTGACCAGCGACCAGTGACCAGTGACCCGTGACCAGTGACCAGCGAAAGTGACCAGTGACCAGTGACTAGCCAAATTGAGCAGTGTCCAGTGACCAGTGACCAGTGACCAGTGACCAGTGACCAGTGACCAGTGACCAGTGACCAGTGACCAGTGACCAGGGACCAGTGACCAGTGACCAGTGACCAGTGACCAGGGACCAGTGACCAGTGACCAGTGACCAGTGACCAGTGACCAGTGACCAGTGACCAGCGAAATTGACCAGTGACCAGTGACCAGTGACCAGTGACCAGTGACCAGTGACCAGTGACCAGTGACCAGTGACCAGTGACCAGTGACCAGTGACCAGCGAAATTGACCAGTGACCAGTGACCAGTGACCAGCGAAATTGACCAGTGACCATTGACCAGTGACCAGTGACCAGTGACCAGTGACCAGTGACCAGCGACCAGTGACCAGTGACCAGTGACCAGTGACCAGTGACGAGTGACCTGTGACCAGTGACCAGTGACCAGTGACCAGTGACCAGTGACCAGTGACCAGTGACCAGTGACGAGTGACCAGTGACCACTGACCAGTGACCAGTGACCAGTGACCAGTGACCAGTGACCAGCGAAAGTGACCAGGGACCAGTGACCAGTGACCAGTGACCAGTGACCAGTGACCATCGAAATTGACCAGTGACCATTGACCAGTGACCAGTGACCAGTGACCAGTGACCAGTGACCAGTGACCAGTGACCAGTGACCAGCGACCAGTGACCAGTGACCAGTGACCAGTGACAAGTGATAAGTGACCAGTGACCAGTGACCAGCGAAAGTGACCAGTGAAAAGTGACCAGCGAAATTGACCAGTGACCATTGACCAGTGACCAGCGAAAGTGACCAGCGACGAGGGACCAGTGACAAGTGACCAGTGAGAAGTGACCAGTGACCACTGACCAGTGACCACTGACCAGTGACCAGTGACCAGCGACCAGTGACCAGTGACCCGTGACCAGGGACCAGTGACCAGCGAAAGTGACCAGTGACCAGTGACTAGCCAAATTGAGCAGTGTCCAGTGACCAGTGACCAGTGACCAGTGACCAGTGACCAGTGACCAGTGACCAGTGACCAGTGACCAGGGACCAGTGACCAGGGACCAGTGACCAGTGACCAGGGACCAGTGACCAGTGACCAGTGACCAGTGACCAGTGACCAGTGACCAGTGACCAGCGAAATTGACCAGTGACCAGTGACCAGTGACCAGTGACCAGTGACCAGTGACCAGTGACCAGCGACCAGTGACCAGTGACCAGTGACCAGTGACCAGTGACGAGTGACCTGTGACCAGTGACCAGTGACCAGTGACCAGTGACCAGTGACCAGTGACCAGTGACGAGTGACCTGTGACCAGTGACCAGTGACCAGTGACCAGTGACCAGTGACCAGTGACCAGTGACCAGTGACCAGTGACCAGTGACCAGTGACCAGCGAAAGTGACCAGGGACCAGTGACCAGTGACCAGTGACCAGTGACCAGCGAAATAGACCAGTGACCATTGACCAGTGATCAGTGACCAGTGACCAGCGACCAGTGACCAGTGACCAGTGACCAGTGACCAGTGACCAGCGACCAGTGACCAGTGACCAGTGACCAGTGACCAGTGACCAGTGACCAGTGACCAGTAACCAGTGACCAGTGACCAATGACCAGCGAAAGTGACCAGTGACAAGTGACCAGTGACAAGTGACCAGTGACCAGTGACCAGTGACCAGTGACCAGCGAAAGTGACCAGTGACCAGTGACCAGTGACAAGCGAAGTCGACCAGGGACCAGTGACCAGTGACCAGTGACCAGTGACCAGTGACCAGTGACCAGTGACCAGTGACCAGCGAAATTGACCAGTGACCATTGACCAGTGACCAGTGACCAGTGACCAGTGACCAGTGACCAGCGACCAGTGACCAGTGACCAGTGACCAGTGACCAGTGACCAGTGACCAGTCACCAGTGACCAGCGAAATTGACCAGTGACCATTGACCAGTGACCAGTGACCTGTGACCAGCGAAAGTGACCAGTGACCAGTGACCATTGACCAGCGACCAGTGACCAGTGACCAGTGACGAGTGACCAGTGACCAGTGACCAGTGACCAGTGACCAGCGAAAGTGACAAGTGACCACTGACCAGTGACCAGTGACCAGTGACCAGTGACCAGCGAAAGTGACCAGTGACCTGTGAACAGTGACCAGCGAAATTGACCAGTTTCCAGTGACAAGTGATAAGTGACCAGTGACCAGTGACCAGCGAAAGTGACCAGTGAACAGTGACCAGCGAAATTGACCAGTGACCATTGACCAGTGACCAGCGAAAGTGACCAGTGACGAGTGACCAGTGACAAGTGACCAGTGAGAAGCGACCAGTGACCAGTGACCAGTGACCAGCGAAAGTGACCAGTGACCAGTGAACAGTGACCAGCGAAATTCACCAGTTTCCAGTGACCAGTGATAAGTGACCAGTGACCAGTGACCAGCGAAAGTGACCAGTGAACAGTGACCAGCGAAATTGACCAGTGACCATTGACCAGTGACCAGCGAAAGTGACCAGTGACGAGTGACCAGTGACAAGTGACCAGTGAGAAGTGACCAGTGACCACTGACCAGTGACCAGTGACCAGTGACCAGTGACCAGCGAAAGTGACCAGTGACAAGTGACCAGTGACAAGTGACCAGTGACCAGTGACCAGTGACCAGTGACCAGTGACCAGCGAAAGTGACCAGTGACCATTGACCAGTGACCAGTGACCAGTGACCAGTGACCAGTGACCAGTGACCAGCGACCAGTGACCAGTGACCAGTGACCAGTGACCAGTAACCAGTGACCAGTGACCAGTGACCAGTGACCAGCGAAATCGACCAGGGACCAGTGACCAGTGACCAGTGACCAGTGACCAGCGAAATTGACCAGTGACCATTGACCAGTGACCAGTGACCAGTGACCAGTGACCAGTGACCAGTGACCAGCGACCACTGACCAGTGACCAGTGACCAGTGACCAGTGACGAGTGACCTGTGACCAGTGACCAGTGACCAGTGACCAGTGACCAGTGACCAGTGACCAGTGACGAGTGACCTGTGACCAGTGACCAGTGACCAGTGACCAGTGACCAGCGAAATTGACCATTGACCAGTGACCAGTGACCAGTGACCAGTGACCAGTGACCAGTGACCAGTGACCAGTGACCAGTGACCAGTGACCAGCGACCAGTGACCAGTGACCAGTGACCAGTGACCAGTGACCAGTGACCAGTGACCAGTGACCTGTGACCAGCGAAAGTGACCAGTGACCAGTGACCATTGACCAGCGACCAGTGACCAGTGACCAGTGACGAGTGACCAGTGACCAGTGACCAGTGACCAGTGACCAGCGAAAGTGACAAGTGACCAGTGACCAGTGACCAGCGAAAGTGACCAGTGACGAGGGACCAGTGACAAGTGACCAGTGAGAAGTGACCAGTGACCACTGACCAGTGACCAGTGACCAGCGACCAGTGACCAGTGACCCGTGACCAGTGACCAGCGAAAGTGACCAGTGACCAGTGACTAGCCAAATTGAGCAGTGTCCAGTGACCAGTGACCAGTGACCAGTGACCAGTGACCAGTGACCAGTGACCAGTGACCAGTGACCAGTGACCAGGGACCAGTGACCAGTGACCAGTGACCAGTGACCAGGGACCAGTGACCAGTGACCAGTGACCAGTGACCAGTGACCAGTGACCAGTGACCAGCGAAATTGACCAGTGACCAGTGACCAGTGACCAGTGACCAGTGACCAGTGACCAGTGACCAGTGACCAGTGACCAGTGACCAGTGACCAGTGACCAGCGAAATTGACCAGTGACCAGTGACCAGTGACCAGCGAAATTGACCAGTGACCATTGACCAGTGACCAGTGACCAGTGACCAGTGACCAGTGACCAGCGACCAGTGACCAGTGACCAGTGACCAGTGACCAGTGACGAGTGACCTGTGACCAGTGACCAGTGACCAGTGACCAGTGACCAGTGACCAGTGACCAGTGACCAGTGACGAGTGACCAGTGACCACTGACCAGTGACCAGTGACCAGTGACCAGTGACCAGTGACCAGCGAAAGTGACCAGGGACCAGTGACCAGTGACCAGTGACCAGTGACCAGTGACCATCGAAATTGACCAGTGACCATTGACCAGTGACCAGTGACCAGTGACCAGTGACCAGTGACCAGTGACCAGTGACCAGTGACCAGCGACCAGTGACCAGTGACCAGTGACCAGTGACAAGTGATAAGTGACCAGTGACCAGTGACCAGCGAAAGTGACCAGTGAAAAGTGACCAGCGAAATTGACCAGTGACCATTGACCAGTGACCAGCGAAAGTGACCAGCGACGAGGGACCAGTGACAAGTGACCAGTGAGAAGTGACCAGTGACCACTGACCAGTGACCAGTGACCAGTGACCAGTGACCAGCGACCAGTGACCAGTGACCCGTGACCAGGGACCAGTGACCAGCGAAAGTGACCAGTGACCAGTGACTAGCCAAATTGAGCAGTGTCCAGTGACCAGTGACCAGTGACCAGTGACCAGTGACCAGTGACCAGTGACCAGTGACCAGTGACCAGTGACCAGTGACCAGGGACCAGTGACCAGTGACCAGGGACCAGTGACCAGTGACCAGTGACCAGTGACCAGTGACCAGTGACCAGTGACCAGCGAAATTGACCAGTGACCAGTGACCAGTGACCAGTGACCAGTGACCAGTGACCAGTGACCAGTGACCAGTGACCAGTGACCAGTGACCAGTGACCAGCGAAATTGACCAGTGACCAGTGACCAGTGACCAGCGAAATTGACCAGTGACCATTGACCAGTGACCAGTGACCAGTGACCAGTGACCAGTGACCAGCGACCAGTGACCAGTGACCAGTGACCAGTGACCAGTGACGAGTGACCTGTGACCAGTGACCAGTGACCAGTGACCAGTGACCAGTGACCAGTGACCAGTGACCAGTGACGAGTGACCAGTGACCAGTGACCAGTGACCAGTGACCAGTGACCAGTGACCAGTGACCAGTGACCAGTGACCAGCGAAAGTGACCAGGGACCAGTGACCAGTGACCAGTGACCAGTGACCAGTGACCAGTGACCATCGAAATTGACCAGTGACCATTGACCAGTGACCAGTGACCAGTGACCAGTGACCAGTGACCAGTGACCAGTGACCAGTGACCAGCGACCAGTGACCAGTGACCAGTGACCAGTGACAAGTGATAAGTGACCAGTGACCAGTGACCAGCGAAAGTGACCAGTGAAAAGTGACCAGCGAAATTGACCAGTGACCATTGACCAGTGACCAGCGAAAGTGACCAGCGACGAGGGACCAGTGACAAGTGACCAGTGAGAAGTGACCAGTGACCACTGACCAGTGACCAGTGACCAGCGACCAGTGACCAGTGACCCGTGACCAGGGACCAGTGACCAGCGAAAGTGACCAGTGACCAGTGACTAGCCAAATTGAGCAGTGTCCAGTGACCAGTGACCAGTGACCAGTGACCAGTGACCAGTGACCAGTGACCAGTGACCAGTGACCAGGGACCAGTGACCAGTGACCAGTGACCAGTGACCAGGGACCAGTGACCAGTGACCAGTAACCAGTGACCAGTGACCAGTGACCAGTGACCAGTGACCAGTGACCAGCGAAATAGACCAGTGACCATTGACCAGTGACCAGTGACCAGTGACCAGTGACCAGTGACCAGCGACCAGTGACCAGTGACCAGTGACCAGTGACCAGTGACCAGCGACCAGTGACCAGTGACCAGCGAAAGTGACCAGTGACCAGTGACCAGTGACCAGTGACCAGCGAAATAGACCAGTGACCATTGACCAGTGACCAGTGACCAGTGACCAGTGACCAGTGACCAGCGACCAGTGACCAGCAACCAGTGACCAGTGACCAGTGACCAGTGACCAGTGACCAGCGACCAGCGAAAGTGACCAGTGAACAGTGACCAGCGAAATTGACCAGTGACCATTGACCAGTGACCAGCGAAAGTGACCAGTGACGAGTGACCAGTGACAAGTGACCAGTGAGAAGCGACCAGTGACCAGTGACCAGTGACCAGTGACCAGTGACCAGCGACCAGTGACCAGTGACCAGTGACCAGTGACCAGTGACGAGTGACCTGTGACCAGTGACCAGTGACCAGTGACCAGTGACCAGTGACCAGTGACCAGTGACCATTGACCAGCGACCAGTGACCAGTGACCAGTGACGAGTGACCAGTGACCAGTGACCAGTGACCAGTGACCAGCGAAAGTGACAAGTGACCAGTGACCAGTGACCAGCGAAAGTGACCAGTGACGAGGGACCAGTGACAAGTGACCAGTGAGAAGTGACCAGTGACCACTGACCAGTGACCAGTGACCAGCGACCAGTGACCAGTGACCCGTGACCAGGGACCAGTGACCAGCGAAAGTGACCAGTGACCAGTGACTAGCCAAATTGAGCAGTGTCCAGTGACCAGTGACCAGTGACCAGTGACCAGTGACCAGTGACCAGTGACCAGTGACCAGTGACCAGTGACCAGGGACCAGTGACCAGTGACCAGTGACCAGTGACCAGGGACCAGTGACCAGTGACCAGTGACCAGTGACCAGCGAAATTGACCAGTGACCAGTGACCAGTGACCAGTGACCAGTGACCAGTGACCAGTGACCAGTGACCAGTGACCAGTGACCAGTGACCAGTGACCAGCGAAATTGACCAGTGACCAGTGACCAGTGACCAGCGAAATTGACCAGTGACCATTGACCAGTGACCAGTGACCAGTGACCAGTGACCAGTGACCAGCGACCAGTGACCAGTGACCAGTGACCAGTGACCAGTGACCAGTGACCAGCGAAATTGACCAGTGACCATTGACCAGTGACCAGTGACCAGTGACCAGTGACCAGTGACCAGTGACCAGTGACCAGTGACCAGCGACCACTGACCAGTGACCAGTGACCAGTGACCAGTGACGAGTGACCTGTGACCAGTGACCAGTGACCAGTGACCAGTGACCAGTGACCAGTGACCAGTGACCAGTGACGAGTGACCTGTGACCAGTGACCAGTGACCAGTGACCAGTGACCAGTGACCAGCGACCAGTGACCAGTGACCAGTGACCAGTGACCAGTAACCAGTGACCAGTGACCAGTGACCAGTGACCAGCGAAATCGACCAGGGACCAGTGACCAGTGACCAGTGACCAGTGACCAGCGAAATTGACCAGTGACCATTGACCAGTGACCAGTGACCAGTGACCAGTGACCAGCGACCACTGACCAGTGACCAGTGACCAGTGACCAGTGACGAGTGACCTGTGACCAGTGACCAGTGACCAGTGACCAGTGACCAGTGACCAGTGACCAGTGACCAGTGACGAGTGACCTGTGACCAGTGACCAGTGACCAGTGACCAGTGACCAGCGAAATTGACCATTGACCAGTGACCAGTGACCAGTGACCAGTGACCAGTGACCAGTGACCAGTGACCAGTGACCAGTGACGAGTGACCAGTGACCAGTGACCAGTGACCAGTGACCAGCGAAAGTGACAAGTGACCAGTGACCTGTGACCAGCGAAAGTGACCAGTGACCAGTGACCATTGACCAGCGACCAGTGACCAGTGACCAGTGACGAGTGACCAGTGACCAGTGACCAGTGACCAGTGACCAGCGAAAGTGACAAGTGACCAGTGACCAGTGACCAGCGAAAGTGACCAGTGACGAGGGACCAGTGACAAGTGACCAGTGAGAAGTGACCAGTGACCACTGACCAGTGACCAGTGACCAGCGACCAGTGACCAGTGACCCGTGACCAGGGACCAGTGACCAGCGAAAGTGACCAGTGACCAGTGACTAGCCAAATTGAGCAGTGTCCAGTGACCAGTGACCAGTGACCAGTGACCAGTGACCAGTGACCAGTGACCAGTGACCAGTGACCAGTGACCAGGGACCAGTGACCAGTGACCAGTGACCAGTGACCAGGGACCAGTGACCAGTGACCAGTGACCAGTGACCAGTGACCAGTGACCAGTGACCAGCGAAATTGACCAGTGACCAGTGACCAGTGACCAGTGACCAGTGACCAGTGACCAGTGACCAGCGACCAGTGACCAGTGACCAGTGACCAGTGACCAGTGACGAGTGACCTGTGACCAGTGACCAGTGACCAGTGACCAGTGACCAGTGACCAGTGACCAGTGACGAGTGACCTGTGACCAGTGACCAGTGACCAGTGACCAGTGACCAGTGACCAGTGACCAGTGACCAGTGACCAGTGACCAGTGACCAGTGACCAGCGAAAGTGACCAGGGACCAGTGACCAGTGACCAGTGACCAGTGACCAGCGAAATAGACCAGTGACCATTGACCAGTGATCAGTGACCAGTGACCAGCGACCAGTGACCAGTGACCAGTGACCAGTGACCAGTGACCAGCGACCAGTGACCAGTGACCAGTGACCAGTGACCAGTGACCAGTGACCAGTGACCAGTAACCAGTGACCAGTGACCAATGACCAGCGAAAGTGACCAGTGACAAGTGACCAGTGACAAGTGACCAGTGACCAGTGACCAGTGACCAGTGACCAGCGAAAGTGACCAGTGACCAGTGACCAGTGACAAGCGAAGTCGACCAGGGACCAGTGACCAGTGACCAGTGACCAGTGACCAGTGACCAGTGACCAGTGACCAGTGACCAGTGACCAGTGACCAGCGAAATTGACCAGTGACCATTGACCAGTGACCAGTGACCAGTGACCAGTGACCAGTGACCAGCGACCAGTGACCAGTGACCAGTGACCAGTGACCAGTGACCAGTGACCAGTCACCAGTGACCAGCGAAATTGACCAGTGACCATTGACCAGTGACCAGTGACCTGTGACCAGCGAAAGTGACCAGTGACCAGTGACCATTGACCAGCGACCAGTGACCAGTGACCAGTGACGAGTGACCAGTGACCAGTGACCAGTGACCAGTGACCAGCGAAAGTGACAAGTGACCACTGACCAGTGACCAGTGACCAGTGACCAGTGACCAGCGAAAGTGACCAGTGACCTGTGAACAGTGACCAGCGAAATTGACCAGTTTCCAGTGACAAGTGATAAGTGACCAGTGACCAGTGACCAGCGAAAGTGACCAGTGAACAGTGACCAGCGAAATTGACCAGTGACCATTGACCAGTGACCAGCGAAAGTGACCAGTGACGAGTGACCAGTGACAAGTGACCAGTGAGAAGCGACCAGTGACCAGTGACCAGTGACCAGCGAAAGTGACCAGTGACCAGTGAACAGTGACCAGCGAAATTCACCAGTTTCCAGTGACCAGTGATAAGTGACCAGTGACCAGTGACCAGCGAAAGTGACCAGTGAACAGTGACCAGCGAAATTGACCAGTGACCATTGACCAGTGACCAGCGAAAGTGACCAGTGACGAGTGACCAGTGACAAGTGACCAGTGAGAAGTGACCAGTGACCACTGACCAGTGACCAGTGACCAGTGACCAGTGACCAGCGAAAGTGACCAGTGACAAGTGACCAGTGACAAGTGACCAGTGACCAGTGACCAGTGACCAGTGACCAGCGAAAGTGACCAGTGACCATTGACCAGTGACCAGTGACCAGTGACCAGTGACCAGTGACCAGTGACCAGTGACCAGTGACCAGCGACCAGTGACCAGTGACCAGTGACCAGTGACCAGTAACCAGTGACCAGTGACCAGTGACCAGTGACCAGCGAAATCGACCAGGGACCAGTGACCAGTGACCAGTGACCAGTGACCAGCGAAATTGACCAGTGACCATTGACCAGTGACCAGTGACCAGTGACCAGTGACCAGTGACCAGTGACCAGCGACCACTGACCAGTGACCAGTGACCAGTGACCAGTGACGAGTGACCTGTGACCAGTGACCAGTGACCAGTGACCAGTGACCAGTGACCAGTGACCAGTGACGAGTGACCTGTGACCAGTGACCAGTGACCAGTGACCAGTGACCAGCGAAATTGACCATTGACCAGTGACCAGTGACCAGTGACCAGTGACCAGTGACCAGTGACCAGTGACCAGTGACCAGTGACCAGCGACCAGTGACCAGTGACCAGTGACCAGTGACCAGTGACCAGTGACCAGTGACCAGTGACCTGTGACCAGCGAAAGTGACCAGTGACCAGTGACCATTGACCAGCGACCAGTGACCAGTGACCAGTGACGAGTGACCAGTGACCAGTGACCAGTGACCAGTGACCAGCGAAAGTGACAAGTGACCAGTGACCAGTGACCAGCGAAAGTGACCAGTGACGAGGGACCAGTGACAAGTGACCAGTGAGAAGTGACCAGTGACCACTGACCAGTGACCAGTGACCAGCGACCAGTGACCAGTGACCCGTGACCAGTGACCAGCGAAAGTGACCAGTGACCAGTGACTAGCCAAATTGAGCAGTGTCCAGTGACCAGTGACCAGTGACCAGTGACCAGTGACCAGTGACCAGTGACCAGTGACCAGTGACCAGTGACCAGGGACCAGTGACCAGTGACCAGTGACCAGTGACCAGGGACCAGTGACCAGTGACCAGTGACCAGTGACCAGTGACCAGTGACCAGTGACCAGCGAAATTGACCAGTGACCAGTGACCAGTGACCAGTGACCAGTGACCAGTGACCAGTGACCAGTGACCAGTGACCAGTGACCAGTGACCAGTGACCAGCGAAATTGACCAGTGACCAGTGACCAGTGACCAGCGAAATTGACCAGTGACCATTGACCAGTGACCAGTGACCAGTGACCAGTGACCAGTGACCAGCGACCAGTGACCAGTGACCAGTGACCAGTGACCAGTGACGAGTGACCTGTGACCAGTGACCAGTGACCAGTGACCAGTGACCAGTGACCAGTGACCAGTGACCAGTGACGAGTGACCAGTGACCACTGACCAGTGACCAGTGACCAGTGACCAGTGACCAGTGACCAGCGAAAGTGACCAGGGACCAGTGACCAGTGACCAGTGACCAGTGACCAGTGACCATCGAAATTGACCAGTGACGATTGACCAGTGACCAGTGACCAGTGACCAGTGACCAGTGACCAGTGACCAGCGACCAGTGACCAGTGACCAGTGACCAGTGACAAGTGATAAGTGACCAGTGACCAGTGACCAGCGAAAGTGACCAGTGAAAAGTGACCAGCGAAATTGACCAGTGACCATTGACCAGTGACCAGCGAAAGTGACCAGCGACGAGGGACCAGTGACAAGTGACCAGTGAGAAGTGACCAGTGACCACTGACCAGTGACCAGTGACCAGCGACCAGTGACCAGTGACCCGTGACCAGGGACCAGTGACCAGCGAAAGTGACCAGTGACCAGTGACTAGCCAAATTGAGCAGTGTCCAGTGACCAGTGACCAGCGACCAGTGACCAGTGACCAGTGACCAGTGACCAGTGACCAGTGACCAGTGACCAGCGAAAGTGACCAGGGACCAGTGACCAGTGACCAGTGACCAGTGACCAGTGACCAGTGACCATCGAAATTGACCAGTGACCATTGACCAGTGACCAGTGACCAGTGACCAGTGACCAGTGACCAGTGACCAGTGACCAGTGACCAGCGACCAGTGACCAGTGACCAGTGACCAGTGACAAGTGATAAGTGACCAGTGACCAGTGACCAGCGAAAGTGACCAGTGAAAAGTGACCAGCGAAATTGACCAGTGACCATTGACCAGTGACCAGCGAAAGTGACCAGCGACGAGGGACCAGTGACAAGTGACCAGTGAGAAGTGACCAGTGACCACTGACCAGTGACCAGTGACCAGCGACCAGTGACCAGTGACCCGTGACCAGGGACCAGTGACCAGCGAAAGTGACCAGTGACCAGTGACTAGCCAAATTGAGCAGTGTCCAGTGACCAGTGACCAGTGACCAGTGACCAGTGACCAGTGACCAGTGACCAGTGACCAGGGACCAGTGACCAGTGACCAGTGACCAGTGACCAGGGACCAGTGACCAGTGACCAGTAACCAGTGACCAGTGACCAGTGACCAGTGACCAGCGAAATTGACCAGTGACCAGTGACCAGTGACCAGTGACCAGTGACCAGTGACCAGTGACCAGTGACCAGTGACCAGTGACCAGTGACCAGTGACCAGTGACCAGCGACCAGTGACCAGTGACCAGTGACCAGTGACGAGTGACCTGTGACCAGTGACCAGTGACCAGTGACCAGTGACCAGTGACCAGTGACCAGCGAAAGTGACCAGGGACCAGTGACCAGTGACCAGTGACCAGTGACCAGTGACCAGTGACCAGCGAAATAGACCAGTGACCATTGACCAGTGACCAGTGACCAGTGACCAGTGACCAGTGACCAGCGACCAGTGACCAGTGACCAGTGACCAGTGACCAGTGACCAGCGACCAGTGACCAGTGACCAGCGAAAGTGACCAGTGACCAGTGACCAGTGACCAGTGACCAGCGAAATAGACCAGTGACCATTGACCAGTGACCAGTGACCAGTGACCAGTGACCAGTGACCAGCGACCAGTGACCAGCAACCAGTGACCAGTGACCAGTGACCAGTGACCAGTGACCAGCGACCAGCGAAAGTGACCAGTGAACAGTGACCAGCGAAATTGACCAGTGACCATTGACCAGTGACCAGCGAAAGTGACCAGTGACGAGTGACCAGTGACAAGTGACCAGTGAGAAGCGACCAGTGACCAGTGACCAGTGACCAGTGACCAGTGACCAGCGACCAGTGACCAGTGACCAGTGACCAGTGACCAGTGACGAGTGACCTGTGACCAGTGACCAGTGACCAGTGACCAGTGACCAGTGACCAGTGACCAGTGACCATTGACCAGCGACCAGTGACCAGTGACCAGTGACGAGTGACCAGTGACCAGTGACCAGTGACCAGTGACCAGCGAAAGTGACAAGTGACCAGTGACCAGTGACCAGCGAAAGTGACCAGTGACGAGGGACCAGTGACAAGTGACCAGTGAGAAGTGACCAGTGACCACTGACCAGTGACCAGTGACCAGCGACCAGTGACCAGTGACCCGTGACCAGGGACCAGTGACCAGCGAAAGTGACCAGTGACCAGTGACTAGCCAAATTGAGCAGTGTCCAGTGACCAGTGACCAGTGACCAGTGACCAGTGACCAGTGACCAGTGACCAGTGACCAGTGACCAGTGACCAGGGACCAGTGACCAGTGACCAGTGACCAGTGACCAGTGACCAGGGACCAGTGACCAGTGACCAGTGACCAGTGACCAGCGAAATTGACCAGTGACCAGTGACCAGTGACCAGTGACCAGTGACCAGTGACCAGTGACCAGTGACCAGTGACCAGTGACCAGTGACCAGTGACCAGCGAAATTGACCAGTGACCAGTGACCAGTGACCAGCGAAATTGACCAGTGACCATTGACCAGTGACCAGTGACCAGTGACCAGTGACCAGTGACCAGCGACCAGTGACCAGTGACCAGTGACCAGTGACCAGTGACGAGTGACCTGTGACCAGTGACCAGTGACCAGTGACCAGTGACCAGTGACCAGTGACCAGTGACCAGTGACGAGTGACCAGTGACCAGTGACCAGTGACCAGTGACCAGTGACCAGTGACCAGTGACCAGTGACCAGCGAAAGTGACCAGGGACCAGTGACCAGTGACCAGTGACCAGTGACCAGTGACCAGTGACCAGTGACCATCGAAATTGACCAGTGACCATTGACCAGTGACCAGTGACCAGTGACCAGTGACCAGTGACCAGTGACCAGTGACCAGTGACCAGCGACCAGTGACCAGTGACCAGTGACCAGTGACAAGTGATAAGTGACCAGTGACCAGTGACCAGCGAAAGTGACCAGTGAAAAGTGACCAGCGAAATTGACCAGTGACCATTGACCAGTGACCAGCGAAAGTGACCAGCGACGAGGGACCAGTGACAAGTGACCAGTGAGAAGTGACCAGTGACCACTGACCAGTGACCAGTGACCAGCGACCAGTGACCAGTGACCCGTGACCAGGGACCAGTGACCAGCGAAAGTGACCAGTGACCAGTGACTAGCCAAATTGAGCAGTGTCCAGTGACCAGTGACCAGTGACCAGTGACCAGTGACCAGTGACCAGTGACCAGTGACCAGGGACCAGTGACCAGTGACCAGTGACCAGTGACCAGGGACCAGTGACCAGTGACCAGTAACCAGTGACCAGTGACCAGTGACCAGTGACCAGCGAAATTGACCAGTGACCAGTGACCAGTGACCAGTGACCAGTGACCAGTGACCAGTGACCAGTGACCAGTGACCAGTGACCAGTGACCAGTGACCAGCGACCAGTGACCAGTGACCAGTGACCAGTGACGAGTGACCTGTGACCAGTGACCAGTGACCAGTGACCAGTGACCAGTGACCAGTGACCAGCGAAAGTGACCAGGGACCAGTGACCAGTGACCAGTGACCAGTGACCAGTGACCAGTGACCAGTGACCAGTGACCAGCGAAATAGACCAGTGACCATTGACCAGTGACCAGTGACCAGTGACCAGTGACCAGTGACCAGCGACCAGTGACCAGTGACCAGTGACCAGTGACCAGTGACCAGCGACCAGTGACCAGTGACCAGCGAAAGTGACCAGTGACCAGTGACCAGTGACCAGTGACCAGCGAAATAGACCAGTGACCATTGACCAGTGACCAGTGACCAGTGACCAGTGACCAGTGACCAGCGACCAGTGACCAGTGAACAGTGACCAGCGACCAGTGACCAGTGACCAGTGACCAGTGACCAGTGACCAGTGACCAGTGACCAGCAACCAGTGACCAGTGACCAGTGACCAGTGACCAGTGACCAGCGACCAGCGAAAGTGACCAGTGAACAGTGACCAGCGAAATTGACCAGTGACCATTGACCAGTGACCAGCGAAAGTGACCAGTGACGAGTGACCAGTGACAAGTGACCAGTGAGAAGCGACCAGTGACCAGTGACCAGTGACCAGCGAAAGTGACCAGTGACCAGTGAACAGTGACCAGCGAAATTCACCAGTTTCCAGTGACCAGTGATAAGTGACCAGTGACCAGTGACCAGCGAAAGTGACCAGTGAACAGTGACCAGCGAAATTGACCAGTGACCATTGACCAGTGACCAGCGAAAGTGACCAGTGACGAGTGACCAGTGACAAGTGACCAGTGAGAAGTGACCAGTGACCACTGACCAGTGACCAGTGACCAGTGACCAGTGACCAGTGACCAGTGACCAGTGACCAGTGACCAGCGACCAGTGACCAGTGACCAGTGACCAGTGACCAGTGACCAGTGACCAGTGACCAGCGAAATTGACCAGTGACCATTGACCAGTGACCAGTGACCAGTGACCAGTGACCAGTGTCCAGTGACCAGTGACCAGCGACCAGTGACCAGTGACCAGTGACCAGTGACCAGTAACCAGTGACCAGTGACCAGTGACCAGCGAAATCGACCAGGGACCAGTGACCAGTGACCAGTGACCAGTGACCAGTGACCAGTGACCAGCGAAATTGACCAGTGACCATTGACCAGTGACCAGTGACCAGTGACCAGTGACCAGTGACCAGTGACCAGCGACCAGTGACCAGTGACCAGTGACCAGTGACCAGTGACGAGTGACCTGTGACCAGTGACCAGTGACCAGTGACCAGTGACCAGTGACCAGTGACGAGTGACCTGTGACCAGTGACCAGTGACCAGTGACCAGTGACCAGTGACCAGTGACCAGTGACCAGTGACCAGTGACCAGCGAAAGTGACCAGGGACCAGTGACCAGTGACCAGTGACCAGTGACCAGCGAAATAGACCAGTGACCATTGACCAGTGACCAGTGACCAGTGACCAGCGACCAGTGACCAGTGACCAGTGACCAGTGACCAGTGACCAGCGACCAGTGACCAGTGACCAGTGACCAGTGACCAGTGACCAGTGACCAGTAACCAGTGACCAGTGACCAATGACCAGCGAAAGTGACCAGTGACAAGTGACCAGTGACAAGTGACCAGTGACCAGTGACCAGTGACCAGTGACCAGCGAAAGTGACCAGTGACCAGTGACCAGTGACAAGCGAAGTCGACCAGGGACCAGTGACCAGTGACCAGTGACCAGTGACCAGTGACCAGTGACCAGTGACCAGTGACCAGTGACCAGCGAAATTGACCAGTGACCATTGACCAGTGACCAGTGACCAGTGACCAGTGACCAGTGACCAGTGACCAGTGACCAGCGACCAGTGACCAGTGACCAGTGACCAGTGACCAGTGACCAGTGACCAGTCACCAGTGACCAGCGAAATTGACCAGTGACCATTGACCAGTGACCAGTGACCAGTGACCAGTGACCAGTGACCAGTGACCAGTGACCAGTGACCTGTGACCAGCGAAAGTGACCAGTGACCAGTGACCATTGACCAGCGACCAGTGACCAGTGACCAGTGACGAGTGACCAGTGACCAGTGACCAGTGACCAGTGACCAGCGAAAGTGACAAGTGACCAGTGACCAGTGACCAGTGACCAGTGACCAGTGACCAGCGAAAGTGACCAATGACCTGTGAACAGTGACCAGCGAAATTGACCAGTTTCCAGTGACAAGTGATAAGTGACCAGTGACCAGTGACCAGCGAAAGTGACCAGTGAACAGTGACCAGCGAAATTGACCAGTGACCATTGACCAGTGACCAGCGAAAGTGACCAGTGACGAGTGACCAGTGACAAGTGACCAGTGAGAAGCGACCAGTGACCAGTGACCAGTGACCAGCGAAAGTGACCAGTGACCAGTGAACAGTGACCAGCGAAATTCACCAGTTTCCAGTGACCAGTGATAAGTGACCAGTGACCAGTGACCAGCGAAAGTGACCAGTGAACAGTGACCAGCGAAATTGACCAGTGACCATTGACCAGTGACCAGCGAAAGTGACCAGTGACGAGTGACCAGTGACAAGTGACCAGTGAGAAGTGACCCGTGACCACTGACCAGTGACCAGTGACCAGTGACCAGTGACCAGCGAAAGTGACCAGTGACAAGTGACCAGTGACAAGTGACCAGTGACCAGTGACCAGTGACCAGTGACCAGCGAAAGTGACCAGTGACCATTGACCAGTGACCAGTGACCAGTGACCAGTGACCAGTGACCAGTGACCAGTGACCAGTGACCAGCGACCAGTGACCAGTGACCAGTGACCAGTGACCAGTAACCAGTGACCAGTGACCAGTGACCAGTGACCAGCGAAATCGACCAGGGACCAGTGACCAGTGACCAGTGACCAGTGACCAGCGAAATTGACCAGTGACCATTGACCAGTGACCAGTGACCAGTGACCAGTGACCAGTGACCAGTGACCAGCGACCACTGACCAGTGACCAGTGACCAGTGACCAGTGACGAGTGACCTGTGACCAGTGACCAGTGACCAGTGACCAGTGACCAGTGACCAGTGACCAGTGACTAGTGACCTGTGACCAGTGACCAGTGACCAGTGACCAGTGACCAGCGAAATTGACCATTGACCATTGACCAGTGACCAGTGACCAGTGACCAGTGACCAGTGACCAGTGACCAGTGACCAGTGACCAGTGACCAGCGACCAGTGACCAGTGACCAGTGACCAGTGACCAGTGACCAGTGACCAGTGACCAGTGACCTGTGACCAGCGAAAGTGACCAGTGACCAGTGACCATTGACCAGCGACCAGTGACCAATGACCAGTGACGAGTGACCAGTGACCAGTGACCAGTGACCAGTGACCAGCGAAAGTGACAAGTGACCAGTGACCAGTGACCAGCGAAAGTGACCAGTGACGAGGGACCAGTGACAAGTGACCAGTGAGAAGTGACCAGTGACCACTGACCAGTGACCAGTGACCAGCGACCAGTGACCAGTGACCCGTGACCAGGGACCAGTGACCAGCGAAAGTGACCAGTGACCAGTGACTAGCCAAATTGAGCAGTGTCCAGTGACCAGTGACCAGTGACCAGTGACCAGTGACCAGTGACCAGGGACCAGTGACCAGTGACCAGTGACCAGTGACCAGTGACCAGTGACCAGTGACCAGCGAAATTGACCAGTGACCAGTGACCAGTGACCAGTGACCAGTGACCAGTGACCAGTGACCAGTGACCAGCGAAATTGACCAGTGACCAGTGACCAGTGACCAGCGAAATTGACCAGTGACCATTGACCAGTGACCAGTGACCAGTGACCAGTGACCAGTGACCAGCGACCAGTGACCAGTGACCAGTGACCAGTGACCAGTGACGAGTGACCTGTGACCAGTGACCAGTGACCAGTGACCAGTGACCAGTGACCAGTGACCAGTGACAAGTGACCAGTGACAAGTGACCAGTGACCAGTGACCAGTGACCAGTGACCAGCGAAAGTGACCAGTGACCATTGACCAGTGACCAGTGACCAGTGACCAGTGACCAGTGACCAGTGACCAGTGACCAGTGACCAGCGACCAGTGACCAGTGACCAGTGACCAGTGACCAGTAACCAGTGACCAGTGACCAGTGACCAGTGACCAGCGAAATCGACCAGGGAGCAGTGACCAGTGACCAGTGACCAGTGACCAGCGAAATTGACCAGTGACCATTGACCAGTGACCAGTGACCAGTGACCAGTGACCAGTGACCAGTGACCAGCGACCACTGACCAGTGACCAGTGACCAGTGACCAGTGACGAGTGACCTGTGACCAGTGACCAGTGACCAGTGACCAGTGACCAGTGACCAGTGACCAGTGACGAGTGACCTGTGACCAGTGACCAGTGACCAGTGACCAGTGACCAGCGAAATTGACCATTGACCATTGACCAGTGACCAGTGACCAGTGACCAGTGACCAGTGACCAGTGACCAGTGACCAGTGACCAGTGACCAGCGACCAGTGACCAGTGACCAGTGACCAGTGACCAGTGACCAGTGACCAGTGACCAGTGACCTGTGACCAGCGAAAGTGACCAGTGACCAGTGACCATTGACCAGCGACCAGTGACCAATGACCAGTGACGAGTGACCAGTGACCAGTGACCAGTGACCAGTGACCAGCGAAAGTGACAAGTGACCAGTGACCAGTGACCAGCGAAAGTGACCAGTGACGAGGGACCAGTGACAAGTGACCAGTGAGAAGTGACCAGTGACCACTGACCAGTGACCAGTGACCAGCGACCAGTGACCAGTGACCCGTGACCAGGGACCAGTGACCAGCGAAAGTGACCAGTGACCAGTGACTAGCCAAATTGAGCAGTGTCCAGTGACCAGTGACCAGTGACCAGTGACCAGTGACCAGTGACCAGTGACCAGTGACCAGGGACCAGTGACCAGTGACCAGTGACCAGTGACCAGGGACCAGTGACCAGTGACCAGTGACCAGTGACCAGTGACCAGTGACCAGTGACCAGCGAAATTGACCAGTGACCAGTGACCAGTGACCAGTGACCAGTGACCAGCGAAATTGACCAGTGACCAGTGACCAGTGACCAGCGAAATTGACCAGTGACCATTGACCAGTGACCAGTGACCAGTGACCAGTGACCAGTGACCAGCGACCAGTGACCAGTGACCAGTGACCAGTGACCAGTGACGAGTGACCTGTGACCAGTGACCAGTGACCAGTGACCAGTGACCAGTGACCAGTGACCAGTGACCAGTGACCAGTGACCAGTGACCAGTGACCAGCGAAAGTGACCAGGGACCAGTGACCAGTGACCAGTGACCAGTGACCAGTGACCAGTGACCAGTGACCAGTGACCATCGAAATTGACCAGTGACCATTGACCAGTGACCAGTGACCAGTGACCAGTGACCAGTGACCAGTGACCAGTGACCAGTGACCAGCGACCAGTGACCAGTGACCAGTGACCAGTGACAAGTGATAAGTGACCAGTGACCAGTGACCAGCGAAAGTGACCAGTGAAAAGTGACCAGCGAAATTGACCAGTGACCATTGACCAGTGACCAGCGAAAGTGACCAGTGACGAGTGACCTGTGACCAGTGACCAGTGACCAGTGACCAGTGACCAGTGACCAGTGACCAGTGACCAGTGACGAGTGACCTGTGACCAGTGACCAGTGACCAGTGACCAGTGACCAGCGAAATTGACCATTGACCAGTGACCAGTGACCAGCGAAATTGACCAGTGACCATTGACCAGTGACCAGTGACCAGCGACCAGTGACCAGTGTCCAGTGACCAGTGACCAGCGACCAGTGACCAGTGACCAGTGACCAGTGACCAGTAACCAGTGACCAGTGACCAGTGACCAGCGAAATCGACCAGGGACCAGTGACCAGTGACCAGTGACCAGTGACCAGTGACCAGTGACCAGCGAAATTGACCAGTGACCATTGACCAGTGACCAGTGACCAGTGACCAGTGACCAGTGACCAGTGACCAGCGAACAGTGACCAGTGACCAGTGACCAGTGACCAGTGACGAGTGACCTGTGACCAGTGACCAGTGACCAGTGACCAGTGACCAGTGACCAGTGACGAGTGACCTGTGACCAGTGACCAGTGACCAGTGACCAGTGACCAGTGACCAGTGACCAGTGACCAGTGACCAGTGACCAGTGACCAGTGACCAGTGACCAGCGAAAGTGACCAGGGACCAGTGACCAGTGACCAGTGACCAGCGAAATAGACCAGTGACCATTGACCAGTGACCAGTGACCAGTGACCAGCGACCAGTGACCAGTGACCAGTGACCAGTGACCAGTGACCAGCGACCAGTGACCAGTGACCAGTGACCAGTGACCAGTGACCAGTGACCAGTGACCAGTGACCAGTAACCAGTGACCAGTGACCAATGACCAGCGAATGTGACCAGTGACAAGTGACCAGTGACAAGTGACCAGTGACCAGTGACCAGTGACCAGTGACCAGCGAAAGTGACCAGTGACCAGTGACCAGTGACAAGCGAAGTCGACCAGGGACCAGTGACCAGTGACCAGTGACCAGTGACCAGTGACCAGTGACCAGTGACCAGTGACCAGTGACCAGCGAAATTGACCAGTGACCATTGACCAGTGACCAGTGACCAGTGACCAGTGACCAGTGACCAGTGACCAGTGACCAGCGACCAGTGACCAGTGACCAGTGACCAGTGACCAGTGACCAGTGACCAGTCACCAGTGACCAGCGAAATTGACCAGTGACCATTGACCAGTGACCAGTGACCAGTGACCAGTGACCAGTGACCAGTGACCTGTGACCAGCGAAAGTGACCAGCGACCAGTGACCAGTGACCAGTGACGAGTGACCAGTGACCAGTGACCAGTGACCAGTGACCAGTGACCAGCGAAAGTGACAAGTGACCAGTGACCAGTGACCAGTGACCAGTGACCAGTGACCAGCGAAAGTGACCAGTGACCTGTGAACAGTGACCAGCGAAATTGACCAGTTTCCAGTGACAAGTGATAAGTGACCAGTGACCAGTGACCAGCGAAAGTGACCAGTGAACAGTGACCAGCGAAATTGACCAGTGACCATTGACCAGTGACCAGCGACCAGTGACCAGTGACCAGCGAAAGTGACCAGTGACCAGTGACCAGTGACCAGTGACCAGCGAAATAGACCAGTGACCATTGACCAGTGACCAGTGACCAGTGACCAGTGACCAGTGACCAGCGACCAGTGACCAGTGAACAGTGACCAGCGACCAGTGACCAGTGACCAGTGACCAGTGACCAGTGACCAGTGACCAGTGACCAGCAACCAGTGACCAGTGACCAGTGACCAGTGACCAGTGACCAGCGACCAGCGAAAGTGACCAGTGAACAGTGACCAGCGAAATTGACCAGTGACCATTGACCAGTGACCAGCGAAAGTGACCAGTGACGAGTGACCAGTGACAAGTGACCAGTGAGAAGCGACCAGTGACCAGTGACCAGTGACCAGCGAAAGTGACCAGTGACCAGTGAACAGTGACCAGCGAAATTCACCAGTTTCCAGTGACCAGTGATAAGTGACCAGTGACCAGTGACCAGCGAAAGTGACCAGTGAACAGTGACCAGCGAAATTGACCAGTGACCATTGACCAGTGACCAGCGAAAGTGACCAGTGACGAGTGACCAGTGACAAGTGACCAGTGAGAAGTGACCAGTGACCACTGACCAGTGACCAGTGACCAGTGACCAGTGACCAGTGACCAGTGACCAGTGACCAGTGACCAGCGACCAGTGACCAGTGACCAGTGACCAGTGACCAGTGACCAGTGACCAGTGACCAGCGAAATTGACCAGTGACCATTGACCAGTGACCAGTGACCAGTGACCAGTGACCAGTGACCAGTGACCAGTGACCAGCGACCAGTGACCAGTGACCAGTGACCAGTGACCAGTGACCAGTGACCAGTCACCAGTGACCAGCGAAATTGACCAGTGACCATTGACCAGTGACCAGTGACCAGTGACCAGTGACCAGTGACCAGTGACCAGTGACCAGTGACCTGTGACCAGCGAAAGTGACCAGTGACCAGTGACCATTGACCAGCGACCAGTGACCAGTGACCAGTGACGAGTGACCAGTGACCAGTGACCAGTGACCAGTGACCAGCGAAAGTGACAAGTGACCAGTGACCAGTGACCAGTGACCAGTGACCAGTGACCAGCGAAAGTGACCAATGACCTGTGAACAGTGACCAGCGAAATTGACCAGTTTCCAGTGACAAGTGATAAGTGACCAGTGACCAGTGACCAGCGAAAGTGACCAGTGAACAGTGACCAGCGAAATTGACCAGTGACCATTGACCAGTGACCAGCGAAAGTGACCAGTGACGAGTGACCAGTGACAAGTGACCAGTGAGAAGCGACCAGTGACCAGTGACCAGTGACCAGCGAAAGTGACCAGTGACCAGTGAACAGTGACCAGCGAAATTCACCAGTTTCCAGTGACCAGTGATAAGTGACCAGTGACCAGTGACCAGCGAAAGTGACCAGTGAACAGTGACCAGCGAAATTGACCAGTGACCATTGACCAGTGACCAGCGAAAGTGACCAGTGACGAGTGACCAGTGACAAGTGACCAGTGAGAAGTGACCCGTGACCACTGACCAGTGACCAGTGACCAGTGACCAGTGACCAGCGAAAGTGACCAGTGACAAGTGACCAGTGACAAGTGACCAGTGACCAGTGACCAGTGACCAGTGACCAGCGAAAGTGACCAGTGACCATTGACCAGTGACCAGTGACCAGTGACCAGTGACCAGTGACCAGTGACCAGTGACCAGTGACCAGCGACCAGTGACCAGTGACCAGTGACCAGTGACCAGTAACCAGTGACCAGTGACCAGTGACCAGTGACCAGCGAAATCGACCAGGGACCAGTGACCAGTGACCAGTGACCAGTGACCAGCGAAATTGACCAGTGACCATTGACCAGTGACCAGTGACCAGTGACCAGTGACCAGTGACCAGTGACCAGCGACCACTGACCAGTGACCAGTGACCAGTGACCAGTGACGAGTGACCTGTGACCAGTGACCAGTGACCAGTGACCAGTGACCAGTGACCAGTGACCAGTGACTAGTGACCTGTGACCAGTGACCAGTGACCAGTGACCAGTGACCAGCGAAATTGACCATTGACCATTGACCAGTGACCAGTGACCAGTGACCAGTGACCAGTGACCAGTGACCAGTGACCAGTGACCAGTGACCAGCGACCAGTGACCAGTGACCAGTGACCAGTGACCAGTGACCAGTGACCAGTGACCAGTGACCTGTGACCAGCGAAAGTGACCAGTGACCAGTGACCATTGACCAGCGACCAGTGACCAATGACCAGTGACGAGTGACCAGTGACCAGTGACCAGTGACCAGTGACCAGCGAAAGTGACAAGTGACCAGTGACCAGTGACCAGCGAAAGTGACCAGTGACGAGGGACCAGTGACAAGTGACCAGTGAGAAGTGACCAGTGACCACTGACCAGTGACCAGTGACCAGCGACCAGTGACCAGTGACCCGTGACCAGGGACCAGTGACCAGCGAAAGTGACCAGTGACCAGTGACTAGCCAAATTGAGCAGTGTCCAGTGACCAGTGACCAGTGACCAGTGACCAGTGACCAGTGACCAGTGACCAGTGACCAGGGACCAGTGACCAGTGACCAGTGACCAGTGACCAGTGACCAGTGACCAGTGACCAGCGAAATTGACCAGTGACCAGTGACCAGTGACCAGTGACCAGTGACCAGTGACCAGTGACCAGTGACCAGCGAAATTGACCAGTGACCAGTGACCAGTGACCAGCGAAATTGACCAGTGACCATTGACCAGTGACCAGTGACCAGTGACCAGTGACCAGTGACCAGCGACCAGTGACCAGTGACCAGTGACCAGTGACCAGTGACGAGTGACCTGTGACCAGTGACCAGTGACCAGTGACCAGTGACCAGTGACCAGTGACCAGTGACAAGTGACCAGTGACAAGTGACCAGTGACCAGTGACCAGTGACCAGTGACCAGCGAAAGTGACCAGTGACCATTGACCAGTGACCAGTGACCAGTGACCAGTGACCAGTGACCAGTGACCAGTGACCAGTGACCAGCGACCAGTGACCAGTGACCAGTGACCAGTGACCAGTAACCAGTGACCAGTGACCAGTGACCAGTGACCAGCGAAATCGACCAGGGAGCAGTGACCAGTGACCAGTGACCAGTGACCAGCGAAATTGACCAGTGACCATTGACCAGTGACCAGTGACCAGTGACCAGTGACCAGTGACCAGTGACCAGCGACCACTGACCAGTGACCAGTGACCAGTGACCAGTGACGAGTGACCTGTGACCAGTGACCAGTGACCAGTGACCAGTGACCAGTGACCAGTGACCAGTGACGAGTGACCTGTGACCAGTGACCAGTGACCAGTGACCAGTGACCAGCGAAATTGACCATTGACCATTGACCAGTGACCAGTGACCAGTGACCAGTGACCAGTGACCAGTGACCAGTGACCAGTGACCAGTGACCAGCGACCAGTGACCAGTGACCAGTGACCAGTGACCAGTGACCAGTGACCAGTGACCAGTGACCTGTGACCAGCGAAAGTGACCAGTGACCAGTGACCATTGACCAGCGACCAGTGACCAATGACCAGTGACGAGTGACCAGTGACCAGTGACCAGTGACCAGTGACCAGCGAAAGTGACAAGTGACCAGTGACCAGTGACCAGCGAAAGTGACCAGTGACGAGGGACCAGTGACAAGTGACCAGTGAGAAGTGACCAGTGACCACTGACCAGTGACCAGTGACCAGCGACCAGTGACCAGTGACCCGTGACCAGGGACCAGTGACCAGCGAAAGTGACCAGTGACCAGTGACTAGCCAAATTGAGCAGTGTCCAGTGACCAGTGACCAGTGACCAGTGACCAGTGACCAGTGACCAGTGACCAGTGACCAGGGACCAGTGACCAGTGACCAGTGACCAGTGACCAGGGACCAGTGACCAGTGACCAGTGACCAGTGACCAGTGACCAGTGACCAGTGACCAGCGAAATTGACCAGTGACCAGTGACCAGTGACCAGTGACCAGTGACCAGCGAAATTGACCAGTGACCAGTGACCAGTGACCAGCGAAATTGACCAGTGACCATTGACCAGTGACCAGTGACCAGTGACCAGTGACCAGTGACCAGCGACCAGTGACCAGTGACCAGTGACCAGTGACCAGTGACGAGTGACCTGTGACCAGTGACCAGTGACCAGTGACCAGTGACCAGTGACCAGTGACCAGTGACCAGTGACCAGTGACCAGTGACCAGTGACCAGTGACCAGTGACCAGCGAAAGTGACCAGGGACCAGTGACCAGTGACCAGTGACCAGTGACCAGTGACCAGTGACCAGTGACCAGTGACCATCGAAATTGACCAGTGACCATTGACCAGTGACCAGTGACCAGTGACCAGTGACCAGTGACCAGTGACCAGTGACCAGTGACCAGCGACCAGTGACCAGTGACCAGTGACCAGTGACAAGTGATAAGTGACCAGTGACCAGTGACCAGCGAAAGTGACCAGTGAAAAGTGACCAGCGAAATTGACCAGTGACCATTGACCAGTGACCAGCGAAAGTGACCAGTGACGAGTGACCTGTGACCAGTGACCAGTGACCAGTGACCAGTGACCAGTGACCAGTGACCAGTGACCAGTGACGAGTGACCTGTGACCAGTGACCAGTGACCAGTGACCAGTGACCAGCGAAATTGACCATTGACCAGTGACCAGTGACCAGCGAAATTGACCAGTGACCATTGACCAGTGACCAGTGACCAGCGACCAGTGACCAGTGTCCAGTGACCAGTGACCAGCGACCAGTGACCAGTGACCAGTGACCAGTGACCAGTAACCAGTGACCAGTGACCAGTGACCAGCGAAATCGACCAGGGACCAGTGACCAGTGACCAGTGACCAGTGACCAGTGACCAGTGACCAGCGAAATTGACCAGTGACCATTGACCAGTGACCAGTGACCAGTGACCAGTGACCAGTGACCAGTGACCAGCGAACAGTGACCAGTGACCAGTGACCAGTGACCAGTGACGAGTGACCTGTGACCAGTGACCAGTGACCAGTGACCAGTGACCAGTGACCAGTGACGAGTGACCTGTGACCAGTGACCAGTGACCAGTGACCAGTGACCAGTGACCAGTGACCAGTGACCAGTGACCAGTGACCAGTGACCAGTGACCAGTGACCAGTGACCAGCGAAAGTGACCAGGGACCAGTGACCAGCGAAATAGACCAGTGACCATTGACCAGTGACCAGTGACCAGTGACCAGCGACCAGTGACCAGTGACCAGTGACCAGTGACCAGTGACCAGCGACCAGTGACCAGTGACCAGTGACCAGTGACCAGTGACCAGTGACCAGTGACCAGTGACCAGTAACCAGTGACCAGTGACCAATGACCAGCGAATGTGACCAGTGACAAGTGACCAGTGACAAGTGACCAGTGACCAGTGACCAGTGACCAGTGACCAGCGAAAGTGACCAGTGACCAGTGACCAGTGACAAGCGAAGTCGACCAGGGACCAGTGACCAGTGACCAGTGACCAGTGACCAGTGACCAGTGACCAGTGACCAGTGACCAGCGAAATTGACCAGTGACCATTGACCAGTGACCAGTGACCAGTGACCAGTGACCAGTGACCAGTGACCAGTGACCAGCGACCAGTGACCAGTGACCAGTGACCAGTGACCAGTGACCAGTGACCAGTCACCAGTGACCAGCGAAATTGACCAGTGACCATTGACCAGTGACCAGTGACCAGTGACCAGTGACCAGTGACCAGTGACCTGTGACCAGCGAAAGTGACCAGCGACCAGTGACCAGTGACCAGTGACGAGTGACCAGTGACCAGTGACCAGTGACCAGTGACCAGTGACCAGCGAAAGTGACAAGTGACCAGTGACCAGTGACCAGTGACCAGTGACCAGTGACCAGCGAAAGTGACCAGTGACCTGTGAACAGTGACCAGCGAAATTGACCAGTTTCCAGTGACAAGTGATAAGTGACCAGTGACCAGTGACCAGCGAAAGTGACCAGTGAACAGTGACCAGCGAAATTGACCAGTGACCATTGACCAGTGACCAGCGAAAGTGACCAGTGACGAGTGACCAGTGACAAGTGACCAGTGAGAAGCGACCAGTGACCAGTGACCAGTGACCAGCGAAAGTGACCAGTGACCAGTGAACAGTGACCAGCGAAATTCACCAGTTTCCAGTGACCAGTGATAAGTGACCAGTGACCAGTGACCAGCGAAAGTGACCAGTGAACAGTGACCAGCGAAATTGACCAGTGACCATTGACCAGTGACCAGCGAAAGTGACCAGTGACGAGTGACCAGTGACAAGTGACCAGTGAGAAGTGACCCGTGACCACTGACCAGTGACCAGTGACCAGTGACCAGTGACCAGCGAAAGTGACCAGTGACAAGTGACCAGTGACAAGTGACCAGTGACCAGTGACCAGTGACCAGTGACCAGCGAAAGTGACCAGTGACCAGTGACCAGTGACCAGTGACCAGTGACCAGCGACCAGTGACCAGTGACCAGTGACCAGTGACCAGTAACCAGTGACCAGTGACCAGTGACCAGTGACCAGCGAAATCGACCAGGGACCAGTGACCAGTGACCAGTGACCAGTGACCAGCGAAATTGACCAGTGACCATTGACCAGTGACCAGTGACCAGTGACCAGTGACCAGTGACCAGTGACCAGCGACCACTGACCAGTGACCAGTGACCAGTGACCAGTGACGAGTGACCTGTGACCAATGACCAGTGACCAGTGACCAGTGACCAGTGACCAGTGACCAGTGACGAGTGACCTGTGACCAGTGACCAGTGACCAGTGACCAGTGACCAGCGAAATTGACCAGTGACCATTGACCAGTGACCAGTGACCAGTGACCAGTGACCAGTGACCAGTGACCAGCGACCAGTGACCAGTGACCAGTGACCAGTGACCAGTGACGAGTGACCTGTGACCAGTGACCAGTGACCAGTGACCAGTGACCAGTGACCAGTGACGAGTGACCTGTGACCAGTGACCAGTGACCAGTGACCAGTGACCAGTGACCAGTGACCAGTGACCAGTGACCAGTGACCAGTGACCAGCGAAAGTGACCAGGGACCAGTGACCAGTGACCAGTGACCAGTGACCAGCGAAATAGACCAGTGACCATTGACCAGTGACCAGTGACCAGTGACCAGCGACCAGTGACCAGTGACCAGTGACCAGTGACCAGTGACCAGCGACCAGTGACCAGTGACCAGTGACCAGTGACCAGTGACCAGTGACCAGTAACCAGTGACCAGTGACCAATGACCAGCGAAAGTGACCAGTGACAAGTGACCAGTGACAAGTGACCAGTGACCAGTGACCAGTGACCAGTGACCAGCGACCAGTGACCAGTGACCAGTGACGAGTGACCAGTGACCAGTGACCAGTGACCAGTGACCAGCGAAAGTGACAAGTGACCAGTGACCAGTGACCAGTGACCAGTGACCAGTGACCAGCGAAATTGACCAGTGACCATTGACCAGTGACCAGTGACCAGTGACCAGTGACCAGTGACCAGTGACCAGTGACCAGCGACCAGTGACCAGTGACCAGTGACCAGTGACCAGTGACCAGTGACCAGTCACCAGTGACCAGCGAAATTGACCAGTGACCATTGACCAGTGACCAGTGACCAGTGACCAGTGACCAGTGACCAGTGACCAGTGACCTGTGACCAGCGAAAGTGACCAGTGACCAGTGACCATTGACCAGCGACCAGTGACCAGTGACCAGTGACGAGTGACCAGTGACCAGTGACCAGTGACCAGTGACCAGCGAAAGTGACAAGTGACCAGTGACCAGTGACCAGTGACCAGTGACCAGTGACCAGTGACCAGCGAAAGTGACCAGTGATCTGTGAACAGTGACCAGCGAAATTGACCAGTTTCCAGTGACAAGTGATAAGTGACCAGTGACCAGTGACCAGCGAAAGTGACCAGTGAACAGTGACCAGCGAAATTGACCAGTGACCATTGACCAGTGACCAGCGAAAGTGACCAGTGACCACTGACCAGTGACCAGTGACCAGCGACCAGTGACCAGTGACCCGTGACCAGGGACCAGTGACCAGCGAAAGTGACCAGTGACCAGTGACTAGCCAAATTGAGCAGTGTCCAGTGACCAGTGACCAGTGACCAGTGACCAGTGACCAGTGACCAGTGACCAGTGACCAGTGACCAGTGACCAGTGACCAGGGACCAGTGACCAGTGACCAGTGACCAGTGACCAGGGACTAGTGACCAGTGACCAGTGACCAGTGACCAGTGACCAGTGACCAGTGACCAGCGAAATTGACCAGTGACCAGTGACCAGTGACCAGTGACCAGTGACCAGTGACCAGTGACCAGCGACCAGTGACCAGTGACCAGTGACCAGTGACCAGTGACGAGTGACCTGTGACCAGTGACCAGTGACCAGTGACCAGTGACCAGTGACCAGTGACGAGTGACCTGTGACCAGTGACCAGTGACCAGTGACCAGCGACCAGTGACCAGTGACCAGTGACCAGTGACCAGTGACCAGTGACCAGCGAAATTGACCAGGGACCAGTGACCAGTGACCAGTGACCAGTGACCAGCGAAATAGACCAGTGACCATTGACCAGTGATCAGTGACCAGTGACCAGCGAAATAGACCAGTGACCATTGACCAGTGACCAGTGACCAGTGACCAGTGACCAGTGACCAGCGACCAGTGACCAGTGACCAGTGACCAGTGACCAGTGACCAGCGACCAGTGACCAGTGACCAGCGAAAGTGACCAGTGACCAGTGACCAGTGACCAGTGACCAGCGAAATAGACCAGTGACCATTGACCAGTGACCAGTGACCAGTGACCAGTGACCAGTGACCAGCGACCAGTGACCAGTGAACAGTGACCAGCGACCAGTGACCAGTGACCAGTGACCAGTGACCAGTGACCAGTGACCAGTGACCAGCAACCAGTGACCAGTGACCAGTGACCAGTGACCAGTGACCAGCGACCAGCGAAAGTGACCAGTGAACAGTGACCAGCGAAATTGACCAGTGACCATTGACCAGTGACCAGCGAAAGTGACCAGTGACGAGTGACCAGTGACAAGTGACCAGTGAGAAGCGACCAGTGACCAGTGACCAGTGACCAGCGAAAGTGACCAGTGACCAGTGAACAGTGACCAGCGAAATTCACCAGTTTCCAGTGACCAGTGATAAGTGACCAGTGACCAGTGACCAGCGAAAGTGACCAGTGAACAGTGACCAGCGAAATTGACCAGTGACCATTGACCAGTGACCAGCGAAAGTGACCAGTGACGAGTGACCAGTGACAAGTGACCAGTGAGAAGTGACCAGTGACCACTGACCAGTGACCAGTGACCAGTGACCAGTGACCAGTGACCAGTGACCAGTGACCAGTGACCAGCGACCAGTGACCAGTGACCAGTGACCAGTGACCAGTGACCAGTGACCAGCGAAATTGACCAGTGACCATTGACCAGTGACCAGTGACCAGTGACCAGTGACCAGTGTCCAGTGACCAGTGACCAGCGACCAGTGACCAGTGACCAGTGACCAGTGACCAGTAACCAGTGACCAGTGACCAGTGACCAGCGAAATCGACCAGGGACCAGTGACCAGTGACCAGTGACCAGTGACCAGTGACCAGTGACCAGCGAAATTGACCAGTGACCATTGACCAGTGACCAGTGACCAGTGACCAGTGACCAGTGACCAGTGACCAGTGACCAGCGACCAGTGACCAGTGACCAGTGACCAGTGACCAGTGACGAGTGACCTGTGACCAGTGACCAGTGACCAGTGACCAGTGACCAGTGACCAGTGACGAGTGACCTGTGACCAGTGACCAGTGACCAGTGACCAGTGACCAGTGACCAGTGACCAGTGACCAGCGAAAGTGACCAGGGACCAGTGACCAGTGACCAGTGACCAGTGACCAGCGAAATAGACCAGTGACCATTGACCAGTGACCAGTGACCAGTGACCAGCGACCAGTGACCAGTGACCAGTGACCAGTGACCAGTGACCAGCGACCAGTGACCAGTGACCAGTGACCAGTGACCAGTGACCAGTGACCAGTGACCAGTGACCAGTAACGAGTGACCAGTGACCAATGACCAGCGAAAGTGACCAGTGACAAGTGACCAGTGACAAGTGACCAGTGACCAGTGACCAGTGACCAGTGACCAGCGAAAGTGACCAGGGACCAGTGACCAGTGACCAGTGACCAGTGACCAGCGAAATTGACCAGTGACCATTGACCAGTGACCAGTGACCAGTGACCAGTGACCAGTGACCAGTGACCAGCGACCACTGACCAGTGACCAGTGACCAGTGACCAGTGACGAGTGACCTGTGACCAGTGACCAGTGACCAGTGACCAGTGACCAGTGACCAGTGACCAGTGACCAGTGACCAGTGACGAGTGACCTGTGACCAGTGACCAGTGACCAGTGACCAGTGACCAGCGAAATTGACCATTGACCAGTGACCAGTGACCAGTGACCAGTGACCAGTGACCAGTGACCAGTGACCAGCGACCAGTGACCAGTGACCAGTGACCAGTGACCAGTGACCAGTGACCAGTGACCTGTGACCAGCGAAAGTGACCAGTGACCAGTGACCATTGACCAGCGACCAGTGACCAGTGACCAGTGACCAGTGACCAGTGACCAGTGACCAGTGACGAGTGACCTGTGACCAGTGACCAGTGACCAGTGACCAGTGACCAGTGACCAGCGACCAGTGACCAGTGACCAGTGACCAGTGACCAGTAACCAGTGACCAGTGACCAGTGACCAGTGACCAGCGAAATCGACCAGGGACCAGTGACCAGTGACCAGTGACCAGCGACCAGTGACCAGTGACCAGTGACCAGTGACCAGTGACCAGCGACCAGTGACCAGTGACCAGCGAAAGTGACCAGTGACCAGTGACCAGTGACCAGTGACCAGCGAAATAGACCAGTGACCATTGACCAGTGACCAGTGACCAGTGACCAGTGACCAGTGACCAGCGACCAGTGACCAGTGAACAGTGACCAGCGACCAGTGACCAGTGACCAGTGACCAGTGACCAGTGACCAGTGACCAGTGACCAGCAACCAGTGACCAGTGACCAGTGACCAGTGACCAGTGACCAGCGACCAGCGAAAGTGACCAGTGAACAGTGACCAGCGAAATTGACCAGTGACCATTGACCAGTGACCAGCGAAAGTGACCAGTGACGAGTGACCAGTGACAAGTGACCAGTGAGAAGCGACCAGTGACCAGTGACCAGTGACCAGCGAAAGTGACCAGTGAAAAGTGACCAGCGAAATTGACCAGTGACCATTGACCAGTGACCAGCGAAAGTGACCAGCGACGAGGGACCAGTGACAAGTGACCAGTGAGAAGTGACCAGTGACCACTGACCAGTGACCAGTGACCAGCGACCAGTGACCAGTGACCCGTGACCAGGGACCAGTGACCAGCGAAAGTGACCAGTGACCAGTGACTAGCCAAATTGAGCAGTGTCCAGTGACCAGTGACCAGTGACCAGTGACCAGTGACCAGTGACCAGTGACCAGTGACCAGGGACCAGTGACCAGTGACCAGTGACCAGTGACCAGGGACCAGTGACCAGTGACCAGTAACCAGTGACCAGTGACCAGTGACCAGTGACCAGCGAAATTGACCAGTGACCAGTGACCAGTGACCAGTGACCAGTGACCAGTGACCAGTGACCAGTGACCAGTGACCAGTGACCAGTGACCAGTGACCAGCGACCAGTGACCAGTGACCAGTGACCAGTGACGAGTGACCTGTGACCAGTGACCAGTGACCAGTGACCAGTGACCAGTGACCAGTGACCAGCGAAAGTGACCAGGGACCAGTGACCAGTGACCAGTGACCAGTGACCAGTGACCAGTGACCAGTGACCAGTGACCAGCGAAATAGACCAGTGACCATTGACCAGTGACCAGTGACCAGTGACCAGTGACCAGTGACCAGCGACCAGTGACCAGTGACCAGTGACCAGTGACCAGTGACCAGCGACCAGTGACCAGTGACCAGCGAAAGTGACCAGTGACCAGTGACCAGTGACCAGTGACCAGCGAAATAGACCAGTGACCATTGACCAGTGACCAGTGACCAGTGACCAGTGACCAGTGACCAGCGACCAGTGACCAGTGAACAGTGACCAGCGACCAGTGACCAGTGACCAGTGACCAGTGACCAGTGACCAGTGACCAGTGACCAGCAACCAGTGACCAGTGACCAGTGACCAGTGACCAGTGACCAGCGACCAGCGAAAGTGACCAGTGAACAGTGACCAGCGAAATTGACCAGTGACCATTGACCAGTGACCAGCGAAAGTGACCAGTGACGAGTGACCAGTGACAAGTGACCAGTGAGAAGCGACCAGTGACCAGTGACCAGTGACCAGCGAAAGTGACCAGTGACCAGTGAACAGTGACCAGCGAAATTCACCAGTTTCCAGTGACCAGTGATAAGTGACCAGTGACCAGTGACCAGCGAAAGTGACCAGTGAACAGTGACCAGCGAAATTGACCAGTGACCATTGACCAGTGACCAGCGAAAGTGACCAGTGACGAGTGACCAGTGACAAGTGACCAGTGAGAAGTGACCAGTGACCACTGACCAGTGACCAGTGACCAGTGACCAGTGACCAGTGACCAGTGACCAGTGACCAGTGACCAGCGACCAGTGACCAGTGACCAGTGACCAGTGACCAGTGACCAGTGACCAGTGACCAGCGAAATTGACCAGTGACCATTGACCAGTGACCAGTGACCAGTGACCAGTGACCAGTGTCCAGTGACCAGTGACCAGCGACCAGTGACCAGTGACCAGTGACCAGTGACCAGTAACCAGTGACCAGTGACCAGTGACCAGCGAAATCGACCAGGGACCAGTGACCAGTGACCAGTGACCAGTGACCAGTGACCAGTGACCAGCGAAATTGACCAGTGACCATTGACCAGTGACCAGTGACCAGTGACCAGTGACCAGTGACCAGTGACCAGCGACCAGTGACCAGTGACCAGTGACCAGTGACCAGTGACGAGTGACCTGTGACCAGTGACCAGTGACCAGTGACCAGTGACCAGTGACCAGTGACGAGTGACCTGTGACCAGTGACCAGTGACCAGTGACCAGTGACCAGTGACCAGTGACCAGTGACCAGTGACCAGTGACCAGCGAAAGTGACCAGGGACCAGTGACCAGTGACCAGTGACCAGTGACCAGCGAAATAGACCAGTGACCATTGACCAGTGACCAGTGACCAGTGACCAGCGACCAGTGACCAGTGACCAGTGACCAGTGACCAGTGACCAGCGACCAGTGACCAGTGACCAGTGACCAGTGACCAGTGACCAGTGACCAGTAACCAGTGACCAGTGACCAATGACCAGCGAAAGTGACCAGTGACAAGTGACCAGTGACAAGTGACCAGTGACCAGTGACCAGTGACCAGTGACCAGCGAAAGTGACCAGTGACCAGTGACCAGTGACAAGCGAAGTCGACCAGGGACCAGTGACCAGTGACCAGTGACCAGTGACCAGTGACCAGTGACCAGTGACCAGTGACCAGTGACCAGCGAAATTGACCAGTGACCATTGACCAGTGACCAGTGACCAGTGACCAGTGACCAGTGACCAGTGACCAGTGACCAGCGACCAGTGACCAGTGACCAGTGACCAGTGACCAGTGACCAGTGACCAGTCACCAGTGACCAGCGAAATTGACCAGTGACCATTGACCAGTGACCAGTGACCAGTGACCAGTGACCAGTGACCAGTGACCAGTGACCTGTGACCAGCGAAAGTGACCAGTGACCAGTGACCATTGACCAGCGACCAGTGACCAGTGACCAGTGACGAGTGACCAGTGACCAGTGACCAGTGACCAGTGACCAGCGAAAGTGACAAGTGACCAGTGACCAGTGACCAGTGACCAGTGACCAGTGACCAGCGAAAGTGACCAATGACCTGTGAACAGTGACCAGCGAAATTGACCAGTTTCCAGTGACAAGTGATAAGTGACCAGTGACCAGTGACCAGCGAAAGTGACCAGTGAACAGTGACCAGCGAAATTGACCAGTGACCATTGACCAGTGACCAGCGAAAGTGACCAGTGACGAGTGACCAGTGACAAGTGACCAGTGAGAAGCGACCAGTGACCAGTGACCAGTGACCAGCGAAAGTGACCAGTGACCAGTGAACAGTGACCAGCGAAATTCACCAGTTTCCAGTGACCAGTGATAAGTGACCAGTGACCAGTGACCAGCGAAAGTGACCAGTGAACAGTGACCAGCGAAATTGACCAGTGACCATTGACCAGTGACCAGCGAAAGTGACCAGTGACGAGTGACCAGTGACAAGTGACCAGTGAGAAGTGACCCGTGACCACTGACCAGTGACCAGTGACCAGTGACCAGTGACCAGCGAAAGTGACCAGTGACAAGTGACCAGTGACAAGTGACCAGTGACCAGTGACCAGTGACCAGTGACCAGCGAAAGTGACCAGTGACCATTGACCAGTGACCAGTGACCAGTGACCAGTGACCAGTGACCAGTGACCAGTGACCAGTGACCAGCGACCAGTGACCAGTGACCAGTGACCAGTGACCAGTAACCAGTGACCAGTGACCAGTGACCAGTGACCAGCGAAATCGACCAGGGACCAGTGACCAGTGACCAGTGACCAGTGACCAGCGAAATTGACCAGTGACCATTGACCAGTGACCAGTGACCAGTGACCAGTGACCAGTGACCAGTGACCAGCGACCACTGACCAGTGACCAGTGACCAGTGACCAGTGACGAGTGACCTGTGACCAGTGACCAGTGACCAGTGACCAGTGACCAGTGACCAGTGACCAGTGACTAGTGACCTGTGACCAGTGACCAGTGACCAGTGACCAGTGACCAGCGAAATTGACCATTGACCATTGACCAGTGACCAGTGACCAGTGACCAGTGACCAGTGACCAGTGACCAGTGACCAGTGACCAGTGACCAGCGACCAGTGACCAGTGACCAGTGACCAGTGACCAGTGACCAGTGACCAGTGACCAGTGACCTGTGACCAGCGAAAGTGACCAGTGACCAGTGACCATTGACCAGCGACCAGTGACCAATGACCAGTGACGAGTGACCAGTGACCAGTGACCAGTGACCAGTGACCAGCGAAAGTGACAAGTGACCAGTGACCAGTGACCAGCGAAAGTGACCAGTGACGAGGGACCAGTGACAAGTGACCAGTGAGAAGTGACCAGTGACCACTGACCAGTGACCAGTGACCAGCGACCAGTGACCAGTGACCCGTGACCAGGGACCAGTGACCAGCGAAAGTGACCAGTGACCAGTGACTAGCCAAATTGAGCAGTGTCCAGTGACCAGTGACCAGTGACCAGTGACCAGTGACCAGTGACCAGTGACCAGTGACCAGGGACCAGTGACCAGTGACCAGTGACCAGTGACCAGTGACCAGTGACCAGTGACCAGCGAAATTGACCAGTGACCAGTGACCAGTGACCAGTGACCAGTGACCAGTGACCAGTGACCAGTGACCAGCGAAATTGACCAGTGACCAGTGACCAGTGACCAGCGAAATTGACCAGTGACCATTGACCAGTGACCAGTGACCAGTGACCAGTGACCAGTGACCAGCGACCAGTGACCAGTGACCAGTGACCAGTGACCAGTGACGAGTGACCTGTGACCAGTGACCAGTGACCAGTGACCAGTGACCAGTGACCAGTGACCAGTGACAAGTGACCAGTGACAAGTGACCAGTGACCAGTGACCAGTGACCAGTGACCAGCGAAAGTGACCAGTGACCATTGACCAGTGACCAGTGACCAGTGACCAGTGACCAGTGACCAGTGACCAGTGACCAGTGACCAGCGACCAGTGACCAGTGACCAGTGACCAGTGACCAGTAACCAGTGACCAGTGACCAGTGACCAGTGACCAGCGAAATCGACCAGGGAGCAGTGACCAGTGACCAGTGACCAGTGACCAGCGAAATTGACCAGTGACCATTGACCAGTGACCAGTGACCAGTGACCAGTGACCAGTGACCAGTGACCAGCGACCACTGACCAGTGACCAGTGACCAGTGACCAGTGACGAGTGACCTGTGACCAGTGACCAGTGACCAGTGACCAGTGACCAGTGACCAGTGACCAGTGACGAGTGACCTGTGACCAGTGACCAGTGACCAGTGACCAGTGACCAGCGAAATTGACCATTGACCATTGACCAGTGACCAGTGACCAGTGACCAGTGACCAGTGACCAGTGACCAGTGACCAGTGACCAGTGACCAGCGACCAGTGACCAGTGACCAGTGACCAGTGACCAGTGACCAGTGACCAGTGACCAGTGACCTGTGACCAGCGAAAGTGACCAGTGACCAGTGACCATTGACCAGCGACCAGTGACCAATGACCAGTGACGAGTGACCAGTGACCAGTGACCAGTGACCAGTGACCAGCGAAAGTGACAAGTGACCAGTGACCAGTGACCAGCGAAAGTGACCAGTGACGAGGGACCAGTGACAAGTGACCAGTGAGAAGTGACCAGTGACCACTGACCAGTGACCAGTGACCAGCGACCAGTGACCAGTGACCCGTGACCAGGGACCAGTGACCAGCGAAAGTGACCAGTGACCAGTGACTAGCCAAATTGAGCAGTGTCCAGTGACCAGTGACCAGTGACCAGTGACCAGTGACCAGTGACCAGTGACCAGTGACCAGGGACCAGTGACCAGTGACCAGTGACCAGTGACCAGGGACCAGTGACCAGTGACCAGTGACCAGTGACCAGTGACCAGTGACCAGTGACCAGCGAAATTGACCAGTGACCAGTGACCAGTGACCAGTGACCAGTGACCAGCGAAATTGACCAGTGACCAGTGACCAGTGACCAGCGAAATTGACCAGTGACCATTGACCAGTGACCAGTGACCAGTGACCAGTGACCAGTGACCAGCGACCAGTGACCAGTGACCAGTGACCAGTGACCAGTGACGAGTGACCTGTGACCAGTGACCAGTGACCAGTGACCAGTGACCAGTGACCAGTGACCAGTGACCAGTGACCAGTGACCAGTGACCAGTGACCAGCGAAAGTGACCAGGGACCAGTGACCAGTGACCAGTGACCAGTGACCAGTGACCAGTGACCAGTGACCAGTGACCATCGAAATTGACCAGTGACCATTGACCAGTGACCAGTGACCAGTGACCAGTGACCAGTGACCAGTGACCAGTGACCAGTGACCAGCGACCAGTGACCAGTGACCAGTGACCAGTGACAAGTGATAAGTGACCAGTGACCAGTGACCAGCGAAAGTGACCAGTGAAAAGTGACCAGCGAAATTGACCAGTGACCATTGACCAGTGACCAGCGAAAGTGACCAGTGACGAGTGACCTGTGACCAGTGACCAGTGACCAGTGACCAGTGACCAGTGACCAGTGACCAGTGACCAGTGACGAGTGACCTGTGACCAGTGACCAGTGACCAGTGACCAGTGACCAGCGAAATTGACCATTGACCAGTGACCAGTGACCAGCGAAATTGACCAGTGACCATTGACCAGTGACCAGTGACCAGCGACCAGTGACCAGTGTCCAGTGACCAGTGACCAGCGACCAGTGACCAGTGACCAGTGACCAGTGACCAGTAACCAGTGACCAGTGACCAGTGACCAGCGAAATCGACCAGGGACCAGTGACCAGTGACCAGTGACCAGTGACCAGTGACCAGTGACCAGCGAAATTGACCAGTGACCATTGACCAGTGACCAGTGACCAGTGACCAGTGACCAGTGACCAGTGACCAGCGAACAGTGACCAGTGACCAGTGACCAGTGACCAGTGACGAGTGACCTGTGACCAGTGACCAGTGACCAGTGACCAGTGACCAGTGACGAGTGACCTGTGACCAGTGACCAGTGACCAGTGACCAGTGACCAGTGACCAGTGACCAGTGACCAGTGACCAGTGACCAGTGACCAGTGACCAGTGACCAGCGAAAGTGACCAGGGACCAGTGACCAGTGACCAGTGACCAGCGAAATAGACCAGTGACCATTGACCAGTGACCAGTGACCAGTGACCAGCGACCAGTGACCAGTGACCAGTGACCAGTGACCAGTGACCAGCGACCAGTGACCAGTGACCAGTGACCAGTGACCAGTGACCAGTGACCAGTGACCAGTGACCAGTAACCAGTGACCAGTGACCAATGACCAGCGAATGTGACCAGTGACAAGTGACCAGTGACAAGTGACCAGTGACCAGTGACCAGTGACCAGTGACCAGCGAAAGTGACCAGTGACCAGTGACCAGTGACAAGCGAAGTCGACCAGGGACCAGTGACCAGTGACCAGTGACCAGTGACCAGTGACCAGTGACCAGTGACCAGTGACCAGCGAAATTGACCAGTGACCATTGACCAGTGACCAGTGACCAGTGACCAGTGACCAGTGACCAGTGACCAGTGACCAGCGACCAGTGACCAGTGACCAGTGACCAGTGACCAGTGACCAGTGACCAGTCACCAGTGACCAGCGAAATTGACCAGTGACCATTGACCAGTGACCAGTGACCAGTGACCAGTGACCAGTGACCAGTGACCTGTGACCAGCGAAAGTGACCAGCGACCAGTGACCAGTGACCAGTGACGAGTGACCAGTGACCAGTGACCAGTGACCAGTGACCAGTGACCAGCGAAAGTGACAAGTGACCAGTGACCAGTGACCAGTGACCAGTGACCAGTGACCAGCGAAAGTGACCAGTGACCTGTGAACAGTGACCAGCGAAATTGACCAGTTTCCAGTGACAAGTGATAAGTGACCAGTGACCAGTGACCAGCGAAAGTGACCAGTGAACAGTGACCAGCGAAATTGACCAGTGACCATTGACCAGTGACCAGCGAAAGTGACCAGTGACGAGTGACCAGTGACAAGTGACCAGTGAGAAGCGACCAGTGACCAGTGACCAGTGACCAGCGAAAGTGACCAGTGACCAGTGAACAGTGACCAGCGAAATTCACCAGTTTCCAGTGACCAGTGATAAGTGACCAGTGACCAGTGACCAGCGAAAGTGACCAGTGAACAGTGACCAGCGAAATTGACCAGTGACCATTGACCAGTGACCAGCGAAAGTGACCAGTGACGAGTGACCAGTGACAAGTGACCAGTGAGAAGTGACCCGTGACCACTGACCAGTGACCAGTGACCAGTGACCAGTGACCAGCGAAAGTGACCAGTGACAAGTGACCAGTGACAAGTGACCAGTGACCAGTGACCAGTGACCAGTGACCAGCGAAAGTGACCAGTGACCAGTGACCAGTGACCAGTGACCAGTGACCAGCGACCAGTGACCAGTGACCAGTGACCAGTGACCAGTAACCAGTGACCAGTGACCAGTGACCAGTGACCAGCGAAATCGACCAGGGACCAGTGACCAGTGACCAGTGACCAGTGACCAGCGAAATTGACCAGTGACCATTGACCAGTGACCAGTGACCAGTGACCAGTGACCAGTGACCAGTGACCAGCGACCACTGACCAGTGACCAGTGACCAGTGACCAGTGACGAGTGACCTGTGACCAATGACCAGTGACCAGTGACCAGTGACCAGTGACCAGTGACCAGTGACGAGTGACCTGTGACCAGTGACCAGTGACCAGTGACCAGTGACCAGCGAAATTGACCAGTGACCATTGACCAGTGACCAGTGACCAGTGACCAGTGACCAGTGACCAGTGACCAGCGACCAGTGACCAGTGACCAGTGACCAGTGACCAGTGACGAGTGACCTGTGACCAGTGACCAGTGACCAGTGACCAGTGACCAGTGACCAGTGACGAGTGACCTGTGACCAGTGACCAGTGACCAGTGACCAGTGACCAGTGACCAGTGACCAGTGACCAGTGACCAGTGACCAGTGACCAGCGAAAGTGACCAGGGACCAGTGACCAGTGACCAGTGACCAGTGACCAGCGAAATAGACCAGTGACCATTGACCAGTGACCAGTGACCAGTGACCAGCGACCAGTGACCAGTGACCAGTGACCAGTGACCAGTGACCAGCGACCAGTGACCAGTGACCAGTGACCAGTGACCAGTGACCAGTGACCAGTAACCAGTGACCAGTGACCAATGACCAGCGAAAGTGACCAGTGACAAGTGACCAGTGACAAGTGACCAGTGACCAGTGACCAGTGACCAGTGACCAGCGACCAGTGACCAGTGACCAGTGACGAGTGACCAGTGACCAGTGACCAGTGACCAGTGACCAGCGAAAGTGACAAGTGACCAGTGACCAGTGACCAGTGACCAGTGACCAGTGACCAGCGAAATTGACCAGTGACCATTGACCAGTGACCAGTGACCAGTGACCAGTGACCAGTGACCAGTGACCAGTGACCAGCGACCAGTGACCAGTGACCAGTGACCAGTGACCAGTGACCAGTGACCAGTCACCAGTGACCAGCGAAATTGACCAGTGACCATTGACCAGTGACCAGTGACCAGTGACCAGTGACCAGTGACCAGTGACCAGTGACCTGTGACCAGCGAAAGTGACCAGTGACCAGTGACCATTGACCAGCGACCAGTGACCAGTGACCAGTGACGAGTGACCAGTGACCAGTGACCAGTGACCAGTGACCAGCGAAAGTGACAAGTGACCAGTGACCAGTGACCAGTGACCAGTGACCAGTGACCAGTGACCAGCGAAAGTGACCAGTGATCTGTGAACAGTGACCAGCGAAATTGACCAGTTTCCAGTGACAAGTGATAAGTGACCAGTGACCAGTGACCAGCGAAAGTGACCAGTGAACAGTGACCAGCGAAATTGACCAGTGACCATTGACCAGTGACCAGCGAAAGTGACCAGTGACCACTGACCAGTGACCAGTGACCAGCGACCAGTGACCAGTGACCCGTGACCAGGGACCAGTGACCAGCGAAAGTGACCAGTGACCAGTGACTAGCCAAATTGAGCAGTGTCCAGTGACCAGTGACCAGTGACCAGTGACCAGTGACCAGTGACCAGTGACCAGTGACCAGTGACCAGTGACCAGGGACCAGTGACCAGTGACCAGTGACCAGTGACCAGGGACTAGTGACCAGTGACCAGTGACCAGTGACCAGTGACCAGTGACCAGTGACCAGCGAAATTGACCAGTGACCAGTGACCAGTGACCAGTGACCAGTGACCAGTGACCAGTGACCAGCGACCAGTGACCAGTGACCAGTGACCAGTGACCAGTGACGAGTGACCTGTGACCAGTGACCAGTGACCAGTGACCAGTGACCAGTGACCAGTGACGAGTGACCTGTGACCAGTGACCAGTGACCAGTGACCAGCGACCAGTGACCAGTGACCAGTGACCAGTGACCAGTGACCAGTGACCAGCGAAAGTGACCAGGGACCAGTGACCAGTGACCAGTGACCAGTGACCAGCGAAATAGACCAGTGACCATTGACCAGTGATCAGTGACCAGTGACCAGCGAAATAGACCAGTGACCATTGACCAGTGACCAGTGACCAGTGACCAGTGACCAGTGACCAGCGACCAGTGACCAGTGACCAGTGACCAGTGACCAGTGACCAGCGACCAGTGACCAGTGACCAGCGAAAGTGACCAGTGACCAGTGACCAGTGACCAGTGACCAGCGAAATAGACCAGTGACCATTGACCAGTGACCAGTGACCAGTGACCAGTGACCAGTGACCAGCGACCAGTGACCAGTGAACAGTGACCAGCGACCAGTGACCAGTGACCAGTGACCAGTGACCAGTGACCAGTGACCAGTGACCAGCAACCAGTGACCAGTGACCAGTGACCAGTGACCAGTGACCAGCGACCAGCGAAAGTGACCAGTGAACAGTGACCAGCGAAATTGACCAGTGACCATTGACCAGTGACCAGCGAAAGTGACCAGTGACGAGTGACCAGTGACAAGTGACCAGTGAGAAGCGACCAGTGACCAGTGACCAGTGACCAGCGAAAGTGACCAGTGACCAGTGAACAGTGACCAGCGAAATTCACCAGTTTCCAGTGACCAGTGATAAGTGACCAGTGACCAGTGACCAGCGAAAGTGACCAGTGAACAGTGACCAGCGAAATTGACCAGTGACCATTGACCAGTGACCAGTGACCAGTGACCAGTGACCAGTGACCAGTGACCAGTGACCAGCGAAATTGACCAGTGACCATTGACCAGTGACCAGTGACCAGTGACCAGTGACCAGTGTCCAGTGACCAGTGACCAGCGACCAGTGACCAGTGACCAGTGACCAGTGACCAGTAACCAGTGACCAGTGACCAGTGACCAGCGAAATCGACCAGGGACCAGTGACCAGTGACCAGTGACCAGTGACCAGTGACCAGTGACCAGCGAAATTGACCAGTGACCATTGACCAGTGACCAGTGACCAGTGACCAGTGACCAGTGACCAGTGACCAGTGACCAGCGACCAGTGACCAGTGACCAGTGACCAGTGACCAGTGACGAGTGACCTGTGACCAGTGACCAGTGACCAGTGACCAGTGACCAGTGACCAGTGACGAGTGACCTGTGACCAGTGACCAGTGACCAGTGACCAGTGATCAGTGACCAGTGACCAGTGACCAGCGAAAGTGACCAGGGACCAGTGACCAGTGACCAGTGACCAGTGACCAGCGAAATAGACCAGTGACCATTGACCAGTGACCAGTGACCAGTGACCAGCGACCAGTGACCAGTGACCAGTGACCAGTGACCAGTGACCAGCGACCAGTGACCAGTGACCAGTGACCAGTGACCAGTGACCAGTGACCAGTGACCAGTGACCAGTAACGAGTGACCAGTGACCAATGACCAGCGAAAGTGACCAGTGACAAGTGACCAGTGACAAGTGACCAGTGACCAGTGACCAGTGACCAGTGACCAGCGAAAGTGACCAGGGACCAGTGACCAGTGACCAGTGACCAGTGACCAGCGAAATTGACCAGTGACCATTGACCAGTGACCAGTGACCAGTGACCAGTGACCAGTGACCAGTGACCAGCGACCACTGACCAGTGACCAGTGACCAGTGACCAGTGACGAGTGACCTGTGACCAGTGACCAGTGACCAGTGACCAGTGACCAGTGACCAGTGACCAGTGACCAGTGACCAGTGACGAGTGACCTGTGACCAGTGACCAGTGACCAGTGACCAGTGACCAGCGAAATTGACCATTGACCAGTGACCAGTGACCAGTGACCAGTGACCAGTGACCAGTGACCAGTGACCAGCGACCAGTGACCAGTGACCAGTGACCAGTGACCAGTGACCAGTGACCAGTGACCTGTGACCAGCGAAAGTGACCAGTGACCAGTGACCATTGACCAGCGACCAGTGACCAGTGACCAGTGACCAGTGACCAGCGAAAGTGACCAGTGACGAGTGACCAGTGACAAGTGACCAGTGAGAAGCGACCAGTGACCAGTGACCAGTGACCAGCGAAAGTGACCAGTGACCAGTGAACAGTGACCAGCGAAATTCACCAGTTTCCAGTGACCAGTGATAAGTGACCAGTGACCAGTGACCAGCGAAAGTGACCAGTGAACAGTGACCAGCGAAATTGACCAGTGACCATTGACCAGTGACCAGCGAAAGTGACCAGTGACGAGTGACCAGTGACAAGTGACCAGTGAGAAGTGACCAGTGACCACTGACCAGTGACCAGTGACCAGTGACCAGTGACCAGTGACCAGTGACCAGTGACCAGTGACCAGCGACCAGTGACCAGTGACCAGTGACCAGTGACCAGTGACCAGTGACCAGCGAAATTGACCAGTGACCATTGACCAGTGACCAGTGACCAGTGACCAGTGACCAGTGTCCAGTGACCAGTGACCAGCGACCAGTGACCAGTGACCAGTGACCAGTGACCAGTAACCAGTGACCAGTGACCAGTGACCAGCGAAATCGACCAGGGACCAGTGACCAGTGACCAGTGACCAGTGACCAGTGACCAGTGACCAGCGAAATTGACCAGTGACCATTGACCAGTGACCAGTGACCAGTGACCAGTGACCAGTGACCAGTGACCAGTGACCAGCGACCAGTGACCAGTGACCAGTGACCAGTGACCAGTGACGAGTGACCTGTGACCAGTGACCAGTGACCAGTGACCAGTGACCAGTGACCAGTGACGAGTGACCTGTGACCAGTGACCAGTGACCAGTGACCAGTGATCAGTGACCAGTGACCAGTGACCAGCGAAAGTGACCAGGGACCAGTGACCAGTGACCAGTGACCAGTGACCAGCGAAATAGACCAGTGACCATTGACCAGTGACCAGTGACCAGTGACCAGCGACCAGTGACCAGTGACCAGTGACCAGTGACCAGTGACCAGCGACCAGTGACCAGTGACCAGTGACCAGTGACCAGTGACCAGTGACCAGTGACCAGTGACCAGTAACGAGTGACCAGTGACCAATGACCAGCGAAAGTGACCAGTGACAAGTGACCAGTGACAAGTGACCAGTGACCAGTGACCAGTGACCAGTGACCAGCGAAAGTGACCAGGGACCAGTGACCAGTGACCAGTGACCAGTGACCAGCGAAATTGACCAGTGACCATTGACCAGTGACCAGTGACCAGTGACCAGTGACCAGTGACCAGTGACCAGCGACCACTGACCAGTGACCAGTGACCAGTGACCAGTGACGAGTGACCTGTGACCAGTGACCAGTGACCAGTGACCAGTGACCAGTGACCAGTGACCAGTGACCAGTGACCAGTGACGAGTGACCTGTGACCAGTGACCAGTGACCAGTGACCAGTGACCAGCGAAATTGACCATTGACCAGTGACCAGTGACCAGTGACCAGTGACCAGTGACCAGTGACCAGTGACCAGCGACCAGTGACCAGTGACCAGTGACCAGTGACCAGTGACCAGTGACCAGTGACCTGTGACCAGCGAAAGTGACCAGTGACCAGTGACCATTGACCAGCGACCAGTGACCAGTGACCAGTGACCAGTGACCAGTGACCAGTGACCAGTGACGAGTGACCTGTGACCAGTGACCAGTGACCAGTGACCAGTGACCAGTGACCAGCGACCAGTGACCAGTGACCAGTGACCAGTGACCAGTAACCAGTGACCAGTGACCAGTGACCAGTGACCAGCGAAATCGACCAGGGACCAGTGACCAGTGACCAGTGACCAGCGACCAGTGACCAGTGACCAGTGACCAGTGACCAGTGACCAGTAACCAGTGACCAGTGACCAGTGACCAGCGAAATCGACCAGGGACCAGTGACCAGTGACCAGTGACCAGTGACCAGTGACCAGTGACCAGCGAAATTGACCAGTGACCATTGACCAGTGACCAGTGACCAGTGACCAGTGACCAGTGACCAGTGACCAGCGAACAGTGACCAGTGACCAGTGACCAGTGACCAGTGACGAGTGACCTGTGACCAGTGACCAGTGACCAGTGACCAGTGACCAGTGACCAGTGACGAGTGACCTGTGACCAGTGACCAGTGACCAGTGACCAGTGACCAGTGACCAGTGACCAGTGACCAGTGACCAGTGACCAGTGACCAGTGACCAGTGACCAGCGAAAGTGACCAGGGACCAGTGACCAGTGACCAGTGACCAGCGAAATAGACCAGTGACCATTGACCAGTGACCAGTGACCAGTGACCAGCGACCAGTGACCAGTGACCAGTGACCAGTGACCAGTGACCAGCGACCAGTGACCAGTGACCAGTGACCAGTGACCAGTGACCAGTGACCAGTGACCAGTGACCAGTAACCAGTGACCAGTGACCAATGACCAGCGAATGTGACCAGTGACAAGTGACCAGTGACAAGTGACCAGTGACCAGTGACCAGTGACCAGTGACCAGCGAAAGTGACCAGTGACCAGTGACCAGTGACAAGCGAAGTCGACCAGGGACCAGTGACCAGTGACCAGTGACCAGTGACCAGTGACCAGTGACCAGTGACCAGTGACCAGCGAAATTGACCAGTGACCATTGACCAGTGACCAGTGACCAGTGACCAGTGACCAGTGACCAGTGACCAGTGACCAGCGACCAGTGACCAGTGACCAGTGACCAGTGACCAGTGACCAGTGACCAGTCACCAGTGACCAGCGAAATTGACCAGTGACCATTGACCAGTGACCAGTGACCAGTGACCAGTGACCAGTGACCAGTGACCTGTGACCAGCGAAAGTGACCAGCGACCAGTGACCAGTGACCAGTGACGAGTGACCAGTGACCAGTGACCAGTGACCAGTGACCAGTGACCAGCGAAAGTGACAAGTGACCAGTGACCAGTGACCAGTGACCAGTGACCAGTGACCAGCGAAAGTGACCAGTGACCTGTGAACAGTGACCAGCGAAATTGACCAGTTTCCAGTGACAAGTGATAAGTGACCAGTGACCAGTGACCAGCGAAAGTGACCAGTGAACAGTGACCAGCGAAATTGACCAGTGACCATTGACCAGTGACCAGCGAAAGTGACCAGTGACGAGTGACCAGTGACAAGTGACCAGTGAGAAGCGACCAGTGACCAGTGACCAGTGACCAGCGAAAGTGACCAGTGACCAGTGAACAGTGACCAGCGAAATTCACCAGTTTCCAGTGACCAGTGATAAGTGACCAGTGACCAGTGACCAGCGAAAGTGACCAGTGAACAGTGACCAGCGAAATTGACCAGTGACCATTGACCAGTGACCAGCGAAAGTGACCAGTGACGAGTGACCAGTGACAAGTGACCAGTGAGAAGTGACCCGTGACCACTGACCAGTGACCAGTGACCAGTGACCAGTGACCAGCGAAAGTGACCAGTGACAAGTGACCAGTGACAAGTGACCAGTGACCAGTGACCAGTGACCAGTGACCAGCGAAAGTGACCAGTGACCAGTGACCAGTGACCAGTGACCAGTGACCAGCGACCAGTGACCAGTGACCAGTGACCAGTGACCAGTAACCAGTGACCAGTGACCAGTGACCAGTGACCAGCGAAATCGACCAGGGACCAGTGACCAGTGACCAGTGACCAGTGACCAGCGAAATTGACCAGTGACCATTGACCAGTGACCAGTGACCAGTGACCAGTGACCAGTGACCAGTGACCAGCGACCACTGACCAGTGACCAGTGACCAGTGACCAGTGACGAGTGACCTGTGACCAATGACCAGTGACCAGTGACCAGTGACCAGTGACCAGTGACCAGTGACGAGTGACCTGTGACCAGTGACCAGTGACCAGTGACCAGTGACCAGCGAAATTGACCAGTGACCATTGACCAGTGACCAGTGACCAGTGACCAGTGACCAGTGACCAGTGACCAGCGACCAGTGACCAGTGACCAGTGACCAGTGACCAGTGACGAGTGACCTGTGACCAGTGACCAGTGACCAGTGACCAGTGACCAGTGACCAGTGACGAGTGACCTGTGACCAGTGACCAGTGACCAGTGACCAGTGACCAGTGACCAGTGACCAGTGACCAGTGACCAGTGACCAGTGACCAGCGAAAGTGACCAGGGACCAGTGACCAGTGACCAGTGACCAGTGACCAGCGAAATAGACCAGTGACCATTGACCAGTGACCAGTGACCAGTGACCAGCGACCAGTGACCAGTGACCAGTGACCAGTGACCAGTGACCAGCGACCAGTGACCAGTGACCAGTGACCAGTGACCAGTGACCAGTGACCAGTAACCAGTGACCAGTGACCAATGACCAGCGAAAGTGACCAGTGACAAGTGACCAGTGACAAGTGACCAGTGACCAGTGACCAGTGACCAGTGACCAGCGACCAGTGACCAGTGACCAGTGACGAGTGACCAGTGACCAGTGACCAGTGACCAGTGACCAGCGAAAGTGACAAGTGACCAGTGACCAGTGACCAGTGACCAGTGACCAGTGACCAGCGAAATTGACCAGTGACCATTGACCAGTGACCAGTGACCAGTGACCAGTGACCAGTGACCAGTGACCAGTGACCAGCGACCAGTGACCAGTGACCAGTGACCAGTGACCAGTGACCAGTGACCAGTCACCAGTGACCAGCGAAATTGACCAGTGACCATTGACCAGTGACCAGTGACCAGTGACCAGTGACCAGTGACCAGTGACCAGTGACCTGTGACCAGCGAAAGTGACCAGTGACCAGTGACCATTGACCAGCGACCAGTGACCAGTGACCAGTGACGAGTGACCAGTGACCAGTGACCAGTGACCAGTGACCAGCGAAAGTGACAAGTGACCAGTGACCAGTGACCAGTGACCAGTGACCAGTGACCAGTGACCAGCGAAAGTGACCAGTGATCTGTGAACAGTGACCAGCGAAATTGACCAGTTTCCAGTGACAAGTGATAAGTGACCAGTGACCAGTGACCAGCGAAAGTGACCAGTGAACAGTGACCAGCGAAATTGACCAGTGACCATTGACCAGTGACCAGCGAAAGTGACCAGTGACCACTGACCAGTGACCAGTGACCAGCGACCAGTGACCAGTGACCCGTGACCAGGGACCAGTGACCAGCGAAAGTGACCAGTGACCAGTGACTAGCCAAATTGAGCAGTGTCCAGTGACCAGTGACCAGTGACCAGTGACCAGTGACCAGTGACCAGTGACCAGTGACCAGTGACCAGTGACCAGGGACCAGTGACCAGTGACCAGTGACCAGTGACCAGGGACTAGTGACCAGTGACCAGTGACCAGTGACCAGTGACCAGTGACCAGTGACCAGCGAAATTGACCAGTGACCAGTGACCAGTGACCAGTGACCAGTGACCAGTGACCAGTGACCAGCGACCAGTGACCAGTGACCAGTGACCAGTGACCAGTGACGAGTGACCTGTGACCAGTGACCAGTGACCAGTGACCAGTGACCAGTGACCAGTGACGAGTGACCTGTGACCAGTGACCAGTGACCAGTGACCAGCGACCAGTGACCAGTGACCAGTGACCAGTGACCAGTGACCAGTGACCAGCGAAAGTGACCAGGGACCAGTGACCAGTGACCAGTGACCAGTGACCAGCGAAATAGACCAGTGACCATTGACCAGTGATCAGTGACCAGTGACCAGCGAAATAGACCAGTGACCATTGACCAGTGACCAGTGACCAGTGACCAGTGACCAGTGACCAGCGACCAGTGACCAGTGACCAGTGACCAGTGACCAGTGACCAGCGACCAGTGACCAGTGACCAGCGAAAGTGACCAGTGACCAGTGACCAGTGACCAGTGACCAGCGAAATAGACCAGTGACCATTGACCAGTGACCAGTGACCAGTGACCAGTGACCAGTGACCAGCGACCAGTGACCAGTGAACAGTGACCAGCGACCAGTGACCAGTGACCAGTGACCAGTGACCAGTGACCAGTGACCAGTGACCAGCAACCAGTGACCAGTGACCAGTGACCAGTGACCAGTGACCAGCGACCAGCGAAAGTGACCAGTGAACAGTGACCAGCGAAATTGACCAGTGACCATTGACCAGTGACCAGCGAAAGTGACCAGTGACGAGTGACCAGTGACAAGTGACCAGTGAGAAGCGACCAGTGACCAGTGACCAGTGACCAGCGAAAGTGACCAGTGACCAGTGAACAGTGACCAGCGAAATTCACCAGTTTCCAGTGACCAGTGATAAGTGACCAGTGACCAGTGACCAGCGAAAGTGACCAGTGAACAGTGACCAGCGAAATTGACCAGTGACCATTGACCAGTGACCAGCGAAAGTGACCAGTGACGAGTGACCAGTGACAAGTGACCAGTGAGAAGTGACCAGTGACCACTGACCAGTGACCAGTGACCAGTGACCAGTGACCAGTGACCAGTGACCAGTGACCAGTGACCAGCGACCAGTGACCAGTGACCAGTGACCAGTGACCAGTGACCAGTGACCAGCGAAATTGACCAGTGACCATTGACCAGTGACCAGTGACCAGTGACCAGTGACCAGTGTCCAGTGACCAGTGACCAGCGACCAGTGACCAGTGACCAGTGACCAGTGACCAGTAACCAGTGACCAGTGACCAGTGACCAGCGAAATCGACCAGGGACCAGTGACCAGTGACCAGTGACCAGTGACCAGTGACCAGTGACCAGCGAAATTGACCAGTGACCATTGACCAGTGACCAGTGACCAGTGACCAGTGACCAGTGACCAGTGACCAGTGACCAGCGACCAGTGACCAGTGACCAGTGACCAGTGACCAGTGACGAGTGACCTGTGACCAGTGACCAGTGACCAGTGACCAGTGACCAGTGACCAGTGACGAGTGACCTGTGACCAGTGACCAGTGACCAGTGACCAGTGACCAGTGACCAGTGACCAGTGACCAGCGAAAGTGACCAGGGACCAGTGACCAGTGACCAGTGACCAGTGACCAGCGAAATAGACCAGTGACCATTGACCAGTGACCAGTGACCAGTGACCAGCGACCAGTGACCAGTGACCAGTGACCAGTGACCAGTGACCAGCGACCAGTGACCAGTGACCAGTGACCAGTGACCAGTGACCAGTGACCAGTGACCAGTGACCAGTAACGAGTGACCAGTGACCAATGACCAGCGAAAGTGACCAGTGACAAGTGACCAGTGACAAGTGACCAGTGACCAGTGACCAGTGACCAGTGACCAGCGAAAGTGACCAGGGACCAGTGACCAGTGACCAGTGACCAGTGACCAGCGAAATTGACCAGTGACCATTGACCAGTGACCAGTGACCAGTGACCAGTGACCAGTGACCAGTGACCAGCGACCACTGACCAGTGACCAGTGACCAGTGACCAGTGACGAGTGACCTGTGACCAGTGACCAGTGACCAGTGACCAGTGACCAGTGACCAGTGACCAGTGACCAGTGACCAGTGACGAGTGACCTGTGACCAGTGACCAGTGACCAGTGACCAGTGACCAGCGAAATTGACCATTGACCAGTGACCAGTGACCAGTGACCAGTGACCAGTGACCAGTGACCAGTGACCAGCGACCAGTGACCAGTGACCAGTGACCAGTGACCAGTGACCAGTGACCAGTGACCTGTGACCAGCGAAAGTGACCAGTGACCAGTGACCATTGACCAGCGACCAGTGACCAGTGACCAGTGACCAGTGACCAGTGACCAGTGACCAGTGACGAGTGACCTGTGACCAGTGACCAGTGACCAGTGACCAGTGACCAGTGACCAGCGACCAGTGACCAGTGACCAGTGACCAGTGACCAGTAACCAGTGACCAGTGACCAGTGACCAGTGACCAGCGAAATCGACCAGGGACCAGTGACCAGTGACCAGTGACCAGCGACCAGTGACCAGTGACCAGTGACCAGTGACCAGTGACCAGCGACCAGTGACCAGTGACCAGCGAAAGTGACCAGTGACCAGTGACCAGTGACCAGTGACCAGCGAAATAGACCAGTGACCATTGACCAGTGACCAGTGACCAGTGACCAGTGACCAGTGACCAGCGACCAGTGACCAGTGAACAGTGACCAGCGACCAGTGACCAGTGACCAGTGACCAGTGACCAGTGACCAGTGACCAGTGACCAGCAACCAGTGACCAGTGACCAGTGACCAGTGACCAGTGACCAGCGACCAGCGAAAGTGACCAGTGAACAGTGACCAGCGAAATTGACCAGTGACCATTGACCAGTGACCAGCGAAAGTGACCAGTGACGAGTGACCAGTGACAAGTGACCAGTGAGAAGCGACCAGTGACCAGTGACCAGTGACCAGCGAAAGTGACCAGTGACCAGTGAACAGTGACCAGCGAAATTCACCAGTTTCCAGTGACCAGTGATAAGTGACCAGTGACCAGTGACCAGCGAAAGTGACCAGTGAACAGTGACCAGCGAAATTGACCAGTGACCATTGACCAGTGACCAGCGAAAGTGACCAGTGACGAGTGACCAGTGACAAGTGACCAGTGAGAAGTGACCAGTGACCACTGACCAGTGACCAGTGACCAGTGACCAGTGACCAGTGACCAGTGACCAGTGACCAGTGACCAGCGACCAGTGACCAGTGACCAGTGACCAGTGACCAGTGACCAGTGACCAGTGACCAGCGAAATTGACCAGTGACCATTGACCAGTGACCAGTGACCAGTGACCAGTGACCAGTGTCCAGTGACCAGTGACCAGCGACCAGTGACCAGTGACCAGTGACCAGTGACCAGTAACCAGTGACCAGTGACCAGTGACCAGCGAAATCGACCAGGGACCAGTGACCAGTGACCAGTGACCAGTGACCAGTGACCAGTGACCAGCGAAATTGACCAGTGACCATTGACCAGTGACCAGTGACCAGTGACCAGTGACCAGTGACCAGTGACCAGCGACCAGTGACCAGTGACCAGTGACCAGTGACCAGTGACGAGTGACCTGTGACCAGTGACCAGTGACCAGTGACCAGTGACCAGTGACCAGTGACGAGTGACCTGTGACCAGTGACCAGTGACCAGTGACCAGTGACCAGTGACCAGTGACCAGTGACCAGTGACCAGTGACCAGTGACCAGTGACCAGTGACCAGTGACCAGCGAAAGTGACCAGGGACCAGTGACCAGTGACCAGTGACCAGTGACCAGCGAAATAGACCAGTGACCATTGACCAGTGACCAGTGACCAGTGACCAGCGACCAGTGACCAGTGACCAGTGACCAGTGACCAGTGACCAGCGACCAGTGACCAGTGACCAGTGACCAGTGACCAGTGACCAGTGACCAGTGACCAGTGACCAGTAACCAGTGACCAGTGACCAATGACCAGCGAAAGTGACCAGTGACAAGTGACCAGTGACAAGTGACCAGTGACCAGTGACCAGTGACCAGTGACCAGCGAAAGTGACCAGTGACCAGTGACCAGTGACAAGCGAAGTCGACCAGGGACCAGTGACCAGTGACCAGTGACCAGTGACCAGTGACCAGTGACCAGTGACCAGTGACCAGCGAAATTGACCAGTGACCATTGACCAGTGACCAGTGACCAGTGACCAGTGACCAGTGACCAGTGACCAGTGACCAGCGACCAGTGACCAGTGACCAGTGACCAGTGACCAGTGACCAGTGACCAGTCACCAGTGACCAGCGAAATTGACCAGTGACCATTGACCAGTGACCAGTGACCAGTGACCAGTGACCAGTGACCAGTGACCAGTGACCTGTGACCAGCGAAAGTGACCAGTGACCAGTGACCATTGACCAGCGACCAGTGACCAGTGACCAGTGACGAGTGACCAGTGACCAGTGACCAGTGACCAGTGACCAGTGACCAGCGAAAGTGACAAGTGACCAGTGACCAGTGACCAGTGACCAGTGACCAGTGACCAGCGAAAGTGACCAGTGACCTGTGAACAGTGACCAGCGAAATTGACCAGTTTCCAGTGACAAGTGATAAGTGACCAGTGACCAGTGACCAGCGAAAGTGACCAGTGAACAGTGACCAGCGAAATTGACCAGTGACCATTGACCAGTGACCAGCGAAAGTGACCAGTGACGAGTGACCAGTGACAAGTGACCAGTGAGAAGCGACCAGTGACCAGTGACCAGTGACCAGCGAAAGTGACCAGTGACCAGTGAACAGTGACCAGCGAAATTCACCAGTTTCCAGTGACCAGTGATAAGTGACCAGTGACCAGTGACAAGCGAAAGTGACCAGTGAACAGTGACCAGCGAAATTGACCAGTGACCATTGACCAGTGACCAGCGAAAGTGACCAGTGACGAGTGACCAGTGACAAGTGACCAGTGAGAAGTGACCCGTGACCACTGACCAGTGACCAGTGACCAGTGACCAGTGACCAGCGAAAGTGACCAGTGACAAGTGACCAGTGACAAGTGACCAGTGACCAGTGACCAGTGACCAGTGACCAGCGAAAGTGACCAGTGACCATTGACCAGTGACCAGTGACCAGTGACCAGTGACCAGTGACCAGTGACCAGCGACCAGTGACCAGTGACCAGTGACCAGTGACCAGTAACCAGTGACCAGTGACCAGTGACCAGTGACCAGCGAAATCGACCAGGGACCAGTGACCAGTGACCAGTGACCAGTGACCAGCGAAATTGACCAGTGACCATTGACCAGTGACCAGTGACCAGTGACCAGTGACCAGTGACCAGTGACCAGCGACCACTGACCAGTGACCAGTGACCAGTGACCAGTGACGAGTGACCTGTGACCAGTGACCAGTGACCAGTGACCAGTGACCAGTGACCAGTGACCAGTGACGAGTGACCTGTGACCAGTGACCAGTGACCAGTGACCAGTGACCAGCGAAATTGACCAGTGACCATTGACCAGTGACCAGTGACCAGTGACCAGTGACCAGTGACCAGTGACCAGCGACCAGTGACCAGTGACCAGTGACCAGTGACCAGTGACGAGTGACCTGTGACCAGTGACCAGTGACCAGTGACCAGTGACCAGTGACCAGTGACGAGTGACCTGTGACCAGTGACCAGTGACCAGTGACCAGTGACCAGTGACCAGTGACCAGTGACCAGTGACCAGTGACCAGTGACCAGCGAAAGTGACCAGGGACCAGTGACCAGTGACCAGTGACCAGTGACCAGCGAAATAGACCAGTGACCATTGACCAGTGACCAGTGACCAGTGACCAGCGACCAGTGACCAGTGACCAGTGACCAGTGACCAGTGACCAGCGACCAGTGACCAGTGACCAGTGACCAGTGACCAGTGACCAGTGACCAGTGACCAGTGACCAGTAACCAGTGACCAGTGACCAATGACCAGCGAAAGTGACCAGTGACAAGTGACCAGTGACAAGTGACCAGTGACCAGTGACCAGTGACCAGTGACCAGCGACCAGTGACCAGTGACCAGTGACGAGTGACCAGTGACCAGTGACCAGTGACCAGTGACCAGCGAAAGTGACAAGTGACCAGTGACCAGTGATCTGTGAACAGTGACCAGCGAAATTGACCAGTTTCCAGTGACAAGTGATAAGTGACCAGTGACCAGTGACCAGCGAAAGTGACCAGTGAACAGTGACCAGCGAAATTGACCAGTGACCATTGACCAGTGACCAGCGAAAGTGACCAGTGACCACTGACCAGTGACCAGTGACCAGCGACCAGTGACCAGTGACCCGTGACCAGGGACCAGTGACCAGCGAAAGTGACCAGTGACCAGTGACTAGCCAAATTGAGCAGTGTCCAGTGACCAGTGACCAGTGACCAGTGACCAGTGACCAGTGACCAGTGACCAGTGACCAGTGACCAGTGACCAGGGACCAGTGACCAGTGACCAGTGACCAGTGACCAGGGACTAGTGACCAGTGACCAGTGACCAGTGACCAGTGACCAGTGACCAGTGACCAGCGAAATTGACCAGTGACCAGTGACCAGTGACCAGTGACCAGTGACCAGTGACCAGTGACCAGCGACCAGTGACCAGTGACCAGTGACCAGTGACCAGTGACGAGTGACCTGTGACCAGTGACCAGTGACCAGTGACCAGTGACCAGTGACCAGTGACGAGTGACCTGTGACCAGTGACCAGTGACCAGTGACCAGCGACCAGTGACCAGTGACCAGTGACCAGTGACCAGTGACCAGTGACCAGCGAAAGTGACCAGGGACCAGTGACCAGTGACCAGTGACCAGTGACCAGCGAAATAGACCAGTGACCATTGACCAGTGATCAGTGACCAGTGACCAGCGAAATAGACCAGTGACCATTGACCAGTGACCAGTGACCAGTGACCAGTGACCAGTGACCAGCGACCAGTGACCAGTGACCAGTGACCAGTGACCAGTGACCAGCGACCAGTGACCAGTGACCAGCGAAAGTGACCAGTGACCAGTGACCAGTGACCAGTGACCAGCGAAATAGACCAGTGACCATTGACCAGTGACCAGTGACCAGTGACCAGTGACCAGTGACCAGCGACCAGTGACCAGTGAACAGTGACCAGCGACCAGTGACCAGTGACCAGTGACCAGTGACCAGTGACCAGTGACCAGTGACCAGCAACCAGTGACCAGTGACCAGTGACCAGTGACCAGTGACCAGCGACCAGCGAAAGTGACCAGTGAACAGTGACCAGCGAAATTGACCAGTGACCATTGACCAGTGACCAGCGAAAGTGACCAGTGACGAGTGACCAGTGACAAGTGACCAGTGAGAAGCGACCAGTGACCAGTGACCAGTGACCAGCGAAAGTGACCAGTGACCAGTGAACAGTGACCAGCGAAATTCACCAGTTTCCAGTGACCAGTGATAAGTGACCAGTGACCAGTGACCAGCGAAAGTGACCAGTGAACAGTGACCAGCGAAATTGACCAGTGACCATTGACCAGTGACCAGCGAAAGTGACCAGTGACGAGTGACCAGTGACAAGTGACCAGTGAGAAGTGACCAGTGACCACTGACCAGTGACCAGTGACCAGTGACCAGTGACCAGTGACCAGTGACCAGTGACCAGTGACCAGCGACCAGTGACCAGTGACCAGTGACCAGTGACCAGTGACCAGTGACCAGTGACCAGCGAAATTGACCAGTGACCATTGACCAGTGACCAGTGACCAGTGACCAGTGACCAGTGTCCAGTGACCAGTGACCAGCGACCAGTGACCAGTGACCAGTGACCAGTGACCAGTAACCAGTGACCAGTGACCAGTGACCAGCGAAATCGACCAGGGACCAGTGACCAGTGACCAGTGACCAGTGACCAGTGACCAGTGACCAGCGAAATTGACCAGTGACCATTGACCAGTGACCAGTGACCAGTGACCAGTGACCAGTGACCAGTGACCAGTGACCAGCGACCAGTGACCAGTGACCAGTGACCAGTGACCAGTGACGAGTGACCTGTGACCAGTGACCAGTGACCAGTGACCAGTGACCAGTGACCAGTGACGAGTGACCTGTGACCAGTGACCAGTGACCAGTGACCAGTGACCAGTGACCAGTGACCAGTGACCAGCGAAAGTGACCAGGGACCAGTGACCAGTGACCAGTGACCAGTGACCAGCGAAATAGACCAGTGACCATTGACCAGTGACCAGTGACCAGTGACCAGCGACCAGTGACCAGTGACCAGTGACCAGTGACCAGTGACCAGCGACCAGTGACCAGTGACCAGTGACCAGTGACCAGTGACCAGTGACCAGTGACCAGTGACCAGTAACGAGTGACCAGTGACCAATGACCAGCGAAAGTGACCAGTGACAAGTGACCAGTGACAAGTGACCAGTGACCAGTGACCAGTGACCAGTGACCAGCGAAAGTGACCAGGGACCAGTGACCAGTGACCAGTGACCAGTGACCAGCGAAATTGACCAGTGACCATTGACCAGTGACCAGTGACCAGTGACCAGTGACCAGTGACCAGTGACCAGCGACCACTGACCAGTGACCAGTGACCAGTGACCAGTGACGAGTGACCTGTGACCAGTGACCAGTGACCAGTGACCAGTGACCAGTGACCAGTGACCAGTGACCAGTGACCAGTGACGAGTGACCTGTGACCAGTGACCAGTGACCAGTGACCAGTGACCAGCGAAATTGACCATTGACCAGTGACCAGTGACCAGTGACCAGTGACCAGTGACCAGTGACCAGTGACCAGCGACCAGTGACCAGTGACCAGTGACCAGTGACCAGTGACCAGTGACCAGTGACCTGTGACCAGCGAAAGTGACCAGTGACCAGTGACCATTGACCAGCGACCAGTGACCAGTGACCAGTGACCAGTGACCAGTGACCAGTGACCAGTGACGAGTGACCTGTGACCAGTGACCAGTGACCAGTGACCAGTGACCAGTGACCAGCGACCAGTGACCAGTGACCAGTGACCAGTGACCAGTAACCAGTGACCAGTGACCAGTGACCAGTGACCAGCGAAATCGACCAGGGACCAGTGACCAGTGACCAGTGACCAGCGACCAGTGACCAGTGACCAGTGACCAGTGACCAGTGACCAGCGACCAGTGACCAGTGACCAGCGAAAGTGACCAGTGACCAGTGACCAGTGACCAGTGACCAGCGAAATAGACCAGTGACCATTGACCAGTGACCAGTGACCAGTGACCAGTGACCAGTGACCAGCGACCAGTGACCAGTGAACAGTGACCAGCGACCAGTGACCAGTGACCAGTGACCAGTGACCAGTGACCAGTGACCAGTGACCAGCAACCAGTGACCAGTGACCAGTGACCAGTGACCAGTGACCAGCGACCAGCGAAAGTGACCAGTGAACAGTGACCAGCGAAATTGACCAGTGACCATTGACCAGTGACCAGCGAAAGTGACCAGTGACGAGTGACCAGTGACAAGTGACCAGTGAGAAGCGACCAGTGACCAGTGACCAGTGACCAGCGAAAGTGACCAGTGACCAGTGAACAGTGACCAGCGAAATTCACCAGTTTCCAGTGACCAGTGATAAGTGACCAGTGACCAGTGACCAGCGAAAGTGACCAGTGAACAGTGACCAGCGAAATTGACCAGTGACCATTGACCAGTGACCAGCGAAAGTGACCAGTGACGAGTGACCAGTGACAAGTGACCAGTGAGAAGTGACCAGTGACCACTGACCAGTGACCAGTGACCAGTGACCAGTGACCAGTGACCAGTGACCAGTGACCAGTGACCAGCGACCAGTGACCAGTGACCAGTGACCAGTGACCAGTGACCAGTGACCAGTGACCAGCGAAATTGACCAGTGACCATTGACCAGTGACCAGTGACCAGTGACCAGTGACCAGTGTCCAGTGACCAGTGACCAGCGACCAGTGACCAGTGACCAGTGACCAGTGACCAGTAACCAGTGACCAGTGACCAGTGACCAGCGAAATCGACCAGGGACCAGTGACCAGTGACCAGTGACCAGTGACCAGTGACCAGTGACCAGCGAAATTGACCAGTGACCATTGACCAGTGACCAGTGACCAGTGACCAGTGACCAGTGACCAGTGACCAGCGACCAGTGACCAGTGACCAGTGACCAGTGACCAGTGACGAGTGACCTGTGACCAGTGACCAGTGACCAGTGACCAGTGACCAGTGACCAGTGACCAGTGACCAGGGACCAGTGACCAGTGACCAGTGACCAGTGACCAGGGACTAGTGACCAGTGACCAGTGACCAGTGACCAGTGACCAGTGACCAGTGACCAGCGAAATTGACCAGTGACCAGTGACCAGTGACCAGTGACCAGTGACCAGTGACCAGTGACCAGCGACCAGTGACCAGTGACCAGTGACCAGTGACCAGTGACGAGTGACCTGTGACCAGTGACCAGTGACCAGTGACCAGTGACCAGTGACCAGTGACGAGTGACCTGTGACCAGTGACCAGTGACCAGTGACCAGCGACCAGTGACCAGTGACCAGTGACCAGTGACCAGTGACCAGTGACCAGCGAAAGTGACCAGGGACCAGTGACCAGTGACCAGTGACCAGTGACCAGCGAAATAGACCAGTGACCATTGACCAGTGATCAGTGACCAGTGACCAGCGAAATAGACCAGTGACCATTGACCAGTGACCAGTGACCAGTGACCAGTGACCAGTGACCAGCGACCAGTGACCAGTGACCAGTGACCAGTGACCAGTGACCAGCGACCAGTGACCAGTGACCAGCGAAAGTGACCAGTGACCAGTGACCAGTGACCAGTGACCAGCGAAATAGACCAGTGACCATTGACCAGTGACCAGTGACCAGTGACCAGTGACCAGTGACCAGCGACCAGTGACCAGTGAACAGTGACCAGCGACCAGTGACCAGTGACCAGTGACCAGTGACCAGTGACCAGTGACCAGTGACCAGCAACCAGTGACCAGTGACCAGTGACCAGTGACCAGTGACCAGCGACCAGCGAAAGTGACCAGTGAACAGTGACCAGCGAAATTGACCAGTGACCATTGACCAGTGACCAGCGAAAGTGACCAGTGACGAGTGACCAGTGACAAGTGACCAGTGAGAAGCGACCAGTGACCAGTGACCAGTGACCAGCGAAAGTGACCAGTGACCAGTGAACAGTGACCAGCGAAATTCACCAGTTTCCAGTGACCAGTGATAAGTGACCAGTGACCAGTGACCAGCGAAAGTGACCAGTGAACAGTGACCAGCGAAATTGACCAGTGACCATTGACCAGTGACCAGCGAAAGTGACCAGTGACGAGTGACCAGTGACAAGTGACCAGTGAGAAGTGACCAGTGACCACTGACCAGTGACCAGTGACCAGTGACCAGTGACCAGTGACCAGTGACCAGTGACCAGTGACCAGCGACCAGTGACCAGTGACCAGTGACCAGTGACCAGTGACCAGTGACCAGTGACCAGCGAAATTGACCAGTGACCATTGACCAGTGACCAGTGACCAGTGTCCAGTGACCAGTGACCAGCGACCAGTGACCAGTGACCAGTGACCAGTGACCAGTAACCAGTGACCAGTGACCAGTGACCAGCGAAATCGACCAGGGACCAGTGACCAGTGACCAGTGACCAGTGACCAGTGACCAGTGACCAGCGAAATTGACCAGTGACCATTGACCAGTGACCAGTGACCAGTGACCAGTGACCAGTGACCAGTGACCAGTGACCAGCGACCAGTGACCAGTGACCAGTGACCAGTGACCAGTGACGAGTGACCTGTGACCAGTGACCAGTGACCAGTGACCAGTGACCAGTGACCAGTGACGAGTGACCTGTGACCAGTGACCAGTGACCAGTGACCAGTGACCAGTGACCAGTGACCAGTGACCAGCGAAAGTGACCAGGGACCAGTGACCAGTGACCAGTGACCAGTGACCAGCGAAATAGACCAGTGACCATTGACCAGTGACCAGTGACCAGTGACCAGCGACCAGTGACCAGTGACCAGTGACCAGTGACCAGTGACCAGCGACCAGTGACCAGTGACCAGTGACCAGTGACCAGTGACCAGTGACCAGTGACCAGTGACCAGTAACGAGTGACCAGTGACCAATGACCAGCGAAAGTGACCAGTGACAAGTGACCAGTGACAAGTGACCAGTGACCAGTGACCAGTGACCAGTGACCAGCGAAAGTGACCAGGGACCAGTGACCAGTGACCAGTGACCAGTGACCAGCGAAATTGACCAGTGACCATTGACCAGTGACCAGTGACCAGTGACCAGTGACCAGTGACCAGTGACCAGCGACCACTGACCAGTGACCAGTGACCAGTGACCAGTGACGAGTGACCTGTGACCAGTGACCAGTGACCAGTGACCAGTGACCAGTGACCAGTGACCAGTGACCAGTGACCAGTGACGAGTGACCTGTGACCAGTGACCAGTGACCAGTGACCAGTGACCAGCGAAATTGACCATTGACCAGTGACCAGTGACCAGTGACCAGTGACCAGTGACCAGTGACCAGTGACCAGCGACCAGTGACCAGTGACCAGTGACCAGTGACCAGTGACCAGTGACCAGTGACCTGTGACCAGCGAAAGTGACCAGTGACCAGTGACCATTGACCAGCGACCAGTGACCAGTGACCAGTGACCAGTGACCAGTGACCAGTGACCAGTGACGAGTGACCTGTGACCAGTGACCAGTGACCAGTGACCAGTGACCAGTGACCAGCGACCAGTGACCAGTGACCAGTAACCAGTGACCAGTGACCAGTGACCAGTGACCAGCGAAATCGACCAGGGACCAGTGACCAGTGACCAGTGACCAGCGACCAGTGACCAGTGACCAGTGACCAGTGACCAGTGACCAGCGACCAGTGACCAGTGACCAGCGAAAGTGACCAGTGACCAGTGACCAGTGACCAGTGACCAGCGAAATAGACCAGTGACCATTGACCAGTGACCAGTGACCAGTGACCAGTGACCAGTGACCAGCGACCAGTGACCAGTGAACAGTGACCAGCGACCAGTGACCAGTGACCAGTGACCAGTGACCAGTGACCAGTGACCAGTGACCAGCAACCAGTGACCAGTGACCAGTGACCAGTGACCAGTGACCAGCGACCAGCGAAAGTGACCAGTGAACAGTGACCAGCGAAATTGACCAGTGACCATTGACCAGTGACCAGCGAAAGTGACCAGTGACGAGTGACCAGTGACAAGTGACCAGTGAGAAGCGACCAGTGACCAGTGACCAGTGACCAGCGAAAGTGACCAGTGACCAGTGAACAGTGACCAGCGAAATTCACCAGTTTCCAGTGACCAGTGATAAGTGACCAGTGACCAGTGACCAGCGAAAGTGACCAGTGAACAGTGACCAGCGAAATTGACCAGTGACCATTGACCAGTGACCAGCGAAAGTGACCAGTGACGAGTGACCAGTGACAAGTGACCAGTGAGAAGTGACCAGTGACCACTGACCAGTGACCAGTGACCAGTGACCAGTGACCAGTGACCAGTGACCAGTGACCAGTGACCAGCGACCAGTGACCAGTGACCAGTGACCAGTGACCAGTGACCAGTGACCAGTGACCAGCGAAATTGACCAGTGACCATTGACCAGTGACCAGTGACCAGTGACCAGTGACCAGTGTCCAGTGACCAGTGACCAGCGACCAGTGACCAGTGACCAGTGACCAGTGACCAGTAACCAGTGACCAGTGACCAGTGACCAGCGAAATCGACCAGGGACCAGTGACCAGTGACCAGTGACCAGTGACCAGTGACCAGTGACCAGCGAAATTGACCAGTGACCATTGACCAGTGACCAGTGACCAGTGACCAGTGACCAGTGACCAGTGACCAGCGACCAGTGACCAGTGACCAGTGACCAGTGACCAGTGACGAGTGACCTGTGACCAGTGACCAGTGACCAGTGACCAGTGACCAGTGACCAGTGACGAGTGACCTGTGACCAGTGACCAGTGACCAGTGACCAGTGACCAGTGACCAGTGACCAGTGACCAGTGACCAGTGACCAGTGACCAGTGACCAGTGACCAGCGAAAGTGACCAGGGACCAGTGACCAGTGACCAGTGACCAGTGACCAGCGAAATAGACCAGTGACCATTGACCAGTGACCAGTGACCAGTGACCAGCGACCAGTGACCAGTGACCAGTGACCAGTGACCAGTGACCAGCGACCAGTGACCAGTGACCAGTGACCAGTGACCAGTGACCAGTGACCAGTGACCAGTGACCAGTAACCAGTGACCAGTGACCAATGACCAGCGAAAGTGACCAGTGACAAGTGACCAGTGACAAGTGACCAGTGACCAGTGACCAGTGACCAGTGACCAGCGAAAGTGACCAGTGACCAGTGACCAGTGACAAGCGAAGTCGACCAGGGACCAGTGACCAGTGACCAGTGACCAGTGACCAGTGACCAGTGACCAGTGACCAGTGACCAGCGAAATTGACCAGTGACCATTGACCAGTGACCAGTGACCAGTGACCAGTGACCAGTGACCAGTGACCAGTGACCAGCGACCAGTGACCAGTGACCAGTGACCAGTGACCAGTGACCAGTGACCAGTCACCAGTGACCAGCGAAATTGACCAGTGACCATTGACCAGTGACCAGTGACCAGTGACCAGTGACCAGTGACCAGTGACCAGTGACCTGTGACCAGCGAAAGTGACCAGTGACCAGTGACCATTGACCAGCGACCAGTGACCAGTGACCAGTGACGAGTGACCAGTGACCAGTGACCAGTGACCAGTGACCAGTGACCAGCGAAAGTGACAAGTGACCAGTGACCAGTGACCAGTGACCAGTGACCAGTGACCAGCGAAAGTGACCAGTGACCTGTGAACAGTGACCAGCGAAATTGACCAGTTTCCAGTGACAAGTGATAAGTGACCAGTGACCAGTGACCAGCGAAAGTGACCAGTGAACAGTGACCAGCGAAATTGACCAGTGACCATTGACCAGTGACCAGCGAAAGTGACCAGTGACGAGTGACCAGTGACAAGTGACCAGTGAGAAGCGACCAGTGACCAGTGACCAGTGACCAGCGAAAGTGACCAGTGACCAGTGAACAGTGACCAGCGAAATTCACCAGTTTCCAGTGACCAGTGATAAGTGACCAGTGACCAGTGACAAGCGAAAGTGACCAGTGAACAGTGACCAGCGAAATTGACCAGTGACCATTGACCAGTGACCAGCGAAAGTGACCAGTGACGAGTGACCAGTGACAAGTGACCAGTGAGAAGTGACCCGTGACCACTGACCAGTGACCAGTGACCAGTGACCAGTGACCAGCGAAAGTGACCAGTGACAAGTGACCAGTGACAAGTGACCAGTGACCAGTGACCAGTGACCAGTGACCAGCGAAAGTGACCAGTGACCATTGACCAGTGACCAGTGACCAGTGACCAGTGACCAGTGACCAGTGACCAGCGACCAGTGACCAGTGACCAGTGACCAGTGACCAGTAACCAGTGACCAGTGACCAGTGACCAGTGACCAGCGAAATCGACCAGGGACCAGTGACCAGTGACCAGTGACCAGTGACCAGCGAAATTGACCAGTGACCATTGACCAGTGACCAGTGACCAGTGACCAGTGACCAGTGACCAGTGACCAGCGACCACTGACCAGTGACCAGTGACCAGTGACCAGTGACGAGTGACCTGTGACCAGTGACCAGTGACCAGTGACCAGTGACCAGTGACCAGTGACCAGTGACGAGTGACCTGTGACCAGTGACCAGTGACCAGTGACCAGTGACCAGCGAAATTGACCAGTGACCATTGACCAGTGACCAGTGACCACTGACCAGTGACCAGTGACCAGTGACCAGCGACCAGTGACCAGTGACCAGTGACCAGTGACCAGTGACGAGTGACCTGTGACCAGTGACCAGTGACCAGTGACCAGTGACCAGTGACCAGTGACGAGTGACCTGTGACCAGTGACCAGTGACCAGTGACCAGTGACCAGTGACCAGTGACCAGTGACCAGTGACCAGTGACCAGTGACCAGCGAAAGTGACCAGGGACCAGTGACCAGTGACCAGTGACCAGTGACCAGCGAAATAGACCAGTGACCATTGACCAGTGACCAGTGACCAGTGACCAGCGACCAGTGACCAGTGACCAGTGACCAGTGACCAGTGACCAGCGACCAGTGACCAGTGACCAGTGACCAGTGACCAGTGACCAGTGACCAGTGACCAGTGACCAGTAACCAGTGACCAGTGACCAATGACCAGCGAAAGTGACCAGTGACAAGTGACCAGTGACAAGTGACCAGTGACCAGTGACCAGTGACCAGTGACCAGCGACCAGTGACCAGTGACCAGTGACGAGTGACCAGTGACCAGTGACCAGTGACCAGTGACCAGCGAAAGTGACAAGTGACCAGTGACCAGTGACCAGTGACCAGTGACCAGTGACCAGCGAAATTGACCAGTGACCATTGACCAGTGACCAGTGACCAGTGACCAGTGACCAGTGACCAGTGACCAGTGACCAGCGACCAGTGACCAGTGACCAGTGACCAGTGACCAGTGACCAGTGACCAGTCACCAGTGACCAGCGAAATTGACCAGTGACCATTGACCAGTGACCAGTGACCAGTGACCAGTGACCAGTGACCAGTGACCAGTGACCTGTGACCAGCGAAAGTGACCAGTGACCAGTGACCATTGACCAGCGACCAGTGACCAGTGACCAGTGACGAGTGACCAGTGACCAGTGACCAGTGACCAGTGACCAGCGAAAGTGACAAGTGACCAGTGACCAGTGACCAGTGACCAGTGACCAGTGACCAGCGAAAGTGACCAGTGACCTGTGAACAGTGACCAGCGAAATTGACCAGTTTCCAGTGACAAGTGATAAGTGACCAGTGACCAGTGACCAGCGAAAGTGACCAGTGAACAGTGACCAGCGAAATTGACCAGTGACCATTGACCAGTGACCAGCGAAAGTGACCAGTGACCACTGACCAGTGACCAGTGACCAGCGACCAGTGACCAGTGACCCGTGACCAGGGACCAGTGACCAGCGAAAGTGACCAGTGACCAGTGACTAGCCAAATTGAGCAGTGTCCAGTGACCAGTGACCAGTGACCAGTGACCAGTGACCAGTGACCAGTGACCAGTGACCAGTGACCAGTGACCAGGGACCAGTGACCAGTGACCAGTGACCAGTGACCAGGGACTAGTGACCAGTGACCAGTGACCAGTGACCAGTGACCAGTGACCAGTGACCAGCGAAATTGACCAGTGACCAGTGACCAGTGACCAGTGACCAGTGACCAGTGACCAGTGACCAGCGACCAGTGACCAGTGACCAGTGACCAGTGACCAGTGACGAGTGACCTGTGACCAGTGACCAGTGACCAGTGACCAGTGACCAGTGACCAGTGACGAGTGACCTGTGACCAGTGACCAGTGACCAGTGACCAGTGACCAGTGACCAGTGACCAGTGACCAGTGACCAGTGACCAGTGACCAGCGAAAGTGACCAGGGACCAGTGACCAGTGACCAGTGACCAGTGACCAGCGAAATAGACCAGTGACCATTGACCAGTGATCAGTGACCAGTGACCAGCGAAATAGACCAGTGACCATTGACCAGTGACCAGTGACCAGTGACCAGTGACCAGTGACCAGCGACCAGTGACCAGTGACCAGTGACCAGTGACCAGTGACCAGCGACCAGTGACCAGTGACCAGCGAAAGTGACCAGTGACCAGTGACCAGTGACCAGTGACCAGTGACCAGCGAAATAGACCAGTGACCATTGACCAGTGACCAGTGACCAGTGACCAGCGACCAGTGACCAGTGAACAGTGACCAGCGACCAGTGACCAGTGACCAGTGACCAGTGACCAGTGACCAGTGACCAGTGACCAGCAACCAGTGACCAGTGACCAGTGACCAGTGACCAGTGACCAGCGACCAGCGAAAGTGACCAGTGAACAGTGACCAGCGAAATTGACCAGTGACCATTGACCAGTGACCAGCGAAAGTGACCAGTGACGAGTGACCAGTGACAAGTGACCAGTGAGAAGCGACCAGTGACCAGTGACCAGTGACCAGCGAAAGTGACCAGTGACCAGTGAACAGTGACCAGCGAAATTCACCAGTTTCCAGTGACCAGTGATAAGTGACCAGTGACCAGTGACCAGCGAAAGTGACCAGTGAACAGTGACCAGCGAAATTGACCAGTGACCATTGACCAGTGACCAGCGAAAGTGACCAGTGACGAGTGACCAGTGACAAGTGACCAGTGAGAAGTGACCAGTGACCACTGACCAGTGACCAGTGACCAGTGACCAGTGACCAGTGACCAGTGACCAGTGACCAGTGACCAGCGACCAGTGACCAGTGACCAGTGACCAGTGACCTGTGACCAGCGAAAGTGACCAGTGACCAGTGACCATTGACCAGCGACCAGTGACCAGTGACCAGTGACCAGTGACCAGTGACCAGTGACCAGTGACGAGTGACCTGTGACCAGTGACCAGTGACCAGTGACCAGTGACCAGTGACCAGCGACCAGTGACCAGTGACCAGTAACCAGTGACCAGTGACCAGTGACCAGTGACCAGCGAAATCGACCAGGGACCAGTGACCAGTGACCAGTGACCAGCGACCAGTGACCAGTGACCAGTGACCAGTGACCAGTGACCAGCGACCAGTGACCAGTGACCAGCGAAAGTGACCAGTGACCAGTGACCAGTGACCAGTGACCAGCGAAATAGACCAGTGACCATTGACCAGTGACCAGTGACCAGTGACCAGTGACCAGTGACCAGCGACCAGTGACCAGTGAACAGTGACCAGCGACCAGTGACCAGTGACCAGTGACCAGTGACCAGTGACCAGTGACCAGTGACCAGCAACCAGTGACCAGTGACCAGTGACCAGTGACCAGTGACCAGCGACCAGCGAAAGTGACCAGTGAACAGTGACCAGCGAAATTGACCAGTGACCATTGACCAGTGACCAGCGAAAGTGACCAGTGACGAGTGACCAGTGACAAGTGACCAGTGAGAAGCGACCAGTGACCAGTGACCAGTGACCAGCGAAAGTGACCAGTGACCAGTGAACAGTGACCAGCGAAATTCACCAGTTTCCAGTGACCAGTGATAAGTGACCAGTGACCAGTGACCAGCGAAAGTGACCAGTGAACAGTGACCAGCGAAATTGACCAGTGACCATTGACCAGTGACCAGCGAAAGTGACCAGTGACGAGTGACCAGTGACAAGTGACCAGTGAGAAGTGACCAGTGACCACTGACCAGTGACCAGTGACCAGTGACCAGTGACCAGTGACCAGTGACCAGTGACCAGTGACCAGCGACCAGTGACCAGTGACCAGTGACCAGTGACCAGTGACCAGTGACCAGTGACCAGCGAAATTGACCAGTGACCATTGACCAGTGACCAGTGACCAGTGACCAGTGACCAGTGTCCAGTGACCAGTGACCAGCGACCAGTGACCAGTGACCAGTGACCAGTGACCAGTAACCAGTGACCAGTGACCAGTGACCAGCGAAATCGACCAGGGACCAGTGACCAGTGACCAGTGACCAGTGACCAGTGACCAGTGACCAGCGAAATTGACCAGTGACCATTGACCAGTGACCAGTGACCAGTGACCAGTGACCAGTGACCAGTGACCAGCGACCAGTGACCAGTGACCAGTGACCAGTGACCAGTGACGAGTGACCTGTGACCAGTGACCAGTGACCAGTGACCAGTGACCAGTGACCAGTGACGAGTGACCTGTGACCAGTGACCAGTGACCAGTGACCAGTGACCAGTGACCAGTGACCAGTGACCAGTGACCAGTGACCAGTGACCAGTGACCAGTGACCAGCGAAAGTGACCAGGGACCAGTGACCAGTGACCAGTGACCAGTGACCAGCGAAATAGACCAGTGACCATTGACCAGTGACCAGTGACCAGTGACCAGCGACCAGTGACCAGTGACCAGTGACCAGTGACCAGTGACCAGCGACCAGTGACCAGTGACCAGTGACCAGTGACCAGTGACCAGTGACCAGTGACCAGTGACCAGTAACCAGTGACCAGTGACCAATGACCAGCGAAAGTGACCAGTGACAAGTGACCAGTGACAAGTGACCAGTGACCAGTGACCAGTGACCAGTGACCAGCGAAAGTGACCAGTGACCAGTGACCAGTGACAAGCGAAGTCGACCAGGGACCAGTGACCAGTGACCAGTGACCAGTGACCAGTGACCAGTGACCAGTGACCAGTGACCAGCGAAATTGACCAGTGACCATTGACCAGTGACCAGTGACCAGTGACCAGTGACCAGTGACCAGTGACCAGTGACCAGCGACCAGTGACCAGTGACCAGTGACCAGTGACCAGTGACCAGTGACCAGTCACCAGTGACCAGCGAAATTGACCAGTGACCATTGACCAGTGACCAGTGACCAGTGACCAGTGACCAGTGACCAGTGACCAGTGACCTGTGACCAGCGAAAGTGACCAGTGACCAGTGACCATTGACCAGCGACCAGTGACCAGTGACCAGTGACGAGTGACCAGTGACCAGTGACCAGTGACCAGTGACCAGTGACCAGCGAAAGTGACAAGTGACCAGTGACCAGTGACCAGTGACCAGTGACCAGTGACCAGCGAAAGTGACCAGTGACCTGTGAACAGTGACCAGCGAAATTGACCAGTTTCCAGTGACAAGTGATAAGTGACCAGTGACCAGTGACCAGCGAAAGTGACCAGTGAACAGTGACCAGCGAAATTGACCAGTGACCATTGACCAGTGACCAGCGAAAGTGACCAGTGACGAGTGACCAGTGACAAGTGACCAGTGAGAAGCGACCAGTGACCAGTGACCAGTGACCAGCGAAAGTGACCAGTGACCAGTGAACAGTGACCAGCGAAATTCACCAGTTTCCAGTGACCAGTGATAAGTGACCAGTGACCAGTGACAAGCGAAAGTGACCAGTGAACAGTGACCAGCGAAATTGACCAGTGACCATTGACCAGTGACCAGCGAAAGTGACCAGTGACGAGTGACCAGTGACAAGTGACCAGTGAGAAGTGACCCGTGACCACTGACCAGTGACCAGTGACCAGTGACCAGTGACCAGCGAAAGTGACCAGTGACAAGTGACCAGTGACAAGTGACCAGTGACCAGTGACCAGTGACCAGTGACCAGCGAAAGTGACCAGTGACCATTGACCAGTGACCAGTGACCAGTGACCAGTGACCAGTGACCAGTGACCAGCGACCAGTGACCAGTGACCAGTGACCAGTGACCAGTAACCAGTGACCAGTGACCAGTGACCAGTGACCAGCGAAATCGACCAGGGACCAGTGACCAGTGACCAGTGACCAGTGACCAGCGAAATTGACCAGTGACCATTGACCAGTGACCAGTGACCAGTGACCAGTGACCAGTGACCAGTGACCAGCGACCACTGACCAGTGACCAGTGACCAGTGACCAGTGACGAGTGACCTGTGACCAGTGACCAGTGACCAGTGACCAGTGACCAGTGACCAGTGACCAGTGACGAGTGACCTGTGACCAGTGACCAGTGACCAGTGACCAGTGACCAGCGAAATTGACCAGTGACCATTGACCAGTGACCAGTGACCACTGACCAGTGACCAGTGACCAGTGACCAGCGACCAGTGACCAGTGACCAGTGACCAGTGACCAGTGACGAGTGACCTGTGACCAGTGACCAGTGACCAGTGACCAGTGACCAGTGACCAGTGACGAGTGACCTGTGACCAGTGACCAGTGACCAGTGACCAGTGACCAGTGACCAGTGACCAGTGACCAGTGACCAGTGACCAGTGACCAGCGAAAGTGACCAGGGACCAGTGACCAGTGACCAGTGACCAGTGACCAGCGAAATAGACCAGTGACCATTGACCAGTGACCAGTGACCAGTGACCAGCGACCAGTGACCAGTGACCAGTGACCAGTGACCAGTGACCAGCGACCAGTGACCAGTGACCAGTGACCAGTGACCAGTGACCAGTGACCAGTGACCAGTGACCAGTAACCAGTGACCAGTGACCAATGACCAGCGAAAGTGACCAGTGACAAGTGACCAGTGACAAGTGACCAGTGACCAGTGACCAGTGACCAGTGACCAGCGACCAGTGACCAGTGACCAGTGACGAGTGACCAGTGACCAGTGACCAGTGACCAGTGACCAGCGAAAGTGACAAGTGACCAGTGACCAGTGACCAGTGACCAGTGACCAGTGACCAGCGAAATTGACCAGTGACCATTGACCAGTGACCAGTGACCAGTGACCAGTGACCAGTGACCAGTGACCAGTGACCAGCGACCAGTGACCAGTGACCAGTGACCAGTGACCAGTGACCAGTGACCAGTCACCAGTGACCAGCGAAATTGACCAGTGACCATTGACCAGTGACCAGTGACCAGTGACCAGTGACCAGTGACCAGTGACCAGTGACCTGTGACCAGCGAAAGTGACCAGTGACCAGTGACCATTGACCAGCGACCAGTGACCAGTGACCAGTGACGAGTGACCAGTGACCAGTGACCAGTGACCAGTGACCAGCGAAAGTGACAAGTGACCAGTGACCAGTGACCAGTGACCAGTGACCAGTGACCAGCGAAAGTGACCAGTGACCTGTGAACAGTGACCAGCGAAATTGACCAGTTTCCAGTGACAAGTGATAAGTGACCAGTGACCAGTGACCAGCGAAAGTGACCAGTGAACAGTGACCAGCGAAATTGACCAGTGACCATTGACCAGTGACCAGCGAAAGTGACCAGTGACCACTGACCAGTGACCAGTGACCAGCGACCAGTGACCAGTGACCCGTGACCAGGGACCAGTGACCAGCGAAAGTGACCAGTGACCAGTGACTAGCCAAATTGAGCAGTGTCCAGTGACCAGTGACCAGTGACCAGTGACCAGTGACCAGTGACCAGTGACCAGTGACCAGTGACCAGTGACCAGGGACCAGTGACCAGTGACCAGTGACCAGTGACCAGGGACTAGTGACCAGTGACCAGTGACCAGTGACCAGTGACCAGTGACCAGTGACCAGCGAAATTGACCAGTGACCAGTGACCAGTGACCAGTGACCAGTGACCAGTGACCAGTGACCAGCGACCAGTGACCAGTGACCAGTGACCAGTGACCAGTGACGAGTGACCTGTGACCAGTGACCAGTGACCAGTGACCAGTGACCAGTGACCAGTGACGAGTGACCTGTGACCAGTGACCAGTGACCAGTGACCAGTGACCAGTGACCAGTGACCAGTGACCAGTGACCAGTGACCAGTGACCAGCGAAAGTGACCAGGGACCAGTGACCAGTGACCAGTGACCAGTGACCAGCGAAATAGACCAGTGACCATTGACCAGTGATCAGTGACCAGTGACCAGCGAAATAGACCAGTGACCATTGACCAGTGACCAGTGACCAGTGACCAGTGACCAGTGACCAGCGACCAGTGACCAGTGACCAGTGACCAGTGACCAGTGACCAGCGACCAGTGACCAGTGACCAGCGAAAGTGACCAGTGACCAGTGACCAGTGACCAGTGACCAGTGACCAGCGAAATAGACCAGTGACCATTGACCAGTGACCAGTGACCAGTGACCAGCGACCAGTGACCAGTGAACAGTGACCAGCGACCAGTGACCAGTGACCAGTGACCAGTGACCAGTGACCAGTGACCAGTGACCAGCAACCAGTGACCAGTGACCAGTGACCAGTGACCAGTGACCAGCGACCAGCGAAAGTGACCAGTGAACAGTGACCAGCGAAATTGACCAGTGACCATTGACCAGTGACCAGCGAAAGTGACCAGTGACGAGTGACCAGTGACAAGTGACCAGTGAGAAGCGACCAGTGACCAGTGACCAGTGACCAGCGAAAGTGACCAGTGACCAGTGAACAGTGACCAGCGAAATTCACCAGTTTCCAGTGACCAGTGATAAGTGACCAGTGACCAGTGACCAGCGAAAGTGACCAGTGAACAGTGACCAGCGAAATTGACCAGTGACCATTGACCAGTGACCAGCGAAAGTGACCAGTGACGAGTGACCAGTGACAAGTGACCAGTGAGAAGTGACCAGTGACCACTGACCAGTGACCAGTGACCAGTGACCAGTGACCAGTGACCAGTGACCAGTGACCAGTGACCAGCGACCAGTGACCAGTGACCAGTGACCAGTGACCAGTGACCAGTGACCAGTGACCAGCGAAATTGACCAGTGACCATTGACCAGTGACCAGTGACCAGTGACCAGTGACCAGTGTCCAGTGACCAGTGACCAGCGACCAGTGACCAGTGACCAGTGACCAGTGACCAGTAACCAGTGACCAGTGACCAGTGACCAGCGAAATCGACCAGGGACCAGTGACCAGTGACCAGTGACCAGTGACCAGTGACCAGTGACCAGCGAAATTGACCAGTGACCATTGACCAGTGACCAGTGACCAGTGACCAGTGACCAGTGACCAGTGACCAGCGACCAGTGACCAGTGACCAGTGACCAGTGACCAGTGACGAGTGACCTGTGACCAGTGACCAGTGACCAGTGACCAGTGACCAGTGACCAGTGACGAGTGACCTGTGACCAGTGACCAGTGACCAGTGACCAGTGACCAGTGACCAGTGACCAGTGACCAGTGACCAGTGACCAGTGACCAGCGAAAGTGACCAGGGACCAGTGACCAGTGACCAGTGACCAGTGACCAGCGAAATAGACCAGTGACCATTGACCAGTGACCAGTGACCAGTGACCAGTAACCAGTGACCAGTGACCAATGACCAGCGAAAGTGACCAGTGACAAGTGACCAGTGACAAGTGACCAGTGACCAGTGACCAGTGACCAGTGACCAGCGACCAGTGACCAGTGACCAGTGACGAGTGACCAGTGACCAGTGACCAGTGACCAGTGACCAGCGAAAGTGACAAGTGACCAGTGACCAGTGACCAGTGACCAGTGACCAGTGACCAGCGAAATTGACCAGTGACCATTGACCAGTGACCAGTGACCAGTGACCAGTGACCAGTGACCAGTGACCAGTGACCAGCGACCAGTGACCAGTGACCAGTGACCAGTGACCAGTGACCAGTGACCAGTCACCAGTGACCAGCGAAATTGACCAGTGACCATTGACCAGTGACCAGTGACCAGTGACCAGTGACCAGTGACCAGTGACCAGTGACCTGTGACCAGCGAAAGTGACCAGTGACCAGTGACCATTGACCAGCGACCAGTGACCAGTGACCAGTGACGAGTGACCAGTGACCAGTGACCAGTGACCAGTGACCAGCGAAAGTGACAAGTGACCAGTGACCAGTGACCAGTGACCAGTGACCAGTGACCAGCGAAAGTGACCAGTGACCTGTGAACAGTGACCAGCGAAATTGACCAGTTTCCAGTGACAAGTGATAAGTGACCAGTGACCAGTGACCAGCGAAAGTGACCAGTGAACAGTGACCAGCGAAATTGACCAGTGACCATTGACCAGTGACCAGCGAAAGTGACCAGTGACGAGTGACCAGTGACAAGTGACCAGTGAGAAGCGACCAGTGACCAGTGACCAGTGACCAGCGAAAGTGACCAGTGACCAGTGAACAGTGACCAGCGAAATTCACCAGTTTCCAGTGACCAGTGATAAGTGACCAGTGACCAGTGACCAGCGAAAGTGACCAGTGAACAGTGACCAGCGAAATTGACCAGTGACCATTGACCAGTGACCAGCGAAAGTGACCAGTGACGAGTGACCAGTGACAAGTGACCAGTGAGAAGTGACCAGTGACCACTGACCAGTGACCAGTGACCAGTGACCAGTGACCAGCGAAAGTGACCAGTGACAAGTGACCAGTGACAAGTGACCAGTGACCAGTGACCAGTGACCAGTGACCAGCGAAAGTGACCAGTGACCATTGACCAGTGACCAGTGACCAGTGACCAGTGACCAGTGACCAGTGACCAGTGACCAGTGACCAGCGACCAGTGACCAGTGACCAGTGACCAGTGACCAGTGACCAGTGACCAGTGACCAGTGACCAGTGACCAGCGAAAGTGACCAGTGACCAGTGACCAGTGACAAGCGAAGTCGACCAGGGACCAGTGACCAGTGACCAGTGACCAGTGACCAGTGACCAGTGACCAGTGACCAGTGACCAGCGAAATTGACCAGTGACCATTGACCAGTGACCAGTGACCAGTGACCAGCGACCAGTGACCAGTGACCAGTGACCAGTGACCAGTGACCAGTGACCAGTGACCAGTGACCAGTAACCAGTGACCAGTGACCAGTGACCAGTGACCAGTGACCAGTAACCAGTGACCGGTGACCAGTGACCAGCGAAATCGACCAGGGACCAGTGACCAGTGACCAGTGACCAGTGACCAGTGACCAGTGACCAGCGAAATTGACCAGTGACCATTGACCAGTGACCAGTGACCAGGGACCAGTGACCAGTGACCAGTGACCAGTGACCAGTGACCAGTGACCAGTGACCAGTGACCAGTGACCAGCGAAATTGACCAGTGACCATTGACCAGTGACCAGTGACCAGTGACCAGTGACCAGTGACCAGTGTCCAGTGACCAGTGACCAGCGACCAGTGACCAGTGACCAGTGACCAGTGACCAGTAACCAGTGACCAGTGACCAGTGACCAGCGAAATCGACCAGGGACCAGTGACCAGTGACCAGTGACCAGTGACCAGTGACCAGTGACCAGCGAAATTGACCAGTGACCATTGACCAGTGACCAGTGACCAGTGACCAGTGACCAGTGACCAGTGACCAGTGACCAGTGACCAGTGACCAGCGACCAGTGACCAGTGACCAGTGACCAGTGACCAGTGACGAGTGACCTGTGACCAGTGACCAGTGACCAGTGACCAGTGACCAGTGACCAGTGACGAGTGACCTGTGACCAGTGACCAGTGACCAGTGACCAGTGACCAGTGACCAGTGACCAGTGACCAGTGACCAGTGACCAGTGACCAGCGAAAGTGACCAGGGACCAGTGACCAGTGACCAGTGACCAGTGACCAGCGAAATAGACCAGTGACCATTGACCAGTGACCAGTGACCAGTGACCAGCGACCAGTGACCAGTGACCAGTGACCAGTGACCAGTGACCAGCGACCAGTGACCAGTGACCAGTGACCAGTGACCAGTGACCAGTGACCAGTGACCAGTGACCAGTAACCAGTGACCAGTGACCAATGACCAGCGAAAGTGACCAGTGACAAGTGACCAGTGACCAGTGACCAGCGAAAGTGACCAGTGACCAGTGACCAGTGACAAGCGAAGTCGACCAGGGACCAGTGACCAGTGACCAGTGACCAGTGACCAGTGACCAGTGACCAGTGACCAGTGACCAGCGAAATTGACCAGTGACCATTGACCAGTGACCAGTGACCAGTGACCAGTGACCAGTGACCAGTGACCAGTGACCAGTGACCAGCGACCACTGACCAGTGACCAGTGACCAGTGACCAGTGACGAGTGACCTGTGACCAGTGACCAGTGACCAGTGACCAGTGACCAGTGACGAGTGACCTGTGACCAGTGACCAGTGACCAGTGACCAGTGACCAGTGACCAGCGACCAGTGACCAGTGACCAGTGACCAGTGACCAGTAACCAGTGACCAGTGACCAGTGACCAGTGACCAGCGAAATCGACCAGGGACCAGTGACCAGTGACCAGTGACCAGTGACCAGCGAAATTGACCAGTGACCATTGACCAGTGACCAGTGACCAGTGACCAGTGACCAGCGACCACTGACCAGTGACCAGTGACCAGTGACCAGTGACGAGTGACCTGTGACCAGTGACCAGTGACCAGTGACCAGTGACCAGTGACCAGTGACCAGTGACCAGTGACGAGTGACCTGTGACCAGTGACCAGTGACCAGTGACCAGTGACCAGCGAAATTGACCATTGACCAGTGACCAGTGACCAGTGACCAGTGACCAGTGACCAGTGACCAGTGACCAGCGACCAGTGACCAGTGACCAGTGACCAGTGACCAGTGACCAGTGACCTGTGACCAGCGAAAGTGACCAGTGACCAGTGACCATTGACCAGCGACCAGTGACCAGTGACCAGTGACGAGTGACCAGTGACCAGTGACCAGCGAAAGTGACAAGTGACCAGTGACCAGTGACCAGCGAAAGTGACCAGTGACGAGGGACCAGTGACAAGTGACCAGTGAGAAGTGACCAGTGACCACTGACCAGTGACCAGTGACCAGCGACCAGTGACCAGTGACCCGTGACCAGGGACCAGTGACCAGCGAAAGTGACCAGTGACCAGTGACTAGCCAAATTGAGCAGTGTCCAGTGACCAGTGACCAGTGACCAGTGACCAGTGACCAGTGACCAGTGACCAGTGACCAGTGACCAGTGACCAGGGACCAGTGACCAGTGACCAGTGACCAGTGACCAGGGACCAGTGACCAGTGACCAGTGACCAGTGACCAGTGACCAGTGACCAGTGACCAGCGAAATTGACCAGTGACCAGTGACCAGTGACCAGTGACCAGTGACCAGTGACCAGTGACCAGCGACCAGTGACCAGTGACCAGTGACCAGTGACCAGTGACGAGTGACCTGTGACCAGTGACCAGTGACCAGTGACCAGTGACCAGTGACCAGTGACCAGTGACGAGTGACCTGTGACCAGTGACCAGTGACCAGTGACCAGTGACCAGTGACCAGTGACCAGTGACCAGTGACCAGTGACCAGTGACCAGTGACCAGCGAAAGTGACCAGGGACCAGTGACCAGTGACCAGTGACCAGTGACCATCGAAATAGACCAGTGACCATTGACCAGTGATCAGTGACCAGTGACCAGCGACCAGTGACCAGTGACCAGTGACCAGTGACCAGTGACCAGCGACCAGTGACCAGTGACCAGTGACCAGTGACCAGTGACCAGTGACCAGTGACCAGTGACCAGTGACCAGTGACCAGTGACCAGTGACCAGGGACCAGTGACCAGTGACCAGTGACCAGTGACCAGTGACCAGTGACCAGTGACCAGTGACCAGTGACCAGTGACCAGTGACCAGTGACCAGCGACCAGTGACCAGTGACGAGTGACCTGTGACCAGTGACCAGTGACCAGTGACCAGTGACCAGTGACCAGTGACCAGTGACCATTGACCAGCGACCAGTGACCACTGACCAGTGACCAGTGACCAGCGACCAGTGACCAGTGACCCGTGACCAGGGACCAGTGACCAGCGAAAGTGACCAGTGACCAGTGACTAGCCAAATTGAGCAGTGTCCAGTGACCAGTGACCAGTGACCAGTGACCAGTGACCAGTGACCAGGGACCAGTGACCAGTGACCAGTGACCAGTGACCAGGGACCAGTGACCAGTGACCAGTGACCAGTGACCAGTGACCAGTGACCAGTGACCAGTGACCAGTGACCAGTGACCAGTGACGAGTGACCAGTGACCAGTGACCAGTGACCAGTGACCAGTGACCAGTGACCAGTGACCAGTGACCAGTGACCAGCGAAAGTGACCAGTGAAAAGTGACCAGCGAAATTGACCAGTGACCATTGACCAGTGACCAGCGAAAGTGACCAGCGACGAGGGACCAGTGACAAGTGACCAGTGAGAAGTGACCAGTGACCACTGACCAGTGACCAGTGACCAGCGACCAGTGACCAGTGACCCGTGACCAGGGACCAGTGACCAGCGAAAGTGACCAGTGACCAGTGACTAGCCAAATTGAGCAGTGTCCAGTGACCAGTGACCAGTGACCAGTGACCAGTGACCAGTGACCAGTGACCAGTGACCAGTGACCAGGGACCAGTGACCAGTGACCAGTGACCAGTGACCAGGGACCAGTGACCAGTGACCAGTAACCAGTGACCAGTGACCAGTGACCAGTGACCAGCGAAATTGACCAGTGACCAGTGACCAGTGACCAGTGACCAGTGACCAGTGACCAGTGACCAGTGACCAGTGACCAGTGACCAGTGACCAGTGACCAGCGACCAGTGACCAGTGACCAGTGACCAGTGACGAGTGACCTGTGACCAGTGACCAGTGACCAGTGACCAGTGACCAGTGACCAGTGACCAGCGAAAGTGACCAGGGACCAGTGACCAGTGACCAGTGACCAGTGACCAGTGACCAGTGACCAGTGACCAGTGACCAGCGAAATAGACCAGTGACCATTGACCAGTGACCAGTGACCAGTGACCAGTGACCAGTGACCAGCGACCAGTGACCAGTGACCAGTGACCAGTGACCAGTGACCAGCGACCAGTGACCAGTGACCAGCGAAAGTGACCAGTGACCAGTGACCAGTGACCAGTGACCAGCGAAATAGACCAGTGACCATTGACCAGTAACCAGTGACCAGTGACCAGTGACCAGTGACCAGCGACCAGTGACCAGTGAACAGTGACCAGCGACCAGTGACCAGTGACCAGTGACCAGTGACCAGTGACCAGTGACCAGTGACCAGCAACCAGTGACCAGTGACCAGTGACCAGTGACCAGTGACCAGCGACCAGCGAAAGTGACCAGTGAACAGTGACCAGCGAAATTGACCAGTGACCATTGACCAGTGACCAGCGAAAGTGACCAGTGACGAGTGACCAGTGACAAGTGACCAGTGAGAAGCGACCAGTGACCAGTGACCAGTGACCAGCGAAAGTGACCAGTGACCAGTGAACAGTGACCAGCGAAATTCACCAGTTTCCAGTGACCAGTGATAAGTGACCAGTGACCAGTGACCAGCGAAAGTGACCAGTGAACAGTGACCAGCGAAATTGACCAGTGACCATTGACCAGTGACCAGCGAAAGTGACCAGTGACGAGTGACCAGTGACAAGTGACCAGTGAGAAGTGACCAGTGACCACTGACCAGTGACCAGTGACCAGTGACCAGTGACCAGTGACCAGTGACCAGTGACCAGTGACCAGCGACCAGTGACCAGTGACCAGTGACCAGTGACCAGTGACCAGTGACCAGTGACCAGCGAAATAGACCAGTGACCATTGACCAGTGACCAGTGACCAGTGACCAGTGACCAGTGACCAGCGACCAGTGACCAGTGAACAGTGACCAGCGACCAGTGACCAGTGACCAGTGACCAGTGACCAGTGACCAGTGACCAGTGACCAGCAACCAGTGACCAGTGACCAGTGACCAGTGACCAGTGACCAGCGACCAGCGAAAGTGACCAGTGAACAGTGACCAGCGAAATTGACCAGTGACCATTGACCAGTGACCAGCGAAAGTGACCAGTGACGAGTGACCAGTGACAAGTGACCAGTGAGAAGCGACCAGTGACCAGTGACCAGTGACCAGCGAAAGTGACCAGTGACCAGTGAACAGTGACCAGCGAAATTCACCAGTTTCCAGTGACCAGTGATAAGTGACCAGTGACCAGTGACCAGCGAAAGTGACCAGTGAACAGTGACCAGCGAAATTGACCAGTGACCATTGACCAGTGACCAGCGAAAGTGACCAGTGACGAGTGACCAGTGACAAGTGACCAGTGAGAAGTGACCAGTGACCACTGACCAGTGACCAGTGACCAGTGACCAGTGACCAGTGACCAGTGACCAGTGACCAGTGACCAGCGACCAGTGACCAGTGACCAGTGACCAGTGACCAGTGACCAGTGACCAGTGACCAGCGAAATTGACCAGTGACCATTGACCAGTGACCAGTGACCAGTGACCAGTGACCAGTGTCCAGTGACCAGTGACCAGCGACCAGTGACCAGTGACCAGTGACCAGTGACCAGTAACCAGTGACCAGTGACCAGTGACCAGCGAAATCGACCAGGGACCAGTGACCAGTGACCAGTGACCAGTGACCAGTGACCAGTGACCAGCGAAATTGACCAGTGACCATTGACCAGTGACCAGTGACCAGTGACCAGTGACCAGTGACCAGTGACCAGCGACCAGTGACCAGTGACCAGTGACCAGTGACCAGTGACGAGTGACCTGTGACCAGTGACCAGTGACCAGTGACCAGTGACCAGTGACCAGTGACGAGTGACCTGTGACCAGTGACCAGTGACCAGTGACCAGTGACCAGTGACCAGTGACCAGTGACCAGTGACCAGCGAAAGTGACCAGGGACCAGTGACCAGTGACCAGTGACCAGTGACCAGCGAAATAGACCAGTGACCATTGACCAGTGACCAGTGACCAGTGACCAGCGACCAGTGACCAGTGACCAGTGACCAGTGACCAGTGACCAGTGACCAGTGACCAGTAACCAGTGACCAGTGACCAATGACCAGCGAAAGTGACCAGTGACAAGTGACCAGTGACAAGTGACCAGTGACCAGTGACCAGTGACCAGTGACCAGCGAAAGTGACCAGTGACCAGTGACCAGTGACAAGCGAAGTCGACCAGGGACCAGTGACCAGTGACCAGTGACCAGTGACCAGTGACCAGTGACCAGTGACCAGTGACCAGCGAAATTGACCAGTGACCATTGACCAGTGACCAGTGACCAGTGACCAGTGACCAGTGACCAGTGACCAGTGACCAGCGACCAGTGACCAGTGACCAGTGACCAGTGACCAGTGACCAGTGACCAGTCACCAGTGACCAGCGAAATTGACCAGTGACCATTGACCAGTGACCAGTGACCAGTGACCAGTGACCAGTGACCAGTGACCAGTGACCTGTGACCAGCGAAAGTGACCAGTGACCAGTGACCATTGACCAGCGACCAGTGACCAGTGACCAGTGACGAGTGACCAGTGACCAGTGACCAGTGACCAGTGACCAGCGAAAGTGACAAGTGACCAGTGACCAGTGACCAGTGACCAGTGACCAGTGACCAGCGAAAGTGACCAATGACCTGTGAACAGTGACCAGCGAAATTGACCAGTTTCCAGTGACAAGTGATAAGTGACCAGTGACCAGTGACCAGCGAAAGTGACCAGTGAACAGTGACCAGCGAAATTGACCAGTGACCATTGACCAGTGACCAGCGAAAGTGACCAGTGACGAGTGACCAGTGACAAGTGACCAGTGAGAAGCGACCAGTGACCAGTGACCAGTGACCAGCGAAAGTGACCAGTGACCAGTGAACAGTGACCAGCGAAATTCACCAGTTTCCAGTGACCAGTGATAAGTGACCAGTGACCAGTGACCAGCGAAAGTGACCAGTGAACAGTGACCAGCGAAATTGACCAGTGACCATTGACCAGTGACCAGCGAAAGTGACCAGTGACGAGTGACCAGTGACAAGTGACCAGTGAGAAGTGACCCGTGACCACTGACCAGTGACCAGTGACCAGTGACCAGTGACCAGCGAAAGTGACCAGTGACAAGTGACCAGTGACAAGTGACCAGTGACCAGTGACCAGTGACCAGTGACCAGCGAAAGTGACCAGTGACCATTGACCAGTGACCAGTGACCAGTGACCAGTGACCAGTGACCAGTGACCAGTGACCAGTGACCAGCGACCAGTGACCAGTGACCAGTGACCAGTGACCAGTAACCAGTGACCAGTGACCAGTGACCAGTGACCAGCGAAATCGACCAGGGACCAGTGACCAGTGACCAGTGACCAGTGACCAGCGAAATTGACCAGTGACCATTGACCAGTGACCAGTGACCAGTGACCAGTGACCAGTGACCAGTGACCAGCGACCACTGACCAGTGACCAGTGACCAGTGACCAGTGACGAGTGACCTGTGACCAGTGACCAGTGACCAGTGACCAGTGACCAGTGACCAGTGACCAGTGACGAGTGACCTGTGACCAGTGACCAGTGACCAGTGACCAGTGACCAGCGAAATTGACCATTGACCATTGACCAGTGACCAGTGACCAGTGACCAGTGACCAGTGACCAGTGACCAGTGACCAGTGACCAGTGACCAGCGACCAGTGACCAGTGACCAGTGACCAGTGACCAGTGACCAGTGACCAGTGACCAGTGACCTGTGACCAGCGAAAGTGACCAGTGACCAGTGACCATTGACCAGCGACCAGTGACCAATGACCAGTGACGAGTGACCAGTGACCAGTGACCAGTGACCAGTGACCAGCGAAAGTGACAAGTGACCAGTGACCAGTGACCAGCGAAAGTGACCAGTGACGAGGGACCAGTGACAAGTGACCAGTGAGAAGTGACCAGTGACCACTGACCAGTGACCAGTGACCAGCGACCAGTGACCAGTGACCACTGACCAGTGACCAGTGACCAGCGACCAGTGACCAGTGACCCGTGACCAGGGACCAGTGACCAGCGAAAGTGACCAGTGACCAGTGACTAGCCAAATTGAGCAGTGTCCAGTGACCAGTGACCAGTGACCAGTGACCAGTGACCAGTGACCAGTGACCAGTGACCAGTGACCAGGGACCAGTGACCAGTGACCAGTGACCAGTGACCAGGGACCAGTGACCAGTGACCAGTGACCAGTGACCAGTGACCAGTGACCAGTGACCAGCGAAATTGACCAGTGACCAGTGACCAGTGACCAGTGACCAGTGACCAGTGACCAGTGACCAGTGACCAGTGACCAGCGAAATTGACCAGTGACCAGTGACCAGTGACCAGCGAAATTGACCAGTGACCATTGACCAGTGACCAGTGACCAGTGACCAGTGACCAGTGACCAGCGACCAGTGACCAGTGACCAGTGACCAGTGACCAGTGACGAGTGACCTGTGACCAGTGACCAGTGACCAGTGACCAGTGACCAGTGACCAGTGACCAGTGACAAGTGACCAGTGACAAGTGACCAGTGACCAGTGACCAGTGACCAGTGACCAGCGAAAGTGACCAGTGACCATTGACCAGTGACCAGTGACCAGTGACCAGTGACCAGTGACCAGTGACCAGTGACCAGTGACCAGCGACCAGTGACCAGTGACCAGTGACCAGTGACCAGTAACCAGTGACCAGTGACCAGTGACCAGTGACCAGCGAAATCGACCAGGGAGCAGTGACCAGTGACCAGTGACCAGTGACCAGCGAAATTGACCAGTGACCATTGACCAGTGACCAGTGACCAGTGACCAGTGACCAGTGACCAGTGACCAGCGACCACTGACCAGTGACCAGTGACCAGTGACCAGTGACGAGTGACCTGTGACCAGTGACCAGTGACCAGTGACCAGTGACCAGTGACCAGTGACCAGTGACGAGTGACCTGTGACCAGTGACCAGTGACCAGTGACCAGCGAAATTGACCATTGACCATTGACCAGTGACCAGTGACCAGTGACCAGTGACCAGTGACCAGTGACCAGTGACCAGTGACCAGTGACCAGTGACCAGCGACCAGTGACCAGTGACCAGTGACCAGTGACCAGTGACCAGTGACCAGTGACCAGCGAAAGTGACCAGTGACCAGTGACCATTGACCAGCGACCAGTGACCAATGACCAGTGACGAGTGACCAGTGACCAGTGACCAGTGACCAGTGACCAGCGAAAGTGACAAGTGACCAGTGACCAGTGACCAGCGAAAGTGACCAGTGACGAGGGACCAGTGACAAGTGACCAGTGAGAAGTGACCAGTGACCACTGACCAGTGACCAGTGACCAGCGACCAGTGACCAGTGACCCGTGACCAGGGACCAGTGACCAGCGAAAGTGACCAGTGACCAGTGACTAGCCAAATTGAGCAGTGTCCAGTGACCAGTGACCAGTGACCAGTGACCAGTGACCAGTGACCAGTGACCAGTGACCAGGGACCAGTGACCAGTGACCAGTGACCAGTGACCAGGGACCAGTGACCAGTGACCAGTGACCAGTGACCAGTGACCAGTGACCAGTGACCAGCGAAATTGACCAGTGACCAGTGACCAGTGACCAGTGACCAGTGACCAGTGACCAGTGACCAGTGACCAGCGAAATTGACCAGTGACCAGTGACCAGTGACCAGCGAAATTGACCAGTGACCATTGACCAGTGACCAGTGACCAGTGACCAGCGACCAGTGACCAGTGACCAGTGACCAGTGACCAGTGACGAGTGACCTGTGACCAGTGACCAGTGACCAGTGACCAGTGACCAGTGACCAGTGACCAGTGACCAGTGACCAGTGACCAGTGACCAGTGACCAGTGACCAGTGACCAGTGACCAGCGAAAGTGACCAGGGACCAGTGACCAGTGACCAGTGACCAGTGACCAGTGACCAGTGACCAGTGACCATCGAAATTGACCAGTGACCATTGACCAGTGACCAGTGACCAGTGACCAGTGACCAGTGACCAGTGACCAGTGACCAGTGACCAGCGACCAGTGACCAGTGACCAGTGACCAGTGACAAGTGATAAGTGACCAGTGACCAGTGACCAGCGAAAGTGACCAGTGAAAAGTGACCAGCGAAATTGACCAGTGACCATTGACCAGTGACCAGCGAAAGTGACCAGCGACGAGGGACCAGTGACAAGTGACCAGTGACCAGTGAACAGTGACCAGCGAAATTCACCAGTTTCCAGTGACCAGTGATAAGTGACCAGTGACCAGTGACCAGCGAAAGTGACCAGTGAACAGTGACCAGCGAAATTGACCAGTGACCATTGACCAGTGACCAGCGAAAGTGACCAGTGACGAGTGACCAGTGACAAGTGACCAGTGAGAAGTGACCCGTGACCACTGACCAGTGACCAGTGACCAGTGACCAGTGACCAGCGAAAGTGACCAGTGACAAGTGACCCGTGACAAGTGACCAGTGACCAGTGACCAGTGACCAGTGACCAGCGAAAGTGACCAGTGACCATTGACCAGTGACCAGTGACCAGTGACCAGTGACCAGTGACCAGTGACCAGTGACCAGCGACCAGTGACCAGTGACCAGTGACCAGTGACCAGTAACCAGTGACCAGTGACCAGTGACCAGTGACCAGCGAAATCGACCAGGGACCAGTGACCAGTGACCAGTGACCAGTGACCAGCGAAATTGACCAGTGACCATTGACCAGTGACCAGTGACCAGTGACCAGTGACCAGTGACCAGTGACCAGCGACCACTGACCAGTGACCAGTGACCAGTGACCAGTGACGAGTGACCTGTGACCAGTGACCAGTGACAAGTGACCAGTGACCAGTGACCAGTGACCAGTGACGAGTGACCTGTGACCAGTGACCAGTGACCAGTGACCAGTGACCAGCGAAATTGACCATTGACCATTGACCAGTGACCAGTGACCAGTGACCAGTGACCAGTGACCAGTGACCAGTGACCAGTGACCAGTGACCAGCGACCAGTGACCAGTGACCAGTGACCAGTGACCAGTGACCAGTGACCAGTGACCAGTGACCTGTGACCAGCGAAAGTGACCAGTGACCAGTGACCATTGACCAGCGACCAGTGACCAATGACCAGTGACGAGTGACCAGTGACCAGTGACCAGTGACCAGTGACCAGCGAAAGTGACAAGTGACCAGTGACCAGTGACCAGCGAAAGTGACCAGTGACGAGGGACCAGTGACAAGTGACCAGTGAGAAGTGACCAGTGACCACTGACCAGTGACCAGTGACCAGCGACCAGTGACCAGTGACCCGTGACCAGGGACCAGTGACCAGCGAAAGTGACCAGTGACCAGTGACTAGCCAAATTGAGCAGTGTCCAGTGACCAGTGACCAGTGACCAGTGACCAGTGACCAGTGACCAGTGACCAGTGACCAGTGACCCGGGACCAGTGACCAGTGACCAGTGACCAGTGACCAGGGACCAGTGACCAGTGACCAGTGACCAGTGACCAGTGACCAGTGACCAGTGACCAGCGAAATTGACCAGTGACCAGTGACCAGTGACCAGTGACCAGTGACCAGTGACCAGTGACCAGTGACCAGCGAAATTGACCAGTGACCAGTGACCAGTGACCAGCGAAATTGACCAGTGACCATTGACCAGTGACCAGTGACCAGTGACCAGTGACCAGTGACCAGCGACCAGTGACCAGTGACCAGTGACCAGTGACCAGTGACGAGTGACCTGTGACCAGTGACCAGTGACCAGTGACCAGTGACCAGTGACCAGTGACCAGTGACAAGTGACCAGTGACAAGTGACCAGTGACCAGTGACCAGTGACCAGTGACCAGCGAAAGTGACCAGTGACCATTGACCAGTGACCAGTGACCAGTGACCAGTGACCAGTGACCAGTGACCAGTGACCAGTGACCAGTGACCAGCGACCAGTGACCAGTGACCAGTGACCAGTGACCAGTAACCAGTGACCAGTGACCAGTGACCAGTGACCAGCGAAATCGACCAGGGAGCAGTGACCAGTGACCAGTGACCAGTGACCAGCGAAATTGACCAGTGACCATTGACCAGTGACCAGTGACCAGTGACCAGTGACCAGTGACCAGTGACCAGCGACCACTGACCAGTGACCAGTGACCAGTGACCAGTGACGAGTGACCTGTGACCAGTGACCAGTGACCAGTGACCAGTGACCAGTGACCAGTGACCAGTGACGAGTGACCTGTGACCAGTGACCAGTGACCAGTGACCAGTGACCAGCGAAATTGACCATTGACCATTGACCAGTGACCAGTGACCAGTGACCAGTGACCAGTGACCAGTGACCAGTGACCAGTGACCAGTGACCAGCGACCAGTGACCAGTGACCAGTGACCAGTGACCAGTGACCAGTGACCAGTGACCAGTGACCAGTGACCAGTGACCAGTGACCAGTGACCAGTGACCAGCGACCAGTGACCAGTGACCAGTGACCAGTGACCAGTGACCAGTGACCAGTGACCAGTGACCTGTGACCAGCGAAAGTGACCAGTGACCAGTGACCATTGACCAGCGACCAGTGACCAATGACCAGTGACGAGTGACCAGTGACCAGTGACCAGTGACCAGTGACCAGCGAAAGTGACAAGTGACCAGTGACCAGTGACCAGCGAAAGTGACCAGTGACGAGGGACCAGTGACAAGTGACCAGTGAGAAGTGACCAGTGACCACTGACCAGTGACCAGTGACCAGCGACCAGTGACCAGTGACCCGTGACCAGGGACCAGTGACCAGCGAAAGTGACCAGTGACCAGTGACTAGCCAAATTGAGCAGTTTCCAGTGACCAGTGACCAGTGACCAGTGACCAGTGACCAGTGACCAGTGACCAGTGACCAGGGACCAGTGACCAGTGACCAGTGACCAGTGACCAGGGACCAGTGACCAGTGACCAGTGACCAGTGACCAGTGACCAGTGACCAGTGACCAGCGAAATTGACCAGTGACCAGTGACCAGTGACCAGTGACCAGTGACCAGTGACCAGTGACCAGTGACCAGCGAAATTGACCAGTGACCAGTGACCAGTGACCAGCGAAATTGACCAGTGACCATTGACCAGTGACCAGTGACCAGTGACCAGCGACCAGTGACCAGTGACCAGTGACCAGTGACCAGTGACGAGTGACCTGTGACCAGTGACCAGTGACCAGTGACCAGTGACCAGTGACCAGTGACCAGTGACCAGTGACCAGTGACCAGTGACCAGTGACCAGTGACCAGTGACCAGTGACCAGCGAAAGTGACCAGGGACCAGTGACCAGTGACCAGTGACCAGTGACCAGTGACCAGTGACCAGTGACCATCGAAATTGACCAGTGACCATTGACCAGTGACCAGTGACCAGTGACCAGTGACCAGTGACCAGTGACCAGTGACCAGTGACCAGCGACCAGTGACCAGTGACCAGTGACCAGTGACAAGTGATAAGTGACCAGTGACCAGTGACCAGCGAAAGTGACCAGTGAAAAGTGACCAGCGAAATTGACCAGTGACCATTGACCAGTGACCAGCGAAAGTGACCAGCGACGAGGGACCAGTGACAAGTGACCAGTGAGAAGTGACCAGTGACCACTGACCAGTGACCAGTGACCAGCGACCAGTGAACAGTGACCCGTGACCAGGGACCAGTGACCAGCGAAAGTGACCAGTGACCAGTGACTAGCCAAATTGAGCAGTGTCCAGTGACCAGTGACCAGTGACCAGTGACCAGTGACCAGTGACCAGTGACCAGTGACCAGTGACCAGTGACCAGGGACCAGTGACCAGTGACCAGTGACCAGTGACCAGGGACCAGTGACCAGTGACCAGTAACCAGTGACCAGTGACCAGTGACCAGTGACCAGCGAAATTGACCAGTGACCAGTGACCAGTGACCAGTGACCAGTGACCAGTGACCAGTGACCAGTGACCAGTGACCAGTGACCAGTGACCAGCGACCAGTGACCAGTGACCAGTGACCAGTGACGAGTGACCTGTGACCAGTGACCAGTGACCAGTGACCAGTGACCAGTGACCAGTGACCAGTGACCAGTGACCAGCGAAAGTGACCAGGGACCAGTGACCAGTGACCAGTGACCAGTGACCAGTGACCAGTGACCAGCGAAATAGACCAGTGACCATTGACCAGTGACCAGTGACCAGTGACCAGTGACCAGTGACCAGCGACCAGTGACCAGTGACCAGTGACCAGTGACCAGTGACCAGTGACCAGCGAACAGTGACCAGTGACCAGCGAAAGTGACCAGTGACCAGTGACCAGTGACCAGTGACCAGCGAAATAGACCAGTGACCATTGACCAGTGACCAGTGACCAGTGACCAGTGACCAGTGACCAGTGACCAGTGACCAGTGACCAGTGACCAGCGACCAGTGACCAGTGACCAGCGACCAGTGACCAGTGACCAGTGACCAGTGACCAGTGACCAGTGACCTGTGACCAGTGACCAGTGACCAGTGACCAGTGACCAGTGACCAGTGACGAGTGACCTGTGACCAGTGACCAGTGACCAGTGACCAGTGACCTGTGACCAGTGACCAGTGACCAGTGACCAGTGACCAGTGACCAGCGAAAGTGACCAGGGACCAGTGACCAGTGACCAGTGACCAGTGACCAGCGAAATAGACCAGTGACCATTGACCAGTGAGCAGTGACCAGTGACCAGCGACCAGTGACCAGTGACCAGTGACCAGTGACCAGTGACCAGCGACCAGTGACCAGTGACCAGTGACCAGTGACCAGTGACCAGTGACCAGTGACCAGTGACCAGTGACCAGTAACCAGTGACCAGTGACCAATGACCAGCGAAAGTGACCAGTGACAAGTGACCAGTGACAAGTGACCAGTGACCAGTGACCAGTGACCAGTGACCAGTGACCAGTGACAAGCGAAGTCGACCAGGGACCAGTGACCAGTGACCAGTGACCAGTGACCAGTGACCAGTGACCAGCGAAATTGACCAGTGACCATTGACCAGTGACCAGTGACCAGTGACCAGTGACCAGTGACCAGTGACCAGTGACCAGCGACCAGTGACCAGTGACCAGTGACCAGTGACCAGTGACCAGTGACCAGTGACCAGTGACCAGTGACCAGCGAAAGTGACCAGTGACCTGTGAACAGTGACCAGCGAAATTGACCAGTTTCCAGTGACAAGTGATAAGTGACCAGTGACCAGTGACCAGCGAAAGTGACCAGTGAACAGTGACCAGCGAAATTGACCAGTGACCATTGACCAGTGACCAGCGAAAGTGACCAGTGACGAGTGACCAGTGACAAGTGACCAGTGAGAAGCGACCAGTGACCAGTGACCAGTGACCAGCGACCAGTGACCAGTGACCAGTGACCAGTGACGAGTGACCTGTGACCAGTGACCAGTGACCAGTGACCAGTGACCTGTGACCAGTGACCAGTGACCAGTGACCAGTGACCAGTGACCAGCGAAAGTGACCAGGGACCAGTGACCAGTGACCAGTGACCAGTGACCAGCGAAATAGACCAGTGACCATTGACCAGTGAGCAGTGACCAGTGACCAGCGACCAGTGACCAGTGACCAGTGACCAGTGACCAGTGACCAGCGACCAGTGACCAGTGACCAGTGACCAGTGACCAGTGACCAGTGACCAGTGACCAGTGACCAGTAACCAGTGACCAGTGACCAATGACCAGCGAAAGTGACCAGTGACAAGTGACCAGTGACAAGTGACCAGTGACCAGTGACCAGTGACCAGTGACCAGTGACAAGCGAAGTCGACCAGGGACCAGTGACCAGTGACCAGTGACCAGTGACCAGTGACCAGCGAAATTGACCAGTGACCATTGACCAGTGACCAGTGACCAGTGACCAGTGACCAGTGACCAGTGACCAGTGACCAGCGACCAGTGACCAGTGACCAGTGACCAGTGACCAGTGACCAGTGACCAGTGACCAGTGACCAGTGACCAGTGACCAGCGAAAGTGACCAGTGACCTGTGAACAGTGACCAGCGAAATTGACCAGTTTCCAGTGACAAGTGATAAGTGACCAGTGACCAGTGACCAGCGAAAGTGACCAGTGAACAGTGACCAGCGAAATTGACCAGTGACCATTGACCAGTGACCAGCGAAAGTGACCAGTGACGAGTGACCAGTGACAAGTGACCAGTGAGAAGCGACCAGTGACCAGTGACCAGTGACCAGCGAAAGTGACCAGTGACCAGTGAACAGTGACCAGCGAAATTCACCAGTTTCCAGTGACCAGTGATAAGTGACCAGTGACCAGTGACCAGCGAAAGTGACCAGTGAACAGTGACCAGCGAAATTGACCAGTGACCATTGACCAGTGACCAGTGACCAGTGACGAGTGACCTGTGACCAGTGACCAGTGACCAGTGACCAGTGACCTGTGACCAGTGACCAGTGACCAGTGACCAGTGACCAGTGACCAGCGAAAGTGACCAGGGACCAGTGACCAGTGACCAGTGACCAGTGACCAGCGAAATAGACCAGTGACCATTGACCAGTGAGCAGTGACCAGTGACCAGCGACCAGTGACCAGTGACCAGTGACCAGTGACCAGTGACCAGTGACCAGTGACCAGTGACCAGTGACCAGTGACCAGTGACCAGTAACCAGTGACCAGTGACCAATGACCAGCGAAAGTGACCAGTGACAAGTGACCAGTGACAAGTGACCAGTGACCAGTGACCAGTGACCAGTGACCAGTGACAAGCGAAGTCGACCAGGGACCAGTGACCAGTGACCAGTGACCAGTGACCAGTGACCAGCGAAATTGACCAGTGACCATTGACCAGTGACCAGTGACCAGTGACCAGTGACCAGTGACCAGTGACCAGTGACCAGCGACCAGTGACCAGTGACCAGTGACCAGTGACCAGTGACCAGTGACCAGTGACCAGTGACCAGTGACCAGTGACCAGCGAAAGTGACCAGTGACCTGTGAACAGTGACCAGCGAAATTGACCAGTTTCCAGTGACAAGTGATAAGTGACCAGTGACCAGTGACCAGCGAAAGTGACCAGTGAACAGTGACCAGCGAAATTGACCAGTGACCATTGACCAGTGACCAGCGAAAGTGACCAGTGACGAGTGACCAGTGACAAGTGATCAGTGAGAAGCGACCAGTGACCAGTGACCAGTGACCAGCGACCAGTGACCAGTGACCAGTGACCAGTGACGAGTGACCTGTGACCAGTGACCAGTGACCAGTGACCAGTGACCTGTGACCAGTGACCAGTGACCAGTGACCAGTGACCAGTGACCAGCGAAAGTGACCAGGGACCAGTGACCAGTGACCAGTGACCAGTGACCAGCGAAATAGACCAGTGACCATTGACCAGTGAGCAGTGACCAGTGACCAGCGACCAGTGACCAGTGACCAGTGACCAGTGACCAGTGACCAGCGACCAGTGACCAGTGACCAGTGACCAGTGACCAGTGACCAGTGACCAGTGACCAGTAACCAGTGACCAGTGACCAATGACCAGCGAAAGTGACCAGTGACAAGTGACCAGTGACAAGTGACCAGTGACCAGTGACCAGTGACCAGTGACCAGTGACAAGCGAAGTCGACCAGGGACCAGTGACCAGTGACCAGTGACCAGTGACCAGTGACCAGCGAAATTGACCAGTGACCATTGACCAGTGACCAGTGACCAGTGACCAGTGACCAGTGACCAGTGACCAGTGACCAGCGACCAGTGACCAGTGACCAGTGACCAGTGACCAGTGACCAGTGACCAGTGACCAGTGACCAGCGAAAGTGACCAGTGACCTGTGAACAGTGACCAGCGAAATTGACCAGTTTCCAGTGACAAGTGATAAGTGACCAGTGACCAGTGACCAGCGAAAGTGACCAGTGAACAGTGACCAGCGAAATTGACCAGTGACCATTGACCAGTGACCAGCGAAAGTGACCAGTGACGAGTGACCAGTGACAAGTGACCAGTGAGAAGCGACCAGTGACCAGTGACCAGTGACCAGCGAAAGTGACCAGTGACCAGTGAACAGTGACCAGCGAAATTCACCAGTTTCCAGTGACCAGTGATAAGTGACCAGTGACCAGTGACCAGCGAAAGTGACCAGTGAACAGTGACCAGCGAAATTGACCAGTGACCATTGACCAGTGACCAGCGAAAGTGACCAGTGACGAGTGACCAGTGACAAGTGACCAGTGAGAAGTGACCAGTGACCACTGACCAGTGACCAGTGACCAGTGACCAGTGACCAGCGAAAGTGACCAGTGACAAGTGACCAGTGACAAGTGACCAGTGACCAGTGACCAGTGACCAGTGACCAGCGAAAGTGACCAGTGACCATTGACCAGTGACCAGTGACCAGTGACCAGTGACCAGTGACCAGTGACCAGTGACCAGTGACCAGTGACCAGCGACCAGTGACCAGTGACCAGTGACCAGTGACCAGTAACCAGTGACCAGTGACCAGTGACCAGTGACCAGCGAAATCGACCAGGGACCAGTGACCAGTGACCAGTGACCAGTGACCAGCGAAATTGACCAGTGACCATTGACCAGTGACCAGTGACCAGTGACCAGTGACCAGTGACCAGTGACCAGCGACCACTGACCAGTGACCAGTGACCAGTGACCAGTGACGAGTGACCTGTGACCAGTGACCAGTGACCAGTGACCAGTGACCAGTGACCAGTGACCAGTGACCAGTGACGAGTGACCTGTGACCAGTGACCAGTGACCAGCGAAATTGACCATTGACCAGTGACCAGTGACCAGTGACCAGTGACCAGTGACCAGTGACCAGTGACCAGTGACCAGTGACCAGCGACCAGTGACCAGTGACCAGTGACCAGTGACCAGTGACCAATGACCAGTGACCAGTGACCTGTGACCAGCGAAAGTGACCAGTGACCAGTGACCATTGACCAGCGACCAGTGACCAGTGACCAGTGACGAGTGACCAGTGACCAGTGACCAGTGACCAGTGACCAGCGAAAGTGACAAGTGACCAGTGACCAGTGACCAGCGAAAGTGACCAGTGACGAGGGACCAGTGACAAGTGACCAGTGAGAAGTGACCAGTGACCACTGACCAGTGACCAGTGACCAGCGACCAGTGACCAGTGACCCGTGACCAGGGACCAGTGACCAGCGAAAGTGACCAGTGACCAGTGACTAGCCAAATTGAGCAGTGTCCAGTGACCAGTGACCAGTGACCAGTGACCAGTGACCAGTGACCAGTGACCAGTGACCAGTGACCAGTGACCAGTGACCAGGGACCAGTGACCAGTGACCAGTGACCAGTGACCAGGGACCAGTGACCAGTGACCAGTGACCAGTGACCAGTGACCAGTGACCAGTGACCAGCGAAATTGACCAGTGACCAGTGACCAGTGACCAGTGACCAGTGACCAGTGACCAGTGACCAGTGACCAGTGACCAGTGACCAGTGACCAGTGACCAGCGAAATTGACCAGTGACCAGTGACCAGTGACCAGCGAAATTGACCAGTGACCATTGACCAGTGACCAGTGACCAGTGACCAGTGACCAGTGACCAGCGACCAGTGACCAGTGACCAGTGACCAGTGACCAGTGACGAGTGACCTGTGACCAGTGACCAGTGACCAGTGACCAGTGACCAGTGACCAGTGACCAGTGACCAGTGACGAGTGACCAGTGACCAGTGACCAGTGACCAGTGACCAGTGACCAGTGACCAGTGACCAGTGACCAGCGAAAGTGACCAGGGACCAGTGACCAGTGACCAGTGACCAGTGACCAGTGACCAGTGACCAGTGACCATCGAAATTGACCAGTGACCATTGACCAGTGACCAGTGACCAGTGACCAGTGACCAGTGACCAGTGACCAGTGACCAGTGACCAGTGACCAGCGACCAGTGACCAGTGACCAGTGACCAGTGACAAGTGATAAGTGACCAGTGACCAGTGACCAGCGAAAGTGACCAGTGAAAAGTGACCAGCGAAATTGAGCAGTGACCATTGACCAGTGACCAGCGAAAGTGACCAGCGACGAGGGACCAGTGACAAGTGACCAGTGAGAAGTGACCAGTGACCACTGACCAGTGACCAGTGACCAGCGACCAGTGACCAGTGACCCGTGACCAGGGACCAGTGACCAGCGAAAGTGACCAGTGACCAGTGACTAGCCAAATTGAGCAGTGTCCAGTGACCAGTGACCAGTGACCAGTGACCAGTGACCAGTGACCAGTGACCAGGGACCAGTGACCAGTGACCAGTAACCAGTGACCAGTGACCAGTGACCAGTGACCAGCGAAATTGAACAGTGACCAGTGACCAGTGACCAGTGACCAGTGACCAGTGACCAGTGACCAGTGACCAGTGACCAGTGACCAGTGACCAGTGACCAGTGACCAGTGACCAGCGACCAGTGACCAGTGACCAGTGACCAGTGACGAGTGACCTGTGACCAGTGACCAGTGACCAGTGACCAGTGACCAGTGACCAGTGACCAGTGACCAGTGACCAGCGAAAGTGACCAGGGACCAGTGACCAGTGACCAGTGACCAGTGACCAGTGACCAGTGACCAGCGAAATAGACCAGTGACCATTGACCAGTGACCAGTGACCAGTGACCAGTGACCAGTGACCAGCGACCAGTGACCAGTGACCAGTGACCAGTGACCAGTGACCAGCGACCAGTGACCAGTGACCAGCGAAAGTGACCAGTGACCAGTGACCAGTGACCAGTGACCAGCGAAATAGACCAGTGACCATTGACCAGTGACCAGTGACCAGTGACCAGTGACCAGTGACCAGCGACCAGTGACCAGTGACCAGTGACCAGTGACCAGTGACCAGCGACCAGTGACCAGTGACCAGTGACCAGCGACCAGTGACCAGTGACCAGTGACCAGCAACCAGTGACCAGTGACCAGTGACCAGTGACCAGTGACCAGCGACCAGCGAAAGTGACCAGTGAACAGTGACCAGCGAAATTGACCAGTGACCATTGACCAGTGACCAGCGAAAGTGACCAGTGACGAGTGACCAGTGACAAGTGACCAGTGAGAAGCGACCAGTGACCAGTGACCAGTGACCAGCGAAAGTGACCAGTGACCAGTGAACAGTGACCAGCGAAATTCACCAGTTTCCAGTGACCAGTGATAAGTGACCAGTGACCAGTGACCAGCGAAAGTGACCAGTGAACAGTGACCAGCGAAATTGACCAGTGACCATTGACCAGTGACCAGCGAAAGTGACCAGTGACGAGTGACCAGTGACAAGTGACCAGTGAGAAGTGACCAGTGACCACTGACCAGTGACCAGTGACCAGTGACCAGTGACCAGTGACCAGTGACCAGTGACCAGTGACCAGCGACCAGTGACCAGTGACCAGTGACCAGTGACCAGTGACCAGTGACCAGTGACCAGCGAAATTGACCAGTGACCATTGACCAGTGACCAGTGACCAGTGACCAGTGACCAGCGAAATTGACCAGTGACCATTGACCAGTGACCAGTGACCAGTGACCAGTGACCAGCGAAATTGACCAGTGACCATTGACCAGTGACCAGTGACCAGTGACCAGCGAAAGTGCCAGTGACGAGGGACCAGTGACAAGTGACCAGTGAGAAGTGACCAGTGACCACTGACCAGTGACCAGTGACCAGCGACCAGTGACCAGTGACCCGTGACCAGGGACCAGTGACCAGCGAAAGTGACCAGTGACCAGTGACTAGCCAAATTGAGCAGTGACCAGTGACCAGTGACAAGTGACCAGTGACCAGTGACCAGTGACCAGTGACCAGTGACCAGTGACCAGGGACCAGTGACCAGTGAACAGTGACCAGTGACCAGTGACCAGCGAAAGTGACCAGGGACCAGTGACCAGTGACCAGTGACCAGTGACCAGTGACCAGTGACCAGCGAAATTGACCAGTGACCATTGACCAGTGACCAGTGACCAATGACCAGTGACCAGTGTCCAGTGACCAGTGACCAGCGACCAGTGACCAGTGACCAGTGACCAGTGACCAGTAACCAGTGACCAGTGACCAGTGACCAGCGAAATCGACCAGGGACCAGTGACCAGTGACCAGTGACCAGTGACCAGTGACCAGTGACCAGCGAAATTGACCAGTGACCATTGACCAGTGACCAGTGACCAGTGACCAGTGACCAGTGACCAGTGACCAGCGACCAGTGACCAGTGACCAGTGACCAGTGACCAGTGACGAGTGACCTGTGACCAGTGACCAGTGACCAGTGACCAGTGACCAGTGACCAGTGACGAGTGACCTGTGACCAGTGACCAGTGACCAGTGACCAGTGACCAGTGACCAGTGACCAGTGACCAGTGACCAGCGAAAGTGACCAGGGACCAGTGACCAGCGAAATAGACCAGTGACCATTGACCAGTGACCAGTGACCAGTGACCAGCGACCAGTGACCAGTGACCAGTGACCAGTGACCAGTGACCAGCGACCAGTGACCAGTGACCAGTGACCAGTGACCAGTGACCAGTGACCAGTGACCAGTGACCAGTAACCAGTGACCAGTGACCAATGACCAGCGAAAGTGACCAGTGACAAGTGACCAGTGACAAGTGACCAGTGACCAGTGACCAGTGACCAGTGACCAGCGAAAGTGACCAGTGACCAGTGACCAGTGACAAGCGAAGTCGACCAGGGACCAGTGACCAGTGACCAGTGACCAGTGACCAGTGACCAGTGACCAGTGACCAGTGACCAGCGAAATTGACCAGTGACCATTGACCAGTGACCAGTGACCAGTGACCAGTGACCAGTGACCAGTGACCAGTGACCAGCGACCAGTGACCAGTGACCAGTCACCAGTGACCAGCGAAATTGACCAGTGACCATTGACCAGTGACCAGTGACCAGTGACCAGTGACCAGTGACCAGTGACCAGTGACCTGTGACCAGCGAAAGTGACCAGTGACCAGTGACCATTGACCAGCGACCAGTGACCAGTGACCAGTGACGAGTGACCAGTGACCAGTGACCAGTGACCAGTGACCAGCGAAATTGACCAGTGACCATTGACCAGTGACCAGTGACCAGTGACCAGTGACCAGTGACCAGTGACCAGCGACCACTGACCAGTGACCAGTGACCAGTGACCAGTGACGAGTGACCTGTGACCAGTGACCAGTGACCAGTGACCAGTGACCAGTGACCAGTGACCAGTGACGAGTGACCTGTGACCAGTGACCAGTGACCAGTGACCAGTGACCAGCGAAATAGACCAGTGACCATTGACCAGTGACCAGTGACCAGTGACCAGTGACCAGTGACCAGCGACCAGTGACCAGTGACCAGTGACCAGTGACCAGTGACCAGTGACCAGCGAACAGTGACCAGTGACCAGCGAAAGTGACCAGTGACCAGTGACCAGTGACCAGTGACCAGCGAAATAGACCAGTGACCAGTGACCAGTGACCAGTGACCAGGGACCAGTGACCAGTGACCAGTGACCAGTGACCAGGGACCAGTGACCAGTGACCAGTGACCAGTGACCAGTGACCAGTGACCAGTGACCAGCGAAATTGACCAGTGACCAGTGACCAGTGACCAGTGACCAGTGACCAGTGACCAGTGACCAGTGACCAGCGAAATTTACCAGTGACCAGTGACCAGTGACCAGCGAAATTGACCAGTGACCATTGACCAGTGACCAGTGACCAGTGACCAGTGACCAGTGACCAGCGACCAGTGACCAGTGACCAGTGACCAGTGACCAGTAACCAGTGACCAGTGACCAGTGACCAGCGAAATCGACCAGGGACCAGTGACCAGTGACCAGTGACCAGTGACCAGTGACCAGTGACCAGTGACCAGTGACCAGTGACCAGCGAAATTGACCAGTGACCAGTGACCAGTGACCAGTGACCAGTGACCAGTGACCAGTGACCAGTGACCAGTGACCAGTGACCAGCGAAATTTACCAGTGACCAGTGACCAGTGACCAGCGAAATTGACCAGTGACCATTGACCAGTGACCAGTGACCAGTGACCAGTGACCAGTGACCAGCGACCAGTGACCAGTGACCAGTGACCAGTGACCAGTAACCAGTGACCAGTGACCAGCGACCAGTGACCAGTGACCCGTGACCAGGGACCAGTGACCAGCGAAAGTGACCAGTGACCAGTGACTAGCCAAATTGAGCAGTGTCCAGTGACCAGTGACCAGTGACCAGTGACCAGTGACCAGTGACCAGTGACCAGTGACCAGTGACCAGGGACCAGTGACCAGTGACCAGTGACCAGTGACCAGGGACCAGTGACCAGTGACCAGTGACCAGTGACCAGTGACCAGTGACCAGTGACCAGTGACCAGCGAAATTTACCAGTGACCAGTGACCAGTGACCAGCGAAATTGACCAGTGACCATTGACCAGTGACCAGTGACCAGTGACCAGTGACCAGTGACCAGCGACCAGTGACCAGTGACCAGTGACCAGTGACCAGTAACCAGTGACCAGTGACCAGTGACCAGTGACCAGCGAAATCGACCAGGGACCAGTGACCAGTGACCAGTGACCAGTGACCAGTGACCAGCGAAATTGACCAGTGACCATTGACCAGTGACCAGTGACCAGTGACCAGTGACCAGTGACCAGTGACCAGTGACCAGTGACCAGTGACCAGTGACGAGTGACCTGTGACCAGTGACCAGTGACCAGTGACCAGTGACCAGTGACCAGTGACCAGTGACGAGTGACCTGTGACCAGTGACCAGTGACCAGTGACCAGTGACCAGTGACCAGCGAAATTGACCATTGACCATTGACCAGTGACCAGTGACCAGTGACCAGTGACCAGTGACCAGTGACCAGTGACCAGTGACCAGTGACCAGTGACCAGTGACCAGCGACCAGTGACCAGTGACCAGTGACCAGTGACCAGTGACCAGTGACCAGTGACCAGTGACCTGTGACCAGCGAAAGTGACCAGTGACCAGTGACCATTGACCAGCGACCAGTGACCAGTGACCAGTGACGAGTGACCAGTGACCAGTGACCAGTGACCAGTGACCAGCGAAAGTGACAAGTGACCAGTGACCAGTGACCAGCGAAAGTGACCAGTGACGAGGGACCAGTGACAAGTGACCAGTGAGAAGTGACCAGTGACCACTGACCAGTGACCAGTGACCAGCGACCAGTGACCAGTGACCCGTGACCAGGGACCAGTGACCAGCGAAAGTGACCAGTGACCAGTGACTAGCCAAATTGAGCAGTGTCCAGTGACCAGTGACCAGTGACCAGTGACCAGTGACCAGTGACCAGTGACCAGTGACCAGTGACCAGGGACCAGTGACCAGTGACCAGTGACCAGTGACCAGGGACCAGTGACCAGTGACCAGTGACCAGTGACCAGTGACCAGTGACCAGTGACCTGCGAAATTGACCAGTGACCAGTGACCAGTGACCAGTGACCAGTGACCAGTGACCAGTGACCAGTGACCAGCGAAATTTACCAGTGACCAGTGACCAGTGACCAGCGAAATTGACCAGTGACCATTGACCAGTGACCAGTGACCAGTGACCAGTGACCAGTGACCAGCGACCAGTGACCAGTGACCAGTGACCAGTGACCAGTGACGAGTGACCTGTGACCAGTGACCAGTGACCAGTGACCAGTGACCAGTGACCAGTGACCAGTGACCAGTGACCAGTGACCAGTGACCAGTGACCAGTGACCAGTGACCAGTGACCAGTGACCAGTGACCAGTGACCAGCGAAAGTGACCAGGGACCAGTGACCAGTGACCAGTGACCAGTGACCAGTGACCAGTGACCAGTGACCATCGAAATTGACCAGTGACCATTGACCAGTGACCAGTGACCAGTGACCAGTGACCAGTGACCAGTGACCAGCGACCAGTGACCAGTGACCAGTGACCAGTGACAAGTGATAAGTGACCAGTGACCAGTGACCAGCGAAAGTGACCAGTGAAAAGTGACCAGCGAAATTGACCAGTGACCATTGACCAGTGACCAGCGAAAGTGACCAGCGACGAGGGACCAGTGACAAGTGACCAGTGAGAAGTGACCAGTGACCACTGACCAGTGACCAGTGACCAGCGACCAGTGACCAGTGACCCGTGACCAGGGACCAGTGACCAGCGAAAGTGACCAGTGACCAGTGACCAGTGACCAGTGACCAGTGACCAGTGACCAGTGACCAGCGACCAGTGACCAGTGACCAGTGACCAGTGACGAGTGACCTGTGACCAGTGACCAGTGACCAGTGACCAGTGACCAGTGACCAGTGACCAGTGACCAGTGACCAGCGAAAGTGACCAGGGACCAGTGACCAGTGACCAGTGACCAGTGACCAGTGACCAGTGACCAGTGACCAGCGAAATAGACCAGTGACCATTGACCAGTGACCAGTGACCAGTGACCAGTGACCAGTGACCAGCGACCAGTGACCAGTGACCAGTGACCAGCGACCAGTGACCAGTGACCAGCGAAAGTGACCAGTGACCAGTGACCAGTGACCAGCGAAAGTGACCAGTGACCTGTGAACAGTGACCAGCGAAATTGACCAGTTTCCAGTGACAAGTGATAAGTGACCAGTGACCAATGACCAGCGAAAGTGACCAGTGAACAGTGACCAGCGAAATTGACCAGTGACCATTGACCAGTGACCAGCGAAAGTGACCAGTGACGAGTGACCAGTGACAAGTGACCAGTGAGAAGCGACCAGTGACCAGTGACCAGTGACCAGCGAAAGTGACCAGTGACCAGTGAACAGTGACCAGCGAAATTCACCAGTTTCCAGTGACCAGTGATAAGTGACCAGTGACCAGTGACCAGCGAAAGTGACCAGTGAACAGTGACCAGCGAAATTGACCAGTGACCATTGACCAGTGACCAGCGAAAGTGACCAGTGACGAGTGACCAGTGACAAGTGACCAGTGAGAAGTGACCAGTGACCACTGACCAGTGACCAGTGACCAGTGACCAGTGACCAGCGAAAGTGACCAGTGACAAGTGACCAGTGACAAGTGACCAGTGACCAGTGACCAGTGACCAGTGACCAGCGAAAGTGACCAGTGACCATTGACCAGTGACCAGTGACCAGTGACCAGTGACCAGTGACCAGTGACCAGTGACCAGTGACCAGCGACCAGTGACCAGTGACCAGTGACCAGTGACCAGTAACCAGTGACCAGTGACCAGTGACCAGTGACCAGCGAAATCGACCAGGGACCAGTGACCAGTGACCAGTGACCAGTGACCAGCGAAATTGACCAGTGACCATTGACCAGTGACCAGTGACCAGTGACCAGTGACCAGTGACCAGTGACCAGCGACCACTGACCAGTGACCAGTGACCAGTGACCAGTGACGAGTGACCTGTGACCAGTGACCAGTGACCAGTGACCAGTGACCAGTGACCAGTGACCAGTGACCAGCGAAAGTGACCAGGGACCAGTGACCAGTGACCAGTGACCAGTGACCAGTGACCAGTGACCAGTGACCATCGAAATTGACCAGTGACCATTGACCAGTGACCAGTGACCAGTGACCAGTGACCAGTGACCAGTGACCAGCGACCAGTGACCAGTGACCAGTGACCAGTGACAAGTGATAAGTGACCAGTGACCAGTGACCAGCGAAAGTGACCAGTGAAAAGTGACCAGCGAAATTGACCAGTGACCATTGACCAGTGACCAGCGAAAGTGACCAGCGACGAGGGACCAGTGACAAGTGACCAGTGAGAAGTGACCAGTGACCACTGACCAGTGACCAGTGACCAGCGACCAGTGACCAGTGACCCGTGACCAGGGACCAGTGACCAGCGAAAGTGACCAGTGACCAGTGACTAGCCAAATTGAGCAGTGTCCAGTGACCAGTGACCAGTGACCAGTGACCAGTGACCAGTGACCAGTGACCAGTGACCAGGGACCAGTGACCAGTAACCAGTGACCAGTGACCAGGGACCAGTGACCAGTGACCAGTAACCAGTGACCAGTGACCAGTGACCAGTGACCAGCGAAATTGACCAGTGACCAGTGACCAGTGACCAGTGACCAGTGACCAGTGACCAGTGACCAGTGACCAGTGACCAGTGACCAGTGACCAGCGACCAGTGACCAGTGACCAGTGACCAGTGACGAGTGACCTGTGACCAGTGACCAGTGACCAGTGACCAGTGACCAGTGACCAGTGACCAGTGACCAGTGACCAGCGAAAGTGACCAGGGACCAGTGACCAGTGACCAGTGACCAGTGACCAGTGACCAGTGACCAGCGAAATAGACCAGTGACCATTGACCAGTGACCAGTGACCAGTGACCAGTGACCAGTGACCAGCGACCAGTGACCAGTGACCAGTGACCAGCGACCAGTGACCAGTGAGCAGCGAAAGTGACCAGTGACCAGTGACCAGTGACCAGTGACCAGCGAAAGTGACCAGTCACCTGTGAACAGTGACCAGCGAAATTGACCAGTTTCCAGTGACAAGTGATAAGTGACCAGTGACCAGTGACCAGCGAAAGTGACCAGTGAACAGTGACCAGCGAAATTGACCAGTGACCAGTGACCAGTGACCAGTGACCAGTGACCAGTGACCAGTGACCAGTGACGAGTGACCTGTGACCAGTGACCAGTGACCAGTGACCAGTGACCAGCGAAATTGACCATTGACCATTGACCAGTGACCAGTGACCAGTGACCAGTGACCAGTGACCAGCGACCAGTGACCAGTGACCAGTGACCAGTGACCAGTGACCAGTGACCAGCGAAATTTACCAGTGACCAGTGACCAGTGACCAGCGAAATTGACCAGTGACCATTGACCAGTGACCAGTGACCAGTGACCAGTGACCAGTGACCAGCGACCAGTGACCAGTGACCAGTGACCAGTGACCAGTGACGAGTGACCTGTGACCAGTGACCAGTGACCAGTGACCAGTGACCAGTGACCAGTGACCAGTGACCAGTGACCAGTGACCAGTGACCAGTGACCAGTGACCAGTGACCAGTGACCAGCGAAAGTGACCAGGGACCAGTGACCAGTGACCAGTGACCAGTGACCAGTGACCAGTGACCAGTGACCATCGAAATTGACCAGTGACCATTGACCAGTGACCAGTGACCAGTGACCAGTGACCAGTGACCAGTGACCAGCGACCAGTGACCAGTGACCAGTGACCAGTGACAAGTGATAAGTGACCAGTGACCAGTGACCAGCGAAAGTGACCAGTGAAAAGTGACCAGCGAAATTGACCAGTGACCATTGACCAGTGACCAGCGAAAGTGACCAGCGACGAGGGACCAGTGACAAGTGACCAGTGAGAAGTGACCAGTGACCACTGACCAGTGACCAGTGACCAGCGACCAGTGACCAGTGACCCGTGACCAGGGACCAGTGACCAGCGAAAGTGACCAGTGACCAGTGACTAGCCAAATTGAGCAGTGTCCAGTGACCAGTGACCAGTGACCAGTGACCAGTGACCAGTGACCAGTGACCAGTTACCAGGGACCAGTGACCAGTGACCAGTGACCAGTGACCAGGGACCAGTGACCAGTGACCAGTAACCAGTGACCACTGACCAGTGACCAGTGACCAGCGAAATTGACCAGTGACCAGTGACCAGCGAAAGTGACCAGTGACCAGTGACCAGTGACCAGTGACCAGCGAAATAGACCAGTGACCATTGACCAGTGACCAGTGACCAGTGACCAGTGACCAGTGACCAGCGACCAGTGACCAGTGACCAGTGACCAGTGACCAGTGACCAGCGACCAGTGACCAGTGACCAGTGACCAGTGACCAGTGACCAGTAACCAGTGACCAGTGACCAGTGACCAGTGACCAGTGACCAGTGACCAGTGACCAGCGAAAGTGACCAGTGACCAGTGACCAGTGACAAGCGAAGTCGACCAGGGACCAGTGACCAGTGACCAGTGACCAGTGACCAGTGACCAGTGACCAGTGACCAGTGACCAGCGAAATTGACCAGTGACCATTGACCAGTGACCAGTGACCAGTGACCAGCGACCAGTGACCAGTGACCAGTGACCAGTGACCAGTGACCAGTGACCAGTAACCAGTGACCAGTGACCAGTGACCAGTGACCAGTGACCAGTAACCAGTGACCAGTGACCAGTGACCAGCGAAATCGACCAGGGACCAGTGACCAGTGACCAGTGACCAGCGAAATTGACCAGTGACCATTGACCAGTGACCAGTGACCAGTGACCAGTGACCAGTGACCAGCGACCAGTGACCAGTGACCAGTGACCAGTGACCAGTGACGAGTGACCTGTGACCAGTGACCAGTGACCAGTGACCAGTGACCAGTGACCAGTGACCAGTGACCAGTGACGAGTGACCTGTGACCAGTGACCAGTGACCAGTGACCAGTGACCAGTGACCAGCGAAAGTGACCAGGGACCAGTGACCAGTGACCAGTGACCAGTGACCAGTGACCAGTGACCAGTGACCAGTGACCAGTGACCATCGAAATTGACCAGTGACCATTGACCAGTGACCAGTGACCAGTGACCAGTGACCAGTGACCAGTGACCAGTGACCAGCGACCAGTGACCAGTGACCAGTGACCAGTGACCAGTGACGAGTGACCTGTGACAAGTGACCAGTGACCAGCGACCAGTGACCAGTGACCAGTGACCAGTGACCAGTGACCAGCGACCAGTGACCAGTGTCCAGTGACCAGTGACCAGTGACCAGTGACCAGTGACCAGTAACCAGTGACCAGTGACCAGTGACCAGTGACCAGTGACCAGCGACCAGTGACCAGTGACCAGTGACCAGTGACCAGTGACCAGTGACCAGTGACCAGTGACCAGTGACCAGTGACCAGCGAAAGTGACCAGTGACCAGTGACCAGTGACAAGCGAAGTCGACCAGGGACCAGTGACCAGTGACCAGTGACCAGTGACCAGTGACCAGTGACCAGTGACCAGTGACCAGCGAAATTGACCAGTGACCATTGACCAGTGACCAGTGACCAGTGACCAGCGACCAGTGACCAGTGACCAGTGACCAGTGACCAGTGACCAGTGACCAGTGACCAGTGACCAGTGACCAGTGACCAGTGACCAGTGACCAGTAACCAGTGACCAGTGACCAGGGACCAGTGACCAGTGACCAGTGACCAGTGACCAGTGACCAGCGAAATTGACCAGTGACCATTGACCAGTGACCAGTGACCAGGGACCAGTGACCAGTGACCAGTGACCAGTGACCAGTGACCAGTGACCAGTGACCAGTGACCAGTGACCAGCGAAATTGACCAGTGACCATTGACCAGTGACCAGTGACCAGTGACCAGTGACCAGTGTCCAGTGACCAGTGACCAGCGACCAGTGACGAAGTGACCAGTAACCAGTGACCAGTAACCAGTGACCAGTGACCAGTGACCAGCGAAATCGACCAGGGACCAGTGACCAGTGACCAGTGACCAGTGACCAGTGACCAGTGACCAGCGAAATTGACCAGTGACCATTGACCAGTGACCAGTGACCAGTGACCAGTGACCAGTGACCAGTGACCAGCGACCAGTGACCAGTGACCAGTGACCAGTGACCAGTGACGAGTGACCTGTGACCAGTGACCAGTGACCAGTGACCAGTGACCAGTGACCAGTGACCAGTGACCAGTGACCAGTGACCAGTGACCAGTGACCAGTGACCAGTGACCAGTGACCAGCGAAAGTGACCAGGGACCAGTGACCAGTGACCAGTGACCAGTGACCAGCGAAATAGACCAGTGACCATTGACCAGTGACCAGTGACCAGTGACCAGCGACCAGTGACCAGTGACCAGTGACCAGTGACCAGTGACCAGCGACCAGTGACCAGTGACCAGTGACCAGTGACCAGTGACCAGTGACCAGTGACCAGTGACCAGCGAAATTGACCAGTGACCATTGACCAGTGACCAGTGACCAGTGACCAGTGACCAGTGTCCAGTGACCAGTGACCAGCGACCAGTGACGAAGTGACCAGTAACCAGTGGCCAGTAACCAGTGACCAGTGACCAGTGACCAGCGAAATCGACCAGGGACCAGTGACCAGTGACCAGTGACCAGTGACCAGTGACCAGTGACCAGCGAAATTGACCAGTGACCATTGACCAGTGACCAGTGACCAGTGACCAGTGACCAGTGACCAGTGACCAGCGACCAGTGACCAGTGACCAGTGACCAGTGACCAGTGACGAGTGACCTGTGACCAGTGACCAGTGACCAGTGACCAGTGACCAGTGACCAGTGACCAGTGACCATCGAAATTGACCAGTGACCATTGACCAGTGACCAGTGACCAGTGACCAGTGACCAGTGACCAGTGACCAGTGACCAGCGACCAGTGACCAGCGACCAGTGACCAGTGACCAGTGACCAGTGACAAGTGATAAGTGACCAGTGACCAGTGACCAGCGAAAGTGACCAGTGAAAAGTGACCAGCGAAATTGACCAGTGACCATTGACCAGTGACCAGCGAAAGTGACCAGCGACGAGGGACCAGTGACAAGTGACCAGTGAGAAGTGACCAGTGACCACTGACCAGTGACCAGTGACCAGCGACCAGTGACCAGTGACCCGTGACCAGGGACCAGTGACCAGCGAAAGTGACCAGTGACCAGTGACTAGCCAAATTGAGCAGTGTCCAGTGACCAGTGACCAGTGACCAGTGACCAGTGACCAGTGACCAGTGACCAGTTACCAGGGACCAGTGACCAGTGACCAGTGACCAGTGACCAGGGACCAGTGACCAGTGACCAGTAACCAGTGACCACTGACCAGTGACCAGTGACCAGCGAAATTGACCAGTGACCAGTGACCAGCGAAAGTGACCAGTGACCAGTGACCAGTGACCAGTGACCAGCGAAATAGACCAGTGACCATTGACCAGTGACCAGTGACCAGTGACCAGTGACCAGTGACCAGCGACCAGTGACCAGTGACCAGTGACCAGTGACCAGTGACCAGCGACCAGTGACCAGTGACCAGTGACCAGTGACCAGTGACCAGTAACCAGTGACCAGTGACCAGTGACCAGTGACCAGTGACCAGTGACCAGTGACCAGCGAAAGTGACCAGTGACCAGTGACCAGTGACAAGCGAAGTCGACCAGGGACCAGTGACCAGTGACCAGTGACCAGTGACCAGTGACCAGTGACCAGTGACCAGTGACCAGCGAAATTGACCAGTGACCATTGACCAGTGACCAGTGACCAGTGACCAGCGACCAGTGACCAGTGACCAGTGACCAGTGACCAGTGACCAGTGACCAGTAACCAGTGACCAGTGACCAGTGACCAGTGACCAGTGACCAGTAACCAGTGACCAGTGACCAGTGACCAGCGAAATCGACCAGGGACCAGTGACCAGTGACCAGTGACCAGCGAAATTGACCAGTGACCATTGACCAGTGACCAGTGACCAGTGACCAGTGACCAGTGACCAGCGACCAGTGACCAGTGACCAGTGACCAGTGACCAGTGACGAGTGACCTGTGACCAGTGACCAGTGACCAGTGACCAGTGACCAGTGACCAGTGACCAGTGACCAGTGACCAGTGACGAGTGACCTGTGACCAGTGACCAGTGACCAGTGACCAGTGACCAGTGACCAGTGACCAGTGACCAGCGAAAGTGACCACGGACCAGTGACCAGTGACCAGTGACCAGTGACCAGTGACCAGTGACCAGTGACCATCGAAATTGACCAGTGACCATTGACCAGTGACCAGTGACCAGTGACCAGTGACCAGTGACCAGTGACCAGTGACCAGCGACCAGTGACCAGTGACCAGTGACCAGTGACCAGTGACGAGTGACCTGTGACAAGTGACCAGTGACCAGCGACCAGTGACCAGTGACCAGTGACCAGTGACCAGTGACCAGCGACCAGTGACCAGTGTCCAGTGACCAGTGACCAGTGACCAGTGACCAGTGACCAGTAACCAGTGACCAGTGACCAGTGACCAGTGACCAGTGACCAGCGACCAGTGACCAGTGACCAGTGACCAGTGACCAGTGACCAGTGACCAGTGACCAGTGACCAGTGACCAGTGACCAGCGAAAGTGACCAGTGACCAGTGACCAGTGACAAGCGAAGTCGACCAGGGACCAGTGACCAGTGACCAGTGACCAGTGACCAGTGACCAGTGACCAGTGACCAGTGACCAGCGAAATTGACCAGTGACCATTGACCAGTGACCAGTGACCAGTGACCAGCGACCAGTGACCAGTGACCAGTGACCAGTGACCAGTGACCAGTGACCAGTGACCAGTGACCAGTGACCAGTGACCAGTGACCAGTGACCAGTGACCAGTAACCAGTGACCAGTGACCAGGGACCAGTGACCAGTGACCAGTGACCAGTGACCAGTGACCAGCGAAATTGACCAGTGACCATTGACCAGTGACCAGTGACCAGGGACCAGTGACCAGTGACCAGTGACCAGTGACCAGTGACCAGTGACCAGTGACCAGTGACCAGTGACCAGCGAAATTGACCAGTGACCATTGACCAGTGACCAGTGACCAGTGACCAGTGACCAGTGTCCAGTGACCAGTGACCAGCGACCAGTGACGAAGTGACCAGTAACCAGTGACCAGTAACCAGTGACCAGTGACCAGTGACCAGCGAAATCGACCAGGGACCAGTGACCAGTGACCAGTGACCAGTGACCAGTGACCAGTGACCAGCGAAATTGACCAGTGACCATTGACCAGTGACCAGTGACCAGTGACCAGTGACCAGTGACCAGTGACCAGCGACCAGTGACCAGTGACCAGTGACCAGTGACCAGTGACGAGTGACCTGTGACCAGTGACCAGTGACCAGTGACCAGTGACCAGTGACCAGTGACGAGTGACCTGTGACCAGTGACCAGTGACCAGTGACCAGTGACCAGTGACCAGTGACCAGTGACCAGTGACCAGTGACCAGTGACCAGTGACCAGCGAAAGTGACCAGGGACCAGTGACCAGTGACCAGTGACCAGTGACCAGCGAAATAGACCAGTGACCATTGACCAGTGACCAGTGACCAGTGACCAGCGACCAGTGACCAGTGACCAGTGACCAGTGACCAGTGACCAGCGACCAGTGACCAGTGACCAGTGACCAGTGACCAGTGACCAGTGACCAGTGACCAGTGACCAGTAACCAGTGACCAGTGACCAATGACCAGCGAAAGTGACCAGTGACAAGTGACCAGTGACAAGTGACCAGTGACCAGTGACCAGTGACCAGTGACCAGCGAAAGTGACCAGTGACCAGTGACCAGTGACAAGCGAAGTCGACCAGGGACCAGTGACCAGTGACCAGTGACCAGTGACCAGTGACCAGTGACCAGTGACCAGTGACCAGCGAAATTGACCAGTGACCATTGACCAGTGACCAGTGACCAGTGACCAGTGACCAGTGACCAGTGACCAGTGACCAGCGACCAGTGACCAGTGACCAGTGACCAGTGACCAGTGACCAGTGACCAGTCACCAGTGACCAGCGAAATTGACCAGTGACCATTGACCAGTGACCAGTGACCAGTGACCAGTGACCAGTGACCAGTGACCTGTGACCAGCGAAAGTGACCAGTGACCAGTGACCATTGACCAGCGACCAGTGACCAGTGACCAGTGACGAGTGACCAGTGACCAGTGACCAGTGACCAGTGACCAGCGAAAGTGACAAGTGACCAGTGACCAGTGACCAGTGACCAGTGACCAGTGACCAGTGACCAGTGACCAGTGACCAGCGAAAGTGACCAGTGACCAGTGAACAGTGACCAGCGAAATTCACCAGTTTCCAGTGACCAGTGATAAGTGACCAGTGACCAGTGACCAGCGAAAGTGACCAGTGAACAGTGACCAGCGAAATTGACCAGTGACCATTGACCAGTGACCAGCGAAAGTGACCAGTGACGAGTGACCAGTGACAAGTGACCAGTGAGAAGTGACCAGTGACCAGCGACCAGTGACCAGTGACCAGTGACCAGTGACCAGTAACCAGTGACCAGTGACCAGTGACCAGCGAAAGTGACCAGTGACAAGTGACCAGTGACCAGTAACCAGTGACCAGTGACCAGTGACCAGCGAAATCGACCAGGGACCAGTGACCAGTGACCAGTGACCAGCGAAATTGACCAGTGACCATTGACCAGTGACCAGTGACCAGTGACCAGTGACCAGTGACCAGTGACCAGTGACCAGTGACCAGCGAAATTGACCAGTGACCATTGACCAGTGACCAGTGACCAGTGACCAGCGACCAGTGACCAGTGACCAGTGACCAGTGACCAGTGACCAGTGACCAGTGACCAGTAACCAGTGACCAGTGACCAGTGACCAGTGACCAGTGACCAGTAACCAGTGACCAGTGACCAGTGACCAGCGAAATCGACCAGGGACCAGTGACCAGTGACCAGTGACCAGTGACCAGTGACCAGCGAAATTGACCAGTGACCATTGACCAGTGACCAGTGACCAGTGACCAGTGACCAGTGACCAGCGACCAGTGACCAGTGACCAGTGACCAGTGACCAGTGACGAGTGACCTGTGACCAGTGACCAGTGACCAGTGACCAGTGACCAGTGACCAGCGACCAGTGACCAGTGACCAGTGACCAGTGACCAGTGACCTGTGTCCAGCGAAAGTGACCAGTGACCAGTGACCATTGACCAGCGACCAGTGACCAGTGACCAGTGACGAGTGACCAGTGACCAGTGACCAGTGACCAGTGACCAGCGAAAGTGACAAGTGACCAGTGACCAGTGACCAGTGACCAGCGAAAGTGACCAGTGACCTGTGAACAGTGACCAGCGAAATTGACCAGTTTCCAGTGACAAGTGATAAGTGACCAGTGACCAGTGACCAGCGAAAGTGACCAGTGAAAAGTGACCAGCGAAATTGACCAGTGACCATTGACCAGTGACCAGCGAAAGTGACCAGTGACGAGGGACCAGTGACAAGTGACCAGTGAGAAGTGACCAGTGACCACTGACCAGTGACCAGTGACCAGCGACCAGTGACCAGTGACCAGTGACCAGTGACCAGCGACCAGTGACCTGTGTCCAGCGAAAGTGACCAGTGACCAGTGACCATTGACCAGCGACCAGTGACCAGTGACCAGTGACGAGTGACCAGTGACCAGTGACCAGCGAAATCGACCAGGGACCAGTGACCAGTGACCAGTGACCAGTGACCAGCGAAAGTGACAAGTGACCAGTGACCAGTGACCAGTGACCAGCGAAAGTGACCAGTGACCTGTGAACAGTGACCAGCGAAATTGACCAGTTTCCAGTGACAAGTGATAAGTGACCAGTGACCAGTGACCAGCGAAAGTGACCAGTGAAAAGTGACCAGCGAAATTGACCAGTGACCATTGACCAGTGACCAGCGAAAGTGACCAGTGACGAGGGACCAGTGACAAGTGACCAGTGAGAAGTGACCAGTGACCACTGACCAGTGACCAGTGACCAGCGACCAGTGACCAGTGACCCGTGACCAGGGACCAGTGACCAGCGAAAGTGACCAGTGACCAGTGACTAGCCAAATTGAGCAGTGTCCAGTGACCAGTGACCAGTGACCAGTGACCAGTGACCAGTGACCAGTGACCAGTGACCAGTGACCAGGGACCAGTGACCAGTGACCAGTGACCAGTGACCAGTGACCAGTGACCAGTGACCAGTGACCAGCGACCAGTGACCAGTGACCAGTGACCAGTGACCAGTGACGAGTGACCTGTGACCAGTGACCAGTGACCAGTGACCAGTGACCAGTGACCAGTGACGAGTGACCTGTGACCAGTGACCAGTGACCAGTGACCAGTGACCAGTGACCAGTGACCAGTGACCAGTGACCAGTGACCAGCGAAAGAGACCAGGGACCAGTGACCAGTGACCAGTGACCAGTGACCAGCGAAATAGACCAGTGACCATTGACCAGTGACCAGTGACCAGTGACCAGCGACCAGTGACCAGTGACCAGTGACCAGTGACCAGTGACCAGCGACCAGTGACCAGTGACCAGTGACCAGTGACCAGTGACCAGTGACCAGTGACCAGTGACCAGTGACCAGTAACCAGTGACCAGTGACCAATGACCAGCGAAAGTGACCAGTGACAAGTGACCAGTGACAAGTGACCAGTGACCAGTGACCAGTGACCAGTGACCAGCGAAAGTGACCAGTGACCAGTGACCAGTGACAAGCGAAGTCGACCAGGGACCAGTGACCAGTGACCAGTGACCAGTGACCAGTGACCAGTGACCAGTGACCAGCGAAATTGACCAGTGACCATTGACCAGTGACCAGTGACCAGTGACCAGTGACCAGTGACCAGTGACCAGTGACCAGCGACCAGTGACCAGTGACCAGTGACCAGTGACCAGTGACCAGTGACCAGTCACCAGTGACCAGCGAAATTGACCAGTGACCATTGACCAGTGACCAGTGACCAGTGACCAGTGACCAGTGACCAGTGACCTGTGACCAGCGAAAGTGACCAGTGACCAGTGACCATTGACCAGCGACCAGTGACCAGTGACCAGTGACGAGTGACCAGTGACCAGTGACCAGTGACCAGTGACCAGCGAAACTGACAAGTGACCAGTGACCAGTGACCAGTGACCAGTGACCAGTGACCAGCGAAAGTGACCAGTGACCTGTGAACAGTGACCAGCGAAATTGACCAGTTTCCAGTGACAAGTGATAAGTGACCAGTGACCAGTGACCAGCGAAAGTGACCAGTGAACAGTGACCAGCGAAATTGACCAGTGACCATTGACCAGTGACCAGCGAAAGTGACCAGTGACGAGTGACCAGTGACAAGTGACCAGTGAGAAGTGACCAGTGACCACTGACCAGTGACCAGTGACCAGTGACCAGTGACCAGCGAAAGTGACCAGTGACAAGTGACCAGTGACAAGTGACCAGTGACCAGTGACCAGTGACCAGTGACCAGCGAAAGTGACCAGTGACCATTGACCAGTGACCAGTGACCAGTGACCAGTGACCAGTGACCAGCGACCAGTGACCAGTGACCAGTGACCAGTGACCAGTAACCAGTGACCAGTGACCAGTGACCAGTGACCAGCGAAATCGACCAGGGACCAGTGACCAGTGACCAGTGACCAGTGACCAGCGAAATTGACCAGTGACCATTGACCAGTGACCAGTGACCAGTGACCAGTGACCAGTGACCAGCGACCACTGACCAGTGACCAGTGACCAGTGACCAGTGACGAGTGACCTGTGACCAGTGACCAGTGACCAGTGACCAGTGACCAGTGACCAGTGACCAGTGACGAGTGACCTGTGACCAGTGACCAGTGACCAGTGACCAGTGACCAGCGAAATTGACCATTGACCATTGACCAGTGACCAGTGACCAGTGACCAGTGACCAGTGACCAGTGACCAGTGACCAGTGACCAGTGACCAGCGACCAGTGACCAGTGACCAGTGACCAGTGACCAGTGACCAGTGACCAGTGACCAGTGACCTGTGACCAGCGAAAGTGACCAGTGACCAGTGACCATTGACCAGCGACCAGTGACCAGTGACCAGTGACGAGTGACCAGTGACCAGTGACCAGTGACCAGTGACCAGCGAAAGTGACAAGTGACCAGTGACCAGTGACCAGCGAAAGTGACCAGTGACGAGGGACCAGTGACAAGTGACCAGTGAGAAGTGACCAGTGACCACTGACCAGTGACCAGTGACCAGCGACCAGTGACCAGTGACCCGTGACCAGGGACCAGTGACCAGTGACTAGCCAAATTGAGCAGTGTCCAGTGACCAGTGACCAGTGACCAGTGACCAGTGACCAGTGACCAGGGACCAGTGACCAGTGACCAGTGACCAGTGACCAGGGACCAGTGACCAGTGACCAGTGACCAGTGACCAGTGACCAGTGACCAGTGACCAGCGAAATTGACCAGTGACCAGTGACCAGTGACCAGTGACCAGTGACCAGTGACCAGTGACCAGCGAAATTTACCAGTGACCAGTGACCAGTGACCAGCGAAATTGACCAGTGACCATTGACCAGTGACCAGTGACCAGCGAAATTGACCAGTGACCATTGACCAGTGACCAGTGACCAGTGACCAGTGACCAGTGACCAGTGACCAGCGAAATTGACCAGTGACCATTGACCAGTGACCAGTGACCAGTGACCAGTGACCAGTGACCAGTGACCAGTAACCAGTGACCAGTGACCAGTGACCAGTGACCAGCGAAATCGACCAGGGACCAGTGACCAGTGACCAGTGACCAGTGACCAGCGAAATTGACCAGTGACCATTGACCAGTGACCAGTGACCAGTGACCAGTGACCAGTGACCAGCGACCACTGACCAGTGACCAGTGACCAGTGACCAGTGACGAGTGACCTGTGACCAGTGACCAGTGACCAGTGACCAGTGACCAGTGACCAGTGACCAGTGACGAGTGACCTGTGACCAGTGACCAGTGACCAGTGACCAGTGACCAGCGAAATTGACCATTGACCATTGACCAGTGACCAGTGACCAGTGACCAGTGACCAGTGACCAGTGACCAGTGACCAGTGACCAGTGACCAGCGACCAGTGACCAGTGACCAGTGACCAGTGACCAGTGACCAGTGACCAGTGACCAGTGACCTGTGACCAGCGAAAGTGACCAGTGACCAGTGACCATTGACCAGCGACCAGTGACCAGTGACCAGTGACGAGTGACCAGTGACCAGTGACCAGTGACCAGTGACCAGCGAAAGTGACAAGTGACCAGTGACCAGTGACCAGCGAAAGTGACCAGTGACGAGGGACCAGTGACAAGTGACCAGTGAGAAGTGACCAGTGACCACTGACCAGTGACCAGTGACCAGCGACCAGTGACCAGTGACCCGTGACCAGGGACCAGTGACCAGCGAAAGTGACCAGTGACCAGTGACTAGCCAAATTGAGCAGTGTCCAGTGACCAGTGACCAGTGACCAGTGACCAGTGACCAGTGACCAGGGACCAGTGACCAGTGACCAGTGACCAGTGACCAGGGACCAGTGACCAGTGACCAGTGACCAGTGACCAGTGACCAGTGACCAGTGACCAGCGAAATTGACCAGTGACCAGTGACCAGTGACCAGTGACCAGTGACCAGTGACCAGTGACCAGTGACCAGCGAAATTTACCAGTGACCAGTGACCAGTGACCAGCGAAATTGACCAGTGACCATTGACCAGTGACCAGTGACCAGCGAAATTGACCAGTGACCATTGACCAGTGACCAGTGACCAGTGACCAGTGACCAGTGACCAGTGACCAGCGAAATTGACCAGTGACCATTGACCAGTGACCAGTGACCAGTGACCAGCGACCAGTGACCAGTGACCAGTGACCAGTGACCAGTGACCAGTGACCAGTGACCAGTAACCAGTGACCAGTGACCAGTGACCAGTGACCAGTGACCAGTAACCAGTGACCAGTGACCAGTGACCAGCGAAATCGACCAGGGACCAGTGACCAGTGACCAGTGACCAGTGACCAGTGACCAGCGAAATTGACCAGTGACCATTGACCAGTGACCAGTGACCAGTGACCAGTGACCAGTGACCAGCGACCAGTGACCAGTGACCAGTGACCAGTGACCAGTCACCAGTGACCAGCGAAATTGACCAGTGACCATTGACCAGTGACCAGTGACCAGTGACCAGTGACCAGTGACCAGTGACCTGTGACCAGCGAAAGTGACCAGTGACCAGTGACCATTGACCAGCGACCAGTGACCAGTGACCAGTGACGAGTGACCAGTGACCAGTGACCAGTGACCAGTGACCAGCGAAAGTGACAAGTGACCAGTGACCAGTGACCAGTGACCAGTGACCAGTGACCAGTGACCAGTGACCAGCGAAAGTGACCAGTGACCAGTGAACAGTGACCAGCGAAATTCACCAGTTTCCAGTGACCAGTGATAAGTGACCAGTGACCAGTGACCAGCGAAAGTGACCAGTGAACAGTGACCAGCGAAATTGACCAGTGACCATTGACCAGTGACCAGCGAAAGTGACCAGTGACGAGTGACCAGTGACAAGTGACCAGTGAGAAGTGACCAGTGACCAGCGACCAGTGACCAGTGACCAGTGACCAGTGACCAGTAACCAGTGACCAGTGACCAGTGACCAGCGAAAGTGACCAGTGACAAGTGACCAGTGACCAGTAACCAGTGACCAGTGACCAGTGACCAGCGAAATCGACCAGGGACCAGTGACCAGTGACCAGTGACCAGCGAAATTGACCAGTGACCATTGACCAGTGACCAGTGACCAGTGACCAGTGACCAGTGACCAGTGACCAGCGAAATTGACCAGTGACCATTGACCAGTGACCAGTGACCAGTGACCAGCGACCAGTGACCAGTGACCAGTGACCAGTGACCAGTGACCAGTGACCAGTGACCAGTAACCAGTGACCAGTGACCAGTGACCAGTGACCAGTGACCAGTAACCAGTGACCAGTGACCAGTGACCAGCGAAATCGACCAGGGACCAGTGACCAGTGACCAGTGACCAGTGACCAGTGACCAGCGAAATTGACCAGTGACCATTGACCAGTGACCAGTGACCAGTGACCAGTGACCAGTGACCAGCGACCAGTGACCAGTGACCAGTGACCAGTGACCAGTGACGAGTGACCTGTGACCAGTGACCAGTGACCAGTGACCAGTGACCAGTGACCAGCGACCAGTGACCAGTGACCAGTGACCAGTGACCAGTGACCTGTGTCCAGCGAAAGTGACCAGTGACCAGTGACCATTGACCAGCGACCAGTGACCAGTGACCAGTGACGAGTGACCAGTGACCAGTGACCAGTGACCAGTGACCAGTGACCAGCGAAAGTGACCAGTGACCTGTGAACAGTGACCAGCGAAATTGACCAGTTTCCAGTGACAAGTGATAAGTGACCAGTGACCAGTGACCAGCGAAAGTGACCAGTGAAAAGTGACCAGCGAAATTGACCAGTGACCATTGACCAGTGACCAGCGAAAGTGACCAGTGACGAGGGACCAGTGACAAGTGACCAGTGAGAAGTGACCAGTGACCACTGACCAGTGACCAGTGACCAGCGACCAGTGACCAGTGACCAGTGACCAGTGACCAGCGACCAGTGACCTGTGTCCAGCGAAAGTGACCAGTGACCAGTGACCATTGACCAGCGACCAGTGACCAGTGACCAGTGACGAGTGACCAGTGACCAGTGACCAGCGAAATCGACCAGGGACCAGTGACCAGTGACCAGTGACCAGTGACCAGCGAAAGTGACAAGTGACCAGTGACCAGTGACCAGTGACCAGCGAAAGTGACCAGTGACCTGTGAACAGTGACCAGCGAAATTGACCAGTTTCCAGTGACAAGTGATAAGTGACCAGTGACCAGTGACCAGCGAAAGTGACCAGTGAAAAGTGACCAGCGAAATTGACCAGTGACCATTGACCAGTGACCAGCGAAAGTGACCAGTGACGAGGGACCAGTGACAAGTGACCAGTGAGAAGTGACCAGTGACCACTGACCAGTGACCAGTGACCAGCGACCAGTGACCAGTGACCCGTGACCAGGGACCAGTGACCAGCGAAAGTGACCAGTGACCAGTGACTAGCCAAATTGAGCAGTGTCCAGTGACCAGTGACCAGTGACCAGTGACCAGTGACCAGTGACCAGTGACCAGTGACCAGTGACCAGGGACCAGTGACCAGTGACCAGTGACCAGTGACCAGTGACCAGTGACCAGTGACCAGTGACCAGCGACCAGTGACCAGTGACCAGTGACCAGTGACCAGTGACGAGTGACCTGTGACCAGTGACCAGTGACCAGTGACCAGTGACCAGTGACCAGTGACGAGTGACCTGTGACCAGTGACCAGTGACCAGTGACCAGTGACCAGTGACCAGTGACCAGTGACCAGTGACCAGTGACCAGCGAAAGAGACCAGGGACCAGTGACCAGTGACCAGTGACCAGTGACCAGCGAAATAGACCAGTGACCATTGACCAGTGACCAGTGACCAGTGACCAGCGACCAGTGACCAGTGACCAGTGACCAGTGACCAGTGACCAGCGACCAGTGACCAGTGACCAGTGACCAGTGACCAGTGACCAGTGACCAGTGACCAGTGACCAGTGACCAGTGACCAGTGACCAGTAACCAGTGACCAGTGACCAATGACCAGCGAAAGTGACCAGTGACAAGTGACCAGTGACAAGTGACCAGTGACCAGTGACCAGTGACCAGTGACCAGCGAAAGTGACCAGTGACCAGTGACCAGTGACAAGCGAAGTCGACCAGGGACCGGTGACCAGTGACCAGTGACCAGTGACCAGTGACCAGTGACCAGTGACCAGTGACCAGTGACCAGCGAAATTGACCAGTGTCCATTGACCAGTGACCAGTGACCAGTGACCAGTGACCAGTGACCAGTGACCAGTGACCAGCGACCAGTGACCAGTGACCAGTGACCAGTGACCAGTGACCAGTGACCAGTCACCAGTGACCAGCGAAATTGACCAGTGACCATTGACCAGTGACCAGTGACCAGTGACCAGTGACCAGTGACCAGTGACCAGTGACCTGTGACCAGCGAAAGTGACCAGTGACCAGTGACCATTGACCAGCGACCAGTGACCAGTGACCAGTGACGAGTGACCAGTGACCAGTGACCAGTGACCAGTGACCAGCGAAACTGACAAGTGACCAGTGACCAGTGACCAGTGACCAGTGACCAGTGACCAGCGAAAGTGACCAGTGACCTGTGAACAGTGACCAGCGAAATTGACCAGTTTCCAGTGACAAGTGATAAGTGACCAGTGACCAGTGACCAGCGAAAGTGACCAGTGAACAGTGACCAGCGAAATTGACCAGTGACCATTGACCAGTGACCAGCGAAAGTGACCAGTGACGAGTGACCAGTGACAAGTGACCAGTGAGAAGTGACCAGTGACCACTGACCAGTGACCAGTGACCAGTGACCAGTGACCAGCGAAAGTGACCAGTGACAAGTGACCAGTGACAAGTGACCAGTGACCAGTGACCAGTGACCAGTGACCAGCGAAAGTGACCAGTGACCATTGACCAGTGACCAGTGACCAGTGACCAGTGACCAGTGACCAGTGACCAGTGACCAGTGACCAGCGACCAGTGACCAGTGACCAGTGACCAGTGACCAGTAACCAGTGACCAGTGACCAGTGACCAGTGACCAGCGAAATCGACCAGGGACCAGTGACCAGTGACCAGTGACCAGTGACCAGCGAAATTGACCAGTGACCATTGACCAGTGACCAGTGACCAGTGACCAGTGACCAGTGACCAGCGACCACTGACCAGTGACCAGTGACCAGTGACCAGTGACGAGTGACCTGTGACCAGTGACCAGTGACCAGTGACCAGTGACCAGTGACCAGTGACCAGTGACGAGTGACCTGTGACCAGTGACCAGTGACCAGTGACCAGTGACCAGCGAAATTGACCATTGACCATTGACCAGTGACCAGTGACCAGTGACCAGTGACCAGTGACCAGTGACCAGTGACCAGTGACCAGTGACCAGCGACCAGTGACCAGTGACCAGTGACCAGTGACCAGTGACCAGTGACCAGTGACCAGTGACCTGTGACCAGCGAAAGTGACCAGTGACCAGTGACCATTGACCAGCGACCAGTGACCAGTGACCAGTGACGAGTGACCAGTGACCAGTGACCAGTGACCAGTGACCAGCGAAAGTGACAAGTGACCAGTGACCAGTGACCAGCGAAAGTGACCAGTGACGAGGGACCAGTGACAAGTGACCAGTGAGAAGTGACCAGTGACCACTGACCAGTGACCAGTGACCAGCGACCAGTGACCAGTGACCCGTGACCAGGGACCAGTGACCAGTGACTAGCCAAATTGAGCAGTGTCCAGTGACCAGTGACCAGTGACCAGTGACCAGTGACCAGTGACCAGGGACCAGTGACCAGTGACCAGTGACCAGTGACCAGGGACCAGTGACCAGTGACCAGTGACGAGTGACCAGTGACCAGTGACCAGTGACCAGCGAAATTGACCAGTGACCAGTGACCAGTGACCAGTGACCAGTGACCAGTGACCAGTGACCAGTGACCAGCGAAATTTACCAGTGACCAGTGACCAGTGACCAGCGAAATTGACCAGTGACCATTGACCAGTGACCAGTGACCAGCGAAATTGACCAGTGACCATTGACCAGTGACCAGTGACCAGTGACCAGTGACCAGTGACCAGTGACCAGCGAAATTGACCAGTGACCATTGACCAGTGACCAGTGACCAGTGACCAGTGACCAGTGACCAGTGACCAGTAACCAGTGACCAGTGACCAGTGACCAGTGACCAGCGAAATCGACCAGGGACCAGTGACCAGTGACCAGTGACCAGTGACCAGCGAAATTGACCAGTGACCATTGACCAGTGACCAGTGACCAGTGACCAGTGACCAGTGACCAGCGACCACTGACCAGTGACCAGTGACCAGTGACCAGTGACGAGTGACCTGTGACCAGTGACCAGTGACCAGTGACCAGTGACCAGTGACCAGTGACCAGTGACGAGTGACCTGTGACCAGTGACCAGTGACCAGTGACCAGTGACCAGCGAAATTGACCATTGACCATTGACCAGTGACCAGTGACCAGTGACCAGTGACCAGTGACCAGTGACCAGTGACCAGTGACCAGTGACCAGCGACCAGTGACCAGTGACCAGTGACCAGTGACCAGTGACCAGTGACCAGTGACCAGTGACCTGTGACCAGCGAAAGTGACCAGTGACCAGTGACCATTGACCAGCGACCAGTGACCAGTGACCAGTGACGAGTGACCAGTGACCAGTGACCAGTGACCAGTGACCAGCGAAAGTGACAAGTGACCAGTGACCAGTGACCAGCGAAAGTGACCAGTGACGAGGGACCAGTGACAAGTGACCAGTGAGAAGTGACCAGTGACCACTGACCAGTGACCAGTGACCAGCGACCAGTGACCAGTGACCCGTGACCAGGGACCAGTGACCAGCGAAAGTGACCAGTGACCAGTGACTAGCCAAATTGAGCAGTGTCCAGTGACCAGTGACCAGTGACCAGTGACCAGTGACCAGTGACCAGGGACCAGTGACCAGTGACCAGTGACCAGTGACCAGGGACCAGTGACCAGTGACCAGTGACCAGTGACCAGTGACCAGCGAAATTGACCAGTGACCAGTGACCAGTGACCAGTGACCAGTGACCAGTGACCAGTGACCAGTGACCAGCGAAATTTACCAGTGACCAGTGACCAGTGACCAGCGAAATTGACCAGTGACCATTGACCAGTGACCAGTGACCAGCGAAATTGACCAGTGACCATTGACCAGTGACCAGTGACCAGTGACCAGTGACCAGTGACCAGTGACCAGCGAAATTGACCAGTGACCATTGACCAGTGACCAGTGACCAGTGACCAGCGACCAGTGACCAGTGACCAGTGACCAGTGACCAGTGACCAGTGACCAGTGACCAGTAACCAGTGACCAGTGACCAGTGACCAGTGACCAGTGACCAGTAACCAGTGACCAGTGACCAGTGACCAGCGAAATCGACCAGGGACCAGTGACCAGTGACCAGTGACCAGTGACCAGTGACCAGCGAAATTGACCAGTGACCATTGACCAGTGACCAGTGACCAGTGACCAGTGACCAGTGACCAGCGACCAGTGACCAGTGACCAGTGACCAGTGACCAGTGACGAGTGACCTGTGACCAGTGACCAGTGACCAGTGACCAGTGACCAGTGACCAGCGACCAGTGACCAGTGACCAGCGAAAGTGACCAGTGAAAAGTGACCAGCGAAATTGACCAGTGACCATTGACCAGCGACCAGTGACCAGTGACCAGTGACGAGTGACCAGTGACCAGTGACCAGTGACCAGTGACCAGCGAAAGTGACAAGTGACCAGTGACCAGTGACCAGTGACCAGCGAAAGTGACCAGTGACCTGTGAACAGTGACCAGCGAAATTGACCAGTTTCCAGTGACAAGTGATAAGTGACCAGTGACCAGTGACCAGCGAAAGTGACCAGTGAAAAGTGACCAGCGAAATTGACCAGTGACCATTGACCAGTGACCAGCGAAAGTGACCAGTGACGAGGGACCAGTGACAAGTGACCAGTGAGAAGTGACCAGTGACAACTGACCAGTGACCAGTGACCAGCGACCAGTGACCAGTGACCCGTGACCAGGGACCAGTGACCAGCGAAAGTGACCAGTGACCAGTGACTAGCCAAATTGAGCAGTGTCCAGTGACCAGTGACCAGTGACCAGTGACCAGTTACCAGTGACCAGTGACCAGTGACCAGTGACCAGGGACCAGTGACCAGTGACCAGTGACCAGTGACCAGTGACCAGTGACCAGCGACCAGTGACCAGTGACCAGTGACCAGTGACCAGTGACGAGTGACCTGTGACCAGTGACCAGTGACCAGTGACCAGTGACCAGTGACCAGTGACGAGTGACCTGTGACCAGTGACCAGTGACCAGTGACCAGTGACCAGTGACCAGTGACCAGTGACCAGTGACCAGTGACCAGTGACCAGCGAAAGAGACCAGGGACCAGTGACCAGTGACCAGTGACCAGTGACCAGCGAAATAGACCAGTGACCATTGACCAGTGACCAGTGACCAGTGACCAGCGACCAGTGACCAGTGACCAGTGACCAGTGACCAGTGACCAGTGACCAGTGACCAGTGACCAGTGACCAGTGACCAGTAACCAGTGACCAGTGACCAATGACCAGCGAAAGTGACCAGTGACAAGTGACCAGTGACAAGTGACCAGTGACCAGTGACCAGTGACCAGTGACCAGCGAAAGTGACCAGTGACCAGTGACCAGTGACAAGCGAAGTCGACCAGGGACCAGTGACCAGTGACCAGTGACCAGTGACCAGTGACCAGTGACCAGTGACCAGTGACCAGCGAAATTGACCAGTGACCATTGACCAGTGACCAGTGACCAGTGACCAGTGACCAGTGACCAGTGACCAGTGACCAGCGACCAGTGACCAGTGACCAGTGACCAGTGACCAGTGACCAGTGACCAGTCACCAGTGACCAGCGAAATTGACCAGTGACCATTGACCAGTGACCAGTGACCAGTGACCAGTGACCAGTGACCAGTGACCAGTGACCTGTGACCAGCGAAAGTGACCAGTGACCAGTGACCATTGACCAGCGACCAGTGACCAGTGACCAGTGACGAGTGACCAGTGACCAGTGACCAGTGACCAGTGACCAGCGAAACTGACAAGTGACCAGTGACCAGTGACCAGTGACCAGTGACCAGTGACCAGCGAAAGTGACCAGTGACCTGTGAACAGTGACCAGCGAAATTGACCAGTTTCCAGTGACAAGTGATAAGTGACCAGTGACCAGTGACCAGCGAAAGTGACCAGTGAACAGTGACCAGCGAAATTGACCAGTGACCATTGACCAGTGACCAGCGAAAGTGACCAGTGACGAGTGACCAGTGACAAGTGACCAGTGAGAAGTGACCAGTGACCACTGACCAGTGACCAGTGACCAGTGACCAGTGACCAGCGAAAGTGACCAGTGACAAGTGACCAGTGACAAGTGACCAGTGACCAGTGACCAGTGACCAGAGTCCAGCGAAAGTGACCAGTGACCATTGACCAGTGACCAGTGACCAGTGACCAGTGACCAGTGACCAGTGACCAGCGACCAGTGACCAGTGACCAGTGACCAGTGACCAGTAACCAGTGACCAGTGACCAGTGACCAGTGACCAGCGAAATCGACCAGGGACCAGTGACCAGTGACCAGTGACCAGTGACCAGCGAAATTGACCAGTGACCATTGACCAGTGACCAGTGACCAGTGACCAGTGACCAGTGACCAGCGACCACTGACCAGTGACCAGTGACCAGTGACCAGTGACGAGTGACCTGTGACCAGTGACCAGTGACCAGTGACCAGTGACCAGTGACCAGTGACCAGTGACGAGTGACCTGTGACCAGTGACCAGTGACCAGTGACCAGTGACCAGCGAAATTGACCATTGACCATTGACCAGTGACCAGTGACCAGTGACCAGTGACCAGTGACCAGTGACCAGTGACCAGTGACCAGTGACCAGCGACCAGTGACCAGTGACCAGTGACCAGTGACCAGTGACCAGTGACCAGTGACCAGTGACCTCAGACCAGCGAAAGTGACCAGTGACCAGTGACCATTGACCAGCGACCAGTGACCAGTGACCAGTGACGAGTGACCAGTGACCAGTGACCAGCGAAAGTGACAAGTGACCAGTGACCAGTGACCAGCGAAAGTGACCAGTGACGAGGGACCAGTGACAAGTGACCAGTGAGAAGTGACCAGTGACCACTGACCAGTGACCAGTGACCAGCGACCAGTGACCAGTGACCCGTGACCAGCGAAAGTGACCAGTGACCAGTGACCAGTGACAAGCGAAGTCGACCAGGGACCAGTGACCAGTGACCAGTGACCAGTGACCAGTGACCAGTGACCAGTGACCAGTGACCAGCGAAATTGACCAGTGACCATTGACCAGTGACCAGTGACCAGTGACCAGTGACCAGTGACCAGTGACCAGTGACCAGCGACCAGTGACCAGTGACCAGTGACCAGTGACCAGTGACCAGTGACCAGTCACCAGTGACCAGCGAAATTGACCAGTGACCATTGACCAGTGACCAGTGACCAGTGACCAGTGACCAGTGACCAGTGACCAGTGACCTGTGACCAGCGAAAGTGACCAGTGACCAGTGACCATTGACCAGCGACCAGTGACCAGTGACCAGTGACGAGTGACCAGTGACCAGTGACCAGTGACCAGTGACCAGCGAAACTGACAAGTGACCAGTGACCAGTGACCAGTGACCAGTGACCAGTGACCAGCGAAAGTGACCAGTGACCTGTGAACAGTGACCAGCGAAATTGACCAGTTTCCAGTGACAAGTGATAAGTGACCAGTGACCAGTGACCAGCGAAAGTGACCAGTGAACAGTGACCAGCGAAATTGACCAGTGACCATTGACCAGTGACCAGCGAAAGTGACCAGTGACGAGTGACCAGTGACAAGTGACCAGTGAGAAGTGACCAGTGACCACTGACCAGTGACCAGTGACCAGTGACCAGTGACCAGCGAAAGTGACCAGTGACAAGTGACCAGTGACAAGTGACCAGTGACCAGTGACCAGTGACCAGAGTCCAGCGAAAGTGACCAGTGACCATTGACCAGTGACCAGTGACCAGTGACCAGTGACCAGTGACCAGTGACCAGCGACCAGTGACCAGTGACCAGTGACCAGTGACCAGTAACCAGTGACCAGTGACCAGTGACCAGTGACCAGCGAAATCGACCAGGGACCAGTGACCAGTGACCAGTGACCAGTGACCAGCGAAATTGACCAGTGACCATTGACCAGTGACCAGTGACCAGTGACCAGTGACCAGTGACCAGCGACCACTGACCAGTGACCAGTGACCAGTGACCAGTGACGAGTGACCTGTGACCAGTGACCAGTGACCAGTGACCAGTGACCAGTGACCAGTGACCAGTGACGAGTGACCTGTGACCAGTGACCAGTGACCAGTGACCAGTGACCAGCGAAATTGACCATTGACCATTGACCAGTGACCAGTGACCAGTGACCAGTGACCAGTGACCAGTGACCAGTGACCAGTGACCAGTGACCAGCGACCAGTGACCAGTGACCAGTGACCAGTGACCAGTGACCAGTGACCAGTGACCAGTGACCTGTGACCAGCGAAAGTGACCAGTGACCAGTGACCATTGACCAGCGACCAGTGACCAGTGACCAGTGACGAGTGACCAGTGACCAGTGACCAGTGACCAGTGACCAGCGAAAGTGACAAGTGACCAGTGACCAGTGACCAGCGAAAGTGACCAGTGACGAGGGACCAGTGACAAGTGACCAGTGAGAAGTGACCAGTGACCACTGACCAGTGACCAGTGACCAGCGACCAGTGACCAGTGACCCGTGACCAGGGACCAGTGACCAGCGAAAGTGACCAGTGACCAGTGACTAGCCAAATTGAGCAGTGTCCAGTGACCAGTGACCAGTGACCAGTGACCAGTGACCAGTGACCAGGGACCAGTGACCAGTGACCAGTGACCAGTGACCAGGGACCAGTGACCAGTGACCAGTGACCAGTGACCAGTGACCAGTGACCAGTGACCAGCGAAATTGACCAGTGACCAGTGACCAGTGACCAGTGACCAGTGACCAGTGACCAGTGACCAGTGACCAGCGAAATTTACCAGTGACCAGTGACCAGTGACCAGCGAAATTGACCAGTGACCATTGACCAGTGACCAGTGACCAGTGACCAGTGACCAGTGACCAGCGACCAGTGACCAGTGACCAGTGACCAGTGACCAGTAACCAGTGACCAGTGACCAGTGACCAGTGACCAGTGACCAGTGACCAGTGACCAGTGACCAGTGACCAGTGACCAGTGACCAGCGAAATAGACCAGTGACCATTGACCAGTGACCAGTGACCAGTGACCAGTGACCAGTGACCAGCGACCAGTGACCAGTGACCAGTGACCAGCGACCAGTGACCAGTGAGCAGCGAAAGTGACCAGTGACCAGTGACCAGTGACCAGTGACCAGCGAAAGTGACCAGTCACCTGTGAACAGTGACCAGCGAAATTGACCAGTTTCCAGTGACAAGTGATAAGTGACCAGTGACCAGTGACCAGCGAAAGTGACCAGTGAACAGTGACCAGCGAAATTGACCAGTGACCAGTGACCAGTGACCAGTGACCAGTGACCAGTGACCAGTGACCAGTGACCAGTGACGAGTGACCTGTGACCAGTGACCAGTGACCAGTGACCAGTGACCAGCGAAATTGACCATTGACCATTGACCAGTGACCAGTGACCAGTGACCAGTGACCAGTGACCAGCGACCAGTGACCAGTGACCAGTGACCAGTGACCAGTGACCAGTGACCAGCGAAATTTACCAGTGACCAGTGACCAGTGACCAGCGAAATTGACCAGTGACCATTGACCAGTGACCAGTGACCAGTGACCAGTGACCAGTGACCAGCGACCAGTGACCAGTGACCAGTGACCAGTGACCAGTGACGAGTGACCTGTGACCAGTGACCAGTGACCAGTGACCAGTGACCAGTGACCAGTGACCAGTGACCAGTGACCAGTGACCAGTGACCAGTGACCAGTGACCAGTGACCAGTGACCAGTGACCAGTGACCAGTGACCAGCGAAAGTGACCAGGGACCAGTGACCAGTGACCAGTGACCAGTGACCAGTGACCAGTGACCAGTGACCATCGAAATTGACCAGTGACCATTGACCAGTGACCAGTGACCAGTGACCAGTGACCAGTGACCAGCGAAAGTGACCAGTGAAAAGTGACCAGCGAAATTGACCAGTGACCATTGACCAGTGACCAGCGAAAGTGACCAGTGACGAGGGACCAGTGACAAGTGACCAGTGAGAAGTGACCAGTGACCACTGACCAGTGACCAGTGACCAGCGACCAGTGACCAGTGACCCGTGACCAGGGACCAGTGACCAGCGAAAGTGACCAGTGACCAGTGACTAGCCAAATTGAGCAGTGTCCAGTGACCAGTGACCAGTGACCAGTGACCAGTGACCAGTGACCAGTGACCAGTGACCAGTGACCAGGGACCAGTGACCAGTGACCAGTGACCAGTGACCAGTGACCAGTGACCAGTGACCAGTGACCAGCGACCAGTGACCAGTGACCAGTGACCAGTGACCAGTGACGAGTGACCTGTGACCAGTGACCAGTGACCAGTGACCAGTGACCAGTGACCAGTGACGAGTGACCTGTGACCAGTGACCAGTGACCAGTGACCAGTGACCAGTGACCAGTGACCAGTGACCAGTGACCAGTGACCAGCGAAAGAGACCAGGGACCAGTGACCAGTGACCAGTGACCAGTGACCAGCGAAATAGACCAGTGACCATTGACCAGTGACCAGTGACCAGTGACCAGCGACCAGTGACCAGTGACCAGTGACCAGTGACCAGTGACCAGCGACCAGTGACCAGTGACCAGTGACCAGTGACCAGTGACCAGTGACCAGTGACCAGTGACCAGTGACCAGTGACCAGTGACCAGTAACCAGTGACCAGTGACCAATGACCAGCGAAAGTGACCAGTGACAAGTGACCAGTGACAAGTGACCAGTGACCAGTGACCAGTGACCAGTGACCAGCGAAAGTGACCAGTGACCAGTGACCAGTGACAAGCGAAGTCGACCAGGGACCGGTGACCAGTGACCAGTGACCAGTGACCAGTGACCAGTGACCAGTGACCAGTGACCAGCGAAATTGACCAGTGACCATTGACCAGTGACCAGTGACCAGTGACCAGTGACCAGTGACCAGTGACCAGTGACCAGCGACCAGTGACCAGTGACCAGTGACCAGTGACCAGTGACCAGTGACCAGTCACCAGTGACCAGCGAAATTGACCAGTGACCATTGACCAGTGACCAGTGACCAGTGACCAGTGACCAGTGACCAGTGACCAGTGACCTGTGACCAGCGAAAGTGACCAGTGACCAGTGACCATTGACCAGCGACCAGTGACCAGTGACCAGTGACGAGTGACCAGTGACCAGTGACCAGTGACCAGTGACCAGCGAAACTGACAAGTGACCAGTGACCAGTGACCAGTGACCAGTGACCAGTGACCAGCGAAAGTGACCAGTGACCTGTGAACAGTGACCAGCGAAATTGACCAGTTTCCAGTGACAAGTGATAAGTGACCAGTGACCAGTGACCAGCGAAAGTGACCAGTGAACAGTGACCAGCGAAATTGACCAGTGACCATTGACCAGTGACCAGCGAAAGTGACCAGTGACGAGTGACCAGTGACAAGTGACCAGTGAGAAGTGACCAGTGACCACTGACCAGTGACCAGTGACCAGTGACCAGTGACCAGCGAAAGTGACCAGTGACAAGTGACCAGTGACAAGTGACCAGTGACCAGTGACCAGTGACCAGTGACCAGCGAAAGTGACCAGTGACCATTGACCAGTGACCAGTGACCAGTGACCAGTGACCAGTGACCAGTGACCAGTGACCAGTGACCAGCGACCAGTGACCAGTGACCAGTGACCAGTGACCAGTAACCAGTGACCAGTGACCAGTGACCAGTGACCAGCGAAATCGACCAGGGACCAGTGACCAGTGACCAGTGACCAGTGACCAGCGAAATTGACCAGTGACCATTGACCAGTGACCAGTGACCAGTGACCAGTGACCAGTGACCAGCGACCACTGACCAGTGACCAGTGACCAGTGACCAGTGACGAGTGACCTGTGACCAGTGACCAGTGACCAGTGACCAGTGACCAGTGACCAGTGACCAGTGACGAGTGACCTGTGACCAGTGACCAGTGACCAGTGACCAGTGACCAGCGAAATTGACCATTGACCATTGACCAGTGACCAGTGACCAGTGACCAGTGACCAGTGACCAGTGACCAGTGACCAGTGACCAGTGACCAGCGACCAGTGACCAGTGACCAGTGACCAGTGACCAGTGACCAGTGACCAGTGACCAGTGACCTGTGACCAGCGAAAGTGACCAGTGACCAGTGACCATTGACCAGCGACCAGTGACCAGTGACCAGTGACGAGTGACCAGTGACCAGTGACCAGTGACCAGTGACCAGCGAAAGTGACAAGTGACCAGTGACCAGTGACCAGCGAAAGTGACCAGTGACGAGGGACCAGTGACAAGTGACCAGTGAGAAGTGACCAGTGACCACTGACCAGTGACCAGTGACCAGCGACCAGTGACCAGTGACCCGTGACCAGGGACCAGTGACCAGTGACTAGCCAAATTGAGCAGTGTCCAGTGACCAGTGACCAGTGACCAGTGACCAGTGACCAGTGACCAGGGACCAGTGACCAGTGACCAGTGACCAGTGACCAGGGACCAGTGACCAGTGACCAGTGACGAGTGACCAGTGACCAGTGACCAGTGACCAGCGAAATTGACCAGTGACCAGTGACCAGTGACCAGTGACCAGTGACCAGTGACCAGTGACCAGTGACCAGCGAAATTTACCAGTGACCAGTGACCAGTGACCAGCGAAATTGACCAGTGACCATTGACCAGTGACCAGTGACCAGCGAAATTGACCAGTGACCATTGACCAGTGACCAGTGACCAGTGACCAGTGACCAGTGACCAGTGACCAGCGAAATTGACCAGTGACCATTGACCAGTGACCAGTGACCAGTGACCAGTGACCAGTGACCAGTGACCAGTAACCAGTGACCAGTGACCAGTGACCAGTGACCAGCGAAATCGACCAGGGACCAGTGACCAGTGACCAGTGACCAGTGACCAGCGAAATTGACCAGTGACCATTGACCAGTGACCAGTGACCAGTGACCAGTGACCAGTGACCAGCGACCACTGACCAGTGACCAGTGACCAGTGACCAGTGACGAGTGACCTGTGACCAGTGACCAGTGACCAGTGACCAGTGACCAGTGACCAGTGACCAGTGACGAGTGACCTGTGACCAGTGACCAGTGACCAGTGACCAGTGACCAGCGAAATTGACCATTGACCATTGACCAGTGACCAGTGACCAGTGACCAGTGACCAGTGACCAGTGACCAGTGACCAGTGACCAGTGACCAGCGACCAGTGACCAGTGACCAGTGACCAGTGACCAGTGACCAGTGACCAGTGACCAGTGACCTGTGACCAGCGAAAGTGACCAGTGACCAGTGACCATTGACCAGCGACCAGTGACCAGTGACCAGTGACGAGTGACCAGTGACCAGTGACCAGTGACCAGTGACCAGCGAAAGTGACAAGTGACCAGTGACCAGTGACCAGCGAAAGTGACCAGTGACGAGGGACCAGTGACAAGTGACCAGTGAGAAGTGACCAGTGACCACTGACCAGTGACCAGTGACCAGCGACCAGTGACCAGTGACCCGTGACCAGGGACCAGTGACCAGCGAAAGTGACCAGTGACCAGTGACTAGCCAAATTGAGCAGTGTCCAGTGACCAGTGACCAGTGACCAGTGACCAGTGACCAGTGACCAGGGACCAGTGACCAGTGACCAGTGACCAGTGACCAGGGACCAGTGACCAGTGACCAGTGACCAGTGACCAGTGACCAGTGACCAGTGACCAGCGAAATTGACCAGTGACCAGTGACCAGTGACCAGTGACCAGTGACCAGTGACCAGTGACCAGTGACCAGCGAAATTTACCAGTGACCAGTGACCATTGACCAGTGACCAGTGACCAGCGAAATTGACCAGTGACCATTGACCAGTGACCAGTGACCAGTGACCAGTGACCAGTGACCAGTGACCAGCGAAATTGACCAGTGACCATTGACCAGTGACCAGTGACCAGTGACCAGCGACCAGTGACCAGTGACCAGTGACCAGTGACCAGTGACCAGTGACCAGTGACCAGTAACCAGTGACCAGTGACCAGTGACCAGTGACCAGTGACCAGTAACCAGTGACCAGTGACCAGTGACCAGCGAAATCGACCAGGGACCAGTGACCAGTGACCAGTGACCAGTGACCAGTGACCAGCGAAATTGACCAGTGACCATTGACCAGTGACCAGTGACCAGTGACCAGTGACCAGTGACCAGCGACCAGTGACCAGTGACCAGTGACCAGTGACCAGTGACGAGTGACCTGTGACCAGTGACCAGTGACCAGTGACCAGTGACCAGTGACCAGCGACCAGTGACCAGTGACCAGCGAAAGTGACCAGTGAAAAGTGACCAGCGAAATTGACCAGTGACCATTGACCAGCGACCAGTGACCAGTGACCAGTGACGAGTGACCAGTGACCAGTGACCAGTGACCAGTGACCAGCGAAAGTGACAAGTGACCAGTGACCAGTGACCAGTGACCAGCGAAAGTGACCAGTGACCTGTGAACAGTGACCAGCGAAATTGACCAGTTTCCAGTGACAAGTGATAAGTGACCAGTGACCAGTGACCAGCGAAAGTGACCAGTGAAAAGTGACCAGCGAAATTGACCAGTGACCATTGACCAGTGACCAGCGAAAGTGACCAGTGACGAGGGACCAGTGACAAGTGACCAGTGAGAAGTGACCAGTGACAACTGACCAGTGACCAGTGACCAGCGACCAGTGACCAGTGACCCGTGACCAGGGACCAGTGACCAGCGAAAGTGACCAGTGACCAGTGACTAGCCAAATTGAGCAGTGTCCAGTGACCAGTGACCAGTGACCAGTGACCAGTTACCAGTGACCAGTGACCAGTGACCAGTGACCAGGGACCAGTGACCAGTGACCAGTGACCAGTGACCAGTGACCAGTGACCAGTGACCAGTGACCAGCGACCAGTGACCAGTGACCAGTGACCAGTGACCAGTGACGAGTGACCTGTGACCAGTGACCAGTGACCAGTGACCAGTGACCAGTGACCAGTGACGAGAGACCTGTGACCAGTGACCAGTGACCAGTGACCAGTGACCAGTGACCAGTGACCAGTGACCAGTGACCAGTGACCAGTGACCAGCGAAAGAGACCAGGGACCAGTGACCAGTGACCAGTGACCAGTGACCAGCGAAATAGACCAGTGACCATTGACCAGTGACCAGTGACCAGTGACCAGCGACCAGTGACCAGTGACCAGTGACCAGTGACCAGTGACCAGTGACCAGTGACCAGTGACCAGTGACCAGTGACCAGTAACCAGTGACCAGTGACCAATGACCAGCGAAAGTGACCAGTGACAAGTGACCAGTGACAAGTGACCAGTGACCAGTGACCAGTGACCAGTGACCAGCGAAAGTGACCAGTGACCAGTGACCAGTGACAAGCGAAGTCGACCAGGGACCAGTGACCAGTGACCAGTGACCAGTGACCAGTGACCAGTGACCAGTGACCAGTGACCAGCGAAATTGACCAGTGACCATTGACCAGTGACCAGTGACCAGTGACCAGTGACCAGTGACCAGTGACCAGTGACCAGCGACCAGTGACCAGTGACCAGTGACCAGTGACCAGTGACCAGTGACCAGTCACCAGTGACCAGCGAAATTGACCAGTGACCATTGACCAGTGACCAGTGACCAGTGACCAGTGACCAGTGACCAGTGACCAGTGACCTGTGACCAGCGAAAGTGACCAGTGACCAGTGACCATTGACCAGCGACCAGTGACCAGTGACCAGTGACGAGTGACCAGTGACCAGTGACCAGTGACCAGTGACCAGCGAAACTGACAAGTGACCAGTGACCAGTGACCAGTGACCAGTGACCAGTGACCAGCGAAAGTGACCAGTGACCTGTGAACAGTGACCAGCGAAATTGACCAGTTTCCAGTGACAAGTGATAAGTGACCAGTGACCAGTGACCAGCGAAAGTGACCAGTGAACAGTGACCAGCGAAATTGACCAGTGACCATTGACCAGTGACCAGCGAAAGTGACCAGTGACGAGTGACCAGTGACAAGTGACCAGTGAGAAGTGACCAGTGACCACTGACCAGTGACCAGTGACCAGTGACCAGTGACCAGCGAAAGTGACCAGTGACAAGTGACCAGTGACAAGTGACCAGTGACCAGTGACCAGTGACCAGAGTCCAGCGAAAGTGACCAGTGACCATTGACCAGTGACCAGTGACCAGTGACCAGTGACCAGTGACCAGTGACCAGCGACCAGTGACCAGTGACCAGTGACCAGTGACCAGTAACCAGTGACCAGTGACCAGTGACCAGTGACCAGCGAAATCGACCAGGGACCAGTGACCAGTGACCAGTGACCAGTGACCAGCGAAATTGACCAGTGACCATTGACCAGTGACCAGTGACCAGTGACCAGTGACCAGTGACCAGCGACCACTGACCAGTGACCAGTGACCAGTGACCAGTGACGAGTGACCTGTGACCAGTGACCAGTGACCAGTGACCAGTGACCAGTGACCAGTGACCAGTGACCAGTGACCAGTGACGAGTGACCTGTGACCAGTGACCAGTGACCAGTGACCAGTGACCAGCGAAATTGACCATTGACCATTGACCAGTGACCAGTGACCAGTGACCAGTGACCAGTGACCAGTGACCAGTGACCAGTGACCAGTGACCAGCGACCAGTGACCAGTGACCAGTGACCAGTGACCAGTGACCAGTGACCAGTGACCAGTGACCTCAGACCAGCGAAAGTGACCAGTGACCAGTGACCATTGACCAGCGACCAGTGACCAGTGACCAGTGACGAGTGACCAGTGACCAGTGACCAGCGAAAGTGACAAGTGACCAGTGACCAGTGACCAGCGAAAGTGACCAGTGACGAGGGACCAGTGACAAGTGACCAGTGAGAAGTGACCAGTGACCACTGACCAGTGACCAGTGACCAGCGACCAGTGACCAGTGACCCGTGACCAGCGAAAGTGACCAGTGACCAGTGACCAGTGACAAGCGAAGTCGACCAGGGACCAGTGACCAGTGACCAGTGACCAGTGACCAGTGACCAGTGACCAGTGACCAGTGACCAGCGAAATTGACCAGTGACCATTGACCAGTGACCAGTGACCAGTGACCAGTGACCAGTGACCAGTGACCAGTGACCAGCGACCAGTGACCAGTGACCAGTGACCAGTGACCAGTGACCAGTGACCAGTCACCAGTGACCAGCGAAATTGACCAGTGACCATTGACCAGTGACCAGTGACCAGTGACCAGTGACCAGTGACCAGTGACCAGTGACCTGTGACCAGCGAAACTGACAAGTGACCAGTGACCAGTGACCAGTGACCAGTGACCAGTGACCAGCGAAAGTGACCAGTGACCTGTGAACAGTGACCAGCGAAATTGACCAGTTTCCAGTGACAAGTGATAAGTGACCAGTGACCAGTGACCAGCGAAAGTGACCAGTGAACAGTGACCAGCGAAATTGACCAGTGACCATTGACCAGTGACCAGCGAAAGTGACCAGTGACGAGTGACCAGTGACAAGTGACCAGTGAGAAGTGACCAGTGACCACTGACCAGTGACCAGTGACCAGTGACCAGTGACCAGCGAAAGTGACCAGTGACAAGTGACCAGTGACAAGTGACCAGTGACCAGTGACCAGTGACCAGAGTCCAGCGAAAGTGACCAGTGACCATTGACCAGTGACCAGTGACCAGTGACCAGTGACCAGTGACCAGTGACCAGCGACCAGTGACCAGTGACCAGTGACCAGTGACCAGTAACCAGTGACCAGTGACCAGTGACCAGTGACCAGCGAAATCGACCAGGGACCAGTGACCAGTGACCAGTGACCAGTGACCAGCGAAATTGACCAGTGACCATTGACCAGTGACCAGTGACCAGTGACCAGTGACCAGTGACCAGCGACCACTGACCAGTGACCAGTGACCAGTGACCAGTGACGAGTGACCTGTGACCAGTGACCAGTGACCAGTGACCAGTGACCAGTGACCAGTGACCAGTGACGAGTGACCTGTGACCAGTGACCAGTGACCAGTGACCAGTGACCAGCGAAATTGACCATTGACCATTGACCAGTGACCAGTGACCAGTGACCAGTGACCAGTGACCAGTGACCAGTGACCAGTGACCAGTGACCAGCGACCAGTGACCAGTGACCAGTGACCAGTGACCAGTGACCAGTGACCAGTGACCAGTGACCTGTGACCAGCGAAAGTGACCAGTGACCAGTGACCATTGACCAGCGACCAGTGACCAGTGACCAGTGACGAGTGACCAGTGACCAGTGACCAGTGACCAGTGACCAGCGAAAGTGACAAGTGACCAGTGACCAGTGACCAGCGAAAGTGACCAGTGACGAGGGACCAGTGACAAGTGACCAGTGAGAAGTGACCAGTGACCACTGACCAGTGACCAGTGACCAGCGACCAGTGACCAGTGACCCGTGACCAGGGACCAGTGACCAGCGAAAGTGACCAGTGACCAGTGACTAGCCAAATTGAGCAGTGTCCAGTGACCAGTGACCAGTGACCAGTGACCAGTGACCAGTGACCAGGGACCAGTGACCAGTGACCAGTGACCAGTGACCAGGGACCAGTGACCAGTGACCAGTGACCAGTGACCAGTGACCAGTGACCAGTGACCAGCGAAATTGACCAGTGACCAGTGACCAGTGACCAGTGACCAGTGACCAGTGACCAGTGACCAGTGACCAGCGAAATTTACCAGTGACCAGTGACCAGTGACCAGCGAAATTGACCAGTGACCATTGACCAGTGACCAGTGACCAGTGACCAGTGACCAGTGACCAGCGACCAGTGACCAGTGACCAGTGACCAGTGACCAGTAACCAGTGACCAGTGACCAGTGACCAGTGACCAGTGACCAGTGACCAGTGACCAGTGACCAGTGACCAGTGACCAGTGACCAGCGAAATAGACCAGTGACCATTGACCAGTGACCAGTGACCAGTGACCAGTGACCAGTGACCAGCGACCAGTGACCAGTGACCAGTGACCAGCGACCAGTGACCAGTGAGCAGCGAAAGTGACCAGTGACCAGTGACCAGTGACCAGTGACCAGCGAAAGTGACCAGTCACCTGTGAACAGTGACCAGCGAAATTGACCAGTTTCCAGTGACAAGTGATAAGTGACCAGTGACCAGTGACCAGCGAAAGTGACCAGTGAACAGTGACCAGCGAAATTGACCAGTGACCAGTGACCAGTGACCAGTGACCAGTGACCAGTGACCAGTGACCAGTGACGAGTGACCTGTGACCAGTCACCAGTGACCAGTGACCAGCGAAATTGACCATTGACCATTGACCAGTGACCAGTGACCAGTGACCAGTGACCAGTGACCAGCGACCAGTGACCAGTGACCAGTGACCAGTGACCAGTGACCAGTGACCAGTGACCAGCGAAAGTGACCAGGGACCAGTGACCAGTGACCAGTGACCAGTGACCAGTGACCAGTGACCAGTGACCATCGAAATTGACCAGTGACCATTGACCAGTGACCAGTGACCAGTGACCAGTGACCAGTGACCAGTGACCAGCGACCAGTGACCAGTGACCAGTGACCAGTGACAAGTGATAAGTGACCAGTGACCAGTGACCAGCGAAAGTGACCAGTGAAAAGTGACCAGCGAAATTGACCAGTGACCATTGACCAGTGACCAGCGAAAGTGACCAGCGACGAGGGACCAGTGACAAGTGACCAGTGAGAAGTGACCAGTGACCACTGACCAGTGACCAGTGACCAGCGACCAGTGACCAGTGACCCGTGACCAGGGACCAGTGACCAGCGAAAGTGACCAGTGACCAGTGACTAGCCAAATTGAGCAGTGTCCAGTGACCAGTGACCAGTGACCAGTGACCAGTGACCAGTGACCAGTGACCAGTTACCAGGGACCAGTGACCAGTGACCAGTGACCAGTGACCAGGGACCAGTGACCAGTGACCAGTAACCAGTGACCAGTGACCAGTGACCAGTGACCAGCGAAATTGACCAGTGACCAGTGACCAGCGAAAGTGACCAGTGACCAGTGACCAGTGACCAGTGACCAGCGAAATAGACCAGTGACCATTGACCAGTGACCAGTGACCAGTGACCAGTGACCAGTGACCAGCGACCAGTGACCAGTGACCAGTGACCAGTGACCAGTGACCAGCGACCAGTGACCAGTGTCCAGTGACCAGTGACCAGTGACCAGTGACCAGTGACCAGTAACCAGTGACCAGTGACCAGTGACCAGTGACCAGCGAAAGTGACCAGTGACCAGTGACCAGTGACAAGCGAAGTCGACCAGGGACCAGTGACCAGTGACCAGTGACCAGTGACCAGTGACCAGTGACCAGTGACCAGTGACCAGCGAAATTGACCAGTGACCATTGACCAGTGACCAGTGACCAGTGACCAGCGACCAGTGACCAGTGACCAGTGACCAGTGACCAGTGACCAGTGACCAGTGACCAGTGACCAGTAACCAGTGACCAGTGACCAGTGACCAGCGAAATCGACCAGGGACCAGTGACCAGTGACCAGTGACCAGCGAAATTGACCAGTGACCATTGACCAGTGACCAGTGACCAGTGACCAGTGACCAGTGACCAGCGACCAGTGACCAGTGACCAGTGACCAGTGACCAGTGACGAGTGACCTGTGACCAGTGACCAGTGACCAGTGACCAGTGACCAGTGACCAGTGACCAGTGACCAGTGACGAGTGACCTGTGACCAGTGACCAGTGACCAGTGACCAGTGACCAGTGACCAGTGACCAGTGACCAGTGACCAGCGAAAGTGACCAGGGACCAGTGACCAGTGACCAGTGACCAGTGACCAGTGACCAGTGACCAGTGACCAGTGACCATCGAAATTGACCAGTGACCATTGACCAGTGACCAGTGACCAGTGACCAGTGACCAGTGACCAGTGACCAGTGACCACCGACCAGTGACCAGTGACCAGTGACCAGTGACCAGTGACGAGTGACCTGTGACAAGTGACCAGTGACCAGCGACCAGTGACCAGTGACCAGTGACCAGTGACCAGTGACCAGCGACCAGTGACCAGTGTCCAGTGACCAGTGACCAGTGACCAGTGACCAGTGACCAGTAACCAGTGACCAGTGACCAGTGACCAGTGACCAGTGACCAGCGACCAGTGACCAGTGACCAGTGACCAGTGACCAGTGACCAGTGACCAGTGACCAGTGACCAGTGACCAGTGACCAGCGAAAGTGACCAGTGACCAGTGACCAGTGACAAGCGAAGTCGACCAGGGACCAGTGACCAGTGACCAGTGACCAGTGACCAGTGACCAGTGACCAGTGACCAGTGACCAGCGAAATTGACCAGTGACCATTGACCAGTGACCAGTGACCAGTGACCAGCGACCAGTGACCAGTGACCAGTGACCAGTGACCAGTGACCAGTGACCAGTGACCAGTGACCAGTGACCAGTGACCAGTGACCAGTGACCAGTAACCAGTGACCAGTGACCAGGGACCAGTGACCAGTGACCAGTGACCAGTGACCAGTGACCAGCGAAATTGACCAGTGACCATTGACCAGTGACCAGTGACCAGGGACCAGTGACCAGTGACCAGTGACCAGTGACCAGTGACCAGTGACCAGTGACCAGTGACCAGTGACCAGCGAAATTGACCAGTGACCATTGACCAGTGACCAGTGACCAGTGACCAGTGACCAGTGACCAGTGTCCAGTGACCAGTGACCAGCGACCAGTGACCAGTGACCAGTGACCAGTGACCAGTAACCAGTGACCAGTGACCAGTGACCAGCGAAATCGACCAGGGACCAGTGACCAGTGACCAGTGACCAGTGACCAGTGACCAGTGACCAGCGAAATTGACCAGTGACCATTGACCAGTGACCAGTGACCAGTGACCAGTGACCAGTGACCAGTGACCAGCGACCAGTGACCAGTGACCAGTGACCAGTGACCAGTGACGAGTGACCTGTGACCAGTGACCAGTGACCAGTGACCAGTGACCAGTGACCAGTGACGAGTGACCTGTGACCAGTGACCAGTGACCAGTGACCAGTGACCAGTGACCAGTGACCAGTGACCAGTGACCAGTGACCAGTGACCAGTGACCAGCGAAAGTGACCAGGGACCAGTGACCAGTGACCAGTGACCAGTGACCAGCGAAATAGACCAGTGACCATTGACCAGTGACCAGTGACCAGTGACCAGCGACCAGTGACCAGTGACCAGTGACCAGTGACCAGTGACCAGCGACCAGTGACCAGTGACCAGTGACCAGTGACCAGTGACCAGTGACCAGTGACCAGTGACCAGTAACCAGTGACCAGTGACCAATGACCAGCGAAAGTGACCAGTGACAAGTGACCAGTGACAAGTGACCAGTGACCAGTGACCAGTGACCAGTGACCAGCGAAAGTGACCAGTGACCAGTGACCAGTGACAAGCGAAGTCGACCAGGGACCAGTGACCAGTGACCAGTGACCAGTGACCAGTGACCAGTGACCAGTGACCAGTGACCAGTGACCAGCGAAATTGACCAGTGACCATTGACCAGTGACCAGTGACCAGTGACCAGTGACCAGTGACCAGTGACCAGTGACCAGCGACCAGTGACCAGTGACCAGTGACCAGTGACCAGTGACCAGTGACCAGTCACCAGTGACCAGCGAAATTGACCAGTGACCATTGACCAGTGACCAGTGACCAGTGACCAGTGACCAGTGACCAGTGACCTGTGACCAGCGAAAGTGACCAGTGACCAGTGACCATTGACCAGCGACCAGTGACCAGTGACCAGTGACGAGTGACCAGTGACCAGTGACCAGTGACCAGTGACCAGCGAAAGTGACAAGTGACCAGTGACCAGTGACCAGTGACCAGTGACCAGTGACCAGTGACCAGTGACCAGCGAAAGTGACCAGTGACCAGTGAACAGTGACCAGCGAAATTCACCAGTTTCCAGTGACCAGTGATAAGTGACCAGTGACCAGTGACCAGCGAAAGTGACCAGTGAACAGTGACCAGCGAAATTGACCAGTGACCATTGACCAGTGACCAGCGAAAGTGACCAGTGACGAGTGACCAGTGACAAGTGACCAGTGAGAAGTGACCAGTGACCAGCGACCAGTGACCAGTGACCAGTGACCAGTGACCAGTAACCAGTGACCAGTGACCAGTGACCAGCGAAAGTGACCAGTGACAAGTGACCAGTGACCAGTAACCAGTGACCAGTGACCAGTGACCAGCGAAATCGACCAGGGACCAGTGACCAGTGACCAGTGACCAGCGAAATTGACCAGTGACCATTGACCAGTGACCAGTGACCAGTGACCAGTGACCAGTGACCAGTGACCAGCGACCAGTGACCAGTGACCAGTGACCAGTGACCAGTAACCAGTGACCAGTGACCAGTGACCAGTGACCAGCGAAATTGACCAGTGACCATTGACCAGTGACCAGTGACCAGTGACCAGCGACCAGTGACCAGTGACCAGTGACCAGTGACCAGTGACCAGTGACCAGTGACCAGTAACCAGTGACCAGTGACCAGTGACCAGTGACCAGTGACCAGTAACCAGTGACCAGTGACCAGTGACCAGCGAAATCGACCAGGGACCAGTGACCAGTGACCAGTGACCAGTGACCAGTGACCAGCGAAATTGACCAGTGACCATTGACCAGTGACCAGTGACCAGTGACCAGTGACCAGTGACCAGCGACCAGTGACCAGTGACCAGTGACCAGTGACCAGTGACGAGTGACCTGTGACCAGTGACCAGTGACCAGTGACCAGTGACCAGTGACCAGCGACCAGTGACCAGTGACCAGTGACCAGTGACCAGTGACCTGTGTCCAGCGAAAGTGACCAGTGACCAGTGACCATTGACCAGCGACCAGTGACCAGTGACCAGTGACGAGTGACCAGTGACCAGTGACCAGTGACCCGTGACCAGCGAAATTGACCAGTGACCATTGACCAGTGACCAGCGAAAGTGACCAGTGACGAGGGACCAGTGACAAGTGACCAGTGAGAAGTGACCAGTGACCACTGACCAGTGACCAGTGACCAGCGACCAGTGACCAGTGACCAGTGACCAGTGACCAGCGACCAGTGACCTGTGTCCAGCGAAAGTGACCAGTGACCAGTGACCATTGACCAGCGACCAGTGACCAGTGACCAGTGACGAGTGACCAGTGACCAGTGACCAGCGAAATCGACCAGGGACCAGTGACCAGTGACCAGTGACCAGTGACCAGCGAAAGTGACAAGTGACCAGTGACCAGTGACCAGTGACCAGCGAAAGTGACCAGTGACCTGTGAACAGTGACCAGCGAAATTGACCAGTTTCCAGTGACAAGTGATAAGTGACCAGTGACCAGTGACCAGCGAAAGTGACCAGTGAAAAGTGACCAGCGAAATTGACCAGTGACCATTGACCAGTGACCAGCGAAAGTGACCAGTGACGAGGGACCAGTGACAAGTGACCAGTGAGAAGTGACCAGTGACCACTGACCAGTGACCAGTGACCAGCGACCAGTGACCAGTGACCCGTGACCAGGGACCAGTGACCAGCGAAAGTGACCAGTGACCAGTGACTAGCCAAATTGAGCAGTGTCCAGTGACCAGTGACCAGTGACCAGTGACCAGTGACCAGTGACCAGTGACCAGTGACCAGTGACCAGGGACCAGTGACCAGTGACCAGTGACCAGTGACCAGTGACCAGTGACCAGTGACCAGTGACCAGTGACCAGCGACCAGTGACCAGTGACCAGTGACCAGTGACCAGTGACGAGTGACCTGTGACCAGTGACCAGTGACCAGTGACCAGTGACCAGTGACCAGTGACGAGTGACCTGTGACCAGTGACCAGTGACCAGTGACCAGTGACCAGTGACCAGTGACCAGTGACCAGTGACCAGTGACCAGCGAAAGAGACCAGGGACCAGTGACCAGTGACCAGTGACCAGTGACCAGCGAAATAGACCAGTGACCATTGACCAGTGACCAGTGACCAGTGACCAGCGACCAGTGACCAGTGACCAGTGACCAGTGACCAGTGACCAGCGACCAGTGACCAGTGACCAGTGACCAGTGACCAGTGACCAGTGACCAGTGACCAGTGACCAGTAACCAGTGACCAGTGACCAATGACCAGCGAAAGTGACCAGTGACAAGTGACCAGTGACCAGTGACCAGTGACCAGTGACCAGCGAAAGTGACCAGTGACCAGTGACCAGTGACAAGCGAAGTCGACCAGGGACCAGTGACCAGTGACCAGTGACCAGTGACCAGCGAAATTGACCAGTGACCATTGACCAGTGACCAGTGACCAGTGACCAGTGACCAGTGACCAGTGACCAGTGACCAGCGACCAGTGACCAGTGACCAGTGACCAGTGACCAGTGACCAGTGACCAGTCACCAGTGACCAGCGAAATTGACCAGTGACCATTGACCAGTGACCAGTGACCAGTGACCAGTGACCAGTGACCAGTGACCAGTGACCTGTGACCAGCGAAAGTGACCAGTGACCAGTGACCATTGACCAGCGACCAGTGACCAGTGACCAGTGACGAGTGACCAGTGACCAGTGACCAGTGACCAGTGACCAGCGAAACTGACAAGTGACCAGTGACCAGTGACCAGTGACCAGTGACCAGTGACCAGCGAAAGTGACCAGTGACCTGTGAACAGTGACCAGCGAAATTGACCAGTTTCCAGTGACAAGTGATAAGTGACCAGTGACCAGTGACCAGCGAAAGTGACCAGTGAACAGTGACCAGCGAAATTGACCAGTGACCATTGACCAGTGACCAGCGAAAGTGACCAGTGACGAGTGACCAGTGACAAGTGACCAGTGAGAAGTGACCAGTGACCACTGACCAGTGACCAGTGACCAGTGACCAGTGACCAGCGAAAGTGACCAGTGACAAGTGACCAGTGACAAGTGACCAGTGACCAGTGACCAGTGACCAGTGACCAGCGAAAGTGACCAGTGACCATTGACCAGTGACCAGTGACCAGTGACCAGTGACCAGTGACCAGTGACCAGTGACCAGTGACCAGCGACCAGTGACCAGTGACCAGTGACCAGTGACCAGTAACCAGTGACCAGTGACCAGTGACCAGTGACCAGCGAAATTGACCAGTGACCATTGATCAGTGACCAGTGACCAGTGACCAGTGACCAGTGACCAGCGACCAGTGACCAGTGACCAGTGACCAGTGACCAGTGACGAGTGACCTGTGACCAGTGACCAGTGACCAGTGACCAGTGACCAGTGACCAGCGACCAGTGACCAGTGACCAGCGAAAGTGACCAGTGAAAAGTGACCAGCGAAATTGACCAGTGACCATTGACCAGCGACCAGTGACCAGTGACCAGTGACGAGTGACCAGTGACCAGTGACCAGTGACCAGTGACCAGCGAAAGTGACAAGTGACCAGTGACCAGTGACCAGTGACCAGCGAAAGTGACCAGTGACCTGTGAACAGTGACCAGCGAAATTGACCAGTTTCCAGTGACAAGTGATAAGTGACCAGTGACCAGTGACCAGCGAAAGTGACCAGTGAAAAGTGACCAGCGAAATTGACCAGTGACCATTGACCAGTGACCAGCGAAAGTGACCAGTGACGAGGGACCAGTGACAAGTGACCAGTGAGAAGTGACCAGTGACCACTGACCAGTGACCAGTGACCAGTGACCAGTGACCAGCGAAAGTGACCAGTGACAAGTGACCAGTGACAAGTGACCAGTGACCAGTGACCAGTGACCAGTGACCAGCGAAAGTGACCAGTGACCATTGACCAGTGACCAGTGACCAGTGACCAGTGACCAGTGACCAGTGACCAGTGACCAGTGACCAGCGACCAGTGACCAGTGACCAGTGACCAGTGACCAGTAACCAGTGACCAGTGACCAGTGACCAGTGACCAGCGAAATCGACCAGGGACCAGTGACCAGTGACCAGTGACCAGTGACCAGCGAAATTGACCAGTGACCATTGACCAGTGACCAGTGACCAGTGACCAGTGACCAGTGACCAGCGACCACTGACCAGTGACCAGTGACCAGTGACCAGTGACGAGTGACCTGTGACCAGTGACCAGTGACCAGTGACCAGTGACCAGTGACCAGTGACCAGTGACGAGTGACCTGTGACCAGTGACCAGTGACCAGTGACCAGTGACCAGCGAAATTGACCATTGACCATTGACCAGTGACCAGTGACCAGTGACCAGTGACCAGTGACCAGTGACCAGTGACCAGTGACGAGTGACCAGCGACCAGTGACCAGTGACCAGTGACCAGTGACCAGTGACCAGTGACCAGTGACCAGTGACCTGTGACCAGCGAAAGTGACCAGTGACCAGTGACCATTGACCAGCGACCAGTGACCAGTGACCAGTGACGAGTGACCAGTGACCAGTGACCAGTGACCAGTGACCAGCGAAAGTGACAAGTGACCAGTGACCAGTGACCAGCGAAAGTGACCAGTGACGAGGGACCAGTGACAAGTGACCAGTGAGAAGTGACCAGTGACCACTGACCAGTGACCAGTGACCAGCGACCAGTGACCAGTGACCCGTGACCAGGGACCAGTGACCAGCGAAAGTGACCAGTGACCAGTGACTAGCCAAATTGAGCAGTGTCCAGTGACCAGTGACCAGTGACCAGTGACCAGTGACCAGTGACCAGGGACCAGTGACCAGTGACCAGTGACCAGTGACCAGGGACCAGTGACCAGTGACCAGTGACCAGTGACCAGTGACCAGTGACCAGTGACCAGCGAAATTGACCAGTGACCAGTGACCAGTGACCAGTGACCAGTGACCAGTGACCAGTGACCAGTGACCAGCGAAATTTACCAGTGACCAGTGACCAGTGACCAGCGAAATTGACCAGTGACCATTGACCAGTGACCAGTGACCAGTGACCAGTGACCAGTGACCAGCGACCAGTGACCAGTGACCAGTGACCAGTGACCAGTAACCAGTGACCAGTGACCAGTGACCAGTGACCAGCGAAATCGACCAGGGACCAGTGACCAGTGACCAGTGACCAGTGACCAGTGACCAGTGACCAGTGACCAGCGAAATTGACCAGTGACCAGTGACCAGTGACCAGTGACCAGTGACCAGTGACCAGTGACCAGTGACCAGTGACCAGCGAAATTTACCAGTGACCAGTGACCAGTGACCAGCGAAATTGACCAGTGACCATTGACCAGTGACCAGTGACCAGTGACCAGTGACCAGTGACCAGTGACCAGTAACCAGTGACCAGTGACCAGCGACCAGTGACCAGTGACCCGTGACCAGGGACCAGTGACCAGCGAAAGTGACCAGTGACCAGTGACTAGCCAAATTGAGCAGTGTCCAGTGACCAGTGACCAGTGACCAGTGACCAGTGACCAGTGACCAGTGACCAGTGACCAGGGACCAGTGACCAGTGACCAGTGACCAGTGACCAGGGACCAGTGACCAGTGACCAGTGACCAGTGACCAGTGACCAGTGACCAGTGACCAGTGACCAGTGACCAGTGACCAGCGAAATTTACCAGTGACCAGTGACCAGTGACCAGCGAAATTGACCAGTGACCATTGACCAGTGACCAGTGACCAGTGACCAGTGACCAGTGACCAGCGACCAGTGACCAGTGACCAGTGACCAGTGACCAGTAACCAGTGACCAGTGACCAGTGACCAGTGACCAGCGAAATCGACCAGGGACCAGTGACCAGTGACCAGTGACCAGTGACCAGCGAAATTGACCAGTGACCATTGACCAGTGACCAGTGACCAGTGACCAGTGACCAGTGACCAGTGACCAGTGACCAGTGACCAGTGACCAGTGACGAGTGACCAGTGACCAGTGACCAGTGACCAGTGACCAGTGACCAGTGACCAGGGACCAGTGACCAGTGACCAGTGACCAGTGACCAGGGACCAGTGACCAGTGACCAGTGACCAGTGACCAGTGACCAGTGACCAGTGACCAGCGAAATTGACCAGTGACCAGTGACCAGTGACCAGTGACCAGTGACCAGTGACCAGTGACCAGTGACCAGCGAAATTTACCAGTGACCAGTGACCAGTGACCAGCGAAATTGACCAGTGACCATTGACCAGTGACCAGTGACCAGTGACCAGTGACCAGTGACCAGCGACCAGTGACCAGTGACCAGTGACCAGTGACCAGTGACGAGTGACCTGTGACCAGTGACCAGTGACCAGTGACCAGTGACCAGTGACCAGTGACCAGTGACCAGTGACCAGTGACCAGTGACCAGTGACCAGTGACCAGTGACCAGTGACCAGCGAAAGTGACCAGTGACCAGTGACCAGTGACCAGTGACCAGTGACCAGTGACCAGTGACCAGTGACCAGTGACCATCGAAATTGACCAGTGACCATTGACCAGTGACCAGTGACCAGTGACCAGTGACCAGTGACCAGTGACCAGCGACCAGTGACCAGTGACCAGTGACCAGTGACAAGTGATAAGTGACCAGTGACCAGTGACCAGCGAAAGTGACCAGTGAAAAGTGACCAGCGAAATTGACCAGTGACCATTGACCAGTGACCAGCGAAAGTGACCAGTGACGAGTGACCAGTGACAAGTGACCAGTGAGAAGCGACCAGTGACCAGTGACCAGTGACCAGCGAAAGTGACCAGTGACCAGTGAACAGTGACCAGCGAAATTCACCAGTTTCCAGTGACCAGTGATAAGTGACCAGTGACCAGTGACCAGCGAAAGTGACCAGTGAACAGTGACCAGCGAAATTGACCAGTGACCATTGACCAGTGACCAGCGAAAGTGACCAGTGACGAGTGACCAGTGACAAGTGACCAGTGAGAAGTGACCAGTGACCACTGACCAGTGACCAGTGACCAGTGACCAGTGACCAGCGAAAGTGACCAGTGACAAGTGACCAGTGACAAGTGACCAGTGACCAGTGACCAGTGACCAGTGACCAGCGAAAGTGACCAGTGACCATTGACCAGTGACCAGTGACCAGTGACCAGTGACCAGTGACCAGTGACCAGTGACCAGTGACCAGCGACCAGTGACCAGTGACCAGTGACCAGTAACCAGTGACCAGTGACCAGTGACCAGTGACCAGCGAAATCGACCAGGGACCAGTGACCAGTGACCAGTGACCAGTGACCAGCGAAATTGACCAGTGACCATTGACCAGTGACCAGTGACCAGTGACCAGTGACCAGTGACCAGTGACCAGCGACCACTGACCAGTGACCAGTGACCAGTGACCAGTGACGAGTGACCTGTGACCAGTGACCAGTGACCAGTGACCAGTGACCAGTGACCAGTGACCAGTGACCAGCGAAAGTGACCAGGGACCAGTGACCAGTGACCAGTGACCAGTGACCAGTGACCAGTGACCAGTGACCATCGAAATTGACCAGTGACCATTGACCAGTGACCAGTGACCAGTGACCAGTGACCAGTGACCAGCGACCAGTGACCAGTGACCAGTGACCAGTGACAAGTGATAAGTGACCAGTGACCAGTGACCAGCGAAAGTGACCAGTGAAAAGTGACCAGCGAAATTGACCAGTGACCATTGACCAGTGACCAGCGAAAGTGACCAGCGACGAGGGACCAGTGACAAGTGACCAGTGAGAAGTGACCAGTGACCACTGACCAGTGACCAGTGACCAGCGACCAGTGACCAGTGACCCGTGACCAGGGACCTGTGACCAGCGAAAGTGACCAGTGACCAGTGACTAGCCAAATTGAGCAGTGTCCAGTGACCAGTGACCAGTGACCAGTGACCAGTGACCAGTGACCAGTGACCAGTGACCAGGGACCAGTGACCAGTGACCAGTGACCAGTGACCAGGGACCAGTGACCAGTGACCAGTAACCAGTGACCAGTGACCAGTGACCAGTGACCAGCGAAATTGACCAGTGACCAGTGACCAGTGACCAGTGACCAGTGACCAGTGACCAGTGACCAGTGACCAGTGACCAGTGACCAGTGACCAGTGACCAGCGACCAGTGACCAGTGACCAGTGACCAGTGACGAGTGACCTGTGACCAGTGACCAGTGACCAGTGACCAGTGACCAGTGACCAGTGACCAGTGACCAGTGACCAGCGAAAGTGACCAGGGACCAGTGACCAGTGACCAGTGACCAGTGACCAGTGACCAGTGACCAGCGAAATAGACCAGTGACCATTGACCAGTGACCAGTGACCAGTGACCAGTGACCAGTGACCAGCGACCAGTGACCAGTGACCAGTGACCAGCGACCAGTGACCAGTGACCAGCGACCAGTGACCAGTGACCAGTGACCAGCGACCAGTGACCAGTGACCAGCGAAAGTGACCAGTGACCAGTGACCAGTGACCAGTGACCAGCGAAAGTGACCAGTGACCTGTGAACAGTGACCAGCGAAATTGACCAGTTTCCAGTGACAAGTGATAAGTGACCAGTGACCAGTGACCAGCGAAAGTGACCAGTGAACAGTGACCAGCGAAATTGACCAGTGACCATTGACCAGTGACCAGCGAAAGTGACCAGTGACGAGTGACCAGTGACAAGTGACCAGTGAGAAGCGACCAGTGACCAGTGACCAGTGACCAGCGAAAGTGACCAGTGACCAGTGAACAGTGACCAGCGAAATTCACCAGTTTCCAGTGACCAGTGATAAGTGACCAGTGACCAGTGACCAGCGAAAGTGACCAGTGAACAGTGACCAGCGAAATTGACCAGTGACCATTGACCAGTGACCAGCGAAAGTGACCAGTGACGAGTGACCAGTGACAAGTGACCAGTGAGAAGTGACCAGTGACCACTGACCAGTGACCAGTGACCAGTGACCAGTGACCAGCGAAAGTGACCAGTGACAAGTGACCAGTGACAAGTGACCAGTGACCAGTGACCAGTGACCAGTGACCAGCGAAAGTGACCAGTGACCATTGACCAGTGACCAGTGACCAGTGACCAGTGACCAGTGACCAGTGACCAGTGACCAGTGACCAGCGACCAGTGACCAGTGACCAGTGACCAGTGACCAGTAACCAGTGACCAGTGACCAGTGACCAGTGACCAGCGAAATCGACCAGGGACCAGTGACCAGTGACCAGTGACCAGTGACCAGCGAAATTGACCAGTGACCATTGACCAGTGACCAGTGACCAGTGACCAGTGACCAGTGACCAGTGACCAGTGACCAGCGACCACTGACCAGTGACCAGTCACCAGTGACCAGTGACGAGTGACCTGTGACCAGTGACCAGTGACCAGTGACCAGTGACCAGTGACCAGTGACCAGTGACGAGTGACCTGTGACCAGTGACCAGTGACCAGTGACCAGCGAAATTGACCATTGACCATTGACCAGTGACCAGTGACCAGTGACCAGTGACCAGTGACCAGTGACCTGTGACCAGTGACCAGTGACCAGCGACCAGTGACCAGTGACCAGTGACCAGTGACCAGTGACCAGTGACCTGTGACCAGCGAAAGTGACCAGTGACCAGTGACCATTGACCAGCGACCAGTGACCAGTGACCAGTGACGAGTGACCAGTGACCAGTGACCAGTGACCAGTGACCAGCGAAAGTGACAAGTGACCAGTGACCAGTGACCAGCGAAAGTGACCAGTGACGAGGGACCAGTGACAAGTGACCAGTGAGAAGTGACCAGTGACCACTGACCAGTGACCAGTGACCAGCGACCAGTGACCAGTGACCCGTGACCAGGGACCAGTGACCAGCGAAAGTGACCAGTGACCAGTGACTAGCCAAATTGAGCAGTGTCCAGTGACCAGTGACCAGTGACCAGTGACCAGTGACCAGTGACCAGTGACCAGTGACCAGGGACCAGTGACCAGTGACCAGTGACCAGTGACCAGGGACCAGTGACCAGTGACCAGTGACCAGTGACCAGTGACCAGTGACCAGTGACCAGCGAAATTGACCAGTGACCAGTGACCAGTGACCAGTGACCAGCGAAATTTACCAGTGACCAGTGACCAGTGACCAGCGAAATTGACCAGTGACCATTGACCAGTGACCAGTGACCAGTGACCAGTGACCAGTGACCAGCGACCAGTGACCAGTGACCAGTGACCAGTGACCAGTGACGAGTGACCTGTGACCAGTGACCAGTGACCAGTGACCAGTGACCAGTGACCAGCGACCAGTGACCAGTGACCAGTGACCAGTGACCAGTGACCAGCGACCAGTGACCAGTGACCAGCGAAAGTGACCAGTGACCAGTGACCAGTGACCAGTGACCAGCGAAATAGACCAGTGACCATTGACCAGTGACCAGTGACCAGTGACCAGTGACCAGTGACTAGCCAAATTGAGCAGTGTCCAGTGACCAGTGACCAGTGACCAGTGACCAGTGACCAGTGACCAGTGACCAGTGACCAGGGACCAGTGACCAGTGACCAGTGACCAGTGACCAGGGACCAGTGACCAGTGACCAGTGACCAGTGACCAGTGACCAGCGAAATTGACCAGTGACCAGTGACCAGTGACCAGTGACCAGTGACCAGTGACCAGCGAAATTGACCAGTGACCAGTGACCAGTGACCAGTGACCAGTGACCAGTGACCAGCGAAATTTACCAGTGACCAGTGACCAGTGACCAGCGAAATTGACCAGTGACCATTGACCAGTGACCAGTGACCAGTGACCAGTGACCAGTGACCAGCGACCAGTGACCAGTGACCAGTGACCAGTGACCAGTGACGAGTGACCTGTGACCAGTGACCAGTGACCAGTGACCAGTGACCAGTGACCAGTGACCAGTGACCAGTGACCAGTGACCAGTGACCAGTGACCAGTGACCAGTGACCAGCGAAAGTGACCAGGGACCAGTGACCAGTGACCAGTGACCAGTGACCAGTGACCAGTGACCAGTGACCAGTGACCATCGAAATTGACCAGTGACCATTGACCAGTGACCAGTGACCAGTGACCAGTGACCAGTGACCAGTGACCAGCGACCAGTGACCAGTGACCAGTGACCAGTGACAAGTGATAAGTGACCAGTGACCAGTGACCAGCGAAAGTGACCAGTGAAAAGTGACCAGCGAAATTGACCAGTGACCATTGACCAGTGACCAGCGAAAGTGACCAGCGACGAGGGACCAGTGACAAGTGACCAGTGAGAAGTGACCAGTGACCACTGACCAGTGACCAGTGACCAGCGACCAGTGACCAGTGACCCGTGACCAGGGACCAGTGACCAGCGAAAGTGACCAGTGACCAGTGACTAGCCAAATTGAGCAGTGTCCAGTGACCAGTGACCAGTGACCAGTGACCAGTGACCAGTGACCAGTGACCAGTTACCAGGGACCAGTGACCAGTGACCAGTGACCAGTGACCAGGGACCAGTGACCAGTGACCAGTAACCAGTGACCAGTGACCAGTGACCAGTGACCAGCGAAATTGACCAGTGACCAGTGACCAGTGACCAGTGACCAGTGACCAGTGACCAGTGACCAGTGACCAGTGACCAGCGACCAGTGACCAGTGACCAGTGACCAGTGACGAGTGACCTGTGACCAGTGACCAGTGACCAGTGACCAGTGACCAGTGACCAGTGACCAGTGACCAGTGACCAGCGAAAGTGACCAGGGACCAGTGACCAGTGACCAGTGACCAGTGACCAGTGACCAGTGACCAGCGAAATAGACCAGTGACCATTGACCAGTGACCAGTGACCAGTGACCAGTGACCAGTGACCAGCGACCAGTGACCAGTGACCAGTGACCAGTGACCAGTGACCAGCGACCAGTGACCAGTGACCAGCGAAAGTGACCAGTGACCAGTGACCAGTGACCAGTGACCAGCGAAATAGACCAGTGACCATTGACCAGTGACCAGTGACCAGTGACCAGTGACCAGCGACCAGTGACCAGTGACCAGTGACCAGTGACCAGTGACCAGCGACCAGTGACCAGTGTCCAGTGACCAGTGACCAGTGACCAGTGACCAGTGACCAGTAACCAGTGACCAGTGACCAGTGACCAGTGACCAGTGACCAGTGACCAGTGACCAGCGAAAGTGACCAGTGACCAGTGACCAGTGACAAGCGAAGTCGACCAGGGACCAGTGACCAGTGACCAGTGACCAGTGACCAGTGACCAGTGACCAGTGACCAGTGACCAGCGAAATTGACCAGTGACCATTGACCAGTGACCAGTGACCAGTGACCAGCGACCAGTGACCAGTGACCAGTGACCAGTGACCAGTGACCAGTAACCAGTGACCAGTGACCAGTGACCAGTGACCAGTGACCAGTAACCAGTGACCAGTGACCAGTGACCAGCGAAATCGACCAGGGACCAGTGACCAGTGACCAGTGACCAGCGAAATTGACCAGTGACCATTGACCAGTGACCAGTGACCAGTGACCAGTGACCAGTGACCAGCGACCAGTGACCAGTGACCAGTGACCAGTGACCAGTGACGAGTGACCTGTGACCAGTGACCAGTGACCAGTGACCAGTGACCAGTGACCAGTGACCAGTGACCAGTGACGAGTGACCTGTGACCAGTGACCAGTGACCAGTGACCAGTGACCAGTGACCAGTGACCAGTGACCAGCGAAAGTGACCAGGGACCAGTGACCAGTGACCAGTGACCAGTGACCAGTGACCAGTGACCATCGAAATTGACCAGTGACCATTGACCAGTGACCAGTGACCAGTGACCAGTGACCAGTGACCAGTGACCAGTGACCAGCGACCAGTGACCAGTGACCAGTGACCAGTGACCAGTGACGAGTGACCTGTGACAAGTGACCAGTGACCAGCGACCAGTGACCAGTGACCAGTGACCAGTGACCAGTGACCAGCGACCAGTGACCAGTGTCCAGTGACCAGTGACCAGTGACCAGTGACCAGTGACCAGTAACCAGTGACCAGTGACCAGTGACCAGTGACCAGTGACCAGCGACCAGTGACCAGTGACCAGTGACCAGTGACCAGTGACCAGTGACCAGTGACCAGTGACCAGTGACCAGTGACCAGCGAAAGTGACCAGTGACCAGTGACCAGTGACAAGCGAAGTCGACCAGGGACCAGTGACCAGTGACCAGTGACCAGTGACCAGTGACCAGTGACCAGTGACCAGTGACCAGCGAAATTGACCAGTGACCATTGACCAGTGACCAGTGACCAGTGACCAGCGACCAGTGACCAGTGACCAGTGACCAGTGACCAGTGACCAGTGACCAGTGACCAGTGACCAGTGACCAGTGACCAGTGACCAGTGACCAGTGACCAGTGACCAGTAACCAGTGACCAGTGACCAGTGACCAGCGAAATCGACCAGGGACCAGTGACCAGTGACCAGTGACCAGTGACCAGTGACCAGCGAAATTGACCAGTGACCATTGACCAGTGACCAGTGACCAGGGACCAGTGACCAGTGACCAGTGACCAGTGACCAGTGACCAGTGACCAGTGACCAGTGACCAGTGACCAGCGAAATTGACCAGTGACCAGTAACCAGTGACCAGTGACCAGTGACCAGCGAAATCGACCAGGGACCAGTGACCAGTGACCAGTGACCAGTGACCAGTGACCAGTGACCAGCGAAATTGACCAGTGACCATTGACCAGTGACCAGTCACCAGTGACCAGTGACCAGTGACCAGTGACCAGCGACCAGTGACCAGTGACCAGTGACCAGTGACCAGTGACGAGTGACCTGTGACCAGTGACCAGTGACCAGTGACCAGTGACCAGTGACCAGTGACGAGTGACCTGTGACCAGTGACCAGTGACCAGTGACCAGTGACCAGTGACCAGTGACCAGTGACCAGTGACCAGTGACCAGTGACCAGCGAAAGTGACCAGGGACCAGTGACCAGTGACCAGTGACCAGTGACCAGCGAAATAGACCAGTGACCATTGACCAGTGACCAGTGACCAGTGACCAGCGACCAGTGACCAGTGACCAGTGACCAGTAACCAGTGACCAGTGACCAGTGACCAGCGAAATCGACCAGGGACCAGTGACCAGTGACCAGTGACCAGTGACCAGTGACCAGCGAAATTGACCAGTGACCATTGACCAGTGACCAGTGACCAGTGACCAGTGACCAGTGACCAGTGACCAGTGACCAGTGACCAGCGAAATTGACCAGTGACCATTGACCAGTGACCAGTGACCAGTGACCAGCGACCAGTGACCAGTGACCAGTGACCAGTGACCAGTGACCAGTGACCAGTGACCAGTAACCAGTGACCAGTGACCAGTGACCAGTGACCAGTGACCAGTAACCAGTGACCAGTGACCAGTGACCAGCGAAATCGACCAGGGACCAGTGACCAGTGACCAGTGACCAGTGACCAGTGACCAGCGAAATTGACCAGTGACCATTGACCAGTGACCAGTGACCAGTGACCAGTGACCAGTGACCAGCGACCAGTGACCAGTGACCAGTGACCAGTGACCAGTGACGAGTGACCTGTGACCAGTGACCAGTGACCAGTGACCAGTGACCAGTGACCAGCGACCAGTGACCAGTGACCAGTGACCAGTGACCAGTGACCTGTGTCCAGCGAAAGTGACCAGTGACCAGTGACCATTGACCAGCGACCAGTGACCAGTGACCAGTGACGAGTGACCAGTGACCAGCGACCAGTGACCAGTGACCAGTGACCAGTAACCAGTGACCAGTGACCAGTGACCAGCGAAATCGACCAGGGACCAGTGACCAGTGACCAGTGACCAGTGACCAGTGACCAGCGAAATTGACCAGTGACCATTGACCAGTGACCAGTGACCAGTGACCAGTGACCAGTGACCAGTGACCAGTGACCAGTGACCAGCGAAATTGACCAGTGACCATTGACCAGTGACCAGTGACCAGTGACCAGCGACCAGTGACCAGTGACCAGTGACCAGTGACCAGTAACCAGTGACCAGTGACCAGTGACCAGCGAAATCGACCAGGGACCAGTGACCAGTGACCAGTGACCAGTGACCAGTGACCAGCGAAATTGACCAGTGACCATTGACCAGTGACCAGTGACCAGTGACCAGTGACCAGTGACCAGCGACCAGTGACCAGTGACCAGTGACCAGTGACCAGTGACGAGTGACCTGTGACCAGTGACCAGTGACCAGTGACCAGTGACCAGTGACCAGCGACCAGTGACCAGTGACCAGTGACCAGTGACCAGTGACCTGTGTCCAGCGAAAGTGACCAGTGACCAGTGACCATTGACCAGCGACCAGTGACCAGTGACCAGTGACGAGTGACCAGTGACCAGTGACCAGTGACCAGTGACCAGTGACCAGTGACCAGTGACCAGTGACCAGCGACCAGTGACCAGTGACCAGTGACCAGTGACCAGTGACCAGTCACCAGTCACCAGTGACCAGCGAAATTGACCAGTGACCATTGACCAGTGACCAGTGACCAGTGACCAGTGACCAGTGACCAGTGACCTGTGACCAGCGAAAGTGACCAGTGACCAGTGACCATTGACCAGCGACCAGTGACCAGTGACCAGTGACGAGTGACCAGTGACCAGTGACCAGTGACCAGTGACCAGCGAAAGTGACAAGTGACCAGTGACCAGTGACCAGTGACCAGTGACCAGTGACCAGCGAAAGTGACCAGTGACCAGTGAACAGTGACCAGCGAAATTCACCAGTTTCCAGTGACCAGTGATAAGTGACCAGTGACCAGTGACCAGCGAAAGTGACCAGTGAACAGTGACCAGCGAAATTGACCAGTGACCATTGACCAGTGACCAGCGAAAGTGACCAGTGACGAGTGACCAGTGACAAGTGACCAGTGAGAAGTGACCAGTGACCAGCGACCAGTGACCAGTGACCAGTGACCAGTGACCAGTAACCAGTGACCAGTGACCAGTGACCAGCGAAAGTGACCAGTGACAAGTGACCAGTGACCAGTAACCAGTGACCAGTGACCAGTGACCAGCGAAATCGACCAGGGACCAGTGACCAGTGACCAGTGACCAGTGACCAGTGACCAGCGAAATTGACCAGTGACCATTGACCAGTGACCAGTGACCAGTGACCAGTGACCAGTGACCAGTGACCAGTGACCAGTGACCAGCGAAATTGACCAGTGACCATTGACCAGTGACCAGTGACCAGTGACCAGCGACCAGTGACCAGTGACCAGTGACCAGTGACCAGTGACCAGTGACCAGTGACCAGTAACCAGTGACCAGTGACCAGTGACCAGCGACCAGTGACCAGTGACCAGTGACCAGTGACCAGTGACCTGTGTCCAGCGAAAGTGACCAGTGACCAGTGACCAGTGACCAGTGACCAGTGACCAGTGACCAGTGACCTGTGTCCAGCGAAAGTGACCAGTGACCAGTGACCATTGACCAGCGACCAGTGACCAGTGACCAGTGACGAGTGACCAGTGACCAGTGACCAGTGACCAGTGACCAGCGAAAGTGACAAGTGACCAGTGACCAGTGACCAGTGACCAGCGAAAGTGACCAGTGACCTGTGAACAGTGACCAGCGAAATTGACCAGTTTCCAGTGACAAGTGATAAGTGACCAGTGACCAGTGACCAGCGAAAGTGACCAGTGAAAAGTGACCAGCGAAATTGACCAGTGACCATTGACCAGTGACCAGCGAAAGTGACCAGTGACGAGGGACCAGTGACAAGTGACCAGTGAGAAGTGACCAGTGACCACTGACCAGTGACCAGTGACCAGCGACCAGTGACCAGTGACCAGTGACCAGTGACCAGCGACCAGTGACCAGTGACCAGTGACCAGTGACCAGTGACCTGTGTCCAGCGAAAGTGACCAGTGACCAGTGACCATTGACCAGCGACCAGTGACCAGTGACCAGTGACGAGTGACCAGTGACCAGTGACCAGCGAAATCGACCAGGGACCAGTGACCAGTGACCAGTGACCAGTGACCAGTGACCAGCGAAATTGACCAGTGACCATTGACCAGTGACCAGTGACCAGTGACCAGTGACCAGTGACCAGTGACCAGTGACCAGTGACCAGCGAAATTGACCAGTGACCATTGACCAGTGACCAGTGACCAGTGACCAGCGACCAGTGACCAGTGACCAGTGACCAGTGACCAGTGACCAGTGACCAGTGACCAGTAACCAGTGACCAGTGACCAGTGACCAGTGACCAGTGACCAGTAACCAGTGACCAGTGACCAGTGACCAGCGAAATCGACCAGGGACCAGTGACCAGTGACCAGTGACCAGTGTCCAGTGACCAGCGAAATTGACCAGTGACCATTGACCAGTGACCAGTGACCAGTGACCAGTGACCAGTGACCAGCGACCAGTGACCAGTGACCAGTGACCAGTGACCAGTGACGAGTGACCTGTGACCAGTGACCAGTGACCAGTGACCAGTGACCAGTGACCAGCGACCAGTGACCAGTGACCAGTGACCAGTGACCAGTGACCTGTGTCCAGCGAAAGTGACCAGTGACCAGTGACCATTGACCAGCGACCAGTGACCAGTGACCAGTGACGAGTGACCAGTGACCAGTGACCAGTGACCAGTGACCAGCGAAAGTGACAAGTGACCAGTGACCAGTGACCAGTGACCAGCGAAAGTGACCAGTGACCTGTGAACAGTGACCAGCGAAATTGACCAGTTTCCAGTGACAAGTGATAAGTGACCAGTGACCAGTGACCAGCGAAAGTGACCAGTGAAAAGTGACCAGCGAAATTGACCAGTGACCATTGACCAGTGACCAGCGAAAGTGACCAGTGACGAGGGACCAGTGACAAGTGACCAGTGAGAAGTGACCAGTGACCACTGACCAGTGACCAGTGACCAGCGACCAGTGACCAGTGACCCGTGACCAGGGACCAGTGACCAGCGAAAGTGACCAGTGACCAGTGACTAGCCAAATTGAGCAGTGTCCAGTGACCAGTGACCAGTGACCAGTGACCAGTGACCAGTGACCAGTGACCAGTGACCAGTGACCAGGGACCAGTGACCAGTGACCAGTGACCAGTGACCAGGGACCAGTGACCAGTGACCAGTGACCAGTGACCAGTGACCAGTGACCAGCGAAATTGACCAGTGACCATTGACCAGTGACCAGTGACCAGTGACCAGTGACCAGTGACCAGTGACCAGTGACCAGCGACCAGTGACCAGTGACCAGTGACCAGTGACCAGTGACCAGTGACCAGTGACAAGCGACCAGTGACCAGTGACCAGTGACCAGTGACGAGTGACCTGTGACCAGTGACCAGTGACCAGTGACCAGTGACCAGTGACCAGTGACCAGTGACCAGTGACCAGTGACCAGCGAAAGTGACCAGGGACCAGTGACCAGTGACCAGTGACCAGTGACCAGTGACCAGTGACCAGTGACCAGCGAAATAGACCAGTGACCATTGACCAGTGACCAGTGACCAGTGACCAGTGACCAGTGACCAGTGACCAGTGACCAGTGACCAGTGACCAGCGACCAGTGACCAGTGACCAGAGACCAGTGACCAGTGACCAGTGACCAGTGACCAGTGACCAGTAACCAGTGACCAGTGACCAGCGAAAGTGACCAGTGACAAGTGACCAGTGACCAGTGACCAGTGACCAGTGACCAGTGACAAGCGAAGTCGACCAGGGACCAGTGACCAGTGACCAGTGACCAGTGACCAGTGACCAGTGACCAGTGACCAGTGACCAGTGACCAGTGACCAGTGACCAGCGAAATTGACCAGTGACCATTGACCAGTGACCAGTGACCAGTGACCAGTGACCAGCGACCAGTGACCAGTGACCAGTGACCAGTGACCAGTGACCAGTGACCAGTGACCAGTGACCAGTGACCAGTGACCAGTGACCAGTGACCAGTGACCAGTAACCAGTGACCAGTGACCAGTGACACGCGAAAGTGACCAGTGACAAGTGACCAGTGACAAGTGACCAGTGACCAGTGACTAGCCAAATTGAGCAGTGACCAGTGACCAGTGACCAGTGACCAGTGACCAGTGACCAGTGACCAGTGACCAGCGACCAGTGACCAGTGACAAGTGACCAGTGACAAGTGACCAGTGGCCACTGACCAGTGACCAGTGACCAGCGACCAGTGACCAGGGACCAGTGACCAGCGAAAGTGACCAGTGACCAGTGACTAGCCAAATTGAGCAGTGACCAGTGACCAGTGACCAGTGACCAGCGACCAGTGACCAGTGACCAGTGACCAGTGACCAGTAACCAGTGACCAGTGACCAGTGACCAGCGAAATCGACCAGGGACCAGTGACCAGTGACCAGTGACCAGTGACCAGTGACCAGTGACCAGTGACCAGCGAAATTGACCAGTGACCATTGACCAGTGACCAGTGACCAGTGACCAGTGACCAGTGACCAGCGACCAGTGACCAGTGACCAGTGACCAGTGACCAGTGACGAGTGACCTGTGACCAGTGACCAGTGACCAGTGACCAGTGACCAGTGACCAGTGACCAGTTACCAGTGACGAGTGACCTGTGACCAGTGACCAGTGACCAGTGACCAGTGACCAGTGACCAGTGACCAGTGACCAGTGACCAGTGACCAGCGACCAGTGACCAGTGACCAATGACCAGTGACCAGTAACCAGTGACCAGCGAAAGTGACCAGTGACAAGTGACCAGTGACAAGTGACCAGTGACCAGTGACCAGTGACCAGTGACCAGCGAAAGTGACCAGTGACCAGTGACCAGTGACAAGCGAAGTCGACCAGGGACCAGTGAACAGTGACCAGTGACCAGTGACCAGTGACCAGTGACCAGTGACCAGTGACCAGCGAAATTGACCAGTGACCATTGACCAGTGACCAGTGACCAGTGACCAGCGACCAGTGACCAATGACCAGTGACCAGCGAAAGTGACCAGTGACCAGCGATGTCGACCATGGACCAGTGACCAGTGACCAGTGACCAGTGACCAGTGACCAGTGACCAGTGACCAGCGAAATTGACCAGTGACCATTGACCAGTGACCAGTGACCAGTGACCAGTGACCAGTGACCAGTGACCAGCGACCAGTGACCAGTGACCAGTGACCAGTGACCAGTGACCAGTGACCAGTGACCAGCGAAATTGACCAGTGACCATTGACCAGTGACCAGTGACCAGTGACCAGTGACCAGTGACCAGTGACCAGTGACCAGCGACCAGTGACCAGTGACCAGTGACCAGTGACCAGTGACCAGTGACCAGCGAAATTGACCAGTGACCATTGACCAGTGACCATTGACCAGTGACCAGTGACCAGTGACCAGCGACCAGTGACCAATGACCAGTGACCAGCGAAAGTGACCAGTGACCAGCGATGTCGACCATGGACCAGTGACCAGTGACCAGTGACCAGTGACCAGTGACCAGTGACCAGTGACCAGCGAAATTGACCAGTGACCATTGACCAGTGACCAGTGACCAGTGACCAGTGACCAGTGACCAGTGACCAGCGACCAGTGACCAGTGACCAGTGACCAGTGACCAGTGACCAGTGACCAGTGACCAGTGACCAGCGAAATTGACCAGTGACCATTGACCAGTGACCAGTGACCAGTGACCAGTGACCAGTGACCAGTGACCAGTGACCAGCGACCAGTGACCAGTGACCAGTGACCAGTGACCAGTGACCAGTGACCAGCGAAATTGACCAGTGACCATTGACCAGTGACCAGTGACCAGTGACCAGTGACCAGTGACCAGTGACCAGTGACCAGTGACCAGCGACCAGTGACCAGTGACCAGTGTCCAGTGACCAGTGACCAGTGACCAGTGACCAGTGACCTGTGACCAGCGAAAGTGACCAGTGACCAGTGACCATTGACCAGCGACCAGTGACCAGTGACCAGTGACGAGTGACCAGTGACCAGTGACCAGTGACCAGTGACCAGCGAAAGTGACAAGTAACCAGTGACCAGTGACCAGTGACCAGTGACCAGCGAAAGTGACCAGTGAACAGTGACCAGCGAAATTGACCAGTGACCATTGACCAGTGACCAGCGAAAGTGACCAGTGACGAGGGACCAGTGACAAGTGACCAGTGAGAAGTGACCAGTGACCACTGACCAGTGACCAGTGACCAGCGAAAGTGACCAGTGACCAGTGACTAGCCAAATTGAGCAGTGACCAGTGACCAGTGACCAGTGACCAGTGACCAGGGACCAGTGACCAGTGACCAGTGACCAGTGACCAGTGACCAGTGACCAGCGAAAGTGACCAGGGACCAGCGAAATCGACCAGGGACCAGTGACCAGTGACCAGTGACCAGCGAAATTGACCAGTGACCATTGACCAGTGACCAGTGACCAGTGACCAGTGACCAGTGACCAGTGACCAGTGACCAGTGACCAGTGACCAGTGACCAGTGACCAGTAACCAGTGACCAGTGACCAGTGACCAGTGACCAGTGACCAGTAACCAGTGACCAGTGACCAGTGACCAGCGAAATCGACCAGGGACCAGTGACCAGTGACCAGTGACCAGTGACCAGTGACCAGCGAAATTGACCAGTGACCATTGACCAGTGACCAGTGACCAGTGACCAGTGACCAGTGACCAGCGACCAGTGACCAGTGACCAGTGACCAGTGACCAGTGACGAGTGACCTGTGACCAGTGACCAGTGACCAGTGACCAGTGACCAGTGACCAGCGACCAGTGACCAGTGACCAGTGACCAGTGACCAGTGACCTGTGTCCAGCGAAAGTGACCAGTGACCAGTGACCATTGACCAGCGACCAGTGACCAGTGACCAGTGACGAGTGACCAGTGACCAGTGACCAGTGACCAGTGACCAGCGAAAGTGACAAGTGACCAGTGACCAGTGACCAGTGACCAGCGAAAGTGACCAGTGACCTGTGAACAGTGACCAGCGAAATTGACCAGTTTCCAGTGACAAGTGATAAGTGACCAGTGACCAGTGACCAGCGAAAGTGACCAGTGAAAAGTGACCAGCGAAATTGACCAGTGACCATTGACCAGTGACCAGCGAAAGTGACCAGTGACGAGGGACCAGTGACAAGTGACCAGTGAGAAGTGACCAGTGACCACTGACCAGTGACCAGTGACCAGCGACCAGTGACCAGTGACCAGTGACCAGTGACCAGCGACCAGTGACCAGTGACCAGTGACCAGTGACTAGCGAAATTGACCAGTGACCATTGACCAGTGACCAGTGACCAGTGACCAGCGACCAGTGACCAGTGACCAGTGACCAGTGACCAGTGACCAGTAACCAGTGACCAGTGACCAGTGACCAGTGACCAGTGACCAGTGACCAGTGACCAGTGACCAGTAACCAGTGACCAGTGACCAGTGACCAGCGAAATCGACCAGGGACCAGTGACCAGTGACCAGTGACCAGTGACCAGTGACCAGTGACCAGCGAAATTGACCAGTGACCATTGACCAGTGACCAGTGACCAGTGACCAGTGACCAGTGACCAGCGACCAGTGACCAGTGACCAGTGACCAGTGACCAGTGACGAGTGACCTGTGACCAGTGACCAGTGACCAGTGACCAGTGACCAGTGACCAGTGACCAGTGACCAGTGACGAGTGACCTGTGACCAGTGACCAGTGACCAGTGACCAGTGACCAGTGACCAGTGACCAGTGACCAGCGAAAGTGACCAGGGACCAGTGACCAGTGACCAGTGACCAGTGACCAGTGACCAGTGACCAGTGACCATCGAAATTGACCAGTGACCATTGACCAGTGACCAGTGACCAGTGACCAGTGACCAGTGACCAGCGACCAGTGACCAGTGACCAGTGACCAGTGACCAGTGACGAGTGACCTGTGACAAGTGACCAGTGACCAGCGACCAGTGACCAGGGACCAGTGACCAGTGACCAGTGACCAGCGACCAGTGACCAGTGACCAGTGACCAGGGACCAGTGACCAGCGAAAGTGACCAGTGACCAGTGACCATTGACCAGCGACCAGTGACCAGTGACCAGTGACGAGTGACCAGTGACCAGTGACCAGTGACCAGCGAAAGTGACAAGTGACCAGTGACCAGTGACCAGTGACCAGTGACCAGTGACCAGTGACCAGCGAAAGTGACCAGTGACCAGTGAACAGTGACCAGCGAAATTCACCAGTTTCCAGTGACCAGTGATAAGTGACCAGTGACCAGTGACCAGCGAAAGTGACCAGTGAACAGTGACCAGCGAAATTGACCAGTGACCATTGACCAGTGACCAGCGAAAGTGACCAGTGACGAGTGACCAGTGACAAGTGACCAGTGAGAAGTGACCAGTGACCAGTGACCAGTGACCAGTGACCAGTGACCAGTGACCAGTGACCAGTGACCAGTGACCAGTGACCAGTGACCAGTAACCAGTGACCAGTGACCAGTGACCAGCGAAAGTGACCAGTGACAAGTGACCAGTGACCAGTAACCAGTGACCAGTGACCAGTGACCAGCGAAATCGACCAGGGACCAGTGACCAGTGACCAGTGACCAGTGACCAGTGACCAGCGAAATTGACCAGTGACCATTGACCAGTGACCAGTGACCAGTGACCAGTGACCAGTGACCAGTGACCAGTGACCAGTGACCAGTGACCAGTGACCAGTGACCAGTAACCAGTGACCAGTGACCAGTGACCAGTGACCAGTGACCAGTAACCAGTGACCAGTGACCAGTGACCAGCGAAATCGACCAGGGACCAGTGACCAGTGACCAGTGACCAGAGACCAGTGACCAGCGAAATTGACCAGTGACCATTGACCAGTGACCAGTGACCAGTGACCAGTGACCAGTGACCAGCGACCAGTGACCAGTGACCAGTGACCAGTGACCAGTGACGAGTGACCTGTGACCAGTGACCAGTGACCAGTGACCAGTGACCAGTGACCAGCGACCAGTGACCAGTGACCAGTGACCAGTGACCAGTGACCTGTGTCCAGCGAAAGTGACCAGTGACCAGTGACCATTGACCAGCGACCAGTGACCAGTGACCAGTGACGAGTGACCAGTGACCAGTGACCAGTGACCTGTGTCCAGCGAAAGTGACAAGTGACCAGTGACCAGTGACCAGTGACCAGCGAAAGTGACCAGTGACCTGTGAACAGTGACCAGCGAAATTGACCAGTTTCCAGTGACAAGTGATAAGTGACCAGTGACCAGTGACCAGCGAAAGTGACCAGTGAAAAGTGACCAGCGAAATTGACCAGTGACCATTGACCAGTGACCAGCGAAAGTGACCAGTGACGAGGGACCAGTGACAAGTGACCAGTGAGAAGTGACCAGTGACCACTGACCAGTGACCAGTGACCAGCGACCAGTGACCAGTGACCAGTGACCAGTGACCAGCGACCAGTGACCAGTGACCAGTGACCAGTGACCAGTGACCTGTGTCCAGCGAAAGTGACCAGTGACCAGTGACCATTGACCAGCGACCAGTGACCAGTGACCAGTGACGAGTGACCAGTGACCAGTGACCAGCGAAATCGACCAGGGACCAGTGACCAGTGACCAGTGACCAGTGACCAGTGACCAGCGAAATTGACCAGTGACCATTGACCAGTGACCAGTGACCAGTGACCAGTGACCAGTGACCAGTGACCATTGACCAGTGACCAGCGAAATTGACCAGTGACCATTGACCAGTGACCAGTGACCAGTGACCAGTGACCAGTGACCAGTGACCAGTGACCAGTGACCAGCGAAATTGACCAGTGACCATTGACCAGTGACCAGTGACCAGTGACCAGCGACCAGTGACCAGTGACCAGTGACCAGTGACCAGTGACCAGTGACCAGTGACCAGTGACCAGTAACCAGTGACCAGTGACCAGTGACCAGTGACCAGTGACCAGTGACCAGTAACCAGTGACCAGTGACCAGTGACCAGCGAAATCGACCAGGGACCAGTGACCAGTGACCAGTGACCAGTGACCAGTGACCAGCGAAATTGACCAGTGACCATTGACCAGTGACCAGTGACCAGTGACCAGTGACCAGTGACCAGCGACCAGTGACCAGTGACCAGTGACCAGTGACCAGTGACGAGTGACCTGTGACCAGTGACCAGTGACCAGTGACCAGTGACCAGTGACCAGCGACCAGTGACCAGTGACCAGTGACCAGTGACCAGTGACCTGTGTCCAGCGAAAGTGACCAGTGACCAGTGACCATTGACCAGCGACCAGTGACCAGTGACCAGTGACGAGTGACCAGTGACCAGTGACCTGTGACCAGTGACCAGCGAAAGTGACAAGTGACCAGTGACCAGTGACCAGTGACCAGCGAAAGTGACCAGTGACCTGTGAACAGTGACCAGCGAAATTGACCAGTTTCCAGTGACAAGTGATAAGTGACCAGTGACCAGTGACCAGCGAAAGTGACCAGTGAAAAGTGACCAGCGAAATTGACCAGTGACCATTGACCAGTGACCAGCGAAAGTGACCAGTGACGAGGGACCAGTGACAAGTGACCAGTGAGAAGTGACCAGTGACCACTGACCAGTGACCAGTGACCAGCGACCAGTGACCAGTGACCCGTGACCAGGGACCAGTGACCAGCGAAAGTGACCAGTGACCAGTGACTAGCCAAATTGAGCAGTGTCCAGTGACCAGTGACCAGTGACCAGTGACCAGTGACCAGTGACCAGTGACCAGTGACCAGTGACCAGGGACCAGTGACCAGTGACCAGTGACCAGTGACCAGGGACCAGTGACCAGTGACCAGTGACCAGTGACCAGTGACCAGTGACTAGTGACCAGTGACCAGCGAAATTGACCAGTGACCATTGACCAGTGACCAGTGACCAGTGACCAGTGACCAGTGACCAGTGACCAGTGACCAGCGACCAGTGACCAGTGACCAGTGACCAGTGACCAGTGACCAGTGACCAGTGACAAGCGACCAGTGACCAGTGACCAGTGACCAGTGACGAGTGACCTGTGACCAGTGACCAGTGACCAGTGACCAGTGACCAGTGACCAGTGACCAGTGACCAGTGACCAGTGACCAGCGAAAGTGACCAGGGACCAGTGACCAGTGACCAGTGACCAGTGACCAGTGACCAGTGACCAGCGAAATAGACCAGTGACCATTGACCAGTGACCAGTGACCAGTGACCAGTGACCAGTGACCAGCGACCAGTGACCAGTGACCAGTGACCAGTGACCAGTGACCAGTGACCAGTGACCAGTGACCAGTAACCAGTGACCAGTGACCAGCGAAAGTGACCAGTGACAAGTGACCAGTGACCAGTGACCAGTGACCAGTGACCAGTGACAAGCGAAGTCGACCAGGGACCAGTGACCAGTGACCAGTGACCAGTGACCAGTGACCAGTGACCAGTGACCAGTGACCAGCGAAATTGACCAGTGACCATTGACCAGTGACCAGTGACCAGTGACCAGCGACCAGTGACCAGTGACCAGTGACCAGTGACCAGTGACCTGTGACCAGTGACCAGTGACCAGTGACCAGTGACCAGTGACCAGTGACCAGTGACCAGTAACCAGTGACCAGTGACCAGTGACACGCGAAAGTGACCAGTGACAAGTGACCAGTGACAAGTGACCAGTGACCAGTGACTAGCCAAATTGAGCAGTGACCAGTGACCAGTGACCAGTGACCAGTGACCAGTGACCAGTGACCAGTGACCAGCGACCAGTGACCAATGACAAGTGACCAGTGACAAGTGACCAGTGGCCACTGACCAGTGACCAGTGACCAGCGACCAGTGACCAGGGACCAGTGACCAGCGAAAGTGACCAGTGACCAGTGACTAGCCAAATTGAGCAGTGACCAGTGACCAGTGACCAGTGACCAGCGACCAGTGACCAGTGACCAGTGACCAGTGACCAGTAACCAGTGACCAGTGACCAGTGACCAGCGAAATCGACCAGGGACCAGTGACCAGTGACCAGTGACCAGTGACCAGTGACCAGTGACCAGTGACCAGCGAAATTGACCAGTGACCATTGACCAGTGACCAGTGACCAGTGACCAGTGACCAGTGACCAGCGACCAGTGACCAGTGACCAGTGACCAGTGACCAGTGACGAGTGACCTGTGACCAGTGACCAGTGACCAGTGACCAGTGACCAGTGACCAGTGACCAGTGACCAGTGACGAGTGACCTGTGACCAGTGACCAGTGACCAGTGACCAGTGACCAGTGACCAGTGACCAGTGACCAGTGACCAGTGACCAGCGACCAGTGACCAGTGACCAATGACCAGTGACCAGTAACCAGTGACCAGCGAAAGTGACCAGTGACAAGTGACCAGTGACAAGTGACCAGTGACCAGTGACCAGTGACCAGTGACCAGCGAAAGTGACCAGTGACCAGTGACCAGTGACAAGCGAAGTCGACCAGGGACCAGTGACCAGTGACCAGTGACCAGTGACCAGTGACCAGTGACCAGCGAAATTGACCAGTGACCATTGACCAGTGACCAGTGACCAGTGACCAGCGACCAGTGACCAATGACCAGTGACCAGCGAAAGTGACCAGTGACCAGCGAAGTCGACCATGGACCAGTGACCAGTGACCAGTGACCAGTGACCAGTGACCAGCGAAATTGACCAGTGACCATTGACCAGTGACCAGTGACCAGTGACCAGTGACCAGTGACCAGTGACCAGTGACCAGTGACCAGTGACCAGCGACCAGTGACCAGTGACCAGTGACCAGTGACCAGTGACCAGTGACCAGTGACCAGCGAAATTGACCAGTGACCATTGACCAGTGACCAGTGACCAGTGACCAGTGACCAGTGACCAGTGACCAGTGACCAGTGACCAGCGAAATTGACCAGTGACCATTGACCAGTGACCAGTGACCAGTGACCAGTGACCAGTGACCAGTGACCAGTGACCAGTGACCAGTGACCAGTGACCAGTGACCAGTGACCAGCGAAATTGACCAGTGACCATTGACCAGTGACCAGTGACCAGTGACCAGTGACCAGTGACCAGTGACCAGTGACCAGCGACCAGTGACCAGTGACCAGTGACCAGTGACCAGTGACCAGTGACCAGTGACCAGTGACCTGTGACCAGCGAAAGTGACCAGTGACCAGTGACCATTGACCAGCGACCAGTGACCAGTGACCAGTGACCAGTGACCAGTGACCAGTGACCAGTGACCAGTGACCAGCGACCAGTGACCAGTGACCAGTGACCAGTGACCAGTGACCAGTGACCAGTGACCAGTGACCTGTGACCAGCGAAAGTGACCAGTGACCAGTGACCATTGACCAGCGACCAGTGACCAGTGACCAGTGACGAGTGACCAGTGACCAGTGACCAGTGACCAGTGACCAGCGAAAGTGACAAGTAACCAGTGACCAGTGACCAGTGACCAGTGACCAGCGAAAGTGACCAGTGACCTGTGAACAGTGACCAGCGAAATTGACCAGTTTCCAGTGACAAGTGATAAGTGACCAGTGACCAGTGACCAGCGAAAGTGACCAGTGAACAGTGACCAGCGAAATTGACCAGTGACCATTGACCAGTGACCAGCGAAAGTGACCAGTGACGAGGGACCAGTGACAAGTGACCAGTGAGAAGTGACCAGTGACCACTGACCAGTGACCAGTGGCCAGCGACCAGTGACCAGTGACCCGTGACCAGGGACCAGTGACCAGCGAAAGTGACCAGTGACCAGTGACTAGCCAAATTGAGCAGTGACCAGTGACCAGTGACCAGTGACCAGTGACCAGTGACCAGTGACCAGTGACCAGGGACCAGTGACCAGTGACCAGTGACCAGTGACCAGTGACCAGTGACCAGTGACCAGCGAAAGTGACCAGGGACCAGTGACCAGTGACCAGTGACCAGTGACCAGCGAAATTGACCATTGACCAGTGACCAGTGACCAGTGACCAGTGACCAGTGACCAGTGACCAGTGACCAGTGACCAGCGACCAGTGACCAGTGACCAGTGACCAGTGACCAGGGACCAGTGACCAGTGACCAGTGACCAGTGACCAGGGACCAGTGACCAGTGACCAGTGACCAGTGACCAGTGACCAGTGACCAGTGACCAGCGAAATTGACCAGTGACCAGTGACCAGTGACCAGTGACCGGTGACCAGTGACCAGTGACCAGTGACCAGTGACCAGCGACCAGTGACCAGTGACCAGTGACCAGTGACCAGTGACCAGTGACCAGCGACCAGTGACCAGTGACCAGTGACCAGTGACGAGTGACCTGTGACCAGTGACCAGTGACCAGTGACCAGTGACCAGTGACCAGTGACCAGTGACCAGTGACCAGCGAAAGTGACCAGGGACCAGTGACCAGTGACCAGTGACCAGTGACCAGTGACCAGCGAAATAGACCAGTGACCATTGACCAGTGACCAGTGACCAGTGACCAGTGACCAGTGACCAGCGACCAGTGACCAGTGACCAGTGACCAGTGACCAGTGACCAGTGACCAGTGACCAGTGACCAGCGAAAGTGACCAGTGACCAGTGACCAGTGACCAGTGACCAGTGACCAGCGAAATAGACCAGTGACCATTGACCAGTGACCAGTGACCAGTGACCAGTGACCAGTGACCAGTGACCAGTGACGAGTGACCAGTGACCAGTGACCAGTGACCAGTGACCAGCGAAAGTGACAAGTGACCAGTGACCAGTGACCAGTGACCAGCGAAAGTGACCAGTGACCTGTGAACAGTGACCAGCGAAATTGACCAGTTTCCAGTGACAAGTGATAAGTGACCAGTGACCAGTGACCAGCGAAAGTGACCAGTGAAAAGTGACCAGCGAAATTGACCAGTGACCATTGACCAGTGACCAGCGACCAGTGACCAGTGACCAGTGACCAGTGACCAGTGACCTGTGACCAGTGACCAGTGACCAGTGACCAGTGACCAGTGACCAGTGACCAGTGACCAGTAACCAGTGACCAGTGACCAGTGACACGCGAAAGTGACCAGTGACAAGTGACCAGTGACAAGTGACCAGTGACCAGTGACTAGCCAAATTGAGCAGTGACCAGTGACCAGTGACCAGTGACCAGCGACCAGTGACCAGTGACAAGTGACCAGTGACAAGTGACCAGTGGCCACTGACCAGTGACCAGTGACCAGCGACCAGTGACCAGGGACCAGTGACCAGCGAAAGTGACCAGTGACCAGTGACTAGCCAAATTGAGCAGTGACCAGTGACCAGTGACCAGTGACCAGCGACCAGTGACCAGTGACCAGTGACCAGTGACCAGTAACCAGTGACCAGTGACCAGTGACCAGCGAAATCGACCAGGGACCAGTGACCAGTGACCAGTGACCAGTGACCAGTGACCAGTGACCAGTGACCAGCGAAATTGACCAGTGACCATTGACCAGTGACCAGTGACCAGTGACCAGTGACCAGTGACCAGCGACCAGTGACCAGTGACCAGTGACCAGTGACCAGTGACGAGTGACCTGTGACCAGTGACCAGTGACCAGTGACCAGTGACCAGTGACCAGTGACCAGTGACCAGTGACCAGTGACGAGTGACCTGTGACCAGTGACCAGTGACCAGTGACCAGTGACCAGTGACCAGTGACCAGTGACCAGTGACCAGTGACCAGCGACCAGTGACCAGTGACCAATGACCAGTGACCAGTAACCAGTGACCAGCGAAAGTGACCAGTGACAAGTGACCAGTGACAAGTGACCAGTGACCAGTGACCAGTGACCAGTGACCAGCGAAAGTGACCAGTGACCAGTGACCAGTGACAAGCGAAGTCGACCAGGGACCAGTGACCAGTGACCAGTGACCAGTGACCAGTGACCAGTGACCAGCGAAATTGACCAGTGACCATTGACCAGTGACCAGTGACCAGTGACCAGCGACCAGTGACCAATGACCAGTGACCAGCGAAAGTGACCAGTGACCAGCGAAGTCGACCATGGACCAGTGACCAGTGACCAGTGACCAGTGACCAGTGACCAGCGAAATTGACCAGTGACCATTGACCAGTGACCAGTGACCAGTGACCAGTGACCAGTGACCAGTGACCAGTGACCAGTGACCAGTGACCAGCGACCAGTGACCAGTGACCAGTGACCAGTGACCAGTGACCAGTGACCAGTGACCAGCGAAATTGACCAGTGACCATTGACCAGTGACCAGTGACCAGTGACCAGTGACCAGTGACCAGTGACCAGTGACCAGTGACCAGCGAAATTGACCAGTGACCATTGACCAGTGACCAGTGACCAGTGACCAGTGACCAGTGACCAGTGACCAGTGACCAGTGACCAGTGACCAGTGACCAGTGACCATTGACCAGTGACCAGTGACCAGTGACCAGTGACCAGTGACCAGTGACCAGTGACCAGCGACCAGTGACCAGTGACCAGTGACCAGTGACCAGTGACCAGTGACCAGTGACCAGTGACCTGTGACCAGCGAAAGTGACCAGTGACCAGTGACCATTGACCAGCGACCAGTGACCAGTGACCAGTGACCAGTGACCAGTGACCAGTGACCAGTGACCAGTGACCAGCGACCAGTGACCAGTGACCAGTGACCAGTGACCAGTGACCAGTGACCAGTGACCAGTGACCTGTGACCAGCGAAAGTGACCAGTGACCAGTGACCATTGACCAGCGACCAGTGACCAGTGACCAGTGACGAGTGACCAGTGACCAGTGACCAGTGACCAGTGACCAGCGAAATTGACCAGTGACCATTGACCAGTGACCAGTGACCAGCGAAATTGACCAGTGACCATTGACCAGTGACCAGTGACCAGTGACCAGTGACCAGTGACCAGTGACCAGTGACCAGTGACCAGCGAAATTGACCAGTGACCATTGACCAGTGACCAGTGACCAGTGACCAGTGACCAGTGACCAGTGACCAGTGACCAGTGACCAGTGACCAGTGACCAGTGACCAGTGACCAGCGAAATTGACCAGTGACCATTGACCAGTGACCAGTGACCAGTGACCAGTGACCAGTGACCAGTGACCAGTGACCAGCGACCAGTGACCAGTGACCAGTGACCAGTGACCAGTGACCAGTGACCAGTGACCAGTGACCTGTGACCAGCGAAAGTGACCAGTGACCAGTGACCATTGACCAGCGACCAGTGACCAGTGACCAGTGACCAGTGACCAGTGACCAGTGACCAGTGACCAGTGACCAGCGACCAGTGACCAGTGACCAGTGACCAGTGACCAGTGACCAGTGACCAGTGACCAGTGACCTGTGACCAGCGAAAGTGACCAGTGACCAGTGACCATTGACCAGCGACCAGTGACCAGTGACCAGTGACGAGTGACCAGTGACCAGTGACCAGTGACCAGTGACCAGCGAAAGTGACAAGTAACCAGTGACCAGTGACCAGTGACCAGTGACCAGCGAAAGTGACCAGTGACCTGTGAACAGTGACCAGCGAAATTGACCAGTTTCCAGTGACAAGTGATAAGTGACCAGTGACCAGTGACCAGCGAAAGTGACCAGTGAACAGTGACCAGCGAAATTGACCAGTGACCATTGACCAGTGACCAGCGAAAGTGACCAGTGACGAGGGACCAGTGACAAGTGACCAGTGAGAAGTGACCAGTGACCACTGACCAGTGACCAGTGGCCAGCGACCAGTGACCAGTGACCCGTGACCAGGGACCAGTGACCAGCGAAAGTGACCAGTGACCAGTGACTAGCCAAATTGAGCAGTGACCAGTGACCAGTGACCAGTGACCAGTGACCAGTGACCAGTGACCAGTGACCAGGGACCAGTGACCAGTGACCAGTGACCAGTGACCAGTGACCAGTGACCAGTGACCAGCGAAAGTGACCAGGGACCAGTGACCAGTGACCAGTGACCAGTGACCAGCGAAATTGACCATTGACCAGTGACCAGTGACCAGTGACCAGTGACCAGTGACCAGTGACCAGTGACCAGTGACCAGCGACCAGTGACCAGTGACCAGTGACCAGTGACCAGGGACCAGTGACCAGTGACCAGTGACCAGTGACCAGGGACCAGTGACCAGTGACCAGTGACCAGTGACCAGTGACCAGTGACCAGTGACCAGCGAAATTGACCAGTGACCAGTGACCAGTGACCAGTGACCGGTGACCAGTGACCAGTGACCAGTGACCAGTGACCAGCGACCAGTGACCAGTGACCAGTGACCAGTGACCAGTGACCAGTGACCAGCGACCAGTGACCAGTGACCAGTGACCAGTGACGAGTGACCTGTGACCAGTGACCAGTGACCAGTGACCAGTGACCAGTGACCAGTGACCAGTGACCAGTGACCAGCGAAAGTGACCAGGGACCAGTGACCAGTGACCAGTGACCAGTGACCAGTGACCAGCGAAATAGACCAGTGACCATTGACCAGTGACCAGTGACCAGTGACCAGTGACCAGTGACCAGCGACCAGTGACCAGTGACCAGTGACCAGTGACCAGTGACCAGTGACCAGTGACCAGTGACCAGCGAAAGTGACCAGTGACCAGTGACCAGTGACCAGTGACCAGTGACCAGCGAAATAGACCAGTGACCATTGACCAGTGACCAGTGACCAGTGACCAGTGACCAGTGACCAGCGACCAGTGACCAGTGACCAGTGACCAGTGACCAGTGACCAGTGACCAGTGACGAGTGACCAGTGACCAGTGACCAGTGACCAGTGACCAGCGAAAGTGACAAGTGACCAGTGACCAGTGACCAGTGACCAGCGAAAGTGACCAGTGACCTGTGAACAGTGACCAGCGAAATTGACCAGTTTCCAGTGACAAGTGATAAGTGACCAGTGACCAGTGACCAGCGAAAGTGACCAGTGAAAAGTGACCAGCGAAATTGACCAGTGACCATTGACCAGTGACCAGCGACCAGTGACCAGTGACCAGTGACCAGTGACCAGTGACCTGTGACCAGTGACCAGTGACCAGTGACCAGTGACCAGTGACCAGTGACCAGTGACCAGTAACCAGTGACCAGTGACCAGTGACACGCGAAAGTGACCAGTGACAAGTGACCAGTGACAAGTGACCAGTGACCAGTGACTAGCCAAATTGAGCAGTGACCAGTGACCAGTGACCAGTGACCAGTGACCAGTGACCAGTGACCAGTGACCAGCGACCAGTGACCAGTGACAAGTGACCAGTGACAAGTGACCAGTGGCCACTGACCAGTGACCAGTGACCAGCGACCAGTGACCAGGGACCAGTGACCAGCGAAAGTGACCAGTGACCAGTGACTAGCCAAATTGAGCAGTGACCAGTGACCAGTGACCAGTGACCAGCGACCAGTGACCAGTGACCAGTGACCAGTGACCAGTAACCAGTGACCAGTGACCAGTGACCAGCGAAATCGACCAGGGACCAGTGACCAGTGACCAGTGACCAGTGACCAGTGACCAGTGACCAGTGACCAGCGAAATTGACCAGTGACCATTGACCAGTGACCAGTGACCAGTGACCAGTGACCAGTGACCAGCGACCAGTGACCAGTGACCAGTGACCAGTGACCAGTGACGAGTGACCTGTGACCAGTGACCAGTGACCAGTGACCAGTGACCAGTGACCAGTGACCAGTGACCAGTGACGAGTGACCTGTGACCAGTGACCAGTGACCAGTGACCAGTGACCAGTGACCAGTGACCAGTGACCAGTGACCAGTGACCAGCGACCAGTGACCAGTGACCAATGACCAGTGACCAGTAACCAGTGACCAGCGAAAGTGACCAGTGACAAGTGACCAGTGACAAGTGACCAGTGACCAGTGACCAGTGACCAGTGACCAGCGAAAGTGACCAGTGACCAGTGACCAGTGACAAGCGAAGTCGACCAGGGACCAGTGACCAGTGACCAGTGACCAGTGACCAGTGACCAGTGACCAGCGAAATTGACCAGTGACCATTGACCAGTGACCAGTGACCAGTGACCAGCGACCAGTGACCAATGACCAGTGACCAGCGAAAGTGACCAGTGACCAGCGAAGTCGACCATGGACCAGTGACCAGTGACCAGTGACCAGTGACCAGTGACCAGCGAAATTGACCAGTGACCATTGACCAGTGACCAGTGACCAGTGACCAGTGACCAGTGACCAGTGACCAGTGACCAGTGACCAGTGACCAGCGACCAGTGACCAGTGACCAGTGACCAGTGACCAGTGACCAGTGACCAGTGACCAGCGAAATTGACCAGTGACCATTGACCAGTGACCAGTGACCAGTGACCAGTGACCAGTGACCAGTGACCAGTGACCAGTGACCAGCGAAATTGACCAGTGACCATTGACCAGTGACCAGTGACCAGTGACCAGTGACCAGTGACCAGTGACCAGTGACCAGTGACCAGTGACCAGTGACCAGTGACCAGTGACCAGCGAAATTGACCAGTGACCATTGACCAGTGACCAGTGACCAGTGACCAGTGACCAGTGACCAGTGACCAGTGACCAGCGACCAGTGACCAGTGACCAGTGACCAGTGACCAGTGACCAGTGACCTGTGACCAGCGAAAGTGACCAGTGACCAGTGACCATTGACCAGCGACCAGTGACCAGTGACCAGTGACCAGTGACCAGTGACCAGTGACCAGTGACCAGTGACCAGCGACCAGTGACCAGTGACCAGTGACCAGTGACCAGTGACCAGTGACCAGTGACCAGTGACCTGTGACCAGCGAAAGTGACCAGTGACCAGTGACCATTGACCAGCGACCAGTGACCAGTGACCAGTGACGAGTGACCAGTGACCAGTGACCAGTGACCAGTGACCAGCGAAAGTGACAAGTAACCAGTGACCAGTGACCAGTGACCAGTGACCAGCGAAAGTGACCAGTGACCTGTGAACAGTGACCAGCGAAATTGACCAGTTTCCAGTGACAAGTGATAAGTGACCAGTGACCAGTGACCAGCGAAAGTGACCAGTGAACAGTGACCAGCGAAATTGACCAGTGACCATTGACCAGTGACCAGCGAAAGTGACCAGTGACGAGGGACCAGTGACAAGTGACCAGTGAGAAGTGACCAGTGACCACTGACCAGTGACCAGTGGCCAGCGACCAGTGACCAGTGACCCGTGACCAGGGACCAGTGACCAGCGAAAGTGACCAGTGACCAGTGACTAGCCAAATTGAGCAGTGACCAGTGACCAGTGACCAGTGACCAGTGACCAGTGACCAGTGACCAGTGACCAGGGACCAGTGACCAGTGACCAGTGACCAGTGACCAGTGACCAGTGACCAGTGACCAGCGAAAGTGACCAGGGACCAGTGACCAGTGACCAGTGACCAGTGACCAGCGAAATTGACCATTGACCAGTGACCAGTGACCAGTGACCAGTGACCAGTGACCAGTGACCAGTGACCAGTGACCAGCGACCAGTGACCAGTGACCAGTGACCAGTGACCAGGGACCAGTGACCAGTGACCAGTGACCAGTGACCAGGGACCAGTGACCAGTGACCAGTGACCAGTGACCAGTGACCAGTGACCAGTGACCAGCGAAATTGACCAGTGACCAGTGACCAGTGACCAGTGACCGGTGACCAGTGACCAGTGACCAGTGACCAGTGACCAGCGACCAGTGACCAGTGACCAGTGACCAGTGACCAGTGACCAGTGACCAGCGACCAGTGACCAGTGACCAGTGACCAGTGACGAGTGACCTGTGACCAGTGACCAGTGACCAGTGACCAGTGACCAGTGACCAGTGACCAGTGACCAGTGACCAGCGAAAGTGACCAGGGACCAGTGACCAGTGACCAGTGACCAGTGACCAGTGACCAGCGAAATAGACCAGTGACCATTGACCAGTGACCAGTGACCAGTGACCAGTGACCAGTGACCAGCGACCAGTGACCAGTGACCAGTGACCAGTGACCAGTGACCAGTGACCAGTGACCAGTGACCAGCGAAAGTGACCAGTGACCAGTGACCAGTGACCAGTGACCAGTGACCAGCGAAATAGACCAGTGACCATTGACCAGTGACCAGTGACCAGTGACCAGTGACCAGTGACCAGCGACCAGTGACCAGTGACCAGTGACCAGTGACCAGTGACCAGTGACCAGTGACGAGTGACCAGTGACCAGTGACCAGTGACCAGTGACCAGCGAAAGTGACAAGTGACCAGTGACCAGTGACCAGTGACCAGCGAAAGTGACCAGTGACCTGTGAACAGTGACCAGCGAAATTGACCAGTTTCCAGTGACAAGTGATAAGTGACCAGTGACCAGTGACCAGCGAAAGTGACCAGTGAAAAGTGACCAGCGAAATTGACCAGTGACCATTGACCAGTGACCAGCGAAAGTGACCAGTGACGAGGGACCAGTGACAAGTGACCAGTGAGAAGTGACCAGTGACCACTGACCAGTGACCAGTGACCAGCGACCAGTGACCAGTGACCAGTGACCAGTGACCAGCGACCAGTGACCAGTGACCAGTGACCAGTGACTAGCGAAATTGACCAGTGACCATTGACCAGTGACCAGTGACCAGTGACCAGCGACCAGTGACCAGTGACCAGTGACCAGTGACCAGTGACCAGTAACCAGTGACCAGTGACCAGTGACCAGTGACCAGTGACCAGTGACCAGTGACCAGTGACCAGTAACCAGTGACCAGTGACCAGTGACCAGCGAAATCGACCAGGGACCAGTGACCAGTGACCAGTGACCAGTGACCAGTGACCAGTGACCAGCGAAATTGACCAGTGACCATTGACCAGTGACCAGTGACCAGTGACCAGTGACCAGTGACCAGCGACCAGTGACCAGTGACCAGTGACCAGTGACCAGTGACGAGTGACCTGTGACCAGTGACCAGTGACCAGTGACCAGTGACCAGTGACCAGTGACCAGTGACCAGTGACGAGTGACCTGTGACCAGTGACCAGTGACCAGTGACCAGTGACCAGTGACCAGTGACCAGTGACCAGCGAAAGTGACCAGGGACCAGTGACCAGTGACCAGTGACCAGTGACCAGTGACCAGTGACCAGTGACCATCGAAATTGACCAGTGACCATTGACCAGTGACCAGTGACCAGTGACCAGTGACCAGTGACCAGCGACCAGTGACCAGTGACCAGTGACCAGTGACCAGTGACGAGTGACCTGTGACAAGTGACCAGTGACCAGCGACCAGTGACCAGGGACCAGTGACCAGTGACCAGTGACCAGCGACCAGTGACCAGTGACCAGTGACCAGGGACCAGTGACCAGCGAAAGTGACCAGTGACCAGTGACCATTGACCAGCGACCAGTGACCAGTGACCAGTGACGAGTGACCAGTGACCAGTGACCAGTGACCAGCGAAAGTGACAAGTGACCAGTGACCAGTGACCAGTGACCAGTGACCAGTGACCAGTGACCAGCGAAAGTGACCAGTGACCAGTGAACAGTGACCAGCGAAATTCACCAGTTTCCAGTGACCAGTGATAAGTGACCAGTGACCAGTGACCAGCGAAAGTGACCAGTGAACAGTGACCAGCGAAATTGACCAGTGACCATTGACCAGTGACCAGCGAAAGTGACCAGTGACGAGTGACCAGTGACAAGTGACCAGTGAGAAGTGACCAGTGACCAGTGACCAGTGACCAGTGACCAGTGACCAGTGACCAGCGACCAGTGACCAGTGACCAGTGACCAGTAACCAGTGACCAGTGACCAGTGACCAGCGAAAGTGACCAGTGACAAGTGACCAGTGACCAGTAACCAGTGACCAGTGACCAGTGACCAGCGAAATCGACCAGGGACCAGTGACCAGTGACCAGTGACCAGTGACCAGTGACCAGCGAAATTGACCAGTGACCAGTGACCAGTGACCAGTGACCAGTGACCAGTGACCAGTGACCAGTGACCAGTGACCAGTAACCAGTGACCAGTGACCAGTGACCAGTGACCAGTGACCAGTGACCAGTGACCAGTGACCAGCGAAATTGACCAGTGACCATTGACCAGTGACCAGTGACCAGTGACCAGTGACCAGTGACCAGCGACCAGTGACCAGTGACCAGTGACCAGTGACCAGTGACGAGTGACCTGTGACCAGTGACCAGTGACCAGTGACCAGTGACCAGTGACCAGCGACCAGTGACCAGTGACCAGTGACCAGTGACCAGTGACCTGTGTCCAGCGAAAGTGACCAGTGACCAGTGACCATTGACCAGCGACCAGTGACCAGTGACCAGTGACGAGTGACCAGTGACCAGTGACCAGTGACCTGTGTCCAGCGAAAGTGACAAGTGACCAGTGACCAGTGACCAGTGACCAGCGAAAGTGACCAGTGACCTGTGAACAGTGACCAGCGAAATTGACCAGTTTCCAGTGACAAGTGATAAGTGACCAGTGACCAGTGACCAGCGAAAGTGACCAGTGAAAAGTGACCAGCGAAATTGACCAGTGACCATTGACCAGTGACCAGCGAAAGTGACCAGTGACGAGGGACCAGTGACAAGTGACCAGTGAGAAGTGACCAGTGACCACTGACCAGTGACCAGTGACCAGCGACCAGTGACCAGTGACCAGTGACCAGTGACCAGCGACCAGTGACCAGTGACCAGTGACCAGTGACCAGTGACCTGTGTCCAGCGAAAGTGACCAGTGACCAGTGACCATTGACCAGCGACCAGTGACCAGTGACCAGTGACGAGTGACCAGTGACCAGTGACCAGCGAAATCGACCAGGGACCAGTGACCAGTGACCAGTGACCAGTGACCAGTGACCAGCGAAATTGACCAGTGACCATTGACCAGTGACCAGTGACCAGTGACCAGTGACCAGTGACCAGTGACCAGTGACCAGTGACCAGCGAAATTGACCAGTGACCATTGACCAGTGACCAGTGACCAGTGACCAGTGACCAGTGACCAGTGACCAGTGACCAGTGACCAGCGAAATTGACCAGTGACCATTGACCAGTGACCAGTGACCAGTGACCAGCGACCAGTGACCAGTGACCAGTGACCAGTGACCAGTGACCAGTGACCAGTGACCAGTGACCAGTAACCAGTGACCAGTGACCAGTGACCAGTGACCAGTGACCAGTGACCAGTAACCAGTGACCAGTGACCAGTGACCAGCGAAATCGACCAGGGACCAGTGACCAGTGACCAGTGACCAGTGACCAGTGACCAGCGAAATTGACCAGTGACCATTGACCAGTGACCAGTGACCAGTGACCAGTGACCAGTGACCAGCGACCAGTGACCAGTGACCAGTGACCAGTGACCAGTGACGAGTGACCTGTGACCAGTGACCAGTGACCAGTGACCAGTGACCAGTGACCAGCGACCAGTGACCAGTGACCAGTGACCAGTGACCAGTGACCTGTGTCCAGCGAAAGTGACCAGTGACCAGTGACCATTGACCAGCGACCAGTGACCAGTGACCAGTGACGAGTGACCAGTGACCAGTGACCTGTGACCAGTGACCAGCGAAAGTGACAAGTGACCAGTGACCAGTGACCAGTGACCAGCGAAAGTGACCAGTGACCTGTGAACAGTGACCAGCGAAATTGACCAGTTTCCAGTGACAAGTGATAAGTGACCAGTGACCAGTGACCAGCGAAAGTGACCAGTGAAAAGTGACCAGCGAAATTGACCAGTGACCATTGACCAGTGACCAGCGAAAGTGACCAGTGACGAGGGACCAGTGACAAGTGACCAGTGAGAAGTGACCAGTGACCACTGACCAGTGACCAGTGACCAGCGACCAGTGACCAGTGACCCGTGACCAGGGACCAGTGACCAGCGAAAGTGACCAGTGACCAGTGACTAGCCAAATTGAGCAGTGTCCAGTGACCAGTGACCAGTGACCAGTGACCAGTGACCAGTGACCAGTGACCAGTGACCAGTGACCAGGGACCAGTGACCAGTGACCAGTGACCAGTGACCAGGGACCAGTGACCAGTGACCAGTGACCAGTGACCAGTGACCAGTGACTAGTGACCAGTGACCAGCGAAATTGACCAGTGACCATTGACCAGTGACCAGTGACCAGTGACCAGTGACCAGTGACCAGTGACCAGTGACCAGCGACCAGTGACCAGTGACCAGTGACCAGTGACCAGTGACCAGTGACCAGTGACAAGCGACCAGTGACCAGTGACCAGTGACCAGTGACGAGTGACCTGTGACCAGTGACCAGTGACCAGTGACCAGTGACCAGTGACCAGTGACCAGTGACCAGTGACCAGTGACCAGCGAAAGTGACCAGGGACCAGTGACCAGTGACCAGTGACCAGTGACCAGTGACCAGTGACCAGCGAAATAGACCAGTGACCATTGACCAGTGACCAGTGACCAGTGACCAGTGACCAGTGACCAGCGACCAGTGACCAGTGACCAGTGACCAGTGACCAGTGACCAGTGACCAGTGACCAGTGACCAGTGACCAGTAACCAGTGACCAGTGACCAGCGAAAGTGACCAGTGACAAGTGACCAGTGACCAGTGACCAGTGACCAGTGACCAGTGACAAGCGAAGTCGACCAGGGACCAGTGACCAGTGACCAGTGACCAGTGACCAGTGACCAGTGACCAGTGACCAGTGACCAGCGAAATTGACCAGTGACCATTGACCAGTGACCAGTGACCAGTGACCAGCGACCAGTGACCAGTGACCAGTGACCAGTGACCAGTGACCTGTGACCAGTGACCAGTGACCAGTGACCAGTGACCAGTGACCAGTGACCAGTGACCAGTAACCAGTGACCAGTGACCAGTGACACGCGAAAGTGACCAGTGACAAGTGACCAGTGACAAGTGACCAGTGACCAGTGACTAGCCAAATTGAGCAGTGACCAGTGACCAGTGACCAGTGACCAGTGACCAGTGACCAGTGACCAGTGACCAGCGACCAGTGACCAGTGACAAGTGACCAGTGACAAGTGACCAGTGGCCACTGACCAGTGACCAGTGACCAGCGACCAGTGACCAGGGACCAGTGACCAGCGAAAGTGACCAGTGACCAGTGACTAGCCAAATTGAGCAGTGACCAGTGACCAGTGACCAGTGACCAGCGACCAGTGACCAGTGACCAGTGACCAGTGACCAGTGACCAGTAACCAGTGACCAGTGACCAGTGACCAGCGAAATCGACCAGGGACCAGTGACCAGTGACCAGTGACCAGTGACCAGTGACCAGTGACCAGTGACCAGCGAAATTGACCAGTGACCATTGACCAGTGACCAGTGACCAGTGACCAGTGACCAGTGACCAGCGACCAGTGACCAGTGACCAGTGACCAGTGACCAGTGACGAGTGACCTGTGACCAGTGACCAGTGACCAGTGACCAGTGACCAGTGACCAGTGACCAGTGACCAGTGACGAGTGACCTGTGACCAGTGACCAGTGACCAGTGACCAGTGACCAGTGACCAGTGACCAGTGACCAGCGACCAGTGACCAGTGACCAATGACCAGTGACCAGTAACCAGTGACCAGCGAAAGTGACCAGTGACAAGTGACCAGTGACAAGTGACCAGTGACCAGTGACCAGTGACCAGTGACCAGCGAAAGTGACCAGTGACCAGTGACCAGTGACAAGCGAAGTCGACCAGGGACCAGTGACCAGTGACCAGTGACCAGTGACCAGTGACCAGTGACCAGCGAAATTGACCAGTGACCATTGACCAGTGACCAGTGACCAGTGACCAGCGACCAGTGACCAATGACCAGTGACCAGCGAAAGTGACCAGTGACCAGCGAAGTCGACCATGGACCAGTGACCAGTGACCAGTGACCAGTGACCAGTGACCAGCGAAATTGACCAGTGACCATTGACCAGTGACCAGTGACCAGTGACCAGTGACCAGTGACCAGTGACCAGTGACCAGTGACCAGTGACCAGCGACCAGTGACCAGTGACCAGTGACCAGTGACCAGTGACCAGTGACCAGTGACCAGCGAAATTGACCAGTGACCATTGACCAGTGACCAGTGACCAGTGACCAGTGACCAGTGACCAGTGACCAGTGACCAGTGACCAGCGAAATTGACCAGTGACCATTGACCAGTGACCAGTGACCAGTGACCAGTGACCAGTGACCAGTGACCAGTGACCAGTGACCAGTGACCAGTGACCAGTGACCAGTGACCAGTGACCAGTGACCAGCGAAATTGACCAGTGACCATTGACCAGTGACCAGTGACCAGTGACCAGTGACCAGTGACCAGTGACCAGTGACCAGCGACCAGTGACCAGTGACCAGTGACCAGTGACCAGTGACCAGTGACCAGTGACCAGTGACCTGTGACCAGCGAAAGTGACCAGTGACCAGTGACCATTGACCAGCGACCAGTGACCAGTGACCAGTGACCAGTGACCAGTGACCAGTGACCAGTGACCAGTGACCAGCGACCAGTGACCAGTGACCAGTGACCAGTGACCAGTGACCAGTGACCAGTGACCAGTGACCTGTGACCAGCGAAAGTGACCAGTGACCAGTGACCATTGACCAGCGACCAGTGACCAGTGACCAGTGACGAGTGACCAGTGACCAGTGACCAGTGACCAGTGACCAGCGAAAGTGACAAGTAACCAGTGACCAGTGACCAGTGACCAGTGACCTGCGAAAGTGACCAGTGACCTGTGAACAGTGACCAGCGAAATTGACCAGTTTCCAGTGACAAGTGATAAGTGACCAGTGACCAGTGACCAGCGAAAGTGACCAGTGAACAGTGACCAGCGAAATTGACCAGTGACCATTGACCAGTGACCAGCGAAAGTGACCAGTGACGAGGGACCAGTGACAAGTGACCAGTGAGAAGTGACCAGTGACCACTGACCAGTGACCAGTGGCCAGCGACCAGTGACCAGTGACCCGTGACCAGGGACCAGTGACCAGCGAAAGTGACCAGTGACCAGTGACTAGCCAAATTGAGCAGTGACCAGTGACCAGTGACCAGTGACCAGTGACCAGTGACCAGTGACCAGTGACCAGGGACCAGTGACCAGTGACCAGTGACCAGTGACCAGTGACCAGTGACCAGTGACCAGCGAAAGTGACCAGGGACCAGTGACCAGTGACCAGTGACCAGTGACCAGCGAAATTGACCATTGACCAGTGACCAGTGACCAGTGACCAGTGACCAGTGACCAGTGACCAGTGACCAGTGACCAGCGACCAGTGACCAGTGACCAGTGACCAGTGACCAGGGACCAGTGACCAGTGACCAGTGACCAGTGACCAGGGACCAGTGACCAGTGACCAGTGACCAGTGACCAGTGACCAGTGACCAGCGAAATTGACCAGTGACCAGTGACCAGTGACCAGTGACCGGTGACCAGTGACCAGTGACCAGTGACCAGTGACCAGCGACCAGTGACCAGTGACCAGTGACCAGTGACCAGTGACCAGTGACCAGCGACCAGTGACCAGTGACCAGTGACCAGTGACGAGTGACCTGTGACCAGTGACCAGTGACCAGTGACCAGTGACCAGTGACCAGTGACCAGTGACCAGTGACCAGCGAAAGTGACCAGGGACCAGTGACCAGTGACCAGTGACCAGTGACCAGTGACCAGCGAAATAGACCAGTGACCATTGACCAGTGACCAGTGACCAGTGACCAGTGACCAGTGACCAGCGACCAGTGACCAGTGACCAGTGACCAGTGACCAGTGACCAGTGACCAGTGACCAGTGACCAGCGAAAGTGACCAGTGACCAGTGACCAGTGACCAGTGACCAGTGACCAGCGAAATAGACCAGTGACCATTGACCAGTGACCAGTGACCAGTGACCAGTGACCAGTGACCAGCGACCAGTGACCAGTGACCAGTGACCAGTGACCAGTGACCAGCGACCAGTGACCAGTGACCAGTGACCAGTGACCAGTGACCAGTGACCAGTGACCAGTAACCAGTGACCAGTGACCAGTGACCAGCGAAAGTGACCAGTGACAAGTGACCAGTGACCAGTGACCAGTGACCAGTGACCAGCGAAAGTGACCAGTGACCAGTGACCAGTGACAAGCGAAGTCGACCAGGGACCAGTGACCAGTGACCAGTGACCAGTGACCAGTGACCAGTGACCAGCGAAATTGACCAGTGACCATTGACCAGTGACCAGTGACCAGTGACCAGCGACCAGTGACCAGTGACCAGTGACCAGTGACCAGTGACCAGTGACCAGTTACCAGTAACCAGTGACCAGTGACCAGTGACCAGTGACCAGTGACCAGTAACCAGTGACCAGTGACCAGTGACCAGCGAAATCGACCAGGGACCAGTGACCAGTGACCAGTGACCAGTGACCAGTGACCAGTGACCAGCGAAATTGACCAGTGACCATTGACCAGTGACCAGTGACCAGTGACCAGCGACCAGTGACCAATGACCAGCGACCAGTGACCAGTGACCAGTGACGAGTGACCTGTGACCAGTGACCAGTGACCAGTGACCAGTGACCAGTGACCAGTGACCATTGACCAGTGACCAGTGACCAGTGACCAGTGACCAGTGACCAGCGACCAGTGACCAGTGACCAGTGACCAGTGACCAGTGACCAGTGACCAGTGACCAGTAACCAGTGACCAGTGACCAGTGACCAGCGAAAGTGACCAGTGACCAGTGACCAGTGACCAGTGACCAGCGAAATAGACCAGTGACCATTGACCAGTGACCAGTGACCAGTGACCAGTGACCAGTGACCAGCGACCAGTGACCAGTGACCAGTGACCAGTGACCAGTGACCAGCGACCAGTGACCAGTGACCAGTGACCAGTGACCAGTGACCAGTGACCAGTGACCAGTGACCAGTGACCAGGGACCAGTGACCAGCGAAAGTGACCAGTGACCAGTGACCAGTGACAAGCGAAGTCGACCAGTGACCAGTGACCAGTGACCAGTGACCAGTGACCAGTGACCAGTGACCAGTGACCAGTGACCAGTGACCAGTGACCAGTGACCAGCGAAATTGACCAGTGACCATTGACCAGTGACCAGTGACCAGTGACCAGCGACCAGTGACCAGTGACCAGTGACCAGTGACCAGTGACCAGTGACCAGTGACCAGTGACCAGTGACCAGTGACCAGTAACCAGTGACCAGTGACCAGCGACCAGTGACCAGTGACCAGTGACCAGTGACCACTGACCAGTGACCAGTGACCAGTGACCAGTGACCAGTGACCAGTAACCAGTGACCAGTGACCAGTGACCAGTGACCAGTAACCAGTGACCAGTGACCAGTGACCAGCGAAATCGACCAGGGACCAGTGACCAGTGACCAGTGACCAGTGACCAGTGACCAGTGACCAGCGAAATTGACCAGTGACCATTGACCAGTGACCAGTGACCAGTGACCAGTGACCAGTGACCAGCGACCAGTGACCAGTGACCAGTGACCAGTGACCAGTGACGAGTGACCTGTGACCAGTGACCAGTGACCAGTGACCAGTGACCAGTAACCAGTGACCAGTGACCAGTGACACGCGAAAGTGACCAGTGACAAGTGACCAGTGACAAGTGACCAGTGACCAGTGACTAGCCAAATTGAGCAGTGACCAGTGACCAGTGACCAGTGACCAGTGACCAGTGACCAGTGACCAGTGACCAGCGACCAGTGACCAGTGACAAGTGACCAGTGACAAGTGACCAGTGGCCACTGACCAGTGACCAGTGACCAGCGACCAGTGACCAGGGACCAGTGACCAGCGAAAGTGACCAGTGACCAGTGACTAGCCAAATTGAGCAGTGACCAGTGACCAGTGACCAGTGACCAGCGACCAGTGACCAGTGACCAGTGACCAGTGACCAGTAACCAGTGACCAGTGACCAGTGACCAGCGAAATCGACCAGGGACCAGTGACCAGTGACCAGTGACCAGTGACCAGTGACCAGTGACCAGTGACCAGTGACCAGCGAAATTGACCAGTGACCATTGACCAGTGACCAGTGACCAGTGACCAGTGACCAGTGACCAGCGACCAGTGACCAGTGACCAGTGACCAGTGACCAGTGACGAGTGACCTGTGACCAGTGACCAGTGACCAGTGACCAGTGACCAGTGACCAGTGACCAGTGACCAGTGACGAGTGACCTGTGACCAGTGACCAGTGACCAGTGACCAGTGACCAGTGACCAGTGACCAGTGACCAGTGACCAGTGACCAGCGACCAGTGACCAGTGACCAATGACCAGTGACCAGTAACCAGTGACCAGCGAAAGTGACCAGTGACAAGTGACCAGTGACAAGTGACCAGTGACCAGTGACCAGTGACCAGTGACCAGCGAAAGTGACCAGTGACCAGTGACCAGTGACAAGCGAAGTCGACCAGGGACCAGTGACCAGTGACCAGTGACCAGTGACCAGTGACCAGTGACCAGTGACCAGTGACCAGTGACCAGCGAAATTGACCAGTGACCATTGACCAGTGACCAGTGACCAGCGACCAGTGACCAGTGACCAGTGACCAGCGAAAGTGACCAGTGACCAGCGAAGTCGACCATGGACCAGTGACCAGTGACCAGTGACCAGTGACCAGTGACCAGTGACCAGTGACCAGTGACCAGTGACCAGCGAAGTCGACCATGGACCAGTGACCAGTGACCAGTGACCAGTGACCAGTGACCAGTGACCAGTGACCAGTGACCAGCGAAATTGACCAGTGACCATTGACCAGTGACCAGTGACCAGTGACCAGTGACCAGTGACCAGTGACCAGTGACCAGTGACCAGCGACCAGTGACCAGTGACCAGTGACCAGTGACCAGTGACCAGTGACCAGTGACCAGCGAAATTGACCAGTGACCATTGACCAGTGACCAGTGACCAGTGACCAGTGACCAGTGACCAGTGACCAGTGACCAGCGACCAGTGACCAGTGACCAGTGACCAGTGACCAGTGACCAGTGACCAGTGACCAGTGACCAGCGAAATTGACCAGTGACCAGTGACCAGTGACCAGTGACCAGTGACCAGTGACCAGTGACCAGCGACCAGTGACCAGTGACCAGTGACCAGTGACCAGTGACCAGTGACCTGTGACCAGCGAAAGTGACCAGTGACCAGTGACCATTGACCAGCGACCAGTGACCAGTGACCAGTGACGAGTGACCAGTGACCAGTGACCAGTGACCAGTGACCAGCGAAAGTGACAAGTAACCAGTGACCAGTGACCAGTGACCAGTGACCAGCGAAAGTGACCAGTGACCTGTGAACAGTGACCAGCGAAATTGACCAGTTTCCAGTGACAAGTGATAAGTGACCAGTGACCAGTGACCAGCGAAAGTGACCAGTGAACAGTGACCAGCGAAATTGACCAGTGACCATTGACCAGTGACCAGCGAAAGTGACCAGTGACGAGGGACCAGTGACAAGTGACCAGTGAGAAGTGACCAGTGACCACTGACCAGTGACCAGTGACCAGCGACCAGTGACCAGTGACCCGTGACCAGGGACCAGTGACCAGCGAAAGTGACCAGTGACCAGTGACTAGCCAAATTGAGCAGTGACCAGTGACCAGTGACCAGTGACCAGTGACCAGTGACCAGTGACCAGTGACCAGTGACCAGGGACCAGTGACCAGTGACCAGTGACCAGTGACCAGTGACCAGTGACCAGTGACCAGCGAAAGTGACCAGGGACCAGTGACCAGTGACCAGTGACCAGTGACCAGCGAAATTGACCATTGACCAGTGACCAGTGACCAGTGACCAGTGACCAGTGACCAGTGACCAGTGACCAGTGACCAGCGACCAGTGACCAGTGACCAGTGACCAGTGACCAGGGACCAGTGACCAGTGACCAGTGACCAGTGACCAGGGACCAGTGACCAGTGACCAGTGACCAGTGACCAGTGACCAGTGACCAGTGACCAGCGAAATTGACCAGTGACCAGTGACCAGTGACCAGTGACCGGTGACCAGTGACCAGTGACCAGTAACCAGTGACCAGTGACCAGTGACCAGCGAAAGTGACCAGTGACAAGTGACCAGTGACCAGTGACCAGTGACCAGTGACCAGCGAAAGTGACCAGTGACCAGTGACCAGTGACAAGCGAAGTCGACCAGGGACCAGTGACCAGTGACCAGTGACCAGTGACCAGTGACCAGTGACCAGCGAAATTGACCAGTGACCATTGACCAGTGACCAGTGACCAGTGACCAGCGACCAGTGACCAGTGACCAGTGACCAGTGACCAGTGACCAGTGACCAGTTACCAGTAACCAGTGACCAGTGACCAGTGACCAGTGACCAGTGACCAGTAACCAGTGACCAGTGACCAGTGACCAGCGAAATCGACCAGGGACCAGTGACCAGTGACCAGTGACCAGTGACCAGTGACCAGTGACCAGCGAAATTGACCAGTGACCATTGACCAGTGACCAGTGACCAGTGACCAGCGACCAGTGACCAGTGACCAGCGACCAGTGACCAGTGACCAGTGACGAGTGACCTGTGACCAGTGACCAGTGACCAGTGACCAGTGACCAGTGACCAGTGACCATTGACCAGTGACCAGTGACCAGTGACCAGTGACCAGTGACCAGCGACCAGTGACCAGTGACCAGTGACCAGTGACCAGTGACCAGTGACCAGTGACCAGTAACCAGTGACCAGTGACCAGTGACCAGCGAAAGTGACCAGTGACCAGTGACCAGTGACCAGTGACCAGCGAAATAGACCAGTGACCATTGACCAGTGACCAGTGACCAGTGACCAGTGACCAGTGACCAGCGACCAGTGACCAGTGACCAGTGACCAGTGACCAGTGACCAGCGACCAGTGACCAGTGACCAGTGACCAGTGACCAGTGACCAGTGACCAGTGACCAGTAACCAGTGACCAGTGACCAGTGACCAGTGACCAGTGACCAGCGACCAGTGACCAGTGACCAGTGACCAGTGACCAGTGACCAGTGACCAGTGACCAGTGACCAGTGACCAGGGACCAGTGACCAGCGAAAGTGACCAGTGACCAGTGACCAGTGACAAGCGAAGTCGACCAGTGACCAGTGACCAGTGACCAGTGACCAGTGACCAGTGACCAGTGACCAGTGACCAGTGACCAGTGACCAGTGACCAGTGACCAGCGAAATTGACCAGTGACCATTGACCAGTGACCAGTGACCAGTGACCAGCGACCAGTGACCAGTGACCAGTGACCAGTGACCAGTGACCAGTGACCAGTGACCAGTGACCAGTGACCAGTGACCAGTAACCAGTGACCAGTGACCAGCGACCAGTGACCAGTGACCAGTGACCAGTGACCACTGACCAGTGACCAGTGACCAGTGACCAGTGACCAGTAACCAGTGACCAGTGACCAGTGACCAGTGACCAGTAACCAGTGACCAGTGACCAGTGACCAGCGAAATCGACCAGGGACCAGTGACCAGTGACCAGTGACCAGTGACCAGTGACCAGTGACCAGCGAAATTGACCAGTGACCATTGACCAGTGACCAGTGACCAGTGACCAGTGACCAGTGACCAGCGACCAGTGACCAGTGACCAGTGACCAGTGACCAGTGACGAGTGACCTGTGACCAGTGACCAGTGACCAGTGACCAGTGACCAGTGACCAGTGACCAGTGACCAGTGACGAGTGACCAGTGACCAGTGACCAGTGACCAGTGACCAGTGACCAGTGACCAGTGACCAGTGACCAGCGAAAGTGACCAGGGACCAGTGACCAGTGACCAGTGACCAGTGACCAGTGACCAGTGACCAGTGACCATCGAAATTGACCAGTGACCATTGACCAGTGACCAGTGACCAGTGACCAGTGACCAGTGACCAGTGACCAGTGACCAGCGACCAGTGACCAGTGACCAGTGACCAGTGACAAGTGATAAGTGACCAGTGACCAGTGACCAGCGAAAGTGACCAGTGAAAAGTGACCAGCGAAATTGACCAGTGACCATTGACCAGTGACCAGCGAAAGTGACCAGTGACGAGGGACCAGTGACAAGTGACCAGTGAGAAGTGACCAGTGACCACTGACCAGTGACCAGTGACCAGCGACCAGTGACCAGTGACCCGTGACCAGGGACCAGTGACCAGCGAAAGTGACCAGTGACCAGTGACTAGCCAAATTGAGCAGTGTCCAGTGACCAGTGACCAGTGACTAGCCAAATTGAGCAGTGTCCAGTGACCAGTGACCAGTGACCAGTGACCAGTGACCAGTGACCAGTGACCAGTGACCAGGGACCAGTGACCAGTGACCAGTGACCAGTGACCAGCGAAATTGACCAGTGACCATTGACCAGTGACCAGTGACCAGTGACCAGCGACCAGTGACCAGTGACCAGTGACCAGTGACCAGTGACCAGTGACCAGTGACCAGTGACCAGTGACCAGTGACCAGTGACCAGTAACCAGTGACCAGTGACCAGCGACCAGTGACCAGTGACCAGTGACCAGTGACCACTGACCAGTGACCAGTGACCAGTGACCAGTGACCAGTAACCAGTGACCAGTGACCAGTGACCAGTGACCAGTAACCAGTGACCAGTGACCAGTGACCAGCGAAATCGACCAGGGACCAGTGACCAGTGACCAGTGACCAGTGACCAGTGACCAGTGACCAGTGACCAGCGAAATTGACCAGTGACCATTGACCAGTGACCAGTGACCAGTGACCAGTGACCAGTGACCAGCGACCAGTGACCAGTGACCAGTGACCAGTGACCAGTGACGAGTGACCTGTGACCAGTGACCAGTGACCAGTGACCAGTGACCAGTGACCAGTGACCAGTGACCAGTGACGAGTGACCAGTGACCAGTGACCAGTGACCAGTGACCAGTGACCAGTGACCAGTGACCAGTGACCAGCGAAAGTGACCAGGGACCAGTGACCAGTGACCAGTGACCAGTGACCAGTGACCAGTGACCAGTGACCATCGAAATTGACCAGTGACCATTGACCAGTGACCAGTGACCAGTGACCAGTGACCAGTGACCAGTGACCAGTGACCAGCGACCAGTGACCAGTGACCAGTGACCAGTGACAAGTGATAAGTGACCAGTGACCAGTGACCAGCGAAAGTGACCAGTGAAAAGTGACCAGCGAAATTGACCAGTGACCATTGACCAGTGACCAGCGAAAGTGACCAGTGACGAGGGACCAGTGACAAGTGACCAGTGAGAAGTGACCAGTGACCACTGACCAGTGACCAGTGACCAGCGACCAGTGACCAGTGACCCGTGACCAGGGACCAGTGACCAGCGAAAGTGACCAGTGACCAGTGACTAGCCAAATTGAGCAGTGTCCAGTGACCAGTGACCAGTGACTAGCCAAATTGAGCAGTGTCCAGTGACCAGTGACCAGTGACCAGTGACCAGTGACCAGTGACCAGTGACCAGTGACCAGTGACCAGGGACCAGTGACCAGTGACCAGTGACCAGTGACCAGGGACCAGTGACCAGTGACCAGTGACCAGTGACCAGTGACCAGTGACCAGTGACCAGCGAAATTGACCAGTGACCAGTGACCAGTGACCAGTGAGCAGTGACCAGTGACCAGTGACCAGTGACCAGTGACCAGGGACCAGTGACCAGTGACCAGCGACCAGTGACCAGTGACCAGTGACCAGTGACGAGTGACCTGTGACCAGTGACCAGTGACCAGTGACCAGTGACCAGTGACCAGCGAAAGTGACCAGGGACCAGTGACCAGTGACCAGTGACCAGTGACCAGTGACCAGTGACCAGTGACCAGCGAAATAGACCAGTGACCAGTGACCAGTGACCAGTGACCAGTGACCAGCGACCAGTGACCAGTGACCAGTGACCAGTGACCAGTGACCAGTGACCAGTGACCAGTAACCAGTGACCAGTGACCAGTGACCAGCGAAAGTGACCAGTGACCAGTGACCAGTGACCAGTGACCAGCGAAATAGACCAGTGACCATTGACCAGTGACCAGTGACCAGTGACCAGTGACCAGTGACCAGCGACCAGTGACCAGTGACCAGTGACCAGTGACCAGTGACCAGCGACCAGTGACCAGTGACCAGTGACCAGTGACCAGTGACCAGTGACCAGTGACCAGTGACCAGTAACCAGTGACCAGTGACCAGTGACCAGTCACCAGTGACCAGCGACCAGTGACCAGTGACCAGTGACCAGTGACCAGTGACCAGTGACCAGTGACCAGTGACCAGTGACCAGTGACCAGTGACCAGCGAAAGTGACCAGTGACCAGTGACCAGTGACAAGCGAAGTCGACCAGGGACCAGTGACCAGTGACCAGTGACCAGTGACCATCGAAATTGACCAGTGACCATTGACCAGTGACCAGTGACCAGTGACCAGTGACCAGTGACCAGTGACCAGTGACCAGCGACCAGTGACCAGTGACCAGTGACCAGTGACAAGTGATAAGTGACCAGTGACCAGTGACCAGCGAAAGTGACCAGTGAAAAGTGACCAGCGAAATTGACCAGTGACCATTGACCAGTGACCAGCGAAAGTGACCAGTGACGAGGGACCAGTGACAAGTGACCAGTGAGAAGTGACCAGTGACCACTGACCAGTGACCAGTGACCAGCGACCAGTGACCAGTGACCCGTGACCAGGGACCAGTGACCAGCGAAAGTGACCAGTGACCAGTGACTAGCCAAATTGAGCAGTGTCCAGTGACCAGTGACCAGTGACCAGTGACCAGTGACCAGTGACCAGTGACCAGTGACCAGGGACCAGTGACCAGTGACCAGTGACCAGTGACCAGGGACCAGTGACCAGTGACCAGTGACCAGTGACCAGTGACCAGTGACCAGTGACCAGCGAAATTGACCAGTGACCAGTGACCAGTGACCAGTGACCAGTGACCAGTGACCAGTGACCAGTGACCAGTGACCAGTGAACAGTGACCAGTGACCAGTGACCAGCGACCAGTGACCAGTGACCAGTGACCAGTGACGAGTGACCTGTGACCAGTGACCAGTGACCAGTGACCAGTGACCAGCGAAATTGACCATTGACCAGTGACCAGTGACCAGTGACCAGTGACCAGTGACCAGTGACCAGTGACCAGTGACCAGCGACCAGTGACCAGTGACCAGTGACCAGTGACCAGTGACCAGTGACAAGTGACCAGTGACCTGTGACCAGCGAAAGTGACCAGTGACCAGTGACCATTGACCAGCGACCAGTGACCAGTGACCAGTGACGAGTGACCAGTGACCAGTGACCAGTGACCAGTGACCAGCGAAAGTGACAAGTGACCAGTGACCAGTGACCAGTGACCAGCGAAAGTGACCAGTGACCTGTGAACAGTGACCAGCGAAATTGACCAGTTTCCAGTGACAAGTGATAAGTGACCAGTGACCAGTGACCAGCGAAAGTGACCAGTGAAAAGTGACCAGCAAAATTGACCAGTGACCAGGGACCAGTGACCAGCGAAAGTGACCAGTGACGAGGGACCAGTGACAAGTGACCAGTGAGAAGTGACCAGTGACCAGTGACCAGTGACCAGTGACCAGCGACCAGTGACCAGTGACCAGTGACCAGTGACCAGTGACCAGTGACCAGTGACCAGTGACCAGTGACCAGCGAAAGTGACCAGTGACCAGTGACCAGTGACCAGTGACCAGTGAGCAGTGACCAGTGACCAGTGACCAGTAACCAGTGACCAGTGACCAGTGACCAGTGACCAGTGACCAGTGACCAGTGACCAGTGACCAGTGACCAGCGACCAGTGACCAGTGACCAGTGACGAGTGACCTGTGACCAGTGACCAGTGACCAGTGACCAGTGACCAGTGACCAGTGACGAGTGACCAGTGACCAGTGACCAGTGACCAGTGACCAGTGACCAGTGACCAGTGACCAGTGACCAGCGAAAGTGACCAGGGACCAGTGACCAGTGACCAGTGACCAGTGACCATCGAAATTGACCAGTGACCATTGACCAGTGACCAGTGACCAGTGACCAGTGACCAGTGACCAGTGACCAGTGACCAGCGACCAGTGACCAGTGACCAGTGACCAGTGACAAGTGATAAGTGACCAGTGACCAGTGACCAGCGAAAGTGACCAGTGAAAAGTGACCAGCGAAATTGACCAGTGACCATTGACCAGTGACCAGCGAAAGTGACCAGTGACGAGGGACCAGTGACAAGTGACCAGTGAGAAGTGACCAGTGACCACTGACCAGTGACCAGGGACCAGTGACCAGTGACCAGTGACCAGTGACCAGGGACCAGTGACCAGTGACCAGTGACCAGTGACCAGTGACCAGTGACCAGTGACCAGCGAAATTGACCAGTGACCAGTGACCAGTGACCAGTGACCAGTGACCAGTGACCAGTGACCAGTGACCAGTGACCAGCGACCAGTGACCAGTGACCAGTGACCAGTGACGAGTGACCTGTGACCAGTGACCAGTGACCAGTGACCAGTGACCAGTGACCAGCGAAACTGACCAGGGACCAGTGACCAGTGACCAGTGACCAGTGACCAGTGACCAGTGACCAGTGACCAGTGACCAGTGACCAGCGAAATAGACCAGTGACCAGTGACCAGTGACCAGTGACCAGTGACCAGCGACCAGTGACCAGTGACCAGTGACCAGTGACCAGTGACCAGTAACCAGTGACCAGTGACCAGTGACCAGCGAAAGTGACCAGTGACCAGTGACCAGTGACCAGTGACCAGCGAAATAGACCAGTGACCATTGACCAGTGACCAGTGACCAGTGACCAGTGACCAGTGACCAGTGACCAGCGACCAGTGACCAGTGACCAGTGACCAGTGACCAGTGACCAGTGACCAGTGAACAGTGACCAGTGACCAGTGACCAGCGACCAGTGACCAGTGACCAGTGACCAGTGACGAGTGACCTGTGACCAGTGACCAGTGACCAGTGACCAGTGACCAGTGACCAGTGACCAGTGACCAGCGAAAGTGACCAGGGACCAGTGACCAGTGACCAGTGACCAGTGACCAGTGACCAGTGACCAGTGACCAGCGAAATAGACCAGTGACCATTGACCAGTGACCAGTGACCAGTGACCAGTGACCAGTGACCAGCGACCAGTGACCAGTGACCAGTGACCAGTGACCAGTGACCAGTGACCAGTGACCAGTAACCAGTGACCAGTGACCAGTGACCAGCGAAAGTGACCAGTGACCAGTGACCAGTGACCAGTGACCAGCGACCAGTGACCAGTGACCAGTGACCAGTGACCAGTGACCAGTGACCAGTGACCAGTGACCAGTGACCAGTGACCAGTGACCAGTAACCAGTGACCAGTGACCAGCGACCAGTGACCAGTGACCAGTGACCAGTGACCACTGACCAGTGACCAGTGACCAGTAACCAGTGACCAGTGACCAGTGACCAGTGACCAGTGACCAGTGACCAGTGACCAGTGACCAGTGACCAGTGACCAGTGACCAGTGACCAGCGAAAGTGACCAGGGACCAGTGACCAGTGACCAGTGACCAGTGACCAGTGACCAGTGACCAGTGACCATCGAAATTGACCAGTGACCATTGACCAGTGACCAGTGACCAGTGACCAGTGACCAGTGACCAGCGACCAGTGACCAGTGACCAGTGACCAGTGACCAGTGACGAGTGACCTGTGACAAGTGACCAGTGACCAGCGACCAGTGACCAGGGACCAGTGACCAGTGACCAGTGACCAGCGACCAGTGACCAGTGACCAGTGACCAGGGACCAGTGACCAGCGAAAGTGACCAGTAACCAGTGACCATTGACCAGCGACCAGTGACCAGTGACCAGTGACGAGTGACCAGTGACCAGTGACCAGTGACCAGCGAAAGTGACAAGTGACCAGTGACCAGTGACCAGTGACCAGTGACCAGTGACCAGTGACCAGTGACCAGCGAAAGTGACCTGTGACCAGTGACCAGTGACCAGTGACCAGTGACCAGTGACCAGTGACCAGTGACCAGTGACGAGTGACCTGTGACCAGTGACCAGTGACCAGTGACCAGTGACCAGTGACCAGTGACCAGTGACCAGCGAAAGTGACCAGGGACCAGTGACCAGTGACCAGTGACCAGTGACCAGTGACCAGTGACCAGTGACCATCGAAATTGACCAGTGACCATTGACCAGTGACCAGTGACCAGTGACCAGTGACCAGTGACCAGCGACCAGTGACCAGTGACCAGTGACCAGTGACCAGTGACGAGTGACCTGTGACAAGTGACCAGTGACCAGCGACCAGTGACCAGGGACCAGTGACCAGTGACCAGTGACCAGCGACCAGTGACCAGTGACCAGTGACCAGGGACCAGTGACCAGCGAAAGTGACCAGTAACCAGTGACCATTGACCAGCGACCAGTGACCAGTGACCAGTGACGAGTGACCAGTGACCAGTGACCAGTGACCAGCGAAAGTGACAAGTGACCAGTGACCAGTGACCAGTGACCAGTGACCAGTGACCAGTGACCAGTGACCAGCGAAAGTGACCAGTGACCAGTGAACAGTGACCAGCGAAATTCACCAGTTTCCAGTGACCAGTGATAAGTGACCAGTGACCAGTGACCAGCGAAAGTGACCAGTGAACAGTGACCAGCGAAATTGACCAGTGACCATTGACCAGTGACCAGCGAAAGTGACCAGTGACGAGTGACCAGTGACAAGTGACCAGTGAGAAGTGACCAGTGACCAGTGACCAGTGACCAGTGACCAGTGACCAGTGACCAGCGACCAGTGACCAGTGACCAGTGACCAGTAACCAGTGACCAGTGACCAGTGACCAGCGAAAGTGACCAGTGACAAGTGACCAGTGACCAGTAACCAGTAACCAGTGACCAGTGACCAGTGACCAGCGACCAGTGACCAGTGACCAGTGACCAGTGACCAGTGACCTGTGTCCAGCGAAAGTGACCAGTGACCAGTGACCATTGACCAGCGACCAGTGACCAGTGACCAGTGACGAGTGACCAGTGACCAGTGACCAGTGACCAGTGACCAGCGAAAGTGACAAGTGACCAGTGACCAGTGACCAGTGACCAGCGAAAGTGACCAGTGACCTGTGAACAGTGACCAGCGAAATTGACCAGTTTCCAGTGACAAGTGATAAGTGACCAGTGACCAGTGACCAGCGAAAGTGACCAGTGAAAAGTGACCAGCGAAATTGACCAGTGACCATTGACCAGTGACCAGCGAAAGTGACCAGTGACGAGGGACCAGTGACAAGTGACCAGTGAGAAGTGACCAGTGACCACTGACCAGTGACCAGTGACCAGCGACCAGTGACCAGTGACCAGTGACCAGTGACCAGCGACCAGTGACCAGTGACCAGTGACCAGTGACTAGCGAAATTGACCAGTGACCATTGACCAGTGACCAGTGACCAGTGACCAGCGTCCAGTGACCAGTGACCAGTGACCAGTGACCAGTGACCAGTAACCAGTGACCAGTGACCAGTGACCAGTGACCAGTGACCAGTGACCAGTGACCAGTGACCAGTAACCAGTGACCAGTGACCAGTGACCAGCGAAATCGACCAGGGACCAGTGACCAGTGACCAGTGACCAGTGACCAGTGACCAGTGACCAGCGAAATTGACCAGTGACCATTGACCAGTGACCAGTGACCAGTGACCAGTGACCAGTGACCAGCGACCAGTGACCAGTGACCAGTGACCAGTGACCAGTGACGAGTGACCTGTGACCAGTGACCAGTGACCAGTGACCAGTGACCAGTGACCAGTGACCAGTGACCAGTGACGAGTGACCTGTGACCAGTGACCAGTGACCAGTGACCAGTGACCAGTGACCAGTGACCAGTGACCATCGAAATTGACCAGTGACCATTGACCAGTGACCAGTGACCAGTGACCAGTGACCAGTGACCAGCGACCAGTGACCAGTGACCAGTGACCAGTGACCAGTGACGAGTGACCTGTGACAAGTGACCAGTGACCAGCGACCAGTGACCAGGGACCAGTGACCAGTGACCAGTGACCAGCGACCAGTGACCAGTGACCAGTGACCAGGGACCAGTGACCAGCGAAAGTGACCAGTGACCAGTGACCATTGACCAGCGACCAGTGACCAGTGACCAGTGACGAGTGACCAGTGACCAGTGACCAGTGACCAGCGAAAGTGACAAGTGACCAGTGACCAGTGACCAGTGACCAGTGACCAGTGACCAGTGACCAGTGACCAGCGAAAGTGACCAGTGACCAGTGAACAGTGACCAGCGAAATTCACCAGTTTCCAGTGACCAGTGATAAGTGACCAGTGACCAGTGACCAGCGAAAGTGACCAGTGAACAGTGACCAGCGAAATTGACCAGTGACCATTGACCAGTGACCAGCGAAAGTGACCAGTGACGAGTGACCAGTGACAAGTGACCAGTGAGAAGTGACCAGTGACCAGTGACCAGTGACCAGTGACCAGTGACCAGTGACCAGTGACCAGTGACCAGTAACCAGTGACCAGTGACCAGTGACCAGCGAAATCGACCAGGGACCAGTGACCAGTGACCAGTGACCAGTGACCAGTGACCAGTGACCAGCGAAATTGACCAGTGACCATTGACCAGTGACCAGTGACCAGTGACCAGTGACCAGTGACCAGCGACCAGTGACCAGTGACCAGTGACCAGTGACCAGTGACGAGTGACCTGTGACCAGTGACCAGTGACCAGTGACCAGTGACCAGTGACCAGTGACCAGTGACCAGTGACGAGTGACCTGTGACCAGTGACCAGTGACCAGTGACCAGTGACCAGTGACCAGTGACCAGTGACCATCGAAATTGACCAGTGACCATTGACCAGTGACCAGTGACCAGTGACCAGTGACCAGTGACCAGCGACCAGTGACCAGTGACCAGTGACCAGTGACCAGTGACGAGTGACCTGTGACAAGTGACCAGTGACCAGCGACCAGTGACCAGGGACCAGTGACCAGTGACCAGTGACCAGCGACCAGTGACCAGTGACCAGTGACCAGGGACCAGTGACCAGCGAAAGTGACCAGTGACCAGTGACCATTGACCAGCGACCAGTGACCAGTGACCAGTGACGAGTGACCAGTGACCAGTGACCAGTGACCAGCGAAAGTGACAAGTGACCAGTGACCAGTGACCAGTGACCAGTGACCAGTGACCAGTGACCAGTGACCAGCGAAAGTGACCAGTGACCAGTGAACAGTGACCAGCGAAATTCACCAGTTTCCAGTGACCAGTGATAAGTGACCAGTGACCAGTGACCAGCGAAAGTGACCAGTGAACAGTGACCAGCGAAATTGACCAGTGACCATTGACCAGTGACCAGCGAAAGTGACCAGTGACGAGTGACCAGTGACAAGTGACCAGTGAGAAGTGACCAGTGACCAGTGACCAGTGACCAGTGACCAGTGACCAGTGACCAGCGACCAGTGACCAGTGACCAGTGACCAGTAACCAGTGACCAGTGACCAGTGACCAGCGAAAGTGACCAGTGACAAGTGACCAGTGACCAGTAACCAGTGACCAGTGACCAGTGACCAGCGAAATCGACCAGGGACCAGTGACCAGTGACCAGTGACCAGTGACCAGTGACCAGCGAAATTGACCAGTGACCATTGACCAGTGACCAGTGACCAGTGACCAGTGACCAGTGACCAGTGACCAGTGACCAGTGACCAGTGACCAGTGACCAGTGACCAGTAACCAGTGACCAGTGACCAGTGACCAGTGACCAGTGACCAGTAACCAGTGACCAGTGACCAGTGACCAGCGAAATCGACCAGGGACCAGTGACCAGTGACCAGTGACCAGTGACCAGTGACCAGCGAAATTGACCAGTGACCATTGACCAGTGACCAGTGACCAGTGACCAGTGACCAGTGACCAGCGACCAGTGACCAGTGACGAGTGACCTGTGACCAGTGACCAGTGACCAGTGACCAGTGACCAGTGACCAGCGACCAGTGACCAGTGACCAGTGACCAGTGACCAGTGACCTGTGTCCAGCGAAAGTGACCAGTGACCAGTGACCATTGACCAGCGACCAGTGACCAGTGACCAGTGACGAGTGACCAGTGACCAGTGACCAGTGACCTGTGTCCAGCGAAAGTGACAAGTGACCAGTGACCAGTGACCAGTGACCAGCGAAAGTGACCAGTGACCTGTGAACAGTGACCAGCGAAATTGACCAGTTTCCAGTGACAAGTGATAAGTGACCAGTGACCAGTGACCAGCGAAAGTGACCAGTGAAAAGTGACCAGCGAAATTGACCAGTGACCATTGACCAGTGACCAGCGAAAGTGACCAGTGACGAGGGACCAGTGACAAGTGACCAGTGAGAAGTGACCAGTGACCACTGACCAGTGACCAGTGACCAGCGACCAGTGACCAGTGACCAGTGACCAGTGACCAGCGACCAGTGACCAGTGACCAGTGACCAGTGACCAGTGACCTGTGTCCAGCGAAAGTGACCAGCGACCAGTGACCAGTGACCAGTGACGAGTGACCAGTGACCAGTGACCAGCGAAATCGACCAGGGACCAGTGACCAGTGACCAGTGACCAGTGACCAGTGACCAGCGAAATTGACCAGTGACCATTGACCAGTGACCAGTGACCAGTGACCAGTGACCAGTGACCAGTGACCAGTGACCAGTGACCAGCGAAATTGACCAGTGACCATTGACCAGTGACCAGTGACCAGTGACCAGCGACCAGTGACCAGTGACCAGTGACCAGTGACCAGTGACCAGTGACCAGTGACCAGTGACCAGTAACCAGTGACCAGTGACCAGTGACCAGTGACCAGTGACCAGTGACCAGTAACCAGTGACCAGTGACCAGTGACCAGCGAAATCGACCAGGGACCAGTGACCAGTGACCAGTGACCAGTGACCAGTGACCAGCGAAATTGACCAGTGACCATTGACCAGTGACCAGTGACCAGTGACCAGTGACCAGTGACCAGCGACCAGTGACCAGTGACCAGTGACCAGTGACCAGTGACGAGTGACCTGTGACCAGTGACCAGTGACCAGTGACCAGCGACCAGTGACCAGTGACCAGTGACCAGTGACCAGTGACCTGTGTCCAGCGAAAGTGACCAGTGACCAGTGACCATTGACCAGCGACCAGTGACCAGTGACCAGTGACGAGTGACCAGTGACCAGTGACCTGTGACCAGTGACCAGCGAAAGTGACAAGTGACCAGTGACCAGTGACCAGTGACCAGCGAAAGTGACCAGTGACCTGTGAACAGTGACCAGCGAAATTGACCAGTTTCCAGTGACAAGTGATAAGTGACCAGTGACCAGTGACCAGCGAAAGTGACCAGTGAAAAGTGACCAGCGAAATTGACCAGTGACCATTGACCAGTGACCAGCGAAAGTGACCAGTGACGAGGGACCAGTGACAAGTGACCAGTGAGAAGTGACCAGTGACCACTGACCAGTGACCAGTGACCAGCGACCAGTGACCAGTGACCCGTGACCAGGGACCAGTGACCAGCGAAAGTGACCAGTGACCAGTGACTAGCCAAATTGAGCAGTGTCCAGTGACCAGTGACCAGTGACCAGTGACCAGTGACCAGTGACCAGTGACCAGTGACCAGTGACCAGGGACCAGTGACCAGTGACCAGTGACCAGTGACCAGGGACCAGTGACCAGTGACCAGTGACCAGTGACCAGTGACCAGTGACCAGTGACCAGTGACCAGCGAAATTGACCAGTGACCATTGACCAGTGACCAGTGACCAGTGACCAGTGACCAGTGACCAGTGACCAGTGACCAGCGACCAGTGACCAGTGACCAGTGACCAGTGACCAGTGACCAGTGACCAGTGACAAGCGACCAGTGACCAGTGACCAGTGACCAGTGACGAGTGACCTGTGACCAGTGACCAGTGACCAGTGACCAGTGACCAGTGACCAGTGACCAGTGACCAGTGACCAGTGACCAGCGAAAGTGACCAGGGACCAGTGACCAGTGACCAGTGACCAGTGACCAGTGACCAGTGACCAGCCAAATAGACCAGTGACCATTGACCAGTGACCAGTGACCAGTGACCAGTGACCAGTGACCAGTGACCAGTGACCAGTGACCAGTGACCAGTGACCAGTGACCAGTGACCAGTGACCAGTAACCAGTGACCAGTGACCAGCGAAAGTGACCAGTGACAAGTGACCAGTGACCAGTGACCAGTGACCAGTGACCAGTGACAAGCGAAGTCGACCAGGGACCAGTGACCAGTGACCAGTGACCAGTGACCAGTGACCAGTGACCAGTGACCAGTGACCAGCGAAATTGACCAGTGACCATTGACCAGTGACCAGTGACCAGTGACCAGCGACCAGTGACCAGTGACCAGTGACCAGTGACCAGTAACCAGTGACCAGTGACCAGTGACACGCGAAAGTGACCAGTGACAAGTGACCAGTGACAAGTGACCAGTGACCAGTGACTAGCCAAATTGAGCAGTGACCAGTGACCAGTGACCAGTGACCAGTGACCAGTGACCAGTGACCAGTGACCAGCGACCAGTGACCAGTGACAAGTGACCAGTGACAAGTGACCAGTGGCCACTGACCAGTGACCAGTGACCAGCGACCAGTGACCAGGGACCAGTGACCAGCGAAAGTGACCAGTGACCAGTGACTAGCCAAATTGAGCAGTGACCAGTGACCAGTGACCAGTGACCAGCGACCAGTGACCAGTGACCAGTGACCAGTGACCAGTAACCAGTGACCAGTGACCAGTGACCAGCGAAATCGACCAGGGACCAGTGACCAGTGACCAGTGACCAGTGACCAGTGACCAGTGACCAGTGACCAGCGAAATTGACCAGTGACCATTGACCAGTGACCAGTGACCAGTGACCAGTGACCAGTGACCAGCGACCAGTGACCAGTGACCAGTGACCAGTGACCAGTGACGAGTGACCTGTGACCAGTGACCAGTGACCAGTGACCAGTGACCAGCGACCAGTGACCAGTGACCAATGACCAGTGACCAGTAACCAGTGACCAGCGAAAGTGACCAGTGACAAGTGACCAGTGACAAGTGACCAGTGACCAGTGACCAGTGACCAGTGACCAGCGAAAGTGACCAGTGACCAGTGACCAGTGACAAGCGAAGTCGACCAGGGACCAGTGACCAGTGACCAGTGACCAGTGACCAGTGACCAGTGACCAGTGACCAGTGACCAGCGAAATTGACCAGTGACCATTGACCAGTGACCAGTGACCAGTGACCAGCGACCAGTGACCAATGACCAGTGACCAGCGAAAGTGACCAGTGACCAGCGAAGTCGACCATGGACCAGTGACCAGTGACCAGTGACCAGTGACCAGTGACCAGTGACCAGTGACCAGCGAAATTGACCAGTGACCATTGACCAGTGACCAGTGACCAGTGACCAGTGACCAGTGACCAGTGACCAGTGACCAGTGACCAGTGACCAGCGACCAGTGACCAGTGACCAGTGACCAGTGACCAGTGACCAGTGACCAGTGACCAGCGAAATTGACCAGTGACCATTGACCAGTGACCAGTGACCAGTGACCAGTGACCAGTGACCAGCGACCAGTGACCAGTGACCAGTGACCAGTGACCAGTGACCAGTGACCAGCGAAATTGACCAGTGACCATTGACCAGTGACCAGTGACCAGTGACCAGTGACCAGTGACCAGTGACCAGTGACCAGCGACCAGTGACCAGTGACCAGTGACCAGTGACCAGTGACCAGTGACCAGTGACCAGTGACCTGTGACCAGCGAAAGTGACCAGTGACCAGTGACCATTGACCAGCGACCAGTGACCAGTGACCAGTGACGAGTGACCAGTGACCAGTGACCAGTGACCAGTGACCAGCGAAAGTGACAAGTAACCAGTGACCAGTGACCAGTGACCAGTGACCAGCGAAAGTGACCAGTGACCTGTGAACAGTGACCAGCGAAATTGACCAGTTTCCAGTGACAAGTGATAAGTGACCAGTGACCAGTGACCAGCGAAAGTGACCAGTGAACAGTGACCAGCGAAATTGACCAGTGACCATTGACCAGTGACCAGCGAAAGTGACCAGTGACGAGGGACCAGTGACAAGTGACCAGTGAGAAGTGACCAGTGACCACTGACCAGTGACCAGTGGCCAGCGACCAGTGACCAGTGACCCGTGACCAGGGACCAGTGACCAGCGAAAGTGACCAGTGACCAGTGACTAGCCAAATTGAGCAGTGACCAGTGACCAGTGACCAGTGACCAGTGACCAGTGACCAGTGACCAGTGACCAGGGACCAGTGACCAGTGACCAGTGACCAGTGACCAGTGACCAGTGACCAGCGAAAGTGACCAGGGACCAGTGACCAGTGACCAGTGACCAGTGACCAGTGACCAGTGACCAGTGACCAGCGAAATTGACCAGTGACCATTGACCAGTGACCAGTGACCAGTGACCAGTGACCAGTGACCAGTGACCAGTGACCAGTGACCAGCGACCAGTGATCAGTGACCAGCGAAAGTGACACGTGACCAGTGACCAGTGACCAGTGACCAGCGAAAGTGACCAGTGACCTGTGAACAGTGACCAGCGAAATTGACCAGTTTCCAGTGACAAGTGATAAGTGACCAGTGACCAGCGAAAGTGACCAGTGAAAAGTGACCAGCGAAATTGACCAGTGACCATTGACCAGTGACCAGCGAAAGTGACCAGTGACGAGGGACCAGTGACAAGTGACCAGTGAGAAGTGACCAGTGACCACTGACCAGTGACCAGTGACCAGCGACCAGTGACCAGTGACCCGTGACCAGGGACCAGTGACCAGCGAAAGTGACCAGTGACCAGTGACTAGCCAAATTGAGCAGTGACCAGTGACCAGTGACCAGTGACCAGTGACCAGTGACCAGTGACCAGTGACCAGTGACCAGTGACCAGGGACCAGTGACCAGTGACCAGTGACCAGTGACCAGTGACCAGTGACCAGTGACCAGTGACCAGTGACCAGGGACCAGTGACCAGTGACCAGTGACCAGTGACCAGTGACCAGTGACCAGTGACCAGTGACCAGCGAAATTGACCAGTGACCATTGACCAGTGACCAGTGACCAGTGACCAGTGACCAGTGACCAGTGACCAGTGACCAGTGACCAGCGACCAGTGACCAGTGACCAGTGACCAGTGACCAGTGACCAGTGACCAGTGACGAGTGACCTGTGACCAGTGACCAGTGACCAGTGACCAGTGACCAGTGACCAGTGACCAGCGAAAGTGACCAGGGACCAGTGACCAGTGACCAGTGACCAGTGACCAGCGAAATAGACCAGTGACAATTGACCAGTGACCAGTGACCAGTGACCAGTGACCAGTGACCAGCGACCAGTGACCAGTGACCAGTGACCAGTGACCAGTGACCAGCGACCAGTGACCAGTGACCAGTGACCAGTGACCAGTGACCAGTGACCAGTGACCAGTAACCAGTGACCAGTGACCAGTGACACGCGAAAGTGACCAGTGACCAGTGACCAGTGACCAGTGACCAGCGAAAGTGACCAGTGACCAGCGAAGTCGACCATGGACCAGTGACCAGTGACCAGTGACCAGTGACCAGTGACCAGTGACCAGTGACCAGCGAAATTGACCAGTGACCATTGACCAGTGACCAGTGACCAGTGACCAGTGACCAGTGACCAGTGACCAGCGACCAGTGACCAGTGACCAGTGACCAGTGACCAGTGACCAGTGACCAGAGACCAGCGAAATTGACCAGTGACCATTGACCAGTGACCAGTGACCAGTGACCAGTGACCAGTGACCAGTGACCAGTGACCAGCGACCAGTGACCAGTGACCAGTGACCAGTGACCAGTGACCTGTGACCAGCGAAAGTGACCAGTGACCAGTGACCATTGACCAGCGACCAGTGACCAGTGACCAGTGACGTGTGACCAGTGACCAGTGACCAGTGACCAGTGACCAGCGAAAGTGACAAGTAACCAGTGACCAGTGACCAGTGACCAGTGACCAGCGAAAGTGACCAGTGACCTGTGAACAGTGACCAGCGAAATTGACCAGTTTCCAGTGACAAGTGATAAGTGACCAGTGACCAGTGACCAGCGAAAGTGACCAGTGAACAGTGACCAGCGAAATTGACCAGTGACCATTGACCAGTGACCAGCGAAAGTGACAAGTGACGAGGGACCAGTGACAAGTGACCAGTGAGAAGTGACCAGTGACCACTGACCAGTGACCAGTGACCAGCGACCAGTGACCAGTGACCCGTGACCAGGGACCAGTGACCAGCGAAAGTGACCAGTGACCAGTGACTAGCCAAATTGAGCAGTGACCAGTGACCAGTGACCAGTGACCAGTGACCAGTGACCAGTGACCAGTGACCAGTGACCAGTGACCAGTGACCAGTGACCAGGGACCAGTGACCAGTGACCAGTGACCAGTGACCAGTGACCAGTGACCAGCGAAAGTGACCAGGGACCAGTGACCAGTGACCAGTGACCAGTGACCAGTGACCAGCGAAATTGACCAGTGACCATTGACCAGTGACCAGTGACCAGTGACCAGTGACCAGTGACCAGTGACCAGTGACCAGCGACCAGTGACCAGTGACCAGCGAAAGTGACAAGTGACCAGTGACCAGTCACCAGTGACCAGCGAAAGTGACCAGTGACCTGTGAACAGTGACCAGCGAAATTGACCAGTTTCCAGTGACAAGTGATAAGTGACCAGTGACCAGTGACCAGCTTCCAGTGACAAGTGATAAGTGACCAGTGACCAGTGACCAGCGAAAGTGACCAGTGAAAAGTGACCAGCGAAATTGACCAGTGACCATTGACCAGTGACCAGCGAAAGTGACCAGTGACGAGGGACCAGTGACAAGTGACCAGTGAGAAGTGACCAGTGACCACTGACCAGTGACCAGTGACCCGTGACCAGGGACCAGTGACCAGCGAAAGTGACCAGTGACCAGTGACTAGCCAAATTGAGCAGTGACCAGTGACCAGTGACCAGTGACCAGTGACCAGTGACCAGTGACCAGTGACCAGTGACCAGGGACCAGTGACCAGTGACCAGTGACCAGTGACCAGTGACCAGTGACCAGTGACCAGTGACCAGTGACGAGTGACCAGTGACCAGTGACCAGCGAAATTGACCAGTGACCATTGACCAGTGACCAGTGACCAGTGACCAGTGACCAGTGACCAGTGACCAGTGACCAGTGACCAGCGACCAGTGACCAGTGACCAGTGACCAGTGACCAGTGACCAGTGACCAGTGACGAGTGACCTGTGACCAGTGACCAGTGACCAGTGACCAGTGACCAGTGACCAGCGAAAGTGACCAGGGACCAGTGACCAGTGACCAGTGACCAGTGACCAGTGACCAGTGACCAGTGACCAGTGACCAGTGACCAGTGACCAGCGAAATAGACCAGTGACCATTGACCAGTGACCAGTGACCAGTGACCAGTGACCAGTGACCAGTGACCAGTGACCAGCGACCAGTGACCAGTGACCAGTGACCAGTGACCAGTGACGAGTGACCTGTGACCAGTGACCAGTGACCACTGACCAGTGACCAGTGACCAGCGACCAGTGACCAGTGACCCGTGACCAGGGACCAGTGACCAGCGAAAGTGACCAGTGACCAGTGACTAGCCAAATTGAGCAGTGTCCAGTGACCAGTGACCAGTGACCAGTGACCAGTGACCAGTGACCAGTGACCAGTGACCAGTGACCAGGGACCAGTGACCAGTGACCAGTGACCAGTGACCAGTGACCAGGGACCAGTGACCAGTGACCAGTGACCAGTGACCAGTGACCAGTGACCAGCGAAATAGACCAGTGACCATTGACCAGTGACCAGTGACCAGTGACCAGTGACCAGTGACCAGTGACCAGCGACCAGTGACCAGTGACCAGTGACCAGTGACCAGTGACCAGTGACCAGTGACCAGTAACCAGTGACCAGTGACCAGCGAAAGTGACCAGTGACAAGTGACCAGTGACCAGTGAAATTGACCAGTGACCATTGACCAGTGACCAGTGACCAGTGACCAGTGACCAGTGACCAGTGACCAGTGACCAGCGACCAGTGACCAGTGACCAGTGACCAGTGACCAGTGACCAGTGACCAGTGACAAGCGACCAGTGACCAGTGACCAGTGACCAGTGACGAGTGACCTGTGACCAGTGACCAGTGACCAGTGACCAGTGACCAGTGACCAGTGACCAGTGACCAGTGACCAGTGACCAGCGAAAGTGACCAGGGACCAGTGACCAGTGACCAGTGACCAGTGACCAGTGACCAGTGACCAGTGACCAGCGAAATAGACCAGTGACCATTGACCAGTGACCAGTGACCAGTGACCAGTGACCAGTGACCAGTGACCAGTGACCAGCGACCAGTGACCAGTGACCAGTGACCAGTGACCAGTGACCAGTGACCAGTGACCAGTAACCAGTGACCAGTGACCAGCGAAAGTGACCAGTGACAAGTGACCAGTGACCAGTGACCAGTGACCAGTGACCAGTGACAATCGAAGTCGACCAGGGACCAGTGACTAGTGACCAGTGACCAGTGACCAGTGACCAGTGACCAGTGACCAGTGACCAGCGAAATTGACCAGTGACCATTGACCAGTGACCAGTGACCAGTGACCAGCGACCAGTGACCAGTGACCAGTGACCAGTGACCAGTGACCAGTGACCAGTGACCAGTGACCAGTGACCAGTGACCAGTGACCAGTGACCAGTGACCAGTGACCAGTAACCAGTGACCAGTGACCAGTGACACGCGAAAGTGACCAGTGACAAGTGACCAGTGACAAGTGACCAGTGACCAGTGACTAGCCAAATTGAGCAGTGACCAGTGACCAGTGACCAGTGACCAGTGACCAGTGACCAGTGACCAGTGACCAGCGACCAGTGACCAGTGACAAGTGACCAGTGACAAGTGACCAGTGGCCACTGACCAGTGACCAGTGACCAGCGACCAGTGACCAGTGACCAGTGACCAGTGACCAGCGAAATTGACCAGTGACCATTGACCAGTGACCAGTGACCAGTGACCAGTAACCAGTGACCAGTGACCAGTGACACGCGAAAGTGACCAGTGACAAGTGACCAGTGACAAGTGACCAGTGACCAGTGACTAGCCAAATTGAGCAGTGACCAGTGACCAGTGACCAGTGACCAGTGACCAGTGACCAGTGACCAGTGACCAGTGACCAGGGACCAGTGACCAGTGACCAGTGACCAGTGACCAGTGACCAGTGACCAGTGACCAGTGACCAGTGACCAGGGACCAGTGACCAGTGACCAGTGACCAGTGACCAGGGACCAGTGACCAGTGACCAGTGACCAGTGACCAGTGACCAGTGACCAGCGAAATTGACCAGTGACCATTGACCAGTGACCAGTGACCAGTGACCAGTGACCAGTGACCAGTGACCAGTGACCAGTGACCAGCGACCAGTGACCAGTGACCAGTGACCAGTGACCAGTGACCAGTGACCAGTGACGAGTGACCTGTGACCAGTGACCAGTGACCAGTGACCAGTGACCAGTGACCAGTGACCAGCGAAAGTGACCAGGGACCAGTGACCAGTGACCAGTGACCAGTGACCAGCGAAATAGACCAGTGACAATTGACCAGTGACCAGTGACCAGTGACCAGTGACCAGTGACCAGCGACCAGTGACCAGTGACCAGTGACCAGTGACCAGTGACCAGCGACCAGTGACCAGTGACCAGTGACCAGTGACCAGTGACCAGTGACCAGTGACCAGTAACCAGTGACCAGTGACCAGTGACACGCGAAAGTGACCAGTGACCAGTGACCAGTGACCAGTGACCAGCGAAAGTGACCAGTGACCAGCGAAGTCGACCATGGACCAGTGACCAGTGACCAGTGACCAGTGACCAGTGACCAGTGACCAGTGACCAGCGAAATTGACCAGTGACCATTGACCAGTGACCAGTGACCAGTGACCAGTGACCAGTGACCAGTGACCAGCGACCAGTGACCAGTGACCAGTGACCAGTGACCAGTGACCAGTGACCAGAGACCAGCGAAATTGACCAGTGACCATTGACCAGTGACCAGTGACCAGTGACCAGTGACCAGTGACCAGTGACCAGTGACCAGCGACCAGTGACCAGTGACCAGTGACCAGTGACCAGTGACCTGTGACCAGCGAAAGTGACCAGTGACCAGTGACCATTGACCAGCGACCAGTGACCAGTGACCAGTGACGTGTGACCAGTGACCAGTGACCAGTGACCAGTGACCAGCGAAAGTGACAAGTAACCAGTGACCAGTGACCAGTGACCAGTGACCAGCGAAAGTGACCAGTGACCTGTGAACAGTGACCAGCGAAATTGACCAGTTTCCAGTGACAAGTGATAAGTGACCAGTGACCAGTGACCAGCGAAAGTGACCAGTGAACAGTGACCAGCGAAATTGACCAGTGACCATTGACCAGTGACCAGCGAAAGTGACAAGTGACGAGGGACCAGTGACAAGTGACCAGTGAGAAGTGACCAGTGACCACTGACCAGTGACCAGTGACCAGCGACCAGTGACCAGTGACCCGTGACCAGGGACCAGTGACCAGCGAAAGTGACCAGTGACCAGTGACTAGCCAAATTGAGCAGTGACCAGTGACCAGTGACCAGTGACCAGTGACCAGTGACCAGTGACCAGTGACCAGTGACCAGTGACCAGTGACCAGGGACCAGTGACCAGTGACCAGTGACCAGTGACCAGTGACCAGTGACCAGCGAAAGTGACCAGGGACCAGTGACCAGTGACCAGTGACCAGTGACCAGTGACCAGCGAAATTGACCAGTGACCATTGACCAGTGACCAGTGACCAGTGACCAGTGACCAGTGACCAGTGACCAGTGACCAGCGACCAGTGACCAGTGACCAGCGAAAGTGACAAGTGACTAGTGACCAGTCACCAGTGACCAGCGAAAGTGACCAGTGACCTGTGAACAGTGACCAGCGAAATTGACCAGTTTCCAGTGACAAGTGATAAGTGACCAGTGACCAGTGACCAGCTTCCAGTGACAAGTGATAAGTGACCAGTGACCAGTGACCAGCGAAAGTGACCAGTGAAAAGTGACCAGCGAAATTGACCAGTGACCATTGACCAGTGACCAGCGAAAGTGACCAGTGACGAGGGACCAGTGACAAGTGACCAGTGAGAAGTGGCCAGTGACCACTGACCAGTGACCAGTGACCCGTGACCAGGGACCAGTGACCAGCGAAAGTGACCAGTGACCAGTGACTAGCCAAATTGAGCAGTGACCAGTGACCAGTGACCAGTGACCAGTGACCAGTGACCAGTGACCAGTGACCAGTGACCAGGGACCAGTGACCAGTGACCAGTGACCAGTGACCAGTGACCAGTGACCAGTGACCAGTGACCAGTGACGAGTGACCAGTGACCAGTGACCAGCGAAATTGACCAGTGACCATTGACCAGTGACCAGTGACCAGTGACCAGTGACCAGTGACCAGTGACCAGTGACCAGTGACCAGCGACCAGTGACCAGTGACCAGTGACCAGTGACCAGTGACCAGTGACCAGTGACGAGTGACCTGTGACCAGTGACCAGTGACCAGTGACCAGTGACCAGTGACCAGCGAAAGTGACCAGGGACCAGTGACCAGTGACCAGTGACCAGTGACCAGTGACCAGTGACCAGTGACCAGTGACCAGTGACCAGCGAAATAGACCAGTGACCATTGACCAGTGACCAGTGACCAGTGACCAGTGACCAGTGACCAGTGACCAGTGACCAGCGACCAGTGACCAGTGACCAGTGACCAGTGACCAGTGACCAGTGACCAGTGACGAGTGACCTGTGACCAGTGACCAGTGACCACTGACCAGTGACCAGTGACCAGCGACCAGTGACCAGTGACCCGTGACCAGGGACCAGTGACCAGCGAAAGTGACCAGTGACCAGTGACTAGCCAAATTGAGCAGTGTCCAGTGACCAGTGACCAGTGACCAGTGACCAGTGACCAGTGACCAGTGACCAGTGACCAGTGACCAGGGACCAGTGACCAGTGACCAGTGACCAGTGACCAGTGACCAGGGACCAGTGACCAGTGACCAGTGACCAGTGACCAGTGACCAGTGACCAGCGAAATAGACCAGTGACCATTGACCAGTGACCAGTGACCAGTGACCAGTGACCAGTGACCAGTGACCAGTGACCAGTGACCAGCGACCAGTGACCAGTGACCAGTGACCAGTGACCAGTGACCAGTGACCAGTGACCAGTAACCAGTGACCAGTGACCAGCGAAAGTGACCAGTGACAAGTGACCAGTGACCAGTGAAATTGACCAGTGACCATTGACCAGTGACCAGTGACCAGTGACCAGTGACCAGTGACCAGTGACCAGTGACCAGCGACCAGTGACCAGTGACCAGTGACCAGTGACCAGTGACCAGTGACCAGTGACAAGCGACCAGTGACCAGTGACCAGTGACCAGTGACGAGTGACCAGCGACCAGTGACCAGTGACCAGTGACCAGTGACCAGTGACCTGTGACCAGCGAAAGTGACCAGTGACCAGTGACCATTGACCAGCGACCAGTGACCAGTGACCAGTGACGTGTGACCAGTGACCAGTGACCAGTGACCAGTGACCAGCGAAAGTGACAAGTAACCAGTGACCAGTGACCAGTGACCAGTGACCAGCGAAAGTGACCAGTGACCTGTGAACAGTGACCAGCGAAATTGACCAGTTTCCAGTGACAAGTGATAAGTGACCAGTGACCAGTGACCAGCGAAAGTGACCAGTGAACAGTGACCAGCGAAATTGACCAGTGACCATTGACCAGTGACCAGCGAAAGTGACAAGTGACGAGGGACCAGTGACAAGTGACCAGTGAGAAGTGACCAGTGACCACTGACCAGTGACCAGTGACCAGCGACCAGTGACCAGTGACCCGTGACCAGGGACCAGTGACCAGCGAAAGTGACCAGTGACCAGTGACTAGCCAAATTGAGCAGTGACCAGTGACCAGTGACCAGTGACCAGTGACCAGTGACCAGTGACCAGTGACCAGTGACCAGTGACCAGTGACCAGGGACCAGTGACCAGTGACCAGTGACCAGTGACCAGTGACCAGTGACCAGCGAAAGTGACCAGGGACCAGTGACCAGTGACCAGTGACCAGTGACCAGTGACCAGCGAAATTGACCAGTGACCATTGACCAGTGACCAGTGACCAGTGACCAGTGACCAGTGACCAGTGACCAGTGACCAGCGACCAGTGACCAGTGACCAGCGAAAGTGACAAGTGACTAGTGACCAGTCACCAGTGACCAGCGAAAGTGACCAGTGACCTGTGAACAGTGACCAGCGAAATTGACCAGTTTCCAGTGACAAGTGATAAGTGACCAGTGACCAGTGACCAGCTTCCAGTGACAAGTGATAAGTGACCAGTGACCAGTGACCAGCGAAAGTGACCAGTGAAAAGTGACCAGCGAAATTGACCAGTGACCATTGACCAGTGACCAGCGAAAGTGACCAGTGACGAGGGACCAGTGACAAGTGACCAGTGAGAAGTGACCAGTGACCACTGACCAGTGACCAGTGACCCGTGACCAGGGACCAGTGACCAGCGAAAGTGACCAGTGACCAGTGACTAGCCAAATTGAGCAGTGACCAGTGACCAGTGACCAGTGACCAGTGACCAGTGACCAGTGACCAGTGACCAGTGACCAGTGACCAGTGACCAGTGACCAGTGACCAGTGACCAGTGACCAGTGACCAGTGACGAGTGACCAGTGACCAGTGACCAGCGAAATTGACCAGTGACCATTGACCAGTGACCAGTGACCAGTGACCAGTGACCAGTGACCAGTGACCAGTGACCAGTGACCAGCGACCAGTGACCAGTGACCAGTGACCAGTGACCAGTGACCAGTGACCAGTGACGAGTGACCTGTGACCAGTGACCAGTGACCAGTGACCAGTGACCAGTGACCAGCGAAAGTGACCAGGGACCAGTGACCAGTGACCAGTGACCAGTGACCAGTGACCAGTGACCAGTGACCAGTGACCAGTGACCAGTGACCAGCGAAATAGACCAGTGACCATTGACCAGTGACCAGTGACCAGTGACCAGTGACCAGTGACCAGTGACCAGTGACCAGCGACCAGAGACCAGTGACCAGTGACCAGTGACCAGTGACCAGTGACCAGTGACGAGTGACCTGTGACCAGTGACCAGTGACCACTGACCAGTGACCAGTGACCAGCGACCAGTGACCAGTGACCCGTGACCAGGGACCAGTGACCAGCGAAAGTGACCAGTGACCAGTGACTAGCCAAATTGAGCAGTGTCCAGTGACCAGTGACCAGTGACCAGTGACCAGTGACCAGTGACCAGTGACCAGTGACCAGTGACCAGGGACCAGTGACCAGTGACCAGTGACCAGTGACCAGTGACCAGGGACCAGTGACCAGTGACCAGTGACCAGTGACCAGTGACCAGTGACCAGCGAAATAGACCAGTGACCATTGACCAGTGACCAGTGACCAGTGACCAGTGACCAGTGACCAGTGACCAGTGACCAGTGACCAGTGACCAGCGACCAGTGACCAGTGACCAGTGACCAGTGACCAGTGACCAGTGACCAGTGACCAGTAACCAGTGACCAGTGACCAGCGAAAGTGACCAGTGACAAGTGACCAGTGACCAGTGAAATTGACCAGTGACCATTGACCAGTGACCAGTGACCAGTGACCAGTGACCAGTGACCAGTGACCAGTGACCAGCGACCAGTGACCAGTGACCAGTGACCAGTGACCAGTGACCAGTGACCAGTGACAAGCGACCAGTGACCAGTGACCAGTGACCAGTGACGAGTGACCTGTGACCAGTGACCAGTGACCAGTGACCAGTGACCAGTGACCAGTGACCAGTGACCAGTGACCAGTGACCAGTGACCAGCGAAAGTGACCAGGGACCAGTGACCAGTGACCAGTGACCAGTGACCAGTGACCAGTGACCAGTGACCAGCGAAATAGACCAGTGACCATTGACCAGTGACCAGTGACCAGTGACCAGTGACCAGTGACCAGTGACCAGTGACCAGCGACCAGTGACCAGTGACCAGTGACCAGTGACCAGTGACCAGTGACCAGTGACCAGTAACCAGTGACCAGTGACCAGCGAAAGTGACCAGTGACAAGTGACCAGTGACCAGTGACCAGTGACCAGTGACCAGTGACAATCGAAGTCGACCAGGGACCAGTGACTAGTGACCAGTGACCAGTGACCAGTGACCAGTGACCAGTGACCAGTGACCAGCGAAATTGACCAGTGACCATTGACCAGTGACCAGTGACCAGTGACCAGCGACCAGTGACCAGTGACCAGTGACCAGTGACCAGTGACCAGTGACCAGTGACCAGTGACCAGTGACCAGTGACCAGTGACCAGTGACCAGTGACCAGTAACCAGTGACCAGTGACCAGTGACACGCGAAAGTGACCAGTGACAAGTGACCAGTGACAAGTGACCAGTGACCAGTGACTAGCCAAATTGAGCAGTGACCAGTGACCAGTGACCAGTGACCAGTGACCAGTGACCAGTGACCAGTGACCAGCGACCAGTGACCAGTGACAAGTGACCAGTGACAAGTGACCAGTGGCCACTGACCAGTGACCAGTGACCAGCGACCAGTGACCAGGGACCAGTGACCAGCGAAAGTGACCAGTGACCAGTGACTAGCCAAATTGAGCAGTGACCAGTGACCAGTGACCAGTGACCAGCGACCAGTGACCAGTGACCAGTGACCAGTGACCAGTAACCAGTGACCAGTGACCAGTGACCAGCGAAATCGACCAGGGACCAGTGACCAGTGACCAGTGACCAGTGACCAGTGACCAGTGACCAGTGACCAGCGAAATTGACCAGTGACCAGCGAAATTGACCAGTGACCATTGACCAGTGACCAGTGACCAGTGACCAGTGACCAGTGACCAGTGACCAGTGACCAGTGACCAGTGACCAGTGACCAGTGACCAGTGACCAGTGACCAGTGACCAGTGACCAGTAACCAGTGACCAGTGACCAGTGACACGCGAAAGTGACCAGTGACAAGTGACCAGTGACAAGTGACCAGTGACCAGTGACTAGCCAAATTGAGCAGTGACCAGTGACCAGTGACCAGTGACCAGTGACCAGTGACCAGTGACCAGTGACCAGCGACCAGTGACCAGTGACAAGTGACCAGTGACAAGTGACCAGTGGCCACTGACCAGTGACCAGTGACCAGCGACCAGTGACCAGGGACCAGTGACCAGCGAAAGTGACCAGTGACCAGTGACTAGCCAAATTGAGCAGTGACCAGTGACCAGTGACCAGTGACCAGCGACCAGTGACCAGTGACCAGTGACCAGTGACCAGTAACCAGTGACCAGTGAACAGTGACCAGCGAAATCGACCAGGGACCAGTGACCAGTGACCAGTGACCAGTGACCAGTGACCAGTGACCAGTGACCAGTGACCAGTGACCAGCGAAATTGACCAGTGACCATTGACCAGTGACCAGTGACCAGTGACCAGTGACCAGTGACCAGCGACCAGTGACCAGTGACCAGTGACCAGTGACCAGTGACGAGTGACCTGTGACCAGTGACCAGTGACCAGTGACCAGTGACCAGTGACCAGTGACCAGTGACCAGTGACGAGTGACCTGTGACCAGTGACCAGTGACCAGTGACCAGTGACCAGTGACCAGTGACCAGTGACCAGTGACCAGTGACCAGCGACCAGTGACCAGTGACCAATGACCAGTGACCAGTAACCAGTGACCAGCGAAAGTGACCAGTGACAAGTGACCAGTGACAAGTGACCAGTGACCAGTGACCAGTGACCAGTGACCAGCGAAAGTGACCAGTGACCTGTGACCAGTGACAAGCGAAGTCGACCAGGGACCAGTGACCAGTGACCAGTGACCAGTGACCAGTGACCAGTGACCAGTGACCAGTGACCAGTGACCAGCGAAATTGACCAGTGACCATTGACCAGTGACCAGTGACCAGCGACCAGTGACCAGTGACCAGTGACCAGCGAAAGTGACCAGTGACCAGCGAAGTCGACCATGGACCAGTGACCAGTGACCAGTGACCAGTGACCAGTGACCAGTGACCAGTGACCAGTGACCAGTGACCAGCGAAGTCGACCATGGACCAGTGACCAGTGACCAGTGACCAGTGACCAGTGACCAGTGACCAGTGACCAGTGACCAGCGAAATTGACCAGTGACCATTGACCAGTGACCAGTGACCAGTGACCAGTGACCAGTGACCAGTGACCAGTGACCAGTGACCAGCGACCAGTGACCAGTGACCAGTGACCAGTGACCAGTGACCAGTGACCAGTGACCAGCGAAATTGACCAGTGACCATTGACCAGTGACCAGTGACCAGTGACCAGTGACCAGTGACCAGTGACCAGTGACCAGCGACCAGTGACCAGTGACCAGTGACCAGTGACCAGTGACCAGTGACCAGTGACCAGTGACCAGCGAAATTGACCAGTGACCATTGACCAGTGACCAGTGACCAGTGACCAGTGACCAGTGACCAGTGACCAGTGACCAGCGACCAGTGACCAGTGACCACTGACCAGTGACCAGTGACCAGTGACCAGTGACCAGTGACCTGTGACCAGCGAAAGTGACCAGTGACCAGTGACCATTGACCAGCGACCAGTGACCAGTGACCAGTGACGAGTGACCAGTGACCAGTGACCAGTGACCAGTGACCAGCGAAAGTGACAAGTAACCAGTGACCAGTGACCAGTGACCAGTGACCAGCGAAAGTGACCAGTGACCTGTGAACAGTGACCAGCGAAATTGACCAGTTTCCAGTGACAAGTGATAAGTGACCAGTGACCAGTGACCAGCGAAAGTGACCAGTGAACAGTGACCAGCGAAATTGACCAGTGACCATTGACCAGTGACCAGCGAAAGTGACCAGTGACGAGGGACCAGTGACAAGTGACCAGTGAGAAGTGACCAGTGACCACTGACCAGTGACCAGTGACCAGCGACCAGTGACCAGTGACCCGTGACCAGGGACCAGTGACCAGCGAAAGTGACCAGTGACCAGTGACTAGCCAAATTGAGCAGTGACCAGTGACCAGTGACCAGTGACCAGTGACCAGTGACCAGTGACCAGTGACCAGGGACCAGTGACCAGTGACCAGTGACCAGTGACCAGTGACCAGTGACCAGTGACCAGCGAAAGTGACCAGGGACCAGTGACCAGTGACCAGTGACCAGTGACCAGCGAAATTGACCATTGACCAGTGACCAGTGACCAGTGACCAGTGACCAGTGACCAGTGACCAGTGACCAGCGACCAGTGACCAGTGACCAGTGACCAGTGACCAGGGACCAGTGACCAGTGACCAGTGACCAGTGACCAGGGACCAGTGACCAGTGACCAGGGACCAGTGACCAGTGACCAGTGACCAGTGACCAGCGAAATTGACCAGTGACCAGTGACCAGTGACCAGTGACCATTGACCAGTGACCAGTGACCAGTGACCAGTGACCAGTGACCAGTGACCAGTGACCAGTGACCAGCGACCAGTGACCAGTGACCAGTGACCAGTGACCAGTGACCAGTGACCAGTGACCAGCGAAATTGACCAGTGACCATTGACCAGTGACCAGTGACCAGTGACCAGTGACCAGTGACCAGTGACCAGTGACCAGCGACCAGTGACCAGTGACCAGTGACCAGTGACCAGTGACCAGTGACCAGTGACCAGTGACCAGCGAAATTGACCAGTGACCATTGACCAGTGACCAGTGACCAGTGACCAGTGACCAGTGACCAGTGACCAGTGACCAGCGACCAGTGACCAGTGACCAGTGACCAGTGACCAGTGACCAGTCACCAGTGACCAGTGACCTGTGACCAGCGAAAGTGACCAGTGACCAGTGACCATTGACCAGCGACCAGTGACCAGTGACCAGTGACGAGTGACCAGTGACCAGTGACCAGTGACCAGTGACCAGCGAAAGTGACAAGTAACCAGTGACCAGTGACCAGTGACCAGTGACCAGCGAAAGTGACCAGTGACCTGTGAACAGTGACCAGCGAAATTGACCAGTTTCCAGTGACAAGTGATAAGTGACCAGTGACCAGTGACCAGCGAAAGTGACCAGTGAACAGTGACCAGCGAAATTGACCAGTGACCATTGACCAGTGACCAGCGAAAGTGACCAGTGACGAGGGACCAGTGACAAGTGACCAGTGAGAAGTGACCAGTGACCACTGACCAGTGACCAGTGACCAGCGACCAGTGACCAGTGACCCGTGACCAGGGACCAGTGACCAGCGAAAGTGACCAGTGACCAGTGACTAGCCAAATTGAGCAGTGACCAGTGACCAGTGACCAGTGACCAGTGACCAGTGACCAGTGACCAGTGACCAGGGACCAGTGACCAGTGACCAGTGACCAGTGACCAGTGACCAGTGACCAGTGACCAGCGAAAGTGACCAGGGACCAGTGACCAGTGACCAGTGACCAGTGACCAGCGAAATTGACCATTGACCAGTGACCAGTGACCAGTGACCAGTGACCAGTGACCAGTGACCAGTGACCAGTGACCAGCGACCAGTGACCAGTGACCAGTGACCAGTGACCAGGGACCAGTGACCAGTGACCAGTGACCAGTGACCAGGGACCAGTGACCAGTGACCAGCGAAATTGACCAGTGACCAGTGACCAGTGACCAGTGACCGGTGACCAGTGACCAGTGACCAGTGACCAGTGACCAGCGACCAGTGACCAGTGACCAGTGACCAGTGACCAGTGACCAGTGACCAGCGACCAGTGACCAGTGACCAGTGACCAGTGACGAGTGACCTGTGACCAGTGACCAGTGACCAGTGACCAGTGACCAGTGACCAGTGACCAGTGACCAGTGACCAGCGAAAGTGACCAGGGACCAGTGACCAGTGACCAGTGACCAGTGACCAGTGACCAGCGAAATAGACCAGTGACCATTGACCAGTGACCAGTGACCAGTGACCAGTGACCAGTGACCAGCGACCAGTGACCAGTGACCAGTGACCAGTGACCAGTGACCAGTGACCAGCGAAAGTGACCAGTGACCAGTGACCAGTGACCAGTGACCAGTGACCAGCGAAATAGACCAGTGACCATTGACCAGTGACCAGTGACCAGTGACCAGTGACCAGTGACCAGCGACCAGTGACCAGTGACCAGTGACCAGTGACCAGTGACCAGCGACCAGTGACCAGTGACCAGTGACCAGTGACCAGTGACCAGTGACCAGTGACCAGTAACCAGTGACCAGTGACCAGTGACCAGCGAAAGTGACCAGTGACAAGTGACCAGTGACCAGTGACCAGTGACCAGTGACCAGCGAAAGTGACCAGTGACCAGTGACCAGTGACAAGCGAAGTCGACCAGGGACCAGTGACCAGTGACCAGTGACCAGTGACCAGTGACCAGTGACCAGCGAAATTGACCAGTGACCATTGACCAGTGACCAGTGACCAGTGACCAGCGACCAGTGACCAGTGACCAGTGACCAGTGACCAGTGACCAGTGACCAGTTACCAGTAACCAGTGACCAGTGACCAGTGACCAGTGACCAGTGACCAGTAACCAGTGACCAGTGACCAGTGACCAGCGAAATCGGCCAGGGACCAGTGACCAGTGACCAGTGACCAGTGACCAGCGAAATTGACCAGTGACCATTGACCAGTGACCAGTGACCAGTGACCAGCGACCAGTGACCAGTGACCAGCGACCAGTGACCAGTGACCAGTGACGAGTGACCTGTGACCAGTGACCAGTGACCAGTGACCAGTGACCAGTGACCAGTGACCATTGACCAGTGACCAGTGACCAGTGACCAGTGACCAGTGACCAGCGACCAGTGACCAGTGACCAGTGACCAGTGACCAGTGACCAGTGACCAGTGACCAGTAACCAGTGACCAGTGACCAGTGACCAGTGACCAATGACCAGTGACCAGTAACCAGTGACCAGCGAAAGTGACCAGTGACAAGTGACCAGTGACAAGTGACCAGTGACCAGTGACCAGTGACCAGTGACCAGCGAAAGTGACCAGTGACCAGTGACCAGTGACAAGCGAAGTCGACCAGGGACCAGTGACCAGTGACCAGTGACCAGTGACCAGTGACCAGTGACCAGTGACCAGTGACCAGTGACCAGCGAAATTGACCAGTGACCATTGACCAGTGACCAGTGACCAGCGACCAGTGACCAGTGACCAGTGACCAGCGAAAGTGACCAGTGACCAGCGAAGTCGACCATGGACCAGTGACCAGTGACCAGTGACCAGTGACCAGTGACCAGTGACCAGTGACCAGTGACCAGTGACCAGCGAAGTCGACCATGGACCAGTGACCAGTGACCAGTGACCAGTGACCAGTGACCAGTGACCAGTGACCAGTGACCAGCGAAATTGACCAGTGACCATTGACCAGTGACCAGTGACCAGTGACCAGTGACCAGTGACCAGTGACCAGTGACCAGTGACCAGCGACCAGTGACCAGTGACCAGTGACCAGTGACCAGTGACCAGTGACCAGTGACCAGCGAAATTGACCAGTGACCATTGACCAGTGACCAGTGACCAGTGACCAGTGACCAGTGACCAGTGACCAGTGACCAGCGACCAGTGACCAGTGACCAGTGACCAGTGACCAGTGACCAGTGACCAGTGACCAGTGACCAGCGAAATTGACCAGTGACCATTGACCAGTGACCAGTGACCAGTGACCAGTGACCAGTGACCAGTGACCAGTGACCAGCGACCAGTGACCAGTGACCACTGACCAGTGACCAGTGACCAGTGACCAGTGACCAGTGACCTGTGACCAGCGAAAGTGACCAGTGACCAGTGACCATTGACCAGCGACCAGTGACCAGTGACCAGTGACGAGTGACCAGTGACCAGTGACCAGTGACCAGTGACCAGCGAAAGTGACAAGTAACCAGTGACCAGTGACCAGTGACCAGTGACCAGCGAAAGTGACCAGTGACCTGTGAACAGTGACCAGCGAAATTGACCAGTTTCCAGTGACAAGTGATAAGTGACCAGTGACCAGTGACCAGCGAAAGTGACCAGTGAACAGTGACCAGCGAAATTGACCAGTGACCATTGACCAGTGACCAGCGAAAGTGACCAGTGACGAGGGACCAGTGACAAGTGACCAGTGAGAAGTGACCAGTGACCACTGACCAGTGACCAGTGACCAGCGACCAGTGACCAGTGACCCGTGACCAGGGACCAGTGACCAGCGAAAGTGACCAGTGACCAGTGACTAGCCAAATTGAGCAGTGACCAGTGACCAGTGACCAGTGACCAGTGACCAGTGACCAGTGACCAGTGACCAGGGACCAGTGACCAGTGACCAGTGACCAGTGACCAGTGACCAGTGACCAGTGACCAGCGAAAGTGACCAGGGACCAGTGACCAGTGACCAGTGACCAGTGACCAGCGAAATTGACCATTGACCAGTGACCAGTGACCAGTGACCAGTGACCAGTGACCAGTGACCAGTGACCAGCGACCAGTGACCAGTGACCAGTGACCAGTGACCAGGGACCAGTGACCAGTGACCAGTGACCAGTGACCAGGGACCAGTGACCAGTGACCAGGGACCAGTGACCAGTGACCAGTGACCAGTGACCAGCGAAATTGACCAGTGACCAGTGACCAGTGACCAGTGACCATTGACCAGTGACCAGTGACCAGTGACCAGTGACCAGTGACCAGTGACCAGTGACCAGTGACCAGCGACCAGTGACCAGTGACCAGTGACCAGTGACCAGTGACCAGTGACCAGTGACCAGCGAAATTGACCAGTGACCATTGACCAGTGACCAGTGACCAGTGACCAGTGACCAGTGACCAGTGACCAGTGACCAGCGACCAGTGACCAGTGACCAGTGACCAGTGACCAGTGACCAGTGACCAGTGACCAGTGACCAGCGAAATTGACCAGTGACCATTGACCAGTGACCAGTGACCAGTGACCAGTGACCAGTGACCAGTGACCAGTGACCAGCGACCAGTGACCAGTGACCAGTGACCAGTGACCAGTGACCAGTCACCAGTGACCAGTGACCTGTGACCAGCGAAAGTGACCAGTGACCAGTGACCATTGACCAGCGACCAGTGACCAGTGACCAGTGACGAGTGACCAGTGACCAGTGACCAGTGACCAGTGACCAGCGAAAGTGACAAGTAACCAGTGACCAGTGACCAGTGACCAGTGACCAGCGAAAGTGACCAGTGACCTGTGAACAGTGACCAGCGAAATTGACCAGTTTCCAGTGACAAGTGATAAGTGACCAGTGACCAGTGACCAGCGAAAGTGACCAGTGAACAGTGACCAGCGAAATTGACCAGTGACCATTGACCAGTGACCAGCGAAAGTGACCAGTGACGAGGGACCAGTGACAAGTGACCAGTGAGAAGTGACCAGTGACCACTGACCAGTGACCAGTGACCAGCGACCAGTGACCAGTGACCCGTGACCAGGGACCAGTGACCAGCGAAAGTGACCAGTGACCAGTGACTAGCCAAATTGAGCAGTGACCAGTGACCAGTGACCAGTGACCAGTGACCAGTGACCAGTGACCAGTGACCAGGGACCAGTGACCAGTGACCAGTGACCAGTGACCAGTGACCAGTGACCAGTGACCAGCGAAAGTGACCAGGGACCAGTGACCAGTGACCAGTGACCAGTGACCAGCGAAATTGACCATTGACCAGTGACCAGTGACCAGTGACCAGTGACCAGTGACCAGTGACCAGTGACCAGTGACCAGCGACCAGTGACCAGTGACCAGTGACCAGTGACCAGGGACCAGTGACCAGTGACCAGTGACCAGTGACCAGGGACCAGTGACCAGTGACCAGCGAAATTGACCAGTGACCAGTGACCAGTGACCAGTGACCGGTGACCAGTGACCAGTGACCAGTGACCAGTGACCAGCGACCAGTGACCAGTGACCAGTGACCAGTGACCAGTGACCAGTGACCAGCGACCAGTGACCAGTGACCAGTGACCAGTGACGAGTGACCTGTGACCAGTGACCAGTGACCAGTGACCAGTGACCAGTGACCAGTGACCAGTGACCAGTGACCAGCGAAAGTGACCAGGGACCAGTGACCAGTGACCAGTGACCAGTGACCAGTGACCAGCGAAATAGACCAGTGACCATTGACCAGTGACCAGTGACCAGTGACCAGTGACCAGTGACCAGCGACCAGTGACCAGTGACCAGTGACCAGTGACCAGTGACCAGTGACCAGCGAAAGTGACCAGTGACCAGTGACCAGTGACCAGTGACCAGTGACCAGCGAAATAGACCAGTGACCATTGACCAGTGACCAGTGACCAGTGACCAGTGACCAGTGACCAGCGACCAGTGACCAGTGACCAGTGACCAGTGACCAGTGACCAGCGACCAGTGACCAGTGACCAGTGACCAGTGACCAGTGACCAGTGACCAGTGACCAGTAACCAGTGACCAGTGACCAGTGACCAGCGAAAGTGACCAGTGACAAGTGACCAGTGACCAGTGACCAGTGACCAGTGACCAGCGAAAGTGACCAGTGACCAGTGACCAGTGACAAGCGAAGTCGACCAGGGACCAGTGACCAGTGACCAGTGACCAGTGACCAGTGACCAGTGACCAGCGAAATTGACCAGTGACCATTGACCAGTGACCAGTGACCAGTGACCAGCGACCAGTGACCAGTGACCAGTGACCAGTGACCAGTGACCAGTGACCAGTTACCAGTAACCAGTGACCAGTGACCAGTGACCAGTGACCAGTGACCAGTAACCAGTGACCAGTGACCAGTGACCAGCGAAATCGGCCAGGGACCAGTGACCAGTGACCAGTGACCAGTGACCAGCGAAATTGACCAGTGACCATTGACCAGTGACCAGTGACCAGTGACCAGCGACCAGTGACCAGTGACCAGCGACCAGTGACCAGTGACCAGTGACGAGTGACCTGTGACCAGTGACCAGTGACCAGTGACCAGTGACCAGTGACCAGTGACCATTGACCAGTGACCAGTGACCAGTGACCAGTGACCAGTGACCAGCGACCAGTGACCAGTGACCAGTGACCAGTGACCAGTGACCAGTGACCAGTGACCAGTAACCAGTGACCAGTGACCAGTGACCAGCGAAAGTGACCAGTGACCAGTGACCAGTGACCAGTGACCAGCGAAATAGACCAGTGACCATTGACCAGTGACCAGTGACCAGTGACCAGTGACCAGTGACCAGCGACCAGTGACCAGTGACCAGTGACCAGTGACCAGTGACCAGCGACCAGTGACCAGTGACCAGTGACCAGTGACCAGTGACCAGTGACCAGTGACCAGTAACCAGTGACCAGTGACCAGTGACCAGTGACCAGTGACCAGCGACCAGTGACCAGTGACCAGTGACCAGTGACCAGTGACCAGTGACCAGTGACCAGTGACCAGTGACCAGGGACCAGTGACCAGCGAAAGTGACCAGTGACCAGTGACCAGTGACAAGCGAAGTCGACCAGTGACCAGTGACCAGTGACCAGTGACCAGTGACCAGTGACCAGTGACCAGTGACCAGTGACCAGCGAAATTGACCAGTGACCATTGACCAGTGACCAGTGACCAGTGACCAGCGACCAGTGACCAGTGACCAGTGACCAGTGACCAGTGACCAGTGACCAGTGACCAGTGACCAGTGACCAGTGACCAGTAACCAGTGACCAGTGACCAGCGACCAGTGACCAGTGACCAGTGACCAGTGACCACTGACCAGTGACCAGTGACCAGTGACCAGTGACCAGTAACCAGTGACCAGTGACCAGTGACCAGTGACCAGTAACCAGTGACCAGTGACCAGTGACCAGCGAAATCGACCAGGGACCAGTGACCAGTGACCAGTGACCAGTGACCAGTGACCAGTGACCAGCGAAATTGACCAGTGACCATTGACCAGTGACCAGTGACCAGTGACCAGTGACCAGTGACCAGCGACCAGTGACCAGTGACCAGTGACCAGTGACCAGTGACGAGTGACCTGTGACCAGTGACCAGTGACCAGTGACCAGTGACCAGTGACCAGTGACCAGTGACCAGTGACGAGTGACCAGTGACCAGTGACCAGTGACCAGTGACCAGTGACCAGTGACCAGTGACCAGTGACCAGCGAAAGTGACCAGGGACCAGTGACCAGTGACCAGTGACCAGTGACCAGTGACCAGTGACCAGTGACCATCGAAATTGACCAGTGACCAGTGACCAGTGACCAGTGACCAGTGACCAGTGACCAGTGACCAGCGACCAGTGACCAGTGACCAGTGACCAGTGACAAGTGATAAGTGACCAGTGACCAGTGACCAGCGAAAGTGACCAGTGAAAAGTGACCAGCGAAATTGACCAGTGACCATTGACCAGTGACCAGCGAAAGTGACCAGTGACGAGGGACCAGTGACAAGTGACCAGTGAGAAGTGACCAGTGACCACTGACCAGTGACCAGTGACCAGCGACCAGTGACCAGTGACCCGTGACCAGGGACCAGTGACCAGCGAAAGTGACCAGTGACCAGTGACTAGCCAAATTGAGCAGTGTCCAGTGACCAGTGACCAGTGACTAGCCAAATTGAGCAGTGTCCAGTGACCAGTGACCAGTGACCAGTGACCAGTGACCAGTGACCAGTGACCAGTGACCAGGGACCAGTGACCAGTGACCAGTGACCAGTGACCAGCGAAATTGACCAGTGACCATTGACCAGTGACCAGTGACCAGTGACCAGCGACCAGTGACCAGTGACCAGTGACCAGTGACCAGTGACCAGTGACCAGTGACCAGTGACCAGTGACCAGTGACCAGTAACCAGTGACCAGTGACCAGCGACCAGTGACCAGTGACCAGTGACCAGTGACCACTGACCAGTGACCAGTGACCAGTGACCAGTGACCAGTAACCAGTGACCAGTGACCAGTGACCAGTGACCAGTAACCAGTGACCAGTGACCAGTGACCAGCGAAATCGACCAGGGACCAGTGACCAGTGACCAGTGACCAGTGACCAGTGACAAGTGACCAGTGACCAGCGAAATTGACCAGTGACCATTGACCAGTGACCAGTGACCAGTGACCAGTGACCAGTGACCAGTGACCAGCGACCAGTGACCAGTGACCAGTGACCAGTGACCAGTGACGAGTGACCTGTGACCAGTGACCAGTGACCAGTGACCAGTGACCAGTGACCAGTGACCAGTGACCAGTGACGAGTGACCAGTGACCAGTGACCAGTGACCAGTGACCAGTGACCAGTGACCAGTGACCAGTGACCAGCGAAAGTGACCAGGGACCAGTGACCAGTGACCAGTGACCAGTGACCAGTGACCAGTGACCAGTGACCATCGAAATTGACCAGTGACCATTGACCAGTGACCAGTGACCAGTGACCAGTGACCAGTGACCAGTGACCAGTGACCAGCGACCAGTGACCAGTGACCAGTGACCAGTGACAAGTGATAAGTGACCAGTGACCAGTGACCAGCGAAAGTGACCAGTGAAAAGTGACCAGCGAAATTGACCAGTGACCATTGACCAGTGACCAGCGAAAGTGACCAGTGACGAGGGACCAGTGACAAGTGACCAGTGAGAAGTGACCAGTGACCACTGACCAGTGACCAGTGACCAGCGACCAGTGACCAGTGACCCGTGACCAGGGACCAGTGACCAGCGAAAGTGACCAGTGACCAGTGACTAGCCAAATTGAGCAGTGTCCAGTGACCAGTGACCAGTGACTAGCCAAATTGAGCAGTGTCCAGTGACCAGTGACCAGTGACCAGTGACCAGTGACCAGTGACCAGTGACCAGTGACCAGGGACCAGTGACCAGTGACCAGTGACCAGTGACCAGGGACCAGTGACCAGTGACCAGTGACCAGTGACCAGTGACCAGTGACCAGTGACCAGCGAAATTGACCAGTGACCAGTGACCAGTGACCAGTGAGCAGTGACCAGTGACCAGTGACCAGTGACCAGTGACCAGTGACCAGTGACCAGTGACCAGCGACCAGTGACCAGTGACCAGTGACCAGTGACCAGTGACCAGTGACCAGTGACCAGTGACCAGTGACCAGTGACCAGTGACCAGCGAAAGTGACCAGTGACCAGTGACCAGTGACCAGTGACCAGCGAAATAGACCAGTGACCATTGACCAGTGACCAGTGACCAGTGACCAGTGACCAGTGACCAGCGACCAGTGACCAGTGACCAGTGACCAGTGACCAGTGACCAGCGACCAGTGACCAGTGACCAGTGACCAGTGACCAGTGACCAGTGACCAGGGACCAGTAACCAGTGACCAGTGACCAGTGACCAGTGACCAGTGACCAGTGACCAGCGACCAGTGACCAGTGACCAGTGACCAGTGACCAGTGACCAGTGACCAGTGACCAGTGACCAGTGACCAGTGACCAGCGAAAGTGACCAGTGACCAGTGACCAGTGACAAGCGAAGTCGACCAGGGACCAGTGACCAGTGACCAGTGACCAGTGACCAGTGACCAGTGACCAGTGACCAGTGACCAGCGAAATTGACCAGTGACCATTGACCAGTGACCAGTGACCAGTGACCAGCGACCAGTGACCAGTGACCTGTGACCAGTGACCAGTGACCAGTGACCAGTGACCAGTGACCAGTAACCAGTGACCAGTGACCAGTGACCAGTGACCAGTGACCAGTAACCAGTGACCAGTGACCAGTGACCAGTGACCAGCGAAATCGACCAGGGACCAGTGACCAGTGACCAGTGACCAGTGACCAGTGACCAGTGACCAGCGAAATTGACCAGTGACCATTGACCAGTGACCAGTGACCAGTGACCAGTGACCAGTGACCAGCGACCAGTGACCAGTGACCAGTGACCAGTGACCAGTGACCAGTGACCAGTGACCAGTGACCAGTAACCAGTGACCAGTGACCAGTGACCAGTCACCAGTGACCAGCGACCAGTGACCAGTGACCAGTGACCAGTGACCAGTGACCAGTGACCAGTGACCAGTGACCAGTGACCAGCGAAAGTGACCAGTGACCAGTGACCAGTGACAAGCGAAGTCGACCAGGGACCAGTGACCAGTGACCAGTGACCAGTGACCATCGAAATTGACCAGTGACCATTGACCAGTGACCAGTGACCAGTGACCAGTGACCAGTGACCAGTGACCAGTGACCAGCGACCAGTGACCAGTGACCAGTGACCAGTGACAAGTGATAAGTGACCAGTGACCAGTGACCAGCGAAAGTGACCAGTGAAAAGTGACCAGCGAAATTGACCAGTGACCATTGACCAGTGACCAGCGAAAGTGACCAGTGACGAGGGACCAGTGACAAGTGACCAGTGAGAAGTGACCAGTGACCACTGACCAGTGACCAGTGACCAGCGACCAGTGACCAGTGACCCGTGACCAGGGACCAGTGACCAGCGAAAGTGACCAGTGACCAGTGACTAGCCAAATTGAGCAGTGTCCAGTGACCAGTGACCAGTGACCAGTGACCAGTGACCAGTGACCAGTGACCAGTGACCAGGGACCAGTGACCAGTGACCAGTGACCAGTGACCAGGGACCAGTGACCAGTGACCAGTGACCAGTGACCAGTGACCAGTGACCAGTGACCAGCGAAATTGACCAGTGACCAGTGACCAGTGACCAGTGACCAGTGACCAGTGACCAGTGACCAGTGACCAGTGACCAGTGAACAGTGACCAGTGACCAGTGACCAGCGACCAGTGACCAGTGACCAGTGACCAGTGACGAGTGACCTGTGACCAGTGACCAGTGACCAGTGACCAGTGACCAGCGAAATTGACCATTGACCAGTGACCAGTGACCAGTGACCAGTGACCAGTGACCAGTGACCAGTGACCAGTGACCAGTGACCAGCGACCAGTGACCAGTGACCAGTGACCAGTGACCAGTGACCAGTGACAAGTGACCAGTGACCTGTGACCAGCGAAAGTGACCAGTGACCAGTGACCATTGACCAGCGACCAGTGACCAGTGACCAGTGACGAGTGACCAGTGACCAGTGACCAGTGACCAGTGACCAGCGAAAGTGACAAGTGACCAGTGACCAGTGACCAGTGACCAGCGAAAGTGACCAGTGACCTGTGAACAGTGACCAGCGAAATTGACCAGTTTCCAGTGACAAGTGATAAGTGACCAGTGACCAGTGACCAGCGAAAGTGACCAGTGAAAAGTGACCAGCAAAATTGACCAGTGACCAGGGACCAGTGACCAGCGAAAGTGACCAGTGACGAGGGACCAGTGACAAGTGACCAGTGAGAAGTGACCAGTGACCAGTGACCAGTGACCAGTGACCAGCGACCAGTGACCAGTGACCAGTGACCAGTGACCAGTGACCAGTGACCAGTGACCAGTGACCAGTGACCAGCGAAAGTGACCAGTGACCAGTGACCAGTGACCAGTGACCAGTGACCAGTGACCAGTGACCAGTGACCAGTAACCAGTGACCAGTGACCAGTGACCAGTGACCAGTGACCAGTGACCAGCGACCAGTGACCAGTGACCAGTGACGAGTGACCTGTGACCAGTGACCAGTGACCAGTGACCAGTGACCAGTGACCAGTGACGAGTGACCAGTGACCAGTGACCAGTGACCAGTGACCAGTGACCAGTGACCAGTGACCAGTGACGAGTGACCAGTGACCAGTGACCAGTGACCAGTGACCAGTGACCAGTGACCAGTGACCAGTGACCAGCGAAAGTGACCAGGGACCAGTGACCAGTGACCAGTGACCAGTGACCATCGAAATTGACCAGTGACCATTGACCAGTGACCAGTGACCAGTGACCAGTGACCAGTGACCAGTGACCAGTGACCAGCGACCAGTGACCAGTGACCAGTGACCAGTGACAAGTGATAAGTGACCAGTGACCAGTGACCAGCGAAAGTGACCAGTGAAAAGTGACCAGCGAAATTGACCAGTGACCATTGACCAGTGACCAGCGAAAGTGACCAGTGACGAGGGACCAGTGACAAGTGACCAGTGAGAAGTGACCAGTGACCACTGACCAGTGACCAGTGACCAGCGACCAGTGACCAGTGACCCGTGACCAGGGACCAGTGACCAGCGAAAGTGACCAGTGACCAGTGACTAGCCAAATTGAGCAGTGTCCAGTGACCAGTGACCAGTGACTAGCCAAATTGAGCAGTGTCCAGTGACCAGTGACCAGTGACCAGTGACCAGTGACCAGTGACCAGTGACCAGTGACCAGGGACCAGTGACCAGTGACCAGTGACCAGTGACCAGGGACCAGTGACCAGTGACCAGTGACCAGTGACCAGTGACCAGCGAAATTGACCAGTGACCAGTGACCAGTGACCAGTGACCAGTGACCAGTGACCAGTGACCAGTGACCAGTGACCAGTGACCAGCGACCAGTGACCAGTGACCAGTGACCAGTGACGAGTGACCTGTGACCAGTGACCAGTGACCAGTGACCAGTGACCAGTGACCAGCGAAAGTGACCAGGGACCAGTGACCAGTGACCAGTGACCAGTGACCAGTGACCAGTGACCAGTGACCAGCGAAATAGACCAGTGACCAGTGACCAGTGACCAGTGACCAGTGACCAGCGACCAGTGACCAGTGACCAGTGACCAGTGACCAGTGACCAGTAACCAGTGACCAGTGACCAGTGACCAGCGAAAGTGACCAGTGACCAGTGACCAGTGACCAGTGACCAGCGAAATAGACCAGTGACCATTGACCAGTGACCAGTGACCAGTGACCAGTGACCAGTGACCAGTGACCAGTGACCAGTGACCAGTGACCAGTGACCAGTGACCAGTGACCAGTGACCAGTGACCAGTGACCAGTGACCAGTGACCAGTGACCAGCGACCAGTGACCAGTGACCAGTGACGAGTGACCTGTGACCAGTGACCAGTGACCAGTGACCAGTGACCAGTGACCAGTGACGAGTGACCAGTGACCAGTGACCAGTGACCAGTGACCAGTGACCAGTGACCAGTGACCAGTGACCAGTGACCAGCGAAAGTGACCAGGGACCAGTGACAAGTGACCAGTGACCAGTGACCATCGAAATTGACCAGTGACCATTGACCAGTGACCAGTGACCAGTGACCAGTGACCAGTGACCAGTGACCAGTGACCAGCGACCAGTGACCAGTGACCAGTGACCAGTGACAAGTGATAAGTGACCAGTGACCAGTGACCAGCGAAAGTGACCAGTGAAAAGTGACCAGCGAAATTGACCAGTGACCATTGACCAGTGACCAGCGAAAGTGACCAGTGACGAGGGACCAGTGACAAGTGACCAGTGAGAAGTGACCAGTGACCACTGACCAGTGACCAGTGACCAGCGACCAGTGACCAGTGACCCGTGACCAGGGACCAGTGACCAGCGAAAGTGACCAGTGACCAGTGACTAGCCAAATTGAGCAGTGTCCAGTGACCAGTGACCAGTGACTAGCCAAATTGAGCAGTGTCCAGTGACCAGTGACCAGTGACCAGTGACCAGTGACCAGTGACCAGTGACCAGTGACCAGGGACCAGTGACCAGTGACCAGTGACCAGTGACCAGGGACCAGTGACCAGTGACCAGTGACCAGTGACCAGTGACCAGTGACCAGTGACCAGCGAAATTGACCAGTGACCAGTGACCAGTGACCAGTGACCAGTGACCAGTGACCAGTGACCAGTGACCAGTGACCAGTGACCAGCGACCAGTGACCAGTGACCAGTGACCAGTGACGAGTGACCTGTGACCAGTGACCAGTGACCAGTGACCAGTGACCAGTGACCAGCGAAAGTGACCAGGGACCAGTGACCAGTGACCAGTGACCAGTGACCAGTGACCAGTGACCAGTGACCAGTGACCAGTGACCAGCGAAATAGACCAGTGACCAGTGACCAGTGACCAGTGACCAGTGACCAGCGACCAGTGACCAGTGACCAGTGACCAGTGACCAGTGACCAGTAACCTGTGACCAGTGACCAGTGACCAGCGAAAGTGACCAGTGACCAGTGACCAGTGACCAGTGACCAGCGAAATAGACCAGTGACCATTGACCAGTGACCAGTGACCAGTGACCAGTGACCAGTGACCAGCGACCAGTGACCAGTGACCAGTGACCAGTGACCAGTGACCAGTGACCAGTGAACAGTGACCAGTGACCAGTGACCAGCGACCAGTGACCAGTGACCAGTGACCAGTGACGAGTGACCTGTGACCAGTGACCAGTGACCAGTGACCAGTGACCAGTGACCAGTGACCAGCGAAAGTGACCAGGGACCAGTGACCAGTGACCAGTGACCAGTGACCAGTGACCAGTGACCAGCGAAATAGACCAGTGACCATTGACCAGTGACCAGTGACCAGTGACCAGTGACCAGTGACCAGCGACCAGTGACCAGTGACCAGTGACCAGTGACCAGTGACCAGTGACCAGTGACCAGTAACCAGTGACCAGTGACCAGTGACCAGCGAAAGTGACCAGTGACCAGTGACCAGTGACCAGTGACCAGCGACCAGTGACCAGTGACCAGTGACCAGTGACCAGTGACCAGTGACCAGCGAAATTGACCAGTGACCATTGACCAGTGACCAGTGACCAGTGACCAGCGACCAGTGACCAGTGACCAGTGACCAGTGACCAGTGACCAGTGACCAGTGACCAGTGACCAGTAACCAGTGACCAGTGACCAGTGACCAGTGACCAGTGACCAGTGACCAGTAACCAGTGACCAGTGACCAGTGACCAGCGAAATCGACCAGGGACCAGTGACCAGTGACCAGTGACCAGTGACCAGTGACCAGCGAAATTGACCAGTGACCATTGACCAGTGACCAGTGACCAGTGACCAGTGACCAGTGACCAGCGACCAGTGACCAGTGACCAGTGACCAGTGACCAGTGACGAGTGACCTGTGACCAGTGACCAGTGACCAGTGACCAGTGACCAGTGACCAGCGACCAGTGACCAGTGACCAGTGACCAGTGACCAGTGACCTGTGTCCAGCGAAAGTGACCAGTGACCAGTGACCATTGACCAGCGACCAGTGACCAGTGACCAGTGACGAGTGACCAGTGACCAGTGACCTGTGACCAGTGACCAGCGAAAGTGACAAGTGACCAGTGACCAGTGACCAGTGACCAGCGAAAGTGACCAGTGACCTGTGAACAGTGACCAGCGAAATTGACCAGTTTCCAGTGACAAGTGATAAGTGACCAGTGACCAGTGACCAGCGAAAGTGACCAGTGAAAAGTGACCAGCGAAATTGACCAGTGACCATTGACCAGTGACCAGCGAAAGTGACCAGTGACGAGGGACCAGTGACAAGTGACCAGTGAGAAGTGACCAGTGACCACTGACCAGTGACCAGTGACCAGCGACCAGTGACCAGTGACCCGTGACCAGGGACCAGTGACCAGCGAAAGTGACCAGTGACCAGTGACTAGCCAAATTGAGCAGTGTCCAGTGACCAGTGACCAGTGACCAGTGACCAGTGACCAGTGACCAGTGACCAGTGACCAGTGACCAGGGACCAGTGACCAGTGACCAGTGACCAGTGACCAGGGACCAGTGACCAGTGACCAGTGACCAGTGACCAGTGACCAGTGACCAGTGACCAGTGACCAGCGAAATTGACCAGTGACCATTGACCAGTGACCAGTGACCAGTGACCAGTGACCAGTGACCAGTGACCAGTGACCAGCGACCAGTGACCAGTGACCAGTGACCAGTGACCAGTGACCAGTGACCAGTGACAAGCGACCAGTGACCAGTGACCAGTGACCAGTGACGAGTGACCTGTGACCAGTGACCAGTGACCAGTGACCAGTGACCAGTGACCAGTGACCAGTGACCAGTGACCAGTGACCAGCGAAAGTGACCAGGGACCAGTGACCAGTGACCAGTGACCAGTGACCAGTGACCAGTGACCAGCCAAATAGACCAGTGACCATTGACCAGTGACCAGTTACCAGTGACCAGTGACCAGTGACCAGTGACCAGTGACCAGTGACCAGTGACCAGTGACCAGTGACCAGTGACCAGTGACCAGTAACCAGTGACCAGTGACCAGCGAAAGTGACCAGTGACAAGTGACCAGTGACCAGTGACCAGTGACCAGTGACCAGTGACAAGCGAAGTCGACCAGGGACCAGTGACCAGTGACCAGTGACCAGTGACCAGTGACCAGTGACCAGTGACCAGTGACCAGCGAAATTGACCAGTGACCATTGACCAGTGACCAGTGACCAGTGACCAGCGACCAGTGACCAGTGACCAGTGACCAGTGACCAGTAACCAGTGACCAGTGACCAGTGACACGCGAAAGTGACCAGTGACAAGTGACCAGTGACAAGTGACCAGTGACCAGTGACTAGCCAAATTGAGCAGTGACCAGTGACCAGTGACCAGTGACCAGTGACCAGTGACCAGTGACCAGTGACCAGCGACCAGTGACCAGTGACAAGTGACCAGTGACAAGTGACCAGTGGCCACTGACCAGTGACCAGTGACCAGCGACCAGTGACCAGGGACCAGTGACCAGCGAAAGTGACCAGTGACCAGTGACTAGCCAAATTGAGCAGTGACCAGTGACCAGTGACCAGTGACCAGCGACCAGTGACCAGTGACCAGTGACCAGTGACCAGTAACCAGTGACCAGTGACCAGTGACCAGCGAAATCGACCAGGGACCAGTGACCAGTGACCAGTGACCAGTGACCAGTGACCAGTGACCAGTGACCAGCGAAATTGACCAGTGACCATTGACCAGTGACCAGTGACCAGTGACCAGTGACCAGTGACCAGCGACCAGTGACCAGTGACCAGTGACCAGTGACCAGTGACGAGTGACCTGTGACCAGTGACCAGTGACCAGTGACCAGTGACCAGCGACCAGTGACCAGTGACCAATGACCAGTGACCAGTAACCAGTGACCAGCGAAAGTGACCAGTGACAAGTGACCAGTGACAAGTGACCAGTGACCAGTGACCAGTGACCAGTGACCAGCGAAAGTGACCAGTGACCAGTGACCAGTGACAAGCGAAGTCGACCAGGGACCAGTGACCAGTGACCAGTGACCAGTGACCAGTGACCAGTGACCAGTGACCAGTGACCAGCGAAATTGACCAGTGACCATTGACCAGTGACCAGTGACCAGTGACCAGCGACCAGTGACCAATGACCAGTGACCAGCGAAAGTGACCAGTGACCAGCGAAGTCGACCATGGACCAGTGACCAGTGACCAGTGACCAGTGACCAGTGACCAGTGACCAGTGACCAGCGAAATTGACCAGTGACCATTGACCAGTGACCAGTGACCAGTGACCAGTGACCAGTGACCAGTGACCAGTGACCAGTGACCAGTGACCAGCGACCAGTGACCAGTGACCAGTGACCAGTGACCAGTGACCAGTGACCAGTGACCAGCGAAATTGACCAGTGACCATTGACCAGTGACCAGTGACCAGTGACCAGTGACCAGTGACCAGCGACCAGTGACCAGTGACCAGTGACCAGTGACCAGTGACCAGTGACCAGCGAAATTGACCAGTGACCATTGACCAGTGACCAGTGACCAGTGACCAGTGACCAGTGACCAGTGACCAGTGACCAGCGACCAGTGACCAGTGACCAGTGACCAGTGACCAGTGACCAGTGACCAGTGACCAGTGACCTGTGACCAGCGAAAGTGACCAGTGACCAGTGACCATTGACCAGCGACCAGTGACCAGTGACCAGTGACGAGTGACCAGTGACCAGTGACCAGTGACCAGTGACCAGCGAAAGTGACAAGTAACCAGTGACCAGTGACCAGTGACCAGTGACCAGCGAAAGTGACCAGTGACCTGTGAACAGTGACCAGCGAAATTGACCAGTTTCCAGTGACAAGTGATAAGTGACCAGTGACCAGTGACCAGCGAAAGTGACCAGTGAACAGTGACCAGCGAAATTGACCAGTGACCATTGACCAGTGACCAGCGAAAGTGACCAGTGACGAGGGACCAGTGACAAGTGACCAGTGAGAAGTGACCAGTGACCACTGACCAGTGACCAGTGGCCAGCGACCAGTGACCAGTGACCCGTGACCAGGGACCAGTGACCAGCGAAAGTGACCAGTGACCAGTGACTAGCCAAATTGAGCAGTGACCAGTGACCAGTGACCAGTGACCAGTGACCAGTGACCAGTGACCAGTGACCAGGGACCAGTGACCAGTGACCAGTGACCAGTGACCAGTGACCAGTGACCAGCGAAAGTGACCAGGGACCAGTGACCAGTGACCAGTGACCAGTGACCAGTGACCAGTGACCAGTGACCAGCGAAATTGACCAGTGACCATTGACCAGTGACCAGTGACCAGTGACCAGTGACCAGTGACCAGTGACCAGTGACCAGTGACCAGCGACCAGTGATCAGTGACCAGCGAAAGTGACACGTGACCAGTGACCAGTGACCAGTGACCAGCGAAAGTGACCAGTGACCTGTGAACAGTGACCAGCGAAATTGACCAGTTTCCAGTGACAAGTGATAAGTGACCAGTGACCAGCGAAAGTGACCAGTGAAAAGTGACCAGCGAAATTGACCAGTGACCATTGACCAGTGACCAGCGAAAGTGACCAGTGACGAGGGACCAGTGACAAGTGACCAGTGAGAAGTGACCAGTGACCACTGACCAGTGACCAGTGACCAGCGACCAGTGACCAGTGACCCGTGACCAGGGACCAGTGACCAGCGAAAGTGACCAGTGACCAGTGACTAGCCAAATTGAGCAGTGACCAGTGACCAGTGACCAGTGACCAGTGACCAGTGACCAGTGACCAGTGACCAGTGACCAGTGACCAGGGACCAGTGACCAGTGACCAGTGACCAGTGACCAGTGACCAGTGACCAGTGACCAGTGACCAGTGACCAGGGACCAGTGACCAGTGACCAGTGACCAGTGACCAGTGACCAGTGACCAGTGACCAGTGACCAGCGAAATTGACCAGTGACCATTGACCAGTGACCAGTGACCAGTGACCAGTGACCAGTGACCAGTGACCAGTGACCAGTGACCAGCGACCAGTGACCAGTGACCAGTGACCAGTGACCAGTGACCAGTGACCAGTGACGAGTGACCTGTGACCAGTGACCAGTGACCAGTGACCAGTGACCAGTGACCAGTGACCAGCGAAAGTGACCAGGGACCAGTGACCAGTGACCAGTGACCAGTGACCAGCGAAATAGACCAGTGACAATTGACCAGTGACCAGTGACCAGTGACCAGTGACCAGTGACCAGCGACCAGTGACCAGTGACCAGTGACCAGTGACCAGTGACCAGCGACCAGTGACCAGTGACCAGTGACCAGTGACCAGTGACCAGTGACCAGTGACCAGTAACCAGTGACCAGTGACCAGTGACACGCGAAAGTGACCAGTGACCAGTGACCAGTGACCAGTGACCAGCGAAAGTGACCAGTGACCAGCGAAGTCGACCATGGACCAGTGACCAGTGACCAGTGACCAGTGACCAGTGACCAGTGACCAGTGACCAGCGAAATTGACCAGTGACCATTGACCAGTGACCAGTGACCAGTGACCAGTGACCAGTGACCAGTGACCAGCGACCAGTGACCAGTGACCAGTGACCAGTGACCAGTGACCAGTGACCAGAGACCAGCGAAATTGACCAGTGACCATTGACCAGTGACCAGTGACCAGTGACCAGTGACCAGTGACCAGTGACCAGTGACCAGCGACCAGTGACCAGTGACCAGTGACCAGTGACCAGTGACCTGTGACCAGCGAAAGTGACCAGTGACCAGTGACCATTGACCAGCGACCAGTGACCAGTGACCAGTGACGTGTGACCAGTGACCAGTGACCAGTGACCAGTGACCAGCGAAAGTGACAAGTAACCAGTGACCAGTGACCAGTGACCAGTGACCAGCGAAAGTGACCAGTGACCTGTGAACAGTGACCAGCGAAATTGACCAGTTTCCAGTGACAAGTGATAAGTGACCAGTGACCAGTGACCAGCGAAAGTGACCAGTGAACAGTGACCAGCGAAATTGACCAGTGACCATTGACCAGTGACCAGCGAAAGTGACAAGTGACGAGGGACCAGTGACAAGTGACCAGTGAGAAGTGACCAGTGACCAGTGACCAGCGACCAGTGACCAGTGACCCGTGACCAGGGACCAGTGACCAGCGAAAGTGACCAGTGACCAGTGACTAGCCAAATTGAGCAGTGACCAGTGACCAGTGACCAGTGACCAGTGACCAGTGACCAGTGACCAGTGACCAGTGACCAGTGACCAGTGACCAGTGACCAGTGACCAGGGACCAGTGACCAGTGACCAGTGACCAGTGACCAGTGACCAGTGACCAGCGAAAGTGACCAGGGACCAGTGACCAGTGACCAGTGACCAGTGACCAGTGACCAGCGAAATTGACCAGTGACCATTGACCAGTGACCAGTGACCAGTGACCAGTGACCAGTGACCAGTGACCAGTGACCAGCGACCAGTGACCAGTGACCAGCGAAAGTGACAAGTGACCAGTGACCAGTCACCAGTGACCAGCGAAAGTGACCAGTGACCTGTGAACAGTGACCAGCGAAATTGACCAGTTTCCAGTGACAAGTGATAAGTGACCAGTGACCAGTGACCAGCTTCCAGTGACAAGTGATAAGTGACCAGTGACCAGTGACCAGCGAAAGTGACCAGTGAAAAGTGACCAGCGAAATTGACCAGTGACCATTGACCAGTGACCAGCGAAAGTGACCAGTGACGAGGGACCAGTGACAAGTGACCAGTGAGAAGTGACCAGTGACCACTGACCAGTGACCAGTGACCCGTGACCAGGGACCAGTGACCAGCGAAAGTGACCAGTGACCAGTGACTAGCCAAATTGAGCAGTGACCAGTGACCAGTGACCAGTGACCAGTGACCAGTGACCAGTGACCAGTGACCAGTGACCAGGGACCAGTGACCAGTGACCAGTGACCAGTGACCAGTGACCAGTGACCAGTGACCAGTGACCAGTGACGAGTGACCAGTGACCAGTGACCAGCGAAATTGACCAGTGACCATTGACCAGTGACCAGTGACCAGTGACCAGTGACCAGTGACCAGTGACCAGTGACCAGTGACCAGCGACCAGTGACCAGTGACCAGTGACCAGTGACCAGTGACCAGTGACCAGTGACGAGTGACCTGTGACCAGTGACCAGTGACCAGTGACCAGTGACCAGTGACCAGCGAAAGTGACCAGGGACCAGTGACCAGTGACCAGTGACCAGTGACCAGTGACCAGTGACCAGTGACCAGTGACCAGTGACCAGTGACCAGCGAAATAGACCAGTGACCATTGACCAGTGACCAGTGACCAGTGACCAGTGACCAGTGACCAGTGACCAGTGACCAGCGACCAGTGACCAGTGACCAGTGACCAGTGACCAGTGACGAGTGACCTGTGACCAGTGACCAGTGACCACTGACCAGTGACCAGTGACCAGCGACCAGTGACCAGTGACCCGTGACCAGGGACCAGTGACCAGCGAAAGTGACCAGTGACCAGTGACTAGCCAAATTGAGCAGTGTCCAGTGACCAGTGACCAGTGACCAGTGACCAGTGACCAGTGACCAGTGACCAGTGACCAGTGACCAGGGACCAGTGACCAGTGACCAGTGACCAGTGACCAGTGACCAGGGACCAGTGACCAGTGACCAGTGACCAGTGACCAGTGACCAGTGACCAGCGAAATAGACCAGTGACCATTGACCAGTGACCAGTGACCAGTGACCAGTGACCAGTGACCAGTGACCAGCGACCAGTGACCAGTGACCAGTGACCAGTGACCAGTGACCAGTGACCAGTGACCAGTAACCAGTGACCAGTGACCAGCGAAAGTGACCAGTGACAAGTGACCAGTGACCAGTGAAATTGACCAGTGACCATTGACCAGTGACCAGTGACCAGTGACCAGTGACCAGTGACCAGTGACCAGTGACCAGCGACCAGTGACCAGTGACCAGTGACCAGTGACCAGTGACCAGTGACCAGTGACAAGCGACCAGTGACCAGTGACCAGTGACCAGTGACGAGTGACCTGTGACCAGTGACCAGTGACCAGTGACCAGTGACCAGTGACCAGTGACCAGTGACCAGTGACCAGTGACCAGCGAAAGTGACCAGGGACCAGTGACCAGTGACCAGTGACCAGTGACCAGTGACCAGTGACCAGTGACCAGCGAAATAGACCAGTGACCATTGACCAGTGACCAGTGACCAGTGACCAGTGACCAGTGACCAGTGACCAGTGACCAGCGACCAGTGACCAGTGACCAGTGACCAGTGACCAGTGACCAGTGACCAGTGACCTGTGAACAGTGACCAGCGAAATTGACCAGTTTCCAGTGACAAGTGATAAGTGACCAGTGACCAGTGACCAGCTTCCAGTGACAAGTGATAAGTGACCAGTGACCAGTGACCAGCGAAAGTGACCAGTGAAAAGTGACCAGCGAAATTGACCAGTGACCATTGACCAGTGACCAGCGAAAGTGACCAGTGACGAGGGACCAGTGACAAGTGACCAGTGAGAAGTGACCAGTGACCACTGACCAGTGACCAGTGACCCGTGACCAGGGACCAGTGACCAGCGAAAGTGACCAGTGACCAGTGACTAGCCAAATTGAGCAGTGACCAGTGACCAGTGACCAGTGACCAGTGACCAGTGACCAGTGACCAGTGACCAGTGACCAGGGACCAGTGACCAGTGACCAGTGACCAGTGACCAGTGACCAGTGACCAGTGACCAGTGACCAGTGACGAGTGACCAGTGACCAGTGACCAGCGAAATTGACCAGTGACCATTGACCAGTGACCAGTGACCAGTGACCAGTGACCAGTGACCAGTGACCAGTGACCAGTGACCAGCGACCAGTGACCAGTGACCAGTGACCAGTGACCAGTGACCAGTGACCAGTGACGAGTGACCTGTGACCAGTGACCAGTGACCAGTGACCAGTGACCAGTGACCAGCGAAAGTGACCAGGGACCAGTGACCAGTGACCAGTGACCAGTGACCAGTGACCAGTGACCAGTGACCAGTGACCAGTGACCAGTGACCAGCGAAATAGACCAGTGACCATTGACCAGTGACCAGTGACCAGTGACCAGTGACCAGTGACCAGTGACCAGTGACCAGCGACCAGTGACCAGTGACCAGTGACCAGTGACCAGTGACGAGTGACCTGTGACCAGTGACCAGTGACCACTGACCAGTGACCAGTGACCAGCGACCAGTGACCAGTGACCCGTGACCAGGGACCAGTGACCAGCGAAAGTGACCAGTGACCAGTGACTAGCCAAATTGAGCAGTGTCCAGTGACCAGTGACCAGTGACCAGTGACCAGTGACCAGTGACCAGTGACCAGTGACCAGTGACCAGGGACCAGTGACCAGTGACCAGTGACCAGTGACCAGTGACCAGGGACCAGTGACCAGTGACCAGTGACCAGTGACCAGTGACCAGTGACCAGCGAAATAGACCAGTGACCATTGACCAGTGACCAGTGACCAGTGACCAGTGACCAGTGACCAGTGACCAGCGACCAGTGACCAGTGACCAGTGACCAGTGACCAGTGACCAGTGACCAGTGACCAGTAACCAGTGACCAGTGACCAGCGAAAGTGACCAGTGACAAGTGACCAGTGACCAGTGAAATTGACCAGTGACCATTGACCAGTGACCAGTGACCAGTGACCAGTGACCAGTGACCAGTGACCAGTGACCAGCGACCAGTGACCAGTGACCAGTGACCAGTGACCAGTGACCAGTGACCAGTGACAAGCGACCAGTGACCAGTGACCAGTGACCAGTGACGAGTGACCTGTGACCAGTGACCAGTGACCAGTGACCAGTGACCAGTGACCAGTGACCAGTGACCAGTGACCAGTGACCAGCGAAAGTGACCAGGGACCAGTGACCAGTGACCAGTGACCAGTGACCAGTGACCAGTGACCAGTGACCAGCGAAATAGACCAGTGACCATTGACCAGTGACCAGTGACCAGTGACCAGTGACCAGTGACCAGTGACCAGTGACCAGCGACCAGTGACCAGTGACCAGTGACCAGTGACCAGTGACCAGTGACCAGTGACCAGTAACCAGTGACCAGTGACCAGCGAAAGTGACCAGTGACAAGTGACCAGTGACCAGTGACCAGTGACCAGTGACCAGTGACAATCGAAGTCGACCAGGGACCAGTGACTAGTGACCAGTGACCAGTGACCAGTGACCAGTGACCAGTGACCAGTGACCAGCGAAATTGACCAGTGACCATTGACCAGTGACCAGTGACCAGTGACCAGCGACCAGTGACCAGTGACCAGTGACCAGTGACCAGTGACCAGTGACCAGTGACCAGTGACCAGTGACCAGTGACCAGTGACCAGTGACCAGTGACCAGTGACCAGTAACCAGTGACCAGTGACCAGTGACACGCGAAAGTGACCAGTGACAAGTGACCAGTGACAAGTGACCAGTGACCAGTGACTAGCCAAATTGAGCAGTGACCAGTGACCAGTGACCAGTGACCAGTGACCAGTGACCAGTGACCAGTGACCAGCGACCAGTGACCAGTGACAAGTGACCAGTGACAAGTGACCAGTGGCCACTGACCAGTGACCAGTGACCAGCGACCAGTGACCAGTGACCAGTGACCAGTGACCAGCGAAATTGACCAGTGACCATTGACCAGTGACCAGTGACCAGTGACCAGTAACCAGTGACCAGTGACCAGTGACACGCGAAAGTGACCAGTGACAAGTGACCAGTGACAAGTGACCAGTGACCAGTGACTAGCCAAATTGAGCAGTGACCAGTGACCAGTGACCAGTGACCAGTGACCAGTGACCAGTGACCAGTGACCAGTGACCAGGGACCAGTGACCAGTGACCAGTGACCAGTGACCAGTGACCAGTGACCAGTGACCAGTGACCAGTGACCAGGGACCAGTGACCAGTGACCAGTGACCAGTGACCAGGGACCAGTGACCAGTGACCAGTGACCAGTGACCAGTGACCAGTGACCAGCGAAATTGACCAGTGACCATTGACCAGTGACCAGTGACCAGTGACCAGTGACCAGTGACCAGTGACCAGTGACCAGTGACCAGCGACCAGTGACCAGTGACCAGTGACCAGTGACCAGTGACCAGTGACCAGTGACGAGTGACCTGTGACCAGTGACCAGTGACCAGTGACCAGTGACCAGTGACCAGTGACCAGCGAAAGTGACCAGGGACCAGTGACCAGTGACCAGTGACCAGTGACCAGCGAAATAGACCAGTGACAATTGACCAGTGACCAGTGACCAGTGACCAGTGACCAGTGACCAGCGACCAGTGACCAGTGACCAGTGACCAGTGACCAGTGACCAGCGACCAGTGACCAGTGACCAGTGACCAGTGACCAGTGACCAGTGACCAGTGACCAGTAACCAGTGACCAGTGACCAGTGACACGCGAAAGTGACCAGTGACCAGTGACCAGTGACCAGTGACCAGCGAAAGTGACCAGTGACCAGCGAAGTCGACCATGGACCAGTGACCAGTGACCAGTGACCAGTGACCAGTGACCAGTGACCAGTGACCAGCGAAATTGACCAGTGACCATTGACCAGTGACCAGTGACCAGTGACCAGTGACCAGTGACCAGTGACCAGCGACCAGTGACCAGTGACCAGTGACCAGTGACCAGTGACCAGTGACCAGAGACCAGCGAAATTGACCAGTGACCATTGACCAGTGACCAGTGACCAGTGACCAGTGACCAGTGACCAGTGACCAGTGACCAGCGACCAGTGACCAGTGACCAGTGACCAGTGACCAGTGACCTGTGACCAGCGAAAGTGACCAGTGACCAGTGACCATTGACCAGCGACCAGTGACCAGTGACCAGTGACGTGTGACCAGTGACCAGTGACCAGTGACCAGTGACCAGCGAAAGTGACAAGTAACCAGTGACCAGTGACCAGTGACCAGTGACCAGCGAAAGTGACCAGTGACCTGTGAACAGTGACCAGCGAAATTGACCAGTTTCCAGTGACAAGTGATAAGTGACCAGTGACCAGTGACCAGCGAAAGTGACCAGTGAACAGTGACCAGCGAAATTGACCAGTGACCATTGACCAGTGACCAGCGAAAGTGACAAGTGACGAGGGACCAGTGACAAGTGACCAGTGAGAAGTGACCAGTGACCACTGACCAGTGACCAGTGACCAGCGACCAGTGACCAGTGACCCGTGACCAGGGACCAGTGACCAGCGAAAGTGACCAGTGACCAGTGACTAGCCAAATTGAGCAGTGACCAGTGACCAGTGACCAGTGACCAGTGACCAGTGACCAGTGACCAGTGACCAGTGACCAGTGACCAGTGACCAGGGACCAGTGACCAGTGACCAGTGACCAGTGACCAGTGACCAGTGACCAGCGAAAGTGACCAGGGACCAGTGACCAGTGACCAGTGACCAGTGACCAGTGACCAGCGAAATTGACCAGTGACCATTGACCAGTGACCAGTGACCAGTGACCAGTGACCAGTGACCAGTGACCAGTGACCAGCGACCAGTGACCAGTGACCAGCGAAAGTGACAAGTGACTAGTGACCAGTCACCAGTGACCAGCGAAAGTGACCAGTGACCTGTGAACAGTGACCAGCGAAATTGACCAGTTTCCAGTGACAAGTGATAAGTGACCAGTGACCAGTGACCAGCTTCCAGTGACAAGTGATAAGTGACCAGTGACCAGTGACCAGCGAAAGTGACCAGTGAAAAGTGACCAGCGAAATTGACCAGTGACCATTGACCAGTGACCAGCGAAAGTGACCAGTGACGAGGGACCAGTGACAAGTGACCAGTGAGAAGTGACCAGTGACCACTGACCAGTGACCAGTGACCCGTGACCAGGGACCAGTGACCAGCGAAAGTGACCAGTGACCAGTGACTAGCCAAATTGAGCAGTGACCAGTGACCAGTGACCAGTGACCAGTGACCAGTGACCAGTGACCAGTGACCAGTGACCAGGGACCAGTGACCAGTGACCAGTGACCAGTGACCAGTGACCAGTGACCAGTGACCAGTGACCAGTGACGAGTGACCAGTGACCAGTGACCAGCGAAATTGACCAGTGACCATTGACCAGTGACCAGTGACCAGTGACCAGTGACCAGTGACCAGTGACCAGTGACCAGTGACCAGCGACCAGTGACCAGTGACCAGTGACCAGTGACCAGTGACCAGTGACCAGTGACGAGTGACCTGTGACCAGTGACCAGTGACCAGTGACCAGTGACCAGTGACCAGCGAAAGTGACCAGGGACCAGTGACCAGTGACCAGTGACCAGTGACCAGTGACCAGTGACCAGTGACCAGTGACCAGTGACCAGCGAAATAGACCAGTGACCATTGACCAGTGACCAGTGACCAGTGACCAGTGACCAGTGACCAGTGACCAGTGACCAGCGACCAGTGACCAGTGACCAGTGACCAGTGACCAGTGACCAGTGACCAGTGACGAGTGACCTGTGACCAGTGACCAGTGACCACTGACCAGTGACCAGTGACCAGCGACCAGTGACCAGTGACCCGTGACCAGGGACCAGTGACCAGCGAAAGTGACCAGTGACCAGTGACTAGCCAAATTGAGCAGTGTCCAGTGACCAGTGACCAGTGACCAGTGACCAGTGACCAGTGACCAGTGACCAGTGACCAGTGACCAGGGACCAGTGACCAGTGACCAGTGACCAGTGACCAGTGACCAGGGACCAGTGACCAGTGACCAGTGACCAGTGACCAGTGACCAGTGACCAGCGAAATAGACCAGTGACCATTGACCAGTGACCAGTGACCAGTGACCAGTGACCAGTGACCAGTGACCAGTGACCAGTGACCAGCGACCAGTGACCAGTGACCAGTGACCAGTGACCAGTGACCAGTGACCAGTGACCAGTAACCAGTGACCAGTGACCAGCGAAAGTGACCAGTGACAAGTGACCAGTGACCAGTGAAATTGACCAGTGACCATTGACCAGTGACCAGTGACCAGTGACCAGTGACCAGTGACCAGTGACCAGTGACCAGCGACCAGTGACCAGTGACCAGTGACCAGTGACCAGTGACCAGTGACCAGTGACAAGCGACCAGTGACCAGTGACCAGTGACCAGTGACGAGTGACCAGCGACCAGTGACCAGTGACCAGTGACCAGTGACCAGTGACCTGTGACCAGCGAAAGTGACCAGTGACCAGTGACCATTGACCAGCGACCAGTGACCAGTGACCAGTGACGTGTGACCAGTGACCAGTGACCAGTGACCAGTGACCAGCGAAAGTGACAAGTAACCAGTGACCAGTGACCAGTGACCAGTGACCAGCGAAAGTGACCAGTGACCTGTGAACAGTGACCAGCGAAATTGACCAGTTTCCAGTGACAAGTGATAAGTGACCAGTGACCAGTGACCAGCGAAAGTGACCAGTGAACAGTGACCAGCGAAATTGACCAGTGACCATTGACCAGTGACCAGCGAAAGTGACAAGTGACGAGGGACCAGTGACAAGTGACCAGTGAGAAGTGACCAGTGACCACTGACCAGTGACCAGTGACCAGCGACCAGTGACCAGTGACCCGTGACCAGGGACCAGTGACCAGCGAAAGTGACCAGTGACCAGTGACTAGCCAAATTGAGCAGTGACCAGTGACCAGTGACCAGTGACCAGTGACCAGTGACCAGTGACCAGTGACCAGTGACCAGTGACCAGTGACCAGGGACCAGTGACCAGTGACCAGTGACCAGTGACCAGTGACCAGTGACCAGCGAAAGTGACCAGGGACCAGTGACCAGTGACCAGTGACCAGTGACCAGTGACCAGCGAAATTGACCAGTGACCATTGACCAGTGACCAGTGACCAGTGACCAGTGACCAGTGACCAGTGACCAGTGACCAGCGACCAGTGACCAGTGACCAGCGAAAGTGACAAGTGACTAGTGACCAGTCACCAGTGACCAGCGAAAGTGACCAGTGACCTGTGAACAGTGACCAGCGAAATTGACCAGTTTCCAGTGACAAGTGATAAGTGACCAGTGACCAGTGACCAGCTTCCAGTGACAAGTGATAAGTGACCAGTGACCAGTGACCAGCGAAAGTGACCAGTGAAAAGTGACCAGCGAAATTGACCAGTGACCATTGACCAGTGACCAGCGAAAGTGACCAGTGACGAGGGACCAGTGACAAGTGACCAGTGAGAAGTGACCAGTGACCACTGACCAGTGACCAGTGACCCGTGACCAGGGACCAGTGACCAGCGAAAGTGACCAGTGACCAGTGACTAGCCAAATTGAGCAGTGACCAGTGACCAGTGACCAGTGACCAGTGACCAGTGACCAGTGACCAGTGACCAGTGACCAGTGACCAGTGACCAGTGACCAGTGACCAGTGACCAGTGACCAGTGACCAGTGACGAGTGACCAGTGACCAGTGACCAGCGAAATTGACCAGTGACCATTGACCAGTGACCAGTGACCAGTGACCAGTGACCAGTGACCAGTGACCAGTGACCAGTGACCAGCGACCAGTGACCAGTGACCAGTGACCAGTGACCAGTGACCAGTGACCAGTGACGAGTGACCTGTGACCAGTGACCAGTGACCAGTGACCAGTGACCAGTGACCAGCGAAAGTGACCAGGGACCAGTGACCAGTGACCAGTGACCAGTGACCAGTGACCAGTGACCAGTGACCAGTGACCAGTGACCAGTGACCAGCGAAATAGACCAGTGACCATTGACCAGTGACCAGTGACCAGTGACCAGTGACCAGTGACCAGTGACCAGTGACCAGCGACCAGAGACCAGTGACCAGTGACCAGTGACCAGTGACCAGTGACCAGTGACGAGTGACCTGTGACCAGTGACCAGTGACCACTGACCAGTGACCAGTGACCAGCGACCAGTGACCAGTGACCCGTGACCAGGGACCAGTGACCAGCGAAAGTGACCAGTGACCAGTGACTAGCCAAATTGAGCAGTGTCCAGTGACCAGTGACCAGTGACCAGTGACCAGTGACCAGTGACCAGTGACCAGTGACCAGTGACCAGGGACCAGTGACCAGTGACCAGTGACCAGTGACCAGTGACCAGGGACCAGTGACCAGTGACCAGTGACCAGTGACCAGTGACCAGTGACCAGCGAAATAGACCAGTGACCATTGACCAGTGACCAGTGACCAGTGACCAGTGACCAGTGACCAGTGACCAGTGACCAGTGACCAGCGACCAGTGACCAGTGACCAGTGACCAGTGACCAGTGACCAGTGACCAGTGACCAGTAACCAGTGACCAGTGACCAGCGAAAGTGACCAGTGACAAGTGACCAGTGACCAGTGAAATTGACCAGTGACCATTGACCAGTGACCAGTGACCAGTGACCAGTGACCAGTGACCAGTGACCAGTGACCAGCGACCAGTGACCAGTGACCAGTGACCAGTGACCAGTGACCAGTGACCAGTGACCAGTGACCAGTGACCAGTGACCAGTGACCAGTGACCAGCGAAAGTGACCAGGGACCAGTGACCAGTGACCAGTGACCAGTGACCAGTGACCAGTGACCAGTGACCAGCGAAATAGACCAGTGACCATTGACCAGTGACCAGTGACCAGTGACCAGTGACCAGTGACCAGTGACCAGTGACCAGCGACCAGTGACCAGTGACCAGTGACCAGTGACCAGTGACCAGTGACCAGTGACCAGTAACCAGTGACCAGTGACCAGCGAAAGTGACCAGTGACAAGTGACCAGTGACCAGTGACCAGTGACCAGTGACCAGTGACAATCGAAGTCGACCAGGGACCAGTGACTAGTGACCAGTGACCAGTGACCAGTGACCAGTGACCAGTGACCAGTGACCAGCGAAATTGACCAGTGACCATTGACCAGTGACCAGTGACCAGTGACCAGCGACCAGTGACCAGTGACCAGTGACCAGTGACCAGTGACCAGTGACCAGTGACCAGTGACCAGTGACCAGTGACCAGTGACCAGTGACCAGTGACCAGTAACCAGTGACCAGTGACCAGTGACACGCGAAAGTGACCAGTGACAAGTGACCAGTGACAAGTGACCAGTGACCAGTGACTAGCCAAATTGAGCAGTGACCAGTGACCAGTGACCAGTGACCAGTGACCAGTGACCAGTGACCAGTGACCAGCGACCAGTGACCAGTGACAAGTGACCAGTGACAAGTGACCAGTGGCCACTGACCAGTGACCAGTGACCAGCGACCAGTGACCAGGGACCAGTGACCAGCGAAAGTGACCAGTGACCAGTGACTAGCCAAATTGAGCAGTGACCAGTGACCAGTGACCAGTGACCAGCGACCAGTGACCAGTGACCAGTGACCAGTGACCAGTAACCAGTGACCAGTGACCAGTGACCAGCGAAATCGACCAGGGACCAGTGACCAGTGACCAGTGACCAGTGACCAGTGACCAGTGACCAGTGACCAGTGACCAGCGAAATTGACCAGTGACCATTGACCAGTGACCAGTGACCAGTGACCAGTGACCAGTGACCAGTGACCAGTGACCAGTGACCAGTGACCAGTGACCAGTGACCAGTGACCAGTGACCAGTGACCAGTGACCAGTAACCAGTGACCAGTGACCAGTGACACGCGAAAGTGACCAGTGACAAGTGACCAGTGACAAGTGACCAGTGACCAGTGACTAGCCAAATTGAGCAGTGACCAGTGACCAGTGACCAGTGACCAGTGACCAGTGACCAGTGACCAGTGACCAGCGACCAGTGACCAGTGACAAGTGACCAGTGACAAGTGACCAGTGGCCACTGACCAGTGACCAGTGACCAGCGACCAGTGACCAGGGACCAGTGACCAGCGAAAGTGACCAGTGACCAGTGACTAGCCAAATTGAGCAGTGACCAGTGACCAGTGACCAGTGACCAGCGACCAGTGACCAGTGACCAGTGACCAGTGACCAGTAACCAGTGACCAGTGAACAGTGACCAGCGAAATCGACCAGGGACCAGTGACCAGTGACCAGTGACCAGTGACCAGTGACCAGTGACCAGTGACCAGTGACCAGTGACCAGCGAAATTGACCAGTGACCATTGACCAGTGACCAGTGACCAGTGACCAGTGACCAGTGACCAGCGACCAGTGACCAGTGACCAGTGACCAGTGACCAGTGACGAGTGACCTGTGACCAGTGACCAGTGACCAGTGACCAGTGACCAGTGACCAGTGACCAGTGACCAGTGACGAGTGACCTGTGACCAGTGACCAGTGACCAGTGACCAGTGACCAGTGACCAGTGACCAGTGACCAGTGACCAGTGACCAGCGACCAGTGACCAGTGACCAATGACCAGTGACCAGTAACCAGTGACCAGCGAAAGTGACCAGTGACAAGTGACCAGTGACAAGTGACCAGTGACCAGTGACCAGTGACCAGTGACCAGCGAAAGTGACCAGTGACCAGTGACCAGTGACAAGCGAAGTCGACCAGGGACCAGTGACCAGTGACCAGTGACCAGTGACCAGTGACCAGTGACCAGTGACCAGTGACCAGTGACCAGTGACCAGCGAAATTGACCAGTGACCATTGACCAGTGACCAGTGACCAGCGACCAGTGACCAGTGACCAGTGACCAGCGAAAGTGACCAGTGACCAGCGAAGTCGACCATGGACCAGTGACCAGTGACCAGTGACCAGTGACCAGTGACCAGTGACCAGTGACCAGCGAAGTCGACCATGGACCAGTGACCAGTGACCAGTGACCAGTGACCAGTGACCAGTGACCAGTGACCAGTGACCAGCGAAATTGACCAGTGACCATTGACCAGTGACCAGTGACCAGTGACCAGTGACCAGTGACCAGTGACCAGTGACCAGTGACCAGCGACCAGTGACCAGTGACCAGTGACCAGTGACCAGTGACCAGTGACCAGTGACCAGCGAAATTGACCAGTGACCATTGACCAGTGACCAGTGACCAGTGACCAGTGACCAGTGACCAGTGACCAGTGACCAGCGACCAGTGACCAGTGACCAGTGACCAGTGACCAGTGACCAGTGACCAGTGACCAGTGACCAGCGAAATTGACCAGTGACCATTGACCAGTGACCAGTGACCAGTGACCAGTGACCAGTGACCAGTGACCAGTGACCAGCGACCAGTGACCAGTGACCACTGACCAGTGACCAGTGACCAGTGACCAGTGACCAGTGACCTGTGACCAGCGAAAGTGACCAGTGACCAGTGACCATTGACCAGCGACCAGTGACCAGTGACCAGTGACGAGTGACCAGTGACCAGTGACCAGTGACCAGTGACCAGCGAAAGTGACAAGTAACCAGTGACCAGTGACCAGTGACCAGTGACCAGCGAAAGTGACCAGTGACCTGTGAACAGTGACCAGCGAAATTGACCAGTTTCCAGTGACAAGTGATAAGTGACCAGTGACCAGTGACCAGCGAAAGTGACCAGTGAACAGTGACCAGCGAAATTGACCAGTGACCATTGACCAGTGACCAGCGAAAGTGACCAGTGACGAGGGACCAGTGACAAGTGACCAGTGAGAAGTGACCAGTGACCACTGACCAGTGACCAGTGACCAGCGACCAGTGACCAGTGACCCGTGACCAGGGACCAGTGACCAGCGAAAGTGACCAGTGACCAGTGACTAGCCAAATTGAGCAGTGACCAGTGACCAGTGACCAGTGACCAGTGACCAGTGACCAGTGACCAGTGACCAGGGACCAGTGACCAGTGACCAGTGACCAGTGACCAGTGACCAGTGACCAGTGACCAGCGAAAGTGACCAGGGACCAGTGACCAGTGACCAGTGACCAGTGACCAGCGAAATTGACCATTGACCAGTGACCAGTGACCAGTGACCAGTGACCAGTGACCAGTGACCAGTGACCAGCGACCAGTGACCAGTGACCAGTGACCAGTGACCAGGGACCAGTGACCAGTGACCAGTGACCAGTGACCAGGGACCAGTGACCAGTGACCAGTGACCAGTGACCAGTGACCAGTGACCAGTGACCAGCGAAATTGACCAGTGACCAGTGACCAGTGACCAGTGACCATTGACCAGTGACCAGTGACCAGTGACCAGTGACCAGTGACCAGTGACCAGTGACCAGTGACCAGCGACCAGTGACCAGTGACCAGTGACCAGTGACCAGTGACCAGTGACCAGTGACCAGCGAAATTGACCAGTGACCATTGACCAGTGACCAGTGACCAGTGACCAGTGACCAGTGACCAGTGACCAGTGACCAGCGACCAGTGACCAGTGACCAGTGACCAGTGACCAGTGACCAGTGACCAGTGACCAGTGACCAGCGAAATTGACCAGTGACCATTGACCAGTGACCAGTGACCAGTGACCAGTGACCAGTGACCAGTGACCAGTGACCAGCGACCAGTGACCAGTGACCAGTGACCAGTGACCAGTGACCAGTCACCAGTGACCAGTGACCTGTGACCAGCGAAAGTGACCAGTGACCAGTGACCATTGACCAGCGACCAGTGACCAGTGACCAGTGACGAGTGACCAGTGACCAGTGACCAGTGACCAGTGACCAGCGAAAGTGACAAGTAACCAGTGACCAGTGACCAGTGACCAGTGACCAGCGAAAGTGACCAGTGACCTGTGAACAGTGACCAGCGAAATTGACCAGTTTCCAGTGACAAGTGATAAGTGACCAGTGACCAGTGACCAGCGAAAGTGACCAGTGAACAGTGACCAGCGAAATTGACCAGTGACCATTGACCAGTGACCAGCGAAAGTGACCAGTGACGAGGGACCAGTGACAAGTGACCAGTGAGAAGTGACCAGTGACCACTGACCAGTGACCAGTGACCAGCGACCAGTGACCAGTGACCCGTGACCAGGGACCAGTGACCAGCGAAAGTGACCAGTGACCAGTGACTAGCCAAATTGAGCAGTGACCAGTGACCAGTGACCAGTGACCAGTGACCAGTGACCAGTGACCAGTGACCAGGGACCAGTGACCAGTGACCAGTGACCAGTGACCAGTGACCAGTGACCAGTGACCAGCGAAAGTGACCAGGGACCAGTGACCAGTGACCAGTGACCAGTGACCAGCGAAATTGACCATTGACCAGTGACCAGTGACCAGTGACCAGTGACCAGTGACCAGTGACCAGTGACCAGTGACCAGCGACCAGTGACCAGTGACCAGTGACCAGTGACCAGGGACCAGTGACCAGTGACCAGTGACCAGTGACCAGGGACCAGTGACCAGTGACCAGCGAAATTGACCAGTGACCAGTGACCAGTGACCAGTGACCGGTGACCAGTGACCAGTGACCAGTGACCAGTGACCAGCGACCAGTGACCAGTGACCAGTGACCAGTGACCAGTGACCAGTGACCAGCGACCAGTGACCAGTGACCAGTGACCAGTGACGAGTGACCTGTGACCAGTGACCAGTGACCAGTGACCAGTGACCAGTGACCAGTGACCAGTGACCAGTGACCAGCGAAAGTGACCAGGGACCAGTGACCAGTGACCAGTGACCAGTGACCAGTGACCAGCGAAATAGACCAGTGACCATTGACCAGTGACCAGTGACCAGTGACCAGTGACCAGTGACCAGCGACCAGTGACCAGTGACCAGTGACCAGTGACCAGTGACCAGTGACCAGCGAAAGTGACCAGTGACCAGTGACCAGTGACCAGTGACCAGTGACCAGCGAAATAGACCAGTGACCATTGACCAGTGACCAGTGACCAGTGACCAGTGACCAGTGACCAGCGACCAGTGACCAGTGACCAGTGACCAGTGACCAGTGACCAGCGACCAGTGACCAGTGACCAGTGACCAGTGACCAGTGACCAGTGACCAGTGACCAGTAACCAGTGACCAGTGACCAGTGACCAGCGAAAGTGACCAGTGACAAGTGACCAGTGACCAGTGACCAGTGACCAGTGACCAGCGAAAGTGACCAGTGACCAGTGACCAGTGACAAGCGAAGTCGACCAGGGACCAGTGACCAGTGACCAGTGACCAGTGACCAGTGACCAGTGACCAGCGAAATTGACCAGTGACCATTGACCAGTGACCAGTGACCAGTGACCAGCGACCAGTGACCAGTGACCAGTGACCAGTGACCAGTGACCAGTGACCAGTTACCAGTAACCAGTGACCAGTGACCAGTGACCAGTGACCAGTGACCAGTAACCAGTGACCAGTGACCAGTGACCAGCGAAATCGGCCAGGGACCAGTGACCAGTGACCAGTGACCAGTGACCAGCGAAATTGACCAGTGACCATTGACCAGTGACCAGTGACCAGTGACCAGCGACCAGTGACCAGTGACCAGTGACGAGTGACCTGTGACCAGTGACCAGTGACCAGTGACCAGTGACCAGTGACCAGTGACCATTGACCAGTGACCAGTGACCAGTGACCAGTGACCAGTGACCAGCGACCAGTGACCAGTGACCAGTGACCAGTGACCAGTGACCAGTGACCAGTGACCAGTAACCAGTGACCAGTGACCAGTGACCAGCGAAAGTGACCAGTGACCAGTGACCAGTGACCAGTGACCAGCGAAATAGACCAGTGACCATTGACCAGTGACCAGTGACCAGTGACCAGTGACCAGTGACCAGCGACCAGTGACCAGTGACCAGTGACCAGTGACCAGTGACCAGCGACCAGTGACCAGTGACCAGTGACCAGTGACCAGTGACCAGTGACCAGTGACCAGTAACCAGTGACCAGTGACCAGTGACCAGTGACCAGTGACCAGCGACCAGTGACCAGTGACCAGTGACCAGTGACCAGTGACCAGTGACCAGTGACCAGTGACCAGTGACCAGGGACCAGTGACCAGCGAAAGTGACCAGTGACCAGTGACCAGTGACAAGCGAAGTCGACCAGTGACCAGTGACCAGTGACCAGTGACCAGTGACCAGTGACCAGTGACCAGTGACCAGTGACCAGCGAAATTGACCAGTGACCATTGACCAGTGACCAGTGACCAGTGACCAGCGACCAGTGACCAGTGACCAGTGACCAGTGACCAGTGACCAGTGACCAGTGACCAGTGACCAGTGACCAGTGACCAGTAACCAGTGACCAGTGACCAGCGACCAGTGACCAGTGACCAGTGACCAGTGACCACTGACCAGTGACCAGTGACCAGTGACCAGTGACCAGTAACCAGTGACCAGTGACCAGTGACCAGTGACCAGTAACCAGTGACCAGTGACCAGTGACCAGCGAAATCGACCAGGGACCAGTGACCAGTGACCAGTGACCAGTGACCAGTGACCAGTGACCAGCGAAATTGACCAGTGACCATTGACCAGTGACCAGTGACCAGTGACCAGTGACCAGTGACCAGCGACCAGTGACCAGTGACCAGTGACCAGTGACCAGTGACGAGTGACCTGTGACCAGTGACCAGTGACCAGTGACCAGTGACCAGTGACCAGTGACCAGTGACCAGTGACGAGTGACCAGTGACCAGTGACCAGTGACCAGTGACCAGTGACCAGTGACCAGTGACCAGTGACCAGCGAAAGTGACCAGGGACCAGTGACCAGTGACCAGTGACCAGTGACCAGTGACCAGTGACCAGTGACCATCGAAATTGACCAGTGACCAGTGACCAGTGACCAGTGACCAGTGACCAGTGACCAGTGACCAGCGACCAGTGACCAGTGACCAGTGACCAGTGACAAGTGATAAGTGACCAGTGACCAGTGACCAGCGAAAGTGACCAGTGAAAAGTGACCAGCGAAATTGACCAGTGACCATTGACCAGTGACCAGCGAAAGTGACCAGTGACGAGGGACCAGTGACAAGTGACCAGTGAGAAGTGACCAGTGACCACTGACCAGTGACCAGTGACCAGCGACCAGTGACCAGTGACCCGTGACCAGGGACCAGTGACCAGCGAAAGTGACCAGTGACCAGTGACTAGCCAAATTGAGCAGTGTCCAGTGACCAGTGACCAGTGACTAGCCAAATTGAGCAGTGTCCAGTGACCAGTGACCAGTGACCAGTGACCAGTGACCAGTGACCAGTGACCAGTGACCAGGGACCAGTGACCAGTGACCAGTGACCAGTGACCAGCGAAATTGACCAGTGACCATTGACCAGTGACCAGTGACCAGTGACCAGCGACCAGTGACCAGTGACCAGTGACCAGTGACCAGTGACCAGTGACCAGTGACCAGTGACCAGTGACCAGTGACCAGTAACCAGTGACCAGTGACCAGCGACCAGTGACCAGTGACCAGTGACCAGTGACCACTGACCAGTGACCAGTGACCAGTGACCAGTGACCAGTAACCAGTGACCAGTGACCAGTGACCAGTGACCAGTAACCAGTGACCAGTGACCAGTGACCAGCGAAATCGACCAGGGACCAGTGACCAGTGACCAGTGACCAGTGACCAGTGACAAGTGACCAGTGACCAGCGAAATTGACCAGTGACCATTGACCAGTGACCAGTGACCAGTGACCAGTGACCAGTGACCAGCGACCAGTGACCAGTGACCAGTGACCAGTGACCAGTGACGAGTGACCTGTGACCAGTGACCAGTGACCAGTGACCAGTGACCAGTGACCAGTGACCAGTGACCAGTGACGAGTGACCAGTGACCAGTGACCAGTGACCAGTGACCAGTGACCAGTGACCAGTGACCAGTGACCAGCGAAAGTGACCAGGGACCAGTGACCAGTGACCAGTGACCAGTGACCAGTGACCAGTGACCAGTGACCATCGAAATTGACCAGTGACCATTGACCAGTGACCAGTGACCAGTGACCAGTGACCAGTGACCAGTGACCAGTGACCAGCGACCAGTGACCAGTGACCAGTGACCAGTGACAAGTGATAAGTGACCAGTGACCAGTGACCAGCGAAAGTGACCAGTGAAAAGTGACCAGCGAAATTGACCAGTGACCATTGACCAGTGACCAGCGAAAGTGACCAGTGACGAGGGACCAGTGACAAGTGACCAGTGAGAAGTGACCAGTGACCACTGACCAGTGACCAGTGACCAGCGACCAGTGACCAGTGACCCGTGACCAGGGACCAGTGACCAGCGAAAGTGACCAGTGACCAGTGACTAGCCAAATTGAGCAGTGTCCAGTGACCAGTGACCAGTGACTAGCCAAATTGAGCAGTGTCCAGTGACCAGTGACCAGTGACCAGTGACCAGTGACCAGTGACCAGTGACCAGTGACCAGTGACCAGGGACCAGTGACCAGTGACCAGTGACCAGTGACCAGGGACCAGTGACCAGTGACCAGTGACCAGTGACCAGTGACCAGTGACCAGTGACCAGCGAAATTGACCAGTGACCAGTGACCAGTGACCAGTGAGCAGTGACCAGTGACCAGTGACCAGTGACCAGTGACCAGTGACCAGTGACCAGTGACCAGCGACCAGTGACCAGTGACCAGTGACCAGTGACCAGTGACCAGTGACCAGTGACCAGTGACCAGTGACCAGTGACCAGTGACCAGCGAAAGTGACCAGTGACCAGTGACCAGTGACCAGTGACCAGCGAAATAGACCAGTGACCATTGACCAGTGACCAGTGACCAGTGACCAGTGACCAGTGACCAGCGACCAGTGACCAGTGACCAGTGACCAGTGACCAGTGACCAGCGACCAGTGACCAGTGACCAGTGACCAGTGACCAGTGACCAGTGACCAGGGACCAGTAACCAGTGACCAGTGACCAGTGACCAGTGACCAGTGACCAGTGACCAGCGACCAGTGACCAGTGACCAGTGACCAGTGACCAGTGACCAGTGACCAGTGACCAGTGACCAGTGACCAGTGACCAGCGAAAGTGACCAGTGACCAGTGACCAGTGACAAGCGAAGTCGACCAGGGACCAGTGACCAGTGACCAGTGACCAGTGACCAGTGACCAGTGACCAGTGACCAGTGACCAGCGAAATTGACCAGTGACCATTGACCAGTGACCAGTGACCAGTGACCAGCGACCAGTGACCAGTGACCTGTGACCAGTGACCAGTGACCAGTGACCAGTGACCAGTGACCAGTAACCAGTGACCAGTGACCAGTGACCAGTGACCAGTGACCAGTAACCAGTGACCAGTGACCAGTGACCAGCGAAATCGACCAGGGACCAGTGACCAGTGACCAGTGACCAGTGACCAGTGACCAGTGACCAGCGAAATTGACCAGTGACCATTGACCAGTGACCAGTGACCAGTGACCAGTGACCAGTGACCAGCGACCAGTGACCAGTGACCAGTGACCAGTGACCAGTGACCAGTGACCAGTAACCAGTGACCAGTGACCAGTGACCAGTCACCAGTGACCAGCGACCAGTGACCAGTGACCAGTGACCAGTGACCAGTGACCAGTGACCAGTGACCAGTGACCAGTGACCAGTGACCAGTGACCAGCGAAAGTGACCAGTGACCAGTGACCAGTGACAAGCGAAGTCGACCAGGGACCAGTGACCAGTGACCAGTGACCAGTGACCATCGAAATTGACCAGTGACCATTGACCAGTGACCAGTGACCAGTGACCAGTGACCAGTGACCAGTGACCAGTGACCAGCGACCAGTGACCAGTGACCAGTGACCAGTGACAAGTGATAAGTGACCAGTGACCAGTGACCAGCGAAAGTGACCAGTGAAAAGTGACCAGCGAAATTGACCAGTGACCATTGACCAGTGACCAGCGAAAGTGACCAGTGACGAGGGACCAGTGACAAGTGACCAGTGAGAAGTGACCAGTGACCACTGACCAGTGACCAGTGACCAGCGACCAGTGACCAGTGACCCGTGACCAGGGACCAGTGACCAGCGAAAGTGACCAGTGACCAGTGACTAGCCAAATTGAGCAGTGTCCAGTGACCAGTGACCAGTGACCAGTGACCAGTGACCAGTGACCAGTGACCAGTGACCAGGGACCAGTGACCAGTGACCAGTGACCAGTGACCAGGGACCAGTGACCAGTGACCAGTGACCAGTGACCAGTGACCAGTGACCAGTGACCAGCGAAATTGACCAGTGACCAGTGACCAGTGACCAGTGACCAGTGACCAGTGACCAGTGACCAGTGACCAGTGACCAGTGAACAGTGACCAGTGACCAGTGACCAGCGACCAGTGACCAGTGACCAGTGACCAGTGACGAGTGACCTGTGACCAGTGACCAGTGACCAGTGACCAGTGACCAGCGAAATTGACCATTGACCAGTGACCAGTGACCAGTGACCAGTGACCAGTGACCAGTGACCAGTGACCAGTGACCAGTGACCAGCGACCAGTGACCAGTGACCAGTGACCAGTGACCAGTGACCAGTGACAAGTGACCAGTGACCTGTGACCAGCGAAAGTGACCAGTGACCAGTGACCATTGACCAGCGACCAGTGACCAGTGACCAGTGACGAGTGACCAGTGACCAGTGACCAGTGACCAGTGACCAGCGAAAGTGACAAGTGACCAGTGACCAGTGACCAGTGACCAGCGAAAGTGACCAGTGACCTGTGAACAGTGACCAGCGAAATTGACCAGTTTCCAGTGACAAGTGATAAGTGACCAGTGACCAGTGACCAGCGAAAGTGACCAGTGAAAAGTGACCAGCAAAATTGACCAGTGACCAGGGACCAGTGACCAGCGAAAGTGACCAGTGACGAGGGACCAGTGACAAGTGACCAGTGAGAAGTGACCAGTGACCAGTGACCAGTGACCAGTGACCAGCGACCAGTGACCAGTGACCAGTGACCAGTGACCAGTGACCAGTGACCAGTGACCAGTGACCAGTGACCAGCGAAAGTGACCAGTGACCAGTGACCAGTGACCAGTGACCAGTGACCAGTGACCAGTGACCAGTGACCAGTAACCAGTGACCAGTGACCAGTGACCAGTGACCAGTGACCAGTGACCAGCGACCAGTGACCAGTGACCAGTGACGAGTGACCTGTGACCAGTGACCAGTGACCAGTGACCAGTGACCAGTGACCAGTGACGAGTGACCAGTGACCAGTGACCAGTGACCAGTGACCAGTGACCAGTGACCAGTGACCAGTGACGAGTGACCAGTGACCAGTGACCAGTGACCAGTGACCAGTGACCAGTGACCAGTGACCAGTGACCAGCGAAAGTGACCAGGGACCAGTGACCAGTGACCAGTGACCAGTGACCATCGAAATTGACCAGTGACCATTGACCAGTGACCAGTGACCAGTGACCAGTGACCAGTGACCAGTGACCAGTGACCAGCGACCAGTGACCAGTGACCAGTGACCAGTGACAAGTGATAAGTGACCAGTGACCAGTGACCAGCGAAAGTGACCAGTGAAAAGTGACCAGCGAAATTGACCAGTGACCATTGACCAGTGACCAGCGAAAGTGACCAGTGACGAGGGACCAGTGACAAGTGACCAGTGAGAAGTGACCAGTGACCACTGACCAGTGACCAGTGACCAGCGACCAGTGACCAGTGACCCGTGACCAGGGACCAGTGACCAGCGAAAGTGACCAGTGACCAGTGACTAGCCAAATTGAGCAGTGTCCAGTGACCAGTGACCAGTGACTAGCCAAATTGAGCAGTGTCCAGTGACCAGTGACCAGTGACCAGTGACCAGTGACCAGTGACCAGTGACCAGTGACCAGGGACCAGTGACCAGTGACCAGTGACCAGTGACCAGGGACCAGTGACCAGTGACCAGTGACCAGTGACCAGTGACCAGCGAAATTGACCAGTGACCAGTGACCAGTGACCAGTGACCAGTGACCAGTGACCAGTGACCAGTGACCAGTGACCAGTGACCAGCGACCAGTGACCAGTGACCAGTGACCAGTGACGAGTGACCTGTGACCAGTGACCAGTGACCAGTGACCAGTGACCAGTGACCAGCGAAAGTGACCAGGGACCAGTGACCAGTGACCAGTGACCAGTGACCAGTGACCAGTGACCAGTGACCAGCGAAATAGACCAGTGACCAGTGACCAGTGACCAGTGACCAGTGACCAGCGACCAGTGACCAGTGACCAGTGACCAGTGACCAGTGACCAGTAACCAGTGACCAGTGACCAGTGACCAGCGAAAGTGACCAGTGACCAGTGACCAGTGACCAGTGACCAGCGAAATAGACCAGTGACCATTGACCAGTGACCAGTGACCAGTGACCAGTGACCAGTGACCAGTGACCAGTGACCAGTGACCAGTGACCAGTAACCAGTGACCAGTGACCAGTGACCAGTGACCAGTGACCAGTGACCAGTGACCAGTGACCAGTGACCAGTGACCAGCGACCAGTGACCAGTGACCAGTGACGAGTGACCTGTGACCAGTGACCAGTGACCAGTGACCAGTGACCAGTGACCAGTGACGAGTGACCAGTGACCAGTGACCAGTGACCAGTGACCAGTGACCAGTGACCAGTGACCAGTGACCAGTGACCAGCGAAAGTGACCAGGGACCAGTGACAAGTGACCAGTGACCAGTGACCATCGAAATTGACCAGTGACCATTGACCAGTGACCAGTGACCAGTGACCAGTGACCAGTGACCAGTGACCAGTGACCAGCGACCAGTGACCAGTGACCAGTGACCAGTGACAAGTGATAAGTGACCAGTGACCAGTGACCAGCGAAAGTGACCAGTGAAAAGTGACCAGCGAAATTGACCAGTGACCATTGACCAGTGACCAGCGAAAGTGACCAGTGACGAGGGACCAGTGACAAGTGACCAGTGAGAAGTGACCAGTGACCACTGACCAGTGACCAGTGACCAGCGACCAGTGACCAGTGACCCGTGACCAGGGACCAGTGACCAGCGAAAGTGACCAGTGACCAGTGACTAGCCAAATTGAGCAGTGTCCAGTGACCAGTGACCAGTGACTAGCCAAATTGAGCAGTGTCCAGTGACCAGTGACCAGTGACCAGTGACCAGTGACCAGTGACCAGTGACCAGTGACCAGGGACCAGTGACCAGTGACCAGTGACCAGTGACCAGGGACCAGTGACCAGTGACCAGTGACCAGTGACCAGTGACCAGTGACCAGTGACCAGCGAAATTGACCAGTGACCAGTGACCAGTGACCAGTGACCAGTGACCAGTGACCAGTGACCAGTGACCAGTGACCAGTGACCAGCGACCAGTGACCAGTGACCAGTGACCAGTGACGAGTGACCTGTGACCAGTGACCAGTGACCAGTGACCAGTGACCAGTGACCAGCGAAAGTGACCAGCGAAAGTGACCAGGGACCAGTGACCAGTGACCAGTGACCAGTGACCAGTGACCAGTGACCAGTGACCAGTGACCAGTGACCAGCGAAATAGACCAGTGACCAGTGACCAGTGACCAGTGACCAGTGACCAGCGACCAGTGACCAGTGACCAGTGACCAGTGACCAGTGACCAGTAACCAGTGACCAGTGACCAGTGACCAGCGAAAGTGACCAGTGACCAGTGACCAGTGACCAGTGACCAGCGAAATAGACCAGTGACCATTGACCAGTGACCAGTGACCAGTGACCAGTGACCAGTGACCAGCGACCAGTGACCAGTGACCAGTGACCAGTGACCAGTGACCAGTGACCAGTGAACAGTGACCAGTGACCAGTGACCAGCGACCAGTGACCAGTGACCAGTGACCAGTGACGAGTGACCTGTGACCAGTGACCAGTGACCAGTGACCAGTGACCAGTGACCAGTGACCAGTGACCAGCGAAAGTGACCAGGGACCAGTGACCAGTGACCAGTGACCAGTGACCAGTGACCAGTGACCAGCGAAATAGACCAGTGACCATTGACCAGTGACCAGTGACCAGTGACCAGTGACCAGTGACCAGCGACCAGTGACCAGTGACCAGTGACCAGTGACCAGTGACCAGTGACCAGTGACCAGTAACCAGTGACCAGTGACCAGTGACCAGCGAAAGTGACCAGTGACCAGTGACCAGTGACCAGTGACCAGCGACCAGTGACCAGTGACCAGTGACCAGTGACCAGTGACCAGTGACCAGTGACCAGTGACCAGTGACCAGTGACCAGTGACCAGTAACCAGTGACCAGTGACCAGCGACCAGTGACCAGTGACCAGTGACCAGTGACCACTGACCAGTGACCAGTGACCAGTAACCAGTGACCAGTGACCAGTGACCAGTGACCAGTGACCAGTAACCAGTGACCAGTGACCAGTGACCAGCGAAATCGACCAGGGACCAGTGACCAGTGACCAGTGACCAGTGACCAGTGACCAGCGAAATTGACCAGTGACCATTGACCAGTGACCAGTGACCAGTGACCAGTGACCAGTGACCAGCGACCAGTGACCAGTGACCAGTGACCAGTGACCAGTGACGAGTGACCTGTGACCAGTGACCAGTGACCAGTGACCAGTGACCAGTGACCAGTGACCAGTGACCAGTGACGAGTGACCAGTGACCAGTGACCAGTGACCAGTGACCAGTGACCAGTGACCAGTGACCAGTGACCAGCGAAAGTGACCAGGGACCAGTGACCAGTGACCAGTGACCAGTGACCAGTGACCAGTGACCAGTGACCAGTGACCATCGAAATTGACCAGTGACCATTGACCAGTGACCAGTGACCAGTGACCAGTGACCAGTGACCAGTGACCAGCGACCAGTGACCAGTGACCAGTGACCAGTGACAAGTGATAAGTGACCAGTGACCAGTGACCAGCGAAAGTGACCAGTGAAAAGTGACCAGCGAAATTGACCAGTGACCATTGACCAGTGACCAGCGAAAGTGACCAGTGACGAGGGACCAGTGACAAGTGACCAGTGAGAAGTGACCAGTGACCACTGACCAGTGACCAGTGACCAGCGACCAGTGACCAGTGACCCGTGACCAGGGACCAGTGACCAGCGAAAGTGACCAGTGACCAGTGACTAGCCAAATTGAGCAGTGTCCAGTGACCAGTGACCAGTGACCAGTGACCAGTGACCAGTGACCAGTGACCAGTGACCAGGGACCAGTGACCAGTGACCAGTGACCAGTGACCAGGGACCAGTGACCAGTGACCAGTGACCAGTGACCAGTGACCAGTGACCAGTGACCAGCGAAATTGACCAGTGACCAGTGACCAGTGACCAGTGACCAGTGACCAGTGACCAGTGACCAGTGACCAGTGACCAGTGAACAGTGACCAGTGACCAGTGACCAGCGACCAGTGACCAGTGACCAGTGACCAGTGACGAGTGACCTGTGACCAGTGACCAGTGACCAGTGACCAGTGACCAGCGAAATTGACCATTGACCAGTGACCAGTGACCAGTGACCAGTGACCAGTGACCAGTGACCAGTGACCAGTGACCAGCGACCAGTGACCAGTGACCAGTGACCAGTGACCAGTGACCAGTGACAAGTGACCAGTGACCTGTGACCAGCGAAAGTGACCAGTGACCAGTGACCATTGACCAGCGACCAGTGACCAGTGACCAGTGACGAGTGACCAGTGACCAGTGACCAGTGACCAGTGACCAGCGAAAGTGACAAGTGACCAGTGACCAGTGACCAGTGACCAGCGAAAGTGACCAGTGACCTGTGAACAGTGACCAGCGAAATTGACCAGTTTCCAGTGACAAGTGATAAGTGACCAGTGACCAGTGACCAGCGAAAGTGACCAGTGAAAAGTGACCAGCAAAATTGACCAGTGACCAGGGACCAGTGACCAGCGAAAGTGACCAGTGACGAGGGACCAGTGACAAGTGACCAGTGAGAAGTGACCAGTGACCAGTGACCAGTGACCAGTGACCAGCGACCAGTGACCAGTGACCAGTGACCAGTGACCAGTGACCAGTGACCAGTGACCAGCGAAAGTGACCAGTGACCAGTGACCAGTGACCAGTGACCAGTGACCAGTGACCAGTAACCAGTGACCAGTGACCAGTGACCAGTGACCAGTGACCAGTGACCAGTGACCAGTGACCAGTGACCAGCGACCAGTGACCAGTGACCAGTGACGAGTGACCTGTGACCAGTGACCAGTGACCAGTGACCAGTGACCAGTGACCAGTGACGAGTGTCCAGTGACCAGTGACCAGTGACCAGTGACCAGTGACCAGTGACCAGTGACCAGTGACCAGCGAAAGTGACCAGGGACCAGTGACCAGTGACCAGTGACCAGTGACCATCGAAATTGACCAGTGACCATTGACCAGTGACCAGTGACCAGTGACCAGTGACCAGTGACCAGTGACCAGAGACCAGCGACCAGTGACCAGTGACCAGTGACCAGTGACAAGTGATAAGTGACCAGTGACCAGTGACCAGCGAAAGTGACCAGTGAAAAGTGACCAGCGAAATTGACCAGTGACCATTGACCAGTGACCAGCGAAAGTGACCAGTGACGAGGGACCAGTGACAAGTGACCAGTGAGAAGTGACCAGTGACCACTGACCAGTGACCAGTGACCAGCGACCAGTGACCAGTGACCCGTGACCAGGGACCAGTGACCAGCGAAAGTGACCAGTGACCAGTGACTAGCCAAATTGAGCAGTGTCCAGTGACCAGTGACCAGTGACTAGCCAAATTGAGCAGTGTCCAGTGACCAGTGACCAGTGACCAGTGACCAGTGACCAGTGACCAGTGACCAGTGACCAGGGACCAGTGACCAGTGACCAGTGACCAGTGACCAGGGACCAGTGACCAGTGACCAGTGACCAGTGACCAGTGACCAGCGAAATTGACCAGTGACCAGTGACCAGTGACCAGTGACCAGTGACCAGTGACCAGTGACCAGTGACCAGTGACCAGTGACCAGTGACCAGTGACCAGCGACCAGTGACCAGTGACCAGTGACCAGTGACGAGTGACCTGTGACCAGTGACCAGTGACCAGTGACCAGTGACCAGTGACCAGCGAAAGTGACCAGGGACCAGCGACCAGTGACCAGTGACCAGTGACCAGTGACCAGTGACCAGTAACCAGTGACCAGTGACCAGTGACCAGCGAAAGTGACCAGTGACCAGTGACCAGTGACCAGTGACCAGCGAAATAGACCAGTGACCATTGACCAGTGACCAGTGACCAGTGACCAGTGACCAGTGACCAGCGACCAGTGACCAGTGACCAGTGACCAGTGACCAGTGACCAGTGACCAGTGACCAGTGAACAGTGACCAGTGACCAGTGACCAGCGACCAGTGACCAGTGACCAGTGACCAGTGACGAGTGACCTGTGACCAGTGACCAGTGACCAGTGACCAGTGACCAGTGACCAGTGACCAGTGACCAGCGAAAGTGACCAGGGACCAGTGACCAGTGACCAGTGACCAGTGACCAGTGACCAGTGACCAGTGACCAGCGAAATAGACCAGTGACCATTGACCAGTGACCAGTGACCAGTGACCAGTGACCAGTGACCAGCGACCAGTGACCAGTGACCAGTGACCAGTGACCAGTGACCAGTGACCAGTAACCAGTGACCAGTGACCAGTGACCAGCGAAAGTGACCAGTGACCAGTGACCAGTGACCAGTGACCAGCGACCAGTGACCAGTGACCAGTGACCAGTGACCAGTGACCAGTGACCAGTGACCAGTGACCAGTGACCAGTGACCAGTGACCAGTAACCAGTGACCAGTGACCAGCGACCAGTGACCAGTGACCAGTGACCAGTGACCACTGACCAGTGACCAGTGACCAGTAACCAGTGACCAGTGACCAGTGACCAGTGACCAGTGACCAGTAACCAGTGACCAGTGACCAGTGACCAGCGAAATCGACCAGGGACCAGTGACCAGTGACCAGTGACCAGTGACCAGTGACCAGCGAAATTGACCAGTGACCATTGACCAGTGAGCAGTGACCAGTGACCAGTGACCAGTGACCAGCGACCAGTGACCAGTGACCAGTGACCAGTGACCAGTGACCAGTGACCTGTGACCAGTGACCAGTGACCAGTGACCAGCGAAAGTGACCAGGGACCAGTGACAAGTGACCAGTGACCAGTGACCATCGAAATTGACCAGTGACCATTGACCAGTGACCAGTGACCAGTGACCAGTGACCAGTGACCAGTGACCAGTGACCAGCGACCAGTGACCAGTGACCAGTGACCAGTGACAAGTGATAAGTGACCAGTGACCAGTGACCAGCGAAAGTGACCAGTGAAAAGTGACCAGCGAAATTGACCAGTGACCATTGACCAGTGACCAGCGAAAGTGACCAGTGACGAGGGACCAGTGACAAGTGACCAGTGAGAAGTGACCAGTGACCACTGACCAGTGACCAGTGACCAGCGACCAGTGACCAGTGACCCGTGACCAGGGACCAGTGACCAGCGAAAGTGACCAGTGACCAGTGACTAGCCAAATTGAGCAGTGTCCAGTGACCAGTGACCAGTGACTAGCCAAATTGAGCAGTGTCCAGTGACCAGTGACCAGTGACCAGTGACCAGTGACCAGTGACCAGTGACCAGTGACCAGGGACCAGTGACCAGTGACCAGTGACCAGTGACCAGGGACCAGTGACCAGTGACCAGTGACCAGTGACCAGTGACCAGTGACCAGTGACCAGCGAAATTGACCAGTGACCAGTGACCAGTGACCAGTGACCAGTGACCAGTGACCAGTGACCAGTGACCAGTGACCAGTGACCAGCGACCAGTGACCAGTGACCAGTGACCAGTGACGAGTGACCTGTGACCAGTGACCAGTGACCAGTGACCAGTGACCAGTGACCAGCGAAAGTGACCAGGGACCAGTGACCAGTGACCAGTGACCAGTGACCAGTGACCAGTGACCAGTGACCAGTGACCAGTGACCAGCGAAATAGACCAGTGACCAGTGACCAGTGACCAGTGACCAGTGACCAGCGACCAGTGACCAGTGACCAGTGACCAGTGACCAGTGACCAGTAACCAGTGACCAGTGACCAGTGACCAGCGAAAGTGACCAGTGACCAGTGACCAGTGACCAGTGACCAGCGAAATAGACCAGTGACCATTGACCAGTGACCAGTGACCAGTGACCAGTGACCAGTGACCAGCGACCAGTGACCAGTGACCAGTGACCAGTGACCAGTGACCAGTGACCAGTGAACAGTGACCAGTGACCAGTGACCAGCGACCAGTGACCAGTGACCAGTGACCAGTGACGAGTGACCTGTGACCAGTGACCAGTGACCAGTGACCAGTGACCAGTGACCAGTGACCAGTGACCAGCGAAAGTGACCAGGGACCAGTGACCAGTGACCAGTGACCAGTGACCAGTGACCAGTGACCAGTGACCAGCGAAATAGACCAGTGACCAGTGACCAGTGACCAGCGACCAGTGACCAGTGACCAGTGACCAGTGACCAGTGACCAGTGACCAGTGACCAGTAACCAGTGACCAGTGACCAGTGACCAGCGAAAGTGACCAGTGACCAGTGACCAGTGACCAGTGACCAGCGACCAGTGACCAGTGACCAGTGACCAGTGACCAGTGACCAGTGACCAGTGACCAGTGACCAGTGACCAGTGACCAGTGACCAGTAACCAGTGACCAGTGACCAGCGACCAGTGACCAGTGACCAGTGACCAGTGACCACTGACCAGTGACCAGTGACCAGTAACCAGTGACCAGTGACCAGTGACCAGTGACCAGTGACCAGTAACCAGTGACCAGTGACCAGTGACCAGCGAAATCGACCAGGGACCAGTGACCAGTGACCAGTGACCAGTGACCAGTGACCAGCGAAATTGACCAGTGACCATTGACCAGTGACCAGTGACCAGTGACCAGTGACCAGTGACCAGCGACCAGTGACCAGTGACCAGTGACCAGTGACCAGTGACGAGTGACCTGTGACCAGTGACCAGTGACCAGTGACCAGTGACCAGTGACCAGTGACCAGTGACCAGTGACGAGTGACCAGTGACCAGTGACCAGTGACCAGTGACCAGTGACCAGTGACCAGTGACCAGTGACCAGCGAAAGTGACCAGGGACCAGTGACCAGTGACCAGTGACCAGTGACCAGTGACCAGTGACCAGTGACCAGTGACCATCGAAATTGACCAGTGACCATTGACCAGTGACCAGTGACCAGTGACCAGTGACCAGTGACCAGTGACCAGTGACCAGCGACCAGTGACCAGTGACCAGTGACCAGTGACAAGTGATAAGTGACCAGTGACCAGTGACCAGCGAAAGTGACCAGTGAAAAGTGACCAGCGAAATTGACCAGTGACCATTGACCAGTGACCAGCGAAAGTGACCAGTGACGAGGGACCAGTGACAAGTGACCAGTGAGAAGTGACCAGTGACCACTGACCAGTGACCAGTGACCAGCGACCAGTGACCAGTGACCCGTGACCAGGGACCAGTGACCAGCGAAAGTGACCAGTGACCAGTGACTAGCCAAATTGAGCAGTGTCCAGTGACCAGTGACCAGTGACTAGCCAAATTGAGCAGTGTCCAGTGACCAGTGACCAGTGACCAGTGACCAGTGACCAGTGACCAGTGACCAGTGACCAGGGACCAGTGACCAGTGACCAGTGACCAGGGACCAGTGACCAGTGACCAGTGACCAGTGACCAGTGACCAGTGACCAGTGACCAGCGAAATTGACCAGTGACCAGTGACCAGTGACCAGTGACCAGTGACCAGTGACCAGTGACCAGTGACCAGTGACCAGTGAACAGTGACCAGTGACCAGTGACCAGCGACCAGTGACCAGTGACCAGTGACCAGTGACGAGTGACCTGTGACCAGTGACCAGTGACCAGTGACCAGTGACCAGCGAAATTGACCATTGACCAGTGACCAGTGACCAGTGACCAGTGACCAGTGACCAGTGACCAGTGACCAGTGACCAGCGACCAGTGACCAGTGACCAGTGACCAGTGACCAGTGACCAGTGACAAGTGACCAGTGACCTGTGACCAGCGAAAGTGACCAGTGACCAGTGACCATTGACCAGCGACCAGTGACCAGTGACCAGTGACGAGTGACCAGTGACCAGTGACCAGTGACCAGTGACCAGCGAAAGTGACAAGTGACCAGTGACCAGTGACCAGTGACCAGCGAAAGTGACCAGTGACCTGTGAACAGTGACCAGCGAAATTGACCAGTTTCCAGTGACAAGTGATAAGTGACCAGTGACCAGTGACCAGCGAAAGTGACCAGTGAAAAGTGACCAGCAAAATTGACCAGTGACCAGGGACCAGTGACCAGCGAAAGTGACCAGTGACGAGGGACCAGTGACAAGTGACCAGTGAGAAGTGACCAGTGACCAGTGACCAGTGACCAGTGACCAGCGACCAGTGACCAGTGACCAGTGACCAGTGACCAGTGACCAGTGACCAGTGACCAGTGACCAGTGACCAGCGAAAGTGACCAGTGACCAGTGACCAGTGACCAGTGACCAGTGACCAGTGACCAGTAACCAGTGACCAGTGACCAGTGACCAGTGACCAGTGACCAGTGACCAGTGACCAGTGACCAGTGACCAGCGACCAGTGACCAGTGACCAGTGACGAGTGACCTGTGACCAGTGACCAGTGACCAGTGACCAGTGACCAGTGACCAGTGACGAGTGTCCAGTGACCAGTGACCAGTGACCAGTGACCAGTGACCAGTGACCAGTGACCAGTGACCAGTGACCAGCGAAAGTGACCAGTGACCTGTGAACAGTGACCAGCGAAATTGACCAGTTTCCAGTGACAAGTGATAAGTGACCAGTGACCAGTGACCAGCGAAAGTGACCAGTGAAAAGTGACCAGCAAAATTGACCAGTGACCAGGGACCAGTGACCAGCGAAAGTGACCAGTGACGAGGGACCAGTGACAAGTGACCAGTGAGAAGTGACCAGTGACCAGTGACCAGTGACCAGTGACCAGCGACCAGTGACCAGTGACCAGTGACCAGTGACCAGTGACCAGTGACCAGTGACCAGTGACCAGTGACCAGCGAAAGTGACCAGTGACCAGTGACCAGTGACCAGTGACCAGTGACCAGTGACCAGTAACCAGTGACCAGTGACCAGTGACCAGTGACCAGTGACCAGTGACCAGTGACCAGTGACCAGTGACCAGCGACCAGTGACCAGTGACCAGTGACGAGTGACCTGTGACCAGTGACCAGTGACCAGTGACCAGTGACCAGTGACCAGTGACGAGTGTCCAGTGACCAGTGACCAGTGACCAGTGACCAGTGACCAGTGACCAGTGACCAGTGACCAGCGAAAGTGACCAGGGACCAGTGACCAGTGACCAGTGACCAGTGACCATCGAAATTGACCAGTGACCATTGACCAGTGACCAGTGACCAGTGACCAGTGACCAGTGACCAGTGACCAGTGACCAGCGACCAGTGACCAGTGACCAGTGACCAGTGACAAGTGATAAGTGACCAGTGACCAGTGACCAGCGAAAGTGACCAGTGAAAAGTGACCAGCGAAATTGACCAGTGACCATTGACCAGTGACCAGCGAAAGTGACCAGTGACGAGGGACCAGTGACAAGTGACCAGTGAGAAGTGACCAGTGACCACTGACCAGTGACCAGTGACCAGCGACCAGTGACCAGTGACCCGTGACCAGGGACCAGTGACCAGCGAAAGTGACCAGTGACCAGTGACTAGCCAAATTGAGCAGTGTCCAGTGACCAGTGACCAGTGACTAGCCAAATTGAGCAGTGTCCAGTGACCAGTGACCAGTGACCAGTGACCAGTGACCAGTGACCAGTGACCAGTGACCAGGGACCAGTGACCAGTGACCAGTGACCAGTGACCAGGGACCAGTGACCAGTGACCAGTGACCAGTGACCAGTGACCAGCGAAATTGACCAGTGACCAGTGACCAGTGACCAGTGACCAGTGACCAGTGACCAGTGACCAGTGACCAGTGACCAGTGACCAGTGACCAGTGACCAGCGACCAGTGACCAGTGACCAGTGACCAGTGACGAGTGACCTGTGACCAGTGACCAGTGACCAGTGACCAGTGACCAGTGACCAGCGAAAGTGACCAGGGACCAGCGACCAGTGACCAGTGACCAGTGACCAGTGACCAGTGACCAGTAACCAGTGACCAGTGACCAGTGACCAGCGAAAGTGACCAGTGACCAGTGACCAGTGACCAGTGACCAGCGAAATAGACCAGTGACCATTGACCAGTGACCAGTGACCAGTGACCAGTGACCAGTGACCAGCGACCAGTGACCAGTGACCAGTGACCAGTGACCAGTGACCAGTGACCAGTGACCAGTGAACAGTGACCAGTGACCAGTGACCAGCGACCAGTGACCAGTGACCAGTGACCAGTGACGAGTGACCTGTGACCAGTGACCAGTGACCAGTGACCAGTGACCAGTGACCAGTGACCAGTGACCAGCGAAAGTGACCAGGGACCAGTGACCAGTGACCAGTGACCAGTGACCAGTGACCAGTGACCAGTGACCAGCGAAATAGACCAGTGACCATTGACCAGTGACCAGTGACCAGTGACCAGTGACCAGTGACCAGCGACCAGTGACCAGTGACCAGTGACCAGTGACCAGTGACCAGTGACCAGTGACCAGTAACCAGTGACCAGTGACCAGTGACCAGCGAAAGTGACCAGTGACCAGTGACCAGTGACCAGTGACCAGCGACCAGTGACCAGTGACCAGTGACCAGTGACCAGTGACCAGTGACCAGTGACCAGTGACCAGTGACCAGTGACCAGTGACCAGTAACCAGTGACCAGTGACCAGCGACCAGTGACCAGTGACCAGTGACCAGTGACCACTGACCAGTGACCAGTGACCAGTAACCAGTGACCAGTGACCAGTGACCAGTGACCAGTGACCAGTAACCAGTGACCAGTGACCAGTGACCAGCGAAATCGACCAGGGACCAGTGACCAGTGACCAGTGACCAGTGACCAGTGACCAGCGAAATTGACCAGTGACCATTGACCAGTGAGCAGTGACCAGTGACCAGTGACCAGTGACCAGCGACCAGTGACCAGTGACCAGTGACCAGTGACCAGTGACCAGTGACCTGTGACCAGTGACCAGTGACCAGTGACCAGTGACCAGTGACCAGTGACCAGTGACCAGTGACGAGTGACCAGTGACCAGTGACCAGTGACCAGTGACCAGTGACCAGTGACCAGTGACCAGTGACCAGCGAAAGTGACCAGGGACCAGTGACCAGTGACCAGTGACCAGTGACCAGTGACCAGTGACCAGTGACCAGTGACCATCGAAATTGACCAGTGACCATTGACCAGTGACCAGTGACCAGTGACCAGTGACCAGTGACCAGTGACCAGTGACCAGCGACCAGTGACCAGTGACCAGTGACCAGTGACAAGTGATAAGTGACCAGTGACCAGTGACCAGCGAAAGTGACCAGTGAAAAGTGACCAGCGAAATTGACCAGTGACCATTGACCAGTGACCAGCGAAAGTGACCAGTGACGAGGGACCAGTGACAAGTGACCAGTGAGAAGTGACCAGTGACCACTGACCAGTGACCAGTGACCAGCGACCAGTGACCAGTGACCCGTGACCAGGGACCAGTGACCAGCGAAAGTGACCAGTGACCAGTGACTAGCCAAATTGAGCAGTGTCCAGTGACCAGTGACCAGTGACTAGCCAAATTGAGCAGTGTCCAGTGACCAGTGACCAGTGACCAGTGACCAGTGACCAGTGACCAGTGACCAGTGACCAGGGACCAGTGACCAGTGACCAGTGACCAGTGACCAGGGACCAGTGACCAGTGACCAGTGACCAGTGACCAGTGACCAGTGACCAGTGACCAGTGACCAGTGACCAGCGAAATTGACCAGTGACCAGTGACCAGTGACCAGTGACCAGTGACCAGTGACCAGTGACCAGTGAACAGTGACCAGTGACCAGTGACCAGCGACCAGTGACCAGTGACCAGTGACCAGTGACGAGTGACCTGTGACCAGTGACCAGTGACCAGTGACCAGTGACCAGTGACCAGTGACCAGTGACCAGCGAAAGTGACCAGGGACCAGTGACCAGTGACCAGTGACCAGTGACCAGTGACCAGCGAAATAGACCAGTGACCATTGACCAGTGACCAGTGACCAGTGACCAGTGACCAGTGACCAGCGACCAGTGACCAGTGACCAGTGACCAGTGACCAGTGACCAGTAACCAGTGACCAGTGACCAGTGACCAGCGAAAGTGACCAGTGACCAGTGACCAGTGACCAGTGACCAGCGAAATAGACCAGTGACCATTGACCAGTGACCAGTGACCAGTGACCAGTGACCAGTGACCAGCGACCAGTGACCAGTGACCAGTGACCAGTGACCAGTGACCAGCGACCAGTGACCAGTGACCAGTGACCAGTGACCAGTGACCAGTGACCAGGGACCAGTAACCAGTGACCAGTGACCAGTGACCAGTGACCAGTGACCAGTGACCAGCGACCAGCGACCAGTGACCAGTGACCAGTGACCAGTGACCAGTGACCAGTGACCAGTGACCAGTGACCAGTGACCAGCGAAAGTGACCAGTGACCAGTGACCAGTGACAAGCGAAGTCGACCAGGGACCAGTGACCAGTGACCAGTGACCAGTGACCAGTGACCAGTGACCAGTGACCAGTGACCAGTGACCAGCGAAATTGACCAGTGACCATTGACCAGTGACCAGTGACCAGTGACCAGCGACCAGTGACCAGTGACCTGTGACCAGTGACCAGTGACCAGTGACCAGTGACCAGTGACCAGTAACCAGTGACCAGTGACCAGTGACCAGTGACCAGTGACCAGTAACCAGTGACCAGTGACCAGTGACCAGCGAAAACCGACCAGGGACCAGTGACCAGTGACCAGTGACCAGTGACCAGTGACCAGTGACCAGCGAAATTGACCAGTGACCATTGACCAGTGACCAGTGACCAGTGACCAGTGACCAGTGACCAGCGACCAGTGACCAGTGACCAGTGACCAGTGACCAGTGACGAGTGACCTGTGACCAGTGACCAGTGACCAGTGACCAGTGACCAGTGACCAGTGACCAGTGACCAGTGACCAGCGAAAGTGACCAGGGACCAGTGACCAGTGACCAGTGACCAGTGACCAGTGACCAGTGACCAGTGACCAGTGACCATCGAAATTGACCAGTGACCATTGACCAGTGACCAGTGACCAGTGACGAGTGACCTGTGACCAGTGACCAGTGACCAGTGACCAGTGACCAGTGACCAGTGACCAGTGACCAGTGACGAGTGACCAGTGACCAGTGACCAGTGACCAGTGACCAGTGACCAGTGACCAGCGAAAGTGACCAGGGACCAGTGACCAGTGACCAGTGACCAGTGACCAGTGACCAGTGACCAGTGACCAGTGACCATCGAAATTGACCAGTGACCATTGACCAGTGACCAGTGACCAGTGACCAGTGACCAGTGACCAGTGACCAGTGACCAGTGACCAGTGACCACTGACCAGTGACCAGTGACCAGTGACCAGTGACCAGTAACCAGTGACCAGTGACCAGTGACCAGTGACCAGTAACCAGTGACCAGTGACCAGTGACCAGTGACCAGTGACCAGCGACCAGTGACCAGTGACCAGTGACCAGTGACAAGTGATAAGTGACCAGTGACCAGTGACCAGCGAAAGTGACCAGTGAAAAGTGACCAGCGAAATTGACCAGTGACCATTGACCAGTGACCAGCGAAAGAGACCAGTGACGAGGGACCAGTGACCAGTGACCAGTGACCAGTGACCAGTGACCAGTGACCAGTGACCAGCGACCAGTGACCAGTGACCAGTGACCAGTGACCAGTGACCAGTGACCAGTGACCAGTGACCAGTAACCAGTGACCAGTGACCAGTGACCAGTGACCAGTGACCAGCGACCAGTGACCAGTGACCAGTGACCAGTGACCAGTGACCAGTGACCAGTGACCAGTGACCAGTGACCAGCGAAAGTGACCAGTGACCAGTGACCAGTGACAAGCGAAGTCGACCAGGGACCAGTGACCAGTGACCAGTGACCAGTGACCAGTGACCAGTGACCAGTGACCATCGAAATTGACCAGTGACCAGTGACCAGTGACCAGTGACCAGTGACCAGTGACCAGTGACCAGTGACCAGTGACCAGCGACCAGTGACCAGTGACCAGTGACCAGTGACAAGTGATAAGTGACCAGTGACCAGTGACCAGCGAAAGTGACCAGTGAAAAGTGACCAGCGAAATTGACCAGTGACCATTGACCAGTGACCAGCGAAAGTGACCAGTGACGAGGGACCAGTGACAAGTGACCAGTGAGAAGTGACCAGTGACCACTGACCAGTGACCAGTGACCAGCGACCAGTGACCAGTGACCCGTGACCAGGGACCAGTGACCAGCGAAAGTGACCAGTGACCAGTGACTAGCCAAATTGAGCAGTGTCCAGTGACCAGTGACCAGTGACCAGTGACCAGTGACCAGTGACCAGTGACCAGTGACCAGGGACCAGTGACCAGTGACCAGTGACCAGTGACCAGGGACCAGTGACCAGTGACCAGTGACCAGTGACCAGTGACCAGTGACCAGTGACCAGTGACCAGCGAAATTGACCAGTGACCAGTGACCAGTGACCAGTGACCAGTGACCAGTGACCAGTGACCAGTGAACAGTGACCAGTGACCAGTGACCAGCGACCAGTGACCAGTGACCAGTGACCAGTGACGAGTGACCTGTGACCAGTGACCAGTGACCAGTGACCAGTGACCAGTGACCAGTGACCAGTGACCAGCGAAAGTGACCAGGGACCAGTGACCAGTGACCAGTGACCAGTGACCAGTGACCAGTGACCAGCGAAATAGACCAGTGACCATTGACCAGTGACCAGTGACCAGTGACCAGTGACCAGTGACCAGCGACCAGTGACCAGTGACCAGTGACCAGTGACCAGTGACCAGTGACCAGTGACCAGTAACCAGTGACCAGTGACCAGTGACCAGCGAAAGTGACCAGTGACCAGTGACCAGTGACCAGTGACCAACGAAATAGACCAGTGACCATTGACCAGTGACCAGTGACCAGTGACCAGTGACCAGTGACCAGCGACCAGTGACCAGTGACCAGTGACCAGTGACCAGTGACCAGCGACCAGTGACCAGTGACCAGTGACCAGTGACCAGTGACCAGTGACCAGTGACCAGTGACCAGTGACCAGTGACCAGTGACCAGCGACCAGTGACCAGTGACCAGTGACCAGTGACCAGTGACCAGTGACCAGTGACCAGTGACCAGTGACCAGTGACCAGCGAAAGTGACCAGTGACCAGTGACCAGTGACAAGCGAAGTCGACCAGGGACCAGTGACCAGTGACCAGTGACCAGTGACCAGTGACCAGTGACCAGTGACCAGTGACCAGCGAAATTGACCAGTGACCATTGACCAGTGACCAGTGACCAGTGACCAGTGACCAGCGACCAGTGACCAGTGACCTGTGACCAGTGACCAGTGACCAGTGACCAGTGACCAGTGACCAGTAACCAGTGACCAGTGACCAGTGACCAGTGACCAGTGACCAGTAACCAGTGACCAGTGACCAGTGACCAGCGAAATCGACCAGGGACCAGTGACCAGTGACCAGTGACCAGTGACCAGTGACCAGTGACCAGCGAAATTGACCAGTGACCATTGACCAGTGACCAGTGACCAGTGACCAGTGACCAGTGACCAGCGACCAGTGACCAGTGACCAGTGACCAGTGACCAGTGACGAGTGACCTGTGACCAGTGACCAGTGACCAGTGACCAGTGACCAGTGACCAGTGACCAGCGAAAGTGACCAGGGACCAGTGACCAGTGACCAGTGACCAGTGACCAGTGACCAGTGACCAGTGACCAGTGACCATCGAAATTGACCAGTGACCATTGACCAGTGACCAGTGACCAGTGACGAGTGACCTGTGACCAGTGACCAGTGACCAGTGACCAGTGACCAGTGACCAGTGACCAGTGACCAGTGACCAGTGACGAGTGACCAGTGACCAGTGACCAGTGACCAGTGACCAGTGACCAGTGACCAGTGACCAGTGACCAGCGAAAGTGACCAGGGACCAGTGACCAGTGACCAGTGACCAGTGACCAGTGACCAGTGACCAGTGACCAGTGACCATCGAAATTGACCAGTGACCATTGACCAGTGACCAGTGACCAGTGACCAGTGACCAGTGACCAGTGACCAGTGACCAGTGACCAGTGACCACTGACCAGTGACCAGTGACCAGTGACCAGTGACCAGTAACCAGTGACCAGTGACCAGTGACCAGTGACCAGTAACCAGTGACCAGTGACCAGTGACCAGCGAAATCGACCAGGGACCAGTGACCAGTGACCAGTGACCAGTGACCAGTGACCAGTGACCAGCGAAATTGACCAGTGACCATTGACCAGTGACCAGTGACCAGTGACCAGTGACCAGTGACCAGCGACCAGTGACCAGTGACCAGTGACCAGTGACCAGTGACGAGTGACCTGTGACCAGTGACCAGTGACCAGTGACCAGTGACCAGTGACCAGTGACCAGTGACCAGTGACGAGTGACCAGTGACCAGTGACCAGTGACCAGTGACCAGTGACCAGTGACCAGTGACCAGTGACCAGCGAAAGTGACCAGGGACCAGTGACCAGTGACCAGTGACCAGTGACCAGTGACCAGTGACCAGTGACCATCGAAATTGACCAGTGACCATTGACCAGTGACCAGTGACCAGTGACCAGTGACCAGTGACCAGTGACCAGTGACCAGCGACCAGTGACCAGTGACCAGTGACCAGTGACAAGTGATAAGTGACCAGTGACCAGTGACCAGCGAAAGTGACCAGTGAAAAGTGACCAGCGAAATTGACCAGTGACCATTGACCAGTGACCAGCGAAAGTGACCAGTGACGAGGGACCAGTGACAAGTGACCAGTGAGAAGTGACCAGTGACCACTGACCAGTGACCAGTGACCAGCGACCAGTGACGAGTGACCCGTGACCAGGGACCAGTGACCAGCGAAAGTGACCAGTGACCAGTGACTAGCCAAATTGAGCAGTGTCCAGTGACCAGTGACCAGTGACTAGCCAAATTGAGCAGTGTCCAGTGACCAGTGACCAGTGACCAGTGACCAGTGACCAGTGACCAGTGACCAGTGACCAGGGACCAGTGACCAGTGACCAGTGACCAGTGACCAGGGACCAGTGACCAGTGACCAGTGACCAGTGACCAGTGACCAGCGAAATTGACCAGTGACCAGTGACCAGTGACCAGTGAGCAGTGACCAGTGACCAGTGACCAGTGACCAGTGACCAGTGACCAGTGACCAGTGACCAGCGACCAGTGACCAGTGACCAGTGACCAGTGACGAGTGACCTGTGACCAGTGACCAGTGACCAGTGACCAGTGACCAGTGACCAGCGAAAGTGACCAGGGACCAGTGACCAGTGACCAGTGACCAGTGACCAGTGACCAGTGACCAGTGACCAGCGAAATAGACCAGTGACCAGTGACCAGTGACCAGTGACCAGTGACCAGCGACCAGTGACCAGTGACCAGTGACCAGTGACCAGTGACCAGTGACCAGTGACCAGTAACCAGTGACCAGTGACCAGTGACCAGTGACCAGTGACCATCGAAATTGACCAGTGACCATTGACCAGTGACCAGTGACCAGTGACCAGTGACCAGTGACCAGTGACCAGTGACCAGTGACCAGTGACCACTGACCAGTGACCAGTGACCAGTGACCAGTGACCAGTAACCAGTGACCAGTGACCAGTGACCAGTGACCAGTAACCAGTGACCAGTGACCAGTGACCAGCGAAATCGACCAGGGACCAGTGACCAGTGACCAGTGACCAGTGACCAGTGACCAGTGACCAGCGAAATTGACCAGTGACCATTGACCAGTGACCAGTGACCAGTGACCAGTGACCAGTGACCAGCGACCAGTGACCAGTGACCAGTGACCAGTGACCAGTGACGAGTGACCTGTGACCAGTGACCAGTGACCAGTGACCAGTGACCAGTGACCAGTGACCAGTGACCAGTGACGAGTGACCAGTGACCAGTGACCAGTGACCAGTGACCAGTGACCAGTGACCAGTGACCAGTGACCAGCGAAAGTGACCAGGGACCAGTGACCAGTGACCAGTGACCAGTGACCAGTGACCAGTGACCAGTGACCATCGAAATTGACCAGTGACCATTGACCAGTGACCAGTGACCAGTGACCAGTGACCAGTGACCAGTGACCAGTGACCAGCGACCAGTGACCAGTGACCAGTGACCAGTGACAAGTGATAAGTGACCAGTGACCAGTGACCAGCGAAAGTGACCAGTGAAAAGTGACCAGCGAAATTGACCAGTGACCATTGACCAGTGACCAGCGAAAGTGACCAGTGACGAGGGACCAGTGACAAGTGACCAGTGAGAAGTGACCAGTGACCACTGACCAGTGACCAGTGACCAGCGACCAGTGACGAGTGACCCGTGACCAGGGACCAGTGACCAGCGAAAGTGACCAGTGACCAGTGACTAGCCAAATTGAGCAGTGTCCAGTGACCAGTGACCAGTGACTAGCCAAATTGAGCAGTGTCCAGTGACCAGTGACCAGTGACCAGTGACCAGTGACCAGTGACCAGTGACCAGTGACCAGGGACCAGTGACCAGTGACCAGTGACCAGTGACCAGGGACCAGTGACCAGTGACCAGTGACCAGTGACCAGTGACCAGCGAAATTGACCAGTGACCAGTGACCAGTGACCAGTGAGCAGTGACCAGTGACCAGTGACCAGTGACCAGTGACCAGTGACCAGTGACCAGTGACCAGCGACCAGTGACCAGTGACCAGTGACCAGTGATGAGTGACCTGTGACCAGTGACCAGTGACCAGTGACCAGTGACCAGTGACCAGCGAAAGTGACCAGGGACCAGTGACCAGTGACCAGTGACCAGTGACCAGTGACCAGTGACCAGTGACCAGCGAAATAGACCAGTGACCAGTGACCAGTGACCAGTGACCAGTGACCAGCGACCAGTGACCAGTGACCAGTGACCAGTGACCAGTGACCAGTGACCAGTGACCAGTAACCAGTGACCAGTGACCAGTGACCAGCGAAAGTGACCAGTGACCAGTGACCAGTGACCAGTGACCAGCGAAATAGACCAGTGACCATTGACCAGTGACCAGTGACCAGTGACCAGTGACCAGTGACCAGCGACCAGTGACCAGTGACCAGTGACCAGTGACCAGTGACCAGCGACAAGTGACCAGTGACCAGTGACCAGTGACCAGTGACCAGTGACCAGTAACCAGTGACCAGTGACCAGTGACCAGTGACCAGTGACCAGCGACCAGTGACCAGCGACCAGTGACCAGTGACCAGTGACCAGTGACCAGTGACCAGTGACCAGTGACCAGTGACCAGTGACCAGCGAAAGTGACCAGTGACCAGTGACCAGTGACAAGCGAAGTCGACCAGGGACCAGTGACCAGTGACCAGTGACCAGTGACCATCGAAATTGACCAGTGACCATTGACCAGTGACCAGTGACCAGTGACCAGTGACCAGTGACCAGTGACCAGTGACCAGCGACCAGTGACCAGTGACCAGTGACCAGTGACAAGTGATAAGTGACCAGTGACCAGTGACCAGCGAAAGTGACCAGTGAAAAGTGACCAGCGAAATTGACCAGTGACCATTGACCAGTGACCAGCGAAAGTGACCAGTGACGAGGGACCAGTGACAAGTGACCAGTGAGAAGTGACCAGTGACCACTGACCAGTGACCAGTGACCAGCGACCAGTGACCAGTGACCCGTGACCAGGGACCAGTGACCAGCGAAAGTGACCAGTGACCAGTGACTAGCCAAATTGAGCAGTGTCCAGTGACCAGTGACCAGTGACCAGTGACCAGTGACCAGTGACCAGTGACCAGTGACCAGTGACCAGGGACCAGTGACCAGTGACCAGTGACCAGTGACCAGGGACCAGTGACCAGTGACCAGTGACCAGTGACCAGTGACCAGTGACCAGTGACCAGCGAAATTGACCAGTGACCAGTGACCAGTGACCAGTGACCAGTGACCAGTGACCAGTGACCAGTGACCAGTGACCAGTGAACAGTGACCAGTGACCAGTGACCAGCGACCAGTGACCAGTGACCAGTGACCAGTGACGAGTGACCTGTGACCAGTGACCAGTGACCAGTGACCAGTGACCAGCGAAATTGACCATTGACCAGTGACCAGTGACCAGTGACCAGTGACCAGTGACCAGTGACCAGCGACCAGTGACCAGTGACCAGTGACCAGTGACCAGTGACCAGTGACAAGTGACCAGTGACCTGTGACCAGCGAAAGTGACCAGTGACCAGTGACCATTGACCAGCGACCAGTGACCAGTGACCAGTGACGAGTGACCAGTGACCAGTGACCAGTGACCAGTGACCAGCGAAAGTGACAAGTGACCAGTGACCAGTGACCAGTGACCAGCGAAAGTGACCAGTGACCTGTGAACAGTGACCAGCGAAATTGACCAGTTTCCAGTGACAAGTGATAAGTGACCAGTGACCAGTGACCAGCGAAAGTGACCAGTGAAAAGTGACCAGCAAAATTGACCAGTGACCAGGGACCAGTGACCAGCGAAAGTGACCAGTGACGAGGGACCAGTGACAAGTGACCAGTGAGAAGTGACCAGTGACCACTGACCAGTGACCAGTGACCAGCGACCAGTGACCAGTGACCCGTGACCAGGGACCAGTGACCAGCGAAAGTGACCAGTGACCAGTGACTAGCCAAATTGAGCAGTGACCAGTGACCAGTGACCAGTGACCAGTGACCAGTGACCAGTGACCAGTGACCAGGGACCAGTGACCAGTGACCAGTGACCAGTGACCAGTGACCAGTGACCAGTGACCAGCGAAAGTGACCAGTGACCAGTGACCAGTGACCAGTGACCAGTGACCAGCGAAATTGACCATTGACCAGTGACCAGTGACCAGTGACCAGTGACCAGTGACCAGTGACCAGTGACCAGTGACCAGCGACCAGTGACCAGTGACCAGTGACCAGTGACCAGGGACCAGTGACCAGTGACCAGTGACCAGTGACCAGGGACCAGTGACCAGTGACCAGTGACCAGTGACCAGTGACCAGTGACCAGTGACCAGCGAAATTGACCAGTGACCAGTGACCAGTGACCAGTGACCGGTGACCAGTGACCAGTGACCAGTGACCAGTGACCAGCGACCAGTGACCAGTGACCAGTGACCAGTGACCAGTGACCAGTGACCAGCGACCAGTGACCAGTGACCAGTGACCAGTGACGAGTGACCTGTGACCAGTGACCAGTGACCAGTGACCAGTGACCAGTGACCAGTGACCAGTGACCAGTGACCAGCGAAAGTGACCAGGGACCAGTGACCAGTGACCAGTGACCAGTGACCAGTGACCAGCGAAATAGACCAGTGACCATTGACCAGTGACCAGTGACCAGTGACCAGTGACCAGTGACCAGTGACCAGTGACCAGCGACCAGTGACCAGTGACCAGTGACCAGTGACCAGTGACCAGCGAAAGTGACCAGTGACCAGTGACCAGTGACCAGTGACCAGTGACCAGCGAAATAGACCAGTGACCATTGACCAGTGACCAGTGACCAGTGACCAGTGACCAGTGACCAGTGACCATTGACCAGTGACCAGTGACCAGTGACCAGTGACCAGTGACCAGCGACCAGTGACCAGTGACCAGTGACCAGTGACCAGTGACCAGTGACCAGTGACCAGTAACCAGTGACCAGTGACCAGTGACCAGCGAAAGTGACCAGTGACCAGTGACCAGTGACCAGTGACCAGCGAAATAGACCAGTGACCATTGACCAGTGACCAGTGACCAGTGACCAGTGACCAGTGACCAGCGACCAGTGACCAGTGACCAGTGACCAGTGACCAGTGACCAGCGACCAGTGACCAGTGACCAGTGACCAGTGACCAGTGACCAGTGACCAGTGACCAGTAACCAGTGACCAGTGACCAGTGACCAGTGACCAGTGACCAGCGACCAGTGACCAGTGACCAGTGACCAGTGACCAGGGACCAGTGACCAGCGAAAGTGACCAGTGACCAGTGACCAGTGACAAGCGAAGTCGACCAGTGACCAGTGACCAGTGACCAGTGACCAGTGACCAGTGACCAGTGACCAGTGACCAGTGACCAGTGACCAGTGACCAGCGAAATTGACCAGTGACCATTGACCAGTGACCAGTGACCAGTGACCAGCGACCAGTGACCAGTGACCAGTGACCAGTGACCAGTGACCAGTGACCAGTGACCAGTGACCAGTGACCAGTGACCAGTAACCAGTGACCAGTGACCAGCGACCAGTGACCAGTGACCAGTGACCAGTGACCACTGACCACTGACCAGTGACCAGTGACCAGTGACCAGTGACCAGTAACCAGTGACCAGTGACCAGTGACCAGTGACCAGTAACCAGTGACCAGTGACCAGTGACCAGCGAAATCGACCAGGGACCAGTGACCAGTGACCAGTGACCAGTGACCAGTGACCAGTGACCAGCGAAATTGACCAGTGACCATTGACCAGTGACCAGTGACCAGTGACCAGTGACCAGTGACCAGCGACCAGTGACCAGTGACCAGTGACGAGTGACCAGTGACCAGTGACCAGTGACCAGTGACCAGTGACCAGTGACCAGTGACCAGTGACCAGCGAAAGTGACCAGGGACCAGTGACCAGTGACCAGTGACCAGTGACCAGTGACCAGTGACCAGTGACCATCGAAATTGACCAGTGACCATTGACCAGTGACCAGTGACCAGTGACCAGTGACCAGTGACCAGTGACCAGTGACCAGCGACCAGTGACCAGTGACCAGTGACCAGTGACAAGTGATAAGTGACCAGTGACCAGTGACCAGCGAAAGTGACCAGTGAAAAGTGACCAGCGAAATTGACCAGTGACCATTGACCAGTGACCAGCGAAAGTGACCAGTGACGAGGGACCAGTGACAAGTGACCAGTGAGAAGTGACCAGTGACCACTGACCAGTGACCAGTGACCAGCGACCAGTGACCAGTGACCCGTGACCAGGGACCAGTGACCAGCGAAAGTGACCAGTGACCAGTGACTAGCCAAATTGAGCAGTGTCCAGTGACCAGTGACCAGTGACTAGCCAAATTGAGCAGTGTCCAGTGACCAGTGACCAGTGACCAGTGACCAGTGACCAGTGACCAGTGACCAGTGACCAGGGACCAGTGACCAGTGACCAGTGACCAGTGACCAGGGACCAGTGACCAGTGATCAGTGACCAGTGACCAGTGACCAGTGACCAGTGACCAGCGAAATTGACCAGTGACCAGTGACCAGTGACCAGTGAGCAGTGACCAGTGACCAGTGACCAGTGACCAGTGACCAGTGACCAGTGACCAGTGACCAGCGACCAGTGACCAGTGACCAGTGACCAGAGACGAGTGACCTGTGACCAGTGACCAGTGACCAGTGACCAGTGACCAGTGACCAGCGAAAGTGACCAGGGACCAGTGACCAGTGACCAGTGACCAGTGACCAGTGACCAGTGACCAGTGACCAGTGACCAGCGAAATAGACCAGTGACCAGTGACCAGTGACCAGTGACCAGTGACCAGCGACCAGTGACCAGTGACCAGTGACCAGTGACCAGTGACCAGTGACCAGTGACCAGTAACCAGTGACCAGTGACCAGTGACCAGCGAAAGTGACCAGTGACCAGTGACCAGTGACCAGTGACCAGCGAAATAGACCAGTGACCATTGACCAGTGACCAGTGACCAGTGACCAGTGACCAGTGACCAGTGACCAGTGACCAGTGACCAGTGACCAGTGACCAGTGACCAGTAACCAGTGACCAGTGACCAGTGACCAGTGACCAGTGACCAGCGACCAGTGACCAGTGACCAGTGACCAGTGACCAGTGACCAGTGACCAGTGACCAGTGACCAGTGACCAGCGAAAGTGACCAGTGACCAGTGACCAGTGACAAGCGAAGTCGACCAGGGACCAGTGACCAGTGACCAGTGACCAGTGACCATCGAAATTGACCAGTGACCATTGACCAGTGACCAGTGACCAGTGACCAGTGACCAGTGACCAGTGACCAGTGACCAGCGACCAGTGACCAGTGACCAGTGACCAGTGACAAGTGATAAGTGACCAGTGACCAGTGACCAGCGAAAGTGACCAGTGAAAAGTGACCAGCGAAATTGACCAGTGACCATTGACCAGTGACCAGCGAAAGTGACCAGTGACGAGGGACCAGTGACAAGTGACCAGTGAGAAGTGACCAGTGACCACTGACCAGTGACCAGTGACCAGCGACCAGTGACCAGTGACCCGTGACCAGGGACCAGTGACCAGCGAAAGTGACCAGTGACCAGTGACTAGCCAAATTGAGCAGTGTCCAGTGACCAGTGACCAGTGACCAGTGACCAGTGACCAGTGACAAGCGAAGTCGACCAGGGACCAGTGACCAGTGACCAGTGACCAGTGACCAGTGACCAGTGACCAGTGACCAGCGAAATTGACCAGTGACCATTGACCAGTGACCAGTGACCAGTGACCAGCGACCAGTGACCAGTGACCAGTGACCAGTGACCAGTGACCAGTGACCAGTGACCAGTGACCAGCGAAATCGACCAGGGACCAGTGACCAGTGACCAGTGACCAGTGACCAGTGACCAGTGACCAGTGACCAGCGAAATTGACCAGTGACCATTGACCAGTGACCAGTGACCAGTGACCAGTGACCAGTGACCAGTGACCAGCGACCAGTGACCAGTGACCAGTGACCAGTGACCAGTGACGAGTGACCATTGACCAGTGACCAGTGACCAGTGACCAGTGACCAGCGACCAGTGACCAGTGACCAGTGACCAGTGACCAGTGACCATTGACCAGTGACCAGTGACCAGTGACCAGTGACCAGTGACCAGTGACCAGTGACCAGTAACCAGTGACCAGTGACCAGTGACCAGCGAAAGTGACCAGTGACAAGTGACCAGTGACCAGTGACCAGTGACCAGTGACCAGCGAAAGTGACCAGTGACCAGTGACCAGTGACAAGCGAAGTCGACCAGGGACCAGTGACCAGTGACCAGTGACCAGTGACCAGTGACCAGTGACCAGCGAAATTGACCAGTGACCATTGACCAGTGACCAGTGACCAGTGACCAGCGACCAGTGACCAGTGACCAGTGACCAGTGACCAGTGACCAGTGACCAGTGACCAGTGACCAGTGACCAGTAACCAGTGACCAGTGACCAGTGACCAGTGACCAGTGACCAGTAACCAGTGACCAGTGACCAGTGACCAGCGAAATCGACCAGGGACCAGTGACCAGTGACCAGTGACCAGTGACCAGCGACCAGTGACCAGTGACCAGTGACCAGTGACCAGTGACCAGCGACCAGTGACCAGTGACCAGTGACCAGTGACCAGTGACCAGCGACCAGTGACCAGTGACCAGTGACCAGTAACCAGTGACCAGTGACCAGTGACCAGCGAAAGTGACCAGTGACCAGTGACCAGTGACCAGTGACCAGTGACCAGCGAAATAGACCAGTGACCATTGACCAGTGACCAGTGACCAGTGACCAGTGACCAGTGACCAGCGACCAGTGACCAGTGACCAGTGACCAGTGACCAGTGACCATTGACCAGTGACCAGTGACCAGTGACCAGTGACCAGTGACCAGTGACCAGTGACCAGTGACCAGCGAAAGTGACCAGTGACAAGTGACCAGTGACCAGTGACCAGTGACCAGTGACCAGCGAAAGTGACCAGTGACCAGTGACCAGTGACAAGCGAAGTCGACCAGGGACCAGTGACCAGTGACCAGCGAAATTGACCAGTGACCATTGACCAGTGACCAGTGACCAGTGACCAGCGACCAGTGACCAGTGACCAGTGACCAGTGACCAGTGACCAGTGACCAGTGACCAGTGACCAGTGACCAGTGACCAGTAACCAGTGACCAGTGACCAGTGACCAGTGACCAGTGACCAGTAACCAGTGACCAGTGACCAGTGACCAGCGAAATCGACCAGGGACCAGTGACCAGTGACCAGTGACCAGTGACCAGTGACCAGTGACCAGTGACCAGCGAAATTGACCAGTGACCATTGACCAGTGACCAGTGACCAGTGACCAGTGACCAGTGACCAGTGACCAGCGACCAGTGACCAGTGACCAGTGACCAGTGACCAGTGACGAGTGACCTGTGACCAGTGACCAGTGACCAGTGACCAGTGACCAGTGACCAGTGACCAGTGACCAGTGACGAGTGACCAGTGACCAGTGACCAGTGACCAGTGACCAGTGACCAGTGACCAGTGACCAGCGAAAGTGACCAGGGACCAGTGACCAGTGACCAGTGACCAGTGACCAGTGACCAGTGACCAGTGACCAGTGACCAGTGACCAGCGACCAGTGAACAGTGACCAGTGACCAGTGACCAGTGACCAGTGACCAGTGACCAGTGACCAGTGACCAGTGACCAGTGACCAGCGAAAGTGACCAGTGACCAGTGACCAGTGACAAGCGATGTCGACCAGGGACCAGTGACCAGTGACCAGTGACCAGTGACCAGTGACCAGTGACCAGTGACCAGTGACCAGTGACCAGCGAAATTGACCAGTGACCAGTGACCAGTAACCAGTGACCAGTGACCAGTGACCAGCGAAAGTGACCAGTGACAAGTGACCAGTGACCAGTGACCAGTGACCAGTGACCAGCGAAAGTGACCAGTGACCAGTGACCAGTGACAAGCGAAGTCGACCAGGGACCAGTGACCAGTGACCAGTGACCAGTGACCAGTGACCAGTGACCAGCGAAATTGACCAGTGACCATTGACCAGTGACCAGTGACCAGTGACCAGCGACCAGTGACCAGTGACCAGTGACCAGTGACCAGTGACCAGTGACCAGTGACCAGTGACCAGTGACCAGTAACCAGTGACCAGTGACCAGTGACCAGTGACCAGTGACCAGTAACCAGTGACCAGTGACCAGTGACCAGCGAAATCGACCAGGGACCAGTGACCAGTGACCAGTGACCAGTGACCAGCGACCAGTGACCAGTGACCAGTGACCAGTGACCAGTGACCAGCGACCAGTGACCAGTGACCAGTGACCAGTGACCAGTGACCAGCGACCAGTGACCAGTGACCAGTGACCAGTAACCAGTGACCAGTGACCAGTGACCAGCGAAAGTGACCAGTGACCAGTGACCAGTGACCAGTGACCAGTGACCAGCGAAATAGACCAGTGACCATTGACCAGTGACCAGTGACCAGTGACCAGTGACCAGCGACCAGTGACCAGTGACCAGTGACCAGTGACCAGTGACCATTGACCAGTGACCAGTGACCAGTGACCAGTGACCAGTGACCAGTGACCAGTGACCAGTGACCAGCGAAAGTGACCAGTGACAAGTGACCAGTGACCAGTGACCAGTGACCAGTGACCAGCGAAAGTGACCAGTGACCAGTGACCAGTGACAAGCGAAGTCGACCAGGGACCAGTGACCAGTGACCAGCGAAATTGACCAGTGACCATTGACCAGTGACCAGTGACCAGTGACCAGCGACCAGTGACCAGTGACCAGTGACCAGTGACCAGTGACCAGTGACCAGTGACCAGTGACCAGTGACCAGTGACCAGTAACCAGTGACCAGTGACCAGTGACCAGTGACCAGTGACCAGTAACCAGTGACCAGTGACCAGTGACCAGCGAAATCGACCAGGGACCAGTGACCAGTGACCAGTGACCAGTGACCAGTGACCAGTGACCAGTGACCAGCGAAATTGACCAGTGACCATTGACCAGTGACCAGTGACCAGTGACCAGTGACCAGTGACCAGTGACCAGCGACCAGTGACCAGTGACCAGTGACCAGTGACCAGTGACGAGTGACCTGTGACCAGTGACCAGTGACCAGTGACCAGTGACCAGTGACCAGTGACCAGTGACCAGTGACGAGTGACCAGTGACCAGTGACCAGTGACCAGTGACCAGTGACCAGTGACCAGTGACCAGCGAAAGTGACCAGGGACCAGTGACCAGTGACCAGTGACCAGTGACCAGTGACCAGTGACCAGTGACCAGTGACCAGTGACCAGCGACCAGTGAACAGTGACCAGTGACCAGTGACCAGTGACCAGTGACCAGTGACCAGTGACCAGTGACCAGTGACCAGTGACCAGCGAAAGTGACCAGTGACCAGTGACCAGTGACAAGCGATGTCGACCAGGGACCAGTGACCAGTGACCAGTGACCAGTGACCAGTGACCAGTGACCAGTGACCAGTGACCAGTGACCAGCGAAATTGACCAGTGACCATTGACCAGTGACCAGTGACCAGTGACCAGCGACCAGTGACCAGTGACCAGTGACCAGTGACCAGTGACCAGTGACCAGTGACCAGTGACCAGTGACCAGTGACCAGTAACCAGTGACCAGTGACCAGCGACCAGTGACCAGTGACCAGTGACCAGTGACCAGTGACCAGTGACCAGTGACCAGTGACCAGTGACCAGTAACCAGTGACCAGTGACCAGTGACCAGTGACCAGTGACCAGTAACCAGTGACCAGTGACCAGTGACCAGCGAAATCGACCAGGGACCAGTGACCAGTGACCAGTGACCAGTGACCAGTGACCAGTGACCAGTGACCAGCGACCAGGGACCAGTGACCAGTGACCAGTGACCAGTGACCAGTGACCAGTGACCAGTGACCATCGAAATTGACCAGTGACCATTGACCAGTGACCAGTGACCAGTGACCAGTGACCAGTGACCAGTGACCAGTGACCAGCGACCAGTGACCAGTGACCAGTGACCAGTGACAAGTGATAAGTGACCAGTGACCAGTGACCAGCGAAAGTGACCAGTGAAAAGTGACCAGCGAAATTGACCAGTGACCATTGACCAGTGACCAGCGAAAGTGACCAGTGACGAGGGACCAGTGACAAGTGACCAGTGAGAAGTGACCAGTGACCACTGACCAGTGACCAGTGACCAGCGACCAGTGACCAGTGACCCGTGACCAGGGACCAGTGACCAGCGAAAGTGACCAGTGACCAGTGACTAGCCAAATTGAGCAGTGTCCAGTGACCAGTGACCAGTGACTAGCCAAATTGAGCAGTGTCCAGTGACCAGTGACCAGTGACCAGTGACCAGTGACCAGTGACCAGTGACCAGTGACCAGGGACCAGTGACCAGTGACCAGTGACCAGTGACCAGGGACCAGTGACCAGTGACCAGTGACCAGTGACCAGTGACCAGTGACCAGTGACCAGCGAAATTGACCAGTGACCAGTGACCAGTGACCAGTGAGCAGTGACCAGTGACCAGTGACCAGTGACCAGTGACCAGTGACCAGTGACCAGTGACCAGCGACCAGTGACCAGTGACCAGTGACCAGTGACGAGTGACCTGTGACCAGTGACCAGTGACCAGTGACCAGTGACCAGTGACCAGCGAAAGTGACCAGGGACCAGTGACCAGTGACCAGTGACCAGTGACCAGTGACCAGTGACCAGTGACCAGCGAAATAGACCAGTGACCAGTGACCAGTGACCAGTGACCAGTGACCAGCGACCAGTGACCAGTGACCAGTGACCAGTGACCAGTGACCAGTGACCAGTGACCAGTAACCAGTGACCAGTGACCAGTGACCAGCGAAAGTGACCAGTGACCAGTGACCAGTGACCAGTGACCAGCGAAATAGACCAGTGACCATTGACCAGTGACCAGTGACCAGTGACCAGTGACCAGTGACCAGTGACCAGTGACCAGTGACCAGTGACCAGTGACCAGTGACCAGTAACCAGTGACCAGTGACCAGTGACCAGTGACCAGTGACCAGCGACCAGTGACCAGTGACCAGTGACCAGTGACCAGTGACCAGTGACCAGTGACCAGTGACCAGTGACCAGCGAAAGTGACCAGTGACCAGTGACCAGTGACAAGCGAAGTCGACCAGGGACCAGTGACCAGTGACCAGTGACCAGTGACCATCGAAATTGACCAGTGACCATTGACCAGTGACCAGTGACCAGTGACCAGTGACCAGTGACCAGTGACCAGTGACCAGCGACCAGTGACCAGTGACCAGTGACCAGTGACAAGTGATAAGTGACCAGTGACCAGTGACCAGCGAAAGTGACCAGTGAAAAGTGACCAGCGAAATTGACCAGTGACCATTGACCAGTGACCAGCGAAAGTGACCAGTGACGAGGGACCAGTGACAAGTGACCAGTGAGAAGTGACCAGTGACCACTGACCAGTGACCAGTGACCAGCGACCAGTGACCAGTGACCCGTGACCAGGGACCAGTGACCAGCGAAAGTGACCAGTGACCAGTGACTAGCCAAATTGAGCAGTGTCCAGTGACCAGTGACCAGTGACCAGTGACCAGTGACCAGTGACCAGTGACCAGTGACCAGTGACCAGTGACAAGCGAAGTCGACCAGGGACCAGTGACCAGTGACCAGTGACCAGTGACCAGTGACCAGTGACCAGTGACCAGCGAAATTGACCAGTGACCATTGACCAGTGACCAGTGACCAGTGACCAGCGACCAGTGACCAGTGACCAGTGACCAGTGACCAGTGACCAGTGACCAGTGACCAGTGACCAGCGAAATCGACCAGGGACCAGTGACCAGTGACCAGTGACCAGTGACCAGTGACCAGTGACCAGTGACCAGCGAAATTGACCAGTGACCATTGACCAGTGACCAGTGACCAGTGACCAGTGACCAGTGACCAGTGACCAGCGACCAGTGACCAGTGACCAGTGACCAGTGACCAGTGACGAGTGACCATTGACCAGTGACCAGTGACCAGTGACCAGTGACCAGCGACCAGTGACCAGTGACCAGTGACCAGTGACCAGTGACCATTGACCAGTGACCAGTGACCAGTGACCAGTGACCAGTGACCAGTGACCAGTGACCAGTGACCAGTAACCAGTGACCAGTGACCAGTGACCAGCGAAAGTGACCAGTGACAAGTGACCAGTGACCAGTGACCAGTGACCAGTGACCAGCGAAAGTGACCAGTGACCAGTGACCAGTGACAAGCGAAGTCGACCAGGGACCAGTGACCAGTGACCAGTGACCAGTGACCAGTGACCAGTGACCAGCGAAATTGACCAGTGACCATTGACCAGTGACCAGTGACCAGTGACCAGCGACCAGTGACCAGTGACCAGTGACCAGTGACCAGTGACCAGTGACCAGTGACCAGTGACCAGTGACCAGTAACCAGTGACCAGTGACCAGTGACCAGTGACCAGTGACCAGTAACCAGTGACCAGTGACCAGTGACCAGCGAAATCGACCAGGGACCAGTGACCAGTGACCAGTGACCAGTGACCAGCGACCAGTGACCAGTGACCAGTGACCAGTGACCAGTGACCAGCGACCAGTGACCAGTGACCAGTGACCAGTGACCAGTGACCAGCGACCAGTGACCAGTGACCAGTGACCAGTGACCAGTAACCAGTGACCAGTGACCAGTGACCAGCGAAAGTGACCAGTGACCAGTGACCAGTGACCAGTGACCAGTGACCAGCGAAATAGACCAGTGACCATTGACCAGTGACCAGTGACCAGTGACCAGTGACCAGTGACCAGCGACCAGTGACCAGTGACCAGTGACCAGTGACCAGTGACCATTGACCAGTGACCAGTGACCAGTGACCAGTGACCAGTGACCAGTGACCAGTGACCAGTGACCAGCGAAAGTGACCAGTGACAAGTGACCAGTGACCAGTGACCAGTGACCAGTGACCAGCGAAAGTGACCAGTGACCAGTGACCAGTGACAAGCGAAGTCGACCAGGGACCAGTGACCAGTGACCAGCGAAATTGACCAGTGACCATTGACCAGTGACCAGTGACCAGTGACCAGCGACCAGTGACCAGTGACCAGTGACCAGTGACCAGTGACCAGTGACCAGTGACCAGTGACCAGTAACCAGTGACCAGTGACCAGTGACCAGTGACCAGTGACCAGTAACCAGTGACCAGTGACCAGTGACCAGCGAAATCGACCAGGGACCAGTGACCAGTGACCAGTGACCAGTGACCAGTGACCAGTGACCAGTGACCAGCGAAATTGACCAGTGACCATTGACCAGTGACCAGTGACCAGTGACCAGTGACCAGTGACCAGTGACCAGCGACCAGTGACCAGTGACCAGTGACCAGTGACCAGTGACGAGTGACCTGTGACCAGTGACCAGTGACCAGTGACCAGTGACCAGTGACCAGTGACCAGTGACCAGTGACGAGTGACCAGTGACCAGTGACCAGTGACCAGTGACCAGTGACCAGTGACCAGTGACCAGCGAAAGTGACCAGGGACCAGTGACCAGTGACCAGTGACCAGTGACCAGTGACCAGTGACCAGTGACCAGTGACCAGTGACCAGCGACCAGTGAACAGTGACCAGTGACCAGTGACCAGTGACCAGTGACCAGTGACCAGTGACCAGTGACCAGCGAAAGTGACCAGTGACCAGTGACCAGTGACAAGCGATGTCGACCAGGGACCAGTGACCAGTGACCAGTGACCAGTGACCAGTGACCAGTGACCAGTGACCAGTGACCAGTGACCAGCGAAATTGACCAGTGACCATTGACCAGTGACCAGTGACCAGTGACCAGCGACCAGTGACCAGTGACCAGTGACCAGTGACCAGTGACCAGTGACCAGTGACCAGTGACCAGTGACCAGTGACCAGTAACCAGTGACCAGTGACCAGCGACCAGTGACCAGTGACCAGTGACCAGTGACCAGTGACCAGTGACCAGTGACCAGTGACCAGTGACCAGTAACCAGTGACCAGTGACCAGTGACCAGTGACCAGTGACCAGTAACCAGTGACCAGTGACCAGTGACCAGCGAAATCGACCAGGGACCAGTGACCAGTGACCAGTGACCAGTGACCAGTGACCAGTGACCAGTGACCAGCGACCAGTGACCAGTGACCAGTGACCAGTGACCAGTGACGAGTGACCTGTGACCAGTGACCAGTGACCAGTGACCAGTGACCAGTGACCAGTGACCAGTGACCAGTGACGAGTGACCAGTGACCAGTGACCAGTGACCAGTGACCAGTGACCAGCGAAAGTGACCAGGGACCAGTGACCAGTGACCAGTGACCAGTGACCAGTGACCAGTGACCAGTGACCAGTGACCATCGAAATTGACCAGTGACCATTGACCAGTGACCAGTGACCAGTGACCAGTGACCAGTGACCAGTGACCAGTGACCAGCGACCAGTGACCAGTGACCAGTGACCAGTGACAAGTGATAAGTGACCAGTGACCAGTGACCAGCGAAAGTGACCAGTGAAAAGTGACCAGCGAAATTGACCAGTGACCATTGACCAGTGACCAGCGAAAGTGACCAGTGACCAGTGACCAGTGACCAGTGACCAGTGACCAGTGACCAGTGACCAGTGACCAGTGACCAGCGAAAGTGACCAGTGACCAGTGACCAGTGACAAGCGAAGTCGACCAGGGACCAGTGACCAGTGACCAGTGACCAGTGACCAGTGACCAGTGACCAGTGACCAGTGACCAGCGAAATTGACCAGTGACCATTGACCAGTGACCAGTGACCAGTGACCAGCGACCAGTGACCAGTGACCAGTGACCAGTGACCAGTGACCAGTGACCAGTGACCAGTGACCAGTGACCAGTGACCAGTAACCAGTGACCAGTGACCAGTGACCAGTGACCAGTGACCAGTAACCAGTGACCAGTGACCAGTGACCAGCGAAATCGACCAGGGACCAGTGACCAGTGACCAGTGACCAGTGACCAGCGAAATTGACCAGTGACCATTGACCAGTGACCAGTGACCAGTGACCAGTGACCAGTGACCAGCGACCAGTGACCAGTGACCAGTGACCAGTGACCAGTGACGAGTGACCTGTGACCAGTGACCAGTGACCAGTGACCAGTGACCAGTGACCAGTGACCAGCGAAAGTGACCAGGGACCAGTGACCAGTGACCAGTGACCAGTGACCAGTGACCAGTGACCAGTGACCAGTGACCATCGAAATTGACCAGTGACCATTGACCAGTGACCAGTGACCAGTGACCAGTGACCAGTGACCAGTGACCAGTGACCAGCGACCAGTGACCAGTGACCAGTGACCAGTGACCAGTGACGAGTGACCTGTGACAAGTGACCAGTGACCAGCGACCAGTGACCAGGGACCAGTGACCAGTGACCAGTGACTAGCGACCAGTGACCAGTGACCAGTGACCAGGGACCAGTGACCAGCGAAAGTGACCAGTGACCAGTGACCATTGACCAGCGACCAGTGACCAGTGACCAGTGACGAGTGACCAGTGACCAGTGACCAGTGACCAGTGACCAGCGAAAGTGACAAGTGACCAGTGACCAGTGACCAGTGACCAGTGACCAGTGACCAGTGACCAGTGACCAGCGAAAGTGACCAGTGACCAGTGAACAGTGACCAGCGAAATTCACCAGTTTCCAGTGACCAGTGATAAGTGACCAGTGACCAGTGACCAGCGAAAGTGACCAGTGAACAGTGACCAGCGAAATTGACCAGTGACCATTGACCAGTGACCAGCGAAAGTGACCAGTGACGAGTGACCAGTGACAAGTGACCAGTGAGAAGTGACCAGTGACCACTGACCAGTGACCAGTGACCAGTGACCAGTGACCAGCGAAAGTGACCAGTGACAAGTGACCAGTGACAAGTGACCAGTGACCAGTGACCAGTGACCAGTGACCAGCGAAAGTGACCAGTGACCATTGACCAGTGACCAGTGACCAGTGACCAGTGACCAGTGACCAGCGACCAGTGACCAGTGACCAGTGACCAGTGACCAGTAACCAGTGACCAGTGACCAGTGACCAGTGACCAGCGAAATCGACCAGGGACCAGTGACCAGTGACCAGTGACCAGTGACCAGCGAAATTGACCAGTGACCATTGACCAGTGACCAGTGACCAGTGACCAGTGACCAGTGACCAGCGACCACTGACCAGTGACCAGTGACCAGTGACCAGTGACGAGTGACCTGTGACCAGTGACCAGTGACCAGTGACCAGTGACCAGTGACCAGTGACCAGTGACCAGTGACGAGTGACCTGTGACCAGTGACCAGTGACCAGTGACCAGTGACCAGTGACCAGTGACGAGTGACCTGTGACCAGTGACCAGTGACCAGTGACCAGTGACCAGTGACCAGTGACCAGTGACCAGTGACCAGTGACCAGTGACCAGCGAAAGTGACCAGGGACCAGTGACCAGTGACCAGTGACCAGTGACCAGCGAAATAGACCAGTGACCATTGACCAGTGACCAGTGACCAGTGACCAGCGACCAGTGACCAGTGACCAGTGACCAGTGACCAGTGACCAGCGACCAGTGACCAGTGACCAGTAACCAGTGACCAGTGACCAGTGACCAGCGAAATCGACCAGGGACCAGTGACCAGTGACCAGTGACCAGTGACCAGTGACCAGCGACCAGTGACCAGTGACCAGTGACCAGTGACCAGTGACGAGTGACCTGTGACAAGTGACCAGTGACCAGCGACCAGTGACCAGGGACCAGTGACCAGTGACCAGTGACCAGTGACCAGCGAAATCGACCAGGGACCAGTGACCAGTGACCAGTGACCAGTGACCAGTGACCAGTGACCAGTGACCATCGAAATTGACCAGTGACCATTGACCATTGACCAGTGACCAGTGACCAGTGACCAGTGACCAGTGACCAGTGACCAGCGACCAGTGACCAGTGACCAGTGACCAGTGACCAGTGACGAGTGACCTGTGACAAGTGACCAGTGACCAGCGACCAGTGACCAGGGACCAGTGACCAGTGACCAGTGACCAGCGACCAGTGACCAGTGACCAGTGACCAGTGACCAGCGACCAGTGACCAGTGACCAGTGACCAGTGACCAGTGACCAGCGACCAGTGACCAGTGACCAGTGACCAGTGACCAGTAACCAGTGACCAGTGACCAGTGACCAGCGAAATCGACCAGGGACCAGTGACCAGTGACCAGTGACCAGTGACCAGTGACCAGCGACCAGTGACCAGTGACCAGTGACCAGTGACCAGTGACGAGTGACCTGTGACAAGTGACCAGTGACCAGCGACCAGTGACCAGGGACCAGTGACCAGTGACCAGTGACCAGTGACCAGCGAAATCGACCAGGGACCAGTGACCAGTGACCAGTGACCAGTGACCAGTGACCAGTGACCAGTGACCATCGAAATTGACCAGTGACCATTGACCATTGACCAGTGACCAGTGACCAGTGACCAGTGACCAGTGACCAGTGACCAGCGACCAGTGACCAGTGACCAGTGACCAGTGACCAGTGACGAGTGACCTGTGACAAGTGACCAGTGACCAGCGACCAGTGACCAGGGACCAGTGACCAGTGACCAGTGACCAGCGACCAGTGACCAGTGACCAGTGACCAGGGACCAGTGACCAGCGAAAGTGACCAGTGACCAGTGACCATTGACCAGTGACCAGTGACCAGTGACCAGTGACCAGCGACCAGTGACCAGCGAAATTGACCAGTGACCATTGACCAGTGACAAGTGACCAGTGACCAGCGAAAGTGACCAGGGACCAGTGACCAGTGACCAGTGACGAGTGACCAGTGACCAGTGACCAGCGAAAGTGACAAGTGACCAGTGACCAGTGACCAGTGACCAGTGACCAGTGACCAGCGAAAGTGACCAGTGACCTGTGACCAGCGAAAGTGACCAGTGACGAGTGACCAGTGACAAGTGACCAGTGAGAAGTGACCAGTGACCACTGACCAGTGACCAGTGACCAGCGACCAGTGGCCAGTGACCAGGGAAAGTGACCAGTGACCAGTGACTAGCCAAATTGAGCAGTGACCAGTGACCAGTGACCAGCGAAAGTGACAAGTGACCAGTGACCAGTGACCAGTGACCAGCGAAAGTGACCAGTGACCTGTGAACAGTGACCAGCGAAATTGACCAGTTTCCAGTGACAAGTGATAAGTGACCAGTGACCAGTGACCAGCGAAAGTGACCAGTGAAAAGTGACCAGCGAAATTGACCAGTGACCATTGACCAGTGACCAGCGAAATTGACCAGTTTCCAGTGACAAGTGATAAGTGACCAGTGACCAGTGACCAGCGAAAGTGACCAGTGAACAGTGACCAGCGAAATTGACCAGTGACCATTGACCAGTGACCAGCGAAAGTGACCAGTGACGAGTGACCAGTGACAAGTGACCAGTGAGAAGTGACCAGTGACCACTGACCAGTGACCAGTGACCAGTGACCAGCGACCAGTGACCAGTGACCCGTGACCAGGGACCAGTGACCAGCGAAAGTGACCAGTGACCAGTGACTAGCCAAATTGAGCAGTGACCAGTGACCAGTGACCAGTGACCAGTGACCAGTGACCAGGGACCAGTGACCAGTGACCAGTGACCAGTGACCAGTGACCAGTGACCAGTGACCAGTGACCAGTGACCAGCGAAAGTGACCAGGGACCAGTGACCAGTGACCAGTGACCAGTGACCAGTGACCAGCGAAATTGACCAGTGACCATTGACCAGTGACCAGTGACCAGTGACCAGTGACCAGTGACCAGTGACCAGTGACCAGTGACCAGCGACCAGTGACCAGTGACCAGTGACCAGTGACCAGTGACCAGTGACCAGTGACCAGTGACCAGTAACCAGTGACCAGTGACCAGTGACAAGCGAAATCGACCAGGGACCAGTGACCAGTGACCAGTGACCAGTGACCAGTGACCAGCGACCAGTGACCAGTGACCAGTGACCAGTGACCAGTGACGCGTGACCTGTGACAAGTGACCAGTGACCAGCGACCAGTGACCAGGGACCAGTGACCAGTGACCAGTGACCAGCGAAATCGACCAGGGACCAGTGACCAGTGACCAGTGACCAGTGACCAGTGACCAGTGACCAGTGACCAGTGACCATCGAAATTGACCAGTGACCATTGACCAGTGACCAGTGACCAGTGACCAGTGACCAGTGACCAGGGACCAGTGACCAGCGAAAGTGACCAGTGACCAGTGACCATTGACCAGTGACCAGTGACCAGTGACCCGTGACCAGCGACCAGTGACCAGCGAAATTGACCAGTGACCATTGACCAGTGACAAGTGACCAGTGACCAGCGAAAGTGACCAGGGATCAGTGACCAGTGACCAGTGACGAGTGACCAGTGACCAGTGACCAGCGAAAGTGACAAGTGACCAGTGACCAGTGACCAGTGACCAGTGACCAGTGACCAGCGAAAGTGACCAGTGACCTGTGACCAGCGAATGTGACCAGTGACGAGTGACCAGTGACAAGTGACCAGTGAGAAGTGACCAGTGACTACTGACCAGTGACCAGTGACCAGCGACCAGTGACCAGTGACCAGGGAAAGTGACCAGTGACCAGTGACTAGACAAATTGAGCAGTGACCAGTGACCAGTGACCAGTGACCAGTGACCAGTGACCAGTGACCTGTGACCAGTGACCAGTGACCAGTGACCAGGGACCAGCGAAATTGACAAGTGACCATTGACCAGTGACCAGTGACCAGTGACCAGTGACCAGTGACCAGTGACCAGTGACCAGCGACCAGTGACCAGTGACCAGTGACCAGTGACCAGTGACCAGTAACCAGTGACCAGTGACCAGTGACCAGCGAAATTGACCAGTGACCATTGACCAGTGACCAGTGAACAGTGACCAGTGACCAGTGACCAGCGACCAGTGACCAGTGACCAGTGACCAGTGACCAGTGACCAGTGACCAGTGACCAGTGACCAGTGACCAGTGACCAGTGACCAGTGACCAGTGACCAGCGAAAGTGACCAGGGACCAGTGACCAGTGACCAGTGACCAGTGACCAGTGACCAGCGAAATAGACCAGTGACCATTGACCAGTGACCAGTGACCAGTGACCAGTGACCAGTGACCAGCGACCAGTGACCAGTGACCAGTGACCAGTGACCAGTGACCAGCGACCAGTGACCAGTGACCAGTGACCAGTGACCAGTGACCAGCGAAAGTGACCAGTGACCAGTGACCAGTGACAAGCGAAGTCGACCAGGGACCAGTGACCAGCGACCAGTGACCAGTGACCAGGGAAAGTGACCAGTGACCAGTGACTAGCCAAATTGAGCAGTGACCAGTGACCAGTGACCAGTGACCAGTGACCAGTGACCAGTGACCTGTGACCAGTGACCAGTGACCAGTGACCAGGGACCAGCGAAATTGACCAGTGACCATTGACCAGTGACCAGTGACCAGTGACCAGTGACCAGTGACCAGTGACCAGTGACCAGCGACCAGTGACCAGTGACCAGTGACCAGTGACCAGTGACCAGTAACCAGTGACCAGTGACCAGTGACCAGCGAAATTGACCAGTGACCATTGACCAGTGACCAGTGAACAGTGACCAGTGACCAGTGACCAGCGACCAGTGACCAGTGACCAGTGACCAGTGACCAGTGACCAGTGACCAGCGAAATTGACCAGTGACCATTGACCAGTGACCAGTGACCAGTGACCAGTGACCAGTGACCAGTGACCTGTGACCAGCGAAAGTGACCAGTGACCAGTGACCATTGACCAGCGACCAGTGACCAGTGACCAGTGACGAGTGACCAGTGACCAGTGACCAGTGACCAGTGACCAGCGAAAGTGACAAGTGACCAGTGACCAGTGACCAGTGACCAGTGACCAGTGACCAGCGAAAGTGACCAGTGACCTGTGAACAGTGACCAGCGAAATTGACCAGTTTCCAGTGACAAGTGATAAGTGACCAGTGACCAGTGACCAGCGAAAGTGACCAGTGAACGGTGACCAGCGAAATTGACCAGTGACCATTGACCAGTGACCAGCGAAAGTGACCAGTGACGAGTGACCAGTGACAAGTGACCAGTGAGAAGTGACCAGTGACTACTGACCAGTGACCAGTGACCAGCGACCAGTGACCAGTGACCCGTGACCAGGGACCAGTGACCAGCGAAAGTGACCAGTGACCAGTGACTAGCCAAATTGAGCAGTGACCAGTGACCAGTGACCAGTGGCCAGTGACCAGGGACCAGTGACCAGTGACCAGGGACCAGTGACCACTGACCAGTGACCAGTGACCAGTGACCAGTGACCAGTGACCAGTAACCAGTGACCAGTGACCAGTGACCAGCGAAATCGACCAGGGACCAGTGACCAGTGACCAGTGACCAGTGACCAGTGACCAGTGACCAGTGACCATCGAAATTGACCAGTGACCATTGACCAGTGACCAGTGACCAGTGACCAGTGACCAGTGACCAGTGACCAGTGACCAGTGACCAGTGACCAGTGACGAGTGACCTGTGACAAGTGACCAGTGACCAGCGACCAGTGACCAGGGACCAGTGACCAGTGACCAGTGACCAGCGACCAGTGACCAGTGACCAGTGACCAGGGACCAGTGACCAGCGAAAGTGACCAGTGACCAGTGACCATTGACCAGTGACCAGTGACCAGTGACCAGTGACCAGCGACCAGTGACCAGCGAAATTGACCAGTGACCATTGACCTGTGACAAGTGACCAGTGACCAGCGAAAGTGACCAGGGACCAGTGACCAGTGACCAGTGACGAGTGACCAGTGACCAGTGACCAGCGAAAGTGACAAGTGACCAGTGACCAGTGACCAGTGACCAGTGACCAGTGACCAGCGAAAGTGACCAGTGACCTGTGACCAGCGAAAGTGACCAGTGACGAGTGACCAGTGACAAGTGACCAGTGAGAAGTGACCAGTGACCACTGACCAGTGACCAGTGACCAGCGACCAGTGACCAGTGACCAGGGAAAGTGACCAGTGACCAGTGACTAGCCAAATTGAGCAGTGACCAGTGACCAGTGACCAGTGACCAGTGACCTGTGACCAGTGACCAGTGACCAGTGACCAGGGACCAGCGAAATTGACCAGTGACCATTGACGAGTGACCAGTGACCAGTGACCAGTGACCAGTGACCAGTGACCAGTGACCAGCGACCAGTGACCAGTGACCAGTGACCAGTGACCAGTGACCAGTAACCAGTGACCAGTGACCAGTGACCAGCGAAATTGACCAGTGACCATTGACCAGTGACCAGTGAACAGTGACCAGTGACCAGTGACCAGCGACCAGTGACCAGTGACCAGTGACCAGTGACCAGTGACCAGTGACCAGCGAAATTGACCAGTGACCATTGACCAGTGACCAGTGACCAGTGACCAGTGACCAGTGACCAGTGACCAGTGACCTGTGACCAGCGAAAGTGACCAGTGACCAGTGACCATTGACCAGCGACCAGTGACCAGTGACCAGTGACGAGTGACCAGTGACCAGTGACCAGTGACCAGTGACCAGCGAAAGTGACAAGTGACCAGTGACCAGTGACCAGTGACCAGTGACCAGTGACCAGCGAAAGTGACCAGTGACCTGTGAACAGTGACCAGCGAAATTGACCAGTTTCCAGTGACAAGTGATAAGTGACCAGTGACCAGTGACCAGCGAAAGTGACCAGTGAACAGTGACCAGCGAAATTGACCAGTGACCATTGACCAGTGACCAGCGAAAGTGACCAGTGACGAGTGACCAGTGACAAGTGACCAGTGAGAAGTGACCAGTGACTACTGACCAGTGACCAGTGACCAGCGACCAGTGACCAGTGACCCGTGACCAGGGACCAGTGACCAGCGAAAGTGACCAGTGACCAGTGACTAGCCAAATTGAGCAGTGACCAGTGACCAGTGACCAGTGACCAGTGACCAGTGACCAGTGGCCAGTGACCAGGGACCAGTGACCAGTGACCAGTGACCAGTGACCAGTGACCAGTGACCAGTGACCAGCGAAAGTGACCAGGGACCAGTGACCAGTGACCAGTGACCAGTGACCAGTGACCAGCGAAATTGACCAGTGACCATTGACTAGTGACCAGCGACCAGTGACCAGTGACCAGTGACCAGCGACCAGTGACCAGTGACCAGTGACCAGTGACCAGTGACCAGTGACCAGTGACCAGTAACCAGTGACCAGTGACCAGTGACCAGTGACCAGCGAAATCGACCAGGGACCAGTGACCAGTGACCAGTGACCAGTGACCAGTGACCAGCGACCAGTGACCAGTGACCAGTGACCAGTGACCAGTGACGAGTGACCTGTGACCAGTGACCAGTGACCAGTGACCAGTGACCAGTGACGAGTGACCTGTGACAAGTGACCAGTGACCAGCGACCAGTGACCAGGGACCAGTGACCAGTGACCAGTGACCAGCGACCAGTGACCAGTGACCAGTGACCAGGGACCAGTGACCAGCGAAAGTGACCAGTGACCAGTGACCATTGACCAGTGACCAGTGACCAGCGACCAGTGACCAGCGAAATTGACCAGTGACCATTGACCAGTGACAAGTGACCAGTGACCAGCGAAAGTGACCAGGGACCAGTGACCAGTGACCAGTGACGAGTGACCAGTGACCAGTGACCAGCGAAAGTGACAAGTGACCAGTGACCAGTGACCAGTGACCAGTGACCAGTGACCAGCGAAAGTGACCAGTGACCTGTGACCAGCGAAAGTGACCAGTGACGAGTGACCAGTGACAAGTGACCAGTGAGAAGTGACCAGTGACCACTGACCAGTGACCAGTGACCAGCGACCAGTGACCAGTGACCAGGGAAAGTGACCAGTGACCAGTGACTAGCCAAATTGAGCAGTGACCAGTGACCAGTGACCAGTGACCAGTGACCAGTGACCAGTGACCTGTGACCAGTGACCAGTGACCAGTGACCAGGGACCAGCGAAATTGACCAGTGACCATTGAGCAGTGACCAGTGACCAGTGACCAGTGACCAGTGACCAGTGACCAGTGACCAGCGACCAGTGACCAGTGACCAGTGACCAGTGACCAGTGACCAGTAACCAGTGACCAGTGACCAGTGACCAGCGAAATTGACCAGTGACCATTGACCAGTGACCAGTGAACAGTGACCAGTGACCAGTGACCAGCGACCAGTGACCAGTGACCAGTGACCAGTGACCAGTGACCAGTGACCAGCGAAATTGACCAGTGACCATTGACCAGTGACCAGTGACCAGTGACCAGTGACCAGTGACCAGTGACCTGTGACCAGCGAAAGTGACCAGTGACCAGTGACCATTGACCAGCGACCAGTGACCAGTGACCAGTGACGAGTGACCAGTGACCAGTGACCAGTGACCAGTGACCAGCGAAAGTGACAAGTGACCAGTGACCAGTGACCAGTGACCAGTGACCAGTGACCAGCGAAAGTGACCAGTGACCTGTGAACAGTGACCAGCGAAATTGACCAGTTTCCAGTGACAAGTGATAAGTGACCAGTGACCAGTGACCAGCGAAAGTGACCAGTGAACAGTGACCAGCGAAATTGACCAGTGACCATTGACCAGTGACCAGCGAAAGTGACCAGTGACGAGTGACCAGTGACAAGTGACCAGTGAGAAGTGACCAGTGACTACTGACCAGTGACCAGTGACCAGCGACCAGTGACCAGTGACCCGTGACCAGGGACCAGTGACCAGCGAAAGTGACCAGTGACCAGTGACCAGTGACCAGTGACCAGTGACCAGTGACCAGTGACCTGGGACCAGTGACCAGTGACCAGTGACCAGTGACCAGTGACCAGTGACCAGTGACCAGTGACCAGTGACCAGCGAAAGTGACCAGGGACCAGTGACCAGTGACCAGTGACCAGTGACCAGTGACCAGCGAAATTGACCAGTGACCATTGACTAGTGACCAGCGACCAGCGACCAGTGACCAGTGACCAGCGACCAGTGACCAGTGACCAGTGACCAGTGACCAGTGACCAGTGACCAGTGACCAGTAACCAGTGACCAGTGACCAGTGACCAGCGAAATCGACCAGGGACCAGTGACCAGTGACCAGTGACCAGTGACCAGTGACCAGTGACCATCGAAATTGACCAGTGACCATTGACCAGTGACCAGTGACCAGTGACCAGTGACCAGTGACCAGCGACCAGTGACCAGTGACCAGTGACCAGTGACCAGTGACCAGTGACCTGTGACAAGTGACCAGTGACCAGCGACCAGTGACCAGGGACCAGTGACCAGTGACCAGTGACCAGCGACCAGTGACCAGTGACCAGTGACCAGGGACCAGTGACCAGCGAAAGTGACCAGTGACCAGTGACCAGTGACCAGCGAAATCGACCAGGGACCAGTGACCAGTGACCAGTGACCAGTGACCAGTGACCAGTGACCAGTGACCATCGAAATTGACCAGTGACCATTGACCAGTGACCAGTGACCAGTGACCAGTGACCAGTGACCAGTGACCAGTGACCAGTGACCAGTGACCAGTGACGAGTGACCTGTGACAAGTGACCAGTGACCAGCGACCAGTGACCAGGGACCAGTGACCAGTGACCAGTGACCAGCGACCAGTGACCAGTGACCAGTGACCAGGGACCAGTGACCAGCGAAAGTGACCAGTGACCAGTGACCATTGACCAGTGACCAGTGACCAGTGACCAGTGACCAGCGACCAGTGACCAGCGAAATTGACCAGTGACCATTGACCAGTGACAAGTGACCAGTGACCAGCGAAAGTGACCAGGGACCAGTGACCAGTGACCAGTGACGAGTGACCAGTGACCAGTGACCAGCGAAAGTGACAAGTGACCAGTGACCAGTGACCAGTGACCAGTGACCAGTGACCAGCGAAAGTGACCAGTGACCTGTGACCAGCGAAAGTGACCAGTGACGAGTGACCAGTGACAAGTGACCAGTGAGAAGTGACCAGTGACCACTGACCAGTGACCAGTGACCAGCGACCAGTGACCAGTGACCAGGGAAAGTGACCAGTGACCAGTGACTAGCCAAATTGAGCAGTGACCAGTGACCAGTGACCAGTGACCAGTGACCAGTGACCAGTGACCTGTGACCAGTGACCAGTGACCAGTGACCAGGGACCAGCGAAATTGACCAGTGACCATTGACCAGTGACCAGTGACCAGTGACCAGTGACCAGTGACCAGTGACCAGTGACCAGCGACCAGTGACCAGTGACCAGTGACCAGTGACCAGTGACCAGTAACCAGTGACCAGTGACCAGTGACCAGCGAAATTGACCAGTGACCATTGACCAGTGACCAGTGAACAGTGACCAGTGACCAGTGACCAGCGACCAGTGACCAGTGACCAGTGACCAGTGACCAGTGACCAGTGACCAGCGAAATTGACCAGTGACCATTGACCAGTGACCAGTGACCAGTGACCAGTGACCAGTGACCAGTGACCTGTGACCAGCGAAAGTGACCAGTGACCAGTGACCATTGACCAGCGACCAGTGACCAGTGACCAGTGACGAGTGACCAGTGACCAGTGACCAGTGACCAGTGACCAGCGAAAGTGACAAGTGACCAGTGACCAGTGACCAGTGACCAGTGACCAGTGACCAGCGAAAGTGACCAGTGACCTGTGAACAGTGACCAGCGAAATTGACCAGTTTCCAGTGACAAGTGATAAGTGACCAGTGACCAGTGACCAGTGACCAGTGACCAGGGACCAGTGACCAGTGACCAGTGACCAGTGACCAGTGACCAGTGACCAGTGACCAGTGACCAGTGACCAGTGACCAGCGAAAGTGACCAGGGACCAGTGACCAGTGACCAGTGACCAGTGACCAGTGACCAGCGAAATTGACCAGTGACCATTGACTAGTGACCAGCGACCAGCGACCAGTGACCAGTGACCAGCGACCAGTGACCAGTGACCAGTGACCAGTGACCAGTGACCAGTGACCAGTGACCAGTAACCAGTGACCAGTGACCAGTGACCAGCGAAAGTGACCAGTGACCAGTGACTAGCCAAATTGAGCAGTGACCAGTGACCAGTGACCAGTGACCAGTGACCAGTGACCAGTGGCCAGTGACCAGGGACCAGTGACCAGTGACCAGTGACCAGTGACCAGTGACCAGTGACCAGTGACCAGCGAAAGTGACCAGGGACCAGTGACCAGTGACCAGTGACCAGTGACCAGTGACCAGCGAAATTGACCAGTGACCATTGACTAGTGACCAGCGACCAGTGACCAGCGACCAGTGACCAGTGACCAGTGACCAGTGACCAGTGACCAGTGACCAGTGACCAGTAACCAGTGACCAGTGACCAGTGACCAGTGACCAGCGAAATCGACCAGGGACCAGTGACCAGTGACCAGTGACCAGTGACCAGTGACCAGCGACCAGTGACCAGTGACCAGTGACCAGTGACCAGTGACGAGTGACCTGTGACAAGTGACCAGTGACCAGCGACCAGTGACCAGGGACCAGTGACCACTGACCAGTGACCAGTGACCAGTGACCAGGGACCAGTGACCAGTGACCAGTGACCAGTGACCAGTGACCAGTGACCAGTAACAAGTGACCAGTGACCAGTGACCAGCGAAATCGACCAGGGACCAGTGACCAGTGACCAGTGACCAGTGACCAGTGACCAGTGACCAGTGACCATCGAAATTGACCAGTGACCATTGACCAGTGACCAGTGACCAGTGACCAGTGACCAGTGACCAGTGACCAGTGACCAGTGACCTGTGACCAGTGACGAGTGACCTGTGACAAGTGACCAGTGACCAGCGACCAGTGACCAGGGACCAGTGACCAGTGACCAGTGACCAGCGACCAGTGACCAGTGACCAGTGACCAGGGACCAGTGACCAGCGAAAGTGACCAGTGACCAGTGACCATTGACCAGTGACCAGTGACCAGTGACCAGTGACCAGCGACCAGTGACCAGCGAAATTGACCAGTGACCATTGACCAGTGACAAGTGACCAGTGACCAGCGAAAGTGACCAGGGACCAGTGACCAGTGACCAGTGACGAGTGACCAGTGACCAGTGACCAGCGAAAGTGACAAGTGACCAGTGACCAGTGACCAGTGACCAGTGACCAGTGACCAGCGAAAGTGACCAGTGACCTGTGACCAGCGAAAGTGACCAGTGACGAGTGACCAGTGACAAGTGACCAGTGAGAAGTGACCAGTGACCACTGACCAGTGACCAGTGACCAGCGACCAGTGACCAGTGACCAGGGAAAGTGACCAGTGACCAGTGACTAGCCAAATTGAGCAGTGACCAGTGACCAGTGACCAGTGACCAGTGACCAGTGACCAGTGACCTGTGACCAGTGACCAGTGACCAGTGACCAGGGACCAGCGAAATTGACCAGTGACCATTGACCAGTGACCAGTGACCAGTGACCAGTGACCAGTGACCAGTGACCAGTGACCAGCGACCAGTGACCAGTGACCAGTGACCAGTGACCAGTGACCAGTAACCAGTGACCAGTGACCAGTGACCAGCGAAATTGACCAGTGACCATTGACCAGTGACCAGTGAACAGTGACCAGTGACCAGTGACCAGCGACCAGTGACCAGTGACCAGTGACCAGTGACCAGTGACCAGTGACCAGCGAAATTGACCAGTGACCATTGACCAGTGACCAGTGACCAGTGACCAGTGACCAGTGACCAGTGACCTGTGACCAGCGAAAGTGACCAGTGACCAGTGACCATTGACCAGCGACCAGTGACCAGTGACCAGTGACGAGTGACCAGTGACCAGTGACCAGTGACCAGTGACCAGCGAAAGTGACAAGTGACCAGTGACCAGTGACCAGTGACCAGTGACCAGTGACCAGCGAAAGTGACCAGTGACCTGTGAACAGTGACCAGCGAAATTGACCAGTTTCCAGTGACAAGTGATAAGTGACCAGTGACCAGTGACCAGCGAAAGTGACCAGTGAACAGTGACCAGCGAAATTGACCAGTGACCATTGACCAGTGACCAGCGAAAGTGACCAGTGACGAGTGACCAGTGACAAGTGACCAGTGAGAAGTGACCAGTGACTACTGACCAGTGACCAGTGACCAGCGACCAGTGACCAGTGACCCGTGACCAGGGACCAGTGACCAGCGAAAGTGACCAGTGACCAGTGACTAGCCAAATTGAGCAGTGACCAGTGACCAGTGACCAGTGACCAGTGACCAGTGACCAGTGACCAGTGACCAGGGACCAGTGACCAGTGACCAGTGACCAGTGACCAGTGACCAGTGACCAGTGACCAGTGACCAGTGACCAGCGAAAGTGACCAGGGACCAGTGACCAGTGACCAGTGACCAGTGACCAGTGACCAGCGAAATTGACCAGTGACCATTGACTAGTGACCAGCGACCAGCGACCAGTGACCAGTGACCAGCGACCAGTGACCAGTGACCAGTGACCAGTGACCAGTGACCAGTGACCAGTGACCAGTAACCAGTGACCAGTGACCAGTGACCAGCGAAATCGACCAGGGACCAGTGACCAGTGACCAGTGACCAGTGACCAGTGACCAGTGACCATCGAAATTGACCAGTGACCATTGACCAGTGACCAGTGACCAGTGACCAGTGACCAGTGACCAGCGACCAGTGACCAGTGACCAGTGACCAGTGACCAGTGACCAGTGACCTGTGACAAGTGACCAGTGACCAGCGACCAGTGACCAGGGACCAGTGACCAGTGACCAGTGACCAGCGACCAGTGACCAGTGACCAGTGACCAGGGACCAGTGACCAGCGAAAGTGACCAGTGACCAGTGACCAGTGACCAGCGAAATCGACCAGGGACCAGTGACCAGTGACCAGTGACCAGTGACCAGTGACCCGTGACCAGTGACCATCGAAATTGACCAGTGACCATTGACCAGTGACCAGTGACCAGTGACCAGTGACCAGTGACCAGTGACCAGTGACCAGTGACCAGTTTCCAGTGACAAGTGATAAGTGACCAGTGACCAGTGACCAGCGAAAGTGACCAGTGAACAGTGACCAGCGAAATTGACCAGTGACCATTGACCAGTGACCAGCGAAAGTGACCAGTGACGAGTGACCAGTGACAAGTGACCAGTGAGAAGTGACCAGTGACTACTGACCAGTGACCAGTGACCAGCGACCAGTGACCAGTGACCCGTGACCAGGGACCAGTGACCAGCGAAAGTGACCAGTGACCAGTGACTAGCCAAATTGAGCAGTGACCAGTGACCAGTGACCAGTGACCAGTGACCAGTGACCAGTGACCAGTGACCAGCGACCAGTGACCAGTGACCAGTGACCAGTGACCAGTGACCAGTGACCTGTGACAAGTGACCAGTGACCAGCGACCAGTGACCAGGGACCAGTGACCAGTGACCAGTGACCAGCGACCAGTGACCAGTGACCAGTGACCAGGGACCAGTGACCAGCGAAAGTGACCAGTGACCAGTGACCATTGACCAGCGACCAGTGACCAGTGACCAGTGACGAGTGACCAGTGACCAGTGACCAGTGACCAGTGACCAGCGAAAGTGACAAGTGACCAGTGACCAGTGACCAGTGACCAGTGACCAGTGACCATTGACCAGCGAAAGTGACCAGTGACCAGTGACCAGCGACCAGTGACCAGTGACCAGTGACCAGTGACCAGTGACCAGCGACCAGTGACCAGTGACCAGTGACCAGTGACCAGTGACCAGCGACCAGTGACCAGTGACCAGTGACCAGTGACCAGTAACCAGTGACCAGTGACCAGTGACCAGCGAAAGTGACCAGTGACCAGTGACCAGTGACCAGTGACCAGTGACCAGCGAAATAGACCAGTGACCATTGACCAGTGACCAGTGACCAGTGACCAGTGACCAGTGACCAGCGACCAGTGACCAGTGACCAGTGACCAGTGACCAGTGACCATTGACCAGTGACCAGTGACCAGTGACCAGTGACCAGTGACCAGTGACCAGTGACCAGTAACCAGTGACCAGTGACCAGTGACCAGCGAAAGTGACCAGTGACAAGTGACCAGTGACCAGTGGCCAGTGACCAGTGACCAGCGAAAGTGACCAGTGACCAGTGACCAGTGACAAGCGAAGTCGACCAGGGACCAGTGACCAGTGACCAGTGACCAGTGACCAGTGACCAGTGACCAGTGACCAGCGAAATTGACCAGTGACCATTGACCAGTGACCAGTGACCAGTGACCAGCGACCAGTGACCAGTGACCAGTGACCAGTGACCAGTGACCAGTGACCAGTGACCAGTGACCAGCGAAATCGACCAGGGACCAGTGACCAGTGACCAGTGACCAGTGACCAGTGACCAGTGACCAGTGACCAGTGACCAGCGAAATTGTCCAGTGACCATTGACCAGTGACCAGTGACCAGTGACCAGTGACCAGTGACCAGTGACCAGCGACCAGTGACCAGTGACCAGTGACCAGTGACCAGTGACGAGTGACCATTGACCAGTGACCAGTGACCAGTGACCAGTGACCAGTGACCAGCGACCAGTGACCAGTGACCAGTGAACAGTGACCAGTGACCATTGACCAGTGACCAGTGACCAGTGACCAGTGACCAGTGACCAGTAACCAGTGACCAGTGACCAGTGACCAGCGAAAGTGACCAGTGACAAGTGACCAGTGACCAGTGACCAGTGACCAGTGACCAGTGACCAGCGAAAGTGACCAGTGACCAGTGACCAGTGACAAGCGAAGTCGACCAGGGTCCAGTGACCAGTGACCAGTGACCAGTGACCAGTGACCAGTGACCAGCGAAATTGACCAGTGACCATTGACCAGTGACCAGTGACCAGTGAGCAGCGACCAGTGACCAGTGACCAGTGACCAGTGACCAGTGACCAGTGACCAGTGACCAGTGACCAGTGACCAGTGACCAGTAACCAGTGACCAGTGACCAGTGACCAGTGACCAGTGACCAGTAACCAGTGACCAGTGACCAGTGACCAGCGAAATCGACCAGGGACCAGTGACCAGTGACCAGTGACCAGTGACCAGCGACCAGTGACCAGTGACCAGTGACCAGTGACCAGTGACCAGCGACCAGTGACCAGTGACCAGTGACCAGTGACCAGTGACCAGCGACCAGTGACCAGTGACCAGTGACCAGTGACCAGTAACCAGTGACCAGTGACCAGTGACCAGCGAAAGTGACCAGTGACCAGTGACCAGTGACCAGTGACCAGTGACCAGCGAAATAGACCAGTGACCATTGACCAGTGACCAGTGACCAGTGACCAGTGACCAGTGACCAGCGACCAGTGACCAGTGACCAGTGACCAGTGACCAGTGACCATTGACCAGTGACCAGTGACCAGTGACCAGTGACCAGTGACCAGTGACCAGTGACCAGTAACCAGTGACCAGTGACCAGTGACCAGCGAAAGTGACCAGTGACAAGTGACCAGTGACCAGTGACCAGTGACCAGTGACCAGCGAAAGTGACCAGTGACCAGTGACCAGTGACAAGCGAAGTCGACCAGGGACCAGTGACCAGTGACCAGTGACCAGTGACCAGTGACCAGTGACCAGCGAAATTGACCAGTGACCATTGACCAGTGACCAGTGACCAGTGACCAGCGACCAGTGACCAGTGACCAGTGACCAGTGACCAGTGACCAGTGACCAGTGACCAGTAACCAGTGACCAGTGACCAGTGACCAGTGACCAGTGACCAGTAACCAGTGACCAGTGACCAGTGACCAGCGAAATCGACCAGGGACCAGTGACCAGTGACCAGTGACCAGTGACCAGTGACCAGTGACCAGTGACCAGCGAAATTGACCAGTGACCATTGACCAGTGACCAGTGACCAGTGACCAGTGACCAGTGACCAGTGACCAGCGACCAGTGACCAGTGACCAGTGACCAGTGACCAGTGACGAGTGACCTGTGACCAGTGACCAGTGACCAGTGACCAGTGACCAGTGACCAGTGACCAGTGACCAGTGACGAGTGACCAGTGACCAGTGACCAGTGACCAGTGACCAGTGACCAGTGACCAGTGACCAGCGAAAGTGACCAGGGACCAGTGACCAGTGACCAGTGACCAGTGACCAGTGACCAGTGACCAGTGACCAGTGACCAGTGACCAGTGACCAGTGACCAGCGACCAGTGAACAGTGACCAGTGACCAGTGACCAGTGACCAGTGACCAGTGACCAGTGACCAGTGACCAGCGAAAGTGACCAGTGACCAGTGACCAGTGACAAGCGATGTCGACCAGGGACCAGTGACCAGTGACCAGTGACCAGTGACCAGTGACCAGTGACCAGTGACCAGCGAAATTGACCAGTGACCATTGACCAGTGACCAGTGACCAGTGACCAGCGACCAGTGACCAGTGACCAGTGACCAGTGACCAGTGACCAGTGACCAGTGACCAGTGACCAGTGACCAGTGACCAGTAACCAGTGACCAGTGACCAGCGACCAGTGACCAGTGACCAGTGACCAGTGACCAGTGACCAGTGACCAGTGACCAGTGACCAGTGACCAGTAACCAGTGACCAGTGACCAGTGACCAGTAACCAGTGACCAGTGACCAGTGACCAGCGAAATCGACCAGGGACCAGTGACCAGTGACCAGTGACCAGTGACCAGTGACCAGTGACCAGCGACCAGTGACCAGTGACCAGTGACCAGTGACCAGTGACGAGTGACCTGTGACCAGTGACCAGTGACCAGTGACCAGTGACCAGTGACCAGTGACGAGTGACCAGTGACCAGTGACCAGTGACCAGTGACCAGTGACCAGTGACCAGTGACCAGTGACCAGCGAAAGTGACCAGGGACCAGTGACCAGTGACCAGTGACCAGTGACCAGTGACCATCGAAATTGACCAGTGACCATTGACCAGTGACCAGTGACCAGTGACCAGTGACCAGTGACCAGTGACCAGTGACCAGCGACCAGTGACCAGTGACCAGTGACCAGTGACAAGTGATAAGTGACCAGTGACCAGTGACCAGCGAAAGTGACCAGTGAAAAGTGACCAGCGACCAGTGACCAGTGACCCGTGACCAGGGACCAGTGACCAGCGAAAGTGACCAGTGACCAGTGACTAGCCAAATTGAGCAGTGTCCAGTGACCAGTGACCAGTGACCAGTGACCAGGGACCAGTGACCAGTGACCAGTGACCAGTGACCAGGGACCAGTGACCAGTGACCAGTGACCAGTGACCAGTGACCAGTGACCAGTGACCAGTGACCAGCGAAATTGACCAGTGACCAGTGACCAGTGACCAGTGACCAGTGACCAGTGACCAGTGACCAGTGACCAGTGACCAGTGACCAGTGACCAGTGACCAGTGACGAGTGACCTGTGACCAGTGACCAGTGACCAGTGACCAGTGACCAGTGACCAGTGACCAGTGACCAGCGAAAGTGACCAGGGACCAGTGACCAGTGACCAGTGACCAGTGACCAGTGACCAGTGACCAGTGACCAGCGAAATAGACCAGTGACCATTGACCAGTGACCAGTGACCAGTGACCAGTGACCAGTGACCAGCGACCAGTGACCAGTGACCAGTGACCAGTGACCAGTGACCAGTGACCAGTGACCAGTAACCAGTGACCAGTGACCAGTGACCAGCGAAAGTGACCAGTGACCAGTGACCAGCGAAATAGACCAGTGACCATTGACCAGTGACCAGTGACCAGTGACCAGTGACCAGTGACCAGCGACCAGTGACCAGTGACCAGTGACCAGTGACCAGTGACCAGCGACCAGTGACCAGTGACCAGTGACCAGTGACCAGTGACCAGTGACCAGTGACCAGTAACCAGTGACCAGTGACCAGTGACCAGTGACCAGTGACCAGTGACCAGCGACCAGTGACCAGTGACCAGTGACCAGTGACCAGTGACCAGTGACCAGTGACCTGTGACCAGCGAAAGTGACCAGTGACCAGTGACCATTGACCAGCGACCAGTGACCAGTGACCAGTGACGAGTGACCAGTGACCAGTGACCAGTGACCAGTGACCAGCGAAAGTGACAAGTGACCAGTGACCAGTGACCAGTGACCAGTGACCAGTGACCAGCGAAAGTGACCAGTGACCTGTGAACAGTGACCAGCGAAATTGACCAGTTTCCAGTGACAAGTGATAAGTGACCAGTGACCAGTGACCAGCGAAAGTGACCAGTGAACAGTGACCAGCGAAATTGACCAGTGACCATTGACCAGTGACCAGCGAAAGTGACCAGTGACGAGTGACCAGTGACAAGTGACCAGTGAGAAGTGACCAGTGACTACTGACCAGTGACCAGTGACCAGTGACAAGCGAAGTCGACCAGGGACCAGTGACCAGTGACCAGTGACCAGTGACCAGTGACCAGTGACCAGTGACCAGTGACCAGTGACCATCGAAATTGACCAGTGACCATTGACCAGTGACCAGTGACCAGTGACCAGTGACCAGTGACCAGTGACCAGTGACCAGCGACCAGTGACCAGTGACCAGTGACCAGTGACAAGTGATAAGTGACCAGTGACCAGTGACCAGCGAAAGTGACCAGTGAAAAGTGACCAGCGAAATTGAGCAGTGACCATTGACCAGTGACCAGCGAAAGTGACCAGTGACGAGGGACCAGTGACAAGTGACCAGTGAGAAGTGACCAGTGACCACTGACCAGTGACCAGTGACCAGCGACCAGTGACCAGTGACCCGTGACCAGGGACCAGTGACCAGCGAAAGTGACCAGTGACCAGTGACTAGCCAAATTGAGCAGTGTCCAGTGACCAGTGACCAGTGACCAGTGACCAGTGACCAGTGACCAGTGACCAGTGACCAGGGACCAGTGACCAGTGACCAGTGACCAGTGACCAGGGACCAGTGACCAGTGACCAGTGACCAGTGACCAGTGACCAGTGACCAGTGACCAGCGACCAGTGACCAGTGACCAGTGACCAGTGACGAGTGACCTGTGACCAGTGACCAGTGACCAGTGACCAGTGACCAGTGACCAGTGACCAGTGACCAGTGACCAGTGACCAGTGACCAGTAACCAGTGACCAGTGACCAGTGACCAGTGACCAGTGACCAGTAACCAGTGACCAGTGACCAGTGACCAGCGAAATCGACCAGGGACCAGTGACCAGTGACCAGCGACCAGTGACCAGCGACCAGTGACCAGTGACCAGTGACCAGTGACCAGTGACCAGCGACCAGTGACCAGTGACCAGTGACCAGTGACCAGTGACCAGTGACCAGTGACCAGTGACCAGTAACCAGTGACCAGTGACCAGTGACCAGCGAAATCGACCAGGGACCAGTGACCAGTGACCAGCGGCCAGTGACCAGCGACCAGTGACCAGTGACCAGTGACCAGTGACCAGTGACCAGTGACCAGCGACCAGTGACCAGTGACCAGTGACCAGTGACCAGTGACCAGCGACCAGTGACCAGTGACCAGTGACCAGTGACCAGTAACCAGTGACCAGTAACCAGTGACCAGTGACCAGTGACCAGCGAAAGTGACCAGTGACAAGTGACCAGTGACCAGTGACCAGTGACCAGTGACCAGCGAAAGTGACCAGTGACCAGTGACCAGTGACAAGCGAAGTCGACCAGGGACCACTGACCAGTGACCAGTGACCAGTGACCAGTGACCAGTGACCAGCGAAATTGACCAGTGACCATTGACCAGTGACCAGTGACCAGTGACCAGCGACCAGTGACCAGTGACCAGTGACCAGTGACCAGTGACCAGTGACCAGTGACCAGTGACCAGTGACCAGTAACCAGTGACCAGTGACCAGTGACCAGTGACCAGTGACCAGTAACCAGTGACCAGTGACCAGTGACCAGCGAAATCGACCAGGGACCAGTGACCAGTGACCAGTGACCAGTGACCAGTGACCAGCGAAATTGACCAGTGACCATTGACCAGTGACCAGTGACCAGTGACCAGTGACCAGTGACCAGCGACCAGTGACCAGTGACCAGTGACCAGTGACCAGTGACGAGTGACCTGTGACCAGTGACCAGTGACCAGTGACCAGTGACCAGTGACCAGTGACCAGTGACCAGTGACGAGTGACCAGTGACCAGTGACCAGTGACCAGTGACCAGTGACCAGTGACCAGTGACCAGCGAAAGTGACCAGTGACCAGTGACCAGCGAAATAGACCAGTGACCATTGACCAGTGACCAGTGACCAGTGACCAGTGACCAGTGACCAGCGACCAGTGACCAGTGACCAGTGACCAGTGACCAGTGACCAGCGACCAGTGACCAGTGACCAGTGACCAGTGACCAGTGACCAGTGACCAGTGACCAGTAACCAGTGACCAGTGACCAGTGACCAGTGACCAGTGACCAGTGACCAGCGACCAGTGACCAGTGACCAGTGACCAGTGACCAGTGACCAGTGACCAGTGACCTGTGACCAGCGAAAGTGACCAGTGACCAGTGACCATTGACCAGCGACCAGTGACCAGTGACCAGTGACGAGTGACCAGTGACCAGTGACCAGTGACCAGTGACCAGCGAAAGTGACAAGTGACCAGTGACCAGTGACCAGTGACCAGTGACCAGTGACCAGCGAAAGTGACCAGTGACCTGTGAACAGTGACCAGCGAAATTGACCAGTTTCCAGTGACAAGTGATAAGTGACCAGTGACCAGTGACCAGCGAAAGTGACCAGTGAACAGTGACCAGCGAAATTGACCAGTGACCATTGACCAGTGACCAGCGAAAGTGACCAGTGACGAGTGACCAGTGACAAGTGACCAGTGAGAAGTGACCAGTGACTACTGACCAGTGACCAGTGACCAGTGACAAGCGAAGTCGACCAGGGACCAGTGACCAGTGACCAGTGACCAGTGACCAGTGACCAGTGACCAGTGACCAGTGACCAGTGACCATCGAAATTGACCAGTGACCATTGACCAGTGACCAGTGACCAGTGAGCAGTGACCAGTGACCAGTGACCAGTGACCAGCGACCAGTGACCAGTGACCAGTGACCAGTGACAAGTGATAAGTGACCAGTGACCAGTGACCAGCGAAAGTGACCAGTGAAAAGTGACCAGCGAAATTGAGCAGTGACCATTGACCAGTGACCAGCGAAAGTGACCAGTGACGAGGGACCAGTGACAAGTGACCAGTGAGAAGTGACCAGTGACCACTGACCAGTGACCAGTGACCAGCGACCAGTGACCAGTGACCCGTGACCAGGGACCAGTGACCAGCGAAAGTGACCAGTGACCAGTGACTAGCCAAATTGAGCAGTGTCCAGTGACCAGTGACCAGTGACCAGTGACCAGTGACCAGTGACCAGTGACCAGTGACCAGGGACCAGTGACCAGTGACCAGTGACCAGTGACCAGGGACCAGTGACCAGTGACCAGTGACCAGTGACCAGTGACCAGTGACCAGTGACCAGCGACCAGTGACCAGTGACCAGTGACCAGTGACGAGTGACCTGTGACCAGTGACCAGTGACCAGTGACCAGTGACCAGTGACCAGTGACCAGTGACCAGTGACCAGTGACCAGTGACCAGTAACCAGTGACCAGTGACCAGTGACCAGTGACCAGTGACCAGTAACCAGTGACCAGTGACCAGTGACCAGCGAAATCGACCAGGGACCAGTGACCAGTGACCAGCGACCAGTGACCAGCGACCAGTGACCAGTGACCAGTGACCAGTGACCAGTGACCAGCGACCAGTGACCAGTGACCAGTGACCAGTGACCAGTGACCAGTGACCAGTGACCAGTGACCAGTAACCAGTGACCAGTGACCAGTGACCAGCGAAATCGACCAGGGACCAGTGACCAGTGACCAGCGGCCAGTGACCAGCGACCAGTGACCAGTGACCAGTGACCAGTGACCAGTGACCAGTGACCAGCGACCAGTGACCAGTGACCAGTGACCAGTGACCAGTGACCAGCGACCAGTGACCAGTGACCAGTGACCAGTGACCAGTAACCAGTGACCAGTAACCAGTGACCAGTGACCAGTGACCAGCGAAAGTGACCAGTGACAAGTGACCAGTGACCAGTGACCAGTGACCAGTGACCAGCGAAAGTGACCAGTGACCAGTGACCAGTGACAAGCGAAGTCGACCAGGGACCACTGACCAGTGACCAGTGACCAGTGACCAGTGACCAGTGACCAGCGAAATTGACCAGTGACCATTGACCAGTGACCAGTGACCAGTGACCAGCGACCAGTGACCAGTGACCAGTGACCAGTGACCAGTGACCAGTGACCAGTGACCAGTGACCAGTGACCAGTAACCAGTGACCAGTGACCAGTGACCAGTGACCAGTGACCAGTAACCAGTGACCAGTGACCAGTGACCAGCGAAATCGACCAGGGACCAGTGACCAGTGACCAGTGACCAGTGACCAGTGACCAGCGAAATTGACCAGTGACCATTGACCAGTGACCAGTGACCAGTGACCAGTGACCAGTGACCAGCGACCAGTGACCAGTGACCAGTGACCAGTGACCAGTGACGAGTGACCTGTGACCAGTGACCAGTGACCAGTGACCAGTGACCAGTGACCAGTGACCAGTGACCAGTGACGAGTGACCAGTGACCAGTGACCAGTGACCAGTGACCAGTGACCAGTGACCAGTGACCAGCGAAAGTGACCAGGGACCAGTGACCAGTGACCAGTGACCAGTGACCAGTGACCAGTGACCAGTGACCAGTGACCAGTGACCAGTGACCAGCGACCAGTGAACAGTGACCAGTGACCAGTGACCAGTGACCAGTGACCAGTGACCAGTGACCAGTGACCAGTGACCAGCGAAAGTGACCAGTGACCAGTGACCAGTGACCAGTGACCAGTGACCAGCGAAATAGACCAGTGACCATTGACCAGTGACCAGTGACCAGTGACCAGTGACCAGTGACCAGCGACCAGTGACCAGTGACCAGTGACCAGTGACCAGTGACCATTGACCAGTGACCAGTGACCAGTGACCAGTGACCAGTGACCAGTGACCAGTGACCAGTAACCAGTGACCAGTGACCAGTGACCAGCGAAAGTGACCAGTGACAAGTGACCAGTGACCAGTGACCAGTGACCAGTGACCAGCGAAAGTGACCAGTGACCAGTGACCAGTGACAAGCGAAGTCGACCAGGGACCAGTGACCAGTGACCAGTGACCAGTGACCAGTGACCAGTGACCAGCGAAATTGACCAGTGACCATTGACCAGTGACCAGCGACCAGTGACCAGTGACCAGTGACCAGTGACCAGTGACCAGTGACCAGTGACCAGTGACCAGTAACCAGTGACCAGTGACCAGTGACCAGTGACCAGTGACCAGTAACCAGTGACCAGTGACCAGTGACCAGCGAAATCGACCAGGGACCAGTGACCAGTGACCAGTGACCAGTGACCAGTGACCAGCGAAATTGACCAGTGACCATTGACCAGTGACCAGTGACCAGTGACCAGTGACCAGTGACCAGTGACCAGCGACCAGTGACCAGTGACCAGTGACCAGTGACCAGTGACGAGTGACCTGTGACCAGTGACCAGTGACCAGTGACCAGTGACCAGTGACCAGTGACCAGTGACCAGTGACGAGTGACCAGTGACCAGTGACCAGTGACCAGTGACCAGTGACCAGTGACCAGTGACCAGCGAAAGTGACCAGGGACCAGTGACCAGTGACCAGTGACCAGTGACCAGTGACCAGTGACCAGTGACCAGTGACCAGTGACCAGCGACCAGTGAACAGTGACCAGTGACCAGTGACCAGTGACCAGTGACCAGTGACCAGTGACCAGTGACCAGCGAAAGTGACCAGTGACCAGTGACCAGTGACAAGCGATGTCGACCAGGGACCAGTGACCAGTGACCAGTGACCAGTGACCAGTGACCAGTGACCAGTGACCAGTGACCAGTGACCAGCGAAATTGACCAGTGACCATTGACCAGTGACCAGTGACCAGTGACCAGCGACCAGTGACCAGTGACCAGTGACCAGTGACCAGTGACCAGTGACCAGTGACCAGTGACCAGTAACCAGTGACCAGTGACCAGCGACCAGTGACCAGTGACCAGTGACCAGTGACCAGTGACCAGTGACCAGTGACCAGTGACCAGTGACCAGTAACCAGTGACCAGTGACCAGTGACCAGTAACCAGTGACCAGTGACCAGTGACCAGCGAAATCGACCAGGGACCAGTGACCAGTGACCAGTGACCAGTGACCAGTGACCAGTGACCAGTGACCAGCGACCAGTGACCAGTGACCAGCGACCAGTGACCAGTGACCAGTGACCAGTGACCAGTGACCAGTAACCAGTGACCAGTGACCAGTGACCAGCGAAATTGACCAGTGACCAGCGAAATTGACCAGTGACCATTGACCAGTGACCAGTGAACAGTGACCAGTGACCAGTGACCAGCGACCAGTGACCAGTGACCAGTGACCAGTGACCAGTGACCAGTGACCAGCGAAATTGACCAGTGACCATTGACCAGTGACCAGTGACCAGTGACCAGTGACCAGTGACCAGTGACCTGTGACCAGCGAAAGTGACCAGTGACCAGTGACCATTGACCAGCGACCAGTGACCTGTGACCAGTGACGAGTGACCAGTGACCAGTGACCAGTGACCAGTGACCAGCGAAAGTGACAAGTGACCAGTGACCAGTGACCAGTGACCAGTGACCAGTGACCAGCGAAAGTGACCAGTGACCTGTGAACAGTGACCAGTGACCAGTGACCAGTGACCAGTGACCAGCGACCAGTGACCAGTGACCAGTGACCAGTGACCAGTGACCATTGACCAGTGACCATTGACCAGTGACCAGTGACCAGTGACCAGTGACCAGTGACCAGTGACCAGGGACCAGCGAAATTGACCAGTGACCATTGACCAGTGACCAGTGACCAGTGACCAGTGACCAGTGACCAGTGACCAGTGACCAGCGACCAGTGACCAGTGACCAGCGACCAGTGACCAGTGACCAGTGACCAGTGACCAGTGACCAGTAACCAGTGACCAGTGACCAGTGACCAGCGAAATTGACCAGTGACCAGCGAAATTGACCAGTGACCATTGACCAGTGACCAGTGAACAGTGACCAGTGACCAGTGACCAGCGACCAGTGACCAGTGACCAGTGACCAGTGACCAGTGACCAGTGACCAGCGAAATTGACCAGTGACCATTGACCAGTGACCAGTGACCAGTGACCAGTGACCAGTGACCAGTGACCTGTGACCAGCGAAAGTGACCAGTGACCAGTGACCATTGACCAGCGACCAGTGACCTGTGACCAGTGACGAGTGACCAGTGACCAGTGACCAGTGACCAGTGACCAGCGAAAGTGACAAGTGACCAGTGACCAGTGACCAGTGACCAGTGACCAGTGACCAGCGAAAGTGACCAGTGACCTGTGAACAGTGACCAGCGAAATTGACCAGTTTCCAGTGACAAGTGATAAGTGACCAGTGACCAGTGACCAGCGAAAGTGACCAGTGAACAGTGACCAGCGAAATTGACCAGTGACCATTGACCAGTGACCAGCGAAAGTGACCAGTGACGAGTGACCAGTGACAAGTGACCAGTGAGAAGTGACCAGTGACTACTGACCAGTGACCAGTGACCAGCGACCAGTGACCAGTGACCCGTGACCAGGGACCAGTGACCAGCGAAAGTGACCAGTGACCAGTGACTAGCCAAATTGAGCAGTGACCAGTGACCAGTGACCAGTGACCAGTGACCAGTGACCAGTGACCAGTGACCAGGGACCAGTGACCAGTGACCAGTGACCAGTGACCAGTGACCAGTGACCAGTGACCAGTGACCAGTGACCAGCGAAAGTGACCAGGGACCAGTGAACAGTGACCAGTGAGCAGTGACCAGTGACCAGCGAAATTGACCAGTGACCATTGACTAGTGACCAGCGACCAGCGACCAGTGACCAGTGACCAGCGACCAGTGACCAGTGACCAGTGACCAGTGACCAGTGACCAGTGACCAGTGACCAGTAACCAGTGACCAGTGACCAGTGACCAGCGAAATCGACCAGGGACCAGTGACCAGTGACCAGTGACCAGTGACCAGTGACCAGTGACCATCGAAATTGACCAGTGACCATTGACCAGTGACCAGTGACCAGTGACCAGTGACCAGTGACCAGCGACCAGTGACCAGTGACCAGTGACCAGTGACCAGTGACCAGTGACCTGTGACAAGTGACCAGTGACCAGCGACCAGTGACCAGGGACCAGTGACCAGTGACCAGTGACCAGCGACCAGTGACCAGTGACCAGTGACCAGGGACCAGTGACCAGCGAAAGTGACCAGTGACCAGTGACCATTGACCAGCGACCAGTGACCAGTGACCAGTGACGAGTGACCAGTGACCAGTGACCAGTGACCAGTGACCAGCGAAAGTGACAAGTGACCAGTGACCAGTGACCAGTGACCAGTGACCAGTGACCATTGACCAGCGAAAGTGACCAGTGACCAGTGACCAGCGACCAGTGACCAGTGACCAGTGACCAGTGACCAGTGACCAGTGAGCAGTGACCAGTGACCAGCGACCAGTGACCAGTGACCAGTGACCAGTGACCAGTAACCAGTGACCAGTGACCAGTGACCAGTGACCAGTGACCAGTGACCAGTGACCAGTAACCAGTGACCAGTGACCAGTGACCAGCGAAAGTGACCAGTGACAAGTGACCAGTGACCAGTGACCAGTGACCAGTGACCAGCGAAAGTGACCAGTGACCAGTGACCAGTGACAAGCGAAGTCGACCAGGGACCAGTGACCAGTGACCAGTGACCAGTGACCAGTGACCAGTGACCAGTGACCAGTGACCAGCGAAATTGACCAGTGACCATTGACCAGTGACCAGTGACCAGTGACCAGCGACCAGTGACCAGTGACCAGTGACCAGTGACCAGTGACCAGTGACCAGTGACCAGTGACCAGCGAAATCGACCAGGGACCAGTGACCAGTGACCAGTGACCAGTGACCAGTGACCAGTGACCAGTGACCAGTGACCAGCGAAATTGACCAGTGACCATTGACCAGTGACCAGTGACCAGTGACCAGTGACCAGTGACCAGTGACCAGCGACCAGTGACCAGTGACCAGTGACCAGTGACCAGTGACGAGTGACCATTGACCAGTGACCAGTGACCAGTGACCAGTGACCAGTGACCAGCGACCAGTGACCAGTGACCAGTGACCAGTGACCAGTGACCATTGACCAGTGACCAGTGACCAGTGACCAGTGACCAGTGACCAGTAACCAGTGACCAGTGACCAGTGACCAGCGAAAGTGACCAGTGACAAGTGACCAGTGACCAGTGACCAGTGACCAGTGACCAGCGAAAGTGACCAGTGACCAGTGACCAGTGACAAGCGAAGTCGACCAGGGACCAGTGACCAGTGACCAGTGACCAGTGACCAGTGACCAGTGACCAGCGAAATTGACCAGTGACCATTGACCAGTGACCAGTGACCAGTGACCAGCGACCAGTGACCAGTGACCAGTGAACAGTGACCAGCGAAATTGACCAGTGACCATTGACCAGTGACCAGCGAAAGTGACCAGTGACGAGTGACCAGTGACAAGTGACCAGTGAGAAGTGACCAGTGACTACTGACCAGTGACCAGTGACCAGCGACCAGTGACCAGTGACCCGTGACCAGGGACCAGTGACCAGCGAAAGTGACCAGTGACCAGTGACTAGCCAAATTGAGCAGTGACCAGTGACCAGTGACCAGTGACCAGTGACCAGTGACCAGTGACCAGTGACCAGGGACCAGTGACCAGTGACCAGTGACCAGTGACCAGTGACCAGTGACCAGTGACCAGTGACCAGTGACCAGCGAAAGTGACCAGGGACCAGTGACCAGTGACCAGTGACCAGTGACCAGTGACCAGCGAAATTGACCAGTGACCATTGACTAGTGACCAGCGACCAGCGACCAGTGACCAGTGACCAGCGACCAGTGACCAGTGACCAGTGACCAGTGACCAGTGACCAGTGACCAGTGACCAGTAACCAGTGACCAGTGACCAGTGACCAGCGAAATCGACCAGGGACCAGTGACCAGTGACCAGTGACCAGTGACCAGTGACCAGTGACCATCGAAATTGACCAGTGACCATTGACCAGTGACCAGTGACCAGTGACCAGTGACCAGTAACCAGTGACCAGTGACCAGCGACCAGTGACCAGTGACCAGTGACCAGTGACCAGTGACCAGTGACCAGTGACCAGTGACCAGTGACCAGTAACCAGTGACCAGTGACCAGTGACCAGTAACCAGTGACCAGTGACCAGTGACCAGCGAAATCGACCAGGGACCAGTGACCAGTGACCAGTGACCAGTGACCAGTGACCAGTGACCAGTGACCAGCGACCAGTGACCAGTGACCAGCGACCAGTGACCAGTGACCAGTGACCAGTGACCAGTGACCAGTAACCAGTGACCAGTGACCAGTGACCAGCGAAATTGACCAGTGACCAGCGAAATTGACCAGTGACCATTGACCAGTGACCAGTGAACAGTGACCAGTGACCAGTGACCAGCGACCAGTGACCAGTGACCAGTGACCAGTGACCAGTGACCAGTGACCAGCGAAATTGACCAGTGACCATTGACCAGTGACCAGTGACCAGTGACCAGTGACCAGTGACCAGTGACCTGTGACCAGCGAAAGTGACCAGTGACCAGTGACCATTGACCAGCGACCAGTGACCTGTGACCAGTGACGAGTGACCAGTGACCAGTGACCAGTGACCAGTGACCAGCGAAAGTGACAAGTGACCAGTGACCAGTGACCAGTGACCAGTGACCAGTGACCAGCGAAAGTGACCAGTGACCTGTGAACAGTGACCAGTGACCAGTGACCAGTGACCAGTGACCAGCGACCAGTGACCAGTGACCAGTGACCAGTGACCAGTGACCATTGACCAGTGACCATTGACCAGTGACCAGTGACCAGTGACCAGTGACCAGTGACCAGTGACCAGGGACCAGCGAAATTGACCAGTGACCATTGACCAGTGACCAGTGACCAGTGACCAGTGACCAGTGACCAGTGACCAGTGACCAGCGACCAGTGACCAGTGACCAGCGACCAGTGACCAGTGACCAGTGACCAGTGACCAGTGACCAGTAACCAGTGACCAGTGACCAGTGACCAGCGAAATTGACCAGTGACCAGCGAAATTGACCAGTGACCATTGACCAGTGACCAGTGAACAGTGACCAGTGACCAGTGACCAGCGACCAGTGACCAGTGACCAGTGACCAGTGACCAGTGACCAGTGACCAGCGAAATTGACCAGTGACCATTGACCAGTGACCAGTGACCAGTGACCAGTGACCAGTGACCAGTGACCTGTGACCAGCGAAAGTGACCAGTGACCAGTGACCATTGACCAGCGACCAGTGACCTGTGACCAGTGACGAGTGACCAGTGACCAGTGACCAGTGACCAGTGACCAGCGAAAGTGACAAGTGACCAGTGACCAGTGACCAGTGACCAGTGACCAGTGACCAGTGACCAGCGAAAGTGACCAGTGACCTGTGAACAGTGACCAGCGAAATTGACCAGTTTCCAGTGACAAGTGATAAGTGACCAGTGACCAGTGACCAGCGAAAGTGACCAGTGAACAGTGACCAGCGAAATTGACCAGTGACCATTGACCAGTGACCAGCGAAAGTGACCAGTGACGAGTGACCAGTGACAAGTGACCAGTGAGAAGTGACCAGTGACTACTGACCAGTGACCAGTGACCAGCGACCAGTGACCAGTGACCCGTGACCAGGGACCAGTGACCAGCGAAAGTGACCAGTGACCAGTGACTAGCCAAATTGAGCAGTGACCAGTGACCAGTGACCAGTGACCAGTGACCAGTGACCAGTGACCAGTGACCAGGGACCAGTGACCAGTGACCAGTGACCAGTGACCAGTGACCAGTGACCAGTGACCAGTGACCAGTGACCAGCGAAAGTGACCAGGGACCAGTGACCAGTGACCAGTGAGCAGTGACCAGTGACCAGCGAAATTGACCAGTGACCATTGACTAGTGACCAGCGACCAGCGACCAGTGACCAGTGACCAGCGACCAGTGACCAGTGACCAGTGACCAGTGACCAGTGACCAGTGACCAGTGACCAGTAACCAGTGACCAGTGACCAGTGACCAGCGAAATCGACCAGGGACCAGTGACCAGTGACCAGTGACCAGTGACCAGTGACCAGTGACCATCGAAATTGACCAGTGACCATTGACCAGTGACCAGTGACCAGTGACCAGTGACCAGTGACCAGCGACCAGTGACCAGTGACCAGTGACCAGTGACCAGTGACCAGTGACCTGTGACAAGTGACCAGTGACCAGCGACCAGTGACCAGGGACCAGTGACCAGTGACCAGTGACCAGCGACCAGTGACCAGTGACCAGTGACCAGGGACCAGTGACCAGCGAAAGTGACCAGTGACCAGTGACCATTGACCAGCGACCAGTGACCAGTGACCAGTGACGAGTGACCAGTGACCAGTGACCAGTGACCAGTGACCAGCGAAAGTGACAAGTGACCAGTGACCAGTGACCAGTGACCAGTGACCAGTGACCATTGACCAGCGAAAGTGACCAGTGACCAGTGACCAGCGACCAGTGACCAGTGACCAGTGACCAGTGACCAGTGACCAGTGACCAGTGACCAGTGACCAGCGACCAGTGACCAGTGACCAGTGACCAGTGACCAGTAACCAGTGACCAGTGACCAGTGACCAGCGAAAGTGACCAGTGACCAGTGACCAGTGACCAGTGACCAGTGACCAGCGAAATAGACCAGTGACCATTGACCAGTGACCAGTGACCAGTGACCAGTGACCAGTGACCAGCGACCAGTGACCAGTGACCAGTGACCAGTGACCAGTGACCATTGACCAGTGACCAGTGACCAGTGACCAGTGACCAGTGACCAGTGACCAGTGACCAGTAACCAGTGACCAGTGACCAGTGACCAGCGAAAGTGACCAGTGACAAGTGACCAGTGACCAGTGACCAGTGACCAGTGACCAGCGAAAGTGACCAGTGACCAGTGACCAGTGACAAGCGAAGTCGACCAGGGACCAGTGACCAGTGACCAGTGACCAGTGACCAGTGACCAGTGACCAGTGACCAGCGAAATTGACCAGTGACCATTGACCAGTGACCAGTGACCAGTGACCAGCGACCAGTGACCAGTGACCAGTGACCAGTGACCAGTGACCAGTGACCAGTGACCAGTGACCAGCGAAATCGACCAGGGACCAGTGACCAGTGACCAGTGACCAGTGACCAGTGACCAGTGACCAGTGACCAGTGACCAGCGAAATTGACCAGTGACCATTGACCAGTGACCAGTGACCAGTGACCAGTGACCAGTGACCAGTGACCAGCGACCAGTGACCAGTGACCAGTGACCAGTGACCAGTGACGAGTGACCATTGACCAGTGACCAGTGACCAGTGACCAGTGACCAGTGACCAGCGACCAGTGACCAGTGACCAGTGACCAGTGACCAGTGACCATTGACCAGTGACCAGTGACCAGTGACCAGTGACCAGTGACCAGTAACCAGTGACCAGTGACCAGTGACCAGCGAAAGTGACCAGTGACAAGTGACCAGTGACCAGTGACCAGTGACCAGTGACCAGCGAAAGTGACCAGTGACCAGTGACCAGTGACAAGCGAAGTCGACCAGGGACCAGTGACCAGTGACCAGTGACTAGTGACCAGTGACCAGTGACCAGCGAAATTGACCAGTGACCATTGACCAGTGACCAGTGACCAGTGACCAGCGACCAGTGACCAGTGACCAGTGAACAGTGACCAGCGAAATTGACCAGTGACCATTGACCAGTGACCAGCGAAAGTGACCAGTGACGAGTGACCAGTGACAAGTGACCAGTGAGAAGTGACCAGTGACTACTGACCAGTGACCAGTGACCAGCGACCAGTGACCAGTGACCCGTGACCAGGGACCAGTGACCAGCGAAAGTGACCAGTGACCAGTGACTAGCCAAATTGAGCAGTGACCAGTGACCAGTGACCAGTGACCAGTGACCAGTGACCAGTGACCAGTGACCAGGGACCAGTGACCAGTGACCAGTGACCAGTGACCAGTGACCAGTGACCAGTGACCAGTGACCAGTGACCAGCGAAAGTGACCAGGGACCAGTGACCAGTGACCAGTGACCAGTGACCAGTGACCAGCGAAATTGACCAGTGACCATTGACTAGTGACCAGCGACCAGCGACCAGTGACCAGTGACCAGCGACCAGTGACCAGTGACCAGTGACCAGTGACCAGTGACCAGTGACCAGTGACCAGTAACCAGTGACCAGTGACCAGTGACCAGCGAAATCGACCAGGGACCAGTGACCAGTGACCAGTGACCAGTGACCAGTGACCAGTGACCATCGAAATTGACCAGTGACCATTGACCAGTGACCAGTGACCAGTGACCAGTGACCAGTGACCAGCGACCAGTGACCAGTGACCAGTGACCAGTGACCAGTGACCAGTGACCTGTGACAAGTGACCAGTGACCAGCGACCAGTGACCAGGGACCAGTGACCAGTGACCAGTGACCAGCGACCAGTGACCAGTGACCAGTGACCAGGGACCAGTGACCAGCGAAAGTGACCAGTGACCAGTGACCATTGACCAGCGACCAGTGACCAGTGACCAGTGACGAGTGACCAGTGACCAGTGACCAGTGACCAGTGACCAGCGAAAGTGACAAGTGACCAGTGACCAGTGACCAGTGACCAGTGACCAGTGACCATTGACCAGCGAAAGTGACCAGTGACCAGTGACCAGCGACCAGTGACCAGTGACCAGTGACCAGTGACCAGTGACCAGCGACCAGTGACCAGTGACCAGTGACCAGTGACCAGTGACCAGCGACCAGTGACCAGTGACCAGTGACCAGTGACCAGTAACCAGTGACCAGTGACCAGTGACCAGCGAAAGTGACCAGTGACCAGTGACCAGTGACCAGTGACCAGTGACCAGCGAAATAGACCAGTGACCATTGACCAGTGACCAGTGACCAGTGACCAGTGACCAGTGACCAGCGACCAGTGACCAGTGACCAGTGACCAGTGACCAGTGACCATTGACCAGTGACCAGTGACCAGTGACCAGTGACCAGTGACCAGTGACCAGTGACCAGTAACCAGTGACCAGTGACCAGTGACCAGCGAAAGTGACCAGTGACAAGTGACCAGTGACCAGTGACCAGTGACAAGTGACCAGTGACCAGCGAAAGTGACCAGTGACCAGTGACCAGTGACAAGCGAAGTCGACCAGGGACCAGTGACCAGTGACCAGTGACCAGTGACTAGTGACCAGTGACCAGTGACCAGCGAAATTGACCAGTGACCATTGACCAGTGACCAGTGACCAGTGACCAGTGACCAGTGACCAGTGACCAGTGACCAGTGACCAGTAACCAGTGACCAGTGACCAGTGACCAGTGACCAGTGACCAGTAACCAGTGACCAGTGACCAGTGACCAGCGAAATCGACCAGGGACCAGTGACCAGTGACCAGTGACCAGTGACCAGCGACCAGTGACCAGTGACCAGTGACCAGTGACCAGCGACCAGTGACCAGTGACCAGTGACCAGTGACCAGTGACCAGCGACCAGTGACCAGTGACCAGTGACCAGTGACCAGTGACCAGCGACCAGTGACCAGTGACCAGTGACCAGTGACCAGTAACCAGTGACCAGTGACCAGTGACCAGCGAAATCGACCAGGGACCAGTGACCAGTGACCAGTGACCAGTGACCAGCGACCAGTGACCAGTGACCAGTGACCAGTGACCAGTGACCAGCGACCAGTGACCAGTGACCAGTGACCAGTGACCAGTGACCAGTGACCAGTGACCAGTGACCAGCGAAATAGACCAGTGACCATTGACCAGTGACCAGTGACCAGTGACCAGTGACCAGTGACCAGCGACCAGTGACCAGTGACCAGTGACCAGTGACCAGTGACCATTGACCAGTGACCAGTGACCAGTGACCAGTGACCAGTGACCAGTGACCAGTGACCAGTAACCAGTGACCAGTGACCAGTGACCAGCGAAAGTGACCAGTGACAAGTGACCAGTGACCAGTGACCAGTGACCAGTGACCAGCGAAAGTGACCAGTGACCAGTGACCAGTGACAAGCGAAGTCGACCAGGGACCAGTGACCAGTGACCAGTGACCAGTGACCAGTGACCAGTGACCAGCGAAATTGACCAGTGACCATTGACCAGTGACCAGTGACCAGTGACCAGCGACCAGTGACCAGTGACCAGTGACCAGTGACCAGTGACCAGTGACCAGTGACCAGTGACCAGTAACCAGTAACCAGTGACCAGTGACCAGTGACCAGTGACCAGTGACCAGTAACCAGTGACCAGTGACCAGTGACCAGCGAAATCGACCAGGGACCAGTGACCAGTGACCAGTGACCAGTGACCAGTGACCAGTGACCAGTGACCAGCGAAATTGACCAGTGACCATTGACCAGTGACCAGTGACCAGTGACCAGTGACCAGTGACCAGTGACCAGCGACCAGTGACCAGTGACCAGTGACCAGTGACCAGTGACGAGTGACCTGTGACCAGTGACCAGTGACCAGTGACCAGTGACCAGTGACCAGTGACCAGTGACCAGTGACGAGTGACCAGTGACCAGTGACCAGTGACCAGTGACCAGTGACCAGTGACCAGTGACCAGCGAAAGTGACCAGGGACCAGTGACCAGTGACCAGTGACCAGTGACCAGTGACCAGTGACCAGTGACCAGTGACCAGTGACCAGCGACCAGTGAACAGTGACCAGTGACCAGTGACCAGTGACCAGTGACCAGTGACCAGCGAAAGTGACCAGTGACCAGTGACCAGTGACAAGCGATGTCGACCAGGGACCAGTGACCAGTGACCAGTGACCAGTGACCAGTGACCAGTGACCAGTGACCAGTGACCAGTGACCAGCGAAATTGACCAGTGACCATTGACCAGTGACCAGTGACCAGCGACCAGTGACCAGTGACCAGTGACCAGTGACCAGTGACCAGTGACCAGTGACCAGTGACCAGTGACCAGTGACCAGTAACCAGTGACCAGTGACCAGCGACCAGTGACCAGTGACCAGTGACCAGTGACCAGTGACCAGTGACCAGTGACCAGTGACCAGTGACCAGTAACCAGTGACCAGTGACCAGTGACCAGTAACCAGTGACCAGTGACCAGTGACCAGCGAAATCGACCAGGGACCAGTGACCAGTGACCAGTGACCAGTGACCAGTGACCAGTGACCAGCGACCAGTGACCAGTGACCAGTGACCAGTGACCAGTGACGAGTGACCTGTGACCAGTGACAAGTGACCAGTGACCAGTGACCAGTGACCAGTGACCAGTGACCAGTGACGAGTGACCAGTGACCAGTGACCAGTGACCAGTGACCAGTGACCAGTGACCAGTGACCAGTGACCAGCGAAAGTGACCAGGGACCAGTGACCAGTGACCAGTGACCAGTGACCAGTGACCAGTGACCAGTGACCAGTGACCATCGAAATTGACCAGTGACCATTGACCAGTGACCAGTGACCAGTGACCAGTGACCAGTGACCAGTGACCAGTGACCAGCGACCAGTGACCAGTGACCAGTGACCAGTGACAAGTGATAAGTGACCAGTGACCAGTGACCAGCGAAAGTGACCAGTGAAAAGTGACCAGCGAAATTGACCAGTGACCATTGACCAGTGACCAGCGAAAGTGACCAGTGACGAGGGACCAGTGACAAGTGACCAGTGAGAAGTGACCAGTGACCACTGACCAGTGACCAGTGACCAGCGACCAGTGACCAGTGACCCGTGACCAGGGACCAGTGACCAGCGAAAGTGACCAGTGACCAGTGACTAGCCAAATTGAGCAGTGTCCAGTGACCAGTGACCAGTGACCAGTGACCAGTGACCAGTGACCAGTGACCAGTGACCAGTGACCAGTGACCAGTGACCAGTGACCAGTGACCAGTGACCAGTGACCAGTGACCAGCGAAAGTGACCAGGGACCAGTGACCAGTGACCAGTGACCAGTGACCAGTGACCAGTGACCAGTGACCAGTGACCAGTGACCAGCGAAATAGACCAGTGACCATTGACCAGTGACCAGTGACCAGTGACCAGTGACCAGTGACCAGTGACCAGCGAAATTGACCAGTGACCATTGACCAGTGACCAGTGACCAGTGACCAGTGACCAGTGACCAGTGACCAGCGACCAGTGACCAGTGACCAGTGACCAGTGACCAGTGACGAGTGACCTGTGACCAGTGACCAGTGACCAGTGACCAGTGACCAGTGACCAGTGACCAGTGACCAGTGACGAGTGACCAGTGACCAGTGACCAGTGACCAGTGACCAGTGACCAGTGACCAGTGACCAGCGAAAGTGACCAGGGACCAGTGACCAGTGACCAGTGACCAGTGACCAGTGACCAGTGACCAGTGACCAGTGACCAGTGACCAGCGACCAGTGAACAGTGACCAGTGACCAGTGACCAGTGACCAGTGACCAGTGACCAGTGACCAGTGACCAGCGAAAGTGACCAGTGACCAGTGACCAGTGACAAGCGATGTCGACCAGGGACCAGTGACCAGTGACCAGTGACCAGTGACCAGTGACCAGTGACCAGTGACCAGTGACCAGCGAAATTGACCAGTGACCATTGACCAGTGACCAGTGACCAGTGACCAGCGACCAGTGACCAGTGACCAGTGACCAGTGACCAGTGACCAGTGACCAGTGACCAGTGACCAGTGACCAGTGACCAGTAACCAGTGACCAGTGACCAGCGACCAGTGACCAGTGACCAGTGACCAGTGACCAGTGACCAGTGACCAGTGACCAGTGACCAGTGACCAGTAACCAGTGACCAGTGACCAGTGACCAGTAACCAGTGACCAGTGACCAGTGACCAGCGAAATCGACCAGGGACCAGTGACCAGTGACGAGTGACCTGTGACCAGTGACAAGTGACCAGTGACCAGTGACCAGTGACCAGTGACCAGTGACCAGTGACGAGTGACCAGTGACCAGTGACCAGTGACCAGTGACCAGTGACCAGTGACCAGTGACCAGTGACCAGTGACCAGCGAAAGTGACCAGGGACCAGTGACCAGTGACCAGTGACCAGTGACCAGTGACCAGTGACCAGTGACCAGTGACCATCGAAATTGACCAGTGACCATTGACCAGTGACCAGTGACCAGTGACCAGTGACCAGTGACCAGTGACCAGTGACCAGCGACCAGTGACCAGTGACCAGTGACCAGTGACAAGTGATAAGTGACCAGTGACCAGTGACCAGCGAAAGTGACCAGTGAAAAGTGACCAGCGAAATTGACCAGTGACCATTGACCAGTGACCAGCGAAAGTGACCAGTGACGAGGGACCAGTGACAAGTGACCAGTGAGAAGTGACCAGTGACCACTGACCAGTGACCAGTGACCAGCGACCAGTGACCAGTGACCCGTGACCAGGGACCAGTGACCAGCGAAAGTGACCAGTGACCAGTGACTAGCCAAATTGAGCAGTGTCCAGTGACCAGTGACCAGTGACCAGTGACCAGTGACCAGTGACCAGTGACCAGTGACCAGTGACCAGTGACCAGTGACCAGTGACCAGTGACCAGTGACCAGTGACCAGTGACCAGCGAAAGTGACCAGGGACCAGTGACCAGTGACCAGTGACCAGTGACCAGTGACCAGTGACCAGTGACCAGCGAAATAGACCAGTGACCATTGACCAGTGACCAGTGACCAGTGACCAGTGACCAGTGACCAGCGACCAGTGACCAGTGACCAGTGACCAGTGACCAGTGACGAGTGACCTGTGACCAGTGACCAGTGACCAGTGACCAGTGACCAGTGACCAGTGACCAGTGACCAGCGAAAGTGACCAGGGACCAGTGACCAGTGACCAGTGACCAGTGACCAGTGACCAGTGACCAGTGACCAGCGAAATAGACCAGTGACCATTGACCAGTGACCAGTGACCAGTGACCAGTGACCAGTGACCAGCGACCAGTGACCAGTGACCAGTGACCAGTGACCAGTGACCAGTGACCAGTGACCAGTAACCAGTGACCAGTGACCAGTGACCAGCGAAAGTGACCAGTGACCAGTGACCAGCGAAATAGACCAGTGACCATTGACCAGTGACCAGTGACCAGTGACCAGTGACCAGTGACCAGCGACCAGTGACCAGTGACCAGTGACCAGTGACCAGTGACCAGCGACCAGTGACCAGTGACCAGTGACCAGTGACCAGTGACCAGTGACCAGTGACCAGTAACCAGTGACCAGTGACCAGTGACCAGTGACCAGTGACCAGTGACCAGCGACCAGTGACCAGTGACCAGTGACCAGTGACCAGTGACCAGTGACCAGTGACCAGTGACCTGTGACCAGCGAAAGTGACCAGTGACCAGTGACCATTGACCAGCGACCAGTGACCAGTGACCAGTGACAAGTGACCAGTGAGAAGTGACCAGTGACCACTGACCAGTGACCAGTGACCAGTGACCAGCGACCAGTGACCAGTGACCCGTGACCAGGGACCAGTGACCAGCGAAAGTGACCAGTGACCAGTGACTAGCCAAATTGAGCAGTGACCAGTGACCAGTGACCAGTGACCAGTGACCAGTGACCAGTGACCAGTGACCAGTGACCAGGGACCAGTGACCAGTGACCAGTGACCAGTGACCAGTGACCAGTGACCAGTGACCAGTGACCAGTGACCAGTGACCAGCGAAAGTGACCAGGGACCAGTGACCAGTGACCAGTGACCAGTGACCAGTGACCAGTGACCAGTGACCAGTGACCAGCGAAATAGACCAGTGACCATTGACCAGTGACCAGTGACCAGTGACCAGTGACCAGTGACCAGCGACCAGTGACCAGTGACCAGTGACCAGTGACCAGTGACCAGTGACCAGTGACCAGTAACCAGTGACCAGTGACCAGTGACCAGCGAAAGTGACCAGTGACCAGTGACCAGTGACCAGTGACCAGCGAAATAGACCAGTGACCATTGACCAGTGACCAGTGACCAGTGACCAGTGACCAGTGACCAGTGACCAGCGACCAGTGACCAGTGACCAGTGACCAGTGACCAGTGACCAGCGACCAGTGACCAGTGACCAGTGACCAGTGACCAGTGACCAGTGACCAGTGACCAGTAACCAGTGACCAGTGACCAGTGACCAGTGACCAGTGACCAGCGACCAGTGACCAGTGACCAGTGACCAGTGACCAGTGACCAGTGACCAGTGACCAGTGACCAGCGAAAGTGACCAGTGACCAGTGACCAGTGACAAGCGATGTCGACCAGGGACCAGTGACCAGTGACCAGTGACCAGTGACCAGTGACCAGTGACCAGTGACCAGTGACCAGTGACCAGCGAAATTGACCAGTGACCATTGACCAGTGACCAGTGACCAGTGACCAGCGACCAGTGACCAGTGACCAGTGACCAGTGACCAGTGACCAGTGACCAGTGACCAGTGACCAGTGACCAGTGACCAGTGACCAGTAACCAGTGACCAGTGACCAGCGACCAGTGACCAGTGACCAGTGACCAGTGACCAGTGACCAGTGACCAGTGACCAGTGACCAGTGACCAGTAACCAGTGACCAGTGACCAGTGACCAGTAACCAGTGACCAGTGACCAGTGACCAGCGAAATCGACCAGGGACCAGTGACCAGTGACCAGTGACCAGTGACCAGTGACCAGTGACCAGCGACCAGTGACCAGTGACCAGTGACCAGTGACCAGTGACGAGTGACCTGTGACCAGTGACCAGTGACCAGTGACCAGTGACCAGTGACCAGTGACCAGTGACCAGTGACGAGTGACCAGTGACCAGTGACCAGTGACCAGTGACCAGTGACCAGTGACCAGTGACCAGTGACCAGCGAAAGTGACCAGGGACCAGTGACCAGTGACCAGTGACCAGTGACCAGTGACCAGTGACCAGTGACCAGTGACCATCGAAATTGACCAGTGACCATTGACCAGTGACCAGTGACCAGTGACCAGTGACCAGTGACCAGTGACCAGTGACCAGCGACCAGTGACCAGTGACCAGTGACCAGTGACAAGTGATAAGTGACCAGTGACCAGTGACCAGCGAAAGTGACCAGTGAAAAGTGACCAGCGAAATTGACCAGTGACCATTGACCAGTGACCAGCGAAAGTGACCAGTGACGAGGGACCAGTGACAAGTGACCAGTGAGAAGTGACCAGTGACCACTGACCAGTGACCAGTGACCAGCGACCAGTGACCAGTGACCCGTGACCAGGGACCAGTGACCAGCGAAAGTGACCAGTGACCAGTGACTAGCCAAATTGAGCAGTGTCCAGTGACCAGTGACCAGTGACCAGTGACCAGTGACCAGTGACCAGTGACCAGTGACCAGTGACCAGTGACCAGTGACCAGTGACCAGTGACCAGGGACCAGTGACCAGTGACCAGTGACCAGTGACCAGGGACCAGTGACCAGTGACCAGTGACCAGTGACCAGTGACCAGTGACCAGTGACCAGCGAAATTGACCAGTGACCATTGACCAGTGACCAGTGACCAGTGACCAGTGACCAGTGACCAGCGACCAGTGACCAGTGACCAGTGACCAGTGACCAGTGACGAGTGACCTGTGACCAGTGACCAGTGACCAGTGACCAGTGACCAGTGACCAGCGAAAGTGACCAGGGACCAGTGACCAGTGACCAGTGACCAGTGACCAGTGACCAGTGACCAGTGACCAGTGACCATCGAAATTGACCAGTGACCATTGACCAGTGACCAGTGACCAGTGACCAGTGACCAGTGACCAGTGACCAGTGACCAGCGACCAGTGACCAGTGACCAGTGACCAGTGACCATCGAAATTGACCAGTGACCATTGACCAGTGACCAGTGACCAGTGACCAGTGACCAGTGACCAGTGACCAGTGACCAGCGACCAGTGACCAGTGACCAGTGACCAGTGACCAGTAACCAGTGACCAGTGACCAGTGACCAGTGACCAGCGAAATCGACCAGGGACCAGTGACCAGTGACCAGTGACCAGTGACCAGCGAAATTGACCAGTGACCATTGACCAGTGACCAGTGACCAGTGACCAGTGACCAGTGACCAGCGACCACTGACCAGTGACCAGTGACCAGTGACCAGTGACGAGTGACCTGTGACCAGTGACCAGTGACCAGTGACCAGTGACCAGTAACCAGTGACCAGTGACGAGTGACCTGTGACCAGTGACCAGTGACCAGTGACCAGTGACCAGTGACCAGTGACGAGTGACCTGTGACCAGTGACCAGTGACCAGTGACCAGTGACCAGTGACCAGTGACCAGTGACCAGTGACCAGTGACCAGTGACCAGCGAAAGTGACCAGGGACCAGTGACCAGTGACCAGTGACCAGTGACCAGCGAAATAGACCAGTGACCATTGACCAGTGACCAGTGACCAGTGACCAGCGACCAGTGACCAGTGACCAGTGACCAGTGACCAGTGACCAGCGACCAGTGACCAGTGACCAGTGACCAGTGACCAGTAACCAGTGACCAGTGACCAGTGACCAGCGAAATCGACCAGGGACCAGTGACCAGTGACCAGTGACCAGTGACCAGTGACCAGTGACCAGCGACCAGTGACCAGTGACCAGTGACCAGTGACCAGTGACGAGTGACCTGTGACAAGTGACCAGTGACCAGCGACCAGTGACCAGGGACCAGTGACCAGTGACCAGTGACCAGTGACCAGCGAAATCGACCAGGGACCAGTGACCAGTGACCAGTGACCAGTGACCAGTGACCAGTGACCAGTGACCATCGAAATTGACCAGTGACCATTGACCATTGACCAGTGACCAGTGACCAGTGACCAGTGACCAGTGACCAGTGACCAGCGACCAGTGACCAGTGACCAGTGACCAGTGACCAGTGACGAGTGACCTGTGACAAGTGACCAGTGACCAGCGACCAGTGACCAGGGACCAGTGACCAGTGACCAGTGACCAGCGACCAGTGACCAGTGACCAGTGACCAGGGACCAGTGACCAGCGAAAGTGACCAGTGACCAGTGACCATTGACCAGTGACCAGTGACCAGTGACCAGTGACCAGCGACCAGTGACCAGCGAAATTGACCAGTGACCATTGACCAGTGACAAGTGACCAGTGACCAGCGAAAGTGACCAGGGACCAGTGACCAGTGACCAGTGACGAGTGACCAGTGACCAGTGACCAGCGAAAGTGACAAGTGACCAGTGACCAGTGACCAGTGACCAGTGACCAGTGACCAGCGAAAGTGACCAGTGACCTGTGACCAGCGAAAGTGACCAGTGACGAGTGACCAGTGACAAGTGACCAGTGAGAAGTGACCAGTGACCACTGACCAGTGACCAGTGACCAGCGACCAGTGACCAGTGACCAGGGAAAGTGACCAGTGACCAGTGACTAGCCAAATTGAGCAGTGACCAGTGACCAGTGACCAGCGAAAGTGACAAGTGACCAGTGACCAGTGACCAGTGACCAGCGAAAGTGACCAGTGACCTGTGAACAGTGACCAGCGAAATTGACCAGTTTCCAGTGACAAGTGATAAGTGACCAGTGACCAGTGACCAGCGAAAGTGACCAGTGAAAAGTGACCAGCGAAATTGACCAGTGACCATTGACCAGTGACCAGCGAAATTGACCAGTTTCCAGTGACAAGTGATAAGTGACCAGTGACCAGTGACCAGCGAAAGTGACAAGTGAACAGTGACCAGCGAAATTGACCAGTGACCATTGACCAGTGACCAGCGAAAGTGACCAGTGACGAGTGACCAGTGACAAGTGACCAGTGAGAAGTGACCAGTGACCACTGACCAGTGACCAGTGACCAGTGACCAGCGACCAGTGACCAGTGACCCGTGACCAGGGACCAGTGACCAGCGAAAGTGACCAGTGACCAGTGACTAGCCAAATTGAGCAGTGACCAGTGACCAGTGACCAGTGACCAGTGACCAGTGACCAGTGACCAGTGACCAGGGACCAGTGACCAGTGACCAGTGACCAGTGACCAGTGACCAGTGACCAGTGACCAGTGACCAGTGACCAGTGACCAGCGAAAGTGACCAGGGACCAGTGACCAGTGACCAGTGACCAGCGAAATTGACCAGTGACCATTGACCAGTGACCAGTGACCAGTGACCAGTGACCAGTGACCAGTGACCAGTGACCAGTGACCAGTGACCAGTGACCAGCGAAAGTGACCAGGGACCAGTGACCAGTGACCAGTGACCAGTGACCAGTGACCAGCGAAATTGACCAGTGACCATTGACCAGTGACCAGTGACCAGTGACCAGTGACCAGTGACCAGTGACCAGTGACCAGCGACCAGTGACCAGTGACCAGTGACCAGTGACCAGTGACCAGCGACCAGTGACCAGTGACCAGTGACCAGTGACCAGTGACCAGTGACCAGTGACCAGCGACCAGTGACCAGTGACCAGTGACCAGTGACCAGTGACCAGCGACCAGTGACCAGTGACCAGTGACCAGTGACCAGTGACCAGTGACCAGTGACCAGTAACCAGTGACCAGTGACCAGTGACCAGTGACCAGTGACCAGTGACCAGTGACCAGCGAAAGTGACCAGTGACCAGTGACCAGTGACCAGTGACCAGCGAAATAGACCAGTGACCATTGACCAGTGACCAGTGACCAGTGACCAGTGACCAGTGACCAGTGACCAGTGACCAGCGACCAGTGACCAGTGACCAGTGACCAGTGACCAGTGACCAGCGACCAGTGACCAGTGACCAGTGACCAGTGACCAGTGACCAGTGACCAGTGACCAGTAACCAGTGACCAGTGACCAGTGACCAGTGACCAGTGACCAGCGACCAGTGACCAGTGACCAGTGACCAGTGACCAGTGACCAGCGAAAGTGACCAGTGACCAGTGACCAGTGACAAGCGAAGTCGACCAGGGACCAGTGACCAGTGACCAGTGACCAGTGACCAGTGACCAGTGACCAGTGACCAGTGACCAGCGAAATTGACCAGTGACCAGTGACCAGTGACCAGCGACCAGTGACCAGTGACCAGTGACCAGTGACCAGTGACCAGTGACCAGTGACCAGTGACCAGTGACCAGTGACCAGTAACCAGTGACCAGTGACCAGTGACCAGTGACCAGTGACCAGTAACCAGTGACCAGTGACCAGTGACCAGCGAAATCGACCAGGGACCAGTGACCAGTGACCAGTGACCAGTGACCAGCGAAATTGACCAGTGACCATTGACCAGTGACCAGTGACCAGTGACCAGTGACCAGTGACCAGTGACCAGCGACCAGTGACCAGTGACCAGTGACCAGTGACCAGTGACGAGTGACCTGTGACCAGTGACCAGTGACCAGTGACCAGTGACCAGTGACCAGCGAAAGTGACCAGGGACCAGTGACCAGTGACCAGTGACCAGTGACCAGTGACCAGTGACCAGTGACCAGTGACCATCGAAATTGACCAGTGACCATTGACCAGTGACCAGTGACCAGTGACCAGTGACCAGTGACCAGTGACCAGTGACCAGCGACCAGTGACCAGTGACCAGTGACCAGTGACCAGTGACGAGTGACCTGTGACAAGTGACCAGTGACCAGCGACCAGTGACCAGGGACCAGTGACCAGTGACCAGTGACTAGCGACCAGTGACCAGTGACCAGTGACCAGGGACCAGTGACCAGCGAAAGTGACCAGTGACCAGTGACCATTGACCAGCGACCAGTGACCAGTGACCAGTGACGAGTGACCAGTGACCAGTGACCAGTGACCAGTGACCAGCGAAAGTGACAAGTGACCAGTGACCAGTGACCAGTGACCAGTGACCAGTGACCAGTGACCAGCGAAAGTGACCAGTGACCAGTGAACAGTGACCAGCGAAATTCACCAGTTTCCAGTGACCAGTGATAAGTGACCAGTGACCAGTGACCAGCGAAAGTGACCAGTGAACAGTGACCAGCGAAATTGACCAGTGACCATTGACCAGTGACCAGCGAAAGTGACCAGTGACGAGTGACCAGTGACAAGTGACCAGTGAGAAGTGACCAGTGACCACTGACCAGTGACCAGTGACCAGTGACCAGTGACCAGCGAAAGTGACCAGTGACAAGTGACCAGTGACAAGTGACCAGTGACCAGTGACCAGTGACCAGTGACCAGCGAAAGTGACCAGTGACCATTGACCAGTGACCAGTGACCAGTGACCAGTGACCAGTGACCAGTGACCAGTGACCAGCGACCAGTGACCAGTGACCAGTGACCAGTGACCAGTAACCAGTGACCAGTGACCAGTGACCAGTGACCAGCGAAATCGACCAGGGACCAGTGAGCAGTGACCAGTGACCAGTGACCAGCGAAATTGACCAGTGACCATTGACCAGTGACCAGTGACCAGTGACCAGTGACCAGTGACCAGTGACCAGTGACCAGTGACGAGTGACCTGTGACCAGTGACCAGTGACCAGTGACCAGTGACCAGTGACCATTGACCAGTGACGAGTGACCTGTGACCAGTGACCAGTGACCAGTGACCAGTGACCAGTGACCAGTGACGAGTGACCTGTGACCAGTGACCAGTGACCAGTGACCAGTGACCAGTGACCAGTGACCAGTGACCAGTGACCAGTGACCAGTGACCAGCGAAAGTGACCAGGGACCAGTGACCAGTGACCAGTGACCAGTGACCAGCGAAATAGACCAGTGACCATTGACCAGTGACCAGTGACCAGTGACCAGCGACCAGTGACCAGTGACCAGTGACCAGTGACCAGTGACCAGCGACCAGTGACCAGTGACCAGTGACCAGTGACCAGTAACCAGTGACCAGTGACCAGTGACCAGCGAAATCGACCAGGGACCAGTGACCAGTGACCAGTGACCAGTGACCAGTGACCAGTGACCAGCGACCAGTGACCAGTGACCAGTGACCAGTGACCAGTGACGAGTGACCTGTGACAAGTGACCAGTGACCAGCGACCAGTGACCAGGGACCAGTGACCAGTGACCAGTGACCAGTGACCAGCGAAATCGACCAGGGACCAGTGACCAGTGACCAGTGACCAGTGACCAGTGACCAGTGACCATCGAAATTGACCAGTGACCATTGACCATTGACCAGTGACCAGTGACCAGTGACCAGTGACCAGTGACCAGTGACCAGCGACCAGTGACCAGTGACCAGTGACCAGTGACCAGTGACGAGTGACCTGTGACAAGTGACCAGTGACCAGCGACCAGTGACCAGGGACCAGTGACCAGTGACCAGTGACCAGCGACCAGTGACCAGTGACCAGTGACCAGGGACCAGTGACCAGCGAAAGTGACCAGTGACCAGTGACCATTGACCAGTGACCAGTGACCAGTGACCAGTGACCAGCGACCAGTGACCAGCGAAATTGACCAGTGACCATTGACCAGTGACAAGTGACCAGTGACCAGCGAAAGTGACCAGGGACCAGTGACCAGTGACCAGTGACGAGTGACCAGTGACCAGTGACCAGCGAAAGTGACAAGTGACCAGTGACCAGTGACCAGTGACCAGTGACCAGTGACCAGCGAAAGTGACCAGTGACCTGTGACCAGCGAAAGTGACCAGTGACGAGTGACCAGTGACAAGTGACCAGTGAGAAGTGACCAGTGACCACTGACCAGTGACCAGTGACCAGCGACCAGTGACCAGTGACCAGGGAAAGTGACCAGTGACCAGTGACTAGCCAAATTGAGCAGTGACCAGTGACCAGTGACCAGCGAAAGTGACAAGTGACCAGTGACCAGTGACCAGTGACCAGCGAAAGTGACCAGTGACCTGTGAACAGTGACCAGCGAAATTGACCAGTTTCCAGTGACAAGTGATAAGTGACCAGTGACCAGTGACCAGCGAAAGTGACCAGTGAAAAGTGACCAGCGAAATTGACCAGTGACCATTGACCAGTGACCAGCGAAATTGACCAGTTTCCAGTGACAAGTGATAAGTGACCAGTGACCAGTGACCAGCGAAAGTGACCAGTGAACAGTGACCAGCGAAATTGACCAGTGACCATTGACCAGTGACCAGCGAAAGTGACCAGTGACGAGTGACCAGTGACAAGTGACCAGTGAGAAGTGACCAGTGACCACTGACCAGTGACCAGTGACCAGTGACCAGCGACCAGTGACCAGTGACCCGTGACCAGGGACCAGTGACCAGCGAAAGTGACCAGTGACCAGTGACTAGCCAAATTGAGCAGTGACCAGTGACCAGTGACCAGTGACCAGTGACCAGTGACCAGTGACCAGTGACCAGGGACCAGTGACCAGTGACCAGTGACCAGTGACCAGTGACCAGTGACCAGTGACCAGTGACCAGTGACCAGTGACCAGCGAAAGTGACCAGGGACCAGTGACCAGTGACCAGTGACCAGTGACCAGTGACCAGCGAAATTGACCAGTGACCATTGACCAGTGACCAGTGACCAGTGACCAGTGACCAGTGACCAGTGACCAGTGACCAGTGACCAGTGACCAGTGACCAGCGAAAGTGACCAGGGACCAGTGACCAGTGACCAGTGACCAGTGACCAGTGACCAGCGAAATTGACCAGTGACCATTGACCAGTGAACAGTGACCAGTGACCAGTGACCAGTGACCAGTGACCAGTGACCAGCGACCAGTGACCAGTGACCAGTGACCAGTGACCAGTGACCAGTGACCAGTGACCAGTGACCAGTAACCAGTGACCAGTGACCAGTGACAAGCGAAATCGACCAGGGACCAGTGACCAGTGACCAGTGACCAGTGACCAGTGACCAGCGACCAGTGACCAGTGACCAGTGACCAGTGACCAGTGACGCGTGACCTGTGACAAGTGACCAGTGACCAGCGACCAGTGACCAGGGACCAGTGACCAGTGACCAGTGACCAGCGAAATCGACCAGGGACCAGTGACCAGTGACCAGTGACCAGTGACCAGTGACCAGTGACCAGTGACCAGTGACCATCGAAATTGACCAGTGACCATTGACCAGTGACCAGTGACCAGTGACCAGTGACCAGTGACCAGGGACCAGTGACCAGCGAAAGTGACCAGTGACCAGTGACCAGTGACCAGTGACCAGTGACCAGTGACCAGTGACCAGCGAAAGTGACCAGTGACCAGTGACCAGTGACCAGTGACCAGTGACCAGCGACCAGTGACCAGTGACCAGTGACCAGTGACCAGTGACGAGTGACCTGTGACAAGTGACCAGTGACCAGCGACCAGTGACCAGGGACCAGTGACCAGTGACCAGTGACTAGCGACCAGTGACCAGTGACCAGTGACCAGGGACCAGTGACCAGCGAAAGTGACCAGTGACCAGTGACCATTGACCAGCGACCAGTGACCAGTGACCAGTGACGAGTGACCAGTGACCAGTGACCAGTGACCAGTGACCAGCGAAAGTGACAAGTGACCAGTGACCAGTGACCAGTGACCAGTGACCAGTGACCAGCGAAAGTGACCAGTGACCAGTGAACAGTGACCAGCGAAATTCACCAGTTTCCAGTGACCAGTGATAAGTGACCAGTGACCAGTGACCAGCGAAAGTGACCAGTGAACAGTGACCAGCGAAATTGACCAGTGACCATTGACCAGTGACCAGCGAAAGTGACCAGTGACGAGTGACCAGTGACAAGTGACCAGTGAGAAGTGACCAGTGACCACTGACCAGTGACCAGTGACCAGTGACCAGTGACCAGCGAAAGTGACCAGTGACAAGTGACCAGTGACAAGTGACCAGTGACCAGTGACCAGTGACCAGTGACCAGCGAAAGTGACCAGTGACCATTGACCAGTGACCAGTGACCAGTGACCAGTGACCAGTGACCAGTGACCAGTGACCAGCGACCAGTGACCAGTGACCAGTGACCAGTGACCAGTGACCAGCGAAAGTGACCAGGGACCAGTGACCAGTGACCAGTGACCAGTGACCAGCGAAATAGACCAGTGACCATTGACCAGTGACCAGTGACCAGTGACCAGCGACCAGTGACCAGTGACCAGTGACCAGTGACCAGTGACCAGCGACCAGTGACCAGTGACCAGTGACCAGTGACCAGTAACCAGTGACCAGTGACCAGTGACCAGCGAAATCGACCAGGGACCAGTGACCAGTGACCAGTGACCAGTGACCAGTGACCAGCGACCAGTGACCAGTGACCAGTGACCAGTGACCAGTGACGAGTGACCTGTGACAAGTGACCAGTGACCAGCGACCAGTGACCAGGGACCAGTGACCAGTGACCAGTGACCAGTGACCAGCGAAATCGACCAGGGACCAGTGACCAGTGACCAGTGACCAGTGACCAGTGACCAGTGACCAGTGACCATCGAAATTGACCAGTGACCATTGACCATTGACCAGTGACCAGTGACCAGTGACCAGTGACCAGTGACCAGTGACCAGCGACCAGTGACCAGTGACCAGTGACCAGTGACCAGTGACGAGTGACCTGTGACAAGTGACCAGTGACCAGCGACCAGTGACCAGGGACCAGTGACCAGTGACCAGTGACCAGCGACCAGTGACCAGTGACCAGTGACCAGGGACCAGTGACCAGCGAAAGTGACCAGTGACCAGTGACCATTGACCAGTGACCAGTGACCAGTGACCAGTGACCAGCGACCAGTGACCAGCGAAATTGACCAGTGACCATTGACCAGTGACAAGTGACCAGTGACCAGCGAAAGTGACCAGGGACCAGTGACCAGTGACCAGTGACGAGTGACCAGTGACCAGTGACCAGCGAAAGTGACAAGTGACCAGTGACCAGTGACCAGTGACCAGTGACCAGTGACCAGCGAAAGTGACCAGTGACCTGTGACCAGCGAAAGTGACCAGTGACGAGTGACCAGTGACAAGTGACCAGTGAGAAGTGACCAGTGACCACTGACCAGTGACCAGTGACCAGTGACCAGTGACCAGTGACCAGTGACCAGTAACCAGTGACCAGTGACCAGTGACAAGCGAAATCGACCAGGGACCAGTGACCAGTGACCAGTGACCAGTGACCAGTGACCAGCGACCAGTGACCAGTGACCAGTGACCAGTGACCAGTGACGCGTGACCTGTGACAAGTGACCAGTGACCAGCGACCAGTGACCAGGGACCAGTGACCAGTGACCAGTGACCAGCGAAATCGACCAGGGACCAGTGACCAGTGACCAGTGACCAGTGACCATCGAAATTGACCAGTGACCATTGACCAGTGACCAGTGACCAGTGACCAGTGACCAGTGACCAGGGACCAGTGACCAGCGAAAGTGACCAGTGACCAGTGACCAGTGACCAGTGACCAGTGACCAGTGACCAGTGACCAGCGAAAGTGACCAGGGACCAGTGACCAGTGACCAGTGACCAGTGACCAGTGACCAGTGACCAGTGACCAGTGACCATCGAAATTGACCAGTGACCATTGACCAGTGACCAGTGACCAGTGACCAGTGACCAGTGACCAGTGACCAGTGACCAGTGACGAGTGACCTGTGACAAGTGACCAGTGACCAGTGACGAGTGACCTGTGACAAGTGACCAGTGACCAGTGACCAGTGACCAGTGACCAGTGACCAGTGACCAGTGACCAGTGACCATCGAAATTGACCAGTGACCATTGACCAGTGACCAGTGACCAGTGACCAGTGACCAGTGACCAGGGACCAGTGACCAGCGAAAGTGACCAGTGACCAGTGACCAGTGACCAGTGACCAGTGACCAGTGACCAGTGACCAGCGAAAGTGACCAGGGACCAGTGACCAGTGACCAGTGACCAGTGACCAGGGACCAGTGACCAGCGAAAGTGACCAGTGACCAGTGACCAGTGACCAGTGACCAGTGACCAGTGACCAGTGACCAGCGAAAGTGACCAGGGACCAGTGACCAGTGACCAGTGACCAGGGACCAGTGACCAGTGACCAGTGACTAGCGACCAGTGACCAGTGACCAGTGACCAGGGACCAGTGACCAGCGAAAGTGACCAGTGACCAGTGACCATTGACCAGCGACCAGTGACCAGTGACCAGTGACGAGTGACCAGTGACCAGTGACCAGTGACCAGTGACCAGCGAAAGTGACAAGTGACCAGTGACCAGTGACCAGTGACCAGTGACCAGTGACCAGTGACCAGCGAAAGTGACCAGTGACCAGTGAACAGTGACCAGCGAAATTCACCAGTTTCCAGTGACCAGTGATAAGTGACCAGTGACCAGTGACCAGCGAAAGTGACCAGTGAACAGTGACCAGCGAAATTGACCAGTGACCATTGACCAGTGACCAGCGAAAGTGACCAGTGACGAGTGACCAGTGACAAGTGACCAGTGAGAAGTGACCAGTGACCACTGACCAGTGACCAGTGACCAGTGACCAGTGACCAGCGAAAGTGACCAGTGACAAGTGACCAGTGACAAGTGACCAGTGACCAGTGACCAGTGACCAGTGACCAGCGAAAGTGACCAGTGACCATTGACCAGTGACCAGTGACCAGTGACCAGTGACCAGTGACCAGTGACCAGTGACCAGCGACCAGTGACCAGTGACCAGTGACCAGTGACCAGTGACCAGCGAAAGTGACCAGGGACCAGTGACCAGTGACCAGTGACCAGTGACCAGCGAAATAGACCAGTGACCATTGACCAGTGACCAGTGACCAGTGACCAGCGACCAGTGACCAGTGACCAGTGACCAGTGACCAGTGACCAGCGACCAGTGACCAGTGACCAGTGACCAGTGACCAGTAACCAGTGACCAGTGACCAGTGACCAGCGAAATCGACCAGGGACCAGTGACCAGTGACCAGTGACCAGTGACCAGTGACCAGTGACCAGCGACCAGTGACCAGTGACCAGTGACCAGTGACCAGTGACGAGTGACCTGTGACAAGTGACCAGTGACCAGCGACCAGTGACCAGGGACCAGTGACCAGTGACCAGTGACCAGTGACCAGCGAAATCGACCAGGGACCAGTGACCAGTGACCAGTGACCAGTGACCAGTGACCAGTGACCAGTGACCATCGAAATTGACCAGTGACCATTGACCATTGACCAGTGACCAGTGACCAGTGACCAGTGACCAGTGACCAGTGACCAGCGACCAGTGACCAGTGACCAGTGACCAGTGACCAGTGACGAGTGACCTGTGACAAGTGACCAGTGACCAGCGACCAGTGACCAGGGACCAGTGACCAGTGACCAGTGACCAGCGACCAGTGACCAGTGACCAGTGACCAGGGACCAGTGACCAGCGAAAGTGACCAGTGACCAGTGACCATTGACCAGTGACCAGTGACCAGTGACCAGTGACCAGCGACCAGTGACCAGCGAAATTGACCAGTGACCATTGACCAGTGACAAGTGACCAGTGACCAGCGAAAGTGACCAGGGACCAGTGACCAGTGACCAGTGACGAGTGACCAGTGACCAGTGACCAGCGAAAGTGACAAGTGACCAGTGACCAGTGACCAGTGACCAGTGACCAGTGACCAGCGAAAGTGACCAGTGACCTGTGACCAGCGAAAGTGACCAGTGACGAGTGACCAGTGACAAGTGACCAGTGAGAAGTGACCAGTGACCACTGACCAGTGACCAGTGACCAGCGACCAGTGACCAGTGACCAGGGAAAGTGACCAGTGACCAGTGACTAGCCAAATTGAGCAGTGACCAGTGACCAGTGACCAGCGAAAGTGACAAGTGACCAGTGACCAGTGACCAGTGACCAGCGAAAGTGACCAGTGACCTGTGAACAGTGACCAGCGAAATTGACCAGTTTCCAGTGACAAGTGATAAGTGACCAGTGACCAGTGACCAGCGAAAGTGACCAGTGAAAAGTGACCAGCGAAATTGACCAGTGACCATTGACCAGTGACCAGCGAAGTTGACCAGTTTCCAGTGACAAGTGATAAGTGACCAGTGACCAGTGACCAGCGAAAGTGACCAGTGAACAGTGACCAGCGAAATTGACCAGTGACCATTGACCAGTGACCAGCGAAAGTGACCAGTGACGAGTGACCAGTGACAAGTGACCAGTGAGAAGTGACCAGTGACCACTGACCAGTGACCAGTGACCAGTGACCAGCGACCAGTGACCAGTGACCCGTGACCAGGGACCAGTGACCAGCGAAAGTGACCAGTGACCAGTGACTAGCCAAATTGAGCAGTGACCAGTGACCAGTGACCAGTGACCAGTGACCAGTGACCAGTGACCAGTGACCAGGGACCAGTGACCAGTGACCAGTGACCAGTGACCAGTGACCAGTGACCAGTGACCAGTGACCAGTGACCAGTGACCAGCGAAAGTGACCAGGAACCAGTGACCAGTGACCAGTGACCAGTGACCAGTGACCAGCGAAATTGACCAGTGACCATTGACCAGTGACCAGTGACCAGTGACCAGTGACCAGTGACCAGTGACCAGTGACCAGCGACCAGTGACCAGTGACCAGTGACCAGTGACCAGTGACCAGTGACCAGTGACCAGTGACCAGTAACCAGTGACCAGTGACCAGTGACAAGCGAAATCGACCAGGGACCAGTGACCAGTGACCAGTGACCAGTGACCAGTGACCAGCGACCAGTGACCAGTGACCAGTGACCAGTGACCAGTGACGCGTGACCTGTGACAAGTGACCAGTGACCAGCGACCAGTGACCAGGGACCAGTGACCAGTGACCAGTGACCAGCGAAATCGACCAGGGACCAGTGACCAGTGACCAGTGACCAGTGACCAGTGACCAGTGACCATCGAAATTGACCAGTGACCATTGACCAGTGACCAGTGACCAGTGACCAGTGACCAGTGACCACGGACCAGTGACCAGCGAAAGTGACCAGTGACCAGTGACCATTGACCAGTGACCAGTGACCAGTGACCCGTGACCAGCGACCAGTGACCAGCGAAATTGACCAGTGACCATTGACCAGTGACAAGTGACCAGTGACCAGCGAAAGTGACCAGGGATCAGTGACCAGTGACCAGTGACGAGTGACCAGTGACCAGTGACCAGCGAAAGTGACAAGTGACCAGTGACCAGTGACCAGTGACCAGTGACCAGTGACCAGCGAAAGTGACCAGTGACCTGTGACCAGCGAATGTGACCAGTGACGAGTGACCAGTGACAAGTGACCAGTGAGAAGTGACCAGTGACTACTGACCAGTGACCAGTGACCAGCGACCAGTGACCAGTGACCAGGGAAAGTGACCAGTGACCAGTGACTAGACAAATTGAGCAGTGACCAGTGACCAGTGACCAGTGACCAGTGACCAGTGACCAGTGACCTGTGACCAGTGACCAGTGACCAGTGACCAGGGACCAGCGAAATTGACAAGTGACCATTGACCAGTGACCAGTGACCAGTGACCAGTGACCAGTGACCAGTGAGCAGTGACCAGCGACCAGTGACCAGTGACCAGTGACCAGTGACCAGTGACCAGTAACCAGTGACCAGTGACCAGTGACCAGCGAAATTGACCAGTGACCATTGACCAGTGACCAGTGAACAGTGACCAGTGACCAGTGACCAGCGACCAGTGACCAGTGACCAGTGACCAGTGACCAGTGACCAGTGACCAGTGACCAGTGACCAGCGAAATTGACCAGTGACCATTGACCAGTGACCAGTGACCAGTGACCAGTGACCAGTGACCAGTGACCTGTGACCAGCGAAAGTGACCAGTGACCAGTGACCAGTGACCAGTGACCAGTGACCAGTGACCAGTGACCAGTGACCAGTAACCAGTGACCAGTGACCAGTGACACGCGAAAGTGACCAGTGACAAGTGACCAGTGACAAGTGACCAGTGACCAGTGACCAGTGACCAGTGACCAGCGAAAGTGACCAGTGACCAGTGACCAGTGACCAGCGAAGTCGACCAGGGACCAGTGACCAGTGACCAGTGACCAGTGACCAGTGACCAGTGACCAGCGAAATTGACCAGTGACCATTGACCAGTGACCAGTGACCAGTGACCAGTGACCAGTGACCAGTGACCAGCGACCAGTGACCAGTGACCAGTGACCAGTGACCAGTGACCAGTGACCAGTGACCAGCGAAATTGACCAGTGACCAGTGACCAGCGAAAGTGACAAGTGACCAGTGACCAGTGACCAGTGACCAGTGACCAGTGACCAGCGAAAGTGACCAGTGACCTGTGAACAGTGACCAGCGAAAGTGACCAGTGAACAGTGACCAGCGAAATTGACCAGTGACCATTGACCAGTGACCAGCGAAAGTGACCAGTGACGAGTGACCAGTGACAAGTGACCAGTGAGAAGTGACCAGTGACTACTGACCAGTGACCAGTGACCAGCGACCAGTGACCAGTGACCCGTGACCAGGGACCAGTGACCAGCGAAAGTGACCAGTGACCAGCGACTAGCCAAATTGAGCAGTGACCAGTGACCAGTGACCAGTGACCAGTGACCAGTGACCAGTGACCAGTGACCAGGGACCAGTGACCAGTGAGAAGTGACCAGTGACTACTGACCAGTGACCAGTGACCAGCGACCAGTGACCAGTGACCCGTGACCAGGGACCAGTGACCAGCGAAAGTGACCAGTGACCAGCGACTAGCCAAATTGAGCAGTGACCAGTGACCAGTGACCAGTGACCAGTGACCAGTGACCAGTGACCAGTGACCAGGGACCAGTGACCAGTGACCAGTGACCAGTGACCAGTGACCAGTGACCAGTGACCAGTGACCAGTGACCAGCGAAAGTGACCAGGGACCAGTGACCAGTGACCAGTGACCAGTGACCAGTGACCAGTGACCAGCGAAATTGACCAGTGACCATTGACTAGTGACCAGCGACCAGCGACCAGTGACCAGTGACCAGCGACCAGTGACCAGTGACCAGTGACCAGTGACCAGTGACCAGTGACCAGTGACCAGTGACCAGTGACCAGTAACCAGTGACCAGTGACCAGTGACCAGCGAAATCGACCAGGGACCAGTGACCAGTGACCAGTGACCAGTGACCAGTGACCAGTGACCATCGAAATTGACCAGTGACCATTGACCAGTGACCAGTGACCAGTGACCAGTGACCAGTGACCAGCGACCAGTGACCAGTGACCAGTGACCAGTGACCAGTGACCAGTGACCTGTGACAAGTGACCAGTGACCAGCGACCAGTGACCAGGGACCAGTGACCAGTGACCAGTGACCAGCGACCAGTGACCAGTGACCAGTGACCAGGGACCAGTGACCAGCGAAAGTGACCAGTGACCAGTGACCATTGACCAGCGACCAGTGACCAGTGACCAGTGACGAGTGACCAGTGACCAGTGACCAGTGACCAGTGACCAGCGAAAGTGACAAGTGACCAGTGACCAGTGACCAGTGACCAGTGACCAGTGACCATTGACCAGCGAAAGTGACCAGTGACCAGTGAACAGTGACCAGCGAAATTCACCAGTTTCCAGTGACCAGTGATAAGTGACCAGTGACCAGTGACCAGCGAAAGTGACCAGTGACCAGCGACTAGCCAAATTGAGCAGTGACCAGTGACCAGTGACCAGTGACCAGTGACCAGTGACCAGTGACCAGTGACCAGGGACCAGTGACCAGTGAGAAGTGACCAGTGACTACTGACCAGTGACCAGTGACCAGCGACCAGTGACCAGTGACCCGTGACCAGGGACCAGTGACCAGCGAAAGTGACCAGTGACCAGCGACTAGCCAAATTGAGCAGTGACCAGTGACCAGTGACCAGTGACCAGTGACCAGTGACCAGTGACCAGTGACCAGGGACCAGTGACCAGTGACCAGTGACCAGTGACCAGTGACCAGTGACCAGTGACCAGTGACCAGTGACCAGCGAAAGTGACCAGGGACCAGTGACCAGTGACCAGTGACCAGTGACCAGTGACCAGTGACCAGCGAAATTGACCAGTGACCATTGACTAGTGACCAGCGACCAGCGACCAGTGACCAGTGACCAGCGACCAGTGACCAGTGACCAGTGACCAGTGACCAGTGACCAGTGACCAGTGACCAGTGACCAGTGACCAGTAACCAGTGACCAGTGACCAGTGACCAGCGAAATCGACCAGGGACCAGTGACCAGTGACCAGTGACCAGTGACCAGTGACCAGTGACCATCGAAATTGACCAGTGACCATTGACCAGTGACCAGTGACCAGTGACCAGTGACCAGTGACCAGCGACCAGTGACCAGTGACCAGTGACCAGTGACCAGTGACCAGTGACCTGTGACAAGTGACCAGTGACCAGCGACCAGTGACCAGGGACCAGTGACCAGTGACCAGTGACCAGCGACCAGTGACCAGTGACCAGTGACCAGGGACCAGTGACCAGCGAAAGTGACCAGTGACCAGTGACCATTGACCAGCGACCAGTGACCAGTGACCAGTGACGAGTGACCAGTGACCAGTGACCAGTGACCAGTGACCAGCGAAAGTGACAAGTGACCAGTGACCAGTGACCAGTGACCAGTGACCAGTGACCATTGACCAGCGAAAGTGACCAGTGACCAGTGAACAGTGACCAGCGAAATTCACCAGTTTCCAGTGACCAGTGATAAGTGACCAGTGACCAGTGACCAGCGAAAGTGACCAGTGAACAGTGACCAGCGAAATTGACCAGTGACCATTGACCAGTGACCAGCGAAAGTGACCAGTGACGAGTGACCAGTGACAAGTGACCAGTGAGAAGTGACCAGTGACCACTGACCAGTGACCAGTGACCAGTGACCAGTGACCAGCGAAAGTGACCTGTGACAAGTGACCAGTGACAAGTGACCAGTGACCAGTGACCAGTGACCAGTGACCAGCGAAAGTGACCAGTGACCATTGACCAGTGACAAGTGACCAGTGACCAGTGACCAGTGACCAGTGACCCGTGACCAGCGACCAGAGACCAGTGACCAGTGACCAGTGACCAGTAACCAGTGACCAGTGACCAGTGACCAGTGACCAGCGAAATCGACCAGGGACCAGTGACCAGTGACCAGTGACCAGTGACCAGCGAAATTGACCAGTGACCATTGACCAGTGACCAGTGACCAGTGACCAGTGACCAGTGACCAGCGACCACTGACCAGTGACCAGTGACCAGTGACCAGTGACGAGTGACCTGTGACCAGTGACCAGTGACCAGTGACCAGTGACCAGTGACCAGTGACCAGTGACCAGTGACCAGTGACCAGTGACCAGTGACGAGTGACCTGTGACCAGTGACCAGTGACCAGTGACCAGTGACCAGCGAAATTGACCATTGACCAGTGACCAGTGACCAGTGACCAGTGACCAGTGACCAGTGACCAGTGACCAGCGACCAGTGACCAGTGACCAGTGACCAGTGACCAGTGACCAGTGACCAGTGACCAGTGACCTGTGACCAGCGAAAGTGACCAGTGACCAGCGACCAGTGACCAGTGACCAGTGACGAGTGACCAGTGACCAGTGACCAGTGACCAGTGACCAGCGAAAGTGACAAGTGACCAGTGACCAGTGACCAGTGACCAGCGAAAGTGACCAGTGACCTGTGAACAGTGACCAGCGAAATTGACCAGTTTCCAGTGACAAGTGATAAGTGACCAGTGAACAGTGACCAGCGAATGTGACCAGTGAAAAGTGACCAGCGAAATTGACCAGTGACCATTGACCAGTGACCAGCGAAAGTGACCAGTGACGAGGGACCAGTGACAAGGGACCAGTGAGAAGTGACCAGTGACCACTGACCAGTGACCAGTGACCAGTGACCAGTGACCAGTGACCAGTGACCAGTGACCAGTGACCTGTGACCAGCGAAAGTGACCAGTGACCAGTGACCATTGACCAGCGACCAGTGACCAGTGACCAGTGACGAGTGACCAGTGACCAGTGACCAGTGACCAGTGACCAGCGAAAGTGACAAGTGACCAGTGACCAGTGACCAGTGACCAGCGAAAGTGACCAGTGACCTGTGAACAGTGACCAGCGAAATTGACCAGTTTCCAGTGACAAGTGATAAGTGACCAGTGACCAGTGACCAGCGAAAGTGACCAGTGAAAAGTGACCAGCGAAATTGACCAGTGACCATTGACCAGTGACCAGCGAAATTGACCAGTTTCCAGTGACAAGTGATAAGTGACCAGTGACCAGTGACCAGCGAAAGTGACCAGTGAACAGTGACCAGCGAAATTGACCAGTGACCATTGAACAGTGACCAGCGAAAGTGACCAGTGACGAGTGACCAGTGACAAGTGACCAGTGAGAAGTGACCAGTGACCACTGACCAGTGACCAGTGACCAGTGACCAGCGACCAGTGACCAGTGACCCGTGACCAGGGACCAGTGACCAGCGAAAGTGACCAGTGACCAGTGACTAGCCAAATTGAGCAGTGACCAGTGACCAGTGACCAGTGACCAGTGACCAGTGACCAGTGACCAGTGACCAGGGACCAGTGACCAGTGACCAGTGACCAGTGACCAGTGACCAGTGACCAGCGAAAGTGACCAGGGACCAGTGACCAGTGACCAGCGAAAGTGACCAGGGACCAGTGACCAGTGACCAGTGACCAGTGACCAGTGACCAGCGAAATTGACCAGTGACCATTGACCAGTGACCAGTGACCAGTGACCAGTGACCAGTGACCAGTGACCAGTGACCAGCGACCAGTGACCAGTGACCAGTGACCAGTGACCAGTGACCAGTGACCAGTGACCAGTGACCAGTAACCAGTGACCAGTGACCAGTGACCAGCGAAATCGACCAGGGACCAGTGACCAGTGACCAGTGACCAGTGACCAGTGACCAGCGACCAGTGACCAGTGACCAGTGACCAGTGACCAGTGACGAGTGACCTGTGACAAGTGACCAGTGACCAGCGACCAGTGACCAGGGACCAGTGACCAGTGACCAGTGACCAGTGACCAGTGACCAGGGACCAGTGACCAGTGACCAGTGACCAGTGACCAGTAACCAGTGACCAGTGACCAGTGACCAGCGAAATCGACCAGGGACCAGTGACCAGTGACCAGTGACCAGTGACCAGTGACCAGTGACCAGTGACCATCGAAATTGACCAGTGACCATTGACCATTGACCAGTGACCAGTGACCAGTGACCAGTGACCAGTGACCAGTGACCAGCGACCAGTGACCAGTGACCAGTGACCAGTGACCAGTGACGAGTGACCTGTGACAAGTGACCAGTGACCAGCGACCAGTGACCAGGGACCAGTGACCAGTGACCAGTGACCAGCGACCAGTGACCAGTGACCAGTGACCAGGGACCAGTGACCAGCGAAAGTGACCAGTGACCAGTGACCATTGACCAGTGACCAGTGACCAGTGACCAGTGACCAGTGACCAGCGACCAGTGACCAGCGAAATTGACCAGTGACCATTGACCAGTGACAAGTGACCAGTGACCAGCGAAAGTGACCAGGGACCAGTGACCAGTGACCAGTGACGAGTGACCAGTGACCAGTGACCAGCGAAAGTGACAAGTGACCAGTGACCAGTGACCAGTGACCAGTGACCAGTGACCAGCGAAAGTGACCAGTGACCTGTGACCAGCGAAAGTGACCAGTGACGAGTGACCAGTGACAAGTGACCAGTGAGAAGTGACCAGTGACCACTGACCAGTGACCAGTGACCAGCGACCAGTGACCAGTGACCAGGGAAAGTGACCAGTGACCAGTGACTAGCCAAATTGAGCAGTGACCAGTGACCAGTGACCAGCGAAAGTGACAAGTGACCAGTGACCAGTGACCAGTGACCAGCGAAAGTGACCAGTGACCTGTGAACAGTGACCAGCGAAATTGACCAGTTTCCAGTGACAAGTGATAAGTGACCAGTGACCAGTGACCAGCGAAAGTGACCAGTGAAAAGTGACCAGCGAAATTGACCAGTGACCATTGACCAGTGACCAGCGAAATTGACCAGTTTCCAGTGACAAGTGATAAGTGACCAGTGACCAGTGACCAGCGAAAGTGACCAGTGAACAGTGACCAGCGAAATTGACCAGTGACCATTGACCAGTGACCAGCGAAAGTGACCAGTGACGAGTGACCAGTGACAAGTGACCAGTGAGAAGTGACCAGTGACCAGTGACCAGTGACCAGTGACCAGTGACCAGTGACCAGTGACCAGTGACCAGGGACCAGTGACCAGTGACCAGTGACCAGTGACCAGTGACCAGTGACCAGTGACCAGTGACCAGTGACCAGCGAAAGTGACCAGAGACCAGTGACCAGTGACCAGTGACCAGTGACCAGTGACCATTGACCAGCGACCAGTGACCAGTGACCAGTGACGAGTGACCAGTGACCAGTGACCAGTGACCAGTGACCAGCGAAAGTGACAAGTGACCAGTGACCAGTGACCAGTGACCAGCGAAAGTGACCAGTGACCTGTGAACAGTGACCAGCGAAATTGACCAGTTTCCAGTGACAAGTGATAAGTGACCAGTGACCAGTGACCAGCGAAAGTGACCAGTGAAAAGTGACCAGCGAAATTGACCAGTGACCATTGACCAGTGACCAGCGAAATTGACCAGTTTCCAGTGACAAGTGATAAGTGACCAGTGACCAGTGACCAGCGAAAGTGACCAGTGAACAGTGACCAGCGAAATTGACCAGTGACCATTGACCAGTGACCAGCGAAAGTGACCAGTGACGAGTGACCAGTGACAAGTGACCAGTGAGAAGTGACCAGTGACCACTGACCAGTGACCAGTGACCAGTGACCAGCGACCAGTGACCAGTGACCCGTGACCAGGGACCAGTGACCAGCGAAAGTGACCAGTGACCAGTGACTAGCCAAATTGAGCAGTGACCAGTGACCAGTGACAAGTGACCAGTGACCAGTGACCAGTGACCAGTGACCAGTGACCAGTGACCAGTGACCAGCGAAAGTGACCAGGGACCAGTGACCAGTGACCAGCGAAAGTGACCAGGGACCAGTGACCAGTGACCAGTGACCAGTGACCAGTGACCAGCGAAATTGACCAGTGACCATTGACCAGTGACCAGTGACCAGTGACCAGTGACCAGTGACCAGTGACCAGTGACCAGCGACCAGTGACCAGTGACCAGTGACCAGTGACCAGTGACCAGTGACCAGTGACCAGTAACCAGTGACCAGTGACCAGTGACCAGCGAAATCGACCAGGGACCAGTGACCAGTGACCAGTGACCAGTGACCATTGACCAGTGACCAGTGACCAGTGACCAGTGACCAGCGACCAGTGACCAGCGAAATTGACCAGTGACCATTGACCAGTGACAAGTGACCAGTGACCAGCGAAAGTGACCAGGGACCAGTGACCAGTGACCAGTGACGAGTGACCAGTGACCAGTGACCAGCGAAAGTGACAAGTGACCAGTGACCAGTGACCAGTGACCAGTGACCAGTGACCAGCGAAAGTGACCAGTGACCTGTGACCAGCGAAAGTGACCAGTGACGAGTGACCAGTGACAAGTGACCAGTGAGAAGTGACCAGTGACCACTGACCAGTGACCAGTGACCAGCGACCAGTGACCAGTGACCAGGGAAAGTGACCAGTGACCAGTGACTAGCCAAATTGAGCAGTGACCAGTGACCAGTGACCAGCGAAAGTGACAAGTGACCAGTGACCAGTGACCAGTGACCAGCGAAAGTGACCAGTGACCTGTGAACAGTGACCAGCGAAATTGACCAGTTTCCAGTGACAAGTGATAAGTGACCAGTGACCAGTGACCAGCGAAAGTGACCAGTGAAAAGTGACCAGCGAAATTGACCAGTGACCATTGACCAGTGACCAGCGAAATTGACCAGTTTCCAGTGACAAGTGATAAGTGACCAGTGACCAGTGACCAGCGAAAGTGACCAGTGAACAGTGACCAGCGAAATTGACCAGTGACCATTGACCAGTGACCAGCGAAAGTGACCAGTGACGAGTGACCAGTGACAAGTGACCAGTGAGAAGTGACCAGTGACCACTGACCAGTGACCAGTGACCAGTGACCAGTGACCAGTGACCAGTGACCAGTGACCAGGGACCAGTGACCAGTGACCAGTGACCAGTGACCAGTGACCAGTGACCAGTGACCAGTGACCAGTGACCAGCGAAAGTGACCAGGGACCAGTGACCAGTGACCAGTGACCAGTGACCAGTGACCATTGACCAGCGACCAGTGACCAGTGACCAGTGACGAGTGACCAGTGACCAGTGACCAGTGACCAGTGACCAGCGAAAGTGACAAGTGACCAGTGACCAGTGACCAGTGACCAGCGAAAGTGACCAGTGACCTGTGAACAGTGACCAGCGAAATTGACCAGTTTCCAGTGACAAGTGATAAGTGACCAGTGACCAGTGACCAGCGAAAGTGACCAGTGAAAAGTGACCAGCGAAATTGACCAGTGACCATTGACCAGTGACCAGCGAAATTGACCAGTTTCCAGTGACAAGTGATAAGTGACCAGTGACCAGTGACCAGCGAAAGTGACCAGTGAACAGTGACCAGCGAAATTGACCAGTGACCATTGACCAGTGACCAGCGAAAGTGACCAGTGACGAGTGACCAGTGACAAGTGACCAGTGAGAAGTGACCAGTGACCACTGACCAGTGACCAGTGACCAGTGACCAGCGACCAGTGACCAGTGACCCGTGACCAGGGACCAGTGACCAGCGAAAGTGACCAGTGACCAGTGACTAGCCAAATTGAGCAGTGACCAGTGACCAGTGACCAGTGACCAGTGACCAGTGACCAGTGACCAGTGACCAGTGACCAGTGACCAGTGACCAGTGACCAGTGACCAGTGACCAGTGACCAGCGAAAGTGACCAGGGACCAGTGACCAGTGACCAGCGAAAGTGACCAGGGACCAGTGACCAGTGACCAGTGACCAGTGACCAGTGACCAGCGAAATTGACCAGTGACCATTGACCAGTGACCAGTGACCAGTGACCAGTGACCAGTGACCAGTGACCAGCGACCAGTGACCAGTGACCAGTTACCAGTGACCAGTGACCAGTGACCAGTGACCAGTGACCAGTGACCAGTAACCAGTGACCAGTGACCAGTGACCAGCGAAATCGACCAGGGACCAGTGACCAGTGACCAGTGACCAGTGACCAGTGACCAGCGACCAGTGACCAGTGACCAGTGACCAGTGACCAGTGACGAGTGACCTGTGACAAGTGACCAGTGACCAGCGACCAGTGACCAGGGACCAGTGACCAGTGACCAGTGACCAGTGACCAGTGACCAGGGACCAGTGACCAGTGACCAGTGACCAGTGACCAGTAACCAGTGACCAGTGACCAGTGACCAGCGAAATCGACCAGGGACCAGTGACCAGTGACCAGTGACCAGTGACCATCGAAATTGACCAGTGACAATTGACCATTGACCAGTGACCAGTGACCAGTGACCAGTGACCAGTGACCAGCGACCAGTGACCAGTGACCAGTGACCAGTGACCAGTGACCAGTGACCAGTGACCAGTGACCAGTGACCAGTGACCAGCGAAAGTGACCAGTGACCAGTGACCAGTGACAAGCGAAGTCGACCAGGGACCAGTGACCAGTGACCAGTGACCAGTGACCAGTGACCAGTGACCAGTGACCAGTGACCAGTGACCAGCGAAATTGACCAGTGACCATTGACCAGTGACCAGTGACCAGTGACCAGCGACCAGTGACCAGTGACCAGTGACCAGTGACCAGTGACCAGTGACCAGTGACCAGTGACCAGTGACCAGTGACCAGTGACCAGTAACCAGTGACCAGTGACCAGTGACCAGTGACCAGTGACCAGTAACCAGTGACCAGTGACCAGTGACCAGCGAAATCGACCAGGGACCAGTGACCAGTGACCAGTGACCAGTGACCAGCGAAATTGACCAGTGACCATTGACCAGTGACCAGTGACCAGTGACCAGTGACCAGTGACCAGCGACCAGTGACCAGTGACCAGTGACCAGTGACCAGTGACGAGTGACCTGTGACCAGTGACCAGTGACCAGTGACCAGTGACCAGTGACCAGTGAAAGTGACCAGGGACCAGTGACCAGTGACCAGTGACCAGTGACCAGTGACCAGTGACCAGTGACCAGTGACCAGTGACCATCGAAATTGACCAGTGACCAGTGACCAGTGACCAGTGACCAGTGACCAGTGACCAGCGACCAGTGACCAGTGACCAGTGACCAGTGACCAGTGACGAGTGACCTGTGACAAGTGACCAGTGACCAGCGACCAGTGACCAGGGACCAGTGACCAGTGACCAGTGACTAGCGACCAGTGACCAGTGACCAGTGACCAGGGACCAGTGACCAGCGAAAGTGACCAGTGACCAGTGACCATTGACCAGCGACCAGTGACCAGTGACCAGTGACGAGTGACCAGTGACCAGTGACCAGTGACCAGTGACCAGCGAAAGTGACAAGTGACCAGTGACCAGTGACCAGTGACCAGTGACCAGTGACCAGTGACCAGCGAAAGTGACCAGTGACCAGTGAACAGTGACCAGCGAAATTCACCAGTTTCCAGTGACCAGTGATAAGTGACCAGTGACCAGTGACCAGCGAAAGTGACCAGTGAACAGTGACCAGCGAAATTGACCAGTGACCATTGACCAGTGACCAGCGAAAGTGACCAGTGACGAGTGACCAGTGACAAGTGACCAGTGAGAAGTGACCAGTGACCACTGACCAGTGACCAGTGACCAGTGACCAGTGACCAGCGAAAGTGACCAGTGACAAGTGACCAGTGACAAGTGACCAGTGACCAGTGACCAGTGACCAGTGACCAGCGAAAGTGACCAGTGACCATTGACCAGTGACCAGTGACCAGTGACCAGTGACCAGTGACCAGTGACCAGTGACCAGCGACCAGTGACCAGTGACCAGTGACCAGTGACCAGTAACCAGTGACCAGTGACCAGTGACCAGTGACCAGCGAAATCGACCAGGGACCAGTGACCAGTGACCAGTGACCAGTGACCAGCGAAATTGACCAGTGACCATTGACCAGTGACCAGTGACCAGTGACCAGTGACCAGTGACCAGCGACCACTGACCAGTGACCAGTGACCAGTGACCAGTGACGAGTGACCTGTGACCAGTGACCAGTGACCAGTGACCAGTGACCAGTGACCAGTGACCAGTGACGAGTGACCTGTGACCAGTGACCAGTGACCAGTGACCAGTGACCAGTGACCAGTGACGAGTGACCTGTGACCAGTGACCAGTGACCAGTGACCAGTGACCAGTGACCAGTGACCAGTGACCAGTGACCAGTGACCAGTGACCAGCGAAAGTGACCAGGGACCAGTGACCAGTGACCAGTGACCAGTGACCAGCGAAATAGACCAGTGACCATTGACCAGTGACCAGTGACCAGTGACCAGCGACCAGTGACCAGTGACCAGTGACCAGTGACCAGTGACCAGCGACCAGTGACCAGTGACCAGTGACCAGTGACCAGTAACCAGTGACCAGTGACCAGTGACCAGCGAAATCGACCAGGGACCAGTGACCAGTGACCAGTGACCAGTGACCAGTGACCAGCGACCAGTGACCAGTGACCAGTGACCAGTGACCAGTGACGAGTGACCTGTGACAAGTGACCAGTGACCAGCGACCAGTGACCAGGGACCAGTGACCAGTGACCAGTGACCAGTGACCAGCCAAATCGACCAGGGACCAGTGACCAGTGACCAGTGACCAGTGACCAGTGACCAGTGACCATCGAAATTGACCAGTGACCATTGACCATTGACCAGTGACCAGTGACCAGTGACCAGTGACCAGTGACCAGTGACCAGCGACCAGTGACCAGTGACCAGTGACCAGTGACCAGTGACGAGTGACCTGTGACAAGTGACCAGTGACCAGCGACCAGTGACCAGGGACCAGTGACCAGTGACCAGTGACCAGCGACCAGTGACCAGTGACCAGTGACCAGGGACCAGTGACCAGCGAAAGTGACCAGTGACCAGTGACCATTGACCAGTGACCAGTGACCAGTGACCAGTGACCAGCGACCAGTGACCAGCGAAATTGACCAGTGACCATTGACCAGTGACAAGTGACCAGTGACCAGCGAAAGTGACCAGGGACCAGTGACCAGTGACCAGTGACGAGTGACCAGTGACCAGTGACCAGCGAAAGTGACAAGTGACCAGTGACCAGTGACCAGTGACCAGTGACCAGTGACCAGCGAAAGTGACCAGTGACATGTGACCAGCGAAAGTGACCAGTGACGAGTGACCAGTGACAAGTGACCAGTGAGAAGTGACCAGTGACCACTGACCAGTGACCAGTGACCAGCGACCAGTGACCAGTGACCAGGGAAAGTGACCAGTGACCAGTGACTAGCCAAATTGAGCAGTGACCAGTGACCAGTGACCAGCGAAAGTGACAAGTGACCAGTGACCAGTGACCAGTGACCAGCGAAAGTGACCAGTGACCTGTGAACAGTGACCAGCGAAATTGACCAGTTTCCAGTGACAAGTGATAAGTGACCAGTGACCAGTGACCAGCGAAAGTGACCAGTGAAAAGTGACCAGCGAAATTGACCAGTGACCATTGACCAGTGACCAGCGAAATTGACCAGTTTCCAGTGACAAGTGATAAGTGACCAGTGACCAGTGACCAGCGAAAGTGACCAGTGAACAGTGACCAGCGAAATTGACCAGTGACCATTGACCAGTGACCAGCGAAAGTGACCAGTGACGAGTGACCAGTGACAAGTGACCAGTGAGAAGTGACCAGTGACCACTGACCAGTGACCAGTGACCAGTGACCAGCGACCAGTGACCAGTGACCCGTGACCAGGGACCAGTGACCAGCGAAAGTGACCAGTGACCAGTGACTAGCCAAATTGAGCAGTGACCAGTGACCAGTGACCAGTGACCAGTGACCAGTGACCAGTGACCAGTGACCAGGGACCAGTGACCAGTGACCAGTGACCAGTGACCAGTGACCAGTGACCAGTGACCAGTGACCAGTGACCAGTGACCAGCGAAAGTGACCAGGGACCAGTGACCAGTGACCAGTGACCAGTGACCAGTGACCAGCGAAATTGACCAGTGACCATTGACCAGTGACCAGTGACCAGTGACCAGTGACCAGTGACCAGTGACCAGTGACCAGTGACCAGTGACCAGTGACCAGCGAAAGTGACCAGGGACCAGTGACCAGTGACCAGTGACCAGTGACCAGTGACCAGCGAAATTGACCAGTGACCATTGACCAGTGACCAGTGACCAGTGACCAGTGACCAGTGACCAGTGACCAGTGACCAGCGACCAGTGACCAGTGACCAGTGACCAGTGACCAGTGACCAGTGACCAGTGACCAGTGACCAGTAACCAGTGACCAGTGACCAGTGACAAGCGAAATCGACCAGGGACCAGTGACCAGTGACCAGTGACCAGTGACCAGTGACCAGCGACCAGTGACCAGTGACCAGTGACCAGTGACCAGTGACGCGTGACCTGTGACAAGTGACCAGTGACCAGCGACCAGTGACCAGGGACCAGTGACCAGTGACCAGTGACCAGCGAAATCGACCAGGGACCAGTGACCAGTGACCAGTGACCAGTGACCAGTGACCAGTGACCAGTGACCAGTGACCAGTGACCATCGAAATTGACCAGTGACCATTGACCAGTGACCAGTGACCAGTGACCAGTGACCAGTGACCAGGGACCAGTGACCAGCGAAAGTGACCAGTGACCAGTGACCAGTGACCAGTGACCAGTGACCAGTGACCAGTGACCAGCGAAAGTGAACAGGGACCAGTGACCAGTGACCAGTGACCAGTGACCAGTGACCAGTGACCAGTGACCAGTGACCATCGAAATTGACCAGTGACCATTGACCAGTGACCAGTGACCAGTGACCAGTGACCAGTGACCAGTGACCAGTGACCAGCGACCAGTGACCAGTGACCAGTGACCAGTGACCAGTGACGAGTGACCTGTGACAAGTGACCAGTGACCAGCGACCAGTGACCAGGGACCAGTGACCAGTGACCAGTGACTAGCGACCAGTGACCAGTGACCAGTGACCAGGGACCAGTGACCAGCGAAAGTGACCAGTGACCAGTGACCATTGACCAGCGACCAGTGACCAGTGACCAGTGACCAGTGACCAGCGAAAGTGACAAGTGACCAGTGACCAGTGACCAGTGACCAGTGACCAGTGACCAGTGACCAGCGAAAGTGACCAGTGACCAGTGAACAGTGACCAGCGAAATTCACCAGTTTCCAGTGACCAGTGATAAGTGACCAGTGACCAGTGACCAGCGAAAGTGACCAGTGAACAGTGACCAGCGAAATTGACCAGTGACCATTGACCAGTGACCAGCGAAAGTGACCAGTGACGAGTGACCAGTGACAAGTGACCAGTGAGAAGTGACCAGTGACCACTGACCAGTGACCAGTGACCAGTGACCAGTGACCAGCGAAAGTGACCAGTGACAAGTGACCAGTGACAAGTGACCAGTGACCAGTGACCAGTGACCAGTGACCAGCGAAAGTGACCAGTGACCATTGACCAGTGACCAGTGACCAGTGACCAGTGACCAGTGACCAGTGACCAGTGACCAGCGACCAGTGACCAGTGACCAGTGACCAGTGACCAGTAACCAGTGACCAGTGACCAGTGACCAGTGACCAGCGAAATCGACCAGGGACCAGTGACCAGTGACCAGTGACCAGTGACCAGCGAAATTGACCAGTGACCATTGACCAGTGACCAGTGACCAGTGACCAGTGACCAGTGACCAGCGACCACTGACCAGTGACCAGTGACCAGTGACCAGTGACGAGTGACCTGTGACCAGTGACCAGTGACCAGTGACCAGTGACCAGTGACCAGTGACCAGTGACGAGTGACCTGTGACCAGTGACCAGTGACCAGTGACCAGTGACCAGTGACCAGTGACGAGTGACCTGTGACCAGTGACCAGTGACCAGTGACCAGTGACCAGTGACCAGTGACCAGTGACCAGTGACCAGTGACCAGTGACCAGCGAAAGTGACCAGGGACCAGTGACCAGTGACCAGTGACCAGTGACCAGCGAAATAGACCAGTGACCATTGACCAGTGACCAGTGACCAGTGACCAGCGACCAGTGACCAGTGACCAGTGACCAGTGACCAGTGACCAGCGACCAGTGACCAGTGACCAGTGACCAGTGACCAGTAACCAGTGACCAGTGACCAGTGACCAGCGAAATCGACCAGGGACCAGTGACCAGTGACCAGTGACCAGTGACCAGTGACCAGCGACCAGTGACCAGTGACCAGTGACCAGTGACCAGCGACGAGTGACCTGTGACAAGTGACCAGTGACCAGCGACCAGTGACCAGGGACCAGTGACCAGTGACCAGTGACCAGTGACCAGCGAAATCGACCAGGGACCAGTGACCAGTGACCAGTGACCAGTGACCAGTGACCAGTGACCAGTGACCATCGAAATTGACCAGTGACCATTGACCATTGACCAGTGACCAGTGACCAGTGACCAGTGACCAGTGACCAGTGACCAGCGACCAGTGACCAGTGACCAGTGACCAGTGACCAGTGACGAGTGACCTGTGACAAGTGACCAGTGACCAGCGACCAGTGACCAGGGACCAGTGACCAGTGACCAGTGACCAGCGACCAGTGACCAGTGACCAGTGACCAGGGACCAGTGACCAGCGAAAGTGACCAGTGACCAGTGACCATTGACCAGTGACCAGTGACCAGTGACCAGTGACCAGCGACCAGTGACCAGCGAAATTGACCAGTGACCATTGACCAGTGACAAGTGACCAGTGACCAGCGAAAGTGACCAGGGACCAGTGACCAGTGACCAGTGACGAGTGACCAGTGACCAGTGACCAGCGAAAGTGACAAGTGACCAGTGACCAGTGACCAGTGACCAGTGACCAGTGACCAGCGAAAGTGACCAGTGACCTGTGACCAGCGAAAGTGACCAGTGACGAGTGACCAGTGACAAGTGACCAGTGAGAAGTGACCAGTGACCACTGACCAGTGACCAGTGACCAGCGACCAGTGACCAGTGACCAGGGAAAGTGACCAGTGACCAGTGACTAGCCAAATTGAGCAGTGACCAGTGACCAGTGACCAGCGAAAGTGACAAGTGACCAGTGACCAGTGACCAGTGACCAGCGAAAGTGACCAGTGACCTGTGAACAGTGACCAGCGAAATTGACCAGTTTCCAGTGACAAGTGATAAGTGACCAGTGACCAGTGACCAGCGAAAGTGACCAGTGAAAAGTGACCAGCGAAATTGACCAGTGACCATTGACCAGTGACCAGCGAAATTGACCAGTTTCCAGTGACAAGTGATAAGTGACCAGTGACCAGTGACCAGCGAAAGTGACCAGTGAACAGTGACCAGCGAAATTGACCAGTGACCATTGACCAGTGACCAGCGAAAGTGACCAGTGACGAGTGACCAGTGACAAGTGACCAGTGAGAAGTGACCAGTGACCACTGACCAGTGACCAGTGACCAGTGACCAGCGACCAGTGACCAGTGACCCGTGACCAGGGACCAGTGACCAGCGAAAGTGACCAGTGACCAGTGACTAGCCAAATTGAGCAGTGACCAGTGACCAGTGACCAGTGACCAGTGACCAGTGACCAGTGACCAGTGACCAGGGACCAGGGACCAGTGACCAGTGACCAGTGACCAGTGACCAGTGACCAGTGACCAGTGACCAGTGACCAGTGACCAGTGACCAGTGACCAGTGACCAGCGAAAGTGACCAGGGACCAGTGACCAGTGACCAGTGACCAGTGACCAGTGACCAGCGAAATTGACCAGTGACCATTGACCAGTGACCAGTGACCAGTGACCAGTGACCAGTGACCAGTGACCAGTGACCAGCGACCAGTGACCAGTGACCAGTGACCAGTGACCAGTGACCAGTGACCAGTGACCAGTGACCAGTAACCAGTGACCAGTGACCAGTGACAAGCGAAATCGACCAGGGACCAGTGACCAGTGACCAGTGACCAGTGACCAGTGACCAGCGACCAGTGACCAGTGACCAGTGACCAGTGACCAGTGACGCGTGACCTGTGACAAGTGACCAGTGACCAGCGACCAGTGACCAGTGACCAGTGACCAGTGACCAGTGACGCGTGACCTGTGACAAGTGACCAGTGACCAGCGACCAGTGACCAGGGACCAGTGACCAGTGACCAGTGACCAGCGAAATCGACCAGGGACCAGTGACCAGTGACCAGTGACCAGTGACCAGTGACCAGTGACCAGTGACCAGTGACCATCGAAATTGACCAGTGACCATTGACCAGTGACCAGTGACCAGTGACCAGTGACCAGTGACCAGGGACCAGTGACCAGCGAAAGTGACCAGTGACCAGTGACCATTGACCAGTGACCAGTGACCAGTGACCCGTGACCAGCGACCAGTGACCAGCGAAATTGACCAGTGACCATTGACCAGTGACAAGTGACCAGTGACCAGCGAAAGTGACCAGGGATCAGTGACCAGTGACCAGTGACGAGTGACCAGTGACCAGTGACCAGCGAAAGTGACAAGTGACCAGTCACCAGTCACCAGTGACCAGTGACCAGTGACCAGCGAAAGTGACCAGTGACCTGTGACCAGCGAATGTGACCAGTGACGAGTGACCAGTGACAAGTGACCAGTGAGAAGTGACCAGTGACTACTGACCAGTGACCAGTGACCAGCGACCAGTGACCAGTGACCAGGGAAAGTGACCAGTGACCAGTGACTAGACAAATTGAGCAGTGACCAGTGACCAGTGACCAGTGACCAGTGACCAGTGACCAGTGACCTGTGACCAGTGACCAGTGACCAGTGACCAGGGACCAGCGAAATTGACAAGTGACCATTGACCAGTGACCAGTGACCAGTGACCAGTGACCAGTGACCAGTGACCAGTGACCAGCGACCAGTGACCAGTGACCAGTGACCAGTGACCAGTGACCAGTAACCAGTGACCAGTGACCAGTGACCAGCGAAATTGACCAGTGACCATTGACCAGTGACCAGTGAACAGTGACCAGTGACCAGTGACCAGCGACCAGTGACCAGTGACCAGTGACCAGTGACCAGTGACCAGTGACCAGTGACCAGTGACCAGCGAAATTGACCAGTGACCATTGACCAGTGACCAGTGACCAGTGACCAGTGACCAGTGACCAGTGACCTGTGACCAGCGAAAGTGACCAGTGACCAGTGACCAGTGACCAGTGACCAGTGACCAGTGACCAGTGACCAGTGACCAGTGACCAGTAACCAGTGACCAGTGACCAGTGACACGCGAAAGTGACCAGTGACAAGTGACCAGTGACAAGTGACCAGTGACCAGTGACCAGTGACCAGTGACCAGCGAAAGTGACCAGTGACCAGTGACCAGTGACCAGCGAAGTCGACCAGGGATCAGTGACCAGTGACCAGTGACGAGTGACCAGTGACCAGTGACCAGCGAAAGTGACAAGTGACCAGTGACCAGTCACCAGTGACCAGTGACCAGTGACCAGCGAAAGTGACCAGTGACCTGTGACCAGCGAATGTGACCAGTGACGAGTGACCAGTGACAAGTGACCAGTGAGAAGTGACCAGTGACTACTGACCAGTGACCAGTGACCAGCGACCAGTGACCAGTGACCAGGGAAAGTGACCAGTGACCAGTGACTAGACAAATTGAGCAGTGACCAGTGACCAGTGACCAGTGACCAGTGACCAGTGACCAGTGACCTGTGACCAGTGACCAGTGACCAGTGACCAGGGACCAGCGAAATTGACAAGTGACCATTGACCAGTGACCAGTGACCAGTGACCAGTGACCAGTGACCAGTGACCAGTGACCAGTGACCAGCGACCAGTGACCAGTGACCAGTGACCAGTGACCAGTGACCAGTAACCAGTGACCAGTGACCAGTGACCAGCGAAATTGACCAGTGACCATTGACCAGTGACCAGTGAACAGTGACCAGTGACCAGTGACCAGCGACCAGTGACCAGTGACCAGTGACCAGTGACCAGTGACCAGTGACCAGTGACCAGTGACCAGCGAAATTGACCAGTGACCATTGACCAGTGACCAGTGACCAGTGACCAGTGACCAGTGACCAGTGACCTGTGACCAGTGACCTGTGACCAGCGAAAGTGACCAGTGACCAGTGACCAGTGACCAGTGACCAGTGACCAGTGACCAGTGACCAGTGACCAGTAACCAGTGACCAGTGACCAGTGACACGCGAAAGTGACCAGTGACAAGTGACCAGTGACAAGTGACCAGTGACCAGTGACCAGTGACCAGTGACCAGCGAAAGTGACCAGTGACCAGTGACCAGTGACCAGCGAAGTCGACCAGGGACCAGTGACCAGTGACCAGTGACCAGTGACCAGTGACCAGTGACCAGCGAAATTGACCAGTGACCATTGACCAGTGACCAGTGACCAGTGACCAGTGACCAGTGACCAGTGACCAGCGACCAGTGACCAGTGACCAGTGACCAGTGACCAGTGACCAGTGACCAGTGACCAGCGAAATTGACCAGTGACCATTGACCAGTGACCAGTGACCAGTGACCAGCGAAAGTGACAAGTGACCAGTGACCAGTGACCAGTGACCAGTGACCAGTGACCAGTGACCAGCGAAAGTGACCAGTGACCTGTGAACAGTGACCAGCGAAATTGACCAGTTTCCAGTGACAAGTGATAAGTGACCAGTGACCAGTGACCAGCGAAAGTGACCAGTGAACAGTGACCAGCGAAATTGACCAGTGACCATTGACCAGTGACCAGCGAAAGTGACCAGTGACGAGTGACCAGTGACAAGTGACCAGTGAGAAGTGACCAGTGACTACTGACCAGTGACCAGTGACCAGCGACCAGTGACCAGTGACCCGTGACCAGGGACCAGTGACCAGCGAAAGTGACCAGTGACCAGCGACTAGCCAAATTGAGCAGTGACCAGTGACCAGTGACCAGTGACCAGTGACCAGTGACCAGGGACCAGTGACCAGTGACCAGTGACCAGTGACCAGTGACCAGTGACCAGTGACCAGTGACCAGTGACCAGCGAAAGTGACCAGGGACCAGTGACCAGTGACCAGTGACCAGTGACCAGTGACCAGCGAAATTGACCAGTGACCATTGACTAGTGACCAGCGACCAGCGACCAGTGACCAGTGACCAGCGACCAGTGACCAGTGACCAGTGACCAGTGACCAGTGACCAGTGACCAGTAACCAGTGACCAGTGACCAGTGACCAGCGAAATCGACCAGGGACCAGTGACCAGTGACCAGTGACCAGTGACCAGTGACCAGTGACCATCGAAATTGACCAGTGACCATTGACCAGTGACCAGTGACCAGTGACCAGTGACCAGTGACCAGCGACCAGTGACCAGTGACCAGTGACCAGTGACCAGTGACCAGTGACCTGTGACAAGTGACCAGTGACCAGCGACCAGTGACCAGGGACCAGTGACCAGTGACCAGTGACCAGCGACCAGTGACCAGTGACCAGTGACCAGGGACCCGTGACCAGCGAAAGTGACCAGTGACCAGTGACCATTGACCAGCGACCAGTGACCAGTGACCAGTGACGAGTGACCAGTGACCAGTGACCAGTGACCAGCGAAATTGACCAGTGACCATTGACCAGTGACCAGTGACCAGTGACCAGTGACCAGTGACCAGTGACCAGTGACCAGCGACCAGTGACCAGTGACCAGTTACCAGTGACCAGTGACCAGTGACCAGTGACCAGTGACCAGTAACCAGTGACCAGTGACCAGTGACCAGCGAAATCGACCAGGGACCAGTGACCAGTGACCAGTGACCAGTGACCAGTGACCAGCGACCAGTGACCAGTGACCAGTGACCAGTGACCAGTGACGAGTGACCTGTGACAAGTGACCAGTGACCAGCGACCAGTGACCAGGGACCAGTGACCAGTGACCAGTGACCAGTGACCAGTGACCAGGGACCAGTGACCAGTGACCAGTGACCAGTGACCAGTAACCAGTGACCAGTGACCAGTGACCAGCGAAATCGACCAGGGACCAGTGACCAGTGACCAGTGACCAGTGACCATCGAAATTGACCAGTGACAATTGACCATTGACCAGTGACCAGTGACCAGTGACCAGCGACCAGTGACCAGTGACCAGTGACCAGTGACCAGTGACGAGTGACCTGTGACAAGTGACCAGTGACCAGCGACCAGTGACCAGGGACCAGTGACCAGTGACCAGTGACCAGCGACCAGTGACCAGTGACCAGTGACCAGGGACCAGTGACCAGCGAAAGTGACCAGTGACCAGTGACCATTGACCAGTGACCAGTGACCAGTGACCAGTGACCAGCGACCAGTGACCAGCGAAATTGACCAGTGACCATTGACCAGTGACAAGTGACCAGTGACCAGCGAAAGTGACCAGGGACCAGTGACCAGTGACCAGTGACGAGTGACCAGTGACCAGTGACCAGCGAAAGTGACAAGTGACCAGTGACCAGTGACGAGTGACCAGTGACCAGTGACCAGTGACCAGTGACCAGCGAAAGTGACAAGTGACCAGTGACCAGTGACCAGTGACCAGTCACCAGTGACCAGCGAAAGTGACCAGTGACCTGTGAACAGTGACCAGCGAAATTGACCAGTTTCCAGTGACAAGTGATAAGTGACCAGTGACCAGTGACCAGCGAAAGTGACCAGTGAACAGTGACCAGCGAAATTGACCAGTGACCATTGACCAGTGACCAGCGAAAGTGACCAGTGACGAGTGACCAGTGACAAGTGACCAGTGAGAAGTGACCAGTGACTACTGACCAGTGACCAGTGACCAGTGACAAGCGAAGTCGACCAGGGACCAGTGACCAGTGACCAGTGACCAGTGACCAGTGACCAGTGACCAGTGACCAGTGACCATCGAAATTGACCAGTGACCATTGACCAGTGACCAGTGACCAGTGACCAGTGACCAGTGACCAGTGACCAGTGACCAGCGACCAGTGACCAGTGACCAGTGACCAGTGACAAGTGATAAGTGACCAGTGACCAGTGACCAGCGAAAGTGACCAGTGAAAAGTGACCAGCGAAATTGAGCAGTGACCATTGACCAGTGACCAGCGAAAGTGACCAGTGACGAGGGACCAGTGACAAGTGACCAGTGAGAAGTGACCAGTGACCACTGACCAGTGACCAGTGACCAGCGACCAGTGACCAGTGACCCGTGACCAGGGACCAGTGACCAGCGAAAGTGACCAGTGACCAGTGACTAGCCAAATTGAGCAGTGTCCAGTGACCAGTGACCAGTGACCAGTGACCAGTGACCAGTGACCAGTGACCAGTGACCAGGGACCAGTGACCAGTGACCAGTGACCAGTGACCAGGGACCAGTGACCAGTGACCAGTGACCAGTGACCAGTGACCAGTGACCAGTGACCAGTGACCAGTGACCAGCGACCAGTGACCAGTGACCAGTGACCAGTGACCAGTGACCTGTGACCAGTGACCAGTGACCAGTGACCAGTGACCAGTGACCAGTGACCAGTGACCAGCGAAAGTGACCAGGGACCAGTGACCAGTGACCAGTGACCAGTGACCAGTGACCAGTGACCAGTGACCAGTGACCAGTGACCAGCGAAATAGACCAGTGACCATTGACCAGTGACCAGTGACCAGTGACCAGTGACCAGTGACCAGCGACCAGTGACCAGTGACCAGTGACCAGTGACCAGTGACCAGTGACCAGTGACCAGTGACCAGTAACCAGTGACCAGTGACCAGTGACCAGCGAAAGTGACCAGTGACCAGTGACCAGTGACCAGTGACCAGCGAAATAGACCAGTGACCATTGACCAGTGACCAGTGACCAGTGACCAGTGACCAGTGACCAGCGACCAGTGACCAGTGACCAGTGACCAGTGACCAGTGACCAGCGACCAGTGACCAGTGACCAGTGACCAGTGACCAGTAACCAGTGACCAGTGACCAGTGACCAGTGACCAGTGACCAGCGACCAGTGACCAGTGACCAGTGACCAGTGACCAGTGACCAGTGACCAGTGACCAGTGACCAGTGACCAGTGACCAGCGAAAGTGACCAGTGACCAGTGACCAGTGACAAGCGAAGTCGACCAGGGACCAGTGACCAGTGACCAGTGACCAGTGACCAGTGACCAGTGACCAGTGACCAGTGACCAGTGACCAGCGAAATTGACCAGTGACCATTGACCAGTGACCAGTGACCAGTGACCAGCGACCAGTGACCAGTGACCAGTGACCAGTGACCAGTGACCAGTGACCAGTGACCAGTGACCAGTGACCAGTGACCAGTAACCAGTGACCAGTGACCAGTGACCAGTGACCAGTGACCAGTAACCAGTGACCAGTGACCAGTGACCAGCGAAATCGACCAGGGACCAGTGACCAGTGACCAGTGACCAGTGACCAGCGAAATTGACCAGTGACCATTGACCAGTGACCAGTGACCAGTGACCAGTGACCAGTGACCAGCGACCAGTGACCAGTGACCAGTGACCAGTGACCAGTGACGAGTGACCTGTGACCAGTGACCAGTGACCAGTGACCAGTGACCAGTGACCAGCGAAAGTGACCAGGGACCAGTGACCAGTGACCAGTGACCAGTGACCAGTGACCAGTGACCAGTGACCAGTGACCATCGAAATTGACCAGTGACCATTGACCAGTGACCAGTGACCAGTGACCAGTGACCAGTGACCAGTGACCAGTGACCAGCGACCAGTGACCAGTGACCAGTGACCAGTGACCAGTGACGAGTGACCTGTGACAAGTGACCAGTGACCAGCGACCAGTGACCAGGGACCAGTGACCAGTGACCAGTGACTAGCGACCAGTGACCAGTGACCAGTGACCAGGGACCAGTGACCAGCGAAAGTGACCAGTGACCAGTGACCATTGACCAGCGACCAGTGACCAGTGACCAGTGACGAGTGACCAGTGACCAGTGACCAGTGACCAGTGACCAGCGAAAGTGACAAGTGACCAGTGACCAGTGACCAGTGACCAGTGACCAGTGACCAGTGACCAGCGAAAGTGACCAGTGACCAGTGAACAGTGACCAGCGAAATTCACCAGTTTCCAGTGACCAGTGATAAGTGACCAGTGACCAGTGACCAGCGAAAGTGACCAGTGAACAGTGACCAGCGAAATTGACCAGTGACCATTGACCAGTGACCAGCGAAAGTGACCAGTGACGAGTGACCAGTGACAAGTGACCAGTGAGAAGTGACCAGTGACCACTGACCAGTGACCAGTGACCAGTGACCAGTGACCAGCGAAAGTGACCAGTGACAAGTGACCAGTGACAAGTGACCAGTGACCAGTGACCAGTGACCAGTGACCAGCGAAAGTGACCAGTGACCATTGACCAGTGACCAGTGACCAGTGACCAGTGACCAGTGACCAGTGACCAGTGACCAGCGACCAGTGACCAGTGACCAGTGACCAGTGACCAGTAACCAGTGACCAGTGACCAGTGACCAGTGACCAGCGAAATCGACCAGGGACCAGTGACCAGTGACCAGTGACCAGTGACCAGCGAAATTGACCAGTGACCATTGACCAGTGACCAGTGACCAGTGACCAGTGACCAGTGACCAGCGACCACTGACCAGTGACCAGTGACCAGTGACCAGTGACGAGTGACCTGTGACCAGTGACCAGTGACCAGTGACCAGTGACCAGTGACCAGTGACCAGTGACGAGTGACCTGTGACCAGTGACCAGTGACCAGTGACCAGTGACCAGTGACCAGTGACGAGTGACCTGTGACCAGTGACCAGTGACCAGTGACCAGTGACCAGTGACCAGTGACCAGTGACCAGTGACCAGTGACCAGTGACCAGCGAAAGTGACCAGGGACCAGTGACCAGTGACCAGTGACCAGTGACCAGCGAAATAGACCAGTGACCATTGACCAGTGACCAGTGACCAGTGACCAGCGACCAGTGACCAGTGACCAGTGACCAGTGACCAGTGACCTGCGACCAGAGACCAGTGACCAGTGACCAGTGACCAGTAACCAGTGACCAGTGACCAGTGACCAGCGAAATCGACCAGGGACCAGTGACCAGTGACCAGTGACCAGTGACCAGTGACCAGCGACCAGTGACCAGTGACCAGTGACCAGTGACCAGTGACGAGTGACCTGTGACAAGTGACCAGTGACCAGCGACCAGTGACCAGGGACCAGTGACCAGTGACCAGTGACCAGTGACCAGCCAAATCGACCAGGGACCAGTGACCAGTGACCAGTGACCAGTGACCAGTGACCAGTGACCATCGAAATTGACCAGTGACCATTGACCATTGACCAGTGACCAGTGACCAGTGACCAGTGACCAGTGACCAGTGACCAGCGACCAGTGACCAGTGACCAGTGACCAGTGACCAGTGACGAGTGACCTGTGACAAGTGACCAGTGACCAGCGACCAGTGACCAGGGACCAGTGACCAGTGACCAGTGACCAGCGACCAGTGACCAGTGACCAGTGACCAGGGACCAGTGACCAGCGAAAGTGACCAGTGACCAGTGACCATTGACCAGTGACCAGTGACCAGTGACCAGTGACCAGCGACCAGTGACCAGCGAAATTGACCAGTGACCATTGACCAGTGACAAGTGACCAGTGACCAGCGAAAGTGACCAGGGACCAGTGACCAGTGACCAGTGACGAGTGACCAGTGACCAGTGACCAGCGAAAGTGACAAGTGACCAGTGACCAGTGACCAGTGACCAGTGACCAGTGACCAGCGAAAGTGACCAGTGACATGTGACCAGCGAAAGTGACCAGTGACGAGTGACCAGTGACAAGTGACCAGTGAGAAGTGACCAGTGACCACTGACCAGTGACCAGTGACCAGCGACCAGTGACCAGTGACCAGGGAAAGTGACCAGTGACCAGTGACTAGCCAAATTGAGCAGTGACCAGTGACCAGTGACCAGCGAAAGTGACAAGTGACCAGTGACCAGTGACCAGTGACCAGCGAAAGTGACCAGTGACCTGTGAACAGTGACCAGCGAAATTGACCAGTTTCCAGTGACAAGTGATAAGTGACCAGTGACCAGTGACCAGCGAAAGTGACCAGTGAAAAGTGACCAGCGAAATTGACCAGTGACCATTGACCAGTGACCAGCGAAATTGACCAGTTTCCAGTGACAAGTGATAAGTGACCAGTGACCAGTGACCAGCGAAAGTGACCAGTGAACAGTGACCAGCGAAATTGACCAGTGACCATTGACCAGTGACCAGCGAAAGTGACCAGTGACGAGTGACCAGTGACAAGTGACCAGTGAGAAGTGACCAGTGACCACTGACCAGTGACCAGTGACCAGTGACCAGCGACCAGTGACCAGTGACCCGTGACCAGGGACCAGTGACCAGCGAAAGTGACCAGTGACCAGTGACTAGCCAAATTGAGCAGTGACCAGTGACCAGTGACCAGTGACCAGTGACCAGTGACCAGTGACCAGTGACCAGGGACCAGTGACCAGTGACCAGTGACCAGTGACCAGTGACCAGTGACCAGTGACCAGTGACCAGTGACCAGTGACCAGCGAAAGTGACCAGGGACCAGTGACCAGTGACCAGTGACCAGTGACCAGTGACCAGCGAAATTGACCAGTGACCATTGACCAGTGACCAGTGACCAGTGACCAGTGACCAGTGACCAGTGACCAGTGACCAGTGACCAGTGACCAGTGACCAGCGAAAGTGACCAGGGACCAGTGACCAGTGACCAGTGACCAGTGACCAGTGACCAGCGAAATTGACCAGTGACCATTGACCAGTGACCAGTGACCAGTGACCAGTGACCAGTGACCAGTGACCAGTGACCAGCGACCAGTGACCAGTGACCAGTGACCAGTGACCAGTGACCAGTGACCAGTGACCAGTGACCAGTAACCAGTGACCAGTGACCAGTGACAAGCGAAATCGACCAGGGACCAGTGACCAGTGACCAGTGACCAGTGACCAGTGACCAGCGACCAGTGACCAGTGACCAGTGACCAGTGACCAGTGACGCGTGACCTGTGACAAGTGACCAGTGACCAGCGACCAGTGACCAGGGACCAGTGACCAGTGACCAGTGACCAGCGAAATCGACCAGGGACCAGTGACCAGTGACCAGTGACCAGTGACCAGTGACCAGTGACCATCGAAATTGACCAGTGACCATTGACCAGTGACCAGTGACCAGTGACCAGTGACCAGTGACCAGGGACCAGTGACCAGCGAAAGTGACCAGTGACCAGTGACCAGTGACCAGTGACCAGTGACCAGTGACCAGTGACCAGTGACCAGCGAAAGTGACCAGGGACCAGTGACCAGTGACCAGTGACCAGTGACCAGTGACCAGTGACCAGTGACCAGTGACCATCGAAATTGACCAGTGACCATTGACCAGTGACCAGTGACCAGTGACCAGTGACCAGTGACCAGGGACCAGTGACCAGCGACCAGTGACCAGTGACCAGTGACCAGTGACCAGTGACGAGTGACCTGTGACAAGTGACCAGTGACCAGTGACCAGCGAAAGTGACCAGGGACCAGTGACCAGTGACCAGTGACCAGTGACCAGTGACCAGCGAAATTGACCAGTGACCATTGACCAGTGACCAGTGACCAGTGACCAGTGACCAGTGACCAGTGACCAGTGACCAGCGACCAGTGACCAGTGACCAGTGACCAGTGACCAGTGACCAGTGACCAGTGACCAGTGACCAGTAACCAGTGACCAGTGACCAGTGACAAGCGAAATCGACCAGGGACCAGTGACCAGTGACCAGTGACCAGTGACCAGTGACCAGCGACCAGTGACCAGTGACCAGTGACCAGTGACCAGTGACGCGTGACCTGTGACAAGTGACCAGTGACCAGCGACCAGTGACCAGGGACCAGTGACCAGTGACCAGTGACCAGCGAAATCGACCAGGGACCAGTGACCAGTGACCAGTGACCAGTGACCAGTGACCAGTGACCATCGAAATTGACCAGTGACCATTGACCAGTGACCAGTGACCAGTGACCAGTGACCAGTGACCAGGGACCAGTGACCAGCGAAAGTGACCAGTGACCAGTGACCAGTGACCAGTGACCAGTGACCAGTGACCAGTGACCAGTGACCAGCGAAAGTGACCAGGGACCAGTGACCAGTGACCAGTGACCAGTGACCAGTGACCAGTGACCAGTGACCAGTGACCATCGAAATTGACCAGTGACCATTGACCAGTGACCAGTGACCAGTGACCAGTGACCAGTGACCAGGGACCAGTGACCAGCGACCAGTGACCAGTGACCAGTGACCAGTGACCAGTGACGAGTGACCTGTGACAAGTGACCAGTGACCAGCGACCAGTGACCAGGGACCAGTGACCAGTGACCAGTGACTAGCGACCAGTGACCAGTGACCAGTGACCAGGGACCAGTGACCAGCGAAAGTGACCAGTGACCAGTGACCATTGACCAGCGACCAGTGACCAGTGACCAGTGACGAGTGACCAGTGACCAGTGACCAGTGACCAGTGACCAGCGAAAGTGACAAGTGACCAGTGACCAGTGACCAGTGACCAGTGACCAGTGACCAGTGACCAGCGAAAGTGACCAGTGACCAGTGAACAGTGACCAGCGAAATTCACCAGTTTCCAGTGACCAGTGATAAGTGACCAGTGACCAGTGACCAGCGAAAGTGACCAGTGAACAGTGACCAGCGAAATTGACCAGTGACCATTGACCAGTGACCAGCGAAAGTGACCAGTGACGAGTGACCAGTGACAAGTGACCAGTGAGAAGTGACCAGTGACCACTGACCAGTCACCAGTGACCAGTGACCAGTGACCAGCGAAAGTGACCAGTGACAAGTGACCAGTGACAAGTGACCAGTGACCAGTGACCAGTGACCAGTGACCAGCGAAAGTGACCAGTGACCATTGACCAGTGACCAGTGACCAGTGACCAGTGACCAGTGACCAGTGACCAGTGACCAGCGACCAGTGACCAGTGACCAGTGACCAGTGACCAGTAACCAGTGACCAGTGACCAGTGACCAGTGACCAGCGAAATCGACCAGGGACCAGTGACCAGTGACCAGTGACCAGTGACCAGCGAAATTGACCAGTGACCATTGACCAGTGACCAGTGACCAGTGACCAGTGACCAGTGACCAGCGACCACTGACCAGTGACCAGTGACCAGTGACCAGTGACGAGTGACCTGTGACCAGTGACCAGTGACCAGTGACCAGTGACCAGTGACCAGTGACCAGTGACGAGTGACCTGTGACCAGTGACCAGTGACCAGTGACCAGTGACCAGTGACCAGTGACGAGTGACCTGTGACCAGTGACCAGTGACCAGTGACCAGTGACCAGTGACCAGTGACCAGTGACCAGTGACCAGTGACCAGTGACCAGCGAAAGTGACCAGGGACCAGTGACCAGTGACCAGTGACCAGTGACCAGCGAAATAGACCAGTGACCATTGACCAGTGACCAGTGACCAGTGACCAGCGACCAGTGACCAGTGACCAGTGACCAGTGACCAGTGACCAGCGACCAGTGACCAGTGACCAGTGACCAGTGACCAGTAACCAGTGACCAGTGACCAGTGACCAGCGAAATCGACCAGGGACCAGTGACCAGTGACCAGTGACCAGTGACCAGTGACCAGCGACCAGTGACCAGTGACCAGTGACCAGTGACCAGCGACGAGTGACCTGTGACAAGTGACCAGTGACCAGCGACCAGTGACCAGGGACCAGTGACCAGTGACCAGTGACCAGTGACCAGCGAAATCGACCAGGGACCAGTGACCAGTGACCAGTGACCAGTGACCAGTGACCAGTGACCAGTGACCATCGAAATTGACCAGTGACCATTGACCATTGACCAGTGACCAGTGACCAGTGACCAGTGACCAGTGACCAGTGACCAGCGACCAGTGACCAGTGACCAGTGACCAGTGACCAGTGACGAGTGACCTGTGACAAGTGACCAGTGACCAGCGACCAGTGACCAGGGACCAGTGACCAGTGACCAGTGACCAGCGACCAGTGACCAGTGACCAGTGACCAGGGACCAGTGACCAGCGAAAGTGACCAGTGACCAGTGACCATTGACCAGTGACCAGTGACCAGTGACCAGTGACCAGCGACCAGTGACCAGCGAAATTGACCAGTGACCATTGACCAGTGACAAGTGACCAGTGACCAGCGAAAGTGACCAGGGACCAGTGACCAGTGACCAGTGACGAGTGACCAGTGACCAGTGACCAGCGAAAGTGACAAGTGACCAGTGACCAGTGACCAGTGACCAGTGACCAGTGACCAGCGAAAGTGACCAGTGACCTGTGACCAGCGAAAGTGACCAGTGACGAGTGACCAGTGACAAGTGACCAGTGAGAAGTGACCAGTGACCACTGACCAGTGACCAGTGACCAGCGACCAGTGACCAGTGACCAGGGAAAGTGACCAGTGACCAGTGACTAGCCAAATTGAGCAGTGACCAGTGACCAGTGACCAGCGAAAGTGACAAGTGACCAGTGACCAGTGACCAGTGACCAGCGAAAGTGACCAGTGACCTGTGAACAGTGACCAGCGAAATTGACCAGTTTCCAGTGACAAGTGATAAGTGACCAGTGACCAGTGACCAGCGAAAGTGACCAGTGAAAAGTGACCAGCGAAATTGACCAGTGACCATTGACCAGTGACCAGCGAAATTGACCAGTTTCCAGTGACAAGTGATAAGTGACCAGTGACCAGTGACCAGCGAAAGTGACCAGTGAACAGTGACCAGCGAAATTGACCAGTGACCATTGACCAGTGACCAGCGAAAGTGACCAGTGACGAGTGACCAGTGACAAGTGACCAGTGAGAAGTGACCAGTGACCACTGACCAGTGACCAGTGACCAGTGACCAGCGACCAGTGACCAGTGACCCGTGACCAGGGACCAGTGACCAGCGAAAGTGACCAGTGACCAGTGACTAGCCAAATTGAGCAGTGACCAGTGACCAGTGACCAGTGACCAGTGACCAGTGACCAGTGACCAGTGACCAGGGACCAGTGACCAGTGACCAGTGACCAGTGACCAGTGACCAGTGACCAGTGACCAGTGACCAGTGACCAGTGACCAGTGACCAGCGAAAGTGACCAGGGACCAGTGACCAGTGACCAGTGACCAGTGACCAGTGACCAGCGAAATTGACCAGTGACCATTGACCAGTGACCAGTGACCAGTGACCAGTGACCAGTGACCAGTGACCAGTGACCAGCGACCAGTGACCAGTGACCAGTGACCAGTGACCAGTGACCAGTGACCAGTGACCAGTGACCAGTAACCAGTGACCAGTGACCAGTGACAAGCGAAATCGACCAGGGACCAGTGACCAGTGACCAGTGACCAGTGACCAGTGACCAGCGACCAGTGACCAGTGACCAGTGACCAGTGACCAGTGACGCGTGACCTGTGACAAGTGACCAGTGACCAGCGACCAGTGACCAGTGACCAGTGACCAGTGACCAGTGACGCGTGACCTGTGACAAGTGACCAGTGACCAGCGACCAGTGACCAGGGACCAGTGACCAGTGACCAGTGACCAGCGAAATCGACCAGGGACCAGTGACCAGTGACCAGTGACCAGTGACCAGTGACCAGTGACCAGTGACCAGTGACCATCGAAATTGACCAGTGACCATTGACCAGTGACCAGTGACCAGTGACCAGTGACCAGTGACCAGGGACCAGTGACCAGCGAAAGTGACCAGTGACCAGTGACCATTGACCAGTGACCAGTGACCAGTGACCCGTGACCAGCGACCAGTGACCAGCGAAATTGACCAGTGACCATTGACCAGTGACAAGTGACCAGTGACCAGCGAAAGTGACCAGGGATCAGTGACCAGTGACCAGTGACGAGTGACCAGTGACCAGTGACCAGCGAAAGTGACAAGTGACCAGTGACCAGTCACCAGTGACCAGTGACCAGTGACCAGCGAAAGTGACCAGTGACCTGTGACCAGCGAATGTGACCAGTGACGAGTGACCAGTGACAAGTGACCAGTGAGAAGTGACCAGTGACTACTGACCAGTGACCAGTGACCAGCGACCAGTGACCAGTGACCAGGGAAAGTGACCAGTGACCAGTGACTAGACAAATTGAGCAGTGACCAGTGACCAGTGACCAGTGACCAGTGACCAGTGACCAGTGACCTGTGACCAGTGACCAGTGACCAGTGACCAGGGACCAGCGAAATTGACAAGTGACCATTGACCAGTGACCAGTGACCAGTGACCAGTGACCAGTGACCAGTGACCAGTGACCAGCGACCAGTGACCAGTGACCAGTGACCAGTGACCAGTGACCAGTAACCAGTGACCAGTGACCAGTGACCAGTGACCAGCGAAATTGACCAGTGACCATTGACCAGTGACCAGTGAACAGTGACCAGTGACCAGTGACCAGCGACCAGTGACCAGTGACGAGTGACCAGTGACCAGTGACCAGTGACCAGTGACCAGTGACCAGCGAAATTGACCAGTGACCATTGACCAGTGACCAGTGACCAGTGACCAGTGACCAGTGACCAGTGACCCGTGACCAGCGAAAGTGACCAGTGACCAGTGACCAGTGACCAGTGACCAGTGACCAGTGACCAGTGACCAGTGACCAGTAACCAGTGACCAGTGACCAGTGACACGCGAAAGTGACCAGTGACAAGTGACCAGTGACAAGTGACCAGTGACCAGTGACCAGTGACCAGTGACCAGTGACCAGCGAAAGTGACCAGTGACCAGTGACCAGTGACCAGCGAAGTCGACCAGGGATCAGTGACCAGTGACCAGTGACGAGTGACCAGTGACCAGTGACCAGCGAAAGTGACAAGTGACCAGTGACCAGTCACCAGTGACCAGTGACCAGTGACCAGCGAAAGTGACCAGTGACCTGTGACCAGCGAATGTGACCAGTGACGAGTGACCAGTGACAAGTGACCAGTGAGAAGTGACCAGTGACTACTGACCAGTGACCAGTGACCAGCGACCAGTGACCAGTGACCAGGGAAAGTGACCAGTGACCAGTGACTAGACAAATTGAGCAGTGACCAGTGACCAGTGACCAGTGACCAGTGACCAGTGACCAGTGACCTGTGACCAGTGACCAGTGACCAGTGACCAGGGACCAGCGAAATTGACAAGTGACCATTGACCAGTGACCAGTGACCAGTGACCAGTGACCAGTGACCAGTGACCAGTGACCAGCGACCAGTGACCAGTGACCAGTGACCAGTGACCAGTGACCAGTAACCAGTGACCAGTGACCAGTGACCAGCGAAATTGACCAGTGACCATTGACCAGTGACCAGTGAACAGTGACCAGTGACCAGTGACCAGCGACCAGTGACCAGTGACCAGTGACCAGTGACCAGTGACCAGTGACCAGTGACCAGTGACCAGCGAAATTGACCAGTGACCATTGACCAGTGACCAGTGACCAGTGACCAGTGACCAGTGACCAGTGACCTGTGACCAGTGACCTGTGACCAGCGAAAGTGACCAGTGACCAGTGACCAGTGACCAGTGACCAGTGACCAGTGACCAGTGACCAGTGACCAGTAACCAGTGACCAGTGACCAGTGACACGCGAAAGTGACCAGTGACAAGTGACCAGTGACAAGTGACCAGTGACCAGTGACCAGTGACCAGTGACCAGCGAAAGTGACCAGTGACCAGTGACCAGTGACCAGCGAAGTCGACCAGGGACCAGTGACCAGTGACCAGTGACCAGTGACCAGTGACCAGTGACCAGCGAAATTGACCAGTGACCATTGACCAGTGACCAGTGACCAGTGACCAGTGACCAGTGACCAGTGACCAGCGACCAGTGACCAGTGACCAGTGACCAGTGACCAGTGACCAGTGACCAGTGACCAGCGAAATTGACCAGTGACCATTGACCAGTGACCAGTGACCAGTGACCAGCGAAAGTGACAAGTGACCAGTGACCAGTGACCAGTGACCAGTGACCAGTGACCAGCGAAAGTGACCAGTGACCTGTGAACAGTGACCAGCGAAATTGACCAGTTTCCAGTGACAAGTGATAAGTGACCAGTGACCAGTGACCAGCGAAAGTGACCAGTGAACAGTGACCAGCGAAATTGACCAGTGACCATTGACCAGTGACCAGCGAAAGTGACCAGTGACGAGTGACCAGTGACAAGTGACGAGTGACCAGTGACAAGTGACCAGTGAGAAGTGACCAGTGACTACTGACCAGTGACCAGTGACCAGCGACCAGTGACCAGTGACCAGGGAAAGTGACCAGTGACCAGTGACTAGACAAATTGAGCAGTGACCAGTGACCAGTGACCAGTGACCAGTGACCAGTGACCAGTGACCTGTGACCAGTGACCAGTGACCAGTGACCAGGGACCAGCGAAATTGACAAGTGACCATTGACCAGTGACCAGTGACCAGTGACCAGTGACCAGTGACCAGTGACCAGTGACCAGCGACCAGTGACCAGTGACCAGTGACCAGTGACCAGTGACCAGTAACCAGTGACCAGTGACCAGTGACCAGCGAAATTGACCAGTGACCATTGACCAGTGACCAGTGAACAGTGACCAGTGACCAGTGACCAGCGACCAGTGACCAGTGACCAGTGACCAGTGACCAGTGACCAGTGACCAGTGACCAGTGACCAGCGAAATTGACCAGTGACCATTGACCAGTGACCAGTGACCAGTGACCAGTGACCAGTGACCAGTGACCTGTGACCAGTGACCTGTGACCAGCGAAAGTGACCAGTGACCAGTGACCAGTGACCAGTGACCAGTGACCAGTGACCAGTGACCAGTGACCAGTAACCAGTGACCAGTGACCAGTGACACGCGAAAGTGACCAGTGACAAGTGACCAGTGACAAGTGACCAGTGACCAGTGACCAGTGACCAGTGACCAGCGAAAGTGACCAGTGACCAGTGACCAGTGACCAGCGAAGTCGACCAGGGACCAGTGACCAGTGACCAGTGACCAGTGACCAGTGACCAGTGACCAGCGAAATTGACCAGTGACCATTGACCAGTGACCAGTGACCAGTGACCAGTGACCAGTGACCAGTGACCAGCGACCAGTGACCAGTGACCAGTGACCAGTGACCAGTGACCAGTGACCAGTGACCAGCGAAATTGACCAGTGACCATTGACCAGTGACCAGTGACCAGTGACCAGCGAAAGTGACAAGTGACCAGTGACCAGTGACCAGTGACCAGTGACCAGTGACCAGCGAAAGTGACCAGTGACCTGTGAACAGTGACCAGCGAAATTGACCAGTTTCCAGTGACAAGTGATAAGTGACCAGTGACCAGTGACCAGCGAAAGTGACCAGTGAACAGTGACCAGCGAAATTGACCAGTGACCATTGACCAGTGACCAGCGAAAGTGACCAGTGACGAGTGACCAGTGACAAGTGACCAGTGAGAAGTGACCAGTGACTACTGACCAGTGACCAGTGACCAGCGACCAGTGACCAGTGACCCGTGACCAGGGACCAGTGACCAGCGAAAGTGACCAGTGACCAGCGACTAGCCAAATTGAGCAGTGACCAGTGACCAGTGACCAGTGACCAGTGACCAGTGACCAGGGACCAGTGACCAGTGACCAGTGACCAGTGACCAGTGACCAGTGACCAGTGACCAGCGAAAGTGACCAGGGACCAGTGACCAGTGACCAGTGACCAGTGACCAGTGACCAGCGAAATTGACCAGTGACCATTGACTAGTGACCAGCGACCAGCGACCAGTGACCAGTGACCAGCGACCAGTGACCAGTGACCAGTGACCAGTGACCAGTGACCAGTGACCAGTAACCAGTGACCAGTGACCAGTGACCAGCGAAATCGACCACGGACCAGTGACCAGTGACCAGTGACCAGTGACCAGTGACCAGTGACCATCGAAATTGACCAGTGACCATTGACCAGTGACCAGTGACCAGTGACCAGTGACCAGTGACCAGCGACCAGTGACCAGTGACCAGTGACCAGTGACCAGTGACCAGTGACCTGTGACAAGTGACCAGTGACCAGCGACCAGTGACCAGGGACCAGTGACCAGTGACCAGTGACCAGCGACCAGTGACCAGTGACCAGTGACCAGGGACCAGTGACCAGCGAAAGTGACCAGTGACCAGTGACCATTGACCAGCGACCAGTGACCAGTGACCAGTGACGAGTGACCAGTGACCAGTGACCAGTGACCAGTGACCAGTGACCAGCGAAAGTGACAAGTGACCAGTGACCAGTGACCAGTGACCAGTGACCAGTGACCATTGACCAGCGAAAGTGACCAGTGACCAGTGAACAGTGACCAGCGAAATTCACCAGTTTCCAGTGACCAGTGATAAGTGACCAGTGACCAGTGACCAGCGAAAGTGACCAGTGAACAGTGACCAGCGAAATTGACCAGTGACCATTGACCAGTGACCAGCGAAAGTGACCAGTGACGAGTGACCAGTGACAAGTGACCAGTGAGAAGTGACCAGTGACCACTGACCAGTGACCAGTGACCAGTGACCAGTGACCAGCGAAAGTGACCAGTGACAAGTGACCAGTGACAAGTGACCAGTGACCAGTGACCAGTGACCAGTGACCAGCGAAAGTGACCAGTGACCATTGACCAGTGACCAGTGACCAGTGACCAGTGACCAGTGAACAGTGACCAGTGACCAGCGACCAGTGACCAGTGACCAGTGACCAGTGACCAGTAACCAGTGACCAGTGACCAGTGACCAGTGACCAGCGAAATCGACCAGGGACCAGTGACCAGTGACCAGTGACCAGTGACCAGCGAAATTGACCAGTGACCACTGACCAGTGACCAGTGACCAGTGACCAGTGACCAGTGACCAGTGACCAGCGACCACTGACCAGTGACCAGTGACCAGTGACCAGTGACGAGTGACCTGTGACCAGTGACCAGTGACCAGTGACCAGTGACCAGTGACCAGTGACCAGTGACGAGTGACCTGTGACCAGTGACCAGTGACCAGTGACCAGTGACCAGTGACCAGCGAAATTGACCATTGACCAGTGACCAGTGACCAGTGACCAGTGACCAGTGACCAGTGACCAGTGACCAGTGACCAGTGACCTGTGACCAGCGAAAGTGACCAGTGACCAGTGACCATTGACCAGCGACCAGTGACCAGTGACCAGTGACGAGTGACCAGTGACCAGTGACCAGTGACCAGTGACCAGCGAAAGTGACAAGTGACCAGTGACCAGTGACCAGTGACCAGCGAAAGTGACCAGTGACCTGTGAACAGTGACCAGCGAAATTGACCAGTTTCCAGTGACAAGTGATAAGTGACCAGTGACCAGTGACCAGCGAAAGTGACCAGTGAAAAGTGACCAGCGAAATTGACCAGTGACCATTGACCAGTGACCAGCGAAAGTGACCAGTGACGAGGGACCAGTGACAAGTGACCAGTGAGAAGTGACCAGTGACCACTGACCAGTGACCAGTGACCAGCGACCAGTGACCAGTGACCCGTGACCAGGGACCAGTGACCAGCGAAAGTGACCAGTGACCAGTGACTAGCCAAATTGAGCAGTGTCCAGTGACCAGTGACCAGTGACCAGTGACCAGTGACCAGTGACCAGTGACCAGTGACCAGGGACCAGTGACCAGTGACCAGTGACCAGTGACCAGGGACCAGTGACCAGTGACCAGTGACCAGTGACCAGTGACCAGTGACCAGTGACCAGCGAAATTGACCAGTGACCAGTGACCAGTGACCAGTGACCAGTGACCAGTGACCAGTGACCAGTGACCAGTGACCAGCGACCAGTGACCAGTGACCAGTGACCAGTGACCAGTGACCAGTGACCAGCGACCAGTGACCAGTGACCAGTGACCAGTGACGAGTGACCTGTGACCAGTGACCAGTGACCAGTGACCAGTGACCAGTGACCAGTGACCAGCGAAAGTGACCAGGGACCAGTGACCAGTGACCAGTGACCAGTGACCAGTGACCAGCGAAATAGACCAGTGACCATTGACCAGTGACCAGTGACCAGTGACCAGTGACCAGTGACCAGCGACCAGTGACCAGTGACCAGTGACCAGTGACCAGTGACCAGCGACCAGTGACCAGTGACCAGTGACCAGTGACCAGTGACCAGCGAAAGTGACCAGTGACCAGTGACCAGTGACAAGCGAAGTCGACCAGGGACCAGTGACCAGTGACCAGTGACCAGTGACCAGTGACCAGTGACCAGTGACCAGTGACCAGTGACCAGTGACCAGTGACCAGTGACCAGTGACCAGTGACCAGTGACCAGCGAAAGTGACCAGTGACCATTGACCAGTGACCAGTGACCAGTGACCAGTGACCAGTGACCAGTGACCAGTGACCAGCGACCAGTGACCAGTGACCAGTGACCAGTGACCAGTAACCAGTGACCAGTGACCAGTGACCAGTGACCAGCGAAATCGACCAGGGACCAGTGACCAGTGACCAGTGACCAGTGACCAGCGAAATTGACCAGTGACCATTGACCAGTGACCAGTGACCAGTGACCAGTGACCAGTGACCAGCGACCACTGACCAGTGACCAGTGACCAGTGACCAGTGACGAGTGACCTGTGACCAGTGACCAGTGACCAGTGACCAGTGACCAGTGACCAGTGACCAGTGACGAGTGACCTGTGACCAGTGACCAGTGACCAGTGACCAGTGACCAGTGACCAGTGACGAGTGACCTGTGACCAGTGACCAGTGACCAGTGACCAGTGACCAGTGACCAGTGACCAGTGACCAGTGACCAGTGACCAGTGACCAGCGAAAGTGACCAGGGACCAGTGACCAGTGACCAGTGACCAGTGACCAGCGAAATAGACCAGTGACCATTGACCAGTGACCAGTGACCAGTGACCAGCGACCAGTGACCAGTGACCAGTGACCAGTGACCAGTGACCAGCGACCAGTGACCAGTGACCAGTGACCAGTGACCAGTAACCAGTGACCAGTGACCAGTGACCAGCGAAATCGACCAGGGACCAGTGACCAGTGACCAGTGACCAGTGACCAGTGACCAGCGACCAGTGACCAGTGACCAGTGACCAGTGACCAGCGACGAGTGACCTGTGACAAGTGACCAGTGACCAGCGACCAGTGACCAGGGACCAGTGACCAGTGACCAGTGACCAGTGACCAGCGAAATCGACCAGGGACCAGTGACCAGTGACCAGTGACCAGTGACCAGTGACCAGTGACCAGTGACCATCGAAATTGACCAGTGACCATTGACCATTGACCAGTGACCAGTGACCAGTGACCAGTGACCAGTGACCAGTGACCAGCGACCAGTGACCAGTGACCAGTGACCAGTGACCAGTGACGAGTGACCTGTGACAAGTGACCAGTGACCAGCGACCAGTGACCAGGGACCAGTGACCAGTGACCAGTGACCAGCGACCAGTGACCAGTGACCAGTGACCAGGGACCAGTGACCAGCGAAAGTGACCAGTGACCAGTGACCATTGACCAGTGACCAGTGACCAGTGACCAGTGACCAGCGACCAGTGACCAGCGAAATTGACCAGTGACCATTGACCAGTGACAAGTGACCAGTGACCAGCGAAAGTGACCAGGGACCAGTGACCAGTGACCAGTGACGAGTGACCAGTGACCAGTGACCAGCGAAAGTGACAAGTGACCAGTGACCAGTGACCAGTGACCAGTGACCAGTGACCAGCGAAAGTGACCAGTGACCTGTGACCAGCGAAAGTGACCAGTGACGAGTGACCAGTGACAAGTGACCAGTGAGAAGTGACCAGTGACCACTGACCAGTGACCAGTGACCAGCGACCAGTGACCAGTGACCAGGGAAAGTGACCAGTGACCAGTGACTAGCCAAATTGAGCAGTGACCAGTGACCAGTGACCAGCGAAAGTGACAAGTGACCAGTGACCAGTGACCAGTGACCAGCGAAAGTGACCAGTGACCTGTGAACAGTGACCAGCGAAATTGACCAGTTTCCAGTGACAAGTGATAAGTGACCAGTGACCAGTGACCAGCGAAAGTGACCAGTGAAAAGTGACCAGCGAAATTGACCAGTGACCATTGACCAGTGACCAGCGAAATTGACCAGTTTCCAGTGACAAGTGATAAGTGACCAGTGACCAGTGACCAGCGAAAGTGACCAGTGAACAGTGACCAGCGAAATTGACCAGTGACCATTGACCAGTGACCAGCGAAAGTGACCAGTGACGAGTGACCAGTGACAAGTGACCAGTGAGAAGTGACCAGTGACCACTGACCAGTGACCAGTGACCAGTGACCAGCGACCAGTGACCAGTGACCCGTGACCAGGGACCAGTGACCAGCGAAAGTGACCAGTGACCAGTGACTAGCCAAATTGAGCAGTGACCAGTGACCAGTGACCAGTGACCAGTGACCAGTGACCAGTGACCAGTGACCAGGGACCAGTGACCAGTGACCAGTGACCAGTGACCAGTGACCAGTGACCAGTGACCAGTGACCAGTGACCAGTGACCAGTGACCAGCGAAAGTGACCAGGGACCAGTGACCAGTGACCAGTGACCAGTGACCAGTGACCAGCGAAATTGACCAGTGACCATTGACCAGTGACCAGTGACCAGTGACCAGTGACCAGTGACCAGTGACCAGTGACCAGCGACCAGTGACCAGTGACCAGTGACCAGTGACCAGTGACCAGTGACCAGTGACCAGTGACCAGTAACCAGTGACCAGTGACCAGTGACAAGCGAAATCGACCAGGGACCAGTGACCAGTGACCAGTGACCAGTGACCAGTGACCAGCGACCAGTGACCAGTGACCAGTGACCAGTGACCAGTGACGCGTGACCTGTGACAAGTGACCAGTGACCAGCGACCAGTGACCAGTGACCAGTGACCAGTGACCAGTGACGCGTGACCTGTGACAAGTGACCAGTGACCAGCGACCAGTGACCAGGGACCAGTGACCAGTGACCAGTGACCAGCGAAATCGACCAGGGACCAGTGACCAGTGACCAGTGACCAGTGACCAGTGACCAGTGACCAGTGACCAGTGACCATCGAAATTGACCAGTGACCATTGACCAGTGACCAGTGACCAGTGACCAGTGACCAGTGACCAGGGACCAGTGACCAGCGAAAGTGACCAGTGACCAGTGACCATTGACCAGTGACCAGTGACCAGTGACCCGTGACCAGCGACCAGTGACCAGCGAAATTGACCAGTGACCATTGACCAGTGACAAGTGACCAGTGACCAGCGAAAGTGACCAGGGATCAGTGACCAGTGACCAGTGACGAGTGACCAGTGACCAGTGACCAGCGAAAGTGACAAGTGACCAGTGACCAGTCACCAGTGACCAGTGACCAGTGACCAGCGAAAGTGACCAGTGACCTGTGACCAGCGAATGTGACCAGTGACGAGTGACCAGTGACAAGTGACCAGTGAGAAGTGACCAGTGACTACTGACCAGTGACCAGTGACCAGCGACCAGTGACCAGTGACCAGGGAAAGTGACCAGTGACCAGTGACTAGACAAATTGAGCAGTGACCAGTGACCAGTGACCAGTGACCAGTGACCAGTGACCAGTGACCTGTGACCAGTGACCAGTGACCAGTGACCAGGGACCAGCGAAATTGACAAGTGACCATTGACCAGTGACCAGTGACCAGTGACCAGTGACCAGTGACCAGTGACCAGTGACCAGCGACCAGTGACCAGTGACCAGTGACCAGTGACCAGTGACCAGTAACCAGTGACCAGTGACCAGTGACCAGTGACCAGCGAAATTGACCAGTGACCATTGACCAGTGACCAGTGAACAGTGACCAGTGACCAGTGACCAGCGACCAGTGACCAGTGACGAGTGACCAGTGACCAGTGACCAGTGACCAGTGACCAGTGACCAGCGAAATTGACCAGTGACCATTGACCAGTGACCAGTGACCAGTGACCAGTGACCAGTGACCAGTGACCCGTGACCAGCGAAAGTGACCAGTGACCAGTGACCAGTGACCAGTGACCAGTGACCAGTGACCAGTGACCAGTGACCAGTAACCAGTGACCAGTGACCAGTGACACGCGAAAGTGACCAGTGACAAGTGACCAGTGACAAGTGACCAGTGACCAGTGACCAGTGACCAGTGACCAGTGACCAGCGAAAGTGACCAGTGACCAGTGACCAGTGACCAGCGAAGTCGACCAGGGATCAGTGACCAGTGACCAGTGACGAGTGACCAGTGACCAGTGACCAGCGAAAGTGACAAGTGACCAGTGACCAGTCACCAGTGACCAGTGACCAGTGACCAGCGAAAGTGACCAGTGACCTGTGACCAGCGAATGTGACCAGTGACGAGTGACCAGTGACAAGTGACCAGTGAGAAGTGACCAGTGACTACTGACCAGTGACCAGTGACCAGCGACCAGTGACCAGTGACCAGGGAAAGTGACCAGTGACCAGTGACTAGACAAATTGAGCAGTGACCAGTGACCAGTGACCAGTGACCAGTGACCAGTGACCAGTGACCTGTGACCAGTGACCAGTGACCAGTGACCAGGGACCAGCGAAATTGACAAGTGACCATTGACCAGTGACCAGTGACCAGTGACCAGTGACCAGTGACCAGTGACCAGTGACCAGCGACCAGTGACCAGTGACCAGTGACCAGTGACCAGTGACCAGTAACCAGTGACCAGTGACCAGTGACCAGCGAAATTGACCAGTGACCATTGACCAGTGACCAGTGAACAGTGACCAGTGACCAGTGACCAGCGACCAGTGACCAGTGACCAGTGACCAGTGACCAGTGACCAGTGACCAGTGACCAGTGACCAGCGAAATTGACCAGTGACCATTGACCAGTGACCAGTGACCAGTGACCAGTGACCAGTGACCAGTGACCTGTGACCAGTGACCTGTGACCAGCGAAAGTGACCAGTGACCAGTGACCAGTGACCAGTGACCAGTGACCAGTGACCAGTGACCAGTGACCAGTAACCAGTGACCAGTGACCAGTGACACGCGAAAGTGACCAGTGACAAGTGACCAGTGACAAGTGACCAGTGACCAGTGACCAGTGACCAGTGACCAGCGAAAGTGACCAGTGACCAGTGACCAGTGACCAGCGAAGTCGACCAGGGACCAGTGACCAGTGACCAGTGACCAGTGACCAGTGACCAGTGACCAGCGAAATTGACCAGTGACCATTGACCAGTGACCAGTGACCAGTGACCAGTGACCAGTGACCAGTGACCAGCGACCAGTGACCAGTGACCAGTGACCAGTGACCAGTGACCAGTGACCAGTGACCAGCGAAATTGACCAGTGACCATTGACCAGTGACCAGTGACCAGTGACCAGCGAAAGTGACAAGTGACCAGTGACCAGTGACCAGTGACCAGTGACCAGTGACCAGCGAAAGTGACCAGTGACCTGTGAACAGTGACCAGCGAAATTGACCAGTTTCCAGTGACAAGTGATAAGTGACCAGTGACCAGTGACCAGCGAAAGTGACCAGTGAACAGTGACCAGCGAAATTGACCAGTGACCATTGACCAGTGACCAGCGAAAGTGACCAGTGACGAGTGACCAGTGACAAGTGACGAGTGACCAGTGACAAGTGACCAGTGAGAAGTGACCAGTGACTACTGACCAGTGACCAGTGACCAGCGACCAGTGACCAGTGACCAGGGAAAGTGACCAGTGACCAGTGACTAGACAAATTGAGCAGTGACCAGTGACCAGTGACCAGTGACCAGTGACCAGTGACCAGTGACCTGTGACCAGTGACTAGTGACCAGTGACCAGGGACCAGCGAAATTGACAAGTGACCATTGACCAGTGACCAGTGACCAGTGACCAGTGACCAGTGACCAGTGACCAGTGACCAGCGACCAGTGACCAGTGACCAGTGACCAGTGACCAGTGACCAGTAACCAGTGACCAGTGACCAGTGACCAGCGAAATTGACCAGTGACCATTGACCAGTGACCAGTGAACAGTGACCAGTGACCAGTGACCAGCGACCAGTGACCAGTGACCAGTGACCAGTGACCAGTGACCAGTGACCAGTGACCAGTGACCAGCGAAATTGACCAGTGACCATTGACCAGTGACCAGTGACCAGTGACCAGTGACCAGTGACCAGTGACCTGTGACCAGTGACCTGTGACCAGCGAAAGTGACCAGTGACCAGTGACCAGTGACCAGTGACCAGTGACCAGTGACCAGTGACCAGTGACCAGTAACCAGTGACCAGTGACCAGTGACACGCGAAAGTGACCAGTGACAAGTGACCAGTGACAAGTGACCAGTGACCAGTGACCAGTGACCAGTGACCAGCGAAAGTGACCAGTGACCAGTGACCAGTGACCAGCGAAGTCGACCAGGGACCAGTGACCAGTGACCAGTGACCAGTGACCAGTGACCAGTGACCAGCGAAATTGACCAGTGACCATTGACCAGTGACCAGTGACCAGTGACCAGTGACCAGTGACCAGTGACCAGCGACCAGTGACCAGTGACCAGTGACCAGTGACCAGTGACCAGTGACCAGTGACCAGCGAAATTGACCAGTGACCATTGACCAGTGACCAGTGACCAGTGACCAGCGAAAGTGACAAGTGACCAGTGACCAGTGACCAGTGACCAGTGACCAGTGACCAGCGAAAGTGACCAGTGACCTGTGAACAGTGACCAGCGAAATTGACCAGTTTCCAGTGACAAGTGATAAGTGACCAGTGACCAGTGACCAGCGAAAGTGACCAGTGAACAGTGACCAGCGAAATTGACCAGTGACCATTGACCAGTGACCAGCGAAAGTGACCAGTGACGAGTGACCAGTGACAAGTGACCAGTGAGAAGTGACCAGTGACTACTGACCAGTGACCAGTGACCAGCGACCAGTGACCAGTGACCCGTGACCAGGGACCAGTGACCAGCGAAAGTGACCAGTGACCAGCGACTAGCCAAATTGAGCAGTGACCAGTGACCAGTGACCAGTGACCAGTGACCAGTGACCAGGGACCAGTGACCAGTGACCAGTGACCAGTGACCAGTGACCAGTGACCAGTGACCAGCGAAAGTGACCAGGGACCAGTGACCAGTGACCAGTGACCAGTGACCAGTGACCAGCGAAATTGACCAGTGACCATTGACTAGTGACCAGCGACCAGCGACCAGTGACCAGTGACCAGCGACCAGTGACCAGTGACCAGTGACCAGTGACCAGTGACCAGTGACCAGTAACCAGTGACCAGTGACCAGTGACCAGCGAAATCGACCACGGACCAGTGACCAGTGACCAGTGACCAGTGACCAGTGACCAGTGACCATCGAAATTGACCAGTGACCATTGACCAGTGACCAGTGACCAGTGACCAGTGACCAGTGACCAGCGACCAGTGACCAGTGACCAGTGACCAGTGACCAGTGACCAGTGACCTGTGACAAGTGACCAGTGACCAGCGACCAGTGACCAGGGACCAGTGACCAGTGACCAGTGACCAGCGACCAGTGACCAGTGACCAGTGACCAGGGACCAGTGACCAGCGAAAGTGACCAGTGACCAGTGACCATTGACCAGCGACCAGTGACCAGTGACCAGTGACGAGTGACCAGTGACCAGTGACCAGTGACCAGTGACCAGTGACCAGCGAAAGTGACAAGTGACCAGTGACCAGTGACCAGTGACCAGTGACCAGTGACCATTGACCAGCGAAAGTGACCAGTGACCAGTGAACAGTGACCAGCGAAATTCACCAGTTTCCAGTGACCAGTGATAAGTGACCAGTGACCAGTGACCAGCGAAAGTGACCAGTGAACAGTGACCAGCGAAATTGACCAGTGACCATTGACCAGTGACCAGCGAAAGTGACCAGTGACGAGTGACCAGTGACAAGTGACCAGTGAGAAGTGACCAGTGACCACTGACCAGTGACCAGTGACCAGTGACCAGTGACCAGCGAAAGTGACCAGTGACAAGTGACCAGTGACAAGTGACCAGTGACCAGTGACCAGTGACCAGTGACCAGCGAAAGTGACCAGTGACCATTGACCAGTGACCAGTGACCAGTGACCAGTGACCAGTGAACAGTGACCAGTGACCAGCGACCAGTGACCAGTGACCAGTGACCAGTGACCAGTAACCAGTGACCAGTGACCAGTGACCAGTGACCAGCGAAATCGACCAGGGACCAGTGACCAGTGACCAGTGACCAGTGACCAGCGAAATTGACCAGTGACCACTGACCAGTGACCAGTGACCAGTGACCAGTGACCAGTGACCAGTGACCAGCGACCACTGACCAGTGACCAGTGACCAGTGACCAGTGACGAGTGACCTGTGACCAGTGACCAGTGACCAGTGACCAGTGACCAGTGACCAGTGACCAGTGACGAGTGACCTGTGACCAGTGACCAGTGACCAGTGACCAGTGACCAGTGACCAGCGAAATTGACCATTGACCAGTGACCAGTGACCAGTGACCAGTGACCAGTGACCAGTGACCAGTGACCAGTGACCAGTGACCTGTGACCAGCGAAAGTGACCAGTGACCAGTGACCATTGACCAGCGACCAGTGACCAGTGACCAGTGACGAGTGACCAGTGACCAGTGACCAGTGACCAGTGACCAGCGAAAGTGACAAGTGACCAGTGACCAGTGACCAGTGACCAGCGAAAGTGACCAGTGACCTGTGAACAGTGACCAGCGAAATTGACCAGTTTCCAGTGACAAGTGATAAGTGACCAGTGACCAGTGACCAGCGAAAGTGACCAGTGAAAAGTGACCAGCGAAATTGACCAGTGACCATTGACCAGTGACCAGCGAAAGTGACCAGTGACGAGGGACCAGTGACAAGTGACCAGTGAGAAGTGACCAGTGACCACTGACCAGTGACCAGTGACCAGCGACCAGTGACCAGTGACCCGTGACCAGGGACCAGTGACCAGCGAAAGTGACCAGTGACCAGTGACTAGCCAAATTGAGCAGTGTCCAGTGACCAGTGACCAGTGACCAGTGACCAGTGACCAGTGACCAGTGACCAGTGACCAGGGACCAGTGACCAGTGACCAGTGACCAGTGACCAGGGACCAGTGACCAGTGACCAGTGACCAGTGACCAGTGACCAGTGACCAGTGACCAGCGAAATTGACCAGTGACCAGTGACCAGTGACCAGTGACCAGTGACCAGTGACCAGTGACCAGTGACCAGTGACCAGCGACCAGTGACCAGTGACCAGTGACCAGTGACCAGTGACCAGTGACCAGCGACCAGTGACCAGTGACCAGTGACCAGTGACGAGTGACCTGTGACCAGTGACCAGTGACCAGTGACCAGTGACCAGTGACCAGTGACCAGCGAAAGTGACCAGGGACCAGTGACCAGTGACCAGTGACCAGTGACCAGTGACCAGCGAAATAGACCAGTGACCATTGACCAGTGACCAGTGACCAGTGACCAGTGACCAGTGACCAGCGACCAGTGACCAGTGACCAGTGACCAGTGACCAGTGACCAGCGACCAGTGACCAGTGACCAGTGACCAGTGACCAGTGACCAGCGAAAGTGACCAGTGACCAGTGACCAGTGACAAGCGAAGTCGACCAGGGACCAGTGACCAGTGACCAGTGACCAGTGACCAGTGACCAGTGACCAGTGACCAGTGACCAGTGACCAGTGACCAGTGACCAGTGACCAGTGACCAGTGACCAGTAACCAGTGACCAGTGACCAGTGACCAGTGACCAGTGACGAGTGACCTGTGACAAGTGACCAGTGACCAGCGACCAGTGACCAGGGACCAGTGACCAGTGACCAGTGACTAGCGACCAGTGACCAGTGACCAGTGACCAGTGACCAGTGACCAGCGAAAGTGACCAGTGACCAGTGACCATTGACCAGCGACCAGTGACCAGTGACCAGTGACGAGTGACCAGTGACCAGTGACCAGTGACCAGTGACCAGTGACCAGCGAAAGTGACAAGTGACCAGTGACCAGTGACCAGTGACCAGTGACCAGTGACCAGTGACCAGCGAAAGTGACCAGTGACCAGTGAACAGTGACCAGCGAAATTCACCAGTTTCCAGTGACCAGTGATAAGTGACCAGTGACCAGTGACCAGCGAAAGTGACCAGTGAACAGTGACCAGCGAAATTGACCAGTGACCATTGACCAGTGACCAGCGAAAGTGACCAGTGACGAGTGACCAGTGACAAGTGACCTGTGAGAAGTGACCAGTGACCACTGACCAGTGACCAGTGACCAGTGACCAGTGACCAGCGAAAGTGACCTGTGACAAGTGACCAGTGACAAGTGACCAGTGACCAGTGACCAGCGAAAGTGACCAGTGACCATTGACCAGTGACAAGTGACCAGTGACCAGTGACCAGTGACCAGTGACCCGTGACCAGCGACCAGTGACCAGTGACCAGTGACCAGTGACCAGTAACCAGTGACCAGTGACCAGTGACCAGTGACCAGCGAAATCGACCAGGGACCAGTGACCAGTGACCAGTGACCAGTGACCAGCGAAATTGACCAGTGACCATTGACCAGTGACCAGTGACCAGTGACCAGTGACCCGTGACCAGCGACCACTGACCAGTGACCAGTGACCAGTGACCAGTGACGAGTGACCTGTGACCAGTGACCAGTGACCAGTGACCAGTGACCAGTGACCAGTGACCAGTGACCAGTGACCAGTGACCAGTGACCAGTGACGAGTGACCTGTGACCAGTGACCAGTGACCAGTGACCAGTGACCAGCGAAATTGACCATTGACCAGTGACCAGTGACCAGTGACCAGTGACCAGTGACCAGTGACCAGTGACCAGCGACCAGTGACCAGTGACCAGTGACCAGTGACCAGTGACCAGTGACCAGTGACCAGTGACCTGTGACCAGCGAAAGTGACCAGTGACCAGTGACCATTGACCAGCGACCAGTGACCAGTGACCAGTGACGAGTGACCAGTGACCAGTGACCAGTGACCAGTGACCAGCGAAAGTGACAAGTGACCAGTGACCAGTGACCAGTGACCAGCGAAAGTGACCAGTGACCTGTGAACAGTGACCAGCGAAATTGACCAGTTTCCAGTGACAAGTGATAAGTGACCAGTGAACAGTGACCAGCGAATGTGACCAGTGAAAAGTGACCAGCGAAATTGACCAGTGACCATTGACCAGTGACCAGCGAAAGTGACCAGTGACGAGGGACCAGTGACAAGGGACCAGTGAGAAGTGACCAGTGACCACTGACCAGTGACCAGTGACCAGTGACCAGTGACCAGTGACCAGTGACCAGTGACCAGTGACCTGTGACCAGCGAAAGTGACCAGTGACCAGTGACCAGTGACCAGGGACCAGTGACCAGCGAAAGTGACCAGTGACCAGTGACCATTGACCAGTGACCAGTGACCAGTGACCAGTGACCAGCGACCAGTGACCAGCGAAATTGACCAGTGACCATTGACCAGTGACAAGTGACCAGTGACCAGCGAAAGTGACCAGGGACCAGTGACCAGTGACCAGTGACGAGTGACCAGTGACCAGTGACCAGCGAAAGTGACAAGTGACCAGTGACCAGTGACCAGTGACCAGTGACCAGTGACCAGCGAAAGTGACCAGTGACCTGTGACCAGCGAAAGTGACCAGTGACGAGTGACCAGTGACAAGTGACCAGTGAGAAGTGACCAGTGACCACTGACCAGTGACCAGTGACCAGCGACCAGTGACCAGTGACCAGGGAAAGTGTCCAGTGACCAGTGACTAGCCAAATTGAGCAGTGACCAGTGACCAGTGACCAGCGAAAGTGACAAGTGACCAGTGACCAGTGACCAGTGACCAGCGAAAGTGACCAGTGACCTGTGAACAGTGACCAGCGAAATTGACCAGTTTCCAGTGACAAGTGATAAGTGACCAGTGACCAGTGACCAGCGAAAGTGACCAGTGAAAAGTGACCAGCGAAATTGACCAGTGACCATTGACCAGTGACCAGCGAAATTGACCAGTTTCCAGTGACAAGTGATAAGTGACCAGTGACCAGTGACCAGCGAAAGTGACCAGTGAACAGTGACCAGCGAAATTGACCAGTGACCATTGACCAGTGACCAGCGAAAGTGACCAGTGACGAGTGACCAGTGACAAGTGACCAGTGAGAAGTGACCAGTGACCACTGACCAGTGACCAGTGACCAGTGACCAGTGACCAGTGACCAGTGACCAGTGACCAGGGACCAGTGACCAGTGACCAGTGACCAGTGACCAGTGACCAGTGACGAGTGACCAGTGACCAGTGACCAGTGACCAGTGACCAGCGAAAGTGACAAGTGACCAGTGACCAGTGACCAGTGACCAGCGAAAGTGACCAGTGACCTGTGAACAGTGACCAGCGAAATTGACCAGTTTCCAGTGACAAGTGATAAGTGACCAGTGACCAGTGACCAGCGAAAGTGACCAGTGAAAAGTGACCAGCGAAATTGACCAGTGACCATTGACCAGTGACCAGCGAAATTGACCAGTTTCCAGTGACAAGTGATAAGTGACCAGTGACCAGTGACCAGCGAAAGTGACCAGTGAACAGTGACCAGCGAAATTGACCAGTGACCATTGACCAGTGACCAGCGAAAGTGACCAGTGACGAGTGACCAGTGACAAGTGACCAGTGAGAAGTGACCAGTGACCACTGACCAGTGACCAGTGACCAGTGACCAGCGACCAGTGACCAGTGACCCGTGACCAGGGACCAGTGACCAGCGAAAGTGACCAGTGACCAGTGACTAGCCAAATTGAGCAGTGACCAGTGACCAGTGACCAGTGACCAGTGACCAGTGACCAGTGACCAGTGACCAGGGACCAGTGACCAGTGACCAGTGACCAGTGACCAGTGACCAGTGACCAGTGACCAGTGACCAGTGACCAGTGACCAGCGAAAGTGACCAGGGACCAGTGACCAGTGACCAGCGAAAGTGACCAGGGACCAGTGACCAGTGACCAGTGACCAGTGACCAGTGACCAGCGAAATTGACCAGTGACCATTGACCAGTGACCAGTGACCAGTGACCAGTGACCAGTGACCAGTGACCAGTGACCAGCGACCAGTGACCAGTGACCAGTGACCAGTGACCAGTGACCAGTGACCAGTGACCAGTGACCAGTAACCAGTGACCAGTGACCAGTGACCAGCGAAATCGACCAGGGACCAGTGACCAGTGACCAGTGACCAGTGACCAGTGACCAGTGACCAGCGACCAGTGACCAGTGACCAGTGACCAGTGACCAGTGACGAGTGACCTGTGACAAGTGACCAGTGACCAGCGACCAGTGACCAGGGACCAGTGACCAGTGACCAGTGACCAGTGACCAGTGACCAGTGACCAGGGACCAGTGACCAGTGACCAGTGACCAGTGACCAGTAACCAGTGACCAGTGACCAGTGACCAGTGACCAGTGACCAGTGACCAGTGACCAGTGACCAGCGACCAGTGACCAGTGACCAGTGACCAGTGACCAGTGACGAGTGACCTGTGACAAGTGACCAGTGACCAGCGACCAGTGACCAGGGACCAGTGACCAGTGACCAGTGACCAGCGACCAGTGACCAGTGACCAGTGACCAGGGACCAGTGACCAGCGAAAGTGACCAGTGACCAGTGACCATTGACCAGTGACCAGTGACCAGTGACCAGTGACCAGCGACCAGTGACCAGCGAAATTGACCAGTGACCATTGACCAGTGACAAGTGACCAGTGACCAGCGAAAGTGACCAGGGACCAGTGACCAGTGACCAGTGACGAGTGACCAGTGACCAGTGACCAGCGAAAGTGACAAGTGACCAGTGACCAGTGACCAGTGACCAGTGACCAGTGACCAGCGAAAGTGACCAGTGACCTGTGACCAGCGAAAGTGACCAGTGACGAGTGACCAGTGACAAGTGACCAGTGAGAAGTGACCAGTGACCACTGACCAGTGACCAGTGACCAGCGACCAGTGACCAGTGACCAGGGAAAGTGACCAGTGACCAGTGACTAGCCAAATTGAGCAGTGACCAGTGACCAGTGACCAGCGAAAGTGACAAGTGACCAGTGACCAGTGACCAGTGACCAGCGAAAGTGACCAGTGACCTGTGAACAGTGACCAGCGAAATTGACCAGTTTCCAGTGACAAGTGATAAGTGACCAGTGACCAGTGACCAGCGAAAGTGACCAGTGAAAAGTGACCAGCGAAATTGACCAGTGACCATTGACCAGTGACCAGCGAAATTGACCAGTTTCCAGTGACAAGTGATAAGTGACCAGTGACCAGTGACCAGCGAAAGTGACCAGTGAACAGTGACCAGCGAAATTGACCAGTGACCATTGACCAGTGACCAGCGAAAGTGACCAGTGACGAGTGACCAGTGACAAGTGACCAGTGAGAAGTGACCAGTGACCACTGACCAGTGACCAGTGACCAGTGACCAGCGACCAGTGACCAGTGACCCGTGACCAGGGACCAGTGACCAGCGAAAGTGACCAGTGACCAGTGACTAGCCAAATTGAGCAGTGACCAGTGACCAGTGACCAGTGACCAGTGACCAGTGACCAGTGACCAGTGACCAGGGACCAGTGACCAGTGACCAGTGACCAGTGACCAGTGACCAGTGACCAGTGACCAGTGACCAGTGACCAGCGAAAGTGACCAGGGACCAGTGACCAGTGACCAGTGAGCAGTGACCAGTGACCAGCGAAAGTGACCAGTGACGAGTGACCAGTGACAAGTGACCAGTGAGAAGTGACCAGTGACCACTGACCAGTGACCAGTGACCAGTGACCAGCGACCAGTGACCAGTGACCCGTGACCAGGGACCAGTGACCAGCGAAAGTGACCAGTGACCAGTGACTAGCCAAATTGAGCAGTGACCAGTGACCAGTGACCAGTGACCAGTGACCAGTGACCAGTGACCAGTGACCAGGGACCAGTGACCAGTGACCAGTGACCAGTGACCAGTGACCAGTGACCAGTGACCAGTGACCAGTGACCAGTGACCAGCGAAAGTGACCAGGGACCAGTGACCAGTGACCAGCGAAAGTGACCAGGGACCAGTGACCAGTGACCAGTGACCAGTGACCAGTGACCAGCGAAATTGACCAGTGACCATTGACCAGTGACCAGTGACCAGTGACCAGTGACCAGTGACCAGTGACCAGTGACCAGCGACCAGTGACCAGTGACCAGTGACCAGTGACCAGTGACCAGTGACCAGTGACCAGTGACCAGTAACCAGTGACCAGTGACCAGTGACCAGCGAAATCGACCAGGGACCAGTGACCAGTGACCAGTGACCAGTGACCAGTGACCAGCGACCAGTGACCAGTGACCAGTGACCAGTGACCAGTGACGAGTGACCTGTGACAAGTGACCAGTGACCAGCGACCAGTGACCAGGGACCAGTGACCAGTGACCAGTGACCAGTGACCAGTGACCAGGGACCAGTGACCAGTGACCAGTGACCAGTGACCAGTAACCAGTGACCAGTGACCAGTGACCAGCGAAATCGACCAGGGACCAGTGACCAGTGACCAGTGACCAGTGACCAGTGACCAGTGACCATCGAAATTGACCAGTGACCATTGACCATTGACCAGTGACCAGTGACCAGTGACCAGTGACCAGTGACCAGTGACCAGCGACCAGTGACCGGTGACCAGTGACCAGTGACCAGTGACGAGTGACCTGTGACAAGTGACCAGTGACCAGCGACCAGTGACCAGGGACCAGTGACCAGTGACCAGTGACCAGCGACCAGTGACCAGTGACCAGTGACCAGGGACCAGTGACCAGCGAAAGTGACCAGTGACCAGTGACCATTGACCAGTGACCAGTGACCAGTGACCAGTGACCAGCGACCAGTGACCAGCGAAATTGACCAGTGACCATTGACCAGTGACAAGTGACCAGTGACCAGCGAAAGTGACCAGGGACCAGTGACCAGTGACCAGTGACGAGTGACCAGTGACCAGTGACCAGCGAAAGTGACAAGTGACCAGTGACCAGTGACCAGTGACCAGTGACCAGTGACCAGCGAAAGTGACCAGTGACCTGTGACCAGCGAAAGTGACCAGTGACGAGTGACCAGTGACAAGTGACCAGTGAGAAGTGACCAGTGACCACTGACCAGTGACCAGTGACCAGCGACCAGTGACCAGTGACCAGGGAAAGTGACCAGTGACCAGTGACTAGCCAAATTGAGCAGTGACCAGTGACCAGTGACCAGCGAAAGTGACAAGTGACCAGTGACCAGTGACCAGTGACCAGCGAAAGTGACCAGTGACCTGTGAACAGTGACCAGCGAAATTGACCAGTTTCCAGTGACAAGTGATAAGTGACCAGTGACCAGTGACCAGCGAAAGTGACCAGTGAAAAGTGACCAGCGAAATTGACCAGTGACCATTGACCAGTGACCAGCGAAATTGACCAGTTTCCAGTGACAAGTGATAAGTGACCAGTGACCAGTGACCAGCGAAAGTGACCAGTGAACAGTGACCAGCGAAATTGACCAGTGACCATTGACCAGTGACCAGCGAAAGTGACCAGTGACGAGTGACCAGTGACAAGTGACCAGTGAGAAGTGACCAGTGACCACTGACCAGTGACCAGTGACCAGTGACCAGTGACCAGTGACCAGTGACCAGTGACCAGGGACCAGTGACCAGTGACCAGTGACCAGTGACCAGTGACCAGTGACCAGTGACCAGTGACCAGTGACCAGTGACCAGCGAAAGTGACAAGTGACCAGTGACCAGTGACCAGTGACCAGCGAAAGTGACCAGTGACCTGTGAACAGTGACCAGCGAAATTGACCAGTTTCCAGTGACAAGTGATAAGTGACCAGTGACCAGTGACCAGCGAAAGTGACCAGTGAAAAGTGACCAGCGAAATTGACCAGTGACCATTGACCAGTGACCAGCGAAATTGACCAGTTTCCAGTGACAAGTGATAAGTGACCAGTGACCAGTGACCAGCGAAAGTGACCAGTGAACAGTGACCAGCGAAATTGACCAGTGACCATTGACCAGTGACCAGCGAAAGTGACCAGTGACGAGTGACCAGTGACAAGTGACCAGTGAGAAGTGACCAGTGACCACTGACCAGTGACCAGTGACCAGTGACCAGCGACCAGTGACCAGTGACCCGTGACCAGGGACCAGTGACCAGCGAAAGTGACCAGTGACCAGTGACTAGCCAAATTGAGCAGTGACCAGTGACCAGTGACCAGTGACCAGTGACCAGTGACCAGTGACCAGTGACCAGGGACCAGTGACCAGTGACCAGTGACCAGTGACCAGTGACCAGTGACCAGTGACCAGTGACCAGTGACCAGTGACCAGCGAAAGTGACCAGGGACCAGTGACCAGTGACCAGCGAAAGTGACCAGGGACCAGTGACCAGTGACCAGTGACCAGTGACCAGTGACCAGCGAAATTGACCAGTGACCATTGACCAGTGACCAGTGACCAGTGACCAGTGACCAGTGACCAGTGACCAGTGACCAGCGACCAGTGACCAGTGACCAGTGACCAGTGACCAGTGACCAGTGACCAGTGACCAGTGACCAGTAACCAGTGACCAGTGACCAGTGACCAGCGAAATCGACCAGGGACCAGTGACCAGTGACCAGTGACCAGTGACCAGTGACCAGCGACCAGTGACCAGTGACCAGTGACCAGTGACCAGTGACGAGTGACCTGTGACAAGTGACCAGTGACCAGCGACCAGTGACCAGGGACCAGTGACCAGTGACCAGTGACCAGTGACCAGTGACCAGGGACCAGTGACCAGTGACCAGTGACCAGTGACCAGTAACCAGTGACCAGTGACCAGTGACCAGTGACCATCGAAATTGACCAGTGACAATTGACCATTGACCAGTGACCAGTGACCAGTGACCAGTGACCAGTGACCAGTGACCAGCGACCAGTGACCAGTGACCAGTGACCAGTGACCAGTGACGAGTGACCTGTGACAAGTGACCAGTGACCAGCGACCAGTGACCAGGGACCAGTGACCAGTGACCAGCGACCAGTGACCAGTGACCAGTGACCAGGGACCAGTGACCAGCGAAAGTGACCAGTGACCAGTGACCATTGACCAGTGACCAGTGACCAGTGACCAGTGACCAGCGACCAGTGACCAGCGAAATTGACCAGTGACCATTGACCAGTGACAAGTGACCAGTGACCAGCGAAAGTGACCAGGGACCAGTGACCAGTGACCAGTGACGAGTGACCAGTGACCAGTGACCAGCGAAAGTGACAAGTGACCAGTGACCAGTGACCAGTGACCAGTGACCAGTGACCAGTGACCAGCGAAAGTGACCAGTGACCTGTGACCAGTGACCAGCGACCAGTGACCAGTGACCCGTGACCAGGGACCAGTGACCAGCGAAAGTGACCAGTGACCAGTGACTAGCCAAATTGAGCAGTGACCAGTGACCAGTGACCAGTGACCAGTGACCAGTGACCAGTGACCAGTGACCAGGGACCAGTGACCAGTGACCAGTGACCAGTGACCAGTGACCAGTGACCAGTGACCAGTGACCAGTGACCAGTGACCAGTGACCAGTGACCAGCGAAAGTGACCAGGGACCAGTGACCAGTGACCAGTGACCAGTGACCAGTGACCAGCGAAATTGACCAGTGACCATTGACCAGTGACCAGTGACCAGTGACCAGTGACCAGTGACCAGTGACCAGTGACCAGTAACCAGTGACCAGTGACCAGTGACCAGCGAAATCGACCAGGGACCAGTGACCAGTGACCAGTGACCAGTGACCAGTGACCAGCGACCAGTGACCAGTGACCAGTGACCAGTGACCAGTGACGAGTGACCTGTGACAAGTGACCAGTGACCAGCGACCAGTGACCAGGGACCAGTGACCACTGACCAGTGACCAGTGACCAGTGACCAGGGACCAGTGACCAGTGACCAGTGACCAGTGACCAGTAACCAGTGACCAGTGACCAGTGACCAGCGAAATCGACCAGGGACCAGTGACCAGTGACCAGTGACCAGTGACCAGTGACCAGTGACCAGTGACCATCGAAATTGACCAGTGACCATTGACCAGTGACCAGTGACCAGTGACCAGTGACCAGTGACCAGTGACCAGTGACCAGTGACCAGTGACCAGTGACCAGTGACGAGTGACCTGTGACAAGTGACCAGTGACCAGCGACCAGTGACCAGGGACCAGTGACCAGTGACCAGTGACCAGCGACCAGTGACCAGTGACCAGTGACCAGGGACCAGTGACCAGCGAAAGTGACCAGTGACCAGTGACCATTGACCAGTGACCAGTGACCAGTGACCAGTGACCAGCGACCAGTGACCAGCGAAATTGACCAGTGACCATTGACCAGTGACAAGTGACCAGTGACTAGCGAAAGTGACCAGGGACCAGTGACCAGTGACCAGTGACGAGTGACCAGTGACCAGTGACCAGCGAAATCGACCAGGGACCAGTGACCAGTGACCAGTGACCAGTGACCAGCGACCAGTGACCAGTGACCAGTGACCAGGGACCAGTGACCAGCGAAAGTGACCAGTGACCAGTGACCATTGACCAGTGACCAGTGACCAGTGACCAGTGACCAGCGACCAGTGACCAGCGAAATTGACCAGTGACCATTGACCAGTGACAAGTGACCAGTGACCAGCGAAAGTGACCAGGGACCAGTGACCAGTGACCAGTGACGAGTGACCAGTGACCAGTGACCAGCGAAAGTGACAAGTGACCAGTGACCAGTGACCAGTGACCAGTGACCAGTGACCAGTGACCAGCGAAAGTGACCAGTGACCTGTGACCAGTGACCAGCGACCAGTGACCAGTGACCCGTGACCAGGGACCAGTGACCAGCGAAAGTGACCAGTGACCAGTGACTAGCCAAATTGAGCAGTGACCAGTGACCAGTGACCAGTGACCAGTGACCAGTGACCAGTGACCAGTGACCAGGGACCAGTGACCAGTGACCAGTGACCAGTGACCAGTGACCAGTGACCAGTGACCAGTGACCAGTGACCAGTGACCAGTGACCAGTGACCAGCGAAAGTGACCAGGGACCAGTGACCAGTGACCAGTGACCAGTGACCAGTGACCAGCGAAATTGACCAGTGACCATTGACCAGTGACCAGTGACCAGTGACCAGTGACCAGTGACCAGTGACCAGTGACCAGTAACCAGTGACCAGTGACCAGTGACCAGCGAAATCGACCAGGGACCAGTGACCAGTGACCAGTGACCAGTGACCAGTGACCAGCGACCAGTGACCAGTGACCAGTGACCAGTGACCAGTGACGAGTGACCTGTGACAAGTGACCAGTGACCAGCGACCAGTGACCAGGGACCAGTGACCACTGACCAGTGACCAGTGACCAGTGACCAGGGACCAGTGACCAGTGACCAGTGACCAGTGACCAGTAACCAGTGACCAGTGACCAGTGACCAGCGAAATCGACCAGGGACCAGTGACCAGTGACCAGTGACCAGTGACCAGTGACCAGTGACCAGTGACCATCGAAATTGACCAGTGACCATTGACCAGTGACCAGTGACCAGTGACCAGTGACCAGTGACCAGTGACCAGTGACCAGTGACCAGTGACCAGTGACCAGTGACGAGTGACCTGTGACAAGTGACCAGTGACCAGCGACCAGTGACCAGGGACCAGTGACCAGTGACCAGTGACCAGCGACCAGTGACCAGTGACCAGTGACCAGGGACCAGTGACCAGCGAAAGTGACCAGTGACCAGTGACCATTGACCAGTGACCAGTGACCAGTGACCAGTGACCAGCGACCAGTGACCAGCGAAATTGACCAGTGACCATTGACCAGTGACAAGTGACCAGTGACTAGCGAAAGTGACCAGGGACCAGTGACCAGTGACCAGTGACGAGTGACCAGTGACCAGTGACCAGCGAAATCGACCAGGGACCAGTGACCAGTGACCAGTGACCAGTGACCAGTGACCAGTGACCAGTGACCATCGAAATTGACCAGTGACCATTGACCAGTGACCAGTGACCAGTGACCAGTGACCAGTGACCAGTGACCAGTGACCAGTGACCAGTGACCAGTGACCAGTGACGAGTGACCTGTGACAAGTGACCAGTGACCAGCGACCAGTGACCAGTGACGAGTGACCAGTGACAAGTGACCAGTGAGAAGTGACCAGTGACCACTGACCAGTGACCAGTGACCAGCGACCAGTGACCAGTGACCAGGGACCAGCGAAATTGACCAGTGACCATTGACCAGTGACCAGTGAACAGTGACCAGTGACCAGTGACCAGTGACCAGTGACCTGTGACCAGTGACCAGTGACCAGTGACCAGGGACCAGCGAAATTGACCAGTGACCATTGACCAGTGACCAGTGACCAGTGACCAGTGACCAGTGACCAGTGACCAGTGACCAGCGACCAGTGACCAGTGACCAGTGACCAGTGACCAGTGACCAGTAACCAGTGACCAGTGACCAGCGAAAGTGACCAGTGACCTGTGAACAGTGACCAGCGAAATTGACCAGTTTCCAGTGACAAGTGATAAGTGACCAGTGACCAGTGACCAGCGAAAGTGACCAGTGAACAGTGACCAGCGAAATTGACCAGTGACCATTGACCAGTGACCAGCGAAAGTGACCAGTGACGAGTGACCAGTGACAAGTGACCAGTGAGAAGTGACCAGTGACTACTGACCAGTGACCAGTGACCAGCGACCAGTGACCAGTGACCCGTGACCAGGGACCAGTGACCAGCGAAAGTGACCAGTGACCAGTGACTAGCCAAATTGAGCAGTGACCAGTGACCAGTGACCAGTGACCAGTGACCAGTGACCAGTGGCCAGTGACCAGGGACCAGTGACCAGTGACCAGTGACCAGTGACCAGTGACCAGTGACCAGTGACCAGTGACCAGTGACCAGCGAAAGTGACCAGGGACCAGTGACCAGTGACCAGTGACCAGTGACCAGTGACCAGCGAAATTGACCAGTGACCATTGACTAGTGACCAGCGACCAGTGACCAGTGACCAGTGACCAGTGACCAGCGACCAGTGACCAGTGACCAGTGACCAGTGACCAGTGACCAGTGACCAGTGACCAGTGACCAGTAACCAGTGACCAGTGACCAGTGACCAGTGACCAGCGAAATCGACCAGGGACCAGTGACCAGTGACCAGTGACCAGTGACCAGTGACCAGCGACCAGTGACCAGTGACCAGTGACCAGTGACCAGTGACGAGTGACCTGTGACAAGTGACCAGTGACCAGCGACCAGTGACCAGGGACCAGTGACCACTGACCAGTGACCAGTGACCAGTGACCAGGGACCAGTGACCAGTGACCAGTGACCAGTGACCAGTAACCAGTGACCAGTGACCAGTGACCAGCGAAATCGACCAGGGACCAGTGACCAGTGACCAGTGACCAGTGACCAGTGACCAGTGACCAGTGACCATCGAAATTGACCAGTGACCATTGACCAGTGACCAGTGACCAGTGACCAGTGACCAGTGACCAGTGACCAGTGACCAGTGACCAGTGACCAGTGACGAGTGACCTGTGACAAGTGACCAGTGACCAGCGACCAGTGACCAGGGACCAGTGACCAGTGACCAGTGACCAGCGACCAGTGACCAGTGACCAGTGACCAGGGACCAGTGACCAGCGAAAGTGACCAGTGACCAGTGACCAGTGACCAGTGACGAGTGACCTGTGACAAGTGACCAGTGACCAGCGACCAGTGACCAGTGACGAGTGACCAGTGACAAGTGACCAGTGAGAAGTGACCAGTGACCACTGACCAGTGACCAGTGACCAGCGACCAGTGACCAGTGACCAGGGAAAGTGACCAGTGACCAGTGACTAGCCAAATTGAGCAGTGACCAGTGACCAGTGACCAGTGACCAGTGACCAGTGACCAGTGACCTGTGACCAGTGACCAGTGACCAGTGACCAGGGACCAGCGAAATTGACCAGTGACCATTGACCAGTGACCAGTGACCAGTGACCAGTGACCAGTGACCAGTGACCAGTGACCAGCGACCAGTGACCAGTGACCAGTGACCAGTGACCAGTGACCAGTGACCAGTAACCAGTGACCAGTGACCAGTGACCAGCGAAATTGACCAGTGACCATTGACCAGTGACCAGTGAACAGTGACCAGTGACCAGTGACCAGCGACCAGTGACCAGTGACCAGTGACCAGTGACCAGTGACCAGTGACCAGCGAAATTGACCAGTGACCATTGACCAGTGACCAGTGACCAGTGACCAGTGACCAGTGACCAGTGACCTGTGACCAGCGAAAGTGACCAGTGACCAGTGACCATTGACCAGCGACCAGTGACCAGTGACCAGTGACGAGTGACCAGTGACCAGTGACCAGTGACCAGTGACCAGCGAAAGTGACAAGTGACCAGTGACCAGTGACCAGTGACCAGTGACCAGTGACCAGCGAAAGTGACCAGTGACCTGTGAACAGTGACCAGCGAAATTGACCAGTTTCCAGTGACAAGTGATAAGTGACCAGTGACCAGTGACCAGCGAAAGTGACCAGTGAACAGTGACCAGCGAAATTGACCAGTGACCATTGACCAGTGACCAGCGAAAGTGACCAGTGACGAGTGACCAGTGACAAGTGACCAGTGAGAAGTGACCAGTGACTACTGACCAGTGACCAGTGACCAGCGACCAGTGACCAGTGACCCGTGACCAGGGACCAGTGACCAGCGAAAGTGACCAGTGACCAGTGACTAGCCAAATTGAGCAGTGACCAGTGACCAGTGACCAGTGACCAGTGACCAGTGACCAGTGGCCAGTGACCAGGGACCAGTGACCAGTGACCAGTGACCAGTGACCAGTGACCAGTGACCAGTGACCAGTGACCAGTGACCAGCGAAAGTGACCAGGGACCAGTGACCAGTGACCAGTGACCAGTGACCAGTGACCAGCGAAATTGACCAGTGACCATTGACTAGTGACCAGCGACCAGTGACCAGTGACCAGTGACCAGTGACCAGCGACCAGTGACCAGTGACCAGTGACCAGTGACCAGTGACCAGTGACCAGTGACCAGTGACCAGTAACCAGTGACCAGTGACCAGTGACCAGTGACCAGCGAAATCGACCAGGGACCAGTGACCAGTGACCAGTGACCAGTGACCAGTGACCAGCGACCAGTGACCAGTGACCAGTGACCAGTGACCAGTGACGAGTGACCTGTGACAAGTGACCAGTGACCAGCGACCAGTGACCAGGGACCAGTGACCACTGACCAGTGACCAGTGACCAGTGACCAGGGACCAGTGACCAGTGACCAGTGACCAGTGACCAGTAACCAGTGACCAGTGACCAGTGACCAGCGAAATCGACCAGGGACCAGTGACCAGTGACCAGTGACCAGTGACCAGTGACCAGTGACCAGTGACCATCGAAATTGACCAGTGACCATTGACCAGTGACCAGTGACCAGTGACCAGTGACCAGTGACCAGTGACCAGTGACCAGTGACCAGTGACCAGTGACCAGTGACGAGTGACCTGTGACAAGTGACCAGTGACCAGCGACCAGTGACCAGGGACCAGTGACCAGTGACCAGTGACCAGCGACCAGTGACCAGTGACCAGTGACCAGGGACCAGTGACCAGCGAAAGTGACCAGTGACCAGTGACCATTGACCAGGGACCAGTGACCAGTGACCAGTGACCAGCGACCAGTGACCAGCGAAATTGACCAGTGACCATTGACCAGTGACAAGTGACCAGTGACCAGCGAAAGTGACCAGGGACCAGTGACCAGTGACCAGTGACGAGTGACCAGTGACCAGTGACCAGCGAAAGTGACAAGTGACCAGTGACCAGTGACCAGTGACCAGTGACCAGTGACCAGCGAAAGTGACCAGTGACCTGTGACCAGCGAAAGTGATCAGTGACGAGTGACCAGTGACAAGTGACCAGTGAGAAGTGACCAGTGACCACTGACCAGTGACCAGTGACCAGCGACCAGTGACCAGTGACCAGGGAAAGTGACCAGTGACCAGTGACTAGCCAAATTGAGCAGTGACCAGTGACCAGTGACCAGTGACCAGTGACCAGTGACCAGTGACCTGTGACCAGTGACCAGTGACCAGTGACCAGGGACCAGCGAAATTGACCAGTGACCATTGACCAGTGACCAGTGACCAGTGACCAGTGACCAGTGACCAGTGACCAGTGACCAGCGACCAGTGACCAGTGACCAGTGACCAGTGACCAGTGACCAGTAACCAGTGACCAGTGACCAGTGACCAGCGAAATTGACCAGTGACCATTGACCAGTGACCAGTGAACAGTGACCAGTGACCAGTGACCAGCGACCAGTGACCAGTGACCAGTGACCAGTGACCAGTGACCAGTGACCAGCGAAATTGACCAGTGACCATTGACCAGTGACCAGTGACCAGTGACCAGTGACCAGTGACCTGTGACCAGCGAAAGTGACCAGTGACCAGTGACCATTGACCAGCGACCAGTGACCAGTGACCAGTGACGAGTGACCAGTGACCAGTGACCAGTGACCAGTGTCCAGCGAAAGTGACAAGTGACCAGTGACCAGTGACCAGTGACCAGTGACCAGTGACCAGCGAAAGTGACCAGTGACCTGTGAACAGTGACCAGCGAAATTGACCAGTTTCCAGTGACAAGTGATAAGTGACCAGTGACCAGTGACCAGCGAAAGTGACCAGTGAACAGTGACCAGCGAAACTGACCAGTGACCATTGACCAGTGACCAGCGAAAGTGACCAGTGACGAGTGACCAGTGACAAGTGACCAGTGAGAAGTGACCAGTGACTACTGACCAGTGACCAGTGACCAGCGACCAGTGACCAGTGACCCGTGACCAGGGACCAGTGACCAGCGAAAGTGACCAGTGACCAGTGACTAGCCAAATTGAGCAGTGACCAGTGACCAGTGACCAGTGACCAGTGACCAGTGACCAGTGACCAGTGACCAGGGACCAGTGACCAGTGACCAGTGACCAGTGACCAGTGACCAGTGACCAGTGACCAGTGACCAGTGACCAGCGAAAGTGACCAGGGACCAGTGACCAGTGACCAGTGACCAGTGACCAGTGACAAGCGAAATTGACCAGTGACCATTGACTAGTGACCAGCGACCAGCGACCAGTGACCAGTGACCAGCGACCAGTGACCAGTGACCAGTGACCAGTGACCAGTGACCAGTGACCAGTGACCAGTGACCAGTAACCAGTGACCAGTGACCAGTGACCAGCGAAATCGACCAGGGACCAGTGACCAGTGACCAGTGACCAGTGACCAGTGACCAGTGACCATCGAAATTGACCAGTGACCATTGACCAGTGACCAGTGACCAGTGACCAGTGACCAGTGACCAGCGACCAGTGACCAGTGACCAGTGACCAGTGACCAGTGACCAGTGACCTGTGACAAGTGACCAGTGACCAGCGACCAGTGACCAGGGACCAGTGACCAGTGACCAGTGACCAGCGACCAGTGACCAGTGACCAGTGACCAGGGACCAGTGACCAGCGAAAGTGACCAGTGACCAGTGACCATTGACCAGCGACCAGTGACCAGTGACCAGTGACGAGTGACCAGTGACCAGTGACCAGTGACCAGTGACCAGCGAAAGTGACAAGTGACCAGTGACCAGTGACCAGTGACCAGTGACCAGTGACCATTGACCAGCGAAAGTGACCAGTGACCAGTGAACAGTGACCAGCGAAATTCACCAGTTTCCAGTGACCAGTGATAAGTGACCAGTGACCAGTGACCAGCGAAAGTGACCAGTGAACAGTGACCAGCGAAATTGACCAGTGACCATTGACCAGTGACCAGCGAAAGTGACCAGTGACGAGTGACCAGTGACAAGTGACCAGTGAGAAGTGACCAGTGACCACTGACCAGTGACCAGTGACCAGTGACCAGTGACCAGCGAAAGTGACCAGTGACAAGTGACCAGTGACAAGTGACCAGTGACCAGTGACCAGTGACCAGTGACCAGCGAAAGTGACCAGTGACCATTGACCAGTGACCAGTGACCAGTGACCAGTGACCAGTGAACAGTGACCAGTGACCAGCGACCAGTGACCAGTGACCAGTGACCAGTGACCAGTAACCAGTGACCAGTGACCAGTGACCAGTGACCAGCGAAATCGACCAGGGACCAGTGACCAGTGACCAGTGACCAGTGACCAGCGAAATTGACCAGTGACCACTGACCAGTGACCAGTGACCAGTGACCAGTGACCAGTGACCAGTGACCAGTGACCAGCGACCACTGACCAGTGACCAGTGACCAGTGACCAGTGACGAGTGACCTGTGACCAGTGACCAGTGACCAGTGACCAGTGACCAGTGACCAGTGACGAGTGACCTGTGACCAGTGACCAGTGACCAGTGACCAGTGACCAGCGAAATTGACCATTGACCAGTGACCAGTGACCAGTGACCAGTGACCAGTGACCAGTGACCAGTGACCAGTGACCAGTGACCAGTGACCAGCGACCAGTGACCAGTGACCAGTGACCAGTGACCAGTGACCAGCGACCAGTGACCAGTGACCAGTGACCAGTGACGAGTGACCTGTGACCAGTGACCAGTGACCAGTGACCAGTGACCAGTGACCAGTGACCAGTGACCAGTGACCAGTGACCAGCGAAAGTGACCAGGGACCAGTGACCAGTGACCAGTGACCAGTGACCAGTGACCAGCGAAATAGACCAGTGACCATTGACCAGTGACCAGTGACCAGTGACCAGTGACCAGTGACCAGCGACCAGTGACCAGTGACCAGTGACCAGTGACCAGTGACCAGCGACCAGTGACCAGTGACCAGTGACCAGTGACCAGTGACCAGCGAAAGTGACCAGTGACCAGTGACCAGTGACAAGCGAAGTCGACCAGGGACCAGTGACCAGCGACCAGTGACCAGTGACCAGGGAAAGTGACCAGTGACCAGTGACTAGCCAAATTGAGCAGTGACCAGTGAACAGTGACCAGTGACCAGTGACCAGTGACCAGCGAAAGTGACCAGTGACCTGTGAACAGTGACCAGCGAAATTGACCAGTTTCCAGTGACAAGTGATAAGTGACCAGTGACCAGTGACCAGCGAAAGTGACCAGTGAACAGTGACCAGCGAAATTGACCAGTGACCATTGACCAGTGACCAGCGAAAGTGACCAGTGACGAGTGACCAGTGACAAGTGACCAGTGAGAAGTGACCAGTGACTACTGACCAGTGACCAGTGACCAGCGACCAGTGACCAGTGACCCGTGACCAGGGACCAGTGACCAGCGAAAGTGACCAGTGACCAGTGACTAGCCAAATTGAGCAGTGACCAGTGACCAGTGACCAGTGACCAGTGACCAGTGACCAGTGACCAGTGACCAGTGACCAGGGACCAGTGACCAGTGACCTGTGACCAGTGACCAGTGACCAGTGACCAGTGACCAGTGACCAGTGACCAGCGAAAGTGACCAGGGACCAGTGACCAGTGACCAGTGACCAGTGACCAGTGACCAGCGAAATTGACCAGTGACCATTGACTAGTGACCAGCGACCAGCGACCAGTGACCAGTGACCAGCGACCAGTGACCAGTGACCAGTGACCAGTGACCAGTGACCAGTGACCAGTGACCAGTGACCAGTAACCAGTGACCAGTGACCAGTGACCAGCGAAATCGACCAGGGACCAGTGACCAGTGACCAGTGACCAGTGACCAGTGACCAGTGACCATCGAAATTGACCAGTGACCATTGACCAGTGACCAGTGACCAGTGACCAGTGACCAGTGACCAGTGACCAGCGACCAGTGACCAGTGACCAGTGACCAGTGACCAGTGACCAGTGACCTGTGACAAGTGACCAGTGACCAGCGACCAGTGACCAGGGACCAGTGACCAGTGACCAGTGACCAGCGACCAGTGACCAGTGACCAGTGACCAGGGACCAGTGACCAGCGAAAGTGACCAGTGACCAGTGACCATTGACCAGCGACCAGTGACCAGTGACCAGTGACGAGTGACCAGTGACCAGTGACCAGTGACCAGTGACCAGCGAAAGTGACAAGTGACCAGTGACCAGTGACCAGTGACCAGTGACCAGTGACCATTGACCAGCGAAAGTGACCAGTGACCAGTGAACAGTGACCAGCGAAATTCACCAGTTTCCAGTGACCAGTGATAAGTGACCAGTGACCAGTGACCAGCGAAAGTGACCAGTGAACAGTGACCAGCGAAATTGACCAGTGACCATTGACCAGTGACCAGCGAAAGTGACCAGTGACGAGTGACCAGTGACAAGTGACCAGTGAGAAGTGACCAGTGACCACTGACCAGTGACCAGTGACCAGTGACCAGTGACCAGCGAAAGTGACCAGTGACAAGTGACCAGTGACAAGTGACCAGTGACCAGTGACCAGTGACCAGTGACCAGCGAAAGTGACCAGTGACCATTGACCAGTGACCAGTGACCAGTGACCAGTGACCAGTGAACAGTGACCAGTGACCAGCGACCAGTGACCAGTGACCAGTGACCAGTGACCAGTAACCAGTGACCAGTGACCAGTGACCAGTGACCAGCGAAATCGACCAGGGACCAGTGACCAGTGACCAGTGACCAGTGACCAGCGAAATTGACCAGTGACCACTGACCAGTGACCAGTGACCAGTGACCAGTGACCAGTGACCAGTGACCAGTGACCAGCGACCACTGACCAGTGACCAGTGACCAGTGACCAGTGACGAGTGACCTGTGACCAGTGACCAGTGACCAGTGACCAGTGACCAGTGACCAGTGACCAGTGACCAGTGACGAGTGACCTGTGACCAGTGACCAGTGACCAGTGACCAGTGACCAGCGAAATTGACCATTGACCAGTGACCAGTGACCAGTGACCAGTGACCAGTGACCAGTGACCAGTGACCAGTGACCAGTGACCAGCGACCAGTGACCAGTGACCAGTGACCAGTGACCAGTGACCAGTGACCAGCGACCAGTGACCAGTGACCAGTGACCAGTGACGAGTGACCTGTGACCAGTGACCAGTGACCAGTGACCAGTGACCAGTGACCAGTGACCAGTGACCAGTGACCAGCGAAAGTGACCAGGGACCAGTGACCAGTGACCAGTGACCAGTGACCAGTGACCAGCGAAATAGACCAGTGACCATTGACCAGTGACCAGTGACCAGTGACCAGTGACCAGTGACCAGCGACCAGTGACCAGTGACCAGTGACCAGTGACCAGTGACCAGCGACCAGTGACCAGTGACCAGTGACCAGTGACCAGTGACCAGCGAAAGTGACCAGTGACCAGTGACCAGTGACAAGCGAAGTCGACCAGGGACCAGTGACCAGCGACCAGTGACCAGTGACCAGGGAAAGTGACCAGTGACCAGTGACTAGCCAAATTGAGCAGTGACCAGTGACCAGTGACCAGTGACCTGTGACCAGTGACCAGTGACCAGTGACCAGGGACCAGCGAAATTGACCAGTGACCATTGACCAGTGACCAGTGACCAGTGACCAGTGACCAGTGACCAGTGACCAGTGACCAGCGACCAGTGACCAGTGACCAGTGACCAGTGACCAGTGACCAGTAACCAGTGACCAGTGACCAGTGACCAGCGAAATTGACCAGTGACCATTGACCAGTGACCAGTGAACAGTGACCAGTGACCAGTGACCAGCGACCAGTGACCAGTGACCAGTGACCAGTGACCAGTGACCAGTGACCAGCGAAATTGACCAGTGACCATTGACCAGTGACCAGTGACCAGTGACCAGTGACCAGTGACCAGTGACCTGTGACCAGCGAAAGTGACCAGTGACCAGTGACCATTGACCAGCGACCAGTGACCAGTGACCAGTGACGAGTGACCAGTGACCAGTGACCAGTGACCAGTGACCAGCGAAAGTGACAAGTGACCAGTGACCAGTGACCAGTGACCAGTGACCAGTGACCAGCGAAAGTGACCAGTGACCTGTGAACAGTGACCAGCGAAATTGACCAGTTTCCAGTGACAAGTGATAAGTGACCAGTGACCAGTGACCAGCGAAAGTGACCAGTGAACAGTGACCAGCGAAATTGACCAGTGACCATTGACCAGTGACCAGCGAAAGTGACCAGTGACGAGTGACCAGTGACAAGTGACCAGTGAGAAGTGACCAGTGACTACTGACCAGTGACCAGTGACCAGCGACCAGTGACCAGTGACCCGTGACCAGGGACCAGTGACCAGCGAAAGTGACCAGTGACCAGTGACTAGCCAAATTGAGCAGTGACCAGTGACCAGTGACCAGTGACCAGTGACCAGTGACCAGTGGCCAGTGACCAGGGACCAATGACCAGTGACCAGTGACCAGTGACCAGTGACCAGTGACCAGTGACCAGTGACCAGTGACCAGCGAAAGTGACCAGGGACCAGTGACCAGTGACCAGTGACCAGTGACCAGTGACCAGCGAAATTGACCAGTGACCATTGACTAGTGACCAGCGACCAGTGACCAGTGACCAGTGACCAGCGACCAGTGACCAGTGACCAGTGACCAGTGACCAGTGACCAGTGACCAGTGACCAGTGACCAGTAACCAGTGACCAGTGACCAGTGACCAGTGACCAGCGAAATCGACCAGGGACCAGTGACCAGTGACCAGTGACCAGTGACCAGTGACCAGCGACCAGTGACCAGTGACCAGTGACCAGTGACCAGTGACGAGTGACCTGTGACAAGTGACCAGTGACCAGCGACCAGTGACCAGGGACCAGTGACCACTGACCAGTGACCAGTGACCAGTGACCAGGGACCAGTGACCAGTGACCAGTGACCAGTGACCAGTGACCAGTAACCAGTGACCAGTGACCAGTGACCAGCGAAATCGACCAGGGACCAGTGACCAGTGACCAGTGACCAGTGACCAGTGACCAGTGACCAGTGACCATCGAAATTGACCAGTGACCATTGACCAGTGACCAGTGACCAGTGACCAGTGACCAGTGACCAGTGACCAGTGACCAGTGACCAGTGACCAGTGACCAGTGACGAGTGACCTGTGACAAGTGACCAGTGACCAGTGACCAGCGACCAGTGACCAGCGAAATTGACCAGTGACCATTGACCAGTGACAAGTGACCAGTGACCAGCGAAAGTGACCAGTGACCAGTGACTAGCCAAATTGAGCAGTGACCAGTGACCAGTGACCAGTGACCAGTGACCAGTGACCAGTGACCAGTGACCAGGGACCAGTGACCAGTGACCAGTGACCAGTGACCAGTGACCAGTGACCAGTGACCAGTGACCAGCGAAAGTGACCAGGGACCAGTGACCAGTGACCAGTGACCAGTGACCAGTGACCAGCGAAATTGACCAGTGACCATTGACTAGTGACCAGCGACCAGCGACCAGTGACCAGTGACCAGCGACCAGTGACCAGTGACCAGTGACCAGTGACCAGTGACCAGTGACCAGTAACCAGTGACCAGTGACCAGTGACCAGCGAAATCGACCAGGGACCAGTGACCAGTGACCAGTGACCAGTGACCAGTGACCAGTGACCATCGAAATTGACCAGTGACCATTGACCAGTGACCAGTGACCAGTGACCAGTGACCAGTGACCAGCGACCAGTGACCAGTGACAAGTGACCAGTGACCAGTGACCAGTGACCTGTGACAAGTGACCAGTGACCAGCGACCAGTGACCAGGGACCAGTGACCAGTGACCAGTGACCAGCGACCAGTGACCAGTGACCAGTGACCAGGGACCAGTGACCAGCGAAAGTGACCAGTGACCAGTGACCATTGACCAGCGACCAGTGACCAGTGACCAGTGACGAGTGACCAGTGACCAGTGACCAGTGACCAGTGACCAGCGAAAGTGACAAGTGACCAGTGACCAGTGACCAGTGACCAGTGACCAGTGACCATTGACCAGCGAAAGTGACCAGTGACCAGTGAACAGTGACCAGCGAAATTCACCAGTTTCCAGTGACCAGTGATAAGTGACCAGTGACCAGTGACCAGCGAAAGTGACCAGTGAACAGTGACCAGCGAAATTGACCAGTGACCATTGACCAGTGACCAGCGAAAGTGACCAGTGACGAGTGACCAGTGACAAGTGACCAGTGAGAAGTGACCAGTGACCACTGACCAGTGACCAGTGACCAGTGACCAGTGACCAGCGAAAGTGACCAGTGACAAGTGACCAGTGACAAGTGACCAGTGACCAGTGACCAGTGACCAGTGACCAGCGAAAGTGACCAGTGACCATTGACCAGTGACCAGTGACCAGTGACCAGTGACCAGTGAACAGTGACCAGTGACCAGCGACCAGTGACCAGTGACCAGTGACCAGTGACCAGTAACCAGTGACCAGTGACCAGTGACCAGTGACCAGCGAAATCGACCAGGGACCAGTGACCAGTGACCAGTGACCAGTGACCAGCGAAATTGACCAGTGACCACTGACCAGTGACCAGTGACCAGTGACCAGTGACCAGTGACCAGTGACCAGCGACCACTGACCAGTGACCAGTGACCAGTGACCAGTGACGAGTGACCTGTGACCAGTGACCAGTGACCAGTGACCAGTGACCAGTGACGAGTGACCTGTGACCAGTGACCAGTGACCAGTGACCAGTGACCAGCGAAATTGACCATTGACCAGTGACCAGTGACCAGTGACCAGTGACCAGTGACCAGTGACCAGTGACCAGTGACCAGTGACCAGCGACCAGTGACCAGTGACCAGTGACCAGTGACCAGTGACCAGTGACCAGTGACCAGCGAAATTGACCAGTGACCATTGACCAGTGACCAGTGACCAGTGACCAGTGACCAGTGACCAGTGACCTGTGACCAGCGAAAGTGACCAGTGACCAGTGACCATTGACCAGCGACCAGTGACCAGTGACCAGTGACGAGTGACCAGTGACCAGTGACCAGTGACCAGTGACCAGCGAAAGTGACAAGTGACCAGTGACCAGTGACCAGTGACCAGTGACCAGTGACCAGCGAAAGTGACCAGTGACCTGTGAACAGTGACCAGCGAAATTGACCAGTTTCCAGTGACAAGTGATAAGTGACCAGTGACCAGTGACCAGCGAAAGTGACCAGTGAACAGTGACCAGCGAAATTGACCAGTGACCATTGACCAGTGACCAGCGAAAGTGACCAGTGACGAGTGACCAGTGACAAGTGACCAGTGAGAAGTGACCAGTGACTATTGACCAGTGACCAGTGACCAGCGACCAGTGACCAGTGACCAGTGACCACTGACCAGTGACCAGTGACCAGTGACCAGTGACCAGTGACCAGTGACCAGTGACCAGGGACCAGTGACCAGTGACCAGTGACCAGTGACCAGTGACCAGTGACCAGTGACCAGTGACCAGTGACCAGTGACCAGCGAAAGTGACCAGGGACCAGTGACCAGTGACCAGTGACCAGTGACCAGTGACCATTGACCAGCGACCAGTGACCAGTGACCAGTGACGAGTGACCAGTGACCAGTGACCAGTGACCAGTGACCAGCGAAAGTGACAAGTGACCAGTGACCAGTGACCAGTGACCAGCGAAAGTGACCAGTGACCTGTGAACAGTGACCAGCGAAATTGACCAGTTTCCAGTGACAAGTGATAAGTGACCAGTGACCAGTGACCAGCGAAAGTGACCAGTGAAAAGTGACCAGCGAAATTGACCAGTGACCATTGACCAGTGACCAGCGAAATTGACCAGTTTCCAGTGACAAGTGATAAGTGACCAGTGACCAGTGACCAGCGAAAGTGACCAGTGAACAGTGACCAGCGAAATTGACCAGTGACCATTGACCAGTGACCAGCGAAAGTGACCAGTGACGAGTGACCAGTGACAAGTGACCAGTGAGAAGTGACCAGTGACCACTGACCAGTGACCAGTGACCAGTGACCAGCGACCAGTGACCAGTGACCCGTGACCAGGGACCAGTGACCAGCGAAAGTGACCAGTGACCAGTGACTAGCCAAATTGAGCAGTGACCAGTGACCAGTGACCAGTGACCAGTGACCAGTGACCAGTGACCAGTGACCAGGGACCAGTGACCAGTGACCAGTGACCAGTGACCAGTGACCAGTGACCAGTGACCAGTGACCAGTGACCAGTGACCAGCGAAAGTGACCAGGGACCAGTGACCAGTGACCAGCGAAAGTGACCAGGGACCAGTGACCAGTGACCAGTGACCAGTGACCAGTGACCAGCGAAATTGACCAGTGACCATTGACCAGTGACCAGTGACCAGTGACCAGTGACCAGTGACCAGTGACCAGTGACCAGCGACCAGTGACCAGTGACCAGTGACCAGTGACCAGTGACCAGTGACCAGTGACCAGTGACCAGTAACCAGTGACCAGTGACCAGTGACCAGCGAAATCGACCAGGGACCAGTGACCAGTGACCAGTGACCAGTGACCAGTGACCAGCGACCAGTGACCAGTGACCAGTGACCAGTGACCAGTGACGAGTGACCTGTGACAAGTGACCAGTGACCAGCGACCAGTGACCAGGGACCAGTGACCAGTGACCAGTGACCAGTGACCAGTGACCAGGGACCAGTGACCAGTGACCAGTGACCAGTGACCAGTAACCAGTGACCAGTGACCAGTGACCAGTGACCATCGAAATTGACCAGTGACAATTGACCATTGACCAGTGACCAGTGACCAGTGACCAGTGACCAGTGACCAGTGACCAGCGACCAGTGACCAGTGACCAGTGACCAGTGACCAGTGACGAGTGACCTGTGACAAGTGACCAGTGACCAGCGACCAGTGACCAGGGACCAGTGACCAGTGACCAGCGACCAGTGACCAGTGACCAGTGACCAGGGACCAGTGACCAGCGAAAGTGACCAGTGACCAGTGACCATTGACCAGTGACCAGTGACCAGTGACCAGTGACCAGCGACCAGTGACCAGCGAAATTGACCAGTGACCATTGACCAGTGACAAGTGACCAGTGACCAGCGAAAGTGACCAGGGACCAGTGACCAGTGACCAGTGACGAGTGACCAGTGACCAGTGACCAGCGAAAGTGACAAGTGACCAGTGACCAGTGACCAGTGACCAGTGACCAGTGACCAGCGAAAGTGACCAGTGACCTGTGACCAGTGACCAGCGACCAGTGACCAGTGACCCGTGACCAGGGACCAGTGACCAGCGAAAGTGACCAGTGACCAGTGACTAGCCAAATTGAGCAGTGACCAGTGACCAGTGACCAGTGACCAGTGACCAGTGACCAGTGACCAGTGACCAGGGACCAGTGACCAGTGACCAGTGACCAGTGACCAGTGACCAGTGACCAGTGACCAGTGACCAGTGACCAGTGACCAGTGACCAGTGACCAGCGAAAGTGACCAGGGACCAGTGACCAGTGACCAGTGACCAGTGACCAGTGACCAGCGAAATTGACCAGTGACCATTGACCAGTGACCAGTGACCAGTGACCAGTGACCAGTGACCAGTGACCAGTGACCAGTAACCAGTGACCAGTGACCAGTGACCAGCGAAATCGACCAGGGACCAGTGACCAGTGACCAGTGACCAGTGACCAGTGACCAGCGACCAGTGACCAGTGACCAGTGACCAGTGACCAGTGACGAGTGACCTGTGACAAGTGACCAGTGACCAGCGACCAGTGACCAGGGACCAGTGACCACTGACCAGTGACCAGTGACCAGTGACCAGGGACCAGTGACCAGTGACCAGTGACCAGTGACCAGTAACCAGTGACCAGTGACCAGTGACCAGCGAAATCGACCAGGGACCAGTGACCAGTGACCAGTGACCAGTGACCAGTGACCAGTGACCAGTGACCAGTGACCAGTGACCATCGAAATTGACCAGTGACCATTGACCAGTGACCAGTGACCAGTGACCAGTGACCAGTGACCAGTGACCAGTGACCAGTGACCAGTGACCAGTGACCAGTGACGAGTGACCTGTGACAAGTGACCAGTGACCAGCGACCAGTGACCAGGGACCAGTGACCAGTGACCAGTGACCAGCGACCAGTGACCAGTGACCAGTGACCAGGGACCAGTGACCAGCGAAAGTGACCAGTGACCAGTGACCATTGACCAGTGACCAGTGACCAGTGACCAGTGACCAGCGACCAGTGACCAGCGAAATTGACCAGTGACCATTGACCAGTGACAAGTGACCAGTGACTAGCGAAAGTGACCAGGGACCAGTGACCAGTGACCAGTGACGAGTGACCAGTGACCAGTGACCAGCGAAATCGACCAGGGACCAGTGACCAGTGACCAGTGACCAGTGACCAGTGACCAGTGACCAGTGACCATCGAAATTGACCAGTGACCATTGACCAGTGACCAGTGACCAGTGACCAGTGACCAGTGACCAGTGACCAGTGACCAGTGACCAGTGACCAGTGACGAGTGACCTGTGACAAGTGACCAGTGACCAGCGACCAGTGACCAGTGACGAGTGACCAGTGACAAGTGACCAGTGAGAAGTGACCAGTGACCACTGACCAGTGACCAGTGACCAGCGACCAGTGACCAGTGACCAGGGAAAGTGACCAGTGACCAGTGACTAGCCAAATTGAGCAGTGACCAGTGACCAGTGACCAGTGACCAGTGACCAGTGACCAGTGACCTGTGACCAGTGACCAGTGACCAGTGACCAGGGACCAGCGAAATTGACCAGTGACCATTGACCAGTGACCAGTGACCAGTGACCAGTGACCAGTGACCAGTGACCAGTGACCAGCGACCAGTGACCAGTGACCAGTGACCAGTGACCAGTGACCAGTAACCAGTGACCAGTGACCAGTGACCAGCGAAATTGACCAGTGACCATTGACCAGTGACCAGTGAACAGTGACCAGTGACCAGTGACCAGCGACCAGTGACCAGTGACCAGTGACCAGTGACCAGTGACCAGTGACCAGCGAAATTGACCAGTGACCATTGACCAGTGACCAGTGACCAGTGACCAGTGACCAGTGACCAGTGACCTGTGACCAGCGAAAGTGACCAGTGACCAGTGACCATTGACCAGCGACCAGTGACCAGTGACCAGTGACGAGTGACCAGTGACCAGTGACCAGTGACCAGTGACCAGCGAAAGTGACAAGTGACCAGTGACCAGTGACCAGTGACCAGTGACCAGTGACCAGCGAAAGTGACCAGTGACCTGTGAACAGTGACCAGCGAAATTGACCAGTTTCCAGTGACAAGTGATAAGTGACCAGTGACCAGTGACCAGCGAAAGTGACCAGTGAACAGTGACCAGCGAAATTGACCAGTGACCATTGACCAGTGACCAGCGAAAGTGACCAGTGACGAGTGACCAGTGACAAGTGACCAGTGAGAAGTGACCAGTGACTACTGACCAGTGACCAGTGACCAGCGACCAGTGACCAGTGACCCGTGACCAGGGACCAGTGACCAGCGAAAGTGACCAGTGACCAGTGACTAGCCAAATTGAGCAGTGACCAGTGACCAGTGACCAGTGACCAGTGACCAGTGACCAGTGGCCAGTGACCAGGGACCAGTGACCAGTGACCAGTGACCAGTGACCAGTGACCAGTGACCAGTGACCAGTGACCAGTGACCAGCGAAAGTGACCAGGGACCAGTGACCAGTGACCAGTGACCAGTGACCAGTGACCAGCGAAATTGACCAGTGACCATTGACTAGTGACCAGCGACCAGTGACCAGTGACCAGTGACCAGTGACCAGCGACCAGTGACCAGTGACCAGTGACCAGTGACCAGTGACCAGTGACCAGTGACCAGTGACCAGTAACCAGTGACCAGTGACCAGTGACCAGTGACCAGCGAAATCGACCAGGGACCAGTGACCAGTGACCAGTGACCAGTGACCAGTGACCAGCGACCAGTGACCAGTGACCAGTGACCAGTGACCAGTGACGAGTGACCTGTGACAAGTGACCAGTGACCAGCGACCAGTGACCAGGGACCAGTGACCACTGACCAGTGACCAGTGACCAGTGACCAGGGACCAGTGACCAGTGACCAGTGACCAGTGACCAGTAACCAGTGACCAGTGACCAGTGACCAGCGAAATCGACCAGGGACCAGTGACCAGTGACCAGTGACCAGTGACCAGTGACCAGTGACCAGTGACCATCGAAATTGACCAGTGACCATTGACCAGTGACCAGTGACCAGTGACCAGTGACCAGTGACCAGTGACCAGTGACCAGTGACCAGTGACCAGTGACGAGTGACCTGTGACAAGTGACCAGTGACCAGCGACCAGTGACCAGGGACCAGTGACCAGTGACCAGTGACCAGCGACCAGTGACCAGTGACCAGTGACCAGGGACCAGTGACCAGCGAAAGTGACCAGTGACCAGTGACCAGTGACCAGTGACGAGTGACCTGTGACAAGTGACCAGTGACCAGCGACCAGTGACCAGTGACGAGTGACCAGTGACAAGTGACCAGTGAGAAGTGACCAGTGACCACTGACCAGTGACCAGTGACCAGCGACCAGTGACCAGTGACCAGGGAAAGTGACCAGTGACCAGTGACTAGCCAAATTGAGCAGTGACCAGTGACCAGTGACCAGTGACCAGTGACCAGTGACCAGTGACCTGTGACCAGTGACCAGTGACCAGTGACCAGGGACCAGCGAAATTGACCAGTGACCATTGACCAGTGACCAGTGACCAGTGACCAGTGACCAGTGACCAGTGACCAGTGACCAGCGACCAGTGACCAGTGACCAGTGACCAGTGACCAGTGACCAGTGACCAGTAACCAGTGACCAGTGACCAGTGACCAGCGAAATTGACCAGTGACCATTGACCAGTGACCAGTGAACAGTGACCAGTGACCAGTGACCAGCGACCAGTGACCAGTGACCAGTGACCAGTGACCAGTGACCAGTGACCAGCGAAATTGACCAGTGACCATTGACCAGTGACCAGTGACCAGTGACCAGTGACCAGTGACCAGTGACCTGTGACCAGCGAAAGTGACCAGTGACCAGTGACCATTGACCAGCGACCAGTGACCAGTGACCAGTGACGAGTGACCAGTGACCAGTGACCAGTGACCAGTGACCAGCGAAAGTGACAAGTGACCAGTGACCAGTGACCAGTGACCAGTGACCAGTGACCAGCGAAAGTGACCAGTGACCTGTGAACAGTGACCAGCGAAATTGACCAGTTTCCAGTGACAAGTGATAAGTGACCAGTGACCAGTGACCAGCGAAAGTGACCAGTGAACAGTGACCAGCGAAATTGACCAGTGACCATTGACCAGTGACCAGCGAAAGTGACCAGTGACGAGTGACCAGTGACAAGTGACCAGTGAGAAGTGACCAGTGACTACTGACCAGTGACCAGTGACCAGCGACCAGTGACCAGTGACCCGTGACCAGGGACCAGTGACCAGCGAAAGTGACCAGTGACCAGTGACTAGCCAAATTGAGCAGTGACCAGTGACCAGTGACCAGTGACCAGTGACCAGTGACCAGTGGCCAGTGACCAGGGACCAGTGACCAGTGACCAGTGACCAGTGACCAGTGACCAGTGACCAGTGACCAGTGACCAGTGACCAGCGAAAGTGACCAGGGACCAGTGACCAGTGACCAGTGACCATGACCAGTGACCAGCGAAATTGACCAGTGACCATTGACTAGTGACCAGCGACCAGTGACCAGTGACCAGTGACCAGTGACCAGCGACCAGTGACCAGTGACCAGTGACCAGTGACCAGTGACCAGTGACCAGTGACCAGTGACCAGTAACCAGTGACCAGTGACCAGTGACCAGTGACCAGCGAAATCGACCAGGGACCAGTGACCAGTGACCAGTGACCAGTGACCAGTGACCAGCGACCAGTGACCAGTGACCAGTGACCAGTGACCAGTGACGAGTGACCTGTGACAAGTGACCAGTGACCAGCGACCAGTGACCAGGGACCAGTGACCACTGACCAGTGACCAGTGACCAGTGACCAGGGACCAGTGACCAGTGACCAGTGACCAGTGACCAGTAACCAGTGACCAGTGACCAGTGACCAGCGAAATCGACCAGGGACCAGTGACCAGTGACCAGTGACCAGTGACCAGTGACCAGTGACCAGTGACCAGTGACCATCGAAATTGACCAGTGACCATTGACCAGTGACCAGTGACCAGTGACCAGTGACCAGTGACCAGTGACCAGTGACCAGTGACCAGTGACCAGTGACGAGTGACCTGTGACAAGTGACCAGTGACCAGCGACCAGTGACCAGGGACCAGTGACCAGTGACCAGTGACCAGCGACCAGTGACCAGTGACCAGTGACCAGGGACCAGTGACCAGCGAAAGTGACCAGTGACCAGTGACCATTGACCAGGGACCAGTGACCAGTGACCAGTGACCAGCGACCAGTGACCAGCGAAATTGACCAGTGACCATTGACCAGTGACAAGTGACCAGTGACCAGCGAAAGTGACCAGGGACCAGTGACCAGTGACCAGTGACGAGTGACCAGTGACCAGTGACCAGCGAAAGTGACAAGTGACCAGTGACCAGTGACCAGTGACCAGTGACCAGTGACCAGCGAAAGTGACCAGTGACCTGTGACCAGCGAAAGTGATCAGTGACGAGTGACCAGTGACAAGTGACCAGTGAGAAGTGACCAGTGACCACTGACCAGTGACCAGTGACCAGCGACCAGTGACCAGTGACCAGGGAAAGTGACCAGTGACCAGTGACTAGCCAAATTGAGCAGTGACCAGTGACCAGTGACCAGTGACCAGTGACCAGTGACCAGTGACCTGTGACCAGTGACCAGTGACCAGTGACCAGGGACCAGCGAAATTGACCAGTGACCATTGACCAGTGACCAGTGACCAGTGACCAGTGACCAGTGACCAGTGACCAGTGACCAGCGACCAGTGACCAGTGACCAGTGACCAGTGACCAGTGACCAGTAACCAGTGACCAGTGACCAGTGACCAGCGAAATTGACCAGTGACCATTGACCAGTGACCAGTGAACAGTGACCAGTGACCAGTGACCAGCGACCAGTGACCAGTGACCAGTGACCAGTGACCAGTGACCAGTGACCAGCGAAATTGACCAGTGACCATTGACCAGTGACCAGTGACCAGTGACCAGTGACCAGTGACCTGTGACCAGCGAAAGTGACCAGTGACCAGTGACCATTGACCAGCGACCAGTGACCAGTGACCAGTGACGAGTGACCAGTGACCAGTGACCAGTGACCAGTGACCAGCGAAAGTGACAAGTGACCAGTGACCAGTGACCAGTGACCAGTGACCAGTGACCAGCGAAAGTGACCAGTGACCTGTGAACAGTGACCAGCGAAATTGACCAGTTTCCAGTGACAAGTGATAAGTGACCAGTGACCAGTGACCAGCGAAAGTGACCAGTGAACAGTGACCAGCGAAATTGACCAGTGACCATTGACCAGTGACCAGCGAAAGTGACCAGTGACGAGTGACCAGTGACAAGTGACCAGTGAGAAGTGACCAGTGACTACTGACCAGTGACCAGTGACCAGCGACCAGTGACCAGTGACCCGTGACCAGGGACCAGTGACCAGCGAAAGTGACCAGTGACCAGTGACTAGCCAAATTGAGCAGTGACCAGTGACCAGTGACCAGTGACCAGTGACCAGTGACCAGTGACCAGTGACCAGGGACCAGTGACCAGTGACCAGTGACCAGTGACCAGTGACCAGTGACCAGTGACCAGTGACCAGTGACCAGCGAAAGTGACCAGGGACCAGTGACCAGTGACCAGTGACCAGTGACCAGTGACCAGCGAAATTGACCAGTGACCATTGACTAGTGACCAGCGACCAGCGACCAGTGACCAGTGACCAGCGACCAGTGACCAGTGACCAGTGACCAGTGACCAGTGACCAGTGACCAGTGACCAGTGACCAGTAACCAGTGACCAGTGACCAGTGACCAGCGAAATCGACCAGGGACCAGTGACCAGTGACCAGTGACCAGTGACCAGTGACCAGTGACCATCGAAATTGACCAGTGACCATTGACCAGTGACCAGTGACCAGTGACCAGTGACCAGTGACCAGCGACCAGTGACCAGTGACCAGTGACCAGTGACCAGTGACCAGTGACCTGTGACAAGTGACCAGTGACCAGCGACCAGTGACCAGGGACCAGTGACCAGTGACCAGTGACCAGCGACCAGTGACCAGTGACCAGTGACCAGGGACCAGTGACCAGCGAAAGTGACCAGTGACCAGTGACCATTGACCAGCGACCAGTGACCAGTGACCAGTGACGAGTGACCAGTGACCAGTGACCAGTGACCAGTGACCAGCGAAAGTGACAAGTGACCAGTGACCAGTGACCAGTGACCAGTGACCAGTGACCATTGACCAGCGAAAGTGACCAGTGACCAGTGAACAGTGACCAGCGAAATTCACCAGTTTCCAGTGACCAGTGATAAGTGACCAGTGACCAGTGACCAGCGAAAGTGACCAGTGAACAGTGACCAGCGAAATTGACCAGTGACCATTGACCAGTGACCAGCGAAAGTGACCAGTGACGAGTGACCAGTGACAAGTGACCAGTGAGAAGTGACCAGTGACCACTGACCAGTGACCAGTGACCAGTGACCAGTGACCAGCGAAAGTGACCAGTGACAAGTGACCAGTGACAAGTGACCAGTGACCAGTGACCAGTGACCAGTGACCAGCGAAAGTGACCAGTGACCATTGACCAGTGACCAGTGACCAGTGACCAGTGACCAGTGACCAGTGAACAGTGACCAGTGACCAGCGACCAGTGACCAGTGACCAGTGACCAGTGACCAGTAACCAGTGACCAGTGACCAGTGACCAGTGACCAGCGAAATCGACCAGGGACCAGTGACCAGTGACCAGTGACCAGTGACCAGCGAAATTGACCAGTGACCACTGACCAGTGACCAGTGACCAGTGACCAGTGACCAGTGACCAGTGACCAGTGACCAGTGACCAGCGACCACTGACCAGTGACCAGTGACCAGTGACCAGTGACGAGTGACCTGTGACCAGTGACCAGTGACCAGTGACCAGTGACCAGTGACCAGTGACCAGTGACGAGTGACCTGTGACCAGTGACCAGTGACCAGTGACCAGTGACCAGCGAAATTGACCATTGACCAGTGACCAGTGACCAGTGACCAGTGACCAGTGACCAGTGACCAGTGACCAGTGACCAGTGACCAGTGACCAGCGACCAGTGACCAGTGACCAGTGACCAGTGACCAGTGACCAGCGACCAGTGACCAGTGACCAGTGACCAGTGACGAGTGACCTGTGACCAGTGACCAGTGACCAGTGACCAGTGACCAGTGACCAGTGACCAGTGACCAGTGACCAGCGAAAGTGACCAGGGACCAGTGACCAGTGACCAGTGACCAGTGACCAGTGACCAGCGAAATAGACCAGTGACCATTGACCAGTGACCAGTGACCAGTGACCAGTGACCAGTGACCAGCGACCAGTGACCAGTGACCAGTGACCAGTGACCAGTGACCAGCGACCAGTGACCAGTGACCAGTGACCAGTGACCAGTGACCAGCGAAAGTGACCAGTGACCAGTGACCAGTGACAAGCGAAGTCGACCAGGGACCAGTGACCAGCGACCAGTGACCAGTGACCAGGGAAAGTGACCAGTGACCAGTGACTAGCCAAATTGAGCAGTGACCAGTGAACAGTGACCAGTGACCAGTGACCAGTGACCAGCGAAAGTGACCAGTGACCTGTGAACAGTGACCAGCGAAATTGACCAGTTTCCAGTGACAAGTGATAAGTGACCAGTGACCAGTGACCAGCGAAAGTGACCAGTGAACAGTGACCAGCGAAATTGACCAGTGACCATTGACCAGTGACCAGCGAAAGTGACCAGTGACGAGTGACCAGTGACAAGTGACCAGTGAGAAGTGACCAGTGACTACTGACCAGTGACCAGTGACCAGCGACCAGTGACCAGTGACCCGTGACCAGGGACCAGTGACCAGCGAAAGTGACCAGTGACCAGTGACTAGCCAAATTGAGCAGTGACCAGTGACCAGTGACCAGTGACCAGTGACCAGTGACCAGTGACCAGTGACCAGTGACCAGGGACCAGTGACCAGTGACCTGTGACCAGTGACCAGTGACCAGTGACCAGTGACCAGTGACCAGTGACCAGCGAAAGTGACCAGGGACCAGTGACCAGTGACCAGTGACCAGTGACCAGTGACCAGCGAAATTGACCAGTGACCATTGACTAGTGACCAGCGACCAGCGACCAGTGACCAGTGACCAGCGACCAGTGACCAGTGACCAGTGACCAGTGACCAGTGACCAGTGACCAGTGACCAGTGACCAGTAACCAGTGACCAGTGACCAGTGACCAGCGAAATCGACCAGGGACCAGTGACCAGTGACCAGTGACCAGTGACCAGTGACCAGTGACCATCGAAATTGACCAGTGACCATTGACCAGTGACCAGTGACCAGTGACCAGTGACCAGTGACCAGTGACCAGCGACCAGTGACCAGTGACCAGTGACCAGTGACCAGTGACCAGTGACCTGTGACAAGTGACCAGTGACCAGCGACCAGTGACCAGGGACCAGTGACCAGTGACCAGTGACCAGCGACCAGTGACCAGTGACCAGTGACCAGGGACCAGTGACCAGCGAAAGTGACCAGTGACCAGTGACCATTGACCAGCGACCAGTGACCAGTGACCAGTGACGAGTGACCAGTGACCAGTGACCAGTGACCAGTGACCAGCGAAAGTGACAAGTGACCAGTGACCAGTGACCAGTGACCAGTGACCAGTGACCATTGACCAGCGAAAGTGACCAGTGACCAGTGAACAGTGACCAGCGAAATTCACCAGTTTCCAGTGACCAGTGATAAGTGACCAGTGACCAGTGACCAGCGAAAGTGACCAGTGAACAGTGACCAGCGAAATTGACCAGTGACCATTGACCAGTGACCAGCGAAAGTGACCAGTGACGAGTGACCAGTGACAAGTGACCAGTGAGAAGTGACCAGTGACCACTGACCAGTGACCAGTGACCAGTGACCAGTGACCAGCGAAAGTGACCAGTGACAAGTGACCAGTGACAAGTGACCAGTGACCAGTGACCAGTGACCAGTGACCAGCGAAAGTGACCAGTGACCATTGACCAGTGACCAGTGACCAGTGACCAGTGACCAGTGAACAGTGACCAGTGACCAGCGACCAGTGACCAGTGACCAGTGACCAGTGACCAGTAACCAGTGACCAGTGACCAGTGACCAGTGACCAGCGAAATCGACCAGGGACCAGTGACCAGTGACCAGTGACCAGTGACCAGCGAAATTGACCAGTGACCACTGACCAGTGACCAGTGACCAGTGACCAGTGACCAGTGACCAGTGACCAGTGACCAGCGACCACTGACCAGTGACCAGTGACCAGTGACCAGTGACGAGTGACCTGTGACCAGTGACCAGTGACCAGTGACCAGTGACCAGTGACCAGTGACCAGCGAAATTGACCAGTGACCACTGACCAGTGACCAGTGACCAGTGACCAGTGACCAGTGACCAGTGACCAGTGACCAGCGACCACTGACCAGTGACCAGTGACCAGTGACCAGTGACGAGTGACCTGTGACCAGTGACCAGTGACCAGTGACCAGTGACCAGTGACCAGTGACCAGTGACGAGTGACCTGTGACCAGTGACCAGTGACCAGTGACCAGTGACCAGCGAAATTGACCATTGACCAGTGACCAGTGACCAGTGACCAGTGACCAGTGACCAGTGACCAGTGACCAGTGACCAGTGACCAGTGACCAGCGACCAGTGACCAGTGACCAGTGACCAGTGACCAGTGACCAGCGACCAGTGACCAGTGACCAGTGACCAGTGACGAGTGACCTGTGACCAGTGACCAGTGACCAGTGACCAGTGACCAGTGACCAGTGACCAGTGACCAGTGACCAGCGAAAGTGACCAGGGACCAGTGACCAGTGACCAGTGACCAGTGACCAGTGACCAGCGAAATAGACCAGTGACCAGTGACCAGTGACCAGTGACCAGTGACCAGCGACCAGTGACCAGTGACCAGTGACCAGTGACCAGTGACCAGCGACCAGTGACCAGTGACCAGTGACCAGTGACCAGTGACCAGCGAAAGTGACCAGTGACCAGTGACCAGTGACAAGCGAAGTCGACCAGGGACCAGTGACCAGCGACCAGTGACCAGTGACCAGGGAAAGTGACCAGTGACCAGTGACTAGCCAAATTGAGCAGTGACCAGTGAACAGTGACCAGTGACCAGTGACCAGTGACCAGCGAAAGTGACCAGTGACCTGTGAACAGTGACCAGCGAAATTGACCAGTTTCCAGTGACAAGTGATAAGTGACCAGTGACCAGTGACCAGCGAAAGTGACCAGTGAACAGTGACCAGCGAAATTGACCAGTGACCATTGACCAGTGACCAGCGAAAGTGACCAGTGACGAGTGACCAGTGACAAGTGACCAGTGAGAAGTGACCAGTGACTACTGACCAGTGACCAGTGACCAGCGACCAGTGACCAGTGACCCGTGACCAGGGACCAGTGACCAGCGAAAGTGACCAGTGACCAGTGACTAGCCAAATTGAGCAGTGACCAGTGACCAGTGACCAGTGACCAGTGACCAGTGACCAGTGACCAGTGACCAGTGACCAGGGACCAGTGACCAGTGACCTGTGACCAGTGACCAGTGACCAGTGACCAGTGACCAGTGACCAGTGACCAGCGAAAGTGACCAGGGACCAGTGACCAGTGACCAGTGACCAGTGACCAGTGACCAGCGAAATTGACCAGTGACCATTGACTAGTGACCAGCGACCAGCGACCAGTGACCAGTGACCAGCGACCAGTGACCAGTGACCAGTGACCAGTGACCAGTGACCAGTGACCAGTGACCAGTGACCAGTAACCAGTGACCAGTGACCAGTGACCAGCGAAATCGACCAGGGACCAGTGACCAGTGACCAGTGACCAGTGACCAGTGACCAGTGACCATCGAAATTGACCAGTGACCATTGACCAGTGACCAGTGACCAGTGACCAGTGACCAGTGACCAGTGACCAGCGACCAGTGACCAGTGACCAGTGACCAGTGACCAGTGACCAGTGACCTGTGACAAGTGACCAGTGACCAGCGACCAGTGACCAGGGACCAGTGACCAGTGACCAGTGACCAGCGACCAGTGACCAGTGACCAGTGACCAGGGACCAGTGACCAGCGAAAGTGACCAGTGACCAGTGACCATTGACCAGCGACCAGTGACCAGTGACCAGTGACGAGTGACCAGTGACCAGTGACCAGTGACCAGTGACCAGCGAAAGTGACAAGTGACCAGTGACCAGTGACCAGTGACCAGTGACCAGTGACCATTGACCAGCGAAAGTGACCAATGACCAGTGAACAGTGACCAGCGAAATTCACCAGTTTCCAGTGACCAGTGATAAGTGACCAGTGACCAGTGACCAGCGAAAGTGACCAGTGAACAGTGACCAGCGAAATTGACCAGTGACCATTGACCAGTGACCAGCGAAAGTGACCAGTGACGAGTGACCAGTGACAAGTGACCAGTGAGAAGTGACCAGTGACCACTGACCAGTGACCAGTGACCAGTGACCAGTGACCAGCGAAAGTGACCAGTGACAAGTGACCAGTGACAAGTGACCAGTGACCAGTGACCAGTGACCAGTGACCAGCGAAAGTGACCAGTGACCATTGACCAGTGACCAGTGACCAGTGACCAGTGACCAGTGAACAGTGACCAGTGACCAGCGACCAGTGACCAGTGACCAGTGACCAGTGACCAGTAACCAGTGACCAGTGACCAGTGACCAGTGACCAGCGAAATCGACCAGGGACCAGTGACCAGTGACCAGTGACCAGTGACCAGCGAAATTGACCAGTGACCACTGACCAGTGACCAGTGACCAGTGACCAGTGACCAGTGACCAGTGACCAGTGACCAGCGACCACTGACCAGTGACCAGTGACCAGTGACCAGTGACCAGTGACGAGTGACCTGTGACCAGTGACCAGTGACCAGTGACCAGTGACCAGTGACCAGTGACCAGTGACCAGTGACGAGTGACCTGTGACCAGTGACCAGTGACCAGTGACCAGTGACCAGCGAAATTGACCATTGACCAGTGACCAGTGACCAGTGACCAGTGACCAGTGACCAGTGACCAGTGACCAGTGACCAGTGACCAGCGACCAGTGACCAGTGACCAGTGACCAGTGACCAGTGACCAGTGACCAGCGACCAGTGACCAGTGACCAGTGACCAGTGACGAGTGACCTGTGACCAGTGACCAGTGACCAGTGACCAGTGACCAGTGACCAGTGACCAGTGACCAGTGACCAGCGAAAGTGACCAGGGACCAGTGACCAGTGACCAGTGACCAGTGACCAGTGACCAGCGAAATAGACCAGTGACCATTGACCAGTGACCAGTGACCAGTGACCAGTGACCAGTGACCAGCGACCAGTGACCAGTGACCAGTGACCAGTGACCAGTGACCAGCGACCAGTGACCAGTGACCAGTGACCAGTGACCAGTGACCAGCGAAAGTGACCAGTGACCAGTGACCAGTGACAAGCGAAGTCGACCAGGGACCAGTGACCAGCGACCAGTGACCAGTGACCAGGGAAAGTGACCAGTGACCAGTGACTAGCCAAATTGAGCAGTGACCAGTGACCAGTGACCAGTGACCTGTGACCAGTGACCAGTGACCAGTGACCAGGGACCAGCGAAATTGACCAGTGACCATTGACCAGTGACCAGTGACCAGTGACCAGTGACCAGTGACCAGTGACCAGTGACCAGCGACCAGTGACCAGTGACCAGTGACCAGTGACCAGTGACCAGTAACCAGTGACCAGTGACCAGTGACCAGCGAAATTGACCAGTGACCATTGACCAGTGACCAGTGAACAGTGACCAGTGACCAGTGACCAGCGACCAGTGACCAGTGACCAGTGACCAGTGACCAGTGACCAGTGACCAGCGAAATTGACCAGTGACCATTGACCAGTGACCAGTGACCAGTGACCAGTGACCAGTGACCAGTGACCTGTGACCAGCGAAAGTGACCAGTGACCAGTGACCATTGACCAGCGACCAGTGACCAGTGACCAGTGACGAGTGACCAGTGACCAGTGACCAGTGACCAGTGACCAGCGAAAGTGACAAGTGACCAGTGACCAGTGACCAGTGACCAGTGACCAGTGACCAGCGAAAGTGACCAGTGACCTGTGAACAGTGACCAGCGAAATTGACCAGTTTCCAGTGACAAGTGATAAGTGACCAGTGACCAGTGACCAGCGAAAGTGACCAGTGAACAGTGACCAGCGAAATTGACCAGTGACCATTGACCAGTGACCAGCGAAAGTGACCAGTGACGAGTGACCAGTGACAAGTGACCAGTGAGAAGTGACCAGTGACTACTGACCAGTGACCAGTGACCAGCGACCAGTGACCAGTGACCCGTGACCAGGGACCAGTGACCAGCGAAAGTGACCAGTGACCAGTGACTAGCCAAATTGAGCAGTGACCAGTGACCAGTGACCAGTGACCAGTGACCAGTGACCAGTGGCCAGTGACCAGGGACCAATGACCAGTGACCAGTGACCAGTGACCAGTGACCAGTGACCAGTGACCAGTGACCAGTGACCAGCGAAAGTGACCAGGGACCAGTGACCAGTGACCAGTGACCAGTGACCAGTGACCAGCGAAATTGACCAGTGACCATTGACTAGTGACCAGCGACCAGTGACCAGTGACCAGTGACCAGCGACCAGTGACCAGTGACCAGTGACCAGTGACCAGTGACCAGTGACCAGTGACCAGTGACCAGTGACCAGTAACCAGTGACCAGTGACCAGTGACCAGTGACCAGCGAAATCGACCAGGGACCAGTGACCAGTGACCAGTGACCAGTGACCAGTGACCAGCGACCAGTGACCAGTGACCAGTGACCAGTGACCAGTGACGAGTGACCTGTGACAAGTGACCAGTGACCAGCGACCAGTGACCAGGGACCAGTGACCACTGACCAGTGACCAGTGACCAGTGACCAGGGACCAGTGACCAGTGACCAGTGACCAGTGACCAGTAACCAGTGACCAGTGACCAGTGACCAGCGAAATCGACCAGGGACCAGTGACCAGTGACCAGTGACCAGTGACCATCGAAATTGACCAGTGACCATTGACCAGTGACCAGTGACCAGTGACCAGTGACCAGTGACCAGTGACCAGTGACCAGTGACCAGTGACCAGTGACGAGTGACCTGTGACAAGTGACCAGTGACCAGTGACCAGCGACCAGTGACCAGCGAAATTGACCAGTGACCATTGACCAGTGACAAGTGACCAGTGACCAGCGAAAGTGACCAGTGACCAGTGACTAGCCAAATTGAGCAGTGACCAGTGACCAGTGACCAGTGACCAGTGACCAGTGACCAGTGACCAGTGACCAGGGACCAGTGACCAGTGACCAGTGACCAGTGACCAGTGACCAGTGACCAGTGACCAGTGACCAGCGAAAGTGACCAGGGACCAGTGACCAGTGACCAGTGACCAGTGACCAGTGACCAGCGAAATTGACCAGTGACCATTGACTAGTGACCAGCGACCAGCGACCAGTGACCAGTGACCAGCGACCAGTGACCAGTGACCAGTGACCAGTGACCAGTGACCAGTGACCAGTAACCAGTGACCAGTGACCAGTGACCAGCGAAATCGACCAGGGACCAGTGACCAGTGACCAGTGACCAGTGACCAGTGACCAGTGACCATCGAAATTGACCAGTGACCATTGACCAGTGACCAGTGACCAGTGACCAGTGACCAGTGACCAGCGACCAGTGACCAGTGACAAGTGACCAGTGACCAGTGACCAGTGACCTGTGACAAGTGACCAGTGACCAGCGACCAGTGACCAGGGACCAGTGACCAGTGACCAGTGACCAGCGACCAGTGACCAGTGACCAGTGACCAGGGACCAGTGACCAGCGAAAGTGACCAGTGACCAGTGACCATTGACCAGCGACCAGTGACCAGTGACCAGTGACGAGTGACCAGTGACCAGTGACCAGTGACCAGTGACCAGCGAAAGTGACAAGTGACCAGTGACCAGTGACCAGTGACCAGTGACCAGTGACCATTGACCAGCGAAAGTGACCAGTGACCAGTGAACAGTGACCAGCGAAATTCACCAGTTTCCAGTGACCAGTGATAAGTGACCAGTGACCAGTGACCAGCGAAAGTGACCAGTGAACAGTGACCAGCGAAATTGACCAGTGACCATTGACCAGTGACCAGCGAAAGTGACCAGTGACGAGTGACCAGTGACAAGTGACCAGTGAGAAGTGACCAGTGACCACTGACCAGTGACCAGTGACCAGTGACCAGTGACCAGCGAAAGTGACCAGTGACAAGTGACCAGTGACAAGTGACCAGTGACCAGTGACCAGTGACCAGTGACCAGCGAAAGTGACCAGTGACCATTGACCAGTGACCAGTGACCAGTGACCAGTGACCAGTGAACAGTGACCAGTGACCAGCGACCAGTGACCAGTGACCAGTGACCAGTGACCAGTAACCAGTGACCAGTGACCAGTGACCAGTGACCAGCGAAATCGACCAGGGACCAGTGACCAGTGACCAGTGACCAGTGACCAGCGAAATTGACCAGTGACCACTGACCAGTGACCAGTGACCAGTGACCAGTGACCAGTGACCAGTGACCAGCGACCACTGACCAGTGACCAGTGACCAGTGACCAGTGACGAGTGACCTGTGACCAGTGACCAGTGACCAGTGACCAGTGACCAGTGACCAGTGACCAGTGACGAGTGACCTGTGACCAGTGACCAGTGACCAGTGACCAGTGACCAGCGAAATTGACCATTGACCAGTGACCAGTGACCAGTGACCAGTGACCAGTGACCAGTGACCAGTGACCAGTGACCAGTGACCAGTGACCAGCGACCAGTGACCAGTGACCAGTGACCAGTGACCAGTGACCAGTGACCAGTGACCAGCGAAATTGACCAGTGACCATTGACCAGTGACCAGTGACCAGTGACCAGTGACCAGTGACCAGTGACCTGTGACCAGCGAAAGTGACCAGTGACCAGTGACCATTGACCAGCGACCAGTGACCAGTGACCAGTGACGAGTGACCAGTGACCAGTGACCAGTGACCAGTGACCAGCGAAAGTGACAAGTGACCAGTGACCAGTGACCAGTGACCAGTGACCAGTGACCAGCGAAAGTGACCAGTGACCTGTGAGCAGTGACCAGCGAAATTGACCAGTTTCCAGTGACAAGTGATAAGTGACCAGTGACCAGTGACCAGCGAAAGTGACCAGTGAACAGTGACCAGCGAAATTGACCAGTGACCATTGACCAGTGACCAGCGAAAGTGACCAGTGACGAGTGACCAGTGACAAGTGACCAGTGAGAAGTGACCAGTGACTACTGACCAGTGACCAGTGACCAGCGACCAGTGACCAGTGACCCGGGACCAGGGACCAGTGACCAGCGAAAGTGACCAGTGACCAGTGACTAGCCAAATTGAGCAGTGACCAGTGACCAGTGACCAGTGACCAGTGACCAGTGACCAGTGACCAGGGACCAGTGACCAGTGACCAGTGACCAGTGACCAGTGACCAGTGACCAGTGACCAGTGACCAGTGACCAGCGAAAGTGACCAGGGACCAGTGACCAGTGACCAGTGACCAGTGACCAGTGACCAGCGAAATTGACCAGTGACCATTGACTAGTGACCAGCGACCAGCGACCAGTGACCAGTGACCAGCGACCAGTGACCAGTGACCAGTGACCAGTGACCAGTGACCAGTGACCAGTGACCAGTGACCAGTAACCAGTGACCAGTGACCAGTGACCAGCGAAATCGACCAGGGACCAGTGACCAGTGACCAGTGACCAGTGACCAGTGACCATCGAAATTGACCAGTGACCATTGACCAGTGACCAGTGACCAGTGACCAGTGACCAGTGACCAGCGACCAGTGACCAGTGACCAGTGACCAGTGACCAGTGACCAGTGACCTGTGACAAGTGACCAGTGACCAGCGACCAGTGACCAGGGACCAGTGACCAGTGACCAGTGACCAGCGACCAGTGACCAGTGACCAGTGACCAGGGACCAGTGACCAGCGAAAGTGACCAGTGACCAGTGACCATTGACCAGCGACCAGTGACCAGTGACCAGTGACGAGTGACCAGTGACCAGTGACCAGTGACCAGTGACCAGCGAAAGTGACAAGTGACCAGTGACCAGTGACCAGTGACCAGTGACCAGTGACCATTGACCAGCGAAAGTGACCAGTGACCAGTGAACAGTGACCAGCGAAATTCACCAGTTTCCAGTGACCAGTGATAAGTGACCAGTGACCAGTGACCAGCGAAAGTGACCAGTGAACAGTGACCAGCGAAATTGACCAGTGACCATTGACCAGTGACCAGCGAAAGTGACCAGTGACGAGTGACCAGTGACAAGTGACCAGTGAGAAGTGACCAGTGACCACTGACCAGTGACCAGTGACCAGTGACCAGTGACCAGCGAAAGTGACCAGTGACAAGTGACCAGTGACAAGTGACCAGTGACCAGTGACCAGTGACCAGTGACCAGCGAAAGTGACCAGTGACCATTGACCAGTGACCAGTGACCAGTGACCAGTGACCAGTGAACAGTGACCAGTGACCAGCGACCAGTGACCAGTGACCAGTGACCAGTGACCAGTAACCAGTGACCAGTGACCAGTGACCAGTGACCAGCGAAATCGACCAGGGACCAGTGACCAGTGACCAGTGACCAGTGACCAGCGAAATTGACCAGTGACCACTGACCAGTGACCAGTGACCAGTGACCAGTGACCAGTGACCAGTGACCAGCGACCACTGACCAGTGACCAGTGACCAGTGACCAGTGACGAGTGACCTGTGACCAGTGACCAGTGACCAGTGACCAGTGACCAGTGACCAGTGACCAGTGACGAGTGACCTGTGACCAGTGACCAGTGACCAGTGACCAGTGACCAGCGAAATTGACCATTGACCAGTGACCAGTGACCAGTGACCAGTGACCAGTGACCAGTGACCAGTGACCAGTGACCAGTGACCAGCGACCAGTGACCAGTGACCAGTGACCAGTGACCAGTGACCAGTGACCAGTGACCAGTGACCTGTGACCAGCGAAAGTGACCAGTGACCAGTGACCATTGACCAGCGACCAGTGACCAGTGACCAGTGACGAGTGACCAGTGACCAGTGACCAGTGACCAGTGACCAGCGAAAGTGACAAGTGACCAGTGACCAGTGACCAGTGACCAGCGAAAGTGACCAGTGACCTGTGAACAGTGACCAGCGAAATTGACCAGTTTCCAGTGACAAGTGATAAGTGACCAGTGACCAGTGACCAGCGAAAGTGACCAGTGAAAAGTGACCAGCGAAATTGACCAGTGACCATTGACCAGTGACCAGCGAAAGTGACCAGTGACGAGGGACCAGTGACAAGTGACCAGTGAGAAGTGACCAGTGACCACTGACCAGTGACCAGTGACCAGCGACCAGTGACCAGTGACCCGTGACCAGGGACCAGTGACCAGCGAAAGTGACCAGTGACCAGTGACTAGCCAAATTGAGCAGTGTCCAGTGACCAGTGACCAGTGACCAGTGACCAGTGACCAGTGACCAGTGACCAGTGACCAGGGACCAGTGACCAGTGACCAGGGACCAGTGACCAGTGACCAGTGACCAGTGACCAGTGACCAGTGACCAGTGACCAGTAACCAGTGACCAGTGACCAGTGACCAGCGAAATCGACCAGGGACCAGTGACCAGTGACCAGTGACCAGTGACCAGTGACCAGTGACCATCGAAATTGACCAGTGACCATTGACCAGTGACCAGTGACCAGTGACCAGTGACCAGTGACCAGCGACCAGTGACCAGTGACCAGTGACCAGTGACCAGTGACCAGTGACCTGTGACAAGTGACCAGTGACCAGCGACCAGTGACCAGGGACCAGTGACCAGTGACCAGTGACCAGCGACCAGTGACCAGTGACCAGTGACCAGGGACCAGTGACCAGCGAAAGTGACCAGTGACCAGTGACCATTGACCAGCGACCAGTGACCAGTGACCAGTGACGAGTGACCAGTGACCAGTGACCAGTGACCAGTGACCAGCGAAAGTGACAAGTGACCAGTGACCAGTGACCAGTGACCATTGACCAGCGAAAGTGACCAGTGACCAGTGAACAGTGACCAGCGAAATTCACCAGTTTCCAGTGACCAGTGATAAGTGACCAGTGACCAGTGACCAGCGAAAGTGACCAGTGAACAGTGACCAGCGAAATTGACCAGTGACCATTGACCAGTGACCAGCGAAAGTGACCAGTGACGAGTGACCAGTGACAAGTGACCAGTGAGAAGTGACCAGTGACCACTGACCAGTGACCAGTGACCAGTGACCAGTGACCAGCGAAAGTGACCAGTGACAAGTGACCAGTGACAAGTGACCAGTGACCAGTGACCAGTGACCAGTGACCAGCGAAAGTGACCAGTGACCATTGACCAGTGACCAGTGACCAGTGACCAGTGACCAGTGAACAGTGACCAGTGACCAGCGACCAGTGACCAGTGACCAGTGACCAGTGACCAGTAACCAGTGACCAGTGACCAGTGACCAGTGACCAGCGAAATCGACCAGGGACCAGTGACCAGTGACCAGTGACCAGTGACCAGCGAAATTGACCAGTGACCACTGACCAGTGACCAGTGACCAGTGACCAGTGACCAGTGACCAGCGACCACTGACCAGTGACCAGTGACCAGTGACCAGTGACGAGTGACCTGTGACCAGTGACCAGTGACCAGTGACCAGTGACCAGTGACCAGTGACCAGTGACGAGTGACCTGTGACCAGTGACCAGTGACCAGTGACCAGTGACCAGCGAAATTGACCATTGACCAGTGACCAGTGACCAGTGACCAGTGACCAGTGACCAGTGACCAGTGACCAGTGACCAGTGACCAGTGACCAGTGACCAGTGACCAGTGACCAGCGACCAGTGACCAGTGACCAGTGACCAGTGACCAGTGACCAGTGACCAGCGACCAGTGACCAGTGACCAGTGACCAGTGACGAGTGACCTGTGACCAGTGACCAGTGACCAGTGACCAGTGACCAGTGACCAGTGACCAGTGACCAGTGACCAGCGAAAGTGACCAGGGACCAGTGACCAGTGACCAGTGACCAGTGACCAGTGACCAGCGAAATAGACCAGTGACCATTGACCAGTGACCAGTGACCAGTGACCAGTGACCAGTGACCAGCGACCAGTGACCAGTGACCAGTGACCAGTGACCAGTGACCAGCGACCAGTGACCAGTGACCAGTGACCAGTGACCAGTGACCAGCGAAAGTGACCAGTGACCAGTGACCAGTGACAAGCGAAGTCGACCAGGGACCAGTGACCAGTGACCAGTGACCAGTGACCAGTGACCAGCGAAATTGACCAGTGACCATTGACCAGTGACCAGTGACCAGTGACCAGCGACCAGTGACCAGTGACCAGTGACCAGTGACCAGTGACCAGTGACCAGTGACCAGTGACCAGTGACCAGTGACCAGTGACCAGTAACCAGTGACCAGTGACCAGTGACCAGTAACCAGTGACCAGTGACCAGTGACCAGCGAAATCGACCAGGGACCAGTGACCAGTGACCAGTGACCAGTGACCAGTGACCAGTGACCAGCGAAATTGACCAGTGACCATTGACCAGTGACCAGTGACCAGTGACCAGTGACCAGTGACCAGTGACCAGTGACCAGCGACCAGTGACCAGTGACGAGTGACCTGTGACCAGTGACCAGTGACCAGTGACCAGTGACCAGTGACCAGTGACCAGTGACCAGTGACGAGTGACCTGTGACCAGTGACCAGTGACCAGTGACCAGTGACCAGTGACCAGTGACCAGTGACCAGTGACCAGCGAAAGTGACCAGGGACCAGTGACCAGTGACCAGTGACTAGCGACCAGTGACCAGTGACCAGTGACCAGGGACCAGTGACCAGTGACCAGTGACCAGTGACCAGTGACCAGTGACCAGTGACCAGCGACCAGTGAAAGTGACCAGTGACGAGTGACCAGTGACAAGTGACCAGTGAGAAGTGACCAGTGACCACTGACCAGTGACCAGTGACCAGTGACCAGTGACCAGCGAAAGTGACCAGTGACAAGTGACCAGTGACAAGTGACCAGTGACCAGTGACCAGTGACCAGTGACCAGCGAAAGTGACCAGTGACCATTGACCAGTGACCAGTGACCAGTGACCAGTGACCAGTGAACAGTGACCAGTGACCAGCGACCAGTGACCAGTGACCAGTGACCATTGACCAGTAACCAGTGACCAGTGACCAGTGACCAGTGACCAGCGAAATCGACCAGGGACCAGTGACCAGTGACCAGTGACCAGTGACCAGCGAAATTGACCAGTGACCACTGACCAGTGACCAGTGACCAGTGACCAGTGACCAGTGACCAGTGACCAGCGACCACTGACCAGTGACCAGTGACCAGTGACCAGTGACGAGTGACCTGTGACCAGTGACCAGTGACCAGTGACCAGTGACCAGTGACCAGTGACCAGTGACGAGTGACCTGTGACCAGTGACCAGTGACCAGTGACCAGTGACCAGCGAAATTGACCATTGACCAGTGACCAGTGACCAGTGACCAGTGACCAGTGACCAGTGACCAGTGACCAGTGACCAGTGACCAGCGACCAGTGACCAGTGACCAGTGACCAGTGACCAGTGACCAGTGACCAGTGACCAGTGACCTGTGACCAGCGAAAGTGACCAGTGACCAGTGACCATTGACCAGCGACCAGTGACCAGTGACCAGTGACGAGTGACCAGTGACCAGTGACCAGTGACCAGTGACCAGCGAAAGTGACAAGTGACCAGTGACCAGTGACCAGTGACCAGCGAAAGTGACCAGTGACCTGTGAACAGTGAGCAGCGAAATTGACCAGTTTCCAGTGACAAGTGATAAGTGACCAGTGACCAGTGACCAGCGAAAGTGACCAGTGAAAAGTGACCAGCGAAATTGACCAGTGACCATTGACCAGTGACCAGCGAAAGTGACCAGTGACGAGGGACCAGTGACAAGTGACCAGTGAGAAGTGACCAGTGACCACTGACCAGTGACCAGTGACCAGCGACCAGTGACCAGTGACCCGTGACCAGGGACCAGTGACCAGCGAAAGTGACCAGTGACCAGTGACTAGCCAAATTGAGCAGTGTCCAGTGACCAGTGACCAGTGACCAGTGACCAGTGACCAGTGACCAGTGACCAGTGACCAGGGACCAGTGACCAGTGACCAGTGACCAGTGACCAGGGACCAGTGACCAGTGACCAGTGACCAGTGACCAGTGACCAGTGACCAGTGACCAGCGAAATTGACCAGTGACCAGTGACCAGTGACCAGTGACGAGTGACCAGTGACCAGTGACCAGTGACCAGTGACCAGCGACCAGTGACCAGTGACCAGTGACCAGTGACCAGTGACCAGTGACCAGCGACCAGTGACCAGTGACCAGTGACCAGTGACGAGTGACCTGTGACCAGTGACCAGTGACCAGTGACCAGTGACCAGTGACCAGTGACCAGTGACCAGTGACCAGCGAAAGTGACCAGGGACCAGTGACCAGTGACCAGTGACCAGTGACCAGTGACCAGCGAAATAGACCAGTGACCATTGACCAGTGACCAGTGACCAGTGACCAGTGACCAGTGACCAGCGACCAGTGACCAGTGACCAGTGACCAGTGACCAGTGACCAGCGACCAGTGACCAGTGACCAGTGACCAGTGACCAGTGACCAGCGAAAGTGACCAGTGACCAGTGACCAGTGACAAGCGAAGTCGACCAGGGACCAGTGACCAGTGACCAGTGACCAGTGACCAGTGACCAGTGACCAGTGACCAGTGACCAGCGAAATTGACCAGTGACCATTGACCAGTGACCAGTGACCAGTGACCAGCGACCAGTGACCAGTGACCAGTGACCAGTGACCAGTGACCAGTGACCAGTGACCAGTGACCAGTGACCAGTGACCAGTAACCAGTGACCAGTGACCAGTGACCAGTAACCAGTGACCAGTGACCAGTGACCAGCGAAATCGACCAGGGACCAGTGACCAGTGACCAGTGACCAGTGACCAGTGACCAGTGACCAGCGAAATTGACCAGTGACCATTGACCAGTGACCAGTGACCAGTGACCAGTGACCAGTGACCAGTGACCAGCGACCAGTGACCAGTGACGAGTGACCTGTGACCAGTGACCAGTGACCAGTGACCAGTGACCAGTGACCAGTGACCAGTGACCAGTGACCAGTGACGAGTGACCTGTGACCAGTGACCAGTGACCAGTGACCAGTGACCAGTGACCAGTGACCAGCGAAATCGACCAGGGACCAGTGACCAGTGACCAGTGACCAGTGACCAGTGACCAGTGACCAGCGAAATTGACCAGTGACCATTGACCAGTGACCAGTGACCAGTGACCAGTGACCAGTGACCAGTGACCAGCGACCAGTGACCAGTGACGAGTGACCTGTGACCAGTGACCAGTGACCAGTGACCAGTGACCAGTGACCAGTGACCAGTGACCAGTGACGAGTGACCTGTGACCAGTGACCAGTGACCAGTGACCAGTGACCAGTGACCAGTGACCAGTGACCAGTGACCAGCGAAAGTGACCAGGGACCAGTGACCAGTGACCAGTGACCAGTGACCAGTGACCAGTGACCAGTGACCATCGAAATTGACCAGTGACCATTGACCAGTGACCAGTGACCAGTGACCAGTGACCAGTGACCAGTGACCAGTGACCAGTGACCAGCGACCAGTGACCAGTGACCAGTGACCAGTGACCAGTGACGAGTGACCTGTGACAAGTGACCAGTGACCAGCGACCAGTGACCAGGGACCAGTGACCAGTGACCAGTGACTAGCGACCAGTGACCAGTGACCAGTGACCAGGGACCAGTGACCAGCGAAAGTGACCAGTGACCAGTGACCATTGACCAGCGACCAGTGACCAGTGACCAGTGACGAGTGACCAGTGACCAGTGACCAGTGACCAGTGACCAGTGACCAGCGAAAGTGACAAGTGACCAGTGACCAGTGACCAGTGACCAGTGACCAGTGACCAGTGACCAGCGAAAGTGACCAGTGACCAGTGAACAGTGACCAGCGAAATTCACCAGTTTCCAGTGACCAGTGATAAGTGACCAGTGACCAGTGACCAGCGAAAGTGACCAGTGAACAGTGACCAGCGAAATTGACCAGTGACCATTGACCAGTGACCAGCGAAAGTGACCAGTGACGAGTGACCAGTGACAAGTGACCTGTGAGAAGTGACCAGTGACCACTGACCAGTGACCAGTGACCAGTGACCAGTGACCAGTGACCAGCGAAAGTGACCTGTGACAAGTGACCAGTGACAAGTGACCAGTGACCAGTGACCAGTGACCAGTGACCAGCGAAAGTGACCAGTGACCATTGACCAGTGACAAGTGACCAGTGACCAGTGACCAGTGACCAGTGACCCGTGACCAGCGACCAGTGACCAGTGACCAGTGACCAGTGACCAGTAACCAGTGACCAGTGACCAGTGACCAGTGACCAGCGAAATCGACCAGGGACCAGTGACCAGTGACCAGTGACCAGTGACCAGCGAAATTGACCAGTGACCATTGACCAGTGACCAGTGACCAGTGACCAGTGACCAGTGACCAGCGACCACTGACCAGTGACCAGTGACCAGTGACCAGTGACGAGTGACCTGTGACCAGTGACCAGTGACCATTGACCAGCGACCAGTGACCAGTGACCAGTGACGAGTGACCAGTGACCAGTGACCAGTGACCAGTGACCAGCGAAAGTGACAAGTGACCAGTGACCAGTGACCAGTGACCAGCGAAAGTGACCAGTGACCTGTGAACAGTGACCAGCGAAATTGACCAGTTTCCAGTGACAAGTGATAAGTGACCAGTGAACAGTGACCAGCGAATGTGACCAGTGAAAAGTGACCAGCGAAATTGACCAGTGACCATTGACCAGTGACCAGCGAAAGTGACCAGTGACGAGGGACCAGTGACAAGGGACCAGTGAGAAGTGACCAGTGACCACTGACCAGTGACCAGTGACCAGTGACCAGTGACCAGTGACCAGTGACCAGTGACCAGTGACCTGTGACCAGCGAAAGTGACCAGTGACCAGTGACCATTGACCAGCGACCAGTGACCAGTGACCAGTGACGAGTGACCAGTGACCAGTGACCAGTGACCAGTGACCAGCGAAAGTGACAAGTGACCAGTGACCAGTGACCAGTGACCAGCGAAAGTGACCAGTGACCTGTGAACAGTGACCAGCGAAATTGACCAGTTTCCAGTGACAAGTGATAAGTGACCAGTGACCAGTGACCAGCGAAAGTGACCAGTGAACAGTGACCAGCGAAATTGACCAGTGACCATTGACCAGTGACAAGCGAAAGTGACCAGTGACGAGTGACCAGTGACAAGTGACCAGTGAGAAGTGACCAGTGACCACTGACCAGTGACCAGTGACCAGTGACCAGCGACCAGTGACCAGTGACCCGTGACCAGGGACCAGTGACCAGCGAAAGTGACCAGTGACCAGTGACTAGCCAAATTGAGCAGTGACCAGTGACCAGTGACCAGTGACCAGTGACCAGTGACCAGTGACCAGTGACCAGTGACCAGGGACCAGTGACCAGTGACCAGTGACCAGTGACCAGTGACCAGTGACCAGTGACCAGTGACCAGCGAAAGTGACCAGGGACCAGTGACCAGTGACCAGCGAAAGTGACCAGGGACCAGTGACCAGTGACCAGTGACCAGTGACCAGTGACCAGTGACCAGCGAAATTGACCAGTGACCATTGACCAGTGACCAGTGACCAGTGACCAGTGACCAGTGACCAGTGACCAGTGACCAGCGACCAGTGACCAGTGACCAGTGACCAGTGACCAGTGACCAGTGACCAGTGACCAGTGACCAGTAACCAGTGACCAGTGACCAGTGACCAGCGAAATCGACCAGGGACCAGTGACCAGCGAAATCGACCAGGGACCAGTGACCAGTGACCAGTGACCAGTGACCAGTGACCAGCGACCAGTGACCAGTGACCAGTGACCAGTGACCAGTGACGAGTGACCTGTGACAAGTGACCAGTGACCAGCGACCAGTGACCAGGGACCAGTGACCAGTGACCAGTGACCAGTGACCAGTGACCAGGGACCAGTGACCAGTGACCAGTGACCAGTGACCAGTAACCAGTGACCAGTGACCAGTGACCAGCGAAATCGACCAGGGACCAGTGACCAGTGACCAGTGACCAGTGACCAGTGACCAGTGACCAGTGACCATCGAAATTGACCAGTGACCATTGACCATTGACCAGTGACCAGTGACCAGTGACCAGTGACCAGTGACCAGTGACCAGCGACCAGTGACCAGTGACCAGTGACCAGTGACCAGTGACGAGTGACCTGTGACAAGTGACCAGTGACCAGCGACCAGTGACCAGGGACCAGTGACCAGTGACCAGTGACCAGCGACCAGTGACCAGTGACCAGTGACCAGGGACCAGTGACCAGCGAAAGTGACCAGTGACCAGTGACCATTGACCAGTGACCAGTGACCAGTGACCAGTGACCAGCGACCAGTGACCAGCGAAATTGACCAGTGACCATTGACCAGTGACAAGTGACCTGTGACCAGCGAAAGTGACCAGGGACCAGTGACCAGTGACCAGTGACGAGTGACCAGTGACCAGTGACCAGCGAAAGTGACAAGTGACCAGTGACCAGTGACCAGTGACCAGTGACCAGTGACCAGCGAAAGTGACCAGTGACCTGTGACCAGCGAAAGTGACCAGTGACGAGTGACCAGTGACAAGTGACCAGTGAGAAGTGACCAGTGACCACTGACCAGTGACCAGTGACCAGCCACCAGTGACCAGTGACCAGGGAAAGTGACCAGTGACCAGTGACTAGCCAAATTGAGCAGTGACCAGTGACCAGTGACCAGCGAAAGTGACAAGTGACCAGTGACCAGTGACCAGTGACCAGCGAAAGTGACCAGTGACCTGTGAACAGTGACCAGCGAAATTGACCAGTTTCCAGTGACAAGTGATAAGTGACCAGTGACCAGTGACCAGCGAAAGTGACCAGTGAAAAGTGACCAGCGAAATTGACCAGTGACCATTGACCAGTGACCAGCGAAATTGACCAGTTTCCAGTGACAAGTGATAAGTGACCAGTGACCAGTGACCAGCGAAAGTGACCAGTGAACAGTGACCAGCGAAATTGACCAGTGACCATTGACCAGTGACCAGCGAAAGTGACCAGTGACGAGTGACCAGTGACAAGTGACCAGTGAGAAGTGACCAGTGACCACTGACCAGTGACCAGTGACCAGTGACCAGTGACCAGTGACCAGTGACCAGTGACCAGGGACCAGTGACCAGTGACCAGTGACCAGTGACCAGTGACCAGTGACCAGTGACCAGTGACCAGTGACCAGTGACCAGCGAAAGTGACCAGGGACCAGTGACCAGTGACCAGTGACCAGTGACCAGTGACCATTGACCAGCGACCAGTGACCAGTGACCAGTGACGAGTGACCAGTGACCAGTGACCAGTGACCAGTGACCAGCGAAAGTGACAAGTGACCAGTGACCAGTGACCAGTGACCAGCGAAAGTGACCAGTGACCTGTGAACAGTGACCAGCGAAATTGACCAGTTTCCAGTGACAAGTGATAAGTGACCAGTGACCAGTGACCAGCGAAAGTGACCAGTGAAAAGTGACCAGCGAAATTGACCAGTGACCATTGACCAGTGACCAGCGAAATTGACCAGTTTCCAGTGACAAGTGATAAGTGACCAGTGACCAGTGACCAGCGAAAGTGACCAGTGAACAGTGACCAGCGAAATTGACCAGTGACCATTGACCAGTGACCAGCGAAAGTGACCAGTGACGAGTGACCAGTGACAAGTGACCAGTGAGAAGTGACCAGTGACCACTGACCAGTGACCAGTGACCAGTGACCAGCGACCAGTGACCAGTGACCCGTGACCAGGGACCAGTGACCAGCGAAAGTGACCAGTGACCAGTGACTAGCCAAATTGAGCAGTGACCAGTGACCAGTGACCAGTGACCAGTGACCAGTGACCAGTGACCAGTGACCAGGGACCAGTGACCAGTGACCAGTGACCAGTGACCAGTGACCAGTGACCAGTGACCAGTGACCAGTGACCAGTGACCAGTGACCAGCGAAAGTGACCAGGGACCAGTGACCAGTGACCAGCGAAAGTGACCAGGGACCAGTGACCAGTGACCAGTGACCAGTGACCAGTGACCAGCGAAATTGACCAGTGACCATTGACCAGTGACCAGTGACCAGTGACCAGTGACCAGTGACCAGTGACCAGTGACCAGTGACCAGTGACCAGTGACCAGTGACCAGTGACCAGTGACCAGTGACCAGTAACCAGTGACCAGTGACCAGTGACCAGTAACCAGTGACCAGTGACCAGTGACCAGCGAAATCGACCAGGGACCAGTGACCAGTGACCAGTGACCAGTGACCAGTGACCAGCGAAATTGACCAGTGACCATTGACCAGTGACCAGTGACCAGTGACCAGTGACCAGTGACCAGTGACCAGTGACCAGTGACCAGTGACCAGTGACCAGCGAAAGTGACCAGTGACCTGTGACCAGCGAAAGTGACCAGTGACGAGTGACCAGTGACAAGTGACCAGTGAGAAGTGACCAGTGACCACTGACCAGTGACCAGTGACCAGCGACCAGTGACCAGTGACCAGGGAAAGTGACCAGTGACCAGTGACTAGCCAAATTGAGCAGTGACCAGTGACCAGTGACCAGCGAAAGTGACAAGTGACCAGTGACCAGTGACCAGTGACCAGTGACCAGTGACCAGCGAAAGTGACCAGTGACCTGTGACCAGCGAATGTGACCAGTGACGAGTGACCAGTGACAAGTGACCAGTGAGAAGTGACCAGTGACCACTGACCAGTGACCAGTGACCAGCGACCAGTGACCAGTGACCAGGGAAAGTGACCAGTGACCAGTGACTAGCCAAATTGAGCAGTGACCAGTGACCAGTGACCAGTGACCAGTGACCAGTGACCAGTGACCTGTGACCAGTGACCAGTGACCAGTGACCAGGGACCAGCGAAATTGACAAGTGACCATTGACCAGTGACCAGTGACCAGTGACCAGTGACCAGTGACCAGTGACCAGTGACCAGTGACCAGCGACCAGTGACCAGTGACCAGTGACCAGTGACCAGTGACCAGTAACCAGTGACCAGTGACCAGTGACCAGCGAAATTGACCAGTGACCATTGACCAGTGACCAGTGAACAGTGACCAGTGACCAGTGACCAGCGACCAGTGACCAGTGACCAGTGACCAGTGACCAGTGACCAGTGACCAGTGACCAGTGACCAGTGACCAGCGAAATTGACCAGTGACCATTGACCAGTGACCAGTGACCAGTGACCAGTGACCAGTGACCAGTGACCTGTGACCAGCGAAAGTGACCAGTGACCAGTGACCAGTGACCAGTGACCAGTGACCAGTGACCAGTGACCAGTGACCAGTAACCAGTGACCAGTGACCAGTGACACGCGAAAGTGACCAGTGACAAGTGACCAGTGACAAGTGACCAGTGACCAGTGACCAGTGACCAGTGACCAGCGAAAGTGACCAGTGACCAGTGACCAGTGACCAGCGAAGTCGACCAGGGACCAGTGACCAGTGACCAGTGACCAGTGACCAGTGACCAGTGACCAGTGACCATCGAAATTGACCAGTGACCATTGACCAGTGACCAGTGACCAGTGACCAGTGACCAGTGACCAGTGACCAGCGACCAGTGACCAGTGACCAGTGACCAGTGACCAGTGACGAGTGACCTGTGACAAGTGACCAGTGACCAGCGACCAGTGACCAGGGACCAGTGACCAGTGACCAGTGACCAGCGACCAGTGACCAGTGACCAGTGACCAGGGACCAGTGACCAGCGAAAGTGACCAGTGACCAGTGACCATTGACCAGTCACCAGTTACCAGTGACCCGTGACCAGCGACCAGTGACCAGCGAAATTGCCCAGTGACCATTGACCAGTGACCAGTGAACAGTGACCAGTGACCAGTGACCAGCGACCAGTGACCAGTGACCAGTGACCAGTGACCAGTGACCAGTGACCAGTGACCAGTGACCAGCGAAATTGACCAGTGACCATTGACCAGTGACCAGTGACCAGTGACCAGTGACCAGTGACTAGTGACCTGTGACCAGCGAAAGTGACCAGCGACCAGTGACCAGTGACCAGTGACGAGTGACCAGTGACCAGTGACCAGTGACCAGTGACCAGCGAAAGTGACCAGTGACGAGTGACCAGTGACAAGTGACCAGTGAGTAGTGACCAGTGACCACTGACCAGTGACCAGTGACCAGCGACCAGTGACCAGTGACCCGTGACCAGGGACCAGTGACCAGCGAAAGTGACCAGTGACCAGTGACTAGCCAAATTGAGCAGTGACCAGTGACCAGTGACCAGTGACCAGTGACCAGTGACCAGTGACCAGTGACCAGTGACCAGTAACCAGTGACCAGTGACCAGTGACCAGCGAAATTGACCAGTGACCATTGACCAGCGACCAGTGACCAGTGACCAGTGACCAGTGACCAGTGACCAGTGACCAGCGAAATTGACCAGTGACCATTGACCAGTGACCAGTGACCAGTGACCAGTGACCAGTGACCTGTGACCAGCGAAAGTGACCAGTGACCAGTGACCATTGACCAGCGACCAGTGACCAGTGACCAGCGAAATTGACCAGTGACCATTGACCAGTGACCAGTGACCAGTGACCAGCGACCAGTGACCAGTGACCATCGAAATTGACCAGTGACCATTGACCAGTGACCAGTGACCAGTGACCAGTGACCAGTGACCAGTGACCAGTGACCAGCGACCAGTGACCAGTGACCAGTGACCAGTGACAAGTGATAAGTGACCAGTGACCAGTGACCAGTGACCAGCGAAAGTGACCAGTGAAAAGTGACCAGCGAAATTGACCAGTGACCATTGACCAGTGACCAGCGAAAGTGACCAGTGACGAGGGACCAGTGACAAGTGACCAGTGAGAAGTGACCAGTGACCACTGACCAGTGACCAGTGACCAGCGACCAGTGACCAGTGACCCGTGACCAGGGACCAGTGACCAGCGAAAGTGACCAGTGACCAGTGACTAGCCAAATTGAGCAGTGACCAGTGACCAGTGACCAGTGACCAGTGACCAGTGACCAGTGACCAGTGACCAGGGACCAGTGACCAGTGACCAGTGACCAGTGACCAGGGACCAGTGACCAGTGACCAGTGACCAGTGACCAGTGACCAGCGAAATTGACCAGTGACCAGTGACCAGTGACCAGTGACCAGTGACCAGTGACCAGTGACCAGTGACCAGTGACCAGTGACCAGTGACCAGTGACGAGTGACCTGTGACCAGTGACCAGTGACCAGTGACCAGTGACCAGTGACAAGTGATAAGTGACCAGTGACCAGTGACCAGCGAAAGTGACCAGTGAAAAGTGACCAGCGAAATTGAGCAGTGACCATTGACCAATGACCAGCGAAAGTGACCAGTGACGAGGGACCAGTGACAAGTGACCAGTGAGAAGTGACCAGTGACCACTGACCAGTGACCAGTGACCAGCGACCAGTGACCAGTGACCCGTGACCAGGGACCAGTGACCAGCGAAAGTGACCAGTGACCAGTGACTAGCCAAATTGAGCAGTGTCCAGTGACCAGTGACCAGTGACCAGTGACCAGTGACCAGTGACCAGTGACCAGTGACCAGGGACCAGTGACCAGTGACCAGTGACCAGTGACCAGGGACCAGTGACCAGTGACCAGTGACCAGTGACCAGTGACCAGTGACCAGTGACCAGTGACCAGTGACCAGCGACCAGTGACCAGTGACCAGTGACCAGTGACCAGTGACCCGTGACCAGTGACCAGTGACCAGCGAAAGTGACCAGTGACCAGTGACCAGTGACAAGCGAAGTCGACCAGGGACCAGTGACCAGTGACCAGTGACCAGTGACCAGTGACCAGTGACCAGTGACCAGTGACCAGTGACCATCGAAATTGACCAGTGACCATTGACCAGTGACCAGTGACCAGTGACCAGTGACCAGTGACCAGTGACCAGTGACCAGCGACCAGTGACCAGTGACCAGTGACCAGTGACAAGTGATAAGTGACCAGTGACCAGTGACCAGCGAAAGTGACCAGTGAAAAGTGACCAGCGAAATTGAGCAGTGACCATTGACCAGTGACCAGCGAAAGTGACCAGTGACGAGGGACCAGTGACAAGTGACCAGTGAGAAGTGACCAGTGACCACTGACCAGTGACCAGTGACCAGCGACCAGTGACCAGTGACCCGTGACCAGGGACCAGTGACCAGCGAAAGTGACCAGTGACCAGTGACTAGCCAAATTGAGCAGTGTCCAGTGACCAGTGACCAGTGACCAGTGACCAGTGACCACTGACCAGTGACCAGTGACCAGGGACCAGTGACCAGTGACCAGTGACCAGTGACCAGGGACCAGTGACCAGTGACCAGTGACCAGTGACCAGTGACCAGTGACCAGTGACCAGCGACCAGTGACCAGTGACCAGTGACCAGTGACGAGTGACCTGTGACCAGTGACCAGTGACCAGTGACCAGTGACCAGTGACCAGTGACCAGTGACCAGCGAAAGTGACCAGGGACCAGTGACCAGTGACCAGTGACCAGTGACCAGTGACCAGTGACCAGTGACCAGCGAAATAGACCAGTGACCATTGACCAGTGACCAGTGACCAGTGACCAGCGACCAGTGACCAGTGACCAGTGACCAGTGACCAGTGACCAGTGACCAGTGACCAGTAACCAGTGACCAGTGACCAGTGACCAGCGAAAGTGACCAGTGACCAGTGACCAGTGACCAGTGACCAGCGAAATAGACCAGTGACCATTGACCAGTGACCAGTGACCAGTGACCAGTGACCAGTGACCAGCGACCAGTGACCAGTGACCAGCGACCAGTGACCAGTGACCAGTGACCAGTGACCAGTGACCAGTGACCAGTGACCAGTAACCAGTGACCAGTGACCAGTGACCAGTGACCAGTGACCAGCGACCAGTGACCAGTGACCAGTGACCAGTGACCAGTGACCAGTGACCAGTGACCAGTGACCAGTGACCAGTGACCAGTGACCAGCGAAAGTGACCAGTGACCAGTGACCAGTGACAAGCGAAGTCGACCAGGGACCAGTGACCAGTGACCAGTGACCAGTGACCAGTGACCAGTGACCAGTGACCAGTGACCAGTGACCAGTGACCAGTGACCAGTGACCAGTGACCAGTGACCAGTGACCAGTGACCAGTGACCAGTGACCAGCGAAATTGACCAGTGACCATTGACCAGTGACCAGTGACCAGTGACCAGCGACCAGTGACCAGTGACCAGTGACCAGTGACCAGTGACCAGCGAAATTGACCAGTGACCATTGACCAGTGACCAGTGACCAGTGACCAGTGACCAGTGACCAGCGACCAGTGACCAGTGACCAGTGACCAGTGACCAGTGACCAGTGACCAGTGACCAGTGACCAGTGTCGAGTGACCTGTGACCAGTGACCAGTGACCAGTGACCAGTGACCAGTGACCAGTGACCAGTGACCAGTGACCAGTGACCAGCGAAAGTGACCAGGGACCAGTGACCAGTGACCAGTGACCAGTGACCAGTGACCAGTGACCAGTGACCATCGAAATTGACCAGTGACCATTGACCAGTGACCAGTGACCAGTGACCAGTGACCAGTGACCAGTGACCAGTGACCAGCGACCAGTGACCAGTGACCAGTGACCAGTGACCAGTGACGAGTGACCTGTGACAAGTGACCAGTGACCAGCGACCAGTGACCAGGGACCAGTGACCAGTGACCAGTGACTAGCGACCAGTGACCAGTGACCAGTGACCAGGGACCAGTGACCAGCGAAAGTGACCAGTGACCAGTGACCATTGACCAGCGACCAGTGACCAGTGACCAGTGACGAGTGACCAGTGACCAGTGACCAGTGACCAGTGACCAGCGAAAGTGACAAGTGACCAGTGACCAGTGACCAGTGACCAGTGACCAGTGACCAGTGACCAGCGAAAGTGACCAGTGACCAGTGAACAGTGACCAGCGAAATTCACCAGTTTCCAGTGACCAGTGATAAGTGACCAGTGACCAGTGACCAGCGAAAGTGACCAGTGAACAGTGACCAGCGAAATTGACCAGTGACCATTGACCAGTGACCAGCGAAAGTGACCAGTGACGAGTGACCAGTGACAAGTGACCAGTGAGAAGTGACCAGTGACCACTGACCAGTGACCAGTGACCAGTGACCAGTGACCAGCGAAAGTGACCAGTGACAAGTGACCAGTGACAAGTGACCAGTGACCAGTGACCAGTGACCAGTGACCAGCGAAAGTGACCAGTGACCATTGACCAGTGACCAGTGACCAGTGACCAGTGACCAGTGACCAGTGACCAGTGACCAGTGACCAGCGACCAGTGACCAGTGACCAGTGACCAGTGACCAGTAACCAGTGACCAGCGAAATCGACCAGGGACCAGTGACCAGTGACCAGTGACCAGTGACCAGCGAAATTGACCAGTGACCATTGACCAGTGACCAGTGACCAGTGACCAGTGACCAGTGACCAGCGACCACTGACCAGTGACCAGTGACCAGTGACCAGTCACGAGTGACCTGTGACCAGTGACCAGTGACCAGTGACCAGTGACCAGTGACCAGTGACCAGTGACCAGTGACCAGTGACGAGTGACCTGTGACCAGTGACCAGTGACCAGTGACCAGTGACCAGCGAAATTGACCATTGACCAGTGACCAGTGACCAGCGACCAGTGACCAGTGACCAGTGACCAGTGACCAGTGACCAGTGACCAGTGACCAGTGACCTGTGACCAGCGAAAGTGACCAGTGACCAGTGACCATTGACCAGCGACCAGTGACCAGTGACCAGTGACGAGTGACCAGTGACCAGTGACCAGTGACCAGTGACCAGCGAAAGTGACAAGTGACCAGTGACCAGTGACCAGTGACCAGCGAAAGTGACCAGTGACCTGTGAACAGTGACCAGCGAAATTGACCAGTTTCCAGTGACAAGTGATAAGTGACCAGTGACCAGTGACCAGCGAATGTGACCAGTGAAAAGTGACCAGCGAAATTGACCAGTGACCATTGACCAGTGACCAGCGAAAGTGACCAGTGACGAGGGACCAGTGACAAGTGACCAGTGAGAATTGACCAGTGACCACTGACCAGTGACCAGTGACCAGTGACCAGTGACCAGTGACCAGTGACCAGTGACCAGTGACCTGTGACCAGCGAAAGTGACCAGTGACCAGTGACCATTGACCAGCGACCAGTGACCAGTGACCAGTGACGAGTGACCAGTGACCAGTGACCAGTGACCAGTGACCAGCGAAAGTGACAAGTGACCAGTGACCAGTGACCAGTGACCAGCGAAAGTGACCAGTGAAAAGTGACCAGCGAAATTGACCAGTGACCATTGACCAGTGACCAGCGAAAGTGACCAGTGACGAGTGACCAGTGACAAGTGACCAGTGAGAAGTGACCAGTGACCACTGACCAGTGACCAGTGACCAGTGACCAGCGACCAGTGACCAGTGACCCGTGACCAGGGACCAGTGACCAGCGAAAGTGACCAGTGACCAGTGACTAGCCAAATTGAGCAGTGACCAGTGACCAGTGACCAGTGACCAGTGACCAGTGACCAGTGACCAGCGAAAGTGACCAGTGACGAGTGACCAGTGACAAGTGACCAGTGAGAAGTGACCAGTGACCACTGACCAGTGACCAGTGACCAGTGACCAGCGACCAGTGACCAGTGACCCGTGACCAGGGACCAGTGACCAGCGAAAGTGACCAGTGACCAGTGACTAGCCAAATTGAGCAGTGACCAGTGACCAGTGACCAGTGACCAGTGACCAGTGACCAGTGACCAGTGACCAGTGACCAGGGACCAGTGACCAGTGACCAGTGACCAGTGACCAGTGACCAGTGACCAGTGACCAGTGACCAGTGACCAGTGACCAGCGAAAGTGACCAGGGACCAGTGACCAGTGACCAGTGACCAGTGACCAGTGACCAGCGAAATTGACCAGTGACCATTGACCAGTGACCAGTGACCAGTGACCAGTGACCAGTGACCAGTGACCAGTGACCAGTGACCAGCGACCAGTGACCAGTGACCAGTGACCAGTGACCAGTGACCAGTGACCAGTGACCAGTGACCAGTAACCAGTGACCAGTGACCAGTGACAAGCGAAATCGACCAGGGACCAGTGACCAGTGACCAGTGTCCAGTGACCAGTGACCAGCGACCAGTGACCAGTGACCAGTGACCAGTGACCAGTGACGAGTGACCTGTGACAAGTGACCAGTGACCAGCGACCAGTGACCAGGGACCAGTGACCAGTGACCAGTGACCAGTGACCAGTGACCAGTGACCAGGGACCAGTGACCAGTGACCAGTGACCAGTGACCAGTAACCAGTGACCAGTGACCAGTGACCAGCGAAATCGACCAGGGACCAGTGACCAGTGACCAGTGACCAGTGACCAGTGACCAGTGACCAGTGACCATCGAAATTGACCAGTGACCATTGACCAGTGACCAGTGACCAGTGACCAGTGACCAGCGACCAGTGACCAGTGACCAGTGACCAGTGACCAGTGACGAGTGACCTGTGACAAGTGACCAGTGACCAGCGACCAGTGACCAGGGACCAGTGACCAGTGACCAGTGACCAGCGACCAGTGACCAGTGACCAGTGACCAGGGACCAGTGACCAGCGAAAGTGACCAGTGACCAGTGACCATTGACCAGTGACCAGTGACCAGTGACCCGTGACCAGCGACCAGTGACCAGCGAAATTGACAAGTGACCATTGACCAGTGACAAGTGACCAGTGACCAGCGAAAGTGACCAGGGACCAGTGACCAGTGACCAGTGACGAGTGACCAGTGACCAGTGACCAGCGAAAGTGACAAGTGACCAGTGACCAGTGACCAGTGACCAGTGACCAGTGACCAGCGAAAGTGACCAGTGACCTGTGACCAGCGAATGTGACCAGTGACGAGTGACCAGTGACAAGTGACCAGTGAGAAGTGACCAGTGAGCACTGACCAGTGACCAGTGACCAGCGACCAGTGACCAGTGACCAGGGAAAGTGACCAGTGACCAGTGACTAGCCAAATTGAGCAGTGACCAGTGACCAGTGACCAGTGACCAGTGACCAGTGACCAGTGACCTGTGACCAGTGACCAGTGACCAGTGACCAGGGACCAGCGAAATTGACAAGTGACCATTGACCAGTGACCAGTGACCAGTGACCAGTGACCAGTGACCAGCGACCAGTGACCAGTGACCAGTGACCAGTGACCAGTGACCAGTAACCAGTGAACAGTGACCAGTGACCAGCGAAATTGACCAGTGACCAGTGAACAGTGACCAGTGACCAGTGACCAGCGACCAGTGACCAGTGACCAGTGACCAGTGACCAGTGACCAGTGACCAGTGACCAGTGACCAGCGAAATTGACCAGTGACCATTGACCAGTGACCAGTGACCAGTGACCAGTGACCAGTGAACAGTGACCTGTGACCAGCGAAAGTGACCAGTGACCAGTGACCAGTGACCAGTGACCAGTGACCAGTGACCAGTGACCAGTGACCAGTAACCAGTGACCAGTGACCAGTGACACGCGAAAGTGACCAGTGACCAGTGACCAGCGACCAGTGACCAGGGACCAGTGACCAGTGACCAGTGACTAGCGACCAGTGACCAGTGACCAGTGACCAGGGACCAGTGACCAGCGAAAGTGACCAGTGACCAGTGACCATTGACCAGCGACCAGTGACCAGTGACCAGTGACGAGTGACCAGTGACCAGTGACCAGTGACCAGTGACCAGCGAAAGTGACAAGTGACCAGTGACCAGTGACCAGTGACCAGTGACCAGTGACCAGTGACCAGCGAAAGTGACCAGTGACCAGTGAACAGTGACCAGCGAAATTCACCAGTTTCCAGTGACCAGTGATAAGTGACCAGTGACCAGTGACCAGCGAAAGTGACCAGTGAACAGTGACCAGCGAAATTGACCAGTGACCATTGACCAGTGACCAGCGAAAGTGACCAGTGACGAGTGACCAGTGACAAGTGACCAGTGAGAAGTGACCAGTGACCACTGACCAGTGACCAGTGACCAGTGACCAGTGACCAGCGAAAGTGACCAGTGACAAGTGACCAGTGACAAGTGACCAGTGACCAGTGACCAGTGACCAGTGACCAGCGAAAGTGACCAGTGACCATTGACCAGTGACCAGTGACCAGTGACCAGTGACCAGTGACCAGTGACCAGTGACCAGTGACCAGCGACCAGTGACCAGTGACCAGTGACCAGTGACCAGTAACCAGTGACCAGCGAAATCGACCAGGGACCAGTGACCAGTGACCAGTGACCAGTGACCAGCGAAATTGACCAGTGACCATTGACCAGTGACCAGTGACCAGTGACCAGTGACCAGTGACCAGCGACCACTGACCAGTGACCAGTGACCAGTGACCAGTCACGAGTGACCTGTGACCAGTGACCAGTGACCAGTGACCAGTGACCAGTGACCAGTGACCAGTGACCAGTGACCAGTGACGAGTGACCTGTGACCAGTGACCAGTGACCAGTGACCAGTGACCAGCGAAATTGACCATTGACCAGTGACCAGTGACCAGCGACCAGTGACCAGTGACCAGTGACCAGTGACCAGTGACCAGTGACCAGTGACCTGTGACCAGCGAAAGTGACCAGTGACCAGTGACCATTGACCAGCGACCAGTGACCAGTGACCAGTGACGAGTGACCAGTGACCAGTGACCAGTGACCAGTGACCAGCGAAAGTGACAAGTGACCAGTGACCAGTGACCAGTGACCAGCGAAAGTGACCAGTGACCTGTGAACAGTGACCAGCGAAATTGACCAGTTTCCAGTGACAAGTGATAAGTGACCAGTGACCAGTGACCAGCGAATGTGACCAGTGAAAAGTGACCAGCGAAATTGACCAGTGACCATTGACCAGTGACCAGCGAAAGTGACCAGTGACGAGGGACCAGTGACAAGTGACCAGTGAGAATTGACCAGTGACCACTGACCAGTGACCAGTGACCAGTGACCAGTGACCAGTGACCAGTGACCAGTGACCAGTGACCTGTGACCAGCGAAAGTGACCAGTGACCAGTGACCATTGACCAGCGACCAGTGACCAGTGACCAGTGACGAGTGACCAGTGACCAGTGACCAGTGACCAGTGACCAGCGAAAGTGACAAGTGACCAGTGACCAGTGACCAGTGACCAGCGAAAGTGACCAGTGAAAAGTGACCAGCGAAATTGACCAGTGACCATTGACCAGTGACCAGCGAAAGTGACCAGTGACGAGTGACCAGTGACAAGTGACCAGTGAGAAGTGACCAGTGACCACTGACCAGTGACCAGTGACCAGTGACCAGCGACCAGTGACCAGTGACCCGTGACCAGGGACCAGTGACCAGCGAAAGTGACCAGTGACCAGTGACTAGCCAAATTGAGCAGTGACCAGTGACCAGTGACCAGTGACCAGTGACCAGTGACCAGTGACCAGCGAAAGTGACCAGTGACGAGTGACCAGTGACAAGTGACCAGTGAGAAGTGACCAGTGACCACTGACCAGTGACCAGTGACCAGTGACCAGCGACCAGTGACCAGTGACCCGTGACCAGGGACCAGTGACCAGCGAAAGTGACCAGTGACCAGTGACTAGCCAAATTGAGCAGTGACCAGTGACCAGTGACCAGTGACCAGTGACCAGTGACCAGTGACCAGTGACCAGTGACCAGGGACCAGTGACCAGTGACCAGTGACCAGTGACCAGTGACCAGTGACCAGTGACCAGTGACCAGTGACCAGTGACCAGCGAAAGTGACCAGGGACCAGTGACCAGTGACCAGTGACCAGTGACCAGTGACCAGCGAAATTGACCAGTGACCATTGACCAGTGACCAGTGACCAGTGACCAGTGACCAGTGACCAGTGACCAGTGACCAGTGACCAGCGACCAGTGACCAGTGACCAGTGACCAGTGACCAGTGACCAGTGACCAGTGACCAGTGACCAGTAACCAGTGACCAGTGACCAGTGACAAGCGAAATCGACCAGGGACCAGTGACCAGTGACCAGTGTCCAGTGACCAGTGACCAGCGACCAGTGACCAGTGACCAGTGACCAGTGACCAGTGACGAGTGACCTGTGACAAGTGACCAGTGACCAGCGACCAGTGACCAGGGACCAGTGACCAGTGACCAGTGACCAGTGACCAGTGACCAGTGACCAGGGACCAGTGACCAGTGACCAGTGACCAGTGACCAGTAACCAGTGACCAGTGACCAGTGACCAGCGAAATCGACCAGGGACCAGTGACCAGTGACCAGTGACCAGTGACCAGTGACCAGTGACCAGTGACCATCGAAATTGACCAGTGACCATTGACCAGTGACCAGTGACCAGTGACCAGTGACCAGCGACCAGTGACCAGTGACCAGTGACCAGTGACCAGTGACGAGTGACCTGTGACAAGTGACCAGTGACCAGCGACCAGTGACCAGGGACCAGTGACCAGTGACCAGTGACCAGCGACCAGTGACCAGTGACCAGTGACCAGGGACCAGTGACCAGCGAAAGTGACCAGTGACCAGTGACCATTGACCAGTGACCAGTGACCAGTGACCCGTGACCAGCGACCAGTGACCAGCGAAATTGACAAGTGACCATTGACCAGTGACAAGTGACCAGTGACCAGCGAAAGTGACCAGGGACCAGTGACCAGTGACCAGTGACGAGTGACCAGTGACCAGTGACCAGCGAAAGTGACAAGTGACCAGTGACCAGTGACCAGTGACCAGTGACCAGTGACCAGCGAAAGTGACCAGTGACCTGTGACCAGCGAATGTGACCAGTGACGAGTGACCAGTGACAAGTGACCAGTGAGAAGTGACCAGTGAGCACTGACCAGTGACCAGTGACCAGCGACCAGTGACCAGTGACCAGGGAAAGTGACCAGTGACCAGTGACTAGCCAAATTGAGCAGTGACCAGTGACCAGTGACCAGTGACCAGTGACCAGTGACCAGTGACCTGTGACCAGTGACCAGTGACCAGTGACCAGGGACCAGCGAAATTGACAAGTGACCATTGACCAGTGACCAGTGACCAGTGACCAGTGACCAGTGACCAGCGACCAGTGACCAGTGACCAGTGACCAGTGACCAGTGACCAGTAACCAGTGAACAGTGACCAGTGACCAGCGAAATTGACCAGTGACCAGTGAACAGTGACCAGTGACCAGTGACCAGCGACCAGTGACCAGTGACCAGTGACCAGTGACCAGTGACCAGTGACCAGTGACCAGTGACCAGCGAAATTGACCAGTGACCATTGACCAGTGACCAGTGACCAGTGACCAGTGACCAGTGAACAGTGACCTGTGACCAGCGAAAGTGACCAGTGACCAGTGACCAGTGACCAGTGACCAGTGACCAGTGACCAGTGACCAGTGACCAGTAACCAGTGACCAGTGACCAGTGACACGCGAAAGTGACCAGTGACAAGTGACCAGTGACAAGTGACCAGTGACCAGTGACCAGTGACCAGTGACCAGCGAAAGTGACCAGTGACCAGTGACCAGTGACCAGCGAAGTCGACCAGGGACCAGTGACCAGTGACCAGTGACCAGTGACCAGTGACCAGTGACCAGCGAAATTGACCAGTGACCATTGACCAGTGACCAGTGACCAGTGACCAGTGACCAGTGACCAGTGACCAGTGACCAGTGACCAGCGACCAGTGACCAGTGACCAGTGACCAGTGACCAGTGACCAGTGACCAGTGACCAGCGAAATTGACCAGTGACCATTGACCAGTGACCAGTGACCAGTGACCACTGACCAGTGACCAGTGACCAGCGACCAGTGACCAGCGAAATTGACCAGTGACCATTGACCAGTGACAAGTGACCAGTGACCAGCGAAAGTGACCAGGGACCAGTGACCAGTGACCAGTGACGAGTGACCAGTGACCAGTGACCAGCGAAAGTGACAAGTGACCAGTGACCAGTGACCAGTGACCAGTGACCAGTGACCAGCGAAAGTGACCAGTGACCAGTGACCAGCGAAAGTGACCAGTGACCAGTGACCAGTGACAAGCGAAGTCGACCAGGGACCAGTGACCAGTGACCAGTGACCAGTGACCAGTGACCAGTGACCAGTGACCAGTGACCAGCGAAATTGACAGTGACCATTGACCAGTGACCAGTGACCAGTGACCAGTGACAAGTGACCAGTGACCAGTGACCAGCGACCAGTGACCAGTGACCAGTGACCAGTGACCAGTGACCAGTGACCAGTGACCAGCGAAATTGACCAGTGACCATTGACCAGTGACCAGTGACCAGTGACCAGTGACCAGTGACCTGTGACCAGCGAAAGTGACCAGTGACCAGTGACCATTGACCAGCGACCAGTGACCAGTGACCAGTGACGAGTGACCAGTGACCAGTGACCAGTGACCAGTGACCAGCGAAAGTGACAAGTGACCAGTGACCAGTGACCAGTGACCAGTGACCAGTGACCAGCGAAAGTGACCCGTGACCTGTGAACAGTGACCAGCGAAATTGACCAGTTTCCAGTGACAAGTGATAAGTGACCAGTGACCAGTGACCAGCGAAAGTGACCAGTGAACAGTGACCAGCGAAATTGACCAGTGACCATTGACCAGTGACCAGCGAAAGTGACCAGTGACGAGTGACCAGTGACCAGTGACCCGTGACCAGGGACCAGTGACCAGCGAAAGTGACCAGTGACCAGTGACTAGCCAAATTGAGCAGTGACCAGTGACCAGTGACCAGTGACCAGTGACCAGAGACCAGTGACCAGTGACCAGGGACCAGTGACCAGTGCCCAGTGACCAGTGACCAGTGACCAGTCACCAGTGACCAGTGACCAGTGCCCAGTGACCAGCGAAAGTGACCAGGGACCAGTGACCAGTGACCAGTGACCAGTGACCAGTGACCAGCGAAATTGACCAGTGACCATTGACCAGTGACCAGTGACCAGAGACCAGTGACCAGTGACCAGTGACCAGTGACCAGCGACCAGTGACCAGTGACCAGTGACCAGTGACCAGTGACCAGTGACCAGTGACCAGTGACCAGTGACTAGCCAAATTGAGCAGTGACCAGTGACCAGTGACCAGTGACCAGTGACCAGTGACCAGTGACCAGTGACCAGGGACCAGCGAAATTGACCAGTGACCATTGACCAGTGACCAGTGACCAGAGACCAGTGACCAGTGACCAGTGACCAGTGACCAGTGACCAGTGACCAGTGACCAGTGACCAGCGAAAGTGACCAGGGACCAGTGACCAGTGACCAGCGAAAGTGACCAGGGACCAGTGACCAGTGACCAGTGACCAGTGACCAGTGACCAGCGAAATCGACCAGGGACCAGTGACCAGTGACCAGTGACCAGCGACCAGTGACCAGTGACGAGTGACCTGTGACAAGTGACCAGTGACCAGCGACCAGTGACCAGGGACCAGTGACCAGTGACCAGTGACCAGTGACCAGTGACCAGGGACCAGTGACCAGTGACCAGTGACCAGTGACCAGTAACCAGTGACCAGTGACCAGTGACCAGCGAAATCGACCAGTGACCAGTGACCAGTGACCAGTGACCAGTGACCAGTGACCATCGAAATTGACCAGTGACCATTGACCATTGACCAGTGACCAGTGACCAGTGACCAGTGACCAGCGACCAGTGACCAGTGACCAGTGACCAGTGACCAGTGACGAGTGACCTGTGACAAGTGACCAGTGACCAGCGACCAGTGACCAGGGACCAGTGACCAGTGACCAGTGACCAGCGACCAGTGACCAGTGACCAGTGACCAGGGACCAGTGACCAGCGAAAGTGACCAGTGACCAGTGACCACTGACCAGTGACCAGCGAAATCGACCAGGGACCAGTGACCAGTGACCAGTGACCAGTGACCAGCGAAATTGACCAGTGACCATTGACCAGTGACCAGTGACCAGTGACCAGTGACCAGTGACCAGTGACCAGTGACCAGTGACCAGTGACCAGTAACCAGTGACCAGTGACCAGTGACCAGCGAAAGTGACCAGTGACAAGTGACCAGTGACAAGTGACCAGTGACCAGTGACCAGCGAAAGTGACCAGTGACCAGTGACCAGTGACAAGCGAAGTCGACCAGGGAGCAGTGACCAGTGACCAGTGACCAGTGACCAGTGACCAGTGACCAGTGACCAGTGACCAGCGAAATTGACAGTGACCATTGACCAGTGACCAGTGACCAGTGACCAGTGACAAGTGACCAGTGACCAGTGACCAGCGACCAGTGACCAGTGACCAGTGACCAGTGACCAGTGACCAGTGACCAGTGACCAGTGACCAGTGACCAGCGAAATTGACCAGTGACCATTGACCAGTGACCAGTGACCAGTGACCAGTGACCAGTGACCTGTGACCAGCGAAAGTGACCAGTGACCAGTGACCATTGACCAGCGACCAGTGACCAGTGACCAGTGACCAGTGACGAGTGACCAGTGACCAGTGACCAGTGACCAGTGACCAGCGAAAGTGACAAGTGACCAGTGACCAGTGACCAGTGACCAGTGACCAGTGACCAGCGAAAGTGACCCGTGACCTGTGAACAGTGACCAGCGAAATTGACCAGTTTCCAGTGACAAGTGATAAGTGACCAGTGACCAGTGACCAGCGAAAGTGACCAGTGACCATTGACCAGTGACCAGCGAAAGTGACCAGTGACGAGTGACCAGTGACCAGTGACCCGTGACCAGGGACCAGTGACCAGCGAAAGTGACCAGTGACCAGTGACTAGCCAAATTGAGCAGTGACCAGTGACCAGTGACCAGTGACCAGTGACCAGTGACCAGTGACCAGTGACCAGGGACCAGTGACCAGTGCCCAGTGACCAGTGACCAGTGACCAGTCACCAGTGACCAGTGACCAGTGCCCAGTGACCAGCGAAAGTGACCAGGGACCAGTGACCAGTGACCAGTGACCAGTGACCAGTGACCAGCGAAATTGACCAGTGACCATTGACCAGTGACCAGTGACCAGAGACCAGTGACCAGTGACCAGTGACCAGTGACCAGCGACCAGTGACCAGTGACCAGTGACCAGTGACCAGTGACCAGTGACCAGTGACCAGTGACCAGTGACCAGTGACCAGGGACCAGTGACCAGTGCCCAGTGACCAGTGACCAGTGACCAGTCACCAGTGACCAGTGACCAGTGACCAGTGACCAGCGAAAGTGACCAGGGACCAGTGACCAGTGACCAGTGACCAGTGACCAGTGACCAGCGAAATTGACCAGTGACCATTGACCAGTGACCAGTGACCAGAGACCAGTGACCAGTGACCAGTGACCAGTGACCAGCGACCAGTGACCAGTGACCAGTGACCAGTGACCAGTGACCAGTGACCAGTGACCAGTGACCAGTAACCAGTGACCAGTGACCAGTGACCAGCGAAATCGACCAGGGACCAGTGACCAGTGACCAGTGACCAGTGACCAGTGACCTGTGACCAGCGAAAGTGACCAGTGACCAGTGACCATTGACCAGCGACCAGTGACCAGTGACCAGTGACCAGTGACCAGCGAAAGTGACAAGTGACCAGTGACCAGTGACCAGTGACCAGCGAAAGTGACCAGTGAAAAGTGACCAGCGAAATTGACCAGTGACCATTGACCAGTGACCAGCGAAAGTGACCAGTGACGAGTGACCAGTGACAAGTGACCAGTGAGAAGTGACCAGTGACCACTGACCAGTGACCAGTGACCAGTGACCAGCGACCAGTGACCAGTGACCCGTGACCAGGGACCAGTGACCAGCGAAAGTGACCAGTGACCAGTGACTAGCCAAATTGAGCAGTGACCAGTGACCAGTGACCAGTGACCAGTGACCAGTGACCAGTGACCAGTGACCAGGGACCAGTGACCAGTGACCAGTGACCAGTGACCAGTGACCAGTGACCAGTGACCAGTGACCAGTGACCAGTGACCAGCGAAAGTGACCAGGGACCAGTGACCAGTGACCAGCGAAAGTGACCAGGGACCAGTGACCAGTGACCAGTGACCAGTGACCAGTGACCAGTGACCAGCGAAATCGACCAGGGACCAGTGACCAGTGACCAGTGACCAGTGACCAGTGACCAGCGACCAGTGACCAGTGACGAGTGACCTGTGACAAGTGACCAGTGACCAGCGACCAGTGACCAGGGACCAGTGACCAGTGACCAGTGACCAGTGACCAGTGACCAGGGACCAGTGACCAGTGACCAGTGACCAGTGACCAGTAACCAGTGACCAGTGACCAGTGACCAGCGAAATCGACCAGTGACCAGTGACCAGTGACCAGTGACCAGTGACCAGTGACCATCGAAATTGACCAGTGACCATTGACCATTGACCAGTGACCAGTGACCAGTGACCAGTGACCAGTGACCAGTGACCAGCGACCAGTGACCAGTGACCAGTGACCAGTGACCAGTGACGAGTGACCTGTGACAAGTGACCAGTGACCAGCGACCAGTGACCAGGGACCAGTGACCAGTGACCAGTGACCAGCGACCAGTGACCAGTGACCAGTGACCAGGGACCAGTGACCAGCGAAAGTGACCAGTGACCAGTGACCATTGACCAGTGACCAGTGACCAGCGACCAGTGACCAGCGAAATTGACCAGTGACCATTGACCAGTGACAAGTGACCAGTGACCAGCGAAAGTGACCAGGGACCAGTGACCAGTGACCAGTGACGAGTGACCAGTGACCAGTGACCAGCGAAAGTGACAAGTGACCAGTGACCAGTGACCAGTGACCAGTGACCAGTGACCAGCGAAAGTGACCAGTGACCTGTGACCAGCGAAAGTGACCAGTGACGAGTGACCAGTGACAAGTGACCAGTGAGAAGTGACCAGTGACCACTGACCAGTGACCAGTGACCAGCGACCAGTGACCAGTGACCAGGGAAAGTGACCAGTGACCAGTGACTAGCCAAATTGAGCAGTGACCAGTGACCAGTGACCAGTGACCAGTGACCAGTGACCAGCGAAAGTGACAAGTGACCAGTGACCAGTGACCAGTGACCAGCGAAAGTGACCAGTGACCTGTGAACAGTGACCAGCGAAATTGACCAGTTTCCAGTGACAAGTGATAAGTGACCAGTGACCAGTGACCAGCGAAAGTGACCAGTGAAAAGTGACCAGCGAAATTGACCAGTGACCATTGACCAGTGACCAGCGAAATTGACCAGTTTCCAGTGACAAGTGATAAGTGACCAGTGACCAGTGACCAGCGAAAGTGACCAGTGAACAGTGACCAGCGAAATTGACCAGTGACCATTGACCAGTGACCAGCGAAAGTGACCAGTGACGAGTGACCAGTGACAAGTGACCAGTGAGAAGTGACCAGTGACCACTGACCAGTGACCAGTGACCAGTGACCAGCGACCAGTGACCAGTGACCCGTGACCAGGGACCAGTGACCAGCGAAAGTGACCAGTGACCAGTGACTAGCCAAATTGAGCAGTGACCAGTGACCAGTGACCAGTGACCAGTGACCAGTGACCAGTGACCAGTGACCAGTGACCAGTGACCAGTGACCAGTGACCAGTGACCAGTGACCAGCGAAATTGACCAGTGACCATTGACCAGTGACCAGTGACCAGAGACCAGTGACCAGTGACCAGTGACCAGTGACCAGGGACCAGTGACCAGTGACCAGTGACCAGTGACCAGTGACCAGTGACCAGTGACCAGTGACCAGTGACCAGTGACCAGTGACCAGTGACCAGTGACCAGTGACCAGTGACCAGTGACCAGTAACCAGTGACCAGTGACCAGTGACAAGCGAAATCGACCAGGGACCAGTGACCAGTGACCAGTGTCCAGTGACCAGTGACCAGCGACCAGTGACCAGTGACCAGTGACCAGTGACCAGTGACGAGTGACCTGTGACAAGTGACCAGTGACCAGCGACCAGTGACCAGGGACCAGTGACCAGTGACCAGTGACCAGTGACCAGTGACCAGTGACCAGGGACCAGTGACCAGTGACCAGTGACCAGTGACCAGTGACCAGTGACCCGTGACCAGTGACCAGTGACCAGCGAAATCGACCAGGGACCAGTGACCAGTGACCAGTGACCAGTGACCAGTGACCAGTGACCAGTGACCATCGAAATTGACCAGTGACCATTGACCAGTGACCAGTGACCAGTGACCAGTGACCAGTGACCAGTGACCAGTGACCAGCGACCAGTGACCAGTGACCAGTGACCAGTGACCAGTGACGAGTGACCTGTGACAAGTGACCAGTGACCAGCGACCAGTGACCAGGGACCAGTGACCAGTGACCAGTGACCAGCGACCAGTGACCAGTGACCAGTGACCAGGGACCAGTGATCAGCGAAAGTGACCAGTGACCAGTGACCATTGACCAGTGACCAGTGACCAGTGACCCGTGACCAGCGACCAGTGACCAGCGAAATTGACCAGTGACCATTGACCAGTGACAAGTGACCAGTGACCAGCGAAAGTGACCAGGGACCAGTGACCAGTGACCAGTGACGAGTGACCAGTGACCAGTGACCAGCGAAAGTGACAAGTGACCAGTGACCAGTGACCAGTGACCAGTGACCAGTGACCAGCGAAAGTGACCAGTGACCTGTGACCAGCGAATGTGACCAGTGACGAGTGACCAGTGACAAGTGACCAGTGAGAAGTGACCAGTGAGCACTAACCAGTGACCAGTGACCAGCGACCAGTGACCAGTGACCAGGGAAAGTGACCAGTGACCAGTGACTAGCCAAATTGAGCAGTGACCAGTGACCAGTGACCAGTGACCAGTGACCAGTGACCAGTGACCTGTGACCAGTGACCAGTGACCAGTGACCAGGGACCAGCGAAATTGACAAGTGACCATTGACCAGTGACCAGTGACCAGTGACCAGTGACCAGTGACCAGTGACCAGCGACCAGTGACCAGTGACCAGTGACCAGTGACCAGTGACCAGTAACCAGTGACCAGTGACCAGTGACCAGCGAAATTGACCAGTGACCATTGACCAGTGACCAGTGAACAGTGACCAGTGACCAGTGACCAGCGACCAGTGACCAGTGACCAGTGACCAGTGACCAGTGACCAGTGACCAGTGACCAGTGACCAGTGACCAGTGACCAGTGACCAGTGACCAGTGACCAGTAACCAGTGACCAGTGACCAGTGACACGCGAAAGTGACCAGTGACAAGTGACCAGTGACAAGTGACCAGTGACCAGTGACCAGTGACCAGTGACCAGCGAAAGTGACCAGTGACCAGTGACCAGTGACCAGCGAAGTCGACCAGGGACCAGTGACCAGTGACCAGTGACCAGTGACCAGTGACCAGTGACCAGCGAAATTGACCAGTGACCATTGACCAGTGACCAGTGACCAGTGACCAGTGACCAGTGACCAGTGACCAGTGACCAGTGACCAGCGACCAGTGACCAGTGACCAGTGACCAGTGACCAGTGACCAGTGACCAGTGACCAGCGAAATTGACCAGTGACCATTGACCAGTGACCAGTGACCAGTGACCACTGACCAGTGACCAGCGAAATCGACCAGGGACCAGTGACCAGTGACCAGTGACCAGTGACCAGCGAAATTGACCAGTGACCATTGACCAGTGACCAGTGACCAGTGACCAGTGACCAGTGACCAGTGACCAGTGACCAGTGACCAGTGACCAGTAACCAGTGACCAGTGACCAGTGACCAGCGAAAGTGACCAGTGACAAGTGACCAGTGACAAGTGACCAGTGACCAGTGACCAGTGACCAGTGACCAGCGAAAGTGACCAGTGACCAGTGACCAGTGACAAGCGAAGTCGACCAGGGACCAGTGACCAGTGACCAGTGACCAGTGACCAGTGACCAGTGACCAGTGACCAGTGACCAGCGAAATTGACAGTGACCATTGACCAGTGACCAGTGACCAGTGACCAGTGACAAGTGACCAGTGACCAGTGACCAGCGACCAGTGACCAGTGACCAGTGACCAGTGACCAGTGACCAGTGACCAGTGACCAGTGACCAGCGAAATTGACCAGTGACCATTGACCAGTGACCAGTGACCAGTGACCAGTGACCAGTGACCTGTGACCAGCGAAAGTGACCAGTGACCAGTGACCAGTAACCAGCGACCAGTGACCAGCGACCAGTGACCAGTGACCAGTGACCAGTGACCAGTGACCAGTGACCAGTGACCAGTGACCAGTAACCAGTGACCAGTGACCAGTGACCAGTGACCAGTGACCAGTAACCAGTGACCAGTGACCAGTGACCAGCGAAATCGACCAGGGACCAGTGACCAGTGACCAGTGACCAGTGACCAGTGACCAGCGAAATTGACCAGTGACCATTGACCAGTGACCAGTGACCAGTGACCAGTGACCAGTGACCAGCGACCAGTGACCAGTGACCAGTGACCAGTGACCAGTGACGAGTGACCTGTGACCAGTGACCAGTGACCAGTGACCAGTGACCAGTGACCAGTGACCAGTGACGAGTGACCAGTGACCAGTGACCAGTGACCAGTGACCAGTGACCAGCGAAATAGACCAGTGACCATTGACCAGTGACCAGTGACCAGTGACCAGTGACCAGTGACAAGCGACCAGTGACCAGTGACCAGTGACCAGTGACCAGTGACCAGTGACCAGTGACCAGTAACCAGTGACCAGTGACCAGTGACCAGCGAAAGTGACCAGTGACCAGTGACCAGCGAAATAGACCAGTGACCATTGACCAGTGACCAGTGACCAGTGACCAGCGACCAGTGACCAGTGACCAGTGACCAGTGACCAGTGACCAGTGACCAGTGACCAGCGACCAGTGACCAGTGACCAGTGACCAGTGACCAGTGACCAGTGACCAGTGACCAGTAACCAGTGACCAGTGACCAGTGACCAGTGACCAGTGACCAGTGACCAGTGACCAGTGACCAGTGACCAGTGACCAGTGACCAGTGACCAGCGAAAGTGACCAGTGACCAGTGACCAGTGACAAGCGAAGTCGACCAGGGACCAGTGACCAGTGACCAGTGACCAGTGACCAGTGACCAGTGACCAGTGACCAGTGACCATCGAAATTGACCAGTGACCATTGACCAGTGACCAGTGACCAGTGACCAGTGACCAGTGACCAGTGACCAGTGACCAGCGACCAGTGACCAGTGACCAGTGACCAGTGACAAGTGATAAGTGACCAGTGACCAGTGACCAGCGAAAGTGACCAGTGAAAAGTGACCAGCGAAATTGAGCAGTGACCATTGACCAATGACCAGCGAAAGTGACCAGTGACGAGGGACCAGTGACAAGTGACCAGTGAGAAGTGACCAGTGACCACTGACCAGTGACCAGTGACCAGCGACCAGTGACCAGTGACCCGTGACCAGGGACCAGTGACCAGCGAAAGTGACCAGTGACCAGTGACTAGCCAAATTGAGCAGTGTCCAGTGACCAGTGACCAGTGACCAGTGACCAGTGACCAGTGACCAGTGACCAGTGACCAGTGACCAGGGACCAGTGACCAGTGACCAGTGACCAGTGACCAGGGACCAGTGACCAGTGACCAGTGACCAGTGACCAGTGACCAGTGACCAGTGACCAGTGACCAGTGACCAGTGACCAGTGACCAGCGACCAGTGACCAGTGACCAGTGACCAGTGACCCGTGACCAGTGACCAGTGACCAGCGAAAGTGACCAGTGACCAGTGACCAGTGACAAGCGAAGTCGACCAGGGACCAGTGACCAGTGACCAGTGACCAGTGACCAGTGACCAGTGACCAGTGACCAGTGACCAGTGACCATCGAAATTGACCAGTGACCATTGACCAGTGACCAGTGACCAGTGACCAGTGACCAGTGACCAGTGACCAGTGACCAGCGACCAGTGACCAGTGACCAGTGACCAGTGACAAGTGATAAGTGACCAGTGACCAGTGACCAGCGAAAGTGACCAGTGAAAAGTGACCAGCGAAATTGAGCAGTGACCATTGACCAGTGACCAGCGAAAGTGACCAGTGACGAGGGACCAGTGACAAGTGACCAGTGAGAAGTGACCAGTGACCACTGACCAGTGACCAGTGACCAGCGACCAGTGACCAGTGACCCGTGACCAGGGACCAGTGACCAGCGAAAGTGACCAGTGACCAGTGACTAGCCAAATTGAGCAGTGTCCAGTGACCAGTGACCAGTGACCAGTGACCAGTGACCACTGACCAGTGACCAGTGACCAGGGACCAGTGACCAGTGACCAGTGACCAGTGACCAGTGACCAGTGACCAGTGACCAGTGACCAGTGACCAGCGACCAGTGACCAGTGACCAGTGACCAGTGACGAGTGACCTGTGACCAGTGACCAGTGACCAGTGACCAGTGACCAGTGACCAGTGACCAGTGACCAGCGAAAGTGACCAGGGACCAGTGACCAGTGACCAGTGACCAGTGACCAGTGACCAGTGACCAGTGACCAGTGACCAGTGACCAGTGACCAGCGAAATAGACCAGTGACCATTGACCAGTGACCAGTGACCAGTGACCAGCGACCAGTGACCAGTGACCAGTGACCAGTGACCAGTGACCAGTGACCAGTGACCAGTAACCAGTGACCAGTGACCAGTGACCAGCGAAAGTGACCAGTGACCAGTGACCAGTGACCAGTGACCAGCGAAATAGACCAGTGACCATTGACCAGTGACCAGTGACCAGTGACCAGTGACCAGTGACCAGCGACCAGTGACCAGTGACCAGCGACCAGTGACCAGTGACCAGTGACCAGTGACAAGTGACCAGTGACCAGTGACCAGTAACCAGTGACCAGTGACCAGGGACCAGTGACCAGTGACCAGCGACCAGTGACCAGTGACCAGTGACCAGTGACCAGTGACCAGTGACCAGTGACCAGTGACCAGCGAAAGTGACCACTGACCAGTGACCAGTGACAAGCGAAGTCGACCAGGGACCAGTGACCAGTGACCAGTGACCAGTGACCAGTGACCAGTGACCAGTGACCAGTGACCAGTGACCAGCGAAATTGACCAGTGACCATTGACCAGTGACCAGTGACCAGTGACCAGCGACCAGTGACCAGTGACCAGTGACCAGTGACCAGTGACCAGTGACCAGTGACCAGTGACCAGTGACCAGTGACCAGTGACCAGTGACCAGTGACCAGTAACCAGTGACCAGTGACCAGTGACCAGTGACCAGTGACCAGTAACCAGTGACCAGTGACCAGTGACCAGCGAAATCGACCAGGGACCAGTGACCAGTGACCAGTGACCAGTGACCAGTGACCAGTGACCAGCGAAATTGACCAGTGACCATTGACCAGTGACCAGTGACCAGTGACCAGTGACCAGTGACCAGTGACCAGCGACCAGTGACCAGTGACCAGTGACCAGTGACCAGTGACGAGTGACCTGTGACCAGTGACCAGTGACCAGTGACCAGTGACCAGTGACCAGTGACCAGTGACCAGTGTCGAGTGACCTGTGACCAGTGACCAGTGACCAGTGACCAGTGACCAGTGACCAGTGACCAGTGACCAGTGACCAGTGACCAGCGAAAGTGACCAGGGACCAGTGACCAGTGACCAGTGACCAGTGACCAGTGACCAGTGACCATCGAAATTGACCAGTGACCATTGACCAGTGACCAGTGACCAGTGACCAGTGACCAGTGACCAGTGACCAGTGACCAGCGACCAGTGACCAGTGACCAGTGACCAGTGACCAGTGACGAGTGACCTGTGACAAGTGACCAGTGACCAGCGACCAGTGACCAGGGACCAGTGACCAGTGACCAGTGACTAGCGACCAGTGACCAGTGACCAGTGACCAGGGACCAGTGACCAGCGAAAGTGACCAGTGACCAGTGACCATTGACCAGCGACCAGTGACCAGTGACCAGTGACGAGTGACCAGTGACCAGTGACCAGTGACCAGTGACCAGCGAAAGTGACAAGTGACCAGTGACCAGTGACCAGTGACCAGTGACCAGTGACCAGTGACCAGCGAAAGTGACCAGTGACCAGTGAACAGTGACCAGCGAAATTCACCAGTTTCCAGTGACCAGTGATAAGTGACCAGTGACCAGTGACCAGCGAAAGTGACCAGTGAACAGTGACCAGCGAAATTGACCAGTGACCATTGACCAGTGACCAGCGAAAGTGACCAGTGACGAGTGACCAGTGACAAGTGACCAGTGAGAAGTGACCAGTGACCACTGACCAGTGACCAGTGACCATTGACCAGTGACCAGCGAAAGTGACCAGTGACAAGTGACCAGTGACAAGTGACCAGTGACCAGTGACCAGTGACCAGTGACCAGCGAAAGTGACCAGTGACCATTGACCAGTGACCAGTGACCAGTGACCAGTGACCAGTGACCAGTGACCAGTGACCAGTGACCAGTGACCAGTGACCAGTGACCAGTGACCAGTGACCAGCGAAAGTGACCAGGGACCAGTGACCAGTGACCAGTGACCAGTGACCAGTGACCAGTGACCATCGAAATTGACCAGTGACCATTGACCAGTGACCAGTGACCAGTGACCAGTGACCAGTGACCAGTGACCAGTGACCAGCGACCAGTGACCAGTGACCAGTGACCAGTGACCAGTGACCAGTGACGAGTGACCTGTGACAAGTGACCAGTGACCAGCGACCAGTGACCAGGGACCAGTGACCAGTGACCAGTGACTAGCGACCAGTGACCAGTGACCAGTGACCAGGGACCAGTGACCAGCGAAAGTGACCAGTGACCAGTGACCATTGACCAGCGACCAGTGACCAGTGACCAGTGACGAGTGACCAGTGACCAGTGACCAGTGACCAGTGACCAGCGAAAGTGACAAGTGACCAGTGACCAGTGACCAGTGACCAGTGACCAGTGACCAGTGACCAGCGAAAGTGACCAGTGACCAGTGAACAGTGACCAGCGAAATTCACCAGTTTCCAGTGACCAGTGATAAGTGACCAGTGACCAGTGACCAGCGAAAGTGACCAGTGAACAGTGACCAGCGAAATTGACCAGTGACCATTGACCAGTGACCAGCGAAAGTGACCAGTGACGAGTGACCAGTGACAAGTGACCAGTGAGAAGTGACCAGTGACCACTGACCAGTGACCAGTGACCATTGACCAGTGACCAGCGAAAGTGACCAGTGACAAGTGACCAGTGACAAGTGACCAGTGACCAGTGACCAGTGACCAGTGACCAGCGAAAGTGACCAGTGACCATTGACCAGTGACCAGTGACCAGTGACCAGTGACCAGTGACCAGTGACCAGTGACCAGTGACCAGCGACCAGTGACCAGTGACCAGTGACCAGTGACCAGTAACCAGTGACCAGTGACCAGTGACCAGTGACCAGCGAAATCGACCAGGGACCAGTGACCAGTGACCAGTGACCAGTGACCAGCGAAATTGACCAGTGACCATTGACCAGTGACCAGTGACCAGTGACCAGTGACCAGTGACCAGCGACCACTGACCAGTGACCAGTGACCAGTCACGAGTGACCTGTGACCAGTGACCAGTGACCAGTGACCAGTGACCAGTGACCAGTGACCAGTGACCAGTGACCAGTGACCAGTGACGAGTGACCTGTGACCAGTGACCAGTGACCAGTGACCAGTGACCAGCGAAATTGACCATTGACCAGTGACCAGTGACCAGCGACCAGTGACCAGTGACCAGTGACCAGTGACCAGTGACCAGTGACCAGTGACCAGTGACCTGTGACCAGCGAAAGTGACTAGTGACCAGTGACCATTGACCAGCGACCAGTGACCAGTGACCAGTGACGAGTGACCAGTGACCAGTGACCAGTGACCAGTGACCAGCGAAAGTGACAAGTGACCAGTGACCAGTGACCAGTGACCAGCGAAAGTGACCAGTGACCTGTGAACAGTGACCAGCGAAATTGACCAGTTTCCAGTGACAAGTGATAAGTGACCAGTGACCAGTGACCAGCGAATGTGACCAGTGAAAAGTGACCAGCGAAATTGACCAGTGACCATTGACCAGTGACCAGCGAAAGTGACCAGTGACGAGGGACCAGTGACAAGTGACCAGTGAGAATTGACCAGTGACCACTGACCAGTGACCAGTGACCAGTGACCAGTGACCAGTGACCAGTGACCAGTGACCAGTGACCTGTGACCAGCGAAAGTGACCAGTGACCAGTGACCATTGACCAGCGACCAGTGACCAGTGACCAGTGACGAGTGACCAGTGACCAGTGACCAGTGACCAGTGACCAGCGAAAGTGACAAGTGACCAGTGACCAGTGACCAGTGACCAGCGAAAGTGACCAGTGAAAAGTGACCAGCGAAATTGACCAGTGACCATTGACCAGTGACCAGCGAAAGTGACCAGTGACGAGTGACCAGTGACAAGTGACCAGTGAGAAGTGACCAGTGACCACTGACCAGTGACCAGTGACCAGTGACCAGCGACCAGTGACCAGTGACCCGTGACCAGGGACCAGTGACCAGCGAAAGTGACCAGTGACCAGTGACTAGCCAAATTGAGCAGTGACCAGTGACCAGTGACCAGTGACCAGTGACCAGTGACCAGTGACCAGTGACCAGGGACCAGTGACCAGTGACCAGTGACCAGTGACCAGTGACCAGTGACCAGTGACCAGTGACCAGTGACCAGTGACCAGCGAAAGTGACCAGGGACCAGTGACCAGTGACCAGCGAAAGTGACCAGGGACCAGTGACCAGTGACCAGTGACCAGTGACCAGTGACCAGCGAAATCGACCAGGGACCAGTGACCAGTGACCAGTGACCAGTGACCAGTGACCAGCGACCAGTGACCAGTGACGAGTGACCTGTGACAAGTGACCAGTGACCAGCGACCAGTGACCAGGGACCAGTGACCAGTGACCAGTGACCAGTGACCAGTGACCAGGGACCAGTGACCAGTGACCAGTGACCAGTGACCAGTAACCAGTGACCAGTGACCAGTGACCAGCGAAATCGACCAGTGACCAGTGACCAGTGACCAGTGACCAGTGACCAGTGACCAGTGACCAGTGACCAGTGACCATCGAAATTGACCAGTGACCATTGACCATTGACCAGTGACCAGTGACCAGTGACCAGTGACCAGTGACCAGCGACCAGTGACCAGTGACCAGTGACCAGTGACCAGTGACGAGTGACCTGTGACAAGTGACCAGTGACCAGCGACCAGTGACCAGGGACCAGTGACCAGTGACCAGTGACCAGCGACCAGTGACCAGTGACCAGTGACCAGGGACCAGTGACCAGCGAAAGTGACCAGTGACCAGTGACCATTGACCAGTGACCAGTGACCAGCGACCAGTGACCAGCGAAATTGACCAGTGACCATTGACCAGTGACAAGTGACCAGTGACCAGCGAAAGTGACCAGGGACCAGTGACCAGTGACCAGTGACGAGTGACCAGTGACCAGTGACCAGCGAAAGTGACAAGTGACCAGTGACCAGTGACCAGTGACCAGTGACCAGTGACCAGCGAAAGTGACCAGTGACCTGTGACCAGCGAAAGTGACCAGTGACGAGTGACCAGTGACAAGTGACCAGTGAGAAGTGACCAGTGACCACTGACCAGTGACCAGTGACCAGCGACCAGTGACCAGTGACCAGGGAAAGTGACCAGTGACCTGTGAACAGTGACCAGCGAAATTGACCTGTTTCCAGTGACAAGTGATAAGTGACCAGTGACCAGTGACCAGCGAAAGTGACCAGTGAAAAGTGACCAGCGAAATTGACCAGTGACCATTGACCAGTGACCAGCGAAATTGACAGTGACCATTGACCAGTGACCAGTGACCAGTGACCAGTGACAAGTGACCAGTGACCAGTGACCAGTGACCAGTGACCAGTGACCAGTGACCAGTGACCAGTGACCAGCGACCAGTGACCAGTGACCAGTGACCAGTGACCAGTGACCAGTGACCAGTGACCAGCGAAATTGACCAGTGACCATTGACCAGTGACCAGTGACCAGTGACCACTGACCAGTGACCAGCGAAATCGACCAGGGACCAGTGACCAGTGACCAGTGACCAGTGACCAGCGAAAGTGACCAGTGACAAGTGACCAGTGACAAGTGACCAGTGACCAGTGACCAGTGACCAGTGACCAGCGAAAGTGACCAGTGACCAGTGACCAGTGACAAGCGAAGTCGACCAGGGACCAGTGACCAGTGACCAGTGACCAGTGACCAGTGACCAGTGACCAGTGACCAGTGACCAGCGAAATTGACAGTGACCATTGACCAGTGACCAGTGACCAGTGACCAGTGACAAGTGACCAGTGACCAGTGACCAGCGACCAGTGACCAGTGACCAGTGACCAGTGACCAGTGACCAGTGACCAGTGACCAGCGAAATTGACCAGTGACCATTGACCAGTGACCAGTGACCAGTGACCAGTGACCAGTGACCTGTGACCAGCGAAAGTGACCAGTGACCAGTGACCAGTAACCAGCGACCAGTGACCAGCGACCAGTGACCAGTGACCAGTGACCAGTGACCAGTGACCAGTGACCAGTGACCAGTGACCAGTGACCAGTGACCAGTGACCAGTAACCAGTGACCAGTGACCAGTGACCAGTGACCAGTGACCAGTAACCAGTGACCAGTGACCAGTGACCAGCGAAATCGACCAGGGACCAGTGACCAGTGACCAGTGACCAGTGACCAGCGAAATTGACCAGTGACCATTGACCAGTGACCAGTGACCAGTGACCAGTGACCAGTGACCAGCGACCAGTGACCAGTGACCAGTGACCAGCGAAAGTGACCAGTGACCATTGACCAGTGACCAGTGACCAGTGACCAGTGACCAGTGACCAGTGACCAGTGACCAGTGACCAGCGACCAGTGACCAGTGACCAGTGACCAGTGACCAGTAACCAGTGACCAGTGACCAGTGACCAGTGACCAGCGAAATCGACCAGGGACCAGTGACCAGTGACCAGTGACCAGTGACCAGCGAAATTGACCAGTGACCATTGACCAGTGACCAGTGACCAGTGACCAGTGACCAGTGACCAGCGACCACTGACCAGTGACCAGTGACCTGTGACCAGTGACCAGTGACCAGTGACCAGTGACCAGTGACCAGTGACCAGTGACCAGTGACCAGTGACGAGTGACCTGTGACCAGTGACCAGTGACCAGTGACCAGTGACCAGCGAAATTGACCATTGACCAGTGACCAGTGACCAGCGACCAGTGACCAGTGACCAGTGACCAGTGACCAGTGACCAGTGACCAGTGACCAGTGACCTGTGACCAGCGAAAGTGACCAGTGACCAGTGACCATTGACCAGCGACCAGTGACCAGTGACCAGTGACGAGTGACCAGTGACCAGTGACCAGTGACCAGTGACCAGCGAAAGTGATAAGTGACCAGTGACCAGTGACCAGTGACCAGCGAAAGTGACCAGTGACCTGTGAACAGTGACCAGCGAAATTGACCAGTTTCCAGTGACAAGTGATAAGTGACCAGTGACCAGTGACCAGCGAATGTGACCAGTGAAAAGTGACCAGCGAAATTGACCAGTGACCATTGACCAGTGACCAGCGAAAGTGACCAGTGACGAGGGACCAGTGACAAGTGACCAGTGAGAATTGACCAGTGACCACTGACCAGTGACCAGTGACCAGTGACCAGTGACCAGTGACCAGTGACCAGTGACCAGTGACCTGTGACCAGCGAAAGTGACCAGTGACCAGTGACCATTGACCAGCGACCAGTGACCAGTGACCAGTGACGAGTGACCAGTGACCAGTGACCAGTGACCAGTGACCAGCGAAAGTGACAAGTGACCAGTGACCAGTGACCAGTGACCAGCGAAAGTGACCAGTGAAAAGTGACCAGCGAAATTGACCAGTGACCATTGACCAGTGACCAGCGAAAGTGACCAGTGACGAGTGACCAGTGACAAGTGACCAGTGAGAAGTGACCAGTGACCACTGACCAGTGACCAGTGACCAGTGACCAGCGACCAGTGACCAGTGACCCGTGACCAGGGACCAGTGACCAGCGAAAGTGACCAGTGACCAGTGACTAGCCAAATTGAGCAGTGACCAGTGACCAGTGACCAGTGACCAGTGACCAGTGACCAGTGACCAGCGAAAGTGACCAGTGACGAGTGACCAGTGACAAGTGACCAGTGAGAAGTGACCAGTGACCACTGACCAGTGACCAGTGACCAGTGACCAGCGACCAGTGACCAGTGACCCGTGACCAGGGACCAGTGACCAGCGAAAGTGACCAGTGACCAGTGACTAGCCAAATTGAGCAGTGACCAGTGACCAGTGACCAGTGACCAGTGACCAGTGACCAGTGACCAGTGACCAGTGACCAGGGACCAGTGACCAGTGACCAGTGACCAGTGACCAGTGACCAGTGACCAGTGACCAGTGACCAGTGACCAGTGACCAGCGAAAGTGACCAGGGACCAGTGACCAGTGACCAGTGACCAGTGACCAGTGACCAGCGAAATTGACCAGTGACCATTGACCAGTGACCAGTGACCAGTGACCAGTGACCAGTGACCAGTGACCAGTGACCAGCGACCAGTGACCAGTGACCAGTGACCAGTGACCAGTGACCAGTGACCAGTGACCAGTGACCAGTAACCAGTGACCAGTGACCAGTGACAAGCGAAATCGACCAGGGACCAGTGACCAGTGACCAGTGTCCAGTGACCAGTGACCAGCGACCAGTGACCAGTGACCAGTGACCAGTGACCAGTGACGAGTGACCTGTGACAAGTGACCAGTGACCAGCGACCAGTGACCAGGGACCAGTGACCAGTGACCAGTGACCAGTGACCAGTGACCAGGGACCAGTGACCAGTGACCAGTGACCAGTGACCAGTAACCAGTGACCAGTGACCAGTGACCAGCGAAATCGACCAGGGACCAGTGACCAGTGACCAGTGACCAGTGACCAGTGACCAGTGACCAGTGACCATCGAAATTGACCAGTGACCATTGACCAGTGACCAGTGACCAGTGACCAGTGACCAGCGACCAGTGACCAGTGACCAGTGACCAGTGACCAGTGACGAGTGACCTGTGACAAGTGACCAGTGACCAGCGACCAGTGACCAGGGACCAGTGACCAGTGACCAGTGACCAGCGACCAGTGACCAGTGACCAGTGACCAGGGACCAGTGACCAGCGAAAGTGACCAGTGACCAGTGACCATTGACCAGTGACCAGTGACCAGTGACCCGTGACCAGCGACCAGTGACCAGCGAAATTGACAAGTGACCATTGACCAGTGACAAGTGACCAGTGACCAGCGAAAGTGACCAGGGACCAGTGACCAGTGACCAGTGACGAGTGACCAGTGACCAGTGACCAGCGAAAGTGACAAGTGACCAGTGACCAGTGACCAGTGACCAGTGACCAGTGACCAGCGAAAGTGACCAGTGACCTGTGACCAGCGAATGTGACCAGTGACGAGTGACCAGTGACAAGTGACCAGTGAGAAGTGACCAGTGAGCACTGACCAGTGACCAGTGACCAGCGACCAGTGACCAGTGACCAGGGAAAGTGACCAGTGACCAGTGACTAGCCAAATTGAGCAGTGACCAGTGACCAGTGACCAGTGACCAGTGACCAGTGACCAGTGACCTGTGACCAGTGACCAGTGACCAGTGACCAGGGACCAGCGAAATTGACAAGTGACCATTGACCAGTGACCAGTGACCAGTGACCAGTGACCAGTGACCAGCGACCAGTGACCAGTGACCAGTGACCAGTGACCAGTGACCAGTAACCAGTGAACAGTGACCAGTGACCAGCGAAATTGACCAGTGACCAGTGAACAGTGACCAGTGACCAGTGACCAGCGACCAGTGACCAGTGACCAGTGACCAGTGACCAGTGACCAGTGACCAGTGACCAGTGACCAGCGAAATTGACCAGTGACCATTGACCAGTGACCAGTGACCAGTGACCAGTGACCAGTGAACAGTGACCTGTGACCAGCGAAAGTGACCAGTGACCAGTGACCAGTGACCAGTGACCAGTGACCAGTGACCAGTGACCAGTGACCAGTAACCAGTGACCAGTGACCAGTGACACGCGAAAGTGACCAGTGACAAGTGACCAGTGACAAGTGACCAGTGACCAGTGACCAGTGACCAGTGACCAGTGACCAGCGAAAGTGACCAGTGACCAGTGACCAGTGACCAGCGAAGTCGACCAGGGACCAGTGACCAGTGACCAGTGACCAGTGACCAGTGACCAGTGACCAGCGAAATTGACCAGTGACCATTGACCAGTGACCAGTGACCAGTGACCAGTGACCAGTGACCAGTGACCAGTGACCAGTGACCAGCGACCAGTGACCAGTGACCAGTGACCAGTGACCAGTGACCAGTGACCAGTGACCAGCGAAATTGACCAGTGACCATTGACCAGTGACCAGTGACCAGTGACCAGTGACCAGTGACCAGTGACCAGTGACCAGTGACCAGTGACCAGTGACCAGTAACCAGTGACCAGTGACCAGTGACCAGCGAAAGTGACCAGTGACAAGTGACCAGTGACAAGTGACCAGTGACCAGTGACCAGCGAAAGTGACCAGTGACCAGTGACCAGTGACAAGCGAAGTCGACCAGGGACCAGTGACCAGTGACCAGTGACCAGTGACCAGTGACCAGTGACCAGTGACCAGTGACCAGCGAAATTGACAGTGACCATTGACCAGTGACCAGTGACCAGTGACCAGTGACAAGTGACCAGTGACCAGTGACCAGCGACCAGTGACCAGTGACCAGTGACCAGTGACCAGTGACCAGTGACCAGTGACCAGTGACCAGTGACCAGCGAAATTGACCAGTGACCATTGACCAGTGACCAGTGACCAGTGACCAGTGACCAGTGACCTGTGACCAGCGAAAGTGACCAGTGACCAGTGACCATTGACCAGCGACCAGTGACCAGTGACCAGTGACGAGTGACCAGTGACCAGTGACCAGTGACCAGTGACCAGCGAAAGTGACAAGTGACCAGTGACCAGTGACCAGTGACCAGTGACCAGTGACCAGCGAAAGTGACCCGTGACCTGTGAACAGTGACCAGCGAAATTGACCAGTTTCCAGTGACAAGTGATAAGTGACCAGTGACCAGTGACCAGCGAAAGTGACCAGTGAACAGTGACCAGCGAAATTGACCAGTGACCATTGACCAGTGACCAGCGAAAGTGACCAGTGACGAGTGACCAGTGACCAGTGACCCGTGACCAGGGACCAGTGACCAGCGAAAGTGACCAGTGACCAGTGACTAGCCAAATTGAGCAGTGACCAGTGACCAGTGACCAGTGACCAGTGACCAGTGACCAGTGACCAGTGACCAGGGACCAGTGACCAGTGCCCAGTGACCAGTGACCAGTGACCAGTGACCAGTGACCAGTGACCAGTGCCCAGTGACCAGCGAAAGTGACCAGGGACCAGTGACCAGTGACCAGTGACCAGTGACCAGTGACCAGCGAAATTGACCAGTGACCATTGACCAGTGACCAGTGACCAGAGACCAGTGACCAGTGACCAGTGACCAGTGACCAGCGACCAGTGACCAGTGACCAGTGACCAGTGACCAGTGACCAGTGACCAGTGACCAGTGACCAGTGACTAGCCAAATTGAGCAGTGACCAGTGACCAGTGACCAGTGACCAGTGACCAGTGACCAGTGACCAGTGACCAGGGACCAGTGACCAGTGCCCAGTGACCAGTGACCAGTGACCAGTCACCAGTGACCAGTGACCAGTGACCAGTGACCAGCGAAAGTGACCAGGGACCAGTGACCAGTGACCAGTGACCAGTGACCAGTGACCAGCGAAATTGACCAGTGACCATTGACCAGTGACCAGTGACCAGAGACCAGTGACCAGTGACCAGTGACCAGTGACCAGCGACCAGTGACCAGTGACCAGTGACCAGTGACCAGTGACCAGTGACCAGTGACCAGTGACCAGTAACCAGTGACCAGTGACCAGTGACCAGCGAAATCGACCAGGGACCAGTGACCAGTGACCAGTGACCAGTGACCAGTGACCTGTGACCAGCGAAAGTGACCAGTGACCAGTGACCATTGACCAGCGACCAGTGACCAGTGACCAGTGACCAGTGACCAGCGAAAGTGACAAGTGACCAGTGACCAGTGACCAGTGACCAGCGAAAGTGACCAGTGAAAAGTGACCAGCGAAATTGACCAGTGACCATTGACCAGTGACCAGCGAAAGTGACCAGTGACGAGTGACCAGTGACAAGTGACCAGTGAGAAGTGACCAGTGACCACTGACCAGTGACCAGTGACCAGTGACCAGTGACCAGCGACCAGTGACCAGTGACCCGTGACCAGGGACCAGTGACCAGCGAAAGTGACCAGTGACCAGTGACTAGCCAAATTGAGCAGTGACCAGTGACCAGTGACCAGTGACCAGTGACCAGTGACCAGTGACCAGTGACCAGGGACCAGTGACCAGTGACCAGTGACCAGTGACCAGTGACCAGTGACCAGTGACCAGTGACCAGTGACCAGTGACCAGCGAAAGTGACCAGGGACCAGTGACCAGTGACCAGCGAAAGTGAACAGGGACCAGTGACCAGTGACCAGTGACCAGTGACCAGTGACCAGCGAAATCGACCAGGGACCAGTGACCAGTGACCAGTGACCAGTGACCAGTGACCAGCGACCAGTGACCAGTGACGAGTGACCTGTGACAAGTGACCAGTGACCAGCGACCAGTGACCAGGGACCAGTGACCAGTGACCAGTGACCAGTGACCAGTGACCAGGGACCAGTGACCAGTGACCAGTGACCAGTGACCAGTAACCAGTGACCAGTGACCAGTGACCAGCGAAATCGACCAGTGACCAGTGACCAGTGACCAGTGACCAGTGACCAGTGACCATCGAAATTGACCAGTGACCATTGACCATTGACCAGTGACCAGTGACCAGTGACCAGTGACCAGTGACCAGTGACCAGCGACCAGTGACCAGTGACCAGTGACCAGTGACCAGTGACGAGTGACCTGTGACAAGTGACCAGTGACCAGCGACCAGTGACCAGGGACCAGTGACCAGTGACCAGTGACCAGCGACCAGTGACCAGTGACCAGTGACCAGGGACCAGTGACCAGCGAAAGTGACCAGTGACCAGTGACCATTGACCAGTGACCAGTGACCAGCGACCAGTGACCAGCGAAATTGACCAGTGACCATTGACCAGTGACAAGTGACCAGTGACCAGCGAAAGTGACCAGGGACCAGTGACCAGTGACCAGTGACGAGTGACCAGTGACCAGTGACCAGCGAAAGTGACAAGTGACCAGTGACCAGTGACCAGTGACCAGTGACCAGTGACCAGCGAAAGTGACCAGTGACCTGTGACCAGCGAAAGTGACCAGTGACGAGTGACCAGTGACAAGTGACCAGTGAGAAGTGACCAGTGACCACTGACCAGTGACCAGTGACCAGCGACCAGTGACCAGTGACCAGGGAAAGTGACCAGTGACCAGTGACTAGCCAAATTGAGCAGTGACCAGTGACCAGTGACCAGTGACCAGTGACCAGTGACCAGCGAAAGTGACAAGTGACCAGTGACCAGTGACCAGTGACCAGCGAAAGTGACCAGTGACCTGTGAACAGTGACCAGCGAAATTGACCAGTTTCCAGTGACAAGTGATAAGTGACCAGTGACCAGTGACCAGCGAAAGTGACCAGTGAAAAGTGACCAGCGAAATTGACCAGTGACCATTGACCAGTGACCAGCGAAATTGACCAGTTTCCAGTGACAAGTGATAAGTGACCAGTGACCAGTGACCAGCGAAAGTGACCAGTGAACAGTGACCAGCGAAATTGACCAGTGACCATTGACCAGTGACCAGCGAAAGTGACCAGTGACGAGTGACCAGTGACAAGTGACCAGTGAGAAGTGACCAGTGACCACTGACCAGTGACCAGTGACCAGTGACCAGCGACCAGTGACCAGTGACCCGTGACCAGGGACCAGTGACCAGCGAAAGTGACCAGTGACCAGTGACTAGCCAAATTGAGCAGTGACCAGTGACCAGTGACCAGTGACCAGTGACCAGTGACCAGTGACCAGTGACCAGTGACCAGTGACCAGTGACCAGTGACCAGTGACCAGTGACCAGCGAAATTGACCAGTGACCATTGACCAGTGACCAGTGACCAGAGACCAGTGACCAGTGACCAGTGACCAGTGACCAGCGACCAGTGACCAGTGACCAGTGACCAGTGACCAGTGACCAGTGACCAGTGACCAGTGACCAGTGACCAGTGACCAGTGACCAGTAACCAGTGACCAGTGACCAGTGACAAGCGAAATCGACCAGGGACCAGTGACCAGTGACCAGTGTCCAGTGACCAGTGACCAGCGACCAGTGACCAGTTACCAGTGACCAGTGACCAGTGACGAGTGACCTGTGACAAGTGACCAGTGACCAGCGACCAGTGACCAGGGACCAGTGACCAGTGACCAGTGACCAGTGACCAGTGACCAGTGACCAGGGACCAGTGACCAGTGACCAGTGACCAGTGACCAGTAACCAGTGACCAGTGACCAGTGACCAGCGAAATCGACCAGGGACCAGTGACCAGTGACCAGTGACCAGTGACCAGTGACCAGTGACCAGTGACCATCGAAATTGACCAGTGACCATTGACCAGTGACCAGTGACCAGTGACCAGTGACCAGTGACCAGTGACCAGTGACCAGCGACCAGTGACCAGTGACCAGTGACCAGTGACCAGTGACGAGTGACCTGTGACAAGTGACCAGTGACCAGCGACCAGTGACCAGGGACCAGTGACCAGTGACCAGTGACCAGCGACCAGTGACCAGTGACCAGTGACCAGGGACCAGTGATCAGCGAAAGTGACCAGTGACCAGTGACCATTGACCAGTGACCAGTGACCAGTGACCCGTGACCAGCGACCAGTGACCAGCGAAATTGACCAGTGACCATTGACCAGTGACAAGTGACCAGTGACCAGCGAAAGTGACCAGGGACCAGTGACCAGTGACCAGTGACGAGTGACCAGTGACCAGTGACCAGCGAAAGTGACAAGTGACCAGTGACCAGTGACCAGTGACCAGTGACCAGTGACCAGCGAAAGTGACCAGTGACCTGTGACCAGCGAATGTGACCAGTGACGAGTGACCAGTGACAAGTGACCAGTGAGAAGTGACCAGTGAGCACTGACCAGTGACCAGTGACCAGCGACCAGTGACCAGTGACCAGGGAAAGTGACCAGTGACCAGTGACTAGCCAAATTGAGCAGTGACCAGTGACCAGTGACCAGTGACCAGTGACCAGTGACCAGTGACCTGTGACCAGTGACCAGTGACCAGTGACCAGGGACCAGCGAAATTGACAAGTGACCATTGACCAGTGACCAGTGACCAGTGACCAGTGACCAGTGACCAGCGACCAGTGACCAGTGACCAGTGACCAGTGACCAGTGACCAGTAACCAGTGACCAGTGACCAGTGACCAGCGAAATTGACCAGTGACCATTGACCAGTGACCAGTGAACAGTGACCAGTGACCAGTGACCAGCGACCAGTGACCAGTGACCAGTGACCAGTGACCAGTGACCAGTGACCAGTGACCAGTGACCAGTGACCAGTGACCAGTGACCAGTGACCAGTGACCAGTAACCAGTGACCAGTGACCAGTGACACGCGAAAGTGACCAGTGACAAGTGACCAGTGACAAGTGACCAGTGACCAGTGACCAGTGACCAGTGACCAGCGAAAGTGACCAGTGACCAGTGACCAGTGACCAGCGAAGTCGACCAGGGACCAGTGACCAGTGACCAGTGACCAGTGACCAGTGACCAGTGACCAGCGAAATTGACCAGTGACCATTGACCAGTGACCAGTGACCAGTGACCAGTGACCAGTGACCAGTGACCAGTGACCAGTGACCAGCGACCAGTGACCAGTGACCAGTGACCAGTGACCAGTGACCAGTGACCAGTGACCAGCGAAATTGACCAGTGACCATTGACCAGTGACCAGTGACCACTGACCAGTGACCAGCGAAATCGACCAGGGACCAGTGACCAGTGACCAGTGACCAGTGACCAGCGAAATTGACCAGTGACCATTGACCAGTGACCAGTGACCAGTGACCAGTGACCAGTGACCAGTGACCAGTGACCAGTGACCAGTGACCAGTAACCAGTGACCAGTGACCAGTGACCAGCGAAAGTGACCAGTGACAAGTGACCAGTGACAAGTGACCAGTGACCAGTGACCAGTGACCAGTGACCAGCGAAAGTGACCAGTGACCAGTGACCAGTGACAAGCGAAGTCGACCAGGGACCAGTGACCAGTGACCAGTGACCAGTGACCAGTGACCAGTGACCAGTGACCAGTGACCAGCGAAATTGACAGTGACCATTGACCAGTGACCAGTGACCAGTGACCAGTGACAAGTGACCAGTGACCAGTGACCAGCGACCAGTGACCAGTGACCAGTGACCAGTGACCAGTGACCAGTGACCAGTGACCAGTGACCAGCGAAATTGACCAGTGACCATTGACCAGTGACCAGTGACCAGTGACCAGTGACCAGTGACCTGTGACCAGCGAAAGTGACCAGTGACCAGTGACCAGTAACCAGCGACCAGTGACCAGCGACCAGTGACCAGTGACCAGTGACCAGTGACCAGTGACCAGTGACCAGTGACCAGTGACCAGTAACCAGTGACCAGTGACCAGTGACCAGTGACCAGTGACCAGTAACCAGTGACCAGTGACCAGTGACCAGCGAAATCGACCAGGGACCAGTGACCAGTGACCAGTGACCAGTGACCAGTGACCAGTGACCAGCGAAATTGACCAGTGACCATTGACCAGTGACCAGTGACCAGTGACCAGTGACCAGTGACCAGCGACCAGTGACCAGTGACCAGTGACCAGTGACCAGTGACGAGTGACCTGTGACCAGTGACCAGTGACCAGTGACCAGTGACCAGTGACCAGTGACGAGTGACCAGTGACCAGTGACCAGTGACCAGTGACCAGTGACCAGCGAAATAGACCAGTGACCATTGACCAGTGACCAGTGACCAGTGACCAGTGACCAGTGACAAGCGACCAGTGACCAGTGACCAGTGACCAGTGACCAGTGACCAGTGACCAGTGACCAGTAACCAGTGACCAGTGACCAGTGACCAGCGAAAGTGACCAGTGACCAGTGACCAGCGAAATAGACCAGTGACCATTGACCAGTGACCAGTGACCAGTGACCAGCGACCAGTGACCAGTGACCAGTGACCAGTGACCAGTGACCAGTGACCAGTGACCAGCGACCAGTGACCAGTGACCAGTGACCAGTGACCAGTGACCAGTGACCAGTGACCAGTAACCAGTGACCAGTGACCAGTGACCAGTGACCAGTGACCAGTGACCAGTGACCAGTGACCAGTGACCAGTGACCAGTGACCAGCGAAAGTGACCAGTGACCAGTGACCAGTGACAAGCGAAGTCGACCAGGGACCAGTGACCAGTGACCAGTGACCAGTGACCAGTGACCAGTGACCAGTGACCAGTGACCATCGAAATTGACCAGTGACCATTGACCAGTGACCAGTGACCAGTGACCAGTGACCAGTGACCAGTGACCAGTGACCAGCGACCAGTGACCAGTGACCAGTGACCAGTGACAAGTGATAAGTGACCAGTGACCAGTGACCAGCGAAAGTGACCAGTGAAAAGTGACCAGCGAAATTGAGCAGTGACCATTGACCAATGACCAGCGAAAGTGACCAGTGACGAGGGACCAGTGACAAGTGACCAGTGAGAAGTGACCAGTGACCACTGACCAGTGACCAGTGACCAGCGACCAGTGACCAGTGACCCGTGACCAGGGACCAGTGACCAGCGAAAGTGACCAGTGACCAGTGACTAGCCAAATTGAGCAGTGTCCAGTGACCAATGACCAGTGACCAGTGACCAGTGACCAGTGACCAGTGACCAGTGACCAGTGACCAGGGACCAGTGACCAGTGACCAGTGACCAGTGACCAGGGACCAGTGACCAGTGACCAGTGACCAGTGACCAGTGACCAGTGACCAGTGACCAGTGACCAGTGACCAGTGACCAGTGACCAGCGACCAGTGACCAGTGACCAGTGACCAGTGACCCGTGACCAGTGACCAGTGACCAGCGAAAGTGACCAGTGACCAGTGACCAGTGACAAGCGAAGTCGACCAGGGACCAGTGACCAGTGACCAGTGACCAGTGACCAGTGACCAGTGACCAGTGACCAGTGACCAGTGACCATCGAAATTGACCAGTGACCATTGACCAGTGACCAGTGACCAGTGACCAGTGACCAGTGACCAGTGACCAGCGACCAGTGACCAGTGACCAGTGACCAGTGACAAGTGATAAGTGACCAGTGACCAGTGACCAGCGAAAGTGACCAGTGAAAAGTGACCAGCGAAATTGAGCAGTGACCATTGACCAGTGACCAGCGAAAGTGACCAGTGACGAGGGACCAGTGACAAGTGACCAGTGAGAAGTGACCAGTGACCACTGACCAGTGACCAGTGACCAGCGACCAGTGACCAGTGACCCGTGACCAGGGACCAGTGACCAGCGAAAGTGACCAGTGACCAGTGACCAGTGACTAGCCAAATTGAGCAGTGTCCAGTGACCAGTGACCAGTGACCAGTGACCAGTGACCACTGACCAGTGACCAGTGACCAGGGACCAGTGACCAGTGACCAGTGACCAGTGACCAGTGACCAGTGACCAGTGACCAGTGACCAGTGACCAGTGACCAGTGACCAGCGACCAGTGACCAGTGACCAGTGACCAGTGACGAGTGACCTGTGACCAGTGACCAGTGACCAGTGACCAGTGACCAGTGACCAGTGACCAGTGACCAGCGAAAGTGACCAGGGACCAGTGACCAGTGACCAGTGACCAGTGACCAGTGACCAGTGACCAGTGACCAGTGACCAGTGACCAGCGAAATAGACCAGTGACCATTGACCAGTGACCAGTGACCAGTGACCAGCGACCAGTGACCAGTGACCAGTGACCAGTGACCAGTGACCAGTGACCAGTGACCAGTAACCAGTGACCAGTGACCAGTGACCAGCGAAAGTGACCAGTGACCAGTGACCAGTGACCAGTGACCAGCGAAATAGACCAGTGACCATTGACCAGTGACCAGTGACCAGTGACCAGTGACCAGTGACCAGCGACCAGTGACCAGTGACCAGCGACCAGTGACCAGTGACCAGTGACCAGTGACAAGTGACCAGTGACCAGTGACCAGTAACCAGTGACCAGTGACCAGGGACCAGTGACCAGTGACCAGCGACCAGTGACCAGTGACCAGTGACCAGTGACCAGTGACCAGTGACCAGCGAAAGTGACCACTGACCAGTGACCAGTGACAAGCGAAGTCGACCAGGGACCAGTGACCAGTGACCAGTGACCAGTGACCAGTGACCAGTGACCAGTGACCAGTGACCAGTGACCAGCGAAATTGACCAGTGACCATTGACCAGTGACCAGTGACCAGTGACCAGCGACCAGTGACCAGTGACCAGTGACCAGTGACCAGTGACCAGTGACCAGTGACCAGTGACCAGTGACCAGTGACCAGTGACCAGTGACCAGTAACCAGTGACCAGTGACCAGTGACCAGTGACCAGTGACCAGTAACCAGTGACCAGTGACCAGTGACCAGCGAAATCGACCAGGGACCAGTGACCAGTGACCAGTGACCAGTGACCAGTGACCAGTGACCAGCGAAATTGACCAGTGACCATTGACCAGTGACCAGTGACCAGTGACCAGTGACCAGTGACCAGCGACCAGTGACCAGTGACCAGTGACCAGTGACCAGTGACGAGTGACCTGTGACCAGTGACCAGTGACCAGTGACCAGTGACCAGTGACCAGTGACCAGTGACCAGTGTCGAGTGACCTGTGACCAGTGACCAGTGACCAGTGACCAGTGACCAGTGACCAGTGACCAGTGACCAGTGACCAGTGACCAGCGAAAGTGACCAGGGACCAGTGACCAGTGACCAGTGACCAGTGACCAGTGACCAGTGACCATCGAAATTGACCAGTGACCATTGACCAGTGACCAGTGACCAGTGACCAGTGACCAGTGACCAGTGACCAGTGACCAGCGACCAGTGACCAGTGACCAGTGACCAGTGACCAGTGACGAGTGACCTGTGACAAGTGACCAGTGACCAGCGACCAGTGACCAGGGACCAGTGACCAGTGACCAGTGACTAGCGACCAGTGACCAGTGACCAGTGACCAGGGACCAGTGACCAGCGAAAGTGACCAGTGACCAGTGACCATTGACCAGCGACCAGTGACCAGTGACCAGTGACGAGTGACCAGTGACCAGTGACCAGTGACCAGTGACCAGCGAAAGTGACAAGTGACCAGTGACCAGTGACCAGTGACCAGTGACCAGTGACCAGTGACCAGCGAAAGTGACCAGTGACCAGTGAACAGTGACCAGCGAAATTCACCAGTTTCCAGTGACCAGTGATAAGTGACCAGTGACCAGTGACCAGCGAAAGTGACCAGTGAACAGTGACCAGCGAAATTGACCAGTGACCATTGACCAGTGACCAGCGAAAGTGACCAGTGACGAGTGACCAGTGACAAGTGACCAGTGAGAAGTGACCAGTGACCACTGACCAGTGACCAGTGACCATTGACCAGTGACCAGCGAAAGTGACCAGTGACAAGTGACCAGTGACAAGTGACCAGTGACCAGTGACCAGTGACCAGTGACCAGCGAAAGTGACCAGTGACCATTGACCAGTGACCAGTGACCAGTGACCAGTGACCAGTGACCAGTGACCAGTGACCAGTGACCAGCGACCAGTGACCAGTGACCAGTGACCAGTGACCAGTAACCAGTGACCAGTGACCAGTGACCAGTGACCAGTGACCAGCGAAATCGACCAGGGACCAGTGACCAGTGACCAGTGACCAGTGACCAGCGAAATTGACCAGTGACCATTGACCAGTGACCAGTGACCAGTGACCAGTGACCAGTGACCAGCGACCACTGACCAGTGACCAGTGACCAGTCACGAGTGACCTGTGACCAGTGACCAGTGACCAGTGACCAGTGACCAGTGACCAGTGACCAGTGACCAGTGACCAGTGACCAGTGACGAGTGACCTGTGACCAGTGACCAGTGACCAGTGACCAGTGACCAGCGAAATTGACCATTGACCAGTGACCAGTGACCAGCGACCAGTGACCAGTGACCAGTGACCAGTGACCAGTGACCAGTGACCAGTGACCAGTGACCTGTGACCAGCGAAAGTGACTAGTGACCAGTGACCATTGACCAGCGACCAGTGACCAGTGACCAGTGACGAGTGACCAGTGACCAGTGACCAGTGACCAGTGACCAGCGAAAGTGACAAGTGACCAGTGACCAGTGACCAGTGACCAGCGAAAGTGACCAGTGACCTGTGAACAGTGACCAGCGAAATTGACCAGTTTCCAGTGACAAGTGATAAGTGACCAGTGACCAGTGACCAGCGAATGTGACCAGTGAAAAGTGACCAGCGAAATTGACCAGTGACCATTGACCAGTGACCAGCGAAAGTGACCAGTGACGAGGGACCAGTGACAAGTGACCAGTGAGAATTGACCAGTGACCACTGACCAGTGACCAGTGACCAGTGACCAGTGACCAGTGACCAGTGACCAGTGACCAGTGACCAGTGACCTGTGACCAGCGAAAGTGACCAGTGACCAGTGACCATTGACCAGCGACCAGTGACCAGTGACCAGTGACGAGTGACCAGTGACCAGTGACCAGTGACCAGTGACCAGCGAAAGTGACAAGTGACCAGTGACCAGTGACCAGTGACCAGCGAAAGTGACCAGTGAAAAGTGACCAGCGAAATTGACCAGTGACCATTGACCAGTGACCAGCGAAAGTGACCAGTGACGAGTGACCAGTGACAAGTGACCAGTGAGAAGTGACCAGTGACCACTGACCAGTGACCAGTGACCAGTGACCAGCGACCAGTGACCAGTGACCCGTGACCAGGGACCAGTGACCAGCGAAAGTGACCAGTGACCAGTGACTAGCCAAATTGAGCAGTGACCAGTGACCAGTGACCAGTGACCAGTGACCAGTGACCAGTGACCAGTGACCAGGGACCAGTGACCAGTGACCAGTGACCAGTGACCAGTGACCAGTGACCAGTGACCAGTGACCAGCGAAAGTGACCAGGGACCAGTGACCAGTGACCAGCGAAAGTGACCAGGGACCAGTGACCAGTGACCAGTGACCAGTGACCAGTGACCAGCGAAATCGACCAGGGACCAGTGACCAGTGACCAGTGACCAGTGACCAGTGACCAGCGACCAGTGACCAGTGACGAGTGACCTGTGACAAGTGACCAGTGACCAGCGACCAGTGACCAGGGACCAGTGACCAGTGACCAGTGACCAGTGACCAGTGACCAGGGACCAGTGACCAGTGACCAGTGACCAGTGACCAGTAACCAGTGACCAGTGACCAGTGACCAGCGAAATCGACCAGTGACCAGTGACCAGTGACCAGTGACCAGTGACCAGTGACCAGTGACCAGTGACCATCGAAATTGACCAGTGACCATTGACCATTGACCAGTGACCAGTGACCAGTGACCAGTGACCAGTGACCAGTGACCAGTGACCAGCGACCAGTGACCAGTGACCAGTGACCAGTGACCAGTGACGAGTGACCTGTGACAAGTGACCAGTGACCAGCGACCAGTGACCAGGGACCAGTGACCAGTGACCAGTGACCAGCGACCAGTGACCAGTGACCAGTGACCAGGGACCAGTGACCAGCGAAAGTGACCAGTGACCAGTGACCATTGACCAGTGACCAGTGACCAGCGACCAGTGACCAGCGAAATTGACCAGTGACCATTGACCAGTGACAAGTGACCAGTGACCAGCGAAAGTGACCAGGGACCAGTGACCAGTGACCAGTGACGAGTGACCAGTGACCAGTGACCAGCGAAAGTGACAAGTGACCAGTGACCAGTGACCAGTGACCAGTGACCAGTGACCAGCGAAAGTGACCAGTGACCTGTGACCAGCGAAAGTGACCAGTGACGAGTGACCAGTGACAAGTGACCAGTGAGAAGTGACCAGTGACCACTGACCAGTGACCAGTGACCAGCGACCAGTGACCAGTGACCAGGGAAAGTGACCAGTGACCTGTGAACAGTGACCAGCGAAATTGACCAGTTTCCAGTGACAAGTGATAAGTGACCAGTGACCAGTGACCAGCGAAAGTGACCAGTGAAAAGTGACCAGCGAAATTGACCAGTGACCATTGACCAGTGACCAGCGAAATTGACAGTGACCATTGACCAGTGACCAGTGACCAGTGACCAGTGACAAGTGACCAGTGACCAGTGACCAGTGACCAGTGACCAGTGACCAGTGACCAGTGACCAGTGACCAGCGACCAGTGACCAGTGACCAGTGACCAGTGACCAGTGACCAGTGACCAGTGACCAGCGAAATTGACCAGTGACCATTGACCAGTGACCAGTGACCAGTGACCACTGACCAGTGACCAGCGAAATCGACCAGGGACCAGTGACCAGTGACCAGTGACCAGTGACCAGCGAAAGTGACCAGTGACAAGTGACCAGTGACAAGTGACCAGTGACCAGTGACCAGTGACCAGTGACCAGCGAAAGTGACCAGTGACCAGTGACCAGTGACAAGCGAAGTCGACCAGGGACCAGTGACCAGTGACCAGTGACCAGTGACCAGTGACCAGTGACCAGTGACCAGTGACCAGCGAAATTGACAGTGACCATCGACCAGTGACCAGTGACCAGTGACCAGTGACAAGTGACCAGTGACCAGTGACCAGCGACCAGTGACCAGTGACCAGTGACCAGTGACCAGTGACCAGTGACCAGTGACCAGTGACCAGTGACCAGCGAAATTGACCAGTGACCATTGACCAGTGACCAGTGACCAGTGACCAGTGACCAGTGACCTGTGACCAGCGAAAGTGACCAGTGACCAGTGACCAGTAACCAGCGACCAGTGACCAGCGACCAGTGACCAGTGACCAGTGACCAGTGACCAGTGACCAGTGACCAGTGACCAGTGACCAGTGACCAGTGACCAGTGACCAGTAACCAGTGACCAGTGACCAGTGACCAGTGACCAGTGACCAGTAACCAGTGACCAGTGACCAGTGACCAGCGAAATCGACCAGGGACCAGTGACCAGTGACCAGTGACCAGTGACCAGCGAAATTGACCAGTGACCATTGACCAGTGACCAGTGACCAGTGACCAGTGACCAGTGACCAGCGACCAGTGACCAGTGACCAGTGACCAGTGACCAGTGACGAGTGACCTGTGACCAGTGACCAGTGACCAGTGACCAGTGACCAGTGACCAGTGACCAGTGACCAGTGACCAGTGACCAGTGACCATTGACCAGTGACCAGCGAAAGTGACCAGTGACGAGGGACCAGTGACAAGTGACCAGTGAGAAGTGACCAGTGACCACTGACCAGTGACCAGTGACCAGTGACCAGTAACCAGTGACCAGTGACCAGTGACCAGCGAAATCGACCAGGGACCAGTGACCAGTGACCAGTGACCAGTGACCAGCGAAATTGACCAGTGACCATTGACCAGTGACCAGTGACCAGTGACCAGTGACCAGTGACCAGCGACCAGTGACCAGTGACCAGTGACCAGTGACCAGTGACGAGTGACCTGTGACCAGTGACCAGTGACCAGTGACCAGTGACCAGTGACCAGTGACCAGTGACCAGTGACCAGTGACCAGTGACCATTGACCAGTGACCAGCGAAAGTGACCAGTGACGAGGGACCAGTGACCAGTGACCAGTGACCAGTGACCAGTGACCAGTGACCAGTGACCAGCGAAATTGACCAGTGACCATTGACCAGTGACCAGTGACCAGTGACCACTGACCAGTGACCAGCGAAATCGACCAGGGACCAGTGACCAGTGACCAGTGACCAGTGACCAGCGAAAGTGACCAGTGACAAGTGACCAGTGACAAGTGACCAGTGACCAGTGACCAGTGACCAGTGACCAGCGAAAGTGACCAGTGACCAGTGACCAGTGACAAGCGAAGTCGACCAGGGACCAGTGACCAGTGACCAGTGACCAGTGACCAGTGACCAGTGACCAGTGACCAGTGACCAGCGAAATTGACAGTGACCATCGACCAGTGACCAGTGACCAGTGACCAGTGACAAGTGACCAGTGACCAGTGACCAGCGACCAGTGACCAGTGACCAGTGACCAGTGACCAGTGACCAGTGACCAGTGACCAGTGACCAGTGACCAGCGAAATTGACCAGTGACCATTGACCAGTGACCAGTGACCAGTGACCAGTGACCAGTGACCTGTGACCAGCGAAAGTGACCAGTGACCAGTGACCAGTAACCAGCGACCAGTGACCAGCGACCAGTGACCAGTGACCAGTGACCAGTGACCAGTGACCAGTGACCAGTGACCAGTGACCAGTGACCAGTGACCAGTGACCAGTAACCAGTGACCAGTGACCAGTGACCAGTGACCAGTGACCAGTAACCAGTGACCAGTGACCAGTGACCAGCGAAATCGACCAGGGACCAGTGACCAGTGACCAGTGACCAGTGACCAGCGAAATTGACCAGTGACCATTGACCAGTGACCAGTGACCAGTGACCAGTGACCAGTGACCAGCGACCAGTGACCAGTGACCAGTGACCAGTGACCAGTGACGAGTGACCTGTGACCAGTGACCAGTGACCAGTGACCAGTGACCAGTGACCAGTGACCAGTGACCAGTGACCAGTGACCAGTGACCATTGACCAGTGACCAGCGAAAGTGACCAGTGACGAGGGACCAGTGACAAGTGACCAGTGAGAAGTGACCAGTGACCACTGACCAGTGACCAGTGACCAGCGACCAGTGACCAGTGACCCGTGACCAGGGACCAGTGACCAGCGAAAGTGACCAGTGACCAGTGACTAGCGACCAGTGACCAGCGAAATTGACCAGTGACCAGTGACCAGTGACCAGTGACCAGTGACCAGTGACCAGTGACCAGTGACCAGTGACCAGTGACCAGTGACCAGTGACCAGTGACCAGTGACGAGTGACCTGTGACCAGTGACCAGTGACCAGTGACCAGTGACCAGTGACCAGTGACCAGTGACCAGCGAAAGTGACCAGGGACCAGTGACCAGTGACCAGCGAAATAGACCAGTGACCATTGACCAGTGACCAGTGACCAGTGACCAGTGACCAGTGACCAGCGACCAGTGACCAGTGACCAGTGACCAGTGACCAGTGACCAGTGACCAGTGACCAGTAACCAGTGACCAGTGACCAGTGACCAGCGAAAGTGACCAGTGACCAGTGACCAGCGAAATAGACCAGTGACCATTGACCAGTGACCAGTGACCAGTGACCAGCGACCAGTGACCAGTGACCAGTGACCAGTGACCAGTGACCAGTGACCAGTGACCAGCGACCAGTGACCAGTGACCAGTGACCAGTGACCAGTGACCAGTGACCAGTGACCAGTAACCAGTGACCAGTGACCAGTGACCAGTGACCAGTGACCAGTGACCAGTGACCAGTGACCAGTGACCAGTGACCAGTGACCAGTGACCAGCGAAAGTGACCAGTGACCAGTGACCAGTGACAAGCGAAGTCGACCAGGGACCAGTGACCAGTGACCAGTGACCAGTGACCAGTGACCAGTGACCAGTGACCAGTGACCATCGAAATTGACCAGTGACCATTGACCAGTGACCAGTGACCAGTGACCAGTGACCAGTGACCAGTGACCAGTGACCAGCGACCAGTGACCAGTGACCAGTGACCAGTGACAAGTGATAAGTGACCAGTGACCAGTGACCAGCGAAAGTGACCAGTGAAAAGTGACCAGCGAAATTGAGCAGTGACCATTGACCAATGACCAGCGAAAGTGACCAGTGACGAGGGACCAGTGACAAGTGACCAGTGAGAAGTGACCAGTGACCACTGACCAGTGACCAGTGACCAGCGACCAGTGACCAGTGACCCGTGACCAGGGACCAGTGACCAGCGAAAGTGACCAGTGACCAGTGACTAGCCAAATTGAGCAGTGTCCAGTGACCAGTGACCAGTGACCAGTGACCAGTGACCAGTGACCAGTGACCAGTGACCAGGGACCAGTGACCAGTGACCAGTGACCAGTGACCAGGGACCAGTGACCAGTGACCAGTGACCAGTGACCAGTGACCAGTGACCAGTGACCAGTGACCAGTGACCAGTGACCAGTGACCAGCGACCAGTGACCAGTGACCAGTGACCAGTGACCCGTGACCAGTGACCAGTGACCAGCGAAAGTGACCAGTGACCAGTGACCAGTGACAAGCGAAGTCGACCAGGGACCAGTGACCAGTGACCAGTGACCAGTGACCAGTGACCAGTGACCATCGAAATTGACCAGTGACCATTGACCAGTGACCAGTGACCAGTGACCAGTGACCAGTGACCAGTGACCAGTGACCAGCGACCAGTGACCAGTGACCAGTGACCAGTGACAAGTGATAAGTGACCAGTGACCAGTGACCAGCGAAAGTGACCAGTGAAAAGTGACCAGCGAAATTGAGCAGTGACCATTGACCAGTGACCAGCGAAAGTGACCAGTGACGAGGGACCAGTGACAAGTGACCAGTGAGAAGTGACCAGTGACCACTGACCAGTGACCAGTGACCAGCGACCAGTGACCAGTGACCCGTGACCAGGGACCAGTGACCAGCGAAAGTGACCAGTGACCAGTGACTAGCCAAATTGAGCAGTGTCCAGTGACCAGTGACCAGTGACCAGTGACCACTGACCAGTGACCAGTGACCAGGGACCAGTGACCAGTGACCAGTGACCAGTGACCAGGGACCAGTGACCAGTGACCAGTGACCAGTGACCAGTGACCAGTGACCAGTGACCAGTGACCAGTGACCAGCGACCAGTGACCAGTGACCAGTGACCAGTGACGAGTGACCTGTGACCAGTGACCAGTGACCAGTGACCAGTGACCAGTGACCAGTGACCAGTGACCAGCGAAAGTGACCAGGGACCAGTGACCAGTGACCAGTGACCAGTGACCAGTGACCAGTGACCAGTGACCAGCGAAATAGACCAGTGACCATTGACCAGTGACCAGTGACCAGTGACCAGCGACCAGTGACCAGTGACCAGTGACCAGTGACCAGTGACCAGTGACCAGTGACCAGTAACCAGTGACCAGTGACCAGTGACCAGCGAAAGTGACCAGTGACCAGTGACCAGTGACCAGTGACCAGCGAAATAGACCAGTGACCATTGACCAGTGACCAGTGACCAGTGACCAGTGACCAGTGACCAGCGACCAGTGACCAGTGACCAGCGACCAGTGACCAGTGACCAGTGACCAGTGACCAGTGACCAGTGACCAGTGACCAGTAACCAGTGACCAGTGACCAGTGACCAGTGACCAGTGACCAGCGACCAGTGACCAGTGACCAGTGACCAGTGACCAGTGACCAGTGACCAGTGACCAGTGACCAGTGACCAGTGACCAGTGACCAGCGAAAGTGACCAGTGACCAGTGACCAGTGACAAGCGAAGTCGACCAGGGACCAGTGACCAGTGACCAGTGACCAGTGACCAGTGACCAGTGACCAGTGACCAGTGACCAGTGACCAGCGAAATTGACCAGTGACCATTGACCAGTGACCAGTGACCAGTGACCAGCGACCAGTGACCAGTGACCAGTGACCAGTGACCAGTGACCAGTGACCAGTGACCAGTGACCAGTGACCAGTGACCAGTAACCAGTGACCAGTGACCAGTGACCAGTGACCAGTGACCAGTAACCAGTGACCAGTGACCAGTGACCAGCGAAATCGACCAGGGACCAGTGACCAGTGACCAGTGACCAGTGACCAGTGACCAGTGACCAGCGAAATTGACCAGTGACCATTGACCAGTGACCAGTGACCAGTGACCAGTGACCAGTGACCAGCGACCAGTGACCAGTGACCAGTGACCAGTGACCAGTGACGAGTGACCTGTGACCAGTGACCAGTGACCAGTGACCAGTGACCAGTGACCAGTGACCAGTGACCAGTGTCGAGTGACCTGTGACCAGTGACCAGTGACCAGTGACCAGTGACCAGTGACCAGTGACCAGTGACCAGCGAAAGTGACCAGGGACCAGTGACCAGTGACCAGTGACCAGTGACCAGTGACCATCGAAATTGACCAGTGACCATTGACCAGTGACCAGTGACCAGTGACCAGTGACCAGTGACCAGTGACCAGTGACCAGCGACCAGTGACCAGTGACCAGTGACCAGTGACCAGTGACGAGTGACCTGTGACAAGTGACCAGTGACCAGCGACCAGTGACCAGGGACCAGTGACCAGTGACCAGTGACTAGCGACCAGTGACCAGTGACCAGTGACCAGTGACCAGTGACCAGCGAAAGTGACCAGTGACCTGTGACCAGCGAAAGTGACCAGTGACGAGTGACCAGTGACAAGTGACCAGTGAGAAGTGACCAGTGACCACTGACCAGTGACCAGTGACCAGGGAAAGTGACCAGTGACCAGTGACTAGCCAAATTGAGCAGTGACCAGTGACCAGTGACCTGTGACCAGTGACCAGTGACCAGCGAAAGTGACAAGTGACCAGTGACCAGTGACCAGTGACCAGCGAAAGTGACCAGTGACCTGTGAACAGTGACCAGCGAAATTGACCAGTTTCCAGTGACAAGTGATAAGTGACCAGTGACCAGTGACCAGCGAAAGTGACCAGTGAAAAGTGACCAGCGAAATTGACCAGTGACCATTGACCAGTGACCAGCGAAATTGACCAGTTTCCAGTGACAAGTGATAAGTGACCAGTGACCAGTGACCAGCGAAAGTGACCAGTGAACAGTGACCAGCGAAATTGACCAGTGACCATTGACCAGTGACCAGCGAAAGTGACCAGTGACGAGTGACCAGTGACAAGTGACCAGTGAGAAGTGACCAGTGACCACTGACCAGTGACCAGTGACCAGTGACCAGCGACCAGTGACCAGTGACCCGTGACCAGGGACCAGTGACCAGCGAAAGTGACCAGTGACCAGTGACTAGCCAAATTGAGCAGTGACCAGTGACCAGTGACCAGTGACCAGTGACCAGTGACCAGTGACCAGTGACCAGGGACCAGTGACCAGTGACCAGTGACCAGTGACCAGTGACCAGTGACCAGTGACCAGTGACCAGTGACCAGTGACCAGCGAAAGTGACCAGGGACCAGTGACCAGTGACCAGTGACCAGTGACCAGTGACCAGCGAAATTGACCAGTGACCATTGACCAGTGACCAGTGACCAGTGACCAGTGACCAGTGACCAGTGACCAGTGACCAGCGACCAGTGACCAGTGACCAGTGACCAGTGACCAGTGACCAGTGACCAGTGACCAGTGACCAGTAACCAGTGACCAGTGACCAGTGACAAGCGAAATCGACCAGGGACCAGTGACCAGTGACCAGTGTCCAGTGACCAGTGACCAGCGACCAGTGACCAGTGACCAGTGACCAGTGACCAGTGACGAGTGACCTGTGACAAGTGACCAGTGACCAGCGACCAGTGACCAGGGACCAGTGACCAGTGACCAGTGACCAGTGACCAGTGACCAGTGACCAGGGACCAGTGACCAGTGACCAGTGACCAGTGACCAGTGACCAGTGACCAGCGAAATCGACCAGGGACCAGTGACCAGTGACCAGTGACCAGTGACCAGTGACCAGTGACCAGTGACCATCGAAATTGACCAGTGACCATTGACCAGTGACCAGTGACCAGTGACCAGTGACCAGTGACCAGTGACCAGTGACCAGCGACCAGTGACCAGTGACCAGTGACCAGTGACCAGTGACGAGTGACCTGTGACAAGTGACCAGTGACCAGCGACCAGTGACCAGGGACCAGTGACCAGTGACCAGTGACCAGCGACCAGTGACCAGTGACCAGTGACCAGGGACCAGTGACCAGTGACCAGTGACCAGTGACCAGTGACCAGGGACCAGTGACCAGTGACCAGTGACCAGTGACCAGTAACCAGTGACCAGTGACCAGTGACCAGCGAAATCGACCAGTGACCAGTGACCAGTGACCAGTGACCAGTGACCAGTGACCAGTGACCAGTGACCATCGAAATTGACCAGTGACCATTGACCATTGACCAGTGACCAGTGACCAGTGACCAGTGACCAGTGACCAGTGACCAGCGACCAGTGACCAGTGACCAGTGACCAGTGACCAGTGACGAGTGACCTGTGACAAGTGACCAGTGACCAGCGACCAGTGACCAGGGACCAGTGACCAGTGACCAGTGACCAGCGACCAGTGACCAGTGACCAGTGACCAGGGACCAGTGACCAGCGAAAGTGACCAGTGACCAGTGACCATTGACCAGTGACCAGTGACCAGCGACCAGTGACCAGCGAAATTGACCAGTGACCATTGACCAGTGACAAGTGACCAGTGACCAGCGAAAGTGACCAGGGACCAGTGACCAGTGACCAGTGACGAGTGACCAGTGACCAGTGACCAGCGAAAGTGACAAGTGACCAGTGACCAGTGACCAGTGACCAGTGACCAGTGACCAGCGAAAGTGACCAGTGACCTGTGACCAGCGAAAGTGACCAGTGACGAGTGACCAGTGACAAGTGACCAGTGAGAAGTGACCAGTGACCACTGACCAGTGACCAGTGACCAGCGACCAGTGACCAGTGACCAGGGAAAGTGACCAGTGACCAGTGACTAGCCAAATTGAGCAGTGACCAGTGACCAGTGACCAGTGACCAGTGACCAGTGACCAGCGAAAGTGACAAGTGACCAGTGACCAGTGACCAGTGACCAGCGAAAGTGACCAGTGACCTGTGAACAGTGACCAGCGAAATTGACCAGTTTCCAGTGACAAGTGATAAGTGACCAGTGACCAGTGACCAGCGAAAGTGACCAGTGAAAAGTGACCAGCGAAATTGACCAGTGACCATTGACCAGTGACCAGCGAAATTGACCAGTTTCCAGTGACAAGTGATAAGTGACCAGTGACCAGTGACCAGCGAAAGTGACCAGTGAACAGTGACCAGCGAAATTGACCAGTGACCATTGACCAGTGACCAGCGAAAGTGACCAGTGACGAGTGACCAGTGACAAGTGACCAGTGAGAAGTGACCAGTGACCACTGACCAGTGACCAGTGACCAGTGACCAGCGACCAGTGACCAGTGACCCGTGACCAGGGACCAGTGACCAGCGAAAGTGACCAGTGACCAGTGACTAGCCAAATTGAGCAGTGACCAGTGACCAGTGACCAGTGACCAGTGACCAGTGACCAGTGACCAGTGACCAGTGACCAGTGACCAGTGACCAGTGACCAGTGACCAGTGACCAGCGAAAGTGACCAGGGACCAGTGACCAGTGACCAGTGACCAGTGACCAGTGACCAGTGACCAGTGACCAGCGAAATTGACCAGTGACCATTGACCAGTGACCAGTGACCAGTGACCAGTGACCAGTGACCAGTGACCAGTGACCAGCGACCAGTGACCAGTGACCAGTGACCAGTGACCAGTGACCAGTGACCAGTAACCAGTGACCAGTGACCAGTGACAAGCGAAATCGACCAGGGACCAGTGACCAGTGACCAGTGTCCAGTGACCAGTGACCAGCGACCAGTGACCAGTGACCAGTGACCAGTGACCAGTGACGAGTGACCTGTGACAAGTGACCAGTGACCAGCGACCAGTGACTAGGGACCAGTGACCAGTGACCAGTGACCAGTGACCAGTGACCAGTGACCAGGGACCAGTGACCAGTGACCAGTGACCAGTGACCAGTAACCAGTGACCAGTGACCAGTGACCAGCGAAATCGACCAGGGACCAGTGACCAGTGACCAGTGACCAGTGACCAGTGACCAGTGACCAGTGACCATCGAAATTGACCAGTGACCATTGACCAGTGACCAGTGACCAGTGACCAGTGACCAGTGACCAGTGACCAGTGACCAGCGACCAGTGACCAGTGACCAGTGACCAGTGACCAGTGACGAGTGACCTGTGACAAGTGACCAGTGACCAGCGACCAGTGACCAGGGACCAGTGACCAGTGACCAGTGACCAGCGACCAGTGACCAGTGACCAGTGACCAGGGACCAGTGATCAGCGAAAGTGACCAGTGACCAGTGACCATTGACCAGTGACCAGTGACCAGTGACCCGTGACTAGCGACCAGTGACCAGCGAAATTGACCAGTGACCATTGACCAGTGACAAGTGACCAGTGACCAGCGAAAGTGACCAGGGACCAGTGACCAGTGACCAGTGACGAGTGACCAGTGACCAGTGACCAGCGAAAGTGACAAGTGACCAGTGACCAGTGACGAGTGACCAGTGACAAGTGACCAGTGAGAAGTGACCAGTGAGCACTGACCAGTGACCAGTGACCAGCGACCAGTGACCAGTGACCAGGGAAAGTGACCAGTGACCAGTGACTAGCCAAATTGAGCAGTGACCAGTGACCAGTGACCAGTGACCAGTGACCAGTGACCAGTGACCTGTGACCAGTGACCAGTGACCAGTGACCAGGGACCAGCGAAATTGACAAGTGACCATTGACCAGTGACCAGTGACCAGTGACCAGTGACCAGTGACCAGCGACCAGTGAAAAGTGACCAGCGAAATTGACCAGTGACCATTGACCAGTGACCAGCGAAATTGACCAGTTTCCAGTGACAAGTGATAAGTGACCAGTGACCAGTGACCAGCGAAAGTGACCAGTGAACAGTGACCAGCGAAATTGACCAGTGACCATTGACCAGTGACCAGCGAAAGTGACCAGTGACGAGTGACCAGTGACAAGTGACCAGTGAGAAGTGACCAGTGACCACTGACCAGTGACCAGTGACCAGTGACCAGCGACCAGTGACCAGTGACCCGTGACCAGGGACCAGTGACCAGCGAAAGTGACCAGTGACCAGTGACTAGCCAAATTGAGCAGTGACCAGTGACCAGTGACCAGTGACCAGTGACCAGTGACCAGTGACCAGTGACCAGGGACCAGTGACCAGTGACCAGTGACCAGTGACCAGTGACCAGTGACCAGTGACCAGTGACCAGTGACCAGTGACCAGCGAAAGTGACCAGGGACCAGTGACCAGTGACCAGTGACCAGTGACCAGTGACCAGCGAAATTGACCAGTGACCATTGACCAGTGACCAGTGACCAGTGACCAGTGACCAGTGACCAGTGACCAGTGACCAGCGACCAGTGACCAGTGACCAGTGACCAGTGACCAGTGACCAGTGACCAGTGACCAGTGACCAGTGACCAGTAACCAGTGACCAGTGACCAGTGACAAGCGAAATCGACCAGGGACCAGTGACCAGTGACCAGTGTCCAGTGACCAGTGACCAGCGACCAGTGACCAGTGACCAGTGACCAGTGACCAGTGACGAGTGACCTGTGACAAGTGACCAGTGACCAGCGACCAGTGACCAGGGACCAGTGACCAGTGACCAGTGACCAGTGACCAGTGACCAGTGACCAGGGACCAGTGACCAGTGACCAGTGACCAGTGACCAGTGACCAGTGACCAGCGAAATCGACCAGGGACCAGTGACCAGTGACCAGTGACCAGTGACCAGTGACCAGTGACCAGTGACCATCGAAATTGACCAGTGACCATTGACCAGTGACCAGTGACCAGTGACCAGTGACCAGTGACCAGTGACCAGTGACCAGCGACCAGTGACCAGTGACCAGTGACCAGTGACCAGTGACGAGTGACCTGTGACAAGTGACCAGTGACCAGCGACCAGTGACCAGGGACCAGTGACCAGTGACCAGTGACCAGCGACCAGTGACCAGTGACCAGTGACCAGGGACCAGTGACCAGTGACCAGTGACCAGTGACCAGTGACCAGGGACCAGTGACCAGTGACCAGTGACCAGTGACCAGTAACCAGTGACCAGTGACCAGTGACCAGCGAAATCGACCAGTGACCAGTGACCAGTGACCAGTGACCAGTGACCAGTGACCAGTGACCAGTGACCATCGAAATTGACCAGTGACCATTGACCATTGACCAGTGACCAGTGACCAGTGACCAGTGACCAGTGACCAGTGACCAGCGACCAGTGACCAGTGACCAGTGACCAGTGACCAGTGACGAGTGACCTGTGACAAGTGACCAGTGACCAGCGACCAGTGACCAGGGACCAGTGACCAGTGACCAGTGACCAGCGACCAGTGACCAGTGACCAGTGACCAGGGACCAGTGACCAGCGAAAGTGACCAGTGACCAGTGACCATTGACCAGTGACCAGTGACCAGCGACCAGTGACCAGCGAAATTGACCAGTGACCATTGACCAGTGACAAGTGACCAGTGACCAGCGAAAGTGACCAGGGACCAGTGACCAGTGACCAGTGACGAGTGACCAGTGACCAGTGACCAGCGAAAGTGACAAGTGACCAGTGACCAGTGACCAGTGACCAGTGACCAGTGACCAGCGAAAGTGACCAGTGACCTGTGACCAGCGAAAGTGACCAGTGACGAGTGACCAGTGACAAGTGACCAGTGAGAAGTGACCAGTGACCACTGACCAGTGACCAGTGACCAGGGAAAGTGACCAGTGACCAGTGACTAGCCAAATTGAGCAGTGACCAGTGACCAGTGACCAGTGACCAGTGACCAGTGACCAGCGAAAGTGACAAGTGACCAGTGACCAGTGACCAGTGACCAGCGAAAGTGACCAGTGACCTGTGAACAGTGACCAGCGAAATTGACCAGTTTCCAGTGACAAGTGATAAGTGACCAGTGACCAGTGACCAGCGAAAGTGACCAGTGAAAAGTGACCAGCGAAATTGACCAGTGACCATTGACCAGTGACCAGCGAAATTGACCAGTTTCCAGTGACAAGTGATAAGTGACCAGTGACCAGTGACCAGCGAAAGTGACCAGTGAACAGTGACCAGCGAAATTGACCAGTGACCATTGACCAGTGACCAGCGAAAGTGACCAGTGACGAGTGACCAGTGACAAGTGACCAGTGAGAAGTGACCAGTGACCACTGACCAGTGACCAGTGACCAGTGACCAGCGACCAGTGACCAGTGACCCGTGACCAGGGACCAGTGACCAGCGAAAGTGACCAGTGACCAGTGACTAGCCAAATTGAGCAGTGACCAGTGACCAGTGACCAGTGACCAGTGACCAGTGACCAGTGACCAGTGACCAGTGACCAGTGACCAGTGACCAGTGACCAGTGACCAGTGACCAGTGACCAGCGAAAGTGACCAGGGACCAGTGACCAGTGACCAGTGACCAGTGACCAGTGACCAGTGACCAGTGACCAGCGAAATTGACCAGTGACCATTGACCAGTGACCAGTGACCAGTGACCAGTGACCAGTGACCAGTGACCAGTGACCAGCGACCAGTGACCAGTGACCAGTGACCAGTGACCAGTGACCAGTGACCAGTAACCAGTGACCAGTGACCAGTGACAAGCGAAATCGACCAGGGACCAGTGACCAGTGACCAGTGTCCAGTGACCAGTGACCAGCGACCAGTGACCAGTGACCAGTGACCAGTGACCAGTGACGAGTGACCTGTGACAAGTGACCAGTGACCAGCGACCAGTGACTAGGGACCAGTGACCAGTGACCAGTGACCAGTGACCAGTGACCAGTGACCAGGGACCAGTGACCAGTGACCAGTGACCAGTGACCAGTAACCAGTGACCAGTGACCAGTGACCAGCGAAATCGACCAGGGACCAGTGACCAGTGACCAGTGACCAGTGACCAGTGACCAGTGACCAGTGACCATCGAAATTGACCAGTGACCATTGACCAGTGACCAGTGACCAGTGACCAGTGACCAGTGACCAGTGACCAGTGACCAGCGACCAGTGACCAGTGACCAGTGACCAGTGACCAGTGACGAGTGACCTGTGACAAGTGACCAGTGACCAGCGACCAGTGACCAGGGACCAGTGACCAGTGACCAGTGACCAGCGACCAGTGACCAGTGACCAGTGACCAGGGACCAGTGATCAGCGAAAGTGACCAGTGACCAGTGACCATTGACCAGTGACCAGTGACCAGTGACCCGTGACTAGCGACCAGTGACCAGCGAAATTGACCAGTGACCATTGACCAGTGACAAGTGACCAGTGACCAGCGAAAGTGACCAGGGACCAGTGACCAGTGACCAGTGACGAGTGACCAGTGACCAGTGACCAGCGAAAGTGACAAGTGACCAGTGACCAGTGACGAGTGACCAGTGACAAGTGACCAGTGAGAAGTGACCAGTGAGCACTGACCAGTGACCAGTGACCAGCGACCAGTGACCAGTGACCAGGGAAAGTGACCAGTGACCAGTGACTAGCCAAATTGAGCAGTGACCAGTGACCAGTGACCAGTGACCAGTGACCAGTGACCAGTGACCTGTGACCAGTGACCAGTGACCAGTGACCAGGGACCAGCGAAATTGACAAGTGACCATTGACCAGTGACCAGTGACCAGTGACCAGTGACCAGTGACCAGCGACCAGTGACCAGTGACCAGTGACCAGTGACCAGTGACCAGTAACCAGTGACCAGTGACCAGTGACCAGCGAAATTGACCAGTGACCATTGACCAGTGACCAGTGAACAGTGACCAGTGACCAGTGACCAGCGACCAGTGACCAGTGACCAGTGACCAGTGACCAGTGACCAGTGACCAGTGACCAGTGACCAGCGAAATTGACCAGTGACCATTGACCAGTGACCAGTGACCAGTGACCAGTGACCAGTGAACAGTGACCTGTGACCAGCGAAAGTGACCAGTGACCAGTGACCAGTGACCAGTGACCAGTGACCAGTGACCAGTGACCAGTGACCAGTAACCAGTGACCAGTGACCAGTGACACGCGAAAGTGACCAGTGACAAGTGACCAGTGACAAGTGACCAGTGACCAGTGACCAGTGACCAGTGACCAGCGAAAGTGACCAGTGACCAGTGACCAGTGACCAGCGAAGTCGACCAGGGACCAGTGACCAGTGACCAGTGACCAGTGACCAGTGACCAGTGACCAGCGAAATTGACCAGTGACCATTGACCAGTGACCAGTGACCAGTGACCAGTGACCAGTGACCAGTGACCAGTGACCAGTGACCAGCGACCAGTGACCAGTGACCAGTGACCAGTGACCAGTGACCAGTGACCAGTGACCAGCGAAATTGACCAGTGACCATTGACCAGTGACCAGTGACCACTGACCAGTGACCAGCGAAATCGACCAGGGACCAGTGACCAGTGACCAGTGACCAGTGACCAGCGAAATTGACCAGTGACCATTGACCAGTGACCAGTGACCAGTGACCAGTGACCAGTGACCAGTGTCCAGTGACCAGTGACCAGTGACCAGTAACCAGTGACCAGTGACCAGTGACCAGCGAAAGTGACCAGTGACAAGTGACCAGTGACAAGTGACCAGTGACCAGTGACCAGTGACCAGTGACCAGCGAAAGTGACCAGTGACCAGTGACCAGTGACAAGCGAAGTCGACCAGGGACCAGTGACCAGTGACCAGTGACCAGTGACCAGTGACCAGTGACCAGTGACCAGTGACCAGCGAAATTGACAGTGACCATTGACCAGTGACCAGTGACCAGTGACCAGTGACAAGTGACCAGTGACCAGTGACCAGCGACCAGTGACCAGTGACCAGTGACCAGTGACCAGTGACCAGTGACCAGTGACCAGTGACCAGCGAAATTGACCAGTGACCATTGACCAGTGACCAGTGACCAGTGACCAGTGACCAGTGACCTGTGACCAGCGAAAGTGACCAGTGACCAGTGACCAGTAACCAGCGACCAGTGACCAGCGACCAGTGACCAGTGACCAGTGACCAGTGACCAGTGACCAGTGACCAGTGACCAGTGACCAGTAACCAGTGACCAGTGACCAGTGACCAGTGACCAGTGACCAGTAACCAGTGACCAGTGACCAGTGACCAGCGAAATCGACCAGGGACCAGTGACCAGTGACCAGTGACCAGTGACCAGTGACCAGTGACCAGCGAAATTGACCAGTGACCATTGACCAGTGACCAGTGACCAGTGACCAGTGACCAGTGACCAGCGACCAGTGACCAGTGACCAGTGACCAGTGACCAGTGACGAGTGACCTGTGACCAGTGACCAGTGACCAGTGACCAGTGACCAGTGACCAGTGACGAGTGACCAGTGACCAGTGACCAGTGACCAGTGACCAGTGACCAGTGACCAGTGACCAGTGACCAGCGAAAGTGACCAGGGACCAGTGACCAGTGACCAGTGACCAGTGACCAGTGACCAGTGACCATCGAAATTGACCAGTGACCATTGACCAGTGACCAGTGACCAGTGACCAGTGACCAGTGACCAGCGACCAGTGACCAGTGACCAGTGACCAGTGACAAGTGATAAGTGACCAGTGACCAGTGACCAGCGAAAGTGACCAGTGAAAAGTGACCAGCGAAATTGACCAGTGACCATTGACCAGTGACCAGCGAAAGTGACCAGTGACGAGGGACCAGTGACAAGTGACCAGTGAGAAGTGACCAGTGACCACTGACCAGTGACCAGTGACCAGCGACCAGTGACCAGTGACCCGTGACCAGGGACCAGTGACCAGCGAAAGTGACCAGTGACCAGTGACTAGCCAAATTGAGCAGTGTCCAGTGACCAGTGACCAGTGACCAGTGACCAGTGACCAGTGACCAGTGACCAGGGACCAGTGACCAGTGACCAGTGACCAGTGACCAGGGACCAGTGACCAGTGACCAGTGACCAGTGACCAGTGACCAGTGACCAGCGAAATTGACCAGTGACCAGTGACCAGTGACCAGTGACCAGTGACCAGTGACCAGTGACCAGTGACCAGTGACCAGTGACCAGTGACCAGTGACCAGTGACCAGTGACCAGTGACCAGTGACGAGTGACCTGTGACCAGTGACCAGTGACCAGTGACCAGTGACCAGTGACCAGTGACCAGTGACCAGCGAAAGTGACCAGGGACCAGTGACCAGTGACCAGTGACCAGTGACCAGCGAAATAGACCAGTGACCATTGACCAGTGACCAGTGACCAGTGACCAGTGACCAGTGACCAGTGACCAGCGACCAGTGACCAGTGACCAGTGACCAGTGACCAGTGACCAGTGACCAGTGACCAGTAACCAGTGACCAGTGACCAGTGACCAGCGAAAGTGACCAGTGACCAGTGACCAGCGAAATAGACCAGTGACCATTGACCAGTGACCAGTGACCAGTGACCAGCGACCAGTGACCAGTGACCAGTGACCAGTGACCAGTGACCAGTGACCAGTGACCAGCGACCAGTGACCAGTGACCAGTGACCAGTGACCAGTGACCAGTGACCAGTGACCAGTAACCAGTGACCAGTGACCAGTGACCAGTGACCAGTGACCAGTGACCAGGGACCAGTGACCAGTGACCAGTGACCAGTGACCAGTGACCAGTGACCAGTGACCAGTGACCAGTGACCAGTGACCAGTGACCAGCGACCAGTGACCAGTGACCAGTGACCAGTGACCCGTGACCAGTGACCAGTGACCAGCGAAAGTGACCAGTGACCAGTGACCAGTGACAAGCGAAGTCGACCAGGGACCAGTGACCAGTGTCCAGTGACCAGTGACCAGTGACCAGTGACCATCGAAATTGACCAGTGACCATTGACCAGTGACCAGTGACCAGTGACCAGTGACCAGTGACCAGTGACCAGTGACCAGCGACCAGTGACCAGTGACCAGTGACCAGTGACAAGTGATAAGTGACCAGTGACCAGTGACCAGCGAAAGTGACCAGTGAAAAGTGACCAGCGAAATTGAGCAGTGACCATTGACCAGTGACCAGCGAAAGTGACCAGTGACGAGGGACCAGTGACAAGTGACCAGTGAGAAGTGACCAGTGACCACTGACCAGTGACCAGTGACCAGCGACCAGTGACCAGTGACCCGTGACCAGGGACCAGTGACCAGCGAAAGTGACCAGTGACCAGTGACTAGCCAAATTGAGCAGTGTCCAGTGACCAGTGACCAGTGACCAGTGACCACTGACCAGTGACCAGTGACCAGGGACCAGTGACCAGTGACCAGTGACCAGTGACCAGGGACCAGTGACCAGTGACCAGTGACCAGTGACCAGTGACCAGTGACCAGTGACCAGTGACCAGTGACCAGTGACCAGCGACCAGTGACCAGTGACCAGTGACCAGTGACGAGTGACCTGTGACCAGTGACCAGTGACCAGTGACCAGTGACCAGTGACCAGTGACCAGTGACCAGCGAAAGTGACCAGGGACCAGTGACCAGTGACCAGTGACCAGTGACCAGTGACCAGTGACCAGTGACCAGCGAAATAGACCAGTGACCATTGACCAGTGACCAGTGACCAGTGACCAGCGACCAGTGACCAGTGACCAGTGACCAGTGACCAGTGACCAGTGACCAGTGACCAGTAACCAGTGACCAGTGACCAGTGACCAGCGAAAGTGACCAGTGACCAGTGACCAGTGACCAGTGACCAGCGAAATAGACCAGTGACCATTGACCAGTGACCAGTGACCAGTGACCAGTGACCAGTGACCAGCGACCAGTGACCAGTGACCAGCGACCAGTGACCAGTGACCAGTGACCAGTGACCAGTGACCAGTGACCAGTGACCAGTAACCAGTGACCAGTGACCAGTGACCAGTGACCAGTGACCAGCGACCAGTGACCAGTGACCAGTGACCAGTGACCAGTGACCAGTGACCAGTGACCAGTGACCAGTGACCAGTGACCAGTGACCAGCGAAAGTGACCAGTGACCAGTGACCAGTGACAAGCGAAGTCGACCAGGGACCAGTGACCAGTGACCAGTGACCAGTGACCAGTGACCAGTGACCAGTGACCAGTGACCAGTGACCAGCGAAATTGACCAGTGACCATTGACCAGTGACCAGTGACCAGTGACCAGCGACCAGTGACCAGTGACCAGTGACCAGTGACCAGTGACCAGTGACCAGTGACCAGTGACCAGTGACCAGTGACCAGTAACCAGTGACCAGTGACCAGTGACCAGTGACCAGTGACCAGTAACCAGTGACCAGTGACCAGTGACCAGCGAAATCGACCAGGGACCAGTGACCAGTGACCAGTGACCAGTGACCAGTGACCAGTGACCAGCGAAATTGACCAGTGACCATTGACCAGTGACCAGTGACCAGTGACCAGTGACCAGTGACCAGTGACCAGCGACCAGTGACCAGTGACCAGTGACCAGTGACCAGTGACGAGTGACCTGTGACCAGTGACCAGTGACCAGTGACCAGTGACCAGTGACCAGTGACCAGTGACCAGTGTCGAGTGACCTGTGACCAGTGACCAGTGACCAGTGACCAGTGACCAGTGACCAGTGACCAGTGACCAGCGAAAGTGACCAGGGACCAGTGACCAGTGACCAGTGACCAGTGACCAGTGACCATCGAAATTGACCAGTGACCATTGACCAGTGACCAGTGACCAGTGACCAGTGACCAGTGACCAGTGACCAGTGACCAGCGACCAGTGACCAGTGACCAGTGACCAGTGACCAGTGACGAGTGACCTGTGACAAGTGACCAGTGACCAGCGACCAGTGACCAGGGACCAGTGACCAGTGACCAGTGACTAGCGACCAGTGACCAGTGACCAGTGACCAGTGACCAGTGACCAGTGACCAGCGAAAGTGACCAGTGACCTGTGACCAGCGAAAGTGACCAGTGACGAGTGACCAGTGACAAGTGACCAGTGAGAAGTGACCAGTGACCACTGACCAGTGACCAGTGACCAGCGACCAGTGACCAGTGACCAGGGAAAGTGACCAGTGACCAGTGACTAGCCAAATTGAGCAGTGACCAGTGACCAGTGACCAGTGACCAGTGACCAGTGACCAGCGAAAGTGACAAGTGACCAGTGACCAGTGACCAGTGACCAGCGAAAGTGACCAGTGACCTGTGAACAGTGACCAGCGAAATTGACCAGTTTCCAGTGACAAGTGATAAGTGACCAGTGACCAGTGACCAGCGAAAGTGACCAGTGAAAAGTGACCAGCGAAATTGACCAGTGACCATTGACCAGTGACCAGCGAAATTGACCAGTTTCCAGTGACAAGTGATAAGTGACCAGTGACCAGTGACCAGCGAAAGTGACCAGTGAACAGTGACCAGCGAAATTGACCAGTGACCATTGACCAGTGACCAGCGAAAGTGACCAGTGACGAGTGACCAGTGACAAGTGACCAGTGAGAAGTGACCAGTGACCACTGACCAGTGACCAGTGACCAGTGACCAGCGACCAGTGACCAGTGACCCGTGACCAGGGACCAGTGACCAGCGAAAGTGACCAGTGACCAGTGACTAGCCAAATTGAGCAGTGACCAGTGACCAGTGACCAGTGACCAGTGACCAGTGACCAGTGACCAGTGACCAGGGACCAGTGACCAGTGACCAGTGACCAGTGACCAGTGACCAGTGACCAGTGACCAGTGACCAGTGACCAGTGACCAGCGAAAGTGACCAGGGACCAGTGACCAGTGACCAGTGACCAGTGACCAGTGACCAGCGAAATTGACCAGTGACCATTGACCAGTGACCAGTGACCAGTGACCAGTGACCAGTGACCAGTGACCAGTGACCAGCGACCAGTGACCAGTGACCAGTGACCAGTGACCAGTGACCAGTGACCAGTGACCAGTGACCAGTAACCAGTGACCAGTGACCAGTGACAAGCGAAATCGACCAGGGACCAGTGACCAGTGACCAGTGTCCAGTGACCAGTGACCAGCGACCAGTGACCAGTGACCAGTGACCAGTGACCAGTGACGAGTGACCTGTGACAAGTGACCAGTGACCAGCGACCAGTGACCAGGGACCAGTGACCAGTGACCAGTGACCAGTGACCAGTGACCAGTGACCAGGGACCAGTGACCAGTGACCAGTGACCAGTGACCAGTGACCAGTGACCAGCGAAATCGACCAGGGACCAGTGACCAGTGACCAGTGACCAGTGACCAGTGACCAGTGACCAGTGACCAGTGACCATCGAAATTGACCAGTGACCATTGACCAGTGACCAGTGACCAGTGACCAGTGACCAGTGACCAGTGACCAGTGACCAGCGACCAGTGACCAGTGACCAGTGACCAGTGACCAGTGACGAGTGACCTGTGACAAGTGACCAGTGACCAGCGACCAGTGACCAGGGACCAGTGACCAGTGACCAGTGACCAGCGACCAGTGACCAGTGACCAGTGACCAGGGACCAGTGACCAGTGACCAGTGACCAGTGACCAGTGACCAGGGACCAGTGACCAGTGACCAGTGACCAGTGACCAGTAACCAGTGACCAGTGACCAGTGACCAGCGAAATCGACCAGTGACCAGTGACCAGTGACCAGTGACCAGTGACCAGTGACCAGTGACCAGTGACCATCGAAATTGACCAGTGACCATTGACCATTGACCAGTGACCAGTGACCAGTGACCAGTGACCAGTGACCAGTGACCAGCGACCAGTGACCAGTGACCAGTGACCAGTGACCAGTGACGAGTGACCTGTGACAAGTGACCAGTGACCAGCGACCAGTGACCAGGGACCAGTGACCAGTGACCAGTGACCAGCGACCAGTGACCAGTGACCAGTGACCAGGGACCAGTGACCAGCGAAAGTGACCAGTGACCAGTGACCATTGACCAGTGACCAGTGACCAGCGACCAGTGACCAGCGAAATTGACCAGTGACCATTGACCAGTGACAAGTGACCAGTGACCAGCGAAAGTGACCAGGGACCAGTGACCAGTGACCAGTGACGAGTGACCAGTGACCAGTGACCAGCGAAAGTGACAAGTGACCAGTGACCAGTGACCAGTGACCAGTGACCAGTGACCAGCGAAAGTGACCAGTGACCTGTGACCAGCGAAAGTGACCAGTGACGAGTGACCAGTGACAAGTGACCAGTGAGAAGTGACCAGTGACCACTGACCAGTGACCAGTGACCAGCGACCAGTGACCAGTGACCAGGGAAAGTGACCAGTGACCAGTGACTAGCCAAATTGAGCAGTGACCAGTGACCAGTGACCAGTGACCAGTGACCAGTGACCAGCGAAAGTGACAAGTGACCAGTGACCAGTGACCAGTGACCAGCGAAAGTGACCAGTGACCTGTGAACAGTGACCAGCGAAATTGACCAGTTTCCAGTGACAAGTGATAAGTGACCAGTGACCAGTGACCAGCGAAAGTGACCAGTGAAAAGTGACCAGCGAAATTGACCAGTGACCATTGACCAGTGACCAGCGAAATTGACCAGTTTCCAGTGACAAGTGATAAGTGACCAGTGACCAGTGACCAGCGAAAGTGACCAGTGAACAGTGACCAGCGAAATTGACCAGTGACCATTGACCAGTGACCAGCGAAAGTGACCAGTGACGAGTGACCAGTGACAAGTGACCAGTGAGAAGTGACCAGTGACCACTGACCAGTGACCAGTGACCAGTGACCAGCGACCAGTGACCAGTGACCCGTGACCAGGGACCAGTGACCAGCGAAAGTGACCAGTGACCAGTGACTAGCCAAATTGAGCAGTGACCAGTGACCAGTGACCAGTGACCAGTGACCAGTGACCAGTGACCAGTGACCAGTGACCAGTGACCAGTGACCAGTGACCAGTGACCAGTGACCAGCGAAAGTGACCAGGGACCAGTGACCAGTGACCAGTGACCAGTGACCAGTGACCAGTGACCAGCGAAATTGACCAGTGACCATTGACCAGTGACCAGTGACCAGTGACCAGTGACCAGTGACCAGTGACCAGTGACCAGCGACCAGTGACCAGTGACCAGTGACCAGTGACCAGTGACCAGTGACCAGTAACCAGTGACCAGTGACCAGTGACAAGCGAAATCGACCAGGGACCAGTGACCAGTGACCAGTGTCCAGTGACCAGTGACCAGCGACCAGTGACCAGTGACCAGTGACCAGTGACCAGTGACGAGTGACCTGTGACAAGTGACCAGTGACCAGCGACCACTGACTAGGGACCAGTGACCAGTGACCAGTGACCAGTGACCAGTGACCAGTGACCAGGGACCAGTGACCAGTGACCAGTGACCAGTGACCAGTAACCAGTGACCAGTGACCAGTGACCAGCGAAATCGACCAGGGACCAGTGACCAGTGACCAGTGACCAGTGACCAGTGACCAGTGACCAGTGACCATCGAAATTGACCAGTGACCATTGACCAGTGACCAGTGACCAGTGACCAGTGACCAGTGACCAGTGACCAGTGACCAGCGACCAGTGACCAGTGACCAGTGACCAGTGACCAGTGACGAGTGACCTGTGACAAGTGACCAGTGACCAGCGACCAGTGACCAGGGACCAGTGACCAGTGACCAGTGACCAGCGACCAGTGACCAGTGACCAGTGACCAGGGACCAGTGATCAGCGAAAGTGACCAGTGACCAGTGACCATTGACCAGTGACCAGTGACCAGTGACCCGTGACTAGCGACCAGTGACCAGCGAAATTGACCAGTGACCATTGACCAGTGACAAGTGACCAGTGACCAGCGAAAGTGACCAGGGACCAGTGACCAGTGACCAGTGACGAGTGACCAGTGACCAGTGACCAGCGAAAGTGACAAGTGACCAGTGACCAGTGACGAGTGACCAGTGACAAGTGACCAGTGAGAAGTGACCAGTGAGCACTGACCAGTGACCAGTGACCAGCGACCAGTGACCAGTGACCAGGGAAAGTGACCAGTGACCAGTGACTAGCCAAATTGAGCAGTGACCAGTGACCAGTGACCAGTGACCAGTGACCAGTGACCAGTGACCTGTGACCAGTGACCAGTGACCAGTGACCAGGGACCAGCGAAATTGACAAGTGACCATTGACCAGTGACCAGTGACCAGTGACCAGTGACCAGTGACCAGCGACCAGTGACCAGTGACCAGTGACCAGTGACCAGTGACCAGTAACCAGTGACCAGTGACCAGTGACCAGCGAAATTGACCAGTGACCATTGACCAGTGACCAGTGAACAGTGACCAGTGACCAGTGACCAGCGACCAGTGACCAGTGACCAGTGACCAGTGACCAGTGACCAGTGACCAGTGACCAGTGACCAGCGAAATTGACCAGTGACCATTGACCAGTGACCAGTGACCAGTGACCAGTGACCAGTGAACAGTTACCTGTGACCAGCGAAAGTGACCAGTGACCAGTGACCAGTGACCAGTGACCAGTGACCAGTGACCAGTGACCAGTGACCAGTAACCAGTGACCAGTGACCAGTGACACGCGAAAGTGACCAGTGACAAGTGACCAGTGACAAGTGACCAGTGACCAGTGACCAGTGACCAGTGACCAGCGAAAGTGACCAGTGACCAGTGACCAGTGACCAGCGAAGTCGACCAGGGACCAGTGACCAGTGACCAGTGACCAGTGACCAGTGACCAGTGACCAGCGAAATTGACCAGTGACCATTGACCAGTGACCAGTGACCAGTGACCAGTGACCAGTGACCAGTGACCAGTGACCAGTGACCAGCGACCAGTGACCAGTGACCAGTGACCAGTGACCAGTGACCAGTGACCAGTGACCAGCGAAATTGACCAGTGACCATTGACCAGTGACCAGTGACCACTGACCAGTGACCAGCGAAATCGACCAGGGACCAGTGACCAGTGACCAGTGACCAGTGACCAGCGAAATTGACCAGTGACCATTGACCAGTGACCAGTGACCAGTGACCAGTGACCAGTGACCAGTGTCCAGTGACCAGTGACCAGTGACCAGTAACCAGTGACCAGTGACCAGTGACCAGCGAAAGTGACCAGTGACAAGTGACCAGTGACAAGTGACCAGTGACCAGTGACCAGTGACCAGTGACCAGCGAAAGTGACCAGTGACCAGTGACCAGTGACAAGCGAAGTCGACCAGGGACCAGTGACCAGTGACCAGTGACCAGTGACCAGTGACCAGTGACCAGTGACCAGTGACCAGCGAAATTGACAGTGACCATTGACCAGTGACCAGTGACCAGTGACCAGTGACAAGTGACCAGTGACCAGTGACCAGCGACCAGTGACCAGTGACCAGTGACCAGTGACCAGTGACCAGTGACCAGTGACCAGTGACCAGCGAAATTGACCAGTGACCATTGACCAGTGACCAGTGACCAGTGACCAGTGACCAGTGACCTGTGACCAGCGAAAGTGACCAGTGACCAGTGACCAGTAACCAGCGACCAGTGACCAGCGACCAGTGACCAGTGACCAGTGACCAGTGACCAGTGACCAGTGACCAGTGACCAGTGACCAGTAACCAGTGACCAGTGACCAGTGACCAGTGACCAGTGACCAGTAACCAGTGACCAGTGACCAGTGACCAGCGAAATCGACCAGGGACCAGTGACCAGTGACCAGTGACCAGTGACCAGTGACCAGTGACCAGCGAAATTGACCAGTGACCATTGACCAGTGACCAGTGACCAGTGACCAGTGACCAGTGACCAGCGACCAGTGACCAGTGACCAGTGACCAGTGACCAGTGACGAGTGACCTGTGACCAGTGACCAGTGACCAGTGACCAGTGACCAGTGACCAGTGACGAGTGACCAGTGACCAGTGACCAGTGACCAGTGACCAGTGACCAGTGACCAGTGACCAGTGACCAGCGAAAGTGACCAGGGACCAGTGACCAGTGACCAGTGACCAGTGACCAGTGACCAGTGACCAGTGACCATCGAAATTGACCAGTGACCATTGACCAGTGACCAGTGACCAGTGACCAGTGACCAGTGACCAGTGACCAGTGACCAGCGACCAGTGACCAGTGACCAGTGACCAGTGACAAGTGATAAGTGACCAGTGACCAGTGACCAGCGAAAGTGACCAGTGAAAAGTGACCAGCGAAATTGACCAGTGACCATTGACCAGTGACCAGCGAAAGTGACCAGTGACGAGGGACCAGTGACAAGTGACCAGTGAGAAGTGACCAGTGACCACTGACCAGTGACCAGTGACCAGCGACCAGTGACCAGTGACCCGTGACCAGGGACCAGTGACCAGCGAAAGTGACCAGTGACCAGTGACTAGCCAAATTGAGCAGTGTCCAGTGACCAGTGACCAGTGACCAGTGACCAGTGACCAGTGACCAGTGACCAGGGACCAGTGACCAGTGACCAGTGACCAGTGACCAGGGACCAGTGACCAGTGACCAGTGACCAGTGACCAGTGACCAGTGACCAGCGAAATTGACCAGTGACCAGTGACCAGTGACCAGTGACCAGTGACCAGTGACCAGTGACCAGTGACCAGTGACCAGTGACCAGTGACCAGTGACCAGTGACCAGTGACCAGTGACCAGTGACGAGTGACCTGTGACCAGTGACCAGTGACCAGTGACCAGTGACCAGTGACCAGTGACCAGTGACCAGCGTAAGTGACCAGGGACCAGTGACCAGTGACCAGTGACCAGTGACCAGCGAAATAGACCAGTGACCATTGACCAGTGACCAGTGACCAGTGACCAGTGACCAGTGACCAGTGACCAGCGACCAGTGACCAGTGACCAGTGACCAGTGACCAGTGACCAGTGACCAGTGACCAGTAACCAGTGACCAGTGACCAGTGACCAGCGAAAGTGACCAGTGACCAGTGACCAGCGAAATAGACCAGTGACCATTGACCAGTGACCAGTGACCAGTGACCAGCGACCAGTGACCAGTGACCAGTGACCAGTGACCAGTGACCAGTGACCAGTGACCAGCGACCAGTGACCAGTGACCAGTGACCAGTGACCAGTGACCAGTGACCAGTGACCAGTAACCAGTGACCAGTGACCAGTGACCAGTGAACAGTGACCAGTGACCAGTGACCAGTGACCAGTGACCAGTGACCAGTGACCAGTGACCAGTGACCAGTGACCAGTGACCAGCGAAAGTGACCAGTGACCAGTGACCAGTGACAAGCGAAGTCGACCAGGGACCAGTGACCAGTGACCAGTGACCAGTGACCAGTGACCAGTGACCATCGAAATTGACCAGTGACCATTGACCAGTGACCAGTGACCAGTGACCAGTGACCAGTGACCAGTGACCAGTGACCAGCGACCAGTGACCAGTGACCAGTGACCAGTGACAAGTGATAAGTGACCAGTGACCAGTGACCAGCGAAAGTGACCAGTGAAAAGTGACCAGCGAAATTGAGCAGTGACCATTGACCAATGACCAGCGAAAGTGACCAGTGACGAGGGACCAGTGACAAGTGACCAGTGAGAAGTGACCAGTGACCACTGACCAGTGACCAGTGACCAGCGACCAGTGACCAGTGACCCGTGACCAGGGACCAGTGACCAGCGAAAGTGACCAGTGACCAGTGACTAGCCAAATTGAGCAGTGTCCAGTGACCAGTGACCAGTGACCAGTGACCAGTGACCAGTGACCAGTGACCAGTGACCAGGGACCAGTGACCAGTGACCAGTGACCAGTGACCAGGGACCAGTGACCAGTGACCAGTGACCAGTGACCAGTGACCAGTGACCAGTGACCAGTGACCAGTGACCAGTGACCAGTGACCAGCGACCAGTGACCAGTGACCAGTGACCAGTGACCCGTGACCAGTGACCAGTGACCAGCGAAAGTGACCAGTGACCAGTGACCAGTGACAAGCGAAGGCGACCAGGGACCAGTGACCAGTGACCAGTGACCAGTGACCAGTGACCAGTGACCAGTGACCAGTGACCAGTGACCATCGAAATTGACCAGTGACCATTGACCAGTGACCAGTGACCAGTGACCAGTGACCAGTGACCAGTGACCAGTGACCAGCGACCAGTGACCAGTGACCAGTGACCAGCGAAAGTGACCAGGGACCAGTGACCAGTGACCAGTGACCAGTGACCAGTGACCAGCGAAATTGACCAGTGACCATTGACCAGTGACCAGTGACCAGAGAGCAGTGACCAGTGACCAGTGACCAGTGACCAGCGACCAGTGACCAGTGACCAGTGACCAGTGACCAGTGACCAGTGACCAGTGACCAGTGACCAGTAACCAGTGACCAGTGACCAGTGACCAGTGACCAGCGAAATTGACCAGTGACCATTGACCAGTGACCAGTGAACAGTGACCAGTGACCAGTGACCAGCGACCAGTGACCAGTGACCAGTGACCAGTGACCAGTGACCAGTGACCAGTGACCAGTGACCAGCGAAATTGACCAGTGACCATTGACCAGTGACCAGTGACCAGAGAGCAGTGACCAGTGACCAGTGACCAGTGACCAGCGACCAGTGACCAGTGACCAGTGACCAGTGACCAGTGACCAGTGACCAGTGACCAGTGACCAGTGACCAGTGACCTGTGACCAGCGAAAGTGACCAGTGACCAGTGACCATTGACCAGCGACCAGTGACCAGTGACCAGTGACGAGTGACCAGTGACCAGTGACCAGTGACCAGTGACCAGCGAAAGTGACAAGTGACCAGTGACCAGTGACCAGTGACCAGCGAAAGTGACCAGTGAAAAGTGACCAGCGAAATTGACCAGTGACCATTGACCAGTGACCAGCGAAAGTGACCAGTGACGAGTGACCAGTGACAAGTGACCAGTGAGAAGTGACCAGTGACCACTGACCAGTGACCAGTGACCAGTGACCAGCGACCAGTGACCAGTGACCCGTGACCAGGGACCAGTGACCAGCGAAAGTGACCAGTGACCAGTGACTAGCCAAATTGAGCAGTGACCAGTGACCAGTGCCCAGTGACCAGTGACCAGTGACCAGTGACCAGTGACCAGGGACCAGTGACCAGTGACCAGTGACCAGTGACCAGTGACCAGTGACCAGTAACCAGTGACCAGTGACCAGTGACCAGCGAAATCGACCAGTGACCAGTGACCAGTGACCAGTGACCAGTGACCAGTGACCAGTGACCATCGAAATTGACCAGTGACCATTGACCATTGACCAGTGACCAGTGACCAGTGACCAGTGACCAGTGACCAGTGACCAGCGACCAGTGACCAGTGACCAGTGACCAGTGACCAGTGACGAGTGACCTGTGACAAGTGACCAGTGACCAGCGACCAGTGACCAGGGACCAGTGACCAGTGACCAGTGACCAGCGACCAGTGACCAGTGACCAGTGACCAGGGACCAGTGACCAGCGAAAGTGACCAGTGACCAGTGACCATTGACCAGTGACCAGTGACCAGCGACCAGTGACCAGCGAAATTGACCAGTGACCATTGACCAGTGACAAGTGACCAGTGACCAGCGAAAGTGACCAGGGACCAGTGACCAGTGACCAGTGACGAGTGACCAGTGACCAGTGACCAGCGAAAGTGACAAGTGACCAGTGACCAGTGACCAGTGACCAGTGACCAGTGACCAGTGACCAGTGACCAGTGACCAGTGACCAGTGACCAGCGACCAGTGACCAGTGACCAGTGACCAGTGACAAGTGATAAGTGACCAGTGACCAGTGACCAGCGAAAGTGACCAGTGAAAAGTGACCAGCGAAATTGAGCAGTGACCATTGACCAATGACCAGCGAAAGTGACCAGTGACGAGGGACCAGTGACAAGTGACCAGTGAGAAGTGACCAGTGACCACTGACCAGTGACCAGTGACCAGCGACCAGTGACCAGTGACCCGTGACCAGGGACCAGTGACCAGCGAAAGTGACCAGTGACCAGTGACTAGCCAAATTGAGCAGTGTCCAGTGACCAGTGACCAGTGACCAGTGACCAGTGACCAGTGACCAGTGACCAGTGACCAGGGACCAGTGACCAGTGACCAGTGACCAGTGACCAGGGACCAGTGACCAGTGACCAGTGACCAGTGACCAGTGACCAGTGACCAGTGACCAGTGACCAGTGACCAGTGACCAGTGACCAGCGACCAGTGACCAGTGACCAGTGACCAGTGACCCGTGACCAGTGACCAGTGACCAGCGAAAGTGACCAGTGACCAGTGACCAGTGACAAGCGAAGGCGACCAGGGACCAGTGACCAGTGACCAGTGACCAGTGACCAGTGACCAGTGACCAGTGACCAGTGACCAGTGACCATCGAAATTGACCAGTGACCATTGACCAGTGACCAGTGACCAGTGACCAGTGACCAGTGACCAGTGACCAGTGACCAGCGACCAGTGACCAGTGACCAGTGACCAGCGAAAGTGACCAGGGACCAGTGACCAGTGACCAGTGACCAGTGACCAGTGACCAGCGAAATTGACCAGTGACCATTGACCAGTGACCAGTGACCAGAGAGCAGTGACCAGTGACCAGTGACCAGTGACCAGCGACCAGTGACCAGTGACCAGTGACCAGTGACCAGTGACCAGTGACCAGTGACCAGTGACCAGTAACCAGTGACCAGTGACCAGTGACCAGTGACCAGCGAAATTGACCAGTGACCATTGACCAGTGACCAGTGAACAGTGACCAGTGACCAGTGACCAGCGACCAGTGACCAGTGACCAGTGACCAGTGACCAGTGACCAGTGACCAGTGACCAGTGACCAGCGAAATTGACCAGTGACCATTGACCAGTGACCAGTGACCAGAGAGCAGTGACCAGTGACCAGTGACCAGTGACCAGCGACCAGTGACCAGTGACCAGTGACCAGTGACCAGTGACCAGTGACCAGTGACCAGTGACCAGTGACCAGTGACCTGTGACCAGCGAAAGTGACCAGTGACCAGTGACCATTGACCAGCGACCAGTGACCAGTGACCAGTGACGAGTGACCAGTGACCAGTGACCAGTGACCAGTGACCAGCGAAAGTGACAAGTGACCAGTGACCAGTGACCAGTGACCAGCGAAAGTGACCAGTGAAAAGTGACCAGCGAAATTGACCAGTGACCATTGACCAGTGACCAGCGAAAGTGACCAGTGACGAGTGACCAGTGACAAGTGACCAGTGAGAAGTGACCAGTGACCACTGACCAGTGACCAGTGACCAGTGACCAGCGACCAGTGACCAGTGACCCGTGACCAGGGACCAGTGACCAGCGAAAGTGACCAGTGACCAGTGACTAGCCAAATTGAGCAGTGACCAGTGACCAGTGCCCAGTGACCAGTGACCAGTGACCAGTGACCAGTGACCAGGGACCAGTGACCAGTGACCAGTGACCAGTGACCAGTGACCAGTGACCAGTAACCAGTGACCAGTGACCAGTGACCAGCGAAATCGACCAGTGACCAGTGACCAGTGACCAGTGACCAGTGACCAGTGACCAGTGACCAGTGACCATCGAAATTGACCAGTGACCATTGACCATTGACCAGTGACCAGTGACCAGTGACCAGTGACCAGTGACCAGTGACCAGCGACCAGTGACCAGTGACCAGTGACCAGTGACCAGTGACGAGTGACCTGTGACAAGTGACCAGTGACCAGCGACCAGTGACCAGGGACCAGTGACCAGTGACCAGTGACCAGCGACCAGTGACCAGTGACCAGTGACCAGGGACCAGTGACCAGCGAAAGTGACCAGTGACCAGTGACCATTGACCAGTGACCAGTGACCAGCGACCAGTGACCAGCGAAATTGACCAGTGACCATTGACCAGTGACAAGTGACCAGTGACCAGCGAAAGTGACCAGGGACCAGTGACCAGTGACCAGTGACGAGTGACCAGTGACCAGTGACCAGCGAAAGTGACAAGTGACCAGTGACCAGTGACCAGTGACCAGTGACCAGTGACCAGCGAAAGTGACCAGTGACCTGTGACCAGCGAAAGTGACCAGTGACGAGTGACCAGTGACAAGTGACCAGTGAGAAGTGACCAGTGACCACTGACCAGTGACCAGTGACCAGCGACCAGTGACCAGTGACCAGGGAAAGTGACCAGTGACCAGTGACTAGCCAAATTGAGCAGTGACCAGTGACCAGTGACCAGTGACCAGTGACCAGTGACCAGCGAAAGTGACAAGTGACCAGTGACCAGTGACCAGTGACCAGCGAAAGTGACCAGTGACCTGTGAACAGTGACCAGCGAAATTGACCAGTTTCCAGTGACAAGTGATAAGTGACCAGTGACCAGTGACCAGCGAAAGTGACCAGTGAAAAGTGACCAGCGAAATTGACCAGTGACCATTGACCAGTGACCAGCGAAATTGACCAGTTTCCAGTGACAAGTGATAAGTGACCAGTGACCAGTGACCAGCGAAAGTGACCAGTGAACAGTGACCAGCGAAATTGACCAGTGACCATTGACCAGTGACCAGCGAAAGTGACCAGTGACCAGTGACCAGTGACCAGCGACCAGTGACCAGTGACCCGTGACCAGGGACCAGTGACCAGCGAAAGTGACCAGTGACCAGTGACTAGCCAAATTGAGCAGTGACCAGTGACCAGTGACCAGTGACCAGTGACCAGTGACCAGTGACCAGTGACCAGTGACCAGTGACCAGTGACCAGTGACCAGCGAAAGTGACCAGGGACCAGTGACCAGTGACCAGTGACCAGTGACCAGTGACCAGCGAAATTGACCAGTGACCATTGACCAGTGACCAGTGACCAGTGACCAGTGACCAGTGACCAGTGACCAGTGACCAGCGACCAGTGACCAGTGACCAGTGACCAGTGACCAGTGACCAGTGACCAGTGACCAGTGACCAGTAACCAGTGACCAGTGACCAGTGACAAGCGAAATCGACCAGGGACCAGTGACCAGTGACCAGTGTCCAGTGACCAGTGACCAGCGACCAGTGACCAGTGACCAGTGACCAGTGACCAGTGACGAGTGACCTGTGACAAGTGACCAGTGACCAGCGACCAGTGACCAGTGACCAGTGACCAGTGACCAGTGACCAGGGACCAGTGACCAGTGACCAGTGACCAGTGACCAGTAACCAGTGACCAGTGACCAGTGACCAGCGAAATCGACCAGGGACCAGTGACCAGTGACCAGTGACCAGTGACCATCGAAATTGACCAGTGACCATTGACCAGTGACCAGTGACCAGTGACCAGTGACCAGTGACCAGTGACCAGTGACCAGCGACCAGTGACCAGTGACCAGTGACCAGTGACCAGTGACGAGTGACCTGTGACAAGTGACCAGTGACCAGCGACCAGTGACCAGGGACCAGTGACCAGTGACCAGTGACCAGCGACCAGTGACCAGTGACCAGTGACCAGGGACCAGTGATCAGCGAAAGTGACCAGTGACCAGTGACCATTGACCAGTGACCAGTGACCAGTGACCAGTGACCCGTGACCAGCGACCAGTGACCAGCGAAATTGACCAGTGACCATTGACCAGTGACAAGTGACCAGTGACCAGCGAAAGTGACCAGGGACCAGTGACCAGTGACCAGTGACGAGTGACCAGTGACCAGTGACCAGCGAAAGTGACAAGTGACCAGTGACCAGTGACCAGTGACCAGTGACCAGTGACCAGTGACCAGCGAAAGTGACCAGTGACCTGTGACCAGCGAATGTGACCAGTGACGAGTGACCAGTGACAAGTGACCAGTGAGAAGTGACCAGTGAGCACTGACCAGTGACCAGTGACCAGCGACCAGTGACCAGTGACCAGGGAAAGTGACCAGTGACCAGTGACTAGCCAAATTGAGCAGTGACCAGTGACCAGTGACCAGTGACCAGTGACCAGTGACCAGTGACCTGTGACCAGTGACCAGTGACCAGTGACCAGGGACCAGCGAAATTGACAAGTGACCATTGACCAGTGACCAGTGACCAGTGACCAGTGACCAGTGACCAGCGACCAGTGACCAGTGACCAGTGACCAGTGACCAGTGACCAGTAACCAGTGACCAGTGACCAGTGACCAGCGAAATTGACCAGTGACCATTGACCAGTGACCAGTGAACAGTGACCAGTGACCAGTGACCAGCGACCAGTGACCAGTGACCAGTGACCAGTGACCAGTGACCAGTGACCAGTGACCAGTGACCAGCGAAATTGACCAGTGACCATTGACCAGTGACCAGTGACCAGTGACCAGTGACCAGTGAACAGTGACCTGTGACCAGCGAAAGTGACCAGTGACCAGTGACCAGTGACCAGTGACCAGTGACCAGTGACCAGTGACCAGTGACCAGTAACCAGTGACCAGTGACCAGTGACACGCGAAAGTTACCAGTGACAAGTGACCAGTGACAAGTGACCAGTGACCAGTGACCAGTGACCAGTGACCAGCGAAAGTGACCAGTGACCAGTGAAAGTGACCAGTGACCAGTGACCAGTGACCAGCGAAGTCGACCAGGGACCAGTGACCAGTGACCAGTGACCAGTGACCAGTGACCAGTGACCAGCGAAATTGACCAGTGACCATTGACCAGTGACCAGTGACCAGTGACCAGTGACCAGTGACCAGTGACCAGTGACCAGTGACCAGCGACCAGTGACCAGTGACCAGTGACCAGTGACCAGTGACCAGTGACCAGTGACCAGCGAAATTGACCAGTGACCATTGACCAGTGACCAGTGACCACTGACCAGTGACCAGCGAAATCGACCAGGGACCAGTGACCAGTGACCAGTGACCAGTGACCAGCGAAATTGACCAGTGACCATTGACCAGTGACCAGTGACCAGTGACCAGTGACCAGTGACCAGCGACCAGTGACCAGTGACCAGTGACCAGTGACCAGTGACGAGTGACCTGTGACCAGTGACCAGTGACCAGTGACCAGTGACCAGTGACCAGTGACGAGTGACCAGTGACCAGTGACCAGTGAAAAGTGACCAGTGACCAGTGACCAGTGACCAGTGACCAGCGAAAGTGACCAGGGACCAGTGACCAGTGACCAGTGACCAGTGACCAGTGACCAGTGACCAGTGACCATCGAAATTGACCAGTGACCATTGACCAGTGACCAGTGACCAGTGACCAGTGACCAGTGACCAGTGACCAGTGACCAGCGACCAGTGACCAGTGACCAGTGACCAGTGACAAGTGATAAGTGACCAGTGACCAGTGACCAGCGAAAGTGACCAGTGAAAAGTGACCAGCGAAATTGACCAGTGACCATTGACCAGTGACCAGCGAAAGTGACCAGTGACGAGGGACCAGTGACAAGTGACCAGTGAGAAGTGACCAGTGACCACTGACCAGTGACCAGTGACCAGCGACCAGTGACCAGTGACCCGTGACCAGGGACCAGTGACCAGCGAAAGTGACCAGTGACCAGTGACTAGCCAAATTGAGCAGTGTCCAGTGACCAGTGACCAGTGACCAGTGACCAGTGACCAGTGACCAGTGACCAGGGACCAGTGACCAGTGACCAGTGACCAGTGACCAGGGACCAGTGACCAGTGACCAGTGACCAGTGACCAGTGACCAGCGAAATTGACCAGTGACCAGTGACCAGTGACCAGTGACCAGTGACCAGTGACCAGTGACCAGTGACCAGTGACCAGTGACCAGTGACCAGTGACCAGTGACCAGTGACCAGTGACCAGTGACGAGTGACCTGTGACCAGTGACCAGTGACCAGTGACCAGTGACCAGTGACCAGTGACCAGTGACCAGTGACCAGCGAAAGTGACCAGGGACCAGTGACCAGTGACCAGTGACCAGTGACCAGCGAAATAGACCAGTGACCATTGACCAGTGACCAGTGACCAGTGACCAGTGACCAGTGACCAGTGACCAGTGACCAGTGACCAGCGACCAGTGACCAGTGACCAGTGACCAGTGACCAGTGACCAGTGACCAGTGACCAGTAACCAGTGACCAGTGACCAGTGACCAGTGACCAGTGACCAGTGACCAGTGACCAGTGACCAGTGACCAGTGACCAGTGACCAGTGACCAGTGACCAGCGAAAGTGACCAGTGACCAGTGACCAGTGACAAGCGAAGTCGACCAGGGACCAGTGACCAGTGACCAGTGACCAGTGACCAGTGACCAGTGACCATCGAAATTGACCAGTGACCATTGACCAGTGACCAGTGACCAGTGACCAGTGACCAGTGACCAGTGACCAGTGACCAGCGACCAGTGACCAGTGACCAGTGACCAGTGACAAGTGATAAGTGACCAGTGACCAGTGACCAGCGAAAGTGACCAGTGAAAAGTGACCAGCGAAATTGAGCAGTGACCATTGACCAATGACCAGCGAAAGTGACCAGTGACGAGGGACCAGTGACAAGTGACCAGTGAGAAGTGACCAGTGACCACTGACCAGTGACCAGTGACCAGCGACCAGTGACCAGTGACCCGTGACCAGGGACCAGTGACCAGCGAAAGTGACCAGTGACCAGTGACTAGCCAAATTGAGCAGTGTCCAGTGACCAGTGACCAGTGACCAGTGACCAGTGACCAGTGACCAGTGACCAGTGACCAGGGACCAGTGACCAGTGACCAGTGACCAGTGACCAGGGACCAGTGACCAGTGACCAGTGACCAGTGACCAGTGACCAGTGACCAGTGACCAGTGACCAGTGACCAGTGACCAGTGACCAGTGACCAGTGACCAGCGACCAGTGACCAGTGACCAGTGACCAGTGACCCGTGACCAGTGACCAGTGACCAGTGACAAGCGAAGTCGACCAGGGACCAGTGACCAGTGACCAGTGACCAGTGACCAGTGACCAGTGACCAGTGACCAGTGACCAGTGACCATCGAAATTGACCAGTGACCATTGACCAGTGACCAGTGACCAGTGACCAGTGACCAGTGACCAGTGACCAGTGACCAGCGACCAGTGACCAGTGACCAGTGACCAGTGACAAGTGATAAGTGACCAGTGACCAGTGACCAGCGAAAGTGACCAGTGAAAAGTGACCAGCGAAATTGAGCAGTGACCATTGACCAGTGACCAGCGAAAGTGACCAGTGACGAGGGACCAGTGACAAGTGACCAGTGAGAAGTGACCAGTGACCACTGACCAGTGACCAGTGACCAGCGACCAGTGACCAGTGACCCGTGACCAGGGACCAGTGACCAGCGAAAGTGACCAGTGACCAGTGACTAGCCAAATTGAGCAGTGTCCAGTGACCAGTGACCAGTGACCAGTGACCAGTGACCACTGACCAGTGACCAGTGACCAGTGACCAGTGACCAGTGACCAGTGACCAGTGACCAGTGACCAGTGATCAGTGACCAGCGAAATTGACCAGTGACCATTGACCAGTGACCAGTGAACAGTGACCAGTGACCAGTGACCAGCGACCAGTGACCAGTGACGAGTGACCAGTGACCAGTGACCAGTGACCAGTGACCAGCGAAATTGACCAGTGACCATTGACCAGTGACCAGTGACCAGTGACCAGTGACCAGTGACCAGTGACCTGTGACCAGCGAAAGTGACCAGCGACGAGTGACCAGTGACCAGTGACGAGTGACCAGTGACCAGTGACCAGTGACCAGTGACCAGCGAAAGTGACCAGTGACGAGTGACCAGTGACAAGTGACCAGTGAGTAGTGACCAGTGACCACTGACCAGTGACCAGTGACCAGCGACCAGTGACCAGTGACCCGTGACCAGGGACCAGTGACCAGCGAAAGTGACCAGTGACCAGTGACTAGCCAAATTGAGCAGTGACCAGTGACCAGTGACCAGTGACCAGTGACCAGTGACCAGTGACCAGTGACCAGTGACCAGTAACCAGTGACCAGTGACCAGTGACCAGCGAAATTGACCAGTGACCATTGACCAGCGACCAGTGACCAGTGACCAGTGACCAGTGACCAGCGAAATTGACCAGTGACCATTGACCAGTGACCAGTGACCAGTGACCAGTGACCAGTGACCAGTGACCAGTGACCTGTGACCAGCGAAAGTGACCAGTGACCAGTGACCATTGACCAGCGACCAGTGACCAGTGACCAGTGACGAGTGACCAGTGACCAGTGACCAGTGACCAGTGACCAGCGAAAGTGACCAGTGACGAGTGACCAGTGACAAGTGACCAGTGAGTAGTGACCAGTGACCACTGACCAGTGACCAGTGACCAGCGACCAGTGACCAGTGACCCGTGACCAGGGACCAGTGACCAGCGAAAGTGACCAGTGACCAGTGACTAGCCAAATTGAGCAGTGACCAGTGACCAGTGACCAGTGACCAGTGACCAGTGACCAGTGACCAGTGACCAGGGACCAGTGACCAGTGACCAGTGACCAGTGACCAGTGACCAGTGACCAGTGACCAGTGACCAGTGACCAGCGACCAGTGACCAGTGACCAGTGACCAGTGACCAGTGACGAGTGACCTGTGACAAGTGACCAGTGACCAGCGACCAGTGACCAGGGACCAGTGACCAGTGACCAGTGACCAGCGACCAGTGACCAGTGACCAGTGACCAGTGACCAGTGACCAGTGACCAGTGACCAGCGAAAGTGACCAGTGACCAGTGAACAGTGACCAGCGAAATTGACCAGTTTCCAGTGACCAGTGATAAGTGACCAGTGACCAGTGACCAGCGAAAGTGACCAGTGAACAGTGACCAGCGAAATTGACCAGTGACCATTGACCAGTGACCAGCGAAAGTGACCAGTGACCATTGACCAGCGACCAGTGACCAGTGACCAGTGACCAGTGACCAGTGACCAGTGACCAGCGAAATTGACCAGTGACCATTGACCAGTGACCAGTGACCAGTGACCAGTGACCAGTGACCAGTGACCAGTGACCTGTGACCAGCGAAAGTGACCAGTGACCAGTGACCATTGACCAGCGACCAGTGACCAGTGACCAGTGACGAGTGACCAGTGACCAGTGACCAGTGACCAGTGACCAGCGAAAGTGACCAGTGACGAGTGACCAGTGACAAGTGACCAGTGAGTAGTGACCAGTGACCACTGACCAGTGACCAGTGACCAGCGACCAGTGACCAGTGACCCGTGACCAGGGACCAGTGACCAGCGAAAGTGACCAGTGACCAGTGACTAGCCAAATTGAGCAGTGACCAGTGACCAGTGACCAGTGACCAGTGACCAGTGACCAGTGACCAGTGACCAGGGACCAGTGACCAGTGACCAGTGACCAGTGACCAGTGACCAGTGACCAGTGACCAGTGACCAGTGACCAGCGACCAGTGACCAGTGACCAGTGACCAGTGACCAGTGACGAGTGACCTGTGACAAGTGACCAGTGACCAGCGACCAGTGACCAGGGACCAGTGACCAGTGACCAGTGACCAGCGACCAGTGACCAGTGACCAGTGACCAGTGACCAGTGACCAGTAACCAGTGACCAGCGAAAGTGACCAGTGACCAGTGAACAGTGACCAGCGAAAGTGACCAGTGACGAGTGACCAGTGACAAGTGACCAGTGAGAAGTGACCAGTGACCACTGACCAGTGACCAGTGACCAGTGACCAGTGACCAGTGACCAGCGAAAGTGACCAGTGACAAGTGACCAGTGACCAGTGACCAGTGACCAGTGACCAGCGAAAGTGACCAGTGACCAGTGACCAGTGACCAGCGAAATCGACCAGTGACCAGTGACCAGAGACCAGTGACTAGCCAAATTGATCAGTGACCAGTGACCAGTGACCAGTGACCAACGACCAGTGACCAGGGACCATTGACCAGTGACCAGTGACCAGGGACCAGTTACCAGTGACCAGTGACCAGTGACCAGTGACCAGTGACCAGTGACCAGTGACCAGTGACCAGTGACCAGCGAAAGTGACCAGTGACCAGTGACCAGTGACCAGTGACCAGTGACCAGTGACCAGTGACCAGTGACCAGCGAAATTGACCAGTGACCATTGACCAGTGACCAGTGACCAGTGACCAGTGACCAGTGACCAGTGACCAGTGACCAGTGACCAGTGACCAGTGACCATCGAAATTGACCAGTGACCATTGACAAGTGACCAGTGACCAGTGACCAGTGACCAGTGACCAGTGACCAGTGACCAGTGACCAGTGACCAGTGACCAGCGAAATTGACCAGTGACCATTGACCAGTGACCAGTGAACAGTGACCAGTGACCAGTGACCAGCGACCAGTGACCAGTGACCAGTGACCAGTGACCAGTGACCAGTGACCAGTGACCAGTGACCAGCGAAATTGACCAGTGACCATTGACCAGTGACCAGTGACCAGTGACCAGTGACCAGTGACTAGTGACCTGTGACCAGCGAAAGTGACCAGCGACCAGTGACCAGTGACCAGTGACGAGTGACCAGTGACCAGTGACCAGTGACCAGTGACCAGCGAAAGTGACCAGTGACGAGTGACCAGTGACAAGTGACCAGTGAGTAGTGACCAGTGACCACTGACCAGTGACCAGTGACCAGCGACCAGTGACCAGTGACCCGTGACCAGGGACCAGTGACCAGCGAAAGTGACCAGTGACCAGTGACTAGCCAAATTGAGCAGTGACCAGTGACCAGTGACCAGTGACCAGTGACCAGTGACCAGTGACCAGTAACCAGTGACCAGTGACCAGTGACCAGCGAAATTGACCAGTGACCATTGACCAGCGACCAGTGACCAGTGACCAGTGACCAGTGACCAGTGACCAGTGACCAGCGAAATTGACCAGTGACCATTGACCAGTGACCAGTGACCAGTGACCAGTGACCAGTGACCAGTGACCAGTGACCTGTGACCAGCGAAAGTGACCAGTGACCAGTGACCATTGACCAGCGACCAGTGACCAGTGACCAGCGAAATTGACCAGTGACCATTGACCAGTGACCAGTGACCAGTGACCAGTGACCAGTGACCAGTGACCAGTGACCAGTGACCAGCGAAATTGACCAGTGACCATTGACCAGTGACCAGTGACCAGTGACCAGTGACCAGCGACCAGTGACCAGTGACCAGTGACCAGTGACCAGTGACCAGCGACCAGTGACCAGTGACCAGTGACCAGTGACCAGTGACCAGCGACCAGTGACCAGTGACCAGTGACCAGTGACCAGTAACCAGTGACCAGTGACCAGTGACCAGCGAAAGTGACCAGTGACCAGTGACCAGTGACCAGTGACCAGTGACCAGCGAAATTGACCAGTGACCATTGACCAGTGACCAGTGACCAGTGACCAGTGACCAGTGACCAGCGACCAGTGACCAGTGACCAGTGACGAGTGACCTGTGACCAGTGACCAGTGACCAGTGACCAGTGACCAGTGACCAGTGACGAGTGACCAGTGACCAGTGACCAGTGACCAGTGACCAGTGACCAGTGACCAGCGAAAGTGACCAGGGACCAGTGACCAGTGACCAGTGACCAGTGACCAGTGACCAGTGACCAGTGACCAGTGACCATCGAAATTGACCAGTGACCATTGACCAGTGACCAGTGACCAGTGACCAGTGACCAGTGACCAGTGACCAGTGACCAGCGACCAGTGACCAGTGACCAGTGACAAGTGACCAGTGAGAAGTGACCAGTGACCACTGACCAGTGACCAGTGACCAGTGACCAGTGACCAGTGACCAGTGACCAGCGAAAGTGACCAGTGACAAGTGACCAGTGACCAGTGACCAGTGACCAGTGACCAGCGAAAGTGACCAGTGACCAGTGACCAGTGACCAGCGAAATCGACCAGTGACCAGTGACCAGAGACCAGTGACTAGCCAAATTGATCAGTGACCAGTGACCAGTGACCAGTGACCAACGACCAGTGACCAGGGACCATTGACCAGTGACCAGTGACCAGGGACCAGTTACCAGTGACCAGTGACCAGTGACCAGTGACCAGTGACCAGTGACCAGCGAAAGTGACCAGTGACCAGTGACCAGTGACCAGTGACCAGTGACCAGTGACCAGTGACCAGTGACCAGCGAAATTGACCAGTGACCATTGACCAGTGACCAGTGACCAGCGACCAGTGACCAGCGACCAGTGACCAGTGACCAGTGACCAGTGACCAGTGACCAGCGACCAGTGACCAGTGACTAGTGACCAGTGACCAGTGACCAGCGACCAGTGACCAGTGACCAGTGACCAGTGACCAGTAACCAGTGACCAGTGACCAGTGACCAGCGAAAGTGACCAGTGACCAGTGACCAGTGACCAGTGACCAGTGACCAGCGAAATAGACCAGTGACCATTGACCAGTGACCAGTGACCAGTGACCAGTGACCAGTGACCAGCGACCAGTGACCAGTGACCAGTGACCAGTGACCAGTGACCAGCGACCAGTGACCAGTGACCAGTGACCAGTGACCAGTGACCAGTGACCAGTGACCAGTAACCAGTGACCAGTGACCAGTGACCAGCGAAAGTGACCAGTGACAAGTGACCAGTGACCAGTGACCAGTGACCAGTGACCAGCGAAAGTGACCAGTGACCAGTGACCAGTGACAAGCGAAGTCGACCAGGGACCAGTGACCAGTGACCAGTGACCAGTGACCAGTGACCAGTGACCAGCGAAATTGACCAGTGACCATTGACCAGTGACCAGTGACCAGTGACCAGCGACCAGTGACCAGTGACCAGTGACCAGTGACCAGTGACCAGTGACCAGTGACCAGTGACCAGTGACCAGTAACCAGTGACCAGTGACCAGTGACCAGTAACCAGTGACCAGTGACCAGTGACCAGCGAAATCGACCAGGGACCAGTGACCAGTGACCAGTGACCAGTGACCAGTGACCAGTGACCAGTGACCAGCGAAATTGACCAGTGACCATTGACCAGTGACCAGTGACCAGTGACCAGTGACCAGTGACCAGCGACCAGTGACCAGTGACCAGTGACCAGTGACCAGTGACGAGTGACCTGTGACCAGTGACCAGTGACCAGTGACCAGTGACCAGTGACCAGTGACCAGTGACGAGTGACCAGTGACCAGTGACCAGTGACCAGTGACCAGTGACCAGTGACCAGTGACCAGTGACCAGTGACCAGCGAAAGTGACCAGGGACCAGTGACCAGTGACCAGTGACCAGCGACCAGTGACCAGTGACCAGTGACCAGTGACCAGTGACCAGCGACCAGTGACCAGTGACCAGTGACCAGTGACCAGTGACCAGTGACCAGTGACCAGTGACCAGTGACCAGTGACCAGTGACCAGCGAAAGTGACCAGTGACCAGTGACCAGTGAAAAGCGAAGTCGACCAGGGACCAGTGACCAGTGACCAGTGACCAGTGACCAGTGACCAGTGACCAGTGACCAGCGAAATTGACCAGTGACCATTGACCAGTGACCAGTGACCAGTGACCAGCGACCAGTGACCAGTGACCAGTGACCAGTGACCAGTGACCAGTGACCAGTGACCAGTGACCAGTGACCAGTGACCAGTGACCAGTAACCAGTGACCAGTGACCAGCGACCAGTGACCAGTGACCAGTGACCAGTGACCAGTGACCAGTGACCAGTGACCAGTGACCAGTGACCAGTAACCAGTGACCAGTGACCAGTGACCAGTGACCAGTGACCAGTAACCAGTGACCAGTTACCAGTGACCAGCGAAATCGACCAGGGACCAGTGACCAGTGACCAGTGACCAGTGACCAGTGACCAGTGACCAGTGACCAGTGACCAGCGAAATTGACCAGTGACCATTGACCAGTGACCAGTGACCAGTGACCAGTGACCAGTGACCAGCGACCAGTGACCAGTGACCAGTGACCAGTGACCAGTGACCAGTGACCAGTGACCAGTGACCAGTGACCAGTGACCAGGGACCAGTGACCAGTGACCAGTGACCAGTGACCAGGGACCAGTGACCAGTGACCAGTGACCAGTGACCAGTGACCAGTGACCAGTGACCAGCGACCAGTGACCAGTGACCAGTGACCAGTGACGAGTGACCTGTGACCAGTGACCAGTGACCAGTGACCAGTGACCAGTGACCAGTGACCAGTGACCAGCGAAAGTGACCAGGGACCAGTGACCAGTGACCAGTGACCAGTGACCAGTGACCAGTGACCAGTGACCAGTGACCAGCGAAATAGACCAGTGACCATTGACCAGTGACCAGTGACCAGTGACCAGTGACCAGTGACCAGCGACCAGTGACCAGTGACCAGTGACCAGTGACCAGTATCCAGTGACCAGTGACCAGTGACCAGCGAAAGTGACCAGTGACCAGTGACCAGTGACCAGTGACCAGCGAAATAGACCAGTGACCATTGACCAGTGACCAGTGACCAGTGACCAGTGACCAGTGACCAGCGACCAGTGACCAGTGACCAGTGACCAGTGACCAGTGACCAGCGACCAGTGACCAGTGACCAGTGACCAGTGACCAGTGACCAGTGACCAGTGACCAGTAACCAGTGACCAGTGACCAGTGACCAGTGACCAGTGACCAGCGACCAGTGACCAGTGACCAGTGACCAGTGACCAGTGACCAGTGACCAGTGACCAGTGACCAGTGACCAGCGAAAGTGACCAGTGACCAGTGACCAGTGACAAGCGAAGTCGACCAGGGACCAGTGACCAGTGACCAGTGACCAGTGACCAGTGACCAGCGAAATTGACCAGTGACCATTGACCAGTGACCAGTGACCAGTGACCAGCGACCAGTGACCAGTGACCAGTGACCAGTGACCAGTGACCAGTGACCAGTGACCAGTGACCAGTGACCAGTGACCAGTAACCAGTGACCAGTGACCAGTGACCAGTGACCAGTGACCAGCGACCAGTGACCAGTGACCAGTGACCAGTGACCAGTGACCAGTGACCAGGGACCAGTGACCAGTGACCAGTGACCAGTGACCAGTGACGAGTGACCTGTGACCAGTGACGAGTGACCTGTGACCAGTGACCAGTGACCAGTGACCAGTGACCAGTGACCAGTGACCAGTGACCAGCGAAAGTGACCAGGGACCAGTGACCAGTGACCAGTGACCAGTGACCAGTGACCAGTGACCAGTGACCAGCGACCAGTGACCAGTGACCAGTGACCAGTGACCAGTGACGAGTGACCTGTGACCAGTGACCAGTGACCAGTGACCAGCGACCAGTGACCAGTGACCAGTGACCAGTGACGAGTGACCTGTGACCAGTGACCAGTGACCAGTGACCAGTGACCAGTGACCAGTGACCAGTGACCAGCGAAAGTGACCAGGGACCAGTGACCAGTGACCAGTGACCAGTGACCAGTGACCAGTGACCAGTGACCAGCGACCAGTGACCAGCGAAAGTGACCAGGGACCAGTGACCAGTGACCAGTGACCAGTGACCAGTGACCAGTGACCAGTGACCATCGAAATTGACCAGTGACCATTGACCAGTGACCAGTGACCAGTGACCAGTGACCAGTGACCAGTGACCAGTGACCAGCGACCAGTGACCAGTGACCAGTGACCAGTGACAAGTGATAAGTGACCAGTGACCAGTGACCAGCGAAAGTGACCAGTGAAAAGTGACCAGCGAAATTGACCAGTGACCATTGACCAGTGACCAGCGAAAGTGACCAGTGACGAGGGACCAGTGACAAGTGACCAGTGAGAAGTGACCAGTGACCACTGACCAGTGACCAGTGACCAGCGACCAGTGACCAGTGACCCGTGACCAGGGACCAGTGACCAGCGAAAGTGACCAGTGACCAGTGACTAGCCAAATTGAGCAGTGTCCAGTGACCAGTGACCAGTGACCAGTGACCAGTGACCAGTGACCAGTGACCAGTGACCAGGGACCAGTGACCAGTGACCAGTGACCAGGGACCAGTGACCAGTGACCAGTGACCAGTGACCAGTGACCAGTGACCAGCGAAATTGACCAGTGACCAGTGACCAGTGACCAGTGACCAGTGACCAGTGACCAGTGACCAGTGACCAGTGACCAGTGACCAGTGACGAGTGACCTGTGACCAGTGACCAGTGACCAGTGACCAGTGACCAGTGACCAGTGACCAGCGAAAGTGACCAGGGACCAGTGACCAGTGACCAGTGACCAGTGACCAGTGACCAGTGACCAGTGACCAGTGACCAGCGAAATAGACCAGTGACCATTGACCAGTGACCAGTGACCAGTGACCAGTGACCAGTGACCAGCGACCAGTGACCAGTGACCAGTGACCAGTGACCAGTGACCAGTGACCAGTGACCAGTAACCAGTGACCAGTGACCAGTGACCAGCGAAAGTGACCAGTGACCAGTGACCAGCGAAATAGACCAGTGACCATTGACCAGTGACCAGTGACCAGTGACCAGTGACCAGTGACCAGTGACCAGTGACCAGTGACCAGCGACCAGTGACCAGTGACCAGTGACCAGTGACCAGTGACCAGTGACCAGTGACCAGTAACCAGTGACCAGTGACCAGTGACCAGTGACCAGTGACCAGTGACCAGCGACCAGTGACCAGTGACCAGTGACCAGTGACCAGTGACCAGTGACCAGTGACCAGTGACCAGTGACCAGTGACCAGTGACAAGCGAAGTCGACCAGGGACCAGTGACCAGTGACCAGTGACCAGTGACCAGTGACCAGTGACCAGTGACCATCGAAATTGACCAGTGACCATTGACCAGTGACCAGTGACCAGTGACCAGTGACCAGTAACCAGTGACCAGTGACCAGTGACCAGTGACCAGTGACCAGTGACCAGCGACCAGTGACCAGTGACCAGTGACCAGTGACCAGTGACCAGTGACCAGTGACCAGTGACCAGTGACCAGTGACCAGTGACAAGCGAAGTCGACCAGGGACCAGTGACCAGTGACCAGTGACCAGTGACCAGTGACCAGTGACCAGTGACCAGTGACCATCGAAATTGACCAGTGACCATTGACCAGTGACCAGTGACCAGTGACCAGTGACCAGTGACCAGTGACCAGTGACCAGTGACCAGTGACAAGTGATAAGTGACCAGCGAAAGTGACCAGTGAAAAGTGACCAGCGAAATTGAGCAGTGACCATTGACCAGTGACCAGCGAAAGTGACCAGTGACGAGGGACCAGTGACAAGTGACCAGTGAGAAGTGACCAGTGACCACTGACCAGTGACCAGTGACCAGCGACCAGTGACCAGTGACCCGTGACCAGGGACCAGTGACCAGCGAAAGTGACCAGTGACCAGTGACTAGCCAAATTGAGCAGTGTCCAGTGACCAGTGACCAGTGACCAGTGACCAGTGACCAGTGACCAGTGACCAGTGACCAGGGACCAGTGACCAGTGACCAGTGACCAGTGACCAGGGACCAGTGACCAGTGACCAGTGACCAGTGACCAGTGACCAGTGACCAGTGACCAGTGACCAGTGACCAGTGACCAGCGACCAGTGACCAGTGACCAGTGACCAGTGACGAGTGACCTGTGACCAGTGACCAGTGACCAGTGACCAGTGACCAGCGAAAGTGACCAGGGACCAGTGACCAGTGACCAGTGACCAGTGACCAGTGACCAGTGACCAGTGACCAGTGACCAGCGAAATAGACCAGTGACCATTGACCAGTGACCAGTGACCAGTGACCAGTGACCAGTGACCAGCGACCAGTGACCAGTGACCAGTGACCAGTGACCAGTGACGAGTGACCTGTGACCAGTGACGAGTGACCTGTGACCAGTGACCAGTGACCAGTGACCAGTGACCAGTGACCAGTGACCAGTGACCAGTGACCAGTGACCAGCGAAAGTGACCAGGGACCAGTGACCAGTGACCAGTGACCAGTGACCAGTGACCAGTAACCAGTGACCATCGAAATTGACCAGTGACCATTGACCAGTGACCAGTGACCAGTGACCAGTGACCAGTGACCAGTGACCAGCGACCAGTGACCAGTGACCAGTGACCAGTGACGAGTGACCTGTGACCAGTGACCAGTGACCAGTGACCAGTGACAAGCGAAAGTGACCAGGGACCAGTGAGCAGTGACCAGTGACCAGTGACCAGTGACCAGTGACCAGTGACCAGCGAAATAGACCAGTGACCATTGACCAGTGACCAGTGACCAGTGACCAGTGACCAGTGACCAGCGACCAGTGACCAGTGACCAGTGACCAGTGACCAGTGACCAGTGACCAGTGACCAGCGAAAGTGACCAGTGACCAGTGACCAGTGACCAGTGACCAGCGAAATAGACCAGTGACCATTGACCAGTGACCAGTGACCAGTGACCAGTGACCAGTGACCAGCGACCAGTGACCAGTGACCAGTGACCAGTGACCAGTGACCAGCGTCCAGTGACCAGTGACCAGTGACCAGTGACCAGTGACCAGTGACCAGTGACCAGTGACCAGTAACCAGTGACCAGTGACCAGTGACCAGCGACCAGTGACAAGTGACCAGTGACCAGTGACCAGTGACCAGTGACCAGTGACCAGTGACCAGCGAAAGTGACCAGTGACCAGTGACCAGTGACAAGCGAAGTCGACCAGGGACCAGTGACCAGTGACCAGTGACCAGTGACCAGTGACCAGTGACCAGTGACCAGTGACCAGCGAAATTGACCAGTGACCATTGACCAGTGACCAGTGACCAGTGACCAGCGACCAGTGACCAGTGACCAGTGACCAGTGACCAGTGACCAGTGACCAGTGACCAGTGACCAGTGACCAGTGACCAGTGACCAGTGACCAGTAACCAGTGACCAGTGACCAGTGACCAGTGACCAGTGACCAGTGACCAGTGACCAGTGACCAGTGACCAGTGACCAGTAACCAGTGACCAGTGACCAGTGACCAGTGACCAGTGACCAGTAACCAGTGACCAGTGACCAGTGACCAGCGAAATCGACCACGGACCAGTGACCAGTGACCAGTGACCAGTGACCAGTGACCAGTGACCAGTGACCAGCGAAATTGACCAGTGACCATTGACCAGTGACCAGTGACCAGTGACCAGTGACCAGTGACCAGCGACCAGTGACCAGTGACCAGTGACCAGTGACCAGTGACGAGTGACCTGTGACCAGTGACCAGTGACCAGTGACCAGTGACCAGTGACCAGTGACCAGTGACCAGTGACGAGTGACCAGTGACCAGTGACCAGTGACCAGTGACCAGTGACCAGTGACCAGTGACCAGTGACCAGCGAAAGTGACCAGGGACCAGTGACCAGTGACCAGTGACCAGTGACCAGTGACCAGTGACCAGCGCAATTGACCAGTGACCATTGACCAGTGACCAGTGACCAGTGACCAGTGACCAGTGACCAGCGACCAGTGACCAGTGACCAGTGACCAGTGACCAGTGACGAGTGACCAGTGACCAGTGACCAGTGACCAGTGACCAGTGACCAGTGACCAGTGACGAGTGACCAGTGACCAGTGACCAGTGACCAGTGACCAGTGACCAGTGACCAGTGACCAGTGACCAGCGAAAGTGACCAGGGACCAGTGACCAGTGACCAGTGACCAGTGACCAGTGACCAGTGACCAGTGACCAGTGACCATCGAAATTGACCAGTGACCATTGACCAGTGACCAGTGACCAGTGACCAGTGACCAGTGACCAGTGACCAGTGACCAGCGACCAGTGACCAGTGACCAGTGACAAGTGACCAGTGAGAAGTGACCAGTGACCACTGACCAGTGACCAGTGACCAGTGACCAGTGACCAGTGACCAGCGAAAGTGACCAGTGACAAGTGACCAGTGACCAGTGACCAGTGACCAGTGACCAGTGACCAGTGACCAGCGAAATCGACCAGTGACCAGTGACCAGAGACCAGTGACTAGCCAAATTGATCAGTGACCAGTGACCAGTGACCAGTGACCAACGACCAGTGACCAGGGACCATTGACCAGTGACCAGTGACCAGGGACCAGTTACCAGTGACCAGTGACCAGTGACCAGTGACCAGTGACCAGTGACCAGTGACCAGTGACCAGTGACCAGTGACCAGCGAAATTGACCAGTGACCATTGACCAGTGACCAGTGACCAGTGACCAGTGACCAGTGACCAGTGACCAGTGACCAGCGAGATTGACCAGTGACCATTGACCAGTGACCAGTGACCAGTGACCAGTGACCAGCGACCAGTGACCAGTGACCAGTGACCAGTGACCAGTGACCAGCGACCAGTGACCAGTGACCAGTGACCAGTGACCAGTGACCAGCGACCAGTGACCAGTGACCAGTGACCAGTGACCAGTAACCAGTGACCAGTGACCAGTGACCAGCGAAAGTGACCAGTGACCAGTGACCAGTGACCAGTGACCAGTGACCAGCGAAATAGACCAGTGACCATTGACCAGTGACCAGTGACCAGTGACCAGTGACCAGTGACCAGCGACCAGTGACCAGTGACCAGTGACCAGTGACCAGTGACCAGTGACCAGTGACCAGCGAAAGTGACCAGTGACAAGTGACCAGTGACCAGTGACCAGTGACCAGTGACCAGCGAAAGTGACCAGTGACCAGTGACCAGTGACAAGCGAAGTCGACCAGGGACCAGTGACCAGTGACCAGTGACCAGTGACCAGTGACCAGTGACCAGCGAAATTGACCAGTGACCATTGACCAGTGACCAGTGACCAGTGACCAGCGACCAGTGACCAGTGACCAGTGACCAGTGACCAGTGACCAGTGACCAGTGACCAGTGACCAGTGACCAGTGACCAGTGACCAGTGACCAGTAACCAGTGACCAGTGACCAGTGACCAGTGACCAGTGACCAGTAACCAGTGACCAGTGACCAGTGACCAGCGAAATCGACCAGGGACCAGTGACCAGTGACCAGTGACCAGTGACCAGTGACCAGTGACCAGTGATCAGCGAAATTGACCAGTGACCATTGACCAGTGACCAGTGACCAGTGACCAGTGACCAGTGACCAGTGACCAGCGACCAGTGACCAGTGACCAGTGACCAGTGACCAGTGACGAGTGACCTGTGACCAGTGACCAGTGACCAGTGACCAGTGACCAGTGACCAGTGACCAGTGACCAGTGACGAGTGACCAGTGACCAGTGACCAGTGACCAGTGACCAGTGACCAGTGACCAGTGACCAGTGACCAGCGAAAGTGACCAGGGACCAGTGACCAGTGACCAGTGACCAGTGACCAGTGACCAGTGACCAGTGACCAGTGACCAGTGACCAGCGACCAGTGAACAGTGACCAGTGACCAGTGACCAGTGACCAGTGACCAGTGACCAGTGACCAGTGACCAGCGAAAGTGACCAGTGACCAGTGACAAGCGAAGTCGACCAGGGACCAGTGACCAGTGACCAGTGACCAGTGACCAGTGACCAGTGACCAGTGACCAGTGACCAGTGACCAGTGACCAGCGAAATTGACCAGTGACCATTGACCAGTGACCAGTGACCAGTGACCAGCGACCAGTGACCAGTGACCAGTGACCAGTGACCAGTGACCAGTGACCAGTGACCAGTGACCAGTGACCAGTGACCAGTAACCAGTGACCAGTGACCAGCGACCAGTGACCAGTGACCAGTGACCAGTGACCAGTGACCAGTGACCAGTGACCAGTGACCAGTGACCAGTAACCAGTGACCAGTGACCAGTGACCAGTGACCAGTGACCAGTAACCAGTGACCAGTGACCAGTGACCAGCGAAATCGACCAGGGACCAGTGACCAGTGACCAGTGACCAGTGACCAGTGACCAGTGACCAGCGAAATTGACCAGTGACCATTGACCAGTGACCAGTGACCAGTGACCAGTGACCAGTGACCAGCGACCAGTGACCAGTGACCAGTGACCAGTGACCAGTGACGAGTGACCTGTGACCAGTGACCAGTGACCAGTGACCAGTGACCAGTGACCAGTGACCAGTGACCAGTGACGAGTGACCAGTGACCAGTGACCAGTGACCAGTGACCAGTGACCAGTGACCAGTGACCAGTGACCAGCGAAAGTGACCAGGGACCAGTGACCAGTGACCAGTGACCAGTGACCAGTGACCAGCGAAATTGACCAGTGACCAGTGACCAGTGACCAGTGACCAGTGACCAGTGACCAGTGACCAGTGACCAGTGACCAGTGACCAGTGACCAGTGACGAGTGACCTGTGACCAGTGACCAGTGACCAGTGACCAGTGACCAGTGACCAGTGACCAGTGACCAGCGAAAGTGACCAGGGACCAGTGACCAGTGACCAGTGACCAGTGACCAGTGACCAGTGACCAGTGACCAGCGAAATAGACCAGTGACCATTGACCAGTGACCAGTGACCAGTGACCAGTGACCAGTGACCAGCGACCAGTGACCAGTGACCAGTGACCAGTGACCAGTGACCAGTGACCAGTGACCAGTAACCAGTGACCAGTGACCAGTGACCAGCGAAAGTGACCAGTGACCAGTGACCAGCGAAATAGACCAGTGACCATTGACCAGTGACCAGTGACCAGTGACCAGTGACCAGTGACCAGCGACCAGTGACCAGTGACCAGCGACCAGTGACCAGTGACCAGTGACCAGTGACCAGTGACCAGTGACCAGTGACCAGTAACCAGTGACCAGTGACCAGTGACCAGTGACCAGTGACCAGTGACCAGTGACCAGCGACCAGTGACCAGTGACCAGTGACCAGTGACCAGTGACCAGTGACCAGTGACCAGTGACCAGTGACCAGTGACCAGCGAAAGTGACCAGTGACCAGTGACCAGTGACAAGCGAAGTCGACCAGGGACCAGTGACCAGTGACCAGTGACCAGTGACCAGTGACCAGTGACCAGTGACCAGTGACCATCGAAATTGACCAGTGACCATTGACCAGTGACCAGTGACCAGTGACCAGTGACCAGTGACCAGTGACCAGTGACCAGTGACCAGTGACCAGTGACCAGTGACAAGTGATAAGTGACCAGTGACCAGTGACCAGCGAAAGTGACCAGTGAAAAGTGACCAGCGAAATTGAGCAGTGACCATTGACCAGTGACCAGCGAAAGTGACCAGTGACGAGGGACCAGTGACAAGTGACCAGTGAGAAGTGACCAGTGACCACTGACCAGTGACCAGTGACCAGCGACCAGTGACCAGTGACCCGTGACCAGGGACCAGTGACCAGCGAAAGTGACCAGTGACCAGTGACTAGCCAAATTGAGCAGTGTCCAGTGACCAGTGACCAGTGTCCAGTGACCAGTGACCAGTGACCAGTGACCAGTGACCAGGGACCAGTGACCAGTGACCAGTGACCAGTGACCAGTGACCAGTGACCAGTGACCAGTGACCAGTGACCAGTGACCAGTGACCAGCGACCAGTGACCAGTGACCAGTGACCAGTGACGAGTGACCTGTGACCAGTGACCAGTGACCAGTGACCAGTGACCAGTGACCAGTGACCAGTGACCAGCGAAAGTGACCAGGGACCAGTGACCAGTGACCAGTGACCAGTGACCAGTGACCAGTGACCAGTGACCAGCGAAATAGACCAGTGACCATTGACCAGTGACCAGTGACCAGTGACCAGTGACCAGTGACCAGCGACCAGTGACCAGTGACCAGTGACCAGTGACCAGTGACCAGTGACCAGTGACCAGTATCCAGTGACCAGTGACCAGTGACCAGCGAAAGTGACCAGTGACCAGTGACCAGTGACCAGTGACCAGCGAAATAGACCAGTGACCATTGACCAGTGACCAGTGACCAGTGACCAGTGACCAGTGACCAGCGACCAGTGACCAGTGACCAGTGACCAGTGACCAGTGACCAGCGACCAGTGACCAGTGACCAGTGACCAGTGACCAGTGACCAGTGACCAGTGACCAGTAACCAGTGACCAGTGACCAGTGACCAGTGACCAGTGACCAGCGACCAGTGACCAGTGACCAGTGACCAGTGACCAGTGACCAGTGACCAGTGACCAGTGACCAGCGAAAGTGACCAGTGACCAGTGACCAGTGACAAGCGAAGTCGACCAGGGACCAGTGACCAGTGACCAGTGACCAGTGACCAGTGACCAGTGACCAGTGACCAGTGACCAGTGACCAGTGACCAGTGACCAGTGACCAGTGACCAGGGACCAGTGACCAGTGACCAGTGACCAGTGACCAGTGACCAGTGACCAGTGACCAGCGAAAGTGACCAGGGACCAGTGACCAGTGACCAGTGACCAGTGACCAGTGACCAGCGAAATTGACCAGTGACCATTGACTAGTGACCAGTGACCAGTGACCAGTGACCAGCGACCAGTGACCAGTGACCAGTGACCAGCGACCAGTGACCAGTGACCAGTGACCAGTGACCAGTGACCAGTGACCAGTGACCAGTGACCAGTAACCAGTGACCAGTGACCAGTGACCAGCGAAATCGACCAGGGACCAGTGACCAGTGACCAGTGACCAGTGACCAGTGACCAGTGACCAGTGACCATCGAAATTGACCAGTGACCATTGACCAGTGACCAGTGACCAGTGACCAGTGACCAGTGACCAGCGACCAGTGACCAGTGACCAGTGACCAGTGACCAGTGACCAGTGACCAGTGACCTGTGACAAGTGACCAGTGACCAGCGACCAGTGACCAGGGACCAGTGACCAGTGACCAGTGACCAGCGACCAGTGACCAGTGACCAGTGACCAGGGACCAGTGACCAGCGAAAGTGACCAGTGACCAGTGACCATTGACCAGCGACCAGTGACCAGTGACCATTGACGAGTGACCAGTGACCAGTGACCAGTGACCAGTGACCAGCGAAAGTGACAAGTGACCAGTGACCAGTGACCAGTGACCAGTGACCAGTGACCATTGTCCAGCGAAAGTGACCAGTGACCAGTGAACAGTGACCAGCGAAATTCACCAGTTTCCAGTGACCAGTGATAAGTGACCAGTGACCAGTGACCAGTGACCAGTGACCAGTAACCAGTGACCAGTGACCAGTGACCAGTGACCAGCGACCAGTGACCAGTGACCAGTGACCAGTGACCAGTAACCAGTGACCAGTGACCAGTGACCAGTGACCAGCGAAATCGACCAGGGACCAGTGACCAGTGACCAGTGACCAGTGACCAGCGAAATTGACCAGTGACCACTGACCAGTGACCAGTGACCAGTGACCAGTGACCAGTGACCAGTGACCAGTGACCAGTGACCAGTGACCAGTGACCAGTGACCAGCGAAAGTGACCAGTGACCAGTGACCAGTGACAAGCGAAGTCGACCAGGGACCAGGGACCAGTGACCAGTGACCAGTGACCAGTGACCAGTGACCAGTGACCAGTGACCATCGAAATTGACCAGTGACCATTGACCAGTGACCAGTGACCAGTGACCAGTGACCAGTGACCAGTGACCAGTGACCAGTGACCAGTGACCAGTGACAAGTGATAAGTGACCAGTGACCAGTGACCAGCGAAAGTGACCAGTGAAAAGTGACCAGCGAAATTGAGCAGTGACCATTGACCAGTGACCAGCGAAAGTGACCAGTGACGAGGGACCAGTGACAAGTGACCAGTGAGAAGTGACCAGTGACCACTGACCAGTGACCAGTGACCAGCGACCAGTGACCAGTGACCCGTGACCAGGGACCAGTGACCAGCGAAAGTGACCAGTGACCAGTGACTAGCCAAATTGAGCAGTGTCCAGTGACCAGTGACCAGTGACCAGTGACCAGTGACCAGTGACCAGTGACCAGTGACCAGGGACCAGTGACCAGTGACCAGTGACCAGTGACCAGGGACCAGTGACCAGTGACCAGTGACCAGTGACCAGTGACCAGTGACCAGTGACCAGCGAAAGTGACCAGGGACCAGTGACCAGTGACCAGTGACCAGTGACCAGTGACCAGTGACCAGTGACCAGCGAAATAGACCAGTGACCATTGACCAGTGACCAGTGACCAGTGACCAGTGACCAGTGACCAGCGACCAGTGACCAGTGACCAGTGACCAGTGACCAGTGACCAGTGACCAGTGACCAGTATCCAGTGACCAGTGACCAGTGACCAGCGAAAGTGACCAGTGACCAGTGACCAGTGACCAGTGACCAGCGAAATAGACCAGTGACCATTGACCAGTGACCAGTGACCAGTGACCAGTGACCAGTGACCAGCGACCAGTGACCAGTGACCAGTGACCAGCGACCAGTGACCAGTGACCAGTGACCAGTGACCAGTGACCAGTGACCAGTGACCAGTAACCAGTGACCAGTGACCAGTGACCAGTGACCAGTGACCAGCGACCAGTGACCAGTGACCAGTGACCAGTGACCAGTGACCAGTGACCAGTGACCAGTGACCAGCGAAAGTGACCAGTGACCAGTGACCAGTGACAAGCGAAGTCGACCAGGGACCAGTGACCAGTGACCAGTGACCAGTGACCAGTGACCAGTGACCAGTGACCAGTGACCAGTGACCAGTGACCAGTGACCAGTGACCAGGGACCAGTGACCAGTGACCAGTGACCAGTGACCAGTGACCAGTGACCAGTGACCAGCGAAAGTGACCAGGGACCAGTGACCAGTGACCAGTGACCAGTGACCAGTGACCAGCGAAATTGACCAGTGACCATTGACTAGTGACCAGTGACCAGTGACCAGTGACCAGCGACCAGTGACCAGTGACCAGTGACCAGCGACCAGTGACCAGTGACCAGTGACCAGTGACCAGTGACCAGTGACCAGTGACCAGTGACCAGTAACCAGTGACCAGTGACCAGTGACCAGCGAAATCGACCAGGGACCAGTGACCAGTGACCAGTGACCAGTGACCAGTGACCAGTGACCATCGAAATTGACCAGTGACCATTGACCAGTGACCAGTGACCAGTGACCAGCGACCAGTGACCAGTGACCAGTGACCAGTGACCAGTGACCAGTGACCAGTGACCTGTGACAAGTGACCAGTGACCAGCGACCAGTGACCAGGGACCAGTGACCAGTGACCAGTGACCAGCGACCAGTGACCAGTGACCAGTGACCAGGGACCAGTGACCAGCGAAAGTGACCAGTGACCAGTGACCATTGACCAGCGACCAGTGACCAGTGACCATTGACGAGTGACCAGTGACCAGTGACCAGTGACCAGTGACCAGCGAAAGTGACAAGTGACCAGTGACCAGTGACCAGTGACCAGTGACCAGTGACCATTGTCCAGCGAAAGTGACCAGTGACCAGTGAACAGTGACCAGCGAAATTCACCAGTTTCCAGTGACCAGTGATAAGTGACCAGTGACCAGTGACCAGTGACCAGTGACCAGTAACCAGTGACCAGTGACCAGTGACCAGTGACCAGCGACCAGTGACCAGTGACCAGTGACCAGTGACCAGTAACCAGTGACCAGTGACCAGTGACCAGTGACCAGCGAAATCGACCAGGGACCAGTGACCAGTGACCAGTGACCAGTGACCAGCGAAATTGACCAGTGACCACTGACCAGTGACCAGTGACCAGTGACCAGTGACCAGTGACCAGTGACCAGCGACCACTGACCAGTGACCAGTGACCAGTGACCAGTGCCGAGTGACCTGTGACCAGTGACCAGTGACCAGTGACCAGTGACCAGTGACCAGCGAAAGTGACCAGTGACCTGTGAACAGTGACCAGCGAAATTTACCAGTTTCCAGTGACAAGTGATAAGTGACCAGTGACCAGTGACCAGCGAAAGTGACCAGTGAAAAGTGACCAGGGACCAGTGACCAGTGACCAGTGACCAGTGACCAGTGACCAGTGACCAGTGACCAGTGACCAGTGACCAGTGACCAGTGACCAGCGAAAGTGACCAGGGACCAGTGACCAGTGACCAGTGACCAGTGACCAGTGACCAGCGAAATTGACCAGTGACCATTGACTAGTGACCAGTGACCAGTGACCAGTGACCAGCGACCAGTGACCAGTGACCAGTGACCAGCGACCAGTGACCAGTGACCAGTGACCAGTGACCAGTGACCAGTGACCAGTGACCAGTGACCAGTGACCCGTGACCAGGGACCAGTGACCAGCGAAAGTGACCAGTGACCAGTGACTAGCCAAATTGAGCAGTGACCAGTGACCAGTGACCAGTGACCAGTGACCAGTGACCAGTGACCAGTGACCAGTGACCAGGGACCAGGGACCAGTGACCAGTGACCAGTGACCAGTGACCAGTGACCAGTGACCAGTGACCAGTGACCAGTGACCAGTGACCAGCGAAAGTGACCAGGGACCAGTGACCAGTGACCAGTGACCAGTGACCAGTGACCAGCGAAATTGACCAGTGACCATTGACTAGTGACCAGTGACCAGTGACCAGTGACCAGCGACCAGTGACCAGTGACCAGTGACAAGTGACCAGTGAGAAGTGACCAGTGACTACTGACCAGTGACCAGTGACCAGCGACCAGTGACCAGTGACCCGTGACCAGGGGCCAGTGACCAGCGAAAGTGACCAGTGACCAGTGACTAGCCAAATTGAGCAGTGACCAGTGACCAGTGACCAGTGACCAGTGACCAGTGACCAGTGACCAGTGACCAGTGACCAGGGACCAGTGACCAGTGACCAGTGACCAGTGACCAGTGACCAGTGACCAGTGACCAGTGACCAGTGACCAGTGACCAGTGACCAGCGAAAGTGACCAGGGACCAGTGACCAGTGACCAGTGACCAGTGACCAGTGACCAGCGAAATTGACCAGTGACCATTGACTAGTGACCAGTGACCAGTGACCAGTGACCAGCGACCAGTGACCAGTGACCAGTGACCAGCGACCAGTGACCAGTGACCAGTGACCAGTGACCAGTGACCAGTGACCAGTGACCAGTGACCAGTAACCAGTGACCAGTGACCAGTGACCAGCGAAATCGACCAGGGACCAGTGACCAGTGACCAGTGACCAGTGACCAGTGACCATCGAAATTGACCAGTGACCATTGACCAGTGACCAGTGACCAGCGAAAGTGACCAGGGACCAGTGACCAGTGACCAGTGACCAGTGACCAGTGACCAGCGAAATTGACCAGTGACCATTGACTAGTGACCAGTGACCAGTGACCAGTGACCAGTGACCAGTGACCAGTGACCAGTGACCAGTGACCAGGGACCAGTGACCAGTGACCAGTGACCAGTGACCAGGGACCAGTGACCAGTGACCAGTGACCAGTGACCAGTGACCAGTGACCAGTGACCAGTGACCAGTGACCAGTGACCAGCGACCAGTGACCAGTGACCAGTGACCAGTGACGAGTGACCTGTGACCAGTGACCAGTGACCAGTGACCAGTGACCAGCGAAAGTGACCAGGGACCAGTGACCAGTGACCAGTGACCAGTGACCAGTGACCAGTGACCAGTGACCAGTGACCAGCGAAATAGACCAGTGACCATTGACCAGTGACCAGTGACCAGTGACCAGTGACCAGTGACCAGCGACCAGTGACCAGTGACCAGTGACCAGTGACCAGTGACGAGTGACCTGTGACCAGTGACGAGTGACCTGTGACCAGTGACCAGTGACCAGTGACCAGTGACCAGTGACCAGTGACCAGTGACCAGTGACCAGTGACCAGCGAAAGTGACCAGGGACCAGTGACCAGTGACCAGTGACCAGTGACCAGTGACCAGTAACCAGTGACCATCGAAATTGACCAGTGACCATTGACCAGTGACCAGTGACCAGTGACCAGTGACCAGTGACCAGTGACCAGCGACCAGTGACCAGTGACCAGTGACCAGTGACGAGTGACCTGTGACCAGTGACCAGTGACCAGTGACCAGTGACAAGCGAAAGTGACCAGGGACCAGTGAGCAGTGACCAGTGACCAGTGACCAGTGACCAGTGACCAGTGACCAGCGAAATAGACCAGTGACCATTGACCAGTGACCAGTGACCAGTGACCAGTGACCAGTGACCAGCGACCAGTGACCAGTGACCAGTGACCAGTGACCAGTGACCAGTGACCAGTGACCAGCGAAAGTGACCAGTGACCAGTGACCAGTGACCAGTGACCAGCGAAATAGACCAGTGACCATTGACCAGTGACCAGTGACCAGTGACCAGTGACCAGTGACCAGCGACCAGTGACCAGTGACCAGTGACCAGTGACCAGTGACCAGCGTCCAGTGACCAGTGACCAGTGACCAGTGACCAGTGACCAGTGACCAGTGACCAGTGACCAGTAACCAGTGACCAGTGACCAGTGACCAGCGACCAGTGACAAGTGACCAGTGACCAGTGACCAGTGACCAGTGACCAGTGACCAGTGACCAGCGAAAGTGACCAGTGACCAGTGACCAGTGACAAGCGAAGTCGACCAGGGACCAGTGACCAGTGACCAGTGACCAGTGACCAGTGACCAGTGACCAGTGACCAGTGACCAGCGAAATTGACCAGTGACCATTGACCAGTGACCAGTGACCAGTGACCAGCGACCAGTGACCAGTGACCAGTGACCAGTGACCAGTGACCAGTGACCAGTGACCAGTGACCAGTGACCAGTGACCAGTGACCAGTGACCAGTAACCAGTGACCAGTGACCAGTGACCAGTGACCAGTGACCAGTGACCAGTGACCAGTGACCAGTGACCAGTGACCAGTAACCAGTGACCAGTGACCAGTGACCAGTGACCAGTGACCAGTAACCAGTGACCAGTGACCAGTGACCAGCGAAATCGACCACGGACCAGTGACCAGTGACCAGTGACCAGTGACCAGTGACCAGTGACCAGTGACCAGCGAAATTGACCAGTGACCATTGACCAGTGACCAGTGACCAGTGACCAGTGACCAGTGACCAGCGACCAGTGACCAGTGACCAGTGACCAGTGACCAGTGACGAGTGACCTGTGACCAGTGACCAGTGACCAGTGACCAGTGACCAGTGACCAGTGACCAGTGACCAGTGACGAGTGACCAGTGACCAGTGACCAGTGACCAGTGACCAGTGACCAGTGACCAGTGACCAGTGACCAGCGAAAGTGACCAGGGACCAGTGACCAGTGACCAGTGACCAGTGACCAGTGACCAGTGACCAGCGCAATTGACCAGTGACCATTGACCAGTGACCAGTGACCAGTGACCAGTGACCAGTGACCAGCGACCAGTGACCAGTGACCAGTGACCAGTGACCAGTGACGAGTGACCAGTGACCAGTGACCAGTGACCAGTGACCAGTGACCAGTGACCAGTGACGAGTGACCAGTGACCAGTGACCAGTGACCAGTGACCAGTGACCAGTGACCAGTGACCAGTGACCAGCGAAAGTGACCAGGGACCAGTGACCAGTGACCAGTGACCAGTGACCAGTGACCAGTGACCAGTGACCAGTGACCATCGAAATTGACCAGTGACCATTGACCAGTGACCAGTGACCAGTGACCAGTGACCAGTGACCAGTGACCAGTGACCAGCGACCAGTGACCAGTGACCAGTGACAAGTGACCAGTGAGAAGTGACCAGTGACCACTGACCAGTGACCAGTGACCAGTGACCAGTGACCAGTGACCAGCGAAAGTGACCAGTGACAAGTGACCAGTGACCAGTGACCAGTGACCAGTGACCAGTGACCAGTGACCAGCGAAATCGACCAGTGACCAGTGACCAGAGACCAGTGACTAGCCAAATTGATCAGTGACCAGTGACCAGTGACCAGTGACCAACGACCAGTGACCAGGGACCATTGACCAGTGACCAGTGACCAGGGACCAGTTACCAGTGACCAGTGACCAGTGACCAGTGACCAGTGACCAGTGACCAGTGACCAGTGACCAGTGACCAGTGACCAGCGAAATTGACCAGTGACCATTGACCAGTGACCAGTGACCAGTGACCAGTGACCAGTGACCAGTGACCAGTGACCAGCGAGATTGACCAGTGACCATTGACCAGTGACCAGTGACCAGTGACCAGTGACCAGCGACCAGTGACCAGTGACCAGTGACCAGTGACCAGTGACCAGCGACCAGTGACCAGTGACCAGTGACCAGTGACCAGTGACCAGCGACCAGTGACCAGTGACCAGTGACCAGTGACCAGTAACCAGTGACCAGTGACCAGTGACCAGCGAAAGTGACCAGTGACCAGTGACCAGTGACCAGTGACCAGTGACCAGCGAAATAGACCAGTGACCATTGACCAGTGACCAGTGACCAGTGACCAGTGACCAGTGACCAGCGACCAGTGACCAGTGACCAGTGACCAGTGACCAGTGACCAGTGACCAGTGACCAGCGAAAGTGACCAGTGACAAGTGACCAGTGACCAGTGACCAGTGACCAGTGACCAGCGAAAGTGACCAGTGACCAGTGACCAGTGACAAGCGAAGTCGACCAGGGACCAGTGACCAGTGACCAGTGACCAGTGACCAGTGACCAGTGACCAGCGAAATTGACCAGTGACCATTGACCAGTGACCAGTGACCAGTGACCAGCGACCAGTGACCAGTGACCAGTGACCAGTGACCAGTGACCAGTGACCAGTGACCAGTGACCAGTGACCAGTGACCAGTGACCAGTGACCAGTAACCAGTGACCAGTGACCAGTGACCAGTGACCAGTGACCAGTAACCAGTGACCAGTGACCAGTGACCAGCGAAATCGACCAGGGACCAGTGACCAGTGACCAGTGACCAGTGACCAGTGACCAGTGACCAGTGATCAGCGAAATTGACCAGTGACCATTGACCAGTGACCAGTGACCAGTGACCAGTGACCAGTGACCAGTGACCAGCGACCAGTGACCAGTGACCAGTGACCAGTGACCAGTGACGAGTGACCTGTGACCAGTGACCAGTGACCAGTGACCAGTGACCAGTGACCAGTGACCAGTGACCAGTGACGAGTGACCAGTGACCAGTGACCAGTGACCAGTGACCAGTGACCAGTGACCAGTGACCAGTGACCAGCGAAAGTGACCAGGGACCAGTGACCAGTGACCAGTGACCAGTGACCAGTGACCAGTGACCAGTGACCAGTGACCAGTGACCAGCGACCAGTGAACAGTGACCAGTGACCAGTGACCAGTGACCAGTGACCAGTGACCAGTGACCAGTGACCAGCGAAAGTGACCAGTGACCAGTGACAAGCGAAGTCGACCAGGGACCAGTGACCAGTGACCAGTGACCAGTGACCAGTGACCAGTGACCAGTGACCAGTGACCAGTGACCAGTGACCAGCGAAATTGACCAGTGACCATTGACCAGTGACCAGTGACCAGTGACCAGCGACCAGTGACCAGTGACCAGTGACCAGTGACCAGTGACCAGTGACCAGTGACCAGTGACCAGTGACCAGTGACCAGTAACCAGTGACCAGTGACCAGCGACCAGTGACCAGTGACCAGTGACCAGTGACCAGTGACCAGTGACCAGTGACCAGTGACCAGTGACCAGTAACCAGTGACCAGTGACCAGTGACCAGTGACCAGTGACCAGTAACCAGTGACCAGTGACCAGTGACCAGCGAAATCGACCAGGGACCAGTGACCAGTGACCAGTGACCAGTGACCAGTGACCAGTGACCAGCGAAATTGACCAGTGACCATTGACCAGTGACCAGTGACCAGTGACCAGTGACCAGTGACCAGCGACCAGTGACCAGTGACCAGTGACCAGTGACCAGTGACGAGTGACCTGTGACCAGTGACCAGTGACCAGTGACCAGTGACCAGTGACCAGTGACCAGTGACCAGTGACGAGTGACCAGTGACCAGTGACCAGTGACCAGTGACCAGTGACCAGTGACCAGTGACCAGTGACCAGCGAAAGTGACCAGGGACCAGTGACCAGTGACCAGTGACCAGTGACCAGTGACCAGCGAAATTGACCAGTGACCAGTGACCAGTGACCAGTGACCAGTGACCAGTGACCAGTGACCAGTGACCAGTGACCAGTGACCAGTGACCAGTGACGAGTGACCTGTGACCAGTGACCAGTGACCAGTGACCAGTGACCAGTGACCAGTGACCAGTGACCAGCGAAAGTGACCAGGGACCAGTGACCAGTGACCAGTGACCAGTGACCAGTGACCAGTGACCAGTGACCAGCGAAATAGACCAGTGACCATTGACCAGTGACCAGTGACCAGTGACCAGTGACCAGTGACCAGCGACCAGTGACCAGTGACCAGTGACCAGTGACCAGTGACCAGTGACCAGTGACCAGTAACCAGTGACCAGTGACCAGTGACCAGCGAAAGTGACCAGTGACCAGTGACCAGCGAAATAGACCAGTGACCATTGACCAGTGACCAGTGACCAGTGACCAGTGACCAGTGACCAGCGACCAGTGACCAGTGACCAGCGACCAGTGACCAGTGACCAGTGACCAGTGACCAGTGACCAGTGACCAGTGACCAGTAACCAGTGACCAGTGACCAGTGACCAGTGACCAGTGACCAGTGACCAGTGACCAGCGACCAGTGACCAGTGACCAGTGACCAGTGACCAGTGACCAGTGACCAGTGACCAGTGACCAGTGACCAGTGACCAGCGAAAGTGACCAGTGACCAGTGACCAGTGACAAGCGAAGTCGACCAGGGACCAGTGACCAGTGACCAGTGACCAGTGACCAGTGACCAGTGACCAGTGACCAGTGACCATCGAAATTGACCAGTGACCATTGACCAGTGACCAGTGACCAGTGACCAGTGACCAGTGACCAGTGACCAGTGACCAGTGACCAGTGACCAGTGACCAGTGACAAGTGATAAGTGACCAGTGACCAGTGACCAGCGAAAGTGACCAGTGAAAAGTGACCAGCGAAATTGAGCAGTGACCATTGACCAGTGACCAGCGAAAGTGACCAGTGACGAGGGACCAGTGACAAGTGACCAGTGAGAAGTGACCAGTGACCACTGACCAGTGACCAGTGACCAGCGACCAGTGACCAGTGACCCGTGACCAGGGACCAGTGACCAGCGAAAGTGACCAGTGACCAGTGACTAGCCAAATTGAGCAGTGTCCAGTGACCAGTGACCAGTGTCCAGTGACCAGTGACCAGTGACCAGTGACCAGTGACCAGGGACCAGTGACCAGTGACCAGTGACCAGTGACCAGTGACCAGTGACCAGTGACCAGTGACCAGTGACCAGTGACCAGTGACCAGCGACCAGTGACCAGTGACCAGTGACCAGTGACGAGTGACCTGTGACCAGTGACCAGTGACCAGTGACCAGTGACCAGTGACCAGTGACCAGTGACCAGCGAAAGTGACCAGGGACCAGTGACCAGTGACCAGTGACCAGTGACCAGTGACCAGTGACCAGTGACCAGCGAAATAGACCAGTGACCATTGACCAGTGACCAGTGACCAGTGACCAGTGACCAGTGACCAGCGACCAGTGACCAGTGACCAGTGACCAGTGACCAGTGACCAGTGACCAGTGACCAGTATCCAGTGACCAGTGACCAGTGACCAGCGAAAGTGACCAGTGACCAGTGACCAGTGACCAGTGACCAGCGAAATAGACCAGTGACCATTGACCAGTGACCAGTGACCAGTGACCAGTGACCAGTGACCAGCGACCAGTGACCAGTGACCAGTGACCAGTGACCAGTGACCAGCGACCAGTGACCAGTGACCAGTGACCAGTGACCAGTGACCAGTGACCAGTGACCAGTAACCAGTGACCAGTGACCAGTGACCAGTGACCAGTGACCAGCGACCAGTGACCAGTGACCAGTGACCAGTGACCAGTGACCAGTGACCAGTGACCAGTGACCAGCGAAAGTGACCAGTGACCAGTGACCAGTGACAAGCGAAGTCGACCAGGGACCAGTGACCAGTGACCAGTGACCAGTGACCAGTGACCAGTGACCAGTGACCAGTGACCAGTGACCAGTGACCAGTGACCAGTGACCAGTGACCAGGGACCAGTGACCAGTGACCAGTGACCAGTGACCAGTGACCAGTGACCAGTGACCAGCGAAAGTGACCAGGGACCAGTGACCAGTGACCAGTGACCAGTGACCAGTGACCAGCGAAATTGACCAGTGACCATTGACTAGTGACCAGTGACCAGTGACCAGTGACCAGCGACCAGTGACCAGTGACCAGTGACCAGCGACCAGTGACCAGTGACCAGTGACCAGTGACCAGTGACCAGTGACCAGTGACCAGTGACCAGTAACCAGTGACCAGTGACCAGTGACCAGCGAAATCGACCAGGGACCAGTGACCAGTGACCAGTGACCAGTGACCAGTGACCAGTGACCAGTGACCATCGAAATTGACCAGTGACCATTGACCAGTGACCAGTGACCAGTGACCAGTGACCAGTGACCAGCGACCAGTGACCAGTGACCAGTGACCAGTGACCAGTGACCAGTGACCAGTGACCTGTGACAAGTGACCAGTGACCAGCGACCAGTGACCAGGGACCAGTGACCAGTGACCAGTGACCAGCGACCAGTGACCAGTGACCAGTGACCAGGGACCAGTGACCAGCGAAAGTGACCAGTGACCAGTGACCATTGACCAGCGACCAGTGACCAGTGACCATTGACGAGTGACCAGTGACCAGTGACCAGTGACCAGTGACCAGCGAAAGTGACAAGTGACCAGTGACCAGTGACCAGTGACCAGTGACCAGTGACCATTGTCCAGCGAAAGTGACCAGTGACCAGTGAACAGTGACCAGCGAAATTCACCAGTTTCCAGTGACCAGTGATAAGTGACCAGTGACCAGTGACCAGTGACCAGTGACCAGTAACCAGTGACCAGTGACCAGTGACCAGTGACCAGCGACCAGTGACCAGTGACCAGTGACCAGTGACCAGTAACCAGTGACCAGTGACCAGTGACCAGTGACCAGCGAAATCGACCAGGGACCAGTGACCAGTGACCAGTGACCAGTGACCAGCGAAATTGACCAGTGACCACTGACCAGTGACCAGTGACCAGTGACCAGTGACCAGTGACCAGTGACCAGTGACCAGTGACCAGTGACCAGTGACCAGTGACCAGCGAAAGTGACCAGTGACCAGTGACCAGTGACAAGCGAAGTCGACCAGGGACCAGGGACCAGTGACCAGTGACCAGTGACCAGTGACCAGTGACCAGTGACCAGTGACCATCGAAATTGACCAGTGACCATTGACCAGTGACCAGTGACCAGTGACCAGTGACCAGTGACCAGTGACCAGTGACCAGTGACCAGTGACCAGTGACAAGTGATAAGTGACCAGTGACCAGTGACCAGCGAAAGTGACCAGTGAAAAGTGACCAGCGAAATTGAGCAGTGACCATTGACCAGTGACCAGCGAAAGTGACCAGTGACGAGGGACCAGTGACAAGTGACCAGTGAGAAGTGACCAGTGACCACTGACCAGTGACCAGTGACCAGCGACCAGTGACCAGTGACCCGTGACCAGGGACCAGTGACCAGCGAAAGTGACCAGTGACCAGTGACTAGCCAAATTGAGCAGTGTCCAGTGACCAGTGACCAGTGACCAGTGACCAGTGACCAGTGACCAGTGACCAGTGACCAGGGACCAGTGACCAGTGACCAGTGACCAGTGACCAGGGACCAGTGACCAGTGACCAGTGACCAGTGACCAGTGACCAGTGACCAGTGACCAGCGAAAGTGACCAGGGACCAGTGACCAGTGACCAGTGACCAGTGACCAGTGACCAGTGACCAGTGACCAGCGAAATAGACCAGTGACCATTGACCAGTGACCAGTGACCAGTGACCAGTGACCAGTGACCAGCGACCAGTGACCAGTGACCAGTGACCAGTGACCAGTGACCAGTGACCAGTGACCAGTATCCAGTGACCAGTGACCAGTGACCAGCGAAAGTGACCAGTGACCAGTGACCAGTGACCAGTGACCAGCGAAATAGACCAGTGACCATTGACCAGTGACCAGTGACCAGTGACCAGTGACCAGTGACCAGCGACCAGTGACCAGTGACCAGTGACCAGCGACCAGTGACCAGTGACCAGTGACCAGTGACCAGTGACCAGTGACCAGTGACCAGTAACCAGTGACCAGTGACCAGTGACCAGTGACCAGTGACCAGCGACCAGTGACCAGTGACCAGTGACCAGTGACCAGTGACCAGTGACCAGTGACCAGTGACCAGCGAAAGTGACCAGTGACCAGTGACCAGTGACAAGCGAAGTCGACCAGGGACCAGTGACCAGTGACCAGTGACCAGTGACCAGTGACCAGTGACCAGTGACCAGTGACCAGTGACCAGTGACCAGTGACCAGTGACCAGGGACCAGTGACCAGTGACCAGTGACCAGTGACCAGTGACCAGTGACCAGTGACCAGCGAAAGTGACCAGGGACCAGTGACCAGTGACCAGTGACCAGTGACCAGTGACCAGCGAAATTGACCAGTGACCATTGACTAGTGACCAGTGACCAGTGACCAGTGACCAGCGACCAGTGACCAGTGACCAGTGACCAGCGACCAGTGACCAGTGACCAGTGACCAGTGACCAGTGACCAGTGACCAGTGACCAGTGACCAGTAACCAGTGACCAGTGACCAGTGACCAGCGAAATCGACCAGGGACCAGTGACCAGTGACCAGTGACCAGTGACCAGTGACCAGTGACCATCGAAATTGACCAGTGACCATTGACCAGTGACCAGTGACCAGTGACCAGTGACCAGTGACCAGCGACCAGTGACCAGTGACCAGTGACCAGTGACCAGTGACCAGTGACCAGTGACCTGTGACAAGTGACCAGTGACCAGCGACCAGTGACCAGGGACCAGTGACCAGTGACCAGTGACCAGCGACCAGTGACCAGTGACCAGTGACCAGGGACCAGTGACCAGCGAAAGTGACCAGTGACCAGTGACCATTGACCAGCGACCAGTGACCAGTGACCATTGACGAGTGACCAGTGACCAGTGACCAGTGACCAGTGACCAGCGAAAGTGACAAGTGACCAGTGACCAGTGACCAGTGACCAGTGACCAGTGACCATTGTCCAGCGAAAGTGACCAGTGACCAGTGAACAGTGACCAGCGAAATTCACCAGTTTCCAGTGACCAGTGATAAGTGACCAGTGACCAGTGACCAGTGACCAGTGACCAGTAACCAGTGACCAGTGACCAGTGACCAGTGACCAGCGACCAGTGACCAGTGACCAGTGACCAGTGACCAGTAACCAGTGACCAGTGACCAGTGACCAGTGACCAGCGAAATCGACCAGGGACCAGTGACCAGTGACCAGTGACCAGTGACCAGCGAAATTGACCAGTGACCACTGACCAGTGACCAGTGACCAGTGACCAGTGACCAGTGACCAGTGACCAGCGACCACTGACCAGTGACCAGTGACCAGTGACCAGTGCCGAGTGACCTGTGACCAGTGACCAGTGACCAGTGACCAGTGACCAGTGACCAGCGAAAGTGACCAGTGACCTGTGAACAGTGACCAGCGAAATTTACCAGTTTCCAGTGACAAGTGATAAGTGACCAGTGACCAGTGACCAGCGAAAGTGACCAGTGAAAAGTGACCAGGGACCAGTGACCAGTGACCAGTGACCAGTGACCAGTGACCAGTGACCAGTGACCAGTGACCAGTGACCAGTGACCAGTGACCAGCGAAAGTGACCAGGGACCAGTGACCAGTGACCAGTGACCAGTGACCAGTGACCAGCGAAATTGACCAGTGACCATTGACTAGTGACCAGTGACCAGTGACCAGTGACCAGCGACCAGTGACCAGTGACCAGTGACCAGCGACCAGTGACCAGTGACCAGTGACCAGTGACCAGTGACCAGTGACCAGTGACCAGTGACCAGTGACCCGTGACCAGGGACCAGTGACCAGCGAAAGTGACCAGTGACCAGTGACTAGCCAAATTGAGCAGTGACCAGTGACCAGTGACCAGTGACCAGTGACCAGTGACCAGTGACCAGTGACCAGTGACCAGGGACCAGGGACCAGTGACCAGTGACCAGTGACCAGTGACCAGTGACCAGTGACCAGTGACCAGTGACCAGTGACCAGTGACCAGCGAAAGTGACCAGGGACCAGTGACCAGTGACCAGTGACCAGTGACCAGTGACCAGCGAAATTGACCAGTGACCATTGACTAGTGACCAGTGACCAGTGACCAGTGACCAGCGACCAGTGACCAGTGACCAGTGACAAGTGACCAGTGAGAAGTGACCAGTGACTACTGACCAGTGACCAGTGACCAGCGACCAGTGACCAGTGACCCGTGACCAGGGGCCAGTGACCAGCGAAAGTGACCAGTGACCAGTGACTAGCCAAATTGAGCAGTGACCAGTGACCAGTGACCAGTGACCAGTGACCAGTGACCAGTGACCAGTGACCAGTGACCAGGGACCAGTGACCAGTGACCAGTGACCAGTGACCAGTGACCAGTGACCAGTGACCAGTGACCAGTGACCAGTGACCAGTGACCAGCGAAAGTGACCAGGGACCAGTGACCAGTGACCAGTGACCAGTGACCAGTGACCAGCGAAATTGACCAGTGACCATTGACTAGTGACCAGTGACCAGTGACCAGTGACCAGCGACCAGTGACCAGTGACCAGTGACCAGCGACCAGTGACCAGTGACCAGTGACCAGTGACCAGTGACCAGTGACCAGTGACCAGTGACCAGTAACCAGTGACCAGTGACCAGTGACCAGCGAAATCGACCAGGGACCAGTGACCAGTGACCAGTGACCAGTGACCATCGAAATTGACCAGTGACCATTGACCAGTGACCAGTGACCAGCGAAAGTGACCAGGGACCAGTGACCAGTGACCAGTGACCAGTGACCAGTGACCAGCGAAATTGACCAGTGACCATTGACTAGTGACCAGTGACCAGTGACCAGTGACCAGCGACCAGTGACCAGTGACCAGTGACAAGTGACCAGTGAGAAGTGACCAGTGACTACTGACCAGTGACCAGTGACCAGCGACCAGTGACCAGTGACCCGTGACCAGGGGCCAGTGACCAGCGAAAGTGACCAGTGACCAGTGACTAGCCAAATTGAGCAGTGACCAGTGACCAGTGACCAGTGACCAGTGACCAGTGACCAGTGACCAGTGACCAGTGACCAGTGACCAGGGACCAGTGACCAGTGACCAGTGACCAGTGACCAGTGACCAGTGACCAGTGACCAGTGACCAGTGACCAGTGACCAGTGACCAGCGAAAGTGACCAGGGACCAGTGACCAGTGACCAGTGACCAGTGACCAGTGACCAGCGAAATTGACCAGTGACCATTGACTAGTGACCAGTGACCAGTGACCAGTGACCAGCGACCAGTGACCAGTGACCAGTGACCAGCGACCAGTGACCAGTGACCAGTGACCAGTGACCAGTGACCAGTGACCAGTGACCAGTGACCAGTAACCAGTGACCAGTGACCAGTGACCAGCGAAATCGACCAGGGACCAGTGACCAGTGACCAGTGACCAGTGACCAGTGACCAGTGACCAGTGACCATCGAAATTGACCAGTGACCATTGACCAGTGACCAGTGACCAGTGACCAGTGACCAGTGACCAGCGACCAGTGACCAGTGACCAGTGACCAGTGACCAGTGACCAGTGACCTGTGACAAGTGACCAGTGACCAGCGACCAGTGACCAGGGACCAGTGACCAGTGACCAGTGACCAGCGACCAGTGACAAGTGACCAGTGACCAGCGAAAGTGACCAGTGACCAGTGACCATTGACCAGCGACCAGTGACCAGTGACCATTGACGAGTGACCAGTGACCAGTGACCAGTGACCAGTGACCAGCGAAAGTGACAAGTGACCAGTGACCAGTGACCAGTGACCAGTGACCAGTGACCATTGACCAGCGAAAGTGACCAGTGACCAGTGAACAGTGACCAGCGAAATTCACCAGTTTCCAGTGACCAGTGATAAGTGACCAGTGACCAGTGACCAGTGACCAGTGACCAGTAACCAGTGACCAGTGACCAGTGACCAGTGACCAGCGACCAGTGACCAGTGACCAGTGACCAGTGACCAGTAACCAGTGACCAGTGACCAGTGACCAGTGACCAGCGAAATCGACCAGGGACCAGTGACCAGTGACCAGTGACCAGTGACCAGCGAAATTGACCAGTGACCACTGACCAGTGACCAGTGACCAGTGACCAGTGACCAGTGACCAGTGACCAGCGACCACTGACCAGTGACCAGTGACCAGTGACCAGTGACGAGTGACCTGTGACCAGTGACCAGTGACCAGTGACCAGTGACCAGTGACCAGTGACCAGTGACGAGTGACCTGTGACCAGTGACCAGTGACCAGTGACCAGTGACCAGCGAAATTGACCATTGACCAGTGACCAGTGACCAGTGACCAGTGACCAGTGACCAGTGACCAGTGACCAGTGACCAGTGACCAGCGACCAGTGACCAGTGACCAGTGACCAGTGACCAGTGACCAGTGACCAGTGACCAGTGACCTGTGACCAGCGAAAGTGACCAGTGACCAGTGACCATTGACCAGCGACCAGTGACCAGTGACCAGTGACGAGTGACCAGTGACCAGTGACCAGTGACCAGTGACCAGCGAAAGTGACAAGTGACCAGTGACCAGTGACCAGTGACCAGCGAAAGTGACCAGTGACCTGTGAACAGTGACCAGCGAAATTGACCAGTTTCCAGTGACAAGTGATAAGTGACCAGTGACCAGTGACCAGCGAAAGTGACCAGTGAAAAGTGACCAGCGAAATTGACCAGTGACCATTGACCAGTGACCAGCGAAAGTGACCAGTGACGAGGGACCAGTGACAAGTGACCAGTGAGAAGTGACCAGTGACCACTGACCAGTGACCAGTGACCAGCGACCAGTGACCAGTGACCCGTGACCAGGGACCAGTGACCAGCGAAAGTGACCAGTGACCAGTGACTAGCCAAATTGAGCAGTGTCCAGTGACCAGTGACCAGTGACCAGTGACCAGTGACCAGTGACCAGTGACCAGTGACCAGGGACCAGTGACCAGTGACCAGTGACCAGTGACCAGGGACCAGTGACCAGTGACCAGTGACCAGTGACCAGTGACCAGTGACCAGTGACCAGCGAAATTGACCAGTGACCAGTGACCAGTGACCAGTGACCAGTGACCAGTGACCAGTGACAAGTGACCAGTGACCAGCGACCAGTGACCAGTGACCAGTGACCAGCGACCAGTGACCAGTGACCAGTGACCAGTGACGAGTGACCTGTGACCAGTGACCAGTGACCAGTGACCAGTGACCAGTGACCAGTGACCAGTGACCAGTGACCAGTGACCAGCGAAAGTGACCAGGGACCAGTGACCAGTGACCAGTGACCAGTGACCAGTGACCAGTGACCAGTGACCAGCGACCAGTGACCAGTGACCAGTGACCAGTGACCAGTGACCAGCGAAAGTGACCAGTGACCAGTGACCAGTGACAAGCAAAGTCGACCAGGGACCAGTGACCAGTGACCAGTGACCAGTGACCAGTGACCAGTGACGAGTGACATGTGACCAGTGACCAGTGACCAGTGACCAGTGACCAGTGACGAGTGACCTGTGACCAGTGACCAGTGACCAGTGACCAGTGACCAGTGACCAGTGACCAGTGACCAGTGACCAGTGACCAGCGAAAGTGACCAGCGAAATTGACCAGTGACCATTGACTAGTGACCAGTGACCAGTGACCAGTGACCAGCGACCAGTGACCAGTGACCAGTGACAAGTGACCAGTGAGAAGTGACCAGTGACTACTGACCAGTGACCAGTGACCAGCGACCAGTGACCAGTGACCAGTGACCCGTGACCAGGGACCAGTGACCAGCGAAAGTGACCAGTGACCAGTGACCAGTGACCAGTGACCAGTGACCAGTGACGAGTGACCTGTGACCAGTGACCAGTGACCAGTGACCAGTGACCAGCGAAATTGACCATTGACCAGTGACCAGTGACCAGTGACCAGTGACCAGTGACCAGTGACCAGTGACCAGTGACCAGTGACCAGCGACCAGTGACCAGTGACCAGTGACCAGTGACCAGTGACCAGTGACCAGTGACCAGTGACCTGTGACCAGCGAAAGTGACCAGTGACCAGTGACCATTGACCAGCGACCAGTGACCAGTGACCAGTGACGAGTGACCAGTGACCAGTGACCAGTGACCAGTGACCAGCGAAAGTGACAAGTGACCAGTGACCAGTGACCAGTGACCAGCGAAAGTGACCAGTGACCTGTGAACAGTGACCAGCGAAATTGACCAGTTTCCAGTGACAAGTGATAAGTGACCAGTGACCAGTGACCAGCGAAAGTGACCAGTGAAAAGTGACCAGCGAAATTGACCAGTGACCATTGACCAGTGACCAGCGAAAGTGACCAGTGACGAGGGACCAGTGACAAGTGACCAGTGAGAAGTGACCAGTGACCACTGACCAGTGACCAGTGACCAGCGACCAGTGACCAGTGACCCGTGACCAGGGACCAGTGACCAGCGAAAGTGACCAGTGACCAGTGACTAGCCAAATTGAGCAGTGTCCAGTGACCAGTGACCAGTGACCAGTGACCAGTGACCAGTGACCAGTGACCAGTGACCAGGGACCAGTGACCAGTGACCAGTGACCAGTGACCAGGGACCAGTGACCAGTGACCAGTGACCAGTGACCAGTGACCAGTGACCAGTGACCAGCGAAATTGACCAGTGACCAGTGACCAGTGACCAGTGACCAGTGACCAGTGACCAGTGACAAGTGACCAGTGACCAGCGACCAGTGACCAGTGACCAGTGACCAGCGACCAGTGACCAGTGACCAGTGACCAGTGACGAGTGACCTGTGACCAGTGACCAGTGACCAGTGACCAGTGACCAGTGACCAGTGACCAGTGACCAGTGACCAGCGAAAGTGACCAGGGACCAGTGACCAGTGACCAGTGACCAGTGACCAGTGACCAGTGACCAGTGACCAGCGACCAGTGACCAGTGACCAGTGACCAGTGACCAGTGACCAGCGAAAGTGACCAGTGACCAGTGACCAGTGACAAGCGAAGTCGACCAGGGACCAGTGACCAGTGACCAGTGACCAGTGACCAGTGACCAGTGACCAGTGACCAGTGACCAGTGACGAGTGACATGTGACCAGTGACCAGTGACCAGTGACCAGTGACCAGTGACGAGTGACCTGTGACCAGTGACCAGTGACCAGTGACCAGTGACCAGTGACCAGTGACCAGTGACCAGTGACCAGTGACCAGCGAAAGTGACCAGCGAAATTGACCAGTGACCATTGACTAGTGACCAGTGACCAGTGACCAGTGACCAGCGACCAGTGACCAGTGACCAGTGACAAGTGACCAGTGAGAAGTGACCAGTGACTACTGACCAGTGACCAGTGACCAGCGACCAGTGACCAGTGACCAGTGACCCGTGACCAGGGACCAGTGACCAGCGAAAGTGACCAGTGACCAGTGACTAGCCAAATTGAGCAGTGACCAGTGACCAGTGACCAGTGACCAGTGACCAGTGACCAGTGACCAGTGACCAGTGACCAGGGACCAGTGACCAGTGACCAGTGACCAGCGACCAGCGAAATTGACCAGTGACCATTGACCAGTGACCAGTGACCAGTGACCAGTGACCAGTGACCAGTGACCAGTGACCAGCGAAATTGACCAGTGACCATTGACCAGTGACCAGTGACCAGTGACCAGTGACCAGCGACCAGTGACCAGTGACCAGCGACCAGTGACCAGTGACCAGTGACCAGTGACCAGTAACCAGTGACCAGTGACCAGTGACCAGCGAAAGTGACCAGTGACCAGTGACCAGTGACCAGTGACCAGTGACCAGCGAAATAGACCAGTGACCATTGACCAGTGACCAGTGACCAGTGACCAGTGACCAGTGACCAGCGACCAGTGACCAGTGACCAGTGACCAGTGACCAGTGACCAGTGACCAGTGACCAGCGAAAGTGACCAGTGACAAGTGACCAGTGACCAGTGACCAGTGACCAGTGACCAGCGAAAGTGACCAGTGACCAGTGACCAGTGACAAGCGAAGTCGACCAGGGACCAGTGACCAGTGACCAGTGACCAGTGACCAGTGACCAGTGACCAGCGAAATTGACCAGTGACCATTGACCAGTGACCAGTGACCAGTGACCAGCGACCAGTGACCAGTGACCAGTGACCAGTGACCAGTGACCAGTGACCAGTGACCAGTGACCAGTGACCAGTAACCAGTGACCAGTGACCAGTGACCAGTGACCAGTGACCAGTAACCAGTGACCAGTGACCAGTGACCAGCGAAATCGACCAGGGACCAGTGACCAGTGACCAGTGACCAGTGACCAGTGACCAGTGACCAGTGACCAGCGAAATTGACCAGTGACCATTGACCAGTGACCAGTGACCAGTGACCAGTGACCAGTGACCAGTGACCAGTGACCAGCGACCAGTGACCAGTGACCAGTGACCAGTGACCAGTGACGAGTGACCTGTGACCAGTGACCAGTGACCAGTGACCAGTGACCAGTGACCAGTGACCAGTGACCAGTGACGAGTGACCAGTGACCAGTGACCAGTGACCAGTGACCAGTGACCAGTGACCAGTGACCAGTGACCAGCGAAAGTGACCAGGGACCAGTGACCAGTGACCAGTGACCAGTGACCAGTGACCAGTGACCAGTGACCAGTGACCAGTGACCAGCGACCAGTGAACAGTGACCAGTGACCAGTGACCAGTGACCAGTGACCAGTGACCAGTGACCAGTGACCAGCGAAAGTGACCAGTGACCAGTGACAAGCGAAGTCGACCAGGGACCAGTGACCAGTGACCAGTGACCAGTGACCAGTGACCAGTGACCAGTGACCAGTGACCAGTGACCAGTGACCAGCGAAATTGACCAGTGACCATTGACCAGTGACCAGTGACCAGTGACCAGCGACCAGTGACCAGTGACCAGTGACCAGTGACCAGTGACCAGTGACCAGTGACCAGTGACCAGTGACCAGTGACCAGTAACCAGTGACCAGTGACCAGCGACCAGTGACCAGTGACCAGTGACCAGTGACCAGTGACCAGTGACCAGTGACCAGTGACCAGTGACCAGTAACCAGTGACCAGTGACCAGTGACCAGTGACCAGTGACCAGTAACCAGTGACCAGTGACCAGTGACCAGCGAAATCGACCAGGGACCAGTGACCAGTGACCAGTGACCAGTGACCAGTGACCAGTGACCAGCGAAATTGACCAGTGACCATTGACCAGTGACCAGTGACCAGTGACCAGTGACCAGTGACCAGCGACCAGTGACCAGTGACCAGTGACCAGTGACCAGTGACGAGTGACCTGTGACCAGTGACCAGTGACCAGTGACCAGTGACCAGTGACCAGTGACCAGTGACCAGTGACGAGTGACCAGTGACCAGTGACCAGTGACCAGTGACCAGTGACCAGTGACCAGTGACCAGTGACCAGCGAAAGTGACCAGGGACCAGTGACCAGTGACCAGTGACCAGTGACCAGTGACCAGCGAAATTGACCAGTGACCAGTGACCAGTGACCAGTGACCAGTGACCAGTGACCAGTGACCAGTGACCAGTGACCAGTGACGAGTGACCTGTGACCAGTGACCAGTGACCAGTGACCAGTGACCAGTGACCAGTGACCAGTGACCAGCGAAAGTGACCAGGGACCAGTGACCAGTGACCAGTGACCAGTGACCAGTGACCAGTGACCAGTGACCAGCGAAATAGACCAGTGACCATTGACCAGTGACCAGTGACCAGTGACCAGTGACCAGTGACCAGCGACCAGTGACCAGTGACCAGTGACCAGTGACCAGTGACCAGTGACCAGTGACCAGTAACCAGTGACCAGTGACCAGTGACCAGCGAAAGTGACCAGTGACCAGTGACCAGCGAAATAGACCAGTGACCATTGACCAGTGACCAGTGACCAGTGACCAGTGACCAGTGACCAGTGACCAGTGACCAGTGACCAGCGACCAGTGACCAGTGACCAGTGACCAGTGACCAGTGACCAGTGACCAGTGACCAGTAACCAGTGACCAGTGACCAGTGACCAGTGACCAGTGACCAGTGACCAGCGACCAGTGACCAGTGACCAGTGACCAGTGACCAGTGACCAGTGACCAGTGACCAGTGACCAGTGACCAGTGACCAGCGAAAGTGACCAGTGACCAGTGACCAGTGACAAGCGAAGTCGACCAGGGACCAGTGACCAGTGACCAGTGACCAGTGACCAGTGACCAGTGACCAGTGACCAGTGACCATCGAAATTGACCAGTGACCATTGACCAGTGACCAGTGACCAGTGACCAGTGACCAGTGACCAGTGACCAGTGACCAGTGACCAGTGACCAGTGACAAGTGATAAGTGACCAGTGACCAGTGACCAGCGAAAGTGACCAGTGAAAAGTGACCAGCGAAATTGAGCAGTGACCATTGACCAGTGACCAGCGAAAGTGACCAGTGACGAGGGACCAGTGACAAGTGACCAGTGAGAAGTGACCAGTGACCACTGACCAGTGACCAGTGACCAGCGACCAGTGACCAGTGACCCGTGACCAGGGACCAGTGACCAGCGAAAGTGACCAGTGACCAGTGACTAGCCAAATTGAGCAGTGTCCAGTGACCAGTGACCAGTGTCCAGTGACCAGTGACCAGTGACCAGTGACCAGTGACCAGGGACCAGTGACCAGTGACCAGTGACCAGTGACCAGGGACCAGTGACCAGTGACCAGTGACCAGTGACCAGTGACCAGTGACCAGTGACCAGTGACCAGTGACCAGCGACCAGTGACCAGTGACCAGTGACCAGTGACGAGTGACCTGTGACCAGTGACCAGTGACCAGTGACCAGTGACCAGTGACCAGTGACCAGTGACCAGCGAAAGTGACCAGGGACCAGTGACCAGTGACCAGTGACCAGTGACCAGTGACCAGTGACCAGTGACCAGCGAAATAGACCAGTGACCATTGACCAGTGACCAGTGACCAGTGACCAGTGACCAGTGACCAGCGACCAGTGACCAGTGACCAGTGACCAGTGACCAGTGACCAGTGACCAGTGACCAGTATCCAGTGACCAGTGACCAGTGACCAGTGACCAGTGACCAGTGACCAGTGACCAGTATCCAGTGACCAGTGACCAGTGACCAGCGAAAGTGACCAGTGACCAGTGACCAGTGACCAGTGACCAGCGAAATAGACCAGTGACCATTGACCAGTGACCAGTGACCAGTGACCAGTAACCAGTGACCAGCGACCAGTGACCAGTGACCAGTGACCAGTGACCAGTGACCAGCGACCAGTGACCAGTGACCAGTGACCAGTGACCAGTGACCAGTGACCAGTGACCAGTAACCAGTGACCAGTGACCAGTGACCAGTGACCAGTGACCAGCGACCAGTGACCAGTGACCAGTGACCAGTGACCAGTGACCAGTGACCAGTGACCAGTGACCAGCGAAAGTGACCAGTGACCAGTGACCAGTGACAAGCGAAGTCGACCAGGGACCAGTGACCAGTGACCAGTGACCAGTGACCAGTGACCAGTGACCAGTGACCAGTGACCAGTGACCAGTGACCAGTGACCAGTGACCAGGGACCAGTGACCAGTGACCAGTGACCAGTGACCAGTGACCAGTGACCAGTGACCAGCGAAAGTGACCAGGGACCAGTGACCAGTGACCAGTGACCAGTGACCAGTGACCAGCGAAATTGACCAGTGACCATTGACTAGTGACCAGTGACCAGTGACCAGTGACCAGCGACCAGTGACCAGTGACCAGTGACCAGCGACCAGTGACCAGTGACCAGTGACCAGTGACCAGTGACCAGTGACCAGTGACCAGTGACCAGTAACCAGTGACCAGTGACCAGTGACCAGCGAAATCGACCAGGGACCAGTGACCAGTGACCAGTGACCAGTGACCAGTGACCAGTGACCATCGAAATTGACCAGTGACCATTGACCAGTGACCAGTGACCAGTGACCAGTGACCAGTGACCAGCGACCAGTGACCAGTGACCAGTGACCAGTGACCAGTGACCAGTGACCAGTGACCTGTGACAAGTGACCAGTGACCAGCGACCAGTGACCAGGGACCAGTGACCAGTGACCAGTGACCAGCGACCAGTGACCAGTGACCAGTGACCAGGGACCAGTGACCAGCGAAAGTGACCAGTGACCAGTGACCATTGACCAGCGACCAGTGACCAGTGACCATTGACGAGTGACGAGTGACCAGTGACCAGTGACCAGTGACCAGCGAAAGTGACAAGTGACCAGTGACCAGTGACCAGTGACCAGTGACCAGTGACCATTGTCCAGCGAAAGTGACCAGTGACCAGTGAACAGTGACCAGCGAAATTCACCAGTTTCCAGTGACCAGTGATAAGTGACCAGTGACCAGTGACCAGTGACCAGTGACCAGTAACCAGTGACCAGTGACCAGTGACCAGTGACCAGCGACCAGTGACCAGTGACCAGTGACCAGTGACCAGTAACCAGTGACCAGTGACCAGTGACCAGTGACCAGCGAAATCGACCAGGGACCAGTGACCAGTGACCAGTGACCAGTGACCAGCGAAATTGACCAGTGACCACTGACCAGTGACCAGTGACCAGTGACCAGTGACCAGTGACCAGTGACCAGTGACCAGTGACCAGTGACCAGTGACCAGTGACCAGCGAAAGTGACCAGTGACCAGTGACCAGTGACAAGCGAAGTCGACCAGGGACCAGTGACCAGTGACCAGTGACCAGTGACCAGTGACCAGTGACCAGTGACCAGTGACCATCGAAATTGACCAGTGACCATTGACCAGTGACCAGTGACCAGTGACCAGTGACCAGTGACCAGTGACCAGTGACCAGTGACCAGTGACCAGTGACAAGTGATAAGTGACCAGTGACCAGTGACCAGCGAAAGTGACCAGTGAAAAGTGACCAGCGAAATTGAGCAGTGACCATTGACCAGTGACCAGCGAAAGTGACCAGTGACGAGGGACCAGTGACAAGTGACCAGTGAGAAGTGACCAGTGACCACTGACCAGTGACCAGTGACCAGCGACCAGTGACCAGTGACCCGTGACCAGGGACCAGTGACCAGCGAAAGTGACCAGTGACCAGTGACTAGCCAAATTGAGCAGTGTCCAGTGACCAGTGACCAGTGACCAGTGACCAGTGACCAGTGACCAGTGACCAGTGACCAGGGACCAGTGACCAGTGACCAGTGACCAGTGACCAGGGACCAGTGACCAGTGACCAGTGACCAGTGACCAGTGACCAGTGACCAGTGACCAGTGACCAGTGACCAGCGACCAGTGACCAGTGACCAGTGACCAGTGACGAGTGACCTGTGACCAGTGACCAGTGACCAGTGACCAGTGACCAGTGACCAGTGACCAGTGACCAGCGAAAGTGACCAGGGACCAGTGACCAGTGACCAGTGACCAGTGACCAGTGACCAGTGACCAGTGACCAGCGAAATAGACCAGTGACCATTGACCTGTGACCAGTGACCAGTGACCAGTGACCAGTGACCAGCGACCAGTGACCAGTGACCAGTGACCAGTGACCAGTGACCAGTGACCAGTGACCAGTATCCAGTGACCAGTGACCAGTGACCAGCGAAAGTGACCAGTGACCAGTGACCAGTGACCAGTGACCAGCGAAATAGACCAGTGACCATTGACCAGTGACCAGTGACCAGTGACCAGTGACCAGTGACCAGCGACCAGTGACCAGTGACCAGTGACCAGTGACCAGTGACCAGCGACCAGTGACCAGTGACCAGTGACCAGTGACCAGTGACCAGTGACCAGTGACCAGTAACCAGTGACCAGTGACCAGTGACCAGTGACCAGTGACCAGCGACCAGTGACCAGTGACCAGTGACCAGTGACCAGTGACCAGTGACCAGTGACCAGTGACCAGCGAAAGTGACCAGTGACCAGTGACCAGTGACAAGCGAAGTCGACCAGGGACCAGTGACCAGTGACCAGTGACCAGTGACCAGTGACCAGTGACCAGTGACCAGTGACCAGTGACCAGTGACCAGTGACCAGTGACCAGGGACCAGTGACCAGTGACCAGTGACCAGTGACCAGTGACCAGCGACCAGTGACCAGTGACCAGTGACCAGTGACCAGTGACCAGTGACCAGTGACCAGTGACCAGTAACCAGTGACCAGTGACCAGTGACCAGCGAAATCGACCAGGGACCAGTGACCAGTGACCAGTGACCAGTGACCAGTGACCAGTGACCATCGAAATTGACCAGTGACCATTGACCAGTGACCAGTGACCAGTGACCAGTGACCAGTGACCAGCGACCAGTGACCAGTGACCAGTGACCAGTGACCAGTGACCAGTGACCAGTGACCTGTGACAAGTGACCAGTGACCAGCGACCAGTGACCAGGGACCAGTGACCAGTGACCAGTGACCAGCGACCAGTGACCAGTGACCAGTGACCAGGGACCAGTGACCAGCGAAAGTGACCAGTGACCAGTGACCATTGACCAGCGACCAGTGACCAGTGACCATTGACGAGTGACCAGTGACCAGTGACCAGTGACCAGTGACCAGCGAAAGTGACAAGTGACCAGTGACCAGTGACCAGTGACCAGTGACCAGTGACCATTGTCCAGCGAAAGTGACCAGTGACCAGTGAACAGTGACCAGCGAAATTCACCAGTTTCCAGTGACCAGTGATAAGTGACCAGTGACCAGTGACCAGTGACCAGTGACCAGTAACCAGTGACCAGTGACCAGTGACCAGTGACCAGCGACCAGTGACCAGTGACCAGTGACCAGTGACCAGTAACCAGTGTCCAGTGACCAGTGACCAGTGACCAGCGAAATCGACCAGGGACCAGTGACCAGTGACCAGTGACCAGTGACCAGCGAAATTGACCAGTGACCACTGACCAGTGACCAGTGACCAGTGACCAGTGACCAGTGACCAGTGACCAGCGACCACTGACCAGTGACCAGTGACCAGTGACCAGTGACGAGTGACCTGTGACCAGTGACCAGTGACCAGTGACCAGTGACCAGTGACCAGCGAAAGTGACCAGTGACCTGTGAACAGTGACCAGCGAAATTTACCAGTTTCCAGTGACAAGTGATAAGTGACCAGTGACCAGTGACCAGCGAAAGTGACCAGTGAAAAGTGACCAGGGACCAGTGACCAGTGACCAGTGACCAGTGACCAGTGACCAGTGACCAGTGACCAGTGACCAGTGACCAGTGACCAGCGAAAGTGACCAGGGACCAGTGACCAGTGACCAGTGACCAGTGACCAGTGACCAGCGAAATTGACCAGTGACCATTGACTAGTGACCAGTGACCAGTGACCAGTGACCAGCGACCAGTGACCAGTGACCAGTGACCAGCGACCAGTGACCAGTGACCAGTGACCAGTGACCAGTGACCAGTGACCAGTGACCAGTGACCAGTGACCCGTGACCAGGGACCAGTGACCAGCGAAAGTGACCAGTGACCAGTGACTAGCCAAATTGAGCAGTGACCAGTGACCAGTGACCAGTGACCAGTGACCAGTGACCAGTGACCAGTGACCAGTGACCAGGGACCAGTGACCAGTGACCAGTGACCAGTGACCAGTGACCAGTGACCAGTGACCAGTGACCAGTGACCAGCGAAAGTGACCAGGGACCAGTGACCAGTGACCAGTGACCAGTGACCAGTGACCAGCGAAATTGACCAGTGACCATTGACTAGTGACCAGTGACCAGTGACCAGTGACCAGCGACCAGTGACCAGTGACCAGTGACAAGTGACCAGTGAGAAGTGACCAGTGACTACTGACCAGTGACCAGTGACCAGCGACCAGTGACCAGTGACCCGTGACCAGGGACCAGTGACCAGCGAAAGTGACCAGTGACCAGTGACTAGCCAAATTGAGCAGTGACCAGTGACCAGTGACCAGTGACCAGTGACCAGTGACCAGTGACCAGCGAAAGTGACCAGGGACCAGTGACCAGTGACCAGTGACCAGTGACCAGTGACCAGCGAAATTGACCAGTGACCATTGACTAGTGACCAGTGACCAGTGACCAGTGACCAGCGACCAGTGACCAGTGACCAGTGACCAGCGACCAGTGACCAGTGACCAGTGACCAGTGACCAGTGACCAGTGACCAGTAACCAGTGACCAGTGACCAGTGACCAGCGAAATCGACCAGGGACCAGTGACCAGTGACCAGTGACCAGTGACCAGTGACCAGTGACCAGTGACCATCGAAATTGACCAGTGACCATTGACCAGTGACCAGTGACCAGTGACCAGTGACCAGTGACCAGCGACCAGTGACCAGTGACCAGTGACCAGTGACCAGTGACCAGTGACCTGTGACAAGTGACCAGTGACCAGCGACCAGTGACCAGGGACCAGTGACCAGTGACCAGTGACCAGCGACCAGTGACCAGTGACCAGTGACCAGGGACCAGTGACCAGCGAAAGTGACCAGTGACCAGTGACCATTGACCAGCGACCAGTGACCAGTGACCATTGACGAGTGACCAGTGACCAGTGACCAGTGACCAGTGACCAGCGAAAGTGACAAGTGACCAGTGACCAGTGACCAGTGACCAGTGACCAGTGACCATTGACCAGCGAAAGTGACCAGTGACCAGTGAACAGTGACCAGCGAAATTCACCAGTTTCCAGTGACCAGTGATAAGTGACCAGTGACCAGTGACCAGTGACCAGTGACCAGTAACCAGTGACCAGTGACCAGTGACCAGTGACCAGCGACCAGTGACCAGTGACCAGTGACCAGTGACCAGTAACCAGTGACCAGTGACCAGTGACCAGTGACCAGCGAAATCGACCAGGGACCAGTGACCAGGGACCAGTGACCAGTGACCAGTGACCAGTGACCAGTGACCAGTGACCAGTGACCAGTGACCAGTGACCAGTGACCAGTGACCAGCGAAAGTGACCAGGGACCAGTGACCAGTGACCAGTGACCAGTGACCAGTGACCAGCGAAATTGACCAGTGACCATTGACTAGTGACCAGTGACCAGTGACCAGTGACCAGCGACCAGTGACCAGTGACCAGTGACCAGCGACCAGTGACCAGTGACCAGTGACCAGTGACCAGTGACCAGTGACCAGTAACCAGTGACCAGTGACCAGTGACCAGCGAAATCGACCAGGGACCAGTGACCAGTGACCAGTGACCAGTGACCAGTGACCAGTGACCAGTGACCATCGAAATTGACCAGTGACCATTGACCAGTGACCAGTGACCAGTGACCAGTGACCAGTGACCAGCGACCAGTGACCAGTGACCAGTGACCAGTGACCAGTGACCAGTGACCTGTGACAAGTGACCAGTGACCAGCGACCAGTGACCAGGGACCAGTGACCAGTGACCAGTGACCAGCGACCAGTGACCAGTGACCAGTGACCAGGGACCAGTGACCAGCGAAAGTGACCAGTGACCAGTGACCATTGACCAGCGACCAGTGACCAGTGACCATTGACGAGTGACCAGTGACCAGTGACCAGTGACCAGTGACCAGCGAAAGTGACAAGTGACCAGTGACCAGTGACCAGTGACCAGTGACCAGTGACCATTGACCAGCGAAAGTGACCAGTGACCAGTGAACAGTGACCAGCGAAATTCACCAGTTTCCAGTGACCAGTGATAAGTGACCAGTGACCAGTGACCAGTGACCAGTGACCAGTAACCAGTGACCAGTGACCAGTGACCAGTGACCAGCGACCAGTGACCAGTGACCAGTGACCAGTGACCAGTAACCAGTGACCAGTGACCAGTGACCAGTGACCAGCGAAATCGACCAGGGACCAGTGACCAGTGACCAGTGACCAGTGACCAGCGAAATTGACCAGTGACCACTGACCAGTGACCAGTGACCAGTGACCAGTGACCAGTGACCAGTGACCAGCGACCACTGACCAGTGACCAGTGACCAGTGACCAGTGACGAGTGACCTGTGACCAGTGACCAGTGACCAGTGACCAGTGACCAGTGACCAGTGACCAGTGACGAGTGACCTGTGACCAGTGACCAGTGACCAGTGACCAGTGACCAGCGAAATTGACCATTGACCAGTGACCAGTGACCAGTGACCAGTGACCAGTGACCAGTGACCAGTGACCAGCGACCAGTGACCAGTGACCAGTGACCAGTGACCAGTGACCAGTGACCAGTGACCAGTGACCAGCGAAAGTGACCAGTGACCAGTGACCAGTGACAAGCGAAGTCGACCAGGGACCAGTGACCAGTGACCAGTGACCAGTGACCAGTGACCAGTGACCAGTGACCAGTGACCAGTGACCAGTGACGAGTGACCTGTGACCAGTGACCAGTGACCAGTGACCAGTGACCAGTGACGAGTGACCTGTGACCAGTGACCAGTGACCAGTGACCAGTGACCAGTGACCAGTGACCAGTGACCAGTGACCAGTGACCAGCGAAAGTGACCAGCGAAATTGACCAGTGACCATTGACTAGTGACCAGTGACCAGTGACCAGTGACCAGCGACCAGTGACCAGTGACCAGTGACAAGTGACCAGTGAGAAGTGACCAGTGACTACTGACCAGTGACCAGTGACCAGCGACCAGTGACCAGTGACCCGTGACCAGGGACCAGTGACCAGCGAAAGTGACCAGTGACCAGTGACTAGCCAAATTGAGCAGTGACCAGTGACCAGTGACCAGTGACCAGTGACCAGTGACCAGTGACCAGTGACCAGTGACCAGTGACCAGTGACCAGCGAAAGTGACCAGGGACCAGTGACCAGTGACCAGTGACCAGTGACCAGTGACCAGTGACCAGTGACCAGTGACCAGCGACCAGTGACCAGTGACCAGTGACCAGTGACCAGTGACCAGCGAAAGTGACCAGTGACCAGTGACCAGTGACAAGCGAAGTCGACCAGGGACCAGTGACCAGTGACCAGTGACCAGTGACCAGTGACCAGTGACCAGTGACCAGTGACCAGCGAAAGTGACCAGGGACCAGTGACCAGTGACCAGTGACCAGTGACCAGTGACCAGTGACCAGTGACCAGCGACCAGTGACCAGTGACCAGCGAAAGTGACCAGTGACCAGTGACCAGTGACAAGCGAAGTCGACCAGGGACCAGTGACCAGTGACCAGTGACCAGTGACCAGTGACCAGTGACCAGTGACCAGTGACCAGTGACGAGTGACCTGTGACCAGTGACCAGTGACCAGTGACCAGTGACCAGTGACGAGTGACCTGTGACCAGTGACCAGTGACCAGTGACCAGTGACCAGTGACCAGTGACCAGTGACCAGTGACCAGTGACCAGCGAAAGTGACCAGCGAAATTGACCAGTGACCATTGACTAGTGACCAGTGACCAGTGACCAGTGACCAGCGACCAGTGACCAGTGACCAGTGACAAGTGACCAGTGAGAAGTGACCAGTGACTACTGACCAGTGACCAGTGACCAGCGACCAGTGACCAGTGACCCGTGACCAGGGACCAGTGACCAGCGAAAGTGACCAGTGACCAGTGACTAGCCAAATTGAGCAGTGACCAGTGACCAGTGACCAGTGACCAGTGACCAGTGACCAGTGACCAGTGACCAGTGACCAGGGACCAGTGACCAGTGACCAGTGACCAGTGACCAGTGACCAGTGACCAGTGACCAGTGACCAGTGACCAGTGACCAGCGAAAGTGACCAGGGACCAGTGACCAGTGACCAGCGAAAGTGACCAGTGACCAGTGACCAGTGACAAGCGAAGTCGACCAGGGACCAGTGACCAGTGACCAGTGACCAGTGACCAGTGACCAGTGACCAGTGACCAGTGACCAGTGACGAGTGACCTGTGACCAGTGACCAGTGACCAGTGACCAGTGACCAGTGACGAGTGACCTGTGACCAGTGACCAGTGACCAGTGACCAGTGACCAGTGACCAGTGACCAGTGACCAGGGACCAGTGACCAGTGACCAGTGACCAGTGACCAGTGACCAGTGATCAGTGACCAGTGACCAGTGACCAGTGACCAGCGAAAGTGACCAGGGACCAGTGACCAGTGACCAGTGACCAGTGACCAGTGACCAGCGAAATTGACCAGTGACCATTGACTAGTGACCAGTGACCAGTGACCAGTGACCAGCGACCAGTGACCAGTGACCAGTGACCAGCGACCAGTGACCAGTGACCAGTGACCAGTGACCAGTGACCAGTGACCAGTGACCAGTGAACAGTAACCAGTGACCAGTGACCAGTGACCAGCGAAATCGACCAGGGACCAGTGACCAGTGACCAGTGACCAGTGACCAGTGACCAGTGACCATCGAAATTGACCAGTGACCATTGACCAGTGACCAGTGACCAGTGACCAGTGACCAGTGACCAGCGACCAGTGACCAGTGACCAGTGACCAGTGACCAGTGACCAGTGACCTGTGACAAGTGACCAGTGACCAGCGACCAGTGACCAGGGACCAGTGACCAGTGACCAGTGACCAGCGACCAGTGACCAGTGACCAGTGACCAGGGACCAGTGACCAGCGAAAGTGACCAGTGACCAGTGACCATTGACCAGCGACCAGTGACCAGTGACCATTGACGAGTGACCAGTGACCAGTGACCAGTGACCAGTGACCAGCGAAAGTGACAAGTGACCAGTGACCAGTGACCAGTGACCAGTGACCAGTGACCATTGACCAGCGAAAGTGACCAGTGACCAGTGAACAGTGACCAGCGAAATTCACCAGTTTCCAGTGACCAGTGATAAGTGACCAGTGACCAGTGACCAGTGACCAGTGACCAGTAACCAGTGACCAGTGACCAGTGACCAGTGACCAGCGACCAGTGACCAGTGACCAGTGACCAGTGACCAGTAACCAGTGACCAGTGACCAGTGACCAGTGACCAGCGAAATCGACCAGGGACCAGTGACCAGTGACCAGTGACCAGTGACCAGCGAAATTGACCAGTGACCACTGACCAGTGACCAGTGACCAGTGACGAGTGACCTGTGACCAGTGACCAGTGACCAGTGACCAGTGACCAGCGAAATTGACCATTGACCAGTGACCAGTGACCAGTGACCAGTGACCAGTGACCAGTGACCAGTGACCAGTGACCAGTGACCAGCGACCAGTGACCAGTGACCAGTGACCAGTGACCAGTGACCAGTGACCAGTGACCAGTGACCTTTTTTTTTTTTTTTTTTTTTTTTTTTATAGAGGGGGAAAATGCTTTATGCATACCCCGGCGCAAGAAATACCGGGGTTATGTGGGACTCCCCGGGATATCCCGGGCTACCCACTAAAAACCCACCTCTAGGTGCCGCCTTGCTACAGCCCCTAAGCTGGGGGGGGGGCTTAATATATTACTGCCCCCCCAGCCTCCCATCCACGGATGGGAGGGGTTCGCACCTTTACCGGTAATGGACACACCGATATTTCGCCTTAATCCCACCGTCGTCCATATAGGGGAGCGACGGGGGGAACCACCATGGTGCGTAGGGGAATACCCACCGCACTGAAATATAAATAAATAAATACAAATAAAACACCATAAAAAGCGGTGACGGAATAAATACGCGGATAAAAAGTAAAGTAATAAATAGAAAAATGAATAAGTAAATAAAATACTCCACCAAAAGCGGTGGCGGAATAAATACGCGGATAAAATAAAGTAGTGACAGGGTAAAAATAAAACACCAAAATGGTGGCGTGAAAAATACGCGGATAAAAGTAGGAATAAATAAGTAAATAAATAACATAAAATAAAATAAGTAAATAAATAAACACAAACACCCGGACACGACGGAATAAATACGCGGAAACACATCGGTCGGGACCTACTAAGACACTAAAGAATAGGGAGAGGATAAAATCATGCCCCACGGCCATGGGTCACCGACCACTGGCCGTGAGCCAGGGCACCAAAGACCCCCCGGGGGGGGTTGTCCTCCTCGCCTTAGCCGGCCTGGGGTTTCCACCCGCCGCTGGAGGGCCGTTCTTTCTTTTCCTGGCCCTCCGCCTATTCAGGAGCGCCCTGGCAGCCGCCTCCTCCCGGGCCCGTCTGCCCTGCTCCTCACGAGTCCTCTTTTCAAGCTCGACCTCCTTATGGGCTCTATCGCCCATAACTTTCTCGGCAAAGGCCCGGAAGGCCGTCCATTTCTCGGCCGAGCCCGCGGCCAACCCTATCACCGTGGCGACCGCCACCGGGGCACCCAGGGCCCCCTCCAACTCCGCACGTTCGGAGTTATAGGAGGGGCAGACGACCAGAACGTGCTCCGCATCGTCCCGGGCTGCCCCACAGTCGCCACACGCCGCGCAACTGGCCTTGCCGAGTCGGACCCGGAAGGAGGCGAAGGACCCGTGCGAGGTGAGCAGCTGCATGGTCCAGTAATCCATCTGGAGCAGCACACTCGCCCCGCAAAAGGTACGGACGGAGGCTACCAGCCTCCGGGTCCAGTTCTCTCTGTCGAATCCGTCCCAGAGAGTCTGCCACTCGATCATGGCATCCTCCAGGGCACTCCTTTTGAGGGCCGTGATCCTCGCACGAGCCTCCGCATCCACGGGAGGACCCCTACTAGCCGGGTCCCCAGCGGAGGCAAGGAACACAGCCCTCATCATTACGGCCCTGACATCCAGGGGCATTCTGCCAGCCAGGACGCAGACCGCCTGGTGCGCCACGGTCCTATAAGCGGTGGTGGTCCTGATCAGGGCCGACCTCTGAGAACGCCTCAGAATGGCCCTGTTCACTTTAACGTTCAGGGCACCGGCCCACGCCGGGGCGGCGTACAGAACCACCGACTCCCAGACCGCGTAATACAGGCGCCTGGCGTGTCTCGAGGGACCCCTGGTGTTGGGCAGGAGGGACGCGAGCGCTCCCACGAGTTTATCGGCTCGCATAGTCGCGTCAACTAGATGTAATTTAAAACGCCTCCTGCAATCCAACGTCACCCCAAGGTACCGGAGTGACCTCCCCGAGACACATTTTGCCCCCAGGACGTCAAAGTCCATAATTTTTGCCGATCTTAGGCCAGCCAGCAGTACCACTTCGGTCTTCTGCGTGGCAATTTCCAGGCCGGCCGTCCCGAACCAATGCCTGACCTTGCCCATCGCGGCCCCCATCATCGCCTCCAATTGTGGAACGTCCCTCGCCGAGAAAAGCAGGGCAAGGTCATCCGCGTAGGCTACCGCCTTCATAAACCGCCCCGTGTTGAGGTCGGTTAAAACTCCGTCGTAAACGATGTTCCATAAAAATGGGCCGAGAACCGATCCCTGCGGGACACCCGCCAGGATCTCCCTGTCCACGCGTGCCATAGGGGTGTAGGCCGTCACCCATCTGTCAGAGAGATAGTCCTTCATGACACTAAGGACGGCCCTCGACACCCCTCTCCTGTCCAATTCCGCAAGGATCAGGTCCCAGCCCAGGGTGTTGAACGCGTTTTTAACATCGAGGGTGACCATGGCACAAATCCGTTTCTTCGTTTTCGCCACGCAGCCTTCCGCGAAGCTGGTGACCTCCAGGATCGCGTTGACCGTGCCACGGCCCCTCCTGAAACCAAACTGGCTAGGGTGGAACGGGTCACTGCCAATTTGACACTCGATCACCGCCTTCATGATGTGCTCCCACACCTTACTCAAGGCGGGGAGCACACTTATGGGTCTAAAAGCCCCGGGAGTCATAGGGTCCTTGCCCGGCTTCGGGATCAGGACCAGTCTTGCCCGTTTCCAAGACGGGGGAATCGTCCCCCGCCTCAGCGTGTCGTGGACCATCTCCTTGATCTCCGAGGGGAACGCCTTCGCGATGCAGGCGACCACCTCGGACGGGACCGCGTCCATGCCGGGGGCCTTATTGGGTTTGATCCGCCCCACGGCATCCCACACCATCGCATCGTCGACGTCCCCGATACCAGTGACCAGTGACCTGTGACCAGCGAAAGTGACCAGTGACCAGTGACCATTGACCAGCGACCAGTGACCAGTGACCAGTGACGAGTGACCAGTGACCAGTGACCAGTGACCAGTGACCAGCGAAAGTGACAAGTGACCAGTGACCAGTGACCAGTGACCAGCGAAAGTGACCAGTGACCTGTGAACAGTGACCAGCGAAATTGACCAGTTTCCAGTGACAAGTGATAAGTGACCAGTGACCAGTGACCAGCGAAAGTGACCAGTGAAAAGTGACCAGCGAAATTGACCAGTGACCATTGACCAGTGACCAGTGACCAGTGACCAGTGACCAGCGAAATTGACCAGTGACCAGTGACCAGTGACCAGTGACCAGTGACCAGTGACCAGTGACAAGTGACCAGTGACCAGCGACCAGTGACCAGTGACCAGTGACCAGCGACCAGTGACCAGTGACCAGTGACCAGTGACGAGTGACCTGTGACCAGTGACCAGTGACCAGTGACCAGTGACCAGTGACCAGTGACCAGTGACCAGTGACCAGCGAAAGTGACCAGGGACCAGTGACCAGTGACCAGTGACCAGTGACCAGTGACCAGTGACCAGTGACCAGCGACCAGTGACCAGTGACCAGTGACCAGTGACCAGTGACCAGCGAAAGTGACCAGTGACCAGTGACCAGTGACAAGCGAAGTCGACCAGGGACCAGTGACCAGTGACCAGTGACCAGTGACCAGTGACCAGTGACCAGTGACCAGTGACCAGTGACGAGTGACCTGTGACCAGTGACCAGTGACCAGTGACCAGTGACCAGTGACGAGTGACCTGTGACCAGTGACCAGTGACCAGTGACCAGTGACCAGTGACCAGTGACCAGTGACCAGTGACCAGTGACCAGCGAAAGTGACCAGCGAAATTGACCAGTGACCATTGACTAGTGACCAGTGACCAGTGACCAGTGACCAGCGACCAGTGACCAGTGACCAGTGACAAGTGACCAGTGAGAAGTGACCAGTGACTACTGACCAGTGACCAGTGACCAGCGACCAGTGACCAGTGACCCGTGACCAGGGACCAGTGACCAGCGAAAGTGACCAGTGACCAGTGACTAGCCAAATTGAGCAGTGACCAGTGACCAGTGACCAGTGACCAGCGACCAGTGACCAGTGACCAGTGACCAGTGACCAGGGACCAGTGACCAGTGACCAGTGACCAGTGACCAGTGACCAGTGACCAGTGACCAGTGACCAGTGACCAGTGACCAGCGAAAGTGACCAGGGACCAGTGACCAGTGACCAGTGACCAGTGACCAGTGACCAGCGAAATTGACCAGTGACCATTGACTAGTGACCAGTGACCAGTGACCAGTGACCAGCGACCAGTGACCAGTGACCAGTGACCAGCGACCAGTGACCAGTGACCAGTGACCAGTGACCAGTGACCAGTGACCAGTGACCAGTGACCAGTAACCAGTGACCAGTGACCAGTGACCAGCGAAATCGACCAGGGACCAGTGACCAGTGACCAGTGACCAGTGACCAGTGACCAGTGACCATCGAAATTGACCAGTGACCATTGACCAGTGACCAGTGACCAGTGACCAGTGACCAGTGACCAGCGACCAGTGACCAGTGACCAGTGACCAGTGACCAGTGACCAGTGACCTGTGACAAGTGACCAGTGACCAGCGACCAGTGACCAGGGACCAGTGACCAGTGACCAGTGACCAGCGACCAGTGACCAGTGACCAGTGACCAGGGACCAGTGACCAGCGAAAGTGACCAGTGACCAGTGACCATTGACCAGCGACCAGTGACCAGTGACCATTGACGAGTGACCAGTGACCAGTGACCAGTGACCAGTGACCAGCGAAAGTGACAAGTGACCAGTGACCAGTGACCAGTGACCAGTGACCAGTGACCATTGACCAGCGAAAGTGACCAGTGACCAGTGAACAGTGACCAGCGAAATTCACCAGTTTCCAGTGACCAGTGATAAGTGACCAGTGACCAGTGACCAGTGACCAGTGACCAGTAACCAGTGACCAGTGACCAGTGACCAGTGACCAGCGACCAGTGACCAGTGACCAGTGACCAGTGACCAGTAACCAGTGACCAGTGACCAGTGACCAGTGACCAGCGAAATCGACCAGGGACCAGTGACCAGTGACCAGTGACCAGTGACCAGCGAAATTGACCAGTGACCACTGACCAGTGACCAGTGACCAGTGACCAGTGACCAGTGACCAGTGACCAGCGACCACTGACCAGTGACCAGTGACCAGTGACCAGTGACGAGTGACCTGTGACCAGTGACCAGTGACCAGTGACCAGTGACCAGTGACCAGTGACCAGTGACGAGTGACCTGTGACCAGTGACCAGTGACCAGTGACCAGTGACCAGCGAAATTGACCATTGACCAGTGACCAGTGACCAGTGACCAGTGACCAGTGACCAGTGACCAGTGACCAGTGACCAGTGACCAGCGACCAGTGACCAGTGACCAGTGACCAGTGACCAGTGACCAGTGACCAGTGACCAGTGACCTGTGACCAGCGAAAGTGACCAGTGACCAGTGACCATTGACCAGCGACCAGTGACCAGTGACCAGTGACGAGTGACCAGTGACCAGTGACCAGTGACCAGTGACCAGCGAAAGTGACAAGTGACCAGTGACCAGTGACCAGTGACCAGCGAAAGTGACCAGTGACCTGTGAACAGTGACCAGCGAAATTGACCAGTTTCCAGTGACAAGTGATAAGCGACCAGTGACCAGTGACCAGTGACGAGTGACCAGTGACCAGTGACCAGTGACCAGTGACCAGCGAAAGTGACAAGTGACCAGTGACCAGTGACCAGTGACCAGCGAAAGTGACCAGTGACCTGTGAACAGTGACCAGCGAAATTGACCAGTGACCATTGACCAGTGACCAGCGAAAGTGACCAGTGACGAGGGACCAGTGACAAGTGACCAGTGAGAAGTGACCAGTGACCACTGACCAGTGACCAGTGACCAGCGACCAGTGACCAGTGACCCGTGACCAGGGACCAGTGACCAGCGAAAGTGACCAGTGACCAGTGACTAGCCAAATTGAGCAGTGTCCAGTGACCAGTGACCAGTGACCAGTGACCAGTGACCAGTGACCAGTGACCAGTGACCAGTGACCAGGGACCAGTGACCAGTGACCAGTGACCAGTGACCAGGGACCAGTGACCAGTGACCAGTGACCAGTGACCAGTGACCAGTGACCAGTGACCAGCGAAATTGACCAGTGACCAGTGACCAGTGACCAGTGACCAGTGACCAGTGACCAGTGACAAGTGACCAGTGACCAGCGACCAGTGACCAGTGACCAGTGACCAGCGACCAGTGACCAGTGACCAGTGACCAGTGACGAGTGACCTGTGACCAGTGACCAGTGACCAGCGACCAGTGACCAGTGACCCGTGACCAGGGACCAGTGACCAGCGAAAGTGACCAGTGACCAGTGACTAGCCAAATTGAGCAGTGTCCAGTGACCAGTGACCAGTGACCAGTGACCAGTGACCAGTGACCAGTGACCAGTGACCAGTGACCAGGGACCAGTGACCAGTGACCAGTGACCAGTGACCAGGGACCAGTGACCAGTGACCAGTGACCAGTGACCAGTGACCAGTGACCAGTGACCAGCGAAATTGACCAGTGACCAGTGACCAGTGACCAGTGACCAGTGACCAGTGACCAGTGACAAGTGACCAGTGACCAGCGACCAGTGACCAGTGACCAGTGACCAGCGACCAGTGACCAGTGACCAGTGACCAGTGACGAGTGACCTGTGACCAGTGACCAGTGACCAGTGACCAGTGACCAGTGACCAGTGACCAGTGACCAGTGACCAGCGAAAGTGACCAGGGACCAGTGACCAGTGACCAGTGACCAGTGACCAGTGACCAGTGACCAGTGACCAGTGACCAGTGACCAGCGACCAGTGACCAGTGACCAGTGACCAGTGACCAGTGACCAGCGAAAGTGACCAGTGACCAGTGACCAGTGACCAGTGACCAGCGAAAGTGACCAGTGACCAGTGACCAGTGACAAGCGAAGTCGACCAGGGACCAGTGACCAGTGACCAGTGACCAGTGACCAGTGACCAGTGACCAGTGACCAGTGACCAGTGACGAGTGACCTGTGACCAGTGACCAGTGACCAGTGACCAGTGACCAGTGACCAGTGACCAGTGACCAGTGACGAGTGACCTGTGACCAGTGACCAGTGACCAGTGACCAGTGACCAGTGACCAGTGACCAGTGACCAGTGACCAGTGACCAGCGAAAGTGACCAGGGACCAGTGACCAGTGACCAGTGACCAGTGACCAGTGACCAGTGACCATCGAAATTGACCAGTGACCATTGACCAGTGACCAGTGACCAGTGACCAGTGACCAGTGACCAGTGACCAGTGACCAGCGACCAGTGACCAGTGACCAGTGACCAGTGACCAGTGACGAGTGACCTGTGACAAGTGACCAGTGACCAGTGACCAGTGACCAGTGACCAGCGAAAGTGACCAGTGACCAGTGACCAGTGACAAGCGAAGTCGACCAGGGACCAGTGACCAGTGACCAGTGACCAGTGACCAGTGACCAGTGACCAGTGACCAGTGACCAGTGACGAGTGACCTGTGACCAGTGACCAGTGACCAGTGACCAGTGACCAGTGACCAGTGACCAGTGACCAGTGACCAGTGACCAGTGACCAGTGACCAGTGACCAGTGACCAGTGACCAGCGAAAGTGACCAGGGACCAGTGACCAGTGACCAGTGACCAGTGACCAGTGACCAGTGACCAGTGACCAGTGACCAGTAACCAGTGACCAGTGACCAGTGACCAGTGACCAGCGACCAGTGACCAGTGACCAGTGACCAGTGACCAGTAACCAGTGTCCAGTGACCAGTGACCAGTGACCAGCGAAATCGACCAGGGACCAGTGACCAGTGACCAGTGACCAGTGACCAGCGAAATTGACCAGTGACCACTGACCAGTGACCAGTGACCAGTGACCAGTGACCAGTGACCAGTGACCAGCGACCACTGACCAGTGACCAGTGACCAGTGACCAGTGACGAGTGACCTGTGACCAGTGACCAGTGACCAGTGACCAGTGACCAGTGACCAGCGAAAGTGACCAGTGACCTGTGAACAGTGACCAGCGAAATTTACCAGTTTCCAGTGACAAGTGATAAGTGACCAGTGACCAGTGACCAGCGAAAGTGACCAGTGAAAAGTGACCAGGGACCAGTGACCAGTGACCAGTGACCAGTGACCAGTGACCAGTGACCAGTGACCAGTGACCAGTGACCAGTGACCAGCGAAAGTGACCAGGGACCAGTGACCAGTGACCAGTGACCAGTGACCAGTGACCAGCGAAATTGACCAGTGACCATTGACTAGTGACCAGTGACCAGTGACCAGTGACCAGCGACCAGTGACCAGTGACCAGTGACCAGCGACCAGTGACCAGTGACCAGTGACCAGTGACCAGTGACCAGTGACCAGTGACCAGTGACCAGTGACCCGTGACCAGGGACCAGTGACCAGCGAAAGTGACCAGTGACCAGTGACTAGCCAAATTGAGCAGTGACCAGTGACCAGTGACCAGTGACCAGTGACCAGTGACCAGTGACCAGTGACCAGTGACCAGGGACCAGTGACCAGTGACCAGTGACCAGTGACCAGTGACCAGTGACCAGTGACCAGTGACCAGTGACCAGCGAAAGTGACCAGGGACCAGTGACCAGTGACCAGTGACCAGTGACCAGTGACCAGCGAAATTGACCAGTGACCATTGACTAGTGACCAGTGACCAGTGACCAGTGACCAGCGACCAGTGACCAGTGACCAGTGACAAGTGACCAGTGAGAAGTGACCAGTGACTACTGACCAGTGACCAGTGACCAGCGACCAGTGACCAGTGACCCGTGACCAGGGACCAGTGACCAGCGAAAGTGACCAGTGACCAGTGACTAGCCAAATTGAGCAGTGACCAGTGACCAGTGACCAGTGACCAGTGACCAGTGACCAGTGACCAGCGAAAGTGACCAGGGACCAGTGACCAGTGACCAGTGACCAGTGACCAGTGACCAGCGAAATTGACCAGTGACCATTGACTAGTGACCAGTGACCAGTGACCAGTGACCAGCGACCAGTGACCAGTGACCAGTGACCAGCGACCAGTGACCAGTGACCAGTGACCAGTGACCAGTGACCAGTGACCAGTAACCAGTGACCAGTGACCAGTGACCAGCGAAATCGACCAGGGACCAGTGACCAGTGACCAGTGACCAGTGACCAGTGACCAGTGACCAGTGACCATCGAAATTGACCAGTGACCATTGACCAGTGACCAGTGACCAGTGACCAGTGACCAGTGACCAGCGACCAGTGACCAGTGACCAGTGACCAGTGACCAGTGACCAGTGACCTGTGACAAGTGACCAGTGACCAGCGACCAGTGACCAGGGACCAGTGACCAGTGACCAGTGACCAGCGACCAGTGACCAGTGACCAGTGACCAGGGACCAGTGACCAGCGAAAGTGACCAGTGACCAGTGACCATTGACCAGCGACCAGTGACCAGTGACCATTGACGAGTGACCAGTGACCAGTGACCAGTGACCAGTGACCAGCGAAAGTGACAAGTGACCAGTGACCAGTGACCAGTGACCAGTGACCAGTGACCATTGACCAGCGAAAGTGACCAGTGACCAGTGAACAGTGACCAGCGAAATTCACCAGTTTCCAGTGACCAGTGATAAGTGACCAGTGACCAGTGACCAGTGACCAGTGACCAGTAACCAGTGACCAGTGACCAGTGACCAGTGACCAGCGACCAGTGACCAGTGACCAGTGACCAGTGACCAGTAACCAGTGACCAGTGACCAGTGACCAGTGACCAGCGAAATCGACCAGGGACCAGTGACCAGGGACCAGTGACCAGTGACCAGTGACCAGTGACCAGTGACCAGTGACCAGTGACCAGTGACCAGTGACCAGTGACCAGTGACCAGCGAAAGTGACCAGGGACCAGTGACCAGTGACCAGTGACCAGTGACCAGTGACCAGCGAAATTGACCAGTGACCATTGACTAGTGACCAGTGACCAGTGACCAGTGACCAGCGACCAGTGACCAGTGACCAGTGACCAGCGACCAGTGACCAGTGACCAGTGACCAGTGACCAGTGACCAGTGACCAGTAACCAGTGACCAGTGACCAGTGACCAGCGAAATCGACCAGGGACCAGTGACCAGTGACCAGTGACCAGTGACCAGTGACCAGTGACCAGTGACCATCGAAATTGACCAGTGACCATTGACCAGTGACCAGTGACCAGTGACCAGTGACCAGTGACCAGCGACCAGTGACCAGTGACCAGTGACCAGTGACCAGTGACCAGTGACCTGTGACAAGTGACCAGTGACCAGCGACCAGTGACCAGGGACCAGTGACCAGTGACCAGTGACCAGCGACCAGTGACCAGTGACCAGTGACCAGGGACCAGTGACCAGCGAAAGTGACCAGTGACCAGTGACCATTGACCAGCGACCAGTGACCAGTGACCATTGACGAGTGACCAGTGACCAGTGACCAGTGACCAGTGACCAGCGAAAGTGACAAGTGACCAGTGACCAGTGACCAGTGACCAGTGACCAGTGACCATTGACCAGCGAAAGTGACCAGTGACCAGTGAACAGTGACCAGCGAAATTCACCAGTTTCCAGTGACCAGTGATAAGTGACCAGTGACCAGTGACCAGTGACCAGTGACCAGTAACCAGTGACCAGTGACCAGTGACCAGTGACCAGCGACCAGTGACCAGTGACCAGTGACCAGTGACCAGTAACCAGTGACCAGTGACCAGTGACCAGTGACCAGCGAAATCGACCAGGGACCAGTGACCAGTGACCAGTGACCAGTGACCAGCGAAATTGACCAGTGACCACTGACCAGTGACCAGTGACCAGTGACCAGTGACCAGTGACCAGTGACCAGCGACCACTGACCAGTGACCAGTGACCAGTGACCAGTGACGAGTGACCTGTGACCAGTGACCAGTGACCAGTGACCAGTGACCAGTGACCAGTGACCAGTGACGAGTGACCTGTGACCAGTGACCAGTGACCAGTGACCAGTGACCAGCGAAATTGACCATTGACCAGTGACCAGTGACCAGTGACCAGTGACCAGTGACCAGTGACCAGTGACCAGCGACCAGTGACCAGTGACCAGTGACCAGTGACCAGTGACCAGTGACCAGTGACCAGTGACCAGCGAAAGTGACCAGTGACCAGTGACCAGTGACAAGCGAAGTCGACCAGGGACCAGTGACCAGTGACCAGTGACCAGTGACCAGTGACCAGTGACCAGTGACCAGTGACCAGTGACCAGTGACGAGTGACCTGTGACCAGTGACCAGTGACCAGTGACCAGTGACCAGTGACGAGTGACCTGTGACCAGTGACCAGTGACCAGTGACCAGTGACCAGTGACCAGTGACCAGTGACCAGTGACCAGTGACCAGCGAAAGTGACCAGCGAAATTGACCAGTGACCATTGACTAGTGACCAGTGACCAGTGACCAGTGACCAGCGACCAGTGACCAGTGACCAGTGACAAGTGACCAGTGAGAAGTGACCAGTGACTACTGACCAGTGACCAGTGACCAGCGACCAGTGACCAGTGACCCGTGACCAGGGACCAGTGACCAGCGAAAGTGACCAGTGACCAGTGACTAGCCAAATTGAGCAGTGACCAGTGACCAGTGACCAGTGACCAGTGACCAGTGACCAGTGACCAGTGACCAGTGACCAGTGACCAGTGACCAGCGAAAGTGACCAGGGACCAGTGACCAGTGACCAGTGACCAGTGACCAGTGACCAGTGACCAGTGACCAGTGACCAGCGACCAGTGACCAGTGACCAGTGACCAGTGACCAGTGACCAGCGAAAGTGACCAGTGACCAGTGACCAGTGACAAGCGAAGTCGACCAGGGACCAGTGACCAGTGACCAGTGACCAGTGACCAGTGACCAGTGACCAGTGACCAGTGACCAGCGAAAGTGACCAGGGACCAGTGACCAGTGACCAGTGACCAGTGACCAGTGACCAGTGACCAGTGACCAGCGACCAGTGACCAGTGACCAGCGAAAGTGACCAGTGACCAGTGACCAGTGACAAGCGAAGTCGACCAGGGACCAGTGACCAGTGACCAGTGACCAGTGACCAGTGACCAGTGACCAGTGACCAGTGACCAGTGACGAGTGACCTGTGACCAGTGACCAGTGACCAGTGACCAGTGACCAGTGACGAGTGACCTGTGACCAGTGACCAGTGACCAGTGACCAGTGACCAGTGACCAGTGACCAGTGACCAGTGACCAGTGACCAGCGAAAGTGACCAGCGAAATTGACCAGTGACCATTGACTAGTGACCAGTGACCAGTGACCAGTGACCAGCGACCAGTGACCAGTGACCAGTGACAAGTGACCAGTGAGAAGTGACCAGTGACTACTGACCAGTGACCAGTGACCAGCGACCAGTGACCAGTGACCCGTGACCAGGGACCAGTGACCAGCGAAAGTGACCAGTGACCAGTGACTAGCCAAATTGAGCAGTGACCAGTGACCAGTGACCAGTGACCAGTGACCAGTGACCAGTGACCAGTGACCAGTGACCAGGGACCAGTGACCAGTGACCAGTGACCAGTGACCAGTGACCAGTGACCAGTGACCAGTGACCAGTGACCAGTGACCAGCGAAAGTGACCAGGGACCAGTGACCAGTGACCAGCGAAAGTGACCAGTGACCAGTGACCAGTGACAAGCGAAGTCGACCAGGGACCAGTGACCAGTGACCAGTGACCAGTGACCAGTGACCAGTGACCAGTGACCAGTGACCAGTGACGAGTGACCTGTGACCAGTGACCAGTGACCAGTGACCAGTGACCAGTGACGAGTGACCTGTGACCAGTGACCAGTGACCAGTGACCAGTGACCAGTGACCAGTGACCAGTGACCAGGGACCAGTGACCAGTGACCAGTGACCAGTGACCAGTGACCAGTGATCAGTGACCAGTGACCAGTGACCAGTGACCAGCGAAAGTGACCAGGGACCAGTGACCAGTGACCAGTGACCAGTGACCAGTGACCAGCGAAATTGACCAGTGACCATTGACTAGTGACCAGTGACCAGTGACCAGTGACCAGCGACCAGTGACCAGTGACCAGTGACCAGCGACCAGTGACCAGTGACCAGTGACCAGTGACCAGTGACCAGTGACCAGTGACCAGTGAACAGTAACCAGTGACCAGTGACCAGTGACCAGCGAAATCGACCAGGGACCAGTGACCAGTGACCAGTGACCAGTGACCAGTGACCAGTGACCATCGAAATTGACCAGTGACCATTGACCAGTGACCAGTGACCAGTGACCAGTGACCAGTGACCAGCGACCAGTGACCAGTGACCAGTGACCAGTGACCAGTGACCAGTGACCTGTGACAAGTGACCAGTGACCAGCGACCAGTGACCAGGGACCAGTGACCAGTGACCAGTGACCAGCGACCAGTGACCAGTGACCAGTGACCAGGGACCAGTGACCAGCGAAAGTGACCAGTGACCAGTGACCATTGACCAGCGACCAGTGACCAGTGACCATTGACGAGTGACCAGTGACCAGTGACCAGTGACCAGTGACCAGCGAAAGTGACAAGTGACCAGTGACCAGTGACCAGTGACCAGTGACCAGTGACCATTGACCAGCGAAAGTGACCAGTGACCAGTGAACAGTGACCAGCGAAATTCACCAGTTTCCAGTGACCAGTGATAAGTGACCAGTGACCAGTGACCAGTGACCAGTGACCAGTAACCAGTGACCAGTGACCAGTGACCAGTGACCAGCGACCAGTGACCAGTGACCAGTGACCAGTGACCAGTAACCAGTGACCAGTGACCAGTGACCAGTGACCAGCGAAATCGACCAGGGACCAGTGACCAGTGACCAGTGACCAGTGACCAGCGAAATTGACCAGTGACCACTGACCAGTGACCAGTGACCAGTGACGAGTGACCTGTGACCAGTGACCAGTGACCAGTGACCAGTGACCAGCGAAATTGACCATTGACCAGTGACCAGTGACCAGTGACCAGTGACCAGTGACCAGTGACCAGTGACCAGTGACCAGTGACCAGCGACCAGTGACCAGTGACCAGTGACCAGTGACCAGTGACCAGTGACCAGTGACCAGTGACCTTTTTTTTTTTTTTTTTTTTTTTTTTTATAGAGGGGGAAAATGCTTTATGCATACCCCGGCGCAAGAAATACCGGGGTTATGTGGGACTCCCCGGGATATCCCGGGCTACCCACTAAAAACCCACCTCTAGGTGCCGCCTTGCTACAGCCCCTAAGCTGGGGGGGGGGCTTAATATATTACTGCCCCCCCAGCCTCCCATCCACGGATGGGAGGGGTTCGCACCTTTACCGGTAATGGACACACCGATATTTCGCCTTAATCCCACCGTCGTCCATATAGGGGAGCGACGGGGGGAACCACCATGGTGCGTAGGGGAATACCCACCGCACTGAAATATAAATAAATAAATACAAATAAAACACCATAAAAAGCGGTGACGGAATAAATACGCGGATAAAAAGTAAAGTAATAAATAGAAAAATGAATAAGTAAATAAAATACTCCACCAAAAGCGGTGGCGGAATAAATACGCGGATAAAATAAAGTAGTGACAGGGTAAAAATAAAACACCAAAATGGTGGCGTGAAAAATACGCGGATAAAAGTAGGAATAAATAAGTAAATAAATAACATAAAATAAAATAAGTAAATAAATAAACACAAACACCCGGACACGACGGAATAAATACGCGGAAACACATCGGTCGGGACCTACTAAGACACTAAAGAATAGGGAGAGGATAAAATCATGCCCCACGGCCATGGGTCACCGACCACTGGCCGTGAGCCAGGGCACCAAAGACCCCCCGGGGGGGGTTGTCCTCCTCGCCTTAGCCGGCCTGGGGTTTCCACCCGCCGCTGGAGGGCCGTTCTTTCTTTTCCTGGCCCTCCGCCTATTCAGGAGCGCCCTGGCAGCCGCCTCCTCCCGGGCCCGTCTGCCCTGCTCCTCACGAGTCCTCTTTTCAAGCTCGACCTCCTTATGGGCTCTATCGCCCATAACTTTCTCGGCAAAGGCCCGGAAGGCCGTCCATTTCTCGGCCGAGCCCGCGGCCAACCCTATCACCGTGGCGACCGCCACCGGGGCACCCAGGGCCCCCTCCAACTCCGCACGTTCGGAGTTATAGGAGGGGCAGACGACCAGAACGTGCTCCGCATCGTCCCGGGCTGCCCCACAGTCGCCACACGCCGCGCAACTGGCCTTGCCGAGTCGGACCCGGAAGGAGGCGAAGGACCCGTGCGAGGTGAGCAGCTGCATGGTCCAGTAATCCATCTGGAGCAGCACACTCGCCCCGCAAAAGGTACGGACGGAGGCTACCAGCCTCCGGGTCCAGTTCTCTCTGTCGAATCCGTCCCAGAGAGTCTGCCACTCGATCATGGCATCCTCCAGGGCACTCCTTTTGAGGGCCGTGATCCTCGCACGAGCCTCCGCATCCACGGGAGGACCCCTACTAGCCGGGTCCCCAGCGGAGGCAAGGAACACAGCCCTCATCATTACGGCCCTGACATCCAGGGGCATTCTGCCAGCCAGGACGCAGACCGCCTGGTGCGCCACGGTCCTATAAGCGGTGGTGGTCCTGATCAGGGCCGACCTCTGAGAACGCCTCAGAATGGCCCTGTTCACTTTAACGTTCAGGGCACCGGCCCACGCCGGGGCGGCGTACAGAACCACCGACTCCCAGACCGCGTAATACAGGCGCCTGGCGTGTCTCGAGGGACCCCTGGTGTTGGGCAGGAGGGACGCGAGCGCTCCCACGAGTTTATCGGCTCGCATAGTCGCGTCAACTAGATGTAATTTAAAACGCCTCCTGCAATCCAACGTCACCCCAAGGTACCGGAGTGACCTCCCCGAGACACATTTTGCCCCCAGGACGTCAAAGTCCATAATTTTTGCCGATCTTAGGCCAGCCAGCAGTACCACTTCGGTCTTCTGCGTGGCAATTTCCAGGCCGGCCGTCCCGAACCAATGCCTGACCTTGCCCATCGCGGCCCCCATCATCGCCTCCAATTGTGGAACGTCCCTCGCCGAGAAAAGCAGGGCAAGGTCATCCGCGTAGGCTACCGCCTTCATAAACCGCCCCGTGTTGAGGTCGGTTAAAACTCCGTCGTAAACGATGTTCCATAAAAATGGGCCGAGAACCGATCCCTGCGGGACACCCGCCAGGATCTCCCTGTCCACGCGTGCCATAGGGGTGTAGGCCGTCACCCATCTGTCAGAGAGATAGTCCTTCATGACACTAAGGACGGCCCTCGACACCCCTCTCCTGTCCAATTCCGCAAGGATCAGGTCCCAGCCCAGGGTGTTGAACGCGTTTTTAACATCGAGGGTGACCATGGCACAAATCCGTTTCTTCGTTTTCGCCACGCAGCCTTCCGCGAAGCTGGTGACCTCCAGGATCGCGTTGACCGTGCCACGGCCCCTCCTGAAACCAAACTGGCTAGGGTGGAACGGGTCACTGCCAATTTGACACTCGATCACCGCCTTCATGATGTGCTCCCACACCTTACTCAAGGCGGGGAGCACACTTATGGGTCTAAAAGCCCCGGGAGTCATAGGGTCCTTGCCCGGCTTCGGGATCAGGACCAGTCTTGCCCGTTTCCAAGACGGGGGAATCGTCCCCCGCCTCAGCGTGTCGTGGACCATCTCCTTGATCTCCGAGGGGAACGCCTTCGCGATGCAGGCGACCACCTCGGACGGGACCGCGTCCATGCCGGGGGCCTTATTGGGTTTGATCCGCCCCACGGCATCCCACACCATCGCATCGTCGACGTCCCCGATACCAGTGACCAGTGACCTGTGACCAGCGAAAGTGACCAGTGACCAGTGACCATTGACCAGCGACCAGTGACCAGTGACCAGTGACGAGTGACCAGTGACCAGTGACCAGTGACCAGTGACCAGCGAAAGTGACAAGTGACCAGTGACCAGTGACCAGTGACCAGCGAAAGTGACCAGTGACCTGTGAACAGTGACCAGCGAAATTGACCAGTTTCCAGTGACAAGTGATAAGTGACCAGTGACCAGTGACCAGCGAAAGTGACCAGTGAAAAGTGACCAGCGAAATTGACCAGTGACCATTGACCAGTGACCAGTGACCAGTGACCAGTGACCAGCGAAATTGACCAGTGACCAGTGACCAGTGACCAGTGACCAGTGACCAGTGACCAGTGACAAGTGACCAGTGACCAGCGACCAGTGACCAGTGACCAGTGACCAGCGACCAGTGACCAGTGACCAGTGACCAGTGACGAGTGACCTGTGACCAGTGACCAGTGACCAGTGACCAGTGACCAGTGACCAGTGACCAGTGACCAGTGACCAGCGAAAGTGACCAGGGACCAGTGACCAGTGACCAGTGACCAGTGACCAGTGACCAGTGACCAGTGACCAGCGACCAGTGACCAGTGACCAGTGACCAGTGACCAGTGACCAGCGAAAGTGACCAGTGACCAGTGACCAGTGACAAGCGAAGTCGACCAGGGACCAGTGACCAGTGACCAGTGACCAGTGACCAGTGACCAGTGACCAGTGACCAGTGACCAGTGACGAGTGACCTGTGACCAGTGACCAGTGACCAGTGACCAGTGACCAGTGACGAGTGACCTGTGACCAGTGACCAGTGACCAGTGACCAGTGACCAGTGACCAGTGACCAGTGACCAGTGACCAGTGACCAGCGAAAGTGACCAGCGAAATTGACCAGTGACCATTGACTAGTGACCAGTGACCAGTGACCAGTGACCAGCGACCAGTGACCAGTGACCAGTGACAAGTGACCAGTGAGAAGTGACCAGTGACTACTGACCAGTGACCAGTGACCAGCGACCAGTGACCAGTGACCCGTGACCAGGGACCAGTGACCAGCGAAAGTGACCAGTGACCAGTGACTAGCCAAATTGAGCAGTGACCAGTGACCAGTGACCAGTGACCAGCGACCAGTGACCAGTGACCAGTGACCAGTGACCAGGGACCAGTGACCAGTGACCAGTGACCAGTGACCAGTGACCAGTGACCAGTGACCAGTGACCAGTGACCAGTGACCAGCGAAAGTGACCAGGGACCAGTGACCAGTGACCAGTGACCAGTGACCAGTGACCAGCGAAATTGACCAGTGACCATTGACTAGTGACCAGTGACCAGTGACCAGTGACCAGCGACCAGTGACCAGTGACCAGTGACCAGCGACCAGTGACCAGTGACCAGTGACCAGTGACCAGTGACCAGTGACCAGTGACCAGTGACCAGTAACCAGTGACCAGTGACCAGTGACCAGCGAAATCGACCAGGGACCAGTGACCAGTGACCAGTGACCAGTGACCAGTGACCAGTGACCATCGAAATTGACCAGTGACCATTGACCAGTGACCAGTGACCAGTGACCAGTGACCAGTGACCAGCGACCAGTGACCAGTGACCAGTGACCAGTGACCAGTGACCAGTGACCTGTGACAAGTGACCAGTGACCAGCGACCAGTGACCAGGGACCAGTGACCAGTGACCAGTGACCAGCGACCAGTGACCAGTGACCAGTGACCAGGGACCAGTGACCAGCGAAAGTGACCAGTGACCAGTGACCATTGACCAGCGACCAGTGACCAGTGACCATTGACGAGTGACCAGTGACCAGTGACCAGTGACCAGTGACCAGCGAAAGTGACAAGTGACCAGTGACCAGTGACCAGTGACCAGTGACCAGTGACCATTGACCAGCGAAAGTGACCAGTGACCAGTGAACAGTGACCAGCGAAATTCACCAGTTTCCAGTGACCAGTGATAAGTGACCAGTGACCAGTGACCAGTGACCAGTGACCAGTAACCAGTGACCAGTGACCAGTGACCAGTGACCAGCGACCAGTGACCAGTGACCAGTGACCAGTGACCAGTAACCAGTGACCAGTGACCAGTGACCAGTGACCAGCGAAATCGACCAGGGACCAGTGACCAGTGACCAGTGACCAGTGACCAGCGAAATTGACCAGTGACCACTGACCAGTGACCAGTGACCAGTGACCAGTGACCAGTGACCAGTGACCAGCGACCACTGACCAGTGACCAGTGACCAGTGACCAGTGACGAGTGACCTGTGACCAGTGACCAGTGACCAGTGACCAGTGACCAGTGACCAGTGACCAGTGACGAGTGACCTGTGACCAGTGACCAGTGACCAGTGACCAGTGACCAGCGAAATTGACCATTGACCAGTGACCAGTGACCAGTGACCAGTGACCAGTGACCAGTGACCAGTGACCAGTGACCAGTGACCAGCGACCAGTGACCAGTGACCAGTGACCAGTGACCAGTGACCAGTGACCAGTGACCAGTGACCTGTGACCAGCGAAAGTGACCAGTGACCAGTGACCATTGACCAGCGACCAGTGACCAGTGACCAGTGACGAGTGACCAGTGACCAGTGACCAGTGACCAGTGACCAGCGAAAGTGACAAGTGACCAGTGACCAGTGACCAGTGACCAGCGAAAGTGACCAGTGACCTGTGAACAGTGACCAGCGAAATTGACCAGTTTCCAGTGACAAGTGATAAGCGACCAGTGACCAGTGACCAGTGACGAGTGACCAGTGACCAGTGACCAGTGACCAGTGACCAGCGAAAGTGACAAGTGACCAGTGACCAGTGACCAGTGACCAGCGAAAGTGACCAGTGACCTGTGAACAGTGACCAGCGAAATTGACCAGTGACCATTGACCAGTGACCAGCGAAAGTGACCAGTGACGAGGGACCAGTGACAAGTGACCAGTGAGAAGTGACCAGTGACCACTGACCAGTGACCAGTGACCAGCGACCAGTGACCAGTGACCCGTGACCAGGGACCAGTGACCAGCGAAAGTGACCAGTGACCAGTGACTAGCCAAATTGAGCAGTGTCCAGTGACCAGTGACCAGTGACCAGTGACCAGTGACCAGTGACCAGTGACCAGTGACCAGTGACCAGGGACCAGTGACCAGTGACCAGTGACCAGTGACCAGGGACCAGTGACCAGTGACCAGTGACCAGTGACCAGTGACCAGTGACCAGTGACCAGCGAAATTGACCAGTGACCAGTGACCAGTGACCAGTGACCAGTGACCAGTGACCAGTGACAAGTGACCAGTGACCAGCGACCAGTGACCAGTGACCAGTGACCAGCGACCAGTGACCAGTGACCAGTGACCAGTGACGAGTGACCTGTGACCAGTGACCAGTGACCAGCGACCAGTGACCAGTGACCCGTGACCAGGGACCAGTGACCAGCGAAAGTGACCAGTGACCAGTGACTAGCCAAATTGAGCAGTGTCCAGTGACCAGTGACCAGTGACCAGTGACCAGTGACCAGTGACCAGTGACCAGTGACCAGTGACCAGGGACCAGTGACCAGTGACCAGTGACCAGTGACCAGGGACCAGTGACCAGTGACCAGTGACCAGTGACCAGTGACCAGTGACCAGTGACCAGCGAAATTGACCAGTGACCAGTGACCAGTGACCAGTGACCAGTGACCAGTGACCAGTGACAAGTGACCAGTGACCAGCGACCAGTGACCAGTGACCAGTGACCAGCGACCAGTGACCAGTGACCAGTGACCAGTGACGAGTGACCTGTGACCAGTGACCAGTGACCAGTGACCAGTGACCAGTGACCAGTGACCAGTGACCAGTGACCAGCGAAAGTGACCAGGGACCAGTGACCAGTGACCAGTGACCAGTGACCAGTGACCAGTGACCAGTGACCAGTGACCAGTGACCAGCGACCAGTGACCAGTGACCAGTGACCAGTGACCAGTGACCAGCGAAAGTGACCAGTGACCAGTGACCAGTGACCAGTGACCAGCGAAAGTGACCAGTGACCAGTGACCAGTGACAAGCGAAGTCGACCAGGGACCAGTGACCAGTGACCAGTGACCAGTGACCAGTGACCAGTGACCAGTGACCAGTGACCAGTGACGAGTGACCTGTGACCAGTGACCAGTGACCAGTGACCAGTGACCAGTGACCAGTGACCAGTGACCAGTGACGAGTGACCTGTGACCAGTGACCAGTGACCAGTGACCAGTGACCAGTGACCAGTGACCAGTGACCAGTGACCAGTGACCAGCGAAAGTGACCAGGGACCAGTGACCAGTGACCAGTGACCAGTGACCAGTGACCAGTGACCATCGAAATTGACCAGTGACCATTGACCAGTGACCAGTGACCAGTGACCAGTGACCAGTGACCAGTGACCAGTGACCAGCGACCAGTGACCAGTGACCAGTGACCAGTGACCAGTGACGAGTGACCTGTGACAAGTGACCAGTGACCAGTGACCAGTGACCAGTGACCAGCGAAAGTGACCAGTGACCAGTGACCAGTGACAAGCGAAGTCGACCAGGGACCAGTGACCAGTGACCAGTGACCAGTGACCAGTGACCAGTGACCAGTGACCAGTGACCAGTGACGAGTGACCTGTGACCAGTGACCAGTGACCAGTGACCAGTGACCAGTGACCAGTGACCAGTGACCAGTGACCAGTGACCAGTGACCAGTGACCAGTGACCAGTGACCAGTGACCAGCGAAAGTGACCAGGGACCAGTGACCAGTGACCAGTGACCAGTGACCAGTGACCAGTGACCAGTGACCAGTGACCAGTGACCAGTGACCAGCGACCAGTGACCAGTGACCAGTGACCAGTGACCAGTGACCAGCGAAAGTGACCAGTGACCAGTGACCAGTGACAAGCGAAGTCGACCAGGGACCAGTGACCAGTGACCAGTGACCAGTGACCAGTGACCAGTGACCAGTGACCAGTGACCAGTGACGAGTGACCTGTGACCAGTGACCAGTGACCAGTGACCAGTGACCAGTGACCAGTGACCAGTGACCAGTGACGAGTGACCTGTGACCAGTGACCAGTGACCAGTGACCAGTGACCAGTGACCAGTGACCAGTGACCAGTGACCAGTGACCAGCGAAAGTGACCAGGGACCAGTGACCAGTGACCAGTGACCAGTGACCAGTGACCAGTGACCATCGAAATTGACCAGTGACCATTGACCAGTGACCAGTGACCAGTGACCAGTGACCAGTGACCAGTGACCAGTGACCAGCGACCAGTGACCAGTGACCAGTGACCAGTGACCAGTGACGAGTGACCTGTGACAAGTGACCAGTGACCAGCGACCAGTGACCAGGGACCAGTGACCAGTGACCAGTGACTAGCGACCAGTGACCAGTGACCAGTGACCAGGGACCAGTGACCAGTGACCAGTGACCAGTGACCAGCGACCAGTGACCAGTGACCAGTGACCAGTGACCAGTGACCAGCGAAAGTGACCAGTGACCAGTGACCAGTGACAAGCGAAGTCGACCAGGGACCAGTGACCAGTGACCAGTGACCAGTGACCAGTGACCAGTGACCAGTGACCAGTGACCAGCGAAATTGACCAGTGACCATTGACCAGTGACCAGTGACCAGTGACCAGCGACCAGTGACCAGTGACCAGTGACCAGTGACCAGTGACCAGTGACCAGTGACCAGTGACCAGTGACCAGCGAAATCGACCAGGGACCAGTGACCAGTGACCAGTGACCAGTGACCAGTGACCAGTGACCAGCGAAATTGACCAGTGACCATTGACCAGTGACCAGTGACCAGTGACCAGTGACCAGTGACCAGTGACCAGCGACCAGTGACCAGTGACGAGTGACCTGTGACCAGTGACCAGTGACCAGTGACCAGTGACCAGTGACCAGTGACCAGTGACCAGTGACCAGTGACGAGTGACCTGTGACCAGTGACCAGTGACCAGTGACCAGTGACCAGTGACCAGTGACCAGTGACCAGTGACCAGTGACCAGCGAAAGTGACCAGGGACCAGTGACCAGTGACCAGTGACCAGTGACCAGTGACCATCGAAATTGACCAGTGACCATTGACCAGTGACCAGTGACCAGTGACCAGTGACCAGTGACCAGTGACCAGTGACCAGCGACCAGTGACCAGTGACCAGTGACCAGTGACCAGTGACGAGTGACCTGTGACAAGTGACCAGTGACCAGCGACCAGTGACCAGGGACCAGTGACCAGTGACCAGTGACTAGCGACCAGTGACCAGTGACCAGTGACCAGGGACCAGTGACCAGCGAAAGTGACCAGTGACCAGTGACCATTGACCAGCGACCAGTGACCAGTGACCAGTGACGAGTGACCAGTGACCAGTGACCAGTGACCAGTGACCAGCGAAAGTGACAAGTGACCAGTGACCAGTGACCAGTGACCAGTGACCAGTGACCAGTGACCAGCGAAAGTGACCAGTGACCAGTGAACAGTGACCAGCGAAATTCACCAGTTTCCAGTGACCAGTGATAAGTGACCAGTGACCAGTGACCAGCGAAAGTGACCAGTGACCATTGACCAGTGACCAGCGAAAGTGACCAGTGACGAGTGACCAGTGACAAGTGACCAGTGAGAAGTGACCAGTGACCACTGACCAGTGACCAGTGACCAGTGACCAGTGACCAGCGAAAGTGACCAGTGACAAGTGACCAGTGACAAGTGACCAGTGACCAGTGACCAGTGACCAGTGACCAGCGAAAGTGACCAGTGACCATTGACCAGTGACCAGTGACCAGTGACCAGTGACCAGTGACCAGTGACCAGTGACCAGTGACCAGCGACCAGTGACCAGTGACCAGTGACCAGTGACCAGTAACCAGTGACCAGTGACCAGTGACCAGTGACCAGCGAAATCGACCAGGGACCAGTGACCAGTGACCAGTGACCAGTGACCAGCGAAATTGACCAGTGACCAGTGACCAGTGACCAGTGACCAGCGACCACTGACCAGTGACCAGTGACCAGTGACCAGTGACGAGTGACCTGTGACCAGTGACCAGTGACCAGTGACCAGTGACCAGTGACCAGTGACCAGTGACCAGTGACCAGTGACGAGTGACCTGTGACCAGTGACCAGTGACCAGTGACCAGTGACCAGCGAAATTGACCATTGACCAGTGACCAGTGACCAGTGACCAGTGACCAGTGACCAGTGACCAGTGACCAGTGACCAGTGACCAGCGACCAGTGACCAGTGACCAGTGACCAGTGACCAGTGACCAGTGACCAGTGACCAGTGACCTGTGACCAGCGAAAGTGACCAGTGACCAGTGACCATTGACCAGCGACCAGTGACCAGTGACCAGTGACGAGTGACCAGTGACCAGTGACCAGTGACCAGTGACCAGCGAAAGTGACCAGTGACAAGTGACCAGTGACCAGTGACCAGTGACCAGTGACCAGTGACCAGTGACCAGTGACCAGTAACCAGTGACCAGTGACCAGTGACCAGTGACCAGTGACCAGTAACCAGTGACCAGTGACCAGTGACCAGCGAAATCGACCAGGGACCAGTGACCAGTGACCAGTGACCAGTGACCAGTGACCAGTGACCAGTGACCAGCGAAATTGACCAGTGACCATTGACCAGTGACCAGTGACCAGTGACCAGTGACCAGCGACCAGTGACCAGTGACCAGTGACCAGTGACCAGTGACGAGTGACCTGTGACCAGTGACCAGTGACCAGTGACCAGTGACCAGTGACCAGTGACCAGTGACCAGTGACCAGTGACCAGTGACCAGCGAAATTGACCAGTGACCATTGACCAGTGACCAGTGACCAGTGACCAGCGAAAGTGACCAGGGACCAGTGACCAGTGACCAGTGACCAGTGACCAGTGACCAGTGACCAGTGACCAGTGACCAGTGACCAGTAACCAGTGACCAGTGACCAGTGACCAGTGACCAGTGACCAGTAACCAGTGACCAGTGACCAGTGACCAGCGAAATCGACCAGGGACCAGTGACCAGTGACCAGTGACCAGTGACCAGTGACCAGTGACCAGCGAAATTGACCAGTGACCAGTGACCAGTGACCAGTGACCAGTGACCAGTAACCAGTGACCAGTGACCAGTGACCAGCGAAATCGACCAGGGACCAGTGACCAGTGACCAGTGACCAGTGACCAGTGACCAGTGACCAGTGACCAGCGAAATTGACCAGTGACCATTGACCAGTGACCAGTGACCAGTGACCAGTCACCAGTGACCAGTGACCAGCGACCAGTGACCAGTGACCAGTGACCAGTGACCAGTGACGAGTGACCTGTGACCAGTGACCAGTGACCAGTGACCAGTGACCAGTGACCAGTGACCAGTGACCAGTGACGAGTGACCAGTGACCAGTGACCAGTGACCAGTGACCAGTGACCAGTGACCAGTGACCAGTGACCAGTGACCAGCGAAAGTGACCAGGGACCAGTGACCAGTGACCAGTGACCAGTGACCAGTGACCAGTGACCAGTGACCAGTGACCAGCGACCAGTGACCAGTGACCAGTGACCAGTGACCAGTGACCAGTAACCAGTGACCAGTGACCAGTGACCAGTGACCAGTGACCAGTAACCAGTGACCAGTGACCAGTGACCAGCGAAATCGACCAGGGACCAGTGACCAGTGACCAGTGACCAGTGACCAGTGACCAGTGACCAGCGAAATTGACCAGTGACCATTGACCAGTGACCAGTGACCTGTGACCAGTGACCAGTGACCAGCGACCAGTGACCAGTGACCAGTGACCAGTGACCAGTGACGAGTGACCTGTGACCAGTGACCAGTGACCAGTGACCAGTGACCAGTGACCAGTGACCAGTGACCAGTGACCAGTGACCAGTGACCAGCGACCAGTGACCAGTGACCAGTGACCAGTGACAAGTGATAAGTGACCAGTGACCAGTGACCAGCGAAAGTGACCAGTGAAAAGTGACCAGCGAAATTGACCAGTGACCATTGACCAGTGACCAGCGAAAGTGACCAGTGACGAGGGACCAGTGACAAGTGACCAGTGAGAAGTGACCAGTGACCACTGACCAGTGACCAGTGACCAGCGACCAGTGACCAGTGACCCGTGACCAGGGACCAGTGACCAGCGAAAGTGACCAGTGACCAGTGACTAGCCAAATTGAGCAGTGTCCAGTGACCAGTGACCAGTGACCAGTGACCAGTGACCAGTGACCAGTGACCAGTGACCAGGGACCAGTGACCAGTGACCAGTGACCAGTGACCAGGGACCAGTGACCAGTGACCAGTGACCAGTGACCAGCGAAATTGACCAGTGACCAGTGACCAGTGACCAGTGACCAGTGACCAGTGACCAGTGACCAGTGACCAGTGACCAGTGACCAGTGACCAGTGACGAGTGACCTGTGACCAGTGACCAGTGACCAGTGACCAGTGACCAGTGACCAGTGACCAGTGACCAGCGAAAGTGACCAGGGACCAGTGACCAGTGACCAGTGACCAGTGACCAGTGACCAGCGAAATAGACCAGTGACCATTGACCAGTGACCAGTGACCAGTGACCAGCGACCAGTGACCAGTGACCAGTGACCAGTGACCAGTGACCAGTGACCAGTGACCAGTGACCAGTAACCAGTGACCAGTGACCAGTGACCAGCGAAAGTGACCAGTGACCAGTGACCAGCGAAATAGACCAGTGACCATTGACCAGTGACCAGTGACCAGTGACCAGTGACCAGTGACCAGCGACCAGTGACCAGTGACCAGTGACCAGTGACCAGTGACCAGCGACCAGTGACCAGTGACCAGTGACCAGTGACCAGTGACCAGTGACCAGTGACCAGTGACCAGTAACCAGTGACCAGTGACCAGTGACCAGTGACCAGTGACCAGCGACCAGTGACCAGTGACCAGTGACCAGTGACCAGTGACCAGTGACCAGCGAAAGTGACCAGTGACCAGTGACCAGTGACAAGCGAAGTCGACCAGGGACCAGTGACCAGTGACCAGTGACCAGTGACCAGTGACCAGTGACCAGTGACCAGTGACCATCGAAATTGACCAGTGACCATTGACCAGTGACCAGTGACCAGTGACCAGTGACCAGTGACCAGTGACCAGTGACCAGCGACCAGTGACCAGTGACCAGTGACCAGTGACAAGTGATAAGTGACCAGTGACCAGTGACCAGCGAAAGTGACCAGTGAAAAGTGACCAGCGAAATTGAGCAGTGACCATTGACCAGTGACCAGCGAAAGTGACCAGTGACGAGGGACCAGTGACAAGTGACCAGTGAGAAGTGACCAGTGACCACTGACCAGTGACCAGTGACCAGCGACCAGTGACCAGTGACCCGTGACCAGGGACCAGTGACCAGCGAAAGTGACCAGTGACCAGTGACTAGCCAAATTGAGCAGTGTCCAGTGACCAGTGACCAGTGACCAGTGACCAGTGACCAGTGACCAGTGACCAGTGACCAGTGACCAGGGACCAGTGACCAGTGACCAGTGACCAGTGACCAGGGACCAGTGACCAGTGACCAGTGACCAGTGACCAGTGACCAGTGACCAGTGACCAGTGACCAGTGACCAGCGACCAGTGACCAGTGACCAGTGACCAGTGACGAGTGACCTGTGACCAGTGACCAGTGACCAGTGACCAGTGACCAGTGACCAGTGACCAGTGACCAGCGAAAGTGACCAAGGACCAGTGACCAGTGACCAGTGACCAGTGAACAGCGAAATAGACCAGTGACCATTGACCAGTGACCAGTGACCAGTGACCAGTGACCAGTGACCAGCGACCAGTGACCAGTGACCAGTGACCAGTGACCAGTGACCAGTGACCAGTCACCAGTAACCAGTGACCAGTGACCAGTGACCAGCGAAAGTGACCAGTGACCAGTGACCAGTGACCAGTGACCAGCGAAATAGACCAGTGACCAGTGACCAGTGACAAGCGAAGTCGACCAGGGACCAGTGACCAGTGACCAGTGACCAGTGACCAGTGACCAGTGACCAGTGACCAGTGACCATCGAAATTGACCAGTGACCATTGACCAGTGACCAGTGACCAGTGACCAGTGACCAGTGACCAGTGACCAGTGACCAGCGACCAGTGACCAGTGACCAGTGACCAGGGACCAGTGACCAGTGACCAGTGACCAGTGACCAGGGACCAGTGACCAGTGACCAGTGACCAGTGACCAGTGACCAGTGACCAGTGACCAGTGACCAGTGACCAGCGACCAGTGACCAGTGACCAGTGACCAGTGACCAGCGAAAGTGACCAGTGAAAAGTGACCAGCGAAATTGAGCAGTGACCATTGACCAGTGACCAGCGAAAGTGACCAGTGACGAGGGACCAGTGACAAGTGACCAGTGAGAAGTGACCAGTGACCACTGACCAGTGACCAGTGACCAGCGACCAGTGACCAGTGACCCGTGACCAGGGACCAGTGACCAGCGAAAGTGACCAGTGACCAGTGACTAGCCAAATTGAGCAGTGTCCAGTGACCAGTGACCAGTGACCAGTGACCAGTGACCAGTGACCAGTGACCAGTGACCAGTGACCAGTGACCAGGGACCAGTGACCAGTGACCAGTGACCAGTGACCAGGGACCAGTGACCAGTGACCAGTGACCAGTGACCAGTGACCAGTGACCAGTGACCAGTGACCAGTGACCAGCGACCAGTGACCAGTGACCAGTGACCAGTGACGAGTGACCTGTGACCAGTGACCAGTGACCAGTGACCAGTGACCAGTGACCAGTGACCAGTGACCAGCGAAAGTGACCAAGGACCAGTGACCAGTGACCAGTGACCAGTGACCAGTGACCAGTGACCAGCGAAATTGACCAGTGACCATTGACCAGTGACCAGTTACCAGTGACCAGTGACCAGTGACCAGCGACCAGTGACCAGTGACCAGTGACCAGTGACCAGTGACGAGTGACCTGTGACCAGTGACCAGTGACCAGTGACCAGTGACCAGTGACCAGTGACCAGTGACCAGTGACCAGTGACGAGTGACCTGTGACGAGTGACCAGTGACCAGTGACCAGTGACCAGTGACCAGTGACCAGTGACCAGTGACCAGCGAAAGTGACCAGGGACCAGTGACCAGTGACCAGTGACCAGTGACCAGTGACCAGTGACCAGCGAAATTGACCAGTGACCATTGACCAGTGACCAGTTACCAGTGACCAGTGACCAGTGACCAGCGACCAGTGACCAGTGACCAGTGACCAGTGACCAGTGACGAGTGACCTGTGACCAGTGACCAGTGACCAGTGACCAGTGACCAGTGACCAGTGACCAGTGACCAGTGACCAGTGACCAGTGACGAGTGACCTGTGACGAGTGACCAGTGACCAGTGACCAGTGACCAGTGACCAGTGACCAGTGACCAGTGACCAGCGAAAGTGACCAGGGACCAGTGACCAGTGACCAGTGACCAGTGACCAGTGACCAGTGACCAGTGACCATCGAAATTGACCAGTGACCATTGACCAGTGACCAGTGACCAGTGACCAGTGACCAGTGACCAGTGACCAGTGACCAGTGACCAGTGACCAGCGACCAGTGACCAGTGACCAGTGACCAGTGACCAGTGACGAGTGACCTGTGACAAGTGACCAGTGACCAGCGACCAGTGACCAGGGACCAGTGACCAGCGACCAGTGACCAGTGACCAGTGACCAGGGACCAGTGACCAGCGAAAGTGACCAGTGACCAGTGACCATTGACCAGCGACCAGTGACCAGTGACCAGTGACGAGTGACCAGTGACCAGTGACCAGTGACCAGTGACCAGCGAAAGTGACAAGTGACCAGTGACCAGTGACCAGTGACCAGTGACCAGTGACCAGTGACCAGTGACGAGTGACCTGTGACCAGTGACCAGTGACCAGTGACCAGTGACCAGCGAAATTGACCATTGACCAGTGACCAGTGACCAGTGACCAGTGACCAGTGACCAGTGACCAGTGACCAGTGACGAGTGACCTGTGACCAGTGACCAGTGACCAGTGACCAGTGACCAGCGAAATTGACCATTGACCAGTGACCAGTGACGAGTGACCAGTGACCAGTGACCAGTGACCAGTGACCAGCGAAAGTGACAAGTGACCAGTGACCAGTGACCAGTGACCAGCGAAAGTGACCAGTGACCTGTGAACAGTGACCAGCGAAATTGACCAGTTTCCAGTGACAAGTGATAAGTGACCAGTGACCAGTGACCAGCGAATGTGACCAGTGAAAAGTGACCAGCGAAATTGACCAGTGACCATTGACCAGTGACCAGCGAAAGTGACCAGTGACGAGGGACCAGTGACAAGTGACCAGTGAGAATTGACCAGTGACCACTGACCAGTGACCAGTGACCAGTGACCAGTGACCAGTGACCAGTGACCAGTGACCAGTGACCTGTGACCAGCGAAAGTGACCAGTGACCAGTGACCATTGACCAGCGACCAGTGACCAGTGACCAGTGACGAGTGACCAGTGACCAGTGACCAGTGACCAGTGACCAGCGAAAGTGACAAGTGACCAGTGACCAGTGACCAGTGACCAGCGAAAGTGACCAGTGACCTGTGAACAGTGACCAGCGAAATTGACCAGTTTCCAGTGACAAGTGATAAGTGACCAGTGACCAGTGACCAGCGAAAGTGACCAGTGAAAAGTGACCAGCGAAATTGACCAGTGACCATTGACCAGTGACCAGCGAAAGTGACCAGTGACGAGGGACCAGTAACAAGTGACCAGTGAGAAGTGACCAGTGACCAGTGACCCGTGACCAGGGACCAGTGACCAGCGAAAGTGACCAGTGACCAGTGACTAGCCAAATTGAGCAGTGTCCAGTGACCAGTGACCAGTGACCAGTGACCAGTGACCAGTGACCAGTGACCAGTGACCAGTGACCAGGGACCAGTGACAAGTGACCAGTGACCAGTGACCAGGGACCAGTGACCAGTGACCAGTGACCTGTGACCAGTGACCAGTGACCAGTGACCAGCGAAATTGACCAGTGACCAGTGACCAGTGACCAGTGACCAGTGGCCAGTGACCAGTGACCAGCGACCAGTGACCAGTGACCAGTGACCAGTGACCAGTGACCAGTGACCAGCGACCAGTGACCAGTGACCAGTGACCAGTGACGAGTGACCTGTGACCAGTGACCAGTGACCAGTGACCAGTGACCAGTGACCAGTGACCAGTGACCAGTGACCAGTGACCAGCGAAAGTGACCAGGGACCAGTGACCAGTGACCAGTGACCAGTGACCAGTGACCAGCGAAATAGACCAGTGACCATTGACCAGTGACCAGTGACCAGTGACCATTGACCAGTGACCAGTGACCAGTGACCAGTGACCAGTGACCAGTGACCAGTGACCAGTGACCAGCGACCAGTGACCAGTGACCAGTGACCAGTGACCAGTGACGAGTGACCTGTGACAAGTGACCAGTGACCAGCGACCAGTGACCAGGGACCAGTGACCAGCGACCAGTGACCAGTGACCAGTGACCAGGGACCAGTGACCAGCGAAAGTGACCAGTGACCAGTGACCATTGACCAGCGACCAGTGACCAGTGACCAGTGACGAGTGACCAGTGACCAGTGACCAGTGACCAGTGACCAGCGAAAGTGACAAGTGACCAGTGACCAGTGACCAGTGACCAGTGACCAGTGACCAGTGACCAGTGACCAGTGACGAGTGACCTGTGACCAGTGACCAGTGACCAGTGACCAGTGACCAGCGAAATTGACCATTGACCAGTGACCAGTGACCAGTGACCAGTGACCAGTGACCAGTGACGAGTGACCTGTGACCAGTGACCAGTGACCAGTGACCAGTGACCAGCGAAATTGACCATTGACCAGTGACCAGTGACCAGTGACCAGTGACCAGTGACCAGTGACCAGTGACCAGTGACCAGTGACCAGTGACCAGCGACCAGTGACCAGTGACCAGTGACCAGTGACCAGTGACCAGTGACCAGTGACCAGTGACCTGTGACCAGCGAAAGTGACCAGTGACCAGTGACCATTGACCAGCGACCAGTGACGAGTGACCAGTGACCAGTGACCAGTGACCAGTGACCAGCGAAAGTGACAAGTGACCAGTGACCAGTGACCAGTGACCAGCGAAAGTGACCAGTGACCTGTGAACAGTGACCAGCGAAATTGACCAGTTTCCAGTGACAAGTGATAAGTGACCAGTGACCAGTGACCAGCGAATGTGACCAGTGAAAAGTGACCAGCGAAATTGACCAGTGACCATTGACCAGTGACCAGCGAAAGTGACCAGTGACGAGGGACCAGTGACAAGTGACCAGTGAGAATTGACCAGTGACCACTGACCAGTGACCAGTGACCAGTGACCAGTGACCAGTGACCAGTGACCAGTGACCAGTGACCTGTGACCAGCGAAAGTGACCAGTGACCAGTGACCATTGACCAGCGACCAGTGACCAGTGACCAGTGACGAGTGACCAGTGACCAGTGACCAGTGACCAGTGACCAGCGAAAGTGACAAGTGACCAGTGACCAGTGACCAGTGACCAGCGAAAGTGACCAGTGACCTGTGAACAGTGACCAGCGAAATTGACCAGTTTCCAGTGACAAGTGATAAGTGACCAGTGACCAGTGACCAGCGAAAGTGACCAGTGAAAAGTGACCAGCGAAATTGACCAGTGACCATTGACCAGTGACCAGCGAAAGTGACCAGTGACGAGGGACCAGTAACAAGTGACCAGTGAGAAGTGACCAGTGACCAGTGACCCGTGACCAGGGACCAGTGACCAGCGAAAGTGACCAGTGACCAGTGACTAGCCACATTGAGCAGTGTCCAGTGACCAGTGACCAGTGACCAGTGACCAGTGACCAGTGACCAGTGACCAGTGACCAGGGACCAGTGACAAGTGACCAGTGACCAGTGACCAGGGACCAGTGACCAGTGACCAGTGACCTGTGACCAGTGACCAGTGACCAGTGACCAGCGAAATTGACCAGTGACCAGTGACCAGTGACCAGTGACCAGTGGCCAGTGACCAGTGACCAGCGACCAGTGACCAGTGACCAGTGACCAGTGACCAGTGACCAGTGACCAGCGACCAGTGACCAGTGACCAGTGACCAGTGACGAGTGACCTGTGACCAGTGACCAGTGACCAGTGACCAGTGACCAGTGACCAGTGACCAGTGACCAGTGACCAGTGACCAGCGAAAGTGACCAGGGACCAGTGACCAGTGACCAGTGACCAGTGACCAGTGACCAGCGAAATAGACCAGTGACCATTGACCAGTGACCAGTGACCAGTGACCAGTGACCAGTGACCAGCGACCAGTGACCAGTGACCAGTGACCAGTGACCAGTGACCAGTGACCAGTGACCAGCGACCAGTGACCAGTGACCAGTGACCAGTGACCAGTAACCAGTGACCAGTGACCAGTGACCAGCGAAAGTGACCAGTGACAAGTGACCAGTGACCAGTGACCAGTGACCAGTGACCAGCGAAAGTGACCAGTGACCAGTGACCAGTGACAAGCGAAGTCGACCAGGGACCAGTGACCAGTGACCAGTGACCAGTGACCAGTGACCAGTGACCAGTGACCAGTGACGAGTGACCTGTGACCAGTGACCAGTGACCAGTGACCAGTGACCAGTGACCAGTGACCAGTGACCAGTGACCAGTGACGAGTGACCTGTGACGAGTGACCAGTGACCAGTGACCAGTGACCAGTGACCAGTGACCAGTGACCAGTGACCAGTGACCAGTGACCAGCGAAAGTGACCAGGGACCAGTGACCAGTGACCAGTGACCAGTGACCAGTGACCAGTGACCAGTGACCATCGAAATTGACCAGTGACCATTGACCAGTGACCAGTGACCAGTGACCAGTGACCAGTGACCAGTGACCAGTGACCAGTGACCAGTGACCAGTGACCAGCGACCAGTGACCAGTGACCAGTGACCAGTGACCAGTGACGAGTGACCTGTGACAAGTGACCAGTGACCAGCGACCAGTGACCAGGGACCAGTGACCAGCGACCAGTGACCAGTGACCAGTGACCAGGGACCAGTGACCAGCGAAAGTGACCAGTGACCAGTGACCATTGACCAGTGACCAGTGACGAGTGACCAGTGACCAGTGACCAGTGACCAGTGACCAGCGAAAGTGACAAGTGACCAGTGACCAGTGACCAGTGACCAGTGACCAGTGACCAGTGACCAGTGACGAGTGACCTGTGACCAGTGACCAGTGACCAGTGACCAGTGACCAGCGAAATTGACCATTGACCAGTGACCAGTGACCAGTGACCAGTGACCAGTGACCAGTGACCAGTGACCAGTGACGAGTGACCTGTGACCAGTGACCAGTGACCAGTGACCAGTGACCAGCGAAATTGACCATTGACCAGTGACCAGTGACGAGTGACCAGTGACCAGTGACCAGTGACCAGTGACCAGCGAAAGTGACAAGTGACCAGTGACCAGTGACCAGTGACCAGCGAAAGTGACCAGTGACCTGTGAACAGTGACCAGCGAAATTGACCAGTTTCCAGTGACAAGTGATAAGTGACCAGTGACCAGTGACCAGCGAATGTGACCAGTGAAAAGTGACCAGCGAAATTGACCAGTGACCATTGACCAGTGACCAGCGAAAGTGACCAGTGACGAGGGACCAGTGACAAGTGACCAGTGAGAATTGACCAGTGACCACTGACCAGTGACCAGTGACCAGTGACCAGTGACCAGTGACCAGTGACCAGTGACCAGTGACCTGTGACCAGCGAAAGTGACCAGTGACCAGTGACCATTGACCAGCGACCAGTGACCAGTGACCAGTGACGAGTGACCAGTGACCAGTGACCAGTGACCAGTGACCAGCGAAAGTGACAAGTGACCAGTGACCAGTGACCAGTGACCAGCGAAAGTGACCAGTGACCTGTGAACAGTGACCAGCGAAATTGACCAGTTTCCAGTGACAAGTGATAAGTGACCAGTGACCAGTGACCAGCGAAAGTGACCAGTGAAAAGTGACCAGCGAAATTGACCAGTGACCATTGACCAGTGACCAGCGAAAGTGACCAGTGACGAGGGACCAGTAACAAGTGACCAGTGAGAAGTGACCAGTGACCAGTGACCCGTGACCAGGGACCAGTGACCAGCGAAAGTGACCAGTGACCAGTGACTAGCCAAATTGAGCAGTGTCCAGTGACCAGTGACCAGTGACCAGTGACCAGTGACCAGTGACCAGTGACCAGTGACCAGGGACCAGTGACAAGTGACCAGTGACCAGTGACCAGGGACCAGTGACCAGTGACCAGTGACCAGTGACCAGCGACCAGTGACCAGTGACCAGTGACCAGTGACCAGTGACGAGTGACCTGTGACAAGTGACCAGTGACCAGCGACCAGTGACCAGGGACCAGTGACCAGCGACCAGTGACCAGTGACCAGGGACCAGTGACCAGCGAAAGTGACCAGTGACCAGTGACCATTGACCAGCGACCAGTGACCAGTGACCAGTGACGAGTGACCAGTGACCAGTGACCAGTGACCAGTGACCAGCGAAATTGACCAGTGACCAGTGACCAGTGACCAGTGACCAGTGGCCAGTGACCAGTGACCAGCGACCAGTGACCAGTGACCAGTGACCAGTGACCAGTGACCAGTGACCAGCGACCAGTGACCAGTGACCAGTGACCAGTGACGAGTGACCTGTGACCAGTGACCAGTGACCAGTGACCAGTGACCAGTGACCAGTGACCAGTGACCAGTGACCAGTGACCAGCGAAAGTGACCAGGGACCAGTGACCAGTGACCAGTGACCAGTGACCAGTGACCAGCGAAATAGACCAGTGACCATTGACCAGTGACCAGTGACCAGTGACCATTGACCAGTGACCAGTGACCAGTGACCAGTGACCAGTGACCAGTGACCAGTGACCAGTGACCAGCGACCAGTGACCAGTGACCAGTGACCAGTGACCAGTGACGAGTGACCTGTGACAAGTGACCAGTGACCAGCGACCAGTGACCAGGGACCAGTGACCAGCGACCAGTGACCAGTGACCAGTGACCAGGGACCAGTGACCAGCGAAAGTGACCAGTGACCAGTGACCATTGACCAGCGACCAGTGACCAGTGACCAGTGACGAGTGACCAGTGACCAGTGACCAGTGACCAGTGACCAGCGAAAGTGACAAGTGACCAGTGACCAGTGACCAGTGACCAGTGACCAGTGACCAGTGACCAGTGACGAGTGACCTGTGACCAGTGACCAGTGACCAGTGACCAGTGACCAGCGAAATTGACCATTGACCAGTGACCAGTGACCAGTGACCAGTGACCAGCGACCAGTGACCAGTGACCAGTGACCAGTGACCAGTGACCAGTGACCAGTGACCAGTGACCAGTGACCTGTGACCAGCGAAAGTGACCAGTGACCAGTGACCATTGACCAGCGACCAGTGACGAGTGACCAGTGACCAGTGACCAGTGACCAGTGACCAGCGAAAGTGACAAGTGACCAGTGACCAGTGACCAGTGACCAGCGAAAGTGACCAGTGACCTGTGAACAGTGACCAGCGAAATTGACCAGTTTCCAGTGACAAGTGATAAGTGACCAGTGACCAGTGACCAGCGAATGTGACCAGTGAAAAGTGACCAGCGAAATTGACCAGTGACCATTGACCAGTGACCAGCGAAAGTGACCAGTGACGAGGGACCAGTGACAAGTGACCAGTGAGAATTGACCAGTGACCACTGACCAGTGACCAGTGACCAGTGACCAGTGACCAGTGACCAGTGACCAGTGACCAGTGACCTGTGACCAGCGAAAGTGACCAGTGACCAGTGACCATTGACCAGCGACCAGTGACCAGTGACCAGTGACGAGTGACCAGTGACCAGTGACCAGTGACCAGTGACCAGCGAAAGTGACAAGTGACCAGTGACCAGTGACCAGTGACCAGCGAAAGTGACCAGTGACCTGTGAACAGTGACCAGCGAAATTGACCAGTTTCCAGTGACAAGTGATAAGTGACCAGTGACCAGTGACCAGCGAAAGTGACCAGTGAAAAGTGACCAGCGAAATTGACCAGTGACCATTGACCAGTGACCAGCGAAAGTGACCAGTGACGAGGGACCAGTAACAAGTGACCAGTGAGAAGTGACCAGTGACCAGTGACCCGTGACCAGGGACCAGTGACCAGCGAAAGTGACCAGTGACCAGTGACTAGCCAAATTGAGCAGTGTCCAGTGACCAGTGACCAGTGACCAGTGACCAGTGACCAGTGACCAGTGACCAGTGACCAGGGACCAGTGACAAGTGACCAGTGACCAGTGACCAGGGACCAGTGACCAGTGACCAGTGACCTGTGACCAGTGACCAGTGACCAGTGACCAGCGAAATTGACCAGTGACCAGTGACCAGTGACCAGTGACCAGTGGCCAGTGACCAGTGACCAGCGACCAGTGACCAGTGACCAGTGACCAGTGACCAGTGACCAGTGACCAGCGACCAGTGACCAGTGACCAGTGACCAGTGACGAGTGACCTGTGACCAGTGACCAGTGACCAGTGACCAGTGACCAGTGACCAGTGACCAGCGAAAGTGACCAGGGACCAGTGACCAGTGACCAGTGACCAGTGACCAGTGACCAGCGAAATAGACCAGTGACCATTGACCAGTGACCAGTGACCAGTGACCAGTGACCAGTGACCAGCGACCAGTGACCAGTGACCAGTGACCAGTGACCAGTGACCAGTGACCAGTGACCAGCGACCAGTGACCAGTGACCAGTGACCAGTGACCAGTAACCAGTGACCAGTGACCAGTGACCAGCGAAAGTGACCAGTGACAAGTGACCAGTGACCAGTGACCAGTGACCAGTGACCAGTGACCAGTGACCAGTGACCAGTGACCAGTGACCAGTGACCAGCGACCAGTGACCAGTGACCAGTGACCAGTGACCAGTGACCAGTGACCAGTGACCAGTGACCTGTGACCAGCGAAAGTGACCAGTGACCAGTGACCATTGACCAGCGACCAGTGACGAGTGACCAGTGACCAGTGACCAGTGACCAGTGACCAGCGAAAGTGACAAGTGACCAGTGACCAGTGACAAGCGAAGTCGACCAGGGACCAGTGACCAGTGACCAGTGACCAGTGACCAGTGACCAGTGACCAGTGACCAGTGACCAGCGAAATTGACCAGTGACCATTGACCAGTGACCAGTGACCAGTGACCAGCGACCAGTGACCAGTGACCAGTGACCAGTGACCAGTGACCAGTGACCAGTGACCAGTGACCAGTGACCAGTGACCAGTAACCAGTGACCATTGACCAGTGACCAGTAACCAGTGACCAGTGACCAGTGACCAGCGACCAGTGACCAGTGACCAGTGACCAGTGACCAGTGACCAGTGACCAGTAACCAGTGACCAGTGACCAGTGACCAGCGAAAGTGACCAGTGACCAGTGACCAGTGACCAGTGACCAGCGAAAGTGACCAGTGACCAGTGACCAGTGACAAGCGAAGTCGACCAGGGACCAGTGACCAGTGACCAGTGACCAGTGACCAGTGACCAGTGACCAGTGACCAGTGACCATCGAAATTGACCAGTGACCATTGACCAGTGACCAGTGACCAGTGACCAGTGACCAGTGACCAGTGACCAGTGACCAGCGACCAGTGACCAGTGACCAGTGACCAGTGACAAGTGATAAGTGACCAGTGACCAGTGACCAGCGAAAGTGACCAGTGAAAAGTGACCAGCGAAATTGAGCAGTGACCATTGACCAGTGACCAGCGAAAGTGACCAGTGACGAGGGACCAGTGACAAGTGACCAGTGAGAAGTGACCAGTGACCACTGACCAGTGACCAGTGACCAGCGACCAGTGACCAGTGACCCGTGACCAGGGACCAGTGACCAGCGAAAGTGACCAGTGACCAGTGACTAGCCAAATTGAGCAGTGTCCAGTGACCAGTGACCAGTGACCAGTGACCAGTGACCAGTGACCAGTGACCAGTGACCAGGGACCAGTGACCAGTGACCAGTGACCAGTGACCAGGGACCAGTGACCAGTGACCAGTGACCAGTGACCAGTGACCAGTGACCAGTGACCAGCGACCAGTGACCAGTGACCAGTGACCAGTGACGAGTGACCTGTGACCAGTGACCAGTGACCAGTGACCAGTGACCAGTGACCAGTGACCAGTGACCAGCGAAAGTGACCAAGGACCAGTGACCAGTGACCAGTGACCAGTGAACAGCGAAATAGACCAGTGACCATTGACCAGTGACCAGTGACCAGTGACCAGTGACCAGTGACCAGCGACCAGTGACCAGTGACCAGTGACCAGTGACCAGTGACCAGTGACCAGTCACCAGTAACCAGTGACCAGTGACCAGTGACCAGCGAAAGTGACCAGTGACCAGTGACCAGTGACCAGTGACCAGCGAAATAGACCAGTGACCATTGACCAGTGACCAGTGACCAGTGACCAGTGACCAGTGACCAGCGACCAGTGACCAGTGACCAGTGACCAGTGACCAGTGACCAGCGACCAGTGACCAGTGACCAGCGAAAGTGACCAGTGACCAGTGACCAGTGACAAGCGAAGTCGACCAGGGACCAGTGACCAGTGACCAGTGACCAGTGACCAGTGACCAGTGACCAGTGACCAGTGACCAGTGACCAGCGAAATTGACCAGTGACCATTGACCAGTGACCAGTGACCAGTGACCAGCGACCAGTGACCAGTGACCAGTGACCAGTGACCAGTGACCAGTGACCAGTGACCAGTGACCAGTGACCAGTGACCAGTAACCAGTGACCATTGACCAGTGACCAGTAACCAGTGACCAGTGACCAGTGACCAGCGACCAGTGACCAGTGACCAGTGACCAGTGACCAGTGACCAGCGACCAGTGACCAGTGACCAGTGACCAGTGACCAGCGACCAGTGACCAGTGACCAGTGACCAGTGACCAGTGACCAGTGACCAGTGACCAGTGACCAGTGACCAGTGACCAGCGAAAGTGACCAGTGACCAGTGACCAGTGACAAGCGAAGTCGACCAGGGACCAGTGACCAGTGACCAGTGACCAGTGACCAGTGACCAGTGACCAGTGACCAGTGACCAGCGAAATTGACCAGTGACCATTGACCAGTGACCAGTGACCAGTGACCAGCGACCAGTGACCAGTGACCAGTGACCAGTGACCAGTGACCAGTGACCAGTGACCAGTGACCAGTGACCAGTGACCAGTAACCAGTGACCAGTGACCAGTGACCAGTAACCAGTGACCAGTGACCAGTGACCAGCGAAATAGACCAGGGACCAGTGACCAGTGACCAGTGACCAGTGACCAGTGACCAGTGACCAGCGAAATTGACCAGTGACCATTGACCAGTGACCAGTGACCAGTGACCAGTGACCAGTGACCAGCGACCAGTGACCAGTGACCAGTGACCAGTGACCAGTGACAAGTGACCAGTGACAAGTGACCAGTGACCAGTGACCAGTGACCAGTGACCAGCGAAAGTGACCAGTGACCAGTGACCAGTGACAAGCGAAGTCGACCAGGGACCAGTGACCAGTGACCAGTGACCAGTGACCAGTGACCAGTGACCAGTGACCAGCGAAATTGACCAGTGACCATTGACCAGTGACCAGTGACCAGTGACCAGTGACCAGTGACCAGTGACCAGCGACCAGTGACCAGTGACCAGTGACCAGTGACCAGTGACCAGTGACCAGTGACCAGTGACCAGTGACCAGTGACCAGTAACCAGTGACCAGTGACCAGTGTCCAGTGACCAGTGACCAGTAACCAGTGACCAGTGACCAGTGACCAGCGAAATCGACCAGGGACCAGTGACCAGTGACCAGTGACCAGTGACCAGTGACCAGTGACCAGCGAAATTGACCAGTGACCATTGACCAGTGACCAGTGACCAGTGACCAGTGACCAGTGACCAGCGACCAGTGACCAGTGACCAGTGACCAGTGACCAGTGACGAGTGACCTGTGACCAGTGACCAGTGACCAGTGACCAGTGACCAGTGACCAGTGACCAGTAACCAGTGACCAGTGACCAGTGACCAGCGAAATCGACCAGGGACCAGTGACCAGTGACCAGTGACCAGTGACCAGTGACCAGTGACCAGCGAAATTGACCAGTGACCATTGACCAGTGACCAGTTACCAGTGACCAGTGACCAGTGACCAGCGACCAGTGACCAGTGACCAGTGACCAGTGACCAGTGACGAGTGACCTGTGACCAGTGACCAGTGACCAGTGACCAGTGACCAGTGACCAGTGACCAGTGACCAGTGACCAGTGACGAGTGACCTGTGACGAGTGACCAGTGACCAGTGACCAGTGACCAGTGACCAGTGACCAGTGACCAGTGACCAGCGAAAGTGACCAGGGACCAGTGACCAGTGACCAGTGACCAGTGACCAGTGACCAGTGACCAGTGACCATCGAAATTGACCAGTGACCATTGACCAGTGACCAGTGACCAGTGACCAGTGACCAGTGACCAGTGACCAGTGACCAGTGACCAGTGACCAGCGACCAGTGACCAGTGACCAGTGACCAGTGACCAGTGACGAGTGACCTGTGACAAGTGACCAGTGACCAGCGACCAGTGACCAGGGACCAGTGACCAGCGACCAGTGACCAGTGACCAGTGACCAGGGACCAGTGACCAGCGAAAGTGACCAGTGACCAGTGACCATTGACCAGCGACCAGTGACCAGTGACCAGTGACGAGTGACCAGTGACCAGTGACCAGTGACCAGTGACCAGCGAAAGTGACAAGTGACCAGTGACCAGTGACCAGTGACCAGTGACCAGTGACCAGTGACCAGTGACGAGTGACCTGTGACCAGTGACCAGTGACCAGTGACCAGTGACCAGCGAAATTGACCATTGACCAGTGACCAGTGACCAGTGACCAGTGACCAGTGACCAGTGACCAGTGACCAGTGACGAGTGACCTGTGACCAGTGACCAGTGACCAGTGACCAGTGACCAGCGAAATTGACCATTGACCAGTGACCAGTGACGAGTGACCAGTGACCAGTGACCAGTGACCAGTGACCAGCGAAAGTGACAAGTGACCAGTGACCAGTGACCAGTGACCAGCGAAAGTGACCAGTGACCTGTGAACAGTGACCAGCGAAATTGACCAGTTTCCAGTGACAAGTGATAAGTGACCAGTGACCAGTGACCAGCGAATGTGACCAGTGAAAAGTGACCAGCGAAATTGACCAGTGACCATTGACCAGTGACCAGCGAAAGTGACCAGTGACGAGGGACCAGTGACAAGTGACCAGTGAGAATTGACCAGTGACCACTGACCAGTGACCAGTGACCAGTGACCAGTGACGAGTGACCTGTGACAAGTGACCAGTGACCAGTGACCAGTGACCAGTGACCTGTGACCAGCGAAAGTGACCAGTGACCAGTGACCATTGACCAGCGACCAGTGACCAGTGACCAGTGACCAGCGACCAGTGACCAGTGACCAGTGACCAGTGACCAGTGACGAGTGACCTGTGACAAGTGACCAGTGACCAGCGACCAGTGACCAGGGACCAGTGACCAGCGAAAGTGACCAGTGACCAGTGACTAGCCAAATTGAGCAGTGTCCAGTGACCAGTGACCAGTGACCAGTGACCAGTGACCAGTGACCAGTGACCAGTGACCAGGGACCAGTGACAAGTGACCAGTGACCAGTGACCAGGGACCAGTGACCAGTGACCAGTGACCAGTGACCAGCGACCAGTGACCAGTGACCAGTGACCAGTGACCAGTGACGAGTGACCTGTGACAAGTGACCAGTGACCAGCGACCAGTGACCAGGGACCAGTGACCAGCGACCAGTGACCAGTGACCAGGGACCAGTGACCAGCGAAAGTGACCAGTGACCAGTGACCATTGACCAGCGACCAGTGACCAGTGACCAGTGACGAGTGACCAGTGACCAGTGACCAGTGACCAGTGACCAGCGAAATTGACCAGTGACCAGTGACCAGTGACCAGTGACCAGTGGCCAGTGACCAGTGACCAGCGACCAGTGACCAGTGACCAGTGACCAGTGACCAGTGACCAGTGACCAGCGACCAGTGACCAGTGACCAGTGACCAGTGACGAGTGACCTGTGACCAGTGACCAGTGACCAGTGACCAGTGACCAGTGACCAGTGACCAGTGACCAGTGACCAGTGACCAGCGAAAGTGACCAGGGACCAGTGACCAGTGACCAGTGACCAGTGACCAGTGACCAGCGAAATAGACCAGTGACCATTGACCAGTGACCAGTGACCAGTGACCATTGACCAGTGACCAGTGACCAGTGACCAGTGACCAGTGACCAGTGACCAGTGACCAGTGACCAGCGACCAGTGACCAGTGACCAGTGACCAGTGACCAGTGACGAGTGACCTGTGACAAGTGACCAGTGACCAGCGACCAGTGACCAGGGACCAGTGACCAGCGACCAGTGACCAGTGACCAGTGACCAGGGACCAGTGACCAGCGAAAGTGACCAGTGACCAGTGACCATTGACCAGCGACCAGTGACCAGTGACCAGTGACGAGTGACCAGTGACCAGTGACCAGTGACCAGTGACCAGCGAAAGTGACAAGTGACCAGTGACCAGTGACCAGTGACCAGTGACCAGTGACCAGTGACCAGTGACGAGTGACCTGTGACCAGTGACCAGTGACCAGTGACCAGTGACCAGCGAAATTGACCATTGACCAGTGACCAGTGACCAGTGACCAGTGACCAGCGACCAGTGACCAGTGACCAGTGACCAGTGACCAGTGACCAGTGACCAGTGACCAGTGACCAGTGACCTGTGACCAGCGAAAGTGACCAGTGACCAGTGACCATTGACCAGCGACCAGTGACGAGTGACCAGTGACCAGTGACCAGTGACCAGTGACCAGCGAAAGTGACAAGTGACCAGTGACCAGTGACCAGTGACCAGCGAAAGTGACCAGTGACCTGTGAACAGTGACCAGCGAAATTGACCAGTTTCCAGTGACAAGTGATAAGTGACCAGTGACCAGTGACCAGCGAATGTGACCAGTGAAAAGTGACCAGCGAAATTGACCAGTGACCATTGACCAGTGACCAGCGAAAGTGACCAGTGACGAGGGACCAGTGACAAGTGACCAGTGAGAATTGACCAGTGACCACTGACCAGTGACCAGTGACCAGTGACCAGTGACCAGTGACCAGTGACCAGTGACCAGTGACCTGTGACCAGCGAAAGTGACCAGTGACCAGTGACCATTGACCAGCGACCAGTGACCAGTGACCAGTGACGAGTGACCAGTGACCAGTGACCAGTGACCAGTGACCAGCGAAAGTGACAAGTGACCAGTGACCAGTGACCAGTGACCAGCGAAAGTGACCAGTGACCTGTGAACAGTGACCAGCGAAATTGACCAGTTTCCAGTGACAAGTGATAAGTGACCAGTGACCAGTGACCAGCGAAAGTGACCAGTGAAAAGTGACCAGCGAAATTGACCAGTGACCATTGACCAGTGACCAGCGAAAGTGACCAGTGACGAGGGACCAGTAACAAGTGACCAGTGAGAAGTGACCAGTGACCAGTGACCCGTGACCAGGGACCAGTGACCAGCGAAAGTGACCAGTGACCAGTGACTAGCCAAATTGAGCAGTGTCCAGTGACCAGTGACCAGTGACCAGTGACCAGTGACCAGTGACCAGTGACCAGTGACCAGGGACCAGTGACAAGTGACCAGTGACCAGTGACCAGGGACCAGTGACCAGTGACCAGTGACCTGTGACCAGTGACCAGTGACCAGTGACCAGCGAAATTGACCAGTGACCAGTGACCAGTGACCAGTGACCAGTGGCCAGTGACCAGTGACCAGCGACCAGTGACCAGTGACCAGTGACCAGTGACCAGTGACCAGTGACCAGCGACCAGTGACCAGTGACCAGTGACCAGTGACGAGTGACCTGTGACCAGTGACCAGTGACCAGTGACCAGTGACCAGTGACCAGTGACCAGCGAAAGTGACCAGGGACCAGTGACCAGTGACCAGTGACCAGTGACCAGTGACCAGCGAAATAGACCAGTGACCATTGACCAGTGACCAGTGACCAGTGACCAGTGACCAGTGACCAGCGACCAGTGACCAGTGACCAGTGACCAGTGACCAGTGACCAGTGACCAGTGACCAGCGACCAGTGACCAGTGACCAGTGACCAGTGACCAGTAACCAGTGACCAGTGACCAGTGACCAGCGAAAGTGACCAGTGACAAGTGACCAGTGACCAGTGACCAGTGACCAGTGACCAGTGACCAGTGACCAGTGACCAGTGACCAGTGACCAGTGACCAGCGACCAGTGACCAGTGACCAGTGACCAGTGACCAGTGACCAGTGACCAGTGACCAGTGACCTGTGACCAGCGAAAGTGACCAGTGACCAGTGACCATTGACCAGCGACCAGTGACGAGTGACCAGTGACCAGTGACCAGTGACCAGTGACCAGCGAAAGTGACAAGTGACCAGTGACCAGTGACAAGCGAAGTCGACCAGGGACCAGTGACCAGTGACCAGTGACCAGTGACCAGTGACCAGTGACCAGTGACCAGTGACCAGCGAAATTGACCAGTGACCATTGACCAGTGACCAGTGACCAGTGACCAGCGACCAGTGACCAGTGACCAGTGACCAGTGACCAGTGACCAGTGACCAGTGACCAGTGACCAGTGACCAGTGACCAGTAACCAGTGACCATTGGCCAGTGACCAGTAACCAGTGACCAGTGACCAGTGACCAGCGACCAGTGACCAGTGACCAGTGACCAGTGACCAGTGACCAGTGACCAGTAACCAGTGACCAGTGACCAGTGACCAGCGAAAGTGACCAGTGACCAGTGACCAGTGACCAGTGACCAGCGAAAGTGACCAGTGACCAGTGACCAGTGACAAGCGAAGTCGACCAGGGACCAGTGACCAGTGACCAGTGACCAGTGACCAGTGACCAGTGACCAGTGACCAGTGACCATCGAAATTGACCAGTGACCATTGACCAGTGACCAGTGACCAGTGACCAGTGACCAGTGACCAGTGACCAGTGACCAGCGACCAGTGACCAGTGACCAGTGACCAGTGACAAGTGATAAGTGACCAGTGACCAGTGACCAGCGAAAGTGACCAGTGAAAAGTGACCAGCGAAATTGAGCAGTGACCATTGACCAGTGACCAGCGAAAGTGACCAGTGACGAGGGACCAGTGACAAGTGACCAGTGAGAAGTGACCAGTGACCACTGACCAGTGACCAGTGACCAGCGACCAGTGACCAGTGACCCGTGACCAGGGACCAGTGACCAGCGAAAGTGACCAGTGACCAGTGACTAGCCAAATTGAGCAGTGTCCAGTGACCAGTGACCAGTGACCAGTGACCAGTGACCAGTGACCAGTGACCAGTGACCAGGGACCAGTGACCAGTGACCAGTGACCAGTGACCAGGGACCAGTGACCAGTGACCAGTGACCAGTGACCAGTGACCAGTGACCAGTGACCAGCGACCAGTGACCAGTGACCAGTGACCAGTGACGAGTGACCTGTGACCAGTGACCAGTGACCAGTGACCAGTGACCAGTGACCAGTGACCAGTGACCAGCGAAAGTGACCAAGGACCAGTGACCAGTGACCAGTGACCAGTGAACAGCGAAATAGACCAGTGACCATTGACCAGTGACCAGTGACCAGTGACCAGTGACCAGTGACCAGCGACCAGTGACCAGTGACCAGTGACCAGTGACCAGTGACCAGTGACCAGTCACCAGTAACCAGTGACCAGTGACCAGTGACCAGCGAAAGTGACCAGTGACCAGTGACCAGTGACCAGTGACCAGCGAAATAGACCAGTGACCATTGACCAGTGACCAGTGACCAGTGACCAGTGACCAGTGACCAGCGACCAGTGACCAGTGACCAGTGACCAGTGACCAGTGACCAGCGACCAGTGACCAGTGACCAGCGAAAGTGACCAGTGACCAGTGACCAGTGACAAGCGAAGTCGACCAGGGACCAGTGACCAGTGACCAGTGACCAGTGACCAGTGACCAGTGACCAGTGACCAGTGACCAGTGACCAGCGAAATTGACCAGTGACCATTGACCAGTGACCAGTGACCAGTGACCAGCGACCAGTGACCAGTGACCAGTGACCAGTGACCAGTGACCAGTGACCAGTGACCAGTGACCAGTGACCAGTGACCAGTAACCAGTGACCATTGACCAGTGACCAGTAACCAGTGACCAGTGACCAGTGACCAGCGACCAGTGACCAGTGACCAGTGACCAGTGACCAGTGACCAGCGACCAGTGACCAGTGACCAGTGACCAGTGACCAGCGACCAGTGACCAGTGACCAGTGACCAGTGACCAGTGACCAGTGACCAGTGACCAGTGACCAGTGACCAGTGACCAGCGAAAGTGACCAGTGACCAGTGACCAGTGACAAGCGAAGTCGACCAGGGACCAGTGACCAGTGACCAGTGACCAGTGACCAGTGACCAGTGACCAGTGACCAGTGACCAGCGAAATTGACCAGTGACCATTGACCAGTGACCAGTGACCAGTGACCAGCGACCAGTGACCAGTGACCAGTGACCAGTGACCAGTGACCAGTGACCAGTGACCAGTGACCAGTGACCAGTGACCAGTAACCAGTGACCAGTGACCAGTGACCAGTAACCAGTGACCAGTGACCAGTGACCAGCGAAATAGACCAGGGACCAGTGACCAGTGACCAGTGACCAGTGACCAGTGACCAGTGACCAGCGAAATTGACCAGTGACCATTGACCAGTGACCAGTGACCAGTGACCAGTGACCAGTGACCAGCGACCAGTGACCAGTGACCAGTGACCAGTGACCAGTGACAAGTGACCAGTGACAAGTGACCAGTGACCAGTGACCAGTGACCAGTGACCAGCGAAAGTGACCAGTGACCAGTGACCAGTGACAAGCGAAGTCGACCAGGGACCAGTGACCAGTGACCAGTGACCAGTGACCAGTGACCAGTGACCAGTGACCAGCGAAATTGACCAGTGACCATTGACCAGTGACCAGTGACCAGTGACCAGTGACCAGTGACCAGTGACCAGCGACCAGTGACCAGTGACCAGTGACCAGTGACCAGTGACCAGTGACCAGTGACCAGTGACCAGTGACCAGTGACCAGTAACCAGTGACCAGTGACCAGTGTCCAGTGACCAGTGACCAGTAACCAGTGACCAGTGACCAGTGACCAGCGAAATCGACCAGGGACCAGTGACCAGTGACCAGTGACCAGTGACCAGTGACCAGTGACCAGCGAAATTGACCAGTGACCATTGACCAGTGACCAGTGACCAGTGACCAGTGACCAGTGACCAGCGACCAGTGACCAGTGACCAGTGACCAGTGACCAGTGACGAGTGACCTGTGACCAGTGACCAGTGACCAGTGACCAGTGACCAGTGACCAGTGACCAGTAACCAGTGACCAGTGACCAGTGACCAGCGAAATCGACCAGGGACCAGTGACCAGTGACCAGTGACCAGTGACCAGTGACCAGTGACCAGCGAAATTGACCAGTGACCATTGACCAGTGACCAGTTACCAGTGACCAGTGACCAGTGACCAGCGACCAGTGACCAGTGACCAGTGACCAGTGACCAGTGACGAGTGACCTGTGACCAGTGACCAGTGACCAGTGACCAGTGACCAGTGACCAGTGACCAGTGACCAGTGACCAGTGACGAGTGACCTGTGACGAGTGACCAGTGACCAGTGACCAGTGACCAGTGACCAGTGACCAGTGACCAGTGACCAGCGAAAGTGACCAGGGACCAGTGACCAGTGACCAGTGACCAGTGACCAGTGACCAGTGACCAGTGACCATCGAAATTGACCAGTGACCATTGACCAGTGACCAGTGACCAGTGACCAGTGACCAGTGACCAGTGACCAGTGACCAGTGACCAGTGACCAGCGACCAGTGACCAGTGACCAGTGACCAGTGACCAGTGACGAGTGACCTGTGACAAGTGACCAGTGACCAGCGACCAGTGACCAGGGACCAGTGACCAGCGACCAGTGACCAGTGACCAGTGACCAGGGACCAGTGACCAGCGAAAGTGACCAGTGACCAGTGACCATTGACCAGCGACCAGTGACCAGTGACCAGTGACGAGTGACCAGTGACCAGTGACCAGTGACCAGTGACCAGCGAAAGTGACAAGTGACCAGTGACCAGTGACCAGTGACCAGTGACCAGTGACCAGTGACCAGTGACGAGTGACCTGTGACCAGTGACCAGTGACCAGTGACCAGTGACCAGCGAAATTGACCATTGACCAGTGACCAGTGACCAGTGACCAGTGACCAGTGACCAGTGACCAGTGACCAGTGACGAGTGACCTGTGACCAGTGACCAGTGACCAGTGACCAGTGACCAGCGAAATTGACCATTGACCAGTGACCAGTGACGAGTGACCAGTGACCAGTGACCAGTGACCAGTGACCAGCGAAAGTGACAAGTGACCAGTGACCAGTGACCAGTGACCAGCGAAAGTGACCAGTGACCTGTGAACAGTGACCAGCGAAATTGACCAGTTTCCAGTGACAAGTGATAAGTGACCAGTGACCAGTGACCAGCGAATGTGACCAGTGAAAAGTGACCAGCGAAATTGACCAGTGACCATTGACCAGTGACCAGCGAAAGTGACCAGTGACGAGGGACCAGTGACAAGTGACCAGTGAGAATTGACCAGTGACCACTGACCAGTGACCAGTGACCAGTGACCAGTGACCAGTGACCAGTGACCAGTGACCAGTGACCTGTGACCAGCGAAAGTGACCAGTGACCAGTGACCATTGACCAGCGACCAGTGACCAGTGACCAGTGACGAGTGACCAGTGACCAGTGACCAGTGACCAGTGACCAGCGAAAGTGACAAGTGACCAGTGACCAGTGACCAGTGACCAGCGAAAGTGACCAGTGACCTGTGAACAGTGACCAGCGAAATTGACCAGTTTCCAGTGACAAGTGATAAGTGACCAGTGACCAGTGACCAGCGAAAGTGACCAGTGAAAAGTGACCAGCGAAATTGACCAGTGACCATTGACCAGTGACCAGCGAAAGTGACCAGTGACGAGGGACCAGTAACAAGTGACCAGTGAGAAGTGACCAGTGACCAGTGACCCGTGACCAGGGACCAGTGACCAGCGAAAGTGACCAGTGACCAGTGACTAGCCAAATTGAGCAGTGTCCAGTGACCAGTGACCAGTGACCAGTGACCAGTGACCAGTGACCAGTGACCAGTGACCAGTGACCAGGGACCAGTGACAAGTGACCAGTGACCAGTGACCAGGGACCAGTGACCAGTGACCAGTGACCTGTGACCAGTGACCAGTGACCAGTGACCAGCGAAATTGACCAGTGACCAGTGACCAGTGACCAGTGACCAGTGGCCAGTGACCAGTGACCAGCGACCAGTGACCAGTGACCAGTGACCAGTGACCAGTGACCAGTGACCAGCGACCAGTGACCAGTGACCAGTGACCAGTGACGAGTGACCTGTGACCAGTGACCAGTGACCAGTGACCAGTGACCAGTGACCAGTGACCAGTGACCAGTGACCAGTGACCAGCGAAAGTGACCAGGGACCAGTGACCAGTGACCAGTGACCAGTGACCAGTGACCAGCGAAATAGACCAGTGACCATTGACCAGTGACCAGTGACCAGTGACCATTGACCAGTGACCAGTGACCAGTGACCAGTGACCAGTGACCAGTGACCAGTGACCAGTGACCAGCGACCAGTGACCAGTGACCAGTGACCAGTGACCAGTGACGAGTGACCTGTGACAAGTGACCAGTGACCAGCGACCAGTGACCAGGGACCAGTGACCAGCGACCAGTGACCAGTGACCAGTGACCAGGGACCAGTGACCAGCGAAAGTGACCAGTGACCAGTGACCATTGACCAGCGACCAGTGACCAGTGACCAGTGACGAGTGACCAGTGACCAGTGACCAGTGACCAGTGACCAGCGAAAGTGACAAGTGACCAGTGACCAGTGACCAGTGACCAGTGACCAGTGACCAGTGACCAGTGACGAGTGACCTGTGACCAGTGACCAGTGACCAGTGACCAGTGACCAGCGAAATTGACCATTGACCAGTGACCAGTGACCAGTGACCAGTGACCAGTGACCAGTGACCAGTGACCAGTGACGAGTGACCTGTGACCAGTGACCAGTGACCAGTGACCAGTGACCAGCGAAATTGACCATTGACCAGTGACCAGTGACCAGTGACCAGTGACCAGTGACCAGTGACCAGTGACCAGTGACCAGTGACCAGTGACCAGCGACCAGTGACCAGTGACCAGTGACCAGTGACCAGTGACCAGTGACCAGTGACCAGTGACCTGTGACCAGCGAAAGTGACCAGTGACCAGTGACCATTGACCAGCGACCAGTGACGAGTGACCAGTGACCAGTGACCAGTGACCAGTGACCAGCGAAAGTGACAAGTGACCAGTGACCAGTGACCAGTGACCAGCGAAAGTGACCAGTGACCTGTGAACAGTGACCAGCGAAATTGACCAGTTTCCAGTGACAAGTGATAAGTGACCAGTGACCAGTGACCAGCGAATGTGACCAGTGAAAAGTGACCAGCGAAATTGACCAGTGACCATTGACCAGTGACCAGCGAAAGTGACCAGTGACGAGGGACCAGTGACAAGTGACCAGTGAGAATTGACCAGTGACCACTGACCAGTGACCAGTGACCAGTGACCAGTGACCAGTGACCAGTGACCAGTGACCAGTGACCTGTGACCAGCGAAAGTGACCAGTGACCAGTGACCATTGACCAGCGACCAGTGACCAGTGACCAGTGACGAGTGACCAGTGACCAGTGACCAGTGACCAGTGACCAGCGAAAGTGACAAGTGACCAGTGACCAGTGACCAGTGACCAGCGAAAGTGACCAGTGACCTGTGAACAGTGACCAGCGAAATTGACCAGTTTCCAGTGACAAGTGATAAGTGACCAGTGACCAGTGACCAGCGAAAGTGACCAGTGAAAAGTGACCAGCGAAATTGACCAGTGACCATTGACCAGTGACCAGCGAAAGTGACCAGTGACGAGGGACCAGTAACAAGTGACCAGTGAGAAGTGACCAGTGACCAGTGACCCGTGACCAGGGACCAGTGACCAGCGAAAGTGACCAGTGACCAGTGACTAGCCAAATTGAGCAGTGTCCAGTGACCAGTGACCAGTGACCAGTGACCAGTGACCAGTGACCAGTGACCAGTGACCAGGGACCAGTGACAAGTGACCAGTGACCAGTGACCAGGGACCAGTGACCAGTGACCAGTGACCTGTGACCAGTGACCAGTGACCAGTGACCAGCGAAATTGACCAGTGACCAGTGACCAGTGACCAGTGACCAGTGGCCAGTGACCAGTGACCAGCGACCAGTGACCAGTGACCAGTGACCAGTGACCAGTGACCAGTGACCAGCGACCAGTGACCAGTGACCAGTGACCAGTGACGAGTGACCTGTGACCAGTGACCAGTGACCAGTGACCAGTGACCAGTGACCAGTGACCAGTGACCAGTGACCAGTGACCAGCGAAAGTGACCAGGGACCAGTGACCAGTGACCAGTGACCAGTGACCAGTGACCAGCGAAATAGACCAGTGACCATTGACCAGTGACCAGTGACCAGTGACCAGTGACCAGTGACCAGCGACCAGTGACCAGTGACCAGTGACCAGTGACCAGTGACCAGTGACCAGTGACCAGCGACCAGTGACCAGTGACCAGTGACCAGTGACCAGTAACCAGTGACCAGTGACCAGTGACCAGCGAAAGTGACCAGTGACAAGTGACCAGTGACCAGTGACCAGTGACCAGTGACCAGCGAAAGTGACCAGTGACCAGTGACCAGTGACAAGCGAAGTCGACCAGGGACCAGTGACCAGTGACCAGTGACCAGTGACCAGTGACCAGTGACCAGTGACCAGTGACGAGTGACCTGTGACCAGTGACCAGTGACCAGTGACCAGTGACCAGTGACCAGTGACCAGTGACCAGTGACCAGTGACGAGTGACCTGTGACGAGTGACCAGTGACCAGTGACCAGTGACCAGTGACCAGTGACCAGTGACCAGTGACCAGTGACCAGTGACCAGCGAAAGTGACCAGGGACCAGTGACCAGTGACCAGTGACCAGTGACCAGTGACCAGTGACCAGTGACCATCGAAATTGACCAGTGACCATTGACCAGTGACCAGTGACCAGTGACCAGTGACCAGTGACCAGTGACCAGTGACCAGTGACCAGTGACCAGTGACCAGCGACCAGTGACCAGTGACCAGTGACCAGTGACCAGTGACGAGTGACCTGTGACAAGTGACCAGTGACCAGCGACCAGTGACCAGGGACCAGTGACCAGCGACCAGTGACCAGTGACCAGTGACCAGGGACCAGTGACCAGCGAAAGTGACCAGTGACCAGTGACCATTGACCAGTGACCAGTGACGAGTGACCAGTGACCAGTGACCAGTGACCAGTGACCAGCGAAAGTGACAAGTGACCAGTGACCAGTGACCAGTGACCAGTGACCAGTGACCAGTGACCAGTGACGAGTGACCTGTGACCAGTGACCAGTGACCAGTGACCAGTGACCAGCGAAATTGACCATTGACCAGTGACCAGTGACCAGTGACCAGTGACCAGTGACCAGTGACCAGTGACCAGTGACGAGTGACCTGTGACCAGTGACCAGTGACCAGTGACCAGTGACCAGCGAAATTGACCATTGACCAGTGACCAGTGACGAGTGACCAGTGACCAGTGACCAGTGACCAGTGACCAGCGAAAGTGACAAGTGACCAGTGACCAGTGACCAGTGACCAGCGAAAGTGACCAGTGACCTGTGAACAGTGACCAGCGAAATTGACCAGTTTCCAGTGACAAGTGATAAGTGACCAGTGACCAGTGACCAGCGAATGTGACCAGTGAAAAGTGACCAGCGAAATTGACCAGTGACCATTGACCAGTGACCAGCGAAAGTGACCAGTGACGAGGGACCAGTGACAAGTGACCAGTGAGAATTGACCAGTGACCACTGACCAGTGACCAGTGACCAGTGACCAGTGACCAGTGACCAGTGACCAGTGACCAGTGACCTGTGACCAGCGAAAGTGACCAGTGACCAGTGACCATTGACCAGCGACCAGTGACCAGTGACCAGTGACGAGTGACCAGTGACCAGTGACCAGTGACCAGTGACCAGCGAAAGTGACAAGTGACCAGTGACCAGTGACCAGTGACCAGCGAAAGTGACCAGTGACCTGTGAACAGTGACCAGCGAAATTGACCAGTTTCCAGTGACAAGTGATAAGTGACCAGTGACCAGTGACCAGCGAAAGTGACCAGTGAAAAGTGACCAGCGAAATTGACCAGTGACCATTGACCAGTGACCAGCGAAAGTGACCAGTGACGAGGGACCAGTAACAAGTGACCAGTGAGAAGTGACCAGTGACCAGTGACCCGTGACCAGGGACCAGTGACCAGCGAAAGTGACCAGTGACCAGTGACTAGCCAAATTGAGCAGTGTCCAGTGACCAGTGACCAGTGACCAGTGACCAGTGACCAGTGACCAGTGACCAGTGACCAGGGACCAGTGACAAGTGACCAGTGACCAGTGACCAGGGACCAGTGACCAGTGACCAGTGACCAGTGACCAGCGACCAGTGACCAGTGACCAGTGACCAGTGACCAGTGACGAGTGACCTGTGACAAGTGACCAGTGACCAGCGACCAGTGACCAGGGACCAGTGACCAGCGACCAGTGACCAGTGACCAGGGACCAGTGACCAGCGAAAGTGACCAGTGACCAGTGACCATTGACCAGCGACCAGTGACCAGTGACCAGTGACGAGTGACCAGTGACCAGTGACCAGTGACCAGTGACCAGCGAAATTGACCAGTGACCAGTGACCAGTGACCAGTGACCAGTGGCCAGTGACCAGTGACCAGCGACCAGTGACCAGTGACCAGTGACCAGTGACCAGTGACCAGTGACCAGCGACCAGTGACCAGTGACCAGTGACCAGTGACGAGTGACCTGTGACCAGTGACCAGTGACCAGTGACCAGTGACCAGTGACCAGTGACCAGTGACCAGTGACCAGTGACCAGCGAAAGTGACCAGGGACCAGTGACCAGTGACCAGTGACCAGTGACCAGTGACCAGCGAAATAGACCAGTGACCATTGACCAGTGACCAGTGACCAGTGACCATTGACCAGTGACCAGTGACCAGTGACCAGTGACCAGTGACCAGTGACCAGTGACCAGTGACCAGCGACCAGTGACCAGTGACCAGTGACCAGTGACCAGTGACGAGTGACCTGTGACAAGTGACCAGTGACCAGCGACCAGTGACCAGGGACCAGTGACCAGCGACCAGTGACCAGTGACCAGTGACCAGGGACCAGTGACCAGCGAAAGTGACCAGTGACCAGTGACCATTGACCAGCGACCAGTGACCAGTGACCAGTGACGAGTGACCAGTGACCAGTGACCAGTGACCAGTGACCAGCGAAAGTGACAAGTGACCAGTGACCAGTGACCAGTGACCAGTGACCAGTGACCAGTGACCAGTGACGAGTGACCTGTGACCAGTGACCAGTGACCAGTGACCAGTGACCAGCGAAATTGACCATTGACCAGTGACCAGTGACCAGTGACCAGTGACCAGCGACCAGTGACCAGTGACCAGTGACCAGTGACCAGTGACCAGTGACCAGTGACCAGTGACCAGTGACCAGTGACCTGTGACCAGCGAAAGTGACCAGTGACCAGTGACCATTGACCAGCGACCAGTGACGAGTGACCAGTGACCAGTGACCAGTGACCAGTGACCAGCGAAAGTGACAAGTGACCAGTGACCAGTGACCAGTGACCAGCGAAAGTGACCAGTGACCTGTGAACAGTGACCAGCGAAATTGACCAGTTTCCAGTGACAAGTGATAAGTGACCAGTGACCAGTGACCAGCGAATGTGACCAGTGAAAAGTGACCAGCGAAATTGACCAGTGACCATTGACCAGTGACCAGCGAAAGTGACCAGTGACGAGGGACCAGTGACAAGTGACCAGTGAGAATTGACCAGTGACCACTGACCAGTGACCAGTGACCAGTGACCAGTGACCAGTGACCAGTGACCAGTGACCAGTGACCTGTGACCAGCGAAAGTGACCAGTGACCAGTGACCATTGACCAGCGACCAGTGACCAGTGACCAGTGACGAGTGACCAGTGACCAGTGACCAGTGACCAGTGACCAGCGAAAGTGACAAGTGACCAGTGACCAGTGACCAGTGACCAGCGAAAGTGACCAGTGACCTGTGAACAGTGACCAGCGAAATTGACCAGTTTCCAGTGACAAGTGATAAGTGACCAGTGACCAGTGACCAGCGAAAGTGACCAGTGAAAAGTGACCAGCGAAATTGACCAGTGACCATTGACCAGTGACCAGCGAAAGTGACCAGTGACGAGGGACCAGTAACAAGTGACCAGTGAGAAGTGACCAGTGACCAGTGACCCGTGACCAGGGACCAGTGACCAGCGAAAGTGACCAGTGACCAGTGACTAGCCAAATTGAGCAGTGTCCAGTGACCAGTGACCAGTGACCAGTGACCAGTGACCAGTGACCAGTGACCAGTGACCAGGGACCAGTGACAAGTGACCAGTGACCAGTGACCAGGGACCAGTGACCAGTGACCAGTGACCTGTGACCAGTGACCAGTGACCAGTGACCAGCGAAATTGACCAGTGACCAGTGACCAGTGACCAGTGACCAGTGGCCAGTGACCAGTGACCAGCGACCAGTGACCAGTGACCAGTGACCAGTGACCAGTGACCAGTGACCAGCGACCAGTGACCAGTGACCAGTGACCAGTGACGAGTGACCTGTGACCAGTGACCAGTGACCAGTGACCAGTGACCAGTGACCAGTGACCAGCGAAAGTGACCAGGGACCAGTGACCAGTGACCAGTGACCAGTGACCAGTGACCAGCGAAATAGACCAGTGACCATTGACCAGTGACCAGTGACCAGTGACCAGTGACCAGTGACCAGCGACCAGTGACCAGTGACCAGTGACCAGTGACCAGTGACCAGTGACCAGTGACCAGCGACCAGTGACCAGTGACCAGTGACCAGTGACCAGTAACCAGTGACCAGTGACCAGTGACCAGCGAAAGTGACCAGTGACAAGTGACCAGTGACCAGTGACCAGTGACCAGTGACCAGTGACCAGTGACCAGTGACCAGTGACCAGTGACCAGTGACCAGCGACCAGTGACCAGTGACCAGTGACCAGTGACCAGTGACCAGTGACCAGTGTCCAGTGACCTGTGACCAGCGAAAGTGACCAGTGACCAGTGACCATTGACCAGCGACCAGTGACGAGTGACCAGTGACCAGTGACCAGTGACCAGTGACCAGCGAAAGTGACAAGTGACCAGTGACCAGTGACCAGTGACCAGCGAAAGTGACCAGTGACCTGTGAACAGTGACCAGCGAAATTGACCAGTTTCCAGTGACAAGTGATAAGTGACCAGTGACCAGTGACCAGCGAATGTGACCAGTGAAAAGTGACCAGCGAAATTGACCAGTGACCATTGACCAGTGACCAGCGAAAGTGACCAGTGACGAGGGACCAGTGACAAGTGACCAGTGAGAATTGACCAGTGACCACTGACCAGTGACCAGTGACCAGTGACCAGTGACCAGTGACCAGTGACCAGTGACCAGTGACCTGTGACCAGCGAAAGTGACCAGTGACCAGTGACCATTGACCAGCGACCAGTGACCAGTGACCAGTGACGAGTGACCAGTGACCAGTGACCAGTGACCAGTGACCAGCGAAAGTGACAAGTGACCAGTGACCAGTGACCAGTGACCAGCGAAAGTGACCAGTGACCTGTGAACAGTGACCAGCGAAATTGACCAGTTTCCAGTGACAAGTGATAAGTGACCAGTGACCAGTGACCAGCGAAAGTGACCAGTGAAAAGTGACCAGCGAAATTGACCAGTGACCAGCGAAAGTGACCAGTGACGAGGGACCAGTAACAAGTGACCAGTGAGAAGTGACCAGTGACCAGTGACCCGTGACCAGGGACCAGTGACCAGCGAAAGTGACCAGTGACCAGTGACTAGCCAAATTGAGCAGTGTCCAGTGACCAGTGACCAGTGACCAGTGACCAGTGACCAGTGACCAGTGACCAGTGACCAGGGACCAGTGACAAGTGACCAGTGACCAGTGACCAGGGACCAGTGACCAGTGACCAGTGACCTGTGACCAGTGACCAGTGACCAGTGACCAGCGAAATTGACCAGTGACCAGTGACCAGTGACCAGTGACCAGTGGCCAGTGACCAGTGACCAGCGACCAGTGACCAGTGACCAGTGACCAGTGACCAGTGACCAGTGACCAGCGACCAGTGACCAGTGACCAGTGACCAGTGACGAGTGACCTGTGACCAGTGACCAGTGACCAGTGACCAGTGACCAGTGACCAGTGACCAGCGAAAGTGACCAGGGACCAGTGACCAGTGACCAGTGACCAGTGACCAGTGACCAGCGAAATAGACCAGTGACCATTGACCAGTGACCAGTGACCAGTGACCAGTGACCAGTGACCAGCGACCAGTGACCAGTGACCAGTGACCAGTGACCAGTGACCAGTGACCAGTGACCAGCGACCAGTGACCAGTGACCAGTGACCAGTGACCAGTAACCAGTGACCAGTGACCAGTGACCAGCGAAAGTGACCAGTGACAAGTGACCAGTGACCAGTGACCAGTGACCAGTGACCAGCGAAAGTGACCAGTGACCAGTGACCAGTGACAAGCGAAGTCGACCAGGGACCAGTGACCAGTGACCAGTGACCAGTGACCAGTGACCAGTGACCAGTGACCAGTGACCAGTGACCAGCGAAATTGACCAGTGACCATTGACCAGTGACCAGTGACCAGTGACCAGTGACCAGCGACCAGTGACCAGTGACCAGTGACCAGTGACCAGTGACCAGTGACCAGTGACCAGTAACCAGTGACCAGTGACCAGTGACCAGTGACCAGTGACCAGCGAAATCGACCAGGGACCAGTGACCAGTGACCAGTGACCAGTGACCAGTGACCAGCGAAATTGACCAGTGACCATTGACCAGTGACCAGTGACCAGTGACCAGTGACCAGTGACCAGCGACCAGTGACCAGTGACCAGTGACCAGTGACCAGTGACGAGTGACCTGTGACCAGTGACCATTGACCAGTGACCAGCGAAAGTGACCAGTGACGAGGGACCAGTGACCAGTAACCAGTGACCAGTGACCAGTGACCAGCGAAATTGACCATTGACCAGTGACCAGTGACCAGTGACCAGTGACCAGTGACCAGTGACGAGTGACCTGTGACCAGTGACCATTGACCAGTGACCAGCGAAAGTGACCAGTGACGAGGGACCAGTGACCAGTAACCAGTGACCAGTGACCAGTGACCAGCGAAATTGACCATTGACCAGTGACCAGTGACCAGTGACCAGTGACCAGTGACCAGTGACCAGTGACCAGTGACCAGTGACCAGCGACCAGTGACCAGTGACCAGTGACCAGTGACCAGTGACCAGCGAAATTGACCAGTGACCATTGACCAGTGACCAGTGACCAGTGACCAGTGACCAGTGACCAGCGACCAGTGACCAGTGACCAGTGACCAGTGACCAGTGACGAGTGACCTGTGACCAGTGACCATTGACCAGTGACCAGCGAAAGTGACCAGTGACGAGGGACCAGTGACCAGTAACCAGTGACCAGTGACCAGTGACCAGCGAAATTGACCATTGACCAGTGACCAGTGACCAGTGACCAGTGACCAGTGACCAGTGACCAGTGACCAGTGACGAGTGACCTGTGACCAGTGACCAGTGACCAGTGACCAGTGACCAGCGAAATTGACCATTGACCAGTGACCAGTGACCAGTGACCAGTGACCAGTGACCAGTGACCAGTGACCAGTGACCAGTGACCAGTGACCAGCGACCAGTGACCAGTGACCAGTGACCAGTGACCAGTGACCAGTGACCTGTGACCAGCGAAAGTGACCAGTGACCAGTGACCATTGACCAGCGACCAGTGACGAGTGACCAGTGACCAGTGACCAGTGACCAGTGACCAGCGAAAGTGACAAGTGACCAGTGACCAGTGACCAGTGACCAGTGACCAGCGAAAGTGACCAGTGACCAGTGACCAGTGACAAGCGAAGTCGACCAGGGACCAGTGACCAGTGACCAGTGACCAGTGACCAGTGACCAGTGACCAGTGACCAGTGACCAGTGACCAGTGACCAGCGAAATTGACCAGTGACCATTGACCAGTGACCAGTGACCAGTGACCAGTGACCAGCGACCAGTGACCAGTGACCAGTGACCAGTGACCAGTGACCAGTGACCAGTGACCAGTAACCAGTGACCAGTGACCAGTGACCAGTGACCAGTGACCAGTAACCAGTGACCAGTGACCAGTGACCAGCGAAATCGACCAGGGACCAGTGACCAGTGACCAGTGACCAGTGACCAGTGACCAGCGAAATTGACCAGTGACCATTGACCAGTGACCAGTGACCAGTGACCAGTGACCAGTGACCAGCGACCAGTGACCAGTGACCAGTGACCAGTGACCAGTGACGAGTGACCTGTGACCAGTGACCAGTGACCAGTGACCAGTGACCAGTGACCAGTGACCAGTGACCAGTGACCAGCGACCAGTGACCAGTGACCAGTGACCTGTGTCCAGCGAAAGTGACCAGTGACCAGTGACCATTGACCAGCGACCAGTGACCAGTGACCAGTGACGAGTGACCAGTGACCAGTGACCAGTGACCAGTGACCAGCGAAAGTGACAAGTGACCAGTGACCAGTGACCAGTGACCAGCGAAAGTGACCAGTGACCTGTGAACAGTGACCAGCGAAATTGACCAGTTTCCAGTGACAAGTGATAAGTGACCAGTGACCAGTGACCAGCGAAAGTGACCAGTGAAAAGTGACCAGCGAAATTGACCAGTGACCATTGACCAGTGACCAGCGAAAGTGACCAGTGACGAGGGACCAGTGACAAGTGACCAGTGAGAAGTGACCAGTGACCACTGACCAGTGATCAGTGACCAGCGACCAGTGACCAGTGACCCGTGACCAGTGACCATTGACCAGCGACCAGTGACCAGTGACCAGTGACGAGTGACCAGTGACCAGTGACCAGTGACCAGTGACCAGCGAAAGTGACAAGTGACCAGTGACCAGTGACCAGTGACCAGCGAAAGTGACCAGTGACCTGTGAACAGTGACCAGCGAAATTGACCAGTTTCCAGTGACAAGTGATAAGTGACCAGTGACCAGTGACCAGCGAAAGTGACCAGTGAAAAGTGACCAGCGAAATTGACCAGTGACCATTGACCAGTGACCAGCGAAAGTGACCAGTGACGAGGGACCAGTAACAAGTGACCAGTGAGAAGTGACCAGTGACCAGTGACCCGTGACCAGGGACCAGTGACCAGCGAAAGTGACCAGTGACCAGTGACTAGCCAAATTGAGCAGTGTCCAGTGACCAGTGACCAGTGACCAGTGACCAGTGACCAGTGACCAGTGACCAGTGACCAGGGACCAGTGACAAGTGACCAGTGACCAGTGACCAGGGACCAGTGACCAGTGACCAGTGACCTGTGACCAGTGACCAGTGACCAGTGACCAGCGAAATTGACCAGTGACCAGTGACCAGTGACCAGTGACCAGTGGCCAGTGACCAGTGACCAGCGACCAGTGACCAGTGACCAGTGACCAGTGACCAGTGACCAGTGACCAGCGACCAGTGACCAGTGACCAGTGACCAGTGACGAGTGACCTGTGACCAGTGACCAGTGACCAGTGACCAGTGACCAGTGACCAGTGACCAGTGACCAGCGAAAGTGACCAGGGACCAGTGACCAGTGACCAGTGACCAGTGACCAGTGACCAGTGACCAGCGAAATAGACCAGTGACCATTGACCAGTGACCAGTGACCAGTGACCAGTGACCAGTGACCAGCGAACAGTGACCAGTGACCAGTGACCAGTGACCAGTGACCAGTGACCAGTGACCAGCGACCAGTGACCAGTGACCAGTGACCAGTGACCAGTAACCAGTGACCAGTGACCAGTGACCAGCGAAAGTGACCAGTGACAAGTGACCAGTGACCAGTGACCAGTGACCAGTGACCAGTGACCAGCGAAAGTGACCAGTGACCAGTGACCAGTGACAAGCGAAGTCGACCAGGGACCAGTGACCAGTGACCAGTGACCAGTGACCAGTGACCAGTGACCAGTGACCAGTGACCAGTGACCAGTGACCAGCGAAATTGACCAGTGACCATTGACCAGTGACCAGTGACCAGTGACCAGCAACCAGTGACCAGTGACCAGTGACCAGTGACCAGTGACCAGTGACCAGTGACCAGTAACCAGTGACCAGTGACCAGTGACCAGTGACCAGTGACCAGTAACCAGTGACCAGTGACCAGTGACCAGCGAAATCGACCAGGGACCAGTGACCAGTGACCAGTGACCAGTGACCAGTGACCAGCGAAATTGACCAGTGACCATTGACCAGTGACCAGTGACCAGTGACCAGTGACCAGTGACCAGCGACCAGTGACCAGTGACCAGTGACCAGTGACCAGTGACGAGTGACCTGTGACCAGTGACCAGTGACCAGTGACCAGTGACCAGTGACCAGTGACCAGTGACCAGTGACCAGTGACCAGCGACCAGTGACCAGTGACCAGTGACCAGTGACCAGTGACCTGTGTCCAGCGAAAGTGACCAGTGACCAGTGACCATTGACCAGCGACCAGTGACCAGTGACCAGTGACGAGTGACCAGTGACCAGTGACCAGTGACCAGTGACCAGCGAAAGTGACAAGTGACCAGTGACCAGTGACCAGTGACCAGCGAAAGTGACCAGTGACCTGTGAACAGTGACCAGCGAAATTGACCAGTTTCCAGTGACAAGTGATAAGTGACCAGTGACCAGTGACCAGCGAAAGTGACCAGTGAAAAGTGACCAGCGAAATTGACCAGTGACCATTGACCAGTGACCAGCGAAAGTGACCAGTGACGAGGGACCAGTGACAAGTGACCAGTGAGAAGTGACCAGTGACCACTGACCAGTGATCAGTGACCAGCGACCAGTGACCAGTGACCAGGGAAAGTGACCAGTGACCAGTGACTAGCCAAATTGAGCAGTGACCAGTGACCAGTGACCAGTGACCAGTGACCAGTGACCAGTGACCAGTGACCAGGGACCAGTGACCAGTGACCAGTGACCAGTGACCAGCGAAAGTGACCAGTGACCTGTGACCAGCGAAAGTGACCAGTGACGAGTGACCAGTGACAAGTGACCAGTGAGAAGTGACCAGTGACCACTGACCAGTGACCAGTGACCAGCGACCAGTGACCAGTGACCAGGGAAAGTGACCAGTGACCAGTGACTAGGCAAATTGAGCAGTGACCAGTGACCAGTGACCAGTGACCAGTGACCAGTGACCAGTGACCTGTGACCAGTGACCAGCGACCAGTGACCAGTGACCAGGGAAAGTGACCAGTGACCAGTGACTAGGCAAATTGAGCAGTGACCAGTGACCAGTGACCAGTGACCAGTGACCAGTGACCAGTGACCTGTGACCAGTGACCAGTGACCAGTGACCAGGGACCAGCGAAATTGACCAGTGACCATTGACCAGTGACCAGTGACCAGTGACCAGTAACCAGTGACCAGTGACCAGTGACACGCGAAAGTGACCAGTGACAAGTGACCAGTGACAAGTGACCAGTGACCAGTGACCAGTGACCAGTGACCAGTGACCAGCGAAATCGACCAGGGACCAGTGACCAGTGACCAGTGACCAGTGACCAGTGACCAGTGACCAGTGACCAGTGACCAGTGACCATCGAAATTGACCAGTGACCATTGACCAGTGACCAGTGACCAGTGACCAGTGACCAGTGACCAGTGACCAGTGACCAGTGACCAGTGACGAGTGACCTGTGACAAGTGACCAGTGACCAGCGACCAGTGACCAGTGACCAGTGACGAGTGACCAGTGACCAGTGACCAGTGACCAGTGACCAGCGAAAGTGACAAGTGACCAGTGACCAGTGACCAGTGACCAGCGAAAGTGACCAGTGACCTGTGAACAGTGACCAGCGAAATTGACCAGTTTCCAGTGACAAGTGATAAGTGACCAGTGACCAGTGACCAGCGAAAGTGACCAGTGAAAAGTGACCAGCGAAATTGACCAGTGACCATTGACCAGTGACCAGCGAAAGTGACCAGTGACGAGGGACCAGTGACAAGTGACCAGTGAGAAGTGACCAGTGACCACTGACCAGTGATCAGTGACCAGCGACCAGTGACCAGTGACCCGTGACCAGGGACCAGTGACCAGCGAAAGTGACCAGTGACCAGTGACTAGCCAAATTGAGCAGTGACCAGTGACCAGTGACCAGTGACCAGTGACCAGTGACCAGTGACCAGGGACCAGTGACCAGTGACCAGTGACCAGTGACCAGGGACCAGTGACCAGTGACCAGTGACCAGTGACCAGTGACCAGTGACCAGTGACCAGCGAAATTGACCAGTGACCATTGACCAGTGACCAGTGACCAGTGACCAGTGACCAGTGACCAGTGACCAGTGACCAGTGACCAGCGAAATTGACCAGTGACCATTGACCAGTGACCAGTGACCAGTGACCAGCAACCAGTGACCAGTGACCAGTGACCAGTGACCAGTGACCAGTGACCAGTGACCAGTAACCAGTGACCAGTGACCAGTGACCAGTGACCAGTGACCAGTAACCAGTGACCAGTGACCAGTGACCAGCGAAATCGACCAGGGACCAGTGACCAGTGACCAGTGACCAGTGACCAGTGACCAGCGAAATTGACCAGTGACCATTGACCAGTGACCAGTGACCAGTGACCAGTGACCAGTGACCAGCGACCAGTGACCAGTGACCAGTGACCAGTGACCAGTGACGAGTGACCTGTGACCAGTGACCAGTGACCAGTGACCAGTGACCAGTGACCAGTGACCAGTGACCAGTGACCAGTGACCAGCGACCAGTGACCAGTGACCAGTGACCAGTGACCAGTGACCTGTGTCCAGCGAAAGTGACCAGTGACCAGTGACCATTGACCAGCGACCAGTGACCAGTGACCAGTGACGAGTGACCAGTGACCAGTGACCAGTGACCAGTGACCAGCGAAAGTGACAAGTGACCAGTGACCAGTGACCAGTGACCAGCGAAAGTGACCAGTGACCTGTGAACAGTGACCAGCGAAATTGACCAGTTTCCAGTGACAAGTGATAAGTGACCAGTGACCAGTGACCAGCGAAAGTGACCAGTGAAAAGTGACCAGCGAAATTGACCAGTGACCATTGACCAGTGACCAGCGAAAGTGACCAGTGACGAGGGACCAGTGACAAGTGACCAGTGAGAAGTGACCAGTGACCACTGACCAGTGATCAGTGACCAGCGACCAGTGACCAGTGACCAGGGAAAGTGACCAGTGACCAGTGACTAGCCAAATTGAGCAGTGACCAGTGACCAGTGACCAGTGACCAGTGACCAGTGACCAGTGACCAGTGACCAGGGACCAGTGACCAGTGACCAGTGACCAGTGACCAGCGAAAGTGACCAGTGACCTGTGACCAGCGAAAGTGACCAGTGACGAGTGACCAGTGACAAGTGACCAGTGAGAAGTGACCAGTGACCACTGACCAGTGACCAGTGACCAGCGACCAGTGACCAGTGACCAGGGAAAGTGACCAGTGACCAGTGACTAGGCAAATTGAGCAGTGACCAGTGACCAGTGACCAGTGACCAGTGACCAGTGACCAGTGACCTGTGACCAGTGACCAGCGACCAGTGACCAGTGACCAGGGAAAGTGACCAGTGACCAGTGACTAGGCAAATTGAGCAGTGACCAGTGACCAGTGACCAGTGACCAGTGACCAGTGACCAGTGACCTGTGACCAGTGACCAGTGACCAGTGACCAGGGACCAGCGAAATTGACCAGTGACCATTGACCAGTGACCAGTGACCAGTGACCAGTAACCAGTGACCAGTGACCAGTGACACGCGAAAGTGACCAGTGACAAGTGACCAGTGACAAGTGACCAGTGACCAGTGACCAGTGACCAGTGACCAGTGACCAGCGAAATCGACCAGGGACCAGTGACCAGTGACCAGTGACCAGTGACCAGTGACCAGTGACCAGTGACCAGTGACCAGTGACCATCGAAATTGACCAGTGACCATTGACCAGTGACCAGTGACCAGTGACCAGTGACCAGTGACCAGTGACCAGTGACCAGTGACCAGTGACGAGTGACCTGTGACAAGTGACCAGTGACCAGCGACCAGTGACCAGTGACCAGTGACGAGTGACCAGTGACCAGTGACCAGTGACCAGTGACCAGCGAAAGTGACAAGTGACCAGTGACCAGTGACCAGTGACCAGCGAAAGTGACCAGTGACCTGTGAACAGTGACCAGCGAAATTGACCAGTTTCCAGTGACAAGTGATAAGTGACCAGTGACCAGTGACCAGCGAAAGTGACCAGTGAAAAGTGACCAGCGAAATTGACCAGTGACCATTGACCAGTGACCAGCGAAAGTGACCAGTGACGAGGGACCAGTGACAAGTGACCAGTGAGAAGTGACCAGTGACCACTGACCAGTGATCAGTGACCAGCGACCAGTGACCAGTGACCCGTGACCAGGGACCAGTGACCAGCGAAAGTGACCAGTGACCAGTGACTAGCCAAATTGAGCAGTGACCAGTGACCAGTGACCAGTGACCAGTGACCAGTGACCAGTGACCAGGGACCAGTGACCAGTGACCAGTGACCAGTGACCAGGGACCAGTGACCAGTGACCAGTGACCAGTGACCAGTGACCAGTGACCAGTGACCAGCGAAATTGACCAGTGACCATTGACCAGTGACCAGTGACCAGTGACCAGTGACCAGTGACCAGTGACCAGTGACCAGCGACCAGTGACCAGTGACCAGTGACCAGTGACCAGTGACCAGTGACCAGTGACCAGTGACGAGTGACCTGTGACCAGTGACCAGTGACCAGTGACCAGTGACCAGTGACCAGTGACCAGTGACCAGTGACCAGTGACCAGTGACCAGTGACCAGCGAAAGTGACCAGGGACCAGTGACCAGTGACCAGTGACCAGTGACCAGCGAAATAGACCAGTGACCATTGACCAGTGACCAGTGACCAGTGACCAGTGACCAGTGACCAGTGACCAGTGACCAGTGACCAGTGACCAGCGACCAGTGACCAGTGACCAGTGACCAGTGACCAGTGACCAGTGACCAGTGACCAGTAACCAGTGACCAGTGACCAGCGAATGTGACCAGTGACAAGTGACCAGTGACCAGTGACCAGTGACCAGTGACCAGCGAAAGTGACAAGTGACCAGTGACCAGTGACCAGTGACAAGCGAAGTCGACCAGGGACCAGTGACCAGTGACCAGTGACCAGTGACCAGTGACCAGTGACCAGTGACCAGCGAAATTGACCAGTGACCATTGACCAGTGACCAGTGACCAGTGACCAGCGACCAGTAACCAGTGACCAGTGACCAGTGACCAGTGACCAGTGACCAGTGACCAGTGACCAGTGACCAGTAACCAGTGACCAGTGACCAGTGACCAGTGACCAGTGACCAGTGACGAGTGACCTGTGACCAGTGACCAGTGACCAGTGACCAGTGACCAGTGACCAGTGACCAGTGACCAGTGACCAGTGACCAGTGACCAGTGACCAGCGAAAGTGACCAGGGACCAGTGACCAGTGACCAGTGACCAGTGACCAGCGAAATAGACCAGTGACCATTGACCAGTGACCAGTGACCAGTGACCAGTGACCAGTGACCAGTGACCAGTGACCAGTGACCAGTGACCAGCGACCAGTGACCAGTGACCAGTGACCAGTGACCAGTGACCAGTGACCAGTGACCAGTAACCAGTGACCAGTGACCAGCGAATGTGACCAGTGACAAGTGACCAGTGACCAGTGACCAGTGACCAGTGACCAGCGAAAGTGACAAGTGACCAGTGACCAGTGACCAGTGACAAGCGAAGTCGACCAGGGACCAGTGACCAGTGACCAGTGACCAGTGACCAGTGACCAGTGACCAGCGAAATTGACCAGTGACCATTGACCAGTGACCAGTGACCAGTGACCAGCGACCAGTGACCAGTGACCAGTGACCAGTGACCAGTGACCAGTGACCAGTGACCAGTGACCAGTGACCAGTGACCAGTAACCAGTGACCAGTGACCAGTGACCAGTGACCAGTGACCAGTAACCAGTGACCAGTGACCAGTGACCAGCGAAATCGACCAGGGACCAGTGACCAGTGACCAGTGACCAGTGACCAGTGACCAGTGACCAGCGAAATTGACCAGTGACCATTGACCAATGACCAGTGACCAGTGACCAGTGACCAGTGACCAGCGACCAGTGACCAGTGACCAGTGACCAGTGACCAGTGACGAGTGACCTGTGACCAGTGACCAGTGACCAGTGACCAGTGACCAGTGACCAGTGACCAGTGACCAGTGACGAGTGACCTGTGACCAGTGACCAGTGACCAGTGACCAGTGACCAGTGACCAGTGACCAGTGACCAGTGACCAGTGACCAGCGAAAGTGACCAGGGACCAGTGACCAGTGACCAGTGACCAGTGACCAGTGACCAGTGACCAGTGACCAGCGAAATAGACCAGTGACCATTGACCAGTGACCAGTGACCAGTGACCAGCGACCAGTGACCAGTGACCAGTGACCAGTGACCAGTGACCAGCGACCAGTGACCAGTGACCAGTGACCAGTGACCAGTGACCAGCGACCACTGACCAGTGACCAGTGACCAGTGACCAGTGACGAGTGACCTGTGACCAGTGACCAGTGACCAGTGACCAGTGACCAGTGACGAGTGACCTGTGACCAGTGACCAGTGACCAGTGACCAATGACCAGCGAAATTGACCATTGACCAGTGTCCAGTGACCAGTGACCAGTGACCAGTGACCAGCGACCAGTGACCAGTGACCAGTGACCAGTGACCAGTGACCAGTGACCAGTGACCAGTGACCTGTGACCAGCGAAAGTGACCAGTGACCAGTGACCATTGACCAGCGACCAGTGACCAGTGACCAGTTACGAGTGACCAGTGACCAGTGACCAGTGACCAGTGACCAGCGAAAGTGACAAGTGACCAGTGACCAGTGACCAGTGACCAGCGAAAGTGACCAGTGACCTGTGAACAGTGACCAGCGAAATTGACCAGTTTCCAGTGACAAGTGATAAGTGACCAGTGACCAGTGACCAGCGAAAGTGACCAGTGAAAAGTGACCAGCGAAATTGACCAGTGACCATTGACCAGTGACCAGCGAAAGTGACCAGTGACGAGGGACCAGTGACAAGTGACCAGTGAGAAGTGACCAGTGACCACTGACCAGTGACCAGTGACCAGCGACCAGTGACCAGTGACCCGTGACCAGGGACCAGTGACCAGCGAAAGTGACCAGTGACCTGTGAACAGTGACCAGCGAAATTGACCAGTTTCCAGTGACAAGTGATAAGTGACCAGTGACCAGTGACCAGCGAAAGTGACCAGTGAACAGTGACCAGCGAAATTGACCAGTGACCATTGACCAGTGACCAGCGAAAGTGACCAGTGACGAGTGACCAGTGACAAGTGACCAGTGAGAAGTGACCAGTGACCACTGACCAGTGACCAGTGACCAGCGACCAGTGACCAGTGACCCGTGACCAGGGTCCAGTGACCAGCGAAAGTGACCAGTGACCAGTGACTAGCCAAATTGAGCAGTGACCAGTGACCAGTGACCAGTGACCAGTGACCAGTGACCAGTGACCAGCGAAATTGACCAGTGACCATTGACCAGTGACCAGTGACCTGTGACCAGTGACCAGTGACCAGTGACCAGCGAAAGTGACCAGGGACCAGTGACCAGTGACCAGCGACCAGTGACCAGCGACCAGTGACCAGTGACCAGTGACCAGTGACCAGTGACCAGTGACCAGCGACCAGTGACCAGTGACCAGTGACCAGTGACCAGTGACCAGTGACCAGTGACCAGTAACCAGTGACCAGTGACCAGTGACAAGTGACCAGTGACCAGTGACCAGTAACCAGTGACCAGTGACCAGTGACACGCGAAAGTGACCAGTGACAAGTGACCAGTGACAAGTGACCAGTGACCAGTGACCAGTGACCAGTGACCAGCGAAAGTGACCAGTGACCAGTGACCAGTGACCAGCGAAGTCGACCAGGGACCAGTGACCAGTGACCAGTGACCAGTGACCAGTGACCAGTGACAAGCGAAATTGACCAGTGACCATTGACCAGTGACCAGTGACCAGTGATCAGTGACCAGTGACCAGTGACCAGTGACCAGTGACCAGCGACCAGTGACCAGTGACCAGTGACCAGTGACCAGTGACCAGTGACCAGTGACCAGTGACCAGCGAAATTGACCAGTGACCATTGACCAGTGACCAGTGACCAGTGACCACTGACCAGTGACCAGCGAAATCGACCAGGGACCAGTGACCAGTGACCAGCGACCAGTGACCAGTGACCAGTGACCAGTGACCAGTGACGAGTGACCTGTGACCAGCGACCAGTGACCAGTGACCAGTGACCAGTGACCAGTGACGAGTGACCTGTGACCAGTGACCAGTGACCAGTGACCAGTGACCAGTGACCAGTGACCAGTGACCAGTGACGAGTGACCTGTGACGAGTGACCTGTGACCAGTGACCAGTGACCAGTGACCAGTGACCAGTGACCAGTGACCAGTGACCAGTGACCAGTGACCAGCGAAAGTGACCAGGGACCAGTGACCAGTGACCAGTGACCAGTGACCAGTGACCAGTGACCAGCGAAATAGACCAGTGACCATTGACCAGTGACCAGTGACCAGTGACCAGCGACCAGTGACCAGTGACCAGTGACCAGTGACCAGTGACCAGCGACCAGTGACCAGTGACCAGTGACCAGTGACCAGTGACCAGCGACCACTGACCAGTGACCAGTGACCAGTGACCAGTGACGAGTGACCTGTGACCAGTGACCAGTGACCAGTGACCAGTGACCAGTGACGAGTGACCTGTGACCAGTGACCAGTGACCAGTGACCAGTGACCAGCGAAATTGACCATTGACCAGTGACCAGTGACCAGTGACCAGTGTCCAGTGACCAGTGACCAGTGACCAGTGACCAGCGACCAGTGACCAGTGACCAGTGACCAGTGACCAGTGACCAGTGACCAGTGACCAGTGACCTGTGACCAGCGAAAGTGACCAGTGACCAGTGACCATTGACCAGCGACCAGTGACCAGTGACCAGTTACGAGTGACCAGTGACCAGTGACCAGTGACCAGTGACCAGCGAAAGTGACAAGTGACCAGTGACCAGTGACCAGTGACCAGCGAAAGTGACCAGTGACCTGTGAACAGTGACCAGCGAAATTGACCAGTTTCCAGTGACAAGTGATAAGTGACCAGTGACCAGTGACCAGCGAAAGTGACCAGTGAAAAGTGACCAGCGAAATTGACCAGTGACCATTGACCAGTGACCAGCGAAAGTGACCAGTGACGAGGGACCAGTGACAAGTGACCAGTGAGAAGTGACCAGTGACCACTGACCAGTGACCAGTGACCAGCGACCAGTGACCAGTGACCCGTGACCAGGGACCAGTGACCAGCGAAAGTGACCAGTGACCTGTGAACAGTGACCAGCGAAATTGACCAGTTTCCAGTGACAAGTGATAAGTGACCAGTGACCAGTGACCAGCGAAAGTGACCAGTGAACAGTGACCAGCGAAATTGACCAGTGACCATTGACCAGTGACCAGCGAAAGTGACCAGTGACGAGTGACCAGTGACAAGTGACCAGTGAGAAGTGACCAGTGACCACTGACCAGTGACCAGTGACCAGCGACCAGTGACCAGTGACCCGTGACCAGGGTCCAGTGACCAGCGAAAGTGACCAGTGACCAGTGACTAGCCAAATTGAGCAGTGACCAGTGACCAGTGACCAGTGACCAGTGACCAGTGACCAGGGACCAGTGACCAGGGACCAGTGACCAGTGACCAGTGACCAGTGACCAGTGACCAGTGACCAGTGACCAGTGACCAGTGACCAGCGAAATTGACCAGTGACCATTGACCAGTGACCAGTGACCTGTGACCAGTGACCAGTGACCAGTGACCAGCGAAAGTGACCAGGGACCAGTGACCAGTGACCAGCGACCAGTGACCAGCGACCAGTGACCAGTGACCAGTGACCAGTGACCCGTGACCAGTGACCAGCGACCAGTGACCAGTGACCAGTGACCAGTGACCAGTGACCAGTGACCAGTGACCAGTAACCAGTGACCAGTGACCAGTGACAAGTGACCAGTGACCAGTGACCAGTAACCAGTGACCAGTGACCAGTGACACGCGAAAGTGACCAGTGACAAGTGACCAGTGACAAGTGACCAGTGACCAGTGACCAGTGACCAGTGACCAGCGAAAGTGACCAGTGACCAGTGACCAGTGACCAGCGAAGTCGACCAGGGACCAGTGACCAGTGACCAGTGACAAGCGAAATTGACCAGTGACCATTGACCAGTGACCAGTGACCAGTGATCAGTGACCAGTGACCAGTGACCAGTGACCAGTGACCAGCGACCAGTGACCAGTGACCAGTGACCAGTGACCAGTGACCAGTGACCAGTGACCAGTGACCAGCGAAATTGACCAGTGACCATTGACCAGTGACCAGTGACCAGTGACCACTGACCAGTGACCAGCGAAATCGACCAGGGACCAGTGACCAGTGACCAGCGACCAGTGACCAGTGACCAGTGACCAGTGACCAGTGACGAGTGACCTGTGACAAGTGACCAGTGACCAGCGACCAGTGACCAGGGACCAGTGACCAGTGACCAGTGACCAGTGACCAGTGACCAGGGACCAGTGACCAGTGACCAGTGACCAGTGACCAGTAACCAGTGACCAGTGACCAGTGACCAGCGAAATCGACCAGGGACCAGTGACCAGTGACCAGTGACCAGTGACCAGTGACCAGTGACCAGTGACCAGTGACCAGTGACCATCTAAATTGACCAGTGACCATTGACCAGTGACCAGTGACCAGTGACCAGTGACCAGTGACCAGTGACCAGCGACCAGTGACCAGTGATCAGTGACCAGTGACCAGTGACCAGTGACCAGTGACCAGCGACCAGTGACCAGTGACCAGTGACCAGTGACCAGCGAAAGTGACCAGTGACCTGTGAACAGTGACCAGCGAAATTGACCAGTTTCCAGTGACAAGTGATAAGTGACCAGTGACCAGTGACCAGCGAAAGTGACCAGTGAAAAGTGACCAGCGAAATTGACCAGTGACCATTGACCAGTGACCAGCGAAAGTGACCAGTGACCATTGACCAGTGACCAGTGATCAGTGACCAGTGACCAGTGACCAGTGACCAGTGACCAGTGACCTGTGAACAGTGACCAGCGAAATTGACCAGTTTCCAGTGACAAGTGATAAGTGACCAGTGACCAGTGACCAGCGAAAGTGACCAGTGAAAAGTGACCAGCGAAATTGACCAGTGACCATTGACCAGTGACCAGCGAAAGTGACCAGTGACGAGGGACCAGTGACAAGTGACCAGTGAGAAGTGACCAGTGACCACTGACCAGTGATCAGTGACCAGCGACCAGTGACCAGTGACCCGTGACCAGGGACCAGTGACCAGCGAAAGTGACCAGTGACCAGTGACTAGCCAAATTGAGCAGTGTCCAGTGACCAGTGACCAGTGACCAGTGACCAGTGACCAGTGACCAGTGACCAGTGACCAGTGACCAGGGACCAGTGACCAGTGACCAGTGACCAGTGACCAGGGACCAGTGACCAGTGACCAGTGACCAGTGACCAGTGACCAGTGACCAGTGACCAGCGAAATTGACCAGTGACCATTGACCAGTGACCAGTGACCAGTGACCAGTGACCAGTGACCAGTGACCAGTGACCAGCGACCAGTGACCAGTGACCAGTGACCAGTGACCAGTGACCAGTGACCAGTGAACAGTGACGAGTGACCTGTGACCAGTGACCAGTGACCAGTGACCAGTGACCAGTGACCAGTGACCAGTGACCAGTGACCAGTGACCAGTGACCAGCGAAAGTGACCAGGGACCAGTGACCAGTGACCAGTGACCAGTGACCAGTGACCAGCGAAATAGACCAGTGACCATTGACCAGTGACCAGTGACCAGTGACCAGTGACCAGTGACCAGTGACCAGTGACCAGTGACCAGTGACCAGCGACCAGTGACCAGTGACCAGTGACCAGTGACCAGTGACCAGTGACCAGTGACCAGTAACCAGTGACCAGTGACCAGCGAATGTGACCAGTGACAAGTGACCAGTGACCAGTGACCAGTGACCAGTGACCAGCGAAAGTGACAAGTGACCAGTGACCAGTGACCATTGACAAGCGAAGTCGACCAGGGACCAGTGACCAGTGACCAGTGACCAGTGACCAGTGACCAGTGACCAGTGACCAGTGACCAGCGAAATTGACCAGTGACCATTGACCAGTGACCAGTGACCAGTGACCAGCGACCAGTGACCAGTGACCAGTGACCAGTGACCAGTGACCAGTGACCAGTGACCAGTGACCAGTGACCAGTAACCAGTGACCAGTGACCAGTGACCAGTGACCAGTGACCAGTAACCAGTGACCAGTGACCAGTGACCAGCGAAATCGACCAGGGACCAGTGACCAGTGACCAGTGACCAGTGACCAGTGACCAGTGACCAGCGAAATTGACCAGTGACCATTGACCAGTGACCAGTGACCAGTGACCAGTGACCAGTGACCAGCGACCAGTGACCAGTGACCAGTGACCAGTGACCAGTGACGAGTGACCTGTGACCAGTGACCAGTGACCAGTGACCAGTGACCAGTGACCAGTGACCAGTGACCAGTGACGAGTGACCTGTGACCAGTGACCAGTGACCAGTGACCAGTGACCAGTGACCAGTGACCAGTGACCAGTGACCAGTGACCAGCGAAAGTGACCAGGGACCAGTGACCAGTGACCAGTGACCAGTGACCAGTGACCAGTGACCAGCGAAATAGACCAGTGACCATTGACCAGTGACCAGTGACCAGTGACCAGCGACCAGTGACCAGTGACCAGTGACCAGTGACCAGTGACCAGCGACCAGTGACCAGTGACCAGTGACCAGTGACCAGTGACCAGCGACCACTGACCAGTGACCAGTGACCAGTGACCAGTGACGAGTGACCTGTGACCAGTGACCCGTGACCAGTGACCAGTGACCAGTGACGAGTGACCTGTGACCAGTGACCAGTGACCAGTGACCAGTGACCAGTGACCAGCGAAATTGACCATTGACCAGTGACCAGTGACCAGTGACCAGTGTCCAGTGACCAGTGACCAGTGACCAGTGACCAGCGACCAGTGACCAGTGACCAGTGACCAGTGACCAGTGACCAGTGACCAGTGACCAGTGACGAGTGACCTGTGACCAGTGACCAGTGACCAGTGACCAGTGACCAGTGACCAGTGACCAGTGACCAGTGACCAGTGACCAGCGAAAGTGACCAGGGACCAGTGACCAGTGACCAGTGACCAGTGACCAGTGACCAGCGAAATAGACCAGTGACCATTGACCAGTGACCAGTGACCAGTGACCAGTGACCAGTGACCAGTGACCAGTGACCAGTGACCAGTGACCAGCGACCAGTGACCAGTGACCAGTGACCAGTGACCAGTGACCAGTGACCAGTGACCAGTAACCAGTGACCAGTGACCAGCGAATGTGACCAGTGACAAGTGACCAGTGACCAGTGACCAGTGACCAGTGACCAGCGAAAGTGACAAGTGACCAGTGACCAGTGACCATTGACAAGCGAAGTCGACCAGGGACCAGTGACCAGTGACCAGTGACCAGTGACCAGTGACCAGTGACCAGTGACCAGTGACCAGCGAAATTGACCAGTGACCATTGACCAGTGACCAGTGACCAGTGACCAGCGACCAGTGACCAGTGACCAGTGACCAGTGACCAGTGACCAGTGACCAGTGACCAGTGACCAGTGACCAGTAACCAGTGACCAGTGACCAGTGACCAGTGACCAGTGACCAGTAACCAGTGACCAGTGACCAGTGACCAGCGAAATCGACCAGGGACCAGTGACCAGTGACCAGTGACCAGTGACCAGTGACCAGTGACCAGTGACCAGCGAAATTGACCAGTGACCAGTGACCAGTGACCAGTGACCAGTGACCAGCGACCAGTGACCAGTGACCAGTGACCAGTGACCAGTGACGAGTGACCTGTGACCAGTGACCAGTGACCAGTGACCAGTGACCAGTGACCAGTGACCAGTGACCAGTGACGAGTGACCTGTGACCAGTGACCAGTGACCAGTGACCAGTGACCAGTGACCAGTGACCAGTGACCAGTGACCAGTGACCAGTGACCAGCGAAAGTGACCAGGGACCAGTGACCAGTGACCAGTGACCAGTGACCAGTGACCAGTGACCAGCGAAATAGACCAGTGACCATTGACCAGTGACCAGTGACCAGTGACCAGCGACCAGTGACCAGTGACCAGTGACCAGTGACCAGTGACCAGCGACCAGTGACCAGTGACCAGTGACCAGTGACCAGTGACCAGCGACCACTGACCAGTGACCAGTGACCAGTGACCAGTGACGAGTGACCTGTGACCAGTGACCAGTGACCAGTGACCAGTGACCAGTGACGAGTGACCTGTGACCAGTGACCAGTGACCAGTGACCAGTGACCAGCGAAATTGACCATTGACCAGTGACCAGTGACCAGTGACCAGTGTCCAGTGACCAGTGACCAGTGACCAGTGACCAGCGACCAGTGACCAGTGACCAGTGACCAGTGACCAGTGACCAGTGACCAGTGACCAGTGACCTGTGACCAGCGAAAGTGACCAGTGACCAGTGACCATTGACCAGCGACCAGTGACCAGTGACCAGTTACGAGTGACCAGTGACCAGTGACCAGTGACCAGTGACCAGCGAAAGTGACAAGTGACCAGTGACCAGTGACCAGTGACCAGCGAAAGTGACCAGTGACCTGTGAACAGTGACCAGCGAAATTGACCAGTTTCCAGTGACAAGTGATAAGTGACCAGTGACCAGTGACCAGCGAAAGTGACCAGTGAAAAGTGACCAGCGAAATTGACCAGTGACCATTGACCAGTGACCAGCGAAAGTGACCAGTGACGAGGGACCAGTGACAAGTGACCAGTGAGAAGTGACCAATGACCACTGACCAGTGACCAGCGACCAGTGACCAGTGACCCGTGACCAGGGACCAGTGACCAGCGAAAGTGACCAGTGACCTGTGAACAGTGACCAGCGAAATTGACCAGTTTCCAGTGACAAGTGATAAGTGACCAGTGACCAGTGACCAGCGAAAGTGACCAGTGAACAGTGACCAGCGAAATTGACCAGTGACCATTGACCAGTGACCAGCGAAAGTGACCAGTGACGAGTGACCAGTGACAAGTGACCAGTGAGAAGTGACCAGTGACCACTGACCAGTGACCAGTGACCAGCGACCAGTGACCAGCGACCAGTGACCAGTGACCAGTGACCAGTGACCAGTGACCAGTGACCAGCGACCAGTGACCAGTGACCAGTGACCAGTGACCAGTGACCAGTGACCAGTGACCAGTAACCAGTGACCAGTGACCAGTGACAAGTGACCAGTGACCAGTGACCAGTAACCAGTGACCAGTGACCAGTGACACGCGAAAGTGACCAGTGACAAGTGACCAGTGACAAGTGACCAGTGACCAGTGACCAGTGACCAGTGACCAGCGAAAGTGACCAGTGACCAGTGACCAGTGACCAGCGAAGTCGACCAGGGACCAGTGACCAGTGACCAGTGACCAGTGACCAGTGACCAGTGACCAGCGAAATTGACCAGTGACCATTGACCAGTGACCAGTGACCAGTGATCAGTGACCAGTGACCAGTGACCAGTGACCAGTGACCAGCGACCAGTGACCAGTGACCAGTGACCAGTGACCAGTGACCAGTGACCAGTGACCAGTGACCAGCGAAATTGACCAGTGACCATTGACCAGTGACCAGTGACCAGTGACCACTGACCAGTGACCAGCGAAATCGACCAGGGACCAGTGACCAGTGACCAGCGACCAGTGACCAGTGACCAGTGACCAGTGACCAGTGACGAGTGACCTGTGACAAGTGACCAGTGACCAGCGACCAGTGACCAGGGACCAGTGACCAGTGACCAGTGACCAGTGACCAGTGACCAGGGACCAGTGACCAGTGACCAGTGACCAGTGACCAGTAACCAGTGACCAGTGACCAGTGACCAGCGAAATCGACCAGGGACCAGTGACCAGTGACCAGTGACCAGTGGCCAGTGACCAGTGACCAGTGACCAGTGACCATCGAAATTGACCAGTGACCATTGACCAGTGACCAGTGACCAGTGACCAGTGACCAGTGACCAGTGACCAGTGACCAGCGACCAGTGACCAGTGACCAGTGACCTGTGACAAGTGACCAGTGACCAGCGACCAGTGACCAGGGACCAGTGACCAGTGACCAGTGACCAGCGACCAGTGACCAGTGACCAGTGACCAGGGACCAGTGACCAGCGAAAGTGACCAGTGACCAGTGACCATTGACCAGTGACCAGTGACCAGTGACCAGTGACCAGCGACCAGTGACCAGCGAAATTGACCAGTGACCATTGACCAGTGACAAGTGACCAGTGACCAGCGAAAGTGACCAGGGACCAGTGACCAGTGACCAGTGACGAGTGACCAGTGACCAGTGACCAGCGAAAGTGACAAGTGACCAGTGACCAGTGACCAGTGACCAGTGACCAGTGACCAGCGAAAGTGACCAGTGACCTGTGACCAGCGATAGTGGCCAGTGACGAGTGACCAGTGACAAGTGACCAGTGAGAAGTGACCAGTGACCACTGACCAGTGACCAGTGACCAGCGACCAGTGACCAGTGACCAGGGAAAGTGACCAGTGACCAGTGACTAGGCAAATTGAGCAGTGACCAGTGACCAGTGACCAGTGACCAGTGACCAGTGACCAGTGACCTGTGACCAGTGACCAGTGACCAGTGACCAGGGACCAGCGAAATTGACCAGTGACCATTGACCAGTGACCAGTGACCAGTGACCAGTGACCAGTGACCAGTGACCAGTGACCAGCGACCAGTGACCAGTGACAAGTGACCAGTGAGAAGTGACCAGTGACCACTGACCAGTGACCAGTGACCAGTGACCAGCGACCAGTGACCAGCGACCCGTGACCAGGGACCAGTGACCAGCGAAAGTGACCAGTGACCAGTGACTAGCCAAATTGAGCAGTGACCAGTGACCAGTGACCAGTGACCAGTGACCAGTAACCAGTGACCAGTGACCAGTGACCAGGGACCAGTGACCAGTGACCAGTGACCAGTGACCAGTGACCAGTGACCAGTGACCAGTGACCAGCGAAAGTGACCAGGGACCAGTGACCAGTGAACAGTGACCAGTGACCAGTGACCAGCGAAATTGACCAGTGACCATTGACCAGTGACCAGTGACCAGTGACCAGTGACCAGTGACCAGTGACCAGTGACCAGCGACCAGTGACCAGTGACCAGTGACCAGTGACCAGTGACCAGTGACCAGTGACCAGTGACCAGTAACCAGTGACCAGTGACCAGTGACCAGCGAAATCGACCAGGGACCAGTGACCAGTGACCAGTGACCAGTGACCAGTGACCAGTGACCAGCGACCAGTGACCAGTGACCAGTGACCAGTGACCAGTGACGAGTGACCTGTGACAAGTGACCAGTGACCAGCGACCAGTGACCAGGGACCAGTGACCAGTGACCAGTGACCAGTGACCAGTGACCAGGGACCAGTGACCAGTGACCAGTGACCAGTGACCAGTAACCAGTGACCAGTGACCAGTGACCAGCGAAATCGACCAGGGACCAGTGACCAGTGACCAGTGACCAGTGACCAGTGACCAGTGACCAGTGACCAGTGACCAGTGACCATCGAAATTGACCAGTGACCATTGACCAGTGACCAGTGACCAGTGACCAGTGACCAGTGACCAGTGACCAGCGACCAGTGACCAGTGACCAGTGACCAGTGACCAGTGACGAGTGACCTGTGACAAGTGACCAGTGACCAGCGACCAGTGACCAGGGACCAGTGACCAGTGACCAGTGACCAGCGACCAGTGACCAGTGACCAGTGACCAGGGACCAGTGACCAGCGAAAGTGACCAGTGACCAGTGACCATTGACCAGTGACCAGTGACCAGTGACCAGTGACCAGCGACCAGTGACCAGCGAAATTGACCAGTGACCATTGACCAGTGACAAGTGACCAGTGACCAGCGAAAGTGACCAGGGACCAGTGACCAGTGACCAGTGACGAGTGACCAGTGACCAGTGACCAGCGAAAGTGACAAGTGACCAGTGACCAGTGACCAGTGACCAGTGACCAGTGACCAGCGAAAGTGACCAGTGACCTGTGACCAGCGAAAGTGACCAGTGACGAGTGACCAGTGACAAGTGACCAGTGAGAAGTGACCAGTGACCACTGACCAGTGACCAGTGACCAGCGACCAGTGACCAGTGACCAGGGAAAGTGACCAGTGACCAGTGACTAGGCAAATTGAGCAGTGACCAGTGACCAGTGACCAGTGACCAGTGACCAGTGACCAGTGACCTGTGACCAGTGACCAGTGACCAGTGACCAGGGACCAGTGACCAGGGACCAGCGAAATTGACCAGTGACCATTGACCAGTGACCAGTGACCAGTGACCAGTGACCAGTGACCAGGGACCAGTGACCAGTGACCAGCGACCAGTGACCAGTGACCAGTGACCAGTGACCAGTGACCAGTGACCAGTGACCAGTAACCAGTGACCAGTGACCAGTGACCAGCGAAATCGACCAGGGACCAGTGACCAGTGACCAGTGACCAGTGACCAGTGACCAGTGACCAGTGACCAGTGACCAGTGACCATCGAAATTGACCAGTGACCATTGACCAGTGACCAGTGACCAGTGACCAGTGACCAGTGACCAGTGACCAGCGACCAGTGACCAGTGACCAGTGACCAGTGACCAGTGACGAGTGACCTGTGACAAGTGACCAGTGACCAGCGACCAGTGACCAGGGACCAGTGACCAGTGACCAGTGACCAGCGACCAGTGACCAGTGACCAGTGACCAGGGACCAGTGACCAGCGAAAGTGACCAGTGACCAGTGACCATTGACCAGTGACCAGTGACCAGTGACCAGTGACCAGCGACCAGTGACCAGCGAAATTGACCAGTGACCATTGACCAGTGACAAGTGACCAGTGACCAGCGAAAGTGACCAGGGACCAGTGACCAGTGACCAGTGACGAGTGACCAGTGACCAGTGACCAGCGAAAGTGACAAGTGACCAGTGACCAGTGACCAGTGACCAGTGACCAGTGACCAGCGAAAGTGACCAGTGACCTGTGACCAGCGAAAGTGACCAGTGACGAGTGACCAGTGACAAGTGACCAGTGAGAAGTGACCAGTGACCACTGACCAGTGACCAGTGACCAGCGACCAGTGACCAGTGACCAGGGAAAGTGACCAGTGACCAGTGACTAGGCAAATTGAGCAGTGACCAGTGACCAGTGACCAGTGACCAGTGACCAGTGACCAGTGACCTGTGACCAGTGACCAGTGACCAGTGACCAGGGACCAGTGACCAGGGACCAGCGAAATTGACCAGTGACCATTGACCAGTGACCAGTGACCAGTGACCAGTGACCAGTGACCAGTGACCAGTGACCAGTGACCAGCGACCAGTGACCAGTGACCAGTGACCAGTGACCAGTGACCAGTGACCAGTGACCAGTAACCAGTGACCAGTGACCAGTGACCAGCGAAATTGACCAGTGACCATTGACCAGTGACCAGTGAACAGTGACCAGTGACCAGTGACCAGCGACCAGTGACCAGTGACCAGTGACCAGTGACCAGTGACCAGTGACCAGTGACCAGCGAAATTGACCAGTGACCATTGACCAGTGACCAGTGACCAGTGACCAGTGACCAGTGACCAGTGACCAGTGACCAGCGAAAGTGACCAGGGACCAGTGACCAGTGACCAGTGACCAGTGACCAGTGACCAGTGACCAGTGACCAGCGAAATTGACCAGTGACCATTGACCAGTGACCAGTGACCAGTGACCAGTGACCAGTGACCAGTGACCAGTGACCAGCGACCAGTGACCAGTGACCAGTGACCAGTGACCAGTGACCAGTGACCAGTGACCAGTGACCAGTGACCAGTGACCAGCGAAATTGACCAGTGACCATTGACCAGTGACCAGTGACCAGTGACCAGTGACCAGTGACCAGTGACCAGTGACCAGTGACCAGTGACCAGTGACCAGCGAAATTGACCAGTGACCATTGACCAGTGACCAGTGACCAGTGACCAGTGACCAGCGACCAGTGACCAGTGACCAGTGACCAGTGACCAGTGACCAGTGACCAGTGACCAGCGACCAGTGACCAGCGAAATTGACCAGTGACCATTGACCAGTGACAAGTGACCAGTGACCAGTGACCAGTGACCAGTGACCAGCGACCAGTGACCAGTGACCAGTGACCAGTGACGAGTGACCAGTGACCAGTGACCAGCGAAAGTGACAAGTGACCAGTGACCAGTGACCAGTGACCAGCGAAAGTGACCAGTGACCTGTGAACAGTGACCAGCGAAATTGACCAGTTTCCAGTGACAAGTGATAAGTGACCAGTGACCAGTGACCAGCGAAAGTGACCAGTGAACAGTGACCAGCGAAATTGACCAGTGACCAGTGACCAGTGACCAGTGACCAGCGACCAGTGACCAGTGACCAGTGACCAGGGACCAGTGACCAGCGAAAGTGACCAGTGACCAGTGACCATTGACCAGTGACCAGTGACCAGTGACCAGTGACCAGCGACCAGTGACCAGCGACCAGTGACCAGTGACCAGTGACCAGTGACCAGTGACCAGTGACCAGTGACCAGTGACCAGTGACCAGTGACCAGCGAAATTGACCAGTGACCATTGACCAGTGACCAGTGACCAGTGACCAGTGACCAGCGAAAGTGACAAGTGACCAGTGACCAGTGACCAGTGACCAGCGAAAGTGACCAGTGACCTGTGAACAGTGACCAGCGAAATTGACCAGTTTCCAGTGACAAGTGATAAGTGACCAGTGACCAGTGACCAGCGAAAGTGACCAGTGAAAAGTGACCAGCGAAATTGACCAGTGACCATTGACCAGTGACCAGCGAAAGTGACCAGTGACGAGGGACCAGTGACAAGTGACCAGTGAGAAGTGACCAGTGACCACTGACCAGTGATCAGTGACCAGCGACCAGTGACCAGTGACCAGGGAAAGTGACCAGTGACCAGTGACTAGCCAAATTGAGCAGTGACCAGTGACCAGTGACCAGTGACCAGTGACCAGTGACCAGTGACCAGTGACCAGGGACCAGTGACCAGTGACCAGTGACCAGTGACCAGCGAAAGTGACCAGTGACCTGTGACCAGCGAAAGTGACCAGTGACGAGTGACCAGTGACAAGTGACCAGTGAGAAGTGACCAGTGACCACTGACCAGTGACCAGTGACCAGCGACCAGTGACCAGTGACCAGGGAAAGTGACCAGTGACCAGTGACTAGGCAAATTGAGCAGTGACCAGTGACCAGTGACCAGTGACCAGTGACCAGTGACCAGTGACCTGTGACCAGTGACCAGCGACCAGTGACCAGTGACCAGGGAAAGTGACCAGTGACCAGTGACTAGGCAAATTGAGCAGTGACCAGTGACCAGTGACCAGTGACCAGTGACCAGTGACCAGTGACCTGTGACCAGTGACCAGTGACCAGTGACCAGGGACCAGCGAAATTGACCAGTGACCATTGACCAGTGACCAGTGACCAGTGACCAGTAACCAGTGACCAGTGACCAGTGACACGCGAAAGTGACCAGTGACAAGTGACCAGTGACAAGTGACCAGTGACCAGTGACCAGTGACCAGTGACCAGTGACCAGCGAAATCGACCAGGGACCAGTGACCAGTGACCAGTGACCAGTGACCAGTGACCAGTGACCAGTGACCAGTGACCAGTGACCATCGAAATTGACCAGTGACCATTGACCAGTGACCAGTGACCAGTGACCAGTGACCAGTGACCAGTGACCAGTGACCAGTGACCAGTGACGAGTGACCTGTGACAAGTGACCAGTGACCAGCGACCAGTGACCAGTGACCAGTGACGAGTGACCAGTGACCAGTGACCAGTGACCAGTGACCAGCGAAAGTGACAAGTGACCAGTGACCAGTGACCAGTGACCAGCGAAAGTGACCAGTGACCTGTGAACAGTGACCAGCGAAATTGACCAGTTTCCAGTGACAAGTGATAAGTGACCAGTGACCAGTGACCAGCGAAAGTGACCAGTGAAAAGTGACCAGCGAAATTGACCAGTGACCATTGACCAGTGACCAGCGAAAGTGACCAGTGACGAGGGACCAGTGACAAGTGACCAGTGAGAAGTGACCAGTGACCACTGACCAGTGATCAGTGACCAGCGACCAGTGACCAGTGACCCGTGACCAGGGACCAGTGACCAGCGAAAGTGACCAGTGACCAGTGACTAGCCAAATTGAGCAGTGACCAGTGACCAGTGACCAGTGACCAGTGACCAGTGACCAGTGACCAGGGACCAGTGACCAGTGACCAGTGACCAGTGACCAGGGACCAGTGACCAGTGACCAGTGACCAGTGACCAGTGACCAGTGACCAGTGACCAGCGAAATTGACCAGTGACCATTGACCAGTGACCAGTGACCAGTGACCAGTGACCAGTGACCAGTGACCAGTGACCAGCGACCAGTGACCAGTGACCAGTGACCAGTGACCAGTGACCAGTGACCAGTGACCAGTGACGAGTGACCTGTGACCAGTGACCAGTGACCAGTGACCAGTGACCAGTGACCAGTGACCAGTGACCAGTGACCAGTGACCAGTGACCAGTGACCAGCGAAAGTGACCAGGGACCAGTGACCAGTGACCAGTGACCAGTGACCAGCGAAATAGACCAGTGACCATTGACCAGTGACCAGTGACCAGTGACCAGTGACCAGTGACCAGTGACCAGTGACCAGTGACCAGTGACCAGCGACCAGTGACCAGTGACCAGTGACCAGTGACCAGTGACCAGTGACCAGTGACCAGTAACCAGTGACCAGTGACCAGCGAATGTGACCAGTGACAAGTGACCAGTGACCAGTGACCAGTGACCAGTGACCAGCGAAAGTGACAAGTGACCAGTGACCAGTGACCAGTGACAAGCGAAGTCGACCAGGGACCAGTGACCAGTGACCAGTGACCAGTGACCAGTGACCAGTGACCAGTGACCAGTGACCAGCGAAATTGACCAGTGACCATTGACCAGTGACCAGTGACCAGTGACCAGCGACCAGTAACCAGTGACCAGTGACCAGTGACCAGTGACCAGTGACCAGTGACCAGTGACCAGTGACCAGTAACCAGTGACCAGTGACCAGTGACCAGTGACCAGTGACCAGTGACGAGTGACCTGTGACCAGTGACCAGTGACCAGTGACCAGTGACCAGTGACCAGTGACCAGTGACCAGTGACCAGTGACCAGTGACCAGTGACCAGCGAAAGTGACCAGGGACCAGTGACCAGTGACCAGTGACCAGTGACCAGCGAAATAGACCAGTGACCATTGACCAGTGACCAGTGACCAGTGACCAGTGACCAGTGACCAGTGACCAGTGACCAGTGACCAGTGACCAGCGACCAGTGACCAGTGACCAGTGACCAGTGACCAGTGACCAGTGACCAGTGACCAGTAACCAGTGACCAGTGACCAGCGAATGTGACCAGTGACAAGTGACCAGTGACCAGTGACCAGTGACCAGTGACCAGCGAAAGTGACAAGTGACCAGTGACCAGTGACCAGTGACAAGCGAAGTCGACCAGGGACCAGTGACCAGTGACCAGTGACCAGTGACCAGTGACCAGTGACCAGCGAAATTGACCAGTGACCATTGACCAGTGACCAGTGACCAGTGACCAGCGACCAGTGACCAGTGACCAGTGACCAGTGACCAGTGACCAGTGACCAGTGACCAGTGACCAGTGACCAGTGACCAGTAACCAGTGACCAGTGACCAGTGACCAGTGACCAGTGACCAGTAACCAGTGACCAGTGACCAGTGACCAGCGAAATCGACCAGGGACCAGTGACCAGTGACCAGTGACCAGTGACCAGTGACCAGTGACCAGCGAAATTGACCAGTGACCATTGACCAATGACCAGTGACCAGTGACCAGTGACCAGTGACCAGCGACCAGTGACCAGTGACCAGTGACCAGTGACCAGTGACGAGTGACCTGTGACCAGTGACCAGTGACCAGTGACCAGTGACCAGTGACCAGTGACCAGTGACCAGTGACGAGTGACCTGTGACCAGTGACCAGTGACCAGTGACCAGTGACCAGTGACCAGTGACCAGTGACCAGTGACCAGTGACCAGCGAAAGTGACCAGGGACCAGTGACCAGTGACCAGTGACCAGTGACCAGTGACCAGTGACCAGTGACCAGCGAAATAGACCAGTGACCATTGACCAGTGACCAGTGACCAGCGACCAGTGACCAGTGACCAGTGACCAGTGACCAGTGACCAGCGACCAGTGACCAGTGACCAGTGACCAGTGACCAGTGACCAGCGACCACTGACCAGTGACCAGTGACCAGTGACCAGTGACGAGTGACCTGTGACCAGTGACCAGTGACCAGTGACCAGTGACCAGTGACGAGTGACCTGTGACCAGTGACCAGTGACCAGTGACCAATGACCAGCGAAATTGACCATTGACCAGTGTCCAGTGACCAGTGACCAGTGACCAGTGACCAGCGACCAGTGACCAGTGACCAGTGACCAGTGACCAGTGACCAGTGACCAGTGACCAGTGACCTGTGACCAGCGAAAGTGACCAGTGACCAGTGACCATTGACCAGCGACCAGTGACCAGTGACCAGTTACGAGTGACCAGTGACCAGTGACCAGTGACCAGTGACCAGCGAAAGTGACAAGTGACCAGTGACCAGTGACCAGTGACCAGCGAAAGTGACCAGTGACCTGTGAACAGTGACCAGCGAAATTGACCAGTTTCCAGTGACAAGTGATAAGTGACCAGTGACCAGTGACCAGCGAAAGTGACCAGTGAAAAGTGACCAGCGAAATTGACCAGTGACCATTGACCAGTGACCAGCGAAAGTGACCAGTGACGAGGGACCAGTGACAAGTGACCAGTGAGAAGTGACCAGTGACCACTGACCAGTGACCAGTGACCAGCGACCAGTGACCAGTGACCCGTGACCAGGGACCAGTGACCAGCGAAAGTGACCAGTGACCTGTGAACAGTGACCAGCGAAATTGACCAGTTTCCAGTGACAAGTGATAAGTGACCAGTGACCAGTGACCAGCGAAAGTGACCAGTGAACAGTGACCAGCGAAATTGACCAGTGACCATTGACCAGTGACCAGCGAAAGTGACCAGTGACGAGTGACCAGTGACAAGTGACCAGTGAGAAGTGACCAGTGACCACTGACCAGTGACCAGTGACCAGCGACCAGTGGCCAGTGACCCGTGACCAGGGTCCAGTGACCAGCGAAAGTGACCAGTGACCAGTGACTAGCCAAATTGAGCAGTGACCAGTGACCAGTGACCAGTGACCAGTGACCAGTGACCAGTGACCAGCGAAATTGACCAGTGACCATTGACCAGTGACCAGTGACCTGTGACCAGTGACCAGTGACCAGTGACCAGCGAAAGTGACCAGGGACCAGTGACCAGTGACCAGCGACCAGTGACCAGCGACCAGTGACCAGTGACCAGTGACCAGTGACCAGTGACCAGTGACCAGCGACCAGTGACCAGTGACCAGTGACCAGTGACCAGTGACCAGTGACCAGTGACCAGTAACCAGTGACCAGTGACCAGTGACAAGTGACCAGTGACCAGTGACCAGTAACCAGTGACCAGTGACCAGTGACACGCGAAAGTGACCAGTGACAAGTGACCAGTGACAAGTGACCAGTGACCAGTGACCAGTGACCAGTGACCAGCGAAAGTGACCAGTGACCAGTGACCAGTGACCAGCGAAGTCGACCAGGGACCAGTGACCAGTGACCAGTGACCAGTGACCAGTGACCAGTGACAAGCGAAATTGACCAGTGACCATTGACCAGTGACCAGTGACCAGTGATCAGTGACCAGTGACCAGTGACCAGTGACCAGTGACCAGCGACCAGTGACCAGTGACCAGTGACCAGTGACCAGTGACCAGTGACCAGTGACCAGTGACCAGCGAAATTGACCAGTGACCATTGACCAGTGACCAGTGACCAGTGACCACTGACCAGTGACCAGCGAAATCGACCAGGGACCAGTGACCAGTGACCAGCGACCAGTGACCAGTGACCAGTGACCAGTGACCAGTGACGAGTGACCTGTGACCAGCGACCAGTGACCAGTGACCAGTGACCAGTGACCAGTGACGAGTGACCTGTGACCAGTGACCAGTGACCAGTGACCAGTGACCAGTGACCAGTGACCAGTGACCAGTGACGAGTGACCTGTGACGAGTGACCTGTGACCAGTGACCAGTGACCAGTGACCAGTGACCAGTGACCAGTGACCAGTGACCAGTGACCAGTGACCAGCGAAAGTGACCAGGGACCAGTGACCAGTGACCAGTGACCAGTGACCAGTGACCAGTGACCAGCGAAATAGACCAGTGACCATTGACCAGTGACCAGTGACCAGTGACCAGCGACCAGTGACCAGTGACCAGTGACCAGTGACCAGTGACCAGCGACCAGTGACCAGTGACCAGTGACCAGTGACCAGTGACCAGCGACCACTGACCAGTGACCAGTGACCAGTGACCAGTGACGAGTGACCTGTGACCAGTGACCAGTGACCAGTGACCAGTGACCAGTGACGAGTGACCTGTGACCAGTGACCAGTGACCAGTGACCAGTGACCAGCGAAATTGACCATTGACCAGTGACCAGTGACCAGTGACCAGTGTCCAGTGACCAGTGACCAGTGACCAGTGACCAGCGACCAGTGACCAGTGACCAGTGACCAGTGACCAGTGACCAGTGACCAGTGACCAGTGACCTGTGACCAGCGAAAGTGACCAGTGACCAGTGACCATTGACCAGCGACCAGTGACCAGTGACCAGTTACGAGTGACCAGTGACCAGTGACCAGTGACCAGTGACCAGCGAAAGTGACAAGTGACCAGTGACCAGTGACCAGTGACCAGCGAAAGTGACCAGTGACCTGTGAACAGTGACCAGCGAAATTGACCAGTTTCCAGTGACAAGTGATAAGTCACCAGTGACCAGTGACCAGCGAAAGTGACCAGTGAAAAGTGACCAGCGAAATTGACCAGTGACCATTGACCAGTGACCAGCGAAAGTGACCAGTGACGAGGGACCAGTGACAAGTGACCAGTGAGAAGTGACCAGTGACCACTGACCAGTGACCAGTGACCAGCGACCAGTGACCAGTGACCCGTGACCAGGGACCAGTGGCCAGCGAAAGTGACCAGTGACCTGTGAACAGTGACCAGCGAAATTGACCAGTTTCCAGTGACAAGTGATAAGTGACCAGTGACCAGTGACCAGCGAAAGTGACCAGTGAACAGTGACCAGCGAAATTGACCAGTGACCATTGACCAGTGACCAGCGAAAGTGACCAGTGACGAGTGACCAGTGACAAGTGACCAGTGAGAAGTGACCAGTGACCACTGACCAGTGACCAGTGACCAGCGACCAGTGACCAGTGACCCGTGACCAGGGTCCAGTGACCAGCGAAAGTGACCAGTGACCAGTGACTAGCCAAATTGAGCAGTGACCAGTGACCAGTGACCAGTGACCAGTGACCAGTGACCAGGGACCAGTGACCAGGGACCAGTGACCAGTGACCAGTGACCAGTGAGAAGTGACCAGTGACCACTGACCAGTGACCAGTGACCAGCGACCAGTGACCAGTGACCAGGGAAAGTGACCAGTGACCAGTGACTAGGCAAATTGAGCAGTGACCAGTGACCAGTGACCAGTGACCAGTGACCAGTGACCAGTGACCTGTGACCAGTGACCAGCGACCAGTGACCAGTGACCAGGGAAAGTGACCAGTGACCAGTGACTAGGCAAATTGAGCAGTGACCAGTGACCAGTGACCAGTGACCAGTGACCAGTGACCAGTGACCTGTGACCAGTGACCAGTGACCAGTGACCAGGGACCAGCGAAATTGACCAGTGACCATTGACCAGTGACCAGTGACCAGTGACCAGTAACCAGTGACCAGTGACCAGTGACACGCGAAAGTGACCAGTGACAAGTGACCAGTGACAAGTGACCAGTGACCAGTGACCAGTGACCAGTGACCAGTGACCAGCGAAATCGACCAGGGACCAGTGACCAGTGACCAGTGACCAGTGACCAGTGACCAGTGACCAGTGACCAGTGACCAGTGACCATCGAAATTGACCAGTGACCATTGACCAGTGACCAGTGACCAGTGACCAGTGACCAGTGACCAGTGACCAGTGACCAGTGACCAGTGACGAGTGACCTGTGACAAGTGACCAGTGACCAGCGACCAGTGACCAGTGACCAGTGACGAGTGACCAGTGACCAGTGACCAGTGACCAGTGACCAGCGAAAGTGACAAGTGACCAGTGACCAGTGACCAGTGACCAGCGAAAGTGACCAGTGACCTGTGAACAGTGACCAGCGAAATTGACCAGTTTCCAGTGACAAGTGATAAGTGACCAGTGACCAGTGACCAGCGAAAGTGACCAGTGAAAAGTGACCAGCGAAATTGACCAGTGACCATTGACCAGTGACCAGCGAAAGTGACCAGTGACGAGGGACCAGTGACAAGTGACCAGTGAGAAGTGACCAGTGACCACTGACCAGTGATCAGTGACCAGCGACCAGTGACCAGTGACCCGTGACCAGGGACCAGTGACCAGCGAAAGTGACCAGTGACCAGTGACTAGCCAAATTGAGCAGTGACCAGTGACCAGTGACCAGTGACCAGTGACCAGTGACCAGTGACCAGGGACCAGTGACCAGTGACCAGTGACCAGTGACCAGGGACCAGTGACCAGTGACCAGTGACCAGTGACCAGTGACCAGTGACCAGTGACCAGCGAAATTGACCAGTGACCATTGACCAGTGACCAGTGACCAGTGACCAGTGACCAGTGACCAGTGACCAGTGACCAGCGACCAGTGACCAGTGACCAGTGACCAGTGACCAGTGACCAGTGACCAGTGACCAGTGACGAGTGACCTGTGACCAGTGACCAGTGACCAGTGACCAGTGACCAGTGACCAGTGACCAGTGACCAGTGACCAGTGACCAGTGACCAGTGACCAGCGAAAGTGACCAGGGACCAGTGACCAGTGACCAGTGACCAGTGACCAGCGAAATAGACCAGTGACCATTGACCAGTGACCAGTGACCAGTGACCAGTGACCAGTGACCAGTGACCAGTGACCAGTGACCAGTGACCAGCGACCAGTGACCAGTGACCAGTGACCAGTGACCAGTGACCAGTGACCAGTGACCAGTAACCAGTGACCAGTGACCAGCGAATGTGACCAGTGACAAGTGACCAGTGACCAGTGACCAGTGACCAGTGACCAGCGAAAGTGACAAGTGACCAGTGACCAGTGACCAGTGACAAGCGAAGTCGACCAGGGACCAGTGACCAGTGACCAGTGACCAGTGACCAGTGACCAGTGACCAGTGACCAGTGACCAGCGAAATTGACCAGTGACCATTGACCAGTGACCAGTGACCAGTGACCAGCGACCAGTAACCAGTGACCAGTGACCAGTGACCAGTGACCAGTGACCAGTGACCAGTGACCAGTGACCAGTAACCAGTGACCAGTGACCAGTGACCAGTGACCAGTGACCAGTGACGAGTGACCTGTGACCAGTGACCAGTGACCAGTGACCAGTGACCAGTGACCAGTGACCAGTGACCAGTGACCAGTGACCAGTGACCAGTGACCAGCGAAAGTGACCAGGGACCAGTGACCAGTGACCAGTGACCAGTGACCAGCGAAATAGACCAGTGACCATTGACCAGTGACCAGTGACCAGTGACCAGTGACCAGTGACCAGTGACCAGTGACCAGTGACCAGTGACCAGCGACCAGTGACCAGTGACCAGTGACCAGTGACCAGTGACCAGTGACCAGTGACCAGTAACCAGTGACCAGTGACCAGCGAATGTGACCAGTGACAAGTGACCAGTGACCAGTGACCAGTGACCAGTGACCAGCGAAAGTGACAAGTGACCAGTGACCAGTGACCAGTGACAAGCGAAGTCGACCAGGGACCAGTGACCAGTGACCAGTGACCAGTGACCAGTGACCAGTGACCAGCGAAATTGACCAGTGACCATTGACCAGTGACCAGTGACCAGTGACCAGCGACCAGTGACCAGTGACCAGTGACCAGTGACCAGTGACCAGTGACCAGTGACCAGTGACCAGTGACCAGTGACCAGTAACCAGTGACCAGTGACCAGTGACCAGTGACCAGTGACCAGTAACCAGTGACCAGTGACCAGTGACCAGCGAAATCGACCAGGGACCAGTGACCAGTGACCAGTGACCAGTGACCAGTGACCAGTGACCAGCGAAATTGACCAGTGACCATTGACCAATGACCAGTGACCAGTGACCAGTGACCAGTGACCAGCGACCAGTGACCAGTGACCAGTGACCAGTGACCAGTGACGAGTGACCTGTGACCAGTGACCAGTGACCAGTGACCAGTGACCAGTGACCAGTGACCAGTGACCAGTGACGAGTGACCTGTGACCAGTGACCAGTGACCAGTGACCAGTGACCAGTGACCAGTGACCAGTGACCAGTGACCAGTGACCAGCGAAAGTGACCAGGGACCAGTGACCAGTGACCAGTGACCAGTGACCAGTGACCAGTGACCAGTGACCAGCGAAATAGACCAGTGACCATTGACCAGTGACCAGTGACCAGCGACCAGTGACCAGTGACCAGTGACCAGTGACCAGTGACCAGCGACCAGTGACCAGTGACCAGTGACCAGTGACCAGTGACCAGCGACCACTGACCAGTGACCAGTGACCAGTGACCAGTGACGAGTGACCTGTGACCAGTGACCAGTGACCAGTGACCAGTGACCAGTGACGAGTGACCTGTGACCAGTGACCAGTGACCAGTGACCAATGACCAGCGAAATTGACCATTGACCAGTGTCCAGTGACCAGTGACCAGTGACCAGTGACCAGCGACCAGTGACCAGTGACCAGTGACCAGTGACCAGTGACCAGTGACCAGTGACCAGTGACCTGTGACCAGCGAAAGTGACCAGTGACCAGTGACCATTGACCAGCGACCAGTGACCAGTGACCAGTTACGAGTGACCAGTGACCAGTGACCAGTGACCAGTGACCAGCGAAAGTGACAAGTGACCAGTGACCAGTGACCAGTGACCAGCGAAAGTGACCAGTGACCTGTGAACAGTGACCAGCGAAATTGACCAGTTTCCAGTGACAAGTGATAAGTGACCAGTGACCAGTGACCAGCGAAAGTGACCAGTGAAAAGTGACCAGCGAAATTGACCAGTGACCATTGACCAGTGACCAGCGAAAGTGACCAGTGACGAGGGACCAGTGACAAGTGACCAGTGAGAAGTGACCAGTGACCACTGACCAGTGACCAGTGACCAGCGACCAGTGACCAGTGACCCGTGACCAGGGACCAGTGACCAGCGAAAGTGACCAGTGACCTGTGAACAGTGACCAGCGAAATTGACCAGTTTCCAGTGACAAGTGATAAGTGACCAGTGACCAGTGACCAGCGAAAGTGACCAGTGAACAGTGACCAGCGAAATTGACCAGTGACCATTGACCAGTGACCAGCGAAAGTGACCAGTGACGAGTGACCAGTGACAAGTGACCAGTGAGAAGTGACCAGTGACCACTGACCAGTGACCAGTGACCAGCGACCAGTGGCCAGTGACCCGTGACCAGGGTCCAGTGACCAGCGAAAGTGACCAGTGACCAGTGACTAGCCAAATTGAGCAGTGACCAGTGACCAGTGACCAGTGACCAGTGACCAGTGACCAGTGACCAGCGAAATTGACCAGTGACCATTGACCAGTGACCAGTGACCTGTGACCAGTGACCAGTGACCAGTGACCAGCGAAAGTGACCAGGGACCAGTGACCAGTGACCAGCGACCAGTGACCAGCGACCAGTGACCAGTGACCAGTGACCAGTGACGAGTGACCAGTGACCAGCGACCAGTGACCAGTGACCAGTGACCAGTGACCAGTGACCAGTGACCAGTGACCAGTAACCAGTGACCAGTGACCAGTGACAAGTGACCAGTGACCAGTGACCAGTAACCAGTGACCAGTGACCAGTGACACGCGAAAGTGACCAGTGACAAGTGACCAGTGACAAGTGACCAGTGACCAGTGACCAGTGACCAGTGACCAGCGAAAGTGACCAGTGACCAGTGACCAGTGACCAGCGAAGTCGACCAGGGACCAGTGACCAGTGACCAGTGACCAGTGACCAGTGACCAGTGACAAGCGAAATTGACCAGTGACCATTGACCAGTGACCAGTGACCAGTGATCAGTGACCAGTGACCAGTGACCAGTGACCAGTGACCAGCGACCAGTGACCAGTGACCAGTGACCAGTGACCAGTGACCAGTGACCAGTGACCAGTGACCAGCGAAATTGACCAGTGACCATTGACCAGTGACCAGTGACCAGTGACCACTGACCAGTGACCAGCGAAATCGACCAGGGACCAGTGACCAGTGACCAGCGACCAGTGACCAGTGACCAGTGACCAGTGACCAGTGACGAGTGACCTGTGACCAGCGACCAGTGACCAGTGACCAGTGACCAGTGACCAGTGACGAGTGACCTGTGACCAGTGACCAGTGACCAGTGACCAGTGACCAGTGACCAGTGACCAGTGACCAGTGACGAGTGACCTGTGACGAGTGACCTGTGACCAGTGACCAGTGACCAGTGACCAGTGACCAGTGACCAGTGACCAGTGACCAGTGACCAGTGACCAGCGAAAGTGACCAGGGACCAGTGACCAGTGACCAGTGACCAGTGACCAGTGACCAGTGACCAGCGAAATAGACCAGTGACCATTGACCAGTGACCAGTGACCAGTGACCAGCGACCAGTGACCAGTGACCAGTGACCAGTGACCAGTGACCAGCGACCAGTGACCAGTGACCAGTGACCAGTGACCAGTGACCAGCGACCACTGACCAGTGACCAGTGACCAGTGACCAGTGACGAGTGACCTGTGACCAGTGACCAGTGACCAGTGACCAGTGACCAGTGACGAGTGACCTGTGACCAGTGACCAGTGACCAGTGACCAGTGACCAGCGAAATTGACCATTGACCAGTGACCAGTGACCAGTGACCAGTGTCCAGTGACCAGTGACCAGTGACCAGTGACCAGCGACCAGTGACCAGTGACCAGTGACCAGTGACCAGTGACCAGTGACCAGTGACCAGTGACCTGTGACCAGCGAAAGTGACCAGTGACCAGTGACCATTGACCAGCGACCAGTGACCAGTGACCAGTTACGAGTGACCAGTGACCAGTGACCAGTGACCAGTGACCAGCGAAAGTGACAAGTGACCAGTGACCAGTGACCAGTGACCAGCGAAAGTGACCAGTGACCTGTGAACAGTGACCAGCGAAATTGACCAGTTTCCAGTGACAAGTGATAAGTCACCAGTGACCAGTGACCAGCGAAAGTGACCAGTGAAAAGTGACCAGCGAAATTGACCAGTGACCATTGACCAGTGACCAGCGAAAGTGACCAGTGACGAGGGACCAGTGACAAGTGACCAGTGAGAAGTGACCAGTGACCACTGACCAGTGACCAGTGACCAGCGACCAGTGACCAGTGACCCGTGACCAGGGACCAGTGGCCAGCGAAAGTGACCAGTGACCTGTGAACAGTGACCAGCGAAATTGACCAGTTTCCAGTGACAAGTGATAAGTGACCAGTGACCAGTGACCAGCGAAAGTGACCAGTGAACAGTGACCAGCGAAATTGACCAGTGACCATTGACCAGTGACCAGCGAAAGTGACCAGTGACGAGTGACCAGTGACAAGTGACCAGTGAGAAGTGACCAGTGACCACTGACCAGTGACCAGTGACCAGCGACCAGTGACCAGTGACCCGTGACCAGGGTCCAGTGACCAGCGAAAGTGACCAGTGACCAGTGACTAGCCAAATTGAGCAGTGACCAGTGACCAGTGACCAGTGACCAGTGACCAGTGACCAGGGACCAGTGACCAGGGACCAGTGACCAGTGACCAGTGACCAGTGACCAGTGACCAGTGACCAGTGACCAGTGACCAGTGACCAGCGAAATTGACCAGTGACCATTGACCAGTGACCAGTGACCTGTGACCAGTGACCAGTGACCAGTGACCAGCGAAAGTGACCAGGGACCAGTGACCAGTGACCAGCGACCAGTGACCAGCGACCAGTGACCAGTGACCAGTGACCAGTGACCCGTGACCAGTGACCAGCGACCAGTGACCAGTGACCAGTGACCAGTGACCAGTGACCAGTGACCAGTGACCAGTAACCAGTGACCAGTGACCAGTGACAAGTGACCAGTGACCAGTGACCAGTAACCAGTGACCAGTGACCAGTGACACGCGAAAGTGACCAGTGACAAGTGACCAGTGACAAGTGACCAGTGACCAGTGACCAGTGACCAGTGACCAGCGAAAGTGACCAGTGACCAGTGACCAGTGACCAGCGAAGTCGACCAGGGACCAGTGACCAGTGACCAGTGACAAGCGAAATTGACCAGTGACCATTGACCAGTGACCAGTGACCAGTGATCAGTGACCAGTGACCAGTGACCAGTGACCAGTGACCAGCGACCAGTGACCAGTGACCAGTGACCAGTGACCAGTGACCAGTGACCAGTGACCAGTGACCAGCGAAATTGACCAGTGACCATTGACCAGTGACCAGTGACCAGTGACCACTGACCAGTGACCAGCGAAATCGACCAGGGACCAGTGACCAGTGACCAGCGACCAGTGACCAGTGACCAGTGACCAGTGACCAGTGACGAGTGACCTGTGACAAGTGACCAGTGACCAGCGACCAGTGACCAGGGACCAGTGACCAGTGACCAGTGACCAGTGACCAGTGACCAGGGACCAGTGACCAGTGACCAGTGACCAGTGACCAGTAACCAGTGACCAGTGACCAGTGACCAGCGAAATCGACCAGGGACCAGTGACCAGTGACCAGTGACCAGTGACCAGTGACCAGTGACCAGTGACCAGTGACCAGTGACCATCTAAATTGACCAGTGACCATTGACCAGTGACCAGTGACCAGTGACCAGTGACCAGTGACCAGTGACCAGCGACCAGTGACCAGTGATCAGTGACCAGTGACCAGTGACCAGTGACCAGTGACCAGCGACCAGTGACCAGTGACCAGTGACCAGTGACCAGCGAAAGTGACCAGTGACCTGTGAACAGTGACCAGCGAAATTGACCAGTTTCCAGTGACAAGTGATAAGTGACCAGTGACCAGTGACCAGCGAAAGTGACCAGTGAAAAGTGACCAGCGAAATTGACCAGTGACCATTGACCAGTGACCAGCGAAAGTGACCAGTGACCATTGACCAGTGACCAGTGATCAGTGACCAGTGACCAGTGACCAGTGACCAGTGACCAGTGACCTGTGAACAGTGACCAGCGAAATTGACCAGTTTCCAGTGACAAGTGATAAGTGACCAGTGACCAGTGACCAGCGAAAGTGACCAGTGAAAAGTGACCAGCGAAATTGACCAGTGACCATTGACCAGTGACCAGCGAAAGTGACCAGTGACGAGGGACCAGTGACAAGTGACCAGTGAGAAGTGACCAGTGACCACTGACCAGTGATCAGTGACCAGCGACCAGTGACCAGTGACCCGTGACCAGGGACCAGTGACCAGCGAAAGTGACCAGTGACCAGTGACTAGCCAAATTGAGCAGTGTCCAGTGACCAGTGACCAGTGACCAGTGACCAGTGACCAGTGACCAGTGACCAGTGACCAGTGACCAGGGACCAGTGACCAGTGACCAGTGACCAGTGACCAGGGACCAGTGACCAGTGACCAGTGACCAGTGACCAGTGACCAGTGACCAGTGACCAGCGAAATTGACCAGTGACCATTGACCAGTGACCAGTGACCAGTGACCAGTGACCAGTGACCAGTGACCAGTGACCAGCGACCAGTGACCAGTGACCAGTGACCAGTGACCAGTGACCAGTGACCAGTGACCAGTGACGAGTGACCTGTGACCAGTGACCAGTGACCAGTGACCAGTGACCAGTGACCAGTGACCAGTGACCAGTGACCAGTGACCAGCGAAAGTGACCAGGGACCAGTGACCAGTGACCAGTGACCAGTGACCAGTGACCAGCGAAATAGACCAGTGACCATTGACCAGTGACCAGTGACCAGTGACCATTGACAAGCGAAGTCGACCAGGGACCAGTGACCAGTGACCAGTGACCAGTGACCAGTGACCAGTGACCAGTGACCAGTGACCAGCGAAATTGACCAGTGACCATTGACCAGTGACCAGTGACCAGTGACCAGCGACCAGTGACCAGTGACCAGTGACCAGTGACCAGTGACCAGTGACCAGTGACCAGTGACCAGTGACCAGTGACCAGTGACCAGTGACCAGTGACCAGCGAAATTGACCAGTGACCATTGACCAGTGACCAGTGACCAGTGACCAGCGACCAGTGACCAGTGACCAGTGACCAGTGACCAGTGACCAGTGACCAGTGACCAGTGACCAGTGACCAGTAACCAGTGACCAGTGACCAGTGACCAGTGACCAGTGACCAGTAACCAGTGACCAGTGACCAGTGACCAGCGAAATCGACCAGGGACCAGTGACCAGTGACCAGTGACCAGTGACCAGTGACCAGTGACCAGTGACCAGCGAAATTGACCAGTGACCAGTGACCAGTGACCAGTGACCAGTGACCAGCGACCAGTGACCAGTGACCAGTGACCAGTGACCAGTGACGAGTGACCTGTGACCAGTGACCAGTGACCAGTGACCAGTGACCAGTGACCAGTGACCAGTGACCAGTGACGAGTGACCTGTGACCAGTGACCAGTGACCAGTGACCAGTGACCAGTGACCAGTGACCAGTGACCAGTGACCAGTGACCAGTGACCAGCGAAAGTGACCAGGGACCAGTGACCAGTGACCAGTGACCAGTGACCAGTGACCAGTGACCAGCGAAATAGACCAGTGACCATTGACCAGTGACCAGTGACCAGTGACCAGCGACCAGTGACCAGTGACCAGTGACCAGTGACCAGTGACCAGCGACCAGTGACCAGTGACCAGTGACCAGTGACCAGTGACCAGCGACCACTGACCAGTGACCAGTGACCAGTGACCAGTGACGAGTGACCTGTGACCAGTGACCAGTGACCAGTGACCAGTGACCAGTGACGAGTGACCTGTGACCAGTGACCAGTGACCAGTGACCAGTGACCAGCGAAATTGACCATTGACCAGTGACCAGTGACCAGTGACCAGTGTCCAGTGACCAGTGACCAGTGACCAGTGACCAGCGACCAGTGACCAGTGACCAGTGACCAGTGACCAGTGACCAGTGACCAGTGACCAGTGACCTGTGACCAGCGAAAGTGACCAGTGACCAGTGACCATTGACCAGCGACCAGTGACCAGTGACCAGTTACGAGTGACCAGTGACCAGTGACCAGTGACCAGTGACCAGCGAAAGTGACAAGTGACCAGTGACCAGTGACCAGTGACCAGCGAAAGTGACCAGTGACCTGTGAACAGTGACCAGCGAAATTGACCAGTTTCCAGTGACAAGTGATAAGTGACCAGTGACCAGTGACCAGCGAAAGTGACCAGTGAAAAGTGACCAGCGAAATTGACCAGTGACCATTGACCAGTGACCAGCGAAAGTGACCAGTGACGAGGGACCAGTGACAAGTGACCAGTGAGAAGTGACCAATGACCACTGACCAGTGACCAGCGACCAGTGACCAGTGACCCGTGACCAGGGACCAGTGACCAGCGAAAGTGACCAGTGACCTGTGAACAGTGACCAGCGAAATTGACCAGTTTCCAGTGACAAGTGATAAGTGACCAGTGACCAGTGACCAGCGAAAGTGACCAGTGAACAGTGACCAGCGAAATTGACCAGTGACCATTGACCAGTGACCAGCGAAAGTGACCAGTGACGAGTGACCAGTGACAAGTGACCAGTGAGAAGTGACCAGTGACCACTGACCAGTGACCAGTGACCAGCGACCAGTGACCAGTGACCCGTGACCAGGGTCCAGTGACCAGCGAAAGTGACCAGTGACCAGTGACTAGCCAAATTGAGCAGTGACCAGTGACCAGTGACCAGTGACCAGTGACCAGTGACCAGGGACCAGTGACCAGGGACCAGTGACCAGTGACCAGTGACCAGTGACCAGTGACCAGTGACCAGTGACCAGTGACCAGTGACCAGCGAAATTGACCAGTGACCATTGACCAGTGACCAGTGACCAGTGACCAGCGAAAGTGACCAGGGACCAGTGACCAGTGACCAGCGACCAGTGACCAGCGACCAGTGACCAGTGACCAGTGACCAGTGACCAGTGACCAGTGACCAGCGACCAGTGACCAGTGACCAGTGACCAGTGACCAGTGACCAGTGACCAGTGACCAGTAACCAGTGACCAGTGACCAGTGACAAGTGACCAGTGACCAGTGACCAGTAACCAGTGACCAGTGACCAGTGACACGCGAAAGTGACCAGTGACAAGTGACCAGTGACAAGTGACCAGTGACCAGTGACCAGTGACCAGTGACCAGCGAAAGTGACCAGTGACCAGTGACCAGTGACCAGCGAAGTCGACCAGGGACCAGTGACCAGTGACCAGTGACCAGTGACCAGTGACCAGTGACCAGCGAAATTGACCAGTGACCATTGACCAGTGACCAGTGACCAGTGATCAGTGACCAGTGACCAGTGACCAGTGACCAGTGACCAGCGACCAGTGACCAGTGACCAGTGACCAGTGACCAGTGACCAGTGACCAGTGACCAGTGACCAGCGAAATTGACCAGTGACCATTGACCAGTGACCAGTGACCAGTGACCACTGACCAGTGACCAGCGAAATCGACCAGGGACCAGTGACCAGTGACCAGCGACCAGTGACCAGTGACCAGTGACCAGTGACCAGTGACGAGTGACCTGTGACAAGTGACCAGTGACCAGCGACCAGTGACCAGGGACCAGTGACCAGTGACCAGTGACCAGTGACCAGTGACCAGGGACCAGTGACCAGTGACCAGTGACCAGTGACCAGTAACCAGTGACCAGTGACCAGTGACCAGCGAAATCGACCAGGGACCAGTGACCAGTGACCAGTGACCAGTGGCCAGTGACCAGTGACCAGTGACCAGTGACCATCGAAATTGACCAGTGACCATTGACCAGTGACCAGTGACCAGTGACCAGTGACCAGTGACCAGTGACCAGTGACCAGCGACCAGTGACCAGTGACCAGTGACCTGTGACAAGTGACCAGTGACCAGCGACCAGTGACCAGGGACCAGTGACCAGTGACCAGTGACCAGCGACCAGTGACCAGTGACCAGTGACCAGGGACCAGTGACCAGCGAAAGTGACCAGTGACCAGTGACCATTGACCAGTGACCAGTGACCAGTGACCAGTGACCAGCGACCAGTGACCAGCGAAATTGACCAGTGACCATTGACCAGTGACAAGTGACCAGTGACCAGCGAAAGTGACCAGGGACCAGTGACCAGTGACCAGTGACGAGTGACCAGTGACCAGTGACCAGCGAAAGTGACAAGTGACCAGTGACCAGTGACCAGTGACCAGTGACCAGTGACCAGCGAAAGTGACCAGTGACCTGTGACCAGCGATAGTGGCCAGTGACGAGTGACCAGTGACAAGTGACCAGTGAGAAGTGACCAGTGACCACTGACCAGTGACCAGTGACCAGCGACCAGTGACCAGTGACCAGGGAAAGTGACCAGTGACCAGTGACTAGGCAAATTGAGCAGTGACCAGTGACCAGTGACCAGTGACCAGTGACCAGTGACCAGTGACCTGTGACCAGTGACCAGTGACCAGTGACCAGGGACCAGCGAAATTGACCAGTGACCATTGACCAGTGACCAGTGACCAGTGACCAGTGACCAGTGACCAGTGACCAGTGACCAGCGACCAGTGACCAGTGACAAGTGACCAGTGAGAAGTGACCAGTGACCACTGACCAGTGACCAGTGACCAGTGACCAGCGACCAGTGACCAGCGACCCGTGACCAGGGACCAGTGACCAGCGAAAGTGACCAGTGACCAGTGACTAGCCAAATTGAGCAGTGACCAGTGACCAGTGACCAGTGACCAGTGACCAGTAACCAGTGACCAGTGACCAGTGACCAGGGACCAGTGACCAGTGACCAGTGACCAGTGACCAGTGACCAGTGACCAGTGACCAGTGACCAGCGAAAGTGACCAGGGACCAGTGACCAGTGAACAGTGACCAGTGACCAGTGACCAGCGAAATTGACCAGTGACCATTGACCAGTGACCAGTGACCAGTGACCAGTGACCAGTGACCAGTGACCAGTGACCAGCGACCAGTGACCAGTGACCAGTGACCAGTGACCAGTGACCAGTGACCAGTGACCAGTGACCAGTAACCAGTGACCAGTGACCAGTGACCAGCGAAATCGACCAGGGACCAGTGACCAGTGACCAGTGACCAGTGACCAGTGACCAGTGACCAGCGACCAGTGACCAGTGACCAGTGACCAGTGACCAGTGACGAGTGACCTGTGACAAGTGACCAGTGACCAGCGACCAGTGACCAGGGACCAGTGACCAGTGACCAGTGACCAGTGACCAGTGACCAGGGACCAGTGACCAGTGACCAGTGACCAGTGACCAGTAACCAGTGACCAGTGACCAGTGACCAGCGAAATCGACCAGGGACCAGTGACCAGTGACCAGTGACCAGTGACCAGTGACCAGTGACCAGTGACCAGTGACCAGTGACCATCGAAATTGACCAGTGACCATTGACCAGTGACCAGTGACCAGTGACCAGTGACCAGTGACCAGTGACCAGCGACCAGTGACCAGTGACCAGTGACCAGTGACCAGTGACGAGTGACCTGTGACAAGTGACCAGTGACCAGCGACCAGTGACCAGGGACCAGTGACCAGTGACCAGTGACCAGCGACCAGTGACCAGTGACCAGTGACCAGGGACCAGTGACCAGCGAAAGTGACCAGTGACCAGTGACCATTGACCAGTGACCAGTGACCAGTGACCAGTGACCAGCGACCAGTGACCAGCGAAATTGACCAGTGACCATTGACCAGTGACAAGTGACCAGTGACCAGCGAAAGTGACCAGGGACCAGTGACCAGTGACCAGTGACGAGTGACCAGTGACCAGTGACCAGCGAAAGTGACAAGTGACCAGTGACCAGTGACCAGTGACCAGTGACCAGTGACCAGCGAAAGTGACCAGTGACCTGTGACCAGCGAAAGTGACCAGTGACGAGTGACCAGTGACAAGTGACCAGTGAGAAGTGACCAGTGACCACTGACCAGTGACCAGTGACCAGCGACCAGTGACCAGTGACCAGGGAAAGTGACCAGTGACCAGTGACTAGGCAAATTGAGCAGTGACCAGTGACCAGTGACCAGTGACCAGTGACCAGTGACCAGTGACCTGTGACCAGTGACCAGTGACCAGTGACCAGGGACCAGTGACCAGGGACCAGCGAAATTGACCAGTGACCATTGACCAGTGACCAGTGACCAGTGACCAGTGACCAGTGACCAGGGACCAGTGACCAGTGACCAGCGACCAGTGACCAGTGACCAGTGACCAGTGACCAGTGACCAGTGACCAGTGACCAGTAACCAGTGACCAGTGACCAGTGACCAGCGAAATCGACCAGGGACCAGTGACCAGTGACCAGTGACCAGTGACCAGTGACCAGTGACCAGTGACCAGTGACCAGTGACCATCGAAATTGACCAGTGACCATTGACCAGTGACCAGTGACCAGTGACCAGTGACCAGTGACCAGTGACCAGCGACCAGTGACCAGTGACCAGTGACCAGTGACCAGTGACGAGTGACCTGTGACAAGTGACCAGTGACCAGCGACCAGTGACCAGGGACCAGTGACCAGTGACCAGTGACCAGCGACCAGTGACCAGTGACCAGTGACCAGGGACCAGTGACCAGCGAAAGTGACCAGTGACCAGTGACCATTGACCAGTGACCAGTGACCAGTGACCAGTGACCAGCGACCAGTGACCAGCGAAATTGACCAGTGACCATTGACCAGTGACAAGTGACCAGTGACCAGCGAAAGTGACCAGGGACCAGTGACCAGTGACCAGTGACGAGTGACCAGTGACCAGTGACCAGCGAAAGTGACAAGTGACCAGTGACCAGTGACCAGTGACCAGTGACCAGTGACCAGCGAAAGTGACCAGTGACCTGTGACCAGCGAAAGTGACCAGTGACGAGTGACCAGTGACAAGTGACCAGTGAGAAGTGACCAGTGACCACTGACCAGTGACCAGTGACCAGCGACCAGTGACCAGTGACCAGGGAAAGTGACCAGTGACCAGTGACTAGGCAAATTGAGCAGTGACCAGTGACCAGTGACCAGTGACCAGTGACCAGTGACCAGTGACCTGTGACCAGTGACCAGTGACCAGTGACCAGGGACCAGTGACCAGGGACCAGCGAAATTGACCAGTGACCATTGACCAGTGACCAGTGACCAGTGACCAGTGACCAGTGACCAGTGACCAGTGACCAGTGACCAGCGACCAGTGACCAGTGACCAGTGACCAGTGACCAGTGACCAGTGACCAGTGACCAGTAACCAGTGACCAGTGACCAGTGACCAGCGAAATTGACCAGTGACCATTGACCAGTGACCAGTGAACAGTGACCAGTGACCAGTGACCAGCGACCAGTGACCAGTGACCAGTGACCAGTGACCAGTGACCAGTGACCAGTGACCAGCGAAATTGACCAGTGACCATTGACCAGTGACCAGTGACCAGTGACCAGTGACCAGTGACCAGTGACCAGTGACCAGCGAAAGTGACCAGGGACCAGTGACCAGTGACCAGTGACCAGTGACCAGTGACCAGTGACCAGTGACCAGCGAAATTGACCAGTGACCATTGACCAGTGACCAGTGACCAGTGACCAGTGACCAGTGACCAGTGACCAGTGACCAGCGACCAGTGACCAGTGACCAGTGACCAGTGACCAGTGACCAGTGACCAGTGACCAGTGACCAGTGACCAGTGACCAGCGAAATTGACCAGTGACCATTGACCAGTGACCAGTGACCAGTGACCAGTGACCAGTGACCAGTGACCAGTGACCAGTGACCAGTGACCAGTGACCAGCGAAATTGACCAGTGACCATTGACCAGTGACCAGTGACCAGTGACCAGTGACCAGCGACCAGTGACCAGTGACCAGTGACCAGTGACCAGTGACCAGTGACCAGTGACCAGCGACCAGTGACCAGCGAAATTGACCAGTGACCATTGACCAGTGACAAGTGACCAGTGACCAGTGACCAGTGACCAGTGACCAGCGACCAGTGACCAGTGACCAGTGACCAGTGACGAGTGACCAGTGACCAGTGACCAGCGAAAGTGACAAGTGACCAGTGACCAGTGACCAGTGACCAGCGAAAGTGACCAGTGACCTGTGAACAGTGACCAGCGAAATTGACCAGTTTCCAGTGACAAGTGATAAGTGACCAGTGACCAGTGACCAGCGAAAGTGACCAGTGAACAGTGACCAGCGAAATTGACCAGTGACCAGTGACCAGTGACCAGTGACCAGCGACCAGTGACCAGTGACCAGTGACCAGGGACCAGTGACCAGCGAAAGTGACCAGTGACCAGTGACCATTGACCAGTGACCAGTGACCAGTGACCAGTGACCAGCGACCAGTGACCAGCGACCAGTGACCAGTGACCAGTGACCAGTGACCAGTGACCAGTGACCAGTGACCAGTGACCAGTGACCAGTGACCAGCGAAATTGACCAGTGACCATTGACCAGTGACCAGTGACCAGTGACCAGTGACCAGTGACCAGTGACCAGTGACCAGTGACCAGTGACCAGTGACCAGCGAAATTGACCAGTGACCATTGACCAGTGACCAGTGACCAGTGACCAGTGACCAGCGACCAGTGACCAGTGACCAGTGACCAGTGACCAGCGAAATTGACCAGTGACCATTGACCAGTGACCAGTGACCAGTGACCAGTGACCAGTGACCAGTGACCAGTGACCAGCGAAAGTGACCAGGGACCAGTGACCAGTGACCAGTGACCAGTGACCAGTGACCAGTGACCAGTGACCAGCGAAATTGACCAGTGACCATTGACCAGTGACCAGTGACCAGTGACCAGTGACCAGTGACCAGTGACCAGTGACCAGCGACCAGTGACCAGTGACCAGTGACCAGTGACCAGTGACCAGTGACCAGTGACCAGTGACCAGCGAAATTGACCAGTGACCATTGACCAGTGACCAGTGACCAGTGACCAGTGACCAGTGACCAGTGACCAGTGACCAGTGACCAGTGACCAGTGACCAGTGACCAGTGACCAGCGAAATTGACCAGTGACCATTGACCAGTGACCAGTGACCAGTGACCAGTGACCAGCGACCAGTGACCAGTGACCAGTGACCAGTGACCAGTGACCAGTGACCAGTGACCAGCGACCAGTGACCAGCGAAATTGACCAGTGACCATTGACCAGTGACAAGTGACCAGTGACCAGTGACCAGTGACCAGTGACCAGCGACCAGTGACCAGTGACCAGTGACCAGTGACGAGTGACCAGTGACCAGTGACCAGCGAAAGTGACAAGTGACCAGTGACCAGTGACCAGTGACCAGCGAAAGTGACCAGTGACCTGTGAACAGTGACCAGCGAAATTGACCAGTTTCCAGTGACAAGTGATAAGTGACCAGTGACCAGTGACCAGCGAAAGTGACCAGTGAACAGTGACCAGCGAAATTGACCAGTGACCAGTGACCAGTGACCAGTGACCAGCGACCAGTGACCAGTGACCAGTGACCAGGGACCAGTGACCAGCGAAAGTGACCAGTGACCAGTGACCATTGACCAGTGACCAGTGACCAGTGACCAGTGACCAGCGACCAGTGACCAGCGAAATTGACCAGTGACCATTGACCAGTGACAAGTGACCAGTGACCAGCGAAAGTGACCAGGGACCAGTGACCAGTGACCAGTGACGAGTGACCAGTGACCAGTGACCAGCGAAAGTGACAAGTGACCAGTGACCAGTGACCAGTGACCAGTGACCAGTGACCAGCGAAAGTGACCAGTGACCTGTGACCAGCGAAAGTGACCAGTGACGAGTGACCAGTGACAAGTGACCAGTGAGAAGTGACCAGTGACCACTGACCAGTGACCAGTGACCAGCGACCAGTGACCAGTGACCAGGGAAAGTGACCAGTGACCAGTGACTAGCCAAATTGAGCAGTGACCAGTGACCAGTGACCAGTGACCAGTGACCAGAGACCAGTGACCAGTGACCAGTGACCAGCGAAAGTGACCAGTGACCAGTGACCAGTGACCAGTGACCAGTGACCAGTGACCAGTGACCAGTGACCAGCGAAATTGACCAGTGACCATTGACCAGTGACCAGCGACCAGTGACCAGTGACCAGTGACGAGTGACCAGTGACCAGTGACCAGTGACCAGTGACCAGCGAAAGTGACAAGTGACCAGTGACCAGTGACCAGTGACCAGTGACCAGTGACGAGTGACCAGTGACCAGTGACCAGTGACCAGTGACCAGCGAAAGTGACAAGAGACCAGTGACCAGTGACCAGTGACCAGTGACCAGTAACCAGTGACCAATGACCAGTGACCAGCGAAATCGACCAGGGACCAGTGACCAGTGACCAGTGACCAGTGACCAGTGACCAGGGACCAGTGACCAGTGACCAGCGACCAGTGACCAGGGACCAGTGACCAGTGACCAGTGACCAGCGACCAGTGACCAGTGACCAGTGACCAGTGACCAGGGACCAGTGACCAGCGAAAGTGACCAGTGACCAGTGACCAGTGACCAGTGACTAGCCAAATTGAGCAGTGAGCACTGACCAGTGACCAGTGACCAGTGACCAGTGACCAGTGACGAGTGACCAGTGACCAGTGACCAGTGACCAGTGACCAGCGAAAGTGACAAGTGACCAGTGACCAGTGACCAGTGACCAGTGACCAGTAACCAGTGACCAATGACCAGTGACCAGCGAAATCGACCAGGGACCAGTGACCAGTGACCAGTGACCAGTGACCAGTGACCAGGGACCAGTGACCAGTGACCAGCGACCAGTGACCAGGGACCAGTGACCAGTGACCAGTGACCAGCGACCAGTGACCAGTGACCAGTGACCAGTGACCAGGGACCAGTGACCAGCGAAAGTGACCAGTGACCAGTGACCAGTGACCAGTGACTAGCCAAATTGAGCAGTGAGCACTGACCAGTGACCAGTGACCAGTGACCAGTGACCAGCGAAAGTGACCAGTGACCAGTGACCAGTGACCAGCGAAATTGACCAGTGACCAGTGACCAGTGACCAGTGACCAGTGACCAGTGACCATTGACCAGTGACCAGCGAAAGTGACCAGTGATGAGTGACCTGTGACAAGTGACCAGTGACCAGCGATCAGTGACCAGGGACCAGTGACCAGTGACCAGTGACCAGCGACCAGTGACCAGTGACCAGTGACCAGGGACCAGTGACCAGCGAAAGTGACCAGGGACCAGTGACCAGTGACCAGTGACCAGTGACCAGTGACCAGTGACCAGTGACCAGTGACCAGTGACCAGCGACCAGTGACCAGCGACCAGTGACCAGTGACCAGTGACCAGGGACCAGTGACCAGCGAAAGTGACCAGTGACCAGTGACTAGCCAAATTGAGCAGTGACCAGTGACCAGTGACCAGTGACCAGTGACCAGTGACCAGTGACCAGGGACCAGTGACCAGTGACCAGTGACCAGTGACCAGTGACCAGTTACCAGTGACCAGTGACCAGTGACCAGTGACCAGCGAAAGTGACCAGGGACCAGTGACCAGTGACCAGTGACCAGTGACCAGTGACCAGCGAAATTGACCAGTGACCATTGACCAGTGACCAGTGACCAGTGACCAGTGACCAGTGACCAGTGACCAGTGACCAGTGACCAGCGACCAGTGACCAGTGACCAGTGACCAGTGACCAGTGACCACTGACCAGTGACCAGTAACCAGTGACCAGTGACCAGTGACCAGCGAAATCGACCAGGAACCAGTGACCAGTGACCAGTGACCAGTGACCAGTGACCAGTGACCAGCGAAATTGACCAGTGACCAATGACCAGTGACCAGTGACCAGTGACCAGTGACCAGTGACCAGCGACCAGTGACCAGTGACCAGTGACCAGTGACCAGTGACCAGTGACCAGTGACCAGCGACCAGTGACCAGTGACCAGTGACCAGGGACCAGTGACCAGCGAAAGTGACCAGTGACCAGTGACCAGTGACCAGCGAAATTGACCAGTGACCAGTGACCAGTGACCAGTGACAAGTGACCAGTTACCAGTGACCAGCGAAAGTGACCAGTGAACAGTGACCAGGGACCAGTGACCAGTGACCAGTGACCAGTGACCAGTGACCAGGGACCAGTGACCAGCGAAAGTGACCAGGGACCAGTGACCAGTGACCAGTGACCAGTGACCAGTGACCAGTGACCAGTGACCAGTGACCAGCGACCAGTGACCAGCGACCAGTGACCAGTGACCAGTGACCAGGGACCAGTGACCAGCGAAAGTGACCAGTGACCAGTGACTAGCCAAATTGAGCAGTGACCAGTGACCAGTGACCAGTGACCAGTGACCAGTGACCAGTGACCAGGGACCAGTGACCAGTGACCAGTGACCAGTGACCAGTGACCAGTTACCAGTGACCAGTGACCAGTGACCAGTGACCAGCGAAAGTGACCAGGGACCAGTGACCAGTGACCAGTGACCAGTGACCAGTGACCAGCGAAATTGACCAGTGACCATTGACCAGTGACCAGTGACCAGTGACCAGTGACCAGTGACCAGTGACCAGTGACCAGTGACCAGCGACCAGTGACCAGTGACCAGTGACCAGTGACCAGTGACCACTGACCAGTGACCAGTAACCAGTGACCAGTGACCAGTGACCAGCGAAATCGACCAGGAACCAGTGACCAGTGACCAGTGACCAGTGACCAGTGACCAGTGACCAGCGAAATTGACCAGTGACCAATGACCAGTGACCAGTGACCAGTGACCAGTGACCAGTGACCAGCGACCAGTGACCAGTGACCAGTGACCAGTGACCAGTGACCAGTGACCAGTGACCAGCGACCAGTGACCAGTGACCAGTGACCAGGGACCAGTGACCAGCGAAAGTGACCAGTGACCAGTGACCAGTGACCAGCGAAATTGACCAGTGACCAGTGACCAGTGACCAGTGACAAGTGACCAGTTACCAGTGACCAGCGAAAGTGACCAGTGAACAGTGACCAGGGACCAGTGACCAGTGACCAGTGACCAGTGACCAGTGACCAGTGACCAGTGACCAGCGAAAGTGACCAGTGACCAGTGACCAGTGACCAGCGAAATTGACCAGTGACCATTGACCAGTGACCAGTGACCATTGACCAGTGACCAGTGACCAGTGACCAGCGAAAGTGACCAGTGACCAGTGACCAGTGACCAGCGAAATTGACCAGTGACCAGTGACCAGTGACCAGTGACAAGTGACCAGTTACCAGTGACCAGCGAAAGTGACCAGTGAACAGTGACCAGGGACCTGTGACGAGTGACCAGTGACCAGTGACCAGTGACCAGCGACCAGTGACCAGTGACCAGTGACGAGTGACCAGTGACCAGTGACCAGTGACCAGTGACCAGCGAAAGTGACAAGTGACCAGTGACCAGTGACGAGTGACCAGTGACCAGTGACCAGTGACCAGTGACCAGCGAAAGTGACAAGTGACCAGTGACCAGTGACCAGTGACCAGTGACCAGTAACCAGTGACCAATGACCAGTGACCAGCGAAATCGACCAGGGACCAGTGACCAGTGACCAGTGACCAGTGACCAGTGACCAGGGACCAGTGACCAGTGACCAGCGACCAGTGACCAGGGACCAGTGACCAGTGACCAGTGACCAGCGACCAGTGACCAGTGACCAGTGACCAGTGACCAGGGACCAGTGACCAGCGAAAGTGACCAGTGACCAGTGACCAGTGACCAGTGACTAGCCAAATTGAGCAGTGAGCACTGACCAGTGACCAGTGACCAGTGACCAGTGACCAGCGAAAGTGACCAGTGACCAGTGACCAGTGACCAGCGAAATTGACCAGTGACCAGTGACCAGTGACCAGTGACCAGTGACCAGTGACCATTGACCAGTGACCAGCGAAAGTGACCAGTGATGAGTGACCTGTGACAAGTGACCAGTGACCAGCGATCAGTGACCAGGGACCAGTGACCAGTGACCAGTGACCAGCGACCAGTGACCAGTGACCAGTGACCAGGGACCAGTGACCAGCGAAAGTGACCAGGGACCAGTGACCAGTGACCAGTGACCAGTGACCAGTGACCAGTGACCAGTGACCAGTGACCAGTGACCAGCGACCAGTGACCAGCGACCAGTGACCAGTGACCAGTGACCAGGGACCAGTGACCAGCGAAAGTGACCAGTGACCAGTGACTAGCCAAATTGAGCAGTGACCAGTGACCAGTGACCAGTGACCAGTGACCAGTGACCAGTGACCAGGGACCAGTGACCAGTGACCAGTGACCAGTGACCAGTGACCAGTTACCAGTGACCAGTGACCAGTGACCAGTGACCAGCGAAAGTGACCAGGGACCAGTGACCAGTGACCAGTGACCAGTGACCAGTGACCAGCGAAATTGACCAGTGACCATTGACCAGTGACCAGTGACCAGTGACCAGCGACCAGTGACCAGCGACCAGTGACCAGTGACCAGTGACCAGGGACCAGTGACCAGCGAAAGTGACCAGTGACCAGTGACTAGCCAAATTGAGCAGTGACCAGTGACCAGTGACCAGTGACCAGTGACCAGTGACCAGTGACCAGGGACCAGTGACCAGTGACCAGTGACCAGTGACCAGTGACCAGTTACCAGTGACCAGTGACCAGTGACCAGTGACCAGCGAAAGTGACCAGGGACCAGTGACCAGTGACCAGTGACCAGTGACCAGTGACCAGCGAAATTGACCAGTGACCATTGACCAGTGACCAGTGACCAGTGACCAGTGACCAGTGACCAGTGACCAGTGACCAGTGACCAGCGACCAGTGACCAGTGACCAGTGACCAGTGACCAGTGACCACTGACCAGTGACCAGTAACCAGTGACCAGTGACCAGTGACCAGCGAAATCGACCAGGAACCAGTGACCAGTGACCAGTGACCAGTGACCAGTGACCAGTGACCAGCGAAATTGACCAGTGACCAATGACCAGTGACCAGTGACCAGTGACCAGTGACCAGTGACCAGCGACCAGTGACCAGTGACCAGTGACCAGTGACCAGTGACCAGTGACCAGTGACCAGCGACCAGTGACCAGTGACCAGTGACCAGGGACCAGTGACCAGCGAAAGTGACCAGTGACCAGTGACCAGTGACCAGCGAAATTGACCAGTGACCAGTGACCAGTGACCAGTGACAAGTGACCAGTTACCAGTGACCAGCGAAAGTGACCAGTGAACAGTGACCAGGGACCAGTGACCAGTGACCAGTGACCAGTGACCAGTGACCAGTGACCAGTGACCAGCGAAAGTGACCAGTGACCAGTGACCAGTGACCAGCGAAATTGACCAGTGACCATTGACCAGTGACCAGTGACCATTGACCAGTGACCAGTGACCAGTGACCAGCGAAAGTGACCAGTGACCAGTGACCAGTGACCAGCGAAATTGACCAGTGACCAGTGACCAGTGACCAGTGACAAGTGACCAGTTACCAGTGACCAGCGAAAGTGACCAGTGAACAGTGACCAGGGACCTGTGACGAGTGACCAGTGACCAGTGACCAGTGACCAGCGACCAGTGACCAGTGACCAGTGACGAGTGACCAGTGACCAGTGACCAGTGACCAGTGACCAGCGAAAGTGACAAGTGACCAGTGACCAGTGACCAGTGACCAGTGACCAGTGACCAGCGAAAGTGACCAGTGACCAGCGAAATTGACCAGTTTCCAGTGACAAGTGATAAGTGACCAGTGACCAGTGACCAGCGAAAGTGACCAGTGAACAGTGACCAGCGAAATTGACCAGTGACCATTGACCAGTGACCAGCGAAAGTGACCAGTGACGAGTGACCAGTGACAAGTGACCAGTGAGAAGTGACCAGTGACCACTGACCAGTGACCAGTGACCAGCGACCAGTGACCAGTGACCAGTGACCAGGGACCAGTGACCAGCGAAAGTGACCAGTGACCAGTGACTAGCCAAATTGAGCAGTGACCAGTGACCAGTGACCAGTGACCAGTGACCAGTGACCAGTGACCAGTGACCAGTGACCAGTGACCAGTGACCAGGGACCAGTGACCAGTGACCAGTGACCAGTGAACAGTGACCAGCGAAATTGACCAGTTTCCAGTGACCAGTGATAAGTGACCAGTGACCAGTGACCAGCGAAAGTGACCAGTGAACAGTGACCAGCGAAATTGACCAGTGACCATTGACCAGTGACCAGCGAAAGTGACCAGTGACGAGTGACCAGTGACAAGTGACCAGTGACAAGTGACCAGTGACCACTGACCAGTGACTAGTGACCAGCGACCAGTGACCAGGGACCAGTGACCAGCGAAAGTGACCAGTGACCAGTGACTAGCCAAATTGAGCAGTGACCAGTGACCAGTGACCAGTGACCAGTGACCAGCGACCAGTGACCAGCGAAATTGACCAGTGACCATTGACCAGTGACAAGTGACCAGTGACCAGCGAAAGTGACCAGGGACCAGTGACCAGTGACCAGTGACGAGTGACCAGTGACCAGTGACCAGCGAAAGTGACAAGTGACCAGTGACCAGTGACCAGTGACCAGTGACCAGTGACCAGCGAAAGTGACCAGTGACCTGTGACCAGCGAAAGTGACCAGTGACGAGTGACCAGTGACAAGTGACCAGTGAGAAGTGACCAGTGACCACTGACCAGTGACCAGTGACCAGCGACCAGTGACCAGTGACCAGGGAAAGTGACCAGTGACCAGTGACTAGCCAAATTGAGCAGTGACCAGTGACCAGTGACGAGTGACCAGTGACCAGTGACCAGTGACCAGTGACCAGCGAAAGTGACAAGAGACCAGTGACCAGTGACCAGTGACCAGTGACCAGTAACCAGTGACCAATGACCAGTGACCAGCGAAATCGACCAGGGACCAGTGACCAGTGACCAGTGACCAGTGACCAGTGACCAGGGACCAGTGACCAGTGACCAGCGACCAGTGACCAGGGACCAGTGACCAGTGACCAGTGACCAGCGACCAGTGACCAGTGACCAGTGACCAGTGACCAGGGACCAGTGACCAGCGAAAGTGACCAGTGACCAGTGACCAGTGACCAGTGACTAGCCAAATTGAGCAGTGAGCACTGACCAGTGACCAGTGACCAGTGACCAGTGACCAGTGACGAGTGACCAGTGACCAGTGACCAGTGACCAGTGACCAGCGAAAGTGACAAGTGACCAGTGACCAGTGACCAGTGACCAGTGACCAGTGACGAGTGACCAGTGACCAGTGACCAGTGACCAGTGACCAGCGAAAGTGACAAGTGACCAGTGACCAGTGACCAGTGACCAGTGACCAGTAACCAGTGACCAATGACCAGTGACCAGCGAAATCGACCAGGGACCAGTGACCAGTGACCAGTGACCAGTGACCAGTGACCAGGGACCAGTGACCAGTGACCAGCGACCAGTGACCAGGGACCAGTGACCAGTGACCAGTGACCAGCGACCAGTGACCAGTGACCAGTGACCAGTGACCAGGGACCAGTGACCAGCGAAAGTGACCAGTGACCAGTGACCAGTGACCAGTGACTAGCCAAATTGAGCAGTGAGCACTGACCAGTGACCAGTGACCAGTGACCAGTGACCAGCGAAAGTGACCAGTGACCAGTGACCAGTGACCAGCGAAATTGACCAGTGACCAGTGACCAGTGACCAGTGACCAGTGACCAGTGACCATTGACCAGTGACCAGCGAAAGTGACCAGTGATGAGTGACCTGTGACAAGTGACCAGTGACCAGCGACCAGTGACCAGGGACCAGTGACCAGTGACCAGTGACCAGCGACCAGTGACCAGTGACCAGTGACCAGGGACCAGTGACCAGCGAAAGTGACCAGGGACCAGTGACCAGTGACCAGTGACCAGTGACCAGTGACCAGTGACCAGTGACCAGTGACCAGCGACCAGTGACCAGCGACCAGTGACCAGTGACCAGTGACCAGGGACCAGTGACCAGCGAAAGTGACCAGTGACCAGTGACTAGCCAAATTGAGCAGTGACCAGTGACCAGTGACCAGTGACCAGTGACCAGTGACCAGTGACCAGGGACCGGTGACCAGTGACCAGTGACCAGTGACCAGTGACCAGTTACCAGTGACCAGTGACCAGTGACCAGTGACCAGCGAAAGTGACCAGGGACCAGTGACCAGTGACCAGTGACCAGTGACCAGTGACCAGCGAAATTGACCAGTGACCATTGACCAGTGACCAGTGACCAGTGACCAGTGACCAGTGACCAGTGACCAGTGACCAGTGACCAGTGACCAGTGACCAGCGACCAGTGACCAGTGACCAGTGACCAGTGACCAGTGACCAGTGACCACTGACCAGTGACCAGTAACCAGTGACCAGTGACCAGTGACCAGCGAAATCGACCAGGAACCAGTGACCAGTGACCAGTGACCAGTGACCAGTGACCAGTGACCAGCGAAATTGACCAGTGACCAATGACCAGTGACCAGTGACCAGTGACCAGTGACCAGTGACCAGCGACCAGTGACCAGTGACCAGTGACCAGTGACCAGTGACCAGTGACCAGTGACCAGTGACCAGTGACCAGCGACCAGTGACCAGTGACCAGTGACCAGGGACCAGTGACCAGCGAAAGTGACCAGTGACCAGTGACCAGTGACCAGCGAAATTGACCAGTGACCAGTGACCAGTGACCAGTGACAAGTGACCAGTTACCAGTGACCAGCGAAAGTGACCAGTGAACAGTGACCAGGGACCAGTGACCAGTGACCAGTGACCAGTGACCAGTGACCAGTGACCAGTGACCAGCGAAAGTGACCAGTGACCAGTGACCAGTGACCAGTGACCAGCGAAATTGACCAGTGACCATTGACCAGTGACCAGTGACCATTGACCAGTGACCAGTGACCAGTGACCAGCGAAAGTGACCAGTGACCAGTGACCAGTGACCAGCGAAATTGACCAGTGACCAGTGACCAGTGACCAGTGACAAGTGACCAGTTACCAGTGACCAGCGAAAGTGACCAGTGAACAGTGACCAGGGACCTGTGACGAGTGACCAGTGACCAGTGACCAGTGACCAGCGACCAGTGACCAGTGACCAGTGACGAGTGACCAGTGACCAGTGACCAGTGACCAGTGACCAGCGAAAGTGACAAGTGACCAGTGACCAGTGACCAGTGACCAGTGACCAGTGACCAGCGAAAGTGACCAGTGACCAGTGAACAGTGACCAGCGAAATTGACCAGTTTCCAGTGACAAGTGATAAGTGACCAGTGACCAGTGACCAGCGAAAGTGACCAGTGAACAGTGACCAGCGAAATTGACCAGTGACCATTGACCAGTGACCAGCGAAAGTGACCAGTGACGAGTGACCAGTGACAAGTGACCAGTGAGAAGTGACCAGTGACCACTGACCAGTGACCAGTGACCAGCGACCAGTGACCAGTGACCAGTGACCAGGGACCAGTGACCAGCGAAAGTGACCAGTGACCAGTGACTAGCCAAATTGAGCAGTGACCAGTGACCAGTGACCAGTGACCAGTGACCAGTGACCAGTGACCAGTGACCAGGGACCAGTGACCAGTGACCAGTGACCAGTGAACAGTGACCAGCGAAATTGACCAGTTTCCAGTGACCAGTGATAAGTGACCAGTGACCAGTGACCAGCGAAAGTGACCAGTGAACAGTGACCAGCGAAAGTGACCAGTGACGAGTGACCAGTGACAAGTGACCAGTGACAAGTGACCAGTGACCACTGACCAGTGACCAGGGACCAGTGACCAGTGACCAGTGACCAGTGACCAGTGACCAGTGACCAGGGACCAGTGACCAGTGACCAGTGACCAGTGACCAGTGACCAGTTACCAGTGACCAGTGACCAGTGACCAGTGACCAGCGAAAGTGACCAGGGACCAGTGACCAGTGACCAGTGACCAGTGACCAGGGACCAGTGACCAGTGACCAGTGACCAGTGACCAGTGACCAGTGACCAGTGACCAGTGACCAGTTACCAGTGACCAGTGACCAGTGACCAGTGACCAGCGAAAGTGACCAGGGACCAGTGACCAGTGACCAGTGACCAGTGACCAGTGACCAGCGAAATTGACCAGTGACCATTGACCAGTGACCAGTGACCAGTGACCAGTGACCAGTGACCAGTGACGAGTGACCAGTGACAAGTGACCAGTGACAAGTGACCAGTGACCAGTGACCAGGGACCAGTGACCAGTGACCAGTGACCAGTGACCAGTGACCAGTTACCAGTGACCAGTGACCAGTGACCAGTGACCAGCGAAAGTGACCAGGGACCAGTGACCAGTGACCAGTGACCAGTGACCAGTGACCAGCGAAATTGACCAGTGACCATTGACCAGTGACCAGTGACCAGTGACCAGTGACCAGTGACCAGTGACCAGTGACCAGTGACCAGCGACCAGTGACCAGTGACCAGTGACCAGTGACCAGTGACCACTGACCAGTGACCAGTAACCAGTGACCAGTGACCAGTGACCAGCGAAATCGACCAGGAACCAGTGACCAGTGACCAGTGACCAGTGACCAGTGACCAGTGACCAGCGAAATTGACCAGTGACCAATGACCAGTGACCAGTGACCAGTGACCAGTGACCAGTGACCAGCGACCAGTGACCAGTGACCAGTGACCAGTGACCAGTGACCAGTGACCAGTGACCAGTGACCAGTGACCAGCGACCAGTGACCAGTGACCAGTGACCAGTGACCAGGGACCAGTGACCAGCGAAAGTGACCAGTGACCAGTGACCAGTGACCAGTGACCAGTGACCAGTGACCAGTGACCAGTTACCAGTGACCAGCGAAAGTGACCAGTGAACAGTGACCAGGGACCAGTGACCAGTGACCAGTGACCAGTGACCAGTGACCAGTGACCAGTGACCAGCGAAAGTGACCAGTGACCAGTGACCAGTGACCAGTGACCAGCGAAATTGACCAGTGACCATTGACCAGTGACCAGTGACCATTGACCAGTGACCAGTGACCAGTGACCAGCGAAAGTGACCAGTGACCAGTGACCAGTGACCAGCGAAATTGACCAGTGACCAGTGACCAGTGACCAGTGACAAGTGACCAGTTACCAGTGACCAGCGAAAGTGACCAGTGAACAGTGACCAGGGACCTGTGACGAGTGACCAGTGACCAGTGACCAGTGACCAGCGACCAGTGACCAGTGACCAGTGACGAGTGACCAGTGACCAGTGACCAGTGACCAGTGACCAGCGAAAGTGACAAGTGACCAGTGACCAGTGACCAGTGACCAGTGACCAGTGACCAGCGAAAGTGACCAGTGACCAGTGAACAGTGACCAGCGAAATTGACCAGTTTCCAGTGACAAGTGATAAGTGACCAGTGACCAGTGACCAGCGAAAGTGACCAGTGAACAGTGACCAGCGAAATTGACCAGTGACCATTGACCAGTGACCAGCGAAAGTGACCAGTGACGAGTGACCAGTGACAAGTGACCAGTGAGAAGTGACCAGTGACCAGTGACCAGTGACCAGTGACCAGTGACCAGTGACCAGGGACCAGTGACCAGTGACCAGTGACCAGTGAACAGTGACCAGCGAAATTGACCAGTTTCCAGTGACCAGTGATAAGTGACCAGTGACCAGTGACCAGCGAAAGTGACCAGTGAACAGTGACCAGCGAAATTGACCAGTGACCATTGACCAGTGACCAGCGAAAGTGACCAGTGACGAGTGACCAGTGACAAGTGACCAGTGACAAGTGACCAGTGACCACTGACCAGTGACTAGTGACCAGCGACCAGTGACCAGGGACCAGTGACCAGCGAAAGTGACCAGTGACCAGTGACTAGCCAAATTGAGCAGTGACCAGTGACCAGTGACCAGTGACCAGTGACCAGTGACCAATGACCAGTGACCAGTGACCAGCTAAATTGACCAGTGACCATTGACCAGTGACCAGCGAAAGTGACCAGTGACGAGTGACTTGTGACAAGTGACCAGTGACCAGCGACCAGTGACCAGGGACCAGTGACCAGTGACCAGTGACCAGTGACCAGCGACCAGTGACCAGTGATCAGTGACCAGGGACCAGTGACCAGCGAAAGTGACCAGTGACCAGTGACCAGTGACCAGCGAAATTGACCAGTGACCAGTGACCAGTGACCAGTGACAAGTGACCAGTTACCAGTGACCAGCGAAAGTGACCAGTGAACAGTGACCAGGGACCAGTGACCAGTGACCAGTGTCCAGTGACCAGTGACCAGTGACCAGTGACCAGTGACCAGTGACCAGTGACCAGCGAAAGTGACCAGTGACCAGTGACCAGTGACCAGTGACCAGTGACCAGCGAAATTGACCAGTGACCATTGACCAGTGACCAGTGACCAGTGACCAGTGACCAGTGAACAGTGACCAGGGACCAGTGACCAGGGACCAGTGACCAGCGAAAGTGACCAGTGACCAGTGACCAGTGACCAGTGACTAGCCAAATTGAGCAGTGAGCACTGACCAGTGACCAGTGACCAGTGACCAGTGACCAGCGAAAGTGACCAGTGACCAGTGACCAGTGACCAGCGAAATTGACCAGTGACCAGTGACCAGTGACCAGTGACCATTGACCAGTGACCAGCGAAAGTGACCAGTGATGAGTGACCTGTGACAAGTGACCAGTGACCAGCGACCAGTGACCAGGGACCAGTGACCAGTGACCAGTGACCAGCGACCAGTGACCAGTGACCAGTGACCAGGGACCAGTGACCAGCGAAAGTGACCAGGGACCAGTGACCAGTGACCAGTGACCAGTGACCAGTGACCAGTGACCAGTGACCAGCGACCAGTGACCAGCGACCAGTGACCAGTGACCAGTGACCAGGGACCAGTGACCAGCGAAAGTGACCAGTGACCAGTGACTAGCCAAATTGAGCAGTGACCAGTGACCAGTGACCAGTGACCAGTGACCAGTGACCAGTGACCAGTGACCAGGGACCAGTGACCAGTGACCAGTGACCAGTGACCAGTGACCAGTTACCAGTGACCAGTGACCAGTGACCAGTGACCAGCGAAAGTGACCAGGGACCAGTGACCAGTGACCAGTGACCAGTGACCAGTGACCAGCGAAATTGACCAGTGACCATTGACCAGTGACCAGTGACCAGTGACCAGTGACCAGTGACCAGTGACCAGTGACCAGTGACCAGCGACCAGTGACCAGTGACCAGTGACCAGTGACCAGTGAGCAGTCACCAGTGACCAGTAACCAGTGACCAGTGACCAGTGACCAGCGAAATCGACCAGGGACCAGTGACCAGTGACCAGTGACCAGTGACCAGTGACCAGTGACCAGCGAAATTGACCAGTGACCAATGACCAGTGACCAGTGACCAGTGACCAGTGACCAGCGACCAGTGACCAGTGACCAGTGACCAGTGACCAGTGACCAGTGACCAGTGACCAGTGACCAGTGACCAGCGACCAGTGACCAGTGACCAGTGACCAGGGACCAGTGACCAGCGAAAGTGACCAGTGACCAGTGACCAGTGACCAGCGAAATTGACCAGTGACCAGTGACCAGTGACCAGTGACAAGTGACCAGTTACCAGTGACCAGCGAAAGTGACCAGTGAACAGTGACCAGGGACCAGTGACCAGTGACCAGTGACCAGTGACCAGTGACCAGTGACCAGTAACCAGTGACCAGTGACCAGTGACCAGCGAAAGTGACCAGTGACCAGTGACCAGTGACCAGTGACCAGCGAAATTGACCAGTGACCATTGACCAGTGACCAGTGACCATTGACCAGTGACCAGTGACCAGTGACCAGCGAAAGTGACCAGTGACCAGTGACCAGTGACCAGCGAAATTGACCAGTGACCAGTGACCAGTGACCAGTGACAAGTGACCAGTTACCAGTGACCAGCGAAAGTGACCAGTGAACAGTGACCAGGGACCTGTGACGAGTGACCAGTGACCAGTGACCAGTGACCAGCGACCAGTGACCAGTGACCAGTGACCAGTGACCAGTGACCAGTGACCAGTGACCAGTGACCAGCGAAAGTGACAAGTGACCAGTGACCAGTGACCAGTGACCAGTGACCAGTGACCAGCGAAAGTGACCAGTGAACAGTGACCAGCGAAATTGACCAGTGACCATTGACCAGTGACCAGCGAAAGTGACCAGTGACGAGTGACCAGTGACAAGTGACCAGTGAGAAGTGACCAGTGACCACTGACCAGTGACCAGTGACCAGCGACCAGTGACCAGTGACCAGTGACCAGGGACCAGTGACCAGCGAAAGTGACCAGTGACCAGTGACTAGCCAAATTGAGCAGTGACCAGTGACCAGTGACCAGTGACCAGTGACCAGTGACCAGTGACCAGTGACCAGTGACCAGTGACCAGTGACCAGGGACCAGTGACCAGTGACCAGTGACCAGTGACCAGTGACCAGTGACCAGTGACCAGTGACCAGCGAAAGTGACCAGGGACCAGTGACCAGTGACCAGTGACCAGTGACCAGTGACCAGCGAAATTGACCAGTGACCATTGACCAGTGACCAGTGACCAGTGACCAGCGAAAGTGACCAGTGACGAGTGACCTGTGACAAGTGACCAGTGACCAGCGACCAGTGACCAGCGACCAGTGACCAGTGACCAGTGACCAGTGACCAGTGACCAGTGACCTGTGACCAGCGAAAGTGACCAGTGACCAGTGACCATTGACCAGCGACCAGTGACCAGTGACCAGTGACGAGTGACCAGTGAACAGTGACCAGTGACCAGTGATCAGCGAAAGTGACAAGTGACCAGTGACCAGTGACCAGCGAAATCGACCAGGGACCAGTGACCAGTGACCAGTGACCAGTGACCAGTGACCAGTGACCAGCGAAATTGACCAGTGACCATTGACCAGTGACCAGTGACCAGTGACCAGTGACCAGTGACCAGTGACCAGTGACCAGCGACCAGTGACCAGTGACCAGTGACCAGTGACCAGTGACCTGTGACCAGCGAAAGTGACCAGTGACCAGTGACCATTGACCAGCGACCAGTGACCAGTGACCAGTGATGAGTGACCAGTGACCAGTGACCAGTGACCAGCGAAAGTGACAAGTGACCAGTGACCAGTGACCAGTGAGCAGTGACCAGTGACCAGCGAAAGTGACCAGTGACCAGTGAACAGTGACCAGCGAAATTGACCAGTTTCCAGTGACCAGTGATAAGTGACCAGTGACCAGTGACCAGCGAAAGTGACCAGTGAACAGTGACCAGCGAAATTGACCAGTGACCATTGACCAGTGACCAGCGAAAGTGACCAGTGACGAGTGACCAGTGACAAGTGACCAGTGAGAAGTGACCAGTGACCACTGACCAGTGACCAGTGACCAGTGACCAGTGACCAGTGACCAGCGAAAGTGACCAGTGACAAGTGACCAGTGACCAGTGACCAGTGACCAGTGACCAGCGAAAGTGACCAGTGACCAGTGACCAGTGACCAGCGAAATCGACCAGTGACCAGTGACCAGAGACCAGTGACTAGCCAAATTGACCAGTGACCAGTGACCAGTGACCAGTGACCAGTGACCAACGACCAGTGACCAGTGACCAGTGACCAGTGACCAGTGACCTGTGACCAGCGAAAGTGACCAGTGACCAGTGACCATTGACCAGCGACCAGTGACCAGTGACCAGTGACCAGGGACCATTGACCAGTGACCAGTGACCAGGGACCAGTTACCAGTGACCAGTGACCAGTGACCAGTGACCAGTGACCAGTGACCAGTGACCAGTGACCAGTGACCAGCGAAAGTGACCAGGGACCAGTGACCAGTGACCAGTGACCAGTGACCAGTGACCAGTGACCAGTGACTAGCCAAATTGAGCAGTGAGCACTGACCAGTGACCAGTGACCAGTGACCAGTGACCAGTGACGAGTGACCAGTGACCAGTGACCAGTGACCAGTGACCAGCGAAAGTGACAAGTGACCAGTGACCAGTGACCAGTGACCAGTGACCAGTGACGAGTGACCAGTGACCAGTGACCAGTGACCAGTGACCAGCGAAAGTGACAAGTGACCAGTGACCAGTGACCAGTGACCAGTGACCAGTAACCAGTGACCAATGACCAGTGACCAGCGAAATCGACCAGGGACCAGTGACCAGTGACCAGTGACCAGTGACCAGTGACCAGGGACCAGTGACCAGTGACCAGCGACCAGTGACCAGGGACCAGTGACCAGTGACCAGTGACCAGCGACCAGTGACCAGTGACCAGTGACCAGTGACCAGGGACCAGTGACCAGCGAAAGTGACCAGTGACCAGTGACCAGTGACCAGTGACTAGCCAAATTGAGCAGTGAGCACTGACCAGTGACCAGTGACCAGTGACCAGTGACCAGCGAAAGTGACCAGTGACCAGTGACCAGTGACCAGCGAAATTGACCAGTGACCAGTGACCAGTGACCAGTGACCAGTGACCAGTGACCATTGACCAGTGACCAGCGAAAGTGACCAGTGATGAGTGACCTGTGACAAGTGACCAGTGACCAGCGACCAGTGACCAGGGACCAGTGACCAGTGACCAGTGACCAGCGACCAGTGACCAGTGACCAGTGACCAGGGACCAGTGACCAGCGAAAGTGACCAGGGACCAGTGACCAGTGACCAGTGACCAGTGACCAGTGACCAGTGACCAGTGACCAGTGACCAGCGACCAGTGACCAGCGACCAGTGACCAGTGACCAGTGACCAGGGACCAGTGACCAGCGAAAGTGACCAGTGACCAGTGACTAGCCAAATTGAGCAGTGACCAGTGACCAGTGACCAGTGACAAGTGACCAGTGACCAGTGACCAGGGACCAGTGACCAGTGACCAGTGACCAGTGACCAGTGACCAGTTACCAGTGACCAGTGACCAGTGACCAGTGACCAGCGAAAGTGACCAGGGACCAGTGACCAGTGACCAGTGACCAGTGACCAGTGACCAGCGAAATTGACCAGTGACCATTGACCAGTGACCAGTGACCAGTGACCAGTGACCAGTGACCAGTGACCAGTGACCAGTGACCAGCGACCAGTGACCAGTGACCAGTGACCAGTGACCAGTGACCACTGACCAGTGACCAGTAACCAGTGACCAGTGACCAGTGACCAGCGAAATCGACCAGGAACCAGTGACCAGTGACCAGTGACCAGTGACCAGTGACCAGTGACAAGTGACCAGTGACCAGTGACCAGTGACCAGTGACCAGCGAAAGTGACCAGTGACCAGTGACCAGTGACCAGCGAAATCGACCAGTGACCAGTGACCAGAGACCAGTGACTAGCCAAATTGACCAGTGACCAGTGACCAGTGACCAGTGACCAACGACCAGTGACCAGTGACCAGTGACCAGTGACCAGTGACCTGTGACCAGCGAAAGTGACCAGTGACCAGTGACCAGTGACCAGTGACCAGGGACCATTGACCAGTGACCAGTGACCAGGGACCAGTTACCAGTGACCAGTGACCAGTGACCAGTGACCAGTGACCAGTGACCAGTGACCAGTGACCAGTGACCAGTGACCAGTGACCAGCGAAAGTGACCAGGGACCAGTGACCAGTGACCAGTGACCAGTGACCAGTGACCAGTGACCAGTGACCAGTGACTAGCCAAATTGAGCAGTGAGCACTGACCAGTGACCAGTGACCAGTGACCAGTGACCAGTGACGAGTGACCAGTGACCAGTGACCAGTGACCAGTGACCAGCGAAAGTGACAAGTGACCAGTGACCAGTGACCAGTGACCAGTGACCAGTGACGAGTGACCAGTGACCAGTGACCAGTGACCAGTGACCAGCGAAAGTGACAAGTGACCAGTGACCAGTGACCAGTGACCAGTGACCAGTAACCAGTGACCAATGACCAGTGACCAGCGAAATCGACCAGGGACCAGTGACCAGTGACCAGTGACCAGTGACCAGTGACCAGGGACCAGTGACCAGTGACCAGCGACCAGTGACCAGGGACCAGTGACCAGTGACCAGTGACCAGCGACCAGTGACCAGTGACCAGTGACCAGTGACCAGGGACCAGTGACCAGCGAAAGTGACCAGTGACCAGTGACCAGTGACCAGTGACTAGCCAAATTGAGCAGTGAGCACTGACCAGTGACCAGTGACCAGTGACCAGTAACCAGCGAAAGTGACCAGTGACCAGTGACCAGTGACCAGCGAAATTGACCAGTGACCAGTGACCAGTGACCAGTGACCAGTGACCAGTGACCATTGACCAGTGACCAGCGAAAGTGACCAGTGATGAGTGACCTGTGACAAGTGACCAGTGACCAGCGACCAGTGACCAGGGACCAGTGACCAGTGACCAGTGACCAGCGACCAGTGACCAGTGACCAGTGACCAGGGACCAGTGACCAGGGACCAGTGACCAGCGAAAGTGACCAGGGACCAGTGACCAGTGACCAGTGACCAGTGACCAGTGACCAGTGACCAGTGACCAGTGACCAGCGGCCAGTGACCAGCGACCAGTGACCAGTGACCAGTGACCAGGGACCAGTGACCAGCGAAAGTGACCAGTGACCAGTGACTAGCCAAATTGAGCAGTGACCAGTGACCAGTGACCAGTGACCAGTGACCAGTGACCAGTGACCAGTGACCAGGGACCAGTGACCAGTGACCAGTGACCAGTGACCAGTGACCAGTTACCAGTGACCAGTGACCAGTGACCAGTGACCAGCGAAAGTGACCAGGGACCAGTGACCAGTGACCAGTGACCAGTGACCAGTGACCAGCGAAATTGACCAGTGACCATTGACCAGTGACCAGTGACCAGTGACCAGTGACCAGTGACCAGTGACCAGTGACCAGTGACCAGCGACCAGTGACCAGTGACCAGTGACCAGTGACCAGTGACCACTGACCAGTGACCAGTAACCAGTGACCAGTGACCAGTGACCAGCGAAATCGACCAGGAACCAGTGACCAGTGACCAGTGACCAGTGACCAGTGACCAGTGACCAGCGAAATTGACCAGTGACCAATGACCAGTGACCAGTGACCAGTGACCAGTGACCAGTGACCAGCGACCAGTGACCAGTGACCAGTGACCAGTGACCAGTGACCAGTGACCAGTGACCAGTGACCAGTGACCAGTGACCAGTGACCAGCGACCAGTGACCAGTGACCAGTGACCAGGGACCAGTGACCAGCGAAAGTGACCAGTGACCAGTGACAAGTGACCAGCGAAAGTGACCAGTGAACAGTGACCAGGGACCAGTGACCAGTGACCAGTGACCAGTGACCAGTGACCAGTGACCAGTGACCAGCGAAAGTGACCAGTGACCAGTGACCAGTGACCAGTGACCAGCGAAATTGACCAGTGACCAGTGACCAGCGACCAGTGACCAGCGAAAGTGACCAGTGACCAGTGACCAGTGACCAGCGAAATTGACCAGTGACCAGTGACCAGTGACCAGTGACAAGTGACCAGTTACCAGTGACCAGCGAAAGTGACCAGTGAACAGTGACCAGGGACCAGTGACCAGTGACCAGTGACCAGTGACCAGTGACCAGTGACCAGTGACCAGTGACCAGTGACCAGCGAAAGTGACCAGTGACCAGTGACCAGTGACCAGTGACCAGTGACCAGCGAAATTGACCAGTGACCATTGACCAGTGACCAGTGACCAGTGACCAGTGACCAGTGAACAGTGACCAGGGACCAGTGACCAGGGACCAGTGACCAGCGAAAGTGACCAGTGACCAGTGACCAGTGACCAGTGACTAGCCAAATTGAGCAGTGAGCACTGACCAGTGACCAGTGACCAGTGACCAGTGACCAGCGAAAGTGACCAGTGACCAGTGACCAGTGACCAGCGAAATTGACCAGTGACCAGTGACCAGTGACCAGTGACCAGTGACCAGTGACCATTGACCAGTGACCAGCGAAAGTGACCAGTGATGAGTGACCTGTGACAAGTGACCAGTGACCAGCGACCAGTGACCAGGGACCAGTGACCAGTGACCAGTGACCAGCGACCAGTGACCAGTGACCAGTGACCAGGGACCAGTGACCAGCGAAAGTGACCAGGGACCAGTGACCAGTGACCAGTGACCAGTGACCAGTGACCAGTGACCAGTGACCAGTGACCAGCGACCAGTGACCAGCGACCAGTGACCAGTGACCAGTGACCAGGGACCAGTGACCAGCGAAAGTGACCAGTGACCAGTGACTAGCCAAATTGAGCAGTGACCAGTGACCAGTGACCAGTGACCAGTGACCAGTGACCAGTGACCAGGGACCAGTGACCAGTGACCAGTGACCAGTGACCAGTGACCAGTTACCAGTGACCAGTGACCAGTGACCAGTGACCAGCGAAAGTGACCAGGGACCAGTGACCAGTGACCAGTGACCAGTGACCAGTGACCAGCGAAATTGACCAGTGACCATTGACCAGTGACCAGTGACCAGTGACCAGTGACCAGTGACCAGTGACCAGTGACCAGTGACCAGCGACCAGTGACCAGTGACCAGTGACCAGTGACCAGTGACCACTGACCAGTGACCAGTAACCAGTGACCAGTGACCAGTGACCAGCGAAATCGACCAGGAACCAGTGACCAGTGACCAGTGACCAGTGACCAGTGACCAGTGACCAGTGACCAGCGAAATTGACCAGTGACCAATGACCAGTGACCAGTGACCAGTGACCAGTGACCAGTGACCAGCGACCAGTGACCAGTGACCAGTGACCAGTGACCAGTGACCAGTGACCAGTGACCAGCGACCAGTGACCAGTGACCAGTGACCAGGGACCAGTGACCAGCGAAAGTGACCAGTGACCAGTGACCAGTGACCAGCGAAATTGACCAGTGACCAGTGACCAGTGACCAGTGACAAGTGACCAGTTACCAGTGACCAGCGAAAGTGACCAGTGAACAGTGACCAGGGACCAGTGACCAGTGACCAGTGACCAGTGACCAGTGACCAGTGACCAGTGACCAGCGAAAGTGACCAGTGACCAGTGACCAGTGACCAGTGACCAGCGAAATTGACCAGTGACCATTGACCAGTGACCAGTGACCATTGACCAGTGACCAGTGACCAGTGACCAGCGAAAGTGACCAGTGACCAGTGACCAGTGACCAGCGAAATTGACCAGTGACCAGTGACCAGTGACCAGTGACAAGTGACCAGTTACCAGTGACCAGCGAAAGTGACCAGTGAACAGTGACCAGGGACCTGTGACGAGTGACCAGTGACCAGTGACCAGTGACCAGCGACCAGTGACCAGTGACCAGTGACGAGTGACCAGTGACCAGTGACCAGTGACCAGTGACCAGCGAAAGTGACAAGTGACCAGTGACCAGTGACCAGTGACCAGTGACCAGTGACCAGCGAAAGTGACCAGTGACCAGTGAACAGTGACCAGCGAAATTGACCAGTTTCCAGTGACAAGTGATAAGTGACCAGTGACCAGTGACCAGCGAAAGTGACCAGTGAACAGTGACCAGCGAAATTGACCAGTGACCATTGACCAGTGACCAGCGAAAGTGACCAGTGACGAGTGACCAGTGACAAGTGACCAGTGAGAAGTGACCAGTGACCACTGACCAGTGACCAGTGACCAGCGACCAGTGACCAGTGACCAGTGACCAGGGACCAGTGACCAGCGAAAGTGACCAGTGACCAGTGACTAGCCAAATTGAGCAGTGACCAGTGACCAGTGACCAGTGACCAGTGACCAGTGACCAGTGACCAGTGACCAGTGACCAGTGACCAGGGACCAGTGACCAGTGACCAGTGACCAGTGAACAGTGACCAGCGAAATTGACCAGTTTCCAGTGACCAGTGATAAGTGACCAGTGACCAGTGACCAGCGAAAGTGACCAGTGAACAGTGACCAGCGAAATTGACCAGTGACCATTGACCAGTGACCAGCGAAAGTGACCAGTGACGAGTGACCAGTGACAAGTGACCAGTGACAAGTGACCAGTGACCACTGACCAGTGACTAGTGACCAGCGACCAGTGACCAGGGACCAGTGACCAGCGAAAGTGACCAGTGACCAGTGACTAGCCAAATTGAGCAGTGACCAGTGACCAGTGACCAGTGACCAGTGACCAGCGACCAGTGACCAGCGAAATTGACCAGTGACCATTGACCAGTGACAAGTGACCAGTGACCAGCGAAAGTGACCAGGGACCAGTGACCAGTGACCAGTGACGAGTGACCAGTGACCAGTGACCAGCGAAAGTGACAAGTGACCAGTGACCAGTGACCAGTGACCAGTGACCAGTGACCAGCGAAAGTGACCAGTGACCTGTGACCAGCGAAAGTGACCAGTGACGAGTGACCAGTGACAAGTGACCAGTGAGAAGTGACCAGTGACCACTGACCAGTGACCAGTGACCAGCGACCAGTGACCAGTGACCAGGGAAAGTGACCAGTGACCAGTGACTAGCCAAATTGAGCAGTGACCAGTGACCAGTGACCAGTGACCAGTGACCAGTGACCAGTGACCAGTGACCAGTGACCAGCGAAAGTGACCAGTGACCAGTGACCAGTGACCAGTGACCAGTGACCAGTGACCAGTGACCAGTGACCAGCGAAATTGACCAGTGACCATTGACCAGTGACCAGCGACCAGTGACCAGTGACCAGTGACGAGTGACCAGTGACCAGTGACCAGTGACCAGTGACCAGCGAAAGTGACAAGTGACCAGTGACCAGTGACCAGTGACCAGTGACCAGTGACGAGTGACCAGTGACCAGTGACCAGTGACCAGTGACCAGCGAAAGTGACAAGAGACCAGTGACCAGTGACCAGTGACCAGTGACCAGTAACCAGTGACCAATGACCAGTGACCAGCGAAATCGACCAGGGACCAGTGACCAGTGACCAGCGGCCAGTGACCAGCGACCAGTGACCAGTGACCAGTGACCAGGGACCAGTGACCAGCGAAAGTGACCAGTGACCAGTGACTAGCCAAATTGAGCAGTGACCAGTGACCAGTGACCAGTGACCAGTGACCAGTGACCAGTGACCAGTGACCAGGGACCAGTGACCAGTGACCAGTGACCAGTGACCAGTGACCAGTTACCAGTGACCAGTGACCAGTGACCAGTGACCAGCGAAAGTGACCAGGGACCAGTGACCAGTGACCAGTGACCAGTGACCAGTGACCAGCGAAATTGACCAGTGACCATTGACCAGTGACCAGTGACCAGTGACCAGTGACCAGTGACCAGTGACCAGTGACCAGTGACCAGCGACCAGTGACCAGTGACCAGTGACCAGTGACCAGTGACCACTGACCAGTGACCAGTAACCAGTGACCAGTGACCAGTGACCAGCGAAATCGACCAGGAACCAGTGACCAGTGACCAGTGACCAGTGACCAGTGACCAGTGACCAGCGAAATTGACCAGTGACCAATGACCAGTGACCAGTGACCAGTGACCAGTGACCAGTGACCAGCGACCAGTGACCAGTGACCAGTGACCAGTGACCAGTGACCAGTGACCAGTGACCAGTGACCAGTGACCAGTGACCAGCGACCAGTGACCAGTGACCAGTGACCAGGGACCAGTGACCAGCGAAAGTGACCAGTGACCAGTGACAAGTGACCAGCGAAAGTGACCAGTGAACAGTGACCAGGGACCAGTGACCAGTGACCAGTGACCAGTGACCAGTGACCAGTGACCAGTGACCAGCGAAAGTGACCAGTGACCAGTGACCAGTGACCAGTGACCAGCGAAATTGACCAGTGACCAGTGACCAGCGACCAGTGACCAGTGATCAGTGACCAGGGACCAGTGACCAGCGAAAGTGACCAGTGACCAGTGACCAGTGACCAGCGAAATTGACCAGTGACCAGTGACCAGTGACCAGTGACAAGTGACCAGTTACCAGTGACCAGCGAAAGTGACCAGTGAACAGTGACCAGGGACCAGTGACCAGTGACCAGTGACCAGTGACCAGTGACCAGTGACCAGTGACCAGTGACCAGTGACCAGCGAAAGTGACCAGTGACCAGTGACCAGTGACCAGTGACCAGTGACCAGCGAAATTGACCAGTGACCATTGACCAGTGACCAGTGACCAGTGACCAGTGACCAGTGAACAGTGACCAGGGACCAGTGACCAGGGACCAGTGACCAGCGAAAGTGACCAGTGACCAGTGACCAGTGACCAGTGACTAGCCAAATTGAGCAGTGAGCACTGACCAGTGACCAGTGACCAGTGACCAGTGACCAGCGAAAGTGACCAGTGACCAGTGACCAGTGACCAGCGAAATTGACCAGTGACCAGTGACCAGTGACCAGTGACCAGTGACCAGTGACCATTGACCAGTGACCAGCGAAAGTGACCAGTGATGAGTGACCTGTGACAAGTGACCAGTGACCAGCGACCAGTGACCAGGGACCAGTGACCAGTGACCAGTGACCAGCGACCAGTGACCAGTGACCAGTGACCAGGGACCAGTGACCAGCGAAAGTGACCAGGGACCAGTGACCAGTGACCAGTGACCAGTGACCAGTGACCAGTGACCAGTGACCAGTGACCAGCGACCAGTGACCAGCGACCAGTGACCAGTGACCAGTGACCAGGGACCAGTGACCAGCGAAAGTGACCAGTGACCAGTGACTAGCCAAATTGAGCAGTGACCAGTGACCAGTGACCAGTGACCAGTGACCAGTGACCAGTGACCAGGGACCAGTGACCAGTGACCAGTGACCAGTGACCAGTGACCAGTTACCAGTGACCAGTGACCAGTGACCAGTGACCAGCGAAAGTGACCAGGGACCAGTGACCAGTGACCAGTGACCAGTGACCAGTGACCAGCGAAATTGACCAGTGACCATTGACCAGTGACCAGTGACCAGTGACCAGTGACCAGTGACCAGTGACCAGTGACCAGTGACCAGCGACCAGTGACCAGTGACCAGTGACCAGTGACCAGTGACCACTGACCAGTGACCAGTAACCAGTGACCAGTGACCAGTGACCAGCGAAATCGACCAGGAACCAGTGACCAGTGACCAGTGACCAGTGACCAGTGACCAGTGACCAGTGACCAGCGAAATTGACCAGTGACCAATGACCAGTGACCAGTGACCAGTGACCAGTGACCAGTGACCAGCGACCAGTGACCAGTGACCAGTGACCAGTGACCAGTGACCAGTGACCAGTGACCAGCGACCAGTGACCAGTGACCAGTGACCAGGGACCAGTGACCAGCGAAAGTGACCAGTGACCAGTGACCAGTGACCAGCGAAATTGACCAGTGACCAGTGACCAGTGACCAGTGACAAGTGACCAGTTACCAGTGACCAGCGAAAGTGACCAGTGAACAGTGACCAGGGACCAGTGACCAGTGACCAGTGACCAGTGACCAGTGACCAGTGACCAGTGACCAGCGAAAGTGACCAGTGACCAGTGACCAGTGACCAGTGACCAGCGAAATTGACCAGTGACCATTGACCAGTGACCAGTGACCATTGACCAGTGACCAGTGACCAGTGACCAGCGAAAGTGACCAGTGACCAGTGACCAGTGACCAGCGAAATTGACCAGTGACCAGTGACCAGTGACCAGTGACAAGTGACCAGTTACCAGTGACCAGCGAAAGTGACCAGTGAACAGTGACCAGGGACCTGTGACGAGTGACCAGTGACCAGTGACCAGTGACCAGCGACCAGTGACCAGTGACCAGTGACGAGTGACCAGTGACCAGTGACCAGTGACCAGTGACCAGCGAAAGTGACAAGTGACCAGTGACCAGTGACCAGTGACCAGTGACCAGTGACCAGCGAAAGTGACCAGTGACCAGTGAACATTGACCAGCGAAATTGACCAGTTTCCAGTGACAAGTGATAAGTGACCAGTGACCAGTGACCAGCGAAAGTGACCAGTGAACAGTGACCAGCGAAATTGACCAGTGACCATTGACCAGTGACCAGCGAAAGTGACCAGTGACGAGTGACCAGTGACAAGTGACCAGTGAGAAGTGACCAGTGACCACTGACCAGTGACCAGTGACCAGCGACCAGTGACCAGTGACCAGTGACCAGGGACCAGTGACCAGCGAAAGTGACCAGTGACCAGTGACTAGCCAAATTGAGCAGTGACCAGTGACCAGTGACCAGTGACCAGTGACCAGTGACCAGTGACCAGTGACCAGTGACCAGTGACCAGGGACCAGTGACCAGTGACCAGTGACCAGTGAACAGTGACCAGCGAAATTGACCAGTTTCCAGTGACCAGTGATAAGTGACCAGTGACCAGTGACCAGCGAAAGTGACCAGTGAACAGTGACCAGCGAAATTGACCAGTGACCATTGACCAGTGACCAGCGAAAGTGACCAGTGACGAGTGACCAGTGACAAGTGACCAGTGACAAGTGACCAGTGACCACTGACCAGTGACTAGTGACCAGCGACCAGTGACCAGGGACCAGTGACCAGCGAAAGTGACCAGTGACCAGTGACTAGCCAAATTGAGCAGTGACCAGTGACCAGTGACCAGTGACCAGTGACCAGCGACCAGTGACCAGCGAAATTGACCAGTGACCATTGACCAGTGACAAGTGACCAGTGACCAGCGAAAGTGACCAGGGACCAGTGACCAGTGACCAGTGACGAGTGACCAGTGACCAGTGACCAGCGAAAGTGACAAGTGACCAGTGACCAGTGACCAGTGACCAGTGACCAGTGACCAGCGAAAGTGACCAGTGACCTGTGACCAGCGAAAGTGACCAGTGACGAGTGACCAGTGACAAGTGACCAGTGAGAAGTGACCAGTGACCACTGACCAGTGACCAGTGACCAGCGACCAGTGACCAGTGACCAGGGAAAGTGACCAGTGACCAGTGACTAGCCAAATTGAGCAGTGACCAGTGACCAGTGACCAGTGACCAGTGACCAGTGACCAGTGACCAGTGACCAGCGAAAGTGACCAGTGACCAGTGACCAGTGACCAGTGACCAGTGACCAGTGACCAGTGACCAGTGACCAGCGAAATTGACCAGTGACCATTGACCAGTGACCAGCGACCAGTGACCAGTGACCAGTGACGAGTGACCAGTGACCAGTGACCAGTGACCAGTGACCAGCGAAAGTGACAAGTGACCAGTGACCAGTGACCAGTGACCAGTGACCAGTGACCAGTGACGAGTGACCAGTGACCAGTGACCAGTGACCAGTGACCAGCGAAAGTGACAAGAGACCAGTGACCAGTGACCAGTGACCAGTGACCAGTAACCAGTGACCAATGACCAGTGACCAGCGAAATCGACCAGGGACCAGTGACCAGTGACCAGTGACCAGTGACCAGTGACCAGTGACCAGGGACCAGTGACCAGTGACCAGCGACCAGTGACCAGGGACCAGTGACCAGTGACCAGTGACCAGCGACCAGTGACCAGTGACCAGTGACCAGTGACCAGGGACCAGTGACCAGCGAAAGTGACCAGTGACCAGTGACCAGTGACCAGTGACTAGCCAAATTGAGCAGTGAGCACTGACCAGTGACCAGTGACCAGTGACCAGTGACCAGTGACGAGTGACCAGTGACCAGTGACCAGTGACCAGTGACCAGCGAAAGTGACAAGTGACCAGTGACCAGTGACCAGTGACCAGTGACCAGTGACGAGTGACCAGTGACCAGTGACCAGTGACCAGTGACCAGCGAAAGTGACAAGTGACCAGTGACCAGTGACCAGTGACCAGTGACCAGTAACCAGTGACCAATGACCAGTGACCAGCGAAATCGACCAGGGACCAGTGACCAGTGACCAGTGACCAGTGACCAGTGACCAGGGACCAGTGACCAGTGACCAGCGACCAGTGACCAGGGACCAGTGACCAGTGACCAGTGACCAGCGACTAGTGACCAGTGACCAGTGACCAGTGACCAGGGACCAGTGACCAGCGAAAGTGACCAGTGACCAGTGACCAGTGACCAGTGACTAGCCAAATTGAGCAGTGAGCACTGACCAGTGACCAGTGACCAGTGACCAGTGACCAGCGAAAGTGACCAGTGACCAGTGACCAGTGACCAGCGAAATTGACCAGTGACCAGTGACCAGTGACCAGTGACCAGTGACCAGTGACCATTGACCAGTGACCAGCGAAAGTGACCAGTGATGAGTGACCTGTGACAAGTGACCAGTGACCAGCGACCAGTGACCAGGGACCAGTGACCAGTGACCAGTGACCAGCGACCAGTGACCAGTGACCAGTGACCAGGGACCAGTGACCAGCGAAAGTGACCAGGGACCAGTGACCAGTGACCAGTGACCAGTGACCAGTGACCAGTGACCAGTGACCAGTGACCAGTGACCAGCGACCAGTGACCAGCGACCAGTGACCAGTGACCAGTGACCAGGGACCAGTGACCAGCGAAAGTGACCAGTGACCAGTGACTAGCCAAATTGAGCAGTGACCAGTGACCAGTGACCAGTGACCAGTGACCAGTGACCAGTGACCAGGGACCAGTGACCAGTGACCAGTGACCAGTGACCAGTGACCAGTTACCAGTGACCAGTGACCAGTGACCAGTGACCAGCGAAAGTGACCAGGGACCAGTGACCAGTGACCAGTGACCAGTGACCAGTGACCAGCGAAATTGACCAGTGACCATTGACCAGTGACCAGTGACCAGTGACCAGTGACCAGTGACCAGTGACCAGTGACCAGTGACCAGCGACCAGTGACCAGTGACCAGTGACCAGTGACCAGTGACCACTGACCAGTGACCAGTAACCAGTGACCAGTGACCAGTGACCAGCGAAATCGACCAGGAACCAGTGACCAGTGACCAGTGACCAGTGACCAGTGACCAGTGACCAGCGAAATTGACCAGTGACCAATGACCAGTGACCAGTGACCAGTGACCAGTGACCAGTGACCAGCGACCAGTGACCAGTGACCAGTGACCAGTGACCAGTGACCAGTGACCAGTGACCAGTGACCAGTGACCAGCGACCAGTGACCAGTGACCAGTGACCAGGGACCAGTGACCAGCGAAAGTGACCAGTGACCAGTGACCAGTGACCAGCGAAATTGACCAGTGACCAGTGACCAGTGACCAGTGACAAGTGACCAGTTACCAGTGACCAGCGAAAGTGACCAGTGAACAGTGACCAGGGACCAGTGACCAGTGACCAGTGACCAGTGACCAGTGACCAGTGACCAGTGACCAGCGAAAGTGACCAGTGACCAGTGACCAGTGACCAGTGACCAGCGAAATTGACCAGTGACCATTGACCAGTGACCAGTGACCATTGACCAGTGACCAGTGACCAGTGACCAGCGAAAGTGACCAGTGACCAGTGACCAGTGACCAGCGAAATTGACCAGTGACCAGTGACCAGTGACCAGTGACAAGTGACCAGTTACCAGTGACCAGCGAAAGTGACCAGTGAACAGTGACCAGGGACCTGTGACGAGTGACCAGTGACCAGTGACCAGTGACCAGCGACCAGTGACCAGTGACCAGTGACGAGTGACCAGTGACCAGTGACCAGTGACCAGTGACCAGCGAAAGTGACAAGTGACCAGTGACCAGTGACCAGTGACCAGTGACCAGTGACCAGCGAAAGTGACCAGTGACCAGTGAACAGTGACCAGCGAAATTGACCACTTTCCAGTGACAAGTGATAAGTGACCAGTGACCAGTGACCAGCGAAAGTGACCAGTGAACAGTGACCAGCGAAATTGACCAGTGACCATTGACCAGTGACCAGCGAAAGTGACCAGTGACGAGTGACCAGTGACAAGTGACCAGTGAGAAGTGACCAGTGACCACTGACCAGTGACCAGTGACCAGCGACCAGTGACCAGTGACCAGTGACCAGGGACCAGTGACCAGCGAAAGTGACCAGTGACCAGTGACTAGCCAAATTGAGCAGTGACCAGTGACCAGTGACCAGTGACCAGTGACCAGTGACCAGTGACCAGTGACCAGTGACCAGTGACCAGGGACCAGTGACCAGTGACCAGTGACCAGTGAACAGTGACCAGCGAAATTGACCAGTTTCCAGTGACCAGTGATAAGTGACCAGTGACCAGTGACCAGCGAAAGTGACCAGTGAACAGTGACCAGCGAAATTGACCAGTGACCATTGACCAGTGACCAGCGAAAGTGACCAGTGACGAGTGACCAGTGACAAGTGACCAGTGACAAGTGACCAGTGACCACTGACCAGTGACCAGGGACCAGTGACCAGTGACCAGTGACCAGTGACCAGTGACCAGTGACCAGGGACCAGTGACCAGTGACCAGTGACCAGTGACCAGTGACCAGTTACCAGTGACCAGTGACCAGTGACCAGTGACCAGCGAAAGTGACCAGGGACCAGTGACCAGTGACCAGTGACCAGTGACCAGTGACCAGTGACCAGTGACCAGTGACCAGTGACCAGTGACCAGTGACCAGTGACCAGTTACCAGTGACCAGTGACCAGTGACCAGTGACCAGCGAAAGTGACCAGGGACCAGTGACCAGTGACCAGTGACCAGTGACCAGTGACCAGCGAAATTGACCAGTGACCATTGACCAGTGACCAGTGACCAGTGACCAGTGACCAGTGACCAGTGACGAGTGACCAGTGACAAGTGACCAGTGACAAGTGACCAGTGACCAGTGACCAGTGACCAGGGACCAGTGACCAGTGACCAGTGACCAGTGACCAGTGACCAGTTACCAGTGACCAGTGACCAGTGACCAGTGACCAGCGAAAGTGACCAGGGACCAGTGACCAGTGACCAGTGACCAGTGACCAGTGACCAGCGAAATTGACCAGTGACCATTGACCAGTGACCAGTGACCAGTGACCAGTGACCAGTGACCAGTGACCAGTGACCAGTGACCAGCGACCAGTGACCAGTGACCAGTGACCAGTGACCAGTGACCACTGACCAGTGACCAGTAACCAGTGACCAGTGACCAGTGACCAGCGAAATCGACCAGGAACCAGTGACCAGTGACCAGTGACCAGTGACCAGTGACCAGTGACCAGCGAAATTGACCAGTGACCAATGACCAGTGACCAGTGACCAGTGACCAGTGACCAGTGACCAGCGACCAGTGACCAGTGACCAGTGACCAGTGACCAGTGACCAGTGACCAGTGACCAGTGACCAGTGACCAGCGACCAGTGACCAGTGACCAGTGACCAGGGACCAGTGACCAGCGAAAGTGACCAGTGACCAGTGACCAGTGACCAGTGACCAGTGACCAGTGACCAGTGACCAGTTACCAGTGACCAGCGAAAGTTACCAGTGAACAGTGACCAGGGACCAGTGACCAGTGACCAGTGACCAGTGACCAGTGACCAGTGACCAGTGACCAGCGAAAGTGACCAGTGACCAGTGACCAGTGACCAGTGACCAGCGAAATTGACCAGTGACCATTGACCAGTGACCAGTGACCATTGACCAGTGACCAGTGACCAGTGACCAGCGAAAGTGACCAGTGACCAGTGACCAGTGACCAGCGAAATTGACCAGTGACCAGTGACCAGTGACCAGTGACAAGTGACCAGTTACCAGTGACCAGCGAAAGTGACCAGTGAACAGTGACCAGGGACCTGTGACGAGTGACCAGTGACCAGTGACCAGTGACCAGCGACCAGTGACCAGTGACCAGTGACGAGTGACCAGTGACCAGTGACCAGTGACCAGTGACCAGCGAAAGTGACAAGTGACCAGTGACCAGTGACCAGTGACCAGTGACCAGTGACCAGCGAAAGTGACCAGTGACCAGTGAACAGTGACCAGCGAAATTGACCAGTTTCCAGTGACAAGTGATAAGTGACCAGTGACCAGTGACCAGCGAAAGTGACCAGTGAACAGTGACCAGCGAAATTGACCAGTGACCATTGACCAGTGACCAGCGAAAGTGACCAGTGACGAGTGACCAGTGACAAGTGACCAGTGAGAAGTGACCAGTGACCAGTGACCAGTGACCAGTGACCAGTGACCAGGGACCAGTGACCAGTGACCAGTGACCAGTGAACAGTGACCAGCGAAATTGACCAGTTTCCAGTGACCAGTGATAAGTGACCAGTGACCAGTGACCAGCGAAAGTGACCAGTGAACAGTGACCAGCGAAATTGACCAGTGACCATTGACCAGTGACCAGCGAAAGTGACCAGTGACGAGTGACCAGTGACAAGTGACCAGTGACAAGTGACCAGTGACCACTGACCAGTGACTAGTGACCAGCGACCAGTGACCAGGGACCAGTGACCAGCGAAAGTGACCAGTGACCAGTGACTAGCCAAATTGAGCAGTGACCAGTGACCAGTGACCAGTGACCAGTGACCAGTGACCAATGACCAGTGACCAGTGACCAGCTAAATTGACCAGTGACCATTGACCAGTGACCAGCGAAAGTGACCAGTGACGAGTGACTTGTGACAAGTGACCAGTGACCAGCGACCAGTGACCAGGGACCAGTGACCAGTGACCAGTGACCAGTGACCAGCGACCAGTGACCAGTGATCAGTGACCAGGGACCAGTGACCAGCGAAAGTGACCAGTGACCAGTGACCAGTGACCAGCGAAATTGACCAGTGACCAGTGACCAGTGACCAGTGACAAGTGACCAGTTACCAGTGACCAGCGAAAGTGACCAGTGAACAGTGACCAGGGACCAGTGACCAGTGACCAGTGTCCAGTGACCAGTGACCAGTGACCAGTGACCAGTGACCAGTGACCAGCGAAAGTGACCAGTGACCAGTGACCAGTGACCAGTGACCAGTGACCAGCGAAATTGACCAGTGACCATTGACCAGTGACCAGTGACCAGTGACCAGTGACCAGTGAACAGTGACCAGGGACCAGTGACCAGGGACCAGTGACCAGCGAAAGTGACCAGTGACCAGTGACCAGTGACCAGTGACTAGCCAAATTGAGCAGTGAGCACTGACCAGTGACCAGTGACCAGTGACCAGTGACCAGCGAAAGTGACCAGTGACCAGTGACCAGTGACCAGCGAAATTGACCAGTGACCAGTGACCAGTGACCAGTGACCATTGACCAGTGACCAGCGAAAGTGACCAGTGATGAGTGACCTGTGACAAGTGACCAGTGACCAGCGACCAGTGACCAGGGACCAGTGACCAGTGACCAGTGACCAGCGACCAGTGACCAGTGACCAGTGACCAGGGACCAGTGACCAGCGAAAGTGACCAGGGACCAGTGACCAGTGACCAGTGACCAGTGACCAGTGACCAGTGACCAGTGACCAGCGACCAGTGACCAGCGACCAGTGACCAGTGACCAGTGACCAGGGACCAGTGACCAGCGAAAGTGACCAGTGACCAGTGACTAGCCAAATTGAGCAGTGACCAGTGACCAGTGACCAGTGACCAGTGACCAGTGACCAGTGACCAGTGACCAGGGACCAGTGACCAGTGACCAGTGACCAGTGACCAGTGACCAGTTACCAGTGACCAGTGACCAGTGACCAGTGACCAGCGAAAGTGACCAGGGACCAGTGACCAGTGACCAGTGACCAGTGACCAGTGACCAGCGAAATTGACCAGTGACCATTGACCAGTGACCAGTGACCAGTGACCAGTGACCAGTGACCAGTGACCAGTGACCAGTGACCAGCGACCAGTGACCAGTGACCAGTGACCAGTGACCAGTGAGCAGTCACCAGTGACCAGTAACCAGTGACCAGTGACCAGTGACCAGCGAAATCGACCAGGGACCAGTGACCAGTGACCAGTGACCAGTGACCAGTGACCAGTGACCAGCGAAATTGACCAGTGACCAATGACCAGTGACCAGTGACCAGTGACCAGTGACCAGCGACCAGTGACCAGTGACCAGTGACCAGTGACCAGTGACCAGTGACCAGTGACCAGTGACCAGTGACCAGCGACCAGTGACCAGTGACCAGTGACCAGGGACCAGTGACCAGCGAAAGTGACCAGTGACCAGTGACCAGTGACCAGTGACCAGCGAAATTGACCAGTGACCAGTGACCAGTGACCAGTGACAAGTGACCAGTTACCAGTGACCAGCGAAAGTGACCAGTGAACAGTGACCAGGGACCAGTGACCAGTGACCAGTGACCAGTGACCAGTGACCAGTGACCAGTAACCAGTGACCAGTGACCAGTGACCAGCGAAAGTGACCAGTGACCAGTGACCAGTGACCAGTGACCAGCGAAATTGACCAGTGACCATTGACCAGTGACCAGTGACCATTGACCAGTGACCAGTGACCAGTGACCAGCGAAAGTGACCAGTGACCAGTGACCAGTGACCAGCGAAATTGACCAGTGACCAGTGACCAGTGACCAGTGACAAGTGACCAGTTACCAGTGACCAGCGAAAGTGACCAGTGAACAGTGACCAGGGACCTGTGACGAGTGACCAGTGACCAGTGACCAGTGACCAGCGACCAGTGACCAGTGACCAGTGACCAGTGACCAGTGACCAGTGACCAGTGACCAGTGACCAGCGAAAGTGACAAGTGACCAGTGACCAGTGACCAGTGACCAGTGACCAGTGACCAGCGAAAGTGACCAGTGAACAGTGACCAGCGAAATTGACCAGTGACCATTGACCAGTGACCAGCGAAAGTGACCAGTGACGAGTGACCAGTGACAAGTGACCAGTGAGAAGTGACCAGTGACCACTGACCAGTGACCAGTGACCAGCGACCAGTGACCAGTGACCAGTGACCAGGGACCAGTGACCAGCGAAAGTGACCAGTGACCAGTGACTAGCCAAATTGAGCAGTGACCAGTGACCAGTGACCAGTGACCAGTGACCAGTGACCAGTGACCAGTGACCAGTGACCAGTGACCAGTGACCAGGGACCAGTGACCAGTGACCAGTGACCAGTGACCAGTGACCAGTGACCAGTGACCAGTGACCAGTGACCAGCGAAAGTGACCAGGGACCAGTGACCAGTGACCAGTGACCAGTGACCAGTGACCAGCGAAATTTACCAGTGACCATTGACCAGTGACCAGTGACCAGTGACCAGCGAAAGTGACCAGTGACGAGTGACCTGTGACAAGTGACCAGTGACCAGCGACCAGTGACCAGCGACCAGTGACCAGTGACCAGTGACCAGTGACCAGTGACCAGTGACCTGTGACCAGCGAAAGTGACCAGTGACCAGTGACCATTGACCAGCGACCAGTGACCAGTGACCAGTGACGAGTGACCAGTGAACAGTGACCAGTGACCAGTGATCAGCGAAAGTGACAAGTGACCAGTGACCAGTGACCAGCGAAATCGACCAGGGACCAGTGACCAGTGACCAGTGACCAGTGACCAGTGACCAGTGACCAGCGAAATTGACCAGTGACCATTGACCAGTGACCAGTGACCAGTGACCAGTGACCAGTGACCAGTGACCAGTGACCAGCGACCAGTGACCAGTGACCAGTGACCAGTGACCAGTGACCAGTGACCTGTGACCAGCGAAAGTGACCAGTGACCAGTGACCATTGACCAGCGACCAGTGACCAGTGACCAGTGACGAGTGACCAGTGAACAGTGACCAGTGACCAGTGATCAGCGAAAGTGACAAGTGACCAGTGACCAGTGACCAGCGAAATCGACCAGGGACCAGTGACCAGTGACCAGTGACCAGTGACCAGTGACCAGTGACCAGCGAAATTGACCAGTGACCATTGACCAGTGACCAGTGACCAGTGACCAGTGACCAGTGACCAGTGACCAGTGACCAGCGACCAGTGACCAGTGACCAGTGACCAGTGACCAGTGACCTGTGACCAGCGAAAGTGACCAGTGACCAGTGACCATTGACCAGCGACCAGTGACCAGTGACCAGTGATGAGTGACCAGTGACCAGTGACCAGTGACCAGCGAAAGTGACAAGTGACCAGTGACCAGTGACCAGTGAGCAGTGACCAGTGACCAGCGAAAGTGACCAGTGACCAGTGAACAGTGACCAGCGAAATTGACCAGTTTCCAGTGACCAGTGATAAGTGACCAGTGACCAGTGACCAGCGAAAGTGACCAGTGAACAGTGACCAGCGAAATTGACCAGTGACCATTGACCAGTGACCAGCGAAAGTGACCAGTGACGAGTGACCAGTGACAAGTGACCAGTGAGAAGTGACCAGTGACCACTGACCAGTGACCAGTGACCAGTGACCAGTGACCAGTGACCAGCGAAAGTGACCAGTGACAAGTGACCAGTGACCAGTGACCAGTGACCAGTGACCAGCGAAAGTGACCAGTGACCAGTGACCAGTGACCAGCGAAATCGACCAGTGACCAGTGACCAGAGACCAGTGACTAGCCAAATTGACCAGTGACCAGTGACCAGTGACCAGTGACCAGTGACCAACGACCAGTGACCAGTGACCAGTGACCAGTGACCAGTGACCTGTGACCAGCGAAAGTGACCAGTGACCAGTGACCATTGACCAGCGACCAGTGACCAGTGACCAGTGACCAGGGACCATTGACCAGTGACCAGTGACCAGGGACCAGTGACCAGTGACCAGTGACCAGTGACCAGTGACCAGTGACCAGTGACCAGTGACCAGCGAAAGTGACCAGGGACCAGTGACCAGTGACCAGTGACCAGTGACCAGTGACCAGTGACCAGTGACTAGCCAAATTGAGCAGTGAGCACTGACCAGTGACCAGTGACCAGTGACCAGTGACCAGTGACGAGTGACCAGTGACCAGTGACCAGTGACCAGTGACCAGCGAAAGTGACAAGTGACCAGTGACCAGTGACCAGTGACCAGTGACCAGTGACGAGTGACCAGTGACCAGTGACCAGTGACCAGTGACCAGCGAAAGTGACAAGTGACCAGTGACCAGTGACCAGTGACCAGTGACCAGTAACCAGTGACCAATGACCAGTGACCAGCGAAATCGACCAGGGACCAGTGACCAGTGACCAGTGACCAGTGACCAGTGACCAGGGACCAGTGACCAGTGACCAGCGACCAGTGACCAGGGACCAGTGACCAGTGACCAGTGACCAGCGACCAGTGACCAGTGACCAGTGACCAGTGACCAGGGACCAGTGACCAGCGAAAGTGACCAGTGACCAGTGACCAGTGACCAGTGACTAGCCAAATTGAGCAGTGAGCACTGACCAGTGACCAGTGACCAGTGACCAGTGACCAGCGAAAGTGACCAGTGACCAGTGACCAGTGACCAGCGAAATTGACCAGTGACCAGTGACCAGTGACCAGTGACCAGTGACCAGTGACCATTGACCAGTGACCAGCGAAAGTGACCAGTGATGAGTGACCTGTGACAAGTGACCAGTGACCAGCGACCAGTGACCAGGGACCAGTGACCAGTGACCAGTGACCAGCGACCAGTGACCAGTGACCAGTGACCAGGGACCAGTGACCAGCGAAAGTGACCAGGGACCAGTGACCAGTGACCAGTGACCAGTGACCAGTGACCAGTGACCAGTGACCAGTGACCAGTGACCAGCGACCAGTGACCAGCGACCAGTGACCAGTGACCAGTGACCAGGGACCAGTGACCAGCGAAAGTGACCAGTGACCAGTGACTAGCCAAATTGAGCAGTGACCAGTGACCAGTGACCAGTGACAAGTGACCAGTGACCAGTGACCAGGGACCAGTGACCAGTGACCAGTGACCAGTGACCAGTGACCAGTTACCAGTGACCAGTGACCAGTGACCAGTGACCAGCGAAAGTGACCAGGGACCAGTGACCAGTGACCAGTGACCAGTGACCAGTGACCAGCGAAATTGACCAGTGACCATTGACCAGTGACCAGTGACCAGTGACCAGTGACCAGTGACCAGTGACCAGTGACCAGCGACCAGTGACCAGTGACCAGTGACCAGTGACCAGTGACCACTGACCAGTGACCAGTAACCAGTGACCAGTGACCAGTGACCAGCGAAATCGACCAGGAACCAGTGACCAGTGACCAGTGACCAGTGACCAGTGACCAGTGACCAGCGAAATTGACCAGTGACCAATGACCAGTGACCAGTGACCAGTGACCAGTGACCAGTGACCAGCGACCAGTGACCAGTGACCAGTGACCAGTGACCAGTGACCAGTGACCAGTGACCAGTGACCAGTGACCAGCGACCAGTGACCAGTGACCAGTGACCAGGGACCAGTGACCAGCGAAAGTGACCAGTGACCAGTGACCAGTGACCAGCGAAATTGACCAGTGACCAGTGACCAGTGACCAGTGACAAGTGACCAGTTACCAGTGACCAGCGAAAGTGACCAGTGAACAGTGACCAGGGACCAGTGACCAGTGACCAGTGACCAGTGACCAGTGACCAGTGACCAGTGACCAGCGAAAGTGACCAGTGACCAGTGACCAGTGACCAGTGACCAGCGAAATTGACCAGTGACCATTGACCAGTGACCAGTGACCATTGACCAGTGACCAGTGACCAGTGACCAGCGAAAGTGACCAGTGACCAGTGACCAGTGACCAGCGAAATTGACCAGTGACCAGTGACCAGTGACCAGTGACAAGTGACCAGTTACCAGTGACCAGCGAAAGTGACCAGTGAACAGTGACCAGGGACCTGTGACGAGTGACCAGTGACCAGTGACCAGTGACCAGTGACCAGCGACCAGTGACCAGTGACCAGTGACGAGTGACCAGTGACCAGTGACCAGTGACCAGTGACCAGCGAAAGTGACAAGTGACCAGTGACCAGTGACCAGTGACCAGTGACCAGTGACCAGCGAAAGTGACCAGTGACCAGTGAACAGTGACCAGCGAAATTGACCAGTTTCCAGTGACAAGTGATAAGTGACCAGTGACCAGTGACCAGCGAAAGTGACCAGTGAACAGTGACCAGCGAAATTGACCAGTGACCATTGACCAGTGACCAGCGAAAGTGACCAGTGACGAGTGACCAGTGACAAGTGACCAGTGAGAAGTGACCAGTGACCACTGACCAGTGACCAGTGACCAGCGACCAGTGACCAGTGACCAGTGACCAGGGACCAGTGACCAGCGAAAGTGACCAGTGACCAGTGACTAGCCAAATTGAGCAGTGACCAGTGACCAGTGACCAGTGACCAGTGACCAGTGACCAGTGACCAGTGACCAGTGACCAGTGACCAGGGACCAGTGACCAGTGACCAGTGACCAGTGAACAGTGACCAGCGAAATTGACCAGTTTCCAGTGACCAGTGATAAGTGACCAGTGACCAGTGACCAGCGAAAGTGACCAGTGAACAGTGACCAGCGAAATTGACCAGTGACCATTGACCAGTGACCAGCGAAAGTGACCAGTGACGAGTGACCAGTGACAAGTGACCAGTGACAAGTGACCAGTGACCACTGACCAGTGACTAGTGACCAGCGACCAGTGACCAGGGACCAGTGACCAGCGAAAGTGACCAGTGACCAGTGACTAGCCAAATTGAGCAGTGACCAGTGACCAGTGACCAGTGACCAGTGACCAGTGACCAATGACCAGTGACCAGTGACCAGCTAAATTGACCAGTGACCATTGACCAGTGACCAGCGAAAGTGACCAGTGACGAGTGACTTGTGACAAGTGACCAGTGACCAGCGACCAGTGACCAGGGACCAGTGACCAGTGACCAGTGACCAGTGACCAGCGACCAGTGACCAGTGATCAGTGACCAGGGACCAGTGACCAGCGAAAGTGACCAGTGACCAGTGACCAGTGACCAGCGAAATTGACCAGTGACCAGTGACCAGTTACCAGTGACCAGCGAAAGTGACCAGTGAACAGTGACCAGGGACCAGTGACCAGTGACCAGTGTCCAGTGACCAGTGACCAGTGACCAGTGACCAGCGAAAGTGACCAGTGACCAGTGACCAGTGACCAGTGACCAGTGACCAGCGAAATTGACCAGTGACCATTGACCAGTGACCAGTGACCAGTGACCAGTGACCAGTGAACAGTGACCAGGGACCAGTGACCAGGGACCAGTGACCAGCGAAAGTGACCAGTGACCAGTGACCAGTGACCAGTGACTAGCCAAACTGAGCAGTGAGCACTGACCAGTGACCAGTGACCAGTGACCAGTGACCAGCGAAAGTGACCAGTGACCAGTGACCAGTGACCAGCGAAATTGACCAGTGACCAGTGACCAGTGACCAGTGACCAGTGACCAGTGACCATTGACCAGTGACCAGCGAAAGTGACCAGTGATGAGTGACCTGTGACAAGTGACCAGTGACCAGCGACCAGTGACCAGGGACCAGTGACCAGTGACCAGTGACCAGCGACCAGTGACCAGTGACCAGTGACCAGGGACCAGTGACCAGCGAAAGTGACCAGGGACCAGTGACCAGTGACCAGTGACCAGTGACCAGTGACCAGTGACCAGTGACCAGCGACCAGTGACCAGCGACCAGTGACCAGTGACCAGTGACCAGGGACCAGTGACCAGCGAAAGTGACCAGTGACCAGTGACTAGCCAAATTGAGCAGTGACCAGTGACCAGTGACCAGTGACCAGTGACCAGTGACCAGGGACCAGTGACCAGTGACCAGTGACCAGTGACCAGTGACCAGTTACCAGTGACCAGTGACCAGTGACCAGTGACCAGCGAAAGTGACCAGGGACCAGTGACCAGTGACCAGTGACCAGTGACCAGTGACCAGCGAAATTGACCAGTGACCATTGACCAGTGACCAGTGACCAGTGACCAGTGACCAGTGACCAGTGACCAGTGACCAGCGACCAGTGACCAGTGACCAGTGACCAGTGACCAGTGAGCAGTCACCAGTGACCAGTAACCAGTGACCAGTGACCAGTGACCAGCGAAATCGACCAGGGACCAGTGACCAGTGACCAGTGACCAGTGACCAGTGACCAGTGACCAGCGAAATTGACCAGTGACCAATGACCAGTGACCAGTGACCAGTGACCAGTGACCAGCGACCAGTGACCAGTGACCAGTGACCAGTGACCAGTGACCAGTGACCAGTGACCAGTGACCAGTGACCAGCGACCAGTGACCAGTGACCAGTGACCAGGGACCAGTGACCAGCGAAAGTGACCAGTGACCAGTGACCAGTGACCAGCGAAATTGACCAGTGACCAGTGACCAGTGACCAGTGACAAGTGACCAGTTACCAGTGACCAGCGAAAGTGACCAGTGAACAGTGACCAGGGACCAGTGACCAGTGACCAGTGACCAGTGACCAGTGACCAGTGACCAGTAACCAGTGACCAGTGACCAGTGACCAGCGAAAGTGACCAGTGACCAGTGACCAGTGACCAGTGACCAGCGAAATTGACCAGTGACCATTGACCAGTGACCAGTGACCATTGACCAGTGACCAGTGACCAGTGACCAGCGAAAGTGACCAGTGACCAGTGACCAGTGACCAGCGAAATTGACCAGTGACCAGTGACCAGTGACCAGTGACAAGTGACCAGTTACCAGTGACCAGCGAAAGTGACCAGTGAACAGTGACCAGGGACCTGTGACGAGTGACCAGTGACCAGTGACCAGTGACCAGCGACCAGTGACCAGTGACCAGTGACCAGTAACCAGTGACCAGTGACCAGTGACCAGTGACCAGCGAAAGTGACAAGTGACCAGTGACCAGTGACCAGTGACCAGTGACCAGTGACCAGCGAAAGTGACCAGTGAACAGTGACCAGCGAAATTGACCAGTGACCATTGACCAGTGACCAGCGAAAGTGACCAGTGACGAGTGACCAGTGACAAGTGACCAGTGAGAAGTGACCAGTGACCACTGACCAGTGACCAGTGACCAGCGACCAGTGACCAGTGACCAGTGACCAGGGACCAGTGACCAGCGAAAGTGACCAGTGACCAGTGACTAGCCAAATTGAGCAGTGACCAGTGACCAGTGACCAGTGACCAGTGACCAGTGACCAGTGACCAGTGACCAGTGACCAGTGACCAGGGACCAGTGACCAGTGACCAGTGACCAGTGACCAGTGACCAGTGACCAGTGACCAGTGACCAGCGAAAGTGACCAGGGACCAGTGACCAGTGACCAGTGACCAGTGACCAGTGACCAGCGAAATTGACCAGTGACCATTGACCAGTGACCAGTGACCAGTGACCAGCGAAAGTGACCAGTGACGAGTGACCTGTGACAAGTGACCAGTGACCAGCGACCAGTGACCAGCGACCAGTGACCAGTGACCAGTGACCAGTGACCAGTGACCAGTGACCTGTGACCAGCGAAAGTGACCAGTGACCAGTGACCATTGACCAGCGACCAGTGACCAGTGACCAGTGACGAGTGACCAGTGAACAGTGACCAGTGACCAGTGATCAGCGAAAGTGACAAGTGACCAGTGACCAGTGACCAGCGAAATCGACCAGGGACCAGTGACCAGTGACCAGTGACCAGTGACCAGTGACCAGTGACCAGCGAAATTGACCAGTGACCATTGACCAGTGACCAGTGACCAGTGACCAGTGACCAGTGACCAGTGACCAGTGACCAGCGACCAGTGACCAGTGACCAGTGACCAGTGACCAGTGACCTGTGACCAGCGAAAGTGACCAGTGACCAGTGACCATTGACCAGCGACCAGTGACCAGTGACCAGTGATGAGTGACCAGTGACCAGTGACCAGTGACCAGCGAAAGTGACAAGTGACCAGTGACCAGTGACCAGTGAGCAGTGACCAGTGACCAGCGAAAGTGACAAGTGACCAGTGACCAGTGACCAGCGAAATCGACCAGGGACCAGTGACCAGTGACCAGTGACCAGTGACCAGTGACCAGTGACCAGCGAAATTGACCAGTGACCATTGACCAGTGACCAGTGACCAGTGACCAGTGACCAGTGACCAGTGACCAGTGACCAGCGACCAGTGACCAGTGACCAGTGACCAGTGACCAGTGACCTGTGACCAGCGAAAGTGACCAGTGACCAGTGACCATTGACCAGCGACCAGTGACCAGTGACCAGTGATGAGTGACCAGTGACCAGTGACCAGTGACCAGCGAAAGTGACAAGTGACCAGTGACCAGTGACCAGTGAGCAGTGACCAGTGACCAGCGAAAGTGACCAGTGACCAGTGAACAGTGACCAGCGAAATTGACCAGTTTCCAGTGACCAGTGATAAGTGACCAGTGACCAGTGACCAGCGAAAGTGACCAGTGAACAGTGACCAGCGAAATTGACCAGTGACCATTGACCAGTGACCAGCGAAAGTGACCAGTGACGAGTGACCAGTGACAAGTGACCAGTGAGAAGTGACCAGTGACCACTGACCAGTGACCAGTGACCAGTGACCAGTGACCAGCGGAAGTGACCAGTGACAAGTGACCAGTGACCAGTGACCAGTGACCAGTGACCAGCGAAAGTGACCAGTGACCAGTGACCAGTGACCAGCGAAATCGACCAGTGACCAGTGACCAGAGACCAGTGACTAGCCAAATTGACCAGTGACCAGTGACCAGTGACCAGTGACCAACGACCAGTGACCAGTGACCAGTGACCAGTGACCAGTGACCTGTGACCAGCGAAAGTGACCAGTGACCAGTGACCATTGACCAGCGACCAGTGACCAGTGACCAGTGACCAGGGACCATTGACCAGTGACCAGTGACCAGGGACCAGTTACCAGTGACCAGTGACCAGTGACCAGTGACCAGTGACCAGTGACCAGTGACCAGTGACCAGTGACCAGTGACCAGTGACCAGCGAAAGTGACCAGGGACCAGTGACCAGTGACCAGTGACCAGTGACCAGTGACCAGTGACCAGTGACTAGCCAAATTGAGCAGTGAGCACTGACCAGTGACCAGTGACCAGTGACCAGTGACCAGTGACGAGTGACCAGTGACCAGTGACCAGTGACCAGTGACCAGCGAAAGTGACAAGTGACCAGTGACCAGTGACCAGTGACCAGTGACCAGTGACGAGTGACCAGTGACCAGTGACCAGTGACCAGTGACCAGCGAAAGTGACAAGTGACCAGTGACCAGTGACCAGTGACCAGTGACCAGTAACCAGTGACCAATGACCAGTGACCAGCGAAATCGACCAGGGACCAGTGACCAGTGACCAGTGACCAGTGACCAGTGACCAGGGACCAGTGACCAGTGACCAGCGACCAGTGACCAGGGACCAGTGACCAGTGACCAGTGACCAGCGACCAGTGACCAGTGACCAGTGACCAGTGACCAGGGACCAGTGACCAGCGAAAGTGACCAGTGACCAGTGACCAGTGACCAGTGACTAGCCAAATTGAGCAGTGAGCACTGACCAGTGACCAGTGACCAGTGACCAGTGACCAGCGAAAGTGACCAGTGACCAGTGACCAGTGACCAGCGAAATTGACCAGTGACCAGTGACCAGTGACCAGTGACCAGTGACCAGTGACCATTGACCAGTGACCAGCGAAAGTGACCAGTGATGAGTGACCTGTGACAAGTGACCAGTGACCAGCGACCAGTGACCAGGGACCAGTGACCAGTGACCAGTGACCAGCGACCAGTGACCAGTGACCAGTGACCAGGGACCAGTGACCAGGGACCAGTGACCAGCGAAAGTGACCAGGGACCAGTGACCAGTGACCAGTGACCAGTGACCAGTGACCAGTGACCAGTGACCAGTGACCAGCGGCCAGTGACCAGCGACCAGTGACCAGTGACCAGTGACCAGGGACCAGTGACCAGCGAAAGTGACCAGTGACCAGTGACTAGCCAAATTGAGCAGTGACCAGTGACCAGTGACCAGTGACCAGTGACCAGTGACCAGTGACCAGTGACCAGGGACCAGTGACCAGTGACCAGTGACCAGTGACCAGTGACCAGTTACCAGTGACCAGTGACCAGTGACCAGTGACCAGCGAAAGTGACCAGGGACCAGTGACCAGTGACCAGTGACCAGTGACCAGCGAAATTGACCAGTGACCATTGACCAGTGACCAGTGACCAGTGACCAGTGACCAGTGACCAGTGACCAGTGACCAGTGACCAGCGACCAGTGACCAGTGACCAGTGACCAGTGACCAGTGACCACTGACCAGTGACCAGTAACCAGTGACCAGTGACCAGTGACCAGCGAAATCGACCAGGAACCAGTGACCAGTGACCAGTGACCAGTGACCAGTGACCAGTGACCAGCGAAATTGACCAGTGACCAATGACCAGTGACCAGTGACCAGTGACCAGTGACCAGTGACCAGCGACCAGTGACCAGTGACCAGTGACCAGTGACCAGTGACCAGTGACCAGTGACCAGTGACCAGTGACCAGTGACCAGCGACCAGTGACCAGTGACCAGTGACCAGGGACCAGTGACCAGCGAAAGTGACCAGTGACCAGTGACAAGTGACCAGCGAAAGTGACCAGTGAACAGTGACCAGGGACCAGTGACCAGTGACCAGTGACCAGTGACCAGTGACCAGTGACCAGTGACCAGCGAAAGTGACCAGTGACCAGTGACCAGTGACCAGTGACCAGCGAAATTGACCAGTGACCAGTGACCAGCGACCAGTGACCAGTGATCAGTGACCAGGGACCAGTGACCAGCGAAAGTGACCAGTGACCAGTGACCAGTGACCAGCGAAATTGACCAGTGACCAGTGACCAGTGACCAGTGACAAGTGACCAGTTACCAGTGACCAGCGAAAGTGACCAGTGAACAGTGACCAGGGACCAGTGACCAGTGACCAGTGACCAGTGACCAGTGACCAGTGACCAGTGACCAGTGACCAGTGACCAGCGAAAGTGACCAGTGACCAGTGACCAGTGACCAGTGACCAGTGACCAGCGAAATTGACCAGTGACCATTGACCAGTGACCAGTGACCAGTGACCAGTGACCAGTGAACAGTGACCAGGGACCAGTGACCAGGGACCAGTGACCAGCGAAAGTGACCAGTGACCAGTGACCAGTGACCAGTGACTAGCCAAATTGAGCAGTGAGCACTGACCAGTGACCAGTGACCAGTAACCAGTGACCAGCGAAAGTGACCAGTGACCAGTGACCAGTGACCAGCGAAATTGACCAGTGACCAGTGACCAGTGACCAGTGACCAGTGACCAGTGACCATTGACCAGTGACCAGCGAAAGTGACCAGTGATGAGTGACCTGTGACAAGTGACCAGTGACCAGCGACCAGTGACCAGGGACCAGTGACCAGTGACCAGTGACCAGCGACCAGTGACCAGTGACCAGTGACCAGGGACCAGTGACCAGCGAAAGTGACCAGGGACCAGTGACCAGTGACCAGTGACCAGTGACCAGTGACCAGTGACCAGTGACCAGTGACCAGCGACCAGTGACCAGCGACCAGTGACCAGTGACCAGTGACCAGGGACCAGTGACCAGCGAAAGTGACCAGTGACCAGTGACTAGCCAAATTGAGCAGTGACCAGTGACCAGTGACCAGTGACCAGTGACCAGTGACCAGTGACCAGGGACCAGTGACCAGTGACCAGTGACCAGTGACCAGTGACCAGTTACCAGTGACCAGTGACCAGTGACCAGTGACCAGCGAAAGTGACCAGGGACCAGTGACCAGTGACCAGTGACCAGTGACCAGTGCCCAGTGACCAGCGAAATTGACCAGTGACCATTGACCAGTGACCAGTGACCAGTGACCAGTGACCAGTGACCAGTGACCAGTGACCAGTGACCAGCGACCAGTGACCAGTGACCAGTGACCAGTGACCAGTGACCACTGACCAGTGACCAGTAACCAGTGACCAGTGACCAGTGACCAGCGAAATCGACCAGGAACCAGTGACCAGTGACCAGTGACCAGTGACCAGTGACCAGTGACCAGCGAAATTGACCAGTGACCAATGACCAGTGACCAGTGACCAGTGACCAGTGACCAGTGACCAGCGACCAGTGACCAGTGACCAGTGACCAGTGACCAGTGACCAGTGACCAGTGACCAGCGAAATTGACCAGTGACCATTGACCAGTGACCAGCGAAAGTGACCAGTGACGAGTGACCAGTGACAAGTGACCAGTGAGAAGTGACCAGTGACCACTGACCAGGGACCAGTGACCAGCGACCAGTGACCAGTGACCAGTGACCAGTGACAAGTGACCAGTGAGAAGTGACCAGTGACCACTGACCAGTGACCAGTGACCAGCGACCAGTGACCAGTGACCAGTGACCAGGGACCAGTGACCCGCGAAAGTGACCAGTGACCAGTGACTAGCCAAATTGAGCAGTGACCAGTGACCAGTGACCAGTGACCAGTGACCAGTGACCAGTGACCAGTGACCAGTGACCAGTGACCAGGGACCAGTGACCAGTGACCAGTGACCAGTGAACAGTGACCAGCGAAATTGACCAGTTTCCAGTGACCAGTGATAAGTGACCAGTGTCCAGTGACCAGCGAAAGTGACCAGTGAACAGTGACCAGCGAAATTGACCAGTGACCATTGACCAGTGACCAGCGAAAGTGACCAGTGACGAGTGACCAGTGACAAGTGACCAGTGACAAGTGACCAGTGACCACTGACCAGTGACTAGTGACCAGCGACCAGTGACCAGGGACCAGTGACCAGCGAAAGTGACCAGTGACCAGTGACTAGCCAAATTGAGCAGTGACCAGTGACCAGTGACCAGTGACCAGTGACCAGCGACCAGTGACCAGCGAAATTGACCAGTGACCATTGACCAGTGACAAGTGACCAGTGACCAGCGAAAGTGACCAGGGACCAGTGACCAGTGACCAGTGACGAGTGACCAGTGACCAGTGACCAGCGAAAGTGACAAGTGACCAGTGACCAGTGACCAGTGACCAGTGACCAGTGACCAGCGAAAGTGACCAGTGACCTGTGACCAGCGAAAGTGACCAGTGACGAGTGACCAGTGACAAGTGACCAGTGAGAAGTGACCAGTGACCACTGACCAGTGACCAGTGACCAGCGACCAGTGACCAGTGACCAGGGAAAGTGACCAGTGACCAGTGACTAGCCAAATTGAGCAGTGACCAGTGACCAGTGACCAGTGACCAGTGACCAGTGACCAGTGACCAGTGACCAGTGACCAGTGACCAGTGACCAGCGAAAGTGACCAGTGACCAGTGACCAGTGACCAGTGACCAGTGACCAGTGACCAGTGACCAGTGACCAGCGAAATTGACCAGTGACCATTGACCAGTGACCAGCGACCAGTGACCAGTGACCAGTGACGAGTGACCAGTGACCAGTGACCAGTGACCAGTGACCAGCGAAAGTGACAAGTGACCAGTGACCAGTGACCAGTGACCAGTGACCAGTGACGAGTGACCAGTGACCAGTGACCAGTGACCAGTGACCAGCGAAAGTGACAAGAGACCAGTGACCAGTGACCAGTGACCAGTGACCAGTAACCAGTGACCAATGACCAGTGACCAGCGAAATCGACCAGGGACCAGTGACCAGTGACCAGTGACCAGTGACCAGTGACCAGGGACCAGTGACCAGTGACCAGCGACCAGTGACCAGGGACCAGTGACCAGTGACCAGTGACCAGCGACCAGTGACCAGTGACCAGTGACCAGTGACCAGGGACCAGTGACCAGCGAAAGTGACCAGTGACCAGTGACCAGTGACCAGTGACTAGCCAAATTGAGCAGTGAGCACTGACCAGTGACCAGTGACCAGTGACCAGTGACCAGCGAAAGTGACAAGTGACCAGTGACCAGTGACCAGTGACCAGTGACCAGTGACGAGTGACCAGTGACCAGTGACCAGTGACCAGTGACCAGCGAAAGTGACAAGTGACCAGTGACCAGTGACCAGTGACCAGTGACCAGTAACCAGTGACCAATGACCAGTGACCAGCGAAATCGACCAGGGACCAGTGACCAGTGACCAGTGACCAGTGACCAGTGACCAGGGACCAGTGACCAGTGACCAGCGACCAGTGACCAGGGACCAGTGACCAGTGACCAGTGACCAGCGACCAGTGACCAGGGACCAGTGACCAGCGAAAGTGACCAGTGACCAGTGACCAGTGACCAGTGACTAGCCAAATTGAGCAGTGAGCACTGACCAGTGACCAGTGACCAGTGACCAGTGACCAGCGAAAGTGACCAGTGACCAGTGACCAGTGACCAGCGAAATTGACCAGTGACCAGTGACCAGTGACCAGTGACCAGTGACCAGTGACCATTGACCAGTGACCAGCGAAAGTGACCAGTGATGAGTGACCTGTGACAAGTGACCAGTGACCAGCGACCAGTGACCAGGGACCAGTGACCAGTGACCAGTGACCAGCGACCAGTGACCAGTGACCAGTGACCAGGGACCAGTGACCAGCGAAAGTGACCAGGGACCAGTGACCAGTGACCAGTGACCAGTGACCAGTGACCAGTGACCAGTGACCAGTGACCAGCGACCAGTGACCAGCGACCAGTGACCAGTGACCAGTGACCAGGGACCAGTGACCAGCGAAAGTGACCAGTGACCAGTGACTAGCCAAATTGAGCAGTGACCAGTGACCAGTGACCAGTGACCAGGGACCAGTGACCAGTGACCAGTGACCAGTGACCAGTGACCAGTTACCAGTGACCAGTGACCAGTGACCAGTGACCAGCGAAAGTGACCAGGGACCAGTGACCAGTGACCAGTGACCAGTGACCAGTGACCAGCGAAATTGACCAGTGACCATTGACCAGTGACCAGTGACCAGTGACCAGTGACCAGTGACCAGTGACCAGTGACCAGTGACCAGCGACCAGTGACCAGTGACCAGTGACCAGTGACCAGTGACCACTGACCAGTGACCAGTAACCAGTGACCAGTGACCAGTGACCAGCGAAATCGACCAGGAACCAGTGACCAGTGACCAGTGACCAGTGACCAGTGACCAGTGACCAGTGACCAGCGAAATTGACCAGTGACCAATGACCAGTGACCAGTGACCAGTGACCAGTGACCAGTGACCAGCGACCAGTGACCAGTGACCAGTGACCAGTGACCAGTGACCAGTGACCAGTGACCAGTGACCAGTGACCAGCGACCAGTGACCAGTGACCAGTGACCAGGGACCAGTGACCAGCGAAAGTGACCAGTGACCAGTGACCAGTGACCAGCGAAATTGACCAGTGACCAGTGACCAGTGACCAGTGACAAGTGACCAGTTACCAGTGACCAGCGAAAGTGACCAGTGAACAGTGACCAGGGACCAGTGACCAGTGACCAGTGACCAGTGACCAGTGACCAGTGACCAGCGAAAGTGACCAGTGACCAGTGACCAGTGACCAGTGACCAGCGAAATTGACCAGTGACCATTGACCAGTGACCAGTGACCATTGACCAGTGACCAGTGACCAGTGACCAGCGAAAGTGACCAGTGACCAGTGACCAGTGACCAGCGAAATTGACCAGTGACCAGTGACCAGTGACCAGTGACAAGTGACCAGTTACCAGTGACCAGCGAAAGTGACCAGTGAACAGTGACCAGGGACCTGTGACGAGTGACCAGTGACCAGTGACCAGTGACCAGCGACCAGTGACCAGTGACCAGTGACGAGTGACCAGTGACCAGTGACCAGTGACCAGTGACCAGCGAAAGTGACAAGTGACCAGTGACCAGTGACCAGTGACCAGTGACCAGTGACCAGTGACCAGTGACCAGCGAAAGTGACCAGTGACCAGTGAACAGTGACCAGCGAAATTGACCAGTTTCCAGTGACAAGTGATAAGTGACCAGTGACCAGTGACCAGCGAAAGTGACCAGTGAACAGTGACCAGCGAAATTGACCAGTGACCATTGACCAGTGACCAGCGAAAGTGACCAGTGACGAGTGACCAGTGACAAGTGACCAGTGAGAAGTGACCAGTGACCACTGACCAGTGACCAGTGACCAGCGACCAGTGACCAGTGACCAGTGACCAGGGACCAGTGACCAGCGAAAGTGACCAGTGACCAGTGACTAGCCAAATTGAGCAGTGACCAGTGACCAGTGACCAGTGACCAGTGACCAGTGACCAGTGACCAGTGACCAGTGACCAGTGACCAGGGACCAGTGACCAGTGACCAGTGACCAGTGAACAGTGACCAGCGAAATTGACCAGTTTCCAGTGACCAGTGATAAGTGACCAGTGACCAGTGACCAGCGAAAGTGACCAGTGAACAGTGACCAGCGAAATTGACCAGTGACCATTGACCAGTGACCAGCGAAAGTGACCAGTGACGAGTGACCAGTGACAAGTGACCAGTGACAAGTGACCAGTGACCACTGACCAGTGACCAGGGACCAGTGACCAGTAACCAGTGACCAGTGACCAGTGACCAGTGACCAGGGACCAGTGACCAGTGACCAGTGACCAGTGACCAGTGACCAGTTACCAGTGACCAGTGACCAGTGACCAGTGACCAGCGAAAGTGACCAGGGACCAGTGACCAGTGACCAGTGACCAGTGACCAGGGACCAGTGACCAGTGACCAGTGACCAGTGACCAGTGACCAGTGACCAGTGACCAGTGACCAGTTACCAGTGACCAGTGACCAGTGACCAGTGACCAGCGAAAGTGACCAGGGACCAGTGACCAGTGACCAGTGACCAGTGACCAGTGACCAGCGAAATTGACCAGTGACCATTGACCAGTGACCAGTGACCAGTGACCAGTGACCAGTGACCAGTGACGAGTGACCAGTGACAAGTGACCAGTGACAAGTGACCAGTGACCAGTGACCAGTGACCAGGGACCAGTGACCAGTGACCAGTGACCAGTGACCAGTGACCAGTTACCAGTGACCAGTGACCAGTGACCAGTGACCAGCGAAAGTGACCAGGGACCAGTGACCAGTGACCAGTGACCAGTGACCAGTGACCAGCGAAATTGACCAGTGACCATTGACCAGTGACCAGTGACCAGTGACCAGTGACCAGTGACCAGTGACCAGTGACCAGTGACCAGCGACCAGTGACCAGTGACCAGTGACCAGTGACCAGTGACCACTGACCAGTGACCAGTAACCAGTGACCAGTGACCAGTGACCAGCGAAATCGACCAGGAACCAGTGACCAGTGACCAGTGACCAGTGACCAGTGACCAGTGACCAGCGAAATTGACCAGTGACCAATGACCAGTGACCAGTGACCAGTGACCAGTGACCAGTGACCAGCGACCAGTGACCAGTGACCAGTGACCAGTGACCAGTGACCAGTGACCAGTGACCAGTGACCAGTGACCAGCGACCAGTGACCAGTGACCAGTGACCAGGGACCAGTGACCAGCGAAAGTGACCAGTGACCAGTGACCAGTGACCAGTGACCAGTGACCAGTGACCAGTGACCAGTTACCAGTGACCAGCGAAAGTGACCAGTGAACAGTGACCAGGGACCAGTGACCAGTGACCAGTGACCAGTGACCAGTGACCAGTGACCAGTGACCAGTGACCAGCGAAAGTGACCAGTGACCAGTGACCAGTGACCAGTGACCAGCGAAATTGACCAGTGACCATTGACCAGTGACCAGTGACCATTGACCAGTGACCAGTGACCAGTGACCAGCGAAAGTGACCAGTGACCAGTGACCAGTGACCAGCGAAATTGACCAGTGACCAGTGACCAGTGACCAGTGACAAGTGACCAGTTACCAGTGACCAGTGACCAGTGACCAGCGAAATTGACCAGTGACCATTGACCAGTGACCAGTGACCATTGACCAGTGACCAGTGACCAGTGACCAGCGAAAGTGACCAGTGACCAGTGACCAGTGACCAGCGAAATTGACCAGTGACCAGTGACCAGTGACCAGTGACAAGTGACCAGTTACCAGTGACCAGCGAAAGTGACCAGTGAACAGTGACCAGGGACCTGTGACGAGTGACCAGTGACCAGTGACCAGTGACCAGCGACCAGTGACCAGTGACCAGTGACGAGTGACCAGTGACCAGTGACCAGTGACCAGTGACCAGCGAAAGTGACAAGTGACCAGTGACCAGTGACCAGTGACCAGTGACCAGTGACCAGCGAAAGTGACCAGTGACCAGTGAACAGTGACCAGCGAAATTGACCAGTTTCCAGTGACAAGTGATAAGTGACCAGTGACCAGTGACCAGCGAAAGTGACCAGTGAACAGTGACCAGCGAAATTGACCAGTGACCATTGACCAGTGACCAGCGAAAGTGACCAGTGACGAGTGACCAGTGACAAGTGACCAGTGAGAAGTGACCAGTGACCAGTGACCAGTGACCAGTGACCAGTGACCAGGGACCAGTGACCAGTGACCAGTGACCAGTGGACAGTGACCAGCGAAATTGACCAGTTTCCAGTGACCAGTGATAAGTGACCAGTGACCAGTGACCAGCGAAAGTGACCAGTGAACAGTGACCAGCGAAATTGACCAGTAACCATTGACCAGTGACCAGCGAAAGTGACCAGTGACGAGTGACCAGTGACAAGTGACCAGTGACAAGTGACCAGTGACCACTGACCAGTGACTAGTGACCAGCGACCAGTGACCAGGGACCAGTGACCAGCGAAAGTGACCAGTGACCAGTGACTAGCCAAATTGAGCAGTGACCAGTGACCAGTGACCAGTGACCAGTGACCAGTGACCAATGACCAGTGACCAGTGACCAGCTAAATTGACCAGTGACCATTGACCAGTGACCAGCGAAAGTGACCAGTGACGAGTGACTTGTGACAAGTGACCAGTGACCAGCGACCAGTGACCAGGGACCAGTGACCAGTGACCAGTGACCAGTGACCAGCGACCAGTGACCAGTGATCAGTGACCAGGGACCAGTGACCAGCGAAAGTGACCAGTGACCAGTGACCAGTGACCAGCGAAATTGACCAGTGACCAGTGACCAGTGACCAGTGACAAGTGACCAGTTACCAGTGACCAGCGAAAGTGACCAGTGAACAGTGACCAGGGACCAGTGACCAGTGACCAGTGTCCAGTGACCAGTGACCAGTGACCAGTGACCAGTGACCAGTGACCAGCGAAAGTGACCAGTGACCAGTGACCAGTGACCAGTGACCAGTGACCAGCGAAATTGACCAGTGACCATTGACCAGTGACCAGTGACCAGTGACCAGTGACCAGTGAACAGTGACCAGGGACCAGTGACCAGGGACCAGTGACCAGCGAAAGTGACCAGTGACCAGTGACCAGTGACCAGTGACTAGCCAAATTGAGCAGTGAGCACTGACCAGTGACCAGTGACCAGTGACCAGTGACCAGCGAAAGTGACCAGTGACCAGTGACCAGTGACCAGCGAAATTGACCAGTGACCAGTGACCAGTGACCAGTGACCAGCGAAAGTGACCAGTGATGAGTGACCTGTGACAAGTGACCAGTGACCAGCGACCAGTGACCAGGGACCAGTGACCAGTGACCAGTGACCAGCGACCAGTGACCAGTGACCAGTGACCAGGGACCAGTGACCAGCGAAAGTGACCAGGGACCAGTGACCAGTGACCAGTGACCAGTGACCAGTGACCAGTGACCAGTGACCAGCGACCAGTGACCAGCGACCAGTGACCAGTGACCAGTGACCAGGGACCAGTGACCAGCGAAAGTGACCAGTGACCAGTGACTAGCCAAATTGAGCAGTGACCAGTGACCAGTGACCAGTGACCAGTGACCAGTGACCAGTGACCAATGACCAGGGACCAGTGACCAGTGACCAGTGACCAGTGACCAGTGACCAGTTACCAGTGACCAGTGACCAGTGACCAGTGACCAGCGAAAGTGACCAGGGACCAGTGACCAGTGACCAGTGACCAGTGACCAGTGACCAGCGAAATTGACCAGTGACCATTGACCAGTGACCAGTGACCAGTGACCAGTGACCAGTGACCAGTGACCAGTGACCAGTGACCAGCGACCAGTGACCAGTGAGCAGTCACCAGTGACCAGTAACCAGTGACCAGTGACCAGTGACCAGCGAAATCGACCAGGGACCAGTGACCAGTGACCAGTGACCAGTGACCAGTGACCAGTGACCAGCGAAATTGACCAGTGACCAATGACCAGTGACCAGTGACCAGTGACCAGTGACCAGCGACCAGTGACCAGTGACCAGTGACCAGTGACCAGTGACCAGTGACCAGTGACCAGTGACCAGTGACCAGCGACCAGTGACCAGTGACCAGTGACCAGGGACCAGTGACCAGCGAAAGTGACCAGTGACCAGTGACCAGTGACCAGCGAAATTGACCAGTGACCAGTGACCAGTGACCAGTGACAAGTGACCAGTTACCAGTGACCAGCGAAAGTGACCAGTGAACAGTGACCAGGGACCAGTGACCAGTGACCAGTGACCAGTGACCAGTGACCAGTGACCAGTAACCAGTGACCAGTGACCAGTGACCAGCGAAAGTGACCAGTGACCAGTGACCAGTGACCAGTGACCAGCGAAATTGACCAGTGACCATTGACCAGTGACCAGTGACCATTGACCAGTGACCAGTGACCAGTGACCAGCGAAAGTGACCAGTGACCAGTGACCAGTGACCAGCGAAATTGACCAGTGACCAGTGACCAGTGACCAGTGACAAGTGACCAGTTACCAGTGACCAGCGAAAGTGACCAGTGAACAGTGACCAGGGACCTGTGACGAGTGACCAGTGACCAGTGACCAGTGACCAGCGACCAGTGACCAGTGACCAGTGACCAGTGACCAGTGACCAGTGACCAGTGACCAGTGACCAGCGAAAGTGACAAGTGACCAGTGACCAGTGACCAGTGACCAGTGACCAGTGACCAGCGAAAGTGACCAGTGAACAGTGACCAGCGAAATTGACCAGTGACCATTGACCAGTGACCAGCGAAAGTGACCAGTGACGAGTGACCAGTGACAAGTGACCAGTGAGAAGTGACCAGTGACCACTGACCAGTGACCAGTGACCAGCGACCAGTGACCAGTGACCAGTGACCAGGGACCAGTGACCAGCGATAGTGACCAGTGACCAGTGACTAGCCAAATTGAGCAGTGACCAGTGACCAGTGACCAGTGACCAGTGACCAGTGACCAGTGACCAGTGACCAGTGACCAGTGACCAGGGACCAGTGACCAGTGACCAGTGACCAGTGACCAGTGACCAGTGACCAGTGACCAGTGACCAGTGACCAGCGAAAGTGACCAGGGACCAGTGACCAGTGACCAGTGACCAGTGACCAGTGACCAGCGAAATTGACCAGTGACCATTGACCAGTGACCAGTGACCAGTGACCAGCGAAAGTGACCAGTGACGAGTGACCTGTGACAAGTGACCAGTGACCAGCGACCAGTGACCAGCGACCAGTGACCAGTGACCAGTGACCAGTGACCAGTGACCAGTGACCTGTGACCAGCGAAAGTGACCAGTGACCAGTGACCATTGACCAGCGACCAGTGACCAGTGACCAGTGACGAGTGACCAGTGAACAGTGACCAGTGACCAGTGATCAGCGAAAGTGACAAGTGACCAGTGACCAGTGACCAGCGAAATCGACCAGGGACCAGTGACCAGTGACCAGTTACCAGTGACCAGTGACCAGTGACCAGCGAAATTGACCAGTGACCATTGACCAGTGACCAGTGACCAGTGACCAGTGACCAGTGACCAGTGACCAGTGACCAGCGACCAGTGACCAGTGACCAGTGACCAGTGACCAGTGACCTGTGACCAGCGAAAGTGACCAGTGACCAGTGACCATTGACCAGCGACCAGTGACCAGTGACCAGTGATGAGTGACCAGTGACCAGTGACCAGTGACCAGCGAAAGTGACAAGTGACCAGTGACCAGTGACCAGTGAGCAGTGACCAGTGACCAGCGAAAGTGACCAGTGACCAGTGAACAGTGACCAGCGAAATTGACCAGTTTCCAGTGACCAGTGATAAGTGACCAGTGACCAGTGACCAGCGAAAGTGACCAGTGAACAGTGACCAGCGAAATTGACCAGTGACCATTGACCAGTGACCAGCGAAAGTGACCAGTGACGAGTGACCAGTGACAAGTGACCAGTGAGAAGTGACCAGTGACCACTGACCAGTGACCAGTGACCAGTGACCAGTGACCAGTGACCAGCGAAAGTGACCAGTGACAAGTGACCAGTGACCAGTGACCAGTGACCAGTGACCAGCGAAAGTGACCAGTGACCAGTGACCAGTGACCAGCGAAATCGACCAGTGACCAGTGACCAGAGACCAGTGACTAGCCAAATTGACCAGTGACCAGTGACCAGTGACCAGTGACCAGTGACCAGTGACCAGTGACCAGCGACCAGTGACCAGTGACCAGTGACCAGTGACCAGTGACCAGTGACCAGTGACCAGTGACCAGTGACCAGCGACCAGTGTCCAGTGACCAGTGACCAGGGACCAGCGAAAGTGACCAGTGACCAGTGACCAGTGACCAGCGAAATTGACCAGTGACCAGTGACCAGTGACCAGTGACAAGTGACCAGTTACCAGTGACCAGCGAAAGTGACCAGTGAACAGTGACCAGGGACCAGTGACCAGTGACCAGTGACCAGTGACCAGTGACCAGTGACCAGTGACCAGCGAAAGTGACCAGTGACCAGTGACCAGTGACCAGTGACCAGCGAAATTGACCAGTGACCATTGACCAGTGACCAGTGACCATTGACCAGTGACCAGTGACCAGTGACCAGCGAAAGTGACCAGTGACCAGTGACCAGTGACCAGCGAAATTGACCAGTGACCAGTGACCAGTGACCAGTGACAAGTGACCAGTTACCAGTGACCAGCGAAAGTGACCAGTGAACAGTGACCAGGGACCTGTGACGAGTGACCAGTGACCAGTGACCAGTGACCAGTGACCAGCGACCAGTGACCAGTGACCAGTGACGAGTGACCAGTGACCAGTGACCAGTGACCAGTGACCAGCGAAAGTGACAAGTGACCAGTGACCAGTGACCAGTGACCAGTGACCAGTGACCAGCGAAAGTGACCAGTGACCAGTGAACAGTGACCAGCGAAATTGACCAGTTTCCAGTGACAAGTGATAAGTGACCAGTGACCAGTGACCAGCGAAAGTGACCAGTGAACAGTGACCAGCGAAATTGACCAGTGACCATTGACCAGTGACCAGCGAAAGTGACCAGTGACGAGTGACCAGTGACAAGTGACCAGTGAGAAGTGACCAGTGACCACTGACCAGTGACCAGTGACCAGCGACCAGTGACCAGTGACCAGTGACCAGGGACCAGTGACCAGCGAAAGTGACCAGTGACCAGTGACTAGCCAAATTGAGCAGTGACCAGTGACCAGTGACCAGTGACCAGTGACCAGTGACCAGTGACCAGTGACCAGTGACCAGTGACCAGGGACCAGTGACCAGTGACCAGTGACCAGTGAACAGTGACCAGCGAAATTGACCAGTTTCCAGTGACCAGTGATAAGTGACCAGTGACCAGTGACCAGCGAAAGTGACCAGTGAACAGTGACCAGCGAAATTGACCAGTGACCATTGACCAGTGACCAGCGAAAGTGACCAGTGACGAGTGACCAGTGACAAGTGACCAGTGACAAGTGACCAGTGACCACTGACCAGTGACTAGTGACCAGCGACCAGTGACCAGGGACCAGTGACCAGCGAAAGTGACCAGTGACCAGTGACTAGCCAAATTGAGCAGTGACCAGTGACCAGTGACCAGTGACCAGTGACCAGTGACCAATGACCAGTGACCAGTGACCAGCTAAATTGACCAGTGACCATTGACCAGTGACCAGCGAAAGTGACCAGTGACGAGTGACTTGTGACTAGTGACCAGTGACCAGCGACCAGTGACCAGGGACCAGTGACCAGTGACCAGTGACCAGTGACCAGCGACCAGTGACCAGTGATCAGTGACCAGGGACCAGTGACCAGCGAAAGTGACCAGTGACCAGTGACCAGTGACCAGCGAAATTGACCAGTGACCAGTGACCAGTGACCAGTGACAAGTGACCAGTTACCAGTGACCAGCGAAAGTGACCAGTGAACAGTGACCAGGGACCAGTGACCAGTGACCAGTGTCCAGTGACCAGTGACCAGTGACCAGTGACCAGTGACCAGTGACCAGCGAAAGTGACCAGTGACCAGTGACCAGTGACCAGTGACCAGTGACCAGCGAAATTGACCAGTGACCATTGACCAGTGACCAGTGACCAGTGACCAGTGACCAGTGAACAGTGACCAGGGACCAGTGACCAGGGAGCAGTGACCAGCGAAAGTGACCAGTGACCAGTGACCAGTGACCAGTGACTAGCCAAACTGAGCAGTGAGCACTGACCAGTGACCAGTGACCAGTGACCAGTGACCAGCGAAAGTGACCAGTGACCAGTGACCAGTGACCAGCGAAATTGACCAGTGACCAGTGACCAGTGACCAGTGACCAGTGACCAGTGACCATTGACCAGTGACCAGTGACCAGTGACCAGCGACCAGTGACCAGCGACCAGTGACCAGTGACCAGTGACCAGGGACCAGTGACCAGCGAAAGTGACCAGTGACCAGTGACTAGCCAAATTGAGCAGTGACCAGTGACCAGTGACCAGTGACCAGTGACCAGTGACCAGTGACCAGTGACCAGGGACCAGTGACCAGTGACCAGTGACCAGTGACCAGTGACCAGTTACCAGTGACCAGTGACCAGTGACCAGTGACCAGCGAAAGTGACCAGGGACCAGTGACCAGTGACCAGTGACCAGTGACCAGTGACCAGCGAAATTGACCAGTGACCATTGACCAGTGACCAGTGACCAGTGACCAGTGACCAGTGACCAGTGACCAGTGACCAGCGACCAGTGACCAGTGACCAGTGACCAGTGACCAGTGAGCAGTCACCAGTGACCAGTAACCAGTGACCAGTGACCAGTGACCAGCGAAATCGACCAGGGACCAGTGACCAGTGACCAGTGACCAGTGACCAGTGACCAGTGACCAGCGAAATTGACCAGTGACCAATGACCAGTGACCAGTGACCAGTGACCAGTGACCAGCGACCAGTGACCAGTGACCAGTGACCAGTGACCAGTGACCAGTGACCAGTGACCAGCGACCAGTGACCAGTGACCAGTGACCAGGGACCAGTGACCAGCGAAAGTGACCAGTGACCAGTGACCAGTGACCAGCGAAATTGACCAGTGACCAGTGACCAGTGACCAGTGACAAGTGACCAGTTACCAGTGACCAGCGAAAGTGACCAGTGAACAGTGACCAGGGACCAGTGACCAGTGACCAGTGACCAGTGACCAGTGACCAGTGACCAGTAACCAGTGACCAGTGACCAGTGACCAGCGAAAGTGACCAGTGACCAGTGACCAGTGACCAGTGACCAGCGAAATTGACCAGTGACCATTGACCAGTGACCAGTGACCATTGACCAGTGACCAGTGACCAGTGACCAGCGAAAGTGACCAGTGACCAGTGACCAGTGACCAGCGAAATTGACCAGTGACCAGTGACCAGTGACCAGTGACAAGTGACCAGTTACCAGTGACCAGCGAAAGTGACCAGTGAACAGTGACCAGGGATCTGTGACGAGTGACCAGTGACCAGTGACCAGTGACCAGCGACCAGTGACCAGTGACCAGTGACCAGTGACCAGTGACCAGTGACCAGTGACCAGTGACCAGCGAAACTGACAAGTGACCAGTGACCAGTGACCAGTGACCAGTGACCAGTGACCAGCGAAAGTGACCAGTGAACAGTGACCAGCGAAATTGACCAGTGACCATTGACCAGTGACCAGCGAAAGTGACCAGTGACGAGTGACCAGTGACAAGTGACCAGTGAGAAGTGACCAGTGACCACTGACCAGTGACCAGTGACCAGCGACCAGTGACCAGTGACCAGTGACCAGGGACCAGTGACCAGCGAAAGTGACCAGTGACCAGTGACTAGCCAAATTGAGCAGTGACCAGTGACCAGTGACCAGTGACCAGTGACCAGTGACCAGTGACCAGTGACCAGTGACCAGTGACCAGTGACCAGGGACCAGTGACCAGTGACCAGTGACCAGTGACCAGTGACCAGCGAAAGTGACCAGGGACCAGTGACCAGTGACCAGTGACCAGTGACCAGTGACCAGCGAAATTGACCAGTGACCATTGAGCAGTGACCAGTGACCAGCGACCAGTGACCAGTGACCAGTGACGAGTGACCAGTGAACAGTGACCAGTGACCAGTGATCAGCGAAAGTGACAAGTGACCAGTGACCAGTGACCAGCGAAATCGACCAGGGACCAGTGACCAGTGACCAGTGACCAGTGACCAGTGACCAGTGACCAGCGAAATTGACCAGTGACCATTGACCAGTGACCAGTGACCAGTGACCAGTGACCAGTGACCAGTGACCAGTGACCAGCGACCAGTGACCAGTGACCAGTGACCAGTGACCAGTGACCTGTGACCAGCGAAAGTGACCAGTGACCAGTGACCATTGACCAGCGACCAGTGACCAGTGACCAGTGATGAGTGACCAGTGACCAGTGACCAGTGACCAGCGAAAGTGACAAGTGACCAGTGACCAGTGACCAGTGAGCAGTGACCAGTGACCAGCGAAAGTGACAAGTGACCAGTGACCAGTGACCAGCGAAATCGACCAGGGACCAGTGACCAGTGACCAGTGACCAGTGACCAGTGACCAGTGACCAGCGAAATTGACCAGTAACCATTGACCAGTGACCAGTGACCAGTGACCAGTGACCAGTGACCAGTGACCAGTGACCAGCGACCAGTGACCAGTGACCAGTGACCAGTGACCAGTGACCTGTGACCAGCGAAAGTGACCAGTGACCAGTGACCATTGACCAGCGACCAGTGACCAGTGACCAGTGATGAGTGACCAGTGACCAGTGACCAGTGACCAGCGAAAGTGACAAGTGACCAGTGACCAGTGACCAGTGAGCAGTGACCAGTGACCAGCGAAAGTGACCAGTGACCAGTGAACAGTGACCAGCGAAATTGACCAGTTTCCAGTGACCAGTGATAAGTGACCAGTGACCAGTGACCAGCGAAAGTGACCAGTGAACAGTGACCAGCGAAATTGACCAGTGACCATTGACCAGTGACCAGCGAAAGTGACCAGTGACGAGTGACCAGTGACAAGTGACCAGTGAGAAGTGACCAGTGACCACTGACCAGTGACCAGTGACCAGTGACCAGTGACCAGTGACCAGTGACCAGCGAAAGTGACCAGTGACAAGTGACCAGTGACCAGTGACCAGTGACCAGTGACCAGCGAAAGTGACCAGTGACCAGTGACCAGTGACCAGCGAAATCGACCAGTGACCAGTGACCAGAGACCAGTGACTAGCCAAATTGACCAGTGACCAGTGACCAGTGACCAGTGACCAGTGACCAACGACCAGTGACCAGTGACCAGTGACCAGTGACCAGTGACCTGTGACCAGCGAAAGTGACCAGTGACCAGTGACCATTGACCAGCGACCAGTGACCAGTGACCAGTGACCAGGGACCATTGACCAGTGACCAGTGACCAGGGACCAGTTACCAGTGACCAGTGACCAGTGACCAGTGACCAGTGACCAGTGACCAGTGACCAGTGACCAGTGACCAGTGACCAGTGACCAGCGAAAGTGACCAGGGACCAGTGACCAGTGACCAGTGACCAGTGACCAGTGACCAGTGACCAGTGACTAGCCAAATTGAGCAGTGAGCACTGACCAGTGACCAGTGACCAGTGACCAGTGACCAGTGACGAGTGACCAGTGACCAGTGACCAGTGACCAGTGACCAGCGAAAGTGACAAGTGACCAGTGACCAGTGACCAGTGACCAGTGACCAGTGACGAGTGACCAGTGACCAGTGACCAGTGACCAGTGACCAGCGAAAGTGACAAGTGACCAGTGACCAGTGACCAGTGACCAGTGACCAGTAACCAGTGACCAATGACCAGTGACCAGCGAAATCGACCAGGGACCAGTGACCAGTGACCAGTGACCAGTGACCAGTGACCAGGGACCAGTGACCAGTGACCAGCGACCAGTGACCAGGGACCAGTGACCAGTGACCAGTGACCAGCGACCAGTGACCAGTGACCAGTGACCAGTGACCAGGGACCAGTGACCAGCGAAAGTGACCAGTGACCAGTGACCAGTGACCAGTGACTAGCCAAATTGAGCAGTGAGCACTGACCAGTGACCAGTGACCAGTGACCAGTGACCAGCGAAAGTGACCAGTGACCAGTGACCAGTGACCAGCGAAATTGACCAGTGACCAGTGACCAGTGACCAGTGACCAGTGACCAGTGACCATTGACCAGTGACCAGCGAAAGTGACCAGTGATGAGTGACCTGTGACAAGTGACCAGTGACCAGCGACCAGTGACCAGGGACCAGTGACCAGTGACCAGTGACCAGCGACCAGTGACCAGTGACCAGTGACCAGGGACCAGTGACCAGGGACCAGTGACCAGCGAAAGTGACCAGGGACCAGTGACCAGTGACCAGTGACCAGTGACCAGTGACCAGTGACCAGTGACCAGTGACCAGCGGCCAGTGACCAGCGACCAGTGACCAGTGACCAGTGACCAGGGACCAGTGACCAGCGAAAGTGACCAGTGACCAGTGACTAGCCAAATTGAGCAGTGACCAGTGACCAGTGACCAGTGACCAGTGACCAGTGACCAGTGACCAGTGACCAGGGACCAGTGACCAGTGACCAGTGACCAGTGACCAGTGACCAGTTACCAGTGACCAGTGACCAGTGACCAGTGACCAGCGAAAGTGACCAGGGACCAGTGACCAGTGACCAGTGACCAGTGACCAGTGACCAGCGAAATTGACCAGTGACCATTGACCAGTGACCAGTGACCAGTGACCAGTGACCAGTGACCAGTGACCAGTGACCAGTGACCAGCGACCAGTGACCAGTGACCAGTGACCAGTGACCAGTGACCACTGACCAGTGACCAGTAACCAGTGACCAGTGACCAGTGACCAGCGAAATCGACCAGGAACCAGTGACCAGTGACCAGTGACCAGTGACCAGTGACCAGTGACCAGCGAAATTGACCAGTGACCAATGACCAGTGACCAGTGACCAGTGACCAGTGACCAGTGACAAGCGACCAGTGACCAGTGACCAGTGACCAGTGACCAGTGACCAGTGACCAGTGACCAGTGACCAGTGACCAGTGACCAGCGACCAGTGACCAGTGACCAGTGACCAGGGACCAGTGACCAGCGAAAGTGACCAGTGACCAGTGACAAGTGACCAGCGAAAGTGACCAGTGAACAGTGACCAGGGACCAGTGACCAGTGACCAGTGACCAGTGACCAGTGACCAGTGACCAGTGACCAGCGAAAGTGACCAGTGACCAGTGACCAGTGACCAGTGACCAGCGAAATTGACCAGTGACCAGTGACCAGCGACCAGTGACCAGTGATCAGTGACCAGGGACCAGTGACCAGCGAAAGTGACCAGTGACCAGTGACCAGTGACCAGCGAAATTGACCAGTGACCAGTGACCAGTGACCAGTGACAAGTGACCAGTTACCAGTGACCAGCGAAAGTGACCAGTGAACAGTGACCAGGGACCAGTGACCAGTGACCAGTGACCAGTGACCAGTGACCAGTGACCAGTGACCAGTGACCAGTGACCAGCGAAAGTGACCAGTGACCAGTGACCAGTGACCAGTGACCAGTGACCAGCGAAATTGACCAGTGACCATTGACCAGTGACCAGTGACCAGTGACCAGTGACCAGTGAACAGTGACCAGGGACCAGTGACCAGCGAAAGTGACCAGTGACCAGTGACCAGTGACCAGTGACTAGCCAAATTGAGCAGTGAGCACTGACCAGTGACCAGTGACCAGTGACCAGTGACCAGCGAAAGTGACCAGTGACCAGTGACCAGTGACCAGCGAAATTGACCAGTGACCAGTGACCAGTGACCAGTGACCAGTGACCAGTGACCATTGACCAGTGACCAGCGAAAGTGACCAGTGATGAGTGACCTGTGACAAGTGACCAGTGACCAGCGACCAGTGACCAGGGACCAGTGACCAGTGACCAGTGACCAGCGACCAGTGACCAGTGACCAGTGACCAGGGACCAGTGACCAGCGAAAGTGACCAGGGACCAGTGACCAGTGACCAGTGACCAGTGACCAGTGACCAGTGACCAGTGACCAGCGACCAGTGACCAGCGACCAGTGACCAGTGACCAGTGACCAGGGACCAGTGACCAGCGAAAGTGACCAGTGACCAGTGACTAGCCAAATTGAGCAGTGACCAGTGACCAGTGACCAGTGACCAGTGACCAGTGACCAGTGACCAGTGACCAGGGACCAGTGACCAGTGACCAGTGACCAGTGACCAGTGACCAGTTACCAGTGACCAGTGACCAGTGACCAGTGACCAGCGAAAGTGACCAGGGACCAGTGACCAGTGACCAGTGACCAGTGACCAGTGACCAGCGAAATTGACCAGTGACCATTGACCAGTGACCAGTGACCAGTGACCAGTGACCAGTGACCAGTGACCAGTGACCAGCGACCAGTGACCAGTGACCAGTGACCAGTGACCAGTGAGCAGTCACCAGTGACCAGTAACCAGTGACCAGTGACCAGTGACCAGCGAAATCGACCAGGGACCAGTGACCAGTGACCAGTGACCAGTGACCAGTGACCAGTGACCAGCGAAATTGACCAGTGACCAATGACCAGTGACCAGTGACCAGTGACCAGTGACCAGCGACCAGTGACCAGTGACCAGTGACCAGTGACCAGTGACCAGTGACCAGTGACCAGTGACCAGTGACCAGCGACCAGTGACCAGTGACCAGTGACCAGGGACCAGTGACCAGCGAAAGTGACCAGTGACCAGTGACCAGTGACCAGCGAAATTGACCAGTGACCAGTGACCAGTGACCAGTGACAAGTGACCAGTTACCAGTGACCAACGAAAGTGACCAGTGAACAGTGACCAGGGACCAGTGACCAGTGACCAGTGACCAGTGACCAGTGACCAGTGACCAGTAACCAGTGACCAGTGACCAGTGACCAGCGAAAGTGACCAGTGACCAGTGACCAGTGACCAGTGACCAGCGAAATTGACCAGTGACCATTGACCAGTGACCAGTGACCATTGACCAGTGACCAGTGACCAGTGACCAGCGAAAGTGACCAGTGACCAGTGACCAGTGACCAGCGAAATTGACCAGTGACCAGTGACCAGTGACCAGTGACAAGTGACCAGTTACCAGTGACCAGCGAAAGTGACCAGTGAACAGTGACCAGGGACCTGTGACGAGTGACCAGTGACCAGTGACCAGTGACCAGCGACCAGTGACCAGTGACCAGTGACCAGTGACCAGTGACCAGTGACCAGTGACCAGTGACCAGCGAAAGTGACAAGTGACCAGTGACCAGTGACCAGTGACCAGTGACCAGTGACCAGCGAAAGTGACCAGTGAACAGTGACCAGCGAAATTGACCAGTGACCATTGACCAGTGACCAGCGAAAGTGACCAGTGACGAGTGACCAGTGACAAGTGACCAGTGAGAAGTGACCAGTGACCACTGACCAGTGACCAGTGACCAGCGACCAGTGACCAGTGACCAGTGACCAGGGACCAGTGACCAGCGAAAGTGACCAGTGACCAGTGACTAGCCAAATTGAGCAGTGACCAGTGACCAGTGACCAGTGACCAGTGACCAGTGACCAGTGACCAGTGACCAGTGACCAGTGACCAGGGACCAGTGACCAGTGACCAGTGACCAGTGACCAGTGACCAGTGACCAGTGACCAGTGACCAGCGAAAGTGACCAGGGACCAGTGACCAGTGACCAGTGACCAGTGACCAGTGACCAGCGAAATTGACCAGTGACCATTGACCAGTGACCAGTGACCAGCGACCAGTGACCAGTGACCAGGGAAAGTGACCAGTGACCAGTGACTAGCCAAATTGAGCAGTGACCAGTGACCAGTGACCAGTGACCATTGACCAGTGACCAGTGAACAGTGACCAGTGACCAGTGACCAGCGACCAGTGACCAGTGACCAGTGACCAGTGACCAGTGACCAGTGACCAGTGACCAGCGAAATTGACCAGTGACCATTGACCAGTGACCAGTGACCAGTGACCAGTGACCAGTGACCAGTGACCAGTGACCAGCGAAAGTGACCAGGGACCAGTGACCAGTGACCAGTGACCAGTGACCAGTGACCAGTGACCAGTGACCAGCGAAATTGACCAGTGACCATTGACCAGTGACCAGTGACCAGTGACCAGTGACCAGTGACCAGTGACCAGTGACCAGCGACCAGTGACCAGTGACCAGTGACCAGTGACCAGTGACCAGTGACCAGTGACCAGTGACCAGTGACCAGTGACCAGCGAAATTGACCAGTGACCATTGACCAGTGACCAGTGACCAGTGACCAGTGACCAGTGACCAGTGACCAGTGACCAGTGACCAGCGAAATTGACCAGTGACCATTGACCAGTGACCAGTGACCAGTGACCAGTGACCAGCGACCAGTGACCAGTGACCAGTGACCAGTGACCAGTGACCAGTGACCAGTGACCAGCGACCAGTGACCAGCGAAATTGACCAGTGACCATTGACCAGTGACAAGTGACCAGTGACCAGTGACCAGTGACCAGTGACCAGCGACCAGTGACCAGTGACCAGTGACCAGTGACGAGTGACCAGTGACCAGTGACCAGCGAAAGTGACAAGTGACCAGTGACCAGTGACCAGTGACCAGCGAAAGTGACCAGTGACCTGTGAACAGTGACCAGCGAAATTGACCAGTTTCCAGTGACAAGTGATAAGTGACCAGTGACCAGTGACCAGCGAAAGTGACCAGTGAACAGTGACCAGCGAAATTGACCAGTGACCAGTGACCAGTGACCAGTGACCAGCGACCAGTGACCAGTGACCAGTGACCAGGGACCAGTGACCAGCGAAAGTGACCAGTGACCAGTGACCATTGACCAGTGACCAGTGACCAGTGACCAGTGACCAGCGACCAGTGACCAGCGAAATTGACCAGTGACCATTGACCAGTGACAAGTGACCAGTGACCAGCGAAAGTGACCAGGGACCAGTGACCAGTGACCAGTGACGAGTGACCAGTGACCAGTGACCAGCGAAAGTGACAAGTGACCAGTGACCAGTGACCAGTGACCAGTGACCAGTGACCAGCGAAAGTGACCAGTGACCTGTGACCAGCGAAAGTGACCAGTGACGAGTGACCAGTGACAAGTGACCAGTGAGAAGTGACCAGTGACCACTGACCAGTGACCAGTGACCAGCGACCAGTGACCAGTGACCAGGGAAAGTGACCAGTGACCAGTGACTAGCCAAATTGAGCAGTGACCAGTGACCAGTGACCAGTGACCAGTGACGAGTGACCAGTGACCAGTGACCAGTGACCAGTGACCAGCGAAAGTGACAAGTGACCAGTGACCAGTGACCAGTGACCAGTGACCAGTGACGAGTGACCAGTGACCAGTGACCAGTGACCAGCGAAAGTGACAAGAGACCAGTGACCAGTGACCAGTGACCAGTGACCAGTAACCAGTGACCAATGACCAGTGACCAGCGAAATCGACCAGGGACCAGTGACCAGTGACCAGTGACCAGTGACCAGTGACCAGGGACCAGTGACCAGTGACCAGCGACCAGTGACCAGGGACCAGTGACCAGTGACCAGTGACCAGCGACCAGTGACCAGTGACCAGTGACCAGTGACCAGGGACCAGTGACCAGCGAAAGTGACCAGTGACCAGTGACCAGTGACCAGTGACTAGCCAAATTGAGCAGTGAGCACTGACCAGTGACCAGTGACCAGTGACCAGTGACCAGTGACGAGTGACCAGTGACCAGTGACCAGTGACCAGTGACCAGCGAAAGTGACAAGTGACCAGTGACCAGTGACCAGTGACCAGTGACCATTGACCAGTGACCAGCGAAAGTGACCAGTGACGAGTGACCAGTGACAAGTGACCAGTGAGAAGTGACCAGTGACCACTGACCAGTGACCAGTGACCAGTGACCAGTGACCAGTGACCAGCGAAAGTGACCAGTGACAAGTGACCAGTGACCAGTGACCAGTGACCAGTGACCAGCGAAAGTGACCAGTGACCAGTGACCAGTGACCAGCGAAATCGACCAGTGACCAGTGACCAGAGACCAGTGACTAGCCAAATTGACCAGTGATCAGTGACCAGTGACCAGTGACCAACGACCAGTGACCAGTGACCAGTGACCAGTGACCAGTGACCTGTGACCAGCGAAAGTGACCAGTGACCAGTGACCATTGACCAGCGACCAGTGACCAGTGACCAGTGACCAGGGACCATTGACCAGTGACCAGTGACCAGGGACCAGTTACCAGTGACCAGTGACCAGTGACCAGTGACCAGTGACCAGTGACCAGTGACCAGTGACCAGTGACCAGTGACCAGTGACCAGCGAAAGTGACCAGGGACCAGTGACCAGTGACCAGTGACCAGTGACCAGTGACCAGTGACCAGTGACTAGCCAAATTGAGCAGTGAGCACTGACCAGTGACCAGTGACCAGTGACCAGTGACCAGTGACGAGTGACCAGTGACCAGTGACCAGTGACCAGTGACCAGCGAAAGTGACAAGTGACCAGTGACCAGTGACCAGTGACCAGTGACCAGTGACGAGTGACCAGTGACCAGTGACCAGTGACCAGTGACCAGCGAAAGTGACAAGTGACCAGTGACCAGTGACCAGTGACCAGTGACCAGTAACCAGTGACCAATGACCAGTGACCAGCGAAATCGACCAGGGACCAGTGACCAGTGACCAGTGACCAGTGACCAGTGACCAGGGACCAGTGACCAGTGACCAGGGACCAGTGACCAGGGACCAGTGACCAGTGACCAGTGACCAGCGACCAGTGACCAGTGACCAGTGACCAGTGACCAGGGACCAGTGACCAGCGAAAGTGACCAGTGACCAGTGACCAGTGACCAGTGACTAGCCAAATTGAGCAGTGAGCACTGACCAGTGACCAGTGACCAGTGACCAGTGACCAGCGAAAGTGACCAGTGACCAGTGACCAGTGACCAGCGAAATTGACCAGTGACCAGTGACCAGTGACCAGTGACCAGTGACCAGTGACCATTGACCAATGACCAGCGAAAGTGACCAGTGATGAGTGACCTGTGACAAGTGACCAGTGACCAGCGACCAGTGACCAGGGACCAGTGACCAGTGACCAGTGACCAGCGACCAGTGACCAGTGACCAGTGACCAGGGACCAGTGACCAGGGACCAGTGACCAGCGAAAGTGACCAGTGACCAGTGACCAGTGACCAGTGACAAGTGACCAGTTACCAGTGACCAGCGAAAGTGACCAGTGAACAGTGACCAGGGACCAGTGACCAGTGACCAGTGACCAGTGACCAGTGACCAGTGACCAGTGACCAGTGACCAGTGACCAGCGAAAGTGACCAGTGACCAGTGACCAGTGACCAGTGACCAGTGACCAGCGAAATTGACCAGTGACCATTGACCAGTGACCAGTGACCAGTGACCAGTGACCAGTGAACAGTGACCAGGGACCAGTGACCAGGGACCAGTGACCAGCGAAAGTGACCAGTGACCAGTGACCAGTGACCAGTGACTAGCCAAATTGAGCAGTGAGCACTGACCAGTGACCAGTGACCAGTGACCAGTGACCAGCGAAAGTGACCAGTGACCAGTGACCAGTGACCAGCGAAATTGACCAGTGACCAGTGACCAGTGACCAGTGACCAGTGACCAGTGACCATTGACCAGTGACCAGCGAAAGTGACCAGTGATGAGTGACCTGTGACAAGTGACCAGTGACCAGCGACCAGTGACCAGGGACCAGTGACCAGTGACCAGTGACCAGCGACCAGTGACCAGTGACCAGTGACCAGGGACCAGTGACCAGCGAAAGTGACCAGGGACCAGTGACCAGTGACCAGTGACCAGTGACCAGTGACCAGTGACCAGTGACCAGCGACCAGTGACCAGCGACCAGTGACCAGTGACCAGTGACCAGGGACCAGTGACCAGCGAAAGTGACCAGTGACCAGTGACTAGCCAAATTGAGCAGTGACCAGTGACCAGTGACCAGTGACCAGTGACCAGTGACCAGTGACCAGTGACCAGGGACCAGTGACCAGTGACCAGTGACCAGTGACCAGTGACCAGTTACCAGTGACCAGTGACCAGTGACCAATGACCAGCGAAAGTGACCAGGGACTAGTGACCAGTGACCAGTGACCAGTGACCAGTGACCAGCGAAATTGACCAGTGACCATTGACCAGTGACCAGTGACCAGTGACCAGTGACCAGTGACCATTGACCAGTGACCAGCGAAAGTGACCAGTGATGAGTGACCTGTGACAAGTGACCAGTGACCAGCGACCAGTGACCAGGGACCAGTGACCAGTGACCAGTGACCAGCGACCAGTGACCAGTGACCAGTGACCAGCGAAAGTGACAAGTGACCAGTGACCAGTGACCAGTGACCAGTGACCAGTGACCAGCGAAAGTGACCAGTGACCTGTGACCAGCGAAAGTGACCAGTGACGAGTGACCAGTGACAAGTGACCAGTGAGAAGTGACCAGTGACCACTGACCAGTGACCAGTGACCAGCGACCAGTGACCAGTGACCAGGGAAAGTGACCAGTGACCAGTGACTAGCCAAATTGAGCAGTGACCAGTGACCAGTGACCAGTGACCAGTGACCAGAGACCAGTGACCAGTGACCAGTGACCAGCGAAAGTGACCAGTGACCAGTGACCAGTGACCAGTGACCAGTGACCAGTGACCAGTGACCAGTGACCAGTGACCAGCGAAATTGACCAGTGACCATTGACCAGTGACCAGCGACCAGTGACCAGTGACCAGTGACGAGTGACCAGTGACCAGTGACCAGTGACCAGTGACCAGCGAAAGTGACAAGTGACCAGTGACCAGTGACCAGTGACCAGTGACCAGTGACGAGTGACCAGTGACCAGTGACCAGTGACCAGTGACCAGCGAAAGTGACAAGAGACCAGTGACCAGTGACCAGTGACCAGTGACCAGTAACCAGTGACCAATGACCAGTGACCAGCGAAATCGACCAGGGACCAGTGACCAGTGACCAGTGACCAGTGACCAGTGACCAGGGACCAGTGACCAGTGACCAGCGACCAGTGACCAGGGACCAGTGACCAGTGACCAGTGACCAGCGACCAGTGACCAGTGACCAGTGACCAGTGACCAGGGACCAGTGACCAGCGAAAGTGACCAGTGACCAGTGACCAGTGACCAGTGACTAGCCAAATTGAGCAGTGAGCACTGACCAGTGACCAGTGACCAGTGACCAGTGACCAGTGACGAGTGACCAGTGACCAGTGACCAGTGACCAGTGACCAGCGAAAGTGACAAGTGACCAGTGACCAGTGACCAGTGACCAGTGACCATTGACCAGTGACCAGCGAAAGTGACCAGTGACGAGTGACCAGTGACAAGTGACCAGTGAGAAGTGACCAGTGACCACTGACCAGTGACCAGTGACCAGTGACCAGTGACCAGTGACCAGCGAAAGTGACCAGTGACAAGTGACCAGTGACCAGTGACCAGTGACCAGTGACCAGCGAAAGTGACCAGTGACCAGTGACCAGTGACCAGCGAAATCGACCAGTGACCAGTGACCAGAGACCAGTGACTAGCCAAATTGACCAGTGACCAGTGACCAGTGACCAGTGACCAACGACCAGTGACCAGTGACCAGTGACCAGTGACCAGTGACCTGTGACCAGCGAAAGTGACCAGTGACCAGTGACCATTGACCAGCGACCAGTGACCAGTGACCAGTGACCAGGGACCATTGACCAGTGACCAGTGACCAGGGACCAGTTACCAGTGACCAGTGACCAGTGACCAGTGACCAGTGACCAGTGACCAGTGACCAGTGACCAGTGACCAGTGACCAGTGACCAGCGAAAGTGACCAGGGACCAGTGACCAGTGACCAGTGACCAGTGACCAGTGACCAGTGACCAGTGACTAGCCAAATTGAGCAGTGAGCACTGACCAGTGACCAGTGACCAGTGACCAGTGACCAGTGACGAGTGACCAGTGACCAGTGACCAGTGACCAGTGACCAGCGAAAGTGACAAGTGACCAGTGACCAGTGACCAGTGACCAGTGACCAGTGACGAGTGACCAGTGACCAGTGACCAGTGACCAGTGACCAGCGAAAGTGACAAGTGACCAGTGACCAGTGACCAGTGACCAGTGACCAGTAACCAGTGACCAATGACCAGTGACCAGCGAAATCGACCAGGGACCAGTGACCAGTGACCAGTGACCAGTGACCAGTGACCAGGGACCAGTGACCAGTGACCAGCGACCAGTGACCAGGGACCAGTGACCAGTGACCAGTGACCAGCGACCAGTGACCAGTGACCAGTGACCAGTGACCAGGGACCAGTGACCAGCGAAAGTGACCAGTGACCAGTGACCAGTGACCAGTGACTAGCCAAATTGAGCAGTGAGCACTGACCAGTGACCAGTGACCAGTGACCAGTGACCAGCGAAAGTGACCAGTGACCAGTGACCAGTGACCAGCGAAATTGACCAGTGACCAGTGACCAGTGACCAGTGACCAGTGACCAGTGACCATTGACCAGTGACCAGCGAAAGTGACCAGTGATGAGTGACCTGTGACAAGTGACCAGTGACCAGCGACCAGTGACCAGGGACCAGTGACCAGTGACCAGTGACCAGCGACCAGTGACCAGTGACCAGTGACCAGGGACCAGTGACCAGGGACCAGTGACCAGCGAAAGTGACCAGGGACCAGTGACCAGTGACCAGTGACCAGTGACCAGTGACCAGTGACCAGTGACCAGTGACCAGCGGCCAGTGACCAGCGACCAGTGACCAGTGACCAGTGACCAGGGACCAGTGACCAGCGAAAGTGACCAGTGACCAGTGACTAGCCAAATTGAGCAGTGACCAGTGACCAGTGACCAGTGACCAGTGACCAGTGACCAGTGACCAGTGACCAGGGACCAGTGACCAGTGACCAGTGACCAGTGACCAGTGACCAGTGACCAGTTACCAGTGACCAGTGACCAGTGACCAGTGACCAGCGAAAGTGACCAGGGACCAGTGACCAGTGACCAGTGACCAGTGACCCGTGACCAGCGAAATTGACCAGTGACCATTGACCAGTGACCAGTGACCAGTGACCAGTGACCAGTGACCAGTGACCAGTGACCAGTGACCAGTGACCAGCGACCAGTGACCAGTGACCAGTGACCAGTGACCAGTGACCACTGACCAGTGACCAGTAACCAGTGACCAGTGACCAGTGACCAGCGAAATCGACCAGGAACCAGTGACCAGTGACCAGTGACCAGTGACCAGTGACCAGTGACCAGCGAAATTGACCAGTGACCAATGACCAGTGACCAGTGACCAGTGACCAGTGACCAGTGACCAGCGACCAGTGACCAGTGACCAGTGACCAGTGACCAGTGACCAGTGACCAGTGACCAGTGACCAGTGACCAGTGACCAGCGACCAGTGACCAGTGACCAGTGACCAGGGACCAGTGACCAGCGAAAGTGACCAGTGACCAGTGACAAGTGACCAGCGAAAGTGACCAGTGAACAGTGACCAGGGACCAGTGACCAGTGACCAGTGACCAGTGACCAGTGACCAGTGACCAGTGACCAGTGACCAGCGAAAGTGACCAGTGACCAGTGACCAGTGACCAGTGACCAGCGAAATTGACCAGTGACCAGTGACCAGCGACCAGTGACCAGTGATCAGTGACCAGGGACCAGTGACCAGCGAAAGTGACCAGTGACCAGTGACCAGTGACCAGCGAAATTGACCAGTGACCAGTGACCAGTGACCAGTGACAAGTGACCAGTTACCAGTGACCAGCGAAAGTGACCAGTGAACAGTGACCAGGGACCAGTGACCAGTGACCAGTGACCAGTGACCAGTGACCAGTGACCAGTGACCAGTGACCAGTGACCAGCGAAAGTGACCAGTGACCAGTGACCAGTGACCAGTGACCAGTGACCAGCGAAATTGACCAGTGACCATTGACCAGTGACCAGTGACCAGTGACCAGTGACCAGTGAACAGTGACCAGGGACCAGTGACCAGGGACCAGTGACCAGCGAAAGTGACCAGTGACCAGTGACCAGTGACCAGTGACTAGCCAAATTGAGCAGTGAGCACTGACCAGTGACCAGTGACCAGTGACCAGTGACCAGCGAAAGTGACCAGTGACCAGTGACCAGTGACCAGCGAAATTGACCAGTGACCAGTGACCAGTGACCAGTGACCAGTGACCAGTGACCATTGACCAGTGACCAGCGAAAGTGACCAGTGATGAGTGACCTGTGACAAGTGACCAGTGACCAGCGACCAGTGACCAGGGACCAGTGACCAGTGACCAGTGACCAGCGACCAGTGACCAGTGACCAGTGACCAGGGACCAGTGACCAGCGAAAGTGACCAGGGACCAGTGACCAGTGACCAGTGACCAGTGACCAGTGACCAGTGACCAGTGACCAGCGACCAGTGACCAGCGACCAGTGACCAGTGACCAGTGACCAGGGACCAGTGACCAGCGAAAGTGACCAGTGACCAGTGACTAGCCAAATTGAGCAGTGACCAGTGACCAGTGACCAGTGACCAGTGACCAGTGACCAGTGACCAGTGACCAGGGACCAGTGACCAGTGACCAGTGACCAGTGACCAGTGACCAGTTACCAGTGACCAGTGACCAGTGACCAGTGACCAGCGAAAGTGACCAGGGACTAGTGACCAGTGACCAGTGACCAGTGACCAGTGACCAGCGAAATTGACCAGTGACCATTGACCAGTGACCAGTGACCAGTGACCAGTGACCAGTGACCAGTGACCAGTGACCAGCGACCAGTGACCAGTGACCAGTGACCAGTGACCAGTGAGCAGTCACCAGTGACCAGTAACCAGTGACCAGTGACCAGTGACCAGCGAAATCGACCAGGGACCAGTGACCAGTGACCAGTGACCAGTGACCAGTGACCAGTGACCAGCGAAATTGACCAGTGACCAATGACCAGTGACCAGTGACCAGTGACCAGTGACCAGCGACCAGTGACCAGTGACCAGTGACCAGTGACCAGTGACCAGTGACCAGTGACCAGTGACCAGTGACCAGCGACCAGTGACCAGTGACCAGTGACCAGGGACCAGTGACCAGCGAAAGTGACCAGTGACCAGTGACCAGTGACCAGCGAAATTGACCAGTGACCAGTGACCAGTGACCAGTGACAAGTGACCAGTTACCAGTGACCAGCGAAAGTGACCAGTGAACAGTGACCAGGGACCAGTGACCAGTGACCAGTGACCAGTGACCAGTGACCAGTGACCAGTAACCAGTGACCAGTGACCAGTGACCAGCGAAAGTGACCAGTGACCAGTGACCAGTGACCAGTGACCAGCGAAATTGACCAGTGACCATTGACCAGTGACCAGTGACCATTGACCAGTGACCAGTGACCAGTGACCAGCGAAAGTGACCAGTGACCAGTGACCAGTGACCAGCGAAATTGACCAGTGACCAGTGACCAGTGACCAGTGACAAGTGACCAGTTACCAGTGACCAGCGAAAGTGACCAGTGAACAGTGACCAGGGACCTGTGACGAGTGACCAGTGACCAGTGACCAGTGACCAGCGACCAGTGACCAGTGACCAGTGACCAGTGACCAGTGACCAGTGACCAGTGACCAGTGACCAGCGAAAGTGACAAGTGACCAGTGACCAGTGACCAGTGACCAGTGACCAGTGACCAGCGAAAGTGACCAGTGAACAGTGACCAGCGAAATTGTCCAGTGACCATTGACCAGTGACCAGCGAAAGTGACCAGTGACGAGTGACCAGTGACAAGTGACCAGTGAGAAGTGACCAGTGACCACTGACCAGTGACCAGTGACCAGCGACCAGTGACCAGTGACCAGTGACCAGGGACCAGTGACCAGCGAAAGTGACCAGTGACCAGTGACTAGCCAAATTGAGCAGTGACCAGTGACCAGTGACCAGTGACCAGTGACCAGTGACCAGTGACCAGTGACCAGTGACCAGTGACCAGGGACCAGTGACCAGTGACCAGTGACCAGTGACCAGTGACCAGTGACCAGTGACCAGTGACCAGCGAAAGTGACCAGGGACCAGTGACCAGTGACCAGTGACCAGTGACCAGTGACCAGCGAAATTGACCAGTGACCATTGACCAGTGACCAGTGACCAGCGACCAGTGACCAGTGACCAGGGAAAGTGACCAGTGACCAGTGACTAGCCAAATTGAGCAGTGACCAGTGACCAGTGACCAGTGACCATTGACCAGTGACCAGTGAACAGTGACCAGGGACCAGTGACCAGTGACCAGTGACCAGTGACCAGTGACCAGTGACCAGTGACCAGCGACCAGTGACCAGCGACCAGTGACCAGTGACCAGTGACCAGGGACCAGTGGCCAGCGAAAGTGACCAGTGACCAGTGACTAGCCAAATTGAGCAGTGACCAGTGACCAGTGACCAGTGACCAGTGACCAGTGACCAGTGACCAGTGACCAGGGACCAGTGACCAGTGACCAGTGACCAGTGACCAGTGACCAGTTACCAGTGACCAGTGACCAGTGACCAGTGACCAGCGAAAGTGACCAGGGACCAGTGACCAGTGACCAGTGACCAGTGACCAGTGACCAGCGAAATTGACCAGTGACCATTGACCAGTGACCAGTGACCAGTGACCAGTGACCAGTGACCAGTGACCAGTGACCAGCGACCAGTGACCAGTGACCAGTGACCAGTGACCAGTGAGCAGTCACCAGTGACCAGTAACCAGTGACCAGTGACCAGTGACCAGCGAAATCGACCAGGGACCAGTGACCAGTGACCAGTGACCAGTGACCAGTGACCAGTGACCAGCGAAATTGACCAGTGACCAATGACCAGTGACCAGTGACCAGTGACCAGTGACCAGCGACCAGTGACCAGTGACCAGTGACCAGTGACCAGTGACCAGTGACCAGTGACCAGTGACCAGTGACCAGCGACCAGTGACCAGTGACCAGTGACCAGGGACCAGTGACCAGCGAAAGTGACCAGTGACCAGTGACCAGTGACCAGCGAAATTGACCAGTGACCAGTGACCAGTGACCAGTGACAAGTGACCAGTTACCAGTGACCAACGAAAGTGACCAGTGAACAGTGACCAGGGACCAGTGACCAGTGACCAGTGACCAGTGACCAGTGACCAGTGACCAGTAACCAGTGACCAGTGACCAGTGACCAGCGAAAGTGACCAGTGACCAGTGACCAGTGACCAGTGACCAGCGAAATTGACCAGTGACCATTGACCAGTGACCAGTGACCATTGACCAGTGACCAGTGACCAGTGACCAGCGAAAGTGACCAGTGACCAGTGACCAGTGACCAGTGACCAGCGAAATTGACCAGTGACCAGTGACCAGTGACCAGTGACAAGTGACCAGTTACCAGTGACCAGCGAAAGTGACCAGTGAACAGTGACCAGGGACCTGTGACGAGTGACCAGTGACCAGTGACCAGTGACCAGCGACCAGTGACCAGTGACCAGTGACCAGTGACCAGTGACCAGTGACCAGTGACCAGTGACCAGCGAAAGTGACAAGTGACCAGTGACCAGTGACCAGTGACCAGTGACCAGTGACCAGCGAAAGTGACCAGTGAACAGTGACCAGCGAAATTGACCAGTGACCATTGACCAGTGACCAGCGAAAGTGACCAGTGACGAGTGACCAGTGACAAGTGACCAGTGAGAAGTGACCAGTGACCACTGACCAGTGACCAGTGACCAGCGACCAGTGACCAGTGACCAGTGACCAGGGACCAGTGACCAGCGAAAGTGACCAGTGACCAGTGACTAGCCAAATTGAGCAGTGACCAGTGACCAGTGACCAGTGACCAGTGACCAGTGACCAGTGACCAGTGACCAGGGACCAGTGACCAGTGACCAGTGACCAGTGACCAGTGACCAGTGACCAGTGACCAGTGACCAGCGAAAGTGACCAGGGACCAGTGACCAGTGACCAGTGACCAGTGACCAGTGACCAGCGAAATTGACCAGTGACCATTGACCAGTGACCAGTGACCAGCGACCAGTGACCAGTGACCAGGGAAAGTGACCAGTGACCAGTGACTAGCCAAATTGAGCAGTGACCAGTGACCAGTGACCAGTGACCATTGACCAGTGACCAGTGAACAGTGACCAGTGACCAGTGACCAGCGACCAGTGACCAGTGACCAGTGACCAGTGACCAGTGACCAGTGACCAGTGACCAGCGAAATTGACCAGTGACCATTGACCAGTGACCAGTGACCAGTGACCAGTGACCAGTGACCAGTGACCAGTGACCAGCGAAAGTGACCAGGGACCAGTGACCAGTGACCAGTGACCAGTGACCAGTGACCAGTGACCAGTGACCAGCGAAATTGACCAGTGACCATTGACCAGTGACCAGTGACCAGTGACCAGTGACCAGTGACCAGTGACCAGTGACCAGCGACCAGTGACCAGTGACCAGTGACCAGTGACCAGTGACCAGTGACCAGTGACCAGTGACCAGTGACCAGTGACCAGCGAAATTGACCAGTGACCATTGACCAGTGACCAGTGACCAGTGACCAGTGACCAGTGACCAGTGACCAGTGACCAGTGACCAGTGACCAGCGAAATTGACCAGTGACCATTGACCAGTGACCAGTGACCAGTGACCAGTGACCAGCGACCAGTGACCAGTGACCAGTGACCAGTGACCAGTGACCAGTGACCAGTGACCAGCGACCAGTGACCAGCGAAATTGACCAGTGACCATTGACCAGTGACAAGTGACCAGTGACCAGTGACCAGTGACCAGTGACCAGCGACCAGTGACCAGTGACCAGTGACCAGTGACGAGTGACCAGTGACCAGTGACCAGCGAAAGTGACAAGTGACCAGTGACCAGTGACCAGTGACCAGCGAAAGTGACCAGTGACCTGTGAACAGTGACCAGCGAAATTGACCAGTTTCCAGTGACAAGTGATAAGTGACCAGTGACCAGTGACCAGCGAAAGTGACCAGTGAACAGTGACCAGCGAAATTGACCAGTGACCAGTGACCAGTGACCAGTGACCAGCGACCAGTGACCAGTGACCAGTGACCAGTGACCAGGGACCAGTGACCAGCGAAAGTGACCAGTGACCAGTGACCATTGACCAGTGACCAGTGACCAGTGACCAGTGACCAGCGACCAGTGACCAGCGAAATTGACCAGTGACCATTGACCAGTGACAAGTGACCAGTGACCAGCGAAAGTGACCAGGGACCAGTGACCAGTGACCAGTGACGAGTGACCAGTGACCAGTGACCAGCGAAAGTGACAAGTGACCAGTGACCAGTGACCAGTGACCAGTGACCAGTGACCAGCGAAAGTGACCAGTGACCTGTGACCAGCGAAAGTGACCAGTGACGAGTGACCAGTGACAAGTGACCAGTGAGAAGTGACCAGTGACCACTGACCAGTGACCAGTGACCAGCGACCAGTGACCAGTGACCAGGGAAAGTGACCAGTGACCAGTGACTAGCCAAATTGAGCAGTGACCAGTGACCAGTGACCAGTGACCAGTGACCAGAGACCAGTGACCAGTGACCAGTGACCAGCGAAAGTGACCAGTGACCAGTGACCAGTGACCAGTGACCAGTGACCAGTGACCAGTGACCAGTGACCAGCGAAATTGACCAGTGACCATTGACCAGTGACCAGCGACCAGTGACCAGTGACCAGTGACGAGTGACCAGTGACCAGTGACCAGTGACCAGTGACCAGCGAAAGTGACAAGTGACCAGTGACCAGTGACCAGTGACCAGTGACCAGTGACGAGTGACCAGTGACCAGTGACCAGTGACCAGCGAAAGTGACAAGAGACCAGTGACCAGTGACCAGTGACCAGTGACCAGTAACCAGTGACCAATGACCAGTGACCAGCGAAATCGACCAGGGACCAGTGACCAGTGACCAGTGACCAGTGACCAGTGACCAGGGACCAGTGACCAGTGACCAGCGACCAGTGACCAGGGACCAGTGACCAGTGACCAGTGACCAGCGACCAGTGACCAGTGACCAGTGACCAGTGACCAGGGACCAGTGACCAGCGAAAGTGACCAGTGACCAGTGACCAGTGACCAGTGACTAGCCAAATTGAGCAGTGAGCACTGACCAGTGACCAGTGACCAGTGACCAGTGACCAGTGACGAGTGACCAGTGACCAGTGACCAGTGACCAGTGACCAGCGAAAGTGACAAGTGACCAGTGACCAGTGACCAGTGACCAGTGACCATTGACCAGTGACCAGCGAAAGTGACCAGTGACGAGTGACCAGTGACAAGTGACCAGTGAGAAGTGACCAGTGACCACTGACCAGTGACCAGTGACCAGTGACCAGTGACCAGTGACCAGCGAAAGTGACCAGTGACAAGTGACCAGTGACCAGTGACCAGTGACCAGTGACCAGCGAAAGTGACCAGTGACCAGTGACCAGTGACCAGCGAAATCGACCAGTGACCAGTGACCAGAGACCAGTGACTAGCCAAATTGACCAGTGACCAGTGACCAGTGACCAGTGACCAACGACCAGTGACCAGTGACCAGTGACCAGTGACCAGTGACCTGTGACCAGCGAAAGTGACCAGTGACCAGTGACCATTGACCAGCGACCAGTGACCAGTGACCAGTGACCAGGGACCATTGACCAGTGACCAGTGACCAGGGACCAGTTACCAGTGACCAGTGACCAGTGACCAGTGACCAGTGACCAGTGACCAGTGACCAGTGACCAGTGACCAGTGACCAGTGACCAGCGAAAGTGACCAGGGACCAGTGACCAGTGACCAGTGACCAGTGACCAGTGACTAGCCAAATTGAGCAGTGAGCACTGACCAGTGACCAGTGACCAGTGACCAGTGACCAGTGACGAGTGACCAGTGACCAGTGACCAGTGACCAGTGACCAGCGAAAGTGACAAGTGACCAGTGACCAGTGACCAGTGACCAGTGACCAGTGACCAGTGACGAGTGACCAGTGACCAGTGACCAGTGACCAGTGACCAGCGAAAGTGACAAGTGACCAGTGACCAGTGACCAGTGACCAGTGACCAGTAACCAGTGACCAATGACCAGTGACCAGCGAAATCGACCAGGGACCAGTGACCAGTGACCAGTGACCAGTGACCAGTGACCAGGGACCAGTGACCAGTGACCAGCGACCAGTGACCAGGGACCAGTGACCAGTGACCAGTGACCAGCGACCAGTGACCAGTGACCAGTGACCAGTGACCAGGGACCAGTGACCAGCGAAAGTGACCAGTGACCAGTGACCAGTGACCAGTGACTAGCCAAATTGAGCAGTGAGCACTGACCAGTGACCAGTGACCAGTGACCAGTGACCAGCGAAAGTGACCAGTGACCAGTGACCAGTGACCAGCGAAATTGACCAGTGACCAGTGACCAGTGACCAGTGACCAGTGACCAGTGACCATTGACCAGTGACCAGCGAAAGTGACCAGTGATGAGTGACCTGTGACAAGTGACCAGTGACCAGCGACCAGTGACCAGGGACCAGTGACCAGTGACCAGTGACCAGCGACCAGTGACCAGTGACCAGTGACCAGGGACCAGTGACCAGGGACCAGTGACCAGCGAAAGTGACCAGTGACCAGTGACCAGTGACCAGTGACAAGTGACCAGTTACCAGTGACCAGCGAAAGTGACCAGTGAACAGTGACCAGGGACCAGTGACCAGTGACCAGTGACCAGTGACCAGTGACCAGTGACCAGTGACCAGTGACCAGTGACCAGCGAAAGTGACCAGTGACCAGTGACCAGTGACCAGTGACCAGTGACCAGCGAAATTGACCAGTGACCATTGACCAGTGACCAGTGACCAGTGACCAGTGACCAGTGAACAGTGACCAGGGACCAGTGACCAGGGACCAGTGACCAGCGAAAGTGACCAGTGACCAGTGACCAGTGACCAGTGACTAGCCAAATTGAGCAGTGAGCACTGACCAGTGACCAGTGACCAGTGACCAGTGACCAGCGAAAGTGACCAGTGACCAGTGACCAGTGACCAGCGAAATTGACCAGTGACCAGTGACCAGTGACCAGTGACCAGTGACCAGTGACCATTGACCAGTGACCAGCGAAAGTGACCAGTGATGAGTGACCTGTGACAAGTGACCAGTGACCAGCGACCAGTGACCAGGGACCAGTGACCAGTGACCAGTGACCAGCGACCAGTGACCAGTGACCAGTGACCAGGGACCAGTGACCAGCGAAAGTGACCAGGGACCAGTGACCAGTGACCAGTGACCAGTGACCAGTGACCAGTGACCAGTGACCAGCGACCAGTGACCAGCGACCAGTGACCAGTGACCAGTGACCAGGGACCAGTGACCAGCGAAAGTGACCAGTGACCAGTGACTAGCCAAATTGAGCAGTGACCAGTGACCAGTGACCAGTGACCAGTGACCAGTGACCAGTGACCAGTGACCAGGGACCAGTGACCAGTGACCAGTGACCAGTGACCAGTGACCAGTTACCAGTGACCAGTGACCAGTGACCAGTGACCAGCGAAAGTGACCAGGGACTAGTGACCAGTGACCAGTGACCAGTGACCAGTGACCAGCGAAATTGACCAGTGACCATTGACCAGTGACCAGTGACCAGTGACCAGTGACCAGTGACCATTGACCAGTGACCAGCGAAAGTGACCAGTGATGAGTGACCTGTGACAAGTGACCAGTGACCAGCGACCAGTGACCAGGGACCAGTGACCAGTGACCAGTGACCAGCGACCAGTGACCAGTGACCAGTGACCAGCGAAAGTGACAAGTGACCAGTGACCAGTGACCAGTGACCAGTGACCAGTGACCAGCGAAAGTGACCAGTGACCTGTGACCAGCGAAAGTGACCAGTGACGAGTGACCAGTGACAAGTGACCAGTGAGAAGTGACCAGTGACCACTGACCAGTGACCAGTGACCAGCGACCAGTGACCAGTGACCAGGGAAAGTGACCAGTGACCAGTCACTAGCCAAATTGAGCAGTGACCAGTGACCAGTGACCAGTGACCAGTGACCAGAGACCAGTGACCAGTGACCAGTGACCAGCGAAAGTGACCAGTGACCAGTGACCAGTGACCAGTGACCAGTGACCAGTGACCAGTGACCAGTGACCAGTGACCAGCGAAATTGACCAGTGACCATTGACCAGTGACCAGCGACCAGTGACCAGTGACCAGTGACGAGTGACCAGTGACCAGTGACCAGTGACCAGTGACCAGCGAAAGTGACAAGTGACCAGTGACCAGTGACCAGTGACCAGTGACCAGTGACGAGTGACCAGTGACCAGTGACCAGTGACCAGTGACCAGCGAAAGTGACAAGAGACCAGTGACCAGTGACCAGTGACCAGTGACCAGTAACCAGTGACCAATGACCAGTGACCAGCGAAATCGACCAGGGACCAGTGACCAGTGACCAGTGACCAGTGACCAGTGACCAGGGACCAGTGACCAGTGACCAGCGACCAGTGACCAGGGACCAGTGACCAGTGACCAGTGACCAGCGACCAGTGACCAGTGACCAGTGACCAGTGACCAGGGACCAGTGACCAGCGAAAGTGACCAGTGACCAGTGACCAGTGACCAGTGACCAGTGACCAGTGACCAGTGACCAGTGACGAGTGACCAGTGACCAGTGACCAGTGACCAGTGACCAGCGAAAGTGACAAGTGACCAGTGACCAGTGACCAGTGACCAGTGACCAGTAACCAGTGACCAATGACCAGTGACCAGCGAAATCGACCAGGGACCAGTGACCAGTGACCAGTGACCAGTGACCAGTGACCAGGGACCAGTGACCAGTGACCAGCGACCAGTGACCAGGGACCAGTGACCAGTGACCAGTGACCAGCGACCAGTGACCAGTGACCAGTGACCAGTGACCAGGGACCAGTGACCAGCGAAAGTGACCAGTGACCAGTGACCAGTGACCAGTGACTAGCCAAATTGAGCAGTGAGCACTGACCAGTGACCAGTGACCAGTGACCAGTGACCAGCGAAAGTGACCAGTGACCAGTGACCAGTGACCAGCGAAATTGACCAGTGACCAGTGACCAGTGACCAGTGACCAGTGACCAGTGACCATTGACCAGTGACCAGCGAAAGTGACCAGTGATGAGTGACCTGTGACAAGTGACCAGTGACCAGCGACCAGTGACCAGGGACCAGTGACCAGTGACCAGTGACCAGCGACCAGTGACCAGTGACCAGTGACCAGGGACCAGTGACCAGGGACCAGTGACCAGCGAAAGTGACCAGGGACCAGTGACCAGTGACCAGTGACCAGTGACCAGTGACCAGTGACCAGTGACCAGTGACCAGCGGCCAGTGACCAGCGACCAGTGACCAGTGACCAGTGACCAGGGACCAGTGACCAGCGAAAGTGACCAGTGACCAGTGACTAGCCAAATTGAGCAGTGACCAGTGACCAGTGACCAGTGACCAGTGACCAGTGACCAGGGACCAGTGACCAGTGACCAGTGACCAGTGACCAGTGACCAGTTACCAGTGACCAGTGACCAGTGACCAGTGACCAGCGAAAGTGACCAGGGACCAGTGACCAGTGACCAGTGACCAGTGACCAGTGACCAGCGAAATTGACCAGTGACCATTGACCAGTGACCAGTGACCAGTGACCAGTGACCAGTGACCAGTGACCAGTGACCAGTGACCAGCGACCAGTGACCAGTGACCAGTGACCAGTGACCAGTGACCACTGACCAGTGACCAGTAACCAGTGACCAGTGACCAGTGACCAGCGAAATCGACCAGGAACCAGTGACCAGTGACCAGTGACCAGTGACCAGTGACCAGTGACCAGCGAAATTGACCAGTGACCAATGACCAGTGACCAGTGACCAGTGACCAGTGACCAGTGACCAGCGACCAGTGACCAGTGACCAGTGACCAGTGACCAGTGACCAGTGACCAGTGACCAGTGACCAGTGACCAGTGACCAGCGACCAGTGACCAGTGACCAGTGACCAGGGACCAGTGACCAGCGAAAGTGACCAGTGACCAGTGACAAGTGACCAGCGAAAGTGACCAGTGAACAGTGACCAGGGACCAGTGACCAGTGACCAGTGACCAGTGACCAGTGACCAGTGACCAGTGACCAGTGACCAGCGAAAGTGACCAGTGACCAGTGACCAGTGACCAGTGACCAGCGAAATTGACCAGTGACCAGTGACCAGCGACCAGTGACCAGTGATCAGTGACCAGGGACCAGTGACCAGCGAAAGTGACCAGTGACCAGTGACCAGTGACCAGCGAAATTGACCAGTGACCAGTGACCAGTGACCAGTGACAAGTGACCAGTTACCAGTGACCAGCGAAAGTGACCAGTGAACAGTGACCAGGGACCAGTGACCAGTGACCAGTGACCAGTGACCAGTGACCAGTGACCAGTGACCAGTGACCAGTGACCAGCGAAAGTGACCAGTGACCAGTGACCAGTGACCAGTGACCAGTGACCAGCGAAATTGACCAGTGACCATTGACCAGTGACCAGTGACCAGTGACCAGTGACCAGTGAACAGTGACCAGGGACCAGTGACCAGGGACCAGTGACCAGCGAAAGTGACCAGTGACCAGTGACCAGTGACCAGTGACTAGCCAAATTGAGCAGTGAGCACTGACCAGTGACCAGTGACCAGTGACCAGTGACCAGCGAAAGTGACCAGTGACCAGTGACCAGTGACCAGCGAAATTGACCAGTGACCAGTGACCAGTGACCAGTGACCAGTGACCAGTGACCATTGACCAGTGACCAGCGAAAGTGACCAGTGATGAGTGACCTGTGACAAGTGACCAGTGACCAGCGACCAGTGACCAGGGACCAGTGACCAGTGACCAGTGACCAGCGACCAGTGACCAGTGACCAGTGACCAGGGACCAGTGACCAGCGAAAGTGACCAGGGACCAGTGACCAGTGACCAGTGACCAGTGACCAGTGACCAGTGACCAGTGACCAGCGACCAGTGACCAGCGACCAGTGACCAGTGACCAGTGACCAGGGACCAGTGACCAGCGAAAGTGACCAGTGACCAGTGACTAGCCAAATTGAGCAGTGACCAGTGACCAGTGACCAGTGACCAGTGACCAGTGACCAGTGACCAGTGACCAGGGACCAGTGACCAGTGACCAGTGACCAGTGACCAGTGACCAGTTACCAGTGACCAGTGACCAGTGACCAGTGACCAGCGAAAGTGACCAGGGACTAGTGACCAGTGACCAGTGACCAGTGACCAGTGACCAGCGAAATTGACCAGTGACCATTGACCAGTGACCAGTGACCAGTGACCAGTGACCAGTGACCAGTGACCAGTGACCAGCGACCAGTGACCAGTGACCAGTGACCAGTGACCAGTGAGCAGTCACCAGTGACCAGTAACCAGTGACCAGTGACCAGTGACCAGCGAAATCGACCAGGGACCAGTGACCAGTGACCAGTGACCAGTGACCAGTGACCAGTGACCAGCGAAATTGACCAGTGACCAATGACCAGTGACCAGTGACCAGTGACCAGTGACCAGCGACCAGTGACCAGTGACCAGTGACCAGTGACCAGTGACCAGTGACCAGTGACCAGTGACCAGTGACCAGCGACCAGTGACCAGTGACCAGTGACCAGGGACCAGTGACCAGCGAAAGTGACCAGTGACCAGTGACCAGTGACCAGCGAAATTGACCAGTGACCAGTGACCAGTGACCAGTGACAAGTGACCAGTTACCAGTGACCAGCGAAAGTGACCAGTGAACAGTGACCAGGGACCAGTGACCAGTGACCAGTGACCAGTGACCAGTGACCAGTGACCAGTAACCAGTGACCAGTGACCAGTGACCAGCGAAAGTGACCAGTGACCAGTGACCAGTGACCAGTGACCAGCGAAATTGACCAGTGACCATTGACCAGTGACCAGTGACCATTGACCAGTGACCAGTGACCAGTGACCAGCGAAAGTGACCAGTGACCAGTGACCAGTGACCAGCGAAATTGACCAGTGACCAGTGACCAGTGACCAGTGACAAGTGACCAGTTACCAGTGACCAGCGAAAGTGACCAGTGAACAGTGACCAGGGACCTGTGACGAGTGACCAGTGACCAGTGACCAGTGACCAGCGACCAGTGACCAGTGACCAGTGACCAGTGACCAGTGACCAGTGACCAGTGACCAGTGACCAGCGAAAGTGACAAGTGACCAGTGACCAGTGACCAGTGACCAGTGACCAGTGACCAGCGAAAGTGACCAGTGAACAGTGACCAGCGAAATTGACCAGTGACCATTGACCAGTGACCAGCGAAAGTGACCAGTGACGAGTGACCAGTGACAAGTGACCAGTGAGAAGTGACCAGTGACCACTGACCAGTGACCAGTGACCAGCGACCAGTGACCAGTGACCAGTGACCAGGGACCAGTGACCAGCGAAAGTGACCAGTGACCAGTGACTAGCCAAATTGAGCAGTGACCAGGGACCAGTGACCAGTGACCAGTGACCAGTGACCAGTGACCAGTTACCAGTGACCAGTGACCAGTGACCAGTGACCAGCGAAAGTGACCAGGGACCAGTGACCAGTGACCAGTGACCAGTGACCAGTGACCAGCGAAATTGACCAGTGACCATTGACCAGTGACCAGTGACCAGTGACCAGTGACCAGTGACCAGTGACCAGTGACCAGTGACCAGCGACCAGTGACCAGTGACCAGTGACCAGTGACCAGTGACCACTGACCAGTGACCAGTAACCAGTGACCAGTGACCAGTGACCAGCGAAATCGACCAGGAACCAGTGACCAGTGACCAGTGACCAGTGACCAGTGACCAGTGACCAGCGAAATTGACCAGTGACCAATGACCAGTGACCAGTGACCAGTGACCAGTGACCAGTGACCAGCGACCAGTGACCAGTGACCAGTGACCAGTGACCAGTGACCAGTGACCAGTGACCAGTGACCAGTGACCAGTGACCAGCGACCAGTGACCAGTGACCAGTGACCAGGGACCAGTGACCAGCGAAAGTGACCAGTGACCAGTGACAAGTGACCAGCGAAAGTGACCAGTGAACAGTGACCAGGGACCAGTGACCAGTGACCAGTGACCAGTGACCAGTGACCAGTGACCAGTGACCAGTGACCAGCGAAAGTGACCAGTGACCAGTGACCAGTGACCAGTGACCAGCGAAATTGACCAGTGACCAGTGACCAGCGACCAGTGACCAGTGATCAGTGACCAGGGACCAGTGACCAGCGAAAGTGACCAGTGACCAGTGACCAGTGACCAGCGAAATTGACCAGTGACCAGTGACCAGTGACCAGTGACAAGTGACCAGTTACCAGTGACCAGCGAAAGTGACCAGTGAACAGTGACCAGGGACCAGTGACCAGTGACCAGTGACCAGTGACCAGTGACCAGTGACCAGTGACCAGTGACCAGTGACCAGCGAAAGTGACCAGTGACCAGTGACCAGTGACCAGTGACCAGTGACCAGCGAAATTGACCAGTGACCATTGACCAGTGACCAGTGACCAGTGACCAGTGACCAGTGAACAGTGACCAGGGACCAGTGACCAGGGACCAGTGACCAGCGAAAGTGACCAGTGACCAGTGACCAGTGACCAGTGACTAGCCAAATTGAGCAGTGAGCACTGACCAGTGACCAGTGACCAGTGACCAGTGACCAGCGAAAGTGACCAGTGACCAGTGACCAGTGACCAGCGAAATTGACCAGTGACCAGTGACCAGTGACCAGTGACCAGTGACCAGTGACCATTGACCAGTGACCAGCGAAAGTGACCAGTGATGAGTGACCTGTGACAAGTGACCAGTGACCAGCGACCAGTGACCAGGGACCAGTGACCAGTGACCAGTGACCAGCGACCAGTGACCAGTGACCAGTGACCAGGGACCAGTGACCAGCGAAAGTGACCAGGGACCAGTGACCAGTGACCAGTGACCAGTGACCAGTGACCAGTGACCAGTGACCAGCGACCAGTGACCAGCGACCAGTGACCAGTGACCAGTGACCAGGGACCAGTGACCAGCGAAAGTGACCAGTGACCAGTGACTAGCCAAATTGAGCAGTGACCAGTGACCAGTGACCAGTGACCAGTGACCAGTGACCAGTGACCAGTGACCAGGGACCAGTGACCAGTGACCAGTGACCAGTGACCAGTGACCAGTTACCAGTGACCAGTGACCAGTGACCAGTGACCAGCGAAAGTGACCAGGGACTAGTGACCAGTGACCAGTGACCAGTGACCAGTGACCAGCGAAATTGACCAGTGACCATTGACCAGTGACCAGTGACCAGTGACCAGTGACCAGTGACCAGTGACCAGTGACCAGCGACCAGTGACCAGTGACCAGTGACCAGTGACCAGTGAGCAGTCACCAGTGACCAGTAACCAGTGACCAGTGACCAGTGACCAGCGAAATCGACCAGGGACCAGTGACCAGTGACCAGTGACCAGTGACCAGTGACCAGTGACCAGCGAAATTGACCAGTGACCAATGACCAGTGACCAGTGACCAGTGACCAGTGACCAGCGACCAGTGACCAGTGACCAGTGACCAGTGACCAGTGACCAGTGACCAGTGACCAGTGACCAGTGACCAGCGACCAGTGACCAGTGACCAGTGACCAGGGACCAGTGACCAGCGAAAGTGACCAGTGACCAGTGACCAGTGACCAGCGAAATTGACCAGTGACCAGTGACCAGTGACCAGTGACAAGTGACCAGTTACCAGTGACCAGCGAAAGTGACCAGTGAACAGTGACCAGGGACCAGTGACCAGTGACCAGTGACCAGTGACCAGTGACCAGTGACCAGTAACCAGTGACCAGTGACCAGTGACCAGCGAAAGTGACCAGTGACCAGTGACCAGTGACCAGTGACCAGCGAAATTGACCAGTGACCATTGACCAGTGACCAGTGACCATTGACCAGTGACCAGTGACCAGTGACCAGCGAAAGTGACCAGTGACCAGTGACCAGTGACCAGCGAAATTGACCAGTGACCAGTGACCAGTGACCAGTGACAAGTGACCAGTTACCAGTGACCAGCGAAAGTGACCAGTGAACAGTGACCAGGGACCTGTGACGAGTGACCAGTGACCAGTGACCAGTGACCAGCGACCAGTGACCAGTGACCAGTGACCAGTGACCAGTGACCAGTGACCAGTGACCAGTGACCAGCGAAAGTGACAAGTGACCAGTGACCAGTGACCAGTGACCAGTGACCAGTGACCAGCGAAAGTGACCAGTGAACAGTGACCAGCGAAATTGACCAGTGACCATTGACCAGTGACCAGCGAAAGTGACCAGTGACGAGTGACCAGTGACAAGTGACCAGTGAGAAGTGACCAGTGACCACTGACCAGTGACCAGTGACCAGCGACCAGTGACCAGTGACCAGTGACCAGGGACCAGTGACCAGCGAAAGTGACCAGTGACCAGTGACTAGCCAAATTGAGCAGTGACCAGTGACCAGTGACCAGTGACCAGTGACCAGTGACCAGTGACCAGTGACCAGTGACCAGTGACCAGGGACCAGTGACCAGTGACCAGTGACCAGTGACCAGTGACCAGTGACCAGTGACCAGTGACCAGCGAAAGTGACCAGGGACCAGTGACCAGTGACCAGTGACCAGTGACCAGTGACCAGCGAAATTGACCAGTGACCATTGACCAGTGACCAGTGACCAGCGACCAGTGACCAGTGACCAGGGAAAGTGACCAGTGACCAGTGACTAGCCAAATTGAGCAGTGACCAGTGACCAGTGACCAGTGACCATTGACCAGTGACCAGTGAACAGTGACCAGTGACCAGTGACCAGCGACCAGTGACCAGTGACCAGTGACCAGTGACCAGTGACCAGTGACCAGTGACCAGCGAAATTGACCAGTGACCATTGACCAGTGACCAGTGACCAGTGACCAGTGACCAGTGACCAGTGACCAGTGACCAGCGAAAGTGACCAGGGACCAGTGACCAGTGACCAGTGACCAGTGACCAGTGACCAGTGACCAGTGACCAGCGAAATTGACCAGTGACCATTGACCAGTGACCAGTGACCAGTGACCAGTGACCAGTGACCAGTGACCAGTGACCAGCGACCAGTGACCAGTGACCAGTGACCAGTGACCAGTGACCAGTGACCAGTGACCAGTGACCAGTGACCAGTGACCAGCGAAATTGACCAGTGACCATTGACCAGTGACCAGTGACCAGTGACCAGTGACCAGTGACCAGTGACCAGTGACCAGTGACCAGTGACCAGTGACCAGCGAAATTGACCAGTGACCATTGACCAGTGACCAGTGACCAGTGACCAGTGACCAGCGACCAGTGACCAGTGACCAGTGACCAGTGACCAGTGACCAGTGACCAGTGACCAGTGACCAGCGAAATTGACCAGTGACCATTGACCAGTGACCAGCGACCAGTGACCAGTGACCAGTGACGAGTGACCAGTGACCAGTGACCAGTGACCAGTGACCAGCGAAAGTGACAAGTGACCAGTGACCAGTGACCAGTGACCAGTGACCAGTGACGAGTGACCAGTGACCAGTGACCAGTGACCAGTGACCAGCGAAAGTGACAAGAGACCAGTGACCAGTGACCAGTGACCAGTGACCAGTAACCAGTGACCAATGACCAGTGACCAGCGAAATCGACCAGGGACCAGTGACCAGTGACCAGTGACCAGTGACCAGTGACCAGGGACCAGTGACCAGTGACCAGCGACCAGTGACCAGGGACCAGTGACCAGTGACCAGTGACCAGCGACCAGTGACCAGTGACCAGTGACCAGTGACCAGGGACCAGTGACCAGCGAAAGTGACCAGTGACCAGTGACCAGTGACCAGTGACTAGCCAAATTGAGCAGTGAGCACTGACCAGTGACCAGTGACCAGTGACCAGTGACCAGTGACGAGTGACCAGTGACCAGTGACCAGTGACCAGTGACCAGCGAAAGTGACAAGTGACCAGTGACCAGTGACCAGTGACCAGTGACCAGTGACGAGTGACCAGTGACCAGTGACCAGTGACCAGTGACCAGCGAAAGTGACAAGTGACCAGTGACCAGTGACCAGTGACCAGTGACCAGTAACCAGTGACCAATGACCAGTGACCAGCGAAATCGACCAGGGACCAGTGACCAGTGACCAGTGACCAGTGACCAGTGACCAGGGACCAGTGACCAGTGACCAGCGACCAGTGACCAGGGACCAGCGAAAGTGACCAGTGACCAGTGACCAGTGACCAGCGAAATTGACCAGTGACCAGTGACCAGTGACCAGTGACAAGTGACCAGTTACCAGTGACCAGCGAAAGTGACCAGTGAACAGTGACCAGGGATCTGTGACGAGTGACCAGTGACCAGTGACCAGTGACCAGCGACCAGTGACCAGTGACCAGTGACCAGTGACCAGTGACCAGTGACCAGTGACCAGTGACCAGCGAAAGTGACAAGTGACCAGTGACCAGTGACCAGTGACCAGTGACCAGTGACCAGCGAAAGTGACCAGTGAACAGTGACCAGCGAAATTGACCAGTGACCATTGACCAGTGACCAGCGAAAGTGACCAGTGACGAGTGACCAGTGACAAGTGACCAGTGAGAAGTGACCAGTGACCACTGACCAGTGACCAGTGACCAGCGACCAGTGACCAGTGACCAGTGACCAGGGACCAGTGACCAGCGAAAGTGACCAGTGACCAGTGACTAGCCAAATTGAGCAGTGACCAGTGACCAGTGACCAGTGACCAGTGACCAGTGACCAGTGACCAGTGACCAGTGACCAGTGACCAGGGACCAGTGACCAGTGACCAGTGACCAGTGACCAGTGACCAGTGACCAGTGACCAGCGAAAGTGACCAGGGACCAGTGACCAGTGACCAGTGACCAGTGACCAGTGACCAGCGAAATTGACCAGTGACCATTGACCAGTGACCAGTGACCAGTGACCAGCGAAAGTGACCAGTGACGAGTGACCTGTGACAAGTGACCAGTGACCAGCGACCAGTGACCAGCGACCAGTGACCAGTGACCAGTGACCAGTGACCAGTGACCAGTGACCTGTGACCAGCGAAAGTGACCAGTGACCAGTGACCATTGACCAGCGACCAGTGACCAGTGACCAGTGACGAGTGACCAGTGAACAGTGACCAGTGACCAGTGATCAGCGAAAGTGACAAGTGACCAGTGACCAGTGACCAGCGAAATCGACCAGGGACCAGTGACCAGTGACCAGTGACCAGTGACCAGTGACCAGTGACCAGCGAAATTGACCAGTGACCATTGACCAGTGACCAGTGACCAGTGACCAGTGACCAGTGACCAGTGACCAGTGACCAGCGACCAGTGACCAGTGACCAGTGACCAGTGACCAGTGACCTGTGACCAGCGAAAGTGACCAGTGACCAGTGACCATTGACCAGCGACCAGTGACCAGTGACCAGTGATGAGTGACCAGTGACCAGTGACCAGTGACCAGCGAAAGTGACAAGTGACCAGTGACCAGTGACCAGTGAGCAGTGACCAGTGACCAGCGAAAGTGACAAGTGACCAGTGACCAGTGACCAGCGAAATCGACCAGGGACCAGTGACCAGTGACCAGTGACCAGTGACCAGTGACCAGTGACCAGCGAAATTGACCAGTGACCATTGACCAGTGACCAGTGACCAGTGACCAGTGACCAGTGACCAGTGACCAGTGACCAGCGACCAGTGACCAGTGACCAGTGACCAGTGACCAGTGACCTGTGACCAGCGAAAGTGACCAGTGACCAGTGACCAGTGATGAGTGACCAGTGACCAGTGACCAGTGACCAGCGAAAGTGACAAGTGACCAGTGACCAGTGACCAGTGAGCAGTGACCAGTGACCAGCGAAAGTGACCAGTGACCAGTGAACAGTGACCAGCGAAATTGACCAGTTTCCAGTGACCAGTGATAAGTGACCAGTGACCAGTGACCAGCGAAAGTGACCAGTGAACAGTGACCAGCGAAATTGACCAGTGACCATTGACCAGTGACCAGCGAAAGTGACCAGTGACGAGTGACCAGTGACAAGTGACCAGTGAGAAGTGACCAGTGACCACTGACCAGTGACCAGTGACCAGTGACCAGTGACCAGTGACCAGCGAAAGTGACCAGTGACAAGTGACCAGTGACCAGTGACCAGTGACCAGCGAAAGTGACCAGTGACCAGTGACCAGTGACCAGCGAAATCGACCAGTGACCAGTGACCAGAGACCAGTGACTAGCCAAATTGACCAGTGACCAGTGACCAGTGACCAGTGACCAGTGACCAACGACCAGTGACCAGTGACCAGTGACCAGTGACCAGTGACCTGTGACCAGCGAAAGTGACCAGTGACCAGTGACCATTGACCAGCGACCAGTGACCAGTGACCAGTGACCAGTGACCAGGGACCAGTTACCAGTGACCAGTGACCAGTGACCAGTGACCAGTGACCAGTGACCAGTGACCAGTGACCAGTGACCAGTGACCAGTGACCAGCGAAAGTGACCAGGGACCAGTGACCAGTGACCAGTGACCAGTGACCAGTGACCAGTGACCAGTGACTAGCCAAATTGAGCAGTGAGCACTGACCAGTGACCAGTGACCAGTGACCAGTGACCAGTGACGAGTGACCAGTGACCAGTGACCAGTGACCAGTGACCAGCGACGAGTGACCAGTGACCAGTGACCAGTGACCAGTGACCAGCGAAAGTGACAAGTGACCAGTGACCAGTGACCAGTGACCAGTGACCAGTAACCAGTGACCAATGACCAGTGACCAGCGAAATCGACCAGGGACCAGTGACCAGTGACCAGTGACCAGTGACCAGTGACCAGGGACCAGTGACCAGTGACCAGCGACCAGTGACCAGGGACCAGTGACCAGTGACCAGTGACCAGCGACCAGTGACCAGTGACCAGTGACCAGTGACCAGGGACCAGTGACCAGCGAAAGTGACCAGTGACCAGTGACCAGTGACCAGTGACTAGCCAAATTGAGCAGTGAGCACTGACCAGTGACCAGTGACCAGTGACCAGTGACCAGCGAAAGTGACCAGTGACCAGTGACCAGTGACCAGTGACCAGTGACCAGTGACCAGTGACCAGTGACCATTGACCAGTGACCAGCGAAAGTGACCAGTGATGAGTGACCTGTGACAAGTGACCAGTGACCAGCGACCAGTGACCAGGGACCAGTGACCAGTGACCAGTGACCAGCGACCAGTGACCAGTGACCAGTGACCAGGGACCAGTGACCAGGGACCAGTGACCAGCGAAAGTGACCAGGGACCAGTGACCAGTGACCAGTGACCAGTGACCAGTGACCAGTGACCAGTGACCAGTGACCAGCGGCCAGTGACCAGCGACCAGTGACCAGTGACCAGTGACCAGGGACCAGTGACCAGCGAAAGTGACCAGTGACCAGTGACTAGCCAAATTGAGCAGTGACCAGTGACCAGTGACCAGTGACCAGTGACCAGTGACCAGTGACCAGTGACCAGAGACCAGTGACCAGTGACCAGTGACCAGTGACCAGTGACCAGTTACCAGTGACCAGTGACCAGTGACCAGTGACCAGCGAAAGTGACCAGGGACCAGTGACCAGTGACCAGTGACCAGTGACCAGTGACCAGCGAAATTGACCAGTGACCATTGACCAGTGACCAGTGACCAGTGACCAGTGACCAGTGACCAGTGACCAGTGACCAGTGACCAGCGACCAGTGACCAGTGACCAGTGACCAGTGACCAGTGACCACTGACCAGTGACCAGTAACCAGTGACCAGTGACCAGTGACCAGCGAAATCGACCAGGAACCAGTGACCAGTGACCAGTGACCAGTGACCAGTGACCAGTGACCAGCGAAATTGACCAGTGACCAATGACCAGTGACCAGTGACCAGTGACCAGTGACCAGTGACAAGCGACCAGTGACCAGTGACCAGTGACCAGTGACCAGTGACCAGTGACCAGTGACCAGTGACCAGTGACCAGTGACCAGCGACCAGTGACCAGTGACCAGTGACCAGGGACCAGTGACCAGCGAAAGTGACCAGTGACCAGTGACAAGTGACCAGCGAAAGTGACCAGTGAACAGTGACCAGGGACCAGTGACCAGTGACCAGTGACCAGTGACCAGTGACCAGTGACCAGTGACCAGCGAAAGTGACCAGTGACCAGTGACCAGTGACCAGTGACCAGCGAAATTGACCAGTGACCAGTGACCAGCGACCAGTGACCAGTGATCAGTGACCAGGGACCAGTGACCAGCGAAAGTGACCAGTGACCAGTGACCAGTGACCAGCGAAATTGACCAGTGACCAGTGACCAGTGACCAGTGACAAGTGACCAGTTACCAGTGACCAGCGAAAGTGACCAGTGAACAGTGACCAGGGACCAGTGACCAGTGACCAGTGACCAGTGACCAGTGACCAGTGACCAGTGACCAGTGACCAGTGACCAGCGAAAGTGACCAGTGACCAGTGACCAGTGACCAGTGACCAGTGACCAGCGAAATTGACCAGTGACCATTGACCAGTGACCAGTGACCAGTGACCAGTGACCAGTGAACAGTGACCAGGGACCAGTGACCAGCGAAAGTGACCAGTGACCAGTGACCAGTGACCAGTGACTAGCCAAATTGAGCAGTGAGCACTGACCAGTGACCAGTGACCAGTGACCAGTGACCAGCGAAAGTGACCAGTGACCAGTGACCAGTGACCAGCGAAATTGACCAGTGACCAGTGACCAGTGACCAGTGACCAGTGACCAGTGACCATTGACCAGTGACCAGCGAAAGTGACCAGTGATGAGTGACCTGTGACAAGTGACCAGTGACCAGCGACCAGTGACCAGGGACCAGTGACCAGTGACCAGTGACCAGCGACCAGTGACCAGTGACCAGTGACCAGGGACCAGTGACCAGCGAAAGTGACCAGGGACCAGTGACCAGTGACCAGTGACCAGTGACCAGTGACCAGTGACCAGTGACCAGCGACCAGTGACCAGCGACCAGTGACCAGTGACCAGTGACCAGGGACCAGTGACCAGCGAAAGTGACCAGTGACCAGTGACTAGCCAAATTGAGCAGTGACCAGTGACCAGTGACCAGTGACCAGTGACCAGTGACCAGTGACCAGTGACCAGGGACCAGTGACCAGTGACCAGTGACCAGTGACCAGTGACCAGTTACCAGTGACCAGTGACCAGTGACCAGTGACCAGCGAAAGTGACCAGGGACCAGTGACCAGTGACCAGTGACCAGTGACCAGTGACCAGCGAAATTGACCAGTGACCATTGACCAGTGACCAGTGACCAGTGACCAGTGACCAGTGACCAGTGACCAGTGACCAGCGACCAGTGACCAGTGACCAGTGACCAGTGACCAGTGAGCAGTCACCAGTGACCAGTAACCAGTGACCAGTGACCAGTGACCAGCGAAATCGACCAGGGACCAGTGACCAGTGACCAGTGACCAGTGACCAGTGACCAGTGACCAGCGAAATTGACCAGTGACCAATGACCAGTGACCAGTGACCAGTGACCAGTGACCAGCGACCAGTGACCAGTGACCAGTGACCAGTGACCAGTGACCAGTGACCAGTGACCAGTGACCAGTGACCAGCGACCAGTGACCAGTGACCAGTGACCAGGGACCAGTGACCAGCGAAAGTGACCAGTGACCAGTGACCAGTGACCAGCGAAATTGACCAGTGACCAGTGACCAGTGACCAGTGACAAGTGACCAGTTACCAGTGACCAACGAAAGTGACCAGTGAACAGTGACCAGGGACCAGTGACCAGTGACCAGTGACCAGTGACCAGTGACCAGTGACCAGTAACCAGTGACCAGTGACCAGTGACCAGCGAAAGTGACCAGTGACCAGTGACCAGTGACCAGTGACCAGCGAAATTGACCAGTGACCATTGACCAGTGACCAGTGACCATTGACCAGTGACCAGTGACCAGTGACCAGCGAAAGTGACCAGTGACCAGTGACCAGTGACCAGCGAAATTGACCAGTGACCAGTGACCAGTGACCAGTGACAAGTGACCAGTTACCAGTGACCAGCGAAAGTGACCAGTGAACAGTGACCAGGGACCTGTGACGAGTGACCAGTGACCAGTGACCAGTGACCAGCGACCAGTGACCAGTGACCAGTGACCAGTGACCAGTGACCAGTGACCAGTGACCAGTGACCAGCGAAAGTGACAAGTGACCAGTGACCAGTGACCAGTGACCAGTGACCAGTGACCAGCGAAAGTGACCAGTGAACAGTGACCAGCGAAATTGACCAGTGACCATTGACCAGTGACCAGCGAAAGTGACCAGTGACGAGTGACCAGTGACAAGTGACCAGTGAGAAGTGACCAGTGACCACTGACCAGTGACCAGTGACCAGCGACCAGTGACCAGTGACCAGTGACCAGGGACCAGTGACCAGCGAAAGTGACCAGTGACCAGTGACTAGCCAAATTGAGCAGTGACCAGTGACCAGTGACCAGTGACCAGTGACCAGTGACCAGTGACCAGTGACCAGTGACCAGTGACCAGGGACCAGTGCCCAGTGACCAGTGACCAGTGACCAGTGACCAGTGACCAGTGACCAGTGACCAGCGAAAGTGACCAGGGACCAGTGACCAGTGACCAGTGACCAGTGACCAGTGACCAGCGAAATTGACCAGTGACCATTGACCAGTGACCAGTGACCAGCGACCAGTGACCAGTGACCAGGGAAAGTGACCAGTGACCAGTGACTAGCCAAATTGAGCAGTGACCAGTGACCAGTGACCAGTGACCAGTGACCAGTGACCAGTGACCAGTGAACAGTGACCAGGGACCAGTGACCAGCGAAAGTGACCAGTGACCAGTGACCAGTGACCAGTGACTAGCCAAATTGAGCAGTGAGCACTGACCAGTGACCAGTGACCAGTGACCAGTGACCAGCGAAAGTGACCAGTGACCAGTGACCAGTGACCAGCGAAATTGACCAGTGACCAGTGACCAGTGACCAGTGACCAGTGACCAGTGACCATTGACCAGTGACCAGCGAAAGTGACCAGTGATGAGTGACCTGTGACAAGTGACCAGTGACCAGCGACCAGTGACCAGGGACCAGTGACCAGTGACCAGTGACCAGCGACCAGTGACCAGTGACCAGTGACCAGGGACCAGTGACCAGCGAAAGTGACCAGGGACCAGTGACCAGTGACCAGTGACCAGTGACCAGTGACCAGTGACCAGTGACCAGCGACCAGTGACCAGCGACCAGTGACCAGTGACCAGTGACCAGGGACCAGTGACCAGCGAAAGTGACCAGTGACCAGTGACTAGCCAAATTGAGCAGTGACCAGTGACCAGTGACCAGTGACCAGTGACCAGTGACCAGTGACCAGTGACCAGGGACCAGTGACCAGTGACCAGTGACCAGTGACCAGTGACCAGTTACCAGTGACCAGTGACCAGTGACCAGTGACCAGCGAAAGTGACCAGGGACCAGTGACCAGTGACCAGTGACCAGTGACCAGTGACCAGCGAAATTGACCAGTGACCATTGACCAGTGACCAGTGACCAGTGACCAGTGACCAGTGACCAGTGACCAGTGACCAGCGACCAGTGACCAGTGACCAGTGACCAGTGACCAGTGAGCAGTCACCAGTGACCAGTAACCAGTGACCAGTGACCAGTGACCAGCGAAATCGACCAGGGACCAGTGACCAGTGACCAGTGACCAGTGACCAGTGACCAGTGACCAGCGAAATTGACCAGTGACCAATGACCAGTGACCAGTGACCAGTGACCAGTGACCAGCGACCAGTGACCAGTGACCAGTGACCAGTGACCAGTGACCAGTGACCAGTGACCAGTGACCAGTGACCAGCGACCAGTGACCAGTGACCAGTGACCAGGGACCAGTGACCAGCGAAAGTGACCAGTGACCAGTGACCAGTGACCAGCGAAATTGACCAGTGACCAGTGACCAGTGACCAGTGACAAGTGACCAGTTACCAGTGACCAACGAAAGTGACCAGTGAACAGTGACCAGGGACCAGTGACCAGTGACCAGTGACCAGTGACCAGTGACCAGTGACCAGTAACCAGTGACCAGTGACCAGTGACCAGCGAAAGTGACCAGTGACCAGTGACCAGTGACCAGTGACCAGCGAAATTGACCAGTGACCATTGACCAGTGACCAGTGACCATTGACCAGTGACCAGTGACCAGTGACCAGCGAAAGTGACCAGTGACCAGTGACCAGTGACCAGCGAAATTGACCAGTGACCAGTGACCAGTGACCAGTGACAAGTGACCAGTTACCAGTGACCAGCGAAAGTGACCAGTGAACAGTGACCAGGGACCTGTGACGAGTGACCAGTGACCAGTGACCAGTGACCAGCGACCAGTGACCAGTGACCAGTGACCAGTGACCAGTGACCAGTGACCAGTGACCAGTGACCAGCGAAAGTGACAAGTGACCAGTGACCAGTGACCAGTGACCAGTGACCAGTGACCAGCGAAAGTGACCAGTGAACAGTGACCAGCGAAATTGACCAGTGACCATTGACCAGTGACCAGCGAAAGTGACCAGTGACGAGTGACCAGTGACAAGTGACCAGTGAGAAGTGACCAGTGACCACTGACCAGTGACCAGTGACCAGCGACCAGTGACCAGTGACCAGTGACCAGGGACCAGTGACCAGCGAAAGTGACCAGTGACCAGTGACTAGCCAAATTGAGCAGTGACCAGTGACCAGTGACCAGTGACCAGTGACCAGTGACCAGTGACCAGTGACCAGTGACCAGTGACCAGGGACCAGTGCCCAGTGACCAGTGACCAGTGACCAGTGACCAGTGACCAGTGACCAGTGACCAGCGAAAGTGACCAGGGACCAGTGACCAGTGACCAGTGACCAGTGACCAGTGACCAGCGAAATTGACCAGTGACCATTGACCAGTGACCAGTGACCAGCGACCAGTGACCAGTGACCAGGGAAAGTGACCAGTGACCAGTGACTAGCCAAATTGAGCAGTGACCAGTGACCAGTGACCAGTGACCATTGACCAGTGACCAGTGAACAGTGACCAGTGACCAGTGACCAGCGACCAGTGACCAGTGACCAGTGACCAGTGACCAGTGACCAGTGACCAGTGACCAGCGAAATTGACCAGTGACCATTGACCAGTGACCAGTGACCAGTGACCAGTGACCAGTGACCAGTGACCAGTGACCAGCGAAAGTGACCAGGGACCAGTGACCAGTGACCAGTGACCAGTGACCAGTGACCAGTGACCAGTGACCAGCGAAATTGACCAGTGACCATTGACCAGTGACCAGTGACCAGTGACCAGTGACCAGTGACCAGTGACCAGTGACCAGCGACCAGTGACCAGTGACCAGTGACCAGTGACCAGTGACCAGTGACCAGTGACCAGCGAAATTGACCAGTGACCATTGACCAGTGACCAGTGACCAGTGACCAGTGACCAGTGACCAGTGACCAGTGACCAGTGACCAGTGACCAGCGAAATTGACCAGTGACCATTGACCAGTGACCAGTGACCAGTGACCAGTGACCAGCGACCAGTGACCAGTGACCAGTGACCAGTGACCAGTGACCAGTGACCAGTGACCAGCGACCAGTGACCAGCGAAATTGACCAGTGACCATTGACCAGTGACAAGTGACCAGTGACCAGTGACCAGTGACCAGTGACCAGTGACCAGTGACCAGTGACCAACGACCAGTGACCAGTGACCAGTGACCAGTGACCAGTGACCTGTGACCAGCGAAAGTGACCAGTGACCAGTGACCATTGACCAGCGACCAGTGACCAGTGACCAGTGACCAGGGACCATTGACCAGTGACCAGTGACCAGGGACCAGTTACCAGTGACCAGTGACCAGTGACCAGTGACCAGTGACCAGTGACCAGTGACCAGTGACCAGTGACCAGTGACCAGTGACCAGCGAAAGTGACCAGGGACCAGTGACCAGTGACCAGTGACCAGTGACCAGTGACCAGTGACCAGTGACTAGCCAAATTGAGCAGTGAGCACTGACCAGTGACCAGTGACCAGTGACCAGTGACCAGTGACGAGTGACCAGTGACCAGTGACCAGTGACCAGTGACCAGCGAAAGTGACAAGTGACCAGTGACCAGTGACCAGTGACCAGTGACCAGTGACGAGTGACCAGTGACCAGTGACCAGTGACCAGTGACCAGCGAAAGTGACAAGTGACCAGTGACCAGTGACCAGTGACCAGTGACCAGTAACCAGTGACCAATGACCAGTGACCAGCGAAATCGACCAGGGACCAGTGACCAGTGACCAGTGACCAGTGACCAGTGACCAGGGACCAGTGACCAGTGACCAGGGACCAGTGACCAGGGACCAGTGACCAGTGACCAGTGACCAGCGACCAGTGACCAGTGACCAGTGACCAGTGACCAGGGACCAGTGACCAGCGAAAGTGACCAGTGACCAGTGACCAGTGACCAGTGACTAGCCAAATTGAGCAGTGAGCACTGACCAGTGACCAGTGACCAGTGACCAGTGACCAGCGAAAGTGACCAGTGACCAGTGACCAGTGACCAGCGAAATTGACCAGTGACCAGTGACCAGTGACCAGTGACCAGTGACCAGTGACCATTGACCAATGACCAGCGAAAGTGACCAGTGATGAGTGACCTGTGACAAGTGACCAGTGACCAGCGACCAGTGACCAGGGACCAGTGACCAGTGACCAGTGACCAGCGACCAGTGACCAGTGACCAGTGACCAGGGACCAGTGACCAGGGACCAGTGACCAGCGAAAGTGACCAGTGACCAGTGACCAGTGACCAGTGACAAGTGACCAGTTACCAGTGACCAGCGAAAGTGACCAGTGAACAGTGACCAGGGACCAGTGACCAGTGACCAGTGACCAGTGACCAGTGACCAGTGACCAGTGACCAGTGACCAGTGACCAGCGAAAGTGACCAGTGACCAGTGACCAGTGACCAGTGACCAGTGACCAGCGAAATTGACCAGTGACCATTGACCAGTGACCAGTGACCAGTGACCAGTGACCAGTGAACAGTGACCAGGGACCAGTGACCAGGGACCAGTGACCAGCGAAAGTGACCAGTGACCAGTGACCAGTGACCAGTGACTAGCCAAATTGAGCAGTGAGCACTGACCAGTGACCAGTGACCAGTGACCAGTGACCAGCGAAAGTGACCAGTGACCAGTGACCAGTGACCAGCGAAATTGACCAGTGACCAGTGACCAGTGACCAGTGACCAGTGACCAGTGACCATTGACCAGTGACCAGCGAAAGTGACCAGTGATGAGTGACCTGTGACAAGTGACCAGTGACCAGCGACCAGTGACCAGGGACCAGTGACCAGTGACCAGTGACCAGCGACCAGCGACCAGTGACCAGTGACCAGTGACCAGGGACCAGTGACCAGCGAAAGTGACCAGGGACCAGTGACCAGTGACCAGTGACCAGTGACCAGCGACCAGTGACCAGCGACCAGTGACCAGTGACCAGTGACCAGGGACCAGTGACCAGCGAAAGTGACCAGTGACCAGTGACTAGCCAAATTGAGCAGTGACCAGTGACCAGTGACCAGTGACCAGTGACCAGTGACCAGTGACCAGTGACCAGGGACCAGTGACCAGTGACCAGTGACCAGTGACCAGTGACCAGTTACCAGTGACCAGTGACCAGTGACCAGTGACCAGCGAAAGTGACCAGGGACTAGTGACCAGTGACCAGTGACCAGTGACCAGTGACCAGCGAAATTGACCAGTGACCATTGACCAGTGACCAGTGACCAGTGACCAGTGACCAGTGACCATTGACCAGTGACCAGCGAAAGTGACCAGTGATGAGTGACCTGTGACAAGTGACCAGTGACCAGCGACCAGTGACCAGGGACCAGTGACCAGTGACCAGTGACCAGCGACCAGTGACCAGTGACCAGTGACCAGCGAAAGTGACAAGTGACCAGTGACCAGTGACCAGTGACCAGTGACCAGTGACCAGCGAAAGTGACCAGTGACCTGTGACCAGCGAAAGTGACCAGTGACGAGTGACCAGTGACAAGTGACCAGTGAGAAGTGACCAGTGACCACTGACCAGTGACCAGTGACCAGCGACCAGTGACCAGTGACCAGGGAAAGTGACCAGTGACCAGTGACTAGCCAAATTGAGCAGTGACCAGTGACCAGTGACCAGTGACCAGTGACCAGAGACCAGTGACCAGTGACCAGTGACCAGCGAAAGTGACCAGTGACCAGTGACCAGTGACCAGTGACCAGTGACCAGTGACCAGTGACCAGTGACCAGTGACCAGCGAAATTGACCAGTGACCATTGACCAGTGACCAGCGACCAGTGACCAGTGACCAGTGACGAGTGACCAGTGACCAGTGACCAGTGACCAGTGACCAGCGAAAGTGACAAGTGACCAGTGACCAGTGACCAGTGACCAGTGACCAGTGACGAGTGACCAGTGACCAGTGACCAGTGACCAGTGACCAGCGAAAGTGACAAGAGACCAGTGACCAGTGACCAGTGACCAGTGACCAGTAACCAGTGACCAATGACCAGTGACCAGCGAAATCGACCAGGGACCAGTGACCAGTGACCAGTGACCAGTGACCAGTGACCAGGGACCAGTGACCAGTGACCAGCGACCAGTGACCAGGGACCAGTGACCAGTGACCAGTGACCAGCGACCAGTGACCAGTGACCAGTGACCAGTGACCAGGGACCAGTGACCAGCGAAAGTGACCAGTGACCAGTGACCAGTGACCAGTGACTAGCCAAATTGAGCAGTGAGCACTGACCAGTGACCAGTGACCAGTGACCAGTGACCAGTGACGAGTGACCAGTGACCAGTGACCAGTGACCAGTGACCAGCGAAAGTGACAAGTGACCAGTGACCAGTGACCAGTGACCAGTGACCATTGACCAGTGACCAGCGAAAGTGACCAGTGACGAGTGACCAGTGACAAGTGACCAGTGAGAAGTGACCAGTGACCACTGACCAGTGACCAGTGACCAGTGACCAGTGACCAGTGACCAGCGAAAGTGACCAGTGACAAGTGACCAGTGACCAGTGACCAGTGACCAGTGACCAGCGAAAGTGACCAGTGACCAGTGACCAGTGACCAGCGAAATCGACCAGTGACCAGTGACCAGAGACCAGTGACTAGCCAAATTGACCAGTGACCAGTGACCAGTGACCAGTGACCAACGACCAGTGACCAGTGACCAGTGACCAGTGACCAGTGACCTGTGACCAGCGAAAGTGACCAGTGACCAGTGACCATTGACCAGCGACCAGTGACCAGTGACCAGTGACCAGGGACCATTGACCAGTGACCAGTGACCAGGGACCAGTTACCAGTGACCAGTGACCAGTGACCAGTGACCAGTGACCAGTGACCAGTGACCAGTGACCAGTGACCAGTGACCAGTGACCAGCGAAAGTGACCAGGGACCAGTGACCAGTGACCAGTGACCAGTGACCAGTGACCAGTGACCAGTGACTAGCCAAATTGAGCAGTGAGCACTGACCAGTGACCAGTGACCAGTGACCAGTGACCAGTGACGAGTGACCAGTGACCAGTGACCAGTGACCAGTGACCAGCGAAAGTGACAAGTGACCAGTGACCAGTGACCAGTGACCAGTGACCAGTGACGAGTGACCAGTGACCAGTGACCAGTGACCAGTGACCAGCGAAAGTGACAAGTGACCAGTGACCAGTGACCAGTGACCAGTGACCAGTAACCAGTGACCAATGACCAGTGACCAGCGAAATCGACCAGGGACCAGTGACCAGTGACCAGTGACCAGTGACCAGTGACCAGGGACCAGTGACCAGTGACCAGCGACCAGTGACCAGGGACCAGTGACCAGTGACCAGTGACCAGCGACCAGTGACCAGTGACCAGTGACCAGTGACCAGGGACCAGTGACCAGCGAAAGTGACCAGTGACCAGTGACCAGTGACCAGTGACTAGCCAAATTGAGCAGTGAGCACTGACCAGTGACCAGTGACCAGTGACCAGTGACCAGCGAAAGTGACCAGTGACCAGTGACCAGTGACCAGCGAAATTGACCAGTGACCAGTGACCAGTGACCAGTGACCAGTGACCAGTGACCATTGACCAGTGACCAGCGAAAGTGACCAGTGATGAGTGACCTGTGACAAGTGACCAGTGACCAGCGACCAGTGACCAGGGACCAGTGACCAGTGACCAGTGACCAGCGACCAGTGACCAGTGACCAGTGACCAGGGACCAGTGACCAGGGACCAGTGACCAGCGAAAGTGACCAGGGACCAGTGACCAGTGACCAGTGACCAGTGACCAGTGACCAGTGACCAGTGACCAGTGACCAGCGGCCAGTGACCAGCGACCAGTGACCAGTGACCAGTGACCAGGGACCAGTGACCAGCGAAAGTGACCAGTGACCAGTGACTAGCCAAATTGAGCAGTGACCAGTGACCAGTGACCAGTGACCAGTGACCAGTGACCAGTGACCAGTGACCAGGGACCAGTGACCAGTGACCAGTGACCAGTGACCAGTGACCAGTTACCAGTGACCAGTGACCAGTGACCAGTGACCAGCGAAAGTGACCAGGGACCAGTGACCAGTGACCAGTGACCAGTGACCAGTGACCAGCGAAATTGACCAGTGACCATTGACCAGTGACCAGTGACCAGTGACCAGTGACCAGTGACCAGTGACCAGTGACCAGTGACCAGCGACCAGTGACCAGTGACCAGTGACCAGTGACCAGTGACCACTGACCAGTGACCAGTAACCAGTGACCAGTGACCAGTGACCAGCGAAATCGACCAGGAACCAGTGACCAGTGACCAGTGACCAGTGACCAGTGACCAGTGACCAGCGAAATTGACCAGTGACCAATGACCAGTGACCAGTGACCAGTGACCAGTGACCAGTGACCAGCGACCAGTGACCAGTGACCAGTGACCAGTGACCAGTGACCAGTGACCAGTGACCAGTGACCAGTGACCAGTGACCAGCGACCAGTGACCAGTGACCAGTGACCAGGGACCAGTGACCAGCGAAAGTGACCAGTGACCAGTGACAAGTGACCAGCGAAAGTGACCAGTGAACAGTGACCAGGGACCAGTGACCAGTGACCAGTGACCAGTGACCAGTGACCAGTGACCAGTGACCAGTGACCAGCGAAAGTGACCAGTGACCAGTGACCAGTGACCAGTGACCAGCGAAATTGACCAGTGACCAGTGACCAGCGACCAGTGACCAGTGATCAGTGACCAGGGACCAGTGACCAGCGAAAGTGACCAGTGACCAGTGACCAGTGACCAGCGAAATTGACCAGTGACCAGTGACCAGTGACCAGTGACAAGTGACCAGTTACCAGTGACCAGCGAAAGTGACCAGTGAACAGTGACCAGGGACCAGTGACCAGTGACCAGTGACCAGTGACCAGTGACCAGTGACCAGTGACCAGTGACCAGTGACCAGTGACCAGCGAAAGTGACCAGTGACCAGTGACCAGTGACCAGTGACCAGTGACCAGCGAAATTGACCAGTGACCATTGACCAGTGACCAGTGACCAGTGACCAGTGACCAGTGAACAGTGACCAGGGACCAGTGACCAGGGACCAGTGACCAGCGAAAGTGACCAGTGACCAGTGACCAGTGACCAGTGACTAGCCATATTGAGCAGTGAGCACTGACCAGTGACCAGTGACCAGTGACCAGTGACCAGCGAAAGTGACCAGTGACCAGTGACCAGTGACCAGCGAAATTGACCAGTGACCAGTGACCAGTGACCAGTGACCAGTGACCAGTGACCATTGACCAGTGACCAGCGAAAGTGACCAGTGATGAGTGACCTGTGACAAGTGACCAGTGACCAGCGACCAGTGACCAGGGACCAGTGACCAGTGACCAGTGACCAGCGACCAGTGACCAGTGACCAGTGACCAGGGACCAGTGACCAGCGAAAGTGACCAGGGACCAGTGACCAGTGACCAGTGACCAGTGACCAGTGACCAGTGACCAGTGACCAGCGACCAGTGACCAGCGACCAGTGACCAGTGACCAGTGACCAGGGACCAGTGACCAGCGAAAGTGACCAGTGACCAGTGACTAGCCAAATTGAGCAGTGACCAGTGACCAGTGACCAGTGACCAGTGACCAGTGACCAGTGACCAGTGACCAGGGACCAGTGACCAGTGACCAGTGACCAGTGACCAGTGACCAGTTACCAGTGACCAGTGACCAGTGACCAGTGACCAGCGAAAGTGACCAGGGACTAGTGACCAGTGACCAGTGACCAGTGACCAGTGACCAGCGAAATTGACCAGTGACCATTGACCAGTGACCAGTGACCAGTGACCAGTGACCAGTGACCAGTGACCAGTGACCAGTGACCAGCGACCAGTGACCAGTGACCAGTGACCAGTGACCAGTGAGCAGTCACCAGTGACCAGTAACCAGTGACCAGTGACCAGTGACCAGCGAAATCGACCAGGGACCAGTGACCAGTGACCAGTGACCAGTGACCAGTGACCAGTGACCAGCGAAATTGACCAGTGACCAATGACCAGTGACCAGTGACCAGTGACCAGTGACCAGCGACCAGTGACCAGTGACCAGTGACCAGTGACCAGTGACCAGTGACCAGTGACCAGTGACCAGTGACCAGCGACCAGTGACCAGTGACCAGTGACCAGGGACCAGTGACCAGCGAAAGTGACCAGTGACCAGTGACCAGTGACCAGCGAAATTGACCAGTGACCAGTGACCAGTGACCAGTGACAAGTGACCAGTTACCAGTGACCAGCGAAAGTGACCAGTGAACAGTGACCAGGGACCAGTGACCAGTGACCAGTGACCAGTGACCAGTGACCAGTGACCAGTAACCAGTGACCAGTGACCAGTGACCAGCGAAAGTGACCAGTGACCAGTGACCAGTGACCAGTGACCAGCGAAATTGACCAGTGACCATTGACCAGTGACCAGTGACCATTGACCAGTGACCAGTGACCAGTGACCAGCGAAAGTGACCAGTGACCAGTGACCAGTGACCAGCGAAATTGACCAGTGACCAGTGACCAGTGACCAGTGACCAGTGACAAGTGACCAGTTACCAGTGACCAGCGAAAGTGACCAGTGAACAGTGACCAGGGACCTGTGACGAGTGACCAGTGACCAGTGACCAGTGACCAGCGACCAGTGACCAGTGACCAGTGACCAGTGACCAGTGACCAGTGACCAGTGACCAGTGACCAGCGAAAGTGACAAGTGACCAGTGACCAGTGACCAGTGACCAGTGACCAGTGACCAGCGAAAGTGACCAGTGAACAGTGACCAGCGAAATTGTCCAGTGACCATTGACCAGTGACCAGCGAAAGTGACCAGTGACGAGTGACCAGTGACAAGTGACCAGTGAGAAGTGACCAGTGACCACTGACCAGTGACCAGTGACCAGCGACCAGTGACCAGTGACCAGTGACCAGGGACCAGTGACCAGCGAAAGTGACCAGTGACCAGTGACTAGCCAAATTGAGCAGTGACCAGTGACCAGTGACCAGTGACCAGTGACCAGTGACCAGTGACCAGTGACCAGTGACCAGTGACCAGTGACCAGGGACCAGTGACCAGTGACCAGTGACCAGTGACCAGTGACCAGTGACCAGTGACCAGTGACCAGCGAAAGTGACCAGGGACCAGTGACCAGTGACCAGTGACCAGTGACCAGTGACCAGCGAAATTGACCAGTGACCATTGACCAGTGACCAGTGACCAGCGACCAGTGACCAGTGACCAGGGAAAGTGACCAGTGACCAGTGACTAGCCAAATTGAGCAGTGACCAGTGACCAGTGACCAGTGACCATTGACCAGTGACCAGTGAACAGTGACCAGGGACCAGTGACCAGTGACCAGTGACCAGTGACCAGTGACCAGTGACCAGTGACCAGCGACCAGTGACCAGCGACCAGTGACCAGTGACCAGTGACCAGGGACCAGTGACCAGCGAAAGTGACCAGTGACCAGTGACTAGCCAAATTGAGCAGTGACCAGTGACCAGTGACCAGTGACCAGTGACCAGTGACCAGTGACCAGTGACCAGGGACCAGTGACCAGTGACCAGTGACCAGTGACCAGTGACCAGTTACCAGTGACCAGTGACCAGTGACCAGTGACCAGCGAAAGTGACCAGGGACCAGTGACCAGTGACCAGTGACCAGTGACCAGTGACCAGCGAAATTGACCAGTGACCATTGACCAGTGACCAGTGACCAGTGACCAGTGACCAGTGACCAGTGACCAGTGACCAGCGACCAGTGACCAGTGACCAGTGACCAGTGACCAGTGAGCAGTCACCAGTGACCAGTAACCAGTGACCAGTGACCAGTGACCAGCGAAATCGACCAGGGACCAGTGACCAGTGACCAGTGACCAGTGACCAGTGACCAGTGACCAGCGAAATTGACCAGTGACCAATGACCAGTGACCAGTGACCAGTGACCAGTGACCAGCGACCAGTGACCAGTGACCAGTGACCAGTGACCAGTGACCAGTGACCAGTGACCAGTGACCAGTGACCAGCGACCAGTGACCAGTGACCAGTGACCAGGGACCAGTGACCAGCGAAAGTGACCAGTGACCAGTGACCAGTGACCAGCGAAATTGACCAGTGACCAGTGACCAGTGACCAGTGACAAGTGACCAGTTACCAGTGACCAACGAAAGTGACCAGTGAACAGTGACCAGGGACCAGTGACCAGTGACCAGTGACCAGTGACCAGTGACCAGTGACCAGTAACCAGTGACCAGTGACCAGTGACCAGCGAAAGTGACCAGTGACCAGTGACCAGTGACCAGTGACCAGCGAAATTGACCAGTGACCATTGACCAGTGACCAGTGACCATTGACCAGTGACCAGTGACCAGTGACCAGCGAAAGTGACCAGTGACCAGTGACCAGTGACCAGTGACCAGCGAAATTGACCAGTGACCAGTGACCAGTGACCAGTGACAAGTGACCAGTTACCAGTGACCAGCGAAAGTGACCAGTGAACAGTGACCAGGGACCTGTGACGAGTGACCAGTGACCAGTGACCAGTGACCAGCGACCAGTGACCAGTGACCAGTGACCAGTGACCAGTGACCAGTGACCAGTGACCAGTGACCAGCGAAAGTGACAAGTGACCAGTGACCAGTGACCAGTGACCAGTGACCAGTGACCAGCGAAAGTGACCAGTGAACAGTGACCAGCGAAATTGACCAGTGACCATTGACCAGTGACCAGCGAAAGTGACCAGTGACGAGTGACCAGTGACAAGTGACCAGTGAGAAGTGACCAGTGACCACTGACCAGTGACCAGTGACCAGCGACCAGTGACCAGTGACCAGTGACCAGGGACCAGTGACCAGCGAAAGTGACCAGTGACCAGTGACTAGCCAAATTGAGCAGTGACCAGTGACCAGTGACCAGTGACCAGTGACCAGTGACCAGTGACCAGTGACCAGTGACCAGTGACCAGGGACCAGTGACCAGTGACCAGTGACCAGTGACCAGTGACCAGTGACCAGTGACCAGTGACCAGCGAAAGTGACCAGGGACCAGTGACCAGTGACCAGTGACCAGTGACCAGTGACCAGCGAAATTGACCAGTGACCATTGACCAGTGACCAGTGACCAGCGACCAGTGACCAGTGACCAGGGAAAGTGACCAGTGACCAGTGACTAGCCAAATTGAGCAGTGACCAGTGACCAGTGACCAGTGACCATTGACCAGTGACCAGTGAACAGTGACCAGTGACCAGTGACCAGCGACCAGTGACCAGTGACCAGTGACCAGTGACCAGTGACCAGTGACCAGTGACCAGCGAAATTGACCAGTGACCATTGACCAGTGACCAGTGACCAGTGACCAGTGACCAGTGACCAGTGACCAGTGACCAGCGAAAGTGACCAGGGACCAGTGACCAGTGACCAGTGACCAGTGACCAGTGACCAGTGACCAGTGACCAGCGAAATTGACCAGTGACCATTGACCAGTGACCAGTGACCAGTGACCAGTGACCAGTGACCAGTGACCAGTGACCAGTGACCAGCGACCAGTGACCAGTGACCAGTGACCAGTGACCAGTGACCAGTGACCAGTGACCAGTGACCAGTGACCAGTGACCAGCGAAATTGACCAGTGACCATTGACCAGTGACCAGTGACCAGTGACCAGTGACCAGTGACCAGTGACCAGTGACCAGTGACCAGTGACCAGCGAAATTGACCAGTGACCATTGACCAGTGACCAGTGACCAGTGACCAGTGACCAGCGACCAGTGACCAGTGACCAGTGACCAGTGACCAGTGACCAGTGACCAGTGACCAGCGACCAGTGACCAGCGAAATTGACCAGTGACCATTGACCAGTGACAAGTGACCAGTGACCAGTGACCAGTGACCAGTGACCAGCGACCAGTGACCAGTGACCAGTGACCAGTGACGAGTGACCAGTGACCAGTGACCAGCGAAAGTGACAAGTGACCAGTGACCAGTGACCAGTGACCAGCGAAAGTGACCAGTGACCTGTGAACAGTGACCAGCGAAATTGACCAGTTTCCAGTGACAAGTGATAAGTGACCAGTGACCAGTGACCAGCGAAAGTGACCAGTGAACAGTGACCAGCGAAATTGACCAGTGACCAGTGACCAGTGACCAGTGACCAGCGACCAGTGACCAGTGACCAGTGACCAGTGACCAGGGACCAGTGACCAGCGAAAGTGACCAGTGACCAGTGACCATTGACCAGTGACCAGTGACCAGTGACCAGTGACCAGCGACCAGTGACCAGCGAAATTGACCAGTGACCATTGACCAGTGACAAGTGACCAGTGACCAGCGAAAGTGACCAGGGACCAGTGACCAGTGACCAGTGACGAGTGACCAGTGACCAGTGACCAGCGAAAGTGACAAGTGACCAGTGACCAGTGACCAGTGACCAGTGACCAGTGACCAGCGAAAGTGACCAGTGACCTGTGACCAGCGAAAGTGACCAGTGACGAGTGACCAGTGACAAGTGACCAGTGAGAAGTGACCAGTGACCACTGACCAGTGACCAGTGACCAGCGACCAGTGACCAGTGACCAGGGAAAGTGACCAGTGACCAGTGACCAGTGACCAGTGACCAGCGAAAGTGACAAGAGACCAGTGACCAGTGACCAGTGACCAGTGACCAGTAACCAGTGACCAATGACCAGTGACCAGCGAAATCGACCAGGGACCAGTGACCAGTGACCAGTGACCAGTGACCAGTGACCCGGGACCAGTGACCAGTGACCAGCGACCAGTGACCAGGGACCAGTGACCAGTGACCAGTGACCAGCGACCAGTGACCAGTGACCAGTGACCAGTGACCAGGGACCAGTGACCAGCGAAAGTGACCAGTGACCAGTGACCAGTGACCAGTGACTAGCCAAATTGAGCAGTGAGCACTGACCAGTGACCAGTGACCAGTGACCAGTGACCAGTGACGAGTGACCAGTGACCAGTGACCAGTGACCAGTGACCAGCGAAAGTGACAAGTGACCAGTGACCAGTGACCAGTGACCAGTGACCATTGACCAGTGACCAGCGAAAGTGACCAGTGACGAGTGACCAGTGACAAGTGACCAGTGAGAAGTGACCAGTGACCACTGACCAGTGACCAGTGACCAGTGACCAGTGACCAGTGACCAGCGAAAGTGACCAGTGACAAGTGACCAGTGACCAGTGACCAGTGACCAGTGACCAGCGAAAGTGACCAGTGACCAGTGACCAGTGACCAGCGAAATCGACCAGTGACCAGTGACCAGAGACCAGTGACTAGCCAAATTGACCAGTGACCAGTGACCAGTGACCAGTGACCAACGACCAGTGACCAGTGACCAGTGACCAGTGACCAGTGACCTGTGACCAGCGAAAGTGACCAGTGACCAGTGACCATTGACCAGCGACCAGTGACCAGTGACCAGTGACCAGGGACCATTGACCAGTGACCAGTGACCAGGGACCAGTTACCAGTGACCAGTGACCAGTGACCAGTGACCAGTGACCAGTGACCAGTGACCAGTGACCAGTGACCAGTGACCAGTGACCAGCGAAAGTGACCAGGGACCAGTGACCAGTGACCAGTGACCAGTGACCAGTGACCAGTGACCAGTGACTAGCCAAATTGAGCAGTGAGCACTGACCAGTGACCAGTGACCAGTGACCAGTGACCAGTGACGAGTGACCAGTGACCAGTGACCAGTGACCAGTGACCAGCGAAAGTGACAAGTGACCAGTGACCAGTGACCAGTGACCAGTGACCAGTGACGAGTGACCAGTGACCAGTGACCAGTGACCAGTGACCAGCGAAAGTGACAAGTGACCAGTGACCAGTGACCAGTGACCAGTGACCAGTGACCAGTAACCAGTGACCAATGACCAGTGACCAGCGAAATCGACCAGGGACCAGTGACCAGTGACCAGTGACCAGTGACCAGTGACCAGGGACCAGTGACCAGTGACCAGCGACCAGTGACCAGGGACCAGTGACCAGTGACCAGTGACCAGCGACCAGTGACCAGTGACCAGTGACCAGTGACCAGGGACCAGTGACCAGCGAAAGTGACCAGTGACCAGTGACCAGTGACCAGTGACTAGCCAAATTGAGCAGTGAGCACTGACCAGTGACCAGTGACCAGTGACCAGTGACCAGCGAAAGTGACCAGTGACCAGTGACCAGTGACCAGCGAAATTGACCAGTGACCAGTGACCAGTGACCAGTGACCAGTGACCAGTGACCATTGACCAGTGACCAGCGAAAGTGACCAGTGATGAGTGACCTGTGACAAGTGACCAGTGACCAGCGACCAGTGACCAGGGACCAGTGACCAGTGACCAGTGACCAGCGACCAGTGACCAGTGACCAGTGACCAGGGACCAGTGACCAGGGACCAGTGACCAGCGAAAGTGACCAGTGACCAGTGACCAGTGACCAGTGACAAGTGACCAGTTACCAGTGACCAGCGAAAGTGACCAGTGAACAGTGACCAGGGACCAGTGACCAGTGACCAGTGACCAGTGACCAGTGACCAGTGACCAGTGACCAGTGACCAGTGACCAGCGAAAGTGACCAGTGACCAGTGACCAGTGACCAGTGACCAGTGACCAGCGAAATTGACCAGTGACCATTGACCAGTGACCAGTGACCAGTGACCAGTGACCAGTGAACAGTGACCAGGGACCAGTGACCAGGGACCAGTGACCAGCGAAAGTGACCAGTGACCAGTGACCAGTGACCAGTGACTAGCCAAATTGAGCAGTGAGCACTGACCAGTGACCAGTGACCAGTGACCAGTGACCAGCGAAAGTGACCAGTGACCAGTGACCAGTGACCAGCGAAATTGACCAGTGACCAGTGACCAGTGACCAGTGACCAGTGACCAGTGACCATTGACCAGTGACCAGCGAAAGTGACCAGTGATGAGTGACCTGTGACAAGTGACCAGTGACCAGCGACCAGTGACCAGGGACCAGTGACCAGTGACCAGTGACCAGCGACCAGTGACCAGTGACCAGTGACCAGGGACCAGTGACCAGCGAAAGTGACCAGGGACCAGTGACCAGTGACCAGTGACCAGTGACCAGTGACCAGTGACCAGTGACCAGCGACCAGTGACCAGCGACCAGTGACCAGTGACCAGTGACCAGGGACCAGTGACCAGCGAAAGTGACCAGTGACCAGTGACTAGCCAAATTGAGCAGTGACCAGTGACCAGTGACCAGTGACCAGTGACCAGTGACCAGTGACCAGTGACCAGGGACCAGTGACCAGTGACCAGTGACCAGTGACCAGTGACCAGTTACCAGTGACCAGTGACCAGTGACCAGTGACCAGCGAAAGTGACCAGGGACTAGTGACCAGTGACCAGTGACCAGTGACCAGTGACCAGCGAAATTGACCAGTGACCATTGACCAGTGACCAGTGACCAGTGACCAGTGACCAGTGACCATTGACCAGTGACCAGCGAAAGTGACCAGTGATGAGTGACCTGTGACAAGTGACCAGTGACCAGCGACCAGTGACCAGGGACCAGTGACCAGTGACCAGTGACCAGCGACCAGTGACCAGTGACCAGTGACCAGCGAAAGTGACAAGTGACCAGTGACCAGTGACCAGTGACCAGTGACCAGTGACCAGCGAAAGTGACCAGTGACCTGTGACCAGCGAAAGTGACCAGTGACGAGTGACCAGTGACAAGTGACCAGTGAGAAGTGACCAGTGACCACTGACCAGTGACCAGTGACCAGCGACCAGTGACCAGTGACCAGGGAAAGTGACCAGTGACCAGTCACTAGCCAAATTGAGCAGTGACCAGTGACCAGTGACCAGTGACCAGTGACCAGAGACCAGTGACCAGTGACCAGTGACCAGCGAAAGTGACCAGTGACCAGTGACCAGTGACCAGTGACCAGTGACCAGTGACCAGTGACCAGTGACCAGTGACCAGCGAAATTGACCAGTGACCATTGACCAGTGACCAGCGACCAGTGACCAGTGACCAGTGACGAGTGACCAGTGACCAGTGACCAGTGACCAGTGACCAGCGAAAGTGACAAGTGACCAGTGACCAGTGACCAGTGACCAGTGACCAGTGACGAGTGACCAGTGACCAGTGACCAGTGACCAGTGACCAGCGAAAGTGACAAGAGACCAGTGACCAGTGACCAGTGACCAGTGACCAGTAACCAGTGACCAATGACCAGTGACCAGCGAAATCGACCAGGGACCAGTGACCAGTGACCAGTGACCAGTGACCAGTGACCAGGGACCAGTGACCAGTGACCAGCGACCAGTGACCAGGGACCAGTGACCAGTGACCAGTGACCAGCGACCAGTGACCAGTGACCAGTGACCAGTGACCAGGGACCAGTGACCAGCGAAAGTGACCAGTGACCAGTGACCAGTGACCAGTGACCAGTGACCAGTGACCAGTGACCAGTGACGAGTGACCAGTGACCAGTGACCAGTGACCAGTGACCAGCGAAAGTGACAAGTGACCAGTGACCAGTGACCAGTGACCAGTGACCAGTAACCAGTGACCAATGACCAGTGACCAGCGAAATCGACCAGGGACCAGTGACCAGTGACCAGTGACCAGTGACCAGTGACCAGGGACCAGTGACCAGTGACCAGCGACCAGTGACCAGGGACCAGTGACCAGTGACCAGTGACCAGCGACCAGTGACCAGTGACCAGTGACCAGTGACCAGGGACCAGTGACCAGCGAAAGTGACCAGTGACCAGTGACCAGTGACCAGTGACTAGCCAAATTGAGCAGTGAGCACTGACCAGTGACCAGTGACCAGTGACCAGTGACCAGCGAAAGTGACCAGTGACCAGTGACCAGTGACCAGCGAAATTGACCAGTGACCAGTGACCAGTGACCAGTGACCAGTGACCAGTGACCATTGACCAGTGACCAGCGAAAGTGACCAGTGATGAGTGACCTGTGACAAGTGACCAGTGACCAGCGACCAGTGACCAGGGACCAGTGACCAGTGACCAGTGACCAGCGACCAGTGACCAGTGACCAGTGACCAGGGACCAGTGACCAGGGACCAGTGACCAGCGAAAGTGACCAGGGACCAGTGACCAGTGACCAGTGACCAGTGACCAGTGACCAGTGACCAGTGACCAGTGACCAGTGACCAGCGGCCAGTGACCAGCGACCAGTGACCAGTGACCAGTGACCAGGGACCAGTGACCAGCGAAAGTGACCAGTGACCAGTGACTAGCCAAATTGAGCAGTGACCAGTGACCAGTGACCAGTGACCAGTGACCAGTGACCAGGGACCAGTGACCAGTGACCAGTGACCAGTGACCAGTGACCAGTTACCAGTGACCAGTGACCAGTGACCAGTGACCAGCGAAAGTGACCAGGGACCAGTGACCAGTGACCAGTGACCAGTGACCAGTGACCAGCGAAATTGACCAGTGACCATTGACCAGTGACCAGTGACCAGTGACCAGTGACCAGTGACCAGTGACCAGTGACCAGTGACCAGCGACCAGTGACCAGTGACCAGTGACCAGTGACCAGTGACCACTGACCAGTGACCAGTAACCAGTGACCAGTGACCAGTGACCAGCGAAATCGACCAGGAACCAGTGACCAGTGACCAGTGACCAGTGACCAGTGACCAGTGACCAGCGAAATTGACCAGTGACCAATGACCAGTGACCAGTGACCAGTGACCAGTGACCAGTGACCAGCGACCAGTGACCAGTGACCAGTGACCAGTGACCAGTGACCAGTGACCAGTGACCAGTGACCAGTGACCAGTGACCAGCGACCAGTGACCAGTGACCAGTGACCAGGGACCAGTGACCAGCGAAAGTGACCAGTGACCAGTGACAAGTGACCAGCGAAAGTGACCAGTGAACAGTGACCAGGGACCAGTGACCAGTGACCAGTGACCAGTGACCAGTGACCAGTGACCAGTGACCAGTGACCAGCGAAAGTGACCAGTGACCAGTGACCAGTGACCAGTGACCAGCGAAATTGACCAGTGACCAGTGACCAGCGACCAGTGACCAGTGATCAGTGACCAGGGACCAGTGACCAGCGAAAGTGACCAGTGACCAGTGACCAGTGACCAGCGAAATTGACCAGTGACCAGTGACCAGTGACCAGTGACAAGTGACCAGTTACCAGTGACCAGCGAAAGTGACCAGTGAACAGTGACCAGGGACCAGTGACCAGTGACCAGTGACCAGTGACCAGTGACCAGTGACCAGTGACCAGTGACCAGTGACCAGCGAAAGTGACCAGTGACCAGTGACCAGTGACCAGTGACCAGTGACCAGCGAAATTGACCAGTGACCATTGACCAGTGACCAGTGACCAGTGACCAGTGACCAGTGAACAGTGACCAGGGACCAGTGACCAGGGACCAGTGACCAGCGAAAGTGACCAGTGACCAGTGACCAGTGACCAGTGACTAGCCAAATTGAGCAGTGAGCACTGACCAGTGACCAGTGACCAGTGACCAGTGACCAGCGAAAGTGACCAGTGACCAGTGACCAGTGACCAGCGAAATTGACCAGTGACCAGTGACCAGTGACCAGTGACCAGTGACCAGTGACCATTGACCAGTGACCAGCGAAAGTGACCAGTGATGAGTGACCTGTGACAAGTGACCAGTGACCAGCGACCAGTGACCAGGGACCAGTGACCAGTGACCAGTGACCAGCGACCAGTGACCAGTGACCAGTGACCAGGGACCAGTGACCAGCGAAAGTGACCAGGGACCAGTGACCAGTGACCAGTGACCAGTGACCAGTGACCAGTGACCAGTGACCAGCGACCAGTGACCAGCGACCAGTGACCAGTGACCAGTGACCAGGGACCAGTGACCAGCGAAAGTGACCAGTGACCAGTGACTAGCCAAATTGAGCAGTGACCAGTGACCAGTGACCAGTGACCAGTGACCAGTGACCAGTGACCAGTGACCAGGGACCAGTGACCAGTGACCAGTGACCAGTGACCAGTGACCAGTTACCAGTGACCAGTGACCAGTGACCAGTGACCAGCGAAAGTGACCAGGGACTAGTGACCAGTGACCAGTGACCAATGACCAGTGACCAGCGAAATTGACCAGTGACCATTGACCAGTGACCAGTGACCAGTGACCAGTGACCAGTGACCAGTGACCAGTGACCAGCGACCAGTGACCAGTGACCAGTGACCAGTGACCAGTGAGCAGTCACCAGTGACCAGTAACCAGTGACCAGTGACCAGTGACCAGCGAAATCGACCAGGGACCAGTGACCAGTGACCAGTGACCAGTGACCAGTGACCAGTGACCAGCGAAATTGACCAGTGACCAATGACCAGTGACCAGTGACCAGTGACCAGTGACCAGCGACCAGTGACCAGTGACCAGTGACCAGTGACCAGTGACCAGTGACCAGTGACCAGTGACCAGTGACCAGTGACCAGCGACCAGTGACCAGTGACCAGTGACCAGGGACCAGTGACCAGCGAAAGTGACCAGTGACCAGTGACCAGTGACCAGCGAAATTGACCAGTGACCAGTGACCAGTGACCAGTGACAAGTGACCAGTTACCAGTGACCAGCGAAAGTGACCAGTGAACAGTGACCAGGGACCAGTGACCAGTGACCAGTGACCAGTGACCAGTGACCAGTGACCAGTAACCAGTGACCAGTGACCAGTGACCAGCGAAAGTGACCAGTGACCAGTGACCAGTGACCAGTGACCAGCGAAATTGACCAGTGACCATTGACCAGTGACCAGTGACCATTGACCAGTGACCAGTGACCAGTGACCAGCGAAAGTGACCAGTGACCAGTGACCAGTGACCAGCGAAATTGACCAGTGACCAGTGACCAGTGACCAGTGACAAGTGACCAGTTACCAGTGACCAGCGAAAGTGACCAGTGAACAGTGACCAGGGACCTGTGACGAGTGACCAGTGACCAGTGACCAGTGACCAGCGACCAGTGACCAGTGACCAGTGACCAGTGACCAGTGACCAGTGACCAGTGACCAGTGACCAGCGAAAGTGACAAGTGACCAGTGACCAGTGACCAGTGACCAGTGACCAGTGACCAGCGAAAGTGACCAGTGAACAGTGACCAGCGAAATTGACCAGTGACCATTGACCAGTGACCAGCGAAAGTGACCAGTGACGAGTGACCAGTGACAAGTGACCAGTGAGAAGTGACCAGTGACCACTGACCAGTGACCAGTGACCAGCGACCAGTGACCAGTGACCAGTGACCAGGGACCAGTGACCAGCGAAAGTGACCAGTGACCAGTGACTAGCCAAATTGAGCAGTGACCAGTGACCAGTGACCAGTGACCAGTGACCAGTGACCAGTGACCAGTGACCAGGGACCAGTGACCAGTGACCAGTGACCAGTGACCAGTGACCAGTGACCAGTGACCAGTGACCAGCGAAAGTGACCAGGGACCAGTGACCAGTGACCAGTGACCAGTGACCAGTGACCAGCGAAATTGACCAGTGACCATTGACCAGTGACCAGTGACCAGCGACCAGTGACCAGTGACCAGGGAAAGTGACCAGTGACCAGTGACTAGCCAAATTGAGCAGTGACCAGTGACCAGTGACCAGTGACCATTGACCAGTGACCAGTGAACAGTGACCAGTGACCAGTGACCAGCGACCAGTGACCAGTGACCAGTGACCAGTGACCAGTGACCAGTGACCAGTGACCAGCGAAATTGACCAGTGACCATTGACCAGTGACCAGTGACCAGTGACCAGTGACCAGTGACCAGTGACCAGTGACCAGCGAAAGTGACCAGGGACCAGTGACCAGTGACCAGTGACCAGTGACCAGTGACCAGTGACCAGTGACCAGCGAAATTGACCAGTGACCATTGACCAGTGACCAGTGACCAGTGACCAGTGACCAGTGACCAGTGACCAGTGACCAGCGACCAGTGACCAGTGACCAGTGACCAGTGACCAGTGACCAGTGACCAGTGACCAGTGACCAGTGACCAGTGACCAGCGAAATTGACCAGTGACCATTGACCAGTGACCAGTGACCAGTGACCAGTGACCAGTGACCAGTGACCAGTGACCAGTGACCAGTGACCAGTGACCAGCGAAATTGACCAGTGACCATTGACCAGTGACCAGTGACCAGTGACCAGTGACCAGCGACCAGTGACCAGTGACCAGTGACCAGTGACCAGTGACCAGTGACCAGTGACCAGCGAAATTGACCAGTGACCATTGACCAGTGACCAGCGACCAGTGACCAGTGACCAGTGACGAGTGACCAGTGACCAGTGACCAGTGACCAGTGACCAGCGAAAGTGACAAGTGACCAGTGACCAGTGACCAGTGACCAGTGACCAGTGACGAGTGACCAGTGACCAGTGACCAGTGACCAGTGACCAGCGAAAGTGACAAGAGACCAGTGACCAGTGACCAGTGACCAGTGACCAGTAACCAGTGACCAATGACCAGTGACCAGCGAAATCGACCAGGGACCAGTGACCAGTGACCAGTGACCAGTGACCAGTGACCAGGGACCAGTGACCAGTGACCAGCGACCAGTGACCAGGGACCAGTGACCAGTGACCAGTGACCAGCGACCAGTGACCAGTGACCAGTGACCAGTGACCCGGGACCAGTGACCAGCGAAAGTGACCAGTGACCAGTGACCAGTGACCAGTGACTAGCCAAATTGAGCAGTGAGCACTGACCAGTGACCAGTGACCAGTGACCAGTGACCAGTGACGAGTGACCAGTGACCAGTGACCAGTGACCAGTGACCAGCGAAAGTGACAAGTGACCAGTGACCAGTGACCAGTGACCAGTGACCAGTGACGAGTGACCAGTGACCAGTGACCAGTGACCAGTGACCAGCGAAAGTGACAAGTGACCAGTGACCAGTGACCAGTGACCAGTGACCAGTAACCAGTGACCAATGACCAGTGACCAGCGAAATCGACCAGGGACCAGTGACCAGTGACCAGTGACCAGTGACCAGTGACCAGGGACCAGTGACCAGTGACCAGCGACCAGTGACCAGGGACCAGTGACCAGTGACCAGTGACCAGCGACCAGTGACCAGTGACCAGTGACCAGTGACCAGGGACCAGTGACCAGCGAAAGTGACCAGTGACCAGTGACCAGTGACCAGTGACTAGCCAAATTGAGCAGTGAGCACTGACCAGTGACCAGTGACCAGTGACCAGTGACCAGCGAAAGTGACCAGTGACCAGTGACCAGTGACCAGCGAAATTGACCAGTGACCAGTGACCAGTGACCAGTGACCATTGACCAGTGACCAGCGAAAGTGACCAGTGATGAGTGACCTGTGACAAGTGACCAGTGACCAGCGACCAGTGACCAGGGACCAGTGACCAGTGACCAGTGACCAGCGACCAGTGACCAGTGACCAGTGACCAGGGACCAGTGACCAGCGAAAGTGACCAGGGACCAGTGACCAGTGACCAGTGACCAGTGACCAGTGACCAGTGACCAGTGACCAGTGACCAGCGACCAGTGACCAGCGACCAGTGACCAGTGACCAGTGACCAGGGACCAGTGACCAGCGAAAGTGACCAGTGACCAGTGACTAGCCAAATTGAGCAGTGACCAGTGACCAGTGACCAGTGACCAGTGACCAGTGACCAGTGACCAGGGACCAGTGACCAGTGACCAGTGACCAGTGACCAGTGACCAGTTACCAGTGACCAGTGACCAGTGACCAGTGACCAGCGAAAGTGACCAGGGACCAGTGACCAGTGACCAGTGACCAGTGACCAGTGACCAGCGAAATTGACCAGTGACCATTGACCAGTGACCAGTGACCAGTGACCAGTGACCAGTGACCAGTGACCAGTGACCAGTGACCAGCGACCAGTGACCAGTGACCAGTGACCAGTGACCAGTGACCACTGACCAGTGACCAGTAACCAGTGACCAGTGACCAGTGACCAGCGAAATCGACCAGGAACCAGTGACCAGTGACCAGTGACCAGTGACCAGTGACCAGTGACCAGCGAAATTGACCAGTGACCAATGACCAGTGACCAGTGACCAGTGACCAGTGACCAGTGACCAGCGACCAGTGACCAGTGACCAGTGACCAGTGACCAGTGACCAGTGACCAGTGACCAGTGACCAGTGACCAGCGACCAGTGACCAGTGACCAGTGACCAGGGACCAGTGACCAGCGAAAGTGACCAGTGACCAGTGACCAGTGACCAGCGAAATTGACCAGTGACCAGTGACCAGTGACCAGTGACAAGTGACCAGTTACCAGTGACCAGCGAAAGTGACCAGTGAACAGTGACCAGGGACCAGTGACCAGTGACCAGTGACCAGTGACCAGTGACCAGTGACCAGTGACCAGCGAAAGTGACCAGTGACCAGTGACCAGTGACCAGTGACCAGCGAAATTGACCAGTGACCATTGACCAGTGACCAGTGACCATTGACCAGTGACCAGTGACCAGTGACCAGCGAAAGTGACCAGTGACCAGTGACCAGTGACCAGCGAAATTGACCAGTGACCAGTGACCAGTGACCAGTGACAAGTGACCAGTTACCAGTGACCAGCGAAAGTGACCAGTGAACAGTGACCAGGGACCTGTGACGAGTGACCAGTGACCAGTGACCAGTGACCAGCGACCAGTGACCAGTGACCAGTGACGAGTGACCAGTGACCAGTGACCAGTGACCAGTGACCAGCGAAAGTGACAAGTGACCAGTGACCAGTGACCAGTGACCAGTGACCAGTGACCAGCGAAAGTGACCAGTGACCAGTGAACAGTGACCAGCGAAATTGACCAGTTTCCAGTGACAAGTGATAAGTGACCAGTGACCAGTGACCAGCGAAAGTGACCAGTGAACAGTGACCAGCGAAATTGACCAGTGACCATTGACCAGTGACCAGCGAAAGTGACCAGTGACGAGTGACCAGTGACAAGTGACCAGTGAGAAGTGACCAGTGACCACTGACCAGTGACCAGTGACCAGCGACCAGTGACCAGTGACCAGTGACCAGGGACCAGTGACCAGCGAAAGTGACCAGTGACCAGTGACTAGCCAAATTGAGCAGTGACCAGTGACCAGTGACCAGTGACCAGTGACCAGTGACCAGTGACCAGTGACCAGTGACCAGTGACCAGGGACCAGTGACCAGTGACCAGTGACCAGTGAACAGTGACCAGCGAAATTGACCAGTTTCCAGTGACCAGTGATAAGTGACCAGTGACCAGTGACCAGCGAAAGTGACCAGTGAACAGTGACCAGCGAAATTGACCAGTGACCATTGACCAGTGACCAGCGAAAGTGACCAGTGACGAGTGACCAGTGACAAGTGACCAGTGACAAGTGACCAGTGACCACTGACCAGTGACCAGGGACCAGTGACCAGTGACCAGTGACCAGTGACCAGTGACCAGTGACCAGGGACCAGTGACCAGTGACCAGTGACCAGTGACCAGTGACCAGTTACCAGTGACCAGTGACCAGTGACCAGTGACCAGCGAAAGTGACCAGGGACCAGTGACCAGTGACCAGTGACCAGTGACCAGGGACCAGTGACCAGTGACCAGTGACCAGTGACCAGTGACCAGTGACCAGTGACCAGTGACCAGTTACCAGTGACCAGTGACCAGTGACCAGTGACCAGCGAAAGTGACCAGGGACCAGTGACCAGTGACCAGTGACCAGTGACCAGTGACCAGCGAAATTGACCAGTGACCATTGACCAGTGACCAGTGACCAGTGACCAGTGACCAGTGACCAGTGACGAGTGACCAGTGACAAGTGACCAGTGACAAGTGACCAGTGACCAGTGACCAGTGACCAGGGACCAGTGACCAGTGACCAGTGACCAGTGACCAGTGACCAGTGACCAGTTACCAGTGACCAGTGACCAGTGACCAGTGACCAGCGAAAGTGACCAGGGACCAGTGACCAGTGACCAGTGACCAGTGACCAGTGACCAGCGAAATTGACCAGTGACCATTGACCAGTCACCAGTGACCAGTGACCAGTGACCAGTGACCAGTGACCAGTGACCAGTGACCAGCGACCAGTGACCAGTGACCAGTGACCAGTGACCAGTGACCACTGACCAGTGACCAGTAACCAGTGACCAGTGACCAGTGACCAGCGAAATCGACCAGGAACCAGTGACCAGTGACCAGTGACCAGTGACCAGTGACCAGTGACCAGCGAAATTGACCAGTGACCAATGACCAGTGACCAGTGACCAGTGACCAGTGACCAGTGACCAGTGACCAGCGACCAGTGACCAGTGACCAGTGACCAGTGACCAGTGACCAGTGACCAGTGACCAGTGACCAGTGACCAGCGACCAGTGACCAGTGACCAGTGACCAGGGACCAGTGACCAGCGAAAGTGACCAGTGACAAGTGACCAGTGACCAGTGACCAGTGACCAGTGACCAGTGACCAGTTACCAGTGACCAGCGAAAGTGACCAGTGAACAGTGACCAGGGACCAGTGACCAGTGACCAGTGACCAGTGACCAGTGACCAGTGACCAGTGACCAGCGAAAGTGACCAGTGACCAGTGACCAGTGACCAGTGACCAGCGAAATTGACCAGTGACCATTGACCAGTGACCAGTGACCATTGACCAGTGACCAGTGACCAGTGACCAGCGAAAGTGACCAGTGACCAGTGACCAGTGACCAGCGAAATTGACCAGTGACCAGTGACCAGTGACCAGTGACAAGTGACCAGTTACCAGTGACCAGCGAAAGTGACCAGTGAACAGTGACCAGGGACCTGTGACGAGTGACCAGTGACCAGTGACCAGTGACCAGCGACCAGTGACCAGTGACCAGTGACGAGTGACCAGTGACCAGTGACCAGTGACCAGTGACCAGCGAAAGTGACAAGTGACCAGTGACCAGTGACCAGTGACCAGTGACCAGTGACCAGCGAAAGTGACCAGTGACCAGTGAACAGTGACCAGCGAAATTGACCAGTTTCCAGTGACAAGTGATAAGTGACCAGTGACCAGTGACCAGCGAAAGTGACCAGTGAACAGTGACCAGCGAAATTGACCAGTGACCATTGACCAGTGACCAGCGAAAGTGACCAGTGACGAGTGACCAGTGACAAGTGACCAGTGAGAAGTGACCAGTGACCAGTGACCAGTGACCAGTGACCAGTGACCAGGGACCAGTGACCAGTGACCAGTGACCAGTGAACAGTGACCAGCGAAATTGACCAGTTTCCAGTGACCAGTGATAAGTGACCAGTGACCAGTGACCAGCGAAAGTGACCAGTGAACAGTGACCAGCGAAATTGACCAGTGACCATTGACCAGTGACCAGCGAAAGTGACCAGTGACGAGTGACCAGTGACAAGTGACCAGTGACAAGTGACCAGTGACCACTGACCAGTGACTAGTGACCAGCGACCAGTGACCAGGGACCAGTGACCAGCGAAAGTGACCAGTGACCAGTGACTAGCCAAATTGAGCAGTGACCAGTGACCAGTGACCAGTGACCAGTGACCAGTGACCAATGACCAGTGACCAGTGACCAGCTAAATTGACCAGTGACCATTGACCAGTGACCAGCGAAAGTGACCAGTGACGAGTGACTTGTGACAAGTGACCAGTGACCAGCGACCAGTGACCAGGGACCAGTGACCAGTGACCAGTGACCAGTGACCAGCGACCAGTGACCAGTGATCAGTGACCAGGGACCAGTGACCAGCGAAAGTGACCAGTGACCAGTGACCAGTGACCAGCGAAATTGACCAGTGACCAGTGACCAGTGACCAGTGACAAGTGACCAGTTACCAGTGACCAGCGAAAGTGACCAGTGAACAGTGACCAGGGACCAGTGACCAGTGACCAGTGTCCAGTGACCAGTGACCAGTGACCAGTGACCAGTGACCAGTGACCAGCGAAAGTGACCAGTGACCAGTGACCAGTGACCAGTGACCAGTGACCAGCGAAATTGGCCAGTGACCATTGACCAGTGACCAGTGACCAGTGACCAGTGACCAGTGAACAGTGACCAGGGACCAGTGACCAGGGACCAGTGACCAGCGAAAGTGACCAGTGACCAGTGACCAGTGACCAGTGACTAGCCAAATTGAGCAGTGAGCACTGACCAGTGACCAGTGACCAGTGACCAGTGACCAGCGAAAGTGACCAGTGACCAGCGAAATTGACCAGTGACCAGTGACCAGTGACCAGTGACCATTGACCAGTGACCAGCGAAAGTGACCAGTGATGAGTGACCTGTGACAAGTGACCAGTGACCAGCGACCAGTGACCAGGGACCAGTGACCAGTGACCAGTGACCAGCGACCAGTGACCAGTGACCAGTGACCAGGGACCAGTGACCAGCGAAAGTGACCAGGGACCAGTGACCAGTGACCAGTGACCAGTGACCAGTGACCAGTGACCAGTGACCAGCGACTAGTGACCAGCGACCAGTGACCAGTGACCAGTGACCAGGGACCAGTGACCAGCGAAAGTGACCAGTGACCAGTGACTAGCCAAATTGAGCAGTGACCAGTGACCAGTGACCAGTGACCAGTGACCAGTGACCAGTGACCAGTGACCAGGGACCAGTGACCAGTGACCAGTGACCAGTGACCAGCGAAATTGACCAGTGACCAATGACCAGTGACCAGTGACCAGTGACCAGTGACCAGTGACCAGCGACCAGTGACCAGTGACCAGTGACCAGTGACCAGTGACCAGTGACCAGTGACCAGTGACCAGTGACCAGTGACCAGCGACCAGTGACCAGTGACCAGTGACCAGGGACCAGTGACCAGCGAAAGTGACCAGTGACCAGTGACCAGTGACCAGCGAAAGTGACCAGTGAACAGTGACCAGGGACCAGTGACCAGTGACCAGTGACCAGTGACCAGTGACCAGTGACCAGTGACCAGCGAAAGTGACCAGTGACCAGTGACCAGTGACCAGTGACCAGCGAAATTGACCAGTGACCATTGACCAGTGAGAAGTGACCAGTGACCACTGACCAGTGACCAGTGACCAGCGACCAGTGACCAGTGACCAGTGACCAGGGACCAGTGACCAGCGAAAGTGACCAGTGACCAGTGACTAGCCAAATTGAGCAGTGACCAGTGACCAGTGACCAGTGACCAGTGACCAGTGACCAGTGACCAGTGACCAGTGACCAGTGACCAGGGACCAGTGACCAGTGACCAGTGACCAGTGAACAGTGACCAGCGAAATTGACCAGTTTCCAGTGACCAGTGATAAGTGACCAGTGACCAGTGACCAGCGAAAGTGACCAGTGAACAGTGACCAGCGAAATTGACCAGTGACCATTGACCAGTGACCAGCGAAAGTGACCAGTGACGAGTGACCAGTGACAAGTGACCAGTGACAAGTGACCAGTGACCACTGACCAGTGACTAGTGACCAGCGACCAGTGACCAGGGACCAGTGACCAGCGAAAGTGACCAGTGACCAGTGACTAGCCAAATTGAGCAGTGACCAGTGACCAGTGACCAGTGACCAGTGACCAGTGACCAATGACCAGTGACCAGTGACCAGCTAAATTGACCAGTGACCATTGACCAGTGACCAGCGAAAGTGACCAGTGACGAGTGACTTGTGACAAGTGACCAGTGACCAGCGACCAGTGACCAGGGACCAGTGACCAGTGACCAGTGACCAGTGACCAGCGACCAGTGACCAGTGATCAGTGACCAGGGACCAGTGACCAGCGAAAGTGACCAGTGACCAGTGACCAGTGACCAGCGAAATTGACCAGTGACCAGTGACCAGTGACCAGTGACAAGTGACCAGTTACCAGTGACCAGCGAAAGTGACCAGTGAACAGTGACCAGGGACCAGTGACCAGTGACCAGTGTCCAGTGACCAGTGACCAGTGACCAGTGACCAGTGACCAGTGACCAGCGAAAGTGACCAGTGACCAGTGACCAGTGACCAGTGACCAGTGACCAGCGAAATTGACCAGTGACCATTGACCAGTGACCAGTGACCAGTGACCAGTGACCAGTGACCAGTGACCAGTGACCAGTGACAAGCGAAAGTGACCAGTGACAAGTGACTAGTGACAAGTGACCAGTGACCAGTGAACAGTGACCAGGGACCAGTGACCAGGGACCAGTGACCAGCGAAAGTGACCAGTGACCAGTGACCAGTGACCAGTGACTAGCCAAATTGAGCAGTGAGCACTGACCAGTGACCAGTGACCAGTGACCAGTGACCAGCGAAAGTGACCAGTGACCAGTGACCAGTGACCAGCGAAATTGACCAGTGACCAGTGACCAGTGACCAGTGACCAGTGACCAGTGACCATTGACCAGTGACCAGCGAAAGTGACCAGTGATGAGTGACCTGTGACAAGTGACCAGTGACCAGCGACCAGTGACCAGGGACCAGTGACCAGTGACCAGTGACCAGCGACCAGTGACCAGTGACCAGTGACCAGGGACCAGTGACCAGCGAAAGTGACCAGGGACCAGTGACCAGTGACCAGTGACCAGTGACCAGTGACCAGTGACCAGTGACCAGCGACCAGTGACCAGCGACCAGTGACCAGTGACCAGTGACCATGGACCAGTGACCAGCGAAAGTGACCAGTGACCAGTGACTAGCCAAATTGAGCAGTGACCAGTGACCAGTGACCAGTGACCAGTGACCAGTGACCAGTGACCAGTGACCAGGGACCAGTGACCAGTGACCAGTGACCAGTGACCAGTGACCAGTTACCAGTGACCAGTGACCAGTGACCAGTGACCAGCGAAAGTGACCAGGGACCAGTGACCAGTGACCAGTGACCAGTGACCAGTGACCAGCGAAATTGACCAGTGACCATTGACCAGTGACCAGTGACCAGTGACCAGTGACCAGTGACCAGTGACCAGTGACCAGTGACCAGTGACCAGCGACCAGTGACCAGTGACCAGTGACCAGTGACCAGTGAGCAGTGACCAGTGACCAGTAACCAGTGACCAGTGACCAGTGACCAGCGAAATCGACCAGGGACCAGTGACCAGTGACCAGTGACCAGTGACCAGTGACCAGTGACCAGCGAAATTGACCAGTGACCAATGACCAGTGACCAGTGACCAGTGACCAGTGACCAGCGACCAGTGACCAGTGACCAGTGACCAGTGACCAGTGACCAGTGACCAGTGACCAGTGACCAGTGACCAGTGACCAGCGACCAGTGACCAGTGACCAGTGACCAGGGACCAGTGACCAGCGAAAGTGACCAGTGACCAGTGACCAGTGACCAGCGAAATTGACCAGTGACCAGTGACCAGTGACCAGTGACAAGTGACCAGTTACCAGTGACCAGCGAAAGTGACCAGTGAACAGTGACCAGGGACCAGTGACCAGTGACCAGTGACCAGTGACCAGTGACCAGTGACCAGTAACCAGTGACCAGCGAAAGTGACCAGTGACCAGTGACCAGTGACCAGTGACCAGCGAAATTGACCAGTGACCATTGACCAGTGACCAGTGACCATTGACCAGTGACCAGTGACCAGTGACCAGCGAAAGTGACCAGTGACCAGTGACCAGTGACCAGCGAAATTGACCAGTGACCAGTGACCAGTGACCAGTGACAAGTGACCAGTTACCAGTGACCAGCGAAAGTGACCAGTGAACAGTGACCAGGGACCTGTGACGAGTGACCAGTGACCAGTGACCAGTGACCAGCGACCAGTGACCAGTGACCAGTGACCAGTGACCAGTGACCAGTGACCAGTGACCAGTGACCAGCGAAAGTGACAAGTGACCAGTGACCAGTGACCAGTGACCAGTGACCAGTGACCAGCGAAAGTGACCAGTGAACAGTGACCAGCGAAATTGACCAGTGACCATTGACCAGTGACCAGCGAAAGTGACCAGTGACGAGTGACCAGTGACAAGTGACCAGTGAGAAGTGACCAGTGACCACTGACCAGTGACCAGTGACCAGCGACCAGTGACCAGTGACCAGTGACCAGGGACCAGTGACCAGCGAAAGTGACCAGTGACCAGTGACTAGCCAAATTGAGCAGTGACCAGTGACCAGTGACCAGCGAAATTGACCAGTGACCATTGACCAGTGACCAGTGACCAGTGACCAGTGACCAGTGACCAGTGACCAGTGACCAGTGACCAGCGACCAGTGACCAGTGACCAGTGACCAGTGACCAGTGAGCAGTGACCAGTGACCAGTAACCAGTGACCAGTGACCAGTGACCAGCGAAATCGACCAGGGACCAGTGACCAGTGACCAGTGACCAGTGACCAGTGACCAGTGACCAGCGAAATTGACCAGTGACCAATGACCAGTGACCAGTGACCAGTGACCAGTGACCAGCGACCAGTGACCAGTGACCAGTGACCAGTGACCAGTGACCAGTGACCAGTGACCAGTGACCAGCGACCAGTGACCAGTGACCAGTGACCAGGGACCAGTGACCAGCGAAAGTGACCAGTGACCAGTGACCAGTGACCAGCGAAATTGACCAGTGACCAGTGACCAGTGACCAGTGACAAGTGACCAGTTACCAGTGACCAGCGAAAGTGACCAGTGAACAGTGACCAGGGACCAGTGACCAGTGACCAGTGACCAGTGACCAGTGACCAGTGACCAGTAACCAGTGACCAGTGTCCAGTGACCAGCGAAAGTGACCAGTGACCAGTGACCAGTGACCAGTGACCAGCGAAATTGACCAGTGACCATTGACCAGTGACCAGTGACCATTGACCAGTGACCAGTGACCAGTGACCAGCGAAAGTGACCAGTGACCAGTGACCAGTGACCAGCGAAATTGACCAGTGACCAGTGACCAGTGACCAGTGACAAGTGACCAGTTACCAGTGACCAGCGAAAGTGACCAGTGAACAGTGACCAGGGACCTGTGACGAGTGACCAGTGACCAGTGACCAGTGACCAGCGACCAGTGACCAGTGACCAGTGACCAGTGACCAGTGACCAGTGACCAGTGACCAGTGACCAGCGAAAGTGACAAGTGACCAGTGACCAGTGACCAGTGACCAGTGACCAGTGACCAGCGAAAGTGACCAGTGAACAGTGACCAGCGAAATTGACCAGTGACCATTGACCAGTGACCAGCGAAAGTGACCAGTGACGAGTGACCAGTGACAAGTGACCAGTGAGAAGTGACCAGTGACCACTGACCAGTGACCAGTGACCAGCGACCAGTGACCAGTGACCAGTGACCAGGGACCAGTGACCAGCGAAAGTGACCAGTGACCAGTGACTAGCCAAATTGAGCAGTGACCAGTGACCAGTGACCAGTGACCAGTGACCAGTGACCAGTGACCAGTGACCAGTGACCAGTGACCAGTGACCAGTGACCAGCGAAAGTGACAAGTGACCAGTGACCAGTGACCAGTGAGCAGTGACCAGTGACCAGCGAAAGTGACCAGTGACCAGTGAACAGTGACCAGCGAAATTGACCAGTTTCCAGTGACCAGTGATAAGTGACCAGTGACCAGTGACCAGCGAAAGTGACCAGTGAACAGTGACCAGCGAAATTGACCACTGACCATTGACCAGTGACCAGCGAAAGTGACCAGTGACGAGTGACCAGTGACAAGTGACCAGTGAGAAGTGACCAGTGACCACTGACCAGTGACCAGTGACCAGTGACCAGTGACCAGTGACCAGTGACCAGCGAAAGTGACCAGTGACAAGTGACCAGTGACAAGTGACCAGTGACCAGTGACCAGTGACCAGTGACCAGCGAAAGTGACCAGTGACCAGTGACCAGTGACCAGCGAAATCGACCAGTGACCAGTGACCAGAGACCAGTGACTAGCCAAATTGACCAGTGACCAGCGACCAGTGACCAGTGACCAGTGACCAGGGACCAGTGACCAGCGAAAGTGACCAGTGACCAGTGACTAGCCAAATTGAGCAGTGACCAGTGACCAGTGACCAGTGACCAGTGACCAGTGACCAGTGACCAGTGACCACTGACCAGTGACCACTGACCAGTGACCAGGGACCAGTGACCAGGGACCAGTGACCAGTGACCAGTGACCAGTGACCAGTGACCAGTGACCAGTGACCAGTGACCAGTGACCAGCGAAAGTGACCAGGGACCAGTGACCAGTGACCAGTGACCAGTGACCAGTGACCAGTGACCAGTGACCAGCGAAATTGACCAGTGACCATTGACCAGTGACCAGTGACCAGTGACCAGTGACCAGTGACCAGTGACCAGTGACCAGTAACCAGTGACCAGTGACCAGTGACCAGCGAAATCGACAAGGGACCAGTGACCAGTGACCAGTGACCAGTGACCAGTGACCAGTGACCAGTGACCAGCGAAATTGACCAGTGACCAGTGACCAGTGACCAGTGACCAGTGACCAGCGACCAGTGACCAGTGACCAGTGACCTGTGACCAGCGAAAGTGACCAGTGACCAGTGACCATTGACCAGCGACCAGTGACCAGTGACCACTGACGAGTGACCAGTGACCAGTGACCAGTGACCAGTGACCAGTGACCAGCGAAAGTGACAAGTGACCAGTGACCAGTAACCAGTGACCAGTGACCAGTGACCAGCGAAAGTGACCAGTGACCAGTGAACAGTGACCAGCGAAATTGACCAGTTTCCAGTGACCAGTGATAAGTGACCAGTGACCAATGACCAGTGAAAGTGACCAGTGAACAGTGACCAGCGAAATTGACCAGTGACCATTGACCAGTGACCAGCGAAAGTGACCAGTGACGAGTGACCAGTGACAAGTGACCAGTGAGAAGTGACCAGTGACCACTGACCAGGGACCAGTGACCAGCGACCAGTGACCAGTGACCAGTGACCAGGGACCAGTGACCAGCGAAAGTGACCAGTGATCAGTGACTAGCCAAATTGAGCAGTGACCAGTGACCAGTGACCAGTGACCAGTGACCAGTGACCAGCGAAATTGACCAGTGACCATTGACCAGTGACCAGAGAAAGTGACCAGTGACGAGTGACCTGTGACAAGTGACCAGTGACCAGCGACCAGTGACCAGTGACAAGTGACCAGTGACCAGTGACCAGTGACCAGTGACCAGTGACCAGTGACCAGTGACCAGTGACCAGCGAAAGTGACCAGTGACCAGCGACCAGTGACCAGTGACCAGTGACCAGTGACCAGTGACCAGTGACCAGTGACTAGCCAAATTGACCAGTGACCAGTGACCAGTGACCAGTGACCAGCGGTAGTGACCAGTGATCAGTGACCAGTGAACAGTGACCAGTGACCAGTGACCAGTGACCAGAGACCAGTGACTAGCCAAATTGACCAGTGACCAGTGACCAGTGACCAGCGGTAGTGACCAGTGAACAGTGACCAGTGACCAGTGACCAGTGACCAGAGACCAGTGACTAGCCAAATTGACCAGTGACCAGTGACCAGTGACCAGTGACCAGCGAAAATGACCAGTGGCCAGTGACCAGTAACCAGCGAAAGTGACCAGTGACGAGTGACCAGTGACAAGTGACCAGTGAGAAGTGACCAGTGACCACTGACCAGTGACCAGTGACCAGCGACCAGTGACCAGTGACGAGTGACCAGGGACCAGTGACCAGCGAAAGTGACAAGTGACCAGTGACCAGTGACCAGTGACCAGTGACCAGTGACCAGTGACCAGCGAAAGTGACCAGTGACCAGTGAACAGTGACCAGCGAAATTGACCAGTTTCCAGTGACCAGTGATAAGTGACCAGTGACCAGTGACCAGCGAAAGTGACCAGTGAACAGTGACCAGCGAAATTGACCAGTGACCATTGACCAGTGACCAGCGAAAGTGACCAGTGACGAGTGACCAGTGACAAGTGACCAGTGAGAAGTGACCAGTGACCACTGACCAGTGACCAGTGACCAGTGACCAGTGACCAGTGACCAGTGACCAGCGAAAGTGACCAGTGACAAGTGACCAGTGACCAGTGACCAGTGACCAGTGACCAGCGAAAGTGACCAGTGACCAGTGACCAGTGACCAGCGAAATCGATCAGTGACCAGTGACCAGAGACCAGTGACTAGCCAAATTGACCAGTGACCAGCGACCAGTGACCAGTGACCAGTGACCAGGGACCAGTGACCAGCGAAAGTGACCAGTGACCAGTGACTAGCCAATTTGAGCAGTGACCAGTGACCAGTGACCAGTGACCAGTGACCAGTGACCAGTGACCAGTGACCACTGACCAGTGACAAGTGACCAGTGACCAGTGACCAGTGACCAGTGACCAGTGACCAGTGACCAGTGACCAGCGAAAGTGACCAGTGACCAGTGACCAGTGACCAGCGAAATCGACCAGTGACCAGTGACCAGTAACCAGCGAAAGTGACCAGTGACGAGTGACCAGTGACAAGTGACCAGTGAGAAGTGACCAGTGACCACTGACCAGTGACCAGTGACCAGCGACCAGTGACCAGTGACGAGTGACCAGGGACCAGTGACCAGTGACCAGCGAAAGTGACCAGTGACCAGTGAACAGTGACCAGCGAAATTGACCAGTTTCCAGTGACCAGTGATAAGTGACCAGTGACCAGTGACCAGCGAAAGTGACCAGTGAACAGTGACCAGCGAAATTGACCAGTGACCATTGACCAGTGACCAGCGAAAGTGACCAGTGACGAGTGACCAGTGACAAGTGACCAGTGAGAAGTGACCAGTGACCACTGACCAGTGACCAGTGACCAGTGACCAGTGACCAGTGACCAGTGACCAGCGAAAGTGACCAGTGACAAGTGACCAGTGACCAGTGACCAGTGACCAGTGACCAGCGAAAGTGACCAGTGACCAGTGACCAGTGACCAGCGAAATCGATCAGTGACCAGTGACCAGAGACCAGTGACTAGCCAAATTGACCAGTGACCAGCGACCAGTGACCAGTGACCAGTGACCAGGGACCAGTGACCAGCGAAAGTGACCAGTGACCAGTGACTAGCCAATTTGAGCAGTGACCAGTGACCAGTGACCAGTGACCAGTGACCAGTGACCAGTGACCAGTGACCACTGACCAGTGACAAGTGACCAGTGACCAGTGACCAGTGACCAGTGACCAGTGACCAGTGACCAGTGACCAGCGAAAGTGACCAGTGACCAGTGACCAGTGACCAGCGAAATCGACCAGTGACCAGTGACCAGAGACCAGTGACTAGCCCAATTGAACAGTGACCAGTGACCAGTGACCAGTGACCAACGACCAGTGAACAGTGACCAGTGACCAGTGACCAGTGACCTGTGACCAGTGACCAGTGACCAGTGACCAGTGACCAGTGACCAGCGAAATCGACCAGTGACCAGTGACCAGAGACCAGTGACTAGCCAAATTGACCAGTGACCAGTGACCAGTGACCAGTGACCAACGACCAGTGACCAGGGACCAGTGACCAGCAAAAGTGACCAGTGACCAGTGACTAGCCAAATTGAGCAGTGACCAGTGACCAGTGACCAGTGACCAGTGACCAGTGACCAGTGACCAGTGACCAGTGACCAGTGACGAGTGACCAGCGACCAGTGACCAGTGACCAGTGACCAGGGACCAGTGACCAGCGAAAGTGACCAGTGACCAGTGACCAGTGACCAGTGACTAGCCAAATTGAGCAGTGAGCACTGACCAGTGACCAGTGACCAGTGACCAGTGACCAGTGACCAGTGACCAGCGAAAGTGACCAGTGACCAGTGACCAGTGACCAGCGAAATTGACCAGTGACCAGTGACCAGCGAAAGTGACCAGTGAACAGTGACCAGCGAAATGGAAAAGTGACCATTGACCAGTGACCAGCGAAAGTGACAAGTGACGAGTGACCAGTGACAAGTGACCAGTGAGAAGTGACCAGTGACCACTGACCAGTGACCAGTGACCAGCGACCAGTGACCAGTGACCAGTGACCAGTGACCAGTGACCAGCGAAAGTGACCAGTGACAAGTGACCAGTGACAAGTGACCAGTGACCAGTGACCAGTGACCAGTGACCAGCGAAAGTGACCAGTGACCAGTGACCTGTGACCAGCGAAATCGACCAGTGACCAGTGACCAGAGACCAGTGACTAGCCAAATTGACCAGTGACCAGTGACCAGTGACCAGTGACCAATGACCAGTGACCAGTGACCAGTGACCAGTGACCAGTGACCTGTGACCAGCGAAAGTGACCAGTGACCAGTGACTAGCCAAATTGAGCAGTGACCAGTGACCAGTGACCAGTGACCAGTGACCAGTGACCAGCTAAATTGACCAGTGACCATTGACCAGTGACCAGCGAAAGTGACCAGTGACGAGTGACCTGTGACAAGTGACCAGTGACCAGCGACCAGTGACCAGGGACCAGTGACCAGTGACCAGTGACCAGTGACCAGCGACCAGTGACCAGTGATCAGTGACCAGGGACCAGTGACCAGCGAAAGTGACCAGTGACCAGTGACCAGTGACCAGCGAAATTGACCAGTGACCAGTGACAAGTGACCAGTTACCAGTGACCAGCGAAAGTGACCAGTGACAAGTGACTAGTGACAAGTGACCAGTGACCAGTGAACAGTGACCAGGGACCAGTGACCAGGGACCAGTGACCAGCGAAAGTGACCAGTGACCAGTGACCAGTGACCAGTGACTAGCCAAATTGAGCAGTGAGCACTGACCAGTGACCAGTGACCAGTGACCAGTGACCAGCGAAAGTGACCAGTGACCAGTGACCAGTGACCAGTGACCAGTGACCAGCGAAATTGACCAGTGACCATTGACCAGTGACCAGTGACCAGTGACCAGTGACCAGTGACCAGTGACCAGTGACCAGTGACCAGTGACCAGTGACCAGTGACAAGCGAAAGTGACCAGTGACAAGTGACTAGTGACAAGTGACCAGTGACCAGTGAACAGTGACCAGGGACCAGTGACCAGGGACCAGTGACCAGCGAAAGTGACCAGTGACCAGTGACCAGTGACCAGTGACTAGCCAAATTGAGCAGTGAGCACTGACCAGTGACCAGTGACCAGTGACCAGTGACCAGCGAAAGTGACCAGTGACCAGTGACCAGTGACCAGCGAAATTGACCAGTGACCAGTGACCAGTGACCAGGGACCAGTGACCAGTGACCAGTGACCAGCGACCAGTGACCAGTGACCAGTGACCAGGGACCAGTGACCAGCGAAAGTGACCAGGGACCAGTGACCAGTGACCAGTGACCAGTGACCAGCGACCAGTGACCAGTGACCAGTGACCAGGGACCAGTGACCAGCGAAAGTGACCAGGGACCAGTGACCAGTGACCAGTGACCAGTGACCAGTGACCAGTGACCAGTGACCAGCGACCAGTGACCAGCGACCAGTGACCAGTGACCAGTGACCAGGGACCAGTGACCAGCGAAAGTGACCAGTGACCAGTGACTAGCCAAATTGAGCAGTGACCAGTGACCAGTGACCAGTGACCAGTGACCAGTGACCAGTGACCAGTGACCAGGGACCAGTGACCAGTGACCAGTGACCAGTGACCAGTGACCAGTTACCAGTGACCAGTGACCAGTGACCAGTGACCAGCGAAAGTGACCAGGGACCAGTGACCAGTGACCAGTGACCAGTGACCAGTGACCAGCGAAATTGACCAGTGACCATTGACCAGTGACCAGTGACCAGTGACCAGTGACCAGTGACCAGTGACCAGTGACCAGCGACCAGTGACCAGTGACCAGTGACCAGTGACCAGTGAGCAGTGACCAGTGACCAGTAACCAGTGACCAGTGACCAGTGACCAGCGAAATCGACCAGGGACCAGTGACCAGTGACCAGTGACCAGTGACCAGCGAAATTGACCAGTGACCAATGACCAGTGACCAGTGACCAGTGACCAGTGACCAGCGACCAGTGACCAGTGACCAGTGACCAGTGACCAGTGACCAGTGACCAGTGACCAGTGACCACTGACCAGTGACCACTGACCAGTGACCAGGGACCAGTGACCAGTGACCAGTGACCAGTGACCAGTGACCAGTGACCAGTGACCAGTGACCAGTGACCAGTGACCAGCGAAAGTGACCAGTGACCAGTGACCAGTGACCAGTGACCAGTGACCAGTGACCAGTGACCAGCGAAATTGACCAGTGACCATTGACCAGTGATCAGTGACCAGTGACCAGTGACCAGTGACCAGTGACCAGTGACCAGCGACCAGTGACCAGTGACCAGTGACCAGTGACCAGTGACCAGTGACCAGTGACCAGTAACCAGTGACCAGTGACCAGTGACCAGCGAAATCGACAAGGGACCAGTGACCAGTGACCAGTGACCAGTGACCAGTGACCAGTGACCAGTGACCAGCGAAATTGACCAGTGACCAGTGACCAGTGACCAGTGACCAGTGACCAGCGACCAGTGACCAGTGACCAGTGACCTGTGACCAGCGAAAGTGACCAGTGACCAGTGACCATTGACCAGCGACCAGTGACCAGTGACCACTGACGAGTGACCAGTGACCAGTGACCAGTGACCAGTGACCAGTGACCAGCGAAAGTGACAAGTGACCAGTGACCAGTAACCAGTGACCAGTGACCAGTGACCAGCGAAAGTGACCAGTGACCAGTGAACAGTGACCAGCGAAATTGACCAGTTTCCAGTGACCAGTGATAAGTGACCAGTGACCAATGACCAGTGAAAGTGACCAGTGAACAGTGACCAGCGAAATTGACCACTGACCATTGACCAGTGACCAGCGAAAGTGACCAGTGACGAGTGACCAGTGACAAGTGACCAGTGAGAAGTGACCAGTGACCACTGACCAGGGACCAGTGACCAGCGACCAGTGACCAGTGACCAGTGACCAGGGACCAGTGACCAGCGAAAGTGACCAGTGATCAGTGACTAGCCAAATTGAGCAGTGACCAGTGACCAGTGACCAGTGACCAGTGACCAGTGACCAGTGACCAGCGAAATTGACCAGTGACCATTGACCAGTGACCAGAGAAAGTGACCAGTGACGAGTGACCTGTGACAAGTGACCAGTGACCAGCGACCAGTGACCAGTGACCAGTGACCAGTGACCAGTGACCAGTGACCAGTGACCAGTGACCAGTGACCAGCGAAAGTGACCAGTGACCAGCGACCAGTGACCAGTGACCAGTGACCAGTGACCAGTGACCAGTGACCAGTGACTAGCCAAATTGACCAGTGACCAGTGACCAGTGACCAGTGACCAGCGGTAGTGACCAGTGATCAGTGACCAGTGAACAGTGACCAGTGACCAGTGACCAGTGACCAGAGACCAGTGACTAGCCAAATTGACCAGTGACCAGTGACCAGTGACCAGCGGTAGTGACCAGTGAACAGTGACCAGTGACCAGTGACCAGTGACCAGAGACCAGTGACTAGCCAAATTGACCAGTGACCAGTGACCAGTGACCAGTGACCAGCGAAAATGACCAGTGGCCAGTGACCAGTAACCAGCGAAAGTGACCAGTGACGAGTGACCAGTGACAAGTGACCAGTGAGAAGTGACCAGTGACCACTGACCAGTGACCAGTGACCAGCGACCAGTGACCAGTGACGAGTGACCAGGGACCAGTGACCAGCGAAAGTGACAAGTGACCAGTGACCAGTGACCAGTGACCAGTGACCAGTGACCAGTGACCAGCGAAAGTGACCAGTGACCAGTGAACAGTGACCAGCGAAATTGACCAGTTTCCAGTGACCAGTGATAAGTGACCAGTGACCAGTGACCAGCGAAAGTGACCAGTGAACAGTGACCAGCGAAATTGACCAGTGACCATTGACCAGTGACCAGCGAAAGTGACCAGTGACGAGTGACCAGTGACAAGTGACCAGTGAGAAGTGACCAGTGACCACTGACCAGTGACCAGTGACCAGTGACCAGTGACCAGTAACCAGTGACCAGCGAAAGTGACCAGTGACAAGTGACCAGTGACCAGTGACCAGTGACCAGTGACCAGCGAAAGTGACCAGTGACCAGTGACCAGTGACCAGCGAAATCGATCAGTGACCAGTGACCAGAGACCAGTGACTAGCCAAATTGACCAGTGACCAGCGACCAGTGACCAGTGACCAGTGACCAGGGACCAGTGACCAGTGACCAGTGACTAGCCAATTTGAGCAGTGACCAGTGACCAGTGACCAGTGACCAGTGACCAGTGACCAGTGACCAGTGACCAGTGACCACTGACCAGTGACAAGTGACCAGTGACCAGTGACCAGTGACCAGTGACCAGTGACCAGTGACCAGTGACCAGCGAAAGTGACCAGTGAGCAGTGACCAGTGACCAGCGAAATCGACCAGTGACCAGTGACCAGAGACCAGTGACTAGCCCAATTGAACAGTGACCAGTGACCAGTGACCAGTGACCAACGACCAGTGAACAGTGACCAGTGACCAGTGACCAGTGACCTGTGACCAGTGACCAGTGACCAGTGACCAGTGACCAGTGACCAGCGAAATCGACCAGTGACCAGTGACCAGAGACCAGTGACTAGCCAAATTGACCAGTGACCAGTGACCAGTGACCAGTGACCAACGACCAGTGACCAGGGACCAGTGACCAGCAAAAGTGACCAGTGACCAGTGACTAGCCAAATTGAGCAGTGACCAGTGACCAGTGACCAGTGACCAGTGACCAGTGACCAGTGACCAGTGACCAGTGACCAGTGACCAGCGAAAGTGACCAGTGACCAGTGACCAGTGACCAGTGACCAGTGACCAGCGAAATTGACCAGTGACCATTGACCAGTGACCAGTGACCAGTGACCAGTGACCAGTGACCAGTGACCAGTGACCAGTGACAAGCGAAAGTGACCAGTGACAAGTGACTAGTGACAAGTGACCAGTGACCAGTGAACAGTGACCAGGGACCAGTGACCAGGGACCAGTGACCAGCGAAAGTGACCAGTGACCAGTGACCAGTGACCAGTGACTAGCCAAATTGAGCAGTGAGCACTGACCAGTGACCAGTGACCAGTGACCAGTGACCAGCGAAAGTGACCAGTGACCAGTGACCAGTGACCAGCGAAATTGACCAGTGACCAGTGACCAGTGACCAGTGACCAGTGACCAGTGACCATTGACCAGTGACCAGCGAAAGTGACCAGTGATGAGTGACCTGTGACAAGTGACCAGTGACCAGCGACCAGTGACCAGGGACCAGTGACCAGTGACCAGTGACCAGCGACCAGTGACCAGTGACCAGTGACCAGGGACCAGTGACCAGCGAAAGTGACCAGGGACCAGTGACCAGTGACCAGTGACCAGTGACCAGTGACCAGTGACCAGTGACCAGCGACCAGTGACCAGCGACCAGTGACCAGTGACCAGTGACCATGGACCAGTGACCAGCGAAAGTGACCAGTGACCAGTGACTAGCCAAATTGAGCAGTGACCAGTGACCAGTGACCAGTGACCAGTGACCAGTGACCAGTGACCAGTGACCAGGGACCAGTGACCAGTGACCAGTGACCAGTGACCAGTGACCAGTGACCAGTTACCAGTGACCAGTGACCAGTGACCAGTGACCAGCGAAAGTGACCAGGGACCAGTGACCAGTGACCAGTGACCAGTGACCAGTGACCAGCGAAATTGACCAGTGACCATTGACCAGTGACCAGTGACCAGTGACCAGTGACCAGTGACCAGTGACCAGTGACCAGTGACCAGCGACCAGTGACCAGTGACCAGTGACCAGTGACCAGTGAGCAGTGACCAGTGACCAGTAACCAGTGACCAGTGACCAGTGACCAGCGAAATCGACCAGGGACCAGTGACCAGTGACCAGTGACCAGTGACCAGTGACCAGTGACCAGTGACCAGCGAAATTGACCAGTGACCAATGACCAGTGACCAGTGACCAGTGACCAGTGACCAGTGACCAGTGACCAGCGAAAGTGACAAGTGACCAGTGACCAGTGACCAGTGACCAGTGACCAGTGACCAGCGAAAGTGACCAGTGAACAGTGACCAGCGAAATTGACCAGTGACCATTGACCAGTGACCAGCGAAAGTGACCAGTGACGAGTGACCAGTGACAAGTGACCAGTGAGAAGTGACCAGTGACCACTGACCAGTGACCAGTGACCAGCGACCAGTGACCAGTGACCAGTGACCAGGGACCAGTGACCAGCGAAAGTGACCAGTGACCAGTGACTAGCCAAATTGAGCAGTGACCAGTGACCAGTGACCAGTGACCAGTGACCAGTGACCAGTGACCAGTGACCAGTGACCAGTGACCAGTGACCAGTGACCAGTGACCAGCGAAAGTGACAAGTGACCAGTGACCAGTGACCAGTGAGCAGTGACCAGTGACCAGCGAAAGTGACCAGTGACCAGTGAACAGTGACCAGCGAAATTGACCAGTTTCCAGTGACCAGTGATAAGTGACCAGTGACCAGTGACCAGCGAAAGTGACCAGTGAACAGTGACCAGCGAAATTGACCACTGACCATTGACCAGTGACCAGCGAAAGTGACCAGTGACGAGTGACCAGTGACAAGTGACCAGTGAGAAGTGACCAGTGACCACTGACCAGTGACCAGTGACCAGTGACCAGTGACCAGTGACCAGTGACCAGCGAAAGTGACCAGTGACAAGTGACCAGTGACAAGTGACCAGTGACCAGTGACCAGTGACCAGTGACCAGCGAAAGTGACCAGTGACCAGTGACCAGTGACCAGCGAAATCGACCAGTGACCAGTGACCAGAGACCAGTGACTAGCCAAATTGACCAGTGACCAGCGACCAGTGACCAGTGACCAGTGACCAGGGACCAGTGACCAGCGAAAGTGACCAGTGACCAGTGACTAGCCAAATTGAGCAGTGACCAGTGACCAGTGACCAGTGACCAGTGACCAGTGACCAGTGACCAGTGACCACTGACCAGTGACCACTGACCAGTGACCAGGGACCAGTGACCAGGGACCAGTGACCAGTGACCAGTGACCAGTGACCAGTGACCAGTGACCAGTGACCAGTGACCAGTGACCAGCGAAAGTGACCAGGGACCAGTGACCAGTGACCAGTGACCAGTGACCAGTGACCAGTGACCAGTGACCAGCGAAATTGACCAGTGACCATTGACCAGTGACCAGTGACCAGTGACCAGTGACCAGTGACCAGTGACCAGTGACCAGTAACCAGTGACCAGTGACCAGTGACCAGCGAAATCGACAAGGGACCAGTGACCAGTGACCAGTGACCAGTGACCAGTGACCAGTGACCAGTGACCAGCGAAATTGACCAGTGACCAGTGACCAGTGACCAGTGACCAGTGACCAGCGACCAGTGACCAGTGACCAGTGACCTGTGACCAGCGAAAGTGACCAGTGACCAGTGACCATTGACCAGCGACCAGTGACCAGTGACCACTGACGAGTGACCAGTGACCAGTGACCAGTGACCAGTGACCAGTGACCAGCGAAAGTGACAAGTGACCAGTGACCAGTAACCAGTGACCAGTGACCAGTGACCAGCGAAAGTGACCAGTGACCAGTGAACAGTGACCAGCGAAATTGACCAGTTTCCAGTGACCAGTGATAAGTGACCAGTGACCAATGACCAGTGAAAGTGACCAGTGAACAGTGACCAGCGAAATTGACCAGTGACCATTGACCAGTGACCAGCGAAAGTGACCAGTGACGAGTGACCAGTGACAAGTGACCAGTGAGAAGTGACCAGTGACCACTGACCAGGGACCAGTGACCAGCGACCAGTGACCAGTGACCAGTGACCAGGGACCAGTGACCAGCGAAAGTGACCAGTGATCAGTGACTAGCCAAATTGAGCAGTGACCAGTGACCAGTGACCAGTGACCAGTGACCAGTGACCAGCGAAATTGACCAGTGACCATTGACCAGTGACCAGAGAAAGTGACCAGTGACGAGTGACCTGTGACAAGTGACCAGTGACCAGCGACCAGTGACCAGTGACAAGTGACCAGTGACCAGTGACCAGTGACCAGTGACCAGTGACCAGTGACCAGTGACCAGTGACCAGCGAAAGTGACCAGTGACCAGCGACCAGTGACCAGTGACCAGTGACCAGTGACCAGTGACCAGTGACCAGTGACTAGCCAAATTGACCAGTGACCAGTGACCAGTGACCAGTGACCAGCGGTAGTGACCAGTGATCAGTGACCAGTGAACAGTGACCAGTGACCAGTGACCAGTGACCAGAGACCAGTGACTAGCCAAATTGACCAGTGACCAGTGACCAGTGACCAGCGGTAGTGACCAGTGAACAGTGACCAGTGACCAGTGACCAGTGACCAGAGACCAGTGACTAGCCAAATTGACCAGTGACCAGTGACCAGTGACCAGTGACCAGCGAAAATGACCAGTGGCCAGTGACCAGTAACCAGCGAAAGTGACCAGTGACGAGTGACCAGTGACAAGTGACCAGTGAGAAGTGACCAGTGACCACTGACCAGTGACCAGTGACCAGCGACCAGTGACCAGTGACGAGTGACCAGGGACCAGTGACCAGCGAAAGTGACAAGTGACCAGTGACCAGTGACCAGTGACCAGTGACCAGTGACCAGTGACCAGCGAAAGTGACCAGTGACCAGTGAACAGTGACCAGCGAAATTGACCAGTTTCCAGTGACCAGTGATAAGTGACCAGTGACCAGTGACCAGCGAAAGTGACCAGTGAACAGTGACCAGCGAAATTGACCAGTGACCATTGACCAGTGACCAGCGAAAGTGACCAGTGACGAGTGACCAGTGACAAGTGACCAGTGAGAAGTGACCAGTGACCACTGACCAGTGACCAGTGACCAGTGACCAGTGACCAGTGACCAGTGACCAGCGAAAGTGACCAGTGACAAGTGACCAGTGACCAGTGACCAGTGACCAGTGACCAGCGAAAGTGACCAGTGACCAGTGACCAGTGACCAGCGAAATCGATCAGTGACCAGTGACCAGAGACCAGTGACTAGCCAAATTGACCAGTGACCAGCGACCAGTGACCAGTGACCAGTGACCAGGGACCAGTGACCAGCGAAAGTGACCAGTGACCAGTGACTAGCCAATTTGAGCAGTGACCAGTGACCAGTGACCAGTGACCAGTGACCAGTGACCAGTGACCAGTGACCACTGACCAGTGACAAGTGACCAGTGACCAGTGACCAGTGACCAGTGACCAGTGACCAGTGACCAGTGACCAGCGAAAGTGACCAGTGACCAGTGACCAGTGACCAGCGAAATCGACCAGTGACCAGTGACCAGTAACCAGCGAAAGTGACCAGTGACGAGTGACCAGTGACAAGTGACCAGTGAGAAGTGACCAGTGACCACTGACCAGTGACCAGTGACCAGCGACCAGTGACCAGTGACGAGTGACCAGGGACCAGTGACCAGTGACCAGCGAAAGTGACCAGTGACCAGTGAACAGTGACCAGCGAAATTGACCAGTTTCCAGTGACCAGTGATAAGTGACCAGTGACCAGTGACCAGCGAAAGTGACCAGTGAACAGTGACCAGCGAAATTGACCAGTGACCATTGACCAGTGACCAGCGAAAGTGACCAGTGACGAGTGACCAGTGACAAGTGACCAGTGAGAAGTGACCAGTGACCACTGACCAGTGACCAGTGACCAGTGACCAGTGACCAGTGACCAGTGACCAGCGAAAGTGACCAGTGACAAGTGACCAGTGACCAGTGACCAGTGACCAGTGACCAGCGAAAGTGACCAGTGACCAGTGACCAGTGACCAGCGAAATCGATCAGTGACCAGTGACCAGAGACCAGTGACTAGCCAAATTGACCAGTGACCAGCGACCAGTGACCAGTGACCAGTGACCAGGGACCAGTGACCAGCGAAAGTGACCAGTGACCAGTGACTAGCCAATTTGAGCAGTGACCAGTGACCAGTGACCAGTGACCAGTGACCAGTGACCAGTGACCAGTGACCACTGACCAGTGACAAGTGACCAGTGACCAGTGACCAGTGACCAGTGACCAGTGACCAGTGACCAGTGACCAGCGAAAGTGACCAGTGACCAGTGACCAGTGACCAGCGAAATCGACCAGTGACCAGTGACCAGAGACCAGTGACTAGCCCAATTGAACAGTGACCAGTGACCAGTGACCAGTGACCAACGACCAGTGAACAGTGACCAGTGACCAGTGACCAGTGACCTGTGACCAGTGACCAGTGACCAGTGACCAGTGACCAGTGACCAGCGAAATCGACCAGTGACCAGTGACCAGAGACCAGTGACTAGCCAAATTGACCAGTGACCAGTGACCAGTGACCAGTGACCAACGACCAGTGACCAGGGACCAGTGACCAGCAAAAGTGACCAGTGACCAGTGACTAGCCAAATTGAGCAGTGACCAGTGACCAGTGACCAGTGACCAGTGACCAGTGACCAGTGACCAGTGACCAGTGACCAGTGACGAGTGACCAGCGACCAGTGACCAGTGACCAGTGACCAGGGACCAGTGACCAGCGAAAGTGACCAGTGACCAGTGACCAGTGACCAGTGACTAGCCAAATTGAGCAGTGAGCACTGACCAGTGACCAGTGACCAGTGACCAGTGACCAGTGACCAGTGACCAGCGAAAGTGACCAGTGACCAGTGACCAGTGACCAGCGAAATTGACCAGTGACCAGTGACCAGCGAAAGTGACCAGTGAACAGTGACCAGCGAAATGGAAAAGTGACCATTGACCAGTGACCAGCGAAAGTGACAAGTGACGAGTGACCAGTGACAAGTGACCAGTGAGAAGTGACCAGTGACCACTGACCAGTGACCAGTGACCAGCGACCAGTGACCAGTGACCAGTGACCAGTGACCAGTGACCAGCGAAAGTGACCAGTGACAAGTGACCAGTGACAAGTGACCAGTGACCAGTGACCAGTGACCAGTGACCAGCGAAAGTGACCAGTGACCAGTGACCTGTGACCAGCGAAATCGACCAGTGACCAGTGACCAGAGACCAGTGACTAGCCAAATTGACCAGTGACCAGTGACCAGTGACCAGTGACCAATGACCAGTGACCAGTGACCAGTGACCAGTGACCAGTGACCTGTGACCAGCGAAAGTGACCAGTGACCAGTGACTAGCCAAATTGAGCAGTGACCAGTGACCAGTGACCAGTGACCAGTGACCAGTGACCAGCTAAATTGACCAGTGACCATTGACCAGTGACCAGCGAAAGTGACCAGTGACGAGTGACCTGTGACAAGTGACCAGTGACCAGCGACCAGTGACCAGGGACCAGTGACCAGTGACCAGTGACCAGTGACCAGCGACCAGTGACCAGTGATCAGTGACCAGGGACCAGTGACCAGCGAAAGTGACCAGTGACCAGTGACCAGTGACCAGCGAAATTGACCAGTGACCAGTGACAAGTGACCAGTTACCAGTGACCAGCGAAAGTGACCAGTGACAAGTGACTAGTGACAAGTGACCAGTGACCAGTGAACAGTGACCAGGGACCAGTGACCAGGGACCAGTGACCAGCGAAAGTGACCAGTGACCAGTGACCAGTGACCAGTGACTAGCCAAATTGAGCAGTGAGCACTGACCAGTGACCAGTGACCAGTGACCAGTGACCAGCGAAAGTGACCAGTGACCAGTGACCAGTGACCAGTGACCAGTGACCAGCGAAATTGACCAGTGACCATTGACCAGTGACCAGTGACCAGTGACCAGTGACCAGTGACCAGTGACCAGTGACCAGTGACCAGTGACCAGTGACCAGTGACAAGCGAAAGTGACCAGTGACAAGTGACTAGTGACAAGTGACCAGTGACCAGTGAACAGTGACCAGGGACCAGTGACCAGGGACCAGTGACCAGCGAAAGTGACCAGTGACCAGTGACCAGTGACCAGTGACTAGCCAAATTGAGCAGTGAGCACTGACCAGTGACCAGTGACCAGTGACCAGTGACCAGCGAAAGTGACCAGTGACCAGTGACCAGTGACCAGCGAAATTGACCAGTGACCAGTGACCAGTGACCAGGGACCAGTGACCAGTGACCAGTGACCAGCGACCAGTGACCAGTGACCAGTGACCAGGGACCAGTGACCAGCGAAAGTGACCAGGGACCAGTGACCAGTGACCAGTGACCAGTGACCAGCGACCAGTGACCAGTGACCAGTGACCAGGGACCAGTGACCAGCGAAAGTGACCAGGGACCAGTGACCAGTGACCAGTGACCAGTGACCAGTGACCAGTGACCAGTGACCAGCGACCAGTGACCAGCGACCAGTGACCAGTGACCAGTGACCAGGGACCAGTGACCAGCGAAAGTGACCAGTGACCAGTGACTAGCCAAATTGAGCAGTGACCAGTGACCAGTGACCAGTGACCAGTGACCAGTGACCAGTGACCAGTGACCAGGGACCAGTGACCAGTGACCAGTGACCAGTGACCAGTGACCAGTTACCAGTGACCAGTGACCAGTGACCAGTGACCAGCGAAAGTGACCAGGGACCAGTGACCAGTGACCAGTGACCAGTGACCAGTGACCAGCGAAATTGACCAGTGACCATTGACCAGTGACCAGTGACCAGTGACCAGTGACCAGTGACCAGTGACCAGTGACCAGCGACCAGTGACCAGTGACCAGTGACCAGTGACCAGTGAGCAGTGACCAGTGACCAGTAACCAGTGACCAGTGACCAGTGACCAGCGAAATCGACCAGGGACCAGTGACCAGTGACCAGTGACCAGTGACCAGCGAAATTGACCAGTGACCAATGACCAGTGACCAGTGACCAGTGACCAGTGACCAGCGACCAGTGACCAGTGACCAGTGACCAGTGACCAGTGACCAGTGACCAGTGACCAGTGACCACTGACCAGTGACCACTGACCAGTGACCAGGGACCAGTGACCAGTGACCAGTGACCAGTGACCAGTGACCAGTGACCAGTGACCAGTGACCAGTGACCAGTGACCAGCGAAAGTGACCAGTGACCAGTGACCAGTGACCAGTGACCAGTGACCAGTGACCAGTGACCAGCGAAATTGACCAGTGACCATTGACCAGTGATCAGTGACCAGTGACCAGTGACCAGTGACCAGTGACCAGTGACCAGCGACCAGTGACCAGTGACCAGTGACCAGTGACCAGTGACCAGTGACCAGTGACCAGTAACCAGTGACCAGTGACCAGTGACCAGCGAAATCGACAAGGGACCAGTGACCAGTGACCAGTGACCAGTGACCAGTGACCAGTGACCAGTGACCAGCGAAATTGACCAGTGACCAGTGACCAGTGACCAGTGACCAGTGACCAGCGACCAGTGACCAGTGACCAGTGACCTGTGACCAGCGAAAGTGACCAGTGACCAGTGACCATTGACCAGCGACCAGTGACCAGTGACCACTGACGAGTGACCAGTGACCAGTGACCAGTGACCAGTGACCAGTGACCAGCGAAAGTGACAAGTGACCAGTGACCAGTAACCAGTGACCAGTGACCAGTGACCAGCGAAAGTGACCAGTGACCAGTGAACAGTGACCAGCGAAATTGACCAGTTTCCAGTGACCAGTGATAAGTGACCAGTGACCAATGACCAGTGAAAGTGACCAGTGAACAGTGACCAGCGAAATTGACCACTGACCATTGACCAGTGACCAGCGAAAGTGACCAGTGACGAGTGACCAGTGACAAGTGACCAGTGAGAAGTGACCAGTGACCACTGACCAGGGACCAGTGACCAGCGACCAGTGACCAGTGACCAGTGACCAGGGACCAGTGACCAGCGAAAGTGACCAGTGATCAGTGACTAGCCAAATTGAGCAGTGACCAGTGACCAGTGACCAGTGACCAGTGACCAGTGACCAGTGACCAGCGAAATTGACCAGTGACCATTGACCAGTGACCAGAGAAAGTGACCAGTGACGAGTGACCTGTGACAAGTGACCAGTGACCAGCGACCAGTGACCAGTGACCAGTGACCAGTGACCAGTGACCAGTGACCAGTGACCAGTGACCAGTGACCAGCGAAAGTGACCAGTGACCAGCGACCAGTGACCAGTGACCAGTGACCAGTGACCAGTGACCAGTGACCAGTGACTAGCCAAATTGACCAGTGACCAGTGACCAGTGACCAGTGACCAGCGGTAGTGACCAGTGATCAGTGACCAGTGAACAGTGACCAGTGACCAGTGACCAGTGACCAGAGACCAGTGACTAGCCAAATTGACCAGTGACCAGTGACCAGTGACCAGCGGTAGTGACCAGTGAACAGTGACCAGTGACCAGTGACCAGTGACCAGAGACCAGTGACTAGCCAAATTGACCAGTGACCAGTGACCAGTGACCAGTGACCAGCGAAAATGACCAGTGGCCAGTGACCAGTAACCAGCGAAAGTGACCAGTGACGAGTGACCAGTGACAAGTGACCAGTGAGAAGTGACCAGTGACCACTGACCAGTGACCAGTGACCAGCGACCAGTGACCAGTGACGAGTGACCAGGGACCAGTGACCAGCGAAAGTGACAAGTGACCAGTGACCAGTGACCAGTGACCAGTGACCAGTGACCAGTGACCAGCGAAAGTGACCAGTGACCAGTGAACAGTGACCAGCGAAATTGACCAGTTTCCAGTGACCAGTGATAAGTGACCAGTGACCAGTGACCAGCGAAAGTGACCAGTGAACAGTGACCAGCGAAATTGACCAGTGACCATTGACCAGTGACCAGCGAAAGTGACCAGTGACGAGTGACCAGTGACAAGTGACCAGTGAGAAGTGACCAGTGACCACTGACCAGTGACCAGTGACCAGTGACCAGTGACCAGTAACCAGTGACCAGCGAAAGTGACCAGTGACAAGTGACCAGTGACCAGTGACCAGTGACCAGTGACCAGCGAAAGTGACCAGTGACCAGTGACCAGTGACCAGCGAAATCGATCAGTGACCAGTGACCAGAGACCAGTGACTAGCCAAATTGACCAGTGACCAGCGACCAGTGACCAGTGACCAGTGACCAGGGACCAGTGACCAGTGACCAGTGACTAGCCAATTTGAGCAGTGACCAGTGACCAGTGACCAGTGACCAGTGACCAGTGACCAGTGACCAGTGACCAGTGACCACTGACCAGTGACAAGTGACCAGTGACCAGTGACCAGTGACCAGTGACCAGTGACCAGTGACCAGTGACCAGCGAAAGTGACCAGTGAGCAGTGACCAGTGACCAGCGAAATCGACCAGTGACCAGTGACCAGAGACCAGTGACTAGCCCAATTGAACAGTGACCAGTGACCAGTGACCAGTGACCAACGACCAGTGAACAGTGACCAGTGACCAGTGACCAGTGACCTGTGACCAGTGACCAGTGACCAGTGACCAGTGACCAGTGACCAGCGAAATCGACCAGTGACCAGTGACCAGAGACCAGTGACTAGCCAAATTGACCAGTGACCAGTGACCAGTGACCAGTGACCAACGACCAGTGACCAGGGACCAGTGACCAGCAAAAGTGACCAGTGACCAGTGACTAGCCAAATTGAGCAGTGACCAGTGACCAGTGACCAGTGACCAGTGACCAGTGACCAGTGACCAGTGACCAGTGACCAGTGACCAGCGAAAGTGACCAGTGACCAGTGACCAGTGACCAGTGACCAGTGACCAGCGAAATTGACCAGTGACCATTGACCAGTGACCAGTGACCAGTGACCAGTGACCAGTGACCAGTGACCAGTGACCAGTGACAAGCGAAAGTGACCAGTGACAAGTGACTAGTGACAAGTGACCAGTGACCAGTGAACAGTGACCAGGGACCAGTGACCAGGGACCAGTGACCAGCGAAAGTGACCAGTGACCAGTGACCAGTGACCAGTGACTAGCCAAATTGAGCAGTGAGCACTGACCAGTGACCAGTGACCAGTGACCAGTGACCAGCGAAAGTGACCAGTGACCAGTGACCAGTGACCAGCGAAATTGACCAGTGACCAGTGACCAGTGACCAGTGACCAGTGACCAGTGACCATTGACCAGTGACCAGCGAAAGTGACCAGTGATGAGTGACCTGTGACAAGTGACCAGTGACCAGCGACCAGTGACCAGGGACCAGTGACCAGTGACCAGTGACCAGCGACCAGTGACCAGTGACCAGTGACCAGGGACCAGTGACCAGCGAAAGTGACCAGGGACCAGTGACCAGTGACCAGTGACCAGTGACCAGTGACCAGTGACCAGTGACCAGCGACCAGTGACCAGCGACCAGTGACCAGTGACCAGTGACCATGGACCAGTGACCAGCGAAAGTGACCAGTGACCAGTGACTAGCCAAATTGAGCAGTGACCAGTGACCAGTGACCAGTGACCAGTGACCAGTGACCAGTGACCAGTGACCAGGGACCAGTGACCAGTGACCAGTGACCAGTGACCAGTGACCAGTGACCAGTTACCAGTGACCAGTGACCAGTGACCAGTGACCAGCGAAAGTGACCAGGGACCAGTGACCAGTGACCAGTGACCAGTGACCAGTGACCAGCGAAATTGACCAGTGACCATTGACCAGTGACCAGTGACCAGTGACCAGTGACCAGTGACCAGTGACCAGTGACCAGTGACCAGCGACCAGTGACCAGTGACCAGTGACCAGTGACCAGTGAGCAGTGACCAGTGACCAGTAACCAGTGACCAGTGACCAGTGACCAGCGAAATCGACCAGGGACCAGTGACCAGTGACCAGTGACCAGTGACCAGTGACCAGTGACCAGTGACCAGCGAAATTGACCAGTGACCAATGACCAGTGACCAGTGACCAGTGACCAGTGACCAGCGACCAGTGACCAGTGACCAGTGACCAGTGACCAGTGACCAGTGACCAGTGACCAGTGACCAGTGACCAGCGACCAGTGACCAGTGACCAGTGACCAGGGACCAGTGACCAGCGAAAGTGACCAGTGACCAGTGACCAGTGACCAGCGAAATTGACCAGTGACCAGTGACCAGTGACCAGTGACAAGTGACCAGTTACCAGTGACCAGCGAAAGTGACCAGTGAACAGTGACCAGGGACCAGTGACCAGTGACCAGTGACCAGTGACCAGTGACCAGTGACCAGTAACCAGTGACCAGTGACCAGTGACCAGCGAAAGTGACCAGTGACCAGTGACCAGTGACCAGTGACCAGTGACCAGCGAAAGTGACCAGTGACCAGTGACCAGTGACCAGTGACCAGTGACCAGTGACCAGTGACCAGCGAAATTGACCAGTGACCATTGACCAGTGATCAGTGACCAGTGACCAGTGACCAGTGACCAGTGACCAGTGACCAGCGACCAGTGACCAGTGACCAGTGACCAGTGACCAGTGACCAGTGACCAGTGACCAGTAACCAGTGACCAGTGACCAGTGACCAGCGAAATCGACAAGGGACCAGTGACCAGTGACCAGTGACCAGTGACCAGTGACCAGTGACCAGTGACCAGCGAAATTGACCAGTGACCAGTGACCAGTGACCAGTGACCAGTGACCAGCGACCAGTGACCAGTGACCAGTGACCTGTGACCAGCGAAAGTGACCAGTGACCAGTGACCATTGACCAGCGACCAGTGACCAGTGACCACTGACGAGTGACCAGTGACCAGTGACCAGTGACCAGTGACCAGTGACCAGCGAAAGTGACAAGTGACCAGTGACCAGTAACCAGTGACCAGTGACCAGTGACCAGCGAAAGTGACCAGTGACCAGTGAACAGTGACCAGCGAAATTGACCAGTTTCCAGTGACCAGTGATAAGTGACCAGTGACCAATGACCAGTGAAAGTGACCAGTGAACAGTGACCAGCGAAATTGACCACTGACCATTGACCAGTGACCAGCGAAAGTGACCAGTGACGAGTGACCAGTGACAAGTGACCAGTGAGAAGTGACCAGTGACCACTGACCAGGGACCAGTGACCAGCGACCAGTGACCAGTGACCAGTGACCAGGGACCAGTGACCAGCGAAAGTGACCAGTGATCAGTGACTAGCCAAATTGAGCAGTGACCAGTGACCAGTGACCAGTGACCAGTGACCAGTGACCAGTGACCAGCGAAATTGACCAGTGACCATTGACCAGTGACCAGAGAAAGTGACCAGTGACGAGTGACCTGTGACAAGTGACCAGTGACCAGCGACCAGTGACCAGTGACCAGTGACCAGTGACCAGTGACCAGTGACCAGTGACCAGTGACCAGTGACCAGCGAAAGTGACCAGTGACCAGCGACCAGTGACCAGTGACCAGTGACCAGTGACCAGTGACCAGTGACCAGTGACTAGCCAAATTGACCAGTGACCAGTGACCAGTGACCAGTGACCAGCGGTAGTGACCAGTGATCAGTGACCAGTGAACAGTGACCAGTGACCAGTGACCAGTGACCAGAGACCAGTGACTAGCCAAATTGACCAGTGACCAGTGACCAGTGACCAGCGGTAGTGACCAGTGAACAGTGACCAGTGACCAGTGACCAGTGACCAGAGACCAGTGACTAGCCAAATTGACCAGTGACCAGTGACCAGTGACCAGTGACCAGCGAAAATGACCAGTGGCCAGTGACCAGTAACCAGCGAAAGTGACCAGTGACGAGTGACCAGTGACAAGTGACCAGTGAGAAGTGACCAGTGACCACTGACCAGTGACCAGTGACCAGCGACCAGTGACCAGTGACGAGTGACCAGGGACCAGTGACCAGCGAAAGTGACAAGTGACCAGTGACCAGTGACCAGTGACCAGTGACCAGTGACCAGTGACCAGCGAAAGTGACCAGTGACCAGTGAACAGTGACCAGCGAAATTGACCAGTTTCCAGTGACCAGTGATAAGTGACCAGTGACCAGTGACCAGCGAAAGTGACCAGTGAACAGTGACCAGCGAAATTGACCAGTGACCATTGACCAGTGACCAGCGAAAGTGACCAGTGACGAGTGACCAGTGACAAGTGACCAGTGAGAAGTGACCAGTGACCACTGACCAGTGACCAGTGACCAGTGACCAGTGACCAGTAACCAGTGACCAGCGAAAGTGACCAGTGACAAGTGACCAGTGACCAGTGACCAGTGACCAGTGACCAGCGAAAGTGACCAGTGACCAGTGACCAGTGACCAGCGAAATCGATCAGTGACCAGTGACCAGAGACCAGTGACTAGCCAAATTGACCAGTGACCAGCGACCAGTGACCAGTGACCAGTGACCAGGGACCAGTGACCAGTGACCAGTGACTAGCCAATTTGAGCAGTGACCAGTGACCAGTGACCAGTGACCAGTGACCAGTGACCAGTGACCAGTGACCAGTGACCACTGACCAGTGACAAGTGACCAGTGACCAGTGACCAGTGACCAGTGACCAGTGACCAGTGACCAGTGACCAGCGAAAGTGACCAGTGAGCAGTGACCAGTGACCAGCGAAATCGACCAGTGACCAGTGACCAGAGACCAGTGACTAGCCCAATTGAACAGTGACCAGTGACCAGTGACCAGTGACCAACGACCAGTGAACAGTGACCAGTGACCAGTGACCAGTGACCTGTGACCAGTGACCAGTGACCAGTGACCAGTGACCAGTGACCAGCGAAATCGACCAGTGACCAGTGACCAGAGACCAGTGACTAGCCAAATTGACCAGTGACCAGTGACCAGTGACCAGTGACCAACGACCAGTGACCAGGGACCAGTGACCAGCAAAAGTGACCAGTGACCAGTGACTAGCCAAATTGAGCAGTGACCAGTGACCAGTGACCAGTGACCAGTGACCAGTGACCAGTGACCAGTGACCAGTGACCAGTGACCAGCGAAAGTGACCAGTGACCAGTGACCAGTGACCAGTGACCAGTGACCAGCGAAATTGACCAGTGACCATTGACCAGTGACCAGTGACCAGTGACCAGTGACCAGTGACCAGTGACCAGTGACCAGTGACAAGCGAAAGTGACCAGTGACAAGTGACTAGTGACAAGTGACCAGTGACCAGTGAACAGTGACCAGGGACCAGTGACCAGGGACCAGTGACCAGCGAAAGTGACCAGTGACCAGTGACCAGTGACCAGTGACTAGCCAAATTGAGCAGTGAGCACTGACCAGTGACCAGTGACCAGTGACCAGTGACCAGCGAAAGTGACCAGTGACCAGTGACCAGTGACCAGCGAAATTGACCAGTGACCAGTGACCAGTGACCAGTGACCAGTGACCAGTGACCATTGACCAGTGACCAGCGAAAGTGACCAGTGATGAGTGACCTGTGACAAGTGACCAGTGACCAGCGACCAGTGACCAGGGACCAGTGACCAGTGACCAGTGACCAGCGACCAGTGACCAGTGACCAGTGACCAGGGACCAGTGACCAGCGAAAGTGACCAGGGACCAGTGACCAGTGACCAGTGACCAGTGACCAGTGACCAGTGACCAGTGACCAGCGACCAGTGACCAGCGACCAGTGACCAGTGACCAGTGACCATGGACCAGTGACCAGCGAAAGTGACCAGTGACCAGTGACTAGCCAAATTGAGCAGTGACCAGTGACCAGTGACCAGTGACCAGTGACCAGTGACCAGTGACCAGTGACCAGGGACCAGTGACCAGTGACCAGTGACCAGTGACCAGTGACCAGTGACCAGTTACCAGTGACCAGTGACCAGTGACCAGTGACCAGCGAAAGTGACCAGGGACCAGTGACCAGTGACCAGTGACCAGTGACCAGTGACCAGCGAAATTGACCAGTGACCATTGACCAGTGACCAGTGACCAGTGACCAGTGACCAGTGACCAGTGACCAGTGACCAGTGACCAGCGACCAGTGACCAGTGACCAGTGACCAGTGACCAGTGAGCAGTGACCAGTGACCAGTAACCAGTGACCAGTGACCAGTGACCAGCGAAATCGACCAGGGACCAGTGACCAGTGACCAGTGACCAGTGACCAGTGACCAGTGACCAGTGACCAGCGAAATTGACCAGTGACCAATGACCAGTGACCAGTGACCAGTGACCAGTGACCAGCGACCAGTGACCAGTGACCAGTGACCAGTGACCAGTGACCAGTGACCAGTGACCAGTGACCAGTGACCAGCGACCAGTGACCAGTGACCAGTGACCAGGGACCAGTGACCAGCGAAAGTGACCAGTGACCAGTGACCAGTGACCAGCGAAATTGACCAGTGACCAGTGACCAGTGACCAGTGACAAGTGACCAGTTACCAGTGACCAGCGAAAGTGACCAGTGAACAGTGACCAGGGACCAGTGACCAGTGACCAGTGACCAGTGACCAGTAACCAGTGACCAGTGACCAGTGACCAGCGAAAGTGACCAGTGACCAGTGACCAGTGACCAGTGACCAGCGAAATTGACCAGTGACCATTGACCAGTGACCAGTGACCATTGACCAGTGACCAGTGACCAGTGACCAGCGAAAGTGACCAGTGACCAGTGACCAGTGACCAGCGAAATTGACCAGTGACCAGTGACCAGTGACCAGTGACAAGTGACCAGTTACCAGTGACCAGCGAAAGTGACCAGTGAACAGTGACCAGGGACCTGTGACGAGTGACCAGTGACCAGTGACCAGTGACCAGCGACCAGTGACCAGTGACCAGTGACCAGTGACCAGTGACCAGTGACCAGTGACCAGTGACCAGCGAAAGTGACAAGTGACCAGTGACCAGTGACCAGTGACCAGTGACCAGTGACCAGCGAAAGTGACCAGTGAACAGTGACCAGCGAAATTGACCAGTGACCATTGACCAGTGACCAGCGAAAGTGACCAGTGACGAGTGACCAGTGACAAGTGACCAGTGAGAAGTGACCAGTGACCACTGACCAGTGACCAGTGACCAGCGACCAGTGACCAGTGACCAGTGACCAGGGACCAGTGACCAGCGAAAGTGACCAGTGACCAGTGACTAGCCAAATTGAGCAGTGACCAGTGACCAGTGACCAGCGAAATTGACCAGTGACCATTGACCAGTGACCAGTGACCAGTGACCAGTGACCAGTGACCAGTGACCAGCGACCAGTGACCAGTGACCAGTGACCAGTGACCAGTGAGCAGTGACCAGTGACCAGTAACCAGTGACCAGTGACCAGTGACCAGCGAAATCGACCAGGGACCAGTGACCAGTGACCAGTGACCAGTGACCAGTGACCAGTGACCAGCGAAATTGACCAGTGACCAATGACCAGTGACCAGTGACCAGTGACCAGTGACCAGCGACCAGTGACCAGTGACCAGTGACCAGTGACCAGTGACCAGTGACCAGTGACCAGTGACCAGTGACCAGCGACCAGTGACCAGTGACCAGTGACCAGGGACCAGTGACCAGCGAAAGTGACCAGTGACCAGTGACCAGTGACCAGCGAAATTGACCAGTGACCAGTGACCAGTGACCAGTGACAAGTGACCAGTTACCAGTGACCAGCGAAAGTGACCAGTGAACAGTGACCAGGGACCAGTGACCAGTGACCAGTGACCAGTGACCAGTGACCAGTGACCAGTAACCAGTGACCAGTGACCAGTGACCAGCGAAAGTGACCAGTGACCAGTGACCAGTGACCAGTGACCAGCGAAATTGACCAGTGACCATTGACCAGTGACCAGTGACCATTGACCAGTGACCAGTGACCAGTGACCAGCGAAAGTGACCAGTGACCAGTGACCAGTGACCAGCGAAATTGACCAGTGACCAGTGACCAGTGACCAGTGACAAGTGACCAGTTACCAGTGACCAGCGAAAGTGACCAGTGAACAGTGACCAGGGACCTGTGACGAGTGACCAGTGACCAGTGACCAGTGACCAGCGACCAGTGACCAGTGACCAGTGACCAGTGACCAGTGACCAGTGACCAGTGACCAGTGACCAGCGAAAGTGACAAGTGACCAGTGACCAGTGACCAGTGACCAGTGACCAGTGACCAGCGAAAGTGACCAGTGAACAGTGACCAGCGAAATTGACCAGTGACCATTGACCAGTGACCAGCGAAAGTGACCAGTGACGAGTGACCAGTGACAAGTGACCAGTGAGAAGTGACCAGTGACCACTGACCAGTGACCAGTGACCAGCGACCAGTGACCAGTGACCAGTGACCAGGGACCAGTGACCAGCGAAAGTGACCAGTGACCAGTGACTAGCCAAATTGAGCAGTGACCAGTGACCAGTGACCAGTGACCAGTGACCAGTGACCAGTGACCAGTGACCAGTGACCAGTGACCAGTGACCAGCGAAAGTGACAAGTGACCAGTGACCAGTGACCAGTGAGCAGTGACCAGTGACCAGCGAAAGTGACCAGTGACCAGTGAACAGTGACCAGCGAAATTGACCAGTTTCCAGTGACCAGTGATAAGTGACCAGTGACCAGTGACCAGCGAAAGTGACCAGTGAACAGTGACCAGCGAAATTGACCACTGAACATTGACCAGTGACCAGCGAAAGTGACCAGTGACGAGTGACCAGTGACAAGTGACCAGTGAGAAGTGACCAGTGACCACTGACCAGTGACCAGTGACCAGTGACCAGTGACCAGTGACCAGTGACCAGCGAAAGTGACCAGTGACAAGTGACCAGTGACAAGTGACCAGTGACCAGTGACCAGTGACCAGTGACCAGCGAAAGTGACCAGTGACCAGTGACCAGTGACCAGCGAAATCGACCAGTGACCAGTGACCAGAGACCAGTGACTAGCCAAATTGACCAGTGACCAGCGACCAGTGACCAGTGACCAGTGACCAGGGACCAGTGACCAGCGAAAGTGACCAGTGACCAGTGACTAGCCAAATTGAGCAGTGACCAGTGACCAGTGACCAGTGACCAGTGACCAGTGACCAGTGACCAGTGACCACTGACCAGTGACCACTGACCAGTGACCAGGGACCAGTGACCAGGGACCAGTGACCAGTGACCAGTGACCAGTGACCAGTGACCAGTGACCAGTGACCAGTGACCAGTGACCAGCGAAAGTGACCAGGGACCAGTGACCAGTGACCAGTGACCAGTGACCAGTGACCAGTGACCAGTGACCAGCGAAATTGACCAGTGACCATTGACCAGTGACCAGTGACCAGTGACCAGTGACCAGTGACCAGTGACCAGTGACCAGTAACCAGTGACCAGTGACCAGTGACCAGCGAAATCGACAAGGGACCAGTGACCAGTGACCAGTGACCAGTGACCAGTGACCAGCGAAATTGACCAGTGACCAGTGACCAGTGACCAGTGACCAGTGACCAGCGACCAGTGACCAGTGACCAGTGACCTGTGACCAGCGAAAGTGACCAGTGACCAGTGACCATTGACCAGCGACCAGTGACCAGTGACCACTGACGAGTGACCAGTGACCAGTGACCAGTGACCAGCGAAAGTGACAAGTGACCAGTGACCAGTAACCAGTGACCAGTGACCAGTGACCAGCGAAAGTGTCCAGTGACCAGTGAACAGTGACCAGCGAAATTGACCAGTTTCCAGTGACCAGTGATAAGTGACCAGTGACCAATGACCAGTGAAAGTGACCAGTGAACAGTGACCAGCGAAATTGACCAGTGACCATTGACCAGTGACCAGCGAAAGTGACCAGTGACGAGTGACCAGTGACAAGTGACCAGTGAGAAGTGACCAGTGACCACTGACCAGGGACCAGTGACCAGCGACCAGTGACCAGTGACCAGTGACCAGGGACCAGTGACCAGCGAAAGTGACCAGTGATCAGTGACTAGCCAAATTGAGCAGTGACCAGTGACCAGTGACCAGTGACCAGTGACCAGTGACCAGCGAAATTGACCAGTGACCATTGACCAGTGACCAGAGAAAGTGACCAGTGACGAGTGACCTGTGACAAGTGACCAGTGACCAGCGACCAGTGACCAGTGACCAGTGACCAGTGACCAGTGACCAGTGACCAGTGACCAGTGACCAGTGACCAGTGACCAGTGACCAGCGAAAGTGACCAGTGACCAGCGACCAGTGACCAGTGACCAGTGACCAGTGACCAGTGACCAGTGACCAGTGACTAGCCAAATTGACCAGTGACCAGTGACCAGTGACCAGTGACCAGCGGTAGTGACCAGTGATCAGTGACCAGTGAACAGTGACCAGTGACCAGTGACCAGTGACCAGCGACCAGTGACTAGCCAAATTGACCAGTGACCAGTGACCAGTGACCAGCGGTAGTGACCAGTGAACAGTGACCAGTGACCAGTGACCAGTGACCAGAGACCAGTGACTAGCCAAATTGACCAGTGACCAGTGACCAGTGACCAGTAACCAGCGAAAATGACCAGTGGCCAGTGACCAGTAACCAGCGAAAGTGACCAGTGACGAGTGACCAGTGACAAGTGACCAGTGAGAAGTGACCAGTGACCACTGACCAGTGACCAGTGACCAGCGACCAGTGACCAGTGACGAGTGACCAGGGACCAGTGACCAGCGAAAGTGACAAGTGACCAGTGACCAGTGACCAGTGACCAGTGACCAGTGACCAGTGACCAGCGAAAGTGACCAGTGACCAGTGAACAGTGACCAGCGAAATTGACCAGTTTCCAGTGACCAGTGATAAGTGACCAGTGACCAGTGACCAGCGAAAGTGACCAGTGAACAGTGACCAGCGAAATTGACCAGTGACCATTGACCAGTGACCAGCGAAAGTGACCAGTGACGAGTGACCAGTGACAAGTGACCAGTGAGAAGTGACCAGTGACCACTGACCAGTGACCAGTGACCAGTGACCAGTGACCAGTGACCAGTGACCAGCGAAAGTGACCAGTGACAAGTGACCAGTGACCAGTGACCAGTGACCAGTGACCAGCGAAAGTGACCAGTGACCAGTGACCAGTGACCAGCGAAATCGATCAGTGACCAGTGACCAGAGACCAGTGACTAGCCAAATTGACCAGTGACCAGCGACCAGTGACCAGTGACCAGTGACCAGGGACCAGTGACCAGCGAAAGTGACCAGTGACCAGTGACTAGCCAATTTGAGCAGTGACCAGTGACCAGTGACCAGTGACCAGTGACCAGTGACCAGTGACCAGTGACCACTGACCAGTGACAAGTGACCAGTGACCAGTGACCAGTGACCAGTGACCAGTGACCAGTGACCAGTGACCAGCGAAAGTGACCAGTGACCAGTGACCAGTGACCAGCGAAATCGACCAGTGACCAGTGACCAGAGACCAGTGACTAGCCCAATTGAACAGTGACCAGTGACCAGTGACCAGTGACCAACGACCAGTGAACAGTGACCAGTGACCAGTGACCAGTGACCTGTGACCAGTGACCAGTGACCAGTGACCAGTGACCAGTGACCAGCGAAATCGACCAGTGACCAGTGACCAGAGACCAGTGACTAGCCAAATTGACCAGTGACCAGTGACCAGTGACCAGTGACCAACGACCAGTGACCAGGGACCAGTGACCAGCAAAAGTGACCAGTGACCAGTGACTAGCCAAATTGAGCAGTGACCAGTGACCAGTGACCAGTGACCAGTGACCAGTGACCAGTGACCAGTGACCAGTGACCAGTGACGAGTGACCAGCGACCAGTGACCAGTGACCAGTGACCAGGGACCAGTGACCAGCGAAAGTGACCAGTGACCAGTGACCAGTGACCAGTGACTAGCCAAATTGAGCAGTGAGCACTGACCAGTGACCAGTGACCAGTGACCAGTGACCAGTGACCAGTGACCAGCGAAAGTGACCAGTGACCAGTGACCAGTGACCAGCGAAATTGACCAGTGACCAGTGACCAGCGAAAGTGACCAGTGAACAGTGACCAGCGAAATTGAAAAGTGACCATTGACCAGTGACCAGCGAAAGTGACAAGTGACGAGTGACCAGTGACAAGTGACCAGTGAGAAGTGACCAGTGACCACTGACCAGTGACCAGTGACCAGCGACCAGTGACCAGTGACCAGTGACCAGTGACCAGTGACCAGCGAAAGTGACCAGTGACAAGTGACCAGTGACAAGTGACCAGTGACCAGTGACCAGTGACCAGTGACCAGCGAAAGTGACCAGTGACCAGTGACCTGTGACCAGCGAAATCGACCAGTGACCAGTGACCAGAGACCAGTGACTAGCCAAATTGACCAGTGACCAGTGACCAGTGACCAGTGACCAATGACCAGTGACCAGTGACCAGTGACCAGTGACCAGTGACCTGTGACCAGCGAAAGTGACCAGTGACCAGTGACTAGCCAAATTGAGCAGTGACCAGTGACCAGTGACCAGTGACCAGTGACCAGTGACCAGCTAAATTGACCAGTGACCATTGACCAGTGACCAGCGAAAGTGACCAGTGAACAGTGACCAGGGACCTGTGACGAGTGACCAGTGACCAGTGACCAGTGACCAGCGACCAGTGACCAGTGACCAGTGACCAGTGACCAGTGACCAGTGACCAGTGACCAGTGACCAGCGAAAGTGACAAGTGACCAGTGACCAGTGACCAGTGACCAGTGACCAGTGACCAGCGAAAGTGACCAGTGAACAGTGACCAGCGAAATTGACCAGTGACCATTGACCAGTGACCAGCGAAAGTGACCAGTGACGAGTGACCAGTGACAAGTGACCAGTGAGAAGTGACCAGTGACCACTGACCAGTGACCAGTGACCAGCGACCAGTGACCAGTGACCAGTGACCAGGGACCAGTGACCAGCGAAAGTGACCAGTGACCAGTGACTAGCCAAATTGAGCAGTGACCAGTGACCAGTGACCAGCGAAATTGACCAGTGACCATTGACCAGTGACCAGTGACCAGTGACCAGTGACCAGTGACCAGTGACCAGCGACCAGTGACCAGTGACCAGTGACCAGTGACCAGTGAGCAGTGACCAGTGACCAGTAACCAGTGACCAGTGACCAGTGACCAGCGAAATCGACCAGGGACCAGTGACCAGTGACCAGTGACCAGTGACCAGTGACCAGTGACCAGCGAAATTGACCAGTGACCAATGACCAGTGACCAGTGACCAGTGACCAGTGACCAGCGACCAGTGACCAGTGACCAGTGACCAGTGACCAGTGACCAGTGACCAGTGACCAGTGACCAGTGACCAGCGACCAGTGACCAGTGACCAGTGACCAGGGACCAGTGACCAGCGAAAGTGACCAGTGACCAGTGACCAGTGACCAGCGAAATTGACCAGTGACCAGTGACCAGTGACCAGTGACAAGTGACCAGTTACCAGTGACCAGCGAAAGTGACCAGTGAACAGTGACCAGGGACCAGTGACCAGTGACCAGTGACCAGTGACCAGTGACCAGTGACCAGTAACCAGTGACCAGTGACCAGTGACCAGCGAAAGTGACCAGTGACCAGTGACCAGTGACCAGTGACCAGCGAAATTGACCAGTGACCATTGACCAGTGACCAGTGACCATTGACCAGTGACCAGTGACCAGTGACCAGCGAAAGTGACCAGTGACCAGTGACCAGTGACCAGCGAAATTGACCAGTGACCAGTGACCAGTGACCAGTGACAAGTGACCAGTTACCAGTGACCAGCGAAAGTGACCAGTGAACAGTGACCAGGGACCTGTGACGAGTGACCAGTGACCAGTGACCAGTGACCAGCGACCAGTGACCAGTGACCAGTGACCAGTGACCAGTGACCAGTGACCAGTGACCAGTGACCAGCGAAAGTGACAAGTGACCAGTGACCAGTGACCAGTGACCAGTGACCAGTGACCAGCGAAAGTGACCAGTGAACAGTGACCAGCGAAATTGACCAGTGACCATTGACCAGTGACCAGCGAAAGTGACCAGTGACGAGTGACCAGTGACAAGTGACCAGTGAGAAGTGACCAGTGACCACTGACCAGTGACCAGTGACCAGCGACCAGTGACCAGTGACCAGTGACCAGGGACCAGTGACCAGCGAAAGTGACCAGTGACCAGTGACTAGCCAAATTGAGCAGTGACCAGTGACCAGTGACCAGTGACCAGTGACCAGTGACCAGTGACCAGTGACCAGTGACCAGTGACCAGTGACCAGCGAAAGTGACAAGTGACCAGTGACCAGTGACCAGTGAGCAGTGACCAGTGACCAGCGAAAGTGACCAGTGACCAGTGAACAGTGACCAGCGAAATTGACCAGTTTCCAGTGACCAGTGATAAGTGACCAGTGACCAGTGACCAGCGAAAGTGACCAGTGAACAGTGACCAGCGAAATTGACCACTGAACATTGACCAGTGACCAGCGAAAGTGACCAGTGACGAGTGACCAGTGACAAGTGACCAGTGAGAAGTGACCAGTGACCACTGACCAGTGACCAGTGACCAGTGACCAGTGACCAGTGACCAGTGACCAGCGAAAGTGACCAGTGACAAGTGACCAGTGACAAGTGACCAGTGACCAGTGACCAGTGACCAGTGACCAGCGAAAGTGACCAGTGACCAGTGACCAGTGACCAGCGAAATCGACCAGTGACCAGTGACCAGAGACCAGTGACTAGCCAAATTGACCAGTGACCAGCGACCAGTGACCAGTGACCAGTGACCAGGGACCAGTGACCAGCGAAAGTGACCAGTGACCAGTGACTAGCCAAATTGAGCAGTGACCAGTGACCAGTGACCAGTGACCAGTGACCAGTGACCAGTGACCAGTGACCACTGACCAGTGACCACTGACCAGTGACCAGGGACCAGTGACCAGGGACCAGTGACCAGTGACCAGTGACCAGTGACCAGTGACCAGTGACCAGTGACCAGTGACCAGTGACCAGCGAAAGTGACCAGGGACCAGTGACCAGTGACCAGTGACCAGTGACCAGTGACCAGTGACCAGTGACCAGCGAAATTGACCAGTGACCATTGACCAGTGACCAGTGACCAGTGACCAGTGACCAGTGACCAGTGACCAGTGACCAGTAACCAGTGACCAGTGACCAGTGACCAGCGAAATCGACAAGGGACCAGTGACCAGTGACCAGTGACCAGTGACCAGTGACCAGTGACCAGTGACCAGCGAAATTGACCAGTGACCAGTGACCAGTGACCAGTGACCAGTGACCAGCGACCAGTGACCAGTGACCAGTGACCTGTGACCAGCGAAAGTGACCAGTGACCAGTGACCATTGACCAGCGACCAGTGACCAGTGACCACTGACGAGTGACCAGTGACCAGTGACCAGTGACCAGTGACCAGTGACCAGCGAAAGTGACAAGTGACCAGTGACCAGTAACCAGTGACCAGTGACCAGTGACCAGCGAAAGTGTCCAGTGACCAGTGAACAGTGACCAGCGAAATTGACCAGTTTCCAGTGACCAGTGATAAGTGACCAGTGACCAATGACCAGTGAAAGTGACCAGTGAACAGTGACCAGCGAAATTGACCAGTGACCATTGACCAGTGACCAGCGAAAGTGACCAGTGACGAGTGACCAGTGACAAGTGACCAGTGAGAAGTGACCAGTGACCACTGACCAGGGACCAGTGACCAGCGACCAGTGACCAGTGACCAGTGACCAGGGACCAGTGACCAGCGAAAGTGACCAGTGATCAGTGACTAGCCAAATTGAGCAGTGACCAGTGACCAGTGACCAGTGACCAGTGACCAGTGACCAGCGAAATTGACCAGTGACCATTGACCAGTGACCAGAGAAAGTGACCAGTGACGAGTGACCTGTGACAAGTGACCAGTGACCAGCGACCAGTGACCAGTGACCAGTGACCAGTGACCAGTGACCAGTGACCAGTGACCAGTGACCAGTGACCAGTGACCAGTGACCAGCGAAAGTGACCAGTGACCAGCGACCAGTGACCAGTGACCAGTGACCAGTGACCAGTGACCAGTGACCAGTGACTAGCCAAATTGACCAGTGACCAGTGACCAGTGACCAGTGACCAGCGGTAGTGACCAGTGATCAGTGACCAGTGAACAGTGACCAGTGACCAGTGACCAGTGACCAGAGACCAGTGACTAGCCAAATTGACCAGTGACCAGTGACCAGTGACCAGCGGTAGTGACCAGTGAACAGTGACCAGTGACCAGTGACCAGTGACCAGAGACCAGTGACTAGCCAAATTGACCAGTGACCAGTGACCAGTGACCAGTGACCAGCGAAAATGACCAGTGGCCAGTGACCAGTAACCAGCGAAAGTGACCAGTGACGAGTGACCAGTGACAAGTGACCAGTGAGAAGTGACCAGTGACCACTGACCAGTGACCAGTGACCAGCGACCAGTGACCAGTGACGAGTGACCAGGGACCAGTGACCAGCGAAAGTGACAAGTGACCAGTGACCAGTGACCAGTGACCAGTGACCAGTGACCAGTGACCAGCGAAAGTGACCAGTGACCAGTGAACAGTGACCAGCGAAATTGACCAGTTTCCAGTGACCAGTGATAAGTGACCAGTGACCAGTGACCAGCGAAAGTGACCAGTGAACAGTGACCAGCGAAATTGACCAGTGACCATTGACCAGTGACCAGCGAAAGTGACCAGTGACCAGTGACCAGTGACAAGTGACCAGTGAGAAGTGACCAGTGACCACTGACCAGTGACCAGTGACCAGTGACCAGTGACCAGTGACCAGTGACCAGCGAAAGTGACCAGTGACAAGTGACCAGTGACCAGTGACCAGTGACCAGTGACCAGCGAAAGTGACCAGTGACCAGTGACCAGTGACCAGCGAAATCGATCAGTGACCAGTGACCAGAGACCAGTGACTAGCCAAATTGACCAGTGACCAGCGACCAGTGACCAGTGACCAGTGACCAGGGACCAGTGACCAGCGAAAGTGACCAGTGACCAGTGACTAGCCAATTTGAGCAGTGACCAGTGACCAGTGACCAGTGACCAGTGACCAGTGACCAGTGACCAGTGACCAGTGACCACTGACCAGTGACAAGTGACCAGTGACCAGTGACCAGTGACCAGTGACCAGTGACCAGTGACCAGTGACCAGCGAAAGTGACCAGTGACCAGTGACCAGTGACCAGCGAAATCGACCAGTGACCAGTGACCAGAGACCAGTGACTAGCCCAATTGAACAGTGACCAGTGACCAGTGACCAGTGACCAACGACCAGTGAACAGTGACCAGTGACCAGTGACCAGTGACCTGTGACCAGTGACCAGTGACCAGTGACCAGTGACCAGTGACCAGCGAAATCGACCAGTGACCAGTGACCAGAGACCAGTGACTAGCCAAATTGACCAGTGACCAGTGACCAGTGACCAGTGACCAACGACCAGTGACCAGGGACCAGTGACCAGCAAAAGTGACCAGTGACCAGTGACTAGCCAAATTGAGCAGTGACCAGTGACCAGTGACCAGTGACCAGTGACCAGTGACCAGTGACCAGTGACCAGTGACCAGTGACGAGTGACCAGCGACCAGTGACCAGTGACCAGTGACCAGGGACCAGTGACCAGCGAAAGTGACCAGTGACCAGTGACCAGTGACCAGTGACTAGCCAAATTGAGCAGTGAGCACTGACCAGTGACCAGTGACCAGTGACCAGTGACCAGTGACCAGCGAAAGTGACCAGTGACCAGTGACCAGTGACCAGCGAAATTGACCAGTGACCAGTGACCAGCGAAAGTGACCAGTGAACAGTGACCAGCGAAATTGAAAAGTGACCATTGACCAGTGACCAGCGAAAGTGACAAGTGACGAGTGACCAGTGACAAGTGACCAGTGAGAAGTGACCAGTGACCACTGACCAGTGACCAGTGACCAGCGACCAGTGACCAGTGACCAGTGACCAGTGACCAGTGACCAGCGAAAGTGACCAGTGACAAGTGACCAGTGACAAGTGACCAGTGACCAGTGACCAGTGACCAGTGACCAGCGAAAGTGACCAGTGACCAGTGACCTGTGACCAGCGAAATCGACCAGTGACCAGTGACCAGAGACCAGTGACTAGCCAAATTGACCAGTGACCAGTGACCAGTGACCAGTGACCAATGACCAGTGACCAGTGACCAGTGACCAGTGACCAGTGACCTGTGACCAGCGAAAGTGACCAGTGACCAGTGACTAGCCAAATTGAGCAGTGACCAGTGACCAGTGACCAGTGACCAGTGACCAGTGACCAGCTAAATTGACCAGTGACCATTGACCAGTGACCAGCGAAAGTGACCAGTGACGAGTGACCTGTGACAAGTGACCAGTGACCAGCGACCAGTGACCAGGGACCAGTGACCAGTGACCAGTGACCAGTGACCAGCGACCAGTGACCAGTGATCAGTGACCAGGGACCAGTGACCAGCGAAAGTGACCAGTGACCAGTGACCAGTGACCAGCGAAATTGACCAGTGACCAGTGACAAGTGACCAGTTACCAGTGACCAGCGAAAGTGACCAGTGAACAGTGACCAGGGACCAGTGACCAGTGACCAGTGACCAGTGACCAGTGACCAGTGACCAGTGACCAGTGACCAGTGACCAGTGACCAGTGACCAGCGAAAGTGACCAGTGACCAGTGACCAGTGACCAGTGACCAGTGACCAGCGAAATTGACCAGTGACCATTGACCAGTGACCAGTGACCAGTGACCAGTGACCAGTGACCAGTGACCAGTGACCAGCGAAAGTGACCAGTGACCAGTGACCAGTGACCAGTGACCAGTGACCAGCGAAATTGACCAGTGACCATTGACCAGTGACCAGTGACCATTGACCAGTGACCAGTGACCAGTGACCAGCGAAAGTGACCAGTGACCAGTGACCAGTGACCAGCGAAATTGACCAGTGACCAGTGACCAGTGACCAGTGACAAGTGACCAGTTACCAGTGACCAGCGAAAGTGACCAGTGAACAGTGACCAGGGACCTGTGACGAGTGACCAGTGACCAGTGACCAGTGACCAGCGACCAGTGACCAGTGACCAGTGACCAGTGACCAGTGACCAGTGACCAGTGACCAGTGACCAGCGAAAGTGACAAGTGACCAGTGACCAGTGACCAGTGACCAGTGACCAGTGACCAGCGAAAGTGACCAGTGAACAGTGACCAGCGAAATTGACCAGTGACCATTGACCAGTGACCAGCGAAAGTGACCAGTGACGAGTGACCAGTGACAAGTGACCAGTGAGAAGTGACCAGTGACCACTGACCAGTGACCAGTGACCAGCGACCAGTGACCAGTGACCAGTGACCAGGGACCAGTGACCAGCGAAAGTGACCAGTGACCAGTGACTAGCCAAATTGAGCAGTGACCAGTGACCAGTGACCAGTGACCAGTGACCAGTGACCAGTGACCAGTGACCAGTGACCAGTGACCAGTGACCAGCGAAAGTGACAAGTGACCAGTGACCAGTGACCAGTGAGCAGTGACCAGTGACCAGCGAAAGTGACCAGTGACCAGTGAACAGTGACCAGCGAAATTGACCAGTTTCCAGTGACCAGTGATAAGTGACCAGTGACCAGTGACCAGCGAAAGTGACCAGTGAACAGTGACCAGCGAAATTGACCACTGAACATTGACCAGTGACCAGCGAAAGTGACCAGTGACGAGTGACCAGTGACAAGTGACCAGTGAGAAGTGACCAGTGACCACTGACCAGTGACCAGTGACCAGTGACCAGTGACCAGTGACCAGTGACCAGCGAAAGTGACCAGTGACAAGTGACCAGTGACAAGTGACCAGTGACCAGTGACCAGTGACCAGTGACCAGCGAAAGTGACCAGTGACCAGTGACCAGTGACCAGCGAAATCGACCAGTGACCAGTGACCAGAGACCAGTGACTAGCCAAATTGACCAGTGACCAGCGACCAGTGACCAGTGACCAGTGACCAGCGAAAATGACCAGTGGCCAGTGACCAGTAACCAGCGAAAGTGACCAGTGACGAGTGACCAGTGACAAGTGACCAGTGAGAAGTGACCAGTGACCACTGACCAGTGACCAGTGACCAGCGACCAGTGACCAGTGACGAGTGACCAGGGACCAGTGACCAGCGAAAGTGACAAGTGACCAGTGACCAGTGACCAGTGACCAGTGACCAGTGACCAGTGACCAGCGAAAGTGACCAGTGACCAGTGAACAGTGACCAGCGAAATTGACCAGTTTCCAGTGACCAGTGATAAGTGACCAGTGACCAGTGACCAGCGAAAGTGACCAGTGAACAGTGACCAGCGAAATTGACCAGTGACCATTGACCAGTGACCAGCGAAAGTGACCAGTGACCAGTGACCAGTGACAAGTGACCAGTGAGAAGTGACCAGTGACCACTGACCAGTGACCAGTGACCAGTGACCAGTGACCAGTGACCAGTGACCAGCGAAAGTGACCAGTGACAAGTGACCAGTGACCAGTGACCAGTGACCAGTGACCAGCGAAAGTGACCAGTGACCAGTGACCAGTGACCAGCGAAATCGATCAGTGACCAGTGACCAGAGACCAGTGACTAGCCAAATTGACCAGTGACCAGCGACCAGTGACCAGTGACCAGTGACCAGGGACCAGTGACCAGCGAAAGTGACCAGTGACCAGTGACTAGCCAATTTGAGCAGTGACCAGTGACCAGTGACCAGTGACCAGTGACCAGTGACCAGTGACCAGTGACCAGTGACCACTGACCAGTGACAAGTGACCAGTGACCAGTGACCAGTGACCAGTGACCAGTGACCAGTGACCAGTGACCAGCGAAAGTGACCAGTGACCAGTGACCAGTGACCAGCGAAATCGACCAGTGACCAGTGACCAGAGACCAGTGACTAGCCCAATTGAACAGTGACCAGTGACCAGTGACCAGTGACCAACGACCAGTGAACAGTGACCAGTGACCAGTGACCAGTGACCTGTGACCAGTGACCAGTGACCAGTGACCAGTGACCAGTGACCAGCGAAATCGACCAGTGACCAGTGACCAGAGACCAGTGACTAGCCAAATTGACCAGTGACCAGTGACCAGTGACCAGTGACCAACGACCAGTGACCAGGGACCAGTGACCAGCAAAAGTGACCAGTGACCAGTGACTAGCCAAATTGAGCAGTGACCAGTGACCAGTGACCAGTGACCAGTGACCAGTGACCAGTGACCAGTGACCAGTGACCAGTGACGAGTGACCAGCGACCAGTGACCAGTGACCAGTGACCAGGGACCAGTGACCAGCGAAAGTGACCAGTGACCAGTGACCAGTGACCAGTGACTAGCCAAATTGAGCAGTGAGCACTGACCAGTGACCAGTGACCAGTGACCAGTGACCAGTGACCAGCGAAAGTGACCAGTGACCAGTGACCAGTGACCAGCGAAATTGACCAGTGACCAGTGACCAGCGAAAGTGACCAGTGAACAGTGACCAGCGAAATTGAAAAGTGACCATTGACCAGTGACCAGCGAAAGTGACAAGTGACGAGTGACCAGTGACAAGTGACCAGTGAGAAGTGACCAGTGACCACTGACCAGTGACCAGTGACCAGCGACCAGTGACCAGTGACCAGTGACCAGTGACCAGTGACCAGCGAAAGTGACCAGTGACAAGTGACCAGTGACAAGTGACCAGTGACCAGTGACCAGTGACCAGTGACCAGCGAAAGTGACCAGTGACCAGTGACCTGTGACCAGCGAAATCGACCAGTGACCAGTGACCAGAGACCAGTGACTAGCCAAATTGACCAGTGACCAGTGACCAGTGACCAGTGACCAATGACCAGTGACCAGTGACCAGTGACCAGTGACCAGTGACCTGTGACCAGCGAAAGTGACCAGTGACCAGTGACTAGCCAAATTGAGCAGTGACCAGTGACCAGTGACCAGTGACCAGTGACCAGTGACCAGCTAAATTGACCAGTGACCATTGACCAGTGACCAGCGAAAGTGACCAGTGACGAGTGACCTGTGACAAGTGACCAGTGACCAGCGACCAGTGACCAGGGACCAGTGACCAGTGACCAGTGACCAGTGACCAGCGACCAGTGACCAGTGATCAGTGACCAGGGACCAGTGACCAGCGAAAGTGACCAGTGACCAGTGACCAGTGACCAGCGAAATTGACCAGTGACCAGTGACAAGTGACCAGTTACCAGTGACCAGCGAAAGTGACCAGTGAACAGTGACCAGGGACCAGTGACCAGTGACCAGTGACCAGTGACCAGTGACCAGTGACCAGTGACCAGTGACCAGTGACCAGTGACCAGTGACCAGCGAAAGTGACCAGTGACCAGTGACCAGTGACCAGTGACCAGTGACCAGCGAAATTGACCAGTGACCATTGACCAGTGACCAGTGACCAGTGACCAGTGACCAGTGACCAGTGACCAGTGACCAGCGAAAGTGACCAGTGACCAGTGACCAGTGACCAGTGACCAGTGACCAGCGAAATTGACCAGTGACCATTGACCAGTGACCAGTGACCATTGACCAGTGACCAGTGACCAGTGACCAGCGAAAGTGACCAGTGACCAGTGACCAGTGACCAGCGAAATTGACCAGTGACCAGTGACCAGTGACCAGTGACAAGTGACCAGTTACCAGTGACCAGCGAAAGTGACCAGTGAACAGTGACCAGGGACCTGTGACGAGTGACCAGTGACCAGTGACCAGTGACCAGCGACCAGTGACCAGTGACCAGTGACCAGTGACCAGTGACCAGTGACCAGTGACCAGTGACCAGCGAAAGTGACAAGTGACCAGTGACCAGTGACCAGTGACCAGTGACCAGTGACCAGCGAAAGTGACCAGTGAACAGTGACCAGCGAAATTGACCAGTGACCATTGACCAGTGACCAGCGAAAGTGACCAGTGACGAGTGACCAGTGACAAGTGACCAGTGAGAAGTGACCAGTGACCACTGACCAGTGACCAGTGACCAGCGACCAGTGACCAGTGACCAGTGACCAGGGACCAGTGACCAGCGAAAGTGACCAGTGACCAGTGACTAGCCAAATTGAGCAGTGACCAGTGACCAGTGACCAGTGACCAGTGACCAGTGACCAGTGACCAGTGACCAGTGACCAGTGACCAGTGACCAGCGAAAGTGACAAGTGACCAGTGACCAGTGACCAGTGAGCAGTGACCAGTGACCAGCGAAAGTGACCAGTGACCAGTGAACAGTGACCAGCGAAATTGACCAGTTTCCAGTGACCAGTGATAAGTGACCAGTGACCAGTGACCAGCGAAAGTGACCAGTGAACAGTGACCAGCGAAATTGACCACTGAACATTGACCAGTGACCAGCGAAAGTGACCAGTGACGAGTGACCAGTGACAAGTGACCAGTGAGAAGTGACCAGTGACCACTGACCAGTGACCAGTGACCAGTGACCAGTGACCAGTGACCAGTGACCAGCGAAAGTGACCAGTGACAAGTGACCAGTGACAAGTGACCAGTGACCAGTGACCAGTGACCAGTGACCAGCGAAAGTGACCAGTGACCAGTGACCAGTGACCAGCGAAATCGACCAGTGACCAGTGACCAGAGACCAGTGACTAGCCAAATTGACCAGTGACCAGCGACCAGTGACCAGTGACCAGTGACCAGGGACCAGTGACCAGCGAAAGTGACCAGTGACCAGTGACTAGCCAAATTGAGCAGTGACCAGTGACCAGTGACCAGTGACCAGTGACCAGTGACCAGTGACCAGTGACCACTGACCAGTGACCACTGACCAGTGACCAGGGACCAGTGACCAGGGACCAGTGACCAGTGACCAGTGACCAGTGACCAGTGACCAGTGACCAGTGACCAGTGACCAGTGACCAGCGAAAGTGACCAGGGACCAGTGACCAGTGACCAGTGACCAGTGACCAGTGACCAGTGACCAGTGACCAGCGAAATTGACCAGTGACCATTGACCAGTGACCAGTGACCAGTGACCAGTGACCAGTGACCAGTGACCAGTGACCAGTAACCAGTGACCAGTGACCAGTGACCAGCGAAATCGACAAGGGACCAGTGACCAGTGACCAGTGACCAGTGACCAGTGACCAGTGACCAGTGACCAGCGAAATTGACCAGTGACCAGTGACCAGTGACCAGTGACCAGTGACCAGTGACCTGTGACCAGCGAAAGTGACCAGTGACCAGTGACCATTGACCAGCGACCAGTGACCAGTGACCACTGACGAGTGACCAGTGACCAGTGACCAGTGACCAGTGACCAGTGACCAGCGAAAGTGACAAGTGACCAGTGACCAGTAACCAGTGACCAGTGACCAGTGACCAGCGAAAGTGTCCAGTGACCAGTGAACAGTGACCAGCGAAATTGACCAGTTTCCAGTGACCAGTGATAAGTGACCAGTGACCAATGACCAGTGAAAGTGACCAGTGAACAGTGACCAGCGAAATTGACCAGTGACCATTGACCAGTGACCAGCGAAAGTGACCAGTGACGAGTGACCAGTGACAAGTGACCAGTGAGAAGTGACCAGTGACCACTGACCAGGGACCAGTGACCAGCGACCAGTGACCAGTGACCAGTGACCAGGGACCAGTGACCAGCGAAAGTGACCAGTGATCAGTGACTAGCCAAATTGAGCAGTGACCAGTGACCAGTGACCAGTGACCAGTGACCAGTGACCAGCGAAATTGACCAGTGACCATTGACCAGTGACCAGAGAAAGTGACCAGTGACGAGTGACCTGTGACAAGTGACCAGTGACCAGCGACCAGTGACCAGTGACCAGTGACCAGTGACCAGTGACCAGTGACCAGTGACCAGTGACCAGTGACCAGTGACCAGTGACCAGCGAAAGTGACCAGTGACCAGCGACCAGTGACCAGTGACCAGTGACCAGTGACCAGTGACCAGTGACCAGTGACTAGCCAAATTGACCAGTGACCAGTGACCAGTGACCAGTGACCAGCGGTAGTGACCAGTGATCAGTGACCAGTGAACAGTGACCAGTGACCAGTGACCAGTGACCAGAGACCAGTGACTAGCCAAATTGACCAGTGACCAGTGACCAGTGACCAGCGGTAGTGACCAGTGAACAGTGACCAGTGACCAGTGACCAGTGACCAGAGACCAGTGACTAGCCAAATTGACCAGTGACCAGTGACCAGTGACCAGTGACCAGCGAAAATGACCAGTGGCCAGTGACCAGTAACCAGCGAAAGTGACCAGTGACGAGTGACCAGTGACAAGTGACCAGTGAGAAGTGACCAGTGACCACTGACCAGTGACCAGTGACCAGCGACCAGTGACCAGTGACGAGTGACCAGGGACCAGTGACCAGCGAAAGTGACAAGTGACCAGTGACCAGTGACCAGTGACCAGTGACCAGTGACCAGTGACCAGCGAAAGTGACCAGTGACCAGTGAACAGTGACCAGCGAAATTGACCAGTTTCCAGTGACCAGTGATAAGTGACCAGTGACCAGTGACCAGCGAAAGTGACCAGTGAACAGTGACCAGCGAAATTGACCAGTGACCATTGACCAGTGACCAGCGAAAGTGACCAGTGACCAGTGACCAGTGACAAGTGACCAGTGAGAAGTGACCAGTGACCACTGACCAGTGACCAGTGACCAGTGACCAGTGACCAGTGACCAGTGACCAGCGAAAGTGACCAGTGACAAGTGACCAGTGACCAGTGACCAGTGACCAGTGACCAGCGAAAGTGACCAGTGACCAGTGACCAGTGACCAGCGAAATCGATCAGTGACCAGTGACCAGAGACCAGTGACTAGCCAAATTGACCAGTGACCAGCGACCAGTGACCAGTGACCAGTGACCAGGGACCAGTGACCAGCGAAAGTGACCAGTGACCAGTGACTAGCCAATTTGAGCAGTGACCAGTGACCAGTGACCAGTGACCAGTGACCAGTGACCAGTGACCAGTGACCAGTGACCACTGACCAGTGACAAGTGACCAGTGACCAGTGACCAGTGACCAGTGACCAGTGACCAGTGACCAGTGACCAGCGAAAGTGACCAGTGACCAGTGACCAGTGACCAGCGAAATCGACCAGTGACCAGTGACCAGAGACCAGTGACTAGCCCAATTGAACAGTGACCAGTGACCAGTGACCAGTGACCAACGACCAGTGAACAGTGACCAGTGACCAGTGACCAGTGACCTGTGACCAGTGACCAGTGACCAGTGACCAGTGACCAGTGACCAGCGAAATCGACCAGTGACCAGTGACCAGAGACCAGTGACTAGCCAAATTGACCAGTGACCAGTGACCAGTGACCAGTGACCAACGACCAGTGACCAGGGACCAGTGACCAGCAAAAGTGACCAGTGACCAGTGACTAGCCAAATTGAGCAGTGACCAGTGACCAGTGACCAGTGACCAGTGACCAGTGACCAGTGACCAGTGACCAGTGACCAGTGACGAGTGACCAGCGACCAGTGACCAGTGACCAGTGACCAGGGACCAGTGACCAGCGAAAGTGACCAGTGACCAGTGACCAGTGACCAGTGACTAGCCAAATTGAGCAGTGAGCACTGACCAGTGACCAGTGACCAGTGACCAGTGACCAGTGACCAGCGAAAGTGACCAGTGACCAGTGACCAGTGACCAGCGAAATTGACCAGTGACCAGTGACCAGCGAAAGTGACCAGTGAACAGTGACCAGCGAAATTGAAAAGTGACCATTGACCAGTGACCAGCGAAAGTGACAAGTGACGAGTGACCAGTGACAAGTGACCAGTGAGAAGTGACCAGTGACCACTGACCAGTGACCAGTGACCAGCGACCAGTGACCAGTGACCAGTGACCAGTGACCAGTGACCAGCGAAAGTGACCAGTGACAAGTGACCAGTGACAAGTGACCAGTGACCAGTGACCAGTGACCAGTGACCAGCGAAAGTGACCAGTGACCAGTGACCTGTGACCAGCGAAATCGACCAGTGACCAGTGACCAGAGACCAGTGACTAGCCAAATTGACCAGTGACCAGTGACCAGTGACCAGTGACCAATGACCAGTGACCAGTGACCAGTGACCAGTGACCAGTGACCTGTGACCAGCGAAAGTGACCAGTGACCAGTGACTAGCCAAATTGAGCAGTGACCAGTGACCAGTGACCAGTGACCAGTGACCAGTGACCAGCTAAATTGACCAGTGACCATTGACCAGTGACCAGCGAAAGTGACCAGTGACGAGTGACCTGTGACAAGTGACCAGTGACCAGCGACCAGTGACCAGGGACCAGTGACCAGTGACCAGTGACCAGTGACCAGCGACCAGTGACCAGTGATCAGTGACCAGGGACCAGTGACCAGCGAAAGTGACCAGTGACCAGTGACCAGTGACCAGCGAAATTGACCAGTGACCAGTGACAAGTGACCAGTTACCAGTGACCAGCGAAAGTGACCAGTGAACAGTGACCAGGGACCAGTGACCAGTGACCAGTGACCAGTGACCAGTGACCAGTGACCAGTGACCAGTGACCAGTGACCAGTGACCAGTGACCAGCGAAAGTGACCAGTGACCAGTGACCAGTGACCAGTGACCAGTGACCAGCGAAATTGACCAGTGACCATTGACCAGTGACCAGTGACCAGTGACCAGTGACCAGTGACCAGTGACCAGTGACCAGCGAAAGTGACCAGTGACCAGTGACCAGTGACCAGTGACCAGTGACCAGCGAAATTGACCAGTGACCATTGACCAGTGACCAGTGACCAGTGACCAGTGACCAGTGACCAGTGACCAGTGACCAGTGACCAGTGACCAGTGACCAGTGACCAGTGACCAGTGACAAGCGAAAGTGACCAGTGACAAGTGACTAGTGACAAGTGACCAGTGACCAGTGAACAGTGACCAGGGACCAGTGACCAGGGACCAGTGACCAGCGAAAGTGACCAGTGACCAGTGACCAGTGACCAGTGACTAGCCAAATTGAGCAGTGAGCACTGACCAGTGACCAGTGACCAGTGACCAGTGACCAGCGAAAGTGACCAGTGACCAGTGACCAGTGACCAGCGAAATTGACCAGTGACCAGTGACCAGTGACCAGTGACCAGTGACCATTGACCAGTGACCAGCGAAAGTGACCAGTGATGAGTGACCTGTGACAAGTGACCAGTGACCAGCGACCAGTGACCAGGGACCAGTGACCAGTGACCAGTGACCAGCGACCAGTGACCAGTGACCAGTGACCAGGGACCAGTGACCAGCGAAAGTGACCAGGGACCAGTGACCAGTGACCAGTGACCAGTGACCAGTGACCAGTGACCAGTGACCAGCGACCAGAGACCAGCGACCAGTGACCAGTGACCAGTGACCAGGGACCAGTGACCAGCGAAAGTGACCAGTGACCAGTGACTAGCCAAATTGAGCAGTGACCAGTGACCAGTGACCAGTGACCAGTGACCAGGGACCAGTGACCAGTGACCAGTGACCAGTGACCAGTGACCAGTTACCAGTGACCAGTGACCAGTGACCAGTGACCAGCGAAAGTGACCAGGGACCAGTGACCAGTGACCAGTGACCAGTGACCAGTGACCAGCGAAATTGACCAGTGACCATTGACCAGTGACCAGTGACCAGTGACCAGTGACCAGTGACCAGTGACCAGTGACCAGCGACCAGTGACCAGTGACCAGTGACCAGTGACCAGTGAGCAGTGACCAGTGACCAGTAACCAGTGACCAGTGACCAGTGACCAGCGAAATCGACCAGGGACCAGTGACCAGTGACCAGTGACCAGTGACCAGCGAAATTGACCAGTGACCAATGACCAGTGACCAGTGACCAGTGACCAGTGACCAGCGACCAGTGACCAGTGACCAGTGACCAGTGACCAGTGACCAGTGACCAGTGACCAGTGACCAGCGAAATTGACCAGTGACCAGTGACCAGTGACCAGTGACCAGTGACCAGCGACCAGTGACCAGTGACCAGTGACCTGTGACCAGCGAAAGTGACCAGTGACCAGTGACCATTGACCAGCGACCAGTGACCAGTGACCACTGACGAGTGACCAGCGAAAGTGACCAGTGACCAGTGACCTGTGACCAGCGAAATCGACCAGTGACCAGTGACCAGAGACCAGTGACTAGCCAAATTGACCAGTGACCAGTGACCAGTGACCAGTGACCAATGACCAGTGACCAGTGACCAGTGACCAGTGACCAGTGACCTGTGACCAGCGAAAGTGACCAGTGACCAGTGACTAGCCAAATTGAGCAGTGACCAGTGACCAGTGACCAGTGACCAGTGACCAGTGACCAGCTAAATTGACCAGTGACCATTGACCAGTGACCAGCGAAAGTGACCAGTGACGAGTGACCTGTGACAAGTGACCAGTGACCAGCGACCAGTGACCAGGGACCAGTGACCAGTGACCAGTGACCAGTGACCAGCGACCAGTGACCAGTGATCAGTGACCAGGGACCAGTGACCAGCGAAAGTGACCAGTGACCAGTGACCAGTGACCAGCGAAATTGACCAGTGACCAGTGACTAGTGACCAGTTACCAGTGACCAGCGAAAGTGACCAGTGAACAGTGACCAGGGACCAGTGACCAGTGACCAGTGACCAGTGACCAGTGACCAGTGACCAGTGACCAGTGACCAGTGACCAGTGACCAGTGACCAGCGAAAGTGACCAGTGACCAGTGACCAGTGACCAGTGACCAGTGACCAGCGAAATTGACCAGTGACCATTGACCAGTGACCAGTGACCAGTGACCAGTGACCAGTGACCAGTGACCAGTGACCAGCGAAAGTGACCAGTGACCAGTGACCAGTGACCAGTGACCAGTGACCAGCGAAATTGACCAGTGACCATTGACCAGTGACCAGTGACCAGTGACCAGTGACCAGTGACCAGTGACCAGTGACCAGTGACCAGTGACCAGTGACCAGTGACCAGTGACAAGCGAAAGTGACCAGTGACAAGTGACTAGTGACAAGTGACCAGTGACCAGTGAACAGTGACCAGGGACCAGTGACCAGGGACCAGTGACCAGCGAAAGTGACCAGTGACCAGTGACCAGTGACCAGTGACTAGCCAAATTGAGCAGTGAGCACTGACCAGTGACCAGTGACCAGTGACCAGTGACCAGCGAAAGTGACCAGTGACCAGTGACCAGTGACCAGCGAAATTGACCAGTGACCAGTGACCAGTGACCAGTGACCAGTGACCATTGACCAGTGACCAGCGAAAGTGACCAGTGATGAGTGACCTGTGACAAGTGACCAGTGACCAGCGACCAGTGACCAGGGACCAGTGACCAGTGACCAGTGACCAGCGACCAGTGACCAGTGACCAGTGACCAGGGACCAGTGACCAGCGAAAGTGACCAGGGACCAGTGACCAGTGACCAGTGACCAGTGACCAGTGACCAGTGACCAGTGACCAGCGACCAGTGACCAGCGACCAGTGACCAGTGACCAGTGACCAGGGACCAGTGACCAGCGAAAGTGACCAGTGACCAGTGACTAGCCAAATTGAGCAGTGACCAGTGACCAGTGACCAGTGACCAGTGACCAGGGACCAGTGACCAGTGACCAGTGACCAGTGACCAGTGACCAGTGACCAGTGACCAGTGACCAGCGACCAGTGACCAGTGACCAGTGACCAGGGACCAGTGACCAGCGAAAGTGACCAGGGACCAGTGACCAGTGACCAGTGACCAGTGACCAGTGACCAGTGACCAGTGACCAGTGACCAGCGACCAGTGACCAGCGACCAGTGACCAGTGACCAGTGACCAGGGACCAGTGACCAGCGAAAGTGACCAGTGACCAGTGACTAGCCAAATTGAGCAGTGACCAGTGACCAGTGACCAGTGACCAGTGACCAGGGACCAGTGACCAGTGACCAGTGACCAGTGACCAGTGACCAGTTACCAGTGACCAGTGACCAGTGACCAGTGACCAGCGAAAGTGACCAGGGACCAGTGACCAGTGACCAGTGACCAGTGACCAGTGACCAGCGAAATTGACCAGTGACCATTGACCAGTGACCAGTGACCAGTGACCAGTGACCAGTGACCAGTGACCAGTGACCAGCGACCAGTGACCAGTGACCAGTGACCAGTGACCAGTGAGCAGTGACCAGTGACCAGTAACCAGTGACCAGTGACCAGTGACCAGCGAAATCGACCAGGGACCAGTGACCAGTGACCAGTGACCAGTGACCAGCGAAATTGACCAGTGACCAATGACCAGTGACCAGTGACCAGTGACCAGTGACCAGCGACCAGTGACCAGTGACCAGTGACCAGTGACCAGTGACCAGTGACCAGTGACCAGTGACCACTGACCAGTGACCACTGACCAGTGACCAGGGACCAGTGACCAGTGACCAGTGACCAGTGACCAGTGACCAGTGACCAGTGACCAGTGACCAGTGACCAGTGACCAGCGAAAGTGACCAGTGACCAGTGACCAGTGACCAGTGACCAGTGACCAGTGACCAGTGACCAGCGAAATTGACCAGTGACCATTGACCAGTGATCAGTGACCAGTGACCAGTGACCAGTGACCAGTGACCAGTGACCAGCGACCAGTGACCAGTGACCAGTGACCAGTGACCAGTGACCAGTGACCAGTGACCAGTAACCAGTGACCAGTGACCAGTGACCAGCGAAATCGACAAGGGACCAGTGACCAGTGACCAGTGACCAGTGACCAGTGACCAGTGACCAGTGACCAGCGAAATTGACCAGTGACCAGTGACCAGTGACCAGTGACCAGTGACCAGCGACCAGTGACCAGTGACCAGTGACCTGTGACCAGCGAAAGTGACCAGTGACCAGTGACCATTGACCAGCGACCAGTGACCAGTGACCACTGACGAGTGACCAGTGACCAGTGACCAGTGACCAGTGACCAGTGACCAGCGAAAGTGACAAGTGACCAGTGACCAGTAACCAGTGACCAGTGACCAGTGACCAGCGAAAGTGACCAGTGACCAGTGAACAGTGACCAGCGAAATTGACCAGTTTCCAGTGACCAGTGATAAGTGACCAGTGACCAATGACCAGTGAAAGTGACCAGTGAACAGTGACCAGCGAAATTGACCACTGACCATTGACCAGTGACCAGCGAAAGTGACCAGTGACGAGTGACCAGTGACAAGTGACCAGTGAGAAGTGACCAGTGACCACTGACCAGGGACCAGTGACCAGCGACCAGTGACCAGTGACCAGTGACCAGGGACCAGTGACCAGCGAAAGTGACCAGTGATCAGTGACTAGCCAAATTGAGCAGTGACCAGTGACCAGTGACCAGTGACCAGTGACCAGTGACCAGTGACCAGCGAAATTGACCAGTGACCATTGACCAGTGACCAGAGAAAGTGACCAGTGACGAGTGACCTGTGACAAGTGACCAGTGACCAGCGACCAGTGACCAGTGACCAGTGACCAGTGACCAGTGACCAGTGACCAGTGACCAGTGACCAGTGACCAGTGACCAGCGAAAGTGACCAGTGACCAGCGACCAGTGACCAGTGACCAGTGACCAGTGACCAGTGACCAGTGACCAGTGACTAGCCAAATTGACCAGTGACCAGTGACCAGTGACCAGTGACCAGCGGTAGTGACCAGTGATCAGTGACCAGTGAACAGTGACCAGTGACCAGTGACCAGTGACCAGAGACCAGTGACTAGCCAAATTGACCAGTGACCAGTGACCAGTGACCAGCGGTAGTGACCAGTGAACAGTGACCAGTGACCAGTGACCAGTGACCAGAGACCAGTGACTAGCCAAATTGACCAGTGACCAGTGACCAGTGACCAGTGACCAGCGAAAGTGACCAGTGAACAGTGACCAGCGAAATTGACCAGTGACCATTGACCAGTGACCAGCGAAAGTGACCAGTGACGAGTGACCAGTGACAAGTGACCAGTGAGAAGTGACCAGTGACCACTGACCAGTGACCAGTGACCAGTGACCAGTGACCAGTGACCAGTGACCAGCGAAAGTGACCAGTGACAAGTGACCAGTGACCAGTGACCAGTGACCAGTGACCAGCGAAAGTGACCAGTGACCAGTGACCAGTGACCAGCGAAATCGATCAGTGACCAGTGACCAGAGACCAGTGACTAGCCAAATTGACCAGTGACCAGCGACCAGTGACCAGTGACCAGTGACCAGGGACCAGTGACCAGCGAAAGTGACCAGTGACCAGTGACTAGCCAATTTGAGCAGTGACCAGTGACCAGTGACCAGTGACCAGTGACCAGTGACCAGTGACCAGTGACCAGTGACCACTGACCAGTGACAAGTGACCAGTGACCAGTGACCAGTGACCAGTGACCAGTGACCAGTGACCAGTGACCAGCGAAAGTGACCAGTGACCAGTGACCAGTGACCAGCGAAATCGACCAGTGACCAGTGACCAGAGACCAGTGACTAGCCCAATTGAACAGTGACCAGTGACCAGTGACCAGTGACCAACGACCAGTGAACAGTGACCAGTGACCAGTGACCAGTGACCTGTGACCAGTGACCAGTGACCAGTGACCAGTGACCAGTGACCAGCGAAATCGACCAGTGACCAGTGACCAGAGACCAGTGACTAGCCAAATTGACCAGTGACCAGTGACCAGTGACCAGTGACCAACGACCAGTGACCAGGGACCAGTGACCAGCAAAAGTGACCAGTGACCAGTGACTAGCCAAATTGAGCAGTGACCAGTGACCAGTGACCAGTGACCAGTGACCAGTGACCAGTGACCAGTGACCAGTGACCAGTGACGAGTGACCAGCGACCAGTGACCAGTGACCAGTGACCAGGGACCAGTGACCAGCGAAAGTGACCAGTGACCAGTGACCAGTGACCAGTGACTAGCCAAATTGAGCAGTGAGCACTGACCAGTGACCAGTGACCAGTGACCAGTGACCAGTGACCAGCGAAAGTGACCAGTGACCAGTGACCAGTGACCAGCGAAATTGACCAGTGACCAGTGACCAGCGAAAGTGACCAGTGAACAGTGACCAGCGAAATTGAAAAGTGACCATTGACCAGTGACCAGCGAAAGTGACAAGTGACGAGTGACCAGTGACAAGTGACCAGTGAGAAGTGACCAGTGACCACTGACCAGTGACCAGTGACCAGCGACCAGTGACCAGTGACCAGTGACCAGTGACCAGTGACCAGCGAAAGTGACCAGTGACAAGTGACCCGTGACAAGTGACCAGTGACCAGTGACCAGTGACCAGTGACCAGCGAAAGTGACCAGTGACCAGTGACCTGTGACCAGCGAAATCGACCAGTGACCAGTGACCAGAGACCAGTGACTAGCCAAATTGACCAGTGACCAGTGACCAGTGACCAGTGACCAATGACCAGTGACCAGTGACCAGTGACCAGTGACCAGTGACCTGTGACCAGCGAAAGTGACCAGTGACCAGTGACTAGCCAAATTGAGCAGTGACCAGTGACCAGTGACCAGTGACCAGTGACCAGTGACCAGCTAAATTGACCAGTGACCATTGACCAGTGACCAGCGAAAGTGACCAGTGACGAGTGACCTGTGACAAGTGACCAGTGACCAGCGACCAGTGACCAGGGACCAGTGACCAGTGACCAGTGACCAGTGACCAGCGACCAGTGACCAGTGATCAGTGACCAGGGACCAGTGACCAGCGAAAGTGACCAGTGACCAGTGACCAGTGACCAGCGAAATTGACCAGTGACCAGTGACAAGTGACCAGTTACCAGTGACCAGCGAAAGTGACCAGTGAACAGTGACCAGGGACCAGTGACCAGTGACCAGTGACCAGTGACCAGTGACCAGTGACCAGTGACCAGTGACCAGTGACCAGTGACCAGTGACCAGCGAAAGTGACCAGTGACCAGTGACCAGTGACCAGTGACCAGTGACCAGCGAAATTGACCAGTGACCATTGACCAGTGACCAGTGACCAGTGACCAGTGACCAGTGACCAGTGACCAGTGACCAGCGAAAGTGACCAGTGACCAGTGACCAGTGACCAGTGACCAGTGACCAGCGAAATTGACCAGTGACCATTGACCAGTGACCAGTGACCAGTGACCAGTGACCAGTGACCAGTGACCAGTGACCAGTGACCAGTGACCAGTGACCAGTGACCAGTGACAAGCGAAAGTGACCAGTGACAAGTGACTAGTGACAAGTGACCAGTGACCAGTGAACAGTGACCAGGGACCAGTGACCAGGGACCAGTGACCAGCGAAAGTGACCAGTGACCAGTGACCAGTGACCAGTGACTAGCCAAATTGAGCAGTGAGCACTGACCAGTGACCAGTGACCAGTGACCAGTGACCAGCGAAAGTGACCAGTGACCAGTGACCAGTGACCAGCGAAATTGACCAGTGACCAGTGACCAGTGACCAGTGACCAGTGACCAGTGACCATTGACCAGTGACCAGCGAAAGTGACCAGTGATGAGTGACCTGTGACAAGTGACCAGTGACCAGCGACCAGTGACCAGGGACCAGTGACCAGTGACCAGTGACCAGCGACCAGTGACCAGTGACCAGTGACCAGGGACCAGTGACCAGCGAAAGTGACCAGGGACCAGTGACCAGTGACCAGTGACCAGTGACCAGTGACCAGTGACCAGTGACCAGCGACCAGAGACCAGCGACCAGTGACCAGTGACCAGTGACCAGGGACCAGTGACCAGCGAAAGTGACCAGTGACCAGTGACTAGCCAAATTGAGCAGTGACCAGTGACCAGTGACCAGTGACCAGTGACCAGGGACCAGTGACCAGTGACCAGTGACCAGTGACCAGTGACCAGTTACCAGTGACCAGTGACCAGTGACCAGTGACCAGCGAAAGTGACCAGGGACCAGTGACCAGTGACCAGTGACCAGTGACCAGTGACCAGCGAAATTGACCAGTGACCATTGACCAGTGACCAGTGACCAGTGACCAGTGACCAGTGACCAGTGACCAGTGACCAGCGACCAGTGACCAGTGACCAGTGACCAGTGACCAGTGAGCAGTGACCAGTGACCAGTAACCAGTGACCAGTGACCAGTGACCAGCGAAATCGACCAGGGACCAGTGACCAGTGACCAGTGACCAGTGACCAGCGAAATTGACCAGTGACCAATGACCAGTGACCAGTGACCAGTGACCAGTGACCAGCGACCAGTGACCAGTGACCAGTGACCAGTGACCAGTGACCAGTGACCAGTGACCAGTGACCACTGACCAGTGACCACTGACCAGTGACCAGGGACCAGTGACCAGTGACCAGTGACCAGTGACCAGTGACCAGTGACCAGTGACCAGTGACCAGCGAAAGTGACCAGTGACCAGTGACCAGTGACCAGTGACCAGTGACCAGTGACCAGTGACCAGCGAAATTGACCAGTGACCATTGACCAGTGATCAGTGACCAGTGACCAGTGACCAGTGACCAGTGACCAGTGACCAGCGACCAGTGACCAGTGACCAGTGACCAGTGACCAGTGACCAGTGACCAGTGACCAGTAACCAGTGACCAGTGACCAGTGACCAGCGAAATCGACAAGGGACCAGTGACCAGTGACCAGTGACCAGTGACCAGTGACCAGTGACCAGTGACCAGCGAAATTGACCAGTGACCAGTGACCAGTGACCAGTGACCAGTGACCAGCGACCAGTGACCAGTGACCAGTGACCTGTGACCAGCGAAAGTGACCAGTGACCAGTGACCATTGACCAGCGACCAGTGACCAGTGACCACTGACGAGTGACCAGCGAAAGTGACCAGTGACCAGTGACCTGTGACCAGCGAAATCGACCAGTGACCAGTGACCAGAGACCAGTGACTAGCCAAATTGACCAGTGACCAGTGACCAGTGACCAGTGACCAATGACCAGTGACCAGTGACCAGTGACCAGTGACCAGTGACCTGTGACCAGCGAAAGTGACCAGTGACCAGTGACTAGCCAAATTGAGCAGTGACCAGTGACCAGTGACCAGTGACCAGTGACCAGTGACCAGCTAAATTGACCAGTGACCATTGACCAGTGACCAGCGAAAGTGACCAGTGACGAGTGACCTGTGACAAGTGACCAGTGACCAGCGACCAGTGACCAGGGACCAGTGACCAGTGACCAGTGACCAGTGACCAGCGACCAGTGACCAGTGATCAGTGACCAGGGACCAGTGACCAGCGAAAGTGACCAGTGACCAGTGACCAGTGACCAGCGAAATTGACCAGTGACCAGTGACAAGTGACCAGTTACCAGTGACCAGCGAAAGTGACCAGTGAACAGTGACCAGGGACCAGTGACCAGTGACCAGTGACCAGTGACCAGTGACCAGTGACCAGTGACCAGTGACCAGTGACCAGTGACCAGTGACCAGCGAAAGTGACCAGTGACCAGTGACCAGTGACCAGTGACCAGTGACCAGCGAAATTGACCAGTGACCATTGACCAGTGACCAGTGACCAGTGACCAGTGACCAGTGACCAGTGACCAGTGACCAGCGAAAGTGACCAGTGACCAGTGACCAGTGACCAGTGACCAGTGACCAGCGAAATTGACCAGTGACCATTGACCAGTGACCAGTGACCAGTGACCAGTGACCAGTGACCAGTGACCAGTGACCAGTGACCAGTGACCAGTGACCAGTGACCAGTGACAAGCGAAAGTGACCAGTGACAAGTGACTAGTGACAAGTGACCAGTGACCAGTGAACAGTGACCAGGGACCAGTGACCAGGGACCAGTGACCAGCGAAAGTGACCAGTGACCAGTGACCAGTGACCAGTGACTAGCCAAATTGAGCAGTGAGCACTGACCAGTGACCAGTGACCAGTGACCAGTGACCAGCGAAAGTGACCAGTGACCAGTGACCAGTGACCAGCGAAATTGACCAGTGACCAGTGACCAGTGACCAGTGACCAGTGACCATTGACCAGTGACCAGCGAAAGTGACCAGTGATGAGTGACCTGTGACAAGTGACCAGTGACCAGCGACCAGTGACCAGGGACCAGTGACCAGTGACCAGTGACCAGCGACCAGTGACCAGTGACCAGTGACCAGGGACCAGTGACCAGCGAAAGTGACCAGGGACCAGTGACCAGTGACCAGTGACCAGTGACCAGTGACCAGTGACCAGTGACCAGTGACCAGCGACCAGGGACCAGCGACCAGTGACCAGTGACCAGTGACCAGGGACCAGTGACCAGCGAAAGTGACCAGTGACCAGTGACTAGCCAAATTGAGCAGTGACCAGTGACCAGTGACCAGTGACCAGTGACCAGGGACCAGTGACCAGTGACCAGTGACCAGTGACCAGTGACCAGTGACCAGTGACCAGTGACCAGCGACCAGTGACCAGTGACCAGTGACCAGGGACCAGTGACCAGCGAAAGTGACCAGGGACCAGTGACCAGTGACCAGTGACCAGTGACCAGTGACCAGTGACCAGTGACCAGTGACCAGCGACCAGTGACCAGCGACCAGTGACCAGTGACCAGTGACCAGGGACCAGTGACCAGCGAAAGTGACCAGTGACCAGTGACTAGCCAAATTGAGCAGTGACCAGTGACCAGTGACCAGTGACCAGTGACCAGGGACCAGTGACCAGTGACCAGTGACCAGTGACCAGTGACCAGTTACCAGTGACCAGTGACCAGTGACCAGTGACCAGCGAAAGTGACCAGGGACCAGTGACCAGTGACCAGTGACCAGTGACCAGTGACCAGCGAAATTGACCAGTGACCATTGACCAGTGACCAGTGACCAGTGACCAGTGACCAGTGACCAGTGACCAGCGAAAGTGACCAGTGACCAGTGACCAGTGACCAGCGAAATCGACCAGTGACCAGTGACCAGAGACCAGTGACTAGCCAAATTGACCAGTGACCAGCGACCAGTGACCAGTGACCAGTGACCAGGGACCAGTGACCAGCGAAAGTGACCAGTGACCAGTGACTAGCCAAATTGAGCAGTGACCAGTGACCAGTGACCAGTGACCAGTGACCAGTGACCAGTGACCAGTGACCACTGACCAGTGACCACTGACCAGTGACCAGGGACCAGTGACCAGGGACCAGTGACCAGTGACCAGTGACCAGTGACCAGTGACCAGTGACCAGTGACCAGTGACCAGTGACCAGCGAAAGTGACCAGGGACCAGTGACCAGTGACCAGTGACCAGTGACCAGCGAAATTGACCAGTGACCATTGACCAGTGACCAGTGACCAGTGACCAGTGACCAGTGACCAGTGACCAGTGACCAGTAACCAGTGACCAGTGACCAGTGACCAGCGAAATCGACAAGGGACCAGTGACCAGTGACCAGTGACCAGTGACCAGTGACCAGTGACCAGTGACCAGCGAAATTGACCAGTGACCAGTGACCAGTGACCAGTGACCAGTGACCAGCGACCAGTGACCAGTGACCAGTGACCTGTGACCAGCGAAAGTGACCAGTGACCAGTGACCATTGACCAGCGACCAGTGACCAGTGACCACTGACGAGTGACCAGTGACCAGTGACCAGTGACCAGTGACCAGTGACCAGCGAAAGTGACAAGTGACCAGTGACCAGTAACCAGTGACCAGTGACCAGTGACCAGCGAAAGTGTCCAGTGACCAGTGAACAGTGACCAGCGAAATTGACCAGTTTCCAGTGACCAGTGATAAGTGACCAGTGACCAATGACCAGTGAAAGTGACCAGTGAACAGTGACCAGCGAAATTGACCAGTGACCATTGACCAGTGACCAGCGAAAGTGACCAGTGACGAGTGACCAGTGACAAGTGACCAGTGAGAAGTGACCAGTGACCACTGACCAGGGACCAGTGACCAGCGACCAGTGACCAGTGACCAGTGACCAGGGACCAGTGACCAGCGAAAGTGACCAGTGATCAGTGACTAGCCAAATTGAGCAGTGACCAGTGACCAGTGACCAGTGACCAGTGACCAGTGACCAGCGAAATTGACCAGTGACCATTGACCAGTGACCAGAGAAAGTGACCAGTGACGAGTGACCTGTGACAAGTGACCAGTGACCAGCGACCAGTGACCAGTGACCAGTGACCAGTGACCAGTGACCAGTGACCAGTGACCAGTGACCAGTGACCAGTGACCAGTGACCAGCGAAAGTGACCAGTGACCAGCGACCAGTGACCAGTGACCAGTGACCAGTGACCAGTGACCAGTGACCAGTGACTAGCCAAATTGACCAGTGACCAGTGACCAGTGACCAGTGACCAGCGGTAGTGACCAGTGATCAGTGACCAGTGAACAGTGACCAGTGACCAGTGACCAGTGACCAGAGACCAGTGACTAGCCAAATTGACCAGTGACCAGTGACCAGTGACCAGCGGTAGTGACCAGTGAACAGTGACCAGTGACCAGTGACCAGTGACCAGAGACCAGTGACTAGCCAAATTGACCAGTGACCAGTGACCAGTGACCAGTGACCAGCGAAAATGACCAGTGGCCAGTGACCAGTAACCAGCGAAAGTGACCAGTGACGAGTGACCAGTGACAAGTGACCAGTGAGAAGTGACCAGTGACCACTGACCAGTGACCAGTGACCAGCGACCAGTGACCAGTGACGAGTGACCAGGGACCAGTGACCAGCGAAAGTGACAAGTGACCAGTGACCAGTGACCAGTGACCAGTGACCAGTGACCAGTGACCAGCGAAAGTGACCAGTGACCAGTGAACAGTGACCAGCGAAATTGACCAGTTTCCAGTGACCAGTGATAAGTGACCAGTGACCAGTGACCAGCGAAAGTGACCAGTGAACAGTGACCAGCGAAATTGACCAGTGACCATTGACCAGTGACCAGCGAAAGTGACCAGTGACCAGTGACCAGTGACAAGTGACCAGTGAGAAGTGACCAGTGACCACTGACCAGTGACCAGTGACCAGTGACCAGTGACCAGTGACCAGTGACCAGCGAAAGTGACCAGTGACAAGTGACCAGTGACCAGTGACCAGTGACCAGTGACCAGCGAAAGTGACCAGTGACCAGTGACCAGTGACCAGCGAAATCGATCAGTGACCAGTGACCAGAGACCAGTGACTAGCCAAATTGACCAGTGACCAGCGACCAGTGACCAGTGACCAGTGACCAGGGACCAGTGACCAGCGAAAGTGACCAGTGACCAGTGACTAGCCAATTTGAGCAGTGACCAGTGACCAGTGACCAGTGACCAGTGACCAGTGACCAGTGACCAGTGACCAGTGACCACTGACCAGTGACAAGTGACCAGTGACCAGTGACCAGTGACCAGTGACCAGTGACCAGTGACCAGTGACCAGCGAAAGTGACCAGTGACCAGTGACCAGTGACCAGCGAAATCGACCAGTGACCAGTGACCAGAGACCAGTGACTAGCCCAATTGAACAGTGACCAGTGACCAGTGACCAGTGACCAACGACCAGTGAACAGTGACCAGTGACCAGTGACCAGTGACCTGTGACCAGTGACCAGTGACCAGTGACCAGTGACCAGTGACCAGCGAAATCGACCAGTGACCAGTGACCAGAGACCAGTGACTAGCCAAATTGACCAGTGACCAGTGACCAGTGACCAGTGACCAACGACCAGTGACCAGGGACCAGTGACCAGCAAAAGTGACCAGTGACCAGTGACTAGCCAAATTGAGCAGTGACCAGTGACCAGTGACCAGTGACCAGTGACCAGTGACCAGTGACCAGTGACCAGTGACCAGTGACGAGTGACCAGCGACCAGTGACCAGTGACCAGTGACCAGGGACCAGTGACCAGCGAAAGTGACCAGTGACCAGTGACCAGTGACCAGTGACTAGCCAAATTGAGCAGTGAGCACTGACCAGTGACCAGTGACCAGTGACCAGTGACCAGTGACCAGCGAAAGTGACCAGTGACCAGTGACCAGTGACCAGCGAAATTGACCAGTGACCAGTGACCAGCGAAAGTGACCAGTGAACAGTGACCAGCGAAATTGAAAAGTGACCATTGACCAGTGACCAGCGAAAGTGACAAGTGACGAGTGACCAGTGACAAGTGACCAGTGAGAAGTGACCAGTGACCACTGACCAGTGACCAGTGACCAGCGACCAGTGACCAGTGACCAGTGACCAGTGACCAGTGACCAGCGAAAGTGACCAGTGACAAGTGACCAGTGACAAGTGACCAGTGACCAGTGACCAGTGACCAGTGACCAGCGAAAGTGACCAGTGACCAGTGACCTGTGACCAGCGAAATCGACCAGTGACCAGTGACCAGAGACCAGTGACTAGCCAAATTGACCAGTGACCAGTGACCAGTGACCAGTGACCAATGACCAGTGACCAGTGACCAGTGACCAGTGACCAGTGACCTGTGACCAGCGAAAGTGACCAGTGACCAGTGACTAGCCAAATTGAGCAGTGACCAGTGACCAGTGACCAGTGACCAGTGACCAGTGACCAGCTAAATTGACCAGTGACCATTGACCAGTGACCAGCGAAAGTGACCAGTGACGAGTGACCTGTGACAAGTGACCAGTGACCAGCGACCAGTGACCAGGGACCAGTGACCAGTGACCAGTGACCAGTGACCAGCGACCAGTGACCAGTGATCAGTGACCAGGGACCAGTGACCAGCGAAAGTGACCAGTGACCAGTGACCAGTGACCAGCGAAATTGACCAGTGACCAGTGACAAGTGACCAGTTACCAGTGACCAGCGAAAGTGACCAGTGAACAGTGACCAGGGACCAGTGACCAGTGACCAGTGACCAGTGACCAGTGACCAGTGACCAGTGACCAGTGACCAGCGAAAGTGACCAGTGACCAGTGACCAGTGACCAGTGACCAGTGACCAGCGAAATTGACCAGTGACCATTGACCAGTGACCAGTGACCAGTGACCAGTGACCAGTGACCAGTGACCAGTGACCAGCGAAAGTGACCAGTGACCAGTGACCAGTGACCAGTGACCAGTGACCAGTGACCAGCGAAATTGACCAGTGACCATTGACCAGTGACCAGTGACCAGTGACCAGTGACCAGTGACCAGTGACCAGTGACCAGTGACCAGTGACCAGTGACCAGTGACCAGTGACAAGCGAAAGTGACCAGTGACAAGTGACTAGTGACAAGTGACCAGTGACCAGTGAACAGTGACCAGGGACCAGTGACCAGGGACCAGTGACCAGCGAAAGTGACCAGTGACCAGTGACCAGTGACCAGTGACTAGCCAAATTGAGCAGTGAGCACTGACCAGTGACCAGTGACCAGTGACCAGTGACCAGCGAAAGTGACCAGTGACCAGTGACCAGTGACCAGCGAAATTGACCAGTGACCAGTGACCAGTGACCAGTGACCAGTGACCATTGACCAGTGACCAGCGAAAGTGACCAGTGATGAGTGACCTGTGACAAGTGACCAGTGACCAGCGACCAGTGACCAGGGACCAGTGACCAGTGACCAGTGACCAGCGACCAGTGACCAGTGACCAGTGACCAGGGACCAGTGACCAGCGAAAGTGACCAGGGACCAGTGACCAGTGACCAGTGACCAGTGACCAGTGACCAGTGACCAGTGACCAGCGACCAGAGACCAGCGACCAGTGACCAGTGACCAGTGACCAGGGACCAGTGACCAGCGAAAGTGACCAGTGACCAGTGACTAGCCAAATTGAGCAGTGACCAGTGACCAGTGACCAGTGACCAGGGACCAGTGACCAGTGACCAGTGACCAGTGACCAGTGACCAGTGACCAGTGACCAGTGACCAGCGACCAGTGACCAGTGACCAGTGACCAGGGACCAGTGACCAGCGAAAGTGACCAGGGACCAGTGACCAGTGACCAGTGACCAGTGACCAGTGACCAGTGACCAGTGACCAGTGACCAGCGACCAGTGACCAGCGACCAGTGACCAGTGACCAGTGACCAGGGACCAGTGACCAGCGAAAGTGACCAGTGACCAGTGACTAGCCAAATTGAGCAGTGACCAGTGACCAGTGACCAGTGACCAGTGACCAGGGACCAGTGACCAGTGACCAGTGACCAGTGACCAGTGACCAGTTACCAGTGACCAGTGACCAGTGACCAGTGACCAGCGAAAGTGACCAGGGACCAGTGACCAGTGACCAGTGACCAGTGACCAGTGACCAGCGAAATTGACCAGTGACCATTGACCAGTGACCAGTGACCAGTGACCAGTGACCAGTGACCAGTGACCAGTGACCAGCGACCAGTGACCAGTGACCAGTGACCAGTGACCAGTGAGCAGTGACCAGTGACCAGTAACCAGTGACCAGTGACCAGTGACCAGCGAAATCGACCAGGGACCAGTGACCAGTGACCAGTGGCCAGTGACCAGCGAAATTGACCAGTGACCAATGACCAGTGACCAGTGACCAGTGACCAGTGACCAGCGACCAGTGACCAGTGACCAGTGACCAGTGACCAGTGACCAGTGACCAGTGACCAGTGACCACTGACCAGTGACCACTGACCAGTGACCAGGGACCAGTGACCAGTGACCAGTGACCAGTGACCAGTGACCAGTGACCAGTGACCAGTGACCAGTGACCAGTGACCAGCGAAAGTGACCAGTGACCAGTGACCAGTGACCAGTGACCAGTGACCAGTGACCAGTGACCAGCGAAATTGACCAGTGACCATTGACCAGTGATCAGTGACCAGTGACCAGTGACCAGTGACCAGTGACCAGTGACCAGCGACCAGTGACCAGTGACCAGTGACCAGTGACCAGTGACCAGTGACCAGTGACCAGTAACCAGTGACCAGTGACCAGTGACCAGCGAAATCGACAAGGGACCAGTGACCAGTGACCAGTGACCAGTGACCAGTGACCAGTGACCAGTGACCAGCGAAATTGACCAGTGACCAGTGACCAGTGACCAGTGACCAGTGACCAGCGACCAGTGACCAGTGACCAGTGACCTGTGACCAGCGAAAGTGACCAGTGACCAGTGACCATTGACCAGCGACCAGTGACCAGTGACCACTGACGAGTGACCAGTGACCAGTGACCAGTGACCAGTGACCAGTGACCAGCGAAAGTGACAAGTGACCAGTGACCAGTAACCAGTGACCAGTGACCAGTGACCAGCGAAAGTGACCAGTGACCAGTGAACAGTGACCAGCGAAATTGACCAGTTTCCAGTGACCAGTGATAAGTGACCAGTGACCAATGACCAGTGAAAGTGACCAGTGAACAGTGACCAGCGAAATTGACCACTGACCATTGACCAGTGACCAGCGAAAGTGACCAGTGACGAGTGACCAGTGACAAGTGACCAGTGAGAAGTGACCAGTGACCACTGACCAGGGACCAGTGACCAGCGACCAGTGACCAGTGACCAGTGACCAGGGACCAGTGACCAGCGAAAGTGACCAGTGATCAGTGACTAGCCAAATTGAGCAGTGACCAGTGACCAGTGACCAGTGACCAGTGACCAGTGACCAGTGACCAGCGAAATTGACCAGTGACCATTGACCAGTGACCAGAGAAAGTGACCAGTGACGAGTGACCTGTGACAAGTGACCAGTGACCAGCGACCAGTGACCAGTGACCAGTGACCAGTGACCAGTGACCAGTGACCAGTGACCAGTGACCAGTGACCAGTGACCACTGACCAGTGACAAGTGACCAGTGACCAGTGATCAGTGACCAGTGACCAGTGACCAGTGACCAGTGACCAGCGAAAGTGACCAGTGAGCAGTGACCAGTGACCAGCGAAATCGACCAGTGACCAGTGACCAGAGACCAGTGACTAGCCCAATTGAACAGTGACCAGTGACCAGTGACCAGTGACCAACGACCAGTGAACAGTGACCAGTGACCAGTGACCAGTGACCTGTGACCAGTGACCAGTGACCAGTGACCAGTGACCAGTGACCAGCGAAATCGACCAGTGACCAGTGACCAGAGACCAGTGACTAGCCAAATTGACCAGTGACCAGTGACCAGTGACCAGTGACCAACGACCAGTGACCAGGGACCAGTGACCAGCAAAAGTGACCAGTGACCAGTGACTAGCCAAATTGAGCAGTGACCAGTGACCAGTGACCAGTGACCAGTGACCAGTGACCAGTGACCAGTGACCAGTGACCAGTGACCAGTGACCAGTGACCAGTGACAAGCGACCAGTGACCAGTGACCAGTGACCAGCGACCAGTGACCAGTGACCAGTGACCAGTGACCAGTGACCAGTGACCAGTGACCAGCGAAAGTGACCAGTGACAAGTGACCAGTGACAAGTGACCAGTGACCAGTGACCAGTGACCAGTGACCAGTGACCAGTGACCAGCGAAAGTGACCAGTGACCAGTGACCAGTGACCAGCGAAATCGACCAGTGACCAGTGACCAGAGACCAGTGACTAGCCCAATTGAACAGTGACCAGTGACCAGTGACCAGTGACCTGTGACCAGCGAAAGTGACCAGTGACCAGTGACCATTGACCAGCGACCAGTGACCAGTGACCAGTGACGAGTGACCAGTGACCAGTGACCAGTGACCAGTGACCAGTGACCAGTGACCAGTGACCAGTGACCAGTGACCAGTGACCAGTGACCAGTGACCAGTGACCAGTGACCAGTGACCAGTGACCAGCGAAAGTGACCAGTGAACAGTGACCAGCGAAATTGACCAGTGACCATTGACCAGTGACCAGCGAAAGTGACCAGTGACGAGTGACCAGTGACAAGTGACCAGTGAGAAGTGACCAGTGACCACTGACCAGTGACCAGTGACCAGCGACCAGTGACCAGTGACCAGTGACCAGGGACCAGTGACCAGCGAAAGTGACCAGTGACCAGTGACTAGCCAAATTGAGCAGTGACCAGTGACCAGTGACCAGTGACCAGTGACCAGTGACCAGTGACCAGTGACCAGTGACCAGTGACCAGGGACCAGTGACCAGTGACCTGTGACCAGTGACCAGTGACCAGTGACCAGCGAAAGTGACCAGGGACCAGTGACCAGTGACCAGTGACCAGTGACCAGTGACCAGCGAAATTGACCAGTGACCATTGACCAGTGACCAGTGACCAGTGACCAGCGAAAGTGACCAGTGACGAGTGACCTGTGACAAGTGACCAGTGACCAGCGACCAGTGACCAGCGACCAGTGACCAGTGACCAGTGACCAGTGACCTGTGACCAGTGACCTGTGACCAGCGAAAGTGACCAGTGACCAGTGACCATTGACCAGCGACCAGTGACCAGTGACCAGTGACGAGTGACCAGTGAACAGTGACCAGTGACCAGTGATCAGCGAAAGTGACAAGTGACCAGTGACCAGTGACCAGCGAAATCGACCAGGGACCAGTGACCAGTGACCAGTGACCAGTGACCAGTGACCAGTGACCAGCGAAATTGACCAGTGACCATTGACCAGTGACCAGTGACCAGTGACCAGTGACCAGTGACCAGTGACCAGTGACCAGTGACCAGCGACCAGTGACCAGTGACCAGTGACCAGTGACCAGTGACCTGTGACCAGCGAAAGTGACCAGTGACCAGTGACCATTGACCAGCGACCAGTGACCAGTGACCAGTGATGAGTGACCAGTGACCAGTGACCAGTGACCAGCGAAAGTGACAAGTGACCAGTGACCAGTGACCAGTGACCAGTGACCAGTGACCAGCGAAAGTGACCAGTGACCAGTGAACAGTGACCAGCGAAATTGACCAGTTTCCAGTGACCAGTGATAAGTGACCAGTGACCAGTGACCAGCGAAAGTGACCAGTGAACAGTGACCAGCGAAATTGACCACTGACCATTGACCAGTGACCAGCGAAAGTGACCAGTGACGAGTGACCAGTGACAAGTGACCAGTGAGAAGTGACCAGTGACCACTGACCAGTGACCAGTGACCAGTGACCAGTGACCAGTGACCAGTGACCAGCGAAAGTGACCAGTGACAAGTGACCAGTGACAAGTGACCAGTGACCAGTGACCAGTGACCAGTGACCAGCGAAAGTGACCAGTGACCAGTGACCAGTGACCAGCGAAATCGACCAGTGACCAGTGACCAGAGACCAGTGACTAGCCAAATTGACCAGTGACCAGCGACCAGTGACCAGTGACCAGTGACCAGGGACCAGTGACCAGTGACTAGCCAAATTGAGCAGTGACCAGTGACCAGTGACCAGTGACCAGTGACCAGTGACCAGTGACCAGTGACCAGTGACCACTGACCAGTGACCACTGACCAGTGACCAGGGACCAGTGACCTGGGACCAGTGACCAGTGACCAGTGACCAGTGACCAGTGGCCAGTGACCAGTGACCAGTGACCAGTGACCAGTGACCAGTGACCAGCGAAAGTGACCAGGGACCAGTGACCAGTGACCAGTGACCAGTGACCAGTGACCAGTGACCAGTGACCAGCGAAAGTGACCAGTGACCAGTGAACAGTGACCAGCGAAATTGACCAGTTTCCAGTGACCAGTGATAAGTGACCAGTGACCAGTGACCAGCGAAAGTGACCAGTGAACAGTGACCAGCGAAATTGACCAGTGACCATTGACCAGTGACCAGCGAAAGTGACCAGTGACGAGTGACCAGTGACAAGTGACCAGTGAGAAGTGACCAGTGACCACTGACCAGTGACCAGTGACCAGTGACCAGTGACCAGTGACCAGTGACCAGCGAAAGTGACCAGTGACAAGTGACCAGTGACCAGTGACCAGTGACCAGTGACCAGCGAAAGTGACCAGTGACCAGTGACCAGTGACCAGCGAAATCGATCAGTGACCAGTGACCAGAGACCAGTGACTAGCCAAATTGACCAGTGACCAGCGACCAGTGACCAGTGACCAGTGACCAGGGACCAGTGACCAGCGAAAGTGACCAGTGACCAGTGACTAGCCAATTTGAGCAGTGACCAGTGACCAGTGACCAGTGACCAGTGACCAGTGACCAGTGACCAGTGACCACTGACCAGTGACAAGTGACCAGTGACCAGTGACCAGTGACCAGTGACCAGTGACCAGTGACCAGTGACCAGCGAAAGTGACCAGTGACCAGTGACCAGTGACCAGCGAAATCGACCAGTGACCAGTGACCAGAGACCAGTGACTAGCCCAATTGAACAGTGACCAGTGACCAGTGACCAGTGACCAACGACCAGTGAACAGTGACCAGTGACCAGTGACCAGTGACCTGTGACCAGTGACCAGTGACCAGTGACCAGTGACCAGTGACCAGCGAAATCGACCAGTGACCAGTGACCAGAGACCAGTGACTAGCCAAATTGACCAGTGACCAGTGACCAGTGACCAGTGACCAACGACCAGTGACCAGGGACCAGTGACCAGCAAAAGTGACCAGTGACCAGTGACTAGCCAAATTGAGCAGTGACCAGTGACCAGTGACCAGTGACCAGTGACCAGTGACCAGTGACCAGTGACGAGTGACCTGTGACAAGTGACCAGTGACCAGCGACCAGTGACCAGGGACCAGTGACCAGTGACCAGTGACCAGCGACCAGTGACCAGTGACCAGTGACCAGGGACCAGTGACCAGCGAAAGTGACCAGTGACCAGTGACCAGTGACCAGTGACTAGCCAAATTGAGCAGTGAGCACTGACCAGTGACCAGTGACCAGTGACCAGTGACCAGTGACCAGTGACCAGCGAAAGTGACCAGTGACCAGTGACCAGTGACCAGCGAAATTGACCAGTGACCAGTGACCAGCGAAAGTGACCAGTGAACAGTGACCAGCGAAATTGAAAAGTGACCATTGACCAGTGACCAGCGAAAGTGACAAGTGACGAGTGACCAGTGACAAGTGACCAGTGAGAAGTGACCAGTGACCACTGACCAGTGACCAGTGACCAGCGACCAGTGACCAGTGACCAGTGACCAGTGACCAGTGACCAGCGAAAGTGACCAGTGACAAGTGACCAGTGACAAGTGACCAGTGACCAGTGACCAGTGACCAGTGACCAGCGAAAGTGACCAGTGACCAGTGACCTGTGACCAGCGAAATCAACCAGTGACCAGTGACCAGAGACCAGTGACTAGCCAAATTGACCAGTGACCAGTGACCAGTGACCAGTGACCAATGACCAGTGACCAGTGACCAGTGTCCAGTGACCAGTGACCTGTGACCAGCGAAAGTGACCAGTGACCAGTGACTAGCCAAATTGAGCAGTGACCAGTGACCAGTGACCAGTGACCAGTGACCAGTGACCAGCTAAATTGACCAGTGACCATTGACCAGTGACCAGCGAAAGTGACCAGTGACCATTGACCAGTGACCAGTGACCAGTGACCAGCGAAAGTGACCAGTGACGAGTGACCTGTGACAAGTGACCAGTGACCAGCGACCAGTGACCAGCGACCAGTGACCAGTGACCAGTGACCAGTGACCAGTGACCAGTGACCAGTGACCTGTGACCAGCGAAAGTGACCAGTGACCAGTGACCATTGACCAGCGACCAGTGACCAGTGACCAGTGACGAGTGACCAGTGAACAGTGACCAGTGACCAGTGATCAGCGAAAGTGACAAGTGACCAGTGACCAGTGACCAGCGAAATCGACCAGGGACCAGTGACCAGTGACCAGTGACCAGTGACCAGTGACCAGTGACCAGCGAAATTGACCAGTGACCATTGACCAGTGACCAGTGACCAGTGACCAGTGACCAGTGACCAGTGACCAGTGACCAGCGACCAGTGACCAGTGACCAGTGACCAGTGACCAGTGACCTGTGACCAGCGAAAGTGACCAGTGACCAGTGACCATTGACCAGCGACCAGTGACCAGTGACCAGTGATGAGTGACCAGTGACCAGTGACCAGTGACCAGCGAAAGTGACAAGTGACCAGTGACCAGTGACCAGTGACCAGTGACCAGTGACCAGCGAAAGTGACCAGTGACCAGTGAACAGTGACCAGCGAAATTGACCAGTTTCCAGTGACCAGTGATAAGTGACCAGTGACCAGTGACCAGCGAAAGTGACCAGTGAACAGTGACCAGCGAAATTGACCACTGACCATTGACCAGTGACCAGCGAAAGTGACCAGTGACGAGTGACCAGTGACAAGTGACCAGTGAGAAGTGACCAGTGACCACTGACCAGTGACCAGTGACCAGTGACCAGTGACCAGTGACCAGTGACCAGCGAAAGTGACCAGTGACAAGTGACCAGTGACAAGTGACCAGTGACCAGTGACCAGTGACCAGTGACCAGCGAAAGTGACCAGTGACCAGTGACCAGTGACCAGCGAAATCGACCAGTGACCAGTGACCAGAGACCAGTGACAAGCCAAATTGACCAGTGACCAGCGACCAGTGACCAGTGACCAGTGACCAGGGACCAGTGACCAGCGAAAGTGACCAGTGACCAGTGACTAGCCAAATTGAGCAGTGACCAGTGACCAGTGACCAGTGACCAGTGACCAGTGACCAGTGACCAGTGACCAGTGACCAGTGACCAGTGACCACTGACCAGTGACCACTGACCAGTGACCAGGGACCAGTGACCTGGGACCAGTGACCAGTGACCAGCGAAAGTGACCAGGGACCAGTGACCAGTGACCAGTGACCAGTGACCAGTGACCAGTGACCAGTGACCAGTGACCAGTGACCAGCGAAATTGACCAGTGACCATTGACCAGTGATCAGTGACCAGTGACCAGTGACCAGTGACCAGTGACCAGTGACCAGCGACCAGTGACCAGTGACCAGTGACCAGTGACCAGTGACCAGTGACCAGTGACCAGTAACCAGTGACCAGTGACCAGTGACCAGCGAAATCGACAAGGGACCAGTGACCAGTGACCAGTGACCAGTGACCAGTGACCAGTGACCAGCGAAATTGACCAGTGACCAGTGACCAGTGACCAGTGACCAGTGACCAGCGACCAGTGACCAGTGACCAGTGACCTGTGACCAGCGAAAGTGACCAGTGACCAGTGACCATTGACCAGCGACCAGTGACCAGTGACCACTGACGAGTGACCAGTGACCAGTGACCAGTGACCAGTGACCAGTGACCAGCGAAAGTGACAAGTGACCAGTGACCAGTAACCAGTGACCAGTGACCAGTGACCAGCGAAAGTGACCAGTGACCAGTGAACAGTGACCAGCGAAATTGACCAGTTTCCAGTGACCAGTGATAAGTGACCAGTGACCAATGACCAGTGAAAGTGACCAGTGAACAGTGACCAGCGAAATTGACCAGTGACCATTGACCAGTGACCAGCGAAAGTGACCAGTGACGAGTGACCAGTGACAAGTGACCAGTGAGAAGTGACCAGTGACCACTGACCAGGGACCAGTGACCAGCGACCAGTGACCAGTGACCAGTGACCAGGGACCAGTGACCAGCGAAAGTGACCAGTGATCAGCGAGTGACTAGCCAAATTGAGCAGTGACCAGTGACCAGTGACCAGTGACCAGTGACCAGTGACCAGTGACCAGCGAAATTGACCAGTGACCATTGACCAGTGACCAGAGAAAGTGACCAGTGACGAGTGACCTGTGACAAGTGACCAGTGACCAGCGACTAGTGACCAGTGACCAGTGACCAGTGACCAGTGACCAGTGACCAGTGACCAGTGACCAGTGACCAGTGACCAGCGAAAGTGACCAGTGACCAGCGACCAGTGACCAGTGACCAGTGACCAGTGACCAGTGACCAGTGACCAGTGACTAGCCAAATTGACCAGTGACCAGTGACCAGTGACCAGTGACCAGCGGTAGTGACCAGTGATCAGTGACCAGTGAACAGTGACCAGTGACCAGTGACCAGTGACCAGAGACCAGTGACTAGCCAAATTGACCAGTGACCAGTGACCAGTGACCAGCGGTAGTGACCAGTGAACAGTGACCAGTGACCAGTGACCAGTGACCAGAGACCAGTGACTAGCCAAATTGACCAGTGACCAGTGACCAGTGACCAGTGACCAGCGAAAATGACCAGTGGCCAGTGACCAGTAACCAGCGAAAGTGACCAGTGACGAGTGACCAGTGACAAGTGACCAGTGAGAAGTGACCAGTGACCACTGACCAGTGACCAGTGACCAGCGACCAGTGACCAGTGACCAGTGACCAGGGACCAGTGACCAGCGAAAGTGACAAGTGACCAGTGACCAGTGACCAGTGACCAGTGACCAGTGACCAGTGACCAGCGAAAGTGACCAGTGACCAGTGAACAGTGACCAGCGAAATTGACCAGTTTCCAGTGACCAGTGATAAGTGACCAGTGACCAGTGACCAGCGAAAGTGACCAGTGAACAGTGACCAGCGAAATTGACCAGTGACCATTGACCAGTGACCAGCGAAAGTGACCAGTGACGAGTGACCAGTGACAAGTGACCAGTGAGAAGTGACCAGTGACCACTGACCAGTGACCAGTGACCAGTGACCAGTGACCAGTGACCAGTGACCAGCGAAAGTGACCAGTGACAAGTGACCAGTGACCAGTGACCAGTGACCAGTGACAAGTGACCAGTGACCAGTGACCAGTGACCAGTGACCAGTGACCAGTGACCAGTGACCAGCGAAAGTGACCAGTGACCAGTGACCAGTGACCAGCGAAATCGACCAGTGACCAGTGACCAGAGACCAGTGACTAGCCCAATTGAACAGTGACCAGTGACCAGTGACCAGTGACCAACGACCAGTGAACAGTGACCAGTGACCAGTGACCAGTGACCTGTGACCAGTGACCAGTGACCAGTGACCAGTGACCAGTGACCAGCGAAATCGACCAGTGACCAGTGACCAGAGACCAGTGACTAGCCAAATTGACCAGTGACCAGTGACCAGTGACCAGTGACCAACGACCAGTGACCAGGGACCAGTGACCAGCAAAAGTGACCAGTGACCAGTGACTAGCCAAATTGAGCAGTGACCAGTGACCAGTGACCAGTGACCAGTGACCAGTGACCAGTGACCAGTGACCAGTGACCAGTGACCAGTGACGAGTGACCTGTGACAAGTGACCAGTGACCAGGGACCAGTGACCAGTGACCAGTGACCAGCGACCAGTGACCAGTGACCAGTGACCAGGGACCAGTGACCAGCGAAAGTGACCAGTGACCAGTGACCAGTGACCAGTGACTAGCCAAATTGAGCAGTGAGCACTGACCAGTGACCAGTGACCAGTGACCAGTGACCAGTGACCAGTGACCAGCGAAAGTGACCAGTGACCAGTGACCAGTGACCAGCGAAATTGACCAGTGACCAGTGACCAGCGAAAGTGACCAGTGAACAGTGACCAGCGAAATTGAAAAGTGACCATTGACCAGTGACCAGCGAAAGTGACAAGTGACGAGTGACCAGTGACAAGTGACCAGTGAGAAGTGACCAGTGACCACTGACCAGTGACCAGTGACCAGCGACCAGTGACCAGTGACCAGTGACCAGTGACCAGTGACCAGCGAAAGTGACCAGTGACAAGTGACCAGTGACAAGTGACCAGTGACCAGTGACCAGTGACCAGTGACCAGCGAAAGTGACCAGTGACCAGTGACCTGTGACCAGCGAAATCGACCAGTGACCAGTGACCAGAGACCAGTGACTAGCCAAATTGACCAGTGACCAGTGACCAGTGACCAGTGACCAATGACCAGTGACCAGTGACCAGTGACCAATGACCAGTGACCTGTGACCAGCGAAAGTGACCAGTGACCAGTGACTAGCCAAATTGAGCAGTGACCAGTGACCAGTGACCAGTGACCAGCTAAATTGACCAGTGACCATTGACCAGTGACCAGCGAAAGTGACCAGTGACGAGTGACCTGTGACAAGTGACCAGTGACCAGCGACCAGTGACCAGGGACCAGTGACCAGTGACCAGTGACCAGTGACCAGCGACCAGTGACCAGTGATCAGTGACCAGGGACCAGTGACCAGCGAAAGTGACCAGTGACCAGTGACCAGTGACCAGCGAAATTGACCAGTGACCAGTGACAAGTGACCAGTTACCAGTGACCAGCGAAAGTGACCAGTGAACAGTGACCAGGGACCAGTGACCAGTGACCAGTGACCAGTGACCAGTGACCAGTGACCAGTGACCAGTGACCAGTGACCAGCGACCAGTGACCAGTGACCAGTGACCAGTGACCAGTGACCTGTGACCAGCGAAAGTGACCAGTGACCAGTGACCATTGACCAGCGACCAGTGACCAGTGACCAGTGATGAGTGACCAGTGACCAGTGACCAGTGACCAGCGAAAGTGACAAGTCACCAGTGACCAGTGACCAGTGAGCAGTGACCAGTGACCAGCGAAAGTGACCAGTGACCAGTGAACAGTGACCAGCGAAATTGACCAGTTTCCAGTGACCAGTGATAAGTGACCAGTGACCAGTGACCAGCGAAAGTGACCAGTGAACAGTGACCAGCGAAATTGACCACTGACCATTGACCAGTGACCAGCGAAAGTGACCAGTGACGAGTGACCAGTGACAAGTGACCAGTGAGAAGTGACCAGTGACCACTGACCAGTGACCAGTGACCAGTGACCAGTGACCAGTGACCAGTGACCAGCGAAAGTGACCAGTGACAAGTGACCAGTGACAAGTGACCAGTGACCAGTGTCCAGTGACCAGTGACCAGCGAAAGTGACCAGTGACCAGTGACCAGTGACCAGCGAAATCGACCAGTGACCAGTGACCAGAGACCAGTGACTAGCCAAATTGACCAGTGACCAGCGACCAGTGACCAGTGACCAGTGACCAGGGACCAGTGACCAGCGAAAGTGACCAGTGACCAGTGACTAGCCAAATTGAGCAGTGACCAGTGACCAGTGACCAGTGACCAGTGACCAGTGACCAGTGACCAGTGACCACTGACCAGTGACCACTGACCAGTGACCAGGGACCAGTGACCTGGGACCAGTGACCAGTGACCAGTGACCAGTGACCAGTGACCAGTGACCAGTGACCAGTGACCAGTGACCAGTGACCAGTGACCAGCGAAAGTGACCAGGGACCAGTGACCAGTGACCAGTGACCAGTGACCAGTGACCAGTGACCAGTGACCAGTGACCAGCGAAATTGACCAGTGACAATTGACCAGTGATCAGTGACCAGTGACCAGTGACCAGTGACCAGTGACCAGTGACCAGCGACCAGTGACCAGTGACCAGTGACCAGTGACCAGTGACCAGTGACCAGTGACCAGCGAAAGTGACCAGTGACGAGTGACCAGTGACAAGTGACCAGTGAGAAGTGACCAGTGACCACTGACCAGTGACCAGTGACCAGTGACCAGTGACCAGTGACCAGTGACCAGCGAAAGTGACCAGTGACAAGTGACCAGTGACCAGTGACCAGTGACCAGTGACCAGCGAAAGTGACCAGTGACCAGTGACCAGTGACCAGCGAAATCGATCAGTGACCAGTGACCAGAGACCAGTGACTAGCCAAATTGACCAGTGACCAGCGACCAGTGACCAGTGACCAGTGACCAGGGACCAGTGACCAGCGAAAGTGACCAGTGACCAGTGACTAGCCAATTTGAGCAGTGACCAGTGACCAGTGACCAGTGACCAGTGACCAGTGACCAGTGACCAGTGACCAGTGACCACTGACCAGTGACAAGTGACCAGTGACCAGTGACCAGTGACCAGTGACCAGTGACCAGTGACCAGTGACCAGCGAAAGTGACCAGTGACCAGTGACCAGTGACCAGCGAAATCGACCAGTGACCAGTGACCAGAGACCAGTGACTAGCCCAATTGAACAGTGACCAGTGACCAGTGACCAGTGACCAACGACCAGTGAACAGTGACCAGTGACCAGTGACCAGTGACCTGTGACCAGTGACCAGTGACCAGTGACCAGTGACCAGTGACCAGCGAAATCGACCAGTGACCAGTGACCAGAGACCAGTGACTAGCCAAATTGACCAGTGACCAGTGACCAGTGACCAGTGACCAACGACCAGTGACCAGGGACCAGTGACCAGCAAAAGTGACCAGTGACCAGTGACTAGCCAAATTGAGCAGTGACCAGTGACCAGTGACCAGTGAACAGTGACCAGTGACCAGTGACCAGTGACCAGTGACCAGTGACGAGTGACCTGTGACAAGTGACCAGTGACCAGCGACCAGTGACCAGGGACCAGTGACCAGTGACCAGTGACCAGCGACCAGTGACCAGTGACCAGTGACCAGGGACCAGTGACCAGCGAAAGTGACCAGTGACCAGTGACCAGTGACCAGTGACTAGCCAAATTGAGCAGTGAGCACTGACCAGTGACCAGTGACCAGTGACCAGTGACCAGTGACCAGTGACCAGCGAAAGTGACCAGTGACCAGTGACCAGTGACCAGCGAAATTGACCAGTGACCAGTGACCAGCGAAAGTGACCAGTGAACAGTGACCAGCGAAATTGAAAAGTGACCATTGACCAGTGACCAGCGAAAGTGACAAGCGACGAGTGACCAGTGACAAGTGACCAGTGAGAAGTGACCAGTGACCACTGACCAGTGACCAGTGACCAGCGACCAGTGACCAGTGACCAGTGACCAGTGACCAGTGACCAGCGAAAGTGACCAGTGACAAGTGACCAGTGACAAGTGACCAGTGACCAGTGACCAGTGACCAGTGACCAGCGAAAGTGACCAGTGACCAGTGACCTGTGACCAGCGAAATCGACCAGTGACCAGTGACCAGAGACCAGTGACTAGCCAAATTGACCAGTGACCAGTGACCAGTGACCAGTGACCAATGACCAGTGACCAGTGACCAGTGACCAGTGACCAGTGACCTGTGACCAGCGAAAGTGACCAGTGACCAGTGACTAGCCAAATTGAGCAGTGACCAGTGACCAGTGACCAGTGACCAGTGACCAGTGACCAGTGACCAGCGAAATTGACCAGTGACCATTGACCAGTGACCAGAGAAAGTGACCAGTGACGAGTGACCTGTGACAAGTGACCAGTGACCAGCGACCAGTGACCAGTGACCAGTGACCAGTGACCAGTGACCAGTGACCAGTGACCAGTGACCAGTGACCAGCGAAAGTGACCAGTGACCAGCGACCAGTGACCAGTGACCAGTGACCAGTGACCAGTGACCAGTGACCAGTGACTAGCCAAATTGACCAGTGACCAGTGACCAGTGACCAGTGACCAGCGGTAGTGACCAGTGATCAGTGACCAGTGAACAGTGACCAGTGACCAGTGACCAGTGACCAGAGACCAGTGACTAGCCAAATTGACCAGTGACTAGTGACCAGTGACCAGCGGTAGTGACCAGTGAACAGTGACCAGTGACCAGTGACCAGTGACCAGAGACCAGTGACTAGCCAAATTGACGAGTGACCAGTGACCAGTGACCAGTGACCAGCGAAAATGACCAGTGGCCAGTGACCAGTAACCAGCGAAAGTGACCAGTGACGAGTGACCAGTGACAAGTGACCAGTGAGAAGTGACCAGTGACCACTGACCAGTGACCAGTGACCAGCGACCAGTGACCAGTGACCAGTGACCAGGGACCAGTGACCAGCGAAAGTGACAAGTGACCAGTGACCAGTGACCAGTGACCAGTGACCAGTGACCAGTGACCAGCGAAAGTGACCAGTGACCAGTGAACAGTGACCAGCGAAATTGACCAGTTTCCAGTGACCAGTGATAAGTGACCAGTGACCAGTGACCAGCGAAAGTGACCAGTGAACAGTGACCAGCGAAATTGACCAGTGACCATTGACCAGTGACCAGCGAAAGTGACCAGTGACGAGTGACCAGTGACAAGTGACCAGTGAGAAGTGACCAGTGACCACTGACCAGTGACCAGTGACCAGTGACCAGTGACCAGTGACCAGTGACCAGCGAAAGTGACCAGTGACAAGTGACCAGTGACCAGTGACCAGTGACCAGTGACCAGCGAAAGTGACCAGTGACCAGTGACCAGTGACCAGCGAAATCGATCAGTGACCAGTGACCAGAGACCAGTGACTAGCCAAATTGACCAGTGACCAGCGACCAGTGACCAGTGACCAGTGACCAGGGACCAGTGACCAGCGAAAGTGACCAGTGACCAGTGACTAGCCAATTTGAGCAGTGACCAGTGACCAGTGACCAGTGACCAGTGACCAGTGACCAGTGACCAGTGACCACTGACCAGTGACAAGTGACCAGTGACCAGTGACCAGTGACCAGTGACCAGTGACCAGTGACCAGTGACCAGTGACCAGTGACCAGCGACCAGTGACCAGTGACCAGTGACCTGTGACCAGCGAAAGTGACCAGTGACCAGTGACCATTGACCAGCGACCAGTGACCAGTGACCACTGACGAGTGACCAGTGACCAGTGACCAGTGACCAGTGACCAGTGACCAGCGAAAGTGACAAGTGACCAGTGACCAGTAACCAGTGACCAGTGACCAGTGACCAGCGAAAGTGACCAGTGACCAGTGAACAGTGACCAGCGAAATTGACCAGTTTCCAGTGACCAGTGATAAGTGACCAGTGACCAATGACCAGTGAAAGTGACCAGTGAACAGTGACCAGCGAAATTGACCAGTGACCATTGACCAGTGACCAGCGAATGTGACCAGTGACGAGTGACCAGTGACAAGTGACCAGTGAGAAGTGACCAGTGACCACTGACCAGGGACCAGTGACCAGCGACCAGTGACCAGTGACCAGTGACCAGGGACCAGTGACCAGCGAAAGTGACAAGTGACCAGTGACCAGTGACCAGTGACCAGTGACCAGTGACCAGTGACCAGCGAAAGTGACCAGTGACCAGTGAACAGTGACCAGCGAAATTGACCAGTTTCCAGTGACCAGTGATAAGTGACCAGTGACCAGTGACCAGCGAAAGTGACCAGTGAACAGTGACCAGCGAAATTGACCAGTGACCATTGACCAGTGACCAGCGAAAGTGACCAGTGACGAGTGACCAGTGACAAGTGACCAGTGAGAAGTGACCAGTGACCACTGACCAGTGACCAGTGACCAGTGACCAGTGACCAGTGACCAGTGACCAGCGAAAGTGACCAGTGACAAGTGACCAGTGACCAGTGACCAGTGACCAGTGACCAGCGAAAGTGACCAGTGACCAGTGACCAGTGACCAGCGAAATCGATCAGTGACCAGTGACCAGAGACCAGTGACTAGCCAAATTGACCAGTGACCAGCGACCAGTGACCAGTGACCAGTGACCAGGGACCAGTGACCAGCGAAAGTGACCAGTGACCAGTGACTAGCCAATTTGAGCAGTGACCAGTGACCAGTGACCAGTGACCAGTGACCAGTGACCAGTGACCAGTGACCACTGACCAGTGACAAGTGACCAGTGACCAGTGACCAGTGACCAGTGACCAGTGACCAGTGACCAGTGACCAGCGAAAGTGACCAGTGACCAGTGACCAGTGACCAGCGAAATCGACCAGTGACCAGTGACCAGAGACCAGTGACTAGCCCAATTGAACAGTGACCAGTGACCAGTGACCAGTGACCAACGACCAGTGAACAGTGACCAGTGACCAGTGACCAGTGACCTGTGACCAGTGACCAGTGACCAGTGACCAGTGACCAGTGACCAGCGAAATCGACCAGTGACCAGTGACCAGAGACCAGTGACTAGCCAAATTGACCAGTGACCAGTGACCAGTGACCAGTGACCAACGACCAGTGACCAGGGACCAGTGACCAGCAAAAGTGACCAGTGACCAGTGACTAGCCAAATTGAGCAGTGACCAGTGACCAGTGACCAGTGAACAGTGACCAGTGACCAGTGACCAGTGACCAGTGACCAGTGACGAGTGACCTGTGACAAGTGACCAGTGACCAGCGACCAGTGACCAGGGACCAGTGACCAGTGACCAGTGACCAGCGACCAGTGACCAGTGACCAGTGACCAGGGACCAGTGACCAGCGAAAGTGACCAGTGACCAGTGACCAGTGACCAGTGACTAGCCAAATTGAGCAGTGAGCACTGACCAGTGACCAGTGACCAGTGACCAGTGACCAGTGACCAGTGACCAGCGAAAGTGACCAGTGACCAGTGACCAGTGACCAGCGAAATTGACCAGTGACCAGTGACCAGCGAAAGTGACCAGTGAACAGTGACCAGCGAAATTGAAAAGTGACCATTGACCAGTGACCAGCGAAAGTGACAAGCGACGAGTGACCAGTGACAAGTGACCAGTGAGAAGTGACCAGTGACCACTGACCAGTGACCAGTGACCAGCGACCAGTGACCAGTGACCAGTGACCAGTGACCAGTGACCAGCGAAAGTGACCAGTGACAAGTGACCAGTGACAAGTGACCAGTGACCAGTGACCAGTGACCAGTGACCAGCGAAAGTGACCAGTGACCAGTGACCTGTGACCAGCGAAATCGACCAGTGACCAGTGACCAGAGACCAGTGACTAGCCAAATTGACCAGTGACCAGTGACCAGTGACCAGTGACCAATGACCAGTGACCAGTGACCAGTGACCAGTGACCAGTGACCTGTGACCAGCGAAAGTGACCAGTGACCAGTGACTAGCCAAATTGAGCAGTGACCAGTGACCAGTGACCAGTGACCAGTGACCAGTGACCAGTGACCAGCGAAATTGACCAGTGACCATTGACCAGTGACCAGAGAAAGTGACCAGTGACGAGTGACCTGTGACAAGTGACCAGTGACCAGCGACCAGTGACCAGTGACCAGTGACCAGTGACCAGTGACCAGTGACCAGTGACCAGTGACCAGTGACCAGCGAAAGTGACCAGTGACCAGCGACCAGTGACCAGTGACCAGTGACCAGTGACCAGTGACCAGTGACCAGTGACTAGCCAAATTGACCAGTGACCAGTGACCAGTGACCAGTGACCAGCGGTAGTGACCAGTGATCAGTGACCAGTGAACAGTGACCAGTGACCAGTGACCAGTGACCAGAGACCAGTGACTAGCCAAATTGACCAGTGACTAGTGACCAGTGACCAGCGGTAGTGACCAGTGAACAGTGACCAGTGACCAGTGACCAGTGACCAGAGACCAGTGACTAGCCAAATTGACCAGTGACCAGTGACCAGTGACCAGTGACCAGCGAAAATGACCAGTGGCCAGTGACCAGTAACCAGCGAAAGTGACCAGTGACGAGTGACCAGTGACAAGTGACCAGTGAGAAGTGACCAGTGACCACTGACCAGTGACCAGTGACCAGCGACCAGTGACCAGTGACCAGTGACCAGGGACCAGTGACCAGCGAAAGTGACAAGTGACCAGTGACCAGTGACCAGTGACCAGTGACCAGTGACCAGTGACCAGCGAAAGTGACCAGTGACCAGTGAACAGTGACCAGCGAAATTGACCAGTTTCCAGTGACCAGTGATAAGTGACCAGTGACCAGTGACCAGCGAAAGTGACCAGTGAACAGTGACCAGCGAAATTGACCAGTGACCATTGACCAGTGACCAGCGAAAGTGACCAGTGACGAGTGACCAGTGACAAGTGACCAGTGAGAAGTGACCAGTGACCACTGACCAGTGACCAGTGACCAGTGACCAGTGACCAGTGACCAGTGACCAGCGAAAGTGACCAGTGACAAGTGACCAGTGACCAGTGACCAGTGACCAGTGACCAGCGAAAGTGACCAGTGACCAGTGACCAGTGACCAGCGAAATCGATCAGTGACCAGTGACCAGAGACCAGTGACTAGCCAAATTGACCAGTGACCAGCGACCAGTGACCAGTGACCAGTGACCAGGGACCAGTGACCAGCGAAAGTGACCAGTGACCAGTGACTAGCCAATTTGAGCAGTGACCAGTGACCAGTGACCAGTGACCAGTGACCAGTGACCAGTGACCAGTGACCACTGACCAGTGACAAGTGACCAGTGACCAGTGACCAGTGACCAGTGACCAGTGACCAGTGACCAGTGACCAGCGACCAGTGACCAGTGACCAGTGACCTGTGACCAGCGAAAGTGACCAGTGACCAGTGACCATTGACCAGCGACCAGTGACCAGTGACCACTGACGAGTGACCAGTGACCAGTGACCAGTGACCAGTGACCAGTGACCAGCGAAAGTGACAAGTGACCAGTGACCAGTAACCAGTGACCAGTGACCAGTGACCAGCGAAAGTGACCAGTGACCAGTGAACAGTGACCAGCGAAATTGACCAGTTTCCAGTGACCAGTGATAAGTGACCAGTGACCAATGACCAGTGAAAGTGACCAGTGAACAGTGACCAGCGAAATTGACCAGTGACCATTGACCAGTGACCAGCGAATGTGACCAGTGACGAGTGACCAGTGACAAGTGACCAGTGAGAAGTGACCAGTGACCACTGACCAGGGACCAGTGACCAGCGACCAGTGACCAGTGACCAGTGACCAGGGACCAGTGACCAGCGAAAGTGACAAGTGACCAGTGACCAGTGACCAGTGACCAGTGACCAGTGACCAGTGACCAGCGAAAGTGACCAGTGACCAGTGAACAGTGACCAGCGAAATTGACCAGTTTCCAGTGACCAGTGATAAGTGACCAGTGACCAGTGACCAGCGAAAGTGACCAGTGAACAGTGACCAGCGAAATTGACCAGTGACCATTGACCAGTGACCAGCGAAAGTGACCAGTGACGAGTGACCAGTGACAAGTGACCAGTGAGAAGTGACCAGTGACCACTGACCAGTGACCAGTGACCAGTGACCAGTGACCAGTGACCAGTGACCAGCGAAAGTGACCAGTGACAAGTGACCAGTGACCAGTGACCAGTGACCAGTGACCAGCGAAAGTGACCAGTGACCAGTGACCAGTGACCAGCGAAATCGATCAGTGACCAGTGACCAGAGACCAGTGACTAGCCAAATTGACCAGTGACCAGCGACCAGTGACCAGTGACCAGTGACCAGGGACCAGTGACCAGCGAAAGTGACCAGTGACCAGTGACTAGCCAATTTGAGCAGTGACCAGTGACCAGTGACCAGTGACCAGTGACCAGTGACCAGTGACCAGTGACCACTGACCAGTGACAAGTGACCAGTGACCAGTGACCAGTGACCAGTGACCAGTGACCAGTGACCAGTGACCAGCGAAAGTGACCAGTGACCAGTGACCAGTGACCAGCGAAATCGACCAGTGACCAGTGACCAGAGACCAGTGACTAGCCCAATTGAACAGTGACCAGTGACCAGTGACCAGTGACCAACGACCAGTGAACAGTGACCAGTGACCAGTGACCAGTGACCTGTGACCAGTGACCAGTGACCAGTGACCAGTGACCAGTGACCAGCGAAATCGACCAGTGACCAGTGACCAGAGACCAGTGACTAGCCAAATTGACCAGTGACCAGTGACCAGTGACCAGTGACCAACGACCAGTGACCAGGGACCAGTGACCAGCAAAAGTGACCAGTGACCAGTGACTAGCCAAATTGAGCAGTGACCAGTGACCAGTGACCAGTGACCAGTGACCAGTGACCAGTGACCAGTGACCAGTGACCAGTGACCAGTGACGAGTGACCAGTGACCAGCGACCAGTGACCAGGGACCAGTGACCAGTGACCAGTGACCAGCGACCAGTGACCAGTGACCAGTGACCAGGGACCAGTGACCAGCGAAAGTGACCAGTGACCAGTGACCAGTGACCAGTGACTAGCCAAATTGAGCAGTGAGCACTGACCAGTGACCAGTGACCAGTGACCAGTGACCAGTGACCAGTGACCAGCGAAAGTGACCAGTGAGCAGTGACCAGTGACCAGCGAAATTGACCAGTGACCAGTGACCAGCGAAAGTGACCAGTGAACAGTGACCAGCGAAATTGAAAAGTGACCATTGACCAGTGACCAGCGAAAGTGACAAGTGACGAGTGACCAGTGACAAGTGACCAGTGAGAAGTGACCAGTGACCACTGACCAGTGACCAGTGACCAGCGACCAGTGACCAGTGACCAGTGACCAGTGACCAGTGACCAGCGAAAGTGACCAGTGACAAGTGACCAGTGACAAGTGACCAGTGACCAGTGACCAGTGACCAGTGACCAGCGAAAGTGACCAGTGACCAGTGACCTGTGACCAGCGAAATCGACCAGTGACCAGTGACCAGAGACCAGTGACTAGCCAAATTGACCAGTGACCAGTGACCAGTGACCAGTGACCAGTGACCAGTGACCAGTGACCTGTGACCAGCGAAAGTGACCAGTGACCAGTGACTAGCCAAATTGAGCAGTGACCAGTGACCAGTGACCAGTGACCAGTGACCAGTGACCAGTGACCAGCGACCAGTGACCAGTGACCAGTGACCAGTGACCAGTGACCAGTGACCAGTGACCAGTGACCAGTGACCAGTGACCAGCGACCAGTGACCAGTGACCAGTGACCAGTGACCAGTGACCAGTGACCAGTGACTAGCCAAATTGACCAGTGACCAGTGACCAGTGACCAGTGACCAGCGGTAGTGACCAGTGATCAGTGACCAGTGAACAGTGACCAGTGACCAGTGACCAGTGACCAGAGACCAGTGACTAGCCAAATTGACCAGTGACCAGTGACCAGTGACCAGCGGTAGTGACCAGTGAACAGTGACCAGTGACCAGTGACCAGTGACCAGAGACCAGTGACTAGCCAAATTGACCAGTGACCAGTGACCAGTGACCAGTGACCAGCGAAAATGACCAGTGGCCAGTGACCAGTAACCAGCGAAAGTGACCAGTGACGAGTGACCAGTGACAAGTGACCAGTGAGAAGTGACCAGTGACCACTGACCAGTGACCAGTGACCAGCGACCAGTGACCAGGGACCAGTGACCAGGGACCAGTGACCAGCGAAAGTGACAAGTGACCAGTGACCAGTGACCAGTGACCAGTGACCAGTGACCAGTGACCAGCGAAAGTGACCAGTGACCAGTGAACAGTGACCAGCGAAATTGACCAGTTTCCAGTGACCAGTGATAAGTGACCAGTGACCAGTGACCAGCGAAAGTGACCAGTGAACAGTGACCAGCGAAATTGACCAGTGACCATTGACCAGTGACCAGCGAAAGTGACCAGTGACGAGTGACCAGTGACAAGTGACCAGTGAGAAGTGACCAGTGACCACTGACCAGTGACCAGTGACCAGTGACCAGTGACCAGTGACCAGTGACCAGCGAAAGTGACCAGTGACAAGTGACCAGTGACCAGTGACCAGTGACCAGTGACCAGCGAAAGTGACCAGTGACCAGTGACCAGTGACCAGCGAAATCGATCAGTGACCAGTGACCAGAGACCAGTGACTAGCCAAATTGACCAGTGACCTGCGACCAGTGACCAGTGACCAGTGACCAGGGACCAGTGACCAGCGAAAGTGACCAGTGACCAGTGACTAGCCAATTTGAGCAGTGACCAGTGACCAGTGACCAGTGACCAGTGACCAGTGACCAGTGACCAGTGACCACTGACCAGTGACAAGTGACCAGTGACCAGTGACCAGTGACCAGTGACCAGTGACCAGTGACCAGTGACCAGCGAAAGTGACCAGTGACGAGTGACCTGTGACAAGTGACCAGTGACCAGCGACCAGTGACCAGGGACCAGTGACCAGTGACCAGTGACCAGCGACCAGTGACCAGTGACCAGTGACCAGGGACCAGTGACCAGCGAAAGTGACCAGTGACCAGTGACCAGTGACCAGTGACTAGCCAAATTGAGCAGTGAGCACTGACCAGTGACCAGTGACCAGTGACCAGTGACCAGTGACCAGTGACCAGTGACCAGCGAAAGTGACCAGTGACCAGTGACCAGTGACCAGCGAAATTGACCAGTGACCAGTGACCAGCGAAAGTGACCAGTGAACAGTGACCAGCGAAATTGAAAAGTGACCATTGACCAGTGACCAGCGAAAGTGACAAGTGACGAGTGACCAGTGACAAGTGACCAGTGAGAAGTGACCAGTGACCACTGACCAGTGACCAGTGACCAGCGACCAGTGACCAGTGACCAGCGAAAGTGACCAGTGACAAGTGACCAGTGACAAGTGACCAGTGACCAGTGACCAGTGACCAGTGACCAGCGAAAGTGACCAGTGACCAGTGACCTGTGACCAGCGAAATCGACCAGTGACCAGTGACCTGTGACAAGTGACCAGTGACCAGCGACCAGTGACCAGGGACCAGTGACCAGTGACCAGTGACCAGTGACCAGCGACCAGTGACCAGTGATCAGTGACCAGGGACCAGTGACCAGCGAAAGTGACCAGTGACCAGTGACCAGTGACCAGCGAAATTGACCAGTGACCAGTGACAAGTGACCAGTTACCAGTGACCAGCGAAAGTGACCAGTGAACAGTGACCAGGGACCAGTGACCAGTGACCAGTGACCAGTGACCAGTGACCAGTGACCAGTGACCAGTGACCAGTGACCAGTGACCAGTGACCAGCGAAAGTGACCAGTGACCAGTGACCAGTGACCAGTGACCAGTGACCAGCGAAATTGACCAGTGACCATTGACCAGTGACCAGTGACCAGTGACCAGTGACCAGTGACCAGTGACCAGTGACCAGTGACCAGTGACCAGTGACCAGTGACCAGTGACAAGCGAAAGTGACCAGTGACAAGTGACTAGTGACAAGTGACCAGTGACCAGTGACCAGTGACCAGTGACCAGTGACCAGTGACCAGTGACCAGCGAAAGTGACCAGTGACCAGTGACCAGTGACCAGCGAAATTGACCAGTGACCAGTGACCAGTGACCAGTGACAAGTGACCAGTTACCAGTGACCAGCGAAAGTGACCAGTGAACAGTGACCAGGGACCAGTGACCAGTGACCAGTGACCAGTGACCAGTGACCAGTGACCAGTGACCAGTGACAAGCGACCAGTGACCAGTGACCAGTGACCAGCGACCAGTGACCAGTGACCAGTGACCAGTGACCAGTGACCAGTGACCAGTGACCAGCGAAAGTGACCAGTGACAAGTGACCAGTGACAAGTGACCAGTGACCAGTGACCAGTGACCAGTGACCAGTGACCAGTGACCAGCGAAAGTGACCAGTGACCAGTGACCAGTGACCAGCGAAATCGACCAGTGACCAGTGACCAGAGACCAGTGACTAGCCCAATTGAACAGTGACCAGTGACCAGTGACCAGTGACCTGTGACCAGCGAAAGTGACCAGTGACCAGTGACCATTGACCAGCGACCAGTGACCAGTGACCAGTGACGAGTGACCAGTGACCAGTGACCAGTGACCAGTGACCAGTGACCAGTGACCAGCGAAAGTGACCAGTGACCAGTGAACAGTGACCAGCGAAATTGACCAGTTTCCAGTGACCAGTGATAAGTGACCAGTGACCAGTGACCAGCGAAAGTGACCAGTGAACAGTGACCAGTGACCAGTGACCAGCGAAAGTGACCAGTGACAAGTGACCAGTGACAAGTGACCAGTGACCAGTGTCCAGTGACCAGTGACCAGCGAAAGTGACCAGTGACCAGCGAAATCGACCAGTGACCAGTGACCAGAGACCAGTGACTAGCCAAATTGACCAGTGACCAGCGACCAGTGACCAGTGACCAGTGACCAGGGACCAGTGACCAGCGAAAGTGACCAGTGACCAGTGACTAGCCAAATTGAGCAGTGACCAGTGACCAGTGACCAGTGACCAGTGACCAGTGACCAGTGACCAGTGACCACTGACCAGTGACCACTGACCAGTGACCAGGGACCAGTGACCTGGGACCAGTGACCAGTGACCAGTGACCAGTGACCAGTGACCAGTGACCAGTGACCAGTGACCAGTGACCAGTGACCAGCGAAAGTGACCAGGGACCAGTGACCAGTGACCAGTGACCAGTGACCAGTGACCAGTGACCAGTGACCAGTGACCAGCGAAATTGACCAGTGACCATTGACCAGTGATCAGTGACCAGTGACCAGTGACCAGTGACCAGCGACCAGTGACCAGTGACCAGTGACCAGTGACCAGTGACCAGTGACCAGTGACCAGTAACCAGTGACCAGTGACCAGTGACCAGCGAAATCGACAAGGGACCAGTGACCAGTGACCAGTGACCAGTGACCAGTGACCAGTGACCAGTGACCAGCGAAATTGACCAGTGACCAGTGACCAGTGACCAGTGACCAGTGACCAGCGACCAGTGACCAGTGACCAGTGACCTGTGACCAGCGAAAGTGACCAGTGACCAGTGACCATTGACCAGCGACCAGTGACCAGTGACCACTGACGAGTGACCAGTGACCAGTGACCAGTGACCAGTGACCAGTGACCAGCGAAAGTGACAAGTGACCAGTGACCAGTAACCAGTGACCAGTGACCAGTGACCAGCGAAAGTGACCAGTGACCAGTGAACAGTGACCAGCGAAATTGACCAGTTTCCAGTGACCAGTGATAAGTGACCAGTGACCAATGACCAGTGAAAGTGACCAGTGAACAGTGACCAGCGAAATTGACCAGTGACCATTGACCAGTGACCAGCGAAAGTGACCAGTGACGAGTGACCAGTGACAAGTGACCAGTGAGAAGTGACCAGTGACCACTGACCAGGGACCAGTGACCAGCGACCAGTGACCAGTGACCAGTGACCAGGGACCAGTGACCAGCGAAAGTGACCAGTGATCAGTGACTAGCCAAATTGAGCAGTGACCAGTGACCAGTGACCAGTGACCAGTGACCAGTGACCAGTGACCAGCGAAATTGACCAGTGACCATTGACCAGTGACCAGAGAAAGTGACCAGTGACGAGTGACCTGTGACAAGTGACCAGTGACCAGCGACCAGTGACCAGTGACCAGTGACCAGTGACCAGTGACCAGTGACCAGTGACCAGTGACCAGTGACCAGCGAAAGTGACCAGTGACCAGCGACCAGTGACCAGTGACCAGTGACCAGTGACCAGTGACCAGTGACCAGTGACTAGCCAAATTGACCAGTGACCAGTGACCAGTGACCAGTGACCAGCGGTAGTGACCAGTGATCAGTGACCAGTGAACAGTGACCAGTGACCAGTGACCAGTGACCAGAGACCAGTGACTAGCCAAATTGACCAGTGACCAGTGACCAGTGACCAGCGGTAGTGACCAGTGAACAGTGACCAGTGACCAGTGACCAGTGACCAGAGACCAGTGACTAGCCAAATTGACCAGTGACCAGTGACCAGTGACCAGCGAAAATGACCAGTGGCCAGTGACCAGTAACCAGCGAAAGTGACCAGTGACGAGTGACCAGTGACAAGTGACCAGTGAGAAGTGACCAGTGACCACTGACCAGTGACCAGTGACCAGCGACCAGTGACCAGTGACCAGTGACCAGGGACCAGTGACCAGCGAAAGTGACAAGTGACCAGTGACCAGTGACCAGTGACCAGTGACCAGTGACCAGTGACCAGCGAAAGTGACCAGTGACCAGTGAACAGTGACCAGCGAAATTGACCAGTTTCCAGTGACCAGTGATAAGTGACCAGTGACCAGTGACCAGCGAAAGTGACCAGTGAACAGTGACCAGCGAAATTGACCAGTGACCATTGACCAGTGACCAGCGAAAGTGACCAGTGACGAGTGACCAGTGACAAGTGACCAGTGAGAAGTGACCAGTGACCACTGACCAGTGACCAGTGACCAGTGACCAGTGACCAGTGACCAGTGACCAGCGAAAGGGACCAGTGACAAGTGACCAGTGACCAGTGACCAGTGACCAGTGACCAGCGAAAGTGACCAGTGACCAGTGACCAGTGACCAGCGAAATCGATCAGTGACCAGTGACCAGAGACCAGTGACTAGCCAAATTGACCAGTGACCAGCGACCAGTGACCAGTGACCAGTGACCAGGGACCAGTGACCAGCGAAAGTGACCAGTGACCAGTGACTAGCCAATTTGAGCAGTGACCAGTGACCAGTGACCAGTGACCAGTGACCAGTGACCAGTGACCAGTGACCAGCGAAAGTGACCAGTGACCAGTGACCAGTGACCAGCGAAATCGACCAGTGACCAGTGACCAGAGACCAGTGACTAGCCCAATTGAACAGTGACCAGTGACCAGTGACCAGTGACCAACGACCAGTGAACAGTGACCAGTGACCAGTGACCAGTGACCTGTGACCAGTGACCAGTGACCAGTGACCAGTGACCAGTGACCAGCGAAATCGACCAGTGACCAGTGACCAGAGACCAGTGACTAGCCAAATTGACCAGTGACCAGTGACCAGTGACCAGTGACCAACGACCAGTGACCAGGGACCAGTGACCAGCAAAAGTGACCAGTGACCAGTGACTAGCCAAATTGAGCAGTGACCAGTGACCAGTGACCAGTGACCAGTGACCAGTGACCAGTGACCAGTGACCAGTGACCAGTGACCAGTGACGAGTGACCTGTGACAAGTGACCAGTGACCAGCGACCAGTGACCAGGGACCAGTGACCAGTGACCAGTGACCAGCGACCAGTGACCAGTGACCAGTGACCAGGGACCAGTGACCAGCGAAAGTGACCAGTGACCAGTGACCAGTGACCAGTGACTAGCCAAATTGAGCAGTGAGCACTGACCAGTGACCAGTGACCAGTGACCAGTGACCAGTGACCAGTGACCAGCGAAAGTGACCAGTGACCAGTGACCAGTGACCAGCGAAATTGACCAGTGACCAGTGACCAGCGAAAGTGACAAGTGAACAGTGACCAGCGAAATTGAAAAGTGACCATTGACCAGTGACCAGCGAAAGTGACAAGTGACGAGTGACCAGTGACAAGTGACCAGTGAGAAGTGACCAGTGACCACTGACCAGTGACCAGTGACCAGCGACCAGTGACCAGTGACCAGTGACCAGTGACCAGTGACCAGCGAAAGTGACCAGTGACAAGTGACCAGTGACAAGTGACCAGTGACCAGTGACCAGTGACCAGTGACCAGTGACCAGCGAAAGTGACCAGTGACCAGTGACCTGTGACCAGCGAAATCGACCAGTGACCAGTGACCAGAGACCAGTGACTAGCCAAATTGACCAGTGACCAGTGACCAGTGACCAGTGACCAATGACCAGTGACCAGTGACCAGTGACCAGTGACCAGTGACCTGTGACCAGCGAAAGTGACCAGTGACCAGTGACTAGCCAAATTGAGCAGTGACCAGTGACCAGTGACCAGTGACCAGTGACCAGTGACCAGCTAAATTGACCAGTGACCATTGACCAGTGACCAGCGAAAGTGACCAGTGACGAGTGACCTGTGACAAGTGACCAGTGACCAGCGACCAGTGACCAGGGACCAGTGACCAGTGACCAGTGACCAGTGACCAGTGACCAGCGAAAGTGACCAGTGACCAGTGAACAGTGACCAGCGAAATTGACCAGTTTCCAGTGACCAGTGATAAGTGACCAGTGACCAATGACCAGTGAAAGTGACCAGTGAACAGTGACCAGCGAAATTGACCAGTGACCATTGACCAGTGACCAGCGAAAGTGACCAGTGACGAGTGACCAGTGACAAGTGACCAGTGAGAAGTGACCAGTGACCACTGACCAGGGACCAGTGACCAGCGACCAGTGACCAGTGACCAGTGACCAGGGACCAGTGACCAGCGAAAGTGACCAGTGATCAGTGACTAGCCAAATTGAGCAGTGACCAGTGACCAGTGACCAGTGACCAGTGACCAGTGACCAGTGACCAGCGAAATTGTCCAGTGACCATTGACCAGTTACCAGAGAAAGTGACCAGTGACGAGTGACCTGTGACAAGTGACCAGTGACCAGCGACCAGTGACCAGTGACCAGTGACCAGTGACCAGTGACCAGTGACCAGTGACCAGTGACCAGTGACCAGCGAAAGTGACCAGTGACCAGCGACCAGTGACCAGTGACCAGTGACCAGTGACCAGTGACCAGTGACCAGTGACTAGCCAAATTGACCAGTGACCAGTGACCAGTGACCAGTGACCAGCGGTAGTGACCAGTGATCAGTGACCAGTGAACAGTGACCAGTGACCAGTGACCAGTGACCAGAGACCAGTGACTAGCCAAATTGACCAGTGACCAGTGACCAGTGACCAGCGGTAGTGACCAGTGAACAGTGACCAGTGACCAGTGACCAGTGACCAGAGACCAGTGACTAGCCAAATTGACCAGTGACCAGTGACCAGTGACCAGTGACCAGCGAAAATGACCAGTGGCCAGTGACCAGTAACCAGCGAAAGTGACCAGTGACGAGTGACCAGTGACAAGTGACCAGTGAGAAGTGACCAGTGACCAGTGACTAGCCAATTTGAGCAGTGACCAGTGACCAGTGACCAGTGACCAGTGACCAGTGACCAGTGACCAGTGACCAGCGAAAGTGACCAGTGACCAGTGACCAGTGACCAGCGAAATCGACCAGTGACCAGTGACCAGAGACCAGTGACTAGCCCAATTGAACAGTGACCAGTGACCAGTGACCAGTGACCAACGACCAGTGAACAGTGACCAGTGACCAGTGACCAGTGACCTGTGACCAGTGACCAGTGACCAGTGACCAGTGACCAGTGACCAGCGAAATCGACCAGTGACCAGTGACCAGAGACCAGTGACTAGCCAAATTGACCAGTGACCAGTGACCAGTGACCAGTGACCAACGACCAGTGACCAGGGACCAGTGACCAGCAAAAGTGACCAGTGACCAGTGACTAGCCAAATTGAGCAGTGACCAGTGACCAGTGACCAGTGACCAGTGACCAGTGACCAGTGACCAGTGACCAGTGACCAGTGACCAGTGACGAGTGACCTGTGACAAGTGACCAGTGACCAGCGACCAGTGACCAGGGACCAGTGACCAGTGACCAGTGACCAGCGACCAGTGACCAGTGACCAGTGACCCGGGACCAGTGACCAGCGAAAGTGACCAGTGACCAGTGACCAGTGACCAGTGACTAGCCAAATTGAGCAGTGAGCACTGACCAGTGACCAGTGACCAGTGACCAGTGACCAGTGACCAGTGACCAGCGAAAGTGACCAGTGACCAGTGACCAGTGACCAGCGAAATTGACCAGTGACCAGTGACCAGCGAAAGTGACAAGTGAACAGTGACCAGCGAAATTGAAAAGTGACCATTGACCAGTGACCAGCGAAAGTGACAAGTGACGAGTGACCAGTGACAAGTGACCAGTGAGAAGTGACCAGTGACCACTGACCAGTGACCAGTGACCAGCGACCAGTGACCAGTGACCAGCGACCAGTGACCAGTGACCAGTGACCAGTGACCAGTGACCAGTGACCAGTGACCAGTAACCAGTGACCAGTGACCAGTGACCAGCGAAATCGACAAGGGACCAGTGACCAGTGACCAGTGACCAGTGACCAGTGACCAGTGACCAGTGACCAGCGAAATTGACCAGTGACCAGTGACCAGTGACCAGTGACCAGTGACCAGCGACCAGTGACCAGTGACCAGTGACCTGTGACCAGCGAAAGTGACCAGTGACCAGTGACCATTGACCAGCGACCAGTGACCAGTGACCACTGACGAGTGACCAGTGACCAGTGACCAGTGACCAGTGACCAGTGACCAGCGAAAGTGACAAGTGACCAGTGACCAGTAACCAGTGACCAGTGACCAGTGACCAGCGAAAGTGACCAGTGACCAGTGAACAGTGACCAGCGAAATTGACCAGTTTCCAGTGACCAGTGATAAGTGACCAGTGACCAATGACCAGTGAAAGTGACCAGTGAACAGTGACCAGCGAAATTGACCAGTGACCATTGACCAGTGACCAGCGAAAGTGACCAGTGACGAGTGACCAGTGACAAGTGACCAGTGAGAAGTGACCAGTGACCACTGACCAGGGACCAGTGACCAGCGACCAGTGACCAGTGACCAGTGACCAGGGACCAGTGACCAGCGAAAGTGACCAGTGATCAGTGACTAGCCAAATTGAGCAGTGACCAGTGACCAGTGACCAGTGACCAGTGACCAGTGACCAGTGACCAGCGAAATTGACCAGTGACCATTGACCAGTGACCAGAGAAAGTGACCAGTGACGAGTGACCTGTGACAAGTGACCAGTGACCAGCGACCAGTGACCAGTGACCAGTGACCAGTGACCAGTGACCAGTGACCAGTGACCAGTGACCAGTGACCAGCGAAAGTGACCAGTGACCAGCGACCAGTGACCAGTGACCAGTGACCAGTGACCAGTGACCAGTGACCAGTGACTAGCCAAATTGACCAGTGACCAGTGACCAGTGACCAGTGACCAGCGGTAGTGACCAGTGATCAGTGACCAGTGAACAGTGACCAGTGACCAGTGACCAGTGACCAGAGACCAGTGACTAGCCAAATTGACCAGTGACCAGTGACCAGTGACCAGCGGTAGTGACCAGTGAACAGTGACCAGTGACCAGTGACCAGTGACCAGAGACCAGTGACTAGCCAAATTGACCAGTGACCAGTGACCAGTGACCAGTGACCAGCGAAAATGACCAGTGGCCAGTGACCAGTAACCAGCGAAAGTGACCAGTGACGAGTGACCAGTGACAAGTGACCAGTGAGAAGTGACCAGTGACCACTGACCAGTGACCAGTGACCAGCGACCAGTGACCAGTGACCAGTGACCAGGGACCAGTGACCAGCGAAAGTGACAAGTGACCAGTGACCAGTGACCAGTGACCAGTGACCAGTGACCAGTGACCAGCGAAAGTGACCAGTGACCAGTGAACAGTGACCAGCGAAATTGACCAGTTTCCAGTGACCAGTGATAAGTGACCAGTGACCAGTGACCAGCGAAAGTGACCAGTGAACAGTGACCAGCGAAATTGACCAGTGACCATTGACCAGTGACCAGCGAAAGTGACCAGTGACGAGTGACCAGTGACAAGTGACCAGTGAGAAGTGACCAGTGACCACTGACCAGTGACCAGTGACCAGTGACCAGTGACCAGTGACCAGTGACCAGCGAAAGTGACCAGTGACAAGTGACCAGTGACCAGTGACCAGTGACCAGTGACCAGCGAAAGTGACCAGTGACCAGTGACCAGTGACCAGCGAAATCGATCAGTGACCAGTGACCAGAGACCAGTGACTAGCCAAATTGACCAGTGACCAGCGACCAGTGACCAGTGACCAGTGACCAGGGACCAGTGACCAGCGAAAGTGACCAGTGACCAGTGACCAGTGACCAGCGAAATCGACCAGTGACCAGTGACCAGAGACCAGTGACTAGCCCAATTGAACAGTGACCAGTGACCAGTGACCAGTGACCAACGACCAGTGAACAGTGACCAGTGACCAGTGACCAGTGACCTGTGACCAGTGACCAGTGACCAGTGACCAGTGACCAGTGACCAGCGAAATCGACCAGTGACCAGTGACCAGAGACCAGTGACTAGCCAAATTGACCAGTGACCAGTGACCAGTGACCAGTGACCAACGACCAGTGACCAGGGACCAGTGACCAGCAAAAGTGACCAGTGACCAGTGACTAGCCAAATTGAGCAGTGACCAGTGACCAGTGACCAGTGACCAGTGACCAGTGACCAGTGACCAGTGACCAGTGACCAGTGACCAGTGACGAGTGACCTGTGACAAGTGACCAGTGACCAGCGACCAGTGACCAGGGACCAGTGACCAGTGACCAGTGACCAGCGACCAGTGACCAGTGACCAGTGACCAGGGACCAGTGACCAGCGAAAGTGACCAGTGACCAGTGACCAGTGACCAGTGACTAGCCAAATTGAGCAGTGAGCACTGACCAGTGACCAGTGACCAGTGACCAGTGACCAGTGACCAGTGACCAGCGAAAGTGACCAGTGACCAGTGACCAGTGACCAGCGAAATTGACCAGTGACCAGTGACCAGCGAAAGTGACAAGTGAACAGTGACCAGCGAAATTGAAAAGTGACCATTGACCAGTGACCAGCGAAAGTGACAAGTGACGAGTGACCAGTGACAAGTGACCAGTGAGAAGTGACCAGTGACCACTGACCAGTGACCAGTGACCAGCGACCAGTGACCAGTGACCAGTGACCAGTGACCAGTGACCAGCGAAAGTGACCAGTGACAAGTGACCAGTGACAAGTGACCAGTGACCAGTGACCAGTGACCAGTGACCAGTGACCAGCGAAAGTGACCAGTGACCAGTGACCTGTGACCAGCGAAATCGACCAGTGACCAGTGACCAGAGACCAGTGACTAGCCAAATTGACCAGTGACCAGTGACCAGTGACCAGTGACCAATGACCAGTGACCAGTGACCAGTGACCAGTGACCAGTGACCTGTGACCAGCGAAAGTGACCAGTGACCAGTGACTAGCCAAATTGAGCAGTGACCAGTGACCAGTGACCAGTGACCAGTGACCAGTGACCAGCTAAATTGACCAGTGACCATTGACCAGTGACCAGCGAAAGTGACCAGTGACGAGTGACCTGTGACAAGTGACCAGTGACCAGCGACCAGTGACCAGGGACCAGTGACCAGTGACCAGTGACCAGTGACCAGCGACCAGTGACCAGTGATCAGTGACCAGGGACCAGTGACCAGCGAAAGTGACCAGTGACCAGTGACCAGTGACCAGCGAAATTGACCAGTGACCAGTGACAAGTGACCAGTTACCAGTGACCAGCGAAAGTGACCAGTGAACAGTGACCAGGGACCAGTGACCAGTGACCAGTGACCAGTGACCAGTGACCAGTGACCAGTGACCAGTGACCAGTGACCAGCGAAAGTGACCAGTGACCAGTGACCAGTGACCAGTGACCAGTGACCAGCGAAATTGACCAGTGACCATTGACCAGTGACCAGTGACCAGTGACCAGTGACCAGTGACCAGTGACCAGTGACCAGTGACAAGCGAAAGTGACCAGTGACAAGTGACTAGTGACAAGTGACCAGTGACCAGTGACCAGTGACCAGTGACCAGTGACCAGTGACCAGTGACCAGCGAAAGTGACCAGTGACCAGTGACCAGTGACCAGCGAAATTGACCAGTGACCAGTGACCAGTGACCAGTGACAAGTGACCAGTTACCAGTGACCAGCGATAGTGACCAGTGACCAGTGACCAGTGACCAGCGACCAGTGACCAGTGACCAGTGACCAGTGACCAGTGACCAGTGACCAGTGACCAGTAACCAGTGACCAGTGACCAGTGACCAGCGAAATCGACAAGGGACCAGTGACCAGTGACCAGTGACCAGTGACCAGTGACCAGTGACCAGTGACCAGTGACCAGCGAAATTGACCAGTGACCAGTGACCAGTGACCAGTGACCAGTGACCAGCGACCAGTGACCAGTGACCAGTGACCTGTGACCAGCGAAAGTGACCAGTGACCAGTGACCATTGACCAGCGACCAGTGACCAGTGACCACTGACGAGTGACCAGTGACCAGTGACCAGTGACCAGTGACCAGTGACCAGCGAAAGTGACAAGTGACCAGTGACCAGTAACCAGTGACCAGTGACCAGTGACCAGCGAAAGTGACCAGTGACCAGTGAACAGTGACCAGCGAAATTGACCAGTTTCCAGTGACCAGTGATAAGTGACCAGTGACCAATGACCAGTGAAAGTGACCAGTGAACAGTGACCAGCGAAAATGACCAGTGACCATTGACCAGTGACCAGCGAAAGTGACCAGTGACGAGTGACCAGTGACAAGTGACCAGTGAGAAGTGACCAGTGACCACTGACCAGGGACCAGTGACCAGCGACCAGTGACCAGTGACCAGTGACCAGGGACCAGTGACCAGCGAAAGTGACCAGTGATCAGTGACTAGCCAAATTGAGCAGTGACCAGTGACCAGTGACCAGTGACCAGTGACCAGTGACCAGTGACCAGCGAAATTGACCAGTGACCATTGACCAGTGACCAGAGAAAGTGACCAGTGACGAGTGACCTGTGACAAGTGACCAGTGACCAGCGACCAGTGACCAGTGACCAGTGACCAGTGACCAGTGACCAGTGACCAGTGACCAGTGACCAGTGACCAGTGACCAGTGACCAGCGAAAGTGACCAGTGACCAGCGACCAGTGACCAGTGACCAGTGACCAGTGACCAGTGACCAGTGACCAGTGACCAGCGAAAGTGACCAGTGACAAGTGACCAGTGACAAGTGACCAGTGACCAGTGACCAGTGACCAGTGACCAGTGACCAGTGACCAGCGAAAGTGACCAGTGACCAGTGACCAGTGACCAGCGAAATCGACCAGTGACCAGTGACCAGAGACCAGTGACTATCCCAATTGAACAGTGACCAGTGACCAGTGACCAGTGACCTGTGACCAGCGAAAGTGACCAGTGACCAGTGACCATTGACCAGCGACCAGTGACCAGTGACCAGTGACGAGTGACCAGTGACCAGTGACCAGTGACCAGTGACCAGTGACCAGTGACCAGTGACCAGTGACCAGTGACCAGTGACCAGTGACCAGTGACCAGTGACCAGTGACCAGCGAAAGTGACCAGTGAACAGTGACCAGTGAACAGTGACCAGTGACCATTGACCAGTGACCAGCGAAAGTGACCAGTGACGAGTGACCAGTGACAAGTGACCAGTGAGAAGTGACCAGTGACCACTGACCAGTGACCAGTGACCAGCGACCAGTGACCAGTGACCAGTGACCAGGGACCAGTGACCAGCGAAAGTGACCAGTGACCAGTGACTAGCCAAATTGAGCAGTGACCAGGGACCAGTGACCAGTGACCAGTGACCAGTGACCAGTGACCAGTGACCAGTGACCAGTGACCAGGGACCAGTGACCAGTGACCAGTGACCAGTGACCAGTGACCAGTGACCAGTGACCAGTGACCAGTGACCAGCGAAAGTGACCAGGGACCAGTGACCAGTGACCAGTGACCAGTGACCAGTGACCAGCGAAATTGACCAGTGACCATTGACCAGTGACCAGTGACCAGTGACCAGCGAAAGTGACCAGTGACGAGTGACCTGTGACAAGTGACCAGTGACCAGCGACCAGTGACCAGCGACCAGTGACCAGTGACCAGTGACCAGTGACCAGTGACCAGTGACCTGTGACCAGCGAAAGTGACCAGTGACCAGTGACCATTGACCAGCGACCAGTGACCAGTGACCAGTGACGAGTGACCAGTGAACAGTGACCAGTGACCAGTGATCAGCGAAAGTGACAAGTGACCAGTGACCAGTGACCAGCGAAATCGACCAGGGACCAGTGACCAGTGACCAGTGACCAGTGACCAGTGACCAGTGACCAGCGAAATTGACCAGTGACCATTGACCAGTGACCAGTGACCAGTGACCAGTGACCAGTGACCAGTGACCAGTGACCAGCGACCAGTGACCAGCGAAAGTGACCAGTGACCAGTGACTATCCAAATTGAGCAGTGACCAGTGACCAGTGACCAGTGACCAGTGACCAGTGACCAGTGAACAGTGACCAGTGACCAGTGACCAGTGACCACTGACCAGTGACCACTGACCAGTGACCAGGGACCAGTGACCAGCGAAAGTGACCAGTGACCAGTGACCAGTGACCAGCGAAATTGACCAGTGACCAGTGACAAGTGACCAGTTACCAGTGACCAGCGAAAGTGACCAGTGAACAGTGACCAGGGACCAGTGACCAGTGACCAGTGACCAGTGACCAGTGACCAGTGACCAGTGACCAGTGACCAGTGACCAGCGAAAGTGACCAGTGACCAGTGACCAGTGACCAGTGACCAGTGACCAGCGAAATTGACCAGTGACCATTGACCAGTGACCAGTGACCAGTGACCAGTGACCAGTGACCAGTGACCAGTGACCAGTGACAAGCGAAAGTGACCAGTGACAAGTGACTAGTGACAAGTGACCAGTGACCAGTGACCAGTGACCAGTGACCAGTGACCAGTGACCAGTGACCAGCGAAAGTGACCAGTGACCAGTGACCAGTGACCAGCGAAATTGACCAGTGACCAGTGACCAGTGACCAGTGACAAGTGACCAGTTACCAGTGACCAGCGATAGTGACCAGTGACCAGTGACCAGTGACCAGCGACCAGTGACCAGTGACCAGTGACCAGTGACCAGTGACCAGTGACCAGTGACCAGTAACCAGTGACCAGTGACCAGTGACCAGCGAAATCGACAAGGGACCAGTGACCAGTGACCAGTGACCAGTGACCAGTGACCAGTGACCAGTGACCAGTGACCAGCGAAATTGACCAGTGACCAGTGACCAGTGACCAGTGACCAGTGACCAGCGACCAGTGACCAGTGACCAGTGACCTGTGACCAGCGAAAGTGACCAGTGACCAGTGACCATTGACCAGCGACCAGTGACCAGTGACCACTGACGAGTGACCAGTGACCAGTGACCAGTGACCAGTGACCAGTGACCAGCGAAAGTGACAAGTGACCAGTGACCAGTAACCAGTGACCAGTGACCAGTGACCAGCGAAAGTGACCAGTGACCAGTGAACAGTGACCAGCGAAATTGACCAGTTTCCAGTGACCAGTGATAAGTGACCAGTGACCAATGACCAGTGAAAGTGACCAGTGAACAGTGACCAGCGAAAATGACCAGTGACCATTGACCAGTGACCAGCGAAAGTGACCAGTGACGAGTGACCAGTGACAAGTGACCAGTGAGAAGTGACCAGTGACCACTGACCAGGGACCAGTGACCAGCGACCAGTGACCAGTGACCAGTGACCAGGGACCAGTGACCAGCGAAAGTGACCAGTGATCAGTGACTAGCCAAATTGAGCAGTGACCAGTGACCAGTGACCAGTGACCAGTGACCAGTGACCAGTGACCAGCGAAATTGACCAGTGACCATTGACCAGTGACCAGAGAAAGTGACCAGTGACGAGTGACCTGTGACAAGTGACCAGTGACCAGCGACCAGTGACCAGTGACCAGTGACCAGTGACCAGTGACCAGTGACCAGTGACCAGTGACCAGTGACCAGTGACCAGCGAAAGTGACCAGTGACCAGCGACCAGTGACCAGTGACCAGTGACCAGTGACCAGTGACCAGTGACCAGTGACCAGCGAAAGTGACCAGTGACAAGTGACCAGTGACAAGTGACCAGTGACCAGTGACCAGTGACCAGTGACCAGTGACCAGTGACCAGCGAAAGTGACCAGTGACCAGTGACCAGTGACCAGCGAAATCGACCAGTGACCAGTGACCAGAGACCAGTGACTATCCCAATTGAACAGTGACCAGTGACCAGTGACCAGTGACCTGTGACCAGCGAAAGTGACCAGTGACCAGTGACCATTGACCAGCGACCAGTGACCAGTGACCAGTGACGAGTGACCAGTGACCAGTGACCAGTGACCAGTGACCAGTGACCAGTGACCAGTGACCAGTGACCAGTGACCAGTGACCAGTGACCAGTGACCAGTGACCAGTGACCAGCGAAAGTGACCAGTGAACAGTGACCAGTGAACAGTGACCAGTGACCATTGACCAGTGACCAGCGAAAGTGACCAGTGACGAGTGACCAGTGACAAGTGACCAGTGAGAAGTGACCAGTGACCACTGACCAGTGACCAGTGACCAGCGACCAGTGACCAGTGACCAGTGACCAGGGACCAGTGACCAGCGAAAGTGACCAGTGACCAGTGACTAGCCAAATTGAGCAGTGACCAGTGACCAGTGACCAGTGACCAGTGACCAGTGACCAGTGACCAGTGACCAGTGACCAGTGACCAGTGACCAGGGACCAGTGACCAGTGACCAGTGACCAGTGACCAGTGACCAGTGACCAGTGACCAGCGAAAGTGACCAGGGACCAGTGACCAGTGACCAGTGACCAGTGACCAGTGACCAGCGAAATTGACCAGTGACCATTGACCAGTGACCAGTGACCAGTGACCAGCGAAAGTGACCAGTGACGAGTGACCTGTGACAAGTGACCAGTGACCAGCGACCAGTGACCAGCGACCAGTGACCAGTGACCAGTGACCAGTGACCAGTGACCAGTGACCTGTGACCAGCGAAAGTGACCAGTGACCAGTGACCATTGACCAGCGACCAGTGACCAGTGACCAGTGACGAGTGACCAGTGAACAGTGACCAGTGACCAGTGATCAGCGAAAGTGACAAGTGACCAGTGACCAGTGACCAGCGAAATCGACCAGGGACCAGTGACCAGTGACCAGTGACCAGTGACCAGTGACCAGTGACCAGCGAAATTGACCAGTGACCATTGACCAGTGACCAGTGACCAGTGACCAGTGACCAGTGACCAGTGACCAGTGACCAGCGACCAGTGACCAGTGACCAGTGACCAGTGACCAGTGACCTGTGACCAGCGAAAGTGACCAGTGACCAGTGACCATTGACCAGCGACCAGTGACCAGTGACCAGTGATGAGTGACCAGTGACCAGTGACCAGTGACCAGCGAAAGTGACAAGTGACCAGTGACCAGTGACCAGTGACCAGTGACCAGTGACCAGCGAAAGTGACCAGTGACCAGTGAACAGTGACCAGCGAAATTGACCAGTTTCCAGTGACCAGTGATAAGTGACCAGTGACCAGTGACCAGCGAAAGTGACCAGTGAACAGTGACCAGCGAAATTGACCACTGACCATTGACCAGTGACCAGCGAAAGTGACCAGTGACGAGTGACCAGTGACAAGTGACCAGTGAGAAGTGACCAGTGACCACTGACCAGTGACCAGTGACCAGTGACCAGTGACCAGTGACCAGTGACCAGCGAAAGTGACCAGTGACAAGTGACCAGTGACAAGTGACCAGTGACCAGTGACCAGTGACCAGTGACCAGCGAAAGTGACCAGTGACCAGTGACCAGTGACCAGCGAAATCGACCAGTGACCAGTGACCAGAGACCAGTGACTAGCCAAATTGACCAGTGACCAGCGACCAGTGACCAGTGACCAGTGACCAGGGACCAGTGACCAGCGAAAGTGACCAGTGACCAGTGACTAGCCAAATTGAGCAGTGACCAGTGACCAGTGACCAGTGACCAGTGACCAGTGACCAGTGACCAGTGACCAGTGACCAGTGACCAGTGACCACTGACCAGTGACCACTGACCAGTGACCAGGGACCAGTGACCTGGGACCAGTGACCAGTGACCAGTGACCAGTGACCAGTGACCAGTGACCAGTGACCAGTGACCAGTGACCAGTGACCAGCGAAAGTGACCAGGGACCAGTGACCAGTGACCAGTGACCAGTGACCAGTGACCAGTGACCAGTGACCAGTGATCAGCGAAATTGACCAGTGACCATTGACCAGTGATCAGTGACCAGTGACCAGTGACCAGTGACCAGTGACCAGTGACCAGCGACCAGTGACCAGTGACCAGTGACCAGTGACCAGTGACCAGTGACCAGTGACCAGTAACCAGTGACCAGTGACCAGTGACCAGCGAAATCGACAAGGGACCAGTGACCAGTGACCAGTGACCAGTGACCAGTGACCAGTGACCAGTGACCAGCGAAATTGACCAGTGACCAGTGACCAGTGACCAGTGACCAGTGACCAGCGACCAGTGACCAGTGACCAGTGACCTGTGACCAGCGAAAGTGACCAGTGACCAGTGACCATTGACCAGCGACCAGTGACCAGTGACCACTGACGAGTGACCAGTGACCAGTGACCAGTGACCAGTGACCAGTGACCAGCGAAAGTGACAAGTGACCAGTGACCAGTAACCAGTGACCAGTGACCAGTGACCAGCGAAAGTGACCAGTGACCAGTGAACAGTGACCAGCGAAATTGACCAGTTTCCAGTGACCAGTGATAAGTGACCAGTGACCAATGACCAGTGAAAGTGACCAGTGAACAGTGACCAGCGAAATTGACCAGTGACCATTGACCAGTGACCAGCGAAAGTGACCAGTGACGAGTGACCAGTGACAAGTGACCAGTGAGAAGTGACCAGTGACCACTGACCAGGGACCAGTGACCAGCGACCAGTGACCAGTGACCAGTGACCAGGGACCAGTGACCAGCGAAAGTGACCAGTGATCAGCGAGTGACTAGCCAAATTGAGCAGTGACCAGTGACCAGTGACCAGTGACCAGTGACCAGTGACCAGTGACCAGCGAAATTGACCAGTGACCATTGACCAGTGACCAGAGAAAGTGACCAGTGACGAGTGACCTGTGACAAGTGACCAGTGACCAGCGACTAGTGACCAGTGACCAGTGACCAGTGACCAGTGACCAGTGACCAGTGACCAGTGACCAGTGACCAGTGACCAGCGAAAGTGACCAGTGACCAGCGACCAGTGACCAGTGACCAGTGACCAGTGACCAGTGACCAGTGACCAGTGACTAGCCAAATTGACCAGTGACCAGTGACCAGTGACCAGTGACCAGCGGTAGTGACCAGTGATCAGTGACCAGTGAACAGTGACCAGTGACCAGTGACCAGTGACCAGAGACCAGTGACTAGCCAAATTGACCAGTGACCAGTGACCAGTGACCAGCGGTAGTGACCAGTGAACAGTGACCAGTGACCAGTGACCAGTGACCAGAGACCAGTGACTAGCCAAATTGACCAGTGACCAGTGACCAGTGACCAGTGACCAGCGAAAATGACCAGTGGCCAGTGACCAGTAACCAGCGAAAGTGACCAGTGACGAGTGACCAGTGACAAGTGACCAGTGAGAAGTGACCAGTGACCACTGACCAGTGACCAGTGACCAGCGACCAGTGACCAGTGACCAGTGACCAGGGACCAGTGACCAGCGAAAGTGACAAGTGACCAGTGACCAGTGACCAGTGACCAGTGACCAGTGACCAGTGACCAGCGAAAGTGACCAGTGACCAGTGAACAGTGACCAGCGAAATTGACCAGTTTCCAGTGACCAGTGATAAGTGACCAGTGACCAGTGACCAGCGAAAGTGACCAGTGAACAGTGACCAGCGAAATTGACCAGTGACCATTGACCAGTGACCAGCGAAAGTGACCAGTGACGAGTGACCAGTGACAAGTGACCAGTGAGAAGTGACCAGTGACCACTGACCAGTGACCAGTGACCAGTGACCAGTGACCAGTGACCAGTGACCAGCGAAAGTGACCAGTGACAAGTGACCAGTGACAAGTGACCAGTGACCAGTGACCAGTGACCAGTGACCAGCGAAAGTGACCAGTGACCAGTGACCAGTGACCAGCGAAATCGACCAGTGACCAGTGACCAGAGACCAGTGACTAGCCAAATTGACCAGTGACCAGCGACCAGTGACCAGTGACCAGTGACCAGGGACCAGTGACCAGCGAAAGTGACCAGTGACCAGTGACTAGCCAAATTGAGCAGTGACCAGTGACCAGTGACCAGTGACCAGTGACCAGTGACCAGTGACCAGTGACCAGTGACCAGTGACCAGTGACCACTGACCAGTGACCACTGACCAGTGACCAGGGACCAGTGACCTGGGACCAGTGACCAGTGACCAGTGACCAGTGACCAGTGACCAGTGACCAGTGACCAGTGACCAGCGAAAGTGACCAGGGACCAGTGACCAGTGACCAGTGACCAGTGACCAGTGACCAGTGACCAGTGACCAGTGACCAGCGAAATTGACCAGTGACCATTGACCAGTGACCAGCGACCAGTGACCAGTGACCAGTGACCAGGGACCAGTGACCAGCGAAAGTGACCAGTGACCAGTGACTAGCCAAATTGAGCAGTGACCAGTGACCAGTGACCAGTGACCAGTGACCAGTGACCAGTGACCAGTGACCACTGACCAGTGACCACTGACCAGTGACCAGGGACCAGTGACCTGGGACCAGTGACCAGTGACCAGTGACCAGTGACCAGTGACCAGTGACCAGTGACCAGTGACCAGCGAAAGTGACCAGGGACCAGTGACCAGTGACCAGTGACCAGTGACCAGTGACCAGTGACCAGTGACCAGTGACCAGCGAAATTGACCAGTGACCATTGACCAGTGATCAGTGACCAGTGACCAGTGACCAGTGACCAGTGACCAGTGACCAGCGACCAGTGACCAGTGACCAGTGACCAGTGACCAGTGACCAGTGACCAGTGACCAGTAACCAGTGACCAGTGACCAGTGACCAGCGAAATCGACAAGGGACCAGTGACCAGTGACCAGTGACCAGTGACCAGTGACCAGTGACCAGTGACCAGCGAAATTGACCAGTGACCAGTGACCAGTGACCAGTGACCAGTGACCAGCGACCAGTGACCAGTGACCAGTGACCTGTGACCAGCGAAAGTGACCAGTGACCAGTGACCATTGACCAGCGACCAGTGACCAGTGACCACTGACGAGTGACCAGTGACCAGTGACCAGTGACCAGTGACCAGTGACCAGCGAAAGTGACAAGTGACCAGTGACCAGTAACCAGTGACCAGTGACCAGTGACCAGCGAAAGTGACCAGTGACCAGTGAACAGTGACCAGCGAAATTGACCAGTTTCCAGTGACCAGTGATAAGTGACCAGTGACCAATGACCAGTGAAAGTGACCAGTGAACAGTGACCAGCGAAATTGACCAGTGACCATTGACCAGTGACCAGCGAAAGTGACCAGTGACGAGTGACCAGTGACAAGTGACCAGTGAGAAGTGACCAGTGACCACTGACCAGGGACCAGTGACCAGCGACCAGTGACCAGTGACCAGTGACCAGGGACCAGTGACCAGCGAAAGTGACCAGTGATCAGCGAGTGACTAGCCAAATTGAGCAGTGACCAGTGACCAGTGACCAGTGACCAGTGACCAGTGACCAGTGACCAGCGAAATTGACCAGTGACCATTGACCAGTGACCAGAGAAAGTGACCAGTGACGAGTGACCTGTGACAAGTGACCAGTGACCAGCGACTAGTGACCAGTGACCAGTGACCAGTGACCAGTGACCAGTGACCAGTGACCAGTGACCAGTGACCAGTGACCAGCGAAAGTGACCAGTGACCAGCGACCAGTGACCAGTGACCAGTGACCAGTGACCAGTGACCAGTGACCAGTGACTAGCCAAATTGACCAGTGACCAGTGACCAGTGACCAGTGACCAGCGGTAGTGACCAGTGATCAGTGACCAGTGAACAGTGACCAGTGACCAGTGACCAGTGACCAGAGACCAGTGACTAGCCAAATTGACCAGTGACCAGTGACCAGTGACCAGCGGTAGTGACCAGTGAACAGTGACCAGTGACCAGTGACCAGTGACCAGAGACCAGTGACTAGCCAAATTGACCAGTGACCAGTGACCAGTGACCAGTGACCAGCGAAAATGACCAGTGGCCAGTGACCAGTAACCAGCGAAAGTGACCAGTGACGAGTGACCAGTGACAAGTGACCAGTGAGAAGTGACCAGTGACCACTGACCAGTGACCAGTGACCAGCGACCAGTGACCAGTGACCAGTGACCAGGGACCAGTGACCAGCGAAAGTGACAAGTGACCAGTGACCAGTGACCAGTGACCAGTGACCAGTGACCAGTGACCAGCGAAAGTGACCAGTGACCAGTGAACAGTGACCAGCGAAATTGACCAGTTTCCAGTGACCAGTGATAAGTGACCAGTGACCAGTGACCAGCGAAAGTGACCAGTGAACAGTGACCAGCGAAATTGACCAGTGACCATTGACCAGTGACCAGCGAAAGTGACCAGTGACGAGTGACCAGTGACAAGTGACCAGTGAGAAGTGACCAGTGACCACTGACCAGTGACCAGTGACCAGTGACCAGTGACCAGTGACCAGTGACCAGCGAAAGTGACCAGTGACAAGTGACCAGTGACCAGTGACCAGTGACCAGTGACCAGCGAAAGTGACCAGTGACCAGTGACCAGTGACCAGCGAAATCGATCAGTGACCAGTGACCAGAGACCAGTGACTAGCCAAATTGACCAGTGACCAGCGACCAGTGACCAGTGACCAGTGACCAGGGACCAGTGACCAGCGAAAGTGACCAGTGACCAGTGACTAGCCAATTTGAGCAGTGACCAGTGACCAGTGACCAGTGACCAGTGACCAGTGACCAGTGACCAGTGACCACTGACCAGTGACAAGTGACCAGTGACCAGTGACCAGTGACCAGTGACCAGTGACCAGTGACCAGTGACCAGCGAAAGTGACCAGTGACCAGTGACCAGTGACCAGCGAAATCGACCAGTGACCAGTGACCAGAGACCAGTGACTAGCCCAATTGAACAGTGACCAGTGACCAGTGACCAGTGACCAACGACCAGTGAACAGTGACCAGTGACCAGTGACCAGTGACCTGTGACCAGTGACCAGTGACCAGTGACCAGTGACCAGTGACCAGCGAAATCGACCAGTGACCAGTGACCAGAGACCAGTGACTAGCCAAATTGACCAGTGACCAGTGACCAGTGACCAGTGACCAACGACCAGTGACCAGGGACCAGTGACCAGCAAAAGTGACCAGTGACCAGTGACTAGCCAAATTGAGCAGTGACCAGTGACCAGTGACCAGTGACCAGTGACCAGTGACCAGTGACCAGTGACCAGTGACCAGTGACGAGTGACCTGTGACAAGTGACCAGTGACCAGCGACCAGTGACCAGGGACCAGTGACCAGTGACCAGTGACCAGCGACCAGTGACCAGTGACCAGTGACCAGGGACCAGTGACCAGCGAAAGTGACCAGTGACCAGTGACCAGTGACCAGTGACTAGCCAAATTGAGCAGTGAGCACTGACCAGTGACCAGTGACCAGTGACCAGTGACCAGTGACCAGTGACCAGCGAAAGTGACCAGTGACCAGTGACCAGTGACCAGCGAAATTGACCAGTGACCAGTGACCAGCGAAAGTGACCAGTGAACAGTGACCAGCGAAATTGAAAAGTGACCATTGACCAGTGACCAGCGAAAGTGACAAGTGACGAGTGACCAGTGACAAGTGACCAGTGAGAAGTGACCAGTGACCACTGACCAGTGACCAGTGACCAGCGACCAGTGACCAGTGACCAGTGACCAGTGACCAGTGACCAGCGAAAGTGACCAGTGACAAGTGACCAGTGACAAGTGACCAGTGACCAGTGACCAGTGACCAGTGACCAGCGAAAGTGACCAGTGACCAGTGACCTGTGACCAGCGAAATCGACCAGTGACCAGTGACCAGAGACCAGTGACTAGCCAAATTGACCAGTGACCAGTGACCAGTGACCAGTGACCAATGACCAGTGACCAGTGACCAGTGACCAGTGACCAGTGACCTGTGACCAGCGAAAGTGACCAGTGACCAGTGACTAGCCAAATTGAGCAGTGACCAGTGACCAGTGACCAGTGACCAGTGACCAGTGACCAGCTAAATTGACCAGTGACCATTGACCAGTGACCAGCGAAAGTGACCAGTGACGAGTGACCTGTGACAAGTGACCAGTGACCAGCGACCAGTGACCAGTGACCAGTGACCAGCGAAATTGACCAGTGACCAGTGACAAGTGACCAGTTACCAGTGACCAGCGAAAGTGACCAGTGAACAGTGACCAGGGACCAGCGGTAGTGACCAGTGATCAGTGACCAGTGAACAGTGACCAGTGACCAGTGACCAGTGACCAGAGACCAGTGACTAGCCAAATTGACCAGTGACCAGTGACCAGTGACCAGCGGTAGTGACCAGTGAACAGTGACCAGTGACCAGTGACCAGTGACCAGTGACCAGCGAAAATGACCAGTGGCCAGTGACCAGTAACCAGCGAAAGTGACCAGTGACGAGTGACCAGTGACAAGTGACCAGTGAGAAGTGACCAGTGACCACTGACCAGTGACCAGTGACCAGCGACCAGTGACCAGTGACCAGTGACCAGGGACCAGTGACCAGCGAAAGTGACAAGTGACCAGTGACCAGTGACCAGTGACCAGTGACCAGTGACCAGTGACCAGCGAAAGTGACCAGTGACCAGTGAACAGTGACCAGCGAAATTGACCAGTTTCCAGTGACCAGTGATAAGTGACCAGTGACCAGTGACCAGCGAAAGTGACCAGTGAACAGTGACCAGCGAAATTGACCAGTGACCATTGACCAGTGACCAGCGAAAGTGACCAGTGACGAGTGACCAGTGACAAGTGACCAGTGAGAAGTGACCAGTGACCACTGACCAGTGACCAGTGACCAGTGACCAGTGACCAGTGACCAGTGACCAGCGAAAGTGACCAGTGACAAGTGACCAGTGACCAGTGACCAGTGACCAGTGACCAGCGAAAGTGACCAGTGACCAGTGACCAGTGACCAGCGAAATCGATCAGTGACCAGTGACCAGAGACCAGTGACTAGCCAAATTGACCAGTGACCAGCGACCAGTGACCAGTGACCAGTGACCAGGGACCAGTGACCAGCGAAAGTGACCAGTGACCAGTGACCAGTGACCAGCGAAATCGATCAGTGACCAGTGACCAGAGACCAGTGACTAGCCAAATTGACCAGTGACCAGCGACCAGTGACCAGTGACCAGTGACCAGGGACCAGTGACCAGCGAAAGTGACCAGTGACCAGTGACTAGCCAATTTGAGCAGTGACCAGTGACCAGTGACCAGTGACCAGTGACCAGTGACCAGTGACCAGTGACCACTGACCAGTGACAAGTGACCAGTGAACAGTGACCAGTGACCAGTGACCAGTGACCAGTGACCAGTGACCAGCGAAAGTGACCAGTGACCAGTGACCAGTGACCAGCGAAATCGACCAGTGACCAGTGACCAGAGACCAGTGACTAGCCCAATTGAACAGTGACCAGTGACCAGTGACCAGTGACCAACGACCAGTGAACAGTGACCAGTGACCAGTGACCAGTGACCAGTGACCAGTGACCAGTGACCAGTGACCAGTGACGAGTGACCTGTGACAAGTGACCAGTGACCAGCGACCAGTGACCAGGGACCAGTGACCAGTGACCAGTGACCAGCGACCAGTGACCAGTGACCAGTGACCAGGGACCAGTGACCAGCGAAAGTGACCAGTGACCAGTGACCAGTGACCAGTGACTAGCCAAATTGAGCAGTGAGCACTGACCAGTGACCAGTGACCAGTGACCAGTGACCAGTGACCAGTGACCAGCGAAAGTGACCAGTGACCAGTGACCAGTGACCAGCGAAATTGACCAGTGACCAGTGACCAGCGAAAGTGACCAGTGAACAGTGACCAGCGAAATTGAAAAGTGACCATTGACCAGTGACCAGCGAAAGTGACAAGTGACGAGTGACCAGTGACAAGTGACCAGTGAGAAGTGACCAGTGACCACTGACCAGTGACCAGTGACCAGCGACCAGTGACCAGTGACCAGTGACCAGTGACCAGTGACCAGCGAAAGTGACCAGTGACAAGTGACCAGTGACAAGTGACCAGTGACCAGTGACCAGTGACCAGTGACCAGCGAAAGTGACCAGTGACCAGTGACCTGTGACCAGCGAAATCGACCAGTGACCAGTGACCAGAGACCAGTGACTAGCCAAATTGACCAGTGACCAGTGACCAGTGACCAGTGACCAATGACCAGTGACCAGTGACCAGTGACCAGTGACCAGTGACCTGTGACCAGCGAAAGTGACCAGTGACCAGTGACTAGCCAAATTGAGCAGTGACCAGTGACCAGTGACCAGTGACCAGTGACCAGTGACCAGCTAAATTGACCAGTGACCATTGACCAGTGACCAGCGAAAGTGACCAGTGACGAGTGACCTGTGACAAGTGACCAGTGACCAGCGACCAGTGACCAGGGACCAGTGACCAGTGACCAGTGACCAGTGACCAGCGACCAGTGACCAGTGATCAGTGACCAGGGACCAGTGACCAGCGAAAGTGACCAGTGACCAGTGACCAGTGACCAGCGAAATTGACCAGTGACCAGTGACAAGTGACCAGTTACCAGTGACCAGCGAAAGTGACCAGTGAACAGTGACCAGGGACCAGTGACCAGTGACCAGTGACCAGTGACCAGTGACCAGTGACCAGTGACCAGTGACCAGTGACCAGTGACCAGTGACCAGCGAAAGTGACCAGTGACCAGTGACCAGTGACCAGTGACCAGTGACCAGCGAAATTGACCAGTGACCATTGACCAGTGACCAGTGACCAGTGACCAGTGACCAGTGACCAGTGACCAGTGACCAGTGACCAGTGACAAGCGAAAGTGACCAGTGACAAGTGACTAGTGACAAGTGACCAGTGACCAGTGACCAGTGACCAGTGACCAGTGACCAGTGACCAGTGACCAGCGAAAGTGACCAGTGACCAGTGACCAGTGACCAGCGAAATTGATCAGTGACCAGTGACCAGTGACCAGTGACAAGTGACCAGTTACCAGTGACCAGCGAAAGTGACCAGTGACCAGTGACCAGTGACCAGCGACCAGTGACCAGTGACCAGTGACCAGTGACCAGTGACCAGTGACCAGTGACCAGTAACCAGTGACCAGTGACCAGTGACCAGCGAAATCGACAAGGGACCAGTGACCAGTGACCAGTGACCAGTGACCAGTGACCAGTGACCAGTGACCAGCGAAATTGACCAGTGACCAGTGACCAGTGACCAGTGACCAGTGACCAGCGACCAGTGACCAGTGACCAGTGACCTGTGACCAGCGAAAGTGACCAGTGACCAGTGACCATTGACCAGCGACCAGTGACCAGTGACCACTGACGAGTGACCAGTGACCAGTGACCAGTGACCAGTGACCAGTGACCAGCGAAAGTGACAAGTGACCAGTGACCAGTAACCAGTGACCAGTGACCAGTGACCAGCGAAAGTGACCAGTGACCAGTGAACAGTGACCAGCGAAATTGACCAGTTTCCAGTGACCAGTGATAAGTGACCAGTGACCAATGACCAGTGAAAGTGACCAGTGAACAGTGACCAGCGAAATTGACCAGTGACCATTGACCAGTGACCAGCGAAAGTGACCAGTGATCAGTGACTAGCCAAATTGAGCAGTGACCAGTGACCAGTGACCAGTGACCAGTGACCAGTGACCAGTGACCAGCGAAATTGACCAGTGACCATTGACCAGTGACCAGAGAAAGTGACCAGTGACGAGTGACCTGTGACAAGTGACAAGTGACCAGCGACCAGTGACCAGTGACCAGTGACCAGTGACCAGTGACCAGTGACCAGTGACCAGTGACCAGTGACCAGTGACCAGAGACCAGTGACTAGCCAAATTGACCAGTGACCAGTGACCAGTGACCAGCGGTAGTGACCAGTGAACAGTGACCAGTGACCAGTGACCAGTGACCAGTGACCAGCGAAAGTGACCAGTGACCAGCGACCAGTGACCAGTGACCAGTGACCAGTGACCAGTGACCAGTGACCAGTGACCAGCGAAAGTGACCAGTGACAAGTGACCAGTGACAAGTGACCAGTGACCAGTGACCAGTGACCAGTGACCAGTGACCAGTGACCAGCGAAAGTGACCAGTGACCAGTGACCAGTGACCAGCGAAATCGACCAGTGACCAGTGACCAGAGACCAGTGACTAGCCCAATTGAACAGTGACCAGTGACCAGTGACCAGTGACCTGTGACCAGCGGAAGTGACCAGTGACCAGTGACCATTGACCAGCGACCAGTGACCAGTGACCAGTGACGAGTGACCAGTGACCAGTGACCAGTGACCAGTGACCAGTGACCAGTGACCAGTGACCAGTGACCAGTGACCAGTGACCAGTGACCAGTGACCAGTGACCAGTGACCAGTGACCAGTGACCAGTGACCAGTGACCAGCGAAAGTGACCAGTGAACAGTGACCAGCGAAATTGACCAGTGACCATTGACCAGTGACCAGCGAAAGTGACCAGTGACGAGTGACCAGTGACAAGTGACCAGTGAGAAGTGACCAGTGACCACTGACCAGTGACCAGTGACCAGCGACCAGTGACCAGTGACCAGTGACCAGGGACCAGTGACCAGCGAAAGTGACCAGTGACCAGTGACTAGCCAAATTGAGCAGTGACCAGTGACCAGTGACCAGTGACCAGCGACCAGTGACCAGTGACCAGTGACCAGTGACCAGTGACCAGGGACCAGTGACCAGTGACCAGTGACCAGTGACCAGTGACCAGTGACCAGTGACCAGTGACCAGCGAAAGTGACCAGGGACCAGTGACCAGTGACCAGTGACCAGTGACCAGTGACCAGCGAAATTGACCAGTGACCATTGACCAGTGACCAGTGACCAGTGACCAGCGAAAGTGACCAGTGACGAGTGACCTGTGACAAGTGACCAGTGACCAGCGACCAGTGACCAGCGACCAGTGACCAGTGACCAGTGACCAGTGACCAGTGACCAGTGACCTGTGACCAGCGAAAGTGACCAGTGACCAGTGACCATTGACCAGCGACCAGTGACCAGTGACCAGTGACGAGTGACCAGTGAACAGTGACCAGTGACCAGTGATCAGCGAAAGTGACAAGTGACCAGTGACCAGTGACCAGCGAAATCGACCAGGGACCAGTGACCAGTGACCAGTGACCAGTGACCAGTGACCAGTGACCAGCGAAATTGACCAGTGACCATTGACCAGTGACCAGTGACCAGTGACCAGTGACCAGTGACCAGTGACCAGTGACCAGCGACCAGTGACCAGTGACCAGTGACCAGTGACCAGTGACCTGTGACCAGCGAAAGTGACCAGTGACCAGTGACCATTGACCAGCGACCAGTGACCAGTGACCAGTGATGAGTGACCAGTGACCAGTGACCAGTGACCAGCGAAAGTGACAAGTGACCAGTGACCAGTGACCAGTGACCAGTGACCAGTGGCCAGCGAAAGTGACCAGTGACCAGTGAACAGTGACCAGCGAAATTGACCAGTTTCCAGTGACCAGTGATAAGTGACCAGTGACCAGTGACCAGCGAAAGTGACCAGTGAACAGTGACCAGCGAAATTGACCACTGACCATTGACCAGTGACCAGCGAAAGTGACCAGTGACGAGTGACCAGTGACAAGTGACCAGTGAGAAGTGACCAGTGACCACTGACCAGTGACCAGTGACCAGTGACCAGTGACCAGTGACCAGTGACCAGCGAAAGTGACCAGTGACAAGTGACCAGTGACAAGTGACCAGTGACCAGTGACCAGTGACCAGTGACCAGCGAAAGTGACCAGTGACCAGTGACCAGTGACCAGCGAAATCGACCAGTGACCAGTGACCAGAGACCAGTGACTAGCCAAATTGACCAGTGACCAGCGACCAGTGACCAGTGACCAGTGACCAGGGACCAGTGACCAGCGAAAGTGACCAGTGACCAGTGACTAGCCAAATTGAGCAGTGACCAGTGACCAGTGACCAGTGACCAGTGACCAGTGACCAGTGACCAGTGACCAGTGACCAGTGACCAGTGACCACTGACCAGTGACCACTGACCAGTGACCAGGGACCAGTGACCTGGGACCAGTGACCAGTGACCAGTGACCAGTGACCAGTGACCAGTGACCAGTGACCAGTGACCAGTGACCAGTGACCAGCGAAAGTGACCAGGGACCAGTGACCAGTGACCAGTGACCAGTGACCAGTGACCAGTGACCAGCGAAATTGACCAGTGACCATTGACCAGTGATCAGTGACCAGTGACCAGTGACCAGTGACCAGTGACCAGTGACCAGCGACCAGTGACCAGTGACCAGTGACCAGTGACCAGTGACCAGTGACCAGTGACCAGTGACCAGCGAAAGTGACCAGTGACAAGTGACCAGTGACAAGTGACCAGTGACCAGTGACCAGTGACCAGTGACCAGTGACCAGTGACCAGCGAAAGTGACCAGTGACCAGTGACCAGTGACCAGTGACCAGTGACCAGTGACCAGCGAAAGTGACCAGTGACCAGCGACCAGTGACCAGTGACCAGTGACCAGTGACCAGTGACCAGTGACCAGTGACCAGCGAAAGTGACCAGTGACAAGTGACCAGTGACAAGTGACCAGTGACCAGTGACCAGTGACCAGTGACCAGTGACCAGTGACCAGCGAAAGTGACCAGTGACCAGTGACCAGTGACCAGCGAAATCGACCAGTGACCAGTGACCAGAGACCAGTGACTATCCCAATTGAACAGTGACCAGTGACCAGTGACCAGTGACCTGTGACCAGCGAAAGTGACCAGTGACCAGTGACCATTGACCAGCGACCAGTGACCAGTGACCAGTGACGAGTGACCAGTGACCAGTGACCAGTGACCAGTGACCAGTGACCAGTGACCAGTGACCAGTGACCAGTGACCAGTGACCAGTGACCAGTGACCAGTGACCAGTGACCAGTGACCAGCGACCAGTGACCAGTGACCAGTGACCAGGGACCAGTGACCAGCGAAAGTGACCAGTGACCAGTGACTAGCCAAATTGAGCAGTGACCAGTGACCAGTGACCAGTGACCAGTGACCAGTGACCAGTGACCAGTGACCAGTGACCAGTGACCAGGGACCAGTGACCAGTGACCAGTGACCAGTGACCAGTGACCAGTGACCAGTGACCAGTGACCAGTGACCAGCGAAAGTGACCAGGGACCAGTGACCAGTGACCAGTGACCAGTGACCAGTGACCAGCGAAATTGACCAGTGACCATTGACCAGTGACCAGTGACCAGTGACCAGCGAAAGTGACCAGTGACGAGTGACCTGTGACAAGTGACCAGTGACCAGCGACCAGTGACCAGCGACCAGTGACCAGTGACCAGTGACCAGTGACCAGTGACCAGTGACCTGTGACCAGCGAAAGTGACCAGTGACCAGTGACCATTGACCAGCGACCAGTGACCAGTGACCAGTGACGAGTGACCAGTGAACAGTGACCAGTGACCAGTGATCAGCGAAAGTGACAAGTGACCAGTGACCAGTGACCAGCGAAATCGACCAGGGACCAGTGACCAGTGACCAGTGACCAGTGACCAGTGACCAGTGACCAGTGACCAGCGAAATTGACCAGTGACCATTGACCAGTGACCAGTGACCAGTGACCAGTGACCAGTGACCAGTGACCAGTGACCAGCGACCAGTGACCAGTGACCAGTGACCAGTGACCAGTGACCTGTGACCAGCGAAAGTGACCAGTGACCAGTGACCATTGACCAGCGACCAGTGACCAGTGACCAGTGATGAGTGACCAGTGACCAGTGACCAGTGACCAGCGAAAGTGACAAGTGACCAGTGACCAGTGACCAGTGACCAGTGACCAGTGACCAGCGAAAGTGACCAGTGACCAGTGAACAGTGACCAGCGAAATTGACCAGTTTCCAGTGACCAGTGATAAGTGACCAGTGACCAGTGACCAGCGAAAGTGACCAGTGAACAGTGACCAGCGAAATTGACCACTGACCATTGACCAGTGACCAGCGAAAGTGACCAGTGACGAGTGACCAGTGACAAGTGACCAGTGAGAAGTGACCAGTGACCACTGACCAGTGACCAGTGACCAGTGACCAGTGACCAGTGACCAGTGACCAGCGAAAGTGACCAGTGACAAGTGACCAGTGACAAGTGACCAGTGACCAGTGACCAGTGACCAGTGACCAGCGAAAGTGACCAGTGACCAGTGACCAGTGACCAGCGAAATCGACCAGTGACCAGTGACCAGAGACCAGTGACTAGCCAAATTGACCAGTGACCAGCGACCAGTGACCAGTGACCAGTGACCAGGGACCAGTGACCAGCGAAAGTGACCAGTGACCAGTGACTAGCCAAATTGAGCAGTGACCAGTGACCAGTGACCAGTGACCAGTGACCAGTGACCAGTGACCAGTGACCAGTGACCAGTGACCAGTGACCAGTGACCACTGACCAGTGACCACTGACCAGTGACCAGGGACCAGTGACCTGGGACCAGTGACCAGTGACCAGTGACCAGTGACCAGTGACCAGTGACCAGTGACCAGTGACCAGTGACCAGTGACCAGCGAAAGTGACCAGGGACCAGTGACCAGTGACCAGTGACCAGTGACCAGTGACCAGTGACCAGTGACCAGTGACCAGCGAAATTGACCAGTGACCATTGACCAGTGATCAGTGACCAGTGACCAGTGACCAGTGACCAGTGACCAGTGACCAGCGACCAGTGACCAGTGACCAGTGACCAGTGACCAGTGACCAGTGACCAGTGACCAGTAACCAGTGACCAGTGACCAGTGACCAGCGAAATCGACAAGGGACCAGTGACCAGTGACCAGTGACCAGTGACCAGTGACCAGTGACCAGTGACCAGCGAAATTGACCAGTGACCAGTGACCAGTGACCAGTGACCAGTGACCAGCGACCAGTGACCAGTGACCAGTGACCTGTGACCAGCGAAAGTGACCAGTGACCAGTGACCATTGACCAGCGACCAGTGACCAGTGACCACTGACGAGTGACCAGTGACCAGTGACCAGTGACCAGTGACCAGTGACCAGCGAAAGTGACAAGTGACCAGTGACCAGTAACCAGTGACCAGTGACCAGTGACCAGCGAAAGTGACCAGTGACCAGTGAACAGTGACCAGCGAAATTGACCAGTTTCCAGTGACCAGTGATAAGTGACCAGTGACCAATGACCAGTGAAAGTGACCAGTGAACAGTGACCAGCGAAATTGACCAGTGACCATTGACCAGTGACCAGCGAAAGTGACCAGTGACGAGTGACCAGTGACAAGTGACCAGTGAGAAGTGACCAGTGACCACTGACCAGGGACCAGTGACCAGCGACCAGTGACCAGTGACCAGTGACCAGGGACCAGTGACCAGCGAAAGTGACCAGTGATCAGCGAGTGACTAGCCAAATTGAGCAGTGACCAGTGACCAGTGACCAGTGACCAGTGACCAGTGACCAGTGACCAGCGAAATTGACCAGTGACCATTGACCAGTGACCAGAGAAAGTGACCAGTGACGAGTGACCTGTGACAAGTGACCAGTGACCAGCGACTAGTGACCAGTGACCAGTGACCAGTGACCAGTGACCAGTGACCAGTGACCAGTGACCAGTGACCAGTGACCAGCGAAAGTGACCAGTGACCAGCGACCAGTGACCAGTGACCAGTGACCAGTGACCAGTGACCAGTGACCAGTGACTAGCCAAATTGACCAGTGACCAGTGACCAGTGACCAGTGACCAGCGGTAGTGACCAGTGATCAGTGACCAGTGAACAGTGACCAGTGACCAGTGACCAGTGACCAGAGACCAGTGACTAGCCAAATTGACCAGTGACCAGTGACCAGTGACCAGCGGTAGTGACCAGTGAACAGTGACCAGTGACCAGTGACCAGTGACCAGAGACCAGTGACTAGCCAAATTGACCAGTGACCAGTGACCAGTGACCAGTGACCAGCGAAAATGACCAGTGGCCAGTGACCAGTAACCAGCGAAAGTGACCAGTGACGAGTGACCAGTGACAAGTGACCAGTGAGAAGTGACCAGTGACCACTGACCAGTGACCAGTGACCAGCGACCAGTGACCAGTGACCAGTGACCAGGGACCAGTGACCAGCGAAAGTGACAAGTGACCAGTGACCAGTGACCAGTGACCAGTGACCAGTGACCAGTGACCAGCGAAAGTGACCAGTGACCAGTGAACAGTGACCAGCGAAATTGACCAGTTTCCAGTGACCAGTGATAAGTGACCAGTGACCAGTGACCAGCGAAAGTGACCAGTGAACAGTGACCAGCGAAATTGACCAGTGACCATTGACCAGTGACCAGCGAAAGTGACCAGTGACGAGTGACCAGTGACAAGTGACCAGTGAGAAGTGACCAGTGACCACTGACCAGTGACCAGTGACCAGTGACCAGTGACCAGTGACCAGTGACCAGCGAAAGTGACCAGTGACAAGTGACCAGTGACAAGTGACCAGTGACCAGTGACCAGTGACCAGTGACCAGCGAAAGTGACCAGTGACCAGTGACCAGTGACCAGCGAAATCGACCAGTGACCAGTGACCAGAGACCAGTGACTAGCCAAATTGACCAGTGACCAGCGACCAGTGACCAGTGACCAGTGACCAGGGACCAGTGACCAGCGAAAGTGACCAGTGACCAGTGACTAGCCAAATTGAGCAGTGACCAGTGACCAGTGACCAGTGACCAGTGACCAGTGACCAGTGACCAGTGACCAGTGACCAGTGACCAGTGACCAGTGACCACTGACCAGTGACCACTGACCAGTGACCAGGGACCAGTGACCTGGGACCAGTGACCAGTGACCAGTGACCAGTGACCAGTGACCAGTGACCAGTGACCAGTGACCAGTGACCAGTGACCAGCGAAAGTGACCAGGGACCAGTGACCAGTGACCAGTGACCAGTGACCAGTGACCAGTGACCAGTGACCAGTGACCAGCGAAATTGACCAGTGACCATTGACCAGTGATCAGTGACCAGTGACCAGTGACCAGTGACCAGTGACCAGTGACCAGCGACCAGTGACCAGTGACCAGTGACCAGTGACCAGTGACCAGTGACCAGTGACCAGTAACCAGTGACCAGTGACCAGTGACCAGCGAAATCGACAAGGGACCAGTGACCAGTGACCAGTGACCAGTGACCAGTGACCAGTGACCAGTGACCAGCGAAATTGACCAGTGACCAGTGACCAGTGACCAGCGACCAGTGACCAGTGACCAGTGACCTGTGACCAGCGAAAGTGACCAGTGACCAGTGACCATTGACCAGCGACCAGTGACCAGTGACCACTGACGAGTGACCAGTGACCAGTGACCAGTGACCAGTGACCAGTGACCAGCGAAAGTGACAAGTGACCAGTGACCAGTAACCAGTGACCAGTGACCAGTGACCAGCGAAAGTGACCAGTGACCAGTGAACAGTGACCAGCGAAATTGACCAGTTTCCAGTGACCAGTGATAAGTGACCAGTGACCAATGACCAGTGAAAGTGACCAGTGAACAGTGACCAGCGAAATTGACCAGTGACCATTGACCAGTGACCAGCGAAAGTGACCAGTGACGAGTGACCAGTGACAAGTGACCAGTGAGAAGTGACCAGTGACCACTGACCAGGGACCAGTGACCAGCGACCAGTGACCAGTGACCAGTGACCAGGGACCAGTGACCAGCGAAAGTGACCAGTGATCAGCGAGTGACTAGCCAAATTGAGCAGTGACCAGTGACCAGTGACCAGTGACCAGTGACCAGTGACCAGTGACCAGCGAAATTGACCAGTGACCATTGACCAGTGACCAGAGAAAGTGACCAGTGACGAGTGACCTGTGACAAGTGACCAGTGACCAGCGACTAGTGACCAGTGACCAGTGACCAGTGACCAGTGACCAGTGACCAGTGACCAGTGACCAGTGACCAGTGACCAGCGAAAGTGACCAGTGACCAGCGACCAGTGACCAGTGACCAGTGACCAGTGACCAGTGACCAGTGACCAGTGACTAGCCAAATTGACCAGTGACCAGTGACCAGTGACCAGTGACCAGCGGTAGTGACCAGTGATCAGTGACCAGTGAACAGTGACCAGTGACCAGTGACCAGTGACCAGAGACCAGTGACTAGCCAAATTGACCAGTGACCAGTGACCAGTGACCAGCGGTAGTGACCAGTGAACAGTGACCAGTGACCAGTGACCAGTGACCAGAGACCAGTGACTAGCCAAATTGACCAGTGACCAGTGACCAGTGACCAGTGACCAGCGAAAATGACCAGTGGCCAGTGACCAGTAACCAGCGAAAGTGACCAGTGACGAGTGACCAGTGACAAGTGACCAGTGAGAAGTGACCAGTGACCACTGACCAGTGACCAGTGACCAGCGACCAGTGACCAGTGACCAGTGACCAGGGACCAGTGACCAGCGAAAGTGACAAGTGACCAGTGACCAGTGACCAGTGACCAGTGACCAGTGACCAGTGACCAGCGAAAGTGACCAGTGACCAGTGAACAGTGACCAGCGAAATTGACCAGTTTCCAGTGACCAGTGATAAGTGACCAGTGACCAGTGACCAGCGAAAGTGACCAGTGAACAGTGACCAGCGAAATTGACCAGTGACCATTGACCAGTGACCAGCGAAAGTGACCAGTGACGAGTGACCAGTGACAAGTGACCAGTGAGAAGTGACCAGTGACCACTGACCAGTGACCAGTGACCAGTGACCAGTGACCAGTGACCAGTGACCAGCGAAAGTGACCAGTGACAAGTGACCAGTGACCAGTGACCAGTGACCAGTGACCAGCGAAAGTGACCAGTGACCAGTGACCAGTGACCAGCGAAATCGATCAGTGACCAGTGACCAGAGACCAGTGACTAGCCAAATTGACCAGTGACCAGCGACCAGTGACCAGTGACCAGTGACCAGGGACCAGTGACCAGCGAAAGTGACCAGTGACCAGTGACTAGCCAATTTGAGCAGTGACCAGTGACCAGTGACCAGTGACCAGTGACCAGTGACCAGTGACCAGTGACCACTGACCAGTGACAAGTGACCAGTGACCAGTGACCAGTGACCAGTGACCAGTGACCAGTGACCAGTGACCAGCGAAATTGACCAGTGACCAGTGACCAGTGACCAGCGAAATCGACCAGTGACCAGTGACCAGAGACCAGTGACTAGCCCAATTGAACAGTGACCAGTGACCAGTGACCAGTGACCAACGACCAGTGAACAGTGACCAGTGACCAGTGACCAGTGACCTGTGACCAGTGACCAGTGACCAGTGACCAGTGACCAGTGACCAGTGACCAGTGACCAGTGACCAGTGACCAGTGACGAGTGACCTGTGACAAGTGACCAGTGACCAGCGACCAGTGACCAGGGACCAGTGACCAGTGACCAGTGACCAGCGACCAGTGACCAGTGACCAGTGACCAGGGACCAGTGACCAGCGAAAGTGACCAGTGACCAGTGACCAGTGACCAGTGACTAGCCAAATTGAGCAGTGAGCACTGACCAGTGACCAGTGACCAGTGACCAGTGACCAGTGACCAGTGACCAGCGAAAGTGACCAGTGACCAGTGACCAGTGACCAGCGAAATTGACCAGTGACCAGTGACCAGCGAAAGTGACCAGTGAACAGTGACCAGCGAAATTGAAAAGTGACCATTGACCAGTGACCAGCGAAAGTGACAAGTGACGAGTGACCAGTGACAAGTGACCAGTGAGAAGTGACCAGTGACCACTGACCAGTGACCAGTGACCAGCGACCAGTGACCAGTGACCAGTGACCAGTGACCAGTGACCAGCGAAAGTGACCAGTGACAAGTGACCAGTGACAAGTGACCAGTGACCAGTGACCAGTGACCAGTGACCAGCGAAAGTGACCAGTGACCAGTGACCTGTGACCAGCGAAATCGACCAGTGACCAGTGACCAGAGACCAGTGACTAGCCAAATTGACCAGTGACCAGTGACCAGTGACCAGTGACCAATGACCAGTGACCAGTGACCAGTGACCAGTGACCAGTGACCATTGACCAGCGACCAGTGACCAGTGACCAGTGACGAGTGACCAGTGAACAGTGACCAGTGACCAGTGATCAGCGAAAGTGACAAGTGACCAGTGACCAGTGACCAGCGAAATCGACCAGGGACCAGTGACCAGTGACCAGTGACCAGTGACCAGTGACCAGTGACCAGCGAAATTGACCAGTGACCATTGACCAGTGACCAGTGACCAGTGACCAGTGACCAGTGACCAGTGACCAGTGACCAGCGACCAGTGACCAGTGACCAGTGACCAGTGACCAGTGACCTGTGACCAGCGAAAGTGACCAGTGACCAGTGACCATTGACCAGCGACCAGTGACCAGTGACCAGTGATGAGTGACCAGTGACCAGTGACCAGTGACCAGCGAAAGTGACAAGTGACCAGTGACCAGTGACCAGTGACCAGTGACCAGTGACCAGCGAAAGTGACCAGTGACCAGTGAACAGTGACCAGCGAAATTGACCAGTTTCCAGTGACCAGTGATAAGTGACCAGTGACCAGTGACCAGCGAAAGTGACCAGTGAACAGTGACCAGCGAAATTGACCACTGACCATTGACCAGTGACCAGCGAAAGTGACCAGTGACGAGTGACCAGTGACAAGTGACCAGTGAGAAGTGACCAGTGACCACTGACCAGTGACCAGTGACCAGTGACCAGTGACCAGTGACCAGTGACCAGCGAAAGTGACCAGTGACAAGTGACCAGTGACAAGTGACCAGTGACCAGTGACCAGTGACCAGTGACCAGCGAAAGTGACCAGTGACCAGTGACCAGTGACCAGCGAAATCGACCAGTGACCAGTGACCAGAGACCAGTGACTAGCCAAATTGACCAGTGACCAGCGACCAGTGACCAGTGACCAGTGACCAGGGACCAGTGACCAGCGAAAGTGACCAGTGACCAGTGACTAGCCAAATTGAGCAGTGACCAGTGACCAGTGACCAGTGACCAGTGACCAGTGACCAGTGACCAGTGACCAGTGACCAGTGACCAGTGACCAGTGACCACTGACCAGTGACCACTGACCAGTGACCAGGGACCAGTGACCTGGGACCAGTGACCAGTGACCAGTGACCAGTGACCAGTGACCAGTGACCAGTGACCAGTGACCAGTGACCAGTGACCAGCGAAAGTGACCAGGGACCAGTGACCAGTGACCAGTGACCAGTGACCAGTGACCAGTGACCAGTGACCAGTGACCAGCGAAATTGACCAGTGACCATTGACCAGTGATCAGTGACCAGTGACCAGTGACCAGTGACCAGTGACCAGTGACCAGCGACCAGTGACCAGTGACCAGTGACCAGTGACCAGTGACCAGTGACCAGTGACCAGTAACCAGTGACCAGTGACCAGTGACCAGCGAAATCGACAAGGGACCAGTGACCAGTGACCAGTGACCAGTGACCAGTGACCAGTGACCTGTGACCAGCGAAAGTGACCAGTGACCAGTGACCATTGACCAGCGACCAGTGACCAGTGACCACTGACGAGTGACCAGTGACCAGTGACCAGTGACCAGTGACCAGTGACCAGCGAAAGTGACAAGTGACCAGTGACCAGTAACCAGTGACCAGTGACCAGTGACCAGCGAAAGTGACCAGTGACCAGTGACCAGTGACCAGCGAAATTGACCAGTGACCAGTGACCAGTGACCAGTGACCAGTGACCAGCGACCAGTGACCAGTGACCAGTGACCTGTGACCAGCGAAAGTGACCAGTGACCAGTGACCATTGACCAGCGACCAGTGACCAGTGACCACTGACGAGTGACCAGTGACCAGTGACCAGTGACCAGTGACCAGTGACCAGCGAAAGTGACAAGTGACCAGTGACCAGTAACCAGTGACCAGTGACCAGTGACCAGCGAAAGTGACCAGTGACCAGTGAACAGTGACCAGCGAAATTGACCAGTTTCCAGTGACCAGTGATAAGTGACCAGTGACCAATGACCAGTGAAAGTGACCAGTGAACAGTGACCAGCGAAATTGACCAGTGACCATTGACCAGTGACCAGCGAAAGTGACCAGTGACGAGTGACCAGTGACAAGTGACCAGTGAGAAGTGACCAGTGACCACTGACCAGGGACCAGTGACCAGCGACCAGTGACCAGTGACCAGTGACCAGGGACCAGTGACCAGCGAAAGTGACCAGTGATCAGCGAGTGACTAGCCAAATTGAGCAGTGACCAGTGACCAGTGACCAGTGACCAGTGACCAGTGACCAGTGACCAGCGAAATTGACCAGTGACCATTGACCAGTGACCAGAGAAAGTGACCAGTGACGAGTGACCTGTGACAAGTGACCAGTGACCAGCGACTAGTGACCAGTGACCAGTGACCAGTGACCAGTGACCAGTGACCAGTGACCAGTGACCAGTGACCAGTGACCAGCGAAAGTGACCAGTGACCAGCGACCAGTGACCAGTGACCAGTGACCAGTGACCAGTGACCAGTGACCAGTGACTAGCCAAATTGACCAGTGACCAGTGACCAGTGACCAGTGACCAGCGGTAGTGACCAGTGATCAGTGACCAGTGAACAGTGACCAGTGACCAGTGACCAGTGACCAGAGACCAGTGACTAGCCAAATTGACCAGTGACCAGTGACCAGTGACCAGCGGTAGTGACCAGTGAACAGTGACCAGTGACCAGTGACCAGTGACCAGAGACCAGTGACTAGCCAAATTGACCAGTGACCAGTGACCAGTGACCAGTGACCAGCGAAAATGACCAGTGGCCAGTGACCAGTAACCAGCGAAAGTGACCAGTGACGAGTGACCAGTGACAAGTGACCAGTGAGAAGTGACCAGTGACCACTGACCAGTGACCAGTGACCAGCGACCAGTGACCAGTGACCAGTGACCAGGGACCAGTGACCAGCGAAAGTGACAAGTGACCAGTGACCAGTGACCAGTGACCAGTGACCAGTGACCAGTGACCAGCGAAAGTGACCAGTGACCAGTGAACAGTGACCAGCGAAATTGACCAGTTTCCAGTGACCAGTGATAAGTGACCAGTGACCAGTGACCAGCGAAAGTGACCAGTGAACAGTGACCAGCGAAATTGACCAGTGACCATTGACCAGTGACCAGCGAAAGTGACCAGTGACGAGTGACCAGTGACAAGTGACCAGTGAGAAGTGACCAGTGACCACTGACCAGTGACCAGTGACCAGTGACCAGTGACCAGTGACCAGTGACCAGCGAAAGTGACCAGTGACAAGTGACCAGTGACAAGTGACCAGTGACCAGTGACCAGTGACCAGTGACCAGCGAAAGTGACCAGTGACCAGTGACCAGTGACCAGCGAAATCGACCAGTGACCAGTGACCAGAGACCAGTGACTAGCCAAATTGACCAGTGACCAGCGACCAGTGACCAGTGACCAGTGACCAGGGACCAGTGACCAGCGAAAGTGACCAGTGACCAGTGACTAGCCAAATTGAGCAGTGACCAGTGACCAGTGACCAGTGACCAGTGACCAGTGACCAGTGACCAGTGACCAGTGACCAGTGACCAGTGACCAGTGACCACTGACCAGTGACCACTGACCAGTGACCAGGGACCAGTGACCTGGGACCAGTGACCAGTGACCAGTGACCAGTGACCAGTGACCAGTGACCAGTGACCAGTGACCAGTGACCAGTGACCAGTGACCAGCGAAAGTGACCAGGGACCAGTGACCAGTGACCAGTGACCAGTGACCAGTGACCAGTGACCAGTGACCAGTGACCAGCGAAATTGACCAGTGACCATTGACCAGTGATCAGTGACCAGTGACCAGTGACCAGTGACCAGTGACCAGTGACCAGTGACCAGTGACCAGTGACCAGTGACCAGTGACCAGTGACCAGTAACCAGTGACCAGTGACCAGTGACCAGCGAAATCGACAAGGGACCAGTGACCAGTGACCAGTGACCAGTGACCAGTGACCAGTGACCAGTGACCAGCGAAATTGACCAGTGACCAGTGACCAGTGACCAGCGACCAGTGACCAGTGACCAGTGACCTGTGACCAGCGAAAGTGACCAGTGACCAGTGACCATTGACCAGCGACCAGTGACCAGTGACCACTGACGAGTGACCAGTGACCAGTGACCAGTGACCAGTGACCAGTGACCAGCGAAAGTGACAAGTGACCAGTGACCAGTAACCAGTGACCAGTGACCAGTGACCAGCGAAAGTGACCAGTGACCAGTGAACAGTGACCAGCGAAATTGACCAGTTTCCAGTGACCAGTGATAAGTGACCAGTGACCAATGACCAGTGAAAGTGACCAGTGAACAGTGACCAGCGAAATTGACCAGTGACCATTGACCAGTGACCAGCGAAAGTGACCAGTGACGAGTGACCAGTGACAAGTGACCAGTGAGAAGTGACCAGTGACCACTGACCAGGGACCAGTGACCAGCGACCAGTGACCAGTGACCAGTGACCAGGGACCAGTGACCAGCGAAAGTGACCAGTGATCAGCGAGTGACTAGCCAAATTGAGCAGTGACCAGTGACCAGTGACCAGTGACCAGTGACCAGTGACCAGTGACCAGCGAAATTGACCAGTGACCATTGACCAGTGACCAGAGAAAGTGACCAGTGACGAGTGACCTGTGACAAGTGACCAGTGACCAGCGACTAGTGACCAGTGACCAGTGACCAGTGACCAGTGACCAGTGACCAGTGACCAGTGACCAGTGACCAGTGACCAGCGAAAGTGACCAGTGACCAGCGACCAGTGACCAGTGACCAGTGACCAGTGACCAGTGACCAGTGACCAGTGACTAGCCAAATTGACCAGTGACCAGTGACCAGTGACCAGTGACCAGCGGTAGTGACCAGTGATCAGTGACCAGTGAACAGTGACCAGTGACCAGTGACCAGTGACCAGAGACCAGTGACTAGCCAAATTGACCAGTGACCAGTGACCAGTGACCAGCGGTAGTGACCAGTGAACAGTGACCAGTGACCAGTGACCAGTGACCAGAGACCAGTGACTAGCCAAATTGACCAGTGACCAGTGACCAGTGACCAGTGACCAGCGAAAATGACCAGTGGCCAGTGACCAGTAACCAGCGAAAGTGACCAGTGACGAGTGACCAGTGACAAGTGACCAGTGAGAAGTGACCAGTGACCACTGACCAGTGACCAGTGACCAGCGACCAGTGACCAGTGACCAGTGACCAGGGACCAGTGACCAGCGAAAGTGACAAGTGACCAGTGACCAGTGACCAGTGACCAGTGACCAGTGACCAGTGACCAGCGAAAGTGACCAGTGACCAGTGAACAGTGACCAGCGAAATTGACCAGTTTCCAGTGACCAGTGATAAGTGACCAGTGACCAGTGACCAGCGAAAGTGACCAGTGAACAGTGACCAGCGAAATTGACCAGTGACCATTGACCAGTGACCAGCGAAAGTGACCAGTGACGAGTGACCAGTGACAAGTGACCAGTGAGAAGTGACCAGTGACCACTGACCAGTGACCAGTGACCAGTGACCAGTGACCAGTGACCAGTGACCAGCGAAAGTGACCAGTGACAAGTGACCAGTGACCAGTGACCAGTGACCAGTGACCAGCGAAAGTGACCAGTGACCAGTGACCAGTGACCAGCGAAATCGATCAGTGACCAGTGACCAGAGACCAGTGACTAGCCAAATTGACCAGTGACCAGCGACCAGTGACCAGTGACCAGTGACCAGGGACCAGTGACCAGCGAAAGTGACCAGTGACCAGTGACTAGCCAATTTGAGCAGTGACCAGTGACCAGTGACCAGTGACCAGTGACCAGTGACCAGTGACCAGTGACCACTGACCAGTGACAAGTGACCAGTGACCAGTGACCAGTGACCAGTGACCAGTGACCAGTGACCAGTGACCAGCGAAATTGACCAGTGACCAGTGACCAGTGACCAGCGAAATCGACCAGTGACCAGTGACCAGAGACCAGTGACTAGCCCAATTGAACAGTGACCAGTGACCAGTGACCAGTGACCAACGACCAGTGAACAGTGACCAGTGACCAGTGACCAGTGACCTGTGACCAGTGACCAGTGACCAGTGACCAGTGACCAGTGACCAGTGACCAGTGACCAGTGACCAGTGACGAGTGACCTGTGACAAGTGACCAGTGACCAGCGACCAGTGACCAGGGACCAGTGACCAGTGACCAGTGACCAGCGACCAGTGACCAGTGACCAGTGACCAGGGACCAGTGACCAGCGAAAGTGACCAGTGACCAGTGACCAGTGACCAGTGACTAGCCAAATTGAGCAGTGAGCACTGACCAGTGACCAGTGACCAGTGACCAGTGACCAGTGACCAGTGACCAGCGAAAGTGACCAGTGACCAGTGACCAGTGACCAGCGAAATTGACCAGTGACCAGTGACCAGCGAAAGTGACCAGTGAACAGTGACCAGCGAAATTGAAAAGTGACCATTGACCAGTGACCAGCGAAAGTGACAAGTGACGAGTGACCAGTGACAAGTGACCAGTGAGAAGTGACCAGTGACCACTGACCAGTGACCAGTGACCAGCGACCAGTGACCAGTGACCAGTGACCAGTGACCAGTGACCAGCGAAAGTGACCAGTGACAAGTGACCAGTGACAAGTGACCAGTGACCAGTGACCAGTGACCAGTGACCAGCGAAAGTGACCAGTGACCAGTGACCTGTGACCAGCGAAATCGACCAGTGACCAGTGACCAGAGACCAGTGACTAGCCAAATTGACCAGTGACCAGTGACCAGTGACCAGTGACCAATGACCAGTGACCAGTGACCAGTGACCAGTGACCAGTGACCTGTGACCAGCGAAAGTGACCAGTGACCAGTGACTAGCCAAATTGAGCAGTGACCAGTGACCAGTGACCAGTGACCAGTGACCAGTGACCAGCTAAATTGACCAGTGACCATTGACCAGTGACCAGCGAAAGTGACCAGTGACGAGTGACCTGTGACAAGTGACCAGTGACCAGCGACCAGTGACCAGTGACCAGTGACCAGCGAAATTGACCAGTGACCAGTGACAAGTGACCAGTTACCAGTGACCAGCGAAAGTGACCAGTGAACAGTGACCAGGGACCAGCGGTAGTGACCAGTGATCAGTGACCAGTGAACAGTGACCAGTGACCAGTGACCAGTGACCAGAGACCAGTGACTAGCCAAATTGACCAGTGACCAGTGACCAGTGACCAGCGGTAGTGACCAGTGAACAGTGACCAGTGACCAGTGACCAGTGACCAGTGACCAGCGAAAATGACCAGTGGCCAGTGACCAGTAACCAGCGAAAGTGACCAGTGACGAGTGACCAGTGACAAGTGACCAGTGAGAAGTGACCAGTGACCACTGACCAGTGACCAGTGACCAGCGACCAGTGACCAGTGACCAGTGACCAGGGACCAGTGACCAGCGAAAGTGACAAGTGACCAGTGACCAGTGACCAGTGACCAGTGACCAGTGACCAGTGACCAGCGAAAGTGACCAGTGACCAGTGAACAGTGACCAGCGAAATTGACCAGTTTCCAGTGACCAGTGATAAGTGACCAGTGACCAGTGACCAGCGAAAGTGACCAGTGAACAGTGACCAGCGAAATTGACCAGTGACCATTGACCAGTGACCAGCGAAAGTGACCAGTGACGAGTGACCAGTGACAAGTGACCAGTGAGAAGTGACCAGTGACCACTGACCAGTGACCAGTGACCAGTGACCAGTGACCAGTGACCAGTGACCAGCGAAAGTGACCAGTGACAAGTGACCAGTGACCAGTGACCAGTGACCAGTGACCAGCGAAAGTGACCAGTGACCAGTGACCAGTGACCAGCGAAATCGATCAGTGACCAGTGACCAGAGACCAGTGACTAGCCAAATTGACCAGTGACCAGCGACCAGTGACCAGTGACCAGTGACCAGGGACCAGTGACCAGCGAAAGTGACCAGTGACCAGTGACTAGCCAATTTGAGCAGTGACCAGTGACCAGTGACCAGTGACCAGTGACCAGTGACCAGTGACCAGTGACCACTGACCAGTGACAAGTGACCAGTGAACAGTGACCAGTGACCAGTGACCAGTGACCAGTGACCAGTGACCAGCGAAAGTGACCAGTGACCAGTGACCAGTGACCAGCGAAATCGACCAGTGACCAGTGACCAGAGACCAGTGACTAGCCCAATTGAACAGTGACCAGTGACCAGTGACCAGTGACCAACGACCAGTGAACAGTGACCAGTGACCAGTGACCAGTGACCTGTGACCAGTGACCAGTGACCAGTGACCAGTGACCAGTGACCAGCGAAATCGACCAGTGACCAGTGACCAGAGACCAGTGACTAGCCAAATTGACCAGTGACCAGTGACCAGTGACCAGTGACCAACGACCAGTGACCAGGGACCAGTGACCAGCAAAAGTGACCAGTGACCAGTGACTAGCCAAATTGAGCAGTGACCAGTGACCAGTGACCAGTGACCAGTGACCAGTGACCAGTGACCAGTGACCAGTGACCAGTGACGAGTGACCTGTGACAAGTGACCAGTGACCAGCGACCAGTGACCAGGGACCAGTGACCAGTAACCAGTGACCAGCGACCAGTGACCAGTGACCAGTGACCAGGGACCAGTGACCAGCGAAAGTGACCAGTGACCAGTGACCAGTGACCAGTGACTAGCCAAATTGAGCAGTGAGCACTGACCAGTGACCAGTGACCAGTGACCAGTGACCAGTGACCAGTGACCAGCGAAAGTGACCAGTGACCAGTGACCAGTGACCAGCGAAATTGACCAGTGACCAGTGACCAGCGAAAGTGACCAGTGAACAGTGACCAGCGAAATTGAAAAGTGACCATTGACCAGTGACCAGCGAAAGTGACAAGTGACGAGTGACCAGTGACAAGTGACCAGTGAGAAGTGACCAGTGACCACTGACCAGTGACCAGTGACCAGCGACCAGTGACCAGTGACCAGTGACCAGTGACCAGTGACCAGCGAAAGTGACCAGTGACAAGTGACCAGTGACAAGTGACCAGTGACCAGTGACCAGTGACCAGTGACCAGCGAAAGTGACCAGTGACCAGTGACCTGTGACCAGCGAAATCGACCAGTGACCAGTGACCAGAGACCAGTGACTAGCCAAATTGACCAGTGACCAGTGACCAGTGACCAGTGACCAATGACCAGTGACCAGTGACCAGTGACCAGTGACCAGTGACCTGTGACCAGCGAAAGTGACCTGTGACCAGTGACTAGCCAAATTGAGCAGTGACCAGTGACCAGTGACCAGTGACCAGTGACCAGTGACCAGCTAAATTGACCAGTGACCATTGACCAGTGACCAGCGAAAGTGACCAGTGACGAGTGACCTGTGACAAGTGACCAGTGACCAGCGACCAGTGACCAGGGACCAGTGACCAGTGACCAGTGACCAGTGACCAGCGACCAGTGACCAGTGATCAGTGACCAGGGACCAGTGACCAGCGAAAGTGACCAGTGACCAGTGACCAGTGACCAGCGAAATTGACCAGTGACCAGTGACAAGTGACCAGTTACCAGTGACCAGCGAAAGTGACCAGTGAACAGTGACCAGGGACCAGTGACCAGTGACCAGTGACCAGTGACCAGTGACCAGTGACCAGTGACCAGTGACCAGTGACCAGTGACCAGTGACCAGCGAAAGTGACCAGTGACCAGTGACCAGTGACCAGTGACCAGTGACCAGCGAAATTGACCAGTGACCATTGACCAGTGACCAGTGACCAGTGACCAGTGACCAGTGACCAGTGACCAGTGACCAGTGACCAGTGACCAGTGACCAGTGACAAGCGAAAGTGACCAGTGACAAGTGACTAGTGACAAGTGACCAGTGACCAGTGACCAGTGACCAGTGACCAGTGACCAGTGACCAGTGACCAGCGAAAGTGACCAGTGACCAGTGACCAGTGACCAGCGAAATTGACCAGTGACCAGTGACCAGTGACCAGTGACAAGTGACCAGTTACCAGTGACCAGCGAAAGTGACCAGTGACCAGTGACCAGTGACCAGCGACCAGTGACCAGTGACCAGTGACCAGTGACCAGTGACCAGTGACCAGTGACCAGTAACCAGTGACCAGTGACCAGTGACCAGCGAAATCGACAAGGGACCAGTGACCAGTGACCAGTGACCAGTGACCAGTGACCAGTGACCAGTGACCAGCGAAATTGACCAGTGACCAGTGACCAGTGACCAGTGACCAGTGACCAGCGACCAGTGACCAGTGACCAGTGACCTGTGACCAGCGAAAGTGACCAGTGACCAGTGACCATTGACCAGCGACCAGTGACCAGTGACCACTGACGAGTGACCAGTGACCAGTGACCAGTGACCAGTGACCATTGACCAGCGACCAGTGACCAGTGACCACTGACGAGTGACCAGTGACCAGTGACCAGTGACCAGTGACCAGTGACCAGCGAAAGTGACAAGTGACCAGTGACCAGTAACCAGTGACCAGTGACCAGTGACCAGCGAAAGTGACCAGTGACCAGTGAACAGTGACCAGCGAAATTGACCAGTTTCCAGTGACCAGTGATAAGTGACCAGTGACCAATGACCAGTGAAAGTGACCAGTGAACAGTGACCAGCGAAATTGACCAGTGACCATTGACCAGTGACCAGCGAAAGTGACCAGTGACGAGTGACCAGTGACAAGTGACCAGTGAGAAGTGACCAGTGACCACTGACCAGGGACCAGTGACCAGCGACCAGTGACCAGTGACCAGCGAAAGTGACCAGTGATCAGTGACTAGCCAAATTGAGCAGTGACCAGTGACCAGTGACCAGTGACCAGTGACCAGTGACCAGTGACCAGCGAAATTGACCAGTGACCATTGACCAGTGACCAGAGAAAGTGACCAGTGACGAGTGACCTGTGACAAGTGACAAGTGACCAGCGACCAGTGACCAGTGACCAGTGACCAGTGACCAGTGACCAGTGACCAGTGACCAGTGACCAGTGACCAGTGACCAGAGACCAGTGACTAGCCAAATTGACCAGTGACCAGTGACCAGTGACCAGCGGTAGTGACCAGTGAACAGTGACCAGTGACCAGTGACCAGTGACCAGTGACCAGCGAAAGTGACCAGTGACCAGCGACCAGTGACCAGTGACCAGTGACCAGTGACCAGTGACCAGTGACCAGTGACCAGCGAAAGTGACCAGTGACAAGTGACCAGTGACAAGTGACCAGTGACCAGTGACCAGTGACCAGTGACCAGTGACCAGTGACCAGCGAAAGTGACCAGTGACCAGTGACCAGTGACCAGCGAAATCGACCAGTGACCAGTGACCAGAGACCAGTGACTAGCCCAATTGAACAGTGACCAGTGACCAGTGACCAGTGACCTGTGACCAGCGAAAGTGACCAGTGACCAGTGACCATTGACCAGCGACCAGTGACCAGTGACCAGTGACGAGTGACCAGTGACCAGTGACCAGTGACCAGTGACCAGTGACCAGTGACCAGTGACCAGTGACCAGTGACCAGTGACCAGTGACCAGTGACCAGTGACCAGTGACCAGTGACCAGTGACCAGTGACCAGCGAAAGTGACCAGTGAACAGTGACCAGCGAAATTGACCAGTGACCATTGACCAGTGACCAGCGAAAGTGACCAGTGACGAGTGACCAGTGACAAGTGACCAGTGAGAAGTGACCAGTGACCACTGACCAGTGACCAGTGACCAGCGACCAGTGACCAGTGACCAGTGACCAGGGACCAGTGACCAGCGAAAGTGACCAGTGACCAGTGACTTGCCAAATTGAGCAGTGACCAGTGACCAGTGACCAGTGACCAGCGACCAGTGACCAGTGACCAGTGACCAGTGACCAGTGACCAGGGACCAGTGACCAGTGACCAGTGACCAGTGACCAGTGACCAGTGACCAGTGACCAGTGACCAGTGACCAGCGAAAGTGACCAGGGACCAGTGACCAGTGACCAGTGACCAGTGACCAGTGACCAGCGAAATTGACCAGTGACCATTGACCAGTGACCAGTGACCAGTGACCAGCGAAAGTGACCAGTGACGAGTGACCTGTGACAAGTGACCAGTGACCAGCGACCAGTGACCAGCGACCAGTGACCAGTGACCAGTGACCAGTGACCAGTGACCAGTGACCTGTGACCAGCGAAAGTGACCAGTGACCAGTGACCATTGACCAGCGACCAGTGACCAGTGACCAGTGACGAGTGACCAGTGAACAGTGACCAGTGACCAGTGATCAGCGAAAGTGACAAGTGACCAGTGACCAGTGACCAGCGAAATCGACCAGGGACCAGTGACCAGTGACCAGTGACCAGTGACCAGTGACCAGTGACCAGCGAAATTGACCAGTGACCATTGACCAGTGACCAGTGACCAGTGACCAGTGACCAGTGACCAGTGACCAGTGACCAGCGACCAGTGACCAGTGACCAGTGACCAGTGACCAGTGACCTGTGACCAGCGAAAGTGACCAGTGACCAGTGACCATTGACCAGCGACCAGTGACCAGTGACCAGTGATGAGTGACCAGTGACCAGTGACCAGTGACCAGCGAAAGTGACAAGTGACCAGTGACCAGTGACCAGTGACCAGTGACCAGTGACCAGCGAAAGTGACCAGTGACCAGTGAACAGTGACCAGCGAAATTGACCAGTTTCCAGTGACCAGTGATAAGTGACCAGTGACCAGTGACCAGCGAAAGTGACCAGTGAACAGTGACCAGCGAAATTGACCACTGACCATTGACCAGTGACCAGCGAAAGTGACCAGTGACGAGTGACCAGTGACAAGTGACCAGTGAGAAGCGACCAGTGACCACTGACCAGTGACCAGTGACCAGTGACCAGTGACCAGTGACCAGTGACCAGCGAAAGTGACCAGTGACAAGTGACCAGTGACAAGTGACCAGTGACCAGTGACCAGTGACCAGTGACCAGCGAAAGTGACCAGTGACCAGTGACCAGTGACCAGCGAAATCGACCAGTGACCAGTGACCAGAGACCAGTGACTAGCCAAATTGACCAGTGACCAGCGACCAGTGACCAGTGACCAGTGACCAGGGACCAGTGACCAGCGAAAGTGACCAGTGACCAGTGACTAGCCAAATTGAGCAGTGACCAGTGACCAGTGACCAGTGACCAGTGACCAGTGACCAGTGACCAGTGACCAGTGACCAGTGACCAGTGACCACTGACCAGTGACCACTGACCAGTGACCAGGGACCAGTGACCTGGGACCAGTGACCAGTGACCAGTGACCAGTGACCAGTGACCAGTGACCAGTGACCAGTGACCAGTGACCAGTGACCAGCGAAAGTGACCAGGGACCAGTGACCAGTGACCAGTGACCAGTGACCAGTGACCAGTGACCAGCGAAATTGACCAGTGACCATTGACCAGTGATCAGTGACCAGTGACCAGTGACCAGTGACCAGTGACCAGTGACCAGCGACCAGTGACCAGTGACCAGTGACCAGTGACCAGTGACCAGTGACCAGTGACCAGTAACCAGTGACCAGTGACCAGTGACCAGCGAAATCGACAAGGGACCAGTGACCAGTGACCAGTGACCAGTGACCAGTGACCAGTGACCAGTGACCAGCGAAATTGACCAGTGACCAGTGACCAGTGACCAGTGACCAGTGACCAGCGACCAGTGACCAGTGACCAGTGACCTGTGACCAGCGAAAGTGACCAGTGACCAGTGACCATTGACCAGCGACCAGTGACCAGTGACCACTGACGAGTGACCAGTGACCAGTGACCAGTGACCAGTGACCAGTGACCAGCGAAAGTGACAAGTGACCAGTGACCAGTAACCAGTGACCAGTGACCAGTGACCAGCGAAAGTGACCAGTGACCAGTGAACAGTGACCAGCGAAATTGACCAGTTTCCAGTGACCAGTGATAAGTGACCAGTGACCAATGACCAGTGAAAGTGACCAGTGAACAGTGACCAGCGAAATTGACCAGTGACCATTGACCAGTGACCAGCGAAAGTGACCAGTGACGAGTGACCAGTGACAAGTGACCAGTGAGAAGTGACCAGTGACCACTGACCAGGGACCAGTGACCAGCGACCAGTGACCAGTGACCAGTGACCAGGGACCAGTGACCAGCGAAAGTGACCAGTGATCAGCGAGTGACTAGCCAAATTGAGCAGTGACCAGTGACCAGTGACCAGTGACCAGTGACCAGTGACCAGTGACCAGCGAAATTGACCAGTGACCATTGACCAGTGACCAGAGAAAGTGACCAGTGACGAGTGACCTGTGACAAGTGACCAGTGACCAGCGACTAGTGACCAGTGACCAGTGACCAGTGACCAGTGACCAGTGACCAGTGACCAGTGACCAGTGACCAGTGACCAGCGAAAGTGACCAGTGACCAGCGACCAGTGACCAGTGACCAGTGACCAGTGACCAGTGACTAGCCAAATTGACCAGTGACCAGTGACCAGTGACCAGTGACCAGCGGTAGTGACCAGTGATCAGTGACCAGTGAACAGTGACCAGTGACCAGTGACCAGTGACCAGAGACCAGTGACTAGCCAAATTGACCAGTGACCAGTGACCAGTGACCAGCGGTAGTGACCAATGAACAGTGACCAGTGACCAGTGACCAGTGACCAGAGACCAGTGACTAGCCAAATTGACCAGTGACCAGTGACCAGTGACCAGTGACCAGCGAAAATGACCAGTGGCCAGTGACCAGTAACCAGCGAAAGTGACCAGTGACGAGTGACCAGTGACAAGTGACCAGTGAGAAGTGACCAGTGACCACTGATCAGTGACCAGTGACCAGCGACCAGTGACCAGTGACCAGTGACCAGGGACCAGTGACCAGCGAAAGTGACAAGTGACCAGTGACCAGTGACCAGTGACCAGTGACCAGTGACCAGTGACCAGCGAAAGTGACCAGTGACCAGTGAACAGTGACCAGCGAAATTGACCAGTTTCCAGTGACCAGTGATAAGTGACCAGTGACCAGTGACCAGCGAAAGTGACCAGTGAACAGTGACCAGCGAAATTGACCAGTGACCATTGACCAGTGACCAGCGAAAGTGACCAGTGAAGAGTGACCAGTGACAAGTGACCAGTGAGAAGTGACCAGTGACCACTGACCAGTGACCAGTGACCAGTGACCAGTGACCAGTGACCAGTGACCAGTGACCAGCGAAAGTGACCAGTGACAAGTGACCAGTGACCAGTGACCAGTGACCAGTGACCAGTGACCAGTGACCAGCGAAAGTGACCAGTGACCAGTGACCAGTGACCAGCGAAATCGATCAGTGACCAGTGACCAGAGACCAGTGACTAGCCAAATTGACCAGTGACCAGCGACCAGTGACCAGTGACCAGTGACCAGGGACCAGTGACCAGCGAAAGTGACCAGTGACCAGTGACTAGCCAATTTGAGCAGTGACCAGTGACCAGTGACCAGTGACCAGTGACCAGTGACCAGTGACCAGTGACCACTGACCAGTGACAAGTGACCAGTGACCAGTGACCAGTGACCAGTGACCAGTGACCAGTGACCAGTGACCAGCGAAAGTGACCAGTGACCAGTGACCAGTGACCAGCGAAATCGACCAGTGACCAGTGACCAGAGACCAGTGACTAGCCCAATTGAACAGTGACCAGTGACCAGTGACCAGTGACCAACGACCAGTGAACAGTGACCAGTGACCAGTGACCAGTGACCTGTGACCAGTGACCAGCGAAATCGACCAGTGACCAGTGACCAGAGACCAGTGACTAGCCAAATTGACCAGTGACCAGTGACCAGTGACCAGTGACCAACGACCAGTGACCAGGGACCAGTGACCAGCAAAAGTGACCAGTGACCAGTGACTAGCCAAATTGAGCAGTGACCAGTGACCAGTGACCAGTGACCAGTGACCAGTGACCAGTGACCAGTGACGAGTGACCTGTGACAAGTGACCAGTGACCAGCGACCAGTGACCAGGGACCAGTGACCAGTGACCAGTGACCAGCGACCAGTGACCAGTGACCAGTGACCAGGGACCAGTGACCAGCGAAAGTGACCAGTGACCAGTGACCAGTGACCAGTGACTAGCCAAATTGAGCAGTGAGCACTGACCAGTGACCAGTGACCAGTGACCAGTGACCAGTGACCAGTGACCAGCGAAAGTGACCAGTGACCAGTGACCAGTGACCAGCGAAATTGACCAGTGACCAGTGACCAGCGAAAGTGACCAGTGAACAGTGACCAGCGAAATTGAAAAGTGACCATTGACCAGTGACCAGCGAAAGTGACAAGTGACGAGTGACCAGTGACAAGTGACCAGTGAGAAGTGACCAGTGACCACTGACCAGTGACCAGTGACCAGCGACCAGTGACCAGTGACCAGTGACCAGTGACCAGTGACCAGCGAAAGTGACCAGTGACAAGTGACCAGTGACAAGTGACCAGTGACCAGTGACCAGTGACCAGTGACCAGCGAAAGTGACCAGTGACCAGTGACCTGTGACCAGCGAAATCGACCAGTGACCAGTGACCAGAGACCAGTGACTAGCCAAATTGACCAGTGACCAGTGACCAGTGACCAGTGACCAATGACCAGTGACCAGTGACCAGTGACCAGTGACCAGTGACCTGTGACCAGCGAAAGTGACCAGTGACCAGTGACTAGCCAAATTGAGCAGTGACCAGTGACCAGTGACCAGTGACCAGTGACCAGTGACCAGTGACCAGCTAAATTGACCAGTGACCATTGACCAGTGACCAGCGAAAGTGACCAGTGACGAGTGACCTGTGACAAGTGACCAGTGACCAGCGACCAGTGACCAGGGACCAGTGACCAGTGACCAGTGACCAGTGACCAGCGACCAGTGACCAGTGATCAGTGACCAGGGACCAGTGACCAGTGACCAGCGACCAGTGACCAGTGACCAGTGACCAGTGACCAGTGACCTGTGACCAGCGAAAGTGACCAGTGACCAGTGACCATTGACCAGCGACCAGTGACCAGTGACCAGTGATGAGTGACCAGTGGCCAGTGACCAGTGACCAGCGAAAGTGACAAGTGACCAGTGACCAGTGACCAGTGAGCAGTGACCAGTGACCAGCGAAAGTGACCAGTGACCAGTGAACAGTGACCAGCGAAATTGACCAGTTTCCAGTGACCAGTGATAAGTGACCAGTGACCAGTGACCAGCGAAAGTGACCAGTGAACAGTGACCAGCGAAATTGACCACTGACCATTGACCAGTGACCAGCGAAAGTGACCAGTGACGAGTGACCAGTGACAAGTGACCAGTGAGAAGTGACCAGTGACCACTGACCAGTGACCAGTGACCAGTGACCAGTGACCAGTGACCAGTGACCAGCGAAAGTGACCAGTGACAAGTCACCAGTGACAAGTGACCAGTGACCAGTGTCCAGTGACCAGTGACCAGCGAAAGTGACCAGTGACCAGTGACCAGTGACCAGCGAAATCGACCAGTGACCAGTGACCAGAGACCAGTGACTAGCCAAATTGACCAGTGACCAGCGACCAGTGACCAGTGACCAGTGACCAGTGACCAGTGACCAGTGACCAGTGACCAGTAACCAGTGACCAGTGACCAGTGACCAGCGAAATCGACAAGGGACCAGTGACCAGTGACCAGTGACCAGTGACCAGTGACCAGTGACCAGTGACCAGCGAAATTGACCAGTGACCAGTGACCAGTGACCAGTGACCAGTGACCAGCGACCAGTGACCAGTGACCAGTGACCTGTGACCAGCGAAAGTGACCAGTGACCAGTGACCATTGACCAGCGACCAGTGACCAGTGACCACTGACGAGTGACCAGTGACCAGTGACCAGTGACCAGTGACCAGTGACCAGCGAAAGTGACAAGTGACCAGTGACCAGTAACCAGTGACCAGTGACCAGTGACCAGCGAAAGTGACCAGTGACCAGTGAACAGTGACCAGCGAAATTGACCAGTTTCCAGTGACCAGTGATAAGTGACCAGTGACCAATGACCAGTGAAAGTGACCAGTGAACAGTGACCAGCGAAATTGACCAGTGACCATTGACCAGTGACCAGCGAAAGTGACCAGTGACGAGTGACCAGTGACAAGTGACCAGTGAGAAGTGACCAGTGACCACTGACCAGGGACCAGTGACCAGCGACCAGTGACCAGTGACCAGTGACCAGGGACCAGTGACCAGCGAAAGTGACCAGTGATCAGTGACTAGCCAAATTGAGCAGTGACCAGTGACCAGTGACCAGTGACCAGTGACCAGTGACCAGTGACCAGCGAAATTGACCAGTGACCATTGACCAGTGACCAGAGAAAGTGACCAGTGACGAGTGACCTGTGACAAGTGACCAGTGACCAGCGACCAGTGACCAGTGACCAGTGACCAGTGACCAGTGACCAGTGACCAGTGACCAGCGAAAGTGACCAGTGACCAGCGACCAGTGACCAGTGACCAGTGACCAGTGACCAGTGACCAGTGACCAGTGACTAGCCAAATTGACCAGTGACCAGTGACCAGTGACCAGTGACCAGTGACCAGGGACCAGTGACCAGTGACCAGTGACCAGTGACCAGTGACCAGCGAAAGTGACCAGGGACCAGTGACCAGTGACCAGTGACCAGTGACCAGTGACCAGCGAAATTGACCAGTGACCATTGACCAGTGACCAGTGACCAGTGACCAGCGAAAGTGACCAGTGACGAGTGACCTGTGACAAGTGACCAGTGACCAGCGACCAGTGACCAGCGACCAGTGACCAGTGACCAGTGACCAGTGACCAGTGACCAGTGACCTGTGACCAGCGAAAGTGACCAGTGACCAGTGACCATTGACCAGCGACCAGTGACCAGTGACCAGTGACGAGTGACCAGTGAACAGTGACCAGTGACCAGTGATCAGCGAAAGTGACAAGTGACCAGTGACCAGTGACCAGCGAAATCGACCAGGGACCAGTGACCAGTGACCAGTGACCAGTGACCAGTGACCAGTGACCAGCGAAATTGACCAGTGACCATTGACCAGTGACCAGTGACCAGTGACCAGTGACCAGTGACCAGTGACCAGTGACCAGCGACCAGTGACCAGTGACCAGTGACCAGTGACCAGTGACCTGTGACCAGCGAAAGTGACCAGTGACCAGTGACCATTGACCAGCGACCAGTGACCAGTGACCAGTGATGAGTGACCAGTGACCAGTGACCAGTGACCAGCGAAAGTGACAAGTGACCAGTGACCAGTGACCAGTGACCAGTGACCAGTGACCAGCGAAAGTGACCAGTGACCAGTGAACAGTGACCAGCGAAATTGACCAGTTTCCAGTGACCAGTGATAAGTGACCAGTGACCAGTGACCAGCGAAAGTGACCAGTGAACAGTGACCAGCGAAATTGACCACTGACCATTGACCAGTGACCAGCGAAAGTGACCAGTGACGAGTGACCAGTGACAAGTGACCAGTGAGAAGTGACCAGTGACCACTGACCAGTGACCAGTGACCAGTGACCAGTGACCAGTGACCAGTGACCAGCGAAAGTGACCAGTGACAAGTGACCAGTGACAAGTGACCAGTGACCAGTGACCAGTGACCAGTGACCAGCGAAAGTGACCAGTGACCAGTGACCAGTGACCAGCGAAATCGACCAGTGACCAGTGACCAGAGACCAGTGACTAGCCAAATTGAGCAGTGACCAGCGACCAGTGACCAGTGACCAGTGACCAGGGACCAGTGACCAGCGAAAGTGACCAGTGACCAGTGACTAGCCAAATTGAGCAGTGACCAGTGACCAGTGACCAGTGACCAGTGACCAGTGACCAGTGACCAGTGACCAGTGACCACTGACCAGTGACCACTGACCAGTGACCAGGGACCAGTGACCTGGGACCAGTGACCAGTGACCAGTGACCAGTGACCAGTGACCAGTGACCAGTGACCAGTGACCAGTGACCAGTGACCAGCGAAAGTGACCAGGGACCAGTGACCAGTGACCAGTGACCAGTGACCAGTGACCAGTGACCAGCGAAATTGACCAGTGACCATTGACCAGTGATCAGTGACCAGTGACCAGTGACCAGTGACCAGTGACCAGTGACCAGCGACCAGTGACCAGTGACCAGTGACCAGTGACCAGTGACCAGTGACCAGTGACCAGTAACCAGTGACCAGTGACCAGTGACCAGCGAAATCGACAAGGGACCAGTGACCAGTGACCAGTGACCAGTGACCAGTGACCAGTGACCAGTGACCAGCGAAATTGACCAGTGACCAGTGACCAGTGACCAGTGACCAGTGACCAGCGACCAGTGACCAGTGACCAGTGACCTGTGACCAGCGAAAGTGACCAGTGACCAGTGACCATTGACCAGCGACCAGTGACCAGTGACCACTGACGAGTGACCAGTGACCAGTGACCAGTGACCAGTGACCAGTGACCAGCGAAAGTGACAAGTGACCAGTGACCAGTAACCAGTGACCAGTGACCAGTGACCAGCGAAAGTGACCAGTGACCAGTGAACAGTGACCAGCGAAATTGACCAGTTTCCAGTGACCAGTGATAAGTGACCAGTGACCAATGACCAGTGAAAGTGACCAGTGAACAGTGACCAGCGAAATTGACCAGTGACCATTGACCAGTGACCAGCGAAAGTGACCAGTGACGAGTGACCAGTGACAAGTGACCAGTGAGAAGTGACCAGTGACCACTGACCAGGGACCAGTGACCAGCGACCAGTGACCAGTGACCAGTGACCAGGGACCAGTGACCAGCGAAAGTGACCAGTGATCAGCGAGTGACTAGCCAAATTGAGCAGTGACCAGTGACCAGTGACCAGTGACCAGTGACCAGTGACCAGTGACCAGTGACCAGTGACCAGCGAAAGTGACCAGTGACCAGCGACCAGTGACCAGTGACCAGTGACCAGTGACCAGTGACCAGTGACCAGTGACTAGCCAAATTGACCAGTGACCAGTGACCAGTGACCAGTGACCAGCGGTAGTGACCAGTGATCAGTGACCAGTGAACAGTGACCAGTGACCAGTGACCAGTGACCAGAGACCAGTGACTAGCCAAATTGACCAGTGACCAGTGACCAGTGACCAGCGGTAGTGACCAATGAACAGTGACCAGTGACCAGTGACCAGTGACCAGAGACCAGTGACTAGCCAAATTGACCAGTGACCAGTGACCAGTGACCAGTGACCAGCGAAAATGACCAGTGGCCAGTGACCAGTAACCAGCGAAAGTGACCAGTGACGAGTGACCAGTGACAAGTGACCAGTGAGAAGTGACCAGTGACCACTGATCAGTGACCAGTGACCAGCGACCAGTGACCAGTGACCAGTGACCAGGGACCAGTGACCAGCGAAAGTGACAAGTGACCAGTGACCAGTGACCAGTGACCAGTGACCAGTGACCAGTGACCAGCGAAAGTGACCAGTGACCAGTGAACAGTGACCAGCGAAATTGACCAGTTTCCAGTGACCAGTGATAAGTGACCAGTGACCAGTGACCAGCGAAAGTGACCAGTGAACAGTGACCAGCGAAATTGACCAGTGACCATTGACCAGTGTCCAGCGAAAGTGACCAGTGAAGAGTGACCAGTGACAAGTGACCAGTGAGAAGTGACCAGTGACCACTGACCAGTGACCAGTGACCAGTGACCAGTGACCAGTGACCAGTGACCAGCGAAAGTGACCAGTGACAAGTGACCAGTGACCAGTGACCAGTGACCAGTGACCAGTGACCAGCGAAAGTGACCAGTGACCAGTGACCAGTGACCAGCGAAATCGATCAGTGACCAGTGACCAGAGACCAGTGACTAGCCAAATTGACCAGTGACCAGCGACCAGTGACCAGTGACCAGTGACCAGGGACCAGTGACCAGCGAAAGTGACCAGTGACCAGTGACTAGCCAATTTGAGCAGTGACCAGTGACCAGTGACCAGTGACCAGTGACCAGTGACCAGTGACCAGTGACCACTGACCAGTGACAAGTGACCAGTGACCAGTGACCAGTGACCAGTGACCAGTGACCAGTGACCAGTGACCAGCGAAAGTGACCAGTGACCAGTGACCAGTGACCAGCGAAATCGACCAGTGACCAGTGACCAGAGACCAGTGACTAGCCCAATTGAACAGTGACCAGTGACCAGTGACCAGTGACCAACGACCAGTGAACAGTGACCAGTGACCAGTGACCAGTGACCTGTGACCAGTGACCAGTGACCAGTGACCAGTGACCAGTGACCAGCGAAATCGACCAGTGACCAGTGACCAGAGACCAGTGACTAGCCAAATTGACCAGTGACCAGTGACCAGTGACCAGTGACCAACGACCAGTGACCAGGGACCAGTGACCAGCAAAAGTGACCAGTGACCAGTGACTAGCCAAATTGAGCAGTGACCAGTGACCAGTGACCAGTGACCAGTGACCAGTGACCAGTGACCAGTGACCAGTGACCAGTGACGAGTGACCTGTGACAAGTGACCAGTGACCAGCGACCAGTGACCAGGGACCAGTGACCAGTGACCAGTGACCAGCGACCAGTGACCAGTGACCAGTGACCAGGGACCAGTGACCAGCGAAAGTGACCAGTGACCAGTGACCAGTGACCAGTGACTAGCCAAATTGAGCAGTGAGCACTGACCAGTGACCAGTGACCAGTGACCAGTGACCAGTGACCAGTGACCAGCGAAAGTGACCAGTGACCAGTGACCAGTGACCAGCGAAATTGACCAGTGACCAGTGACCAGCGAAAGTGACCAGTGAACAGTGACCAGCGAAATTGAAAAGTGACCATTGACCAGTGACCAGCGAAAGTGACAAGTGACGAGTGACCAGTGACAAGTGACCAGTGAGAAGTGACCAGTGACCACTGACCAGTGACCAGTGACCAGCGACCAGTGACCAGTGACCAGTGACCAGTGACCAGTGACCAGCGAAAGTGACCAGTGACAAGTGACCAGTGACAAGTGACCAGTGACCAGTGACCAGTGACCAGTGACCAGCGAAAGTGACCAGTGACCAGTGACCTGTGACCAGCGAAATCGACCAGTGACCAGTGACCAGAGACCAGTGACTAGCCAAATTGACCAGTGACCAGTGACCAGTGACCAGTGACCAATGACCAGTGACCAGTGACCAGTGACCAGTGACCAGTGACCTGTGACCAGCGAAAGTGACCAGTGACCAGTGACTAGCCAAATTGAGCAGTGACCAGTGACCAGTGACCAGTGACCAGTGACCAGTGACCAGCTAAATTGACCAGTGACCATTGACCAGTGACCAGCGAAAGTGACCAGTGACGAGTGACCTGTGACAAGTGACCAGTGACCAGCGACCAGTGACCAGGGACCAGTGACCAGTGACCAGTGACCAGTGACCAGCGACCAGTGACCAGTGATCAGTGACCAGGGACCAGTGACCAGTGACCAGCGACCAGTGACCAGTGACCAGTGACCAGTGACCAGTGACCTGTGACCAGCGAAAGTGACCAGTGACCAGTGACCATTGACCAGCGACCAGTGACCAGTGACCAGTGATGAGTGACCAGTGACCAGTGACCAGTGACCAGCGAAAGTGACAAGTGACCAGTGACCAGTGACCAGTGAGCAGTGACCAGTGACCAGCGAAAGTGACCAGTGACCAGTGAACAGTGACCAGCGAAATTGACCAGTTTCCAGTGACCAGTGATAAGTGACCAGTGACCAGTGACCAGCGAAAGTGACCAGTGAACAGTGACCAGCGAAATTGACCACTGACCATTGACCAGTGACCAGCGAAAGTGACCAGTGACGAGTGACCAGTGACAAGTGACCAGTGAGAAGTGACCAGTGACCACTGACCAGTGACCAGTGACCAGTGACCAGTGACCAGTGACCAGTGACCAGCGAAAGTGACCAGTGACAAGTGACCAGTGACAAGTGACCAGTGACCAGTGTCCAGTGACCAGTGACCAGCGAAAGTGACCAGTGACCAGTGACCAGTGACCAGCGAAATCGACCAGTGACCAGTGACCAGAGACCAGTGACTAGCCAAATTGACCAGTGACCAGCGACCAGTGACCAGTGACCAGTGACCAGTGACCAGTGACCAGTGACCAGTGACCAGTAACCAGTGACCAGTGACCAGTGACCAGCGAAATCGACAAGGGACCAGTGACCAGTGACCAGTGACCAGTGACCAGTGACCAGTGACCAGTGACCAGCGAAATTGACCAGTGACCAGTGACCAGTGACCAGTGACCAGTGACCAGCGACCAGTGACCAGTGACCAGTGACCTGTGACCAGCGAAAGTGACCAGTGACCAGTGACCATTGACCAGCGACCAGTGACCAGTGACCACTGACGAGTGACCAGTGACCAGTGACCAGTGACCAGTGACCAGTGACCAGCGAAAGTGACAAGTGACCAGTGACCAGTAACCAGTGACCAGTGACCAGTGACCAGCGAAAGTGACCAGTGACCAGTGAACAGTGACCAGCGAAATTGACCAGTTTCCAGTGACCAGTGATAAGTGACCAGTGACCAATGACCAGTGAAAGTGACCAGTGAACAGTGACCAGCGAAATTGACCAGTGACCATTGACCAGTGACCAGCGAAAGTGACCAGTGACGAGTGACCAGTGACAAGTGACCAGTGAGAAGTGACCTGTGACCACTGACCAGGGACCAGTGACCAGCGACCAGTGACCAGTGACCAGTGACCAGGGACCAGTGACCAGCGAAAGTGACCAGTGATCAGTGACTAGCCAAATTGAGCAGTGACCAGTGACCAGTGACCAGTGACCAGTGACCAGTGACCAGTGACCAGCGAAATTGACCAGTGACCATTGACCAGTGACCAGAGAAAGTGACCAGTGACGAGTGACCTGTGACAAGTGACCAGTGACCAGCGACCAGTGACCAGTGACCAGTGACCAGTGACCAGTGACCAGTGACCAGTGACCAGCGAAAGTGACCAGTGACCAGCGACCAGTGACCAGTGACCAGTGACCAGTGACCAGTGACCAGTGACCAGTGACTAGCCAAATTGACCAGTGACCAGTGACCAGTGACCAGTGACCAGCGGTAGTGACCAGTGATCAGTGACCAGTGAACAGTGACCAGTGACCAGTGACCAGTGACCAGAGACCAGTGACTAGCCAAATTGACCAGTGACCAGTGACCAGTGACCAGCGGTAGTGACCAGTGAACAGTGACCAGTGACCAGTGACCAGTGACCAGAGACCAGTGACTAGCCAAATTGACCAGTGACCAGTGACCAGTGACCAGTGACCAGCGAAAATGACCAGTGGCCAGTGACCAGTAACCAGCGAAAGTGACCAGTGACGAGTGACCAGTGACAAGTGACCAGTGAGAAGTGACCAGTGACCACTGACCAGTGACCAGTGACCAGCGACCAGTGACCAGTGACCAGTGACCAGGGACCAGTGACCAGCGAAAGTGACAAGTGACCAGTGACCAGTGACCAGTGACCAGTGACCAGTGACCAGCGAAAGTGACCAGTGACCAGTGAACAGTGACCAGCGAAATTGACCAGTTTCCAGTGACCAGTGATAAGTGACCAGTGACCAGTGACCAGCGAAAGTGACCAGTGAACAGTGACCAGCGAAATTGACCAGTGACCATTGACCAGTGACCAGCGAAAGTGACCAGTGACGAGTGACCAGTGACAAGTGACCAGTGAGAAGTGACCAGTGACCACTGACCAGTGACCAGTGAAATCGACCAGTGACCAGTGACCAGAGACCAGTGACTAGCCCAATTGAACAGTGACCAGTGACCAGTGACCAGTGACCAACGACCAGTGAACAGTGACCAGTGACCAGTGACCAGTGACCTGTGACCAGTGACCAGTGACCAGTGACCAGTGACCAGTGACCAGTGACCAGCGAAATCGACCAGTGACCAGTGACCAGAGACCAGTGACTAGCCAAATTGACCAGTGACCAGTGACCAGTGACCAGTGACCAACGACCAGTGAACAGTGACCAGTGACCAGTGACCAGTGACCTGTGACCAGTGACCAGTGACCAGTGACCAGTGACCAGTGACCAGTGACCAGCGAAATCGACCAGTGACCAGTGACCAGAGACCAGTGACTAGCCAAATTGACCAGTGACCAGTGACCAGTGACCAGTGACCAACGACCAGTGACCAGGGACCAGTGACCAGCAAAAGTGACCAGTGACCAGTGACTAGCCAAATTGAGCAGTGACCAGTGACCAGTGACCAGTGACCAGTGACCAGTGACCAGTGACCAGTGACCAGTGACCAGTGACGAGTGACCTGTGACAAGTGACCAGTGACCAGCGACCAGTGACCAGGGACCAGTGACCAGTGACCAGTGACCAGCGACCAGTGACCAGTGACCAGTGACCAGGGACCAGTGACCAGCGAAAGTGACCAGTGACCAGTGACCAGTGACCAGTGACTAGCCAAATTGAGCAGTGAGCACTGACCAGTGACCAGTGACCAGTGACCAGTGACCAGTGACCAGTGACCAGCGAAAGTGACCAGTGACCAGTGACCAGTGACCAGCGAAATTGACCAGTGACCAGTGACCAGCGAAAGTGACCAGTGAACAGTGACCAGCGAAATTGAAAAGTGACCATTGACCAGTGACCAGCGAAAGTGACAAGTGACGAGTGACCAGTGACAAGTGACCAGTGAGAAGTGACCAGTGACCACTGACCAGTGACCAGTGACCAGCGACCAGTGACCAGTGACCAGTGACCAGTGACCAGTGACCAGCGAAAGTGACCAGTGACAAGTGACCAGTGACAAGTGACCAGTGACCAGTGACCAGTGACCAGTGACCAGCGAAAGTGACCAGTGACCAGTGACCTGTGACCAGCGAAATCGACCAGTGACCAGTGACCAGAGACCAGTGACTAGCCAAATTGACCAGTGACCAGTGACCAGTGACCAGTGACCAATGACCAGTGACCAGTGACCAGTGACCAGTGACCAGTGACCTGTGACCAGCGAAAGTGACCAGTGACCAGTGACTAGCCAAATTGAGCAGTGACCAGTGACCAGTGACCAGTGACCAGTGACCAGTGACCAGCTAAATTGACCAGTGACCATTGACCAGTGACCAGCGAAAGTGACCAGTGACGAGTGACCTGTGACAAGTGACCAGTGACCAGCGACCAGTGACCAGGGACCAGTGACCAGTGACCAGTGACCAGTGACCAGCGACCAGTGACCAGTGATCAGTGACCAGGGACCAGTGACCAGCGAAAGTGACCAGTGACCAGTGACCAGTGACCAGCGAAATTGACCAGTGACCAGTGACAAGTGACCAGTTACCAGTGACCAGCGAAAGTGACCAGTGAACAGTGACCAGGGACCAGCGGTAGTGACCAGTGATCAGTGACCAGTGAACAGTGACCAGTGACCAGTGACCAGTGACCAGAGACCAGTGACTAGCCAAATTGACCAGTGACCAGTGACCAGTGACCAGCGGTAGTGACCAGTGAACAGTGACCAGTGACCAGTGACCAGTGACCAGTGACCAGCGAAAATGACCAGTGGCCAGTGACCAGTAACCAGCGAAAGTGACCAGTGACGAGTGACCAGTGACAAGTGACCAGTGAGAAGTGACCAGTGACCACTGACCAGTGACCAGTGACCAGCGACCAGTGACCAGTGACCAGTGACCAGGGACCAGTGACCAGCGAAAGTGACAAGTGACCAGTGACCAGTGACCAGTGACCAGTGACCAGTGACCAGTGACCAGCGAAAGTGACCAGTGAACAGTGACCAGCGAAATTGACCAGTGACCATTGACCAGTGACCAGCGAAAGTGACCAGTGACGAGTGACCAGTGACAAGTGACCAGTGAGAAGTGACCAGTGACCACTGACCAGTGACCAGTGACCAGTGACCAGTGACCAGTGACCAGTGACCAGCGAAAGTGACCAGTGACAAGTGACCAGTGACCAGTGACCAGTGACCAGTGACCAGCGAAAGTGACCAGTGACCAGTGACCAGTGACCAGCGAAATCGATCAGTGACCAGTGACCAGAGACCAGTGACTAGCCAAATTGACCAGTGACCAGCGACCAGTGACCAGTGACCAGTGACCAGGGACCAGTGACCAGCGAAAGTGACCAGTGACCAGTGACTAGCCAATTTGAGCAGTGACCAGTGACCAGTGACCAGTGACCAGTGACCAGTGACCAGTGACCAGTGACCACTGACCAGTGACAAGTGACCAGTGACCAGTGACCAGTGACCAGTGACCAGTGACCAGTGACCAGTGACCAGCGAAAGTGACCAGTGACCAGTGACCAGTGACCAGCGAAATCGACCAGTGACCAGTGACCAGAGACCAGTGACTAGCCCAATTGAACAGTGACCAGTGACCAGTGACCAGTGACCAACGACCAGTGAACAGTGACCAGTGACCAGTGACCAGTGACCTGTGACCAGTGACCAGTGACCAGTGACCAGTGACCAGTGACCAGCGAAATCGACCAGTGACCAGTGACCAGAGACCAGTGACTAGCCAAATTGACCAGTGACCAGTGACCAGTGACCAGTGACCAACGACCAGTGACCAGGGACCAGTGACCAGCAAAAGTGACCAGTGACCAGTGACTAGCCAAATTGAGCAGTGACCAGTGACCAGTGACCAGTGACCAGTGACCAGTGACCAGTGACCAGTGACCAGTGACCAGTGACGAGTGACCTGTGACAAGTGACCAGTGACCAGCGACCAGTGACCAGGGACCAGTGACCAGTGACCAGTGACCAGCGACCAGTGACCAGTGACCAGTGACCAGTGACCAGGGACCAGTGACCAGCGAAAGTGACCAGTGACCAGTGACCAGTGACCAGTGACTAGCCAAATTGAGCAGTGAGCACTGACCAGTGACCAGTGACCAGTGACCAGTGACCAGTGACCAGTGACCAGCGACCAGTGACCAGTGACCAGTGACCAGGGACCAGTGACCAGCGACAGTGACCAGTGACCAGTGACCAGTGACCAGTGACTAGCCAAATTGAGCAGTGAGCACTGACCAGTGACCAGTGACCAGTGACCAGTGACCAGTGACCAGTGACCAGCGAAAGTGACCAGTGACCAGTGACCAGTGACCAGCGAAATTGACCAGTGACCAGTGACCAGCGAAAGTGACCAGTGAACAGTGACCAGCGAAATTGAAAAGTGACCATTGACCAGTGACCAGCGAAAGTGACAAGTGACGAGTGACCAGCGAAATTGACCAGTGACCATTGACCAGTGACCAGCGAAAGTGACCAGTGACGAGTGACCAGTGACAAGTGACCAGTGAGAAGTGACCAGTGACCACTGACCAGTGACCAGTGACCAGCGACCAGTGACCAGTGACCAGTGACCAGGGACCAGTGACCAGCGAAAGTGACCAGTGACCAGTGACTAGCCAAATTGAGCAGTGACCAGTGACCAGTGACCAGTGACCAGTGACCAGTGACCAGTGACCAGTGACCAGTGACCAGTGACCAGGGACCAGTGACCAGTGACCAGTGACCAGTGACCAGTGACCAGTGACCAGTGACCAGTGACCAGCGAAAGTGACCAGGGACCAGTGACCAGTGACCAGTGACCAGTGACCAGTGACCAGCGAAATTGACCAGTGACCATTGACCAGTGACCAGTGACCAGTGACCAGCGAAAGTGACCAGTGACGAGTGACCTGTGACAAGTGACCAGTGACCAGCGACCAGTGACCAGCGACCAGTGACCAGTGACCAGTGACCAGTGACCAGTGACCAGTGACCTGTGACCAGCGAAAGTGACCAGTGACCAGTGACCATTGACCAGCGACCAGTGACCAGTGACCAGTGACCAGTGACCAGCGAAATTGACCAGTGACCATTGACCAGTGACCAGTGACCAGTGACCAGTGACCAGTGACCAGTGACCAGTGACCAGTGACCAGCGACCAGTGACCAGTGACCAGTGACCAGTGACCAGTGAGCAGTGACCAGTGACCAGTAACCAGTGACCAGTGACCAGTGACCAGCGAAATCGACCAGGGACCAGTGACCAGTGACCAGTGACCAGTGACCAGTGACCAGCGAAATTGACCAGTGACCAATGACCAGTGACCAGTGACCAGTGACCAGTGACCAGCGACCAGTGACCAGTGACCAGTGACCAGTGACCAGTGACCAGTGACCAGTGACCAGTGACCAGTGACCAGCGACCAGTGACCAGTGACCAGTGACCAGGGACCAGTGACCAGCGAAAGTGACCAGTGACCAGTGACCAGTGACCAGCGAAATTGACCAGTGACCAGTGACCAGTGACCAGTGACAAGTGACCAGTTACCAGTGACCAGCGAAAGTGACCAGTGAACAGTGACCAGGGACCAGTGACCAGTGACCAGTGACCAGTGACCAGTGACCAGTGACCAGTAACCAGTGACCAGTGACCAGTGACCAGCGAAAGTGACCAGTGACCAGTGACCAGTGACCAGTGACCAGCGAAATTGACCAGTGACCATTGACCAGTGACCAGTGACCATTGACCAGTGACCAGTGACCAGTGACCAGCGAAAGTGACCAGTGACCAGTGACCAGTGACCAGCGAAATTGACCAGTGACCAGTGACCAGTGACCAGTGACAAGTGACCAGTTACCAGTGACCAGCGAAAGTGACCAGTGAACAGTGACCAGGGACCTGTGACGAGTGACCAGTGACCAGTGACCAGTGACCAGCGACCAGTGACCAGTGACCAGTGACCAGTGACCAGTGACCAGTGACCAGTGACCAGTGACCAGCGAAAGTGACAAGTGACCAGTGACCAGTGACCAGTGACCAGTGACCAGTGACCAGCGAAAGTGACCAGTGAACAGTGACCAGCGAAATTGACCAGTGACCATTGACCAGTGACCAGCGAAAGTGACCAGTGACGAGTGACCAGTGACAAGTGACCAGTGAGAAGTGACCAGTGACCACTGACCAGTGACCAGTGACCAGCGACCAGTGACCAGTGACCAGTGACCAGGGACCAGTGACCAGCGAAAGTGACCAGTGACCAGTGACTAGCCAAATTGAGCAGTGACCAGTGACCAGTGACCAGTGACCAGTGACCAGGGACCAGTGACCAGCGAAAGTGACCAGTGATCAGTGACTAGCCAAATTGAGCAGTGACCAGTGACCAGTGACCAGTGACCAGTGACCAGTAACCAGTGACCAGTGACCAGTGACCAGCGAAATCGACCAGGGACCAGTGACCAGTGACCAGTGACCAGTGACCAGTGACCAGTGACCAGCGAAATTGACCAGTGACCAATGACCAGTGACCAGTGACCAGTGACCAGTGACCAGCGACCAGTGACCAGTGACCAGTGACCAGTGACCAGTGACCAGTGACCAGTGACCAGTGACCAGTGACCAGCGACCAGTGACCAGTGACCAGTGACCAGGGACCAGTGACCAGCGAAAGTGACCAGTGACCAGTGACCAGTGACCAGCGAAATTGACCAGTGACCAGTGACCAGTGACCAGTGACAAGTGACCAGTTACCAGTGACCAGCGAAAGTGACCAGTGAACAGTGACCAGGGACCAGTGACCAGTGACCAGTGACCAGTGACCAGTGACCAGTGACCAGTAACCAGTGACCAGTGACCAGTGACCAGCGAAAGTGACCAGTGACCAGTGACCAGTGACCAGTGACCAGCGAAATTGACCAGTGACCATTGACCAGTGACCAGTGACCATTGACCAGTGACCAGTGACCAGTGACCAGCGAAAGTGACCAGTGACCAGTGACCAGTGACCAGCGAAATTGACCAGTGACCAGTGACCAGTGACCAGTGACAAGTGACCAGTTACCAGTGACCAGCGAAAGTGACCAGTGAACAGTGACCAGGGACCTGTGACGAGTGACCAGTGACCAGTGACCAGTGACCAGCGACCAGTGACCAGTGACCAGTGACCAGTGACCAGTGACCAGTGACCAGTGACCAGTGACCAGCGAAAGTGACAAGTGACCAGTGACCAGTGACCAGTGACCAGTGACCAGTGACCAGCGAAAGTGACCAGTGAACAGTGACCAGCGAAATTGACCAGTGACCATTGACCAGTGACCAGCGAAAGTGACCAGTGACGAGTGACCAGTGACAAGTGACCAGTGAGAAGTGACCAGTGACCACTGACCAGTGACCAGTGACCAGCGACCAGTGACCAGTGACCAGTGACCAGGGACCAGTGACCAGCGAAAGTGACCAGTGACCAGTGACTAGCCAAATTGAGCAGTGACCAGTGACCAGTGACCAGTGACCAGTGACCAGTGACCAGTGACCAGTGACCAGTGACCAGTGACCAGTGACCAGCGAAAGTGACAAGTGACCAGTGACCAGTGACCAGTGAGCAGTGACCAGTGACCAGCGAAAGTGACCAGTGACCAGTGAACAGTGACCAGCGAAATTGACCAGTTTCCAGTGACCAGTGATAAGTGACCAGTGACCAGTGACCAGCGAAAGTGACCAGTGAACAGTGACCAGCGAAATTGACCACTGACCATTGACCAGTGACCAGCGAAAGTGACCAGTGACGAGTGACCAGTGACAAGTGACCAGTGAGAAGTGACCAGTGACCACTGACCAGTGACCAGTGACCAGTGACCAGTGACCAGTGACCAGTGACCAGCGAAAGTGACCAGTGACAAGTGACCAGTGACAAGTGACCAGTGACCAGTGACCAGTGACCAGTGACCAGCGAAAGTGACCAGTGACCAGTGACCAGTGACCAGCGAAATCGACCAGTGACCAGTGACCAGAGACCAGTGACTAGCCAAATTGACCAGTGACCAGCGACCAGTGACCAGTGACCAGTGACCAGGGACCAGTGACCAGCGAAAGTGACCAGTGACCAGTGACTAGCCAAATTGAGCAGTGACCAGTGACCAGTGACCAGTGACCAGTGACCAGTGACCAGTGACCAGTGACCACTGACCAGTGACCACTGACCAGTGACCAGGGACCAGTGACCAGGGACCAGTGACCAGTGACCAGTGACCAGTGACCAGTGACCAGTGACCAGTGACCAGTGACCAGCGAAAGTGACCAGGGACCAGTGACCAGTGACCAGTGACCAGTGACCAGTGACCAGTGACCAGTGACCAGCGAAATTGACCAGTGACCATTGACCAGTGATCAGTGACCAGTGACCAGTGACCAGTGACCAGTGACCAGTGACCAGCGACCAGTGACCAGTGACCAGTGACCAGTGACCAGTGACCAGTGACCAGTGACCAGTAACCAGTGACCAGTGACCAGTGACCAGCGAAATCGACAAGGGACCAGTGACCAGTGACCAGTGACCAGTGACCAGTGACCAGTGACCAGTGACCAGTGACCAGCGAAATTGACCAGTGACCAGTGACCAGTGACCAGTGACCAGTGACCAGCGACCAGTGACCAGTGACCAGTGACCTGTGACCAGCGAAAGTGACCAGTGACCAGTGACCATTGACCAGCGACCAGTGACCAGTGACCACTGACGAGTGACCAGTGACCAGTGACCAGTGACCAGTGACCAGTGACCAGCGAAAGTGACAAGTGACCAGTGACCAGTAACCAGTGACCAGTGACCAGTGACCAGCGAAAGTGACCAGTGACCAGTGAACAGTGACCAGCGAAATTGACCAGTTTCCAGTGACCAGTGATAAGTGACCAGTGACCAATGACCAGTGAAAGTGACCAGTGAACAGTGACCAGCGAAATTGACCAGTGACCATTGACCAGTGACCAGCGAAAGTGACCAGTGACGAGTGACCAGTGACAAGTGACCAGTGAGAAGTGACCAGTGACCACTGACCAGGGACCAGTGACCAGCGACCAGTGACCAGTGACCAGTGACCAGGGACCAGTGACCAGCGAAAGTGACCAGTGATCAGTGACTAGCCAAATTGAGCAGTGACCAGTGACCAGTGACCAGTGACCAGTGACCAGTGACCAGTGACCAGCGAAATTGACCAGTGACCATTGACCAGTGACCAGAGAAAGTGACCAGTGACGAGTGACCTGTGACAAGTGACCAGTGACCAGCGACCAGTGACCAGTGACCAGTGACCAGTGACCAGTGACCAGTGACCAGTGACCAGTGACCAGTGACCAGTGACCAGCGAAAGTGACCAGTGACCAGCGACCAGTGACCAGTGACCAGTGACCAGTGACCAGTGACCAGTGACCAGTGACTAGCCAAATTGACCAGTGACCAGTGACCAGTGACCAGTGACCAGCGGTAGTGACCAGTGATCAGTGACCAGTGAACAGTGACCAGTGACCAGTGACCAGTGACCAGAGACCAGTGACTAGCCAAATTGACCAGTGACCAGTGACCAGTGACCAGCGGTAGTGACCAGTGAACAGTGACCAGTGACCAGTGACCAGTGACCAGAGACCAGTGACTAGCCAAATTGACCAGTGACCAGTGACCAGTGACCAGTGACCAGCGAAAATGACCAGTGGCCAGTGACCAGTAACCAGCGAAAGTGACCAGTGACGAGTGACCAGTGACAAGTGACCAGTGAGAAGTGACCAGTGACCACTGACCAGTGACCAGTGACCAGCGACCAGTGACCAGTGACGAGTGACCAGGGACCAGTGACCAGCGAAAGTGACAAGTGACCAGTGACCAGTGACCAGTGACCAGTGACCAGTGACCAGTGACCAGCGAAAGTGACCAGTGACCAGTGAACAGTGACCAGCGAAATTGACCAGTTTCCAGTGACCAGTGATAAGTGACCAGTGACCAGTGACCAGCGAAAGTGACCAGTGAACAGTGACCAGCGAAATTGACCAGTGACCATTGACCAGTGACCAGCGAAAGTGACCAGTGACGAGTGACCAGTGACAAGTGACCAGTGAGAAGTGACCAGTGACCACTGACCAGTGACCAGTGACCACTGACCAGTGACCAGTGACCAGTGACCAGCGAAAGTGACCAGTGACAAGTGACCAGTGACCAGTGACCAGTGACCAGTGACCAGCGAAAGTGACCAGTGACCAGTGACCAGTGACCAGCGAAATCGATCAGTGACCAGTGACCAGAGACCAGTGACTAGCCAAATTGACCAGTGACCAGCGACCAGTGACCAGTGACCAGTGACCAGGGACCAGTGACCAGCGAAAGTGACCAGTGACCAGTGACTAGCCAATTTGAGCAGTGACCAGTGACCAGTGACCAGTGACCAGTGACCAGTGACCAGTGACCAGTGACCACTGACCAGTGACAAGTGACCAGTGACCAGTGACCAGTGACCAGTGACCAGTGACCAGTGACCAGTGACCAGCGAAAGTGACCAGTGACCAGTGACCAGTGACCAGCGAAATCGACCAGTGACCAGTGACCAGAGACCAGTGACTAGCCCAATTGAACAGTGACCAGTGACCAGTGACCAGTGACCAACGACCAGTGAACAGTGACCAGTGACCAGTGACCAGTGACCTGTGACCAGTGACCAGTGACCAGTGACCAGTGACCAGTGACCAGCGAAATCGACCAGTGACCAGTGACCAGAGACCAGTGACTAGCCAAATTGACCAGTGACCAGTGACCAGTGACCAGTGACCAACGACCAGTGACCAGGGACCAGTGACCAGCAAAAGTGACCAGTGACCAGTGACTAGCCAAATTGAGCAGTGACCAGTGACCAGTGACCAGTGACCAGTGACCAGTGACCAGTGACCAGTGACCAGTGACCAGTGACGAGTGACCAGCGACCAGTGACCAGTGACCAGTGACCAGGGACCAGTGACCAGCGAAAGTGACCAGTGACCAGTGACCAGTGACCAGTGACTAGCCAAATTGAGCAGTGAGCACTGACCAGTGACCAGTGACCAGTGACCAGTGACCAGTGACCAGTGACCAGCGAAAGTGACCAGTGACCAGTGACCAGTGACCAGCGAAATTGACCAGTGACCAGTGACCAGCGAAAGTGACCAGTGAACAGTGACCAGCGAAATTGAAAAGTGACCATTGACCAGTGACCAGCGAAAGTGACAAGTGACGAGTGACCAGTGACAAGTGACCAGTGAGAAGTGACCAGTGACCACTGACCAGTGACCAGTGACCAGCGACCAGTGACCAGTGACCAGTGACCAGTGACCAGTGACCAGCGAAAGTGACCAGTGACAAGTGACCAGTGACAAGTGACCAGTGACCAGTGACCAGTGACCAGTGACCAGCGAAAGTGACCAGTGACCAGTGACCTGTGACCAGCGAAATCGACCAGTGACCAGTGACCAGAGACCAGTGACTAGCCAAATTGACCAGTGACCAGTGACCAGTGACCAGTGACCAATGACCAGTGACCAGTGACCAGTGACCAGTGACCAGTGACCTGTGACCAGCGAAAGTGACCAGTGACCAGTGACTAGCCAAATTGAGCAGTGACCAGTGACCAGTGACCAGTGACCAGTGACCAGTGACCAGCTAAATTGACCAGTGACCATTGACCAGTGACCAGCGAAAGTGACCAGTGACGAGTGACCTGTGACAAGTGACCAGTGACCAGCGACCAGTGACCAGGGACCAGTGACCAGTGACCAGTGACCAGTGACCAGTGACCAGCGACCAGTGACCAGTGATCAGTGACCAGGGACCAGTGACCAGCGAAAGTGACCAGTGACCAGTGACCAGTGACCAGCGAAATTGACCAGTGACCAGTGACAAGTGACCAGTTACCAGTGACCAGCGAAAGTGACCAGTGAACAGTGACCAGGGACCAGTGACCAGTGACCAGTGACCAGTGACCAGTGACCAGTGACCAGTGACCAGTGACCAGTGACCAGTGACCAGTGACCAGCGAAAGTGACCAGTGACCAGTGACCAGTGACCAGTGACCAGTGACCAGCGAAATTGACCAGTGACCATTGACCAGTGACCAGTGACCAGTGACCAGTGACCAGTGACCAGTGACCAGTGACCAGCGAAAGTGACCAGTGACCAGTGACCAGTGACCAGTGACCAGTGACCAGCGAAATTGACCAGTGACCATTGACCAGTGACCAGTGACCAGTGACCAGTGACCAGTGACCAGCGAAAGTGACAAGTGACCAGTGACCAGTGACCAGTGACCAGTGACCAGTGACCAGCGAAAGTGACCAGTGACCAGTGAACAGTGACCAGCGAAATTGACCAGTTTCCAGTGACCAGTGATAAGTGACCAGTGACCAGTGACCAGCGAAAGTGACCAGTGAACAGTGACCAGCGAAATTGACCACTGACCATTGACCAGTGACCAGCGAAAGTGACCAGTGACGAGTGACCAGTGACAAGTGACCAGTGAGAAGTGACCAGTGACCACTGACCAGTGACCAGTGACCAGTGACCAGTGACCAGTGACCAGTGACCAGCGAAAGTGACCAGTGACAAGTGACCAGTGACAAGTGACCAGTGACCAGTGACCAGTGACCAGTGACCAGCGAAAGTGACCAGTGACCAGTGACCAGTGACCAGCGAAATCGACCAGTGACCAGTGACCAGAGACCAGTGACTAGCCAAATTGACCAGTGACCAGCGACCAGTGACCAGTGACCAGTGACCAGGGACCAGTGACCAGCGAAAGTGACCAGTGACCAGTGACTAGCCAAATTGAGCAGTGACCAGTGACCAGTGACCAGTGACCAGTGACCAGTGACCAGTGACCAGTGACCAGTGACCAGTGACCAGTGACCACTGACCAGTGACCACTGACCAGTGACCAGGGACCAGTGACCTGGGACCAGTGACCAGTGACCAGTGACCAGTGACCAGTGACCAGTGACCAGTGACCAGTGACCAGTGACCAGTGACCAGCGAAAGTGACCAGGGACCAGTGACCAGTGACCAGTGACCAGTGACCAGTGACCAGTGACCAGCGAAATTGACCAGTGACCATTGACCAGTGATCAGTGACCAGTGACCAGTGACCAGTGACCAGTGACCAGTGACCAGCGACCAGTGACCAGTGACCAGTGACCAGTGACCAGTGACCAGTGACCAGTGACCAGTAACCAGTGACCAGTGACCAGTGACCAGCGAAATCGACAAGGGACCAGTGACCAGTGACCAGTGACCAGTGACCAGTGACCAGTGACCAGTGACCAGCGAAATTGACCAGTGACCAGTGACCAGTGACCAGTGACCAGTGACCAGCGACCAGTGACCAGTGACCAGTGACCTGTGACCAGCGAAAGTGACCAGTGACCAGTGACCATTGACCAGCGACCAGTGACCAGTGACCACTGACGAGTGACCAGTGACCAGTGACCAGTGACCAGTGACCAGTGACCAGTGACCAGTGACCAGCGAAAGTGACCAGTGACGAGTGACCAGTGACAAGTGACCAGTGAGAAGTGACCAGTGACCACTGACCAGGGACCAGTGACCAGCGACCAGTGACCAGTGACCAGTGACCAGGGACCAGTGACCAGCGAAAGTGACCAGTGATCAGCGAGTGACTAGCCAAATTGAGCAGTGACCAGTGACCAGTGACCAGTGACCAGTGACCAGTGACCAGTGACCAGCGAAATTGACCAGTGACCATTGACCAGTGACCAGAGAAAGTGACCAGTGACGAGTGACCTGTGACAAGTGACCAGTGACCAGCGACTAGTGACCAGTGACCAGTGACCAGTGACCAGTGACCAGTGACCAGTGACCAGTGACCAGTGACCAGTGACCAGCGAAAGTGACCAGTGACCAGCGACCAGTGACCAGTGACCAGTGACCAGTGACCAGTGACCAGTGACCAGTGACTAGCCAAATTGACCAGTGACCAGTGACCAGTGACCAGTGACCAGCGGTAGTGACCAGTGATCAGTGACCAGTGAACAGTGACCAGTGACCAGTGACCAGTGACCAGAGACCAGTGACTAGCCAAATTGACCAGTGACCAGTGACCAGTGACCAGCGGTAGTGACCAATGAACAGTGACCAGTGACCAGTGACCAGTGACCAGAGACCAGTGACTAGCCAAATTGACCAGTGACCAGTGACCAGTGACCAGTGACCAGCGAAAATGACCAGTGGCCAGTGACCAGTAACCAGCGAAAGTGACCAGTGACGAGTGACCAGTGACAAGTGACCAGTGAGAAGTGACCAGTGACCACTGATCAGTGACCAGTGACCAGCGACCAGTGACCAGTGACCAGTGACCAGCGAAAGTGACCAGTGACCAGTGACCAGTGACCAGCGAAATCGACCAGTGACCAGTGACCAGAGACCAGTGACTAGCCCAATTGAACAGTGACCAGTGACCAGTGACCAGTGACCAACGACCAGTGAACAGTGACCAGTGACCAGTGACCAGTGACCTGTGACCAGTGACCAGTGACCAGTGACCAGTGACCAGTGACCAGCGAAATCGACCAGTGACCAGTGACCAGAGACCAGTGACTAGCCAAATTGACCAGTGACCAGTGACCAGTGACCAGTGACCAACGACCAGTGACCAGGGACCAGTGACCAGCAAAAGTGACCAGTGACCAGTGACTAGCCAAATTGAGCAGTGACCAGTGACCAGTGACCAGTGACCAGTGACCAGTGACCAGTGACCAGTGACCAGTGACCAGTGACGAGTGACCTGTGACAAGTGACCAGTGACCAGCGACCAGTGACCAGGGACCAGTGACCAGTGACCAGTGACCAGCGACCAGTGACCAGTGACCAGTGACCAGGGACCAGTGACCAGCGAAAGTGACCAGTGACCAGTGACCAGTGACCAGTGACTAGCCAAATTGAGCAGTGAGCACTGACCAGTGACCAGTGACCAGTGACCAGTGACCAGTGACCAGTGACCAGCGAAAGTGACCAGTGACCAGTGACCAGTGACCAGCGAAATTGACCAGTGACCAGTGACCAGCGAAAGTGACCAGTGAACAGTGACCAGCGAAATTGAAAAGTGACCATTGACCAGTGACCAGCGAAAGTGACAAGTGACGAGTGACCAGTGACAAGTGACCAGTGAGAAGTGACCAGTGACCACTGACCAGTGACCAGTGACCAGCGACCAGTGACCAGTGACCAGTGACCAGTGACCAGTGACCAGCGAAAGTGACCAGTGACAAGTGACCAGTGACAAGTGACCAGTGACCAGTGACCAGTGACCAGTGACCAGCGAAAGTGACCAGTGACCAGTGACCTTTTTTTTTTTTTTTTTTTTTTTTTATAGAGGGGGAAAATGCTTTATGCATACCCCGGCGCAAGAAATACCGGGGTTATGTGGGACTCCCCGGGATATCCCGGGCTACCCACTAAAAACCCACCTCTAGGTGCCGCCTTGCTACAGCCCCTAAGCTGGGGGGGGGGCTTAATATATTACTGCCCCCCCAGCCTCCCATCCACGGATGGGAGGGGTTCGCACCTTTACCGGTAATGGACACACCGATATTTCGCCTTAATCCCACCGTCGTCCATATAGGGGAGCGACGGGGGGAACCACCATGGTGCGTAGGGGAATACCCACCGCACTGAAATATAAATAAATAAATACAAATAAAACACCATAAAAAGCGGTGACGGAATAAATACGCGGATAAAAAGTAAAGTAATAAATAGAAAAATGAATAAGTAAATAAAATACTCCACCAAAAGCGGTGGCGGAATAAATACGCGGATAAAATAAAGTAGTGACAGGGTAAAAATAAAACACCAAAATGGTGGCGTGAAAAATACGCGGATAAAAGTAGGAATAAATAAGTAAATAAATAACATAAAATAAAATAAGTAAATAAATAAACACAAACACCCGGACACGACGGAATAAATACGCGGAAACACATCGGTCGGGACCTACTAAGACACTAAAGAATAGGGAGAGGATAAAATCATGCCCCACGGCCATGGGTCACCGACCACTGGCCGTGAGCCAGGGCACCAAAGACCCCCCGGGGGGGGTTGTCCTCCTCGCCTTAGCCGGCCTGGGGTTTCCACCCGCCGCTGGAGGGCCGTTCTTTCTTTTCCTGGCCCTCCGCCTATTCAGGAGCGCCCTGGCAGCCGCCTCCTCCCGGGCCCGTCTGCCCTGCTCCTCACGAGTCCTCTTTTCAAGCTCGACCTCCTTATGGGCTCTATCGCCCATAACTTTCTCGGCAAAGGCCCGGAAGGCCGTCCATTTCTCGGCCGAGCCCGCGGCCAACCCTATCACCGTGGCGACCGCCACCGGGGCACCCAGGGCCCCCTCCAACTCCGCACGTTCGGAGTTATAGGAGGGGCAGACGACCAGAACGTGCTCCGCATCGTCCCGGGCTGCCCCACAGTCGCCACACGCCGCGCAACTGGCCTTGCCGAGTCGGACCCGGAAGGAGGCGAAGGACCCGTGCGAGGTGAGCAGCTGCATGGTCCAGTAATCCATCTGGAGCAGCACACTCGCCCCGCAAAAGGTACGGACGGAGGCTACCAGCCTCCGGGTCCAGTTCTCTCTGTCGAATCCGTCCCAGAGAGTCTGCCACTCGATCATGGCATCCTCCAGGGCACTCCTTTTGAGGGCCGTGATCCTCGCACGAGCCTCCGCATCCACGGGAGGACCCCTACTAGCCGGGTCCCCAGCGGAGGCAAGGAACACAGCCCTCATCATTACGGCCCTGACATCCAGGGGCATTCTGCCAGCCAGGACGCAGACCGCCTGGTGCGCCACGGTCCTATAAGCGGTGGTGGTCCTGATCAGGGCCGACCTCTGAGAACGCCTCAGAATGGCCCTGTTCACTTTAACGTTCAGGGCACCGGCCCACGCCGGGGCGGCGTACAGAACCACCGACTCCCAGACCGCGTAATACAGGCGCCTGGCGTGTCTCGAGGGACCCCTGGTGTTGGGCAGGAGGGACGCGAGCGCTCCCACGAGTTTATCGGCTCGCATAGTCGCGTCAACTAGATGTAATTTAAAACGCCTCCTGCAATCCAACGTCACCCCAAGGTACCGGAGTGACCTCCCCGAGACACATTTTGCCCCCAGGACGTCAAAGTCCATAATTTTTGCCGATCTTAGGCCAGCCAGCAGTACCACTTCGGTCTTCTGCGTGGCAATTTCCAGGCCGGCCGTCCCGAACCAATGCCTGACCTTGCCCATCGCGGCCCCCATCATCGCCTCCAATTGTGGAACGTCCCTCGCCGAGAAAAGCAGGGCAAGGTCATCCGCGTAGGCTACCGCCTTCATAAACCGCCCCGTGTTGAGGTCGGTTAAAACTCCGTCGTAAACGATGTTCCATAAAAATGGGCCGAGGACCGATCCCTGCGGGACACCCGCCAGGATCTCCCTGTCCACGCGTGCCATAGGGGTGTAGGCCGTCACCCATCTGTCAGAGAGATAGTCCTTCATGACACTAAGGACGGCCCTCGACACCCCTCTCCTGTCCAATTCCGCAAGGATCAGGTCCCAGCCCAGGGTGTTGAACGCGTTTTTAACATCGAGGGTGACCATGGCACAAATCCGTTTCTTCGTTTTCGCCACGCAGCCTTCCGCGAAGCTGGTGACCTCCAGGATCGCGTTGACCGTGCCACGGCCCCTCCTGAAACCAAACTGGCTAGGGTGGAACGGGTCACTGCCAATTTGACACTCGATCACCGCCTTCATGATGTGCTCCCACACCTTACTCAAGGCGGGGAGCACACTTATGGGTCTAAAAGCCCCGGGAGTCATAGGGTCCTTGCCCGGCTTCGGGATCAGGACCAGTCTTGCCCGTTTCCAAGACGGGGGAATCGTCCCCCGCCTCAGCGTGTCGTGGACCATCTCCTTGATCTCCGAGGGGAACGCCTTCGCGATGCAGGCGACCACCTCGGACGGGACCGCGTCCATGCCGGGGGCCTTATTGGGTTTGATCCGCCCCACGGCATCCCACACCATCGCATCGTCGACGTCCCCGATGGTCTCCTCGATATCGGGCTCAACTACCCCCCGGCTAGGCACACCCCCCGTCCCAAAAAGGGGATAGGGGGGGGATATTGGTAGTGCGGGGGGGGTTACAAACAGGGTCCCGATCGCTTCCCGGACCTGCGCTGGTGACATCACGAGCCTCTGGGGGGGCCCCTTCAGACGGGACATGACGCACTTATAGGGCTTCCCCCAGGGATCGACGTCCACCAGCGCGTGGAGGTCCCTCCATTGGGCCTCTTTGGCCCTCCAAATCTTATACTGGACCTCTTTGCAGGCGCCGAGGTATGCCAGCCTGGCCACCTCGACGTCCGCGGCCTTCCTCTTCCTCTTCTTTTGATAGGCCCTACGTTTCCGGAATGACTCCCTCCGGGCTTCGGCGATGTCCTCGTTCCACCAGCCGTTGGGTTTCCTCGAACCCCGCGGAACGGACTTTAGCGGCAAGGTGGAACGAGTTACCTCCTCGAGGGTCCTTTGTAGCTTCGCAGCCCTCGGCTCGTCGGCGGTGACCAGTGACCTGTGACCAGCGAAATCGACCAGTGACCAGTGACCAGAGACCAGTGACTAGCCAAATTGACCAGTGACCAGTGACCAGTGACCAGTGACCAATGACCAGTGACCAGTGACCAGTGACCAGTGACCAGTGACCTGTGACCAGCGAAAGTGACCAGTGACCAGTGACTAGCCAAATTGAGCAGTGACCAGTGACCAGTGACCAGTGACCAGTGACCAGTGACCAGCTAAATTGACCAGTGACCATTGACCAGTGACCAGCGAAAGTGACCAGTGACGAGTGACCTGTGACAAGTGACCAGTGACCAGCGACCAGTGACCAGGGACCAGTGACCAGTGACCAGTGACCAGTGACCAGCGACCAGTGACCAGTGATCAGTGACCAGGGACCAGTGACCAGTGACCAGCGACCAGTGACCAGTGACCAGTGACCAGTGACCAGTGACCTGTGACCAGCGAAAGTGACCAGTGACCAGTGACCATTGACCAGCGACCAGTGACCAGTGACCAGTGATGAGTGACCAGTGACCAGTGACCAGTGACCAGCGAAAGTGACAAGTGACCAGTGACCAGTGACCAGTGAGCAGTGACCAGTGACCAGCGAAAGTGACCAGTGACCAGTGAACAGTGACCAGCGAAATTGACCAGTTTCCAGTGACCAGTGATAAGTGACCAGTGACCAGTGACCAGCGAAAGTGACCAGTGAACAGTGACCAGCGAAATTGACCACTGACCATTGACCAGTGACCAGCGAAAGTGACCAGTGACGAGTGACCAGTGACAAGTGACCAGTGAGAAGTGACCAGTGACCACTGACCAGTGACCAGTGACCAGTGACCAGTGACCAGTGACCAGTGACCAGCGAAAGTGACCAGTGACAAGTGACCAGTGACAAGTGACCAGTGACCAGTGTCCAGTGACCAGTGACCAGCGAAAGTGACCAGTGACCAGTGACCAGTGACCAGCGAAATCGACCAGTGACCAGTGACCAGAGACCAGTGACTAGCCAAATTGACCAGTGACCAGCGACCAGTGACCAGTGACCAGTGACCAGTGACCAGTGACCAGTGACCAGTGACCAGTAACCAGTGACCAGTGACCAGTGACCAGCGAAATCGACAAGGGACCAGTGACCAGTGACCAGTGACCAGTGACCAGTGACCAGTGACCAGTGACCAGCGAAATTGACCAGTGACCAGTGACCAGTGACCAGTGACCAGTGACCAGCGACCAGTGACCAGTGACCAGTGACCTGTGACCAGCGAAAGTGACCAGTGACCAGTGACCATTGACCAGCGACCAGTGACCAGTGACCACTGACGAGTGACCAGTGACCAGTGACCAGTGACCAGTGACCAGTGACCAGCGAAAGTGACAAGTGACCAGTGACCAGTAACCAGTGACCAGTGACCAGTGACCAGCGAAAGTGACCAGTGACCAGTGAACAGTGACCAGCGAAATTGACCAGTTTCCAGTGACCAGTGATAAGTGACCAGTGACCAATGACCAGTGAAAGTGACCAGTGAACAGTGACCAGCGAAATTGACCAGTGACCATTGACCAGTGACCAGCGAAAGTGACCAGTGACGAGTGACCAGTGACAAGTGACCAGTGAGAAGTGACCAGTGACCACTGACCAGGGACCAGTGACCAGCGACCAGTGACCAGTGACCAGTGACCAGGGACCAGTGACCAGCGAAAGTGACCAGTGATCAGTGACTAGCCAAATTGAGCAGTGACCAGTGACCAGTGACCAGTGACCAGTGACCAGTGACCAGTGACCAGCGAAATTGACCAGTGACCATTGACCAGTGACCAGAGAAAGTGACCAGTGACGAGTGACCTGTGACAAGTGACCAGTGACCAGCGACCAGTGACCAGTGACCAGTGACCAGTGACCAGTGACCAGTGACCAGTGACCAGCGAAAGTGACCAGTGACCAGCGACCAGTGACCAGTGACCAGTGACCAGTGACCAGTGACCAGTGACCAGTGACTAGCCAAATTGACCAGTGACCAGTGACCAGTGACCAGTGACCAGCGGTAGTGACCAGTGATCAGTGACCAGTGAACAGTGACCAGTGACCAGTGACCAGTGACCAGAGACCAGTGACTAGCCAAATTGACCAGTGACCAGTGACCAGTGACCAGCGGTAGTGACCAGTGAACAGTGACCAGTGACCAGTGACCAGTGACCAGAGACCAGTGACTAGCCAAATTGACCAGTGACCAGTGACCAGTGACCAGTGACCAGCGAAAATGACCAGTGGCCAGTGACCAGTAACCAGCGAAAGTGACCAGTGACGAGTGACCAGTGACAAGTGACCAGTGAGAAGTGACCAGTGACCACTGACCAGTGACCAGTGACCAGCGACCAGTGACCAGTGACCAGTGACCAGGGACCAGTGACCAGCGAAAGTGACAAGTGACCAGTGACCAGTGACCAGTGACCAGTGACCAGTGACCAGTGACCAGCGAAAGTGACCAGTGACCAGTGAACAGTGACCAGCGAAATTGACCAGTTTCCAGTGACCAGTGATAAGTGACCAGTGACCAGTGACCAGCGAAAGTGACCAGTGAACAGTGACCAGCGAAATTGACCAGTGACCATTGACCAGTGACCAGCGAAAGTGACCAGTGACGAGTGACCAGTGACAAGTGACCAGTGAGAAGTGACCAGTGACCACTGACCAGTGACCAGTGAAATCGACCAGTGACCAGTGACCAGAGACCAGTGACTAGCCCAATTGAACAGTGACCAGTGACCAGTGACCAGTGACCAACGACCAGTGAACAGTGACCAGTGACCAGTGACCAGTGACCTGTGACCAGTGACCAGTGACCAGTGACCAGTGACCAGTGACCAGTGACCAGCGAAATCGACCAGTGACCAGTGACCAGAGACCAGTGACTAGCCAAATTGACCAGTGACCAGTGACCAGTGACCAGTGACCAACGACCAGTGACCAGGGACCAGTGACCAGCAAAAGTGACCAGTGACCAGTGACTAGCCAAATTGAGCAGTGACCAGTGACCAGTGACCAGTGACCAGTGACCAGTGACCAGTGACCAGTGACCAGTGACCAGTGACGAGTGACCTGTGACAAGTGACCAGTGACCAGCGACCAGTGACCAGGGACCAGTGACCAGTGACCAGTGACCAGCGACCAGTGACCAGTGACCAGTGACCAGGGACCAGTGACCAGCGAAAGTGACCAGTGACCAGTGACCAGTGACCAGTGACTAGCCAAATTGAGCAGTGAGCACTGACCAGTGACCAGTGACCAGTGACCAGTGACCAGTGACCAGTGACCAGCGAAAGTGACCAGTGACCAGTGACCAGTGACCAGCGAAATTGACCAGTGACCAGTGACCAGCGAAAGTGACCAGTGAACAGTGACCAGCGAAATTGAAAAGTGACCATTGACCAGTGACCAGCGAAAGTGACAAGTGACGAGTGACCAGTGACAAGTGACCAGTGAGAAGTGACCAGTGACCACTGACCAGTGACCAGTGACCAGCGACCAGTGACCAGTGACCAGTGACCAGTGACCAGTGACCAGCGAAAGTGACCAGTGACAAGTGACCAGTGACAAGTGACCAGTGACCAGTGACCAGTGACCAGTGACCAGCGAAAGTGACCAGTGACCAGTGACCTGTGACCAGCGAAATCGACCAGTGACCAGTGACCAGAGACCAGTGACTAGCCAAATTGACCAGTGACCAGTGACCAGTGACCAGTGACCAATGACCAGTGACCAGTGACCAGTGACCAGTGACCAGTGACCTGTGACCAGCGAAAGTGACCAGTGACCAGTGACTAGCCAAATTGAGCAGTGACCAGTGACCAGTGACCAGTGACCAGTGACCAGTGACCAGCTAAATTGACCAGTGACCATTGACCAGTGACCAGCGAAAGTGACCAGTGACGAGTGACCTGTGACAAGTGACCAGTGACCAGCGACCAGTGACCAGGGACCAGTGACCAGTGACCAGTGACCAGTGACCAGCGACCAGTGACCAGTGATCAGTGACCAGGGACCAGTGACCAGCGAAAGTGACCAGTGACCAGTGACCTGTGACCAGCGAAATCGACCAGTGACCAGTGACCAGAGACCAGTGACTAGCCAAATTGACCAGTGACCAGTGACCAGTGACCAGTGACCAATGACCAGTGACCAGTGACCAGTGACCAGTGACCAGTGACCTGTGACCAGCGAAAGTGACCAGTGACCAGTGACTAGCCAAATTGAGCAGTGACCAGTGACCAGTGACCAGTGACCAGTGACCAGTGACCAGCTAAATTGACCAGTGACCATTGACCAGTGACCAGCGAAAGTGACCAGTGACGAGTGACCTGTGACAAGTGACCAGTGACCAGCGACCAGTGACCAGGGACCAGTGACCAGTGACCAGTGACCAGTGACCAGCGACCAGTGACCAGTGATCAGTGACCAGGGACCAGTGACCAGCGAAAGTGACCAGTGACCAGTGACCAGTGACCAGCGAAATTGACCAGTGACCAGTGACAAGTGACCAGTTACCAGTGACCAGCGAAAGTGACCAGTGAACAGTGACCAGGGACCAGCGGTAGTGACCAGTGATCAGTGACCAGTGAACAGTGACCAGTGACCAGTGACCAGTGACCAGAGACCAGTGACTAGCCAAATTGACCAGTGACCAGTGACCAGTGACCAGCGGTAGTGACCAGTGAACAGTGACCAGTGACCAGTGACCAGTGACCAGTGACCAGCGAAAATGACCAGTGGCCAGTGACCAGTAACCAGCGAAAGTGACCAGTGACGAGTGACCAGTGACAAGTGACCAGTGAGAAGTGACCAGTGACCACTGACCAGTGACCAGTGACCAGCGACCAGTGACCAGTGACCAGTGACCAGGGACCAGTGACCAGCGAAAGTGACAAGTGACCAGTGACCAGTGACCAGTGACCAGTGACCAGTGACCAGTGACCAGCGAAAGTGACCAGTGACCAGTGAACAGTGACCAGCGAAATTGACCAGTTTCCAGTGACCAGTGATAAGTGACCAGTGACCAGTGACCAGCGAAAGTGACCAGTGAACAGTGACCAGCGAAATTGACCAGTGACCATTGACCAGTGACCAGCGAAAGTGACCAGTGACGAGTGACCAGTGACAAGTGACCAGTGAGAAGTGACCAGTGACCACTGACCAGTGACCAGTGACCAGTGACCAGTGACCAGTGACCAGTGACCAGCGAAAGTGACCAGTGACAAGTGACCAGTGACCAGTGACCAGTGACCAGTGACCAGCGAAAGTGACCAGTGACCAGTGACCAGTGACCAGCGAAATCGATCAGTGACCAGTGACCAGAGACCAGTGACTAGCCAAATTGACCAGTGACCAGCGACCAGTGACCAGTGACCAGTGACCAGGGACCAGTGACCAGCGAAAGTGACCAGTGACCAGTGACTAGCCAATTTGAGCAGTGACCAGTGACCAGTGACCAGTGACCAGTGACCAGTGACCAGTGACCAGTGACCACTGACCAGTGACAAGTGACCAGTGACCAGTGACCAGTGACCAGTGACCAGTGACCAGTGACCAGTGACCAGCGAAAGTGACCAGTGACCAGTGACCAGTGACCAGCGAAATCGACCAGTGACCAGTGACCAGAGACCAGTGACTAGCCCAATTGAACAGTGACCAGTGACCAGTGACCAGTGACCAACGACCAGTGAACAGTGACCAGTGACCAGTGACCAGTGACCTGTGACCAGTGACCAGTGACCAGTGACCAGTGACCAGTGACCAGCGAAATCGACCAGTGACCAGTGACCAGAGACCAGTGACTAGCCAAATTGACCAGTGACCAGTGACCAGTGACCAGTGACCAACGACCAGTGACCAGGGACCAGTGACCAGCAAAAGTGACCAGTGACCAGTGACTAGCCAAATTGAGCAGTGACCAGTGACCAGTGACCAGTGACCAGTGACCAGTGACCAGTGACCAGTGACCAGTGACCAGTGACGAGTGACCTGTGACAAGTGACCAGTGACCAGCGACCAGTGACCAGGGACCAGTGACCAGTGACCAGTGACCAGCGACCAGTGACCAGTGACCAGTGACCAGTGACCAGGGACCAGTGACCAGCGAAAGTGACCAGTGACCAGTGACCAGTGACCAGTGACTAGCCAAATTGAGCAGTGAGCACTGACCAGTGACCAGTGACCAGTGACCAGTGACCAGTGACCAGTGACCAGCGACCAGTGACCAGTGACCAGTGACCAGGGACCAGTGACCAGCGACAGTGACCAGTGACCAGTGACCAGTGACCAGTGACTAGCCAAATTGAGCAGTGAGCACTGACCAGTGACCAGTGACCAGTGACCAGTGACCAGTGACCAGTGACCAGCGAAAGTGACCAGTGACCAGTGACCAGTGACCAGCGAAATTGACCAGTGACCAGTGACCAGCGAAAGTGACCAGTGAACAGTGACCAGCGAAATTGAAAAGTGACCATTGACCAGTGACCAGCGAAAGTGACAAGTGACGAGTGACCAGCGAAATTGACCAGTGACCATTGACCAGTGACCAGCGAAAGTGACCAGTGACGAGTGACCAGTGACAAGTGACCAGTGAGAAGTGACCAGTGACCACTGACCAGTGACCAGTGACCAGCGACCAGTGACCAGTGACCAGTGACCAGGGACCAGTGACCAGCGAAAGTGACCAGTGACCAGTGACTAGCCAAATTGAGCAGTGACCAGTGACCAGTGACCAGTGACCAGTGACCAGTGACCAGTGACCAGTGACCAGTGACCAGCGAAAGTGACCAGGGACCAGTGACCAGTGACCAGTGACCAGTGACCAGTGACCAGCGAAATTGACCAGTGACCATTGACCAGTGACCAGTGACCAGTGACCAGCGAAAGTGACCAGTGACGAGTGACCTGTGACAAGTGACCAGTGACCAGCGACCAGTGACCAGCGACCAGTGACCAGTGACCAGTGACCAGTGACCAGTGACCAGTGACCTGTGACCAGCGAAAGTGACCAGTGACCAGTGACCATTGACCAGCGACCAGTGACCAGTGACCAGTGACCAGTGACCAGCGAAATTGACCAGTGACCATTGACCAGTGACCAGTGACCAGTGACCAGTGACCAGTGACCAGTGACCAGTGACCAGTGACCAGCGACCAGTGACCAGTGACCAGTGACCAGTGACCAGTGAGCAGTGACCAGTGACCAGTAACCAGTGACCAGTGACCAGTGACCAGCGAAATCGACCAGGGACCAGTGACCAGTGACCAGTGACCAGTGACCAGTGACCAGTGACCAGCGAAATTGACCAGTGACCAATGACCAGTGACCAGTGACCAGTGACCAGTGACCAGCGACCAGTGACCAGTGACCAGTGACCAGTGACCAGTGACCAGTGACCAGTGACCAGTGACCAGTGACCAGCGACCAGTGACCAGTGACCAGTGACCAGGGACCAGTGACCAGCGAAAGTGACCAGTGACCAGTGACCAGTGACCAGCGAAATTGACCAGTGACCAGTGACCAGTGACCAGTGACAAGTGACCAGTTACCAGTGACCAGCGAAAGTGACCAGTGAACAGTGACCAGGGACCAGTGACCAGTGACCAGTGACCAGTGACCAGTGACCAGTGACCAGTGACCAGCGAAAGTGACCAGTGACCAGTGACCAGTGACCAGTGACCAGCGAAATTGACCAGTGACCATTGACCAGTGACCAGTGACCATTGACCAGTGACCAGTGACCAGTGACCAGCGAAAGTGACCAGTGACCAGTGACCAGTGACCAGCGAAATTGACCAGTGACCAGTGACCAGTGACCAGTGACAAGTGACCAGTTACCAGTGACCAGCGAAAGTAACCAGTGAACAGTGACCAGGGACCTGTGACGAGTGACCAGTGACCAGTGACCAGTGACCAGCGACCAGTGACCAGTGACCAGTGACCAGTGACCAGTGACCAGTGACCAGTGACCAGTGACCAGCGAAAGTGACAAGTGACCAGTGACCAGTGACCAGTGACCAGTGACCAGTGACCAGCGAAAGTGACCAGTGAACAGTGACCAGCGAAATTGACCAGTGACCATTGACCAGTGACCAGCGAAAGTGACCAGTGACGAGTGACCAGTGACAAGTGACCAGTGAGAAGTGACCAGTGACCACTGACCAGTGACCAGTGACCAGCGACCAGTGACCAGTGACCAGTGACCAGGGACCAGTGACCAGCGAAAGTGACCAGTGACCAGTGACTAGCCAAATTGAGCAGTGACCAGTGACCAGTGACCAGTGACCAGTGACCAGGGACCAGTGACCAGCGAAAGTGACCAGTGATCAGTGACTAGCCAAATTGAGCAGTGACCAGTGACCAGTGACCAGTGACCAGTGACCAGTAACCAGTGACCAGTGACCAGTGACCAGCGAAATCGACCAGGGACCAGTGACCAGTGACCAGTGACCAGTGACCAGTGACCAGTGACCAGCGAAATTGACCAGTGACCAATGACCAGTGACCAGTGACCAGTGACCAGTGACCAGCGACCAGTGACCAGTGACCAGTGACCAGTGACCAGTGACCAGTGACCAGTGACCAGTGACCAGTGACCTGTGACCAGCGAAAGTGACCAGTGACCAGTGACTAGCCAAATTGAGCAGTGACCAGTGACCAGTGACCAGTGACCAGTGACCAGTGACCAGCTAAATTGACCAGTGACCATTGACCAGTGACCAGCGAAAGTGACCAGTGACGAGTGACCTGTGACAAGTGACCAGTGACCAGCGACCAGTGACCAGTGACCAGTGACCAGCGAAATTGACCAGTGACCAGTGACAAGTGACCAGTTACCAGTGACCAGCGAAAGTGACCAGTGAACAGTGACCAGGGACCAGCGGTAGTGACCAGTGATCAGTGACCAGTGAACAGTGACCAGTGACCAGTGACCAGTGACCAGAGACCAGTGACTAGCCAAATTGACCAGTGACCAGTGACCAGTGACCAGCGGTAGTGACCAGTGAACAGTGACCAGTGACCAGTGACCAGTGACCAGTGACCAGCGAAAATGACCAGTGGCCAGTGACCAGTAACCAGCGAAAGTGACCAGTGACGAGTGACCAGTGACAAGTGACCAGTGAGAAGTGACCAGTGACCACTGACCAGTGACCAGTGACCAGCGACCAGTGACCAGTGACCAGTGACCAGGGACCAGTGACCAGCGAAAGTGACAAGTGACCAGTGACCAGTGACCAGTGACCAGTGACCAGTGACCAGTGACCAGCGAAAGTGACCAGTGACCAGTGAACAGTGACCAGCGAAATTGACCAGTTTCCAGTGACCAGTGATAAGTGACCAGTGACCAGTGACCAGCGAAAGTGACCAGTGAACAGTGACCAGCGAAATTGACCAGTGACCATTGACCAGTGACCAGCGAAAGTGACCAGTGACGAGTGACCAGTGACAAGTGACCAGTGAGAAGTGACCAGTGACCACTGACCAGTGACCAGTGACCAGTGACCAGTGACCAGTGACCAGTGACCAGCGAAAGTGACCAGTGACAAGTGACCAGTGACCAGTGACCAGTGACCAGTGACCAGCGAAAGTGACCAGTGACCAGTGACCAGTGACCAGCGAAATCGATCAGTGACCAGTGACCAGAGACCAGTGACTAGCCAAATTGACCAGTGACCAGCGACCAGTGACCAGTGACCAGTGACCAGGGACCAGTGACCAGCGAAAGTGACCAGTGACCAGTGACTAGCCAATTTGAGCAGTGACCAGTGACCAGTGACCAGTGACCAGTGACCAGTGACCAGTGACCAGTGACCACTGACCAGTGACAAGTGACCAGTGAACAGTGACCAGTGACCAGTGACCAGTGACCAGTGACCAGTGACCAGCGAAAGTGACCAGTGACCAGTGACCAGTGACCAGCGAAATCGACCAGTGACCAGTGACCAGAGACCAGTGACTAGCCCAATTGAACAGTGACCAGTGACCAGTGACCAGTGACCAACGACCAGTGAACAGTGACCAGTGACCAGTGACCAGTGACCTGTGACCAGTGACCAGTGACCAGTGACCAGTGACCAGTGACCAGCGAAATCGACCAGTGACCAGTGACCAGAGACCAGTGACTAGCCAAATTGACCAGTGACCAGTGACCAGTGACCAGTGACCAACGACCAGTGACCAGGGACCAGTGACCAGCAAAAGTGACCAGTGACCAGTGACTAGCCAAATTGAGCAGTGACCAGTGACCAGTGACCAGTGACCAGTGACCAGTGACCAGTGACCAGTGACCAGTGACCAGTGACGAGTGACCTGTGACAAGTGACCAGTGACCAGCGACCAGTGACCAGGGACCAGTGACCAGTAACCAGTGACCAGCGACCAGTGACCAGTGACCAGTGACCAGGGACCAGTGACCAGCGAAAGTGACCAGTGACCAGTGACCAGTGACCAGTGACTAGCCAAATTGAGCAGTGAGCACTGACCAGTGACCAGTGACCAGTGACCAGTGACCAGTGACCAGTGACCAGCGAAAGTGACCAGTGACCAGTGACCAGTGACCAGCGAAATTGACCAGTGACCAGTGACCAGCGAAAGTGACCAGTGAACAGTGACCAGCGAAATTGAAAAGTGACCATTGACCAGTGACCAGCGAAAGTGACAAGTGACGAGTGACCAGTGACAAGTGACCAGTGAGAAGTGACCAGTGACCACTGACCAGTGACCAGTGACCAGCGACCAGTGACCAGTGACCAGTGACCAGTGACCAGTGACCAGCGAAAGTGACCAGTGACAAGTGACCAGTGACAAGTGACCAGTGACCAGTGACCAGTGACCAGTGACCAGCGAAAGTGACCAGTGACCAGTGACCTGTGACCAGCGAAATCGACCAGTGACCAGTGACCAGAGACCAGTGACTAGCCAAATTGACCAGTGACCAGTGACCAGTGACCAGTGACCAATGACCAGTGACCAGTGACCAGTGACCAGTGACCAGTGACCTGTGACCAGCGAAAGTGACCAGTGACCAGTGACTAGCCAAATTGAGCAGTGACCAGTGACCAGTGACCAGTGACCAGTGACCAGTGACCAGCTAAATTGACCAGTGACCATTGACCAGTGACCAGCGAAAGTGACCAGTGACGAGTGACCTGTGACAAGTGACCAGTGACCAGCGACCAGTGACCAGGGACCAGTGACCAGTGACCAGTGACCAGTGACCAGCGACCAGTGACCAGTGATCAGTGACCAGGGACCAGTGACCAGCGAAAGTGACCAGTGACCAGTGACCAGTGACCAGCGAAATTGACCAGTGACCAGTGACAAGTGACCAGTTACCAGTGACCAGCGAAAGTGACCAGTGAACAGTGACCAGGGACCAGTGACCAGTGACCAGTGACCAGTGACCAGTGACCAGTGACCAGTGACCAGTGACCAGTGACCAGTGACCAGTGACCAGCGAAAGTGACCAGTGACCAGTGACCAGTGACCAGTGACCAGTGACCAGCGAAATTGACCAGTGACCATTGACCAGTGACCAGTGACCAGTGACCAGTGACCAGTGACCAGTGACCAGTGACCAGTGACCAGTGACCAGTGACCAGTGACAAGCGAAAGTGACCAGTGACAAGTGACTAGTGACAAGTGACCAGTGACCAGTGACCAGTGACCAGTGACCAGTGACCAGTGACCAGTGACCAGCGAAAGTGACCAGTGACCAGTGACCAGTGACCAGCGAAATTGACCAGTGACCAGTGACCAGTGACCAGTGACAAGTGACCAGTTACCAGTGACCAGCGAAAGTGACCAGTGACCAGTGACCAGTGACCAGCGACCAGTGACCAGTGACCAGTGACCAGTGACCAGTGACCAGTGACCAGTGACCAGTAACCAGTGACCAGTGACCAGTGACCAGCGAAATCGACAAGGGACCAGTGACCAGTGACCAGTGACCAGTGACCAGTGACCAGTGACCAGTGACCAGCGAAATTGACCAGTGACCAGTGACCAGTGACCAGTGACCAGTGACCAGCGACCAGTGACCAGTGACCAGTGACCTGTGACCAGCGAAAGTGACCAGTGACCAGTGACCATTGACCAGCGACCAGTGACCAGTGACCACTGACGAGTGACCAGTGACCAGTGACCAGTGACCAGTGACCATTGACCAGCGACCAGTGACCAGTGACCACTGACGAGTGACCAGTGACCAGTGACCAGTGACCAGTGACCAGTGACCAGCGAAAGTGACAAGTGACCAGTGACCAGTAACCAGTGACCAGTGACCAGTGACCAGCGAAAGTGACCAGTGACCAGTGAACAGTGACCAGCGAAATTGACCAGTTTCCAGTGACCAGTGATAAGTGACCAGTGACCAATGACCAGTGAAAGTGACCAGTGAACAGTGACCAGCGAAATTGACCAGTGACCATTGACCAGTGACCAGCGAAAGTGACCAGTGACGAGTGACCAGTGACAAGTGACCAGTGAGAAGTGACCAGTGACCACTGACCAGGGACCAGTGACCAGCGACCAGTGACCAGTGACCAGTGACCAGGGACCAGTGACCAGCGAAAGTGACCAGTGATCAGTGACTAGCCAAATTGAGCAGTGACCAGTGACCAGTGACCAGTGACCAGTGACCAGTGACCAGTGACCAGCGAAATTGACCAGTGACCATTGACCAGTGACCAGAGAAAGTGACCAGTGACGAGTGACCTGTGACAAGTGACAAGTGACCAGCGACCAGTGACCAGTGACCAGTGACCAGTGACCAGTGACCAGTGACCAGTGACCAGTGACCAGTGACCAGTGACCAGAGACCAGTGACTAGCCAAATTGACCAGTGACCAGTGACCAGTGACCAGCGGTAGTGACCAGTGAACAGTGACCAGTGACCAGTGACCAGTGACCAGTGACCAGCGAAAGTGACCAGTGACCAGCGACCAGTGACCAGTGACCAGTGACCAGTGACCAGTGACCAGTGACCAGTGACCAGCGAAAGTGACCAGTGACAAGTGACCAGTGACAAGTGACCAGTGACCAGTGACCAGTGACCAGTGACCAGTGACCAGTGACCAGCGAAAGTGACCAGTGACCAGTGACCAGTGACCAGCGAAATCGACCAGTGACCAGTGACCAGAGACCAGTGACTAGCCCAATTGAACAGTGACCAGTGACCAGTGACCAGTGACCTGTGACCAGCGAAAGTGACCAGTGACCAGTGACCATTGACCAGCGACCAGTGACCAGTGACCAGTGACGAGTGACCAGTGACCAGTGACCAGTGACCAGTGACCAGTGACCAGTGACCAGTGACCAGTGACCAGTGACCAGTGACCAGTGACCAGTGACCAGTGACCAGTGACCAGTGACCAGTGACCAGTGACCAGCGAAAGTGACCAGTGAACAGTGACCAGCGAAATTGACCAGTGACCATTGACCAGTGACCAGCGAAAGTGACCAGTGACGAGTGACCAGTGACAAGTGACCAGTGAGAAGTGACCAGTGACCACTGACCAGTGACCAGTGACCAGCGACCAGTGACCAGTGACCAGTGACCAGGGACCAGTGACCAGCGAAAGTGACCAGTGACCAGTGACTAGCCAAATTGAGCAGTGACCAGTGACCAGTGACCAGTGACCAGCGACCAGTGACCAGTGACCAGTGACCAGTGACCAGTGACCAGGGACCAGTGACCAGTGACCAGTGACCAGTGACCAGTGACCAGTGACCAGTGACCAGTGACCAGCGAAAGTGACCAGGGACCAGTGACCAGTGACCAGTGACCAGTGACCAGTGACCAGCGAAATTGACCAGTGACCATTGACCAGTGACCAGTGACCAGTGACCAGCGAAAGTGACCAGTGACGAGTGACCTGTGACAAGTGACCAGTGACCAGCGACCAGTGACCAGCGACCAGTGACCAGTGACCAGTGACCAGTGACCAGTGACCAGTGACCTGTGACCAGCGAAAGTGACCAGTGACCAGTGACCATTGACCAGCGACCAGTGACCAGTGACCAGTGACGAGTGACCAGTGAACAGTGACCAGTGACCAGTGATCAGCGAAAGTGACAAGTGACCAGTGACCAGTGACCAGCGAAATCGACCAGGGACCAGTGACCAGTGACCAGTGACCAGTGACCAGTGACCAGTGACCAGCGAAATTGACCAGTGACCATTGACCAGTGACCAGTGACCAGTGACCAGTGACCAGTGACCAGTGACCAGTGACCAGCGACCAGTGACCAGTGACCAGTGACCAGTGACCAGTGACCTGTGACCAGCGAAAGTGACCAGTGACCAGTGACCATTGACCAGCGACCAGTGACCAGTGACCAGTGATGAGTGACCAGTGACCAGTGACCAGTGACCAGCGAAAGTGACAAGTGACCAGTGACCAGTGACCAGTGACCAGTGACCAGTGACCAGCGAAAGTGACCAGTGACCAGTGAACAGTGACCAGCGAAATTGACCAGTTTCCAGTGACCAGTGATAAGTGACCAGTGACCAGTGACCAGCGAAAGTGACCAGTGAACAGTGACCAGCGAAATTGACCACTGACCATTGACCAGTGACCAGCGAAAGTGACCAGTGACGAGTGACCAGTGACAAGTGACCAGTGAGAAGTGACCAGTGACCACTGACCAGTGACCAGTGACCAGTGACCAGTGACCAGTGACCAGTGACCAGCGAAAGTGACCAGTGACAAGTGACCAGTGACAAGTGACCAGTGACCAGTGACCAGTGACCAGTGACCAGCGAAAGTGACCAGTGACCAGTGACCAGTGACCAGCGAAATCGACCAGTGACCAGTGACCAGAGACCAGTGACTAGCCAAATTGACCAGTGACCAGCGACCAGTGACCAGTGACCAGTGACCAGGGACCAGTGACCAGCGAAAGTGACCAGTGACCAGTGACTAGCCAAATTGAGCAGTGACCAGTGACCAGTGACCAGTGACCAGTGACCAGTGACCAGTGACCAGTGACCAGTGACCAGTGACCAGTGACCACTGACCAGTGACCACTGACCAGTGACCAGGGACCAGTGACCTGGGACCAGTGACCAGTGACCAGTGACCAGTGACCAGTGACCAGTGACCAGTGACCAGTGACCAGTGACCAGTGACCAGCGAAAGTGACCAGGGACCAGTGACCAGTGACCAGTGACCAGTGACCAGTGACCAGTGACCAGCGAAATTGACCAGTGACCATTGACCAGTGATCAGTGACCAGTGACCAGTGACCAGTGACCAGTGACCAGTGACCAGCGACCAGTGACCAGTGACCAGTGACCAGTGACCAGTGACCAGTGACCAGTGACCAGTAACCAGTGACCAGTGACCAGTGACCAGCGAAATCGACAAGGGACCAGTGACCAGTGACCAGTGACCAGTGACCAGTGACCAGTGACCAGTGACCAGCGAAATTGACCAGTGACCAGTGACCAGTGACCAGTGACCAGTGACCAGCGACCAGTGACCAGTGACCAGTGACCTGTGACCAGCGAAAGTGACCAGTGACCAGTGACCATTGACCAGCGACCAGTGACCAGTGACCACTGACGAGTGACCAGTGACCAGTGACCAGTGACCAGTGACCAGTGACCAGCGAAAGTGACAAGTGACCAGTGACCAGTAACCAGTGACCAGTGACCAGTGACCAGCGAAAGTGACCAGTGACCAGTGAACAGTGACCAGCGAAATTGACCAGTTTCCAGTGACCAGTGATAAGTGACCAGTGACCAATGACCAGTGAAAGTGACCAGTGAACAGTGACCAGCGAAATTGACCAGTGACCATTGACCAGTGACCAGCGAAAGTGACCAGTGACGAGTGACCAGTGACAAGTGACCAGTGAGAAGTGACCAGTGACCACTGACCAGGGACCAGTGACCAGCGACCAGTGACCAGTGACCAGTGACCAGGGACCAGTGACCAGCGAAAGTGACCAGTGATCAGCGAGTGACTAGCCAAATTGAGCAGTGACCAGTGACCAGTGACCAGTGACCAGTGACCAGTGACCAGTGACCAGCGAAATTGACCAGTGACCATTGACCAGTGACCAGAGAAAGTGACCAGTGACGAGTGACCTGTGACAAGTGACCAGTGACCAGCGACTAGTGACCAGTGACCAGTGACCAGTGACCAGTGACCAGTGACCAGTGACCAGTGACCAGTGACCAGTGACCAGCGAAAGTGACCAGTGACCAGCGACCAGTGACCAGTGACCAGTGACCAGTGACCAGTGACTAGCCAAATTGACCAGTGACCAGTGACCAGTGACCAGTGACCAGCGGTAGTGACCAGTGATCAGTGACCAGTGAACAGTGACCAGTGACCAGTGACCAGTGACCAGAGACCAGTGACTAGCCAAATTGACCAGTGACCAGTGACCAGTGACCAGCGGTAGTGACCAATGAACAGTGACCAGTGACCAGTGACCAGTGACCAGAGACCAGTGACTAGCCAAATTGACCAGTGACCAGTGACCAGTGACCAGTGACCAGCGAAAATGACCAGTGGCCAGTGACCAGTAACCAGCGAAAGTGACCAGTGACGAGTGACCAGTGACAAGTGACCAGTGAGAAGTGACCAGTGACCACTGATCAGTGACCAGTGACCAGCGACCAGTGACCAGTGACCAGTGACCAGGGACCAGTGACCAGCGAAAGTGACAAGTGACCAGTGACCAGTGACCAGTGACCAGTGACCAGTGACCAGTGACCAGCGAAAGTGACCAGTGACCAGTGAACAGTGACCAGCGAAATTGACCAGTTTCCAGTGACCAGTGATAAGTGACCAGTGACCAGTGACCAGCGAAAGTGACCAGTGAACAGTGACCAGCGAAATTGACCAGTGACCATTGACCAGTGACCAGCGAAAGTGACCAGTGAAGAGTGACCAGTGACAAGTGACCAGTGAGAAGTGACCAGTGACCACTGACCAGTGACCAGTGACCAGTGACCAGTGACCAGTGACCAGTGACCAGCGAAAGTGACCAGTGACAAGTGACCAGTGACCAGTGACCAGTGACCAGTGACCAGTGACCAGTGACCAGCGAAAGTGACCAGTGACCAGTGACCAGTGACCAGCGAAATCGATCAGTGACCAGTGACCAGAGACCAGTGACTAGCCAAATTGACCAGTGACCAGCGACCAGTGACCAGTGACCAGTGACCAGGGACCAGTGACCAGCGAAAGTGACCAGTGACCAGTGACTAGCCAATTTGAGCAGTGACCAGTGACCAGTGACCAGTGACCAGTGACCAGTGACCAGTGACCAGTGACCACTGACCAGTGACAAGTGACCAGTGACCAGTGACCAGTGACCAGTGACCAGTGACCAGTGACCAGTGACCAGCGAAAGTGACCAGTGACCAGTGACCAGTGACCAGCGAAATCGACCAGTGACCAGTGACCAGAGACCAGTGACTAGCCCAATTGAACAGTGACCAGTGACCAGTGACCAGTGACCAACGACCAGTGAACAGTGACCAGTGACCAGTGACCAGTGACCTGTGACCAGTGACCAGCGAAATCGACCAGTGACCAGTGACCAGAGACCAGTGACTAGCCAAATTGACCAGTGACCAGTGACCAGTGACCAGTGACCAACGACCAGTGACCAGGGACCAGTGACCAGCAAAAGTGACCAGTGACCAGTGACTAGCCAAATTGAGCAGTGACCAGTGACCAGTGACCAGTGACCAGTGACCAGTGACCAGTGACCAGTGACGAGTGACCTGTGACAAGTGACCAGTGACCAGCGACCAGTGACCAGGGACCAGTGACCAGTGACCAGTGACCAGCGACCAGTGACCAGTGACCAGTGACCAGGGACCAGTGACCAGCGAAAGTGACCAGTGACCAGTGACCAGTGACCAGTGACTAGCCAAATTGAGCAGTGAGCACTGACCAGTGACCAGTGACCAGTGACCAGTGACCAGTGACCAGTGACCAGCGAAAGTGACCAGTGACCAGTGACCAGTGACCAGCGAAATTGACCAGTGACCAGTGACCAGCGAAAGTGACCAGTGAACAGTGACCAGCGAAATTGAAAAGTGACCATTGACCAGTGACCAGCGAAAGTGACAAGTGACGAGTGACCAGTGACAAGTGACCAGTGAGAAGTGACCAGTGACCACTGACCAGTGACCAGTGACCAGCGACCAGTGACCAGTGACCAGTGACCAGTGACCAGTGACCAGCGAAAGTGACCAGTGACAAGTGACCAGTGACAAGTGACCAGTGACCAGTGACCAGTGACCAGTGACCAGCGAAAGTGACCAGTGACCAGTGACCTGTGACCAGCGAAATCGACCAGTGACCAGTGACCAGAGACCAGTGACTAGCCAAATTGACCAGTGACCAGTGACCAGTGACCAGTGACCAATGACCAGTGACCAGTGACCAGTGACCAGTGACCAGTGACCTGTGACCAGCGAAAGTGACCAGTGACCAGTGACTAGCCAAATTGAGCAGTGACCAGTGACCAGTGACCAGTGACCAGTGACCAGTGACCAGCTAAATTGACCAGTGACCATTGACCAGTGACCAGCGAAAGTGACCAGTGACGAGTGACCTGTGACAAGTGACCAGTGACCAGCGACCAGTGACCAGGGACCAGTGACCAGTGACCAGTGACCAGTGACCAGCGACCAGTGACCAGTGATCAGTGACCAGGGACCAGTGACCAGTGACCAGCGACCAGTGACCAGTGACCAGTGACCAGTGACCAGTGACCTGTGACCAGCGAAAGTGACCAGTGACCAGTGACCATTGACCAGCGACCAGTGACCAGTGACCAGTGATGAGTGACCAGTGGCCAGTGACCAGTGACCAGCGAAAGTGACAAGTGACCAGTGACCAGTGACCAGTGAGCAGTGACCAGTGACCAGCGAAAGTGACCAGTGACCAGTGAACAGTGACCAGCGAAATTGACCAGTTTCCAGTGACCAGTGATAAGTGACCAGTGACCAGTGACCAGCGAAAGTGACCAGTGAACAGTGACCAGCGAAATTGACCACTGACCATTGACCAGTGACCAGCGAAAGTGACCAGTGACGAGTGACCAGTGACAAGTGACCAGTGAGAAGTGACCAGTGACCACTGACCAGTGACCAGTGACCAGTGACCAGTGACCAGTGACCAGTGACCAGCGAAAGTGACCAGTGACAAGTCACCAGTGAGAAGTGACCAGTGACCAGTGTCCAGTGACCAGTGACCAGCGAAAGTGACCAGTGACCAGTGACCAGTGACCAGCGAAATCGACCAGTGACCAGTGACCAGAGACCAGTGACTAGCCAAATTGACCAGTGACCAGCGACCAGTGACCAGTGACCAGTGACCAGTGACCAGTGACCAGTGACCAGTGACCAGTAACCAGTGACCAGTGACCAGTGACCAGCGAAATCGACAAGGGACCAGTGACCAGTGACCAGTGACCAGTGACCAGTGACCAGTGACCAGTGACCAGCGAAATTGACCAGTGACCAGTGACCAGTGACCAGTGACCAGTGACCAGCGACCAGTGACCAGTGACCAGTGACCTGTGACCAGCGAAAGTGACCAGTGACCAGTGACCATTGACCAGCGACCAGTGACCAGTGACCACTGACGAGTGACCAGTGACCAGTGACCAGTGACCAGTGACCAGTGACCAGCGAAAGTGACAAGTGACCAGTGACCAGTAACCAGTGACCAGTGACCAGTGACCAGCGAAAGTGACCAGTGACCAGTGAACAGTGACCAGCGAAATTGACCAGTTTCCAGTGACCAGTGATAAGTGACCAGTGACCAATGACCAGTGAAAGTGACCAGTGAACAGTGACCAGCGAAATTGACCAGTGACCATTGACCAGTGACCAGCGAAAGTGACCAGTGACGAGTGACCAGTGACAAGTGACCAGTGAGAAGTGACCAGTGACCACTGACCAGGGACCAGTGACCAGCGACCAGTGACCAGTGACCAGTGACCAGGGACCAGTGACCAGCGAAAGTGACCAGTGATCAGTGACTAGCCAAATTGAGCAGTGACCAGTGACCAGTGACCAGTGACCAGTGACCAGTGACCAGTGACCAGCGAAATTGACCAGTGACCATTGACCAGTGACCAGAGAAAGTGACCAGTGACGAGTGACCTGTGACAAGTGACCAGTGACCAGCGACCAGTGACCAGTGACCAGTGACCAGTGACCAGTGACCAGTGACCAGTGACCAGCGAAAGTGACCAGTGACCAGCGACCAGTGACCAGTGACCAGTGACCAGTGACCAGTGACCAGTGACCAGTGACTAGCCAAATTGACCAGTGACCAGTGACCAGTGACCAGTGACCAGTGACCAGGGACCAGTGACCAGTGACCAGTGACCAGTGACCAGTGACCAGTGACCAGTGACCAGTGACCAGCGAAAGTGACCAGGGACCAGTGACCAGTGACCAGTGACCAGTGACCAGTGACCAGCGAAATTGACCAGTGACCATTGACCAGTGACCAGTGACCAGTGACCAGCGAAAGTGACCAGTGACGAGTGACCTGTGACAAGTGACCAGTGACCAGCGACCAGTGACCAGCGACCAGTGACCAGTGACCAGTGACCAGTGACCAGTGACCAGTGACCTGTGACCAGCGAAAGTGACCAGTGACCAGTGACCATTGACCAGCGACCAGTGACCAGTGACCAGTGACGAGTGACCAGTGAACAGTGACCAGTGACCAGTGATCAGCGAAAGTGACAAGTGACCAGTGACCAGTGACCAGCGAAATCGACCAGGGACCAGTGACCAGTGACCAGTGACCAGTGACCAGTGACCAGTGACCAGCGAAATTGACCAGTGACCATTGACCAGTGACCAGTGACCAGTGACCAGTGACCAGTGACCAGTGACCAGTGACCAGCGACCAGTGACCAGTGACCAGTGACCAGTGACCAGTGACCTGTGACCAGCGAAAGTGACCAGTGACCAGTGACCATTGACCAGCGACCAGTGACCAGTGACCAGTGATGAGTGACCAGTGACCAGTGACCAGTGACCAGCGAAAGTGACAAGTGACCAGTGACCAGTGACCAGTGACCAGTGACCAGTGACCAGCGAAAGTGACCAGTGACCAGTGAACAGTGACCAGCGAAATTGACCAGTTTCCAGTGACCAGTGATAAGTGACCAGTGACCAGTGACCAGCGAAAGTGACCAGTGAACAGTGACCAGCGAAATTGACCACTGACCATTGACCAGTGACCAGCGAAAGTGACCAGTGACGAGTGACCAGTGACAAGTGACCAGTGAGAAGTGACCAGTGACCACTGACCAGTGACCAGTGACCAGTGACCAGTGACCAGTGACCAGTGACCAGCGAAAGTGACCAGTGACAAGTGACCAGTGACAAGTGACCAGTGACCAGTGACCAGTGACCAGTGACCAGCGAAAGTGACCAGTGACCAGTGACCAGTGACCAGCGAAATCGACCAGTGACCAGTGACCAGAGACCAGTGACTAGCCAAATTGACCAGTGACCAGCGACCAGTGACCAGTGACCAGTGACCAGGGACCAGTGACCAGCGAAAGTGACCAGTGACCAGTGACTAGCCAAATTGAGCAGTGACCAGTGACCAGTGACCAGTGACCAGTGACCAGTGACCAGTGACCAGTGACCAGTGACCAGTGACCAGTGACCACTGACCAGTGACCACTGACCAGTGACCAGGGACCAGTGACCTGGGACCAGTGACCAGTGACCAGTGACCAGTGACCAGTGACCAGTGACCAGTGACCAGTGACCAGTGACCAGTGACCAGCGAAAGTGACCAGGGACCAGTGACCAGTGACCAGTGACCAGTGACCAGTGACCAGTGACCAGCGAAATTGACCAGTGACCATTGACCAGTGATCAGTGACCAGTGACCAGTGACCAGTGACCAGTGACCAGTGACCAGCGACCAGTGACCAGTGACCAGTGACCAGTGACCAGTGACCAGTGACCAGTGACCAGTAACCAGTGACCAGTGACCAGTGACCAGCGAAATCGACAAGGGACCAGTGACCAGTGACCAGTGACCAGTGACCAGTGACCAGTGACCAGTGACCAGCGAAATTGACCAGTGACCAGTGACCAGTGACCAGTGACCAGTGACCACTGACCAGTGACCACTGACCAGTGACCAGGGACCAGTGACCTGGGACCAGTGACCAGTGACCAGTGACCAGTGACCAGTGACCAGTGACCAGTGACCAGTGACCAGTGACCAGTGACCAGCGAAAGTGACCAGGGACCAGTGACCAGTGACCAGTGACCAGTGACCAGTGACCAGTGACCAGCGAAATTGACCAGTGACCATTGACCAGTGATCAGTGACCAGTGACCAGTGACCAGTGACCAGTGACCAGTGACCAGCGACCAGTGACCAGTGACCAGTGACCAGTGACCAGTGACCAGTGACCAGTGACCAGTAACCAGTGACCAGTGACCAGTGACCAGCGAAATCGACAAGGGACCAGTGACCAGTGACCAGTGACCAGTGACCAGTGACCAGTGACCAGTGACCAGCGAAATTGACCAGTGACCAGTGACCAGTGACCAGTGACCAGTGACCAGCGACCAGTGACCAGTGACCAGTGACCTGTGACCAGCGAAAGTGACCAGTGACCAGTGACCATTGACCAGCGACCAGTGACCAGTGACCACTGACGAGTGACCAGTGACCAGTGACCAGTGACCAGTGACCAGTGACCAGCGAAAGTGACAAGTGACCAGTGACCAGTAACCAGTGACCAGTGACCAGTGACCAGCGAAAGTGACCAGTGACCAGTGAACAGTGACCAGCGAAATTGACCAGTTTCCAGTGACCAGTGATAAGTGACCAGTGACCAATGACCAGTGAAAGTGACCAGTGAACAGTGACCAGCGAAATTGACCAGTGACCATTGACCAGTGACCAGCGAAAGTGACCAGTGACGAGTGACCAGTGACAAGTGACCAGTGAGAAGTGACCAGTGACCACTGACCAGGGACCAGTGACCAGCGACCAGTGACCAGTGACCAGTGACCAGGGACCAGTGACCAGCGAAAGTGACCAGTGATCAGCGAGTGACTAGCCAAATTGAGCAGTGACCAGTGACCAGTGACCAGTGACCAGTGACCAGTGACCAGTGACCAGTGACCAGTGACCAGCGAAAGTGACCAGTGACCAGCGACCAGTGACCAGTGACCAGTGACCAGTGACCAGTGACCAGTGACCAGTGACTAGCCAAATTGACCAGTGACCAGTGACCAGTGACCAGTGACCAGCGGTAGTGACCAGTGATCAGTGACCAGTGAACAGTGACCAGTGACCAGTGACCAGTGACCAGAGACCAGTGACTAGCCAAATTGACCAGTGACCAGTGACCAGTGACCAGCGGTAGTGACCAATGAACAGTGACCAGTGACCAGTGACCAGTGACCAGAGACCAGTGACTAGCCAAATTGACCAGTGACCAGTGACCAGTGACCAGTGACCAGCGAAAATGACCAGTGGCCAGTGACCAGTAACCAGCGAAAGTGACCAGTGACGAGTGACCAGTGACAAGTGACCAGTGAGAAGTGACCAGTGACCACTGATCAGTGACCAGTGACCAGCGACCAGTGACCAGTGACCAGTGACCAGGGACCAGTGACCAGCGAAAGTGACAAGTGACCAGTGACCAGTGACCAGTGACCAGTGACCAGTGACCAGTGACCAGCGAAAGTGACCAGTGACCAGTGAACAGTGACCAGCGAAATTGACCAGTTTCCAGTGACCAGTGATAAGTGACCAGTGACCAGTGACCAGCGAAAGTGACCAGTGAACAGTGACCAGCGAAATTGACCAGTGACCATTGACCAGTGTCCAGCGAAAGTGTCCAGTGAAGAGTGACCAGTGACAAGTGACCAGTGAGAAGTGACCAGTGACCACTGACCAGTGACCAGTGACCAGTGACCAGTGACCAGTGACCAGTGACCAGCGAAAGTGACCAGTGACAAGTGACCAGTGACCAGTGACCAGTGACCAGTGACCAGTGACCAGCGAAAGTGACCAGTGACCAGTGACCAGTGACCAGCGAAATCGATCAGTGACCAGTGACCAGAGACCAGTGACTAGCCAAATTGACCAGTGACCAGCGACCAGTGACCAGTGACCAGTGACCAGGGACCAGTGACCAGCGAAAGTGACCAGTGACCAGTGACTAGCCAATTTGAGCAGTGACCAGTGACCAGTGACCAGTGACCAGTGACCAGTGACCAGTGACCAGTGACCACTGACCAGTGACAAGTGACCAGTGACCAGTGACCAGTGACCAGTGACCAGTGACCAGTGACCAGTGACCAGCGAAAGTGACCAGTGACCAGTGACCAGTGACCAGCGAAATCGACCAGTGACCAGTGACCAGAGACCAGTGACTAGCCCAATTGAACAGTGACCAGTGACCAGTGACCAGTGACCAACGACCAGTGAACAGTGACCAGTGACCAGTGACCAGTGACCTGTGACCAGTGACCAGTGACCAGTGACCAGTGACCAGTGACCAGCGAAATCGACCAGTGACCAGTGACCAGAGACCAGTGACTAGCCAAATTGACCAGTGACCAGTGACCAGTGACCAGTGACCAACGACCAGTGACCAGGGACCAGTGACCAGCAAAAGTGACCAGTGACCAGTGACTAGCCAAATTGAGCAGTGACCAGTGACCAGTGACCAGTGACCAGTGACCAGTGACCAGTGACCAGTGACCAGTGACCAGTGACGAGTGACCTGTGACAAGTGACCAGTGACCAGCGACCAGTGACCAGGGACCAGTGACCAGTGACCAGTGACCAGCGACCAGTGACCAGTGACCAGTGACCAGGGACCAGTGACCAGCGAAAGTGACCAGTGACCAGTGACCAGTGACCAGTGACTAGCCAAATTGAGCAGTGAGCACTGACCAGTGACCAGTGACCAGTGACCAGTGACCAGTGACCAGTGACCAGCGAAAGTGACCAGTGACCAGTGACCAGTGACCAGCGAAATTGACCAGTGACCAGTGACCAGCGAAAGTGACCAGTGAACAGTGACCAGCGAAATTGAAAAGTGACCATTGACCAGTGACCAGCGAAAGTGACAAGTGACGAGTGACCAGTGACAAGTGACCAGTGAGAAGTGACCAGTGACCACTGACCAGTGACCAGTGACCAGCGACCAGTGACCAGTGACCAGTGACCAGTGACCAGTGACCAGCGAAAGTGACCAGTGACAAGTGACCAGTGACAAGTGACCAGTGACCAGTGACCAGTGACCAGTGACCAGCGAAAGTGACCAGTGACCAGTGACCTGTGACCAGCGAAATCGACCAGTGACCAGTGACCAGAGACCAGTGACTAGCCAAATTGACCAGTGACCAGTGACCAGTGACCAGTGACCAATGACCAGTGACCAGTGACCAGTGACCAGTGACCAGTGACCTGTGACCAGCGAAAGTGACCAGTGACCAGTGACTAGCCAAATTGAGCAGTGACCAGTGACCAGTGACCAGTGACCAGTGACCAGTGACCAGCTAAATTGACCAGTGACCATTGACCAGTGACCAGCGAAAGTGACCAGTGACGAGTGACCTGTGACAAGTGACCAGTGACCAGCGACCAGTGACCAGGGACCAGTGACCAGTGACCAGTGACCAGTGACCAGCGACCAGTGACCAGTGATCAGTGACCAGGGACCAGTGACCAGTGACCAGCGACCAGTGACCAGTGACCAGTGACCAGTGACCAGTGACCTGTGACCAGCGAAAGTGACCAGTGACCAGTGACCATTGACCAGCGACCAGTGACCAGTGACCAGTGATGAGTGACCAGTGACCAGTGACCAGTGACCAGCGAAAGTGACAAGTGACCAGTGACCAGTGACCAGTGAGCAGTGACCAGTGACCAGCGAAAGTGACCAGTGACCAGTGAACAGTGACCAGCGAAATTGACCAGTTTCCAGTGACCAGTGATAAGTGACCAGTGACCAGTGACCAGCGAAAGTGACCAGTGAACAGTGACCAGCGAAATTGACCACTGACCATTGACCAGTGACCAGCGAAAGTGACCAGTGACGAGTGACCAGTGACAAGTGACCAGTGAGAAGTGACCAGTGACCACTGACCAGTGACCAGTGACCAGTGACCAGTGACCAGTGACCAGTGACCAGCGAAAGTGACCAGTGACAAGTGACCAGTGACAAGTGACCAGTGACCAGTGTCCAGTGACCAGTGACCAGCGAAAGTGACCAGTGACCAGTGACCAGTGACCAGCGAAATCGACCAGTGACCAGTGACCAGAGACCAGTGACTAGCCAAATTGACCAGTGACCAGCGACCAGTGACCAGTGACCAGTGACCAGTGACCAGTGACCAGTGACCAGTGACCAGTAACCAGTGACCAGTGACCAGTGACCAGCGAAATCGACAAGGGACCAGTGACCAGTGACCAGTGACCAGTGACCAGTGACCAGTGACCAGTGACCAGCGAAATTGACCAGTGACCAGTGACCAGTGACCAGTGACCAGTGACCAGCGACCAGTGACCAGTGACCAGTGACCTGTGACCAGCGAAAGTGACCAGTGACCAGTGACCATTGACCAGCGACCAGTGACCAGTGACCACTGACGAGTGACCAGTGACCAGTGACCAGTGACCAGTGACCAGTGACCAGCGAAAGTGACAAGTGACCAGTGACCAGTAACCAGTGACCAGTGACCAGTGACCAGCGAAAGTGACCAGTGACCAGTGAACAGTGACCAGCGAAATTGACCAGTTTCCAGTGACCAGTGATAAGTGACCAGTGACCAATGACCAGTGAAAGTGACCAGTGAACAGTGACCAGCGAAATTGACCAGTGACCATTGACCAGTGACCAGCGAAAGTGACCAGTGACGAGTGACCAGTGACAAGTGACCAGTGAGAAGTGACCTGTGACCACTGACCAGGGACCAGTGACCAGCGACCAGTGACCAGTGACCAGTGACCAGGGACCAGTGACCAGCGAAAGTGACCAGTGATCAGTGACTAGCCAAATTGAGCAGTGACCAGTGACCAGTGACCAGTGACCAGTGACCAGTGACCAGTGACCAGCGAAATTGACCAGTGACCATTGACCAGTGACCAGAGAAAGTGACCAGTGACGAGTGACCTGTGACAAGTGACCAGTGACCAGCGACCAGTGACCAGTGACCAGTGACCAGTGACCAGTGACCAGTGACCAGTGACCAGCGAAAGTGACCAGTGACCAGCGACCAGTGACCAGTGACCAGTGACCAGTGACCAGTGACCAGTGACCAGTGACTAGCCAAATTGACCAGTGACCAGTGACCAGTGACCAGTGACCAGCGGTAGTGACCAGTGATCAGTGACCAGTGAACAGTGACCAGTGACCAGTGACCAGTGACCAGAGACCAGTGACTAGCCAAATTGACCAGTGACCAGTGACCAGTGACCAGCGGTAGTGACCAGTGAACAGTGACCAGTGACCAGTGACCAGTGACCAGAGACCAGTGACTAGCCAAATTGACCAGTGACCAGTGACCAGTGACCAGTGACCAGCGAAAATGACCAGTGGCCAGTGACCAGTAACCAGCGAAAGTGACCAGTGACGAGTGACCAGTGACAAGTGACCAGTGAGAAGTGACCAGTGACCACTGACCAGTGACCAGTGACCAGCGACCAGTGACCAGTGACCAGTGACCAGGGACCAGTGACCAGCGAAAGTGACAAGTGACCAGTGACCAGTGACCAGTGACCAGTGTCCAGTGACCAGCGAAAGTGACCAGTGACCAGTGAACAGTGACCAGCGAAATTGACCAGTTTCCAGTGACCAGTGATAAGTGACCAGTGACCAACGACCAGTGAACAGTGACCAGTGACCAGTGACCAGTGACCTGTGACCAGTGACCAGTGACCAGTGACCAGTGACCAGTGACCAGTGACCAGCGAAATCGACCAGTGACCAGTGACCAGAGACCAGTGACTAGCCAAATTGACCAGTGACCAGTGACCAGTGACCAGTGACCAACGACCAGTGACCAGGGACCAGTGACCAGCAAAAGTGACCAGTGACCAGTGACTAGCCAAATTGAGCAGTGACCAGTGACCAGTGACCAGTGACCAGTGACCAGTGACCAGTGACCAGTGACCAGTGACCAGTGACGAGTGACCTGTGACAAGTGACCAGTGACCAGCGACCAGTGACCAGGGACCAGTGACCAGTGACCAGTGACCAGCGACCAGTGACCAGTGACCAGTGACCAGGGACCAGTGACCAGCGAAAGTGACCAGTGACCAGTGACCAGTGACCAGTGACTAGCCAAATTGAGCAGTGAGCACTGACCAGTGACCAGTGACCAGTGACCAGTGACCAGTGACCAGTGACCAGCGAAAGTGACCAGTGACCAGTGACCAGTGACCAGCGAAATTGACCAGTGACCAGTGACCAGCGAAAGTGACCAGTGAACAGTGACCAGCGAAATTGAAAAGTGACCATTGACCAGTGACCAGCGAAAGTGACAAGTGACGAGTGACCAGTGACAAGTGACCAGTGAGAAGTGACCAGTGACCACTGACCAGTGACCAGTGACCAGCGACCAGTGACCAGTGACCAGTGACCAGTGACCAGTGACCAGCGAAAGTGACCAGTGACAAGTGACCAGTGACAAGTGACCAGTGACCAGTGACCAGTGACCAGTGACCAGCGAAAGTGACCAGTGACCAGTGACCTGTGACCAGCGAAATCGACCAGTGACCAGTGACCAGAGACCAGTGACTAGCCAAATTGACCAGTGACCAGTGACCAGTGACCAGTGACCAATGACCAGTGACCAGTGACCAGTGACCAGTGACCAGTGACCTGTGACCAGCGAAAGTGACCAGTGACCAGTGACTAGCCAAATTGAGCAGTGACCAGTGACCAGTGACCAGTGACCAGTGACCAGTGACCAGCTAAATTGACCAGTGACCATTGACCAGTGACCAGCGAAAGTGACCAGTGACGAGTGACCTGTGACAAGTGACCAGTGACCAGCGACCAGTGACCAGGGACCAGTGACCAGTGACCAGTGACCAGTGACCAGCGACCAGTGACCAGTGATCAGTGACCAGGGACCAGTGACCAGCGAAAGTGACCAGTGACCAGTGACCAGTGACCAGCGAAATTGACCAGTGACCAGTGACAAGTGACCAGTTACCAGTGACCAGCGAAAGTGACCAGTGAACAGTGACCAGGGACCAGCGGTAGTGACCAGTGATCAGTGACCAGTGAACAGTGACCAGTGACCAGTGACCAGTGACCAGAGACCAGTGACTAGCCAAATTGACCAGTGACCAGTGACCAGTGACCAGCGGTAGTGACCAGTGAACAGTGACCAGTGACCAGTGACCAGTGACCAGTGACCAGCGAAAATGACCAGTGGCCAGTGACCAGTAACCAGCGAAAGTGACCAGTGACGAGTGACCAGTGACAAGTGACCAGTGAGAAGTGACCAGTGACCACTGACCAGTGACCAGTGACCAGCGACCAGTGACCAGTGACCAGTGACCAGGGACCAGTGACCAGCGAAAGTGACAAGTGACCAGTGACCAGTGACCAGTGACCAGTGACCAGTGACCAGTGACCAGCGAAAGTGACCAGTGACCAGTGAACAGTGACCAGCGAAATTGACCAGTTTCCAGTGACCAGTGATAAGTGACCAGTGACCAGTGACCAGCGAAAGTGACCAGTGAACAGTGACCAGCGAAATTGACCAGTGACCATTGACCAGTGACCAGCGAAAGTGACCAGTGACGAGTGACCAGTGACAAGTGACCAGTGAGAAGTGACCAGTGACCACTGACCAGTGACCAGTGACCAGTGACCAGTGACCAGTGACCAGTGACCAGCGAAAGTGACCAGTGACAAGTGACCAGTGACCAGTGACCAGTGACCAGTGACCAGCGAAAGTGACCAGTGACCAGTGACCAGTGACCAGCGAAATCGATCAGTGACCAGTGACCAGAGACCAGTGACTAGCCAAATTGACCAGTGACCAGCGACCAGTGACCAGTGACCAGTGACCAGGGACCAGTGACCAGCGAAAGTGACCAGTGACCAGTGACTAGCCAATTTGAGCAGTGACCAGTGACCAGTGACCAGTGACCAGTGACCAGTGACCAGTGACCAGTGACCACTGACCAGTGACAAGTGACCAGTGACCAGTGACCAGTGACCAGTGACCAGTGACCAGTGACCAGTGACCAGCGAAAGTGACCAGTGACCAGTGACCAGTGACCAGCGAAATCGACCAGTGACCAGTGACCAGAGACCAGTGACTAGCCCAATTGAACAGTGACCAGTGACCAGTGACCAGTGACCAACGACCAGTGAACAGTGACCAGTGACCAGTGACCAGTGACCTGTGACCAGTGACCAGTGACCAGTGACCAGTGACCAGTGACCAGCGAAATCGACCAGTGACCAGTGACCAGAGACCAGTGACTAGCCAAATTGACCAGTGACCAGTGACCAGTGACCAGTGACCAACGACCAGTGACCAGGGACCAGTGACCAGCAAAAGTGACCAGTGACCAGTGACTAGCCAAATTGAGCAGTGACCAGTGACCAGTGACCAGTGACCAGTGACCAGTGACCAGTGACCAGTGACCAGTGACCAGTGACGAGTGACCTGTGACAAGTGACCAGTGACCAGCGACCAGTGACCAGGGACCAGTGACCAGTGACCAGTGACCAGCGACCAGTGACCAGTGACCAGTGACCAGTGACCAGGGACCAGTGACCAGCGAAAGTGACCAGTGACCAGTGACCAGTGACCAGTGACTAGCCAAATTGAGCAGTGAGCACTGACCAGTGACCAGTGACCAGTGACCAGTGACCAGTGACCAGTGACCAGCGACCAGTGACCAGTGACCAGTGACCAGGGACCAGTGACCAGCGACAGTGACCAGTGACCAGTGACCAGTGACCAGTGACTAGCCAAATTGAGCAGTGAGCACTGACCAGTGACCAGTGACCAGTGACCAGTGACCAGTGACCAGTGACCAGCGAAAGTGACCAGTGACCAGTGACCAGTGACCAGCGAAATTGACCAGTGACCAGTGACCAGCGAAAGTGACCAGTGAACAGTGACCAGCGAAATTGAAAAGTGACCATTGACCAGTGACCAGCGAAAGTGACAAGTGACGAGTGACCAGCGAAATTGACCAGTGACCATTGACCAGTGACCAGCGAAAGTGACCAGTGACGAGTGACCAGTGACAAGTGACCAGTGAGAAGTGACCAGTGACCACTGACCAGTGACCAGTGACCAGCGACCAGTGACCAGTGACCAGTGACCAGGGACCAGTGACCAGCGAAAGTGACCAGTGACCAGTGACTAGCCAAATTGAGCAGTGACCAGTGACCAGTGACCAGTGACCAGTGACCAGTGACCAGTGACCAGTGACCAGTGACCAGTGACCAGGGACCAGTGACCAGTGACCAGTGACCAGTGACCAGTGACCAGTGACCAGTGACCAGTGACCAGCGAAAGTGACCAGGGACCAGTGACCAGTGACCAGTGACCAGTGACCAGTGACCAGCGAAATTGACCAGTGACCATTGACCAGTGACCAGTGACCAGTGACCAGCGAAAGTGACCAGTGACGAGTGACCTGTGACAAGTGACCAGTGACCAGCGACCAGTGACCAGCGACCAGTGACCAGTGACCAGTGACCAGTGACCAGTGACCAGTGACCTGTGACCAGCGAAAGTGACCAGTGACCAGTGACCATTGACCAGCGACCAGTGACCAGTGACCAGTGACCAGTGACCAGCGAAATTGACCAGTGACCATTGACCAGTGACCAGTGACCAGTGACCAGTGACCAGTGACCAGTGACCAGTGACCAGTGACCAGCGACCAGTGACCAGTGACCAGTGACCAGTGACCAGTGAGCAGTGACCAGTGACCAGTAACCAGTGACCAGTGACCAGTGACCAGCGAAATCGACCAGGGACCAGTGACCAGTGACCAGTGACCAGTGACCAGTGACCAGCGAAATTGACCAGTGACCAATGACCAGTGACCAGTGACCAGTGACCAGTGACCAGCGACCAGTGACCAGTGACCAGTGACCAGTGACCAGTGACCAGTGACCAGTGACCAGTGACCAGTGACCAGCGACCAGTGACCAGTGACCAGTGACCAGGGACCAGTGACCAGCGAAAGTGACCAGTGACCAGTGACCAGTGACCAGCGAAATTGACCAGTGACCAGTGACCAGTGACCAGTGACAAGTGACCAGTTACCAGTGACCAGCGAAAGTGACCAGTGAACAGTGACCAGGGACCAGTGACCAGTGACCAGTGACCAGTGACCAGTGACCAGTGACCAGTAACCAGTGACCAGTGACCAGTGACCAGCGAAAGTGACCAGTGACCAGTGACCAGTGACCAGTGACCAGCGAAATTGACCAGTGACCATTGACCAGTGACCAGTGACCATTGACCAGTGACCAGTGACCAGTGACCAGCGAAAGTGACCAGTGACCAGTGACCAGTGACCAGCGAAATTGACCAGTGACCAGTGACCAGTGACCAGTGACAAGTGACCAGTTACCAGTGACCAGCGAAAGTGACCAGTGAACAGTGACCAGGGACCTGTGACGAGTGACCAGTGACCAGTGACCAGTGACCAGCGACCAGTGACCAGTGACCAGTGACCAGTGACCAGTGACCAGTGACCAGTGACCAGTGACCAGCGAAAGTGACAAGTGACCAGTGACCAGTGACCAGTGACCAGTGACCAGTGACCAGCGAAAGTGACCAGTGAACAGTGACCAGCGAAATTGACCAGTGACCATTGACCAGTGACCAGCGAAAGTGACCAGTGACGAGTGACCAGTGACAAGTGACCAGTGAGAAGTGACCAGTGACCACTGACCAGTGACCAGTGACCAGCGACCAGTGACCAGTGACCAGTGACCAGGGACCAGTGACCAGCGAAAGTGACCAGTGACCAGTGACTAGCCAAATTGAGCAGTGACCAGTGACCAGTGACCAGTGACCAGTGACCAGGGACCAGTGACCAGCGAAAGTGACCAGTGATCAGTGACTAGCCAAATTGAGCAGTGACCAGTGACCAGTGACCAGTGACCAGTGACCAGTAACCAGTGACCAGTGACCAGTGACCAGCGAAATCGACCAGGGACCAGTGACCAGTGACCAGTGACCAGTGACCAGTGACCAGTGACCAGCGAAATTGACCAGTGACCAATGACCAGTGACCAGTGACCAGTGACCAGTGACCAGCGACCAGTGACCAGTGACCAGTGACCAGTGACCAGTGACCAGTGACCAGTGACCAGTGACCAGTGACCAGCGACCAGTGACCAGTGACCAGTGACCAGGGACCAGTGACCAGCGAAAGTGACCAGTGACCAGTGACCAGTGACCAGCGAAATTGACCAGTGACCAGTGACCAGTGACCAGTGACAAGTGACCAGTTACCAGTGACCAGCGAAAGTGACCAGTGAACAGTGACCAGGGACCAGTGACCAGTGACCAGTGACCAGTGACCAGTGACCAGTGACCAGTAACCAGTGACCAGTGACCAGTGACCAGCGAAAGTGACCAGTGACCAGTGACCAGTGACCAGTGACCAGCGAAATTGACCAGTGACCATTGACCAGTGACCAGTGACCATTGACCAGTGACCAGTGACCAGTGACCAGCGAAAGTGACCAGTGACCAGTGACCAGTGACCAGCGAAATTGACCAGTGACCAGTGACCAGTGACCAGTGACAAGTGACCAGTTACCAGTGACCAGCGAAAGTGACCAGTGAACAGTGACCAGGGACCTGTGACGAGTGACCAGTGACCAGTGACCAGTGACCAGCGACCAGTGACCAGTGACCAGTGACCAGTGACCAGTGACCAGTGACCAGTGACCAGTGACCAGCGAAAGTGACAAGTGACCAGTGACCAGTGACCAGTGACCAGTGACCAGTGACCAGCGAAAGTGACCAGTGAACAGTGACCAGCGAAATTGACCAGTGACCATTGACCAGTGACCAGCGAAAGTGACCAGTGACGAGTGACCAGTGACAAGTGACCAGTGAGAAGTGACCAGTGACCACTGACCAGTGACCAGTGACCAGCGACCAGTGACCAGTGACCAGTGACCAGGGACCAGTGACCAGCGAAAGTGACCAGTGACCAGTGACTAGCCAAATTGAGCAGTGACCAGTGACCAGTGACCAGTGACCAGTGACCAGTGACCAGTGACCAGTGACCAGTGACCAGTGACCAGTGACCAGCGAAAGTGACAAGTGACCAGTGACCAGTGACCAGTGAGCAGTGACCAGTGACCAGCGAAAGTGACCAGTGACCAGTGAACAGTGACCAGCGAAATTGACCAGTTTCCAGTGACCAGTGATAAGTGACCAGTGACCAGTGACCAGCGAAAGTGACCAGTGAACAGTGACCAGCGAAATTGACCACTGACCATTGACCAGTGACCAGCGAAAGTGACCAGTGACGAGTGACCAGTGACAAGTGACCAGTGAGAAGTGACCAGTGACCACTGACCAGTGACCAGTGACCAGTGACCAGTGACCAGTGACCAGTGACCAGCGAAAGTGACCAGTGACAAGTGACCAGTGACAAGTGACCAGTGACCAGTGACCAGTGACCAGTGACCAGCGAAAGTGACCAGTGACCAGTGACCAGTGACCAGCGAAATCGACCAGTGACCAGTGACCAGAGACCAGTGACTAGCCAAATTGACCAGTGACCAGCGACCAGTGACCAGTGACCAGTGACCAGGGACCAGTGACCAGCGAAAGTGACCAGTGACCAGTGACTAGCCAAATTGAGCAGTGACCAGTGACCAGTGACCAGTGACCAGTGACCAGTGACCAGTGACCAGTGACCACTGACCAGTGACCACTGACCAGTGACCAGGGACCAGTGACCAGGGACCAGTGACCAGTGACCAGTGACCAGTGACCAGTGACCAGTGACCAGTGACCAGTGACCAGCGAAAGTGACCAGGGACCAGTGACCAGTGACCAGTGACCAGTGACCAGTGACCAGTGACCAGTGACCAGCGAAATTGACCAGTGACCATTGACCAGTGATCAGTGACCAGTGACCAGTGACCAGTGACCAGTGACCAGTGACCAGCGACCAGTGACCAGTGACCAGTGACCAGTGACCAGTGACCAGTGACCAGTGACCAGTAACCAGTGACCAGTGACCAGTGACCAGCGAAATCGACAAGGGACCAGTGACCAGTGACCAGTGACCAGTGACCAGTGACCAGCGAAATTGACCAGTGACCAGTGACCAGTGACCAGTGACCAGTGACCAGCGACCAGTGACCAGTGACCAGTGACCTGTGACCAGCGAAAGTGACCAGTGACCAGTGACCATTGACCAGCGACCAGTGACCAGTGACCACTGACGAGTGACCAGTGACCAGTGACCAGTGACCAGTGACCAGTGACCAGCGAAAGTGACAAGTGACCAGTGACCAGTAACCAGTGACCAGTGACCAGTGACCAGCGAAAGTGACCAGTGACCAGTGAACAGTGACCAGCGAAATTGACCAGTTTCCAGTGACCAGTGATAAGTGACCAGTGACCAATGACCAGTGAAAGTGACCAGTGAACAGTGACCAGCGAAATTGACCAGTGACCATTGACCAGTGACCAGCGAAAGTGACCAGTGACGAGTGACCAGTGACAAGTGACCAGTGAGAAGTGACCAGTGACCACTGACCAGGGACCAGTGACCAGCGACCAGTGACCAGTGACCAGTGACCAGGGACCAGTGACCAGCGAAAGTGACCAGTGATCAGTGACTAGCCAAATTGAGCAGTGACCAGTGACCAGTGACCAGTGACCAGTGACCAGTGACCAGTGACCAGCGAAATTGACCAGTGACCATTGACCAGTGACCAGAGAAAGTGACCAGTGACGAGTGACCTGTGACAAGTGACCAGTGACCAGCGACCAGTGACCAGTGACCAGTGACCAGTGACCAGTGACCAGTGACCAGTGACCAGTGACCAGTGACCAGTGACCAGCGAAAGTGACCAGTGACCAGCGACCAGTGACCAGTGACCAGTGACCAGTGACCAGTGACCAGTGACCAGTGACTAGCCAAATTGACCAGTGACCAGTGACCAGTGACCAGTGACCAGCGGTAGTGACCAGTGATCAGTGACCAGTGAACAGTGACCAGTGACCAGTGACCAGTGACCAGAGACCAGTGACTAGCCAAATTGACCAGTGACCAGTGACCAGTGACCAGCGGTAGTGACCAGTGAACAGTGACCAGTGACCAGTGACCAGTGACCAGAGACCAGTGACTAGCCAAATTGACCAGTGACCAGTGACCAGTGACCAGTGACCAGCGAAAATGACCAGTGGCCAGTGACCAGTAACCAGCGAAAGTGACCAGTGACGAGTGACCAGTGACAAGTGACCAGTGAGAAGTGACCAGTGACCACTGACCAGTGACCAGTGACCAGCGACCAGTGACCAGTGACGAGTGACCAGGGACCAGTGACCAGCGAAAGTGACAAGTGACCAGTGACCAGTGACCAGTGACCAGTGACCAGTGACCAGTGACCAGCGAAAGTGACCAGTGACCAGTGAACAGTGACCAGCGAAATTGACCAGTTTCCAGTGACCAGTGATAAGTGACCAGTGACCAGTGACCAGCGAAAGTGACCAGTGAACAGTGACCAGCGAAATTGACCAGTGACCATTGACCAGTGACCAGCGAAAGTGACCAGTGACGAGTGACCAGTGACAAGTGACCAGTGAGAAGTGACCAGTGACCACTGACCAGTGACCAGTGACCAGTGACCAGTGACCAGTGACCAGTGACCAGCGAAAGTGACCAGTGACAAGTGACCAGTGACCAGTGACCAGTGACCAGTGACCAGCGAAAGTGACCAGTGACCAGTGACCAGTGACCAGCGAAATCGATCAGTGACCAGTGACCAGAGACCAGTGACTAGCCAAATTGACCAGTGACCAGCGACCAGTGACCAGTGACCAGTGACCAGGAACCAGTGACCAGCGAAAGTGACCAGTGACCAGTGACTAGCCAATTTGAGCAGTGACCAGTGACCAGTGACCAGTGACCAGTGACCAGTGACCAGTGACCAGTGACCACTGACCAGTGACAAGTGACCAGTGACCAGTGACCAGTGACCAGTGACCAGTGACCAGTGACCAGTGACCAGCGAAAGTGACCAGTGACCAGTGACCAGTGACCAGCGAAATCGAACAGTGACCAGTGACCAGAGACCAGTGACTAGCCCAATTGAACAGTGACCAGTGACCAGTGACCAGTGACCAACGACCAGTGAACAGTGACCAGTGACCAGTGACCAGTGACCTGTGACCAGTGACCAGTGACCAGTGACCAGTGACCAGTGACCAGCGAAATCGACCAGTGACCAGTGACCAGAGACCAGTGACTAGCCAAATTGACCAGTGACCAGTGACCAGTGACCAGTGACCAACGACCAGTGACCAGGGACCAGTGACCAGCAAAAGTGACCAGTGACCAGTGACTAGCCAAATTGAGCAGTGACCAGTGACCAGTGACCAGTGACCAGTGACCAGTGACCAGTGACCAGTGACCAGTGACCAGTGACGAGTGACCAGCGACCAGTGACCAGTGACCAGTGACCAGGGACCAGTGACCAGCGAAAGTGACCAGTGACCAGTGACCAGTGACCAGTGACTAGCCAAATTGAGCAGTGAGCACTGACCAGTGACCAGTGACCAGTGACCAGTGACCAGTGACCAGTGACCAGCGAAAGTGACCAGTGACCAGTGACCAGTGACCAGCGAAATTGACCAGTGACCAGTGACCAGCGAAAGTGACCAGTGAACAGTGACCAGCGAAATTGAAAAGTGACCATTGACCAGTGACCAGCGAAAGTGACAAGTGACGAGTGACCAGTGACAAGTGACCAGTGAGAAGTGACCAGTGACCACTGACCAGTGACCAGTGACCAGCGACCAGTGACCAGTGACCAGTGACCAGTGACCAGTGACCAGCGAAAGTGACCAGTGACAAGTGACCAGTGACAAGTGACCAGTGACCAGTGACCAGTGACCAGTGACCAGCGAAAGTGACCAGTGACCAGTGACCTGTGACCAGCGAAATCGACCAGTGACCAGTGACCAGAGACCAGTGACTAGCCAAATTGACCAGTGACCAGTGACCAGTGACCAGTGACCAATGACCAGTGACCAGTGACCAGTGACCAGTGACCAGTGACCTGTGACCAGCGAAAGTGACCAGTGACCAGTGACTAGCCAAATTGAGCAGTGACCAGTGACCAGTGACCAGTGACCAGTGACCAGTGACCAGCTAAATTGACCAGTGACCATTGACCAGTGACCAGCGAAAGTGACCAGTGACGAGTGACCTGTGACAAGTGACCAGTGACCAGCGACCAGTGACCAGGGACCAGTGACCAGTGACCAGTGACCAGTGACCAGTGACCAGCGACCAGTGACCAGTGATCAGTGACCAGGGACCAGTGACCAGCGAAAGTGACCAGTGACCAGTGACCAGTGACCAGCGAAATTGACCAGTGACCAGTGACAAGTGACCAGTTACCAGTGACCAGCGAAAGTGACCAGTGAACAGTGACCAGGGACCAGTGACCAGTGACCAGTGACCAGTGACCAGTGACCAGTGACCAGTGACCAGTGACCAGTGACCAGTGACCAGTGACCAGTGACCAGCGAAAGTGACCAGTGACCAGTGACCAGTGACCAGTGACCAGTGACCAGCGAAATTGACCAGTGACCATTGACCAGTGACCAGTGACCAGTGACCAGTGACCAGTGACCAGTGACCAGTGACCAGCGAAAGTGACCAGTGACCAGTGACCAGTGACCAGTGACCAGTGACCAGCGAAATTGACCAGTGACCATTGACCAGTGACCAGTGACCAGTGACCAGTGACCAGTGACCAGCGAAAGTGACAAGTGACCAGTGACCAGTGACCAGTGACCAGTGACCAGTGACCAGCGAAAGTGACCAGTGACCAGTGAACAGTGACCAGCGAAATTGACCAGTTTCCAGTGACCAGTGATAAGTGACCAGTGACCAGTGACCAGCGAAAGTGACCAGTGAACAGTGACCAGCGAAATTGACCACTGACCATTGACCAGTGACCAGCGAAAGTGACCAGTGACGAGTGACCAGTGACAAGTGACCAGTGAGAAGTGACCAGTGACCACTGACCAGTGACCAGTGACCAGTGACCAGTGACCAGTGACCAGTGACCAGCGAAAGTGACCAGTGACAAGTGACCAGTGACAAGTGACCAGTGACCAGTGACCAGTGACCAGTGACCAGCGAAAGTGACCAGTGACCAGTGACCAGTGACCAGCGAAATCGACCAGTGACCAGTGACCAGAGACCAGTGACTAGCCAAATTGACCAGTGACCAGCGACCAGTGACCAGTGACCAGTGACCAGGGACCAGTGACCAGCGAAAGTGACCAGTGACCAGTGACTAGCCAAATTGAGCAGTGACCAGTGACCAGTGACCAGTGACCAGTGACCAGTGACCAGTGACCAGTGACCAGTGACCAGTGACCAGTGACCACTGACCAGTGACCACTGACCAGTGACCAGGGACCAGTGACCTGGGACCAGTGACCAGTGACCAGTGACCAGTGACCAGTGACCAGTGACCAGTGACCAGTGACCAGTGACCAGTGACCAGCGAAAGTGACCAGGGACCAGTGACCAGTGACCAGTGACCAGTGACCAGTGACCAGTGACCAGCGAAATTGACCAGTGACCATTGACCAGTGATCAGTGACCAGTGACCAGTGACCAGTGACCAGTGACCAGTGACCAGCGACCAGTGACCAGTGACCAGTGACCAGTGACCAGTGACCAGTGACCAGTGACCAGTAACCAGTGACCAGTGACCAGTGACCAGCGAAATCGACAAGGGACCAGTGACCAGTGACCAGTGACCAGTGACCAGTGACCAGTGACCAGTGACCAGCGAAATTGACCAGTGACCAGTGACCAGTGACCAGTGACCAGTGACCAGCGACCAGTGACCAGTGAGCAGTGACCTGTGACCAGCGAAAGTGACCAGTGACCAGTGACCATTGACCAGCGACCAGTGACCAGTGACCACTGACGAGTGACCAGTGACCAGTGACCAGTGACCAGTGACCAGTGACCAGTGACCAGTGACCAGCGAAAGTGACCAGTGACGAGTGACCAGTGACAAGTGACCAGTGAGAAGTGACCAGTGACCACTGACCAGGGACCAGTGACCAGCGACCAGTGACCAGTGACCAGTGACCAGGGACCAGTGACCAGCGAAAGTGACCAGTGATCAGCGAGTGACTAGCCAAATTGAGCAGTGACCAGTGACCAGTGACCAGTGACCAGTGACCAGTGACCAGTGACCAGCGAAATTGACCAGTGACCATTGACCAGTGACCAGAGAAAGTGACCAGTGACGAGTGACCTGTGACAAGTGACCAGTGACCAGCGACTAGTGACCAGTGACCAGTGACCAGTGACCAGTGACCAGTGACCAGTGACCAGTGACCAGTGACCAGTGACCAGCGAAAGTGACCAGTGACCAGCGACCAGTGACCAGTGACCAGTGACCAGTGACCAGTGACCAGTGACCAGTGACTAGCCAAATTGACCAGTGACCAGTGACCAGTGACCAGTGACCAGCGGTAGTGACCAGTGATCAGTGACCAGTGAACAGTGACCAGTGACCAGTGACCAGTGACCAGAGACCAGTGACTAGCCAAATTGACCAGTGACCAGTGACCAGTGACCAGCGGTAGTGACCAATGAACAGTGACCAGTGACCAGTGACCAGTGACCAGAGACCAGTGACTAGCCAAATTGACCAGTGACCAGTGACCAGTGACCAGTGACCAGCGAAAATGACCAGTGGCCAGTGACCAGTAACCAGCGAAAGTGACCAGTGACAAGTGACCAGTGAGAAGTGACCAGTGACCACTGATCAGTGACCAGTGACCAGCGACCAGTGACCAGCGACCAGTGACCAGTGACCAGTGACCAGCGAAAGTGACCAGTGACCAGTGACCAGTGACCAGCGAAATCGACCAGTGACCAGTGACCAGAGACCAGTGACTAGCCCAATTGAACAGTGACCAGTGACCAGTGACCAGTGACCAACGACCAGTGAACAGTGACCAGTGACCAGTGACCAGTGACCTGTGACCAGTGACCAGTGACCAGTGACCAGTGACCAGTGACCAGCGAAATCGACCAGTGACCAGTGACCAGAGACCAGTGACTAGCCAAATTGACCAGTGACCAGTGACCAGTGACCAGTGACCAACGACCAGTGACCAGGGACCAGTGACCAGCAAAAGTGACCAGTGACCAGTGACTAGCCAAATTGAGCAGTGACCAGTGACCAGTGACCAGTGACCAGTGACCAGTGACCAGTGACCAGTGACCAGTGACCAGTGACGAGTGACCTGTGACAAGTGACCAGTGACCAGCGACCAGTGACCAGGGACCAGTGACCAGTGACCAGTGACCAGCGACCAGTGACCAGTGACCAGTGACCAGGGACCAGTGACCAGCGAAAGTGACCAGTGACCAGTGACCAGTGACCAGTGACTAGCCAAATTGAGCAGTGAGCACTGACCAGTGACCAGTGACCAGTGACCAGTGACCAGTGACCAGTGACCAGCGAAAGTGACCAGTGACCAGTGACCAGTGACCAGCGAAATTGACCAGTGACCAGTGACCAGCGAAAGTGACCAGTGAACAGTGACCAGCGAAATTGAAAAGTGACCATTGACCAGTGACCAGCGAAAGTGACAAGTGACGAGTGACCAGTGACAAGTGACCAGTGAGAAGTGACCAGTGACCACTGACCAGTGACCAGTGACCAGCGACCAGTGACCAGTGACCAGTGACCAGTGACCAGTGACCAGCGAAAGTGACCAGTGACAAGTGACCAGTGACAAGTGACCAGTGACCAGTGACCAGTGACCAGTGACCAGCGAAAGTGACCAGTGACCAGTGACCTGTGACCAGCGAAATCGACCAGTGACCAGTGACCAGAGACCAGTGACTAGCCAAATTGACCAGTGACCAGTGACCAGTGACCAGTGACCAATGACCAGTGACCAGTGACCAGTGACCAGTGACCAGTGACCTGTGACCAGCGAAAGTGACCAGTGACCAGTGACTAGCCAAATTGAGCAGTGACCAGTGACCAGTGACCAGTGACCAGTGACCAGTGACCAGCTAAATTGACCAGTGACCATTGACCAGTGACCAGCGAAAGTGACCAGTGACGAGTGACCTGTGACAAGTGACCAGTGACCAGCGACCAGTGACCAGGGACCAGTGACCAGTGACCAGTGACCAGTGACCAGCGACCAGTGACCAGTGATCAGTGACCAGGGACCAGTGACCAGTGACCAGCGACCAGTGACCAGTGACCAGTGACCAGTGACCAGTGACCTGTGACCAGCGAAAGGGACCAGTGACCAGTGACCATTGACCAGCGACCAGTGACCAGTGACCAGTGATGAGTGACCAGTGACCAGTGACCAGTGACCAGCGAAAGTGACAAGTGACCAGTGACCAGTGACCAGTGAGCAGTGACCAGTGACCAGCGAAAGTGACCAGTGACCAGTGAACAGTGACCAGCGAAATTGACCAGTTTCCAGTGACCAGTGATAAGTGACCAGTGACCAGTGACCAGCGAAAGTGACCAGTGAACAGTGACCAGCGAAATTGACCACTGACCATTGACCAGTGACCAGCGAAAGTGACCAGTGACGAGTGACCAGTGACAAGTGACCAGTGAGAAGTGACCAGTGACCACTGACCAGTGACCAGTGACCAGTGACCAGTGACCAGTGACCAGTGACCAGCGAAAGTGACCAGTGACAAGTGACCAGTGACAAGTGACCAGTGACCAGTGTCCAGTGACCAGTGACCAGCGAAAGTGACCAGTGACCAGTGACCAGTGACCAGCGAAATCGACCAGTGACCAGTGACCAGAGACCAGTGACTAGCCAAATTGACCAGTGACCAGCGACCAGTGACCAGTGACCAGTGACCAGTGACCAGTGACCAGTGACCAGTGACCAGTAACCAGTGACCAGTGACCAGTGACCAGCGAAATCGACAAGGGACCAGTGACCAGTGACCAGTGACCAGTGACCAGTGACCAGTGACCAGTGACCAGCGAAATTGACCAGTGACCAGTGACCAGTGACCAGTGACCAGTGACCAGCGACCAGTGACCAGTGACCAGTGACCTGTGACCAGCGAAAGTGACCAGTGACCAGTGACCATTGACCAGCGACCAGTGACCAGTGACCACTGACGAGTGACCAGTGACCAGTGACCAGTGACCAGTGACCAGCGACCAGCGAAAGTGACAAGTGACCAGTGACCAGTAACCAGTGACCAGTGACCAGTGACCAGCGAAAGTGACCAGTGACCAGTGAACAGTGACCAGCGAAATTGACCAGTTTCCAGTGACCAGTGATAAGTGACCAGTGACCAATGACCAGTGAAAGTGACCAGTGAACAGTGACCAGCGAAATTGACCAGTGACCATTGACCAGTGACCAGCGAAAGTGACCAGTGACGAGTGACCAGTGACAAGTGACCAGTGAGAAGTGACCAGTGACCACTGACCAGGGACCAGTGACCAGCGACCAGTGACCAGTGACCAGTGACCAGGGACCAGTGACCAGCGAAAGTGACCAGTGATCAGTGACTAGCCAAATTGAGCAGTGACCAGTGACCAGTGACCAGTGACCAGTGACCAGTGACCAGTGACCAGCGAAATTGACCAGTGACCATTGACCAGTGACCAGAGAAAGTGACCAGTGACGAGTGACCTGTGACAAGTGACCAGTGACCAGCGACCAGTGACCAGTGACCAGTGACCAGTGACCAGTGACCAGTGACCAGTGACCAGCGAAAGTGACCAGTGACCAGCGACCAGTGACCAGTGACCAGTGACCAGTGACCAGTGACCAGTGACCAGTGACTAGCCAAATTGACCAGTGACCAGTGACCAGTGACCAGTGACCAGCGGTAGTGACCAGTGATCAGTGACCAGTGAACAGTGACCAGTGACCAGTGACCAGTGACCAGAGACCAGTGACTAGCCAAATTGACCAGTGACCAGTGACCAGTGACCAGCGGTAGTGACCAGTGAACAGTGACCAGTGACCAGTGACCAGTGACCAGAGACCAGTGACTAGCCAAATTGACCAGTGACCAGTGACCAGTGACCAGTGACCAGCGAAAATGACCAGTGGCCAGTGACCAGTAACCAGCGAAAGTGACCAGTGACGAGTGACCAGTGACAAGTGACCAGTGAGAAGTGACCAGTGACCACTGACCAGTGACCAGTGACCAGCGACCAGTGACCAGTGACCAGTGACCAGGGACCAGTGACCAGCGAAAGTGACAAGTGACCAGTGACCAGTGACCAGTGACCAGTGACCAGTGACCAGTGACCAGCGAAAGTGACCAGTGACCAGTGAACAGTGACCAGCGAAATTGACCAGTTTCCAGTGACCAGTGATAAGTGACCAGTGACCAGTGACCAGCGAAAGTGACCAGTGAACAGTGACCAGCGAAATTGACCAGTGACCATTGACCAGTGACCAGCGAAAGTGACCAGTGACGAGTGACCAGTGACAAGTGACCAGTGAGAAGTGACCAGTGACCACTGACCAGTGACCAGTGAAATCGACCAGTGACCAGTGACCAGAGACCAGTGACTAGCCCAATTGAACAGTGACCAGTGACCAGTGACCAGTGACCAACGACCAGTGAACAGTGACCAGTGACCAGTGACCAGTGACCTGTGACCAGTGACCAGTGACCAGTGACCAGTGACCAGTGACCAGTGACCAGCGAAATCGACCAGTGACCAGTGACCAGAGACCAGTGACTAGCCAAATTGACCAGTGACCAGTGACCAGTGACCAGTGACCAACGACCAGTGACCAGGGACCAGTGACCAGCAAAAGTGACCAGTGACCAGTGACTAGCCAAATTGAGCAGTGACCAGTGACCAGTGACCAGTGACCAGTGACCAGTGACCAGTGACCAGTGACCAGTGACCAGTGACGAGTGACCTGTGACAAGTGACCAGTGACCAGCGACCAGTGACCAGGGACCAGTGACCAGTGACCAGTGACCAGCGACCAGTGACCAGTGACCAGTGACCAGGGACCAGTGACCAGCGAAAGTGACCAGTGACCAGTGACCAGTGACCAGTGACTAGCCAAATTGAGCAGTGAGCACTGACCAGTGACCAGTGACCAGTGACCAGTGACCAGTGACCAGTGACCAGCGAAAGTGACCAGTGACCAGTGACCAGTGACCAGCGAAATTGACCAGTGACCAGTGACCAGCGAAAGTGACCAGTGAACAGTGACCAGCGAAATTGAAAAGTGACCATTGACCAGTGACCAGCGAAAGTGACAAGTGACGAGTGACCAGTGACAAGTGACCAGTGAGAAGTGACCAGTGACCACTGACCAGTGACCAGTGACCAGCGACCAGTGACCAGTGACCAGTGACCAGTGACCAGTGACCAGCGAAAGTGACCAGTGACAAGTGACCAGTGACAAGTGACCAGTGACCAGTGACCAGTGACCAGTGACCAGCGAAAGTGACCAGTGACCAGTGACCTGTGACCAGCGAAATCGACCAGTGACCAGTGACCAGAGACCAGTGACTAGCCAAATTGACCAGTGACCAGTGACCAGTGACCAGTGACCAATGACCAGTGACCAGTGACCAGTGACCAGTGACCAGTGACCTGTGACCAGCGAAAGTGACCAGTGACCAGTGACTAGCCAAATTGAGCAGTGACCAGTGACCAGTGACCAGTGACCAGTGACCAGTGACCAGCTAAATTGACCAGTGACCATTGACCAGTGACCAGCGAAAGTGACCAGTGACGAGTGACCTGTGACAAGTGACCAGTGACCAGCGACCAGTGACCAGGGACCAGTGACCAGTGACCAGTGACCAGTGACCAGCGACCAGTGACCAGTGATCAGTGACCAGGGACCAGTGACCAGCGAAAGTGACCAGTGACCAGTGACCAGTGACCAGCGAAATTGACCAGTGACCAGTGACAAGTGACCAGTTACCAGTGACCAGCGAAAGTGACCAGTGAACAGTGACCAGGGACCAGCGGTAGTGACCAGTGATCAGTGACCAGTGAACAGTGACCAGTGACCAGTGACCAGTGACCAGAGACCAGTGACTAGCCAAATTGACCAGTGACCAGTGACCAGTGACCAGCGGTAGTGACCAGTGAACAGTGACCAGTGACCAGTGACCAGTGACCAGTGACCAGCGAAAATGACCAGTGGCCAGTGACCAGTAACCAGCGAAAGTGACCAGTGACGAGTGACCAGTGACAAGTGACCAGTGAGAAGTGACCAGTGACCACTGACCAGTGACCAGTGACCAGCGACCAGTGACCAGTGACCAGTGACCAGGGACCAGTGACCAGCGAAAGTGACAAGTGACCAGTGACCAGTGACCAGTGACCAGTGACCAGTGACCAGTGACCAGCGAAAGTGACCAGTGACCAGTGAACAGTGACCAGCGAAATTGACCAGTTTCCAGTGACCAGTGATAAGTGACCAGTGACCAGTGACCAGCGAAAGTGACCAGTGAACAGTGACCAGCGAAATTGACCAGTGACCATTGACCAGTGACCAGCGAAAGTGACCAGTGACGAGTGACCAGTGACAAGTGACCAGTGAGAAGTGACCAGTGACCACTGACCAGTGACCAGTGACCAGTGACCAGTGACCAGTGACCAGTGACCAGCGAAAGTGACCAGTGACAAGTGACCAGTGACCAGTGACCAGTGACCAGTGACCAGCGAAAGTGACCAGTGACCAGTGACCAGTGACCAGCGAAATCGATCAGTGACCAGTGACCAGAGACCAGTGACTAGCCAAATTGACCAGTGACCAGCGACCAGTGACCAGTGACCAGTGACCAGGGACCAGTGACCAGCGAAAGTGACCAGTGACCAGTGACTAGCCAATTTGAGCAGTGACCAGTGACCAGTGACCAGTGACCAGTGACCAGTGACCAGTGACCAGTGACCACTGACCAGTGACAAGTGACCAGTGACCAGTGACCAGTGACCAGTGACCAGTGACCAGTGACCAGTGACCAGCGAAAGTGACCAGTGACCAGTGACCAGTGACCAGCGAAATCGACCAGTGACCAGTGACCAGAGACCAGTGACTAGCCCAATTGAACAGTGACCAGTGACCAGTGACCAGTGACCAACGACCAGTGAACAGTGACCAGTGACCAGTGACCAGTGACCTGTGACCAGTGACCAGTGACCAGTGACCAGTGACCAGTGACCAGCGAAATCGACCAGTGACCAGTGACCAGAGACCAGTGACTAGCCAAATTGACCAGTGACCAGTGACCAGTGACCAGTGACCAACGACCAGTGACCAGGGACCAGTGACCAGCAAAAGTGACCAGTGACCAGTGACTAGCCAAATTGAGCAGTGACCAGTGACCAGTGACCAGTGACCAGTGACCAGTGACCAGTGACCAGTGACCAGTGACCAGTGACGAGTGACCTGTGACAAGTGACCAGTGACCAGCGACCAGTGACCAGGGACCAGTGACCAGTGACCAGTGACCAGTGACCAGCGACCAGTGACCAGTGACCAGTGACCAGTGACCAGGGACCAGTGACCAGCGAAAGTGACCAGTGCCCAGTGACCAGTGACCAGTGACTAGCCAAATTGAGCAGTGAGCACTGACCAGTGACCAGTGACCAGTGACCAGTGACCAGTGACCAGTGACCAGCGACCAGTGACCAGTGACCAGTGACCAGGGACCAGTGACCAGCGACAGTGACCAGTGACCAGTGACCAGTGACCAGTGACTAGCCAAATTGAGCAGTGAGCACTGACCAGTGACCAGTGACCAGTGACCAGTGACCAGTGACCAGTGACCAGCGAAAGTGACCAGTGACCAGTGACCAGTGACCAGCGAAATTGACCAGTGACCAGTGACCAGCGAAAGTGACCAGTGAACAGTGACCAGCGAAATTGAAAAGTGACCATTGACCAGTGACCAGCGAAAGTGACAAGTGACGAGTGACCAGCGAAATTGACCAGTGACCATTGACCAGTGACCAGCGAAAGTGACCAGTGACGAGTGACCAGTGACAAGTGACCAGTGAGAAGTGACCAGTGACCACTGACCAGTGACCAGTGACCAGCGACCAGTGACCAGTGACCAGTGACCAGGGACCAGTGACCAGCGAAAGTGACCAGTGACCAGTGACTAGCCAAATTGAGCAGTGACCAGTGACCAGTGACCAGTGACCAGTGACCAGTGACCAGTGACCAGTGACCAGTGACCAGTGACCAGGGACCAGTGACCAGTGACCAGTGACCAGTGACCAGTGACCAGTGACCAGTGACCAGTGACCAGTGACCAGCGAAAGTGACCAGGGACCAGTGACCAGTGACCAGTGACCAGCGAAATTGACCAGTGACCATTGACCAGTGACCAGTGACCAGTGACCAGCGAAAGTGACCAGTGACGAGTGACCTGTGACAAGTGACCAGTGACCAGCGACCAGTGACCAGCGACCAGTGACCAGTGACCAGTGACCAGTGACCAGTGACCAGTGACCTGTGACCAGCGAAAGTGACCAGTGACCAGTGACCATTGACCAGCGACCAGTGACCAGTGACCAGTGACCAGTGACCAGCGAAATTGACCAGTGACCATTGACCAGTGACCAGTGACCAGTGACCAGTGACCAGTGACCAGTGACCAGTGACCAGTGACCAGCGACCAGTGACCAGTGACCAGTGACCAGTGACCAGTGAGCAGTGACCAGTGACCAGTAACCAGTGACCAGTGACCAGTGACCAGCGAAATCGACCAGGGACCAGTGACCAGTGACCAGTGACCAGTGACCAGTGACCAGTGACCAGCGAAATTGACCAGTGACCAATGACCAGTGACCAGTGACCAGTGACCAGTGACCAGCGACCAGTGACCAGTGACCAGTGACCAGTGACCAGTGACCAGTGACCAGTGACCAGTGACCAGTGACCAGCGACCAGTGACCAGTGACCAGTGACCAGGGACCAGTGACCAGCGAAAGTGACCAGTGACCAGTGACCAGTGACCAGCGAAATTGACCAGTGACCAGTGACCAGTGACCAGTGACAAGTGACCAGTTACCAGTGACCAGCGAAAGTGACCAGTGAACAGTGACCAGGGACCAGTGACCAGTGACCAGTGACCAGTGACCAGTGACCAGTGACCAGTGACCAGTGACCAGCGAAAGTGACCAGTGACCAGTGACCAGTGACCAGTGACCAGCGAAATTGACCAGTGACCATTGACCAGTGACCAGTGACCATTGACCAGTGACCAGTGACCAGTGACCAGCGAAAGTGACCAGTGACCAGTGACCAGTGACCAGCGAAATTGACCAGTGACCAGTGACCAGTGACCAGTGACAAGTGACCAGTTACCAGTGACCAGCGAAAGTGACCAGTGAACAGTGACCAGGGACCTGTGACGAGTGACCAGTGACCAGTGACCAGTGACCAGCGACCAGTGACCAGTGACCAGTGACCAGTGACCAGTGACCAGTGACCAGTGACCAGTGACCAGCGAAAGTGACAAGTGACCAGTGACCAGTGACCAGTGACCAGTGACCAGTGACCAGCGAAAGTGACCAGTGAACAGTGACCAGCGAAATTGACCAGTGACCATTGACCAGTGACCAGCGAAAGTGACCAGTGACGAGTGACCAGTGACAAGTGACCAGTGAGAAGTGACCAGTGACCACTGACCAGTGACCAGTGACCAGCGACCAGTGACCAGTGACCAGTGACCAGGGACCAGTGACCAGCGAAAGTGACCAGTGACCAGTGACTAGCCAAATTGAGCAGTGACCAGTGACCAGTGACCAGTGACCAGTGACCAGGGACCAGTGACCAGCGAAAGTGACCAGTGATCAGTGACTAGCCAAATTGAGCAGTGACCAGTGACCAGTGACCAGTGACCAGTGACCAGTAACCAGTGACCAGTGACCAGTGACCAGCGAAATCGACCAGGGACCAGTGACCAGTGACCAGTGACCAGTGACCAGTGACCAGTGACCAGCGAAATTGACCAGTGACCAATGACCAGTGACCAGTGACCAGTGACCAGTGACCAGCGACCAGTGACCAGTGACCAGTGACCAGTGACCAGTGACCAGTGACCAGTGACCAGTGACCAGTGACCAGTGACCAGCGACCAGTGACCAGTGACCAGTGACCAGGGACCAGTGACCAGCGAAAGTGACCAGTGACCAGTGACCAGTGACCAGCGAAATTGACCAGTGACCAGTGACCAGTGACCAGTGACAAGTGACCAGTTACCAGTGACCAGCGAAAGTGACCAGTGAACAGTGACCAGGGACCAGTGACCAGTGACCAGTGACCAGTGACCAGTGACCAGTGACCAGTAACCAGTGACCAGTGACCAGTGACCAGCGAAAGTGACCAGTGACCAGTGACCAGTGACCAGTGACCAGCGAAATTGACCAGTGACCATTGACCAGTGACCAGTGACCATTGACCAGTGACCAGTGACCAGTGACCAGCGAAAGTGACCAGTGACCAGTGACCAGTGACCAGCGAAATTGACCAGTGACCAGTGACCAGTGACCAGTGACAAGTGACCAGTTACCAGTGACCAGCGAAAGTGACCAGTGAACAGTGACCAGGGACCTGTGACGAGTGACCAGTGACCAGTGACCAGTGACCAGCGACCAGTGACCAGTGACCAGTGACCAGTGACCAGTGACCAGTGACCAGTGACCAGTGACCAGCGAAAGTGACAAGTGACCAGTGACCAGTGACCAGTGACCAGTGACCAGTGACCAGCGAAAGTGACCAGTGAACAGTGACCAGCGAAATTGACCAGTGACCATTGACCAGTGACCAGCGAAAGTGACCAGTGACGAGTGACCAGTGACAAGTGACCAGTGAGAAGTGACCAGTGACCACTGACCAGTGACCAGTGACCAGCGACCAGTGACCAGTGACCAGTGACCAGGGACCAGTGACCAGCGAAAGTGACCAGTGACCAGTGACTAGCCAAATTGAGCAGTGACCAGTGACCAGTGACCAGTGACCAGTGACCAGTGACCAGTGACCAGTGACCAGTGACCAGTGACCAGTGACCAGTGACCAGCGAAAGTGACAAGTGACCAGTGACCAGTGACCAGTGAGCAGTGACCAGTGACCAGCGAAAGTGACCAGTGACCAGTGAACAGTGACCAGCGAAATTGACCAGTTTCCAGTGACCAGTGATAAGTGACCAGTGACCAGTGACCAGCGAAAGTGACCAGTGAACAGTGACCAGCGAAATTGACCACTGACCATTGACCAGTGACCAGCGAAAGTGACCAGTGACGAGTGACCAGTGACAAGTGACCAGTGAGAAGTGACCAGTGACCACTGACCAGTGACCAGTGACCAGTGACCAGTGACCAGTGACCAGTGACCAGCGAAAGTGACCAGTGACAAGTGACCAGTGACAAGTGACCAGTGACCAGTGACCAGTGACCAGTGACCAGCGAAAGTGACCAGTGACCAGTGACCAGTGACCAGCGAAATCGACCAGTGACCAGTGACCAGAGACCAGTGACTAGCCAAATTGACCAGTGACCAGCGACCAGTGACCAGTGACCAGTGACCAGGGACCAGTGACCAGCGAAAGTGACCAGTGACCAGTGACTAGCCAAATTGAGCAGTGACCAGTGACCAGTGACCAGTGACCAGTGACCAGTGACCAGTGACCAGTGACCACTGACCAGTGACCACTGACCAGTGACCAGGGACCAGTGACCAGGGACCAGTGACCAGTGACCAGTGACCAGTGACCAGTGACCAGTGACCAGTGACCAGTGACCAGCGAAAGTGACCAGGGACCAGTGACCAGTGACCAGTGACCAGTGACCAGTGACCAGTGACCAGTGACCAGCGAAATTGACCAGTGACCATTGACCAGTGATCAGTGACCAGTGACCAGTGACCAGTGACCAGTGACCAGTGACCAGCGACCAGTGACCAGTGACCAGTGACCAGTGACCAGTGACCAGTGACCAGTGACCAGTAACCAGTGACCAGTGACCAGTGACCAGCGAAATCGACAAGGGACCAGTGACCAGTGACCAGTGACCAGTGACCAGTGACCAGTGACCAGCGAAATTGACCAGTGACCAGTGACCAGTGACCAGTGACCAGTGACCAGCGACCAGTGACCAGTGACCAGTGACCTGTGACCAGCGAAAGTGACCAGTGACCAGTGACCATTGACCAGCGACCAGTGACCAGTGACCACTGACGAGTGACCAGTGACCAGTGACCAGTGACCAGTGACCAGTGACCAGCGAAAGTGACAAGTGACCAGTGACCAGTAACCAGTGACCAGTGACCAGTGACCAGCGAAAGTGACCAGTGACCAGTGAACAGTGACCAGCGAAATTGACCAGTTTCCAGTGACCAGTGATAAGTGACCAGTGACCAATGACCAGTGAAAGTGACCAGTGAACAGTGACCAGCGAAATTGACCAGTGACCATTGACCAGTGACCAGCGAAAGTGACCAGTGACGAGTGACCAGTGACAAGTGACCAGTGAGAAGTGACCAGTGACCACTGACCAGGGACCAGTGACCAGCGACCAGTGACCAGTGACCAGTGACCAGGGACCAGTGACCAGCGAAAGTGACCAGTGATCAGTGACTAGCCAAATTGAGCAGTGACCAGTGACCAGTGACCAGTGACCAGTGACCAGTGACCAGTGACCAGCGAAATTGACCAGTGACCATTGACCAGTGACCAGAGAAAGTGACCAGTGACGAGTGACCTGTGACAAGTGACCAGTGACCAGCGACCAGTGACCAGTGACCAGTGACCAGTGACCAGTGACCAGTGACCAGTGACCAGTGACCAGTGACCAGTGACCAGCGAAAGTGACCAGTGACCAGCGACCAGTGACCAGTGACCAGTGACCAGTGACCAGTGACCAGTGACCAGTGACTAGCCAAATTGACCAGTGACCAGTGACCAGTGACCAGTGACCAGCGGTAGTGACCAGTGATCAGTGACCAGTGAACAGTGACCAGTGACCAGTGACCAGTGACCAGAGACCAGTGACTAGCCAAATTGACCAGTGACCAGTGACCAGTGACCAGCGGTAGTGACCAGTGAACAGTGACCAGTGACCAGTGACCAGTGACCAGAGACCAGTGACTAGCCAAATTGACCAGTGACCAGTGACCAGTGACCAGTGACCAGCGAAAATGACCAGTGGCCAGTGACCAGTAACCAGCGAAAGTGACCAGTGACGAGTGACCAGTGACAAGTGACCAGTGAGAAGTGACCAGTGACCACTGACCAGTGACCAGTGACCAGCGACCAGTGACCAGTGACGAGTGACCAGGGACCAGTGACCAGCGAAAGTGACAAGTGACCAGTGACCAGTGACCAGTGACCAGTGACCAGTGACCAGTGACCAGCGAAAGTGACCAGTGACCAGTGAACAGTGACCAGCGAAATTGACCAGTTTCCAGTGACCAGTGATAAGTGACCAGTGACCAGTGACCAGCGAAAGTGACCAGTGAACAGTGACCAGCGAAATTGACCAGTGACCATTGACCAGTGACCAGCGAAAGTGACCAGTGACGAGTGACCAGTGACAAGTGACCAGTGAGAAGTGACCAGTGACCACTGACCAGTGACCAGTGACCAGCGACCAGTGACCAGTGACCAGTGACCAGGGACCAGTGACCAGCGAAAGTGACCAGTGACCAGTGACTAGCCAAATTGAGCAGTGACCAGTGACCAGTGACCAGTGACCAGTGACCAGGGACCAGTGACCAGCGAAAGTGACCAGTGATCAGTGACTAGCCAAATTGAGCAGTGACCAGTGACCAGTGACCAGTGACCAGTGACCAGTAACCAGTGACCAGTGACCAGTGACCAGCGAAATCGACCAGGGACCAGTGACCAGTGACCAGTGACCAGTGACCAGTGACCAGTGACCAGCGAAATTGACCAGTGACCAATGACCAGTGACCAGTGACCAGTGACCAGTGACCAGCGACCAGTGACCAGTGACCAGTGACCAGTGACCAGTGACCAGTGACCAGTGACCAGTGACCAGTGACCAGTGACCAGCGACCAGTGACCAGTGACCAGTGACCAGGGACCAGTGACCAGCGAAAGTGACCAGTGACCAGTGACCAGTGACCAGCGAAATTGACCAGTGACCAGTGACCAGTGACCAGTGACAAGTGACCAGTTACCAGTGACCAGCGAAAGTGACCAGTGAACAGTGACCAGGGACCAGTGACCAGTGACCAGTGACCAGTGACCAGTGACCAGTGACCAGTAACCAGTGACCAGTGACCAGTGACCAGCGAAAGTGACCAGTGACCAGTGACCAGTGACCAGTGACCAGCGAAATTGACCAGTGACCATTGACCAGTGACCAGTGACCATTGACCAGTGACCAGTGACCAGTGACCAGCGAAAGTGACCAGTGACCAGTGACCAGTGACCAGCGAAATTGACCAGTGACCAGTGACCAGTGACCAGTGACAAGTGACCAGTTACCAGTGACCAGCGAAAGTGACCAGTGAACAGTGACCAGGGACCTGTGACGAGTGACCAGTGACCAGTGACCAGTGACCAGCGACCAGTGACCAGTGACCAGTGACCAGTGACCAGTGACCAGTGACCAGTGACCAGTGACCAGCGAAAGTGACAAGTGACCAGTGACCAGTGACCAGTGACCAGTGACCAGTGACCAGCGAAAGTGACCAGTGAACAGTGACCAGCGAAATTGACCAGTGACCATTGACCAGTGACCAGCGAAAGTGACCAGTGACGAGTGACCAGTGACAAGTGACCAGTGAGAAGTGACCAGTGACCACTGACCAGTGACCAGTGACCAGCGACCAGTGACCAGTGACCAGTGACCAGGGACCAGTGACCAGCGAAAGTGACCAGTGACCAGTGACTAGCCAAATTGAGCAGTGACCAGTGACCAGTGACCAGTGACCAGTGACCAGTGACCAGTGACCAGTGACCAGTGACCAGTGACCAGTGACCAGTGACCAGCGAAAGTGACAAGTGACCAGTGACCAGTGACCAGTGAGCAGTGACCAGTGACCAGCGAAAGTGACCAGTGACCAGTGAACAGTGACCAGCGAAATTGACCAGTTTCCAGTGACCAGTGATAAGTGACCAGTGACCAGTGACCAGCGAAAGTGACCAGTGAACAGTGACCAGCGAAATTGACCACTGACCATTGACCAGTGACCAGCGAAAGTGACCAGTGACGAGTGACCAGTGACAAGTGACCAGTGAGAAGTGACCAGTGACCACTGACCAGTGACCAGTGACCAGTGACCAGTGACCAGTGACCAGTGACCAGTGACCAGCGAAAGTGACCAGTGACAAGTGACCAGTGACAAGTGACCAGTGACCAGTGACCAGTGACCAGTGACCAGCGAAAGTGACCAGTGACCAGTGACCAGTGACCAGCGAAATCGACCAGTGACCAGTGACCAGAGACCAGTGACTAGCCAAATTGACCAGTGACCAGCGACCAGTGACCAGTGACCAGTGACCAGGGACCAGTGACCAGCGAAAGTGACCAGTGACCAGTGACTAGCCAAATTGAGCAGTGACCAGTGACCAGTGACCAGTGACCAGTGACCAGTGACCAGTGACCAGTGACCACTGACCAGTGACCACTGACCAGTGACCAGGGACCAGTGACCAGGGACCAGTGACCAGTGACCAGTGACCAGTGACCAGTGACCAGTGACCAGTGACCAGTGACCAGCGAAAGTGACCAGGGACCAGTGACCAGTGACCAGTGACCAGTGACCAGTGACCAGTGACCAGTGACCAGCGAAATTGACCAGTGACCATTGACCAGTGATCAGTGACCAGTGACCAGTGACCAGTGACCAGTGACCAGTGACCAGCGACCAGTGACCAGTGACCAGTGACCAGTGACCAGTGACCAGTGACCAGTGACCAGTAACCAGTGACCAGTGACCAGTGACCAGCGAAATCGACAAGGGACCAGTGACCAGTGACCAGTGACCAGTGACCAGTGACCAGTGACCAGTGACCAGTGACCAGCGAAATTGACCAGTGACCAGTGACCAGTGACCAGTGACCAGTGACCAGCGACCAGTGACCAGTGACCAGTGACCTGTGACCAGCGAAAGTGACCAGTGACCAGTGACCATTGACCAGCGACCAGTGACCAGTGACCACTGACGAGTGACCAGTGACCAGTGACCAGTGACCAGTGACCAGTGACCAGCGAAAGTGACAAGTGACCAGTGACCAGTAACCAGTGACCAGTGACCAGTGACCAGCGAAAGTGACCAGTGACCAGTGAACAGTGACCAGCGAAATTGACCAGTTTCCAGTGACCAGTGATAAGTGACCAGTGACCAATGACCAGTGAAAGTGACCAGTGAACAGTGACCAGCGAAATTGACCAGTGACCATTGACCAGTGACCAGCGAAAGTGACCAGTGACGAGTGACCAGTGACAAGTGACCAGTGAGAAGTGACCAGTGACCACTGACCAGGGACCAGTGACCAGCGACCAGTGACCAGTGACCAGTGACCAGGGACCAGTGACCAGCGAAAGTGACCAGTGATCAGTGACTAGCCAAATTGAGCAGTGACCAGTGACCAGTGACCAGTGACCAGTGACCAGTGACCAGTGACCAGCGAAATTGACCAGTGACCATTGACCAGTGACCAGAGAAAGTGACCAGTGACGAGTGACCTGTGACAAGTGACCAGTGACCAGCGACCAGTGACCAGTGACCAGTGACCAGTGACCAGTGACCAGTGACCAGTGACCAGTGACCAGTGACCAGTGACCAGCGAAAGTGACCAGTGACCAGCGACCAGTGACCAGTGACCAGTGACCAGTGACCAGTGACCAGTGACCAGTGACTAGCCAAATTGACCAGTGACCAGTGACCAGTGACCAGTGACCAGCGGTAGTGACCAGTGATCAGTGACCAGTGAACAGTGACCAGTGACCAGTGACCAGTGACCAGAGACCAGTGACTAGCCAAATTGACCAGTGACCAGTGACCAGTGACCAGCGGTAGTGACCAGTGAACAGTGACCAGTGACCAGTGACCAGTGACCAGAGACCAGTGACTAGCCAAATTGACCAGTGACCAGTGACCAGTGACCAGTGACCAGCGAAAATGACCAGTGGCCAGTGACCAGTAACCAGCGAAAGTGACCAGTGACGAGTGACCAGTGACAAGTGACCAGTGAGAAGTGACCAGTGACCACTGACCAGTGACCAGTGACCAGCGACCAGTGACCAGTGACGAGTGACCAGGGACCAGTGACCAGCGAAAGTGACAAGTGACCAGTGACCAGTGACCAGTGACCAGTGACCAGTGACCAGTGACCAGCGAAAGTGACCAGTGACCAGTGAACAGTGACCAGCGAAATTGACCAGTTTCCAGTGACCAGTGATAAGTGACCAGTGACCAGTGACCAGCGAAAGTGACCAGTGAACAGTGACCAGCGAAATTGACCAGTGACCATTGACCAGTGACCAGCGAAAGTGACCAGTGACGAGTGACCAGTGACAAGTGACCAGTGAGAAGTGACCAGTGACCACTGACCAGTGACCAGTGACCAGTGACCAGTGACCAGTGACCAGTGACCAGCGAAAGTGACCAGTGACAAGTGACCAGTGACCAGTGACCAGTGACCAGTGACCAGTGACCAGCGAAATCGATCAGTGACCAGTGGCCAGAGACCAGTGACTAGCCAAATTGACCAGTGACCAGCGACCAGTGACCAGTGACCAGTGACCAGGGACCAGTGACCAGCGAAAGTGACCAGTGACCAGTGACTAGCCAATTTGAGCAGTGACCAGTGACCAGTGACCAGTGACCAGTGACCAGTGACCAGTGACCAGTGACCACTGACCAGTGACAAGTGACCAGTGACCAGTGACCAGTGACCAGTGACCAGTGACCAGTGACCAGTGACCAGCGAAAGTGACCAGTGACCAGTGACCAGTGACCAGCGAAATCGACCAGTGACCAGTGACCAGAGACCAGTGACTAGCCCAATTGAACAGTGACCAGTGACCAGTGACCAGTGACCAACGACCAGTGAACAGTGACCAGTGACCAGTGACCAGTGACCTGTGACCAGTGACCAGTGACCAGTGACCAGTGACCAGTGACCAGCGAAATCGACCAGTGACCAGTGACCAGAGACCAGTGACTAGCCAAATTGACCAGTGACCAGTGACCAGTTACCAGTGACCAACGACCAGTGACCAGGGACCAGTGACCAGCAAAAGTGACCAGTGACCAGTGACTAGCCAAATTGAGCAGTGACCAGTGACCAGTGACCAGTGACCAGTGACCAGTGACCAGTGACCAGTGACCAGTGACCAGTGACGAGTGACCAGCGACCAGTGACCAGTGACCAGTGACCAGGGACCAGTGACCAGCGAAAGTGACCAGTGACCAGTGACCAGTGACCAGTGACTAGCCAAATTGAGCAGTGAGCACTGACCAGTGACCAGTGACCAGTGACCAGTGACCAGTGACCAGTGACCAGCGAAAGTGACCAGTGACCAGTGACCAGTGACCAGCGAAATTGACCAGTGACCAGTGACCAGCGAAAGTGACCAGTGAACAGTGACCAGCGAAATTGAAAAGTGACCATTGACCAGTGACCAGCGAAAGTGACAAGTGACGAGTGACCAGTGACAAGTGACCAGTGAGAAGTGACCAGTGACCACTGACCAGTGACCAGTGACCAGCGACCAGTGACCAGTGACCAGTGACCAGTGACCAGTGACCAGCGAAAGTGACCAGTGACAAGTGACCAGTGACAAGTGACCAGTGACCAGTGACCAGTGACCAGTGACCAGCGAAAGTGACCAGTGACCAGTGACCTGTGACCAGCGAAATCGACCAGTGACCAGTGACCAGAGACCAGTGACTAGCCAAATTGACCAGTGACCAGTGACCAGTGACCAGTGACCAATGACCACTGACCAGTGACCACTGACCAGTGACCAGGGACCAGTGACCAGGGACCAGTGACCAGTGACCAGTGACCAGTGACCAGTGACCAGTGACCAGTGACCAGTGACCAGCGAAAGTGACCAGGGACCAGTGACCAGTGACCAGTGACCAGTGACCAGTGACCAGTGACCAGTGACCAGCGAAATTGACCAGTGACCATTGACCAGTGATCAGTGACCAGTGACCAGTGACCAGTGACCAGTGACCAGTGACCAGCGACCAGTGACCAGTGACCAGTGACCAGTGACCAGTGACCAGTGACCAGTGACCAGTAACCAGTGACCAGTGACCAGTGACCAGCGAAATCGACAAGGGACCAGTGACCAGTGACCAGTGACCAGTGACCAGTGACCAGTGACCAGCGAAATTGACCAGTGACCAGTGACCAGTGACCAGTGACCAGTGACCAGCGACCAGTGACCAGTGACCAGTGACCTGTGACCAGCGAAAGTGACCAGTGACCAGTGACCATTGACCAGCGACCAGTGACCAGTGACCACTGACGAGTGACCAGTGACCAGTGACCAGTGACCAGTGACCAGTGACCAGCGAAAGTGACAAGTGACCAGTGACCAGTAACCAGTGACCAGTGACCAGTGACCAGCGAAAGTGACCAGTGACCAGTGAACAGTGACCAGCGAAATTGACCAGTTTCCAGTGACCAGTGATAAGTGACCAGTGACCAATGACCAGTGAAAGTGACCAGTGAACAGTGACCAGCGAAATTGACCAGTGACCATTGACCAGTGACCAGCGAAAGTGACCAGTGACGAGTGACCAGTGACAAGTGACCAGTGAGAAGTGACCAGTGACCACTGACCAGGGACCAGTGACCAGCGACCAGTGACCAGTGACCAGTGACCAGGGACCAGTGACCAGCGAAAGTGACCAGTGATCAGTGACTAGCCAAATTGAGCAGTGACCAGTGACCAGTGACCAGTGACCAGTGACCAGTGACCAGTGACCAGCGAAATTGACCAGTGACCATTGACCAGTGACCAGAGAAAGTGACCAGTGACGAGTGACCTGTGACAAGTGACCAGTGACCAGCGACCAGTGACCAGTGACCAGTGACCAGTGACCAGTGACCAGTGACCAGTGACCAGTGACCAGTGACCAGTGACCAGCGAAAGTGACCAGTGACCAGCGACCAGTGACCAGTGACCAGTGACCAGTGACCAGTGACCAGTGACCAGTGACTAGCCAAATTGACCAGTGACCAGTGACCAGTGACCAGTGACCAGCGGTAGTGACCAGTGATCAGTGACCAGTGAACAGTGACCAGTGACCAGTGACCAGTGACCAGAGACCAGTGACTAGCCAAATTGACCAGTGACCAGTGACCAGTGACCAGCGGTAGTGACCAGTGAACAGTGACCAGTGACCAGTGACCAGTGACCAGAGACCAGTGACTAGCCAAATTGACCAGTGACCAGTGACCAGTGACCAGTGACCAGCGAAAATGACCAGTGGCCAGTGACCAGTAACCAGCGAAAGTGACCAGTGACGAGTGACCAGTGACAAGTGACCAGTGAGAAGTGACCAGTGACCACTGACCAGTGACCAGTGACCAGCGACCAGTGACCAGTGACGAGTGACCAGGGACCAGTGACCAGCGAAAGTGACAAGTGACCAGTGACCAGTGACCAGTGACCAGTGACCAGTGACCAGTGACCAGCGAAAGTGACCAGTGACCAGTGAACAGTGACCAGCGAAATTGACCAGTTTCCAGTGACCAGTGATAAGTGACCAGTGACCAGTGACCAGCGAAAGTGACCAGTGAACAGTGACCAGCGAAATTGACCAGTGACCATTGACCAGTGACCAGCGAAAGTGACCAGTGACGAGTGACCAGTGACAAGTGACCAGTGAGAAGTGACCAGTGACCACTGACCAGTGACCAGTGACCAGCGACCAGTGACCAGTGACCAGTGACCAGGGACCAGTGACCAGCGAAAGTGACCAGTGACCAGTGACTAGCCAAATTGAGCAGTGACCAGTGACCAGTGACCAGTGACCAGTGACCAGGGACCAGTGACCAGCGAAAGTGACCAGTGATCAGTGACTAGCCAAATTGAGCAGTGACCAGTGACCAGTGACCAGTGACCAGTGACCAGTAACCAGTGACCAGTGACCAGTGACCAGCGAAATCGACCAGGGACCAGTGACCAGTGACCAGTGACCAGTGACCAGTGACCAGTGACCAGCGAAATTGACCAGTGACCAATGACCAGTGACCAGTGACCAGTGACCAGTGACCAGCGACCAGTGACCAGTGACCAGTGACCAGTGACCAGTGACCAGTGACCAGTGACCAGTGACCAGTGACCAGTGACCAGCGACCAGTGACCAGTGACCAGTGACCAGGGACCAGTGACCAGCGAAAGTGACCAGTGACCAGTGACCAGTGACCAGCGAAATTGACCAGTGACCAGTGACCAGTGACCAGTGACAAGTGACCAGTTACCAGTGACCAGCGAAAGTGACCAGTGAACAGTGACCAGGGACCAGTGACCAGTGACCAGTGACCAGTGACCAGTGACCAGTGACCAGTGACCAGTGACCAGTGACCAGTGACCAGCGACCAGTGACCAGTGACCAGTGACCAGGGACCAGTGACCAGCGAAAGTGACCAGTGACCAGTGACCAGTGACCAGCGAAATTGACCAGTGACCAGTGACCAGTGACCAGTGACAAGTGACCAGTTACCAGTGACCAGCGAAAGTGACCAGTGAACAGTGACCAGGGACCAGTGACCAGTGACCAGTGACCAGTGACCAGTGACCAGTGACCAGTAACCAGTGACCAGTGACCAGTGACCAGCGAAAGTGACCAGTGACCAGTGACCAGTGACCAGTGACCAGTGACCAGCGAAATTGACCAGTGACCATTGACCAGTGACCAGAGAAAGTGACCAGTGACGAGTGACCTGTGACAAGTGACCAGTGACCAGCGACCAGTGACCAGTGACCAGTGACCAGTGACCAGTGACCAGTGACCAGTGACCAGTGACCAGTGACCAGTGACCAGCGAAAGTGACCAGTGACCAGCGACCAGTGACCAGTGACCAGTGACCAGTGACCAGTGACCAGTGACCAGTGACTAGCCAAATTGACCAGTGACCAGTGACCAGTGACCAGTGACCAGCGGTAGTGACCAGTGATCAGTGACCAGTGAACAGTGACCAGTGACCAGTGACCAGTGACCAGAGACCAGTGACTAGCCAAATTGACCAGTGACCAGTGACCAGTGACCAGCGGTAGTGACCAGTGAACAGTGACCAGTGACCAGTGACCAGTGACCAGAGACCAGTGACTAGCCAAATTGACCAGTGACCAGTGACCAGTGACCAGTGACCAGCGAAAATGACCAGTGGCCAGTGACCAGTAACCAGCGAAAGTGACCAGTGACGAGTGACCAGTGACAAGTGACCAGTGAGAAGTGACCAGTGACCACTGACCAGTGACCAGTGACCAGCGACCAGTGACCAGTGACGAGTGACCAGGGACCAGTGACCAGCGAAAGTGACAAGTGACCAGTGACCAGTGACCAGTGACCAGTGACCAGTGACCAGTGACCAGCGAAAGTGACCAGTGACCAGTGAACAGTGACCAGCGAAATTGACCAGTTTCCAGTGACCAGTGATAAGTGACCAGTGACCAGTGACCAGCGAAAGTGACCAGTGAACAGTGACCAGCGAAATTGACCAGTGACCATTGACCAGTGACCAGCGAAAGTGACCAGTGACGAGTGACCAGTGACAAGTGACCAGTGAGAAGTGACCAGTGACCACTGACCAGTGACCAGTGACCAGCGACCAGTGACCAGTGACCAGTGACCAGGGACCAGTGACCAGCGAAAGTGACCAGTGACCAGTGACTAGCCAAATTGAGCAGTGACCAGTGACCAGTGACCAGTGACCAGTGACCAGGGACCAGTGACCAGCGAAAGTGACCAGTGATCAGTGACTAGCCAAATTGAGCAGTGACCAGTGACCAGTGACCAGTGACCAGTGACCAGTAACCAGTGACCAGTGACCAGTGACCAGCGAAATCGACCAGGGACCAGTGACCAGTGACCAGTGACCAGTGACCAGTGACCAGTGACCAGCGAAATTGACCAGTGACCAATGACCAGTGACCAGTGACCAGTGACCAGTGACCAGCGACCAGTGACCAGTGACCAGTGACCAGTGACCAGTGACCAGTGACCAGTGACCAGTGACCAGTGACCAGTGACCAGCGACCAGTGACCAGTGACCAGTGACCAGGGACCAGTGACCAGCGAAAGTGACCAGTGACCAGTGACCAGTGACCAGCGAAATTGACCAGTGACCAGTGACCAGTGACCAGTGACAAGTGACCAGTTACCAGTGACCAGCGAAAGTGACCAGTGAACAGTGACCAGGGACCAGTGACCAGTGACCAGTGACCAGTGACCAGTGACCAGTGACCAGTAACCAGTGACCAGTGACCAGTGACCAGCGAAAGTGACCAGTGACCAGTGACCAGTGACCAGTGACCAGCGAAATTGACCAGTGACCATTGACCAGTGACCAGTGACCATTGACCAGTGACCAGTGACCAGTGACCAGCGAAAGTGACCAGTGACCAGTGACCAGTGACCAGCGAAATTGACCAGTGACCAGTGACCAGTGACCAGTGACAAGTGACCAGTTACCAGTGACCAGCGAAAGTGACCAGTGAACAGTGACCAGGGACCTGTGACGAGTGACCAGTGACCAGTGACCAGTGACCAGCGACCAGTGACCAGTGACCAGTGACCAGTGACCAGTGACCAGTGACCAGTGACCAGTGACCAGCGAAAGTGACAAGTGACCAGTGACCAGTGACCAGTGACCAGTGACCAGTGACCAGCGAAAGTGACCAGTGAACAGTGACCAGCGAAATTGACCAGTGACCATTGACCAGTGACCAGCGAAAGTGACCAGTGACGAGTGACCAGTGACAAGTGACCAGTGAGAAGTGACCAGTGACCACTGACCAGTGACCAGTGACCAGCGACCAGTGACCAGTGACCAGTGACCAGGGACCAGTGACCAGCGAAAGTGACCAGTGACCAGTGACTAGCCAAATTGAGCAGTGACCAGTGACCAGTGACCAGTGACCAGTGACCAGTGACCAGTGACCAGTGACCAGTGACCAGTGACCAGTGACCAGTGACCAGCGAAAGTGACAAGTGACCAGTGACCAGTGACCAGTGAGCAGTGACCAGTGACCAGCGAAAGTGACCAGTGACCAGTGAACAGTGACCAGCGAAATTGACCAGTTTCCAGTGACCAGTGATAAGTGACCAGTGACCAGTGACCAGCGAAAGTGACCAGTGAACAGTGACCAGCGAAATTGACCACTGACCATTGACCAGTGACCAGCGAAAGTGACCAGTGACGAGTGACCAGTGACAAGTGACCAGTGAGAAGTGACCAGTGACCACTGACCAGTGACCAGTGACCAGTGACCAGTGACCAGTGACCAGTGACCAGTGACCAGCGAAAGTGACCAGTGACAAGTGACCAGTGACAAGTGACCAGTGACCAGTGACCAGTGACCAGTGACCAGCGAAAGTGACCAGTGACCAGTGACCAGTGACCAGCGAAATCGACCAGTGACCAGTGACCAGAGACCAGTGACTAGCCAAATTGACCAGTGACCAGCGACCAGTGACCAGTGACCAGTGACCAGGGACCAGTGACCAGCGAAAGTGACCAGTGACCAGTGACTAGCCAAATTGAGCAGTGACCAGTGACCAGTGACCAGTGACCAGTGACCAGTGACCAGTGACCAGTGACCACTGACCAGTGACCACTGACCAGTGACCAGGGACCAGTGACCAGGGACCAGTGACCAGTGACCAGTGACCAGTGACCAGTGACCAGTGACCAGTGACCAGTGACCAGCGAAAGTGACCAGGGACCAGTGACCAGTGACCAGTGACCAGTGACCAGTGACCAGTGACCAGTGACCAGCGAAATTGACCAGTGACCATTGACCAGTGATCAGTGACCAGTGACCAGTGACCAGTGACCAGTGACCAGTGACCAGCGACCAGTGACCAGTGACCAGTGACCAGTGACCAGTGACCAGTGACCAGTGACCAGTAACCAGTGACCAGTGACCAGTGACCAGCGAAATCGACAAGGGACCAGTGACCAGTGACCAGTGACCAGTGACCAGTGACCAGTGACCAGTGACCAGTGACCAGCGAAATTGACCAGTGACCAGTGACCAGTGACCAGTGACCAGTGACCAGCGACCAGTGACCAGTGACCAGTGACCTGTGACCAGCGAAAGTGACCAGTGACCAGTGACCATTGACCAGCGACCAGTGACCAGTGACCACTGACGAGTGACCAGTGACCAGTGACCAGTGACCAGTGACCAGTGACCAGCGAAAGTGACAAGTGACCAGTGACCAGTAACCAGTGACCAGTGACCAGTGACCAGCGAAAGTGACCAGTGACCAGTGAACAGTGACCAGCGAAATTGACCAGTTTCCAGTGACCAGTGATAAGTGACCAGTGACCAATGACCAGTGAAAGTGACCAGTGAACAGTGACCAGCGAAATTGACCAGTGACCATTGACCAGTGACCAGCGAAAGTGACCAGTGACGAGTGACCAGTGACAAGTGACCAGTGAGAAGTGACCAGTGACCACTGACCAGGGACCAGTGACCAGCGACCAGTGACCAGTGACCAGTGACCAGGGACCAGTGACCAGCGAAAGTGACCAGTGATCAGTGACTAGCCAAATTGAGCAGTGACCAGTGACCAGTGACCAGTGACCAGTGACCAGTGACCAGTGACCAGCGAAATTGACCAGTGACCATTGACCAGTGACCAGAGAAAGTGACCAGTGACGAGTGACCTGTGACAAGTGACCAGTGACCAGCGACCAGTGACCAGTGACCAGTGACCAGTGACCAGTGACCAGTGACCAGTGACCAGTGACCAGTGACCAGTGACCAGCGAAAGTGACCAGTGACCAGCGACCAGTGACCAGTGACCAGTGACCAGTGACCAGTGACCAGTGACCAGTGACTAGCCAAATTGACCAGTGACCAGTGACCAGTGACCAGTGACCAGCGGTAGTGACCAGTGATCAGTGACCAGTGAACAGTGACCAGTGACCAGTGACCAGTGACCAGAGACCAGTGACTAGCCAAATTGACCAGTGACCAGTGACCAGTGACCAGCGGTAGTGACCAGTGAACAGTGACCAGTGACCAGTGACCAGTGACCAGAGACCAGTGACTAGCCAAATTGACCAGTGACCAGTGACCAGTGACCAGTGACCAGCGAAAATGACCAGTGGCCAGTGACCAGTAACCAGCGAAAGTGACCAGTGACGAGTGACCAGTGACAAGTGACCAGTGAGAAGTGACCAGTGACCACTGACCAGTGACCAGTGACCAGCGACCAGTGACCAGTGACGAGTGACCAGGGACCAGTGACCAGCGAAAGTGACAAGTGACCAGTGACCAGTGACCAGTGACCAGTGACCAGTGACCAGTGACCAGCGAAAGTGACCAGTGACCAGTGAACAGTGACCAGCGAAATTGACCAGTTTCCAGTGACCAGTGATAAGTGACCAGTGACCAGTGACCAGCGAAAGTGACCAGTGAACAGTGACCAGCGAAATTGACCAGTGACCATTGACCAGTGACCAGCGAAAGTGACCAGTGACGAGTGACCAGTGACAAGTGACCAGTGAGAAGTGACCAGTGACCACTGACCAGTGACCAGTGACCAGTGACCAGTGACCAGTGACCAGTGACCAGCGAAAGTGACCAGTGACAAGTGACCAGTGACCAGTGACCAGTGACCAGTGACCAGTGACCAGCGAAATCGATCAGTGACCAGTGGCCAGAGACCAGTGACTAGCCAAATTGACCAGTGACCAGCGACCAGTGACCAGTGACCAGTGACCAGGGACCAGTGACCAGCGAAAGTGACCAGTGACCAGTGACTAGCCAATTTGAGCAGTGACCAGTGACCAGTGACCAGTGACCAGTGACCAGTGACCAGTGACCAGTGACCACTGACCAGTGACAAGTGACCAGTGACCAGTGACCAGTGACCAGTGACCAGTGACCAGTGACCAGTGACCAGCGAAAGTGACCAGTGACCAGTGACCAGTGACCAGCGAAATCGACCAGTGACCAGTGACCAGAGACCAGTGACTAGCCCAATTGAACAGTGACCAGTGACCAGTGACCAGTGACCAACGACCAGTGAACAGTGACCAGTGACCAGTGACCAGTGACCTGTGACCAGTGACCAGTGACCAGTGACCAGTGACCAGTGACCAGCGAAATCGACCAGTGACCAGTGACCAGAGACCAGTGACTAGCCAAATTGACCAGTGACCAGTGACCAGTGACCAGTGACCAACGACCAGTGACCAGGGACCAGTGACCAGCAAAAGTGACCAGTGACCAGTGACTAGCCAAATTGAGCAGTGACCAGTGACCAGTGACCAGTGACCAGTGACCAGTGACCAGTGACCAGTGACCAGTGACCAGTGACGAGTGACCAGCGACCAGTGACCAGTGACCAGTGACCAGGGACCAGTGACCAGCGAAAGTGACCAGTGACCAGTGACCAGTGACCAGTGACTAGCCAAATTGAGCAGTGAGCACTGACCAGTGACCAGTGACCAGTGACCAGTGACCAGTGACCAGTGACCAGCGAAAGTGACCAGTGACCAGTGACCAGTGACCAGCGAAATTGACCAGTGACCAGTGACCAGCGAAAGTGACCAGTGAACAGTGACCAGCGAAATTGAAAAGTGACCATTGACCAGTGACCAGCGAAAGTGACAAGTGACGAGTGACCAGTGACAAGTGACCAGTGAGAAGTGACCAGTGACCACTGACCAGTGACCAGTGACCAGCGACCAGTGACCAGTGACCAGTGACCAGTGACCAGTGACCAGCGAAAGTGACCAGTGACAAGTGACCAGTGACAAGTGACCAGTGACCAGTGACCAGTGACCAGTGACCAGCGAAAGTGACCAGTGACCAGTGACCTGTGACCAGCGAAATCGACCAGTGACCAGTGACCAGAGACCAGTGACTAGCCAAATTGACCAGTGACCAGTGACCAGTGACCAGTGACCAATGACCAGTGACCAGTGACCAGTGACCAGTGACCAGTGACCTGTGACCAGCGAAAGTGACCAGTGACCAGTGACTAGCCAAATTGAGCAGTGACCAGTGACCAGTGACCAGTGACCAGTGACCAGTGACCAGCTAAATTGACCAGTGACCATTGACCAGTGACCAGCGAAAGTGACCAGTGACGAGTGACCTGTGACAAGTGACCAGTGACCAGCGACCAGTGACCAGGGACCAGTGACCAGTGACCAGTGACCAGTGACCAGTGACCAGCGACCAGTGACCAGTGATCAGTGACCAGGGACCAGTGACCAGCGAAAGTGACCAGTGACCAGTGACCAGTGACCAGCGAAATTGACCAGTGACCAGTGACAAGTGACCAGTTACCAGTGACCAGCGAAAGTGACCAGTGAACAGTGACCAGGGACCAGTGACCAGTGACCAGTGACCAGTGACCAGTGACCAGTGACCAGTGACCAGTGACCAGTGACCAGTGACCAGTGACCAGTGACCAGCGAAAGTGACCAGTGACCAGTGACCAGTGACCAGTGACCAGTGACCAGCGAAATTGACCAGTGACCATTGACCAGTGACCAGTGACCAGTGACCAGTGACCAGTGACCAGTGACCAGTGACCAGCGAAAGTGACCAGTGACCAGTGACCAGTGACCAGTGACCAGTGACCAGCGAAATTGACCAGTGACCATTGACCAGTGACCAGTGACCAGTGACCAGTGACCAGTGACCAGTGACCAGTGACCAGTGACCAGTGACCAGTGACCAGTGACAAGCGAAAGTGACCAGTGACAAGTGACTAGTGACAAGTGACCAGTGACCAGTGAACAGTGACCAGGGACCAGTGACCAGGGACCAGTGACCAGCGAAAGTGACCAGTGACCAGTGACCAGTGACCAGTGACTAGCCAAATTGAGCAGTGAGCACTGACCAGTGACCAGTGACCAGTGACCAGTGACCAGCGAAAGTGACCAGTGACCAGTGACCAGTGACCAGCGAAATTGACCAGTGACCAGTGACCAGTGACCAGTGACCAGTGACCATTGACCAGTGACCAGCGAAAGTGACCAGTGATGAGTGACCTGTGACAAGTGACCAGTGACCAGGGACCAGTGACCAGTGACCAGTGACCAGCGACCAGTGACCAGTGACCAGTGACCAGGGACCAGTGACCAGCGAAAGTGACCAGGGACCAGTGACCAGTGACCAGTGACCAGTGACCAGTGACCAGTGACCAGTGACCAGCGACCAGTGACCAGCGACCAGTGACCAGTGACCAGTGACCAGGGACCAGTGACCAGCGAAAGTGACCAGTGACCAGTGACTAGCCAAATTGAGCAGTGACCAGTGACCAGTGACCAGTGACCAGTGACCAGTGACCAGTGACCAGTGACCAGGGACCAGTGACCAGTGACCAGTGACCAGTGACCAGTGACCAGTTACCAGTGACCAGTGACCAGTGACCAGTGACCAGCGAAAGTGACCAGGGACCAGTGACCAGTGACCAGTGACCAGTGACCAGTGACCAGCGAAATTGACCAGTGACCATTGACCAGTGACCAGTGACCAGTGACCAGTGACCAGTGACCAGTGACCAGTGACCAGCGACCAGTGACCAGTGACCAGTGACCAGTGACCAGTGAGCAGTGACCAGTGACCAGTAACCAGTGACCAGTGACCAGTGACCAGCGAAATCGACCAGGGACCAGTGACCAGTGACCAGTGACCAGTGACCAGTGACCAGTGACCAGCGAAATTGACCAGTGACCAATGACCAGTGACCAGTGACCAGTGACCAGTGACCAGCGACCAGTGACCAGTGACCAGTGACCAGTGACCAGTGACCAGTGACCAGTGACCAGTGACCAGTGACCAGCGACCAGTGACCAGTGACCAGTGACCAGGGACCAGTGACCAGCGAAAGTGACCAGTGACCAGTGACCAGTGACCAGCGAAATTGACCAGTGACCAGTGACCAGTGACCAGTGACAAGTGACCAGTTACCAGTGACCAGCGAAAGTGACCAGTGAACAGTGACCAGGGACCAGTGACCAGTGACCAGTGACCAGTGACCAGTGACCAGTGACCAGTAACCAGTGACCAGTGACCAGTGACCAGTGACCAGTGACCAGTGACCAGCGAAATTGACCAGTGACCATTGACCAGTGACCAGTGACCATTGACCAGTGACCAGTGACCAGTGACCAGCGAAAGTGACCAGTGACCAGTGACCAGTGACCAGCGAAATTGACCAGTGACCAGTGACCAGTGACCAGTGACAAGTGACCAGTTACCAGTGACCAGCGAAAGTGACCAGTGAACAGTGACCAGGGACCTGTGACGAGTGACCAGTGACCAGTGACCAGTGACCAGCGACCAGTGACCAGTGACCAGTGACCAGTGACCAGTGACCAGTGACCAGTGACCAGTGACCAGCGAAAGTGACAAGTGACCAGTGACCAGTGACCAGTGACCAGTGACCAGTGACCAGCGAAAGTGACCAGTGAACAGTGACCAGCGAAATTGACCAGTGACCATTGACCAGTGACCAGCGAAAGTGACCAGTGACGAGTGACCAGTGACAAGTGACCAGTGAGAAGTGACCAGTGACCACTGACCAGTGACCAGTGACCAGCGACCAGTGACCAGTGACCAGTGACCAGGGACCAGTGACCAGCGAAAGTGACCAGTGACCAGTGACTAGCCAAATTGAGCAGTGACCAGTGACCAGTGACCAGTGACCAGTGACCAGTGACCAGTGACCAGTGACCAGGGACCAGTGACCAGTGACCAGTGACCAGTGACCAGTGACCAGTGACCAGTGACCAGTGACCAGCGAAAGTGACCAGGGACCAGTGACCAGTGACCAGTGACCAGTGACCAGTGACCAGCGAAATTGACCAGTGACCATTGACCAGTGACCAGTGACCAGTGACCAGCGAAAGTGACCAGTGACGAGTGACCTGTGACAAGTGACCAGTGACCAGCGACCAGTGACCAGCGACCAGTGACCAGTGACCAGTGACCAGTGACCAGTGACCAGTGACCTGTGACCAGCGAAAGTGACCAGTGACCAGTGACCATTGACCAGCGACCAGTGACCAGTGACCAGTGACCAGTGACCAGCGAAATTGACCAGTGACCATTGACCAGTGACCAGTGACCAGTGACCAGTGACCAGTGACCAGTGACCAGTGACCAGCGACCAGTGACCAGTGACCAGTGACCAGTGACCAGTGAGCAGTGACCAGTGACCAGTAACCAGTGACCAGTGACCAGTGACCAGCGAAATCGACCAGGGACCAGTGACCAGTGACCAGTGACCAGTGACCAGTGACCAGTGACCAGCGAAATTGACCAGTGACCAATGACCAGTGACCAGTGACCAGTGACCAGTGACCAGCGACCAGTGACCAGTGACCAGTGACCAGTGACCAGTGACCAGTGACCAGTGACCAGTGACCAGTGACCAGCGACCAGTGACCAGTGACCAGTGACCAGGGACCAGTGACCAGCGAAAGTGACCAGTGACCAGTGACCAGTGACCAGCGAAATTGACCAGTGACCAGTGACCAGTGACCAGTGACCAGTGACAAGTGACCAGTTACCAGTGACCAGCGAAAGTGACCAGTGAACAGTGACCAGGGACCAGTGACCAGTGACCAGTGACCAGTGACCAGTGACCAGTGACCAGTGACCAGTAACCAGTGACCAGTGACCAGTGACCAGCGAAAGTGACCAGTGACCAGTGACCAGTGACCAGTGACCAGCGAAATTGACCAGTGACCATTGACCAGTGACCAGTGACCATTGACCAGTGACCAGTGACCAGTGACCAGCGAAAGTGACCAGTGACCAGTGACCAGTGACCAGCGAAATTGACCAGTGACCAGTGACCAGTGACCAGTGACAAGTGACCAGTTACCAGTGCCCAGCGAAAGTGACCAGTGAACAGTGACCAGGGACCTGTGACGAGTGACCAGTGACCAGTGACCAGTGACCAGCGACCAGTGACCAGTGACCAGTGACCAGTGACCAGTGACCAGTGACCAGTGACCAGTGACCAGTGACCAGCGAAAGTGACCAGTGAACAGTGACCAGCGAAAGTGACCAGTGACCATTGACCAGTGACCAGCGAATGTGACCAGTGACGAGTGACCAGTGACAAGTGACCAGTGAGAAGTGACCAGTGACCACTGACCAGTGACCAGTGACCAGCGACCAGTGACCAGTGACCAGTGACCAGGGACCAGTGACCAGCGAAAGTGACCAGTGACCAGTGACTAGCCAAATTGAGCAGTGACCAGTGACCAGTGACCAGTGACCAGTGACCAGTGACCAGTGACCAGCGAAAGTGACAAGTGACCAGTGACCAGTGACCAGTGAGCAGTGACCAGTGACCAGCGAAAGTGACCAGTGACCAGTGAACAGTGACCAGCGAAATTGACCAGTTTCCAGTGACCAGTGATAAGTGACCAGTGACCAGTGACCAGCGAAAGTGACCAGTGAACAGTGACCAGCGAAATTGACCACTGACCATTGACCAGTGACCAGCGAAAGTGACCAGTGACGAGTGACCAGTGACAAGTGACCAGTGAGAAGTGACCAGTGACCACTGACCAGTGACCAGTGACCAGTGACCAGTGACCAGTGACCAGTGACCAGCGAAAGTGACCAGTGACAAGTGACCAGTGACAAGTGACCAGTGACCAGTGACCAGTGACCAGTGACCAGCGAAAGTGACCAGTGACCAGTGACCAGTGACCAGCGAAATCGACCAGTGACCAGTGACCAGAGACCAGTGACTAGCCAAATTGACCAGTGACCAGCGACCAGTGACCAGTGACCAGTGACCAGGGACCAGTGACCAGCGAAAGTGACCAGTGACCAGTGACTAGCCAAATTGAGCAGTGACCAGTGACCAGTGACCAGTGACCAGTGACCAGTGACCAGTGACCAGTGACCACTGACCAGTGCCCACTGACCAGTGACCAGGGACCAGTGACCAGTGACCAGTGACCAGTGACCAGTGACCAGTGACCAGTGACCAGTGACCAGTGACCAGTGACCAGTGACCAGCGAAAGTGACCAGTGACCAGTGACCAGTGACCAGTGACCAGTGACCAGTGACCAGTGACCAGCGAAATTGACCAGTGACCATTGACCAGTGATCAGTGACCAGTGACCAGTGACCAGTGACCAGTGACCAGTGACCAGCGACCAGTGACCAGTGACCAGTGACCAGTGACCAGTGACCAGTGACCAGTGACCAGTAACCAGTAACCAGTGACCAGTGACCAGTGACCAGCGAAATCGACAAGGGACCAGTGACCAGTGACCAGTGACCAGTGACCAGTGACCAGTGACCAGTGACCAGCGAAATTGACCAGTGACCAGTGACCAGTGACCAGTGACCAGTGACCAGCGACCAGTGACCAGTGACCAGTGACCTGTGACCAGCGAAAGTGACCAGTGACCAGTGACCATTGACCAGCGACCAGTGACCAGTGACCACTGACGAGTGACCAGTGACCAGTGACCAGTGACCAGTGACCAGTGACCAGCGAAAGTGACAAGTGACCAGTGACCAGTAACCAGTGACCAGTGACCAGTGACCAGCGAAAGTGACCAGTGACCAGTGAACAGTGACCAGCGAAATTGACCAGTTTCCAGTGACCAGTGATAAGTGACCAGTGACCAATGACCAGTGAAAGTGACCAGTGAACAGTGACCAGCGAAATTGACCACTGACCATTGACCAGTGACCAGCGAAAGTGACCAGTGACGAGTGACCAGTGACAAGTGACCAGTGAGAAGTGACCAGTGACCACTGACCAGGGACCAGTGACCAGCGACCAGTGACCAGTGACCAGTGACCAGGGACCAGTGACCAGCGAAAGTGACCAGTGATCAGTGACTAGCCAAATTGAGCAGTGACCAGTGACCAGTGACCAGTGACCAGTGACCAGTGACCAGTGACCAGCGAAATTGACCAGTGACCATTGACCAGTGACCAGAGAAAGTGACCAGTGACGAGTGACCTGTGACAAGTGACCAGTGACCAGCGACCAGTGACCAGTGACCAGTGACCAGTGACCAGTGACCAGTGACCAGTGACCAGTGACCAGTGACCAGTGACCAGCGAAAGTGACCAGTGACCAGCGACCAGTGACCAGTGACCAGTGACCAGTGACCAGTGACCAGTGACCAGTGACTAGCCAAATTGACCAGTGACCAGTGACCAGTGACCAGTGACCAGAGACCAGTGACTAGCCAAATTGACCAGTGACCAGTGACCAGTGACCAGTGACCAGCGAAAATGACCAGTGGCCAGTGACCAGTAACCAGCGAAAGTGACCAGTGACGAGTGACCAGTGACAAGTGACCAGTGAGAAGTGACCAGTGACCACTGACCAGTGACCAGTGACCAGCGACCAGTGACCAGTGACCAGTGACCAGGGACCAGTGACCAGCGAAAGTGACAAGTGACCAGTGACCAGTGACCAGTGACCAGTGACCAGTGACCAGTGACCAGCGAAAGTGACCAGTGACCAGTGAACAGTGACCAGCGAAATTGACCAGTTTCCAGTGACCAGTGATAAGTGACCAGTGACCAGTGACCAGCGAAAGTGACCAGTGAACAGTGACCAGCGAAATTGACCAGTGACCATTGACCAGTGACCAGCGAAAGTGACCAGTGACGAGTGACCAGTGACAAGTGACCAGTGAGAAGTGACCAGTGACCACTGACCAGTGACCAGTGACCAGTGACCAGTGACCAGTGACCAGTGACCAGCGAAAGTGACCAGTGACAAGTGACCAGTGACCAGTGACCAGTGACCAGTGACCAGCGAAAGTGACCAGTGACCAGTGACCAGTGACCAGCGAAATCGATCAGTGACCAGTGACCAGAGACCAGTGACTAGCCAAATTGACCAGTGACCAGCGACCAGTGACCAGTGACCAGTGACCAGGGACCAGTGACCAGCGAAAGTGACCAGTGACCAGTGACTAGCCAATTTGAGCAGTGACCAGTGACCAGTGACCAGTGACCAGTGACCAGTGACCAGTGACCAGTGACCACTGACCAGTGACAAGTGACCAGTGACCAGTGACCAGTGACCAGTGACCAGTGACCAGTGACCAGTGACCAGCGAAAGTGACCAGTGACCAGTGACCAGTGACCAGCGAAATCGACCAGTGACCAGTGACCAGAGACCAGTGACTAGCCCAATTGAACAGTGACCAGTGACCAGTGACCAGTGACCAACGACCAGTGAACAGTGACCAGTGACCAGTGACCAGTGACCTGTGACCAGTGACCAGTGACCAGTGACCAGTGACCAGTGACCAGCGAAATCGACCAGTGACCAGTGACCAGAGACCAGTGACTAGCCAATTTGACCAGTGACCAGTGACCAGTGACCAGTGACCAACGACCAGTGACCAGGGACCAGTGACCAGCAAAAGTGACCAGTGACCAGTGACTAGCCAAATTGAGCAGTGACCAGTGACCAGTGACCAGTGACCAGTGACCAGTGACCAGTGACCAGTGACCAGTGACCAGTGACGAGTGACCTGTGACAAGTGACCAGTGACCAGCGACCAGTGACCAGGGACCAGTGACCAGTGACCAGTGACCAGCGACCAGTGACCAGTGACCAGTGACCAGGGACCAGTGACCAGCGAAAGTGACCAGTGACCAGTGACCAGTGACCAGTGACTAGCCAAATTGAGCAGTGAGCACTGACCAGTGACCAGTGACCAGTGACCAGTGACCAGTGACCAGTGACCAGCGAAAGTGACCAGTGACCAGTGACCAGTGACCAGCGAAATTGACCAGTGACCAGTGACCAGCGAAAGTGACCAGTGAACAGTGACCAGCGAAATTGAAAAGTGACCATTGACCAGTGACCAGCGAAAGTGACAAGTGACGAGTGACCAGTGACAAGTGACCAGTGAGAAGTGACCAGTGACCACTGACCAGTGACCAGTGACCAGCGACCAGTGACCAGTGACCAGTGACCAGTGACCAGTGACCAGCGAAAGTGACCAGTGACAAGTGACCAGTGACAAGTGACCAGTGACCAGTGACCAGTGACCAGTGACCAGCGAAAGTGACCAGTGACCAGTGACCTGTGACCAGCGAAATCGACCAGTGACCAGTGACCAGAGACCAGTGACTAGCCAAATTGACCAGTGACCAGTGACCAGTGACCAGTGACCAATGACCAGTGACCAGTGACCAGTGACCAGTGACCAGTGACCTGTGACCAGCGAAAGTGACCAGTGACCAGTGACTAGCCAAATTGAGCAGTGACCAGTGACCAGTGACCAGTGACCAGTGACCAGTGACCAGCTAAATTGACCAGTGACCATTGACCAGTGACCAGCGAAAGTGACCAGTGACGAGTGACCTGTGACAAGTGACCAGTGACCAGCGACCAGTGACCAGTGACCAGTGACCAGCGAAATTGACCAGTGACCAGTGACAAGTGACCAGTTACCAGTGACCAGCGAAAGTGACCAGTGAACAGTGACCAGGGACCAGCGGTAGTGACCAGTGATCAGTGACCAGTGAACAGTGACCAGTGACCAGTGACCAGTGACCAGAGACCAGTGACTAGCCAAATTGACCAGTGACCAGTGACCAGTGACCAGCGGTAGTGACCAGTGAACAGTGACCAGTGACCAGTGACCAGTGACCAGTGACCAGCGAAAATGACCAGTGGCCAGTGACCAGTAACCAGCGAAAGTGACCAGTGACGAGTGACCAGTGACAAGTGACCAGTGAGAAGTGACCAGTGACCACTGACCAGTGACCAGTGACCAGCGACCAGTGACCAGTGACCAGTGACCAGGGACCAGTGACCAGCGAAAGTGACAAGTGACCAGTGACCAGTGACCAGTGACCAGTGACCAGTGACCAGTGACCAGCGAAAGTGACCAGTGACCAGTGAACAGTGACCAGCGAAATTGACCAGTTTCCAGTGACCAGTGATAAGTGACCAGTGACCAGTGACCAGTGAAAGTGACCAGTGAACAGTGACCAGCGAAATTGACCAGTGACCATTGACCAGTGACCAGCGAAAGTGACCAGTGACGAGTGACCAGTGACAAGTGACCAGTGAGAAGTGACCAGTGACCACTGACCAGTGACCAGTGACCAGTGACCAGTGACCAGTGACCAGTGACCAGCGAAAGTGACCAGTGACAAGTGACCAGTGACCAGTGACCAGTGACCAGTGACCAGCGAAAGTGACCAGTGACCAGTGACCAGTGACCAGCGAAATCGATCAGTGACCAGTGACCAGAGACCAGTGACTAGCCAAATTGACCAGTGACCAGCGACCAGTGACCAGTGACCAGTGACCAGGGACCAGTGACCAGCGAAAGTGACCAGTGACCAGTGACTAGCCAATTTGAGCAGTGACCAGTGACCAGTGACCAGTGACCAGTGACCAGTGACCAGTGACCAGTGACCACTGACCAGTGACAAGTGACCAGTGAACAGTGACCAGTGACCAGTGACCAGTGACCAGTGACCAGTGACCAGCGAAAGTGACCAGTGACCAGTGACCAGTGACCAGCGAAATCGACCAGTGACCAGTGACCAGAGACCAGTGACTAGCCCAATTGAACAGTGACCAGTGACCAGTGACCAGTGACCAACGACCAGTGAACAGTGACCAGTGACCAGTGACCAGTGACCTGTGACCAGTGACCAGTGACCAGTGACCAGTGACCAGTGACCAGCGAAATCGACCAGTGACCAGTGACCAGAGACCAGTGACTAGCCAAATTGACCAGTGACCAGTGACCAGTGACCAGTGACCAACGACCAGTGACCAGGGACCAGTGACCAGCAAAAGTGACCAGTGACCAGTGACTAGCCAAATTGAGCAGTGACCAGTGACCAGTGACCAGTGACCAGTGACCAGTGACCAGTGACCAGTGACCAGTGACCAGTGACGAGTGACCTGTGACAAGTGACCAGTGACCAGCGACCAGTGACCAGGGACCAGTGACCAGTGACCAGTGACCAGCGACCAGTGACCAGTGACCAGTGACCAGGGACCAGTGACCAGCGAAAGTGACCAGTGACCAGTGACCAGTGACCAGTGACTAGCCAAATTGAGCAGTGAGCACTGACCAGTGACCAGTGACCAGTGACCAGTGACCAGTGACCAGTGACCAGCGAAAGTGACCAGTGACCAGTGACCAGTGACCAGCGAAATTGACCAGTGACCAGTGACCAGCGAAAGTGACCAGTGAACAGTGACCAGCGAAATTGAAAAGTGACCATTGACCAGTGACCAGCGAAAGTGACAAGTGACGAGTGACCAGTGACAAGTGACCAGTGAGAAGTGACCAGTGACCACTGACCAGTGACCAGTGACCAGCGACCAGTGACCAGTGACCAGTGACCAGTGACCAGTGACCAGCGAAAGTGACCAGTGACAAGTGACCAGTGACAAGTGACCAGTGACCAGTGACCAGTGACCAGTGACCAGCGAAAGTGACCAGTGACCAGTGACCTGTGACCAGCGAAATCGACCAGTGACCAGTGACCAGAGACCAGTGACTAGCCAAATTGACCAGTGACCAGTGACCAGTGACCAGTGACCAATGACCAGTGACCAGTGACCAGTGACCAGTGACCAGTGACCTGTGACCAGCGAAAGTGACCAGTGACCAGTGACTAGCCAAATTGAGCAGTGACCAGTGACCAGTGACCAGTGACCAGTGACCAGTGACCAGCTAAATTGACCAGTGACCATTGACCAGTGACCAGCGAAAGTGACCAGTGACGAGTGACCTGTGACAAGTGACCAGTGACCAGCGACCAGTGACCAGGGACCAGTGACCAGTGACCAGTGACCAGTGACCAGCGACCAGTGACCAGTGATCAGTGACCAGGGACCAGTGACCAGCGAAAGTGACCAGTGACCAGTGACCAGTGACCAGCGAAATTGACCAGTGACCAGTGACAAGTGACCAGTTACCAGTGACCAGCGAAAGTGACCAGTGAACAGTGACCAGGGACCAGTGACCAGTGACCAGTGACCAGTGACCAGTGACCAGTGACCAGTGACCAGTGACCAGTGACCAGTGACCAGTGACCAGCGAAAGTGACCAGTGACCAGTGACCAGTGACCAGTGACCAGTGACCAGCGAAATTGACCAGTGACCATTGACCAGTGACCAGTGACCAGTGACCAGTGACCAGTGACCAGTGACCAGTGACCAGTGACCAGTGACCAGTGACCAGTGACAAGCGAAAGTGACCAGTGACAAGTGACTAGTGACAAGTGACCAGTGACCAGTGACCAGTGACCAGTGACCAGTGACCAGCGAAAGTGACCAGTGACCAGTGACCAGTGACCAGCGAAATTGACCAGTGACCAGTGACCAGTGACCAGTGACAAGTGACCAGTTACCAGTGACCAGCGAAAGTGACCAGTGACCAGTGACCAGTGACCAGCGACCAGTGACCAGTGACCAGTGACCAGTGACCAGTGACCAGTGACCAGTGACCAGTAACCAGTGACCAGTGACCAGTGACCAGCGAAATCGACAAGGGACCAGTGACCAGTGACCAGTGACCAGTGACCAGTGACCAGTGACCAGTGACCAGTGACCAGCGAAATTGACCAGTGACCAGTGACCAGTGACCAGTGACCAGTGACCAGCGACCAGTGACCAGTGACCAGTGACCTGTGACCAGCGAAAGTGACCAGTGACCAGTGACCATTGACCAGCGACCAGTGACCAGTGACCACTGACGAGTGACCAGTGACCAGTGACCAGTGACCAGTGACCAGTGACCAGCGAAAGTGACAAGTGACCAGTGACCAGTAACCAGTGACCAGTGACCAGTGACCAGCGAAAGTGACCAGTGACCAGTGAACAGTGACCAGCGAAATTGACCAGTTTCCAGTGACCAGTGATAAGTGACCAGTGACCAATGACCAGTGAAAGTGACCAGTGAACAGTGACCAGCGAAATTGACCAGTGACCATTGACCAGTGACCAGCGAAAGTGACCAGTGACGAGTGACCAGTGACAAGTGACCAGTGAGAAGTGACCAGTGACCACTGACCAGGGACCAGTGACCAGCGACCAGTGACCAGTGACCAGTGACCAGGGACCAGTGACCAGCGAAAGTGACCAGTGATCAGTGACCAGCGAAATTGACCAGTGACCATTGACCAGTGACCAGAGAAAGTGACCAGTGACGAGTGACCTGTGACAAGTGACAAGTGACCAGCGACCAGTGACCAGTGACCAGTGACCAGTGACCAGTGACCAGTGACCAGTGACCAGTGACCAGTGACCAGTGACCAGAGACCAGTGACTAGCCAAATTGACCAGTGACCAGTGACCAGTGACCAGCGGTAGTGACCAGTGAACAGTGACCAGTGACCAGTGACCAGTGACCAGTGACCAGCGAAAGTGACCAGTGACCAGCGACCAGTGACCAGTGACCAGTGACCAGTGACCAGTGACCAGTGACCAGTGACCAGCGAAAGTGACCAGTGACAAGTGACCAGTGACAAGTGACCAGTGACCAGTGACCAGTGACCAGTGACCAGTGACCAGTGACCAGCGAAAGTGACCAGTGACCAGTGACCAGTGACCAGCGAAATCGACCAGTGACCAGTGACCAGAGACCAGTGACTAGCCCAATTGAACAGTGACCAGTGACCAGTGACCAGTGACCTGTGACCAGCGAAAGTGACCAGTGACCAGTGACCATTGACCAGCGACCAGTGACCAGTGACCAGTGACGAGTGACCAGTGACCAGTGACCAGTGACCAGTGACCAGTGACCAGTGACCAGTGACCAGTGACCAGTGACCAGTGACCAGTGACCAGTGACCAGTGACCAGTGACCAGTGACCAGTGACCAGTGACCAGTGACCAGTGACCAGTGACCAGTGACCAGCGAAAGTGACCAGTGAACAGTGACCAGCGAAATTGACCAGTGACCATTGACCAGTGACCAGCGAAAGTGACCAGTGACGAGTGACCAGTGACAAGTGACCAGTGAGAAGTGACCAGTGACCACTGACCAGTGACCAGTGACCAGCGACCAGTGACCAGTGACCAGTGACCAGGGACCAGTGACCAGCGAAAGTGACCAGTGACCAGTGACTAGCCAAATTGAGCAGTGACCAGTGACCAGTGACCAGTGACCAGCGACCAGTGACCAGTGACCAGTGACCAGTGACCAGTGACCAGTGACCAGGGACCAGTGACCAGTGACCAGTGACCAGTGACCAGTGACCAGTGACCAGTGACCAGTGACCAGCGAAAGTGACCAGGGACCAGTGACCAGTGACCAGTGACCAGTGACCAGTGACCAGCGAAATTGACCAGTGACCATTGACCAGTGACCAGTGACCAGTGACCAGCGAAAGTGACCAGTGACGAGTGACCTGTGACAAGTGACCAGTGACCAGCGACCAGTGACCAGCGACCAGTGACCAGTGACCAGTGACCAGTGACCAGTGACCAGTGACCTGTGACCAGCGAAAGTGACCAGTGACCAGTGACCATTGACCAGCGACCAGTGACCAGTGACCAGTGACGAGTGACCAGTGAACAGTGACCAGTGACCAGTGATCAGCGAAAGTGACAAGTGACCAGTGACGAGTGACCAGCGAAATCGACCAGGGACCAGTGACCAGTGACCAGTGACCAGTGACCAGTGACCAGTGACCAGCGAAATTGACCAGTGACCATTGACCAGTGACCAGTGACCAGTGACCAGTGACCAGTGACCAGTGACCAGTGACCAGCGACCAGTGACCAGTGACCAGTGACCAGTGACCAGTGACCAGTGACCAGTGACCTGTGACCAGCGAAAGTGACCAGTGACCAGTGACCATTGACCAGCGACCAGTGACCAGTGACCAGTGATGAGTGACCAGTGACCAGTGACCAGTGACCAGCGAAAGTGACAAGTGACCAGTGACCAGTGACCAGTGACCAGTGACCAGTGACCAGCGAAAGTGACCAGTGACCAGTGAACAGTGACCAGCGAAATTGACCAGTTTCCAGTGACCAGTGATAAGTGACCAGTGACCAGTGACCAGCGAAAGTGACCAGTGAACAGTGACCAGCGAAATTGACCACTGACCATTGACCAGTGACCAGCGAAAGTGACCAGTGACGAGTGACCAGTGACAAGTGACCAGTGAGAAGTGACCAGTGACCACTGACCAGTGACCAGTGACCAGTGACCAGTGACCAGTGACCAGTGACCAGCGAAAGTGACCAGTGACAAGTGACCAGTGACAAGTGACCAGTGACCAGTGACCAGTGACCAGTGACCAGCGAAAGTGACCAGTGACCAGTGACCAGTGACCAGCGAAATCGACCAGTGACCAGTGACCAGAGACCAGTGACTAGCCAAATTGACCAGTGACCAGCGACCAGTGACCAGTGACCAGTGACCAGGGACCAGTGACCAGCGAAAGTGACCAGTGACCAGTGACTAGCCAAATTGAGCAGTGACCAGTGACCAGTGACCAGTGACCAGTGACCAGTGACCAGTGACCAGTGACCAGTGACCAGTGACCAGTGACCACTGACCAGTGACCACTGACCAGTGACCAGGGACCAGTGACCTGGGACCAGTGACCAGTGACCAGTGACCAGTGACCAGTGACCAGTGACCAGTGACCAGTGACCAGTGACCAGTGACCAGCGAAAGTGACCAGGGACCAGTGACCAGTGACCAGTGACCAGTGACCAGTGACCAGTGACCAGCGAAATTGACCAGTGACCATTGACCAGTGATCAGTGACCAGTGACCAGTGACCAGTGACCAGTGACCAGTGACCAGCGACCAGTGACCAGTGACCAGTGACCAGTGACCAGTGACCAGTGACCAGTGACCAGTAACCAGTGACCAGTGACCAGTGACCAGCGAAATCGACAAGGGACCAGTGACCAGTGACCAGTGACCAGTGACCAGTGACCAGTGACCAGTGACCAGCGAAATTGACCAGTGACCAGTGACCAGTGACCAGTGACCAGTGACCAGCGACCAGTGACCAGTGACCAGTGACCTGTGACCAGCGAAAGTGACCAGTGACCAGTGACCATTGACCAGCGACCAGTGACCAGTGACCACTGACGAGTGACCAGTGACCAGTGACCAGTGACCAGTGACCAGTGACCAGCGAAAGTGACAAGTGACCAGTGACCAGTAACCAGTGACCAGTGACCAGTGACCAGCGAAAGTGACCAGTGACCAGTGAACAGTGACCAGCGAAATTGACCAGTTTCCAGTGACCAGTGATAAGTGACCAGTGACCAATGACCAGTGAAAGTGACCAGTGAACAGTGACCAGCGAAATTGACCAGTGACCATTGACCAGTGACCAGCGAAAGTGACCAGTGACGAGTGACCAGTGACAAGTGACCAGTGAGAAGTGACCAGTGACCACTGACCAGGGACCAGTGACCAGCGACCAGTGACCAGTGACCAGTGACCAGGGACCAGTGACCAGCGAAAGTGACCAGTGATCAGCGAGTGACTAGCCAAATTGAGCAGTGACCAGTGACCAGTGACCAGTGACCAGTGACCAGTGACCAGTGACCAGCGAAATTGACCAGTGACCATTGACCAGTGACCAGAGAAAGTGACCAGTGACGAGTGACCTGTGACAAGTGACCAGTGACCAGCGACTAGTGACCAGTGACCAGTGACCAGTGACCAGTGACCAGTGACCAGTGACCAGTGACCAGTGACCAGTGAACAGCGAAAGTGACCAGTGACCAGCGACCAGTGACCAGTGACCAGTGACCAGTGACCAGTGACCAGTGACCAGTGACTAGCCAAATTGACCAGTGACCAGTGACCAGTGAACAGTGACCAGCGAAATTGACCAGTGACCATTGACCAGTGACCAGCGAAAGTGACCAGTGACGAGTGACCAGTGACAAGTGACCAGTGAGAAGTGACCAGTGACCACTGACCAGGGACCAGTGACCAGCGACCAGTGACCAGTGACCAGTGACCAGTGACCAGTGACCAGTGACCAGCGAAAGTGACCAGGGACCAGTGACCAGTGACCAGTGACCAGTGACCAGTGACCAGCGAAATTGACCAGTGACCATTGACCAGTGACCAGTGACCAGTGACCAGCGAAAGTGACCAGTGACGAGTGACCTGTGACAAGTGACCAGTGACCAGCGACCAGTGACCAGCGACCAGTGACCAGTGACCAGTGACCAGTGACCAGTGACCAGTGACCTGTGACCAGCGAAAGTGACCAGTGACCAGTGACCATTGACCAGCGACCAGTGACCAGTGACCAGTGACGAGTGACCAGTGAACAGTGACCAGTGACCAGTGATCAGCGAAAGTGACAAGTGACCAGTGACCAGTGACCAGCGAAATCGACCAGGGACCAGTGACCAGTGACCAGTGACCAGTGACCAGTGACCAGTGACCAGCGAAATTGACCAGTGACCATTGACCAGTGACCAGTGACCAGTGACCAGTGACCAGTGACCAGTGACCAGTGACCAGCGACCAGTGACCAGTGACCAGTGACCAGTGACCAGTGACCTGTGACCAGCGAAAGTGACCAGTGACCAGTGACCATTGACCAGCGACCAGTGACCAGTGACCAGTGATGAGTGACCAGTGACCAGTGACCAGTGACCAGCGAAAGTGACAAGTGACCAGTGACCAGTGACCAGTGACCAGTGACCAGTGACCAGCGAAAGTGACCAGTGACCAGTGAACAGTGACCAGCGAAATTGACCAGTTTCCAGTGACCAGTGATAAGTGACCAGTGACCAGTGACCAGCGAAAGTGACCAGTGAACAGTGACCAGCGAAATTGACCACTGACCATTGACCAGTGACCAGCGAAAGTGACCAGTGACGAGTGACCAGTGACAAGTGACCAGTGAGAAGTGACCAGTGACCACTGACCAGTGACCAGTGACCAGTGACCAGTGACCAGTGACCAGTGACCAGCGAAAGTGACCAGTGACAAGTGACCAGTGACAAGTGACCAGTGACCAGTGACCAGTGACCAGTGACCAGCGAAAGTGACCAGTGACCAGTGACCAGTGACCAGCGAAATCGACCAGTGACCAGTGACCAGAGACCAGTGACTAGCCAAATTGACCAGTGACCAGCGACCAGTGACCAGTGACCAGTGACCAGGGACCAGTGACCAGCGAAAGTGACCAGTGACCAGTGACTAGCCAAATTGAGCAGTGACCAGTGACCAGTGACCAGTGACCAGTGACCAGTGACCAGTGACCAGTGACCAGTGACCAGTGACCAGTGACCACTGACCAGTGACCACTGACCAGTGACCAGGGACCAGTGACCTGGGACCAGTGACCAGTGACCAGTGACCAGTGACCAGTGACCAGTGACCAGTGACCAGTGACCAGTGACCAGTGACCAGCGAAAGTGACCAGGGACCAGTGACCAGTGACCAGTGACCAGTGACCAGTGACCAGTGACCAGCGAAATTGACCAGTGACCATTGACCAGTGATCAGTGACCAGTGACCAGTGACCAGTGACCAGTGACCAGTGACCAGCGACCAGTGACCAGTGACCAGTGACCAGTGACCAGTGACCAGTGACCAGTGACCAGTAACCAGTGACCAGTGACCAGTGACCAGCGAAATCGACAAGGGACCAGTGACCAGTGACCAGTGACCAGTGACCAGTGACCAGTGACCAGTGACCAGCGAAATTGACCAGTGACCAGTGACCAGTGACCAGTGACCAGTGACCAGCGACCAGTGACCAGTGACCAGTGACCTGTGACCAGCGAAAGTGACCAGTGACCAGTGACCATTGACCAGCGACCAGTGACCAGTGACCACTGACGAGTGACCAGTGACCAGTGACCAGTGACCAGTGACCAGTGACCAGCGAAAGTGACAAGTGACCAGTGACCAGTAACCAGTGACCAGTGACCAGTGACCAGCGAAAGTGACCAGTGACCAGTGAACAGTGACCAGCGAAATTGACCAGTTTCCAGTGACCAGTGATAAGTGACCAGTGACCAATGACCAGTGAAAGTGACCAGTGAACAGTGACCAGCGAAATTGACCAGTGACCATTGACCAGTGACCAGCGAAAGTGACCAGTGACGAGTGACCAGTGACAAGTGACCAGTGAGAAGTGACCAGTGACCACTGACCAGGGACCAGTGACCAGCGACCAGTGACCAGTGACCAGTGACCAGGGACCAGTGACCAGCGAAAGTGACCAGTGATCAGCGAGTGACTAGCCAAATTGAGCAGTGACCAGTGACCAGTGACCAGTGACCAGTGACCAGTGTCCAGTGACCAGCGAAATTGACCAGTGACCATTGACCAGTGACCAGAGAAAGTGACCAGTGACGAGTGACCTGTGACAAGTGACCAGTGACCAGCGACTAGTGACCAGTGACCAGTGACCAGTGACCAGTGACCAGTGACCAGTGACCAGTGACCAGTGACCAGTGACCAGCGAAAGTGACCAGTGACCAGCGACCAGTGACCAGTGACCAGTGACCAGTGACCAGTGACCAGTGACCAGTGACTAGCCAAATTGACCAGTGACCAGTGACCAGTGACCAGTGACCAGCGGTAGTGACCAGTGATCAGTGACCAGTGAACAGTGACCAGTGACCAGTGACCAGTGACCAGAGACCAGTGACTAGCCAAATTGACCAGTGACCAGTGACCAGTGACCAGCGGTAGTGACCAATGAACAGTGACCAGTGACCAGTGACCAGTGACCAGAGACCAGTGACTAGCCAAATTGACCAGTGACCAGTGACCAGTGACCAGTGACCAGCGAAAATGACCAGTGGCCAGTGACCAGTAACCAGCGAAAGTGACCAGTGACGAGTGACCAGTGACAAGTGACCAGTGAGAAGTGACCAGTGACCACTGATCAGTGACCAGTGACCAGCGACCAGTGACCAGTGACCAGTGACCAGGGACCAGTGACCAGCGAAAGTGACAAGTGACCAGTGACCAGTGACCAGTGACCAGTGACCAGTGACCAGTGACCAGCGAAAGTGACCAGTGACCAGTGAACAGTGACCAGCGAAATTGACCAGTTTCCAGTGACCAGTGATAAGTGACCAGTGACCAGTGACCAGCGAAAGTGACCAGTGAACAGTGACCAGCGAAATTGACCAGTGACCATTGACCAGTGACCAGCGAAAGTGACCAGTGAAGAGTGACCAGTGACAAGTGACCAGTGAGAAGTGACCAGTGACCACTGACCAGTGACCAGTGACCAGTGACCAGTGACCAGTGACCAGTGACCAGCGAAAGTGACCAGTGACAAGTGACCAGTGACCAGTGACCAGTGACCAGTGACCAGTGACCAGCGAAAGTGACCAGTGACCAGTGACCAGTGACCAGCGAAATCGATCAGTGACCAGTGACCAGAGACCAGTGACTAGCCAAATTGACCAGTGACCAGCGACCAGTGACCAGTGACCAGTGACCAGGGACCAGTGACCAGCGAAAGTGACCAGTGACCAGTGACTAGCCAATTTGAGCAGTGACCAGTGACCAGTGACCAGTGACCAGTGACCAGTGACCAGTGACCAGTGACCAGTGACCACTGACCAGTGACAAGTGACCAGTGACCAGTGACCAGTGACCAGTGACCAGTGACCAGTGACCAGTGACCAGCGAAAGTGACCAGTGACCAGTGACCAGTGACCAGCGAAATCGACCAGTGACCAGTGACCAGAGACCAGTGACTAGCCCAATTGAACAGTGACCAGTGACCAGTGACCAGTGACCAACGACCAGTGAACAGTGACCAGTGACCAGTGACCAGTGACCTGTGACCAGTGACCAGTGACCAGTGACCAGTGACCAGTGACCAGCGAAATCGACCAGTGACCAGTGACCAGAGACCAGTGACTAGCCAAATTGACCAGTGACCAGTGACCAGTGACCAGTGACCAACGACCAGTGACCAGGGACCAGTGACCAGCAAAAGTGACCAGTGACCAGTGACTAGCCAAATTGAGCAGTGACCAGTGACCAGTGACCAGTGACCAGTGACCAGTGACCAGTGACCAGTGACCAGTGACCAGTGACGAGTGACCTGTGACAAGTGACCAGTGACCAGCGACCAGTGACCAGGGACCAGTGACCAGTGACCAGTGACCAGCGACCAGTGACCAGTGACCAGTGACCAGGGACCAGTGACCAGCGAAAGTGACCAGTGACCAGTGACCAGTGACCAGTGACTAGCCAAATTGAGCAGTGAGCACTGACCAGTGACCAGTGACCAGTGACCAGTGACCAGTGACCAGTGACCAGCGAAAGTGACCAGTGACCAGTGACCAGTGACCAGCGAAATTGACCAGTGACCAGTGACCAGCGAAAGTGACCAGTGAACAGTGACCAGCGAAATTGAAAAGTGACCATTGACCAGTGACCAGCGAAAGTGACAAGTGACGAGTGACCAGTGACAAGTGACCAGTGAGAAGTGACCAGTGACCACTGACCAGTGACCAGTGACCAGCGACCAGTGACCAGTGACCAGTGACCAGTGACCAGTGACCAGCGAAAGTGACCAGTGACAAGTGACCAGTGACAAGTGACCAGTGACCAGTGACCAGTGACCAGTGACCAGCGAAAGTGACCAGTGACCAGTGACCTGTGACCAGCGAAATCGACCAGTGACCAGTGACCAGAGACCAGTGACTAGCCAAATTGACCAGTGACCAGTGACCAGTGACCAGTGACCAATGACCAGTGACCAGTGACCAGTGACCAGTGACCAGTGACCTGTGACCAGCGAAAGTGACCAGTGACCAGTGACTAGCCAAATTGAGCAGTGACCAGTGACCAGTGACCAGTGACCAGTGACCAGTGACCAGCTAAATTGACCAGTGACCATTGACCAGTGACCAGCGAAAGTGACCAGTGACGAGTGACCTGTGACAAGTGACCAGTGACCAGCGACCAGTGACCAGGGACCAGTGACCAGTGACCAGTGACCAGTGACCAGCGACCAGTGACCAGTGATCAGTGACCAGGGACCAGTGACCAGTGACCAGCGACCAGTGACCAGTGACCAGTGACCAGTGACCAGTGACCTGTGACCAGCGAAAGTGACCAGTGACCAGTGACCATTGACCAGCGACCAGTGACCAGTGACCAGTGATGAGTGACCAGTGACCAGTGACCAGTGACCAGCGAAAGTGACAAGTGACCAGTGACCAGTGACCAGTGAGCAGTGACCAGTGACCAGCGAAAGTGACCAGTGACCAGTGAACAGTGACCAGCGAAATTGACCAGTTTCCAGTGACCAGTGATAAGTGACCAGTGACCAGTGACCAGCGAAAGTGACCAGTGAACAGTGACCAGCGAAATTGACCACTGACCATTGACCAGTGACCAGCGAAAGTGACCAGTGACGAGTGACCAGTGACAAGTGACCAGTGAGAAGTGACCAGTGACCACTGACCAGTGACCAGTGACCAGTGACCAGTGACCAGTGACCAGTGACCAGCGAAAGTGACCAGTGACAAGTGACCAGTGACAAGTGACCAGTGACCAGTGTCCAGTGACCAGTGACCAGCGAAAGTGACCAGTGACCAGTGACCAGTGACCAGCGAAATCGACCAGTGACCAGTGACCAGAGACCAGTGACTAGCCAAATTGACCAGTGACCAGCGACCAGTGACCAGTGACCAGTGACCAGTGACCAGTGACCAGTGACCAGTGACCAGTAACCAGTGACCAGTGACCAGTGACCAGCGAAATCGACAAGGGACCAGTGACCAGTGACCAGTGACCAGTGACCAGTGACCAGTGACCAGTGACCAGCGAAATTGACCAGTGACCAGTGACCAGTGACCAGTGACCAGTGACCAGCGACCAGTGACCAGTGACCAGTGACCTGTGACCAGCGAAAGTGACCAGTGACCAGTGACCATTGACCAGCGACCAGTGACCAGTGACCACTGACGAGTGACCAGTGACCAGTGACCAGTGACCAGTGACCAGTGACCAGCGAAAGTGACAAGTGACCAGTGACCAGTAACCAGTGACCAGTGACCAGTGACCAGCGAAAGTGACCAGTGACCAGTGAACAGTGACCAGCGAAATTGACCAGTTTCCAGTGACCAGTGATAAGTGACCAGTGACCAATGACCAGTGAAAGTGACCAGTGAACAGTGACCAGCGAAATTGACCAGTGACCATTGACCAGTGACCAGCGAAAGTGACCAGTGACGAGTGACCAGTGACAAGTGACCAGTGAGAAGTGACCAGTGACCACTGACCAGGGACCAGTGACCAGCGACCAGTGACCAGTGACCAGTGACCAGGGACCAGTGACCAGCGAAAGTGACCAGTGACCAGTGACCAGTGACCAGTGACTAGCCAAATTGAGCAGTGAGCACTGACCAGTGACCAGTGACCAGTGACCAGTGACCAGTGACCAGTGACCAGCGAAAGTGACCAGTGACCAGTGACCAGTGACCAGCGAAATTGACCAGTGACCAGTGACCAGCGAAAGTGACCAGTGAACAGTGACCAGCGAAATTGAAAAGTGACCATTGACCAGTGACCAGCGAAAGTGACAAGTGACGAGTGACCAGTGACAAGTGACCAGTGAGAAGTGACCAGTGACCACTGACCAGTGACCAGTGACCAGCGACCAGTGACCAGTGACCAGTGACCAGTGACCAGTGACCAGCGAAAGTGACCAGTGACAAGTGACCAGTGACAAGTGACCAGTGACCAGTGACTAGTGACCAGTGACCAGCGAAAGTGACCAGTGACCAGTGACCTGTGACCAGCGAAATCGACCAGTGACCAGTGACCAGAGACCAGTGACTAGCCAAATTGACCAGTGACCAGTGACCAGTGACCAGTGACCAATGACCAGTGACCAGTGACCAGTGACCAGTGACCAGTGACCTGTGACCAGCGAAAGTGACCAGTGACCAGTGACTAGCCAAATTGAGCAGTGACCAGTGACCAGTGACCAGTGACCAGTGACCAGTGACCAGCTAAATTGACCAGTGACCATTGACCAGTGACCAGCGAAAGTGACCAGTGACGAGTGACCTGTGACAAGTGACCAGTGACCAGCGACCAGTGACCAGGGACCAGTGACCAGTGACCAGTGACCAGTGACCAGCGACCAGTGACCAGTGATCAGTGACCAGGGACCAGTGACCAGTGACCAGCGACCAGTGACCAGTGACCAGTGACCAGTGACCAGTGACCTGTGACCAGCGAAAGTGACCAGTGACCAGTGACCATTGACCAGCGACCAGTGACCAGTGACCAGTGATGAGTGACCAGTGACCAGTGACCAGTGACCAGCGAAAGTGACAAGTGACCAGTGACCAGTGACCAGTGAGCAGTGACCAGTGACCAGCGAAAGTGACCAGTGACCAGTGAACAGTGACCAGCGAAATTGACCAGTTTCCAGTGACCAGTGATAAGTGACCAGTGACCAGTGACCAGCGAAAGTGACCAGTGAACAGTGACCAGCGAAATTGACCACTGACCATTGACCAGTGACCAGCGAAAGTGACCAGTGACGAGTGACCAGTGACAAGTGACCAGTGAGAAGTGACCAGTGACCACTGACCAGTGACCAGTGACCAGTGACCAGTGACCAGTGACCAGTGACCAGCGAAAGTGACCAGTGACAAGTGACCAGTGACAAGTGACCAGTGACCAGTGTCCAGTGACCAGTGACCAGCGAAAGTGACCAGTGACCAGTGACCAGTGACCAGCGAAATCGACCAGTGACCAGTGACCAGAGACCAGTGACTAGCCAAATTGACCAGTGACCAGCGACCAGTGACCAGTGACCAGTGACCAGTGACCAGTGACCAGTGACCAGTGACCAGTAACCAGTGACCAGTGACCAGTGACCAGCGAAATCGACAAGGGACCAGTGACCAGTGACCAGTGACCAGTGACCAGTGACCAGTGACCAGTGACCAGCGAAATTGACCAGTGACCAGTGACCAGTGACCAGTGACCAGTGACCAGCGACCAGTGACCAGTGACCAGTGACCTGTGACCAGCGAAAGTGACCAGTGACCAGTGACCATTGACCAGCGACCAGTGACCAGTGACCACTGACGAGTGACCAGTGACCAGTGACCAGTGACCAGTGACCAGTGACCAGCGAAAGTGACAAGTGACCAGTGACCAGTAACCAGTGACCAGTGACCAGTGACCAGCGAAAGTGACCAGTGACCAGTGAACAGTGACCAGCGAAATTGACCAGTTTCCAGTGACCAGTGATAAGTGACCAGTGACCAATGACCAGTGAAAGTGACCAGTGAACAGTGACCAGCGAAATTGACCAGTGACCATTGACCAGTGACCAGCGAAAGTGACCAGTGACGAGTGACCAGTGACAAGTGACCAGTGAGAAGTGACCAGTGACCACTGACCAGGGACCAGTGACCAGCGACCAGTGACCAGTGACCAGTGACCAGGGACCAGTGACCAGCGAAAGTGACCAGTGATCAGTGACTAGCCAAATTGAGCAGTGACCAGTGACCAGTGACCAGTGACCAGTGACCAGTGACCAGTGACCAGCGAAATTGACCAGTGACCATTGACCAGTGACCAGAGAAAGTGACCAGTGACGAGTGACCTGTGACAAGTGACCAGTGACCAGCGACCAGTGACCAGTGACCAGTGACCAGTGACCAGTGACCAGTGACCAGTGACCAGCGAAAGTGACCAGTGACCAGCGACCAGTGACCAGTGACCAGTGACCAGTGACCAGTGACCAGTGACCAGTGACTAGCCAAATTGACCAGTGACCAGTGACCAGTGACCAGTGACCAGTGACCAGGGACCAGTGACCAGTGACCAGTGACCAGTGACCAGTGACCAGTGACCAGTGACCAGTGACCAGTGACCAGTGACCAGCGAAAGTGACCAGGGACCAGTGACCAGTGACCAGTGACCAGTGACCAGTGACCAGCGAAATTGACCAGTGACCATTGACCAGTGACCAGTGACCAGTGACCAGCGAAAGTGACCAGTGACGAGTGACCTGTGACAAGTGACCAGTGACCAGCGACCAGTGACCAGCGACCAGTGACCAGTGACCAGTGACCAGTGACCAGTGACCAGTGACCAGTGACCTGTGACCAGCGAAAGTGACCAGTGACCAGTGACCATTGACCAGCGACCAGTGACCAGTGACCAGTGACGAGTGACCAGTGAACAGTGACCAGTGACCAGTGATCAGCGAAAGTGACAAGTGACCAGTGACCAGTGACCAGCGAAATCGACCAGGGACCAGTGACCAGTGACCAGTGACCAGTGACCAGTGACCAGTGACCAGCGAAATTGACCAGTGACCATTGACCAGTGACCAGTGACCAGTGACCAGTGACCAGTGACCAGTGACCAGTGACCAGCGACCAGTGACCAGTGACCAGTGACCAGTGACCAGTGACCTGTGACCAGCGAAAGTGACCAGTGACCAGTGACCATTGACCAGCGACCAGTGACCAGTGACCAGTGATGAGTGACCAGTGACCAGTGACCAGTGACCAGCGAAAGTGACAAGTGACCAGTGACCAGTGACCAGTGACCAGTGACCAGTGACCAGCGAAAGTGACCAGTGACCAGTGAACAGTGACCAGCGAAATTGACCAGTTTCCAGTGACCAGTGATAAGTGACCAGTGACCAGTGACCAGCGAAAGTGACCAGTGAACAGTGACCAGCGAAATTGACCACTGACCATTGACCAGTGACCAGCGAAAGTGACCAGTGACGAGTGACCAGTGACAAGTGACCAGTGAGAAGTGACCAGTGACCACTGACCAGTGACCAGTGACCAGTGACCAGTGACCAGTGACCAGTGACCAGCGAAAGTGACCAGTGACAAGTGACCAGTGACAAGTGACCAGTGACCAGTGACCAGTGACCAGTGACCAGCGAAAGTGACCAGTGACCAGTGACCAGTGACCAGCGAAATCGACCAGTGACCAGTGACCAGAGACCAGTGACTAGCCAAATTGACCAGTGACCAGCGACCAGTGACCAGTGACCAGTGACCAGGGACCAGTGACCAGCGAAAGTGACCAGTGACCAGTGACTAGCCAAATTGAGCAGTGACCAGTGACCAGTGACCAGTGACCAGTGACCAGTGACCAGTGACCAGTGACCAGTGACCACTGACCAGTGACCACTGACCAGTGACCAGGGACCAGTGACCTGGGACCAGTGACCAGTGACCAGTGACCAGTGACCAGTGACCAGTGACCAGTGACCAGTGACCAGTGACCAGTGACCAGCGAAAGTGACCAGGGACCAGTGACCAGTGACCAGTGACCAGTGACCAGTGACCAGTGACCAGCGAAATTGACCAGTGACCATTGACCAGTGATCAGTGACCAGTGACCAGTGACCAGTGACCAGTGACCAGTGACCAGCGACCAGTGACCAGTGACCAGTGACCAGTGACCAGTGACCAGTGACCAGTGACCAGTAACCAGTGACCAGTGACCAGTGACCAGCGAAATCGACAAGGGACCAGTGACCAGTGACCAGTGACCAGTGACCAGTGACCAGTGACCAGTGACCAGCGAAATTGACCAGTGACCAGTGACCAGTGACCAGTGACCAGTGACCAGCGACCAGTGACCAGTGACCAGTGACCTGTGACCAGCGAAAGTGACCAGTGACCAGTGACCATTGACCAGCGACCAGTGACCAGTGACCACTGACGAGTGACCAGTGACCAGTGACCAGTGACCAGTGACCAGTGACCAGCGAAAGTGACAAGTGACCAGTGACCAGTAACCAGTGACCAGTGACCAGTGACCAGCGAAAGTGACCAGTGACCAGTGAACAGTGACCAGCGAAATTGACCAGTTTCCAGTGACCAGTGATAAGTGACCAGTGACCAATGACCAGTGAAAGTGACCAGTGAACAGTGACCAGCGAAATTGACCAGTGACCATTGACCAGTGACCAGCGAAAGTGACCAGTGACGAGTGACCAGTGACAAGTGACCAGTGAGAAGTGACCAGTGACCACTGACCAGGGACCAGTGACCAGCGACCAGTGACCAGTGACCAGTGACCAGGGACCAGTGACCAGCGAAAGTGACCAGTGATCAGCGAGTGACTAGCCAAATTGAGCAGTGACCAGTGACCAGTGACCAGTGACCAGTGACCAGTGACCAGTGACCAGCGAAATTGACCAGTGACCATTGACCAGTGACCAGAGAAAGTGACCAGTGACGAGTGACCTGTGACAAGTGACCAGTGACCAGCGACTAGTGACCAGTGACCAGTGACCAGTGACCAGTGACCAGTGACCAGTGACCAGTGACCAGTGACCAGTGACCAGCGAAAGTGACCAGTGACCAGCGACCAGTGACCAGTGACCAGTGACCAGTGACCAGTGACCAGTGACCAGTGACTAGCCAAATTGACCAGTGACCAGTGACCAGTGACCAGTGACCAGCGGTAGTGACCAGTGATCAGTGACCAGTGAACAGTGACCAGTGACCAGTGACCAGTGACCAGAGACCAGTGACTAGCCAAATTGACCAGTGACCAGTGACCAGTGACCAGCGGTAGTGACCAATGAACAGTGACCAGTGACCAGTGACCAGTGACCAGAGACCAGTGACTAGCCAAATTGACCAGTGACCAGTGACCAGTGACCAGTGACCAGCGAAAATGACCAGTGGCCAGTGACCAGTAACCAGCGAAAGTGACCAGTGACGAGTGACCAGTGACAAGTGACCAGTGAGAAGTGACCAGTGACCACTGATCAGTGACCAGTGACCAGCGACCAGTGACCAGTGACCAGTGACCAGGGACCAGTGACCAGCGAAAGTGACAAGTGACCAGTGACCAGTGACCAGTGACCAGTGACCAGTGACCAGTGACCAGCGAAAGTGACCAGTGACCAGTGAACAGTGACCAGCGAAATTGACCAGTTTCCAGTGACCAGTGATAAGTGACCAGTGACCAGTGACCAGCGAAAGTGACCAGTGAACAGTGACCAGCGAAATTGACCAGTGACCATTGACCAGTGACCAGCGAAAGTGACCAGTGAAGAGTGACCAGTGACAAGTGACCAGTGAGAAGTGACCAGTGACCAGTGACCAGTGACCAGTGACCAGTGACCAGCGAAAGTGACAAGTGACAAGTGACCAGTGACCAGTGACCAGTGACCAGTGACCAGTGACCAGCGATAGTGACCAGTGACCAGTGACCAGTGACCAGCGAAATCGATCAGTGACCAGTGACCAGAGACCAGTGACTAGCCAAATTGACCAGTGACCAGCGACCAGTGACCAGTGACCAGTGACCAGGGACCAGTGACCAGCGAAAGTGACCAGTGACCAGTGACTAGCCAATTTGAGCAGTGACCAGTGACCAGTGACCAGTGACCAGTGACCAGTGACCAGTGACCAGTGACCACTGACCAGTGACAAGTGACCAGTGACCAGTGACCAGTGACCAGTGACCAGTGACCAGTGACCAGTGACCAGCGAAAGTGACCAGTGACCAGTGACCAGTGACCAGCGAAATCGACCAGTGACCAGTGACCAGAGACCAGTGACTAGCCCAATTGAACAGTGACCAGTGACCAGTGACCAGTGACCAACGACCAGTGAACAGTGACCAGTGACCAGTGACCAGTGACCTGTGACCAGTGACCAGTGACCAGTGACCAGTGACCAGTGACCAGCGAAATCGACCAGTGACCAGTGACCAGAGACCAGTGACTAGCCAAATTGACCAGTGACCAGTGACCAGTGACCAGTGACCAACGACCAGTGACCAGGGACCAGTGACCAGCAAAAGTGACCAGTGACCAGTGACCAGTGACCAGTGACCAGTGACCAGTGACCAGTGACCAGTGACCAGTGACGAGTGACCTGTGACAAGTGACCAGTGACCAGCGACCAGTGACCAGGGACCAGTGACCAGTGACCAGTGACCAGCGACCAGTGACCAGTGACCAGTGACCAGGGACCAGTGACCAGCGAAAGTGACCAGTGACCAGTGACCAGTGACCAGTGACTAGCCAAATTGAGCAGTGAGCACTGACCAGTGACCAGTGACCAGTGACCAGTGACCAGCGAAATTGACCAGTGACCAGTGACCAGCGAAAGTGACCAGTGAACAGTGACCAGCGAAATTGAAAAGTGACCATTGACCAGTGACCAGCGAAAGTGACAAGTGACGAGTGACCAGTGACAAGTGACCAGTGAGAAGTGACCAGTGACCACTGACCAGTGACCAGTGACCAGCGACCAGTGACCAGTGACCAGTGACCAGTGACCAGTGACCAGCGAAAGTGACCAGTGACAAGTGACCAGTGACAAGTGACCAGTGACCAGTGACCAGTGACCAGTGACCAGCGAAAGTGACCAGTGACCAGTGACCTGTGACCAGCGAAATCGACCAGTGACCAGTGACCAGAGACCAGTGACTAGCCAAATTGACCAGTGACCAGTGACCAGTGACCAGTGACCAATGACCAGTGACCAGTGACCAGTGACCAGTGACCAGTGACCTGTGACCAGCGAAAGTGACCAGTGACCAGTGACTAGCCAAATTGAGCAGTGACCAGTGACCAGTGACCAGTGACCAGTGACCAGTGACCAGCTAAATTGACCAGTGACCATTGACCAGTGACCAGCGAAAGTGACCAGTGACGAGTGACCTGTGACAAGTGACCAGTGACCAGCGACCAGTGACCAGGGACCAGTGACCAGTGACCAGTGACCAGTGACCAGCGACCAGTGACCAGTGATCAGTGACCAGGGACCAGTGACCAGTGACCAGCGACCAGTGACCAGTGACCAGTGACCAGTGACCAGTGACCTGTGACCAGCGAAAGTGACCAGTGACCAGTGACCATTGACCAGCGACCAGTGACCAGTGACCAGTGATGAGTGACCAGTGACCAGTGACCAGTGACCAGCGAAAGTGACAAGTGACCAGTGACCAGTGACCAGTGAGCAGTGACCAGTGACCAGCGAAAGTGACCAGTGACCAGTGAACAGTGACCAGCGAAATTGACCAGTTTCCAGTGACCAGTGATAAGTGACCAGTGACCAGTGACCAGCGAAAGTGACCAGTGAACAGTGACCAGCGAAATTGACCACTGACCATTGACCAGTGACCAGCGAAAGTGACCAGTGACGAGTGACCAGTGACCAGTGACCAGTGACCAGTGACCAGTGACCAGTGACCAGTGACCAGTGACGAGTGACCTGTGACAAGTGACCAGTGACCAGCGACCAGTGACCAGGGACCAGTGACCAGTGACCAGTGACCAGCGACCAGTGACCAGTGACCAGTGACCAGGGACCAGTGACCAGCGAAAGTGACCAGTGACCAGTGACCAGTGACCAGTGACTAGCCAAATTGAGCAGTGAGCACTGACCAGTGACCAGTGACCAGTGACCAGTGACCAGTGACCAGTGACCAGCGAAAGTGACCAGTGACCAGTGACCAGTGACCAGCGAAATTGACCAGTGACCAGTGACCAGCGAAAGTGACCAGTGAACAGTGACCAGCGAAATTGAAAAGTGACCATTGACCAGTGACCAGCGAAAGTGACAAGTGACGAGTGACCAGTGACAAGTGACCAGTGAGAAGTGACCAGTGACCACTGACCAGTGACCAGTGACCAGCGACCAGTGACCAGTGACCAGTGACCAGTGACCAGTGACCAGCGAAAGTGACCAGTGACAAGTGACCAGTGACAAGTGACCAGTGACCAGTGACCAGTGACCAGTGACCAGCGAAAGTGACCAGTGACCAGTGACCTGTGACCAGCGAAATCGACCAGTGACCAGTGACCAGAGACCAGTGACTAGCCAAATTGACCAGTGACCAGTGACCAGTGACCAGTGACCAATGACCAGTGACCAGTGACCAGTGACCAGTGACCAGTGACCTGTGACCAGCGAAAGTGACCAGTGACCAGTGACTAGCCAAATTGAGCAGTGACCAGTGACCAGTGACCAGTGACCAGTGACCAGTGACCAGCTAAATTGACCAGTGACCATTGACCAGTGACCAGCGAAAGTGACCAGTGACGAGTGACCTGTGACAAGTGACCAGTGACCAGCGACCAGTGACCAGGGACCAGTGACCAGTGACCAGTGACCAGTGACCAGCGACCAGTGACCAGTGATCAGTGACCAGGGACCAGTGACCAGTGACCAGCGACCAGTGACCAGTGACCAGTGACCAGTGACCAGTGACCTGTGACCAGCGAAAGTGACCAGTGACCAGTGACCATTGACCAGCGACCAGTGACCAGTGACCAGTGATGAGTGACCAGTGACCAGTGACCAGTGACCAGCGAAAGTGACAAGTGACCAGTGACCAGTGACCAGTGAGCAGTGACCAGTGACCAGCGAAAGTGACCAGTGACCAGTGAACAGTGACCAGCGAAATTGACCAGTTTCCAGTGACCAGTGATAAGTGACCAGTGACCAGTGACCAGCGAAAGTGACCAGTGAACAGTGACCAGCGAAATTGACCACTGACCATTGACCAGTGACCAGCGAAAGTGACCAGTGACGAGTGACCAGTGACAAGTGACCAGTGAGAAGTGACCAGTGACCACTGACCAGTGACCAGTGACCAGTGACCAGTGACCAGTGACCAGTGACCAGCGAAAGTGACCAGTGACAAGTGACCAGTGACAAGTGACCAGTGACCAGTGTCCAGTGACCAGTGACCAGCGAAAGTGACCAGTGACCAGTGACCAGTGACCAGCGAAATCGACCAGTGACCAGTGACCAGAGACCAGTGACTAGCCAAATTGACCAGTGACCAGCGACCAGTGACCAGTGACCAGTGACCAGTGACCAGTGACCAGTGACCAGTGACCAGTAACCAGTGACCAGTGACCAGTGACCAGCGAAATCGACAAGGGACCAGTGACCAGTGACCAGTGACCAGTGACCAGTGACCAGTGACCAGTGACCAGCGAAATTGACCAGTGACCAGTGACCAGTGACCAGTGACCAGTGACCAGCGACCAGTGACCAGTGACCAGTGACCTGTGACCAGCGAAAGTGACCAGTGACCAGTGACCATTGACCAGCGACCAGTGACCAGTGACCACTGACGAGTGACCAGTGACCAGTGACCAGTGACCAGCGAAAGTGACAAGTGACCAGTGACCAGTAACCAGTGACCAGTGACCAGTGACCAGCGAAAGTGACCAGTGACCAGTGAACAGTGACCAGCGAAATTGACCAGTTTCCAGTGACCAGTGATAAGTGACCAGTGACCAATGACCAGTGAAAGTGACCAGTGAACAGTGACCAGCGAAATTGACCAGTGACCATTGACCAGTGACCAGCGAAAGTGACCAGTGACGAGTGACCAGTGACAAGTGACCAGTGAGAAGTGACCAGTGACCACTGACCAGGGACCAGTGACCAGCGACCAGTGACCAGTGACCAGTGACCAGGGACCAGTGACCAGCGAAAGTGACCAGTGATCAGTGACTAGCCAAATTGAGCAGTGACCAGTGACCAGTGACCAGTGACCAGTGACCAGTGACCAGTGACCAGCGAAATTGACCAGTGACCATTGACCAGTGACCAGAGAAAGTGACCAGTGACGAGTGACCTGTGACAAGTGACCAGTGACCAGCGACCAGTGACCAGTGACCAGTGACCAGTGACCAGTGACCAGTGACCAGTGACCAGCGAAAGTGACCAGTGACCAGCGACCAGTGACCAGTGACCAGTGACCAGTGACCAGTGACCAGTGACCAGTGACTAGCCAAATTGACCAGTGACCAGTGACCAGTGACCAGTGACCAGCGGTAGTGACCAGTGATCAGTGACCAGTGAACAGTGACCAGTGACCAGTGACCAGTGACCAGAGACCAGTGACTAGCCAAATTGACCAGTGACCAGTGACCAGTGACCAGCGGTAGTGACCAGTGAACAGTGACCAGTGACCAGTGACCAGTGACCAGAGACCAGTGACTAGCCAAATTGACCAGTGACCAGTGACCAGTGACCAGTGACCAGCGAAAATGACCAGTGGCCAGTGACCAGTAACCAGCGAAAGTGACCAGTGACGAGTGACCAGTGACAAGTGACCAGTGAGAAGTGACCAGTGACCACTGACCAGTGACCAGTGACCAGCGACCAGTGACCAGTGACCAGTGACCAGGGACCAGTGACCAGCGAAAGTGACAAGTGACCAGTGACCAGTGACCAGTGACCAGTGACCAGTGACCAGTGACCAGCGAAAGTGACCAGTGACCAGTGAACAGTGACCAGCGAAATTGACCAGTTTCCAGTGACCAGTGATAAGTGACCAGTGACCAGTGACCAGCGAAAGTGACCAGTGAACAGTGACCAGCGAAATTGACCAGTGACCATTGACCAGTGACCAGCGAAAGTGACCAGTGACGAGTGACCAGTGACAAGTGACCAGTGAGAAGTGACCAGTGACCACTGACCAGTGACCAGTGAAATCGACCAGTGACCAGTGACCAGAGACCAGTGACTAGCCCAATTGAACAGTGACCAGTGACCAGTGACCAGTGACCAACGACCAGTGAACAGTGACCAGTGACCAGTGACCAGTGACCTGTGACCAGTGACCAGTGACCAGTGACCAGTGACCAGTGACCAGTGACCAGCGAAATCGACCAGTGACCAGTGACCAGAGACCAGTGACTAGCCAAATTGACCAGTGACCAGTGACCAGTGACCAGTGACCAACGACCAGTGACCAGGGACCAGTGACCAGCAAAAGTGACCAGTGACCAGTGACTAGCCAAATTGAGCAGTGACCAGTGACCAGTGACCAGTGACCAGTGACCAGTGACCAGTGACCAGTGACCAGTGACCAGTGACGAGTGACCTGTGACAAGTGACCAGTGACCAGCGACCAGTGACCAGGGACCAGTGACCAGTGACCAGTGACCAGCGACCAGTGACCAGTGACCAGTGACCAGGGACCAGTGACCAGCGAAAGTGACCAGTGACCAGTGACCAGTGACCAGTGACTAGCCAAATTGAGCAGTGAGCACTGACCAGTGACCAGTGACCAGTGACCAGTGACCAGTGACCAGTGACCAGCGAAAGTGACCAGTGACCAGTGACCAGTGACCAGCGAAATTGACCAGTGACCAGTGACCAGCGAAAGTGACCAGTGAACAGTGACCAGCGAAATTGAAAAGTGACCATTGACCAGTGACCAGCGAAAGTGACAAGTGACGAGTGACCAGTGACAAGTGACCAGTGAGAAGTGACCAGTGACCACTGACCAGTGACCAGTGACCAGCGACCAGTGACCAGTGACCAGTGACCAGTGACCAGTGACCAGCGAAAGTGACCAGTGACAAGTGACCAGTGACAAGTGACCAGTGACCAGTGACCAGTGACCAGTGACCAGTGACCAGCGAAAGTGACCAGTGACCAGTGACCTGTGACCAGCGAAATCGACCAGTGACCAGTGACCAGAGACCAGTGACTAGCCAAATTGACCAGTGACCAGTGACCAGTGACCAGTGACCAATGACCAGTGACCAGTGACCAGTGACCAGTGACCAGTGACCTGTGACCAGCGAAAGTGACCAGTGACCAGTGACTAGCCAAATTGAGCAGTGACCAGTGACCAGTGACCAGTGACCAGTGACCAGTGACCAGCTAAATTGACCAGTGACCATTGACCAGTGACCAGCGAAAGTGACCAGTGACGAGTGACCTGTGACAAGTGACCAGTGACCAGCGACCAGTGACCAGGGACCAGTGACCAGTGACCAGTGACCAGTGACCAGCGACCAGTGACCAGTGATCAGTGACCAGGGACCAGTGACCAGCGAAAGTGACCAGTGACCAGTGACCAGTGACCAGCGAAATTGACCAGTGACCAGTGACAAGTGACCAGTTACCAGTGACCAGCGAAAGTGACCAGTGAACAGTGACCAGGGACCAGCGGTAGTGACCAGTGATCAGTGACCAGTGAACAGTGACCAGTGACCAGTGACCAGTGACCAGAGACCAGTGACTAGCCAAATTGACCAGTGACCAGTGACCAGTGACCAGCGGTAGTGACCAGTGAACAGTGACCAGTGACCAGTGACCAGTGACCAGTGACCAGCGAAAATGACCAGTGGCCAGTGACCAGTAACCAGCGAAAGTGACCAGTGACGAGTGACCAGTGACAAGTGACCAGTGAGAAGTGACCAGTGACCACTGACCAGTGACCAGTGACCAGCGACCAGTGACCAGTGACCAGTGACCAGGGACCAGTGACCAGCGAAAGTGACAAGTGACCAGTGACCAGTGACCAGTGACCAGTGACCAGTGACCAGTGACCAGCGAAAGTGACCAGTGACCAGTGAACAGTGACCAGCGAAATTGACCAGTTTCCAGTGACCAGTGATAAGTGACCAGTGACCAGTGACCAGCGAAAGTGACCAGTGAACAGTGACCAGCGAAATTGACCAGTGACCATTGACCAGTGACCAGCGAAAGTGACCAGTGACGAGTGACCAGTGACAAGTGACCAGTGAGAAGTGACCAGTGACCACTGACCAGTGACCAGTGACCAGTGACCAGTGACCAGTGACCAGTGACCAGCGAAAGTGACCAGTGACAAGTGACCAGTGACCAGTGACCAGTGACCAGTGACCAGCGAAAGTGACCAGTGACCAGTGACCAGTGACCAGCGAAATCGATCAGTGACCAGTGACCAGAGACCAGTGACTAGCCAAATTGACCAGTGACCAGCGACCAGTGACCAGTGACCAGTGACCAGGGACCAGTGACCAGCGAAAGTGACCAGTGACCAGTGACTAGCCAATTTGAGCAGTGACCAGTGACCAGTGACCAGTGACCAGTGACCAGTGACCAGTGACCAGTGACCACTGACCAGTGACAAGTGACCAGTGACCAGTGACCAGTGACCAGTGACCAGTGACCAGTGACCAGTGACCAGCGAAAGTGACCAGTGACCAGTGACCAGTGACCAGCGAAATCGACCAGTGACCAGTGACCAGAGACCAGTGACTAGCCCAATTGAACAGTGACCAGTGACCAGTGACCAGTGACCAACGACCAGTGAACAGTGACCAGTGACCAGTGACCAGTGACCTGTGACCAGTGACCAGTGACCAGTGACCAGTGACCAGTGACCAGCGAAATCGACCAGTGACCAGTGACCAGAGACCAGTGACTAGCCAAATTGACCAGTGACCAGTGACCAGTGACCAGTGACCAACGACCAGTGACCAGGGACCAGTGACCAGCAAAAGTGACCAGTGACCAGTGACTAGCCAAATTGAGCAGTGACCAGTGACCAGTGACCAGTGACCAGTGACCAGTGACCAGTGACCAGTGACCAGTGACCAGTGACCAGTGACGAGTGACCTGTGACAAGTGACCAGTGACCAGCGACCAGTGACCAGGGACCAGTGACCAGTGACCAGTGACCAGCGACCAGTGACCAGTGACCAGTGACCAGTGACCAGGGACCAGTGACCAGCGAAAGTGACCAGTGACCAGTGACCAGTGACCAGTGACTAGCCAAATTGAGCAGTGAGCACTGACCAGTGACCAGTGACCAGTGACCAGTGACCAGTGACCAGTGACCAGCGACCAGTGACCAGTGACCAGTGACCAGGGACCAGTGACCAGCGACAGTGACCAGTGACCAGTGACCAGTGACCAGTGACTAGCCAAATTGAGCAGTGAGCACTGACCAGTGACCAGTGACCAGTGACCAGTGACCAGTGACCAGTGACCAGCGAAAGTGACCAGTGACCAGTGACCAGTGACCAGCGAAATTGACCAGTGACCAGTGACCAGCGAAAGTGACCAGTGAACAGTGACCAGCGAAATTGAAAAGTGACCATTGACCAGTGACCAGCGAAAGTGACAAGTGACGAGTGACCAGCGAAATTGACCAGTGACCATTGACCAGTGACCAGCGAAAGTGACCAGTGACGAGTGACCAGTGACAAGTGACCAGTGAGAAGTGACCAGTGACCACTGACCAGTGACCAGTGACCAGCGACCAGTGACCAGTGACCAGTGACCAGGGACCAGTGACCAGCGAAAGTGACCAGTGACCAGTGACTAGCCAAATTGAGCAGTGACCAGTGACCAGTGACCAGTGACCAGTGACCAGTGACCAGTGACCAGTGACCAGTGACCAGTGACCAGGGACCAGTGACCAGTGACCAGTGACCAGTGACCAGTGACCAGTGACCAGTGACCAGTGACCAGCGAAAGTGACCAGGGACCAGTGACCAGTGACCAGTGACCAGTGACCAGTGACCAGCGAAATTGACCAGTGACCATTGACCAGTGACCAGTGACCAGTGACCAGCGAAAGTGACCAGTGACGAGTGACCTGTGACAAGTGACCAGTGACCAGCGACCAGTGACCAGCGACCAGTGACCAGTGACCAGTGACCAGTGACCAGTGACCAGTGACCTGTGACCAGCGAAAGTGACCAGTGACCAGTGACCATTGACCAGCGACCAGTGACCAGTGACCAGTGACCAGTGACCAGCGAAATTGACCAGTGACCATTGACCAGTGACCAGTGACCAGTGACCAGTGACCAGTGACCAGTGACCAGTGACCAGTGACCAGCGACCAGTGACCAGTGACCAGTGACCAGTGACCAGTGAGCAGTGACCAGTGACCAGTAACCAGTGACCAGTGACCAGTGACCAGCGAAATCGACCAGGGACCAGTGACCAGTGACCAGTGACCAGTGACCAGTGACCAGTGACCAGCGAAATTGACCAGTGACCAATGACCAGTGACCAGTGACCAGTGACCAGTGACCAGCGACCAGTGACCAGTGACCAGTGACCAGTGACCAGTGACCAGTGACCAGCGACCAGTGACCAGTGACCAGTGACCAGGGACCAGTGACCAGCGAAAGTGACCAGTGACCAGTGACCAGTGACCAGCGAAATTGACCAGTGACCAGTGACCAGTGACCAGTGACAAGTGACCAGTTACCAGTGACCAGCGAAAGTGACCAGTGAACAGTGACCAGGGACCAGTGACCAGTGACCAGTGACCAGTGACCAGTGACCAGTGACCAGTAACCAGTGACCAGTGACCAGTGACCAGCGAAAGTGACCAGTGACCAGTGACCAGTGACCAGTGACCAGCGAAATTGACCAGTGACCATTGACCAGTGACCAGTGACCATTGACCAGTGACCAGTGACCAGTGACCAGCGAAAGTGACCAGTGACCAGTGACCAGTGACCAGCGAAATTGACCAGTGACCAGTGACCAGTGACCAGTGACAAGTGACCAGTTACCAGTGACCAGCGAAAGTGACCAGTGAACAGTGACCAGGGACCTGTGACGAGTGACCAGTGACCAGTGACCAGTGACCAGCGACCAGTGACCAGTGACCAGTGACCAGTGACCAGTGACCAGTGACCAGTGACCAGTGACCAGCGAAAGTGACAAGTGACCAGTGACCAGTGACCAGTGACCAGTGACCAGTGACCAGCGAAAGTGACCAGTGAACAGTGACCAGCGAAATTGACCAGTGACCATTGACCAGTGACCAGCGAAAGTGACCAGTGACGAGTGACCAGTGACAAGTGACCAGTGAGAAGTGACCAGTGACCACTGACCAGTGACCAGTGACCAGCGACCAGTGACCAGTGACCAGTGACCAGGGACCAGTGACCAGCGAAAGTGACCAGTGACCAGTGACTAGCCAAATTGAGCAGTGACCAGTGACCAGTGACCAGTGACCAGTGACCAGGGACCAGTGACCAGCGAAAGTGACCAGTGATCAGTGACTAGCCAAATTGAGCAGTGACCAGTGACCAGTGACCAGTGACCAGTGACCAGTAACCAGTGACCAGTGACCAGTGACCAGCGAAATCGACCAGGGACCAGTGACCAGTGACCAGTGACCAGTGACCAGTGACCAGTGACCAGCGAAATTGACCAGTGACCAATGACCAGTGACCAGTGACCAGTGACCAGTGACCAGCGACCAGTGACCAGTGACCAGTGACCAGTGACCAGTGACCAGTGACCAGTGACCAGTGACCAGTGACCAGCGACCAGTGACCAGTGACCAGTGACCAGGGACCAGTGACCAGCGAAAGTGACCAGTGACCAGTGACCAGTGACCAGCGAAATTGACCAGTGACCAGTGACCAGTGACCAGTGACAAGTGACCAGTTACCAGTGACCAGCGAAAGTGACCAGTGAACAGTGACCAGGGACCAGTGACCAGTGACCAGTGACCAGTGACCAGTGACCAGTGACCAGTAACCAGTGACCAGTGACCAGTGACCAGCGAAAGTGACCAGTGACCAGTGACCAGTGACCAGTGACCAGCGAAATTGACCAGTGACCATTGACCAGTGACCAGTGACCATTGACCAGTGACCAGTGACCAGTGACCAGCGAAAGTGACCAGTGACCAGTGACCAGTGACCAGCGAAATTGACCAGTGACCAGTGACCAGTGACCAGTGACAAGTGACCAGTTACCAGTGACCAGCGAAAGTGACCAGTGAACAGTGACCAGGGACCTGTGACGAGTGACCAGTGACCAGTGACCAGTGACCAGCGACCAGTGACCAGTGACCAGTGACCAGTGACCAGTGACCAGTGACCAGTGACCAGTGACCAGCGAAAGTGACAAGTGACCAGTGACCAGTGACCAGTGACCAGTGACCAGTGACCAGCGAAAGTGACCAGTGAACAGTGACCAGCGAAATTGACCAGTGACCATTGACCAGTGACCAGCGAAAGTGACCAGTGACGAGTGACCAGTGACAAGTGACCAGTGAGAAGTGACCAGTGACCACTGACCAGTGACCAGTGACCAGCGACCAGTGACCAGTGACCAGTGACCAGGGACCAGTGACCAGCGAAAGTGACCAGTGACCAGTGACTAGCCAAATTGAGCAGTGACCAGTGACCAGTGACCAGTGACCAGTGACCAGTGACCAGTGACCAGTGACCAGTGACCAGTGACCAGCGAAAGTGACAAGTGACCAGTGACCAGTGACCAGTGAGCAGTGACCAGTGACCAGCGAAAGTGACCAGTGACCAGTGAACAGTGACCAGCGAAATTGACCAGTTTCCAGTGACCAGTGATAAGTGACCAGTGACCAGTGACCAGCGAAAGTGACCAGTGAACAGTGACCAGCGAAATTGACCACTGACCATTGACCAGTGACCAGCGAAAGTGACCAGTGACGAGTGACCAGTGACAAGTGACCAGTGAGAAGTGACCAGTGACCACTGACCAGTGACCAGTGACCAGTGACCAGTGACCAGTGACCAGTGACCAGCGAAAGTGACCAGTGACAAGTGACCAGTGACAAGTGACCAGTGACCAGTGACCAGTGACCAGTGACCAGCGAAAGTGACCAGTGACCAGTGACCAGTGACCAGCGAAATCGACCAGTGACCAGTGACCAGAGACCAGTGACTAGCCAAATTGACCAGTGACCAGCGACCAGTGACCAGTGACCAGTGACCAGGGACCAGTGACCAGCGAAAGTGACCAGTGACCAGTGACTAGCCAAATTGAGCAGTGACCAGTGACCAGTGACCAGTGACCAGTGACCAGTGACCAGTGACCAGTGACCACTGACCAGTGACCACTGACCAGTGACCAGGGACCAGTGACCAGGGACCAGTGACCAGTGACCAGTGACCAGTGACCAGTGACCAGTGACCAGTGACCAGTGACCAGTGACCAGTGACCAGTGACCAGTGACCAGCGAAAGTGACCAGGGACCAGTGACCAGTGACCAGTGACCAGTGACCAGTGACCAGTGACCAGTGACCAGCGAAATTGACCAGTGACCATTGACCAGTGATCAGTGACCAGTGACCAGTGACCAGTGACCAGTGACCAGTGACCAGCGACCAGTGACCAGTGACCAGTGACCAGTGACCAGTGACCAGTGACCAGTGACCAGTGACCAGTAACCAGTGACCAGCGAAATCGACAAGGGACCAGTGACCAGTGACCAGTGACCAGTGACCAGTGACCAGTGACCAGTGACCAGCGAAATTGACCAGTGACCAGTGACCAGTGACCAGTGACCAGTGACCAGCGACCAGTGACCAGTGACCAGTGACCTGTGACCAGCGAAAGTGACCAGTGACCAGTGACCATTGACCAGCGACCAGTGACCAGTGACCACTGACGAGTGACCAGTGACCAGTGACCAGTGACCAGTGACCAGTGACCAGCGAAAGTGACAAGTGACTAGTGACCAGTAACCAGTGACCAGTGACCAGTGACCAGCGAAAGTGACCAGTGACCAGTGAACAGTGACCAGCGAAATTGACCAGTTTCCAGTGACCAGTGATAAGTGACCAGTGACCAATGACCAGTGAAAGTGACCAGTGAACAGTGACCAGCGAAATTGACCAGTGACCATTGACCAGTGACCAGCGAAAGTGACCAGTGACGAGTGACCAGTGACAAGTGACCAGTGAGAAGTGACCAGTGACCACTGACCAGGGACCAGTGACCAGCGACCAGTGACCAGTGACCAGTGACCAGGGACCAGTGACCAGCGAAAGTGACCAGTGATCAGTGACTAGCCAAATTGAGCAGTGACCAGTGACCAGTGACCAGTGACCAGTGACCAGTGACCAGTGACCAGCGAAATTGACCAGTGACCATTGACCAGTGACCAGAGAAAGTGACCAGTGACGAGTGACCTGTGACAAGTGACCAGTGACCAGCGACCAGTGACCAGTGACCAGTGACCAGTGACCAGTGACCAGTGACCAGTGACCAGTGACCAGTGACCAGTGACCAGCGAAAGTGACCAGTGACCAGCGACCAGTGACGAGTGACCAGTGACCAGTGACCAGTGACCAGTGACCAGTGACTAGCCAAATTGACCAGTGACCAGTGACCAGTGACCAGTGACCAGCGGTAGTGACCAGTGATCAGTGACCAGTGAACAGTGACCAGTGACCAGTGACCAGTGACCAGAGACCAGTGACTAGCCAAATTGACCAGTGACCAGTGACCAGTGACCAGCGGTAGTGACCAGTGAACAGTGACCAGTGACCAGTGACCAGTGACCAGAGACCAGTGACTAGCCAAATTGACCAGTGACCAGTGACCAGTGACCAGTGACCAGCGAAAATGACCAGTGGCCAGTGACCAGTAACCAGCGAAAGTGACCAGTGACGAGTGACCAGTGACAAGTGACCAGTGAGAAGTGACCAGTGACCACTGACCAGTGACCAGTGACCAGCGACCAGTGACCAGTGACGAGTGACCAGGGACCAGTGACCAGCGAAAGTGACAAGTGACCAGTGACCAGTGACCAGTGACCAGTGACCAGTGACCAGTGACCAGCGAAAGTGACCAGTGACCAGTGAACAGTGACCAGCGAAATTGACCAGTTTCCAGTGACCAGTGATAAGTGACCAGTGACCAGTGACCAGCGAAAGTGACCAGTGAACAGTGACCAGCGAAATTGACCAGTGACCATTGACCAGTGACCAGCGAAAGTGACCAGTGACGAGTGACCAGTGAGAAGTGACCAGTGACCACTGACCAGTGACCAGTGACCAGTGACCAGTGACCAGTGACCAGTGACCAGCGAAAGTGACCAGTGACAAGTGACCAGTGACCAGTGACCAGTGACCAGTGACCAGCGAAAGTGACCAGTGACCAGTGACCAGTGACCAGCGAAATCGATCAGTGACCAGTGACCAGAGACCAGTGACTAGCCAAATTGACCAGTGACCAGCGACCAGTGACCAGTGACCAGTGACCAGGGACCAGTGACCAGCGAAAGTGACCAGTGACCAGTGACTAGCCAATTTGAGCAGTGACCAGTGACCAGTGACCAGTGACCAGTGACCAGTGACCAGTGACCAGTGACCAGTGACCAGTGACCACTGACCAGTGACAAGTGACCAGTGACCAGTGACCAGTGACCAGTGACCAGTGACCAGTGACCAGTGACCAGCGAAAGTGACCAGTGACCAGTGACCAGTGACCAGCGAAATCGACCAGTGACCAGTGACCAGAGACCAGTGACTAGCCCAATTGAACAGTGACCAGTGACCAGTGACCAGTGACCAACGACCAGTGAACAGTGACCAGTGACCAGTGACCAGTGACCTGTGACCAGTGACCAGTGACCAGTGACCAGTGACCAGTGACCAGCGAAATCGACCAGTGACCAGTGACCAGAGACCAGTGACTAGCCAAATTGACCAGTGACCAGTGACCAGTGACCAGTGACCAACGACCAGTGACCAGGGACCAGTGACCAGCAAAAGTGACCAGTGACCAGTGACTAGCCAAATTGAGCAGTGACCAGTGACCAGTGACCAGTGACCAGTGACCAGTGACCAGTGACCAGTGACCAGTGACGAGTGACCAGCGACCAGTGACCAGTGACCAGTGACCAGGGACCAGTGACCAGCGAAAGTGACCAGTGACCAGTGACCAGTGACCAGTGACTAGCCAAATTGAGCAGTGAGCACTGACCAGTGACCAGTGACCAGTGACCAGTGACCAGTGACCAGTGACCAGCGAAAGTGACCAGTGACCAGTGACCAGTGACCAGCGAAATTGACCAGTGACCAGTGACCAGCGAAAGTGACCAGTGAACAGTGACCAGCGAAATTGAAAAGTGACCATTGACCAGTGACCAGCGAAAGTGACAAGTGACGAGTGACCAGTGACAAGTGACCAGTGAGAAGTGACCAGTGACCACTGACCAGTGACCAGTGACCAGCGACCAGTGACCAGTGACCAGTGACCAGTGACCAGTGACCAGCGAAAGTGACCAGTGACAAGTGACCAGTGACAAGTGACCAGTGACCAGTGACCAGTGACCAGTGACCAGCGAAAGTGACCAGTGACCAGTGACCTGTGACCAGCGAAATCGACCAGTGACCAGTGACCAGAGACCAGTGACTAGCCAAATTGACCAGTGACCAGTGACCAGTGACCAGTGACCAATGACCAGTGACCAGTGACCAGTGACCAGTGACCAGTGACCTGTGACCAGCGAAAGTGACCAGTGACCAGTGACTAGCCAAATTGAGCAGTGACCAGTGACCAGTGACCAGTGACCAGTGACCAGTGACCAGCTAAATTGACCAGTGACCATTGACCAGTGACCAGCGAAAGTGACCAGTGACGAGTGACCTGTGACAAGTGACCAGTGACCAGCGACCAGTGACCAGGGACCAGTGACCAGTGACCAGTGACCAGTGACCAGTGACCAGTGACCAGCGACCAGTGACCAGTGATCAGTGACCAGGGACCAGTGACCAGCGAAAGTGACCAGTGACCAGTGACCAGTGACCAGCGAAATTGACCAGTGACCAGTGACAAGTGACCAGTTACCAGTGACCAGCGAAAGTGACCAGTGAACAGTGACCAGGGACCAGTGACCAGTGACCAGTGACCAGTGACCAGTGACCAGTGACCAGTGACCAGTGACCAGTGACCAGTGACCAGCGAAAGTGACCAGTGACCAGTGACCAGTGACCAGTGACCAGTGACCAGCGAAATTGACCAGTGACCATTGACCAGTGACCAGTGACCAGTGACCAGTGACCAGTGACCAGTGACCAGTGACCAGCGAAAGTGACCAGTGACCAGTGACCAGTGACCAGTGACCAGTGACCAGCGAAATTGACCAGTGACCATTGACCAGTGACCAGTGACCAGTGACCAGTGACCAGTGACCAGTGACCAGTGACCAGTGACCAGTGACCAGTGACCAGTGACAAGCGAAAGTGACCAGTGACAAGTGACTAGTGACAAGTGACCAGTGACCAGTGAACAGTGACCAGGGACCAGTGACCAGGGACCAGTGACCAGCGAAAGTGACCAGTGACCAGTGACCAGTGACCAGTGACTAGCCAAATTGAGCAGTGAGCACTGACCAGTGACCAGTGACCAGTGACCAGTGACCAGCGAAAGTGACCAGTGACCAGTGACCAGTGACCAGCGAAATTGACCAGTGACCAGTGACCAGTGACCAGTGACCAGTGACCATTGACCAGTGACCAGCGAAAGTGACCAGTGATGAGTGACCTGTGACAAGTGACCAGTGACCAGCGACCAGTGACCAGGGACCAGTGACCAGTGACCAGTGACCAGCGACCAGTGACCAGTGACCAGTGACCAGGGACCAGTGACCAGCGAAAGTGACCAGGGACCAGTGACCAGTGACCAGTGACCAGTGACCAGTGACCAGTGACCAGTGACCAGCGACCAGTGACCAGCGACCAGTGACCAGTGACCAGTGACCAGGGACCAGTGACCAGCGAAAGTGACCAGTGACCAGTGACTAGCCAAATTGAGCAGTGACCAGTGACCAGTGACCAGTGACCAGTGACCAGTGACCAGTGACCAGTGACCAGGGACCAGTGACCAGTGACCAGTGACCAGTGACCAGTGACCAGTTACCAGTGACCAGTGACCAGTGACCAGTGACCAGCGAAAGTGACCAGGGACCAGTGACCAGTGACCAGTGACCAGTGACCAGTGACCAGCGAAATTGACCAGTGACCATTGACCAGTGACCAGTGACCAGTGACCAGTGACCAGTGACCAGTGACCAGTGACCAGCGACCAGTGACCAGTGACCAGTGACCAGTGACCAGTGAGCAGTGACCAGTGACCAGTAACCAGTGACCAGTGACCAGTGACCAGCGAAATCGACCAGGGACCAGTGACCAGTGACCAGTGACCAGTGACCAGTGACCAGTGACCAGCGAAATTGACCAGTGACCAATGACCAGTGACCAGTGACCAGTGACCAGTGACCAGCGACCAGTGACCAGTGACCAGTGACCAGTGACCAGTGACCAGTGACCAGTGACCAGTGACCAGCGACCAGTGACCAGTGACCAGTGACCAGGGACCAGTGACCAGCGAAAGTGACCAGTGACCAGTGACCAGTGACCAGCGAAATTGACCAGTGACCAGTGACCAGTGACCAGTGACAAGTGACCAGTTACCAGTGACCAGCGAAAGTGACCAGTGAACAGTGACCAGGGACCAGTGACCAGTGACCAGTGACCAGTGACCAGTGACCAGTGACCAGTAACCAGTGACCAGTGACCAGTGACCAGTGACCAGTGACCAGTGACCAGCGAAATTGACCAGTGACCATTGACCAGTGACCAGTGACCATTGACCAGTGACCAGTGACCAGTGACCAGCGAAAGTGACCAGTGACCAGTGACCAGTGACCAGCGAAATTGACCAGTGACCAGTGACCAGTGACCAGTGACAAGTGACCAGTTACCAGTGACCAGCGAAAGTGACCAGTGAACAGTGACCAGGGACCTGTGACGAGTGACCAGTGACCAGTGACCAGTGACCAGCGACCAGTGACCAGTGACCAGTGACCAGTGACCAGTGACCAGTGACCAGTGACCAGTGACCAGCGAAAGTGACAAGTGACCAGTGACCAGTGACCAGTGACCAGTGACCAGTGACCAGCGAAAGTGACCAGTGAACAGTGACCAGCGAAATTGACCAGTGACCATTGACCAGTGACCAGCGAAAGTGACCAGTGACGAGTGACCAGTGACAAGTGACCAGTGAGAAGTGACCAGTGACCACTGACCAGTGACCAGTGACCAGCGACCAGTGACCAGTGACCAGTGACCAGGGACCAGTGACCAGCGAAAGTGACCAGTGACCAGTGACTAGCCAAATTGAGCAGTGACCAGTGACCAGTGACCAGTGACCAGTGACCAGTGACCAGTGACCAGTGACCAGTGACCAGTGACCAGGGACCAGTGACCAGTGACCAGTGACCAGTGACCAGTGACCAGTGACCAGTGACCAGTGACCAGCGAAAGTGACCAGGGACCAGTGACCAGTGACCAGTGACCAGTGACCAGTGACCAGCGAAATTGACCAGTGACCATTGACCAGTGACCAGTGACCAGTGACCAGCGAAAGTGACCAGTGACGAGTGACCTGTGACAAGTGACCAGTGACCAGCGACCAGTGACCAGCGACCAGTGACCAGTGACCAGTGACCAGTGACCAGTGACCAGTGACCTGTGACCAGCGAAAGTGACCAGTGACCAGTGACCATTGACCAGCGACCAGTGACCAGTGACCAGTGACCAGTGACCAGCGAAATTGACCAGTGACCATTGACCAGTGACCAGTGACCAGTGACCAGTGACCAGTGACCAGTGACCAGTGACCAGCGACCAGTGACCAGTGACCAGTGACCAGTGACCAGTGAGCAGTGACCAGTGACCAGTAACCAGTGACCAGTGACCAGTGACCAGCGAAATCGACCAGGGACCAGTGACCAGTGACCAGTGACCAGTGACCAGTGACCAGTGACCAGCGAAATTGACCAGTGACCAATGACCAGTGACCAGTGACCAGTGACCAGTGACCAGCGACCAGTGACCAGTGACCAGTGACCAGTGACCAGTGACCAGTGACCAGTGACCAGTGACCAGTGACCAGTGACCAGCGACCAGTGACCAGTGACCAGTGACCAGGGACCAGTGACCAGCGAAAGTGACCAGTGACCAGTGACCAGTGACCAGCGAAATTGACCAGTGACCAGTGACCAGTGACCAGTGACAAGTGACCAGTTACCAGTGACCAGCGAAAGTGACCAGTGAACAGTGACCAGGGACCAGTGACCAGTGACCAGTGACCAGTGACCAGTGACCAGTGACCAGTAACCAGTGACCAGTGACCAGTGACCAGCGAAAGTGACCAGTGACCAGTGACCAGTGACCAGTGACCAGCGAAATTGACCAGTGACCATTGACCAGTGACCAGTGACCATTGACCAGTGACCAGTGACCAGTGACCAGCGAAAGTGACCAGTGACCAGTGACCAGTGACCAGCGAAATTGACCAGTGACCAGTGACCAGTGACCAGTGACAAGTGACCAGTTACCAGTGACCAGCGAAAGTGACCAGTGAACAGTGACCAGGGACCTGTGACGAGTGACCAGTGACCAGTGACCAGTGACCAGCGACCAGTGACCAGTGACCAGTGACCAGTGACCAGTGACCAGTGACCAGTGACCAGTGACCAGCGAAAGTGACAAGTGACCAGTGACCAGTGACCAGTGACCAGTGACCAGTGACCAGCGAAAGTGACCAGTGAACAGTGACCAGCGAAAGAGACCAGTGACCATTGACCAGTGACCAGCGAAAGTGACCAGTGACGAGTGACCAGTGACAAGTGACCAGTGACCACTGACCAGTGACCAGTGACCAGCGACCAGTGACCAGTGACCAGTGACCAGGGACCAGTGACCAGCGAAAGTGACCAGTGACCAGTGACTAGCCAAATTGAGCAGTGACCAGTGACCAGTGACCAGTGACCAGTGACCAGTGACCAGTGACCAGCGAAAGTGACAAGTGACCAGTGACCAGTGACCAGTGAGCAGTGACCAGTGACCAGCGAAAGTGACCAGTGACCAGTGAACAGTGACCAGCGAAATTGACCAGTTTCCAGTGACCAGTGATAAGTGACCAGTGACCAGTGACCAGCGAAAGTGACCAGTGAACAGTGACCAGCGAAATTGACCACTGACCATTGACCAGTGACCAGCGAAAGTGACCAGTGACGAGTGACCAGTGACAAGTGACCAGTGAGAAGTGACCAGTGACCACTGACCAGTGACCAGTGACCAGTGACCAGTGACCAGTGACCAGTGACCAGCGAAAGTGACCAGTGACAAGTGACCAGTGACAAGTGACCAGTGACCAGTGACCAGTGACCAGTGACCAGCGAAAGTGACCAGTGACCAGTGACCAGTGACCAGCGAAATCGACCAGTGACCAGTGACCAGAGACCAGTGACTAGCCAAATTGACCAGTGACCAGCGACCAGTGACCAGTGACCAGTGACCAGGGACCAGTGACCAGCGAAAGTGACCAGTGACCAGTGACTAGCCAAATTGAGCAGTGACCAGTGACCAGTGACCAGTGACCAGTGACCAGTGACCAGTGACCAGTGACCACTGACCAGTGACCACTGACCAGTGACCAGGGACCAGTGACCAGTGACCAGTGACCAGTGACCAGTGACCAGTGACCAGTGACCAGTGACCAGTGACCAGTGACCAGCGAAAGTGACCAGTGACCAGTGACCAGTGACCAGTGACCAGTGACCAGTGACCAGTGACCAGCGAAATTGACCAGTGACCATTGACCAGTGATCAGTGACCAGTGACCAGTGACCAGTGACCAGTGACCAGTGACCAGCGACCAGTGACCAGTGACCAGTGACCAGTGACCAGTGACCAGTGACCAGTGACCAGTAACCAGTGACCAGTGACCAGTGCCCAGCGAAATCGACAAGGGACCAGTGACCAGTGACCAGTGACCAGTGACCAGTGACCAGTGACCAGTGACCAGCGAAATTGACCAGTGACCAGTGACCAGTGACCAGTGACCAGTGACCAGCGACCAGTGACCAGTGACCAGTGACCTGTGACCAGCGAAAGTGACCAGTGACCAGTGACCATTGACCAGCGACCAGTGACCAGTGACCACTGACGAGTGACCAGTGACCAGTGACCAGTGACCAGTGACCAGTGACCAGCGAAAGTGACAAGTGACCAGTGACCAGTAACCAGTGACCAGTGACCAGTGACCAGCGAAAGTGACCAGTGACCAGTGAACAGTGACCAGCGAAATTGACCAGTTTCCAGTGACCAGTGATAAGTGACCAGTGACCAATGACCAGTGAAAGTGACCAGTGAACAGTGACCAGCGAAATTGACCACTGACCATTGACCAGTGACCAGCGAAAGTGACCAGTGACGAGTGACCAGTGACAAGTGACCAGTGAGAAGTGACCAGTGACCACTGACCAGGGACCAGTGACCAGCGACCAGTGACCAGTGACCAGTGACCAGGGACCAGTGACCAGCGAAAGTGACCAGTGATCAGTGACTAGCCAAATTGAGCAGTGACCAGTGACCAGTGACCAGTGACCAGTGACCAGTGACCAGTGACCAGCGAAATTGACCAGTGACCATTGACCAGTGACCAGAGAAAGTGACCAGTGACGAGTGACCTGTGACAAGTGACCAGTGACCAGCGACCAGTGACCAGTGACCAGTGACCAGTGACCAGTGACCAGTGACCAGTGACCAGTGACCAGTGACCAGTGACCAGCGAAAGTGACCAGTGACCAGCGACCAGTGACCAGTGACCAGTGACCAGTGACCAGTGACCAGTGACCAGTGACTAGCCAAATTGACCAGTGACCAGTGACCAGTGACCAGTGACCAGCGGTAGTGACCAGTGATCAGTGACCAGTGAACAGTGACCAGTGACCAGTGACCAGTGACCAGAGACCAGTGACTAGCCAAATTGACCAGTGACCAGTGACCAGTGACCAGCGGTAGTGACCAGTGAACAGTGACCAGTGACCAGTGACCAGTGACCAGAGACCAGTGACTAGCCAAATTGACCAGTGACCAGTGACCAGTGACCAGTGACCAGCGAAAATGACCAGTGGCCAGTGACCAGTAACCAGCGAAAGTGACCAGTGACGAGTGACCAGTGACAAGTGACCAGTGAGAAGTGACCAGTGACCACTGACCAGTGACCAGTGACCAGCGACCAGTGACCAGTGACGAGTGACCAGGGACCAGTGACCAGCGAAAGTGACAAGTGACCAGTGACCAGTGACCAGTGACCAGTGACCAGTGACCAGTGACCAGCGAAAGTGACCAGTGACCAGTGAACAGTGACCAGCGAAATTGACCAGTTTCCAGTGACCAGTGATAAGTGACCAGTGACCAGTGACCAGCGAAAGTGACCAGTGAACAGTGACCAGCGAAATTGACTAGTGACCATTGACCAGTGACCAGCGAAAGTGACCAGTGACGAGTGACCAGTGACAAGTGACCAGTGAGAAGTGACCAGTGACCACTGACCAGTGACCAGTGACCAGTGACCAGTGACCAGTGACCAGTGACCAGCGAAAGTGACCAGTGACAAGTGACCAGTGACCAGTGACCAGTGACCAGTGACCAGCGAAAGTGACCAGTGACCAGTGACCAGTGACCAGCGAAATCGATCAGTGACCAGTGACCAGAGACCAGTGACTAGCCAAATTGACCAGTGACCAGCGACCAGTGACCAGTGACCAGTGACCAGGGACCAGTGACCAGCGAAAGTGACCAGTGACCAGTGACTAGCCAATTTGAGCAGTGACCAGTGACCAGTGACCAGTGACCAGTGACCAGTGACCAGTGACCAGTGACCACTGACCAGTGACAAGTGACCAGTGACCAGTGACCAGTGACCAGTGACCAGTGACCAGTGACCAGTGACCAGCGAAAGTGACCAGTGACCAGTGACCAGTGACCAGCGAAATCGACCAGTGACCAGTGACCAGAGACCAGTGACTAGCCCAATTGAACAGTGACCAGTGACCAGTGACCAGTGACCAACGACCAGTGAACAGTGACCAGTGACCAGTGACCAGTGACCTGTGACCAGTGACCAGTGACCAGTGACCAGTGACCAGTGACCAGCGAAATCGACCAGTGACCAGTGACCAGAGACCAGTGACTAGCCAAATTGACCAGTGACCAGTGACCAGTGACCAGTGACCAACGACCAGTGACCAGGGACCAGTGACCAGCAAAAGTGACCAGTGACCAGTGACTAGCCAAATTGAGCAGTGACCAGTGACCAGTGACCAGTGACCAGTGACCAGTGACCAGTGACCAGTGACCAGTGACCAGTGACCAGTGACCAGTGACCAGTGACCAGTGACAAGCGACCAGTGACCAGTGACCAGTGACCAGCGACCAGTGACCAGTGACCAGTGACCAGTGACCAGTGACCAGTGACCAGTGACCAGTGACCAGCGAAAGTGACCAGTGACAAGTGACCAGTGACAAGTGACCAGTGACCAGTGACCAGTGACCAGTGACCAGTGACCAGTGACCAGCGAAAGTGACCAGTGACCAGTGACCAGTGACCAGCGAAATCGACCAGTGACCAGTGACCAGAGACCAGTGACTAGCCCAATTGAACAGTGACCAGTGACCAGTGACCAGTGACCTGTGACCAGCGAAAGTGACCAGTGACCAGTGACCATTGACCAGCGACCAGTGACCAGTGACCAGTGACGAGTGACCAGTGACCAGTGACCAGTGACCAGTGACCAGTGACCAGTGACCAGTGACCAGTGACCAGTGACCAGTGACCAGTGACCAGTGACCAGTGACCAGTGACCAGTGACCAGTGACCAGCGAAAGTGACCAGTGAACAGTGACCAGCGAAATTGACCAGTGACCATTGACCAGTGACCAGCGAAAGTGACCAGTGACGAGTGACCAGTGACAAGTGACCAGTGAGAAGTGACCAGTGACCACTGACCAGTGACCAGTGACCAGCGACCAGTGACCAGTGACCAGTGACCAGGGACCAGTGACCAGCGAAAGTGACCAGTGACCAGTGACTAGCCAAATTGAGCAGTGACCAGTGACCAGTGACCAGTGACCAGTGACCAGTGACCAGTGACCAGTGACCAGTGACCAGTGACCAGTGACCAGGGACCAGTGACCAGTGACCAGTGACCAGTGACCAGTGACCAGTGACCAGTGACCAGTGACCAGCGAAAGTGACCAGGGACCAGTGACCAGTGACCAGTGACCAGTGACCAGTGACCAGCGAAATTGACCAGTGACCATTGTCCAGTGACCAGTGACCAGTGACCAGCGAAAGTGACCAGTGACGAGTGACCTGTGACAAGTGACCAGTGACCAGCGACCAGTGACCAGCGACCAGTGACCAGTGACCAGTGACCAGTGACCAGTGACCAGTGACCTGTGACCAGCGAAAGTGACCAGTGACCAGTGACCATTGACCAGCGACCAGTGACCAGTGACCAGTGACGAGTGACCAGTGAACAGTGACCAGTGACCAGTGATCAGCGAAAGTGACAAGTGACCAGTGACCAGTGACCAGCGAAATCGACCAGGGACCAGTGACCAGTGACCAGTGACCAGTGACCAGTGACCAGTGACCAGTGACCAGTGACCAGCGAAATTGACCAGTGACCATTGACCAGTGACCAGTGACCAGTGACCAGTGACCAGTGACCAGTGACCAGTGACCAGCGACCAGTGACCAGTGACCAGTGACCAGTGACCAGTGACCTGTGACCAGCGAAAGTGACCAGTGACCAGTGACCATTGACCAGCGACCAGTGACCAGTGACCAGTGATGAGTGACCAGTGACCAGTGACCAGTGACCAGCGAAAGTGACAAGTGACCAGTGACGAGTGACCAGTGACAAGTGACCAGTGAGAAGTGACCAGTGACCACTGACCAGTGACCAGTGACCAGTGACCAGTGACCAGTGACCAGTGACCAGCGAAAGTGACCAGTGACAAGTGACCAGTGACAAGTGACCAGTGACCAGTGACCAGTGACCAGTGACCAGCGAAAGTGACCAGTGACCAGCGAAATCGACCAGTGACCAGTGACCAGAGACCAGTGACTAGCCAAATTGACCAGTGACCAGCGACCAGTGACCAGTGACCAGTGACCAGGGACCAGTGACCAGCGAAAGTGACCAGTGACCAGTGACTAGCCAAATTGAGCAGTGACCAGTGACCAGTGACCAGTGACCAGTGACCAGTGACCAGTGACCAGTGACCAGTGACCAGTGACCAGCGAAAGTGACCAGTGACAAGTGACCAGTGACCAGTGACCAGTGACCAGTGACCAGCGAAAGTGACCAGTGACCAGTGACCAGTGACCAGCGAAATCGATCAGTGACCAGTGACCAGAGACCAGTGACTAGCCAAATTGACCAGTGACCAGCGACCAGTGACCAGTGACCAGTGACCAGGGACCAGTGACCAGCGAAAGTGACCAGTGACCAGTGACTAGCCAATTTGAGCAGTGACCAGTGACCAGTGACCAGTGACCAGTGACCAGTGACCAGTGACCAGTGACCACTGACCAGTGACAAGTGACCAGTGACGAGTGACCAGGGACCAGTGACCAGCGAAAGTGACAAGTGACCAGTGACCAGTGACCAGTGACCAGTGACCAGTGACCAGTGACCAGCGAAAGTGACCAGTGACCAGTGAACAGTGACCAGCGAAATTGACCAGTTTCCAGTGACCAGTGATAAGTGACCAGTGACCAGTGACCAGCGAAAGTGACCAGTGAACAGTGACCAGCGAAATTGACTAGTGACCATTGACCAGTGACCAGCGAAAGTGACCAGTGACGAGTGACCAGTGACAAGTGACCAGTGAGAAGTGACCAGTGACCACTGACCAGTGACCAGTGACCAGTGACCAGTGACCAGTGACCAGTGACCAGCGAAAGTGACCAGTGACAAGTGACCAGTGACCAGTGACCAGTGACCAGTGACCAGCGAAAGTGACCAGTGACCAGTGACCAGTGACCAGCGAAATCGATCAGTGACCAGTGACCAGAGACCAGTGACTAGCCAAATTGACCAGTGACCAGCGACCAGTGACCAGTGACCAGTGACCAGGGACCAGTGACCAGCGAAAGTGACCAGTGACCAGTGACAAGCGACCAGTGACCAGTGACCAGTGACCAGTGACCAGTGACCAGTGACCAGTGACCAGTGACCAGTGACCAGTGACCAGTGACAAGCGACCAGTGACCAGTGACCAGTGACCAGCGACCAGTGACCAGTGACCAGTGACCAGTGACCAGTGACCAGTGACCAGTGACCAGTGACCAGCGAAAGTGACCAGTGACAAGTGACCAGTGACAAGTGACCAGTGACCAGTGACCAGTGACCAGTGACCAGTGACCAGTGACCAGCGAAAGTGACCAGTGACCAGTGACCAGTGACCAGCGAAATCGACCAGTGACCAGTGACCAGAGACCAGTGACTAGCCCAATTGAACAGTGACCAGTGACCAGTGACCAGTGACCTGTGACCAGCGAAAGTGACCAGTGACCAGTGACCATTGACCAGCGACCAGTGACCAGTGACCAGTGACGAGTGACCAGTGACCAGTGACCAGTGACCAGTGACCAGTGACCAGTGACCAGTGACCAGTGACCAGTGACCAGTGACCAGTGACCAGTGACCAGTGACCAGTGACCAGTGACCAGTGACCAGCGAAAGTGACCAGTGAACAGTGACCAGCGAAATTGACCAGTGACCATTGACCAGTGACCAGCGAAAGTGACCAGTGACGAGTGACCAGTGACAAGTGACCAGTGAGAAGTGACCAGTGACCACTGACCAGTGACCAGTGACCAGCGACCAGTGACCAGTGACCAGTGACCAGGGACCAGTGACCAGCGAAAGTGACCAGTGACCAGTGACTAGCCAAATTGAGCAGTGACCAGTGACCAGTGACCAGTGACCAGTGACCAGTGACCAGTGACCAGTGACCAGTGACCAGTGACCAGTGACCAGGGACCAGTGACCAGTGACCAGTGACCAGTGACCAGTGACCAGTGACCAGTGACCAGTGACCAGCGAAAGTGACCAGGGACCAGTGACCAGTGACCAGTGACCAGTGACCAGTGACCAGCGAAATTGACCAGTGACCATTGACCAGTGACCAGTGACCAGTGACCAGCGAAAGTGACCAGTGACGAGTGACCTGTGACAAGTGACCAGTGACCAGCGACCAGTGACCAGCGACCAGTGACCAGTGACCAGTGACCAGTGACCAGTGACCAGTGACCTGTGACCAGCGAAAGTGACCAGTGACCAGTGACCATTGACCAGCGACCAGTGACCAGTGACCAGTGACGAGTGACCAGTGAACAGTGACCAGTGACCAGTGATCAGCGAAAGTGACAAGTGACCAGTGACCAGTGACCAGCGAAATCGACCAGGGACCAGTGACCAGTGACCAGTGACCAGTGACCAGTGACCAGTGACCAGTGACCAGTGACCAGCGAAATTGACCAGTGACCATTGACCAGTGACCAGTGACCAGTGACCAGTGACCAGTGACCAGTGACCAGTGACCAGCGACCAGTGACCAGTGACCAGTGACCAGTGACCAGTGACCTGTGACCAGCGAAAGTGACCAGTGACCAGTGACCATTGACCAGCGACCAGTGACCAGTGACCAGTGATGAGTGACCAGTGACCAGTGACCAGTGACCAGCGAAAGTGACAAGTGACCAGTGACCAGTGACCAGTGACCAGTGACCAGTGACCAGCGAAAGTGACCAGTGACCAGTGAACAGTGACCAGCGAAATTGACCAGTTTCCAGTGACCAGTGATAAGTGACCAGTGACCAGTGACCAGCGAAAGTGACCAGTGAACAGTGACCAGCGAAATTGACCACTGACCATTGACCAGTGACCAGCGAAAGTGACCAGTGACGAGTGACCAGTGACAAGTGACCAGTGAGAAGTGACCAGTGACCACTGACCAGTGACCAGTGACCAGTGACCAGTGACCAGTGACCAGTGACCAGCGAAAGTGACCAGTGACAAGTGACCAGTGACAAGTGACCAGTGACCAGTGACCAGTGACCAGTGACCAGCGAAAGTGACCAGTGACCAGCGAAATCGACCAGTGACCAGTGACCAGAGACCAGTGACTAGCCAAATTGACCAGTGACCAGCGACCAGTGACCAGTGACCAGTGACCAGGGACCAGTGACCAGCGAAAGTGACCAGTGACCAGTGACTAGCCAAATTGAGCAGTGACCAGTGACCAGTGACCAGTGACCAGTGACCAGTGACCAGTGACCAGTGACCAGTGACCAGTGACCAGTGACCACTGACCAGTGACCACTGACCCGTGACCAGGGACCAGTGACCTGGGACCAGTGACCAGTGACCAGTGACCAGTGACCAGTGACCAGTGACCAGTGACCAGTGACCAGTGACCAGTGACCAGTGACCAGCGAAAGTGACCAGGGACCAGTGACCAGTGACCAGTGACCAGTGACCAGTGACCAGTGACCAGTGACCAGCGAAAGTGACCAGTGACCAGTGAACAGTGACCAGCGAAATTGACCAGTTTCCAGTGACCAGTGATAAGTGACCAGTGACCAGTGACCAGCGAAAGTGACCAGTGAACAGTGACCAGCGAAATTGACCAGTGACCATTGACCAGTGACCAGCGAAAGTGACCAGTGACGAGTGACCAGTGACAAGTGACCAGTGAGAAGTGACCAGTGACCACTGACCAGTGACCAGTGACCAGTGACCAGTGACCAGTGACCAGTGACCAGTGACCAGCGAAAGTGACCAGTGACAAGTGACCAGTGACCAGTGACCAGTGACCAGTGACCAGCGAAAGTGACCAGTGACCAGTGACCAGTGACCAGCGAAATCGATCAGTGACCAGTGACCAGAGACCAGTGACTAGCCAAATTGACCAGTGACCAGCGACCAGTGACCAGTGACCAGTGACCAGGGACCAGTGACCAGCGAAAGTGACCAGTGACCAGTGACTAGCCAATTTGAGCAGTGACCAGTGACCAGTGACCAGTGACCAGTGACCAGTGACCAGTGACCAGTGACCACTGACCAGTGACAAGTGACCAGTGACCAGTGACCAGTGACCAGTGACCAGTGACCAGTGACCAGTGACCAGCGAAAGTGACCAGTGACCAGTGACCAGTGACCAGCGAAATCGACCAGTGCCCAGTGACCAGAGACCAGTGACTAGCCCAATTGAACAGTGACCAGTGACCAGTGACCAGTGACCAACGACCAGTGAACAGTGACCAGTGACCAGTGACCAGTGACCTGTGACCAGTGACCAGTGACCAGTGACCAGTGACCAGTGACCAGCGAAATCGACCAGTGACCAGTGACCAGAGACCAGTGACTAGCCAAATTGACCAGTGACCAGTGACCAGTGACCAGTGACCAACGACCAGTGACCAGGGACCAGTGACCAGCAAAAGTGACCAGTGACCAGTGACTAGCCAAATTGAGCAGTGACCAGTGACCAGTGACCAGTGACCAGTGACCAGTGACCAGTGACCAGTGACGAGTGACCTGTGACAAGTGACCAGTGACCAGCGACCAGTGACCAGGGACCAGTGACCAGTGACCAGTGACCAGCGACCAGTGACCAGTGACCAGTGACCAGGGACCAGTGACCAGCGAAAGTGACCAGTGACCAGTGACCAGTGACCAGTGACTAGCCAAATTGAGCAGTGAGCACTGACCAGTGACCAGTGACCAGTGACCAGTGACCAGTGACCAGTGACCAGCGAAAGTGACCAGTGACCAGTGACCAGTGACCAGCGAAATTGACCAGTGACCAGTGACCAGCGAAAGTGACCAGTGAACAGTGACCAGCGAAATTGAAAAGTGACCATTGACCAGTGACCAGCGAAAGTGACAAGTGACGAGTGACCAGTGACAAGTGACCAGTGAGAAGTGACCAGTGACCACTGACCAGTGACCAGTGACCAGCGACCAGTGACCAGTGACCAGTGACCAGTGACCAGTGACCAGCGAAAGTGACCAGTGACAAGTGACCAGTGACAAGTGACCAGTGACCAGTGACCAGTGACCAGTGACCAGCGAAAGTGACCAGTGACCAGTGACCTGTGACCAGCGAAATCGACCAGTGACCAGTGACCAGAGACCAGTGACTAGCCAAATTGACCAGTGACCAGTGACCAGTGACCAGTGACCAATGACCAGTGACCAGTGACCAGTGACCAGTGACCAGTGACCTGTGACCAGCGAAAGTGACCAGTGACCAGTGACTAGCCAAATTGAGCAGTGACCAGTGACCAGTGACCAGTGACCAGTGACCAGTGACCAGCTAAATTGACCAGTGACCATTGACCAGTGACCAGCGAAAGTGACCAGTGACGAGTGACCTGTGACAAGTGACCAGTGACCAGCGACCAGTGACCAGGGACCAGTGACCAGTGACCAGTGACCAGTGACCAGCGACCAGTGACCAGTGATCAGTGACCAGGGACCAGTGACCAGCGAAAGTGACCAGTGACCAGTGACCAGTGACCAGCGAAATTGACCAGTGACCAGTGACAAGTGACCAGTTACCAGTGACCAGCGAAAGTGACCAGTGAACAGTGACCAGGGACCAGTGACCAGTGACCAGTGACCAGTGACCAGTGACCAGTGACCAGTGACCAGTGACCAGTGACCAGTGACCAGTGACCAGTGACCAGCGAAAGTGACCAGTGACCAGTGACCAGTGACCAGTGACCAGTGACCAGCGAAATTGACCAGTGACCATTGACCAGTGACCAGTGACCAGTGACCAGTGACCAGTGACCAGTGACCAGTGACCAGTGACAAGCGAAAGTGACCAGTGACAAGTGACTAGTGACAAGTGACCAGTGACCAGTGACCAGTGACCAGTGACCAGTGACCAGTGACCAGCGAAAGTGACCAGTGACCAGTGACCAGTGACCAGCGAAATTGACCAGTGACCAGTGACCAGTGACCAGTGACAAGTGACCAGTTACCAGTGACCAGCGAAAGTGACCAGTGAACAGTGACCAGGGACCAGTGACCAGTGACCAGTGACCAGTGACCAGTGACCAGTGACAAGCGACCAGTGACCAGTGACCAGTGACCAGCGACCAGTGACCAGTGACCAGTGACCAGTGACCAGTGACCAGTGACCAGTGACCAGCGAAAGTGACCAGTGACAAGTGACCAGTGACAAGTGACCAGTGACCAGTGACCAGTGACCAGTGACCAGTGACCAGTGACCAGCAAAAGTGACCAGTGACCAGTGACCAGTGACCAGCGAAATCGACCAGTGACCAGTGACCAGAGACCAGTGACTAGCCCAATTGAACAGTGACCAGTGACCAGTGACCAGTGACCTGTGACCAGCGAAAGTGACCAGTGACCAGTGACCATTGACCAGCGACCAGTGACCAGTGACCAGTGACGAGTGACCAGTGACCAGTGACCAGTGACCAGTGACCAGTGACCAGTGACCAGTGACCAGTGACCAGTGACCAGTGACCAGTGACCAGTGACCAGCGAAAGTGACCAGTGAACAGTGACCAGCGAAATTGACCAGTGACCATTGACCAGTGACCAGCGAAAGTGACCAGTGACGAGTGACCAGTGACAAGTGACCAGTGAGAAGTGACCAGTGACCACTGACCAGTGACCAGTGACCAGCGACCAGTGACCAGTGACCAGTGACCAGGGACCAGTGACCAGCGAAAGTGACCAGTGACCAGTGACTAGCCAAATTGAGCAGTGACCAGTGACCAGTGACCAGTGACCAGTGACCAGTGACCAGTGACCAGTGACCAGTGACCAGTGACCAGGGACCAGTGACCAGTGACCAGTGACCAGTGACCAGTGACCAGTGACCAGTGACCAGTGACCAGCGAAAGTGACCAGTGACCAGTGACCAGTGACCAGTGACCAGTGACCAGCGAAATTGACCAGTGACCATTGACCAGTGACCAGTGACCAGTGACCAGTGACCAGTGACCAGTGACCAGTGACCAGTGACAAGCGAAAGTGACCAGTGACAAGTGACTAGTGACAAGTGACCAGTGACCAGTGACCAGTGACCAGTGACCAGTGACCAGTGACCAGCGAAAGTGACCAGTGACCAGTGACCAGTGACCAGCGAAATTGACCAGTGACCAGTGACCAGTGACCAGTGACAAGTGACCAGTTACCAGTGACCAGCGAAAGTGACCAGTGAACAGTGACCAGGGACCAGTGACCAGTGACCAGTGACCAGTGACCAGTGACCAGTGACAAGCGACCAGTGACCAGTGACCAGTGACCAGCGACCAGTGACCAGTGACCAGTGACCAGTGACCAGTGACCAGTGACCAGTGACCAGCGAAAGTGACCAGTGACAAGTGACCAGTGACAAGTGACCAGTGACCAGTGACCAGTGACCAGTGACCAGTGACCAGTGACCAGCAAAAGTGACCAGTGACCAGTGACCAGTGACCAGCGAAATCGACCAGTGACCAGTGACCAGAGACCAGTGACTAGCCCAATTGAACAGTGACCAGTGACCAGTGACCAGTGACCTGTGACCAGCGAAAGTGACCAGTGACCAGTGACCATTGACCAGCGACCAGTGACCAGTGACCAGTGACGAGTGACCAGTGACCAGTGACCAGTGACCAGTGACCAGTGACCAGTGACCAGTGACCAGTGACCAGTGACCAGTGACCAGTGACCAGTGACCAGTGACCAGTGACCAGCGAAAGTGACCAGTGAACAGTGACCAGCGAAATTGACCAGTGACCATTGACCAGTGACCAGCGAAAGTGACCAGTGACGAGTGACCAGTGACAAGTGACCAGTGAGAAGTGACCAGTGACCACTGACCAGTGACCAGTGACCAGCGACCAGTGACCAGTGACCAGTGACCAGGGACCAGTGACCAGCGAAAGTGACCAGTGACCAGTGACTAGCCAAATTGAGCAGTGACCAGTGACCAGTGACCAGTGACCAGTGACCAGTGACCAGTGACCAGTGACCAGTGACCAGTGACCAGGGACCAGTGACCAGTGACCAGTGACCAGTGACCAGTGACCAGTGACCAGTGACCAGTGACCAGCGAAAGTGACCAGGGACCAGTGCCAGTGACCAGTGACCAGTGACCAGTGACCAGCGAAATTGACCAGTGACCCTTGACCAGTGACCAGTGACCAGTGACCAGCGAAAGTGACCAGTGACGAGTGACCTGTGACAAGTGACCAGTGACCAGCGACCAGTGACCAGCGACCAGTGACCAGTGACCAGTGACCAGTGACCAGTGACCAGTGACCTGTGACCAGCGAAAGTGACCAGTGACCAGTGACCATTGACCAGCGACCAGTGACCAGTGACCAGTGACGAGTGACCAGTGAACAGTGACCAGTGACCAGTGATCAGCGAAAGTGACAAGTGACCAGTGACCAGTGACCAGCGAAATCGACCAGGGACCAGTGACCAGTGACCAGTGACCAGTGACCAGTGACCAGTGACCAGCGAAATTGACCAGTGACCATTGACCAGTGACCAGTGACCAGTGACCAGTGACCAGTGACCAGTGACCAGTGACCAGCGACCAGTGACCAGTGACCAGTGACCAGTGACCAGTGACCTGTGACCAGCGAAAGTGACCAGTGACCAGTGACCATTGACCAGCGACCAGTGACCAGTGACCAGTGATGAGTGACCAGTGACCAGTGACCAGTGACCAGCGAAAGTGACAAGTGACCAGTGACCAGTGACCAGTGACCAGTGACCAGTGACCAGCGAAAGTGACCAGTGACCAGTGAACAGTGACCAGCGAAATTGACCAGTTTCCAGTGACCAGTGATAAGTGACCAGTGACCAGTGACCAGCGAAAGTGACCAGTGAACAGTGACCAGCGAAATTGACCACTGACCATTGACCAGTGACCAGCGAAAGTGACCAGTGACGAGTGACCAGTGACAAGTGACCAGTGAGAAGTGACCAGTGACCACTGACCAGTGACCAGTGACCAGTGACCAGTGACCAGTGACCAGTGACCAGCGAAAGTGACCAGTGACAAGTGACCAGTGACAAGTGACCAGTGACCAGTGACCAGTGACCAGTGACCAGCGAAAGTGACCAGTGACCAGTGACCAGTGACCAGCGAAATCGACCAGTGACCAGTGACCAGAGACCAGTGACTAGCCAAATTGACCAGTGACCAGCGACCAGTGACCAGTGACCAGTGACCAGGGACCAGTGACCAGCGAAAGTGACCAGTGACCAGTGACTAGCCAAATTGAGCAGTGACCAGTGACCAGTGACCAGTGACCAGTGACCAGTGACCAGTGACCAGTGACCAGTGACCACTGACCAGTGACCACTGACCAGTGACCAGGGACCAGTGACCTGGGACCAGTGACCAGTGACCAGTGACCAGTGACCAGTGACCAGTGACCAGTGACCAGTGACCAGTGACCAGTGACCAGCGAAAGTGACCAGGGACCAGTGACCAGTGACCAGTGACCAGTGACCAGTGACCAGTGACCAGTGACCAGTGACCAGTGACCAGCGAAATTGACCAGTGACCATTGACCAGTGATCAGTGACCAGTGACCAGTGACCAGTGACCAGTGACCAGTGACCAGCGACCAGTGACCAGTGACCAGTGACCAGTGACCAGTGACCAGTGACCAGTGACCAGTAACCAGTGACCAGTGACCAGTGACCAGCGAAATCGACAAGGGACCAGTGACCAGTGACCAGTGACCAGTGACCAGTGACCAGTGACCAGTGACCAGCGAAATTGACCAGTGACCAGTGACCAGTGACCAGTGACCAGTGACCAGTGACCAGTGACCAGTGACCAGTGACCAGCGACCAGTGACCAGTGACCAGTGACCAGGGACCAGTGACCAGCGAAAGTGACAAGTGACCAGTGACCAGTGACCAGTGACCAGTGACCAGTGACCAGTGACCAGCGAAAGTGACCAGTGACCAGTGAACAGTGACCAGCGAAATTGACCAGTTTCCAGTGACCAGTGATAAGTGACCAGTGACCAGTGACCAGCGAAAGTGACCAGTGAACAGTGACCAGCGAAATTGACCAGTGACCATTGACCAGTGACCAGCGAAAGTGACCAGTGACGAGTGACCAGTGACAAGTGACCAGTGAGAAGTGACCAGTGACCACTGACCAGTGACCAGTGACCAGTGACCAGTGACCAGTGACCAGTGACCAGCGAAAGTGACCAGTGACAAGTGACCAGTGACCAGTGACCAGTGACCAGTGACCAGCGAAAGTGACCAGTGACCAGTGACCAGTGACCAGCGAAATCGATCAGTGACCAGTGACCAGAGACCAGTGACTAGCCAAATTGACCAGTGACCAGCGACCAGTGACCAGTGACCAGTGACCAGGGACCAGTGACCAGCGAAAGTGACCAGTGACCAGTGACTAGCCAATTTGAGCAGTGACCAGTGACCAGTGACCAGTGACCAGTGACCAGTGACCAGTGACCAGTGACCACTGACCAGTGACAAGTGACCAGTGACCAGTGACCAGTGACCAGTGACCAGTGACCAGTGACCAGTGACCAGCGAAAGTGACCAGTGACCAGTGACCAGTGACCAGCGAAATCGACCAGTGACCAGTGACCAGAGACCAGTGACTAGCCCAATTGAACAGTGACCAGTGACCAGTGACCAGTGACCAACGACCAGTGAACAGTGACCAGTGACCAGTGACCAGTGACCTGTGACCAGTGACCAGTGACCAGTGACCAGTGACCAGTGACCAGCGAAATCGACCAGTGACCAGTGACCAGAGACCAGTGACTAGCCAAATTGACCAGTGACCAGTGACCAGTGACCAGTGACCAACGACCAGTGACCAGGGACCAGTGACCAGCAAAAGTGACCAGTGACCAGTGACTAGCCAAATTGAGCAGTGACCAGTGACCAGTGACCAGTGACCAGTGACCAGTGACCAGTGACCAGTGACCAGTGACGAGTGACCTGTGACAAGTGACCAGTGACCAGCGACCAGTGACCAGGGACCAGTGACCAGTGACCAGTGACCAGCGACCAGTGACCAGTGACCAGTGACTAGCCAAATTGAGCAGTGGGCACTGACCAGTGACCAGTGACCAGTGACCAGTGACCAGTGACCAGTGACCAGCGAAAGTGACCAGTGACCAGTGACCAGTGACCAGCGAAATTGACCAGTGACCAGTGACCAGCGAAAGTGACCAGTGAACAGTGACCAGCGAAATTGAAAAGTGACCATTGACCAGTGACCAGCGAAAGTGACAAGTGACGAGTGACCAGTGACATGTGACCAGTGAGAAGTGACCAGTGACCACTGACCAGTGACCAGTGACCAGCGACCAGTGACCAGTGACCAGTGACCAGTGACCAGTGACCAGCGAAAGTGACCAGTGACAAGTGACCAGTGACAAGTGACCAGTGACCAGTGACCAGTGACCAGTGACCAGCGAAAGTGACCAGTGACCAGTGACCTGTGACCAGCGAAATCGACCAGTGACCAGTGACCAGAGACCAGTGACTAGCCAAATTGACCAGTGACCAGTGACCAGTGACCAGTGACCAATGACCAGTGACCAGTGACCAGTGACCAGTGACCAGTGACCTGTGACCAGCGAAAGTGACCAGTGACCAGTGACTAGCCAAATTGAGCAGTGACCAGTGACCAGTGACCAGTGACCAGTGACCAGTGACCAGTGACCAGCGAAATTGACCAGTGACCATTGACCAGTGACCAGAGAAAGTGACCAGTGACGAGTGACCTGTGACAAGTGACCAGTGACCAGCGACCAGTGACCAGTGACCAGTGACCAGTGACCAGTGACCAGTGACCAGTGACCAGTGACCAGTGACCAGTGACCAGCGAAAGTGACCAGTGACCAGCGACCAGTGACCAGTGACCAGTGACCAGTGACCAGTGACCAGTGACCAGTGACTAGCCAAATTGACCAGTGACCAGTGACCAGTGACCAGTGACCAGCGGTAGTGACCAGTGATCAGTGACCAGTGAACAGTGACCAGTGACCAGTGACCAGTGACCAGAGACCAGTGACTAGCCAAATTGACCAGTGACCAGTGACCAGTGACCAGCGGTAGTGACCAGTGAACAGTGACCAGTGACCAGTGACCAGTGACCAGAGACCAGTGACTAGCCAAATTGACCAGTGACCAGTGACCAGTGACCAGTGACCAGCGAAAATGACCAGTGGCCAGTGACCAGTAACCAGCGAAAGTGACCAGTGACGAGTGACCAGTGACAAGTGACCAGTGAGAAGTGACCAGTGACCACTGACCAGTGACCAGTGACCAGCGACCAGTGACCAGTGACCAGTGACCAGTGACCAGGGACCAGTGACCAGCGAAAGTGACAAGTGACCAGTGACCAGTGACCAGTGACCAGTGACCAGTGACCAGTGACCAGCGAAAGTGACCAGTGACCAGTGAACAGTGACCAGCGAAATTGACCAGTTTCCAGTGACCAGTGATAAGTGACCCGTGACCAGTGACCAGCGAAAGTGACCAGTGAACAGTGACCAGCGAAATTGACCAGTGACCATTGACCAGTGACCAGCGAAAGTGACCAGTGACGAGTGACCAGTGACAAGTGACCAGTGAGAAGTGACCAGTGACCACTGACCAGTGACCAGTGACCAGTGACCAGTGACCAGTGACCAGTGACCAGCGAAAGTGACCAGTGACAAGTGACCAGTGACCAGTGACCAGTGACCAGTGACCAGCGAAAGTGACCAGTGACCAGTGACCAGTGACCAGCGAAATCGATCAGTGACCAGTGACCAGAGACCAGTGACTAGCCAAATTGACCAGTGACCAGCGACCAGTGACCAGTGACCAGTGACCAGGGACCAGTGACCAGCGAAAGTGACCAGTGACCAGTGACTAGCCAATTTGAGCAGTGACCAGTGACCAGTGACCAGTGACCAGTGACCAGTGACCAGTGACCAGTGACCAGTGACCACTGACCAGTGACAAGTGACCAGTGACCAGTGACCAGTGACCAGTGACCAGTGACCAGTGACCAGTGACCAGTGACCAGTGACCAGTGACCAGCGACCAGTGACCAGTGACCAGTGACCTGTGACCAGCGAAAGTGACCAGTGACCAGTGACCATTGACCAGCGACCAGTGACCAGTGACCACTGACGCGTGACCAGTGACCAGTGACCAGTGACCAGTGACCAGTGACCAGCGAAAGTGACAAGTGACCAGTGACCAGTAACCAGTGACCAGTGACCAGTGACCAGCGAAAGTGACCAGTGACCAGTGAACAGTGACCAGCGAAATTGACCAGTTTCCAGTGACCAGTGATAAGTGACCAGTGACCAATGACCAGTGAAAGTGACCAGTGAACAGTGACCAGCGAAATTGACCAGTGACCATTGACCAGTGACCAGCGAAAGTGACCAGTGACGAGTGACCAGTGACAAGTGACCAGTGAGAAGTGACCAGTGACCACTGACCAGGGACCAGTGACCAGCGACCAGTGACCAGTGACCAGTGACCAGGGACCAGTGACCAGCGAAAGTGACAAGTGACCAGTGACCAGTGACCAGTGACCAGTGACCAGTGACCAGTGACCAGCGAAAGTGACCAGTGACCAGTGAACAGTGACCAGCGAAATTGACCAGTTTCCAGTGACCAGTGATAAGTGACCAGTGACCAGTGACCAGCGAAAGTGACCAGTGAACAGTGACCAGCGAAATTGACCAGTGACCATTGACCAGTGACCAGCGAAAGTGACCAGTGACGAGTGACCAGTGACAAGTGACCAGTGAGAAGTGACCAGTGACCACTGACCAGTGACCAGTGACCAGTGACCAGTGACCAGTGACCAGTGACCAGCGAAAGTGACCAGTGACAAGTGACCAGTGACCAGTGACCAGTGACCAGTGACCAGCGAAAGTGACCAGTGACCAGTGACCAGTGACCAGCGAAATCGATCAGTGACCAGTGACCAGAGACCAGTGACTAGCCAAATTGACCAGTGACCAGCGACCAGTGACCAGTGACCAGTGACCAGGGACCAGTGACCAGCGAAAGTGACCAGTGACCAGTGACTAGCCAATTTGAGCAGTGACCAGTGACCAGTGACCAGTGACCAGTGACCAGTGACCAGTGACCAGTGACCACTGACCAGTGACAAGTGACCAGTGACCAGTGACCAGTGACCAGTGACCAGTGACCAGTGACCAGTGACCAGCGAAAGTGACCAGTGACCAGTGACCAGTGACCAGCGAAATCGACCAGTGACCAGTGACCAGAGACCAGTGACTAGCCCAATTGAACAGTGACCAGTGACCAGTGACCAGTGACCAACGACCAGTGAACAGTGACCAGTGACCAGTGACCAGTGACCTGTGACCAGTGACCAGTGACCAGTGACCAGTGACCAGTGACCAGCGAAATCGACCAGTGACCAGTGACCAGAGACCAGTGACTAGCCAAATTGACCAGTGACCAGTGACCAGTGACCAGTGACCAACGACCAGTGACCAGGGACCAGTGACCAGCAAAAGTGACCAGTGACCAGTGACTAGCCAAATTGAGCAGTGACCAGTGACCAGTGACCAGTGACCAGTGACCAGTGACCAGTGACCAGTGACCAGTGACCAGTGACGAGTGACCTGTGACAAGTGACCAGTGACCAGCGACCAGTGACCAGGGACCAGTGACCAGTGACCAGTGACCAGCGACCAGTGACCAGTGACCAGTGACCAGGGACCAGTCACCAGCGAAAGTGACCAGTGACCAGTGACCAGTGACCAGTGACTAGCCAAATTGAGCAGTGAGCACTGACCAGTGACCAGTGACCAGTGACCAGTGACCAGTGACCAGTGACCAGCGAAAGTGACCAGTGACCAGTGACCAGTGACCAGCGAAATTGACCAGTGACCAGTGACCAGCGAAAGTGACCAGTGAACAGTGACCAGCGAAATTGAAAAGTGACCATTGACCAGTGACCAGCGAAAGTGACAAGTGACGAGTGACCAGTGACAAGTGACCAGTGAGAAGTGACCAGTGACCACTGACCAGTGACCAGTGACCAGCGACCAGTGACCAGTGACCAGTGACCAGTGACCAGTGACCAGCGAAAGTGACCAGTGACAAGTGACCAGTGACAAGTGACCAGTGACCAGTGACCAGTGACCAGTGACCAGCGAAAGTGACCAGTGACCAGTGACCTGTGACCAGCGAAATCGACCAGTGACCAGTGACCAGAGACCAGTGACTAGCCAAATTGACCAGTGACCAGTGACCAGTGACCAGTGACCAGTGACCAGTGACCAGTGACCAGTGACCAGTGACCTGTGACCAGCGAAAGTGACCAGTGACCAGTGACTAGCCAAATTGAGCAGTGACCAGTGACCAGTGACCAGTGACCAGTGACCAGTGACCAGTGACCAGCGAAATTGACCAGTGACCATTGACCAGTGACCAGAGAAAGTGACCAGTGACGAGTGACCTGTGACAAGTGACCAGTGACCAGCGACCAGTGACCAGTGACCAGTGACCAGTGACCAGTGACCAGTGACCAGTGACCAGTGACCAGTGACCAGTGACCAGCGACCAGTGACCAGTGACCAGTGACCAGTGACCAGTGACCAGTGACCAGTGACTAGCCAAATTGACCAGTGACCAGTGACCAGTGACCAGTGACCAGCGGTAGTGACCAGTGATCAGTGACCAGTGAACAGTGACCAGTGACCAGTGACCAGTGACCAGAGACCAGTGACTAGCCAAATTGACCAGTGACCAGTGACCAGTGACCAGCGGTAGTGACCAGTGAACAGTGACCAGTGACCAGTGACCAGTGACCAGAGACCAGTGACTAGCCAAATTGACCAGTGACCAGTGACCAGTGACCAGTGACCAGCGAAAATGACCAGTGGCCAGTGACCAGTAACCAGCGAAAGTGACCAGTGACGAGTGACCAGTGACAAGTGACCAGTGAGAAGTGACCAGTGACCACTGACCAGTGACCAGTGACCAGCGACCAGTGACCAGTGACCAGTGACCAGGGACCAGTGACCAGCGAAAGTGACAAGTGACCAGTGACCAGTGACCAGTGACCAGTGACCAGTGACCAGTGACCAGCGAAAGTGACCAGTGACCAGTGAACAGTGACCAGCGAAATTGACCAGTTTCCAGTGACCAGTGATAAGTGACCAGTGACCAGTGACCAGCGAAAGTGACCAGTGAACAGTGACCAGCGAAATTGACCAGTGACCATTGACCAGTGACCAGCGAAAGTGACCAGTGACGAGTGACCAGTGACAAGTGACCAGTGAGAAGTGACCAGTGACCACTGACCAGTGACCAGTGACCAGTGACCAGTGACCAGTGACCAGTGACCAGCGAAAGTGACCAGTGACAAGTGACCAGTGACCAGTGACCAGTGACCAGTGACCAGCGAAAGTGACCAGTGACCAGTGACCAGTGACCAGCGAAATCGATCAGTGACCAGTGACCAGAGACCAGTGACTAGCCAAATTGACCAGTGACCAGCGACCAGTGACCAGTGACCAGTGACCAGGGACCAGTGACCAGCGAAAGTGACCAGTGATCAGTGACCAGTGAACAGTGACCAGTGACCAGTGACCAGTGACCAGAGACCAGTGACTAGCCAAATTGACCAGTGACCAGTGACCAGTGACCAGCGGTAGTGACCAATGAACAGTGACCAGTGACCAGTGACCAGTGACCAGTGACCAATGACCAGTGACCAGTGACCAGTGACCAGTGACCAGTGACCTGTGACCAGCGAAAGTGACCAGTGACCAGTGACTAGCCAAATTGAGCAGTGACCAGTGACCAGTGACCAGTGACCAGTGACCAGTGACCAGTGACCAGCGAAATTGACCAGTGACCATTGACCAGTGACCAGAGAAAGTGACCAGTGACGAGTGACCTGTGACAAGTGACCAGTGACCAGCGACCAGTGACCAGTGACCAGTGACCAGTGACCAGTGACCAGTGACCAGTGACCAGTGACCAGTGACCAGTGACCAGCGAAAGTGACCAGTGACCAGCGACCAGTGACCAGTGACCAGTGACCAGTGACCAGTGACCAGTGACCAGTGACTAGCCAAATTGACCAGTGACCAGTGACCAGTGACCAGTGACCAGCGGTAGTGACCAGTGATCAGTGACCAGTGAACAGTGACCAGTGACCAGTGACCAGTGACCAGAGACCAGTGACTAGCCAAATTGACCAGTGACCAGTGACCAGTGACCAGCGGTAGTGACCAGTGAACAGTGACCAGTGACCAGTGACCAGTGACCAGTGACCAGAGACCAGTGACTAGCCAAATTGACCAGTGACCAGTGACCAGTGACCAGTGACCAGCGAAAATGACCAGTGGCCAGTGACCAGTAACCAGCGAAAGTGACCAGTGACGAGTGACCAGTGACAAGTGACCAGTGAGAAGTGACCAGTGACCACTGACCAGTGACCAGTGACCAGCGACCAGTGACCAGTGACCAGTGACCAGGGACCAGTGACCAGCGAAAGTGACAAGTGACCAGTGACCAGTGACCAGTGACCAGTGACCAGTGACCAGTGACCAGCGAAAGTGACCAGTGACCAGTGAACAGTGACCAGCGAAATTGACCAGTTTCCAGTGACCAGTGATAAGTGACCAGTGACCAGTGACCAGCGAAAGTGACCAGTGAACAGTGACCAGCGAAATTGACCAGTGACCATTGACCAGTGACCAGCGAAAGTGACCAGTGACGAGTGACCAGTGACAAGTGACCAGTGAGAAGTGACCAGTGACCACTGACCAGTGACCAGTGACCAGTGACCAGTGACCAGTGACCAGTGACCAGCGAAAGTGACCAGTGACAAGTGACCAGTGACCAGTGACCAGTGACCAGTGACCAGCGAAAGTGACCAGTGACCAGTGACCAGTGACCAGCGAAATCGATCAGTGACCAGTGACCAGAGACCAGTGACTAGCCAAATTGACCAGTGACCAGCGACCAGTGACCAGTGACCAGTGACCAGGGACCAGTGACCAGCGAAAGTGACCAGTGACCAGTGACTAGCCAATTTGAGCAGTGACCAGTGACCAGTGACCAGTGACCAGTGACCAGTGACCAGTGACCAGTGACCACTGACCAGTGACAAGTGACCAGTGACCAGTGACCAGTGACCAGTGACCAGTGACCAGTGACCAGTGACCAGTGACCAGTGACCAGCGACCAGTGACCAGTGACCAGTGACCTGTGACCAGCGAAAGTGACCAGTGACCAGTGACCATTGACCAGCGACCAGTGACCAGTGACCACTGACGCGTGACCAGTGACCAGTGACCAGTGACCAGTGACCAGTGACCAGCGAAAGTGACAAGTGACCAGTGACCAGTAACCAGTGACCAGTGACCAGTGACCAGCGAAAGTGACCAGTGACCAGTGAACAGTGACCAGCGAAATTGACCAGTTTCCAGTGACCAGTGATAAGTGACCAGTGACCAATGACCAGTGAAAGTGACCAGTGAACAGTGACCAGCGAAATTGACCAGTGACCATTGACCAGTGACCAGCGAAAGTGACCAGTGACGAGTGACCAGTGACAAGTGACCAGTGAGAAGTGACCAGTGACCACTGACCAGGGACCAGTGACCAGCGACCAGTGACCAGTGACCAGTGACCAGGGACCAGTGACCAGCGAAAGTGACAAGTGACCAGTGACCAGTGACCAGTGACCAGTGACCAGTGACCAGTGACCAGCGAAAGTGACCAGTGACCAGTGAACAGTGACCAGCGAAATTGACCAGTTTCCAGTGACCAGTGATAAGTGACCAGTGACCAGTGACCAGCGAAAGTGACCAGTGAACAGTGACCAGCGAAATTGACCAGTGACCATTGACCAGTGACCAGCGAAAGTGACCAGTGACGAGTGACCAGTGACAAGTGACCAGTGAGAAGTGACCAGTGACCACTGACCAATGACCAGTGACCAGTGACCAGTGACCAGTGACCAGTGACCAGCGAAAGTGACCAGTGACAAGTGACCAGTGACCAGTGACCAGTGACCAGTGACCAGCGAAAGTGACCAGTGACCAGTGACCAGTGACCAGCGAAATCGATCAGTGACCAGTGACCAGAGACCAGTGACTAGCCAAATTGACCAGTGACCAGCGACCAGTGACCAGTGACCAGTGACCAGGGACCAGTGACCAGCGAAAGTGACCAGTGACCAGTGACTAGCCAATTTGAGCAGTGACCAGTGACCAGTGACCAGTGACCAGTGACCAGTGACCAGTGACCAGTGACCACTGACCAGTGACAAGTGACCAGTGACCAGTGACCAGTGACCAGTGACCAGTGACCAGTGACCAGTGACCAGCGAAAGTGACCAGTGACCAGTGACCAGTGACCAGCGAAATCGACCAGTGACCAGTGACCAGAGACCAGTGACTAGCCCAATTGAACAGTGACCAGTGACCAGTGACCAGTGACCAACGACCAGTGAACAGTGACCAGTGACCAGTGACCAGTGACCTGTGACCAGTGACCAGTGACCAGTGACCAGTGACCAGTGACCAGCGAAATCGACCAGTGACCAGTGACCAGAGACCAGTGACTAGCCAAATTGACCAGTGACCAGTGACCAGTGACCAGTGACCAACGACCAGTGACCAGGGACCAGTGACCAGCAAAAGTGACCAGTGACCAGTGACTAGCCAAATTGAGCAGTGACCAGTGACCAGTGACCAGTGACCAGTGACCAGTGACCAGTGACCAGTGACCAGTGACGAGTGACCTGTGACAAGTGACCAGTGACCAGCGACCAGTGACCAGGGACCAGTGACCAGTGACCAGTGACCAGCGACCAGTGACCAGTGACCAGTGACCAGGGACCAGTCACCAGCGAAAGTGACCAGTGACCAGTGACCAGTGACCAGTGACTAGCCAAATTGAGCAGTGAGCACTGACCAGTGACCAGTGACCAGTGACCAGTGACCAGTGACCAGTGACCAGCGAAAGTGACCAGTGACCAGTGACCAGTGACCAGCGAAATTGACCAGTGACCAGTGACCAGCGAAAGTGACCAGTGAACAGTGACCAGCGAAATTGAAAAGTGACCATTGACCAGTGACCAGCGAAAGTGACAAGTGACGAGTGACCAGTGACAAGTGACCAGTGAGAAGTGACCAGTGACCACTGACCAGTGACCAGTGACCAGCGACCAGTGACCAGTGACCAGTGACCAGTGACCAGTGACCAGCGAAAGTGACCAGTGACAAGTGACCAGTGACAAGTGACCAGTGACCAGTGACCAGTGACCAGTGACCAGCGAAAGTGACCAGTGACCAGTGACCTGTGACCAGCGAAATCGACCAGTGACCAGTGACCAGAGACCAGTGACTAGCCAAATTGACCAGTGACCAGTGACCAGTGACCAGTGACCAGTGACCAGTGACCAGTGACCTGTGACCAGCGAAAGTGACCAGTGACCAGTGACTAGCCAAATTGAGCAGTGACCAGTGACCAGTGACCAGTGACCAGTGACCAGTGACCAGTGACCAGCGAAATTGACCAGTGACCATTGACCAGTGACCAGAGAAAGTGACCAGTGACGAGTGACCTGTGACAAGTGACCAGTGACCAGCGACCAGTGACCAGTGACCAGTGACCAGTGACCAGTGACCAGTGACCAGTGACCAGTGACCAGTGACCAGTGACCAGCGACCAGTGACCAGTGACCAGTGACCAGTGACCAGTGACCAGTGACCAGTGACTAGCCAAATTGACCAGTGACCAGTGACCAGTGACCAGTGACCAGCGGTAGTGACCAGTGATCAGTGACCAGTGAACAGTGACCAGTGACCAGTGACCAGTGACCAGAGACCAGTGACTAGCCAAATTGACCAGTGACCAGTGACCAGTGACCAGCGGTAGTGACCAGTGAACAGTGACCAGTGACCAGTGACCAGTGACCAGAGACCAGTGACTAGCCAAATTGACCAGTGACCAGTGACCAGTGACCAGTGACCAGCGAAAATGACCAGTGGCCAGTGACCAGTAACCAGCGAAAGTGACCAGTGACGAGTGACCAGTGACAAGTGACCAGTGAGAAGTGACCAGTGACCACTGACCAGTGACCAGTGACCAGCGACCAGTGACCAGTGACCAGTGACCAGGGACCAGTGACCAGTGACCAGTGACCAGTGACCAGTGACCAGTGACCAGTGACCAGCGAAAGTGACCAGTGACCAGTGAACAGTGACCAGCGAAATTGACCAGTTTCCAGTGACCAGTGATAAGTGACCAGTGACCAGTGACCAGCGAAAGTGACCAGTGAACAGTGACCAGCGAAATTGACCAGTGACCATTGACCAGTGACCAGCGAAAGTGACCAGTGACGAGTGACCAGTGACAAGTGACCAGTGAGAAGTGACCAGTGACCACTGACCAGTGACCAGTGACCAGTGACCAGTGACCAGTGACCAGTGACCAGCGAAAGTGACCAGTGACAAGTGACCAGTGACCAGTGACCAGTGACCAGTGACCAGCGAAAGTGACCAGTGACCAGTGACCAGTGACCAGCGAAATCGATCAGTGACCAGTGACCAGAGACCAGTGACTAGCCAAATTGACCAGTGACCAGCGACCAGTGACCAGTGACCAGTGACCAGGGACCAGTGACCAGCGAAAGTGACCAGTGACCAGTGACTAGCCAATTTGAGCAGTGACCAGTGACCAGTGACCAGTGACCAGTGACCAGTGACCAGTGACCAGTGACCAGTGACCACTGACCAGTGACAAGTGACCAGTGACCAGTGACCAGTGACCAGTGACCAGTGACCAGTGACCAGTGACCAGCGAAAGTGACCAGTGACGATTGACCTGTGACAAGTGACCAGTGACCAGCGACCAGTGACCAGGGACCAGTGACCAGTGACCAGTGACCAGTGACCAGCGACCAGTGACCAGTGACCAGTGACCAGGGACCAGTGACCAGCGAAAGTGACCAGTGACCAGTGACCAGTGACCAGTGACTAGCCAAATTGAGCAGTGAGCACTGACCAGTGACCAGTGACCAGTGACCAGTGACCAGTGACCAGTGACCAGCGAAAGTGACCAGTGACCAGTGACCAGTGACCAGCGAAATTGACCAGTGACCAGTGACCAGCGAAAGTGACCAGTGAACAGTGACCAGCGAAATTGAAAAGTGACCATTGACCAGTGACCAGCGAAAGTGACAAGTGACGAGTGACCAGTGACAAGTGACCAGTGAGAAGTGACCAGTGACCACTGACCAGTGACCAGTGACCAGCGACCAGTGACCAGTGACCAGCGAAAGTGACCAGTGACAAGTGACCAGTGACAAGTGACCAGTGACCAGTGACCAGTGACCAGTGACCAGCGAAAGTGACCAGTGACCAGTGACCTGTGACCAGCGAAATCGACCAGTGACCAGTGACCTGTGACAAGTGACCAGTGACCAGCGACCAGTGACCAGGGACCAGTGACCAGTGACCAGTGACCAGTGACCAGCGACCAGTGACCAGTGATCAGTGACCAGGGACCAGTGACCCGCGAAAGTGACCAGTGACCAGTGACCAGTGACCAGCGAAATTGACCAGTGACCAGTGACAAGTGACCAGTTACCAGTGACCAGCGAAAGTGACCAGTGAACAGTGACCAGGGACCAGTGACCAGTGACCAGTGACCAGTGACCAGTGACCAGTGACCAGTGACCAGTGACCAGTGACCAGTGACCAGTGACCAGTGACCAGCGAAAGTGACCAGTGACCAGTGACCAGTGACCAGTGACCAGTGACCAGCGAAATTGACCAGTGACCATTGACCAGTGACCAGTGACCAGTGACCAGTGACCAGTGACCAGTGACCAGTGACCAGTGACCAGTGACCAGTGACCAGTGACCAGTGACAAGCGAAAGTGACCAGTGACAAGTGACTAGTGACAAGTGACCAGTGACCAGTGACCAGTGACCAGTGACCAGTGACCAGCGAAAGTGACCAGTGACCAGTGACCAGTGACCAGCGAAATTGACCAGTGACCAGTGACCAGTGACCAGTGACAAGTGACCAGTTACCAGTGACCAGCGAAAGTGACCAGTGAACAGTGACCAGGGACCAGTGACCAGTGACCAGTGACCAGTGACCAGTGACCAGTGACCAGTGACCAGTGACAAGCGACCAGTGACCAGTGACCAGTGACCAGCGACCAGTGACCAGTGACCAGTGACCAGTGACCAGTGACCAGTGACCAGTGACCAGCGAAAGTGACCAGTGACAAGTGACCAGTGACAAGTGACCAGTGACCAGTGACCAGTGACCAGTGACCAGTGACCAGTGACCAGCGAAAGTGACCAGTGACCAGTGACCAGTGACCAGCGAAATCGACCAGTGACCAGTGACCAGAGACCAGTGACTAGCCCAATTGAACAGTGACCAGTGACCAGTGACCAGTGACCTGTGACCAGCGAAAGTGACCAGTGACCAGTGACCATTGACCAGCGACCAGTGACCAGTGACCAGTGACGAGTGACCAGTGACCAGTGACCAGTGACCAGTGACCAGTGACCAGTGACCAGCGAAAGTGACCAGTGACCAGTGAACAGTGACCAGCGAAATTGACCAGTTTCCAGTGACCAGTGATAAGTGACCAGTGACCAGTGACCAGCGAAAGTGACCAGTGAACAGTGACCAGTGACCAGTGACCAGCGAAAGTGACCAGTGACAAGTGACCAGTGACAAGTGACCAGTGACCAGTGTCCAGTGACCAGTGACCAGCGAAAGTGACCAGTGACCAGTGACCAGTGACCAGTGACCAGCGAAATCGACCAGTGACCAGTGACCAGAGACCAGTGACTAGCCAAATTGACCAGTGACCAGCGACCAGTGACCAGTGACCAGTGACCAGGGACCAGTGACCAGCGAAAGTGACCAGTGACCAGTGACTAGCCAAATTGAGCAGTGACCAGTGACCAGTGACCAGTGACCAGTGACCAGTGACCAGTGACCAGTGACCACTGACCAGTGACCACTGACCAGTGACCAGGGACCAGTGACCTGGGACCAGTGACCAGTGACCAGTGACCAGTGACCAGTGACCAGTGACCAGTGACCAGCGAAAGTGACCAGGGACCAGTGACCAGTGACCAGTGACCAGTGACCAGTGACCAGTGACCAGTGACCAGTGACCAGTGACCAGCGAAATTGACCAGTGACCATTGACCAGTGATCAGTGACCAGTGACCAGTGACCAGTGACCAGCGACCAGTGACCAGTGACCAGTGACCAGTGACCAGTGACCAGTAACCAGTGACCAGTGACCAGTGACCAGCGAAATCGACAAGGGACCAGTGACCAGTGACCAGTGACCAGTGACCAGTGACCAGTGACCAGTGACCAGCGAAATTGACCAGTGACCAGTGACCAGTGACCAGTGACCAGTGACCAGCGACCAGTGACCAGTGACCAGTGACCTGTGACCAGCGAAAGTGACCAGTGACCAGTGACCATTGACCAGCGACCAGTGACCAGTGACCACTGACGAGTGACCAGTGACCAGTGACCAGTGACCAGTGACCAGTGACCAGCGAAAGTGACAAGTGACCAGTGACCAGTAACCAGTGACCAGTGACCAGTGACCAGCGAAAGTGACCAGTGACCAGTGAACAGTGACCAGCGAAATTGACCAGTTTCCAGTGACCAGTGATAAGTGACCAGTGACCAATGACCAGTGAAAGTGACCAGTGAACAGTGACCAGCGAAATTGACCAGTGACCATTGACCAGTGACCAGCGAAAGTGACCAGTGACGAGTGACCAGTGACAAGTGACCAGTGAGAAGTGACCAGTGACCACTGACCAGGGACCAGTGACCAGCGACCAGTGACCAGTGACCAGTGACCAGGGACCAGTGACCAGCGAAAGTGACCAGTGATCAGTGACTAGCCAAATTGAGCAGTGACCAGTGACCAGTGACCAGTGACCAGTGACCAGTGACCAGTGACCAGCGAAATTGACCAGTGACCATTGACCAGTGACCAGAGAAAGTGACCAGTGACGAGTGACCTGTGACAAGTGACCAGTGACCAGCGACCAGTGACCAGTGACCAGTGACCAGTGACCAGTGACCAGTGACCAGCGAAAGTGACCAGTGACCAGCGACCAGTGACCAGTGACCAGTGACCAGTGACCAGTGACCAGTGACCAGTGACTAGCCAAATTGACCAGTGACCAGTGACCAGTGACCAGTGACCAGCGGTAGTGACCAGTGATCAGTGACCAGTGAACAGTGACCAGTGACCAGTGACCAGTGACCAGAGACCAGTGACTAGCCAAATTGACCAGTGACCAGTGACCAGTGACCAGCGGTAGTGACCAGTGAACAGTGACCAGTGACCAGTGACCAGTGACCAGAGACCAGTGACTAGCCAAATTGACCAGTGACCAGTGACCAGTGACCAGTGACCAGCGAAAATGACCAGTGGCCAGTGACCAGTAACCAGCGAAAGTGACCAGTGACGAGTGACCAGTGACAAGTGACCAGTGAGAAGTGACCAGTGACCACTGACCAGTGACCAGTGACCAGCGACCAGTGACCAGTGACCAGTGACCAGGGACCAGTGACCAGCGAAAGTGACAAGTGAACAGTGACCAGCGAAATTGACCAGTGACCATTGACCAGTGACCAGCGAAAGTGACCAGTGACGAGTGACCAGTGACAAGTGACCAGTGAGAAGTGACCAGTGACCACTGACCAGTGACCAGTGACCAGTGACCAGTGACCAGTGACCAGTGACCAGCGAAAGTGACCAGTGACAAGTGACCAGTGACCAGTGACCAGTGACCAGTGACCAGCGAAAGTGACCAGTGACCAGTGACCAGTGACCAGCGAAATCGATCAGTGACCAGTGACCAGAGACCAGTGACTAGCCAAATTGACCAGTGACCAGCGACCAGTGACCAGTGACCAGTGACCAGGGACCAGTGACCAGCGAAAGTGACCAGTGACCAGTGACTAGCCAATTTGAGCAGTGACCAGTGACCAGTGACCAGTGACCAGTGACCAGTGACCAGTGACCAGTGACCAGTGACCAGTGACCACTGACCAGTGACAAGTGACCAGTGACCAGTGACCAGTGACCAGTGACCAGTGACCAGTGACCAGTGACCAGCGAAAGTGACCAGTGACCAGTGACCAGTGACCAGCGAAATCGACCAGTGACCAGTGACCAGAGACCAGTGACTAGCCCAATTGAACAGTGACCAGTGACCAGTGACCAGTGACCAACGACCAGTGAACAGTGACCAGTGACCAGTGACCAGTGACCTGTGACCAGTGACCAGTGACCAGTGACCAGTGACCAGTGACCAGCGAAATCGACCAGTGACCAGTGACCAGAGACCAGTGACTAGCCAAATTGACCAGTGACCAGTGACCAGTGACCAGTGACCAACGACCAGTGACCAGGGACCAGTGACCAGCAAAAGTGACCAGTGACCAGTGACTAGCCAAATTGAGCAGTGACCAGTGACCAGTGACCAGTGACCAGTGACCAGTGACCAGTGACCAGTGACCAGTGACCAGTGACGAGTGACCTGTGACAAGTGACCAGTGACCAGCGACCAGTGACCAGGGACCAGTGACCAGTGACCAGTGACCAGCGACCAGTGACCAGTGACCAGTGACCAGGGACCAGTGACCAGCGAAAGTGACCAGTGACCAGTGACCAGTGACCAGTGACTAGCCAAATTGAGCAGTGAGCACTGACCAGTGACCAGTGACCAGTGACCAGTGACCAGTGACCAGTGACCAGCGACCAGTGACCAGTGACCAGTGACCAGGGACCAGTGACCAGCGAAAGTGACCAGTGACCAGTGACTAGCCAATTTGAGCAGTGACCAGTGACCAGTGACCAGTGACCAGTGACCAGTGACCAGTGACCAGTGACCAGTGACCAGTGACCACTGACCAGTGACAAGTGACCAGTGACCAGTGACCAGTGACCAGTGACCAGTGACCAGTGACCAGTGACCAGCGAAAGTGACCAGTGACCAGTGACCAGTGACCAGCGAAATCGACCAGTGACCAGTGACCAGAGACCAGTGACTAGCCCAATTGAACAGTGACCAGTGACCAGTGACCAGTGACCAACGACCAGTGAACAGTGACCAGTGACCAGTGACCAGTGACCTGTGACCAGTGACCAGTGACCAGTGACCAGTGACCAGTGACCAGCGAAATCGACCAGTGACCAGTGACCAGAGACCAGTGACTAGCCAAATTGACCAGTGACCAGTGACCAGTGACCAGTGACCAACGACCAGTGACCAGGGACCAGTGACCAGCAAAAGTGACCAGTGACCAGTGACTAGCCAAATTGAGCAGTGACCAGTGACCAGTGACCAGTGACCAGTGACCAGTGACCAGTGACCAGTGACCAGTGACCAGTGACGAGTGACCTGTGACAAGTGACCAGTGACCAGCGACCAGTGACCAGGGACCAGTGACCAGGGACCAGTGACCAGTGACCAGTGACCAGCGACCAGTGACCAGTGACCAGTGACCAGGGACCAGTGACCAGCGAAAGTGACCAGTGACCAGTGACCAGTGACCAGTGACTAGCCAAATTGAGCAGTGAGCACTGACCAGTGACCAGTGACCAGTGACCAGTGACCAGTGACCAGTGACCAGCGAAAGTGACCAGTGACCAGTGACCAGTGACCAGCGAAATTGACCAGTGACCAGTGACCAGCGAAAGTGACCAGTGAACAGTGACCAGCGAAATTGAAAAGTGACCATTGACCAGTGACCAGCGAAAGTGACAAGTGACGAGTGACCAGTGACAAGTGACCAGTGAGAAGTGACCAGTGACCACTGACCAGTGACCAGTGACCAGCGACCAGTGACCAGTGACCAGTGACCAGTGACCAGTGACCAGCGAAAGTGACCAGTGACAAGTGACCAGTGACAAGTGACCAGTGACCAGTGACCAGTGACCAGTGACCAGCGAAAGTGACCAGTGACCAGTGACCTGTGACCAGCGAAATCGACCAGTGACCAGTGACCAGTGACCTGTGACCAGCGAAAGTGACCAGTGACCAGTGACTAGCCAAATTGAGCAGTGACCAGTGACCAGTGACCAGTGACCAGTGACCAGTGACCAGCTAAATTGACCAGTGACCATTGACCAGTGACCAGCGAAAGTGACCAGTGACGAGTGACCTGTGACAAGTGACCAGTGACCAGCGACCAGTGACCAGGGACCAGTGACCAGTGACCAGTGACCAGTGACCAGCGACCAGTGACCAGTGATCAGTGACCAGGGACCAGTGACCAGCGAAAGTGACCAGTGACCAGTGACCAGTGACCAGCGAAATTGACCAGTGACCAGTGACAAGTGACCAGTTACCAGTGACCAGCGAAAGTGACCAGTGAACAGTGACCAGGGACCAGTGACCAGTGACCAGTGACCAGTGACCAGTGACCAGTGACCAGTGACCAGTGACCAGTGACCAGTGACCAGTGACCAGTGACCAGTGACCAGCGAAAGTGACCAGTGACCAGTGACCAGTGACCAGTGACCAGTGACCAGCGAAATTGACCAGTGACCATTGACCAGTGACCAGTGACCAGTGACCAGTGACCAGTGACCAGTGACCAGTGACCAGTGACCAGTGACCAGTGACCAGTGACAAGCGAAAGTGACCAGTGACAAGTGACTAGTGACAAGTGACCAGTGACCAGTGACCAGTGACCAGTGACCAGTGACCAGTGACCAGTGACCAGCGAAAGTGACCAGTGACCAGTGACCAGTGACCAGCGAAATTGACCAGTGACCAGTGACCAGTGACCAGTGACAAGTGACCAGTTACCAGTGACCAGCGAAAGTGACCAGTGACCAGTGACCAGTGACCAGCGACCAGTGACCAGTGACCAGTGACCAGTGACCAGTGACCAGTGACCAGTGACCAGTGACCAGTAACCAGTGACCAGTGACCAGTGACCAGCGAAATCGACAAGGGACCAGTGACCAGTGACCAGTGACCAGTGACCAGTGACCAGTGACCAGTGACCAGCGAAATTGACCAGTGACCAGTGACCAGCGACCAGTGACCAGTGACCAGTGACCAGTGACCAGTGACCAGTGACCAGTGACTAGCCAAATTGACCAGTGACCAGTGACCAGTGACCAGTGACCAGCGGTAGTGACCAGTGATCAGTGACCAGTGAACAGTGACCAGTGACCAGTGACCAGTGACCAGAGACCAGTGACTAGCCAAATTGACCAGTGACCAGTGACCAGTGACCAGCGGTAGTGACCAGTGAACAGTGACCAGTGACCAGTGACCAGTGACCAGAGACCAGTGACTAGCCAAATTGACCAGTGACCAGTGACCAGTGACCAGTGACCAGCGAAAATGACCAGTGGCCAGTGACCAGTAACCAGCGAAAGTGACCAGTGACGAGTGACCAGTGACAAGTGACCAGTGAGAAGTGACCAGTGACCACTGACCAGTGACCAGTGACCAGCGACCAGTGACCAGTGACCAGTGACCAGGGACCAGTGACCAGCGAAAGTGACAAGTGACCAGTGACCAGTGACCAGTGACCAGTGACCAGTGACCAGTGACCAGCGAAAGTGACCAGTGACCAGTGAACAGTGACCAGCGAAATTGACCAGTTTCCAGTGACCAGTGATAAGTGACCAGTGACCAGTGACCAGCGAAAGTGACCAGTGAACAGTGACCAGCGAAATTGACCAGTGACCATTGACCAGTGACCAGCGAAAGTGACCAGTGACGAGTGACCAGTGACAAGTGACCAGTGAGAAGTGACCAGTGACCACTGACCAGTGACCAGTGACCAGTGACCAGTGACCAGTGACCAGTGACCAGCGAAAGTGACCAGTGACAAGTGACCAGTGACCAGTGACCAGTGACCAGTGACCAGCGAAAGTGACCAGTGACCAGTGACCAGTGACCAGCGAAATCGATCAGTGACCAGTGACCAGAGACCAGTGACTAGCCAAATTGACCAGTGACCAGCGACCAGTGACCAGTGACCAGTGACCAGGGACCAGTGACCAGCGAAAGTGACCAGTGACCAGTGACTAGCCAATTTGAGCAGTGACCAGTGACCAGTGACCAGTGACCAGTGACCAGTGACCAGTGACCAGTGACCAGTGACCAGTGACCACTGACCAGTGACAAGTGACCAGTGACCAGTGACCAGTGACCAGTGACCAGTGACCAGTGACCAGTGACCAGCGAAAGTGACCAGTGACCAGTGACCAGTGACCAGCGAAATCGACCAGTGACCAGTGACCAGAGACCAGTGACTAGCCCAATTGAACAGTGACCAGTGACCAGTGACCAGTGACCAACGACCAGTGAACAGTGACCAGTGACCAGTGACCAGTGACCTGTGACCAGTGACCAGTGACCAGTGACCAGTGACCAGTGACCAGCGAAATCGACCAGTGACCAGTGACCAGAGACCAGTGACTAGCCAAATTGACCAGTGACCAGTGACCAGTGACCAGTGACCAACGACCAGTGACCAGGGACCAGTGACCAGCAAAAGTGACCAGTGACCAGTGACTAGCCAAATTGAGCAGTGACCAGTGACCAGTGACCAGTGACCAGTGACCAGTGACCAGTGACCAGTGACCAGTGACCAGTGACGAGTGACCTGTGACAAGTGACCAGTGACCAGCGACCAGTGACCAGGGACCAGTGACCAGTGACCAGTGACCAGCGACCAGTGACCAGTGACCAGTGACCAGGGACCAGTGACCAGCGAAAGTGACCAGTGACCAGTGACCAGTGACCAGTGACTAGCCAAATTGAGCAGTGAGCACTGACCAGTGACCAGTGACCAGTGACCAGTGACCAGTGACCAGTGACCAGCGAAAGTGACCAGTGACGAGTGACCAGTGACAAGTGACCAGTGAGAAGTGACCAGTGACCACTGACCAGGGACCAGTGACCAGCGACCAGTGACCAGTGACCAGTGACCAGGGACCAGTGACCAGCGAAAGTGACCAGTGATCAGTGACTAGCCAAATTGAGCAGTGACCAGTGACCAGTGACCAGTGACCAGTGACCAGTGACCAGTGACCAGCGAAATTGACCAGTGACCATTGACCAGTGACCAGAGAAAGTGACCAGTGACGAGTGACCTGTGACAAGTGACCAGTGACCAGCGACCAGTGACCAGTGACCAGTGACCAGTGACCAGTGACCAGTGACCAGCGAAAGTGACCAGTGACCAGCGACCAGTGACCAGTGACCAGTGACCAGTGACCAGTGACCAGTGACCAGTGACCAGTGACTAGCCAAATTGACCAGTGACCAGTGACCAGTGACCAGTGACCAGCGGTAGTGACCAGTGATCAGTGACCAGTGAACAGTGACCAGTGACCAGTGACCAGTGACCAGAGACCAGTGACTAGCCAAATTGACCAGTGACCAGTGACCAGTGACCAGCGGTAGTGACCAGTGAACAGTGACCAGTGACCAGTGACCAGTGACCAGAGACCAGTGACTAGCCAAATTGACCAGTGACCAGTGACCAGTGACCAGTGACCAGCGAAAATGACCAGTGGCCAGTGACCAGTAACCAGCGAAAGTGACCAGTGACGAGTGACCAGTGACAAGTGACCAGTGAGAAGTGACCAGTGACCACTGACCAGTGACCAGTGACCAGCGACCAGTGACCAGTGACCAGTGACCAGGGACCAGTGACCAGCGAAAGTGACAAGTGACCAGTGACCAGTGACCAGTGACCAGTGACCAGTGACCAGTGACCAGCGAAAGTGACCAGTGACCAGTGAACAGTGACCAGCGAAATTGACCAGTTTCCAGTGACCAGTGATAAGTGACCAGTGACCAGTGACCAGCGAAAGTGACCAGTGAACAGTGACCAGCGAAATTGACCAGTGACCATTGACCAGTGACCAGCGAAAGTGACCAGTGACGAGTGACCAGTGACAAGTGACCAGTGAGAAGTGACCAGTGACCACTGACCAGTGACCAGTGACCAGTGACCAGTGACCAGTGACCAGTGACCAGCGAAAGTGACCAGTGACAAGTGACCAGTGACCAGTGACCAGTGACCAGTGACCAGCGAAAGTGACCAGTGACCAGTGACCAGTGACCAGCGAAATCGATCAGTGACCAGTGACCAGAGACCAGTGACTAGCCAAATTGACCAGTGACCAGCGACCAGTGACCAGTGACCAGTGACCAGGGACCAGTGACCAGCGAAAGTGACCAGTGACCAGTGACTAGCCAATTTGAGCAGTGACCAGTGACCAGTGACCAGTGACCAGTGACCAGTGACCAGTGACCAGTGACCAGTGACCAGTGACCACTGACCAGTGACAAGTGACCAGTGACCAGTGACCAGTGACCAGTGACCAGTGACCAGTGACCAGTGACCAGCGAAAGTGACCAGTGACCAGTGACCAGTGACCAGCGAAATCGACCAGTGACCAGTGACCAGAGACCAGTGACTAGCCCAATTGAACAGTGACCAGTGACCAGTGACCAGTGACCAACGACCAGTGAACAGTGACCAGTGACCAGTGACCAGTGACCTGTGACCAGTGACCAGTGACCAGTGACCAGTGACCAGTGACCAGCGAAATCGACCAGTGACCAGTGACCAGAGACCAGTGACTAGCCAAATTGACCAGTGACCAGTGACCAGTGACCAGTGACCAACGACCAGTGACCAGGGACCAGTGACCAGCAAAAGTGACCAGTGACCAGTGACTAGCCAAATTGAGCAGTGACCAGTGACCAGTGACCAGTGACCAGTGACCAGTGACCAGTGACCAGTGACCAGTGACCAGTGACGAGTGACCTGTGACAAGTGACCAGTGACCAGCGACCAGTGACCAGGGACCAGTGACCAGTGACCAGTGACCAGCGACCAGTGACCAGTGACCAGTGACCAGGGACCAGTGACCAGCGAAAGTGACCAGTGACCAGTGACCAGTGACCAGTGACTAGCCAAATTGAGCAGTGAGCACTGACCAGTGACCAGTGACCAGTGACCAGTGACCAGTGACCAGTGACCAGCGAAAGTGACCAGTGACCAGTGACCAGTGACCAGCGAAATTGACCAGTGACCAGTGACCAGCGAAAGTGACCAGTGAACAGTGACCAGCGAAATTGAAAAGTGACCATTGACCAGTGACCAGCGAAAGTGACAAGTGACGAGTGACCAGTGACAAGTGACCAGTGAGAAGTGACCAGTGACCACTGACCAGTGACCAGTGACCAGCGACCAGTGACCAGTGACCAGTGACCAGTGACCAGTGACCAGCGAAAGTGACCAGTGACAAGTGACCAGTGACAAGTGACCAGTGACCAGTGACCAGTGACCAGTGACCAGCGAAAGTGACCAGTGACCAGTGACCTGTGACCAGCGAAATCGACCAGTGACCAGTGACCAGTGACCTGTGACCAGCGAAAGTGACCAGTGACCAGTGACTAGCCAAATTGAGCAGTGACCAGTGACCAGTGACCAGTGACCAGTGACCAGTGACCAGCTAAATTGACCAGTGACCATTGACCAGTGACCAGCGAAAGTGACCAGTGACGAGTGACCTGTGACAAGTGACCAGTGACCAGCGACCAGTGACCAGGGACCAGTGACCAGTGACCAGTGACCAGTGACCAGCGACCAGTGACCAGTGATCAGTGACCAGGGACCAGTGACCAGCGAAAGTGACCAGTGACCAGTGACCAGTGACCAGCGAAATTGACCAGTGACCAGTGACAAGTGACCAGTTACCAGTGACCAGCGAAAGTGACCAGTGAACAGTGACCAGGGACCAGTGACCAGTGACCAGTGACCAGTGACCAGTGACCAGTGACCAGTGACCAGTGACCAGTGACCAGCGAAAGTGACCAGTGACCAGTGACCAGTGACCAGTGACCAGTGACCAGCGAAATTGACCAGTGACCATTGACCAGTGACCAGTGACCAGTGACCAGTGACCAGTGACCAGTGACCAGTGACCAGTGACCAGTGACCAGTGACCAGTGACAAGCGAAAGTGACCAGTGACAAGTGACTAGTGACAAGTGACCAGTGACCAGTGACCAGTGACCAGTGACCAGTGACCAGTGACCAGTGACCAGCGAAAGTGACCAGTGACCAGTGACCAGTGACCAGCGAAATTGACCAGTGACCAGTGACCAGTGACCAGTGACAAGTGACCAGTTACCAGTGACCAGCGAAAGTGACCAGTGACCAGTGACCAGTGACCAGCGACCAGTGACCAGTGACCAGTGACCAGTGACCAGTGACCAGTGACCAGTAACCAGTGACCAGTGACCAGTGACCAGCGAAATCGACAAGGGACCAGTGACCAGTGACCAGTGACCAGTGACCAGTGACCAGTGACCAGTGACCAGCGAAATTGACCAGTGACCAGTGACCAGTGACCAGTGACCAGTGACCAGCGACCAGTGACCAGTGACCAGTGACCTGTGACCAGCGAAAGTGACCAGTGACCAGTGACCATTGACCAGCGACCAGTGACCAGTGACCACTGACGAGTGACCAGTGACCAGTGACCAGTGACCAGTGACCAGTGACCAGCGAAAGTGACAAGTGACCAGTGACCAGTAACCAGTGACCAGTGACCAGTGACCAGCGAAAGTGACCAGTGACCAGTGAACAGTGACCAGCGAAATTGACCAGTTTCCAGTGACCAGTGATAAGTGACCAGTGACCAATGACCAGTGAAAGTGACCAGTGAACAGTGACCAGCGAAATTGACCAGTGACCATTGACCAGTGACCAGCGAAAGTGACCAGTGACGAGTGACCAGTGACAAGTGACCAGTGAGAAGTGACCAGTGACCACTGACCAGGGACCAGTGACCAGCGACCAGTGACCAGTGACCAGTGACCAGGGACCAGTGACCAGCGAAAGTGACCAGTGATCAGTGACTAGCCAAATTGAGCAGTGACCAGTGACCAGTGACCAGTGACCAGTGACCAGTGACCAGTGACCAGCGAAATTGACCAGTGACCATTGACCAGTGACCAGAGAAAGTGACCAGTGACGAGTGACCTGTGACAAGTGACCAGTGACCAGCGACCAGTGACCAGTGACCAGTGACCAGTGACCAGTGACCAGTGACCAGTGACCAGTGACCAGTGACCAGCGAAAGTGACCAGTAACCAGCGACCAGTGACCAGTGACCAGTGACCAGTGACCAGTGACCAGTGACCAGTGACCAGCGAAAGTGACCAGTGACAAGTGACCAGTGACAAGTGACCAGTGACCAGTGACCAGTGACCAGTGACCTGTGACCAGTGACCAGCGAAAGTGACCAGTGACCAGTGACCAGTGACCAGCGAAATCGACCAGTGACCAGTGACCAGAGACCAGTGACTAGCCCAATTGAACAGTGACCAGTGACCAGTGACCAGTGACCTGTGACCAGCGAAAGTGACCAGTGACCAGTGACCATTGACCAGCGACCAGTGACCAGTGACCAGTGACGAGTGACCAGTGACCAGTGACCAGTGACCAGTGACCAGTGACCAGTGACCAGTGACCAGTGACCAGTGACCAGTGACCAGTGACCAGTGACCAGTGACCAGTGACCAGTGACCAGTGACCAGCGAAAGTGACCAGTGAACAGTGACCAGCGAAATTGACCAGTGACCATTGACCAGTGACCAGCGAAAGTGACCAGTGACGAGTGACCAGTGACAAGTGACCAGTGAGAAGTGACCAGTGACCACTGACCAGTGACCAGTGACCAGCGACCAGTGACCAGTGACCAGTGACCAGGGACCAGTGACCAGCGAAAGTGACCAGTGACCAGTGACTAGCCAAATTGAGCAGTGACCAGTGACCAGTGACCAGTGACCAGTGACCAGTGACCAGTGACCAGTGACCAGGGACCAGTGACCAGTGACCAGTGACCAGTGACCAGTGACCAGTGACCAGTGACCAGTGACCAGTGACCAGCGAAAGTGACCAGGGACCAGTGACCAGTGACCAGTGACCAGTGACCAGTGACCAGCGAAATTGACCAGTGACCATTGACCAGTGACCAGTGACCAGTGACCAGTGACCAGTGACCAGTGACCAGTGACCAGCGAAAGTGACCAGTGAACAGTGACCAGCGAAATTGACCAGTGACCATTGACCAGTGACCAGCGAAAGTGACCAGTGACGAGTGACCAGTGACAAGTGACCAGTGAGAAGTGACCAGTGACCACTGACCAGTGACCAGTGACCAGCGACCAGTGACCAGTGACCAGTGACCAGGGACCAGTGACCAGCGAAAGTGACCAGTGACCAGTGACTAGCCAAATTGAGCAGTGACCAGTGACCAGTGACCAGTGACCAGTGACCAGTGACCAGTGACCAGTGACCAGTGACCAGTGACCAGTGACCAGTGACCAGTGACCAGTGACCAGTGACCAGCGAAAGTGACCAGTGACCAGTGAACAGTGACCAGCGAAATTGACCAGTTTCCAGTGACCAGTGATAAGTGACCAGTGACCAGTGACCAGCGAAAGTGACCAGTGAACAGTGACCAGCGAAATTGACCAGTGACCATTGACCAGTGACCAGCGAAAGTGACCAGTGACGAGTGACCAGTGACAAGTGACCAGTGAGAAGTGACCAGTGACCACTGACCAGTGACCAGTGACCAGTGACCAGTGACCAGTGACCAGTGACCAGCGAAAGTGACCAGTGACAAGTGACCAGTGACCAGTGACCAGTGACCAGTGACCAGCGAAAGTGACCAGTGACCAGTGACCAGTGACCAGCGAAATCGATCAGTGACCAGTGACCAGAGACCAGTGACTAGCCAAATTGACCAGTGACCAGCGACCAGTGACCAGTGACCAGTGACCAGGGACCAGTGACCAGCGAAAGTGACCAGTGACCAGTGACTAGCCAATTTGAGCAGTGACCAGTGACCAGTGACCAGTGACCAGTGACCAGTGACCACTGACCAGTGACAAGTGACCAGTGACCAGTGACCAGTGACCAGTGACCAGTGACCAGTGACCAGTGACCAGCGAAAGTGACCAGTGACGATTGACCTGTGACAAGTGACCAGTGACCAGCGACCAGTGACCAGGGACCAGTGACCAGTGACCAGTGACCAGCGACCAGTGACCAGTGACCAGTGACCAGGGACCAGTGACCAGCGAAAGTGACCAGTGACCAGTGACCAGTGACCAGTGACTAGCCAAATTGAGCAGTGAGCACTGACCAGTGACCAGTGACCAGTGACCAGTGACCAGTGACCAGTGACCAGCGAAAGTGACCAGTGACCAGTGACCAGTGACCAGCGAAATTGACCAGTGACCAGTGACCAGCGAAAGTGACCAGTGAACAGTGACCAGCGAAATTGAAAAGTGACCATTGACCAGTGACCAGCGAAAGTGACAAGTGACGAGTGACCAGTGACAAGTGACCAGTGAGAAGTGACCAGTGACCACTGACCAGTGACCAGTGACCAGCGACCAGTGACCAGTGACCAGCGAAAGTGACCAGTGACAAGTGACCAGTGACAAGTGACCAGTGACCAGTGACCAGTGACCAGTGACCAGCGAAAGTGACCAGTGACCAGTGACCTGTGACCAGCGAAATCGACCAGTGACCAGTGACCTGTGACAAGTGACCAGTGACCAGCGACCAGTGACCAGGGACCAGTGACCAGTGACCAGTGACCAGTGACCAGCGACCAGTGACCAGTGATCAGTGACCAGGGACCAGTGACCAGCGAAAGTGACCAGTGACCAGTGACCAGTGACCAGCGAAATTGACCAGTGACCAGTGACAAGTGACCAGTTACCAGTGACCAGCGAAAGTGACCAGTGAACAGTGACCAGGGACCAGTGACCAGTGACCAGTGACCAGTGACCAGTGACCAGTGACCAGTGACCAGTGACCAGTGACCAGTGACCAGTGACCAGCGAAAGTGACCAGTGACCAGTGACCAGTGACCAGTGACCAGTGACCAGCGAAATTGACCAGTGACCATTGACCAGTGACCAGTGACCAGTGACCAGTGACCAGTGACCAGTGACCAGTGACCAGTGACCAGTGACCAGTGACCAGTGACCAGTGACAAGCGAAAGTGACCAGTGACAAGTGACTAGTGACAAGTGACCAGTGACCAGTGACCAGTGACCAGTGACCAGTGACCAGCGAAAGTGACCAGTGACCAGTGACCAGTGACCAGCGAAATTGACCAGTGACCAGTGACCAGTGACCAGTGACAAGTGACCAGTTACCAGTGACCAGCGAAAGTGACCAGTGAACAGTGACCAGGGACCAGTGACCAGTGACCAGTGACCAGTGACCAGTGACCAGTGACCAGTGACCAGTGACAAGCGACCAGTGACCAGTGACCAGTGACCAGCGACCAGTGACCAGTGACCAGTGACCAGTGACCAGTGACCAGTGACCAGTGACCAGCGAAAGTGACCAGTGACAAGTGACCAGTGACAAGTGACCAGTGACCAGTGACCAGTGACCAGTGACCAGTGACCAGTGACCAGCGAAAGTGACCAGTGACCAGTGACCAGTGACCAGCGAAATCGACCAGTGACCAGTGACCAGAGACCAGTGACTAGCCCAATTGAACAGTGACCAGTGACCAGTGACCAGTGACCTGTGACCAGCGAAAGTGACCAGTGACCAGTGGCCATTGACCAGCGACCAGTGACCAGTGACCAGTGACGAGTGACCAGTGACCAGTGACCAGTGACCAGTGACCAGTGACCAGTGACCAGTGACCAGCGAAAGTGACCAGTGACCAGTGAACAGTGACCAGCGAAATTGACCAGTTTCCAGTGACCAGTGATAAGTGACCAGTGACCAGTGACCAGCGAAAGTGACCAGTGAACAGTGACCAGTGACCAGTGACCAGCGAAAGTGACCAGTGACAAGTGACCAGTGACAAGTGACCAGTGACCAGTGTCCAGTGACCAGTGACCAGCGAAAGTGACCAGTGACCAGTGACCAGTGACCAGCGAAATCGACCAGTGACCAGTGACCAGAGACCAGTGACTAGCCAAATTGACCAGTGACCAGCGACCAGTGACCAGTGACCAGTGACCAGGGACCAGTGACCAGCGAAAGTGACCAGTGACCAGTGACTAGCCAAATTGAGCAGTGACCAGTGACCAGTGACCAGTGACCAGTGACCAGTGACCAGTGACCAGTGACCACTGACCAGTGACCACTGACCAGTGACCAGGGACCAGTGACCTGGGACCAGTGACCAGTGACCAGTGACCAGTGACCAGTGACCAGTGACCAGTGACCAGCGAAAGTGACCAGGGACCAGTGACCAGTGACCAGTGACCAGTGACCAGTGACCAGTGACCAGTGACCAGTGACCAGTGACCAGCGAAATTGACCAGTGACCATTGACCAGTGATCAGTGACCAGTGACCAGTGACCAGTGACCAGCGACCAGTGACCAGTGACCAGTGACCAGTGACCAGTGACCAGTGACCAGTGACCAGTAACCAGTGACCAGTGACCAGTGACCAGCGAAATCGACAAGGGACCAGTGACCAGTGACCAGTGACCAGTGACCAGTGACCAGTGACCAGTGACCAGCGAAATTGACCAGTGACCAGTGACCAGTGACCAGTGACCAGTGACCAGCGACCAGTGACCAGTGACCAGTGACCTGTGACCAGCGAAAGTGACCAGTGACCAGTGACCATTGACCAGCGACCAGTGACCAGTGAACACTGACGAGTGACCAGTGACCAGTGACCAGTGACCAGTGACCAGTGACCAGCGAAAGTGACAAGTGACCAGTGACCAGTAACCAGTGACCAGTGACCAGTGACCAGCGAAAGTGACCAGTGACCAGTGAACAGTGACCAGCGAAATTGACCAGTTTCCAGTGACCAGTGATAAGTGACCAGTGACCAATGACCAGTGAAAGTGACCAGTGAACAGTGACCAGCGAAATTGACCAGTGACCATTGACCAGTGACCAGCGAAAGTGACCAGTGACGAGTGACCAGTGACAAGTGACCAGTGAGAAGTGACCAGTGACCACTGACCAGGGACCAGTGACCAGCGACCAGTGACCAGTGACCAGTGACCAGGGACCAGTGACCAGCGAAAGTGACCAGTGATCAGTGACTAGCCAAATTGAGCAGTGACCAGTGACCAGTGACCAGTGACCAGTGACCAGTGACCAGTGACCAGCGAAATTGACCAGTGACCATTGACCAGTGACCAGAGAAAGTGACCAGTGACGAGTGACCTGTGACAAGTGACCAGTGACCAGCGACCAGTGACCAGTGACCAGTGACCAGTGACCAGTGACCAGTGACCAGCGAAAGTGACCAGTGACCAGCGACCAGTGACCAGTGACCAGTGACCAGTGACCAGTGACCAGTGACCAGTGACCAGTGACTAGCCAAATTGACCAGTGACCAGTGACCAGTGACCAGTGACCAGCGGTAGTGACCAGTGATCAGTGACCAGTGAACAGTGACCAGTGACCAGTGACCAGTGACCAGAGACCAGTGACTAGCCAAATTGACCAGTGACCAGTGACCAGTGACCAGCGGTAGTGACCAGTGAACAGTGACCAGTGACCAGTGACCAGTGACCAGAGACCAGTGACTAGCCAAATTGACCAGTGACCAGTGACCAGTGACCAGTGACCAGCGAAAATGACCAGTGGCCAGTGACCAGTAACCAGCGAAAGTGACCAGTGACGAGTGACCAGTGACAAGTGACCAGTGAGAAGTGACCAGTGACCACTGACCAGTGACCAGTGACCAGCGACCAGTGACCAGTGACCAGTGACCAGGGACCAGTGACCAGCGAAAGTGACAAGTGACCAGTGACCAGTGACCAGTGACCAGTGACCAGTGACCAGTGACCAGCGAAAGTGACCAGTGACCAGTGAACAGTGACCAGCGAAATTGACCAGTTTCCAGTGACCAGTGATAAGTGACCAGTGACCAGTGACCAGCGAAAGTGACCAGTGAACAGTGACCAGCGAAATTGACCAGTGACCATTGACCAGTGACCAGCGAAAGTGACCAGTGACGAGTGACCAGTGACAAGTGACCAGTGAGAAGTGACCAGTGACCACTGACCAGTGACCAGTGACCAGTGACCAGTGACCAGTGACCAGTGACCAGCGAAAGTGACCAGTGACAAGTGACCAGTGACCAGTGACCAGTGACCAGTGACCAGCGAAAGTGACCAGTGACCAGTGACCAGTGACCAGCGAAATCGATCAGTGACCAGTGACCAGAGACCAGTGACTAGCCAAATTGACCAGTGACCAGCGACCAGTGACCAGTGACCAGTGACCAGGGACCAGTGACCAGCGAAAGTGACCAGTGACCAGTGACTAGCCAATTTGAGCAGTGACCAGTGACCAGTGACCAGTGACCAGTGACCAGTGACCAGTGACCAGTGACCAGTGACCACTGACCAGTGACAAGTGACCAGTGACCAGTGACCAGTGACCAGTGACCAGTGACCAGTGACCAGTGACCAGCGAAAGTGACCAGTGACCAGTGACCAGTGACCAGCGAAATCGACCAGTGACCAGTGACCAGAGACCAGTGACTAGCCCAATTGAACAGTGACCAGTGACCAGTGACCAGTGACCAACGACCAGTGAACAGTGACCAGTGACCAGTGACCAGTGACCTGTGACCAGTGACCAGTGACCAGTGACCAGTGACCAGTGACCAGCGAAATCGACCAGTGACCAGTGACCAGAGACCAGTGACTAGCCAAATTGACCAGTGACCAGTGACCAGTGACCAGTGACCAACGACCAGTGACCAGGGACCAGTGACCAGCAAAAGTGACCAGTGACCAGTGACTAGCCAAATTGAGCAGTGACCAGTGACCAGTGACCAGTGACCAGTGACCAGTGACCAGTGACCAGTGACCAGTGACCAGTGACGAGTGACCTGTGACAAGTGACCAGTGACCAGCGACCAGTGACCAGGGACCAGTGACCAGTGACCAGTGACCAGCGACCAGTGACCAGTGACCAGTGACCAGGGACCAGTGACCAGCGAAAGTGACCAGTGACCAGTGACCAGTGACCAGTGACTAGCCAAATTGAGCAGTGAGCACTGACCAGTGACCAGTGACCAGTGACCAGTGACCAGTGACCAGTGACCAGCGAAAGTGACCAGTGACCAGTGACCAGTGACCAGCGAAATTGACCAGTGACCAGTGACCAGCGAAAGTGACCAGTGAACAGTGACCAGCGAAATTGAAAAGTGACCATTGACCAGTGACCAGCGAAAGTGACAAGTGACGAGTGACCAGTGACAAGTGACCAGTGAGAAGTGACCAGTGACCACTGACCAGTGACCAGTGACCAGCGACCAGTGACCAGTGACCAGTGACCAGTGACCAGTGACCAGCGAAAGTGACCAGTGACAAGTGACCAGTGACAAGTGACCAGTGACCAGTGACCAGTGACCAGTGACCAGCGAAAGTGACCAGTGACCAGTGACCTGTGACCAGCGAAATCGACCAGTGACCAGTGACCAGTGACCTGTGACCAGCGAAAGTGACCAGTGACCAGTGACTAGCCAAATTGAGCAGTGACCAGTGACCAGTGACCAGTGACCAGTGACCAGTGACCAGCTAAATTGACCAGTGACCATTGACCAGTGACCAGCGAAAGTGACCAGTGACGAGTGACCTGTGACAAGTGACCAGTGACCAGCGACCAGTGACCAGGGACCAGTGACCAGTGACCAGTGACCAGTGACCAGTGACCAGCGACCAGTGACCAGTGATCAGTGACCAGGGACCAGTGACCAGCGAAAGTGACCAGTGACCAGTGACCAGTGACCAGCGAAATTGACCAGTGACCAGTGACAAGTGACCAGTTACCAGTGACCAGCGAAAGTGACCAGTGAACAGTGACCAGGGACCAGTGACCAGTGACCAGTGACCAGTGACCAGTGACCAGTGACCAGTGACCAGTGACCAGTGACCAGTGACCAGTGACCAGCGAAAGTGACCAGTGACCAGTGACCAGTGACCAGTGACCAGTGACCAGCGAAATTGACCAGTGACCATTGACCAGTGACCAGTGACCAGTGACCAGTGACCAGTGACCAGTGACCAGTGACCAGTGACCAGTGACCAGTGACCAGTGACAAGCGAAAGTGACCAGTGACAAGTGACTAGTGACAAGTGACCAGTGACCAGTGACCAGTGACCAGTGACCAGTGACCAGTGACCAGTGACCAGCGAAAGTGACCAGTGACCAGTGACCAGTGACCAGCGAAATTGACCAGTGACCAGTGACCAGTGACCAGTGACAAGTGACCAGTTACCAGTGACCAGCGAAAGTGACCAGTGACCAGTGACCAGTGACCAGCGACCAGTGACCAGTGACCAGTGACCAGTGACCAGTGACCAGTGACCAGTGACCAGTGACCAGTAACCAGTGACCAGTGACCAGTGACCAGCGAAATCGACAAGGGACCAGTGACCAGTGACCAGTGACCAGTGACCAGTGACCAGTGACCAGTGACCAGCGAAATTGACCAGTGACCAGTGACCAGTGACCAGTGACCAGTGACCAGCGACCAGTGACCAGTGACCAGTGACCTGTGACCAGCGAAAGTGACCAGTGACCAGTGACCATTGACCAGCGACCAGTGACCAGTGACCACTGACGAGTGACCAGTGACCAGTGACCAGTGACCAGTGACCAGTGACCAGCGAAAGTGACAAGTGACCAGTGACCAGTAACCAGTGACCAGTGACCAGTGACCAGCGAAAGTGACCAGTGACCAGTGAACAGTGACCAGCGAAATTGACCAGTTTCCAGTGACCAGTGATAAGTGACCAGTGACCAATGACCAGTGAAAGTGACCAGTGAACAGTGACCAGCGAAATTGACCAGTGACCATTGACCAGTGACCAGCGAAAGTGACCAGTGACGAGTGACCAGTGACAAGTGACCAGTGAGAAGTGACCAGTGACCACTGACCAGGGACCAGTGACCAGCGACCAGTGACCAGTGACCAGTGACCAGGGACCAGTGACCAGCGAAAGTGACCAGTGATCAGTGACTAGCCAAATTGAGCAGTGACCAGTGACCAGTGACCAGTGACCAGTGACCAGTGACCAGTGACCAGCGAAATTGACCAGTGACCATTGACCAGTGACCAGAGAAAGTGACCAGTGACGAGTGACCTGTGACAAGTGACCAGTGACCAGCGACCAGTGACCAGTGACCAGTGACCAGTGACCAGTGACCAGTGACCAGTGACCAGTGACCAGTGACCAGCGAAAGTGACCAGTGACCAGCGACCAGTGACCAGTGACCAGTGACCAGTGACCAGTGACCAGTGACCAGTGACCAGCGAAAGTGACCAGTGACAAGTGACCAGTGACAAGTGACCAGTGACCAGTGACCAGTGACCAGTGACCTGTGACCAGTGACCAGCGAAAGTGACCAGTGACCAGTGACCAGTGACCAGCGAAATCGACCAGTGACCAGTGACCAGAGACCAGTGACTAGCCCAATTGAACAGTGACCAGTGACCAGTGACCAGTGACCTGTGACCAGCGAAAGTGACCAGTGACCAGTGACCATTGACCAGCGACCAGTGACCAGTGACCAGTGACGAGTGACCAGTGACCAGTGACCAGTGACCAGTGACCAGTGACCAGTGACCAGTGACCAGTGACCAGTGACCAGTGACCAGTGACCAGTGACCAGTGACCAGTGACCAGTGACCAGTGACCAGCGAAAGTGACCAGTGAACAGTGACCAGCGAAATTGACCAGTGACCATTGACCAGTGACCAGCGAAAGTGACCAGTGACGAGTGACCAGTGACAAGTGACCAGTGAGAAGTGACCAGTGACCACTGACCAGTGACCAGTAACCAGCGACCAGTGACCAGTGACCAGTGACCAGGGACCAGTGACCAGCGAAAGTGACCAGTGACCAGTGACTAGCCAAATTGAGCAGTGACCAGTGACCAGTGACCAGTGACCAGTGACCAGTGACCAGTGACCAGTGACCAGTGACCAGTGACCAGGGACCAGTGACCAGTGACCAGTGACCAGTGACCAGTGACCAGTGACCAGTGACCAGTGACCAGCGAAAGTGACCAGGGACCAGTGACCAGTGACCAGTGACCAGTGACCAGTGACCAGCGAAATTGACCAGTGACCATTGACCAGTGACCAGTGACCAGTGACCAGTGACCAGTGACCAGTGACCAGTGACCAGCGAAAGTGACCAGTGAACAGTGACCAGCGAAATTGACCAGTGACCATTGACCAGTGACCAGCGAAAGTGACCAGTGACGAGTGACCAGTGACAAGTGACCAGTGAGAAGTGACCAGTGACCACTGACCAGTGACCAGTGACCAGCGACCAGTGACCAGTGACCAGTGACCAGGGACCAGTGACCAGCGAAAGTGACCAGTGACCAGTGACTAGCCAAATTGAGCAGTGACCAGTGACCAGTGACCAGTGACCAGTGACCAGTGACCAGTGACCAGTGACCAGTGACCAGTGACCAGGGACCAGTGACCAGTGACCAGTGACCAGTGACCAGTGACCAGTGACCAGTGACCAGTGACCAGCGAAAGTGACCAGGGACCAGTGACCAGTGACCAGTGACCAGTGACCAGTGACCAGCGAAATTGACCAGTGACCATTGACCAGTGACCAGTGACCAGTGACCAGCGAAAGTGACCAGTGACGAGTGACCTGTGACAAGTGACCAGTGACCAGCGACCAGTGACCAGCGACCAGTGACCAGTGACCAGTGACCAGTGACCAGTGACCAGTGACCTGTGACCAGCGAAAGTGACCAGTGACCAGTGACCATTGACCAGCGACCAGTGACCAGTGACCAGTGACGAGTGACCAGTGAACAGTGACCAGTGACCAGTGATCAGCGAAAGTGACAAGTGACCAGTGACCAGTGACCAGCGAAATCGACCAGGGACCAGTGACCAGTGACCAGTGACCAGTGACCAGTGACCAGTGACCAGCGAAATTGACCAGTGACCATTGACCAGTGACCAGTGACCAGTGACCAGTGACCAGTGACCAGTGACCAGTGACCAGCGACCAGTGACCAGTGACCAGTGACCAGTGACCAGTGACCTGTGACCAGCGAAAGTGACCAGTGACCAGTGACCATTGACCAGCGACCAGTGACCAGTGACCAGTGATGAGTGACCAGTGACCAGTGACCAGTGACCAGCGAAAGTGACAAGTGACCAGTGACCAGTGACCAGTGACCAGTGACCAGTGACCAGCGAAAGTGACCAGTGACCAGTGAACAGTGACCAGCGAAATTGACCAGTTTCCAGTGACCAGTGATAAGTGACCAGTGACCAGTGACCAGCGAAAGTGACCAGTGAACAGTGACCAGTGACCAGTGACCAGCGAAAATGACCAGTGGCCAGTGACCAGTAACCAGCGAAAGTGACCAGTGACGAGTGACCAGTGACAAGTGACCAGTGAGAAGTGACCAGTGACCACTGACCAGTGACCAGTGACCAGCGACCAGTGACCAGTGACCAGTGACCAGGGACCAGTGACCAGCGAAAGTGACAAGTGACCAGTGACCAGTGACCAGTGACCAGTGACCAGTGACCAGTGACCAGCGAAAGTGACCAGTGACCAGTGAACAGTGACCAGCGAAATTGACCAGTTTCCAGTGACCAGTGATAAGTGACCAGTGACCAGTGACCAGCGAAAGTGACCAGTGAACAGTGACCAGCGAAATTGACCAGTGACCATTGACCAGTGACCAGCGAAAGTGACCAGTGACGAGTGACCAGTGACAAGTGACCAGTGAGAAGTGACCAGTGACCACTGACCAGTGACCAGTGACCAGTGACCAGTGACCAGTGACCAGTGACCAGCGAAAGTGACCAGTGACAAGTGACCAGTGACCAGTGACCAGTGACCAGTGACCAGCGAAAGTGACCAGTGACCAGTGACCAGTGACCAGCGAAATCGATCAGTGACCAGTGACCAGAGACCAGTGACTAGCCAAATTGACCAGTGACCAGCGACCAGTGACCAGTGACCAGTGACCAGGGACCAGTGACCAGCGAAAGTGACCAGTGACCAGTGACTAGCCAATTTGAGCAGTGACCAGTGACCAGTGACCAGTGACCAGTGACCAGTGACCAGTGACCAGTGACCACTGACCAGTGACAAGTGACCAGTGACCAGTGACCAGTGACCAGTGACCAGTGACCAGTGACCAGTGACCAGCGAAAGTGACCAGTGACCAGTGACCAGTGACCAGCGAAATCGACCAGTGACCAGTGACCAGAGACCAGTGACTAGCCCAATTGAACAGTGACCAGTGACCAGTGACCAGTGACCAACGACCAGTGAACAGTGACCAGTGACCAGTGACCAGTGACCTGTGACCAGTGACCAGTGACCAGTGACCAGTGACCAGTGACCAGCGAAATCGACCAGTGACCAGTGACCAGAGACCAGTGACTAGCCAAATTGACCAGTGACCAGTGACCAGTGACCAGTGACCAACGACCAGTGACCAGGGACCAGTGACCAGCAAAAGTGACCAGTGACCAGTGACTAGCCAAATTGAGCAGTGACCAGTGACCAGTGACCAGTGACCAGTGACCAGTGACCAGTGACCAGTGACCAGTGACCAGTGACGAGTGACCTGTGACAAGTGACCAGTGACCAGCGACCAGTGACCAGGGACCAGTGACCAGTGACCAGTGACCAGCGACCAGTGACCAGTGACCAGTGACCAGGGACCAGTGACCAGCGAAAGTGACCAGTGACCAGTGACCAGTGACCAGTGACTAGCCAAATTGAGCAGTGAGCACTGACCAGTGACCAGTGACCAGTGACCAGTGACCAGTGACCAGTGACCAGCGAAAGTGACCAGTGACCAGTGACCAGTGACCAGCGAAATTGACCAGTGACCAGTGACCAGCGAAAGTGACCAGTGAACAGTGACCAGCGAAATTGAAAAGTGACCATTGACCAGTGACCAGCGAAAGTGACAAGTGACGAGTGACCAGTGACAAGTGACCAGTGAGAAGTGACCAGTGACCACTGACCAGTGACCAGTGACCAGCGACCAGTGACCAGTGACCAGTGACCAGTGACCAGTGACCAGCGAAAGTGACCAGTGACAAGTGACCAGTGACAAGTGACCAGTGACCAGTGACCAGTGACCAGTGACCAGCGAAAGTGACCAGTGACCAGTGACCTGTGACCAGCGAAATCGACCAGTGACCAGTGACCAGAGACCAGTGACTAGCCAAATTGACCAGTGACCAGTGACCAGTGACCAGTGACCAATGACCAGTGACCAGTGACCAGTGACCAGTGACCAGTGACCTGTGACCAGCGAAAGTGACCAGTGACCAGTGACTAGCCAAATTGAGCAGTGACCAGTGACCAGTGACCAGTGACCAGTGACCAGTGACCAGCTAAATTGACCAGTGACCATTGACCAGTGACCAGCGAAAGTGACCAGTGACGAGTGACCTGTGACAAGTGACCAGTGACCAGTGACCAGTGACCAGTGACCAGTGACCAGCGACCAGTGACCAGTGACCAGTGATCAGTGACCAGGGACCAGTGACCAGCGAAAGTGACCAGTGACCAGTGACCAGTGACCAGCGAAATTGACCAGTGACCAGTGACAAGTGACCAGTTACCAGTGACCAGCGAAAGTGACCAGTGAACAGTGACCAGGGACCAGTGACCAGTGACCAGTGACCAGTGACCAGTGACCAGTGACCAGTGACTAGTGACCAGTGACCAGTGACCAGCGAAAGTGACCAGTGACCAGTGACCAGTGACCAGTGACCAGTGACCAGCGAAATTGACCAGTGACCATTGACCAGTGACCAGTGACCAGTGACCAGTGACCAGTGACCAGTGACCAGTGACCAGTGACCAGTGACCAGTGACCAGTGACAAGCGAAAGTGACCAGTGACAAGTGACTAGTGACAAGTGACCAGTGACCAGTGACCAGTGACCAGTGACCAGTGACCAGTGACCAGTGACCAGCGAAAGTGACCAGTGACCAGTGACCAGTGACCAGCGAAATTGACCAGTGACCAGTGACCAGTGACCAGTGACAAGTGACCAGTTACCAGTGACCAGCGAAAGTGACCAGTGACCAGTGACCAGTGACCAGCGACCAGTGACCAGTGACCAGTGACCAGTGACCAGTGACCAGTGACCAGTGACCAGTGACCAGTGACCAGTAACCAGTGACCAGTGACCAGTGACCAGCGAAATCGACAAGGGACCAGTGACCAGTGACCAGTGACCAGTGACCAGTGACCAGTGACCAGTGACCAGCGAAATTGACCAGTGACCAGTGACCAGTGACCAGTGACCAGTGACCAGCGACCAGTGACCAGTGACCAGTGACCTGTGACCAGCGAAAGTGACCAGTGACCAGTGACCATTGACCAGCGACCAGTGACCAGTGACCACTGACGAGTGACCAGTGACCAGTGACCAGTGACCAGTGACCAGTGACCAGCGAAAGTGACAAGTGACCAGTGACCAGTAACCAGTGACCAGTGACCAGTGAGCAGCGAAAGTGACCAGTGACCAGTGAACAGTGACCAGCGAAATTGACCAGTTTCCAGTGACCAGTGATAAGTGACCAGTGACCAATGACCAGTGAAAGTGACCAGTGAACAGTGACCAGCGAAATTGACCAGTGACCATTGACCAGTGACCAGCGAAAGTGACCAGTGACGAGTGACCAGTGACAAGTGACCAGTGAGAAGTGACCAGTGACCACTGACCAGGGACCAGTGACCAGCGACCAGTGACCAGTGACCAGTGACCAGGGACCAGTGACCAGCGAAAGTGACCAGTGATCAGTGACTAGCCAAATTGAGCAGTGACCAGTGACCAGTGACCAGTGACCAGTGACCAGTGACCAGTGACCAGCGAAATTGACCAGTGACCATTGACCAGTGACCAGAGAAAGTGACCAGTGACGAGTGACCTGTGACAAGTGACCAGTGACCAGCGACCAGTGACCAGTGACCAGTGACCAGTGACCAGTGACCAGTGACCAGTGACCAGTGACCAGTGACCAGCGAAAGTGACCAGTGACCAGCGACCAGTGACCAGTGACCAGTGACCAGTGACCAGTGACCAGTGACCAGTGACCAGCGAAAGTGACCAGTGACAAGTGACCAGTGACAAGTGACCAGTGACCAGTGACCAGTGACCAGTGACCTGTGACCAGTGACCAGCGAAAGGGACCAGTGACCAGTGACCAGTGACCAGCGAAATCGACCAGTGACCAGTGACCAGAGACCAGTGACTAGCCCAATTGAACAGTGACCAGTGACCAGTGACCAGTGACCTGTGACCAGCGAAAGTGACCAGTGACCAGTGACCATTGACCAGCGACCAGTGACCAGTGACCAGTGACGAGTGACCAGTGACCAGTGACCAGTGACCAGTGACCAGTGACCAGTGACCAGTGACCAGTGACCAGTGACCAGTGACCAGTGACCAGTGACCAGCGAAAGTGACCAGTGAACAGTGACCAGCGAAATTGACCAGTGACCATTGACCAGTGACCAGCGAAAGTGACCAGTGACGAGTGACCAGTGACAAGTGACCAGTGAGAAGTGACCAGTGACCACTGACCAGTGACCAGTGACCAGCGACCAGTGACCAGTGACCAGTGACCAGGGACCAGTGACCAGCGAAAGTGACCAGTGACCAGTGACTAGCCAAATTGAGCAGTGACCAGTGACCAGTGACCAGTGACCAGTGACCAGTGACCAGTGACCAGTGACCAGTGACCAGTGACCAGTGACCAGGGACCAGTGACCAGTGACCAGTGACCAGTGACCAGTGACCAGTGACCAGTGACCAGTGACCAGTGACCAGCGAAAGTGACCAGGGACCAGTGACCAGTGACCAGTGACCAGTGACCAGTGACCAGCGAAATTGACCAGTGACCATTGACCAGTGACCAGTGACCAGTGACCAGTGACCAGTGACCAGTGACCAGTGACCAGCGAAAGTGACCAGTGAACAGTGACCAGCGAAATTGACCAGTGACCATTGACCAGTGACCAGCGAAAGTGACCAGTGACGAGTGACCAGTGACAAGTGACCAGTGAGAAGTGACCAGTGACCACTGACCAGTGACCAGTGACCAGCGACCAGTGACCAGTGACCAGTGACCAGGGACCAGTGACCAGCGAAAGTGACCAGTGACCAGTGACTAGCCAAATTGAGCAGTGACCAGTGACCAGTGACCAGTGACCAGTGACCAGTGACCAGTGACCAGTGACCAGTGACCAGTGACCAGGGACCAGTGACCAGTGACCAGTGACCAGTGACCAGTGACCAGTGACCAGTGACCAGTGACCAGCGAAAGTGACCAGGGACCAGTGACCAGTGACCAGTGACCAGTGACCAGTGACCAGCGAAATTGACCAGTGACCATTGACCAGTGACCAGTGACCAGTGACCAGCGAAAGTGACCAGTGACGAGTGACCTGTGACAAGTGACCAGTGACCAGCGACCAGTGACCAGCGACCAGTGACCAGTGACCAGTGACCAGTGACCAGTGACCAGTGACCTGTGACCAGCGAAAGTGACCAGTGACCAGTGACCATTGACCAGCGACCAGTGACCAGTGACCAGTGACGAGTGACCAGTGAACAGTGACCAGTGACCAGTGATCAGCGAAAGTGACAAGTGACCAGTGACCAGTGACCAGCGAAATCGACCAGGGACCAGTGACCAGTGACCAGTGACCAGTGACCAGTGACCAGTGACCAGCGAAATTGACCAGTGACCATTGACCAGTGACCAGTGACCAGTGACCAGTGACCAGTGACCAGTGACCAGTGACCAGCGACCAGTGACCAGTGACCAGTGCCCAGTGACCAGTGACCTGTGACCAGCGAAAGTGACCAGTGACCAGTGACCATTGACCAGCGACCAGTGACCAGTGACCAGTGATGAGTGACCAGTGACCAGTGACCAGTGACCAGTGACCAGCGAAAGTGACAAGTGACCAGTGACCAGTGACCAGTGACCAGTGACCAGTGACCAGCGAAAGTGACCAGTGACCAGTGACCAGCGAAATTGACCAGTTTCCAGTGACCAGTGATAAGTGACCAGTGACCAGTGACCAGCGAAAGTGACCAGTGAACAGTGACCAGCGAAATTGACCACTGACCATTGACCAGTGACCAGCGAAAGTGACCAGTGACGAGTGACCAGTGACAAGTGACCAGTGAGAAGTGACCAGTGACCACTGACCAGTGACCAGTGACCAGTGACCAGTGACCAGTGACCAGTGACCAGCGAAAGTGACCAGTGACAAGTGACCAGTGACAAGTGACCAGTGACCAGTGACCAGTGACCAGTGACCAGCGAAAGTGACCAGTGACCAGTGACCAGTGACCAGCGAAATCGACCAGTGACCAGTGACCAGAGACCAGTGACTAGCCAAATTGACCAGTGACCAGCGACCAGTGACCAGTGACCAGTGACCAGGGACCAGTGACCAGCGAAAGTGACCAGTGACCAGTGACTAGCCAAATTGAGCAGTGACCAGTGACCAGTGACCAGTGACCAGTGACCAGTGACCAGTGACCAGTGACCAGTGACCACTGACCAGTGACCACTGACCAGTGACCAGGGACCAGTGACCTGGGACCAGTGACCAGTGACCAGTGACCAGTGACCAGTGACCAGTGACCAGTGACCAGTGACCAGTGACCAGTGACCAGCGAAAGTGACCAGGGACCAGTGACCAGTGACCAGTGACCAGTGACCAGTGACCAGTGACCAGTGACCAGTGACCAGCGAAATTGACCAGTGACCATTGACCAGTGATCAGTGACCAGTGACCAGTGACCAGTGACCAGTGACCAGTGACCAGCGACCAGTGACCAGTGACCAGTGACCAGTGACCAGTGACCAGTGACCAGTGACCAGTAACCAGTGACCAGTGACCAGTGACCAGCGAAATCGACAAGGGACCAGTGACCAGTGACCAGTGACCAGTGACCAGTGACCAGCGAAATTGACCAGTGACCAGTGACCAGTGACCAGTGACCAGTGACCAGCGACCAGTGACCAGTGACCAGTGACCTGTGACCAGCGAAAGTGACCAGTGACCAGTGACCATTGACCAGCGACCAGTGACCAGTGACCACTGACGAGTGACCAGTGACCAGTGACCAGTGACCAGTGACCAGTGACCAGCGAAAGTGACAAGTGACCAGTGACCAGTAACCAGTGACCAGTGACCAGTGACCAGTGACCAGCGAAAGTGACCAGTGACCAGTGAACAGTGACCAGCGAAATTGACCAGTTTCCAGTGACCAGTGATAAGTGACCAGTGACCAATGACCAGTGAAAGTGACCAGTGAACAGTGACCAGCGAAATTGACCAGTGACCATTGACCAGTGACCAGCGAAAGTGACCAGTGACGAGTGACCAGTGACAAGTGACCAGTGAGAAGTGACCAGTGACCACTGACCAGGGACCAGTGACCAGCGACCAGTGACCAGTGACCAGTGACCAGGGACCAGTGACCAGCGAAAGTGACCAGTGATCAGCGAGTGACTAGCCAAATTGAGCAGTGACCAGTGACCAGTGACCAGTGACCAGTGACCAGTGACCAGTGACCAGCGAAATTGACCAGTGACCATTGACCAGTGACCAGAGAAAGTGACCAGTGACGAGTGACCTGTGACAAGTGACCAGTGACCAGCGACTAGTGACCAGTGACCAGTGACCAGTGACCAGTGACCAGTGACCAGTGACCAGTGACCAGTGACCAGTGACCAGCGAAAGTGACCAGTGACCAGCGACCAGTGACCAGTGACCAGTGACCAGTGACCAGTGACCAGTGACCAGTGACCAGTGACTAGCCAAATTGACCAGTGACCAGTGACCAGTGACCAGTGACCAGCGGTAGTGACCAGTGATCAGTGACCAGTGAACAGTGACCAGTGACCAGTGACCAGTGACCAGAGACCAGTGACTAGCCAAATTGACCAGTGACCAGTGACCAGTGACCAGCGGTAGTGACCAGTGAACAGTGACCAGTGACCAGTGACCAGTGACCAGAGACCAGTGACTAGCCAAATTGACCAGTGACCAGTGACCAGTGACCAGTGACCAGCGAAAATGACCAGTGGCCAGTGACCAGTAACCAGCGAAAGTGACCAGTGACGAGTGACCAGTGACAAGTGACCAGTGAGAAGTGACCAGTGACCACTGACCAGTGACCAGTGACCAGCGACCAGTGACCAGTGACCAGTGACCAGGGACCAGTGACCAGCGAAAGTGACAAGTGACCAGTGACCAGTGACCAGTGACCAGTGACCAGTGACCAGCGAAAGTGACCAGTGACCAGTGAACAGTGACCAGCGAAATTGACCAGTTTCCAGTGACCAGTGATAAGTGACCAGTGACCAGTGACCAGCGAAAGTGACCAGTGAACAGTGACCAGCGAAATTGACCAGTGACCATTGACCAGTGACCAGCGAAAGTGACCAGTGACGAGTGACCAGTGACAAGTGACCAGTGAGAAGTGACCAGTGACCACTGACCAGTGACCAGTGACCAGTGACCAGTGACCAGTGACCAGTGACCAGTGACCAGTGACCAGTGACCAGTGACCAGTGACCAGTGACCAGCGAAAGTGACCAGTGACCAGTGACTAGCCAAATTGAGCAGTGACCAGTGACCAGTGACCAGTGACCAGTGACCAGTGACCAGCTAAATTGACCAGTGACCATTGACCAGTGACCAGCGAAAGTGACCAGTGACGAGTGACCTGTGACAAGTGACCAGTGACCAGCGACCAGTGACCAGGGACCAGTGACCAGTGACCAGTGACCAGTGACCAGCGACCAGTGACCAGTGATCAGTGACCAGGGACCAGTGACCAGCGAAAGTGACCAGTGACCAGTGACCAGTGACCAGCGAAATTGACCAGTGACCAGTGACAAGTGACCAGTTACCAGTGACCAGCGAAAGTGACCAGTGAACAGTGACCAGGGACCAGTGACCAGTGACCAGTGACCAGTGACCAGTGACCAGTGACCAGTGACCAGTGACCAGTGACCAGTGACCAGTGACCAGCGAAAGTGACCAGTGACCAGTGACCAGTGACCAGTGACCAGTGACCAGCGAAATTGACCAGTGACCATTGACCAGTGACCAGTGACCAGTGACCAGTGACCAGTGACCAGTGACCAGTGACCAGTGACCAGTGACCAGTGACCAGTGACAAGCGAAAGTGACCAGTGACAAGTGACTAGTGACAAGTGACCAGTGACCAGTGACCATTGACCAGTGACCAGTGACCAGTGACCAGTGACCAGCGAAAGTGACCAGTGACCAGTGACCAGTGACCAGCGAAATTGACCAGTGACCAGTGACCAGTGACCAGTGACAAGTGACCAGTTACCAGTGACCAGCGAAAGTGACCAGTGACCAGTGACCAGTGACCAGCGACCAGTGACCAGTGACCAGTGACCAGTGACCAGTGACCAGTGACCAGTGACCAGTAACCAGTGACCAGTGACCAGTGACCAGCGAAATCGACAAGGGACCAGTGACCAGTGACCAGTGACCAGTGACCAGTGACCAGTGACCAGTGACCAGCGAAATTGACCAGTGACCAGTGACCAGTGACCAGTGACCAGTGACCAGCGACCAGTGACCAGTGACCAGTGACCTGTGACCAGCGAAAGTGACCAGTGACCAGTGACCATTGACCAGCGACCAGTGACCAGTGACCACTGACGAGTGACCAGTGACCAGTGACCAGTGACCAGTGACCAGTGACCAGCGAAAGTGACCAGTGACCAGTGACCATTGACCAGCGACCAGTGACCAGTGACCAGTGACCAGCGGTAGTGACCAGTGATCAGTGACCAGTGAACAGTGACCAGTGACCAGTGACCAGTGACCAGAGACCAGTGACTAGCCAAATTGACCAGTGACCAGTGACCAGTGACCAGCGGTAGTGACCAGTGAACAGTGACCAGTGACCAGTGACCAGTGACCAGAGACCAGTGACTAGCCAAATTGACCAGTGACCAGTGACCAGTGACCAGTGACCAGCGAAAATGACCAGTGGCCAGTGACCAGTAACCAGCGAAAGTGACCAGTGACGAGTGACCAGTGACAAGTGACCAGTGAGAAGTGACCAGTGACCACTGACCAGTGACCAGTGACCAGCGACCAGTGACCAGTGACCAGTGACCAGGGACCAGTGACCAGCGAAAGTGACAAGTGACCAGTGACCAGTGACCAGTGACCAGTGACCAGTGACCAGTGACCAGTGACCAGCGAAAGTGACCAGTGACCAGTGAACAGTGACCAGCGAAATTGACCAGTTTCCAGTGACCAGTGATAAGTGACCAGTGACCAGTGACCAGCGAAAGTGACCAGTGAACAGTGACCAGCGAAATTGACCAGTGACCATTGACCAGTGACCAGCGAAAGTGACCAGTGAAGAGTGACCAGTGACAAGTGACCAGTGAGAAGTGACCAGTGACCACTGACCAGTGACCAGTGACCAGTGACCAGTGACCAGTGACCAGTGACCAGCGAAAGTGACCAGTGACAAGTGACCAGTGACCAGTGACCAGTGACCAGTGACCAGTGACCAGCGAAAGTGACCAGTGACCAGTGACCAGTGACCAGCGAAATCGATCAGTGACCAGTGACCAGAGACCAGTGACTAGCCAAATTGACCAGTGACCAGCGACCAGTGACCAGTGACCAGTGACCAGGGACCAGTGACCAGCGAAAGTGACCAGTGACCAGTGACTAGCCAATTTGAGCAGTGACCAGTGACCAGTGACCAGTGACCAGTGACCAGTGACCAGTGACCAGTGACCACTGACCAGTGACAAGTGACCAGTGACCAGTGACCAGTGACCAGTGACCAGTGACCAGTGACCAGTGACCAGCGAAAGTGACCAGTGACCAGTGACCAGTGACCAGCGAAATCGACCAGTGACCAGTGACCAGAGACCAGTGACTAGCCCAATTGAACAGTGACCAGTGACCAGTGACCAGTGACCAACGACCAGTGAACAGTGACCAGTGACCAGTGACCAGTGACCTGTGACCAGTGACCAGTGACCAGTGACCAGTGACCAGTGACCAGCGAAATCGACCAGTGACCAGTGACCAGAGACCAGTGACTAGCCAAATTGACCAGTGACCAGTGACCAGTGACCAGTGACCAACGACCAGTGACCAGGGACCAGTGACCAGCAAAAGTGACCAGTGACCAGTGACTAGCCAAATTGAGCAGTGACCAGTGACCAGTGACCAGTGACCAGTGACCAGTGACCAGTGACCAGTGACCAGTGACCAGTGACGAGTGACCTGTGACAAGTGACCAGTGACCAGCGACCAGTGACCAGGGACCAGTGACCAGTGACCAGTGACCAGTGACCAGCGACCAGTGACCAGTGACCAGTGACCAGGGACCAGTGACCAGCGAAAGTGACCAGTGACCAGTGACCAGTGACCAGTGACTAGCCAAATTGAGCAGTGAGCACTGACCAGTGACCAGTGACCAGTGACCAGTGACCAGTGACCAGTGACCAGTGACCAGTGACCAGTGACCAGCGAAAGTGACCAGTGACCAGTGACCAGTGACCAGCGAAATTGACCAGTGACCAGTGACCAGCGAAAGTGACCAGTGAACAGTGACCAGCGAAATTGAAAAGTGACCATTGACCAGTGACCAGCGAAAGTGACAAGTGACGAGTGACCAGTGACAAGTGACCAGTGAGAAGTGACCAGTGACCACTGACCAGTGACCAGTGACCAGCGACCAGTGACCAGTGACCAGTGACCAGTGACCAGTGACCAGCGAAAGTGACCAGTGACAAGTGACCAGTGACAAGTGACCAGTGACCAGTGACCAGTGACCAGTGACCAGCGAAAGTGACCAGTGACCAGTGACCTGTGACCAGCGAAATCGACCAGTGACCAGTGACCAGAGACCAGTGACTAGCCAAATTGACCAGTGACCAGTGACCAGTGACCAGTGACCAATGACCAGTGACCAGTGACCAGTGACCAGTGACCAGTGACCTGTGACCAGCGAAAGTGACCAGTGACCAGTGACTAGCCAAATTGAGCAGTGACCAGTGACCAGTGACCAGTGACCAGTGACCAGTGACCAGCTAAATTGACCAGTGACCATTGACCAGTGACCAGCGAAAGTGACCAGTGACGAGTGACCTGTGACAAGTGACCAGTGACCAGCGACCAGTGACCAGGGACCAGTGACCAGTGACCAGTGACCAGTGACCAGCGACCAGTGACCAGTGATCAGTGACCAGGGACCAATGACCAGCGAAAGTGACCAGTGACCTGTGACCAGTGACCAGCGAAATTGACCAGTGACCAGTGACAAGTGACCAGTTACCAGTGACCAGCGAAAGTGACCAGTGAACAGTGACCAGGGACCAGCGGTAGTGACCAGTGATCAGTGACCAGTGAACAGTGACCAGTGACCAGTGACCAGTGACCAGAGACCAGTGACTAGCCAAATTGACCAGTGACCAGTGACCAGTGACCAGCGGTAGTGACCAGTGAACAGTGAACAGTGACCAGTGACCAGTGACCAGTGACCAGAGACCAGTGACTAGCCAAATTGACCAGTGACCAGTGACCAGTGACCAGTGACCAGCGAAAATGACCAGTGGCCAGTGACCAGTAACCAGCGAAAGTGACCAGTGACGAGTGACCAGTGACAAGTGACCAGTGAGAAGTGACCAGTGACCACTGAGCAGTGACCAGTGACCAGCGACCAGTGACCAGTGACCAGTGACCAGGGACCAGTGACCAGCGAAAGTGACAAGTGACCAGTGACCAGTGACCAGTGACCAGTGACCAGTGACCAGTGACCAGCGAAAGTGACCAGTGACCAGTGAACAGTGACCAGCGAAATTGACCAGTTTCCAGTGACCAGTGATAAGTGACCAGTGACCAATGACCAGTGAAAGTGACCAGTGAACAGTGACCAGCGAAATTGACCAGTGACCATTGACCAGTGACCAGCGAAAGTGACCAGTGACGAGTGACCAGTGACAAGTGACCAGTGAGAAGTGACCAGTGACCACTGACCAGGGACCAGTGACCAGCGACCAGTGACCAGTGACCAGTGACCAGGGACCAGTGACCAGCGAAAGTGACCAGTGATCAGTGACTAGCCAAATTGAGCAGTGACCAGTGACCAGTGACCAGTGACCAGTGACCAGCGAAATTGACCAGTGACCATTGACCAGTGACCAGAGAAAGTGACCAGTGACGAGTGACCTGTGACAAGTGACAAGTGACCAGCGACCAGTGACCAGTGACCAGTGACCAGTGACCAGTGACCAGTGACCAGTGACCAGTGACCAGTGACCAGTGACCAGAGACCAGTGACTAGCCAAATTGACCAGTGACCAGTGACCAGTGACCAGCGGTAGTGACCAGTGAACAGTGACCAGTGACCAGTGACCAGTGACCAGTGACCAGCGAAAGTGACCAGTGACCAGCGACCAGTGACCAGTGACCAGTGACCAGTGACCAGTGACCAGTGACCAGTGACCAGCGAAAGTGACCAGTGACAAGTGACCAGTGACAAGTGACCAGTGACCAGTGACCAGTGACCAGTGACCAGTGACCAGTGACCAGTGACCAGCGAAAGTGACCAGTGACCAGTGACCAGTGACCAGCGAAATCGACCAGTGACCAGTGACCAGAGACCAGTGACTAGCCCAATTGAACAGTGACCAGTGACCAGTGACCAGTGACCTGTGACCAGCGAAAGTGACCAGTGACCAGTGACCATTGACCAGCGACCAGTGACCAGTGACCAGTGACCAGCGGTAGTGACCAGTGATCAGTGACCAGTGAACAGTGACCAGTGACCAGTGACCAGTGACCAGAGACCAGTGACTAGCCAAATTGACCAGTGACCAGTGACCAGTGACCAGCGGTAGTGACCAGTGAACAGTGACCAGTGACCAGTGACCAGTGACCAGAGACCAGTGACTAGCCAAATTGACCAGTGACCAGTGACCAGTGACCAGTGACCAGCGAAAATGACCAGTGGCCAGTGACCAGTAACCAGCGAAAGTGACCAGTGACGAGTGACCAGTGACAAGTGACCAGTGAGAAGTGACCAGTGACCACTGACCAGTGACCAGTGACCAGCGACCAGTGACCAGTGACCAGTGACCAGGGACCAGTGACCAGCGAAAGTGACAAGTGACCAGTGACCAGTGACCAGTGACCAGTGACCAGTGACCAGTGACCAGTGACCAGCGAAAGTGACCAGTGACCAGTGAACAGTGACCAGCGAAATTGACCAGTTTCCAGTGACCAGTGATAAGTGACCAGTGACCAGTGACCAGCGAAAGTGACCAGTGAACAGTGACCAGCGAAATTGACCAGTGACCATTGACCAGTGACCAGCGAAAGTGACCAGTGAAGAGTGACCAGTGACAAGTGACCAGTGAGAAGTGACCAGTGACCACTGACCAGTGACCAGTGACCAGTGACCAGTGACCAGTGACCAGTGACCAGCGAAAGTGACCAGTGACAAGTGACCAGTGACCAGTGACCAGTGACCAGTGACCAGTGACCAGCGAAAGTGACCAGTGACCAGTGACCAGTGACCAGCGAAATCGATCAGTGACCAGTGACCAGAGACCAGTGACTAGCCAAATTGACCAGTGACCAGCGACCAGTGACCAGTGACCAGTGACCAGGGACCAGTGACCAGCGAAAGTGACCAGTGACCAGTGACTAGCCAATTTGAGCAGTGACCAGTGACCAGTGACCAGTGACCAGTGACCAGTGACCAGTGACCAGTGACCACTGACCAGTGACAAGTGACCAGTGACCAGTGACCAGTGACCAGTGACCAGTGACCAGTGACCAGTGACCAGCGAAAGTGACCAGTGACCAGTGACCAGTGACCAGCGAAATCGACCAGTGACCAGTGACCAGAGACCAGTGACTAGCCCAATTGAACAGTGACCAGTGACCAGTGACCAGTGACCAACGACCAGTGAACAGTGACCAGTGACCAGTGACCAGTGACCTGTGACCAGTGACCAGTGACCAGTGACCAGTGACCAGTGACCAGCGAAATCGACCAGTGACCAGTGACCAGAGACCAGTGACTAGCCAAATTGACCAGTGACCAGTGACCAGTGACCAGTGACCAACGACCAGTGACCAGGGACCAGTGACCAGCAAAAGTGACCAGTGACCAGTGACTAGCCAAATTGAGCAGTGACCAGTGACCAGTGACCAGTGACCAGTGACCAGTGACCAGTGACCAGTGACCAGTGACCAGTGACGAGTGACCTGTGACAAGTGACCAGTGACCAGCGACCAGTGACCAGGGACCAGTGACCAGTGACCAGTGACCAGTGACCAGCGACCAGTGACCAGTGACCAGTGACCAGGGACCAGTGACCAGCGAAAGTGACCAGTGACCAGTGACCAGTGACCAGTGACTAGCCAAATTGAGCAGTGAGCACTGACCAGTGACCAGTGACCAGTGACCAGTGACCAGTGACCAGTGACCAGTGACCAGTGACCAGTGACCAGTGACCAGCGAAAGTGACCAGTGACCAGTGACCAGTGACCAGCGAAATTGACCAGTGACCAGTGACCAGCGAAAGTGACCAGTGAACAGTGACCAGCGAAATTGAAAAGTGACCATTGACCAGTGACCAGCGAAAGTGACAAGTGACGAGTGACCAGTGACAAGTGACCAGTGAGAAGTGACCAGTGACCACTGACCAGTGACCAGTGACCAGCGACCAGTGACCAGTGACCAGTGACCAGTGACCAGTGACCAGCGAAAGTGACCAGTGACAAGTGACCAGTGACAAGTGACCAGTGACCAGTGACCAGTGACCAGTGACCAGCGAAAGTGACCAGTGACCAGTGACCTGTGACCAGCGAAATCGACCAGTGACCAGTGACCAGAGACCAGTGACTAGCCAAATTGACCAGTGACCAGTGACCAGTGACCAGTGACCAATGACCAGTGACCAGTGACCAGTGACCAGTGACCAGTGACCTGTGACCAGCGAAAGTGACCAGTGACCAGTGACTAGCCAAATTGAGCAGTGACCAGTGACCAGTGACCAGTGACCAGTGACCAGTGACCAGCTAAATTGACCAGTGACCATTGACCAGTGACCAGCGAAAGTGACCAGTGACGAGTGACCTGTGACAAGTGACCAGTGACCAGCGACCAGTGACCAGGGACCAGTGACCAGTGACCAGTGACCAGTGACCAGCGACCAGTGACCAGTGATCAGTGACCAGGGACCAATGACCAGCGAAAGTGACCAGTGACCTGTGACCAGTGACCAGCGAAATTGACCAGTGACCAGTGACAAGTGACCAGTTACCAGTGACCAGCGAAAGTGACCAGTGAACAGTGACCAGGGACCAGCGGTAGTGACCAGTGATCAGTGACCAGTGAACAGTGACCAGTGACCAGTGACCAGTGACCAGAGACCAGTGACTAGCCAAATTGACCAGTGACCAGTGACCAGTGACCAGCGGTAGTGACCAGTGAACAGTGACCAGTGACCAGTGACCAGTGACCAGAGACCAGTGACTAGCCAAATTGACCAGTGACCAGTGACCAGTGACCAGTGACCAGCGAAAATGACCAGTGGCCAGTGACCAGTAACCAGCGAAAGTGACCAGTGACGAGTGACCAGTGACAAGTGACCAGTGAGAAGTGACCAGTGACCACTGAGCAGTGACCAGTGACCAGCGACCAGTGACCAGTGACCAGTGACCAGGGACCAGTGACCAGCGAAAGTGACAAGTGACCAGTGACCAGTGACCAGTGACCAGTGACCAGTGACCAGTGACCAGCGAAAGTGACCAGTGACCAGTGAACAGTGACCAGCGAAATTGACCAGTTTCCAGTGACCAGTGATAAGTGACCAGTGACCAGTGACCAGCGAAAGTGACCAGTGAACAGTGACCAGCGAAATTGACCAGTGACCATTGACCAGTGACCAGCGAAAGTGACCAGTGACGAGTGACCAGTGACAAGTGACCAGTGAGAAGTGACCAGTGACCACTGACCAGTGACCAGTGACCAGTGACCAGTGACCAGTGACCAGTGACCAGCGAAAGTGACCAGTGACAAGTGACCAGTGACCAGTGACCAGTGACCAGTGACCAGCGAAAGTGACCAGTGACCAGTGACCAGTGACCAGCGAAATCGATCAGTGACCAGTGACCAGAGACCAGTGACTAGCCAAATTGACCAGTGACCAGCGACCAGTGGCCAGTGACCAGTGACCAGGGACCAGTGACCAGCGAAAGTGACCAGTGACCAGTGACTAGCCAATTTGAGCAGTGACCAGTGACCAGTGACCAGTGACCAGTGACCAGTGACCAGTGACCAGTGACCACTGACCAGTGACAAGTGACCAGTGACCAGTGACCAGTGACCAGTGACCAGTGACCAGTGACCAGTGACCAGCGAAAGTGACCAGTGACCAGTGACCAGTGACCAGCGAAATCGACCAGTGACCAGTGACCAGAGACCAGTGACTAGCCCAATTGAACAGTGACCAGTGACCAGTGACCAGTGACCAACGACCAGTGAACAGTGACCAGTGACCAGTGACCAGTGACCTGTGACCAGTGACCAGTGACCAGTGACCAGTGACCAGTGACCAGCGAAATCGACCAGTGACCAGTGACCAGAGACCAGTGACTAGCCAAATTGACCAGTGACCAGTGACCAGTGACCAGTGACCAACGACCAGTGACCAGGGACCAGTGACCAGCAAAAGTGACCAGTGACCAGTGACTAGCCAAATTGAGCAGTGACCAGTGACCAGTGACCAGTGATCAGTGACCAGTGACCAGTGACCAGTGACCAGTGACCAGTGACGAGTGACCTGTGACAAGTGACCAGTGACCAGCGACCAGTGACCAGGGACCAGTGACCAGTGACCAGTGACCAGTGACTAGCCAAATTGAGCAGTGAGCACTGACCAGTGACCAGTGACCAGTGACCAGTGACCAGTGACCAGTGACCAGCGAAAGTGACCAGTGACCAGTGACCAGTGACCAGCGAAATTGACCAGTGACCAGTGACCAGCGAAAGTGACCAGTGAACAGTGACCAGCGAAATTGAAAAGTGACCATTGACCAGTGACCAGCGAAAGTGACAAGTGACGAGTGACCAGTGACAAGTGACCAGTGAGAAGTGACCAGTGACCACTGACCAGTGACCAGTGACCAGCGACCAGTGACCAGTGACCAGTGACCAGTGACCAGTGACCAGCGAAAGTGACCAGTGACAAGTGACCAGTGACCAGTGACCAGTGACCAGCGAAAGTGACCAGTGACCAGTGACCTGTGACCAGCGAAATCGACCAGTGACCAGTGACCAGAGACCAGTGACTAGCCAAATTGACCAGTGACCAGTGACCAGTGACCAGTGACCAATGACCAGTGACCAGTGACCAGTGACCAGTGACCAGTGACCTGTGACCAGCGAAAGTGACCAGTGACCAGTGACTAGCCAAATTGAGCAGTGACCAGTGACCAGTGACCAGTGACCAGTGACCAGTGACCAGCTAAATTGACCAGTGACCATTGACCAGTGACCAGCGAAAGTGACCAGTGACGAGTGACCTGTGACAAGTGACCAGTGACCAGCGACCAGTGACCAGGGACCAGTGACCAGTGACCAGTGACCAGTGACCAGCGACCAGTGACCAGTGATCAGTGACCAGGGACCAGTGACCAGCGAAAGTGACCAGTGACCAGTGACCAGTGACCAGCGAAATTGACCAGTGACCAGTGACAAGTGACCAGTTACCAGTGACCAGCGAAAGTGACCAGTGAACAGTGACCAGGGACCAGTGACCAGTGACCAGTGACCAGTGACCAGTGACCAGTGACCACTGACCAGTGACCAGCGACCAGTGACCAGTGACCAGTGACCAGTGACCAGTGACCTGTGACCAGCGAAAGTGACCAGTGACCAGTGACCATTGACCAGCGACCAGTGACCAGTGACCAGTGATGAGTGACCAGTGACCAGTGACCAGTGACCAGCGAAAGTGACAAGTGACCAGTGACCAGTGACCAGTGAGCAGTGACCAGTGACCAGCGAAAGTGACCAGTGACCAGTGAACAGTGACCAGCGAAATTGACCAGTTTCCAGTGACCAGTGATAAGTGACCAGTGACCAGTGACCAGCGAAAGTGACCAGTGAACAGTGACCAGCGAAATTGACCACTGACCATTGACCAGTGACCAGCGAAAGTGACCAGTGACGAGTGACCAGTGACAAGTGACCAGTGAGAAGTGACCAGTGACCACTGACCAGTGACCAGTGACCAGTGACCAGTGACCAGTGACCAGTGACCAGCGAAAGTGACCAGTGACAAGTGACCAGTGACAAGTGACCAGTGACCAGTGTCCAGTGACCAGTGACCAGCGAAAGTGACCAGTGACCAGTGACCAGTGACCAGCGAAATCGACCAGTGACCAGTGACCAGAGACCAGTGACTAGCCAAATTGACCAGTGACCAGCGACCAGTGACCAGTGACCAGTGACCAGTGACCAGTGACCAGTGACCAGTAACCAGTGACCAGTGACCAGTGACCAGCGAAATCGACAAGGGACCAGTGACCAGTGACCAGTGACCAGTGACCAGTGACCAGTGACCAGTGACCAGCGAAATTGACCAGTGACCAGTGACCAGTGACCAGTGACCAGTGACCAGCGACCAGTGACCAGTGACCAGTGACCTGTGACCAGCGAAAGTGACCAGTGACCAGTGACCATTGACCAGCGACCAGTGACCAGTGACCACTGACGAGTGACCAGTGACCAGTGACCAGTGACCAGTGACCAGTGACCAGCGAAAGTGACAAGTGACCAGTGACCAGTAACCAGTGACCAGTGACCAGTGACCAGCGAAAGTGACCAGTGACCAGTGAACAGTGACCAGCGAAATTGACCAGTTTCCAGTGACCAGTGATAAGTGACCAGTGACCAATGACCAGTGAAAGTGACCAGTGAACAGTGACCAGCGAAATTGACCAGTGACCATTGACCAGTGACCAGCGAAAGTGACCAGTGACGAGGGACCAGTGACAAGTGACCAGTGAGAAGTGACCAGTGACCACTGACCAGGGAACAGTGACCAGCGACCAGTGACCAGTGACCAGTGACCAGGGACCAGTGACCAGCGAAAGTGACCAGTGATCAGTGACTAGCCAAATTGAGCAGTGACCAGTGACCAGTGACCAGTGACCAGTGACCAGTGACCAGTGACCAGCGAAATTGACCAGTGACCATTGACCAGTGACCAGAGAAAGTGACCAGTGACGAGTGACCTGTGACAAGTGACCAGTGACCAGCGACCAGTGACCAGTGACCAGTGACCAGTGACCAGTGACCAGTGACCAGTGACCAGCGAAAGTGACCAGTGACCAGCGACCAGTGACCAGTGACCAGTGACCAGTGACCAGTGACCAGTGACCAGTGACTAGCCAAATTGACCAGTGACCAGTGACCAGTGACCAGTGACCAGCGGTAGTGACCAGTGATCAGTGACCAGTGAACAGTGACCAGTGACCAGTGACCAGTGACCAGAGACCAGTGACTAGCCAAATTGACCAGTGACCAGTGACCAGTGACCAGCGGTAGTGACCAGTGAACAGTGACCAGTGACCAGTGACCAGTGACCAGAGACCAGTGACTAGCCAAATTGACCAGTGACCAGTGACCAGTGACCAGTGACCAGCGAAAATGACCAGTGGCCAGTGACCAGTAACCAGCGAAAGTGACCAGTGACGAGTGACCAGTGACAAGTGACCAGTGAGAAGTGACCAGTGACCACTGACCAGTGACCAGTGACCAGCGACCAGTGACCAGTGACCAGTGACCAGGGACCAGTGACCAGCGAAAGTGACAAGTGACCAGTGACCAGTGACCAGTGACCAGTGACCAGTGACCAGTGACCAGCGAAAGTGACCAGTGACCAGTGAACAGTGACCAGCGAAATTGACCAGTTTCCAGTGACCAGTGATAAGTGACCAGTGACCAGTGACCAGCGAAAGTGACCAGTGAACAGTGACCAGCGAAATTGACCAGTGACCATTGACCAGTGACCAGCGAAAGTGACCAGTGACGAGTGACCAGTGACAAGTGACCAGTGAGAAGTGACCAGTGACCACTGACCAGTGACCAGTGAAATCGACCAGTGACCAGTGACCAGAGACCCAGTGACTAGCCCAATTGAACAGTGACCAGTGACCAGTGACCAGTGACCAACGACCAGTGAACAGTGACCAGTGACCAGTGACCAGTGACCTGTGACCAGTGACCAGTGACCAGTGACCAGTGACCAGTGACCAGTGACCAGCGAAATCGACCAGTGACCAGTGACCAGAGACCAGTGACTAGCCAAATTGACCAGTGACCAGTGACCAGTGACCAGTGACCAACGACCAGTGACCAGGGACCAGTGACCAGCAAAAGTGACCAGTGACCAGTGACTAGCCAAATTGAGCAGTGACCAGTGACCAGTGACCAGTGACCAGTGACCAGTGACCAGTGACCAGTGACCAGTGACCAGTGACGAGTGACCTGTGACAAGTGACCAGTGACCAGCGACCAGTGACCAGGGACCAGTGACCAGTGACCAGTGACCAGTGACCAGCGACCAGTGACCAGTGACCAGTGACCAGGGACCAGTGACCAGCGAAAGTGACCAGTGACCAGTGACCAGTGACCAGTGACTAGCCAAATTGAGCAGTGAGCACTGACCAGTGACCAGTGACCAGTGACCAGTGACCAGTGACCAGTGACCAGCGAAAGTGACCAGTGACCAGTGACCAGTGACCAGCGAAATTGACCAGTGACCAGTGACCAGCGAAAGTGACCAGTGAACAGTGACCAGCGAAATTGAAAAGTGACCATTGACCAGTGACCAGCGAAAGTGACAAGTGACGAGTGACCAGTGACAAGTGACCAGTGAGAAGTGACCAGTGACCACTGACCAGTGACCAGTGACCAGTGACCAGTGACCAGTGACCAGTGACCAGTGACCAGTGACCAGCGAAAGTGACCAGTGACAAGTGACCAGTGACAAGTGACCAGTGACCAGTGACCAGTGACCAGTGACCAGCGAAAGTGACCAGTGACCAGTGACCTGTGACCAGCGAAATCGACCAGTGACCAGTGACCAGAGACCAGTGACTAGCCAAATTGACCAGTGACCAGTGACCAGTGACCAGTGACCAATGACCAGTGACCAGTGACCAGTGACCAGTGACCAGTGACCTGTGACCAGCGAAAGTGACCAGTGACCAGTGACTAGCCAAATTGAGCAGTGACCAGTGACCAGTGACCAGTGACCAGTGACCAGTGACCAGCTAAATTGACCAGTGACCATTGACCAGTGACCAGCGAAAGTGACCAGTGACGAGTGACCTGTGACAAGTGACCAGTGACCAGCGACCAGTGACCAGGGACCAGTGACCAGTGACCAGTGATCAGTGAGCAGGGACCAGTGACCAGCGAAAGTGACCAGTGACCAGTGACCAGTGACCAGCGAAATTGACCAGTGACCAGTGACAAGTGACCAGTTACCAGTGACCAGCGAAAGTGACCAGTGAACAGTGACCAGGGACCAGCGGTAGTGACCAGTGATCAGTGACCAGTGAACAGTGACCAGTGACCAGTGACCAGTGACCAGAGACCAGTGACTAGCCAAATTGACCAGTGACCAGTGACCAGTGACCAGCGGTAGTGACCAGTGAACAGTGACCAGTGACCAGTGACCAGTGACCAGTGACCAGCGAAAATGACCAGTGGCCAGTGACCAGTAACCAGCGAAAGTGACCAGTGACGAGTGACCAGTGACAAGTGACCAGTGAGAAGTGACCAGTGACCACTGACCAGTGACCAGTGACCAGCGACCAGTGACCAGTGACCAGTGACCAGGGACCAGTGACCAGCGAAAGTGACAAGTGACCAGTGACCAGTGACCAGTGACCAGTGACCAGCGAAAGTGACCAGTGACCAGTGAACAGTGACCAGCGAAATTGACCAGTTTCCAGTGACCAGTGATAAGTGACCAGTGAGAAGTGACCAGTGACCACTGACCAGTGACCAGTGACCAGTGACCAGTGACCAGCGAAAGTGACCAGTGACAAGTGACCAGTGACCAGTGACCAGTGACCAGTGACCAGCGAAAGTGACCAGTGACCAGTGACCAGTGACCAGCGAAATCGATCAGTGACCAGTGACCAGAGACCAGTGACTAGCCAAATTGACCAGTGACCAGCGACCAGTGACCAGTGACCAGTGACCAGGGACCAGTGACCAGCGAAAGTGACCAGTGACCAGTGACTAGCCAATTTGAGCAGTGACCAGTGACCAGTGACCAGTGACCAGTGACCAGTGACCAGTGACCAGTGACCACTGACCAGTGACAAGTGACCAGTGACCAGTGACCAGTGACCACTGACCAGTGACCAGTGACCAGTGACCAGTGACCAGTGACCAGTGACCAGCGAAAGTGACCAGTGACAAGTGACCAGTGACCAGTGACCAGTGACCAGTGACCAGCGAAAGTGACCAGTGACCAGTGACCAGTGACCAGCGAAATCGATCAGTGACCAGTGACCAGAGACCAGTGACTAGCCAAATTGACCAGTGACCAGCGACCAGTGACCAGTGACCAGTGACCAGGGACCAGTGACCAGCGAAAGTGACCAGTGACCAGTGACTAGCCAATTTGAGCAGTGACCAGTGACCAGTGACCAGTGACCAGTGACCAGTGACCAGTGACCAGTGACCACTGACCAGTGACAAGTGACCAGTGACCAGTGACCAGTGACCAGTGACCAGTGACCAGTGACCAGTGACCAGCGAAAGTGACCAGTGACCAGTGACCAGTGACCAGCGAAATCGACCAGTGACCAGTGACCAGAGACCAGTGACTAGCCCAATTGAACAGTGACCAGTGACCAGTGACCAGTGACCAACGACCAGTGAACAGTGACCAGTGACCAGTGACCAGTGACCTGTGACCAGTGACCAGTGACCAGTGACCAGTGACCAGTGACCAGCGAAATCGACCAGTGACCAGTGACCAGAGACCAGTGACTAGCCAAATTGACCAGTGACCAGTGACCAGTGACCAGTGACCAACGACCAGTGACCAGGGACCAGTGACCAGCAAAAGTGACCAGTGACCAGTGACTAGCCAAATTGAGCAGTGACCAGTGACGAGTGACCTGTGACAAGTGACCAGTGACCAGCGACCAGTGACCAGGGACCAGTGACCAGTGACCAGTGACCAGCGACCAGTGACCAGTGACCAGTGACCAGGGACCAGTGACCAGCGAAAGTGACCAGTGACCAGTGACCAGTGACCAGTGACTAGCCAAATTGAGCAGTGAGCACTGACCAGTGACCAGTGACCAGTGACCAGTGACCAGTGACCAGTGACCAGCGAAAGTGACCAGTGACCAGTGACCAGTGACCAGCGAAATTGACCAGTGACCAGTGACCAGCGAAAGTGACCAGTGAACAGTGACCAGCGAAATTGAAAAGTGACCATTGACCAGTGACCAGCGAAAGTGACAAGTGACGAGTGACCAGTGACAAGTGACCAGTGAGAAGTGACCAGTGACCACTGACCAGTGACCAGTGACCAGCGACCAGTGACCAGTGACCAGTGACCAGTGACCAGTGACCAGCGAAAGTGACCAGTGACAAGTGACCAGTGACAAGTGACCAGTGACCAGTGACCAGTGACCAGTGACCAGCGAAAGTGACCAGTGACCAGTGACCTGTGACCAGCGAAATCGACCAGTGACCAGTGACCAGAGACCAGTGACTAGCCAAATTGACCAGTGACCAGTGACCAGTGACCAGTGACCAATGACCAGTGACCAGTGACCAGTGACCAGTGACCAGTGACCTGTGACCAGCGAAAGTGACCAGTGACCAGTGACTAGCCAAATTGAGCAGTGACCAGTGACCAGTGACCAGTGACCAGTGACCAGTGACCAGCTAAATTGACCAGTGACCATTGACCAGTGACCAGCGAAAGTGACCAGTGACGAGTGACCTGTGACAAGTGACCAGTGACCAGCGACCAGTGACCAGGGACCAGTGACCAGTGACCAGTGACCAGTGACCAGCGACCAGTGACCAGTGATCAGTGACCAGGGACCAGTGACCAGCGAAAGTGACCAGTGACCAGTGACCAGTGACCAGCGAAATTGACCAGTGACCAGTGACAAGTGACCAGTTACCAGTGACCAGCGAAAGTGACCAGTGAACAGTGACCAGGGACCAGTGACCAGTGACCAGTGACCAGTGACCAGTGACCAGTGACCAGTGACCAGCGACCAGTGACCAGTGACCAGTGACCAGTGACCAGTGACCTGTGACCAGCGAAAGTGACCAGTGACCAGTGACCATTGACCAGCGACCAGTGACCAGTGACCAGTGATGAGTGACCAGTGACCAGTGACCAGTGACCAGCGAAAGTGACAAGTGACCAGTGACCAGTGACCAGTGAGCAGTGACCAGTGACCAGCGAAAGTGACCAGTGACCAGTGAACAGTGACCAGCGAAATTGACCAGTTTCCAGTGACCAGTGATAAGTGACCAGTGACCAGTGACCAGCGAAAGTGACCAGTGAACAGTGACCAGCGAAATTGACCACTGACCATTGACCAGTGACCAGCGAAAGTGACCAGTGACGAGTGACCAGTGACAAGTGACCAGTGAGAAGTGACCAGTGACCACTGACCAGTGACCAGTGACCAGTGACCAGTGACCAGTGACCAGTGACCAGCGAAAGTGACCAGTGACAAGTGACCAGTGACAAGTGACCAGTGACCAGTGTCCAGTGACCAGTGACCAGCGAAAGTGACCAGTGACCAGTGACCAGTGACCAGCGAAATCGACCAGTGACCAGTGACCAGAGACCAGTGACTAGCCAAATTGACCAGTGACCAGCGACCAGTGACCAGTGACCAGTGACCAGTGACCAGTGACCAGTGACCAGTGACCAGTAACCAGTGACCAGTGACCAGTGACCAGCGAAATCGACAAGGGACCAGTGACCAGTGACCAGTGACCAGTGACCAGTGACCAGTGACCAGTGACCAGCGAAATTGACCAGTGACCAGTGACCAGTGACCAGTGACCAGTGACCAGCGACCAGTGACCAGTGACCAGTGACCTGTGACCAGCGAAAGTGACCAGTGACCAGTGACCATTGACCAGCGACCAGTGACCAGTGACCACTGACGAGTGACCAGTGACCAGTGACCAGTGACCAGTGACCAGTGACCAGCGAAAGTGACAAGTGACCAGTGACCAGTAACCAGTGACCAGTGACCAGTGACCAGCGAAAGTGACCAGTGACCAGTGAACAGTGACCAGCGAAATTGACCAGTTTCCAGTGACCAGTGATAAGTGACCAGTGACCAATGACCAGTGAAAGTGACCAGTGAACAGTGACCAGCGAAATTGACCAGTGACCATTGACCAGTGACCAGCGAAAGTGACCAGTGACGAGTGACCAGTGACAAGTGACCAGTGAGAAGTGACCAGTGACCACTGACCAGGGACCAGTGACCAGCGACCAGTGACCAGTGACCAGTGACCAGGGACCAGTGACCAGCGAAAGTGACCAGTGATCAGTGACTAGCCAAATTGAGCAGTGACCAGTGACCAGTGACCAGTGACCAGTGACCAGTGACCAGTGACCAGCGAAATTGACCAGTGACCATTGACCAGTGACCAGAGAAAGTGACCAGTGACGAGTGACCTGTGACAAGTGACCAGTGACCAGCGACCAGTGACCAGTGACCAGTGACCAGTGACCAGTGACCAGTGACCAGTGACCAGCGAAAGTGACCAGTGACCAGCGACCAGTGACCAGTGACCAGTGACCAGTGACCAGTGACCAGTGACCAGTGACTAGCCAAATTGACCAGTGACCAGTGACCAGTGACCAGTGACCAGCGGTAGTGACCAGTGATCAGTGACCAGTGAACAGTGACCAGTGACCAGTGACCAGTGACCAGAGACCAGTGACTAGCCAAATTGACCAGTGACCAGTGACCAGTGACCAGCGGTAGTGACCAGTGAACAGTGACCAGTGACCAGTGACCAGTGACCAGAGACCAGTGACTAGCCAAATTGACCAGTGACCAGTGACCAGTGACCAGTGACCAGCGAAAATGACCAGTGGCCAGTGACCAGTAACCAGCGAAAGTGACCAGTGACGAGTGACCAGTGACAAGTGACCAGTGAGAAGTGACCAGTGACCACTGACCAGTGACCAGTGACCAGCGACCAGTGACCAGTGACCAGTGACCAGGGACCAGTGACCAGCGAAAGTGACAAGTGACCAGTGACCAGTGACCAGTGACCAGTGACCAGTGACCAGTGACCAGCGAAAGTGACCAGTGACCAGTGAACAGTGACCAGCGAAATTGACCAGTTTCCAGTGACCAGTGATAAGTGACCAGTGACCAGTGACCAGCGAAAGTGACCAGTGAACAGTGACCAGCGAAATTGACCAGTGACCATTGACCAGTGACCAGCGAAAGTGACCAGTGACGAGTGACCAGTGACAAGTGACCAGTGAGAAGTGACCAGTGACCACTGACCAGAGACCAGTGACCAGTGACCAGTGACCAGTGACCAGTGACCAGCGAAAGTGACCAGTGACAAGTGACCAGTGACCAGTGACCAGTGACCAGTGACCAGCGAAAGTGACCAGTGACCAGTGACCAGTGACCAGCGAAATCGATCAGTGACCAGTGACCAGAGACCAGTGACTAGCCAAATTGACCAGTGACCAGCGACCAGTGACCAGTGACCAGTGACCAGGGACCAGTGACCAGCGAAAGTGACCAGTGACCAGTGACTAGCCAATTTGAGCAGTGACCAGTGACCAGTGACCAGTGACCAGTGACCAGTGACCAGTGACCAGTGACCACTGACCAGTGACAAGTGACCAGTGACCAGTGACCAGTGACCAGTGACCAGTGACCAGTGACCAGTGACCAGTGACCAGCGAAAGTGACCAGTGACCAGTGACCAGTGACCAGCGAAATCGACCAGTGACCAGTGACCAGAGACCAGTGACTAGCCCAATTGAACAGTGACCAGTGACCAGTGACCAGTGACCAACGACCAGTGAACAGTGACCAGTGACCAGTGACCAGTGACCTGTGACCAGTGACCAGTGACCAGTGACCAGTGACCAGTGACCAGCGAAATCGACCAGTGACCAGTGACCAGAGACCAGTGACTAGCCAAATTGACCAGTGACCAGTGACCAGTGACCAGTGACCAACGACCAGTGACCAGGGACCAGTGACCAGCAAAAGTGACCAGTGACCAGTGACTAGCCAAATTGAGCAGTGACCAGTGACCAGTGACCAGTGACCAGTGACCAGTGACCAGTGACCAGTGACCAGTGACCAGTGACCAGCGACCAGTGACCAGGGACCAGTGACCAGTGACCAGTGACCAGCGACCAGTGACCAGTGACCAGTGACCAGGGACCAGTGACCAGCGAAAGTGACCAGTGACCAGTGACCAGTGACCAGTGACTAGCCAAATTGAGCAGTGAGCACTGACCAGTGACCAGTGACCAGTGACCAGTGACCAGTGACCAGTGACCAGCGAAAGTGACCAGTGACCAGTGACCAGTGACCAGCGAAATTGACCAGTGACCAGTGACCAGCGAAAGTGACCAGTGAACAGTGACCAGCGAAATTGAAAAGTGACCATTGACCAGTGACCAGCGAAAGTGACAAGTGACGAGTGACCAGTGACAAGTGACCAGTGAGAAGTGACCAGTGACCACTGACCAGTGACCAGTGACCAGCGACCAGTGACCAGTGACCAGTGACCAGTGACCAGTGACCAGCGAAAGTGACCAGTGACAAGTGACCAGTGACAAGTGACCAGTGACCAGTGACCAGTGACCAGTGACCAGCGAAAGTGACCAGTGACCAGTGACCTGTGACCAGCGAAATCGACCAGTGACCAGTGACCAGAGACCAGTGACTAGCCAAATTGACCAGTGACCAGTGACCAGTGACCAGTGACCAGTGACCAGTGACCAGCGAAATTGACCAGTGACCATTGACCAGTGACCAGAGAAAGTGACCAGTGACGAGTGACCTGTGACAAGTGACCAGTGACCAGCGACCAGTGACCAGTGACCAGTGACCAGTGACCAGTGACCAGTGACCAGTGACCAGTGACCAGTGACCAGTGACCAGCGAAAGTGACCAGTGACCAGCGACCAGTGACCAGTGACCAGTGACCAGTGACCAGTGACCAGTGACCAGTGACTAGCCAAATTGACCAGTGACCAGTGACCAGTGACCAGTGACCAGCGGTAGTGACCAGTGATCAGTGACCAGTGAACAGTGACCAGTGACCAGAGACCAGTGACTAGCCAAATTGACCAGTGACCAGTGACCAGTGACCAGCGGTAGTGACCAGTGAACAGTGACCAGTGACCAGTGACCAGTGACCAGAGACCAGTGACTAGCCAAATTGACCAGTGACCAGTGACCAGTGACCAGTGACCAGCGAAAATGACCAGTGGCCAGTGACCAGTAACCAGCGAAAGTGACCAGTGACGAGTGACCAGTGACAAGTGACCAGTGAGAAGTGACCAGTGACCACTGACCAGTGACCAGTGACCAGCGACCAGTGACCAATGACCAGTGACCAGGGACCAGTGACCAGCGAAAGTGACAAGTGACCAGTGACCAGTGACCAGTGACCAGTGACCAGTGACCAGTGACCAGCGAAAGTGACCAGTGACCAGTGAACAGTGACCAGCGAAATTGACCAGTTTCCAGTGACCAGTGATAAGTGACCAGTGACCAGTGACCAGCGAAAGTGACCAGTGAACAGTGACCAGCGAAATTGACCAGTGACCATTGACCAGTGACCAGCGAAAGTGACCAGTGACGAGTGACCAGTGACAAGTGACCAGTGAGAAGTGACCAGTGACCACTGACCAGTGACCAGTGACCAGTGACCAGTGACCAGTGACCAGTGACCAGCGAAAGTGACCAGTGACAAGTGACCAGTGACCAGTGACCAGTGACCAGTGACCAGCGAAAGTGACCAGTGACCAGTGACCAGTGACCAGCGAAATCGATCAGTGACCAGTGACCAGAGACCAGTGACTAGCCAAATTGACCAGTGACCAGCGACCAGTGACCAGTGACCAGTGACCAGTGACCAGGGACCAGTGACCAGCGAAAGTGACCAGTGACCAGTGACTAGCCAATTTGAGCAGTGACCAGTGACCAGTGACCAGTGACCAGTGACCAGTGACCAGTGACCAGTGACCACTGACCAGTGACAAGTGACCAGTGACCAGTGACCAGTGACCAGTGACCAGTGACCAGTGACCAGTGACCAGTGACCAGTGACCAGCGACCAGTGACCAGTGACCAGTGACCTGTGACCAGCGAAAGTGACCAGTGACCAGTGACCATTGACCAGCGACCAGTGACCAGTGACCACTGACGAGTGACCAGTGACCAGTGACCAGTGACCAGTGACCAGTGACCAGTGACCAGTGACCAGCGAAAGTGACAAGTGACCAGTGACCAGTAACCAGTGACCAGTGACCAGTGACCAGCGAAAGTGACCAGTGACCAGTGAACAGTGACCAGCGAAATTGACCAGTTTCCGGTGACCAGTGATAAGTGACCAGTGACCAATGACCAGTGAAAGTGACCAGTGAACAGTGACCAGCGAAATTGACCAGTGACCATTGACCAGTGACCAGCGAAAGTGACCAGTGACGAGTGACAAGTGACAAGTGACCAGTGAGAAGTGACCAGTGACCACTGACCAGGGACCAGTGACCAGCGACCAGTGACCAGTGACCAGTGACCAGGGACCAGTGACCAGCGAAAGTGACCAGTGATCAGTGACTAGCCAAATTGAGCAGTGACCAGTGACCAGTGACCAGTGACCAGTGACCAGTGACCAGTGACCAGCGAAATTGACCAGTGACCATTGACCAGTGACCAGAGAAAGTGACCAGTGACGAGTGACCTGTGACAAGTGACCAGTGACCAGCGACCAGTGACCAGTGACCAGTGACCAGTGACCAGTGACCAGTGACCAGTGACCAGTGACCAGTGACCAGTGACCAGCGAAAGTGACCAGTGACCAGCGACCAGTGACCAGTGACCAGTGACCAGTGACCAGTGACCAGTGACCAGTGACTAGCCAAATTGACCAGTGACCAGTGACCAGTGACCAGTGACCAGCGGTAGTGACCAGTGATCAGTGACCAGTGAACAGTGACCAGTGACCAGTGACCAGTGACCAGAGACCAGTGACTAGCCAAATTGACCAGTGACCAGTGACCAGTGACCAGCGGTAGTGACCAGTGAACAGTGACCAGTGACCAGTGACCAGTGACCAGAGACCAGTGACTAGCCAAATTGACCAGTGACCAGTGACCAGTGACCAGTGACCAGCGAAAATGACCAGTGGCCAGTGACCAGTAACCAGCGAAAGTGACCAGTGACGAGTGACCAGTGACAAGTGACCAGTGAGAAGTGACCAGTGACCACTGACCAGTGACCAGTGACCAGCGACCAGTGACCAGTGACCAGTGACCAGGGACCAGTGACCAGCGAAAGTGACAAGTGACCAGTGACCAGTGACCAGTGACCAGTGACCAGCGAAAGTGACCAGTGACCAGTGAACAGTGACCAGCGAAATTGACCAGTTTCCAGTGACCAGTGATAAGTGACCAGTGACCAGTGACCAGCGAAAGTGACCAGTGAACAGTGACCAGCGAAATTGACCAGTGACCATTGACCAGTGACCAGCGAAAGTGACCAGTGACGAGTGACCAGTGACAAGTGACCAGTGAGAAGTGACCAGTGACCACTGACCAGTGACCAGTGACCAGTGACCAGTGACCAGTGACCAGTGACCAGCGAAAGTGACCAGTGACAAGTGACCAGTGACCAGTGACCAGTGACCAGTGACCAGCGAAAGTGACCAGTGACCAGTGACCAGTGACCAGCGAAATCGATCAGTGACCAGTGACCAGAGACCAGTGACTAGCCAAATTGACCAGTGACCAGCGACCAGTGACCAGTGACCAGTGACCAGGGACCAGTGACCATCGAAAGTGACCAGTGACCAGTGACTAGCCAATTTGAGCAGTGACCAGTGACCAGTGACCAGTGACCAGTGACCAGTGACCAGTGACCAGTGACCACTGACCAGTGACAAGTGACCAGTGACCAGTGACCAGTGACCAGTGACCAGTGACCAGTGACCAGTGACCAGCGAAAGTGACCAGTGACCAGTGACCAGTGACCAGCGAAATCGACCAGTGACCAGTGACCAGAGACCAGTGACTAGCCCAATTGAACAGTGACCAGTGACCAGTGACCAGTGACCAACGACCAGTGAACAGTGACCAGTGACCAGTGACCAGTGACCAGTGACCAGTGACCAGTGACCAGCGAAATCGACCAGTGACCAGTGACCAGAGACCAGTGACTAGCCAAATTGACCAGTGACCAGTGACCAGTGACCAGTGACCAACGACCAGTGACCAGGGACCAGTGACCAGCAAAAGTGACCAGTGACCAGTGACTAGCCAAATTGAGCAGTGTCCAGTGACCAGTGACCAGTGACCAGTGACCAGTGACCAGTGACCAGTGACCAGTGACCAGTGACGAGTGACCTGTGACAAGTGACCAGTGACCAGCGACCAGTGACCAGGGACCAGTGACCAGTGACCAGTGACCAGCGACCAGTGACCAGTGACCAGTGACCAGGGACCAGTGACCAGCGAAAGTGACCAGTGACCAGTGACCAGTGACCAGTGACTAGCCAAATTGAGCAGTGAGCACTGACCAGTGACCAGTGACCAGTGACCAGTGACCAGTGACCAGTGACCAGCGAAAGTGACCAGTGACCAGTGACCAGTGACCAGCGAAATTGACCAGTGACCAGTGACCAGCGAAAGTGACCAGTGAACAGTGACCAGCGAAATTGAAAAGTGACCATTGACCAGTGACCAGCGAAAGTGACAAGTGACGAGTGACCAGTGACAAGTGACCAGTGAGAAGTGACCAGTGACCACTGACCAGTGACCAGTGACCAGCGACCAGTGACCAGTGACCAGTGACCAGTGACCAGTGACCAGCGAAAGTGACCAGTGACAAGTGACCAGTGACAAGTGACCAGTGACCAGTGACCAGTGACCAGTGACCAGCGAAAGTGACCAGTGACCAGTGACCAGTGACCAGCGAAATCGATCAGTGACCAGTGACCAGAGACCAGTGACTAGCCAAATTGACCAGTGACCAGCGACCAGTGACCAGTGACCAGTGACCAGGGACCAGTGACCATCGAAAGTGACCAGTGACCAGTGACTAGCCAATTTGAGCAGTGACCAGTGACCAGTGACCAGTGACCAGTGACCAGTGACCAGTGACCAGTGACCACTGACCAGTGACAAGTGACCAGTGACCAGTGACCAGTGACCAGTGACCAGTGACCAGTGACCAGTGACCAGCGAAAGTGACCAGTGACCAGTGACCAGTGACCAGCGAAATCGACCAGTGACCAGTGACCAGAGACCAGTGACTAGCCCAATTGAACAGTGACCAGTGACCAGTGACCAGTGACCAACGACCAGTGAACAGTGACCAGTGACCAGTGACCAGTGACCAGTGACCAGTGACCAGTGACCAGCGAAATCGACCAGTGACCAGTGACCAGAGACCAGTGACTAGCCAAATTGACCAGTGACCAGTGACCAGTGACCAGTGACCAACGACCAGTGACCAGGGACCAGTGACCAGCAAAAGTGACCAGTGACCAGTGACTAGCCAAATTGAGCAGTGTCCAGTGACCAGTGACCAGTGACCAGTGACCAGTGACCAGTGACCAGTGACCAGTGACCAGTGACGAGTGACCTGTGACAAGTGACCAGTGACCAGCGACCAGTGACCAGGGACCAGTGACCAGTGACCAGTGACCAGCGACCAGTGACCAGTGACCAGTGACCAGGGACCAGTGACCAGCGAAAGTGACCAGTGACCAGTGACCAGTGACCAGTGACTAGCCAAATTGAGCAGTGAGCACTGACCAGTGACCAGTGACCAGTGACCAGTGACCAGTGACCAGTGACCAGCGAAAGTGACCAGTGACCAGTGACCAGTGACCAGCGAAATTGACCAGTGACCAGTGACCAGCGAAAGTGACCAGTGAACAGTGACCAGCGAAATTGAAAAGTGACCATTGACCAGTGACCAGCGAAAGTGACAAGTGACGAGTGACCAGTGACAAGTGACCAGTGAGAAGTGACCAGTGACCACTGACCAGTGACCAGTGACCAGCGACCAGTGACCAGTGACCAGTGACCAGTGACCAGTGACCAGCGAAAGTGACCAGTGACAAGTGACCAGTGACAAGTGACCAGTGACCAGTGACCAGTGACCAGTGACCAGCGAAAGTGACCAGTGACCAGTGACCTGTGACCAGCGAAATCGACCAGTGACCAGTGACCAGAGACCAGTGACTAGCCAAATTGACCACTGACCAGTGACCAGTGACCAGCGACCAGTGACCAGTGACCAGTGACCAGTGACCAGTGACCAGCGAAAGTGACCAGTGACAAGTGACCAGTGACAAGTGACCAGTGACCAGTGACCAGTGACCAGTGACCAGCGAAAGTGACCAGTGACCAGTGACCTGTGACCAGCGAAATCGACCAGTGACCAGTGACCAGAGACCAGTGACTAGCCAAATTGACCAGTGACCAGTGACCAGTGACCAGTGACCAATGACCAGTGACCAGTGACCAGTGACCAGTGACCAGTGACCTTTTTTTTTTTTTTTTTTTTTTTTTTTTTTATAGAGGGGGAAAATGCTTTATGCATACCCCGGCGCAAGAAATACCGGGGTTATGTGGGACTCCCCGGGATATCCCGGGCTACCCACTAAAAACCCACCTCTAGGTGCCGCCTTGCTACAGCCCCTAAGCTGGGGGGGGGGCTTAATATATTACTGCCCCCCCAGCCTCCCATCCACGGATGGGAGGGGTTCGCACCTTTACCGGTAATGGACACACCGATATTTCGCCTTAATCCCACCGTCGTCCATATAGGGGAGCGACGGGGGGAACCACCATGGTGCGTAGGGGAATACCCACCGCACTGAAATATAAATAAATAAATACAAATAAAACACCATAAAAAGCGGTGACGGAATAAATACGCGGATAAAAAGTAAAGTAATAAATAGAAAAATGAATAAGTAAATAAAATACTCCACCAAAAGCGGTGGCGGAATAAATACGCGGATAAAATAAAGTAGTGACAGGGTAAAAATAAAACACCAAAATGGTGGCGTGAAAAATACGCGGATAAAAGTAGGAATAAATAAGTAAATAAATAACATAAAATAAAATAAGTAAATAAATAAACACAAACACCCGGACACGACGGAATAAATACGCGGAAACACATCGGTCGGGACCTACTAAGACACTAAAGAATAGGGAGAGGATAAAATCATGCCCCACGGCCATGGGTCACCGACCACTGGCCGTGAGCCAGGGCACCAAAGACCCCCCGGGGGGGGTTGTCCTCCTCGCCTTAGCCGGCCTGGGGTTTCCACCCGCCGCTGGAGGGCCGTTCTTTCTTTTCCTGGCCCTCCGCCTATTCAGGAGCGCCCTGGCAGCCGCCTCCTCCCGGGCCCGTCTGCCCTGCTCCTCACGAGTCCTCTTTTCAAGCTCGACCTCCTTATGGGCTCTATCGCCCATAACTTTCTCGGCAAAGGCCCGGAAGGCCGTCCATTTCTCGGCCGAGCCCGCGGCCAACCCTATCACCGTGGCGACCGCCACCGGGGCACCCAGGGCCCCCTCCAACTCCGCACGTTCGGAGTTATAGGAGGGGCAGACGACCAGAACGTGCTCCGCATCGTCCCGGGCTGCCCCACAGTCGCCACACGCCGCGCAACTGGCCTTGCCGAGTCGGACCCGGAAGGAGGCGAAGGACCCGTGCGAGGTGAGCAGCTGCATGGTCCAGTAATCCATCTGGAGCAGCACACTCGCCCCGCAAAAGGTACGGACGGAGGCTACCAGCCTCCGGGTCCAGTTCTCTCTGTCGAATCCGTCCCAGAGAGTCAGCCTCTCGATCATGGCATCCTCCAGGGCACTCCTTTTGAGGGCCGTGATCCTCGCACGAGCCTCCGCATCCACGGGAGGACCCCTACTAGCCGGGTCCCCAGCGGAGGCAAGGAACACAGCCCTCATCATTACGGCCCTGACATCCAGGGGCATTCTGCCAGCCAGGACGCAGACCGCCTGGTGCGCCACGGTCCTATAAGCGGTGGTGGTCCTGATCAGGGCCGACCTCTGAGAACGCCTCAGAATGGCCCTGTTCACTTTAACGTTCAGGGCACCGGCCCACGCCGGGGCGGCGTACAGAACCACCGACTCCCAGACCGCGTAATACAGGCGCCTGGCGTGTCTCGAGGGACCCCTGGTGTTGGGCAGGAGGGACGCGAGCGCTCCCACGAGTTTATCGGCTCGCATAGTCGCGTCAACTAGATGTAATTTAAAACGCCTCCTGCAATCCAACGTCACCCCAAGGTACCGGAGTGACCTCCCCGAGACACATTTTGCCCCCAGGACGTCAAAGTCCATAATTTTTGCCGATCTTAGGCCAGCCAGCAGTACCACTTCGGTCTTCTGCGTGGCAATTTCCAGGCCGGCCGTCCCGAACCAATGCCTGACCTTGCCCATCGCGGCCCCCATCATCGCCTCCAATTGTGGAACGTCCCTCGCCGAGAAAAGCAGGGCAAGGTCATCCGCGTAGGCTACCGCCTTCATAAACCGCCCCGTGTTGAGGTCGGTTAAAACTCCGTCGTAAACGATGTTCCATAAAAATGGGCCGAGGACCGATCCCTGCGGGACACCCGCCAGGATCTCCCTGTCCACGCGTGCCATAGGGGTGTAGGCCGTCACCCATCTGTCAGAGAGATAGTCCTTCATGACTCTAAGGACGGCCCTCGACACCCCTCTCCTGTCCAATTCCGCAAGGATCAGGTCCCAGCCCAGGGTGTTGAACGCGTTTTTAACATCGAGGGTGACCATGGCACAAATCCGTTTCTTCGTTTTCGCCACGCAGCCTTCCGCGAAGCTGGTGACCTCCAGGATCGCGTTGACCGTGCCACGGCCCCTCCTGAAACCAAACTGGCTAGGGTGGAACGGGTCACTGCCAATTTGACACTCGATCACCGCCTTCATGATGTGCTCCCACACCTTACTCAAGGCGGGGAGCACACTTATGGGTCTAAAAGCCCCGGGAGTCATAGGGTCCTTGCCCGGCTTCGGGATCAGGACCAGTCTTGCCCGTTTCCAAGACGGGGGAATCGTCCCCCGCCTCAGCGTGTCGTGGACCATCTCCTTGATCTCCGAGGGGAACGCCTTCGCGATGCAGGCGACCACCTCGGACGGGACCGCGTCCATGCCGGGGGCCTTATTGGGTTTGATCCGCCCCACGGCATCCCACACCATCGCATCGTCGACGTCCCCGATGGTCTCCTCGATATCGGGCTCAACTACCCCCCGGCTAGGCACACCCCCCGTCCCAAAAAGGGGATAGGGGGGGGATATTGGTAGTGCGGGGGGGGTTACAAACAGGGTCCCGATCGCTTCCCGGACCTGCGCTGGTGACATCACGAGCCTTTGGGGGGGCCCCTTCAGACGGGACATGACGCACTTATAGGGCTTCCCCCAGGGATCGACGTCCACCAGCGCGTGGAGGTCCCTCCATTGGGCCTCTTTGGCCCTCCAAATCTGATACTGGACCTCTTTGCAGGCGCCGAGGTATGCCAGCCTGGCCACCTCGACGTCCGCGGCCTTCCTCTTCCTCTTCTTTTGATAGGCCCTACGTTTCCGGAATGACTCCCTCCGGGCTTCGGCGATGTCCTCGTTCCACCAGCCGTTGGGTTTCCTCGAACCCCGCGGAACGGACTTTAGCGGCAAGGTGGAACGAGTTACCTCCTCGAGGGTCCTTTGTAGCTTCGCAGTGACCAGTGACCTGTGACCAGCGAAAGTGACCAGTGACCAGTGACTAGCCAAATTGAGCAGTGACCAGTGACCAGTGACCAGTGACCAGTGACCAGTGACCAGTGACCAGCGAAATTGACCAGTGACCATTGACCAGTGACCAGAGAAAGTGACCAGTGACGAGTGACCTGTGACAAGTGACCAGTGACCAGCGACCAGTGACCAGTGACCAGTGACCAGTGACCAGTGACCAGTGACCAGTGACCAGTGACCAGTGACCAGTGACCAGCGAAAGTGACCAGTGACCAGCGACCAGTGACCAGTGACCAGTGACCAGTGACCAGTGACCAGTGACCAGTGACCAGCGGTAGTGACCAGTGATCAGTGACCAGTGAACAGTGACCAGTGACCAGAGACCAGTGACTAGCCAAATTGACCAGTGACCAGTGACCAGTGACCAGCGGTAGTGACCAGTGAACAGTGACCAGTGACCAGTGACCAGTGACCAGAGACCAGTGACTAGCCAAATTGACCAGTGACCAGTGACCAGTGACCAGTGACCAGCGAAAATGACCAGTGGCCAGTGACCAGTAACCAGCGAAAGTGACCAGTGACGAGTGACCAGTGACAAGTGACCAGTGAGAAGTGACCAGTGACCACTGACCAGTGACCAGTGACCAGCGACCAGTGACCAGTGACCAGTGACCAGGGACCAGTGACCAGCGAAAGTGACAAGTGACCAGTAACCAGTGACCAGCGAAAGTGACCAGTGACAAGTGACCAGTGACCAGTGACCAGTGACCAGTGACCAGCGAAAGTGACCAGTGACCAGTGACCAGTGACCAGCGAAATCGATCAGTGACCAGTGACCAGAGACCAGTGACTAGCCAAATTGACCAGTGACCAGCGACCAGTGACCAGTGACCAGTGACCAGGGACCAGTGACCAGCGAAAGTGACCAGTGACCAGTGACTAGCCAATTTGAGCAGTGACCAGTGACCAGTGACCAGTGACCAGTGACCAGTGACCAGTGACCAGTGACCACTGACCAGTGACAAGTGACCAGTGACCAGTGACCAGTGACCAGTGACCAGTGACCAGTGACCAGTGACCAGTGACCAGTGACCAGTGACCAGTGACCAGCGACCAGTGACCAGTGACCAGTGACCTGTGACCAGCGAAAGTGACCAGTGACCAGTGACCATTGACCAGCGACCAGTGACCAGTGACCACTGACGAGTGACCAGTGACCAGTGACCAGTGACCAGTGACCAGTGACCAGCGAAAGTGACAAGTGACCAGTGACCAGTAACCAGTGACCAGTGACCAGTGACCAGCGAAAGTGACCAGTGACCAGTGAACAGTGACCAGCGAAATTGACCAGTTTCCAGTGACCAGTGATAAGTGACCAGTGACCAATGACCAGTGAAAGTGACCAGTGAACAGTGACCAGCGAAATTGACCAGTGACCATTGACCAGTGACCAGCGAAAGTGACCAGTGACGAGTGACCAGTGACAAGTGACCAGTGAGAAGTGACCAGTGACCACTGACCAGGGACCAGTGACCAGCGACCAGTGACCAGTGACCAGTGACCAGGGACCAGTGACCAGCGAAAGTGACCAGTGATCAGTGACTAGCCAAATTGAGCAGTGACCAGTGACCAGTGACCAGTGACCAGTGACCAGTGACCAGCGAAATTGACCAGTGACCATTGACCAGTGACCAGAGAAAGTGACCAGTGACGAGTGACTTGTGACAAGTGACCAGTGACCAGCGACCAGTGACCAGTGACCAGTGACCAGTGACCAGTGACCAGTGACCAGTGACCAGTGACCAGTGACCAGTGACCAGCGAAAGTGACCAGTGACCAGCGACCAGTGACCAGTGACCAGTGACCAGTGACCAGTGACCAGTGACCAGTGACTAGCCAAATTGACCAGTGACCAGTGACCAGTGACCAGTGACCAGCGGTAGTGACCAGTGATCAGTGACCAGTGAACAGTGACCAGTGACCAGTGACCAGTGACCAGAGACCAGTGACTAGCCAAATTGACCAGTGACCAGTGACCAGTGACCAGTGACCAGCGAAAATGACCAGTGGCCAGTGACCAGTAACCAGCGAAAGTGACCAGTGACGAGTGACCAGTGACAAGTGACCAGTGAGAAGTGACCAGTGACCACTGACCAGTGACCAGTGACCAGCGACCAGTGACCAGTGACCAGTGACCAGGGACCAGTGACCAGCGAAAGTGACAAGTGACCAGTGACCAGTGACCAGTGACCAGTGACCAGTGACCAGTGACCAGCGAAAGTGACCAGTGACCAGTGAACAGTGACCAGCGAAATTGACCAGTTTCCAGTGACCAGTGATAAGTGACCAGTGACCAGTGACCAGCGAAAGTGACCAGTGAACAGTGACCAGCGAAATTGACCAGTGACCATTGACCAGTGACCAGCGAAAGTGACCAGTGACGAGTGACCAGTGACAAGTGACCAGTGAGAAGTGACCAGTGACCACTGACCAGTGACCAGTGACCAGTGACCAGTGACCAGTGACCAGTGACCAGCGAAAGTGACCAGTGACAAGTGACCAGTGACCAGTGACCAGTGACCAGTGACCAGCGAAAGTGACCAGTGACCAGTGACCAGTGACCAGCGAAATCGATCAGTGACCAGTGACCAGAGACCAGTGACTAGCCAAATTGACCAGTGACCAGCGACCAGTGACCAGTGACCAGTGACCAGGGACCAGTGACCAGCGAAAGTGACCAGTGACCAGTGACTAGCCAATTTGAGCAGTGACCAGTGACCAGTGACCAGTGACCAGTGACCAGTGACCAGTGACCAGTGACCAGTGACCACTGACCAGTGACAAGTGACCAGTGACCAGTGACCAGTGACCAGTGACCAGTGACCAGTGACCAGTGACCAGTGACCAGTGACCAGTGACCAGTGACCAGCGAAATCGACCAGTGACCAGTGACCAGAGACCAGTGACTAGCCCAATTGAACAGTGACCAGTGACCAGTGACCAGTGACCAACGACCAGTGAACAGTGACCAGTGACCAGTGACCAGTGACCTGTGACCAGTGACCAGTGACCAGTGACCAGTGACCAGTGACCAGCGAAATCGACCAGTGACCAGTGACCAGAGACCAGTGACTAGCCAAATTGACCAGTGACCAGTGACCAGTGACCAGTGACCAACGACCAGTGACCAGGGACCAGTGACCAGCAAAAGTGACCAGTGACCAGTGACTAGCCAAATTGAGCAGTGACCAGTGACCAGTGACCAGTGACCAGTGACCAGTGACCAGTGACCAGTGACCAGTGACCAGTGACGAGTGACCTGTGACAAGTGACCAGTGACCAGCGACCAGTGACCAGGGACCAGTGACCAGTGACCAGTGACCAGCGACCAGTGACCAGTGACCAGTGACCAGGGACCAGTGACCAGCGAAAGTGACCAGTGACCAGTGACCAGTGACCAGTGACTAGCCAAATTGAGCAGTGAGCACTGACCAGTGACCAGTGACCAGTGACCAGTGACCAGTGACCAGTGACCAGCGAAAGTGACCAGTGACCAGTGACCAGTGACCAGCGAAATTGACCAGTGACCAGTGACCAGCGAAAGTGACCAGTGAACAGTGACCAGCGAAATTGAAAAGTGACCATTGACCAGTGACCAGCGAAAGTGACAAGTGACGAGTGACCAGTGACAAGTGACCAGTGAGAAGTGACCAGTGACCACTGACCAGTGACCAGTGACCAGCGACCAGTGACCAGTGACCAGTGACCAGTGACCAGTGACCAGCGAAAGTGACCAGTGACAAGTGACCAGTGACAAGTGACCAGTGACCAGTGACCAGTGACCAGTGACCAGCGAAAGTGACCAGTGACCAGTGACCTGTGACCAGCGAAATCGACCAGTGACCAGTGACCAGAGACCAGTGACTAGCCAAATTGACCAGTGACCAGTGACCAGTGACCAGTGACCAATGACCAGTGACCAGTGACCAGTGACCAGTGACCAGTGACCTGTGACCAGCGAAAGTGACCAGTGACCAGTGACTAGCCAAATTGAGCAGTGACCAGTGAACAGTGACCAGTGACCAGTGACCAGTGACCAGTGACCAGCGAAATTGACCAGTGACCATTGACCAGTGACCAGAGAAAGTGACCAGTGACGAGTGACCTGTGACAAGTGACCAGTGACCAGCGACCAGTGACCAGTGACCAGTGACCAGTGACCAGTGACCAGTGACCAGTGACCAGTGACCAGTGACCAGTGACCAGCGAAAGTGACCAGTGACCAGCGACCAGTGACCAGTGACCAGTGACCAGTGACCAGTGACCAGTGACCAGTGACTAGCCAAATTGACCAGTGACCAGTGACCAGTGACCAGTGACCAGCGGTAGTGACCAGTGATCAGTGACCAGTGAACAGTGACCAGTGACCAGTGACCAGTGACCAGAGACCAGTGACTAGCCAAATTGACCAGTGACCAGTGACCAGTGACCAGCGGTAGTGACCAGTGAACAGTGACCAGTGACCAGTGACCAGTGACCAGAGACCAGTGACTAGCCAAATTGACCAGTGACCAGTGACCAGTGACCAGTGACCAGCGAAAATGACCAGTGGCCAGTGACCAGTAACCAGCGAAAGTGACCAGTGACGAGTGACCAGTGACAAGTGACCAGTGAGAAGTGACCAGTGACCACTGACCAGTGACCAGTGACCAGCGACCAGTGACCAGTGACCAGTGACCAGGGACCAGTGACCAGCGAAAGTGACAAGTGACCAGTGACCAGTGACCAGTGACCAGTGACCAGTGACCAGTGACCAGCGAAAGTGACCAGTGACCAGTGAACAGTGACCAGCGAAATTGACCAGTTTCCAGTGACCAGTGATAAGTGACCAGTGACCAGTGACCAGCGAAAGTGACCAGTGAACAGTGACCAGCGAAATTGACCAGTGACCATTGACCAGTGACCAGCGAAAGTGACCAGTGACGAGTGACCAGTGACAAGTGACCAGTGAGAAGTGACCAGTGACCACTGACCAGTGACCAGTGACCAGTGACCAGTGACCAGTGACCAGTGACCAGCGAAAGTGACCAGTGACAAGTGACCAGTGACCAGTGACCAGTGACCAGTGACCAGCGAAAGTGACCAGTGACCAGTGACCAGTGACCAGCGAAATCGATCAGTGACCAGTGACCAGAGACCAGTGACTAGCCAAATTGACCAGTGACCAGCGACCAGTGACCAGTGACCAGTGACCAGGGACCAGTGACCAGCGAAAGTGACCAGTGACCAGTGACTAGCCAATTTGAGCAGTGACCAGTGACCAGTGACCAGTGACCAGTGACCAGTGACCAGTGACCAGTGACCACTGACCAGTGACAAGTGACCAGTGACCAGTGACCAGTGACCAGTGACCAGTGACCAGTGACCAGTGACCAGCGAAAGTGACCAGTGACGAGTGACCTGTGACAAGTGACCAGTGACCAGCGACCAGTGACCAGGGACCAGTGACCAGTGACCAGTGACCAGCGACCAGTGACCAGTGACCAGTGACCAGGGACCAGTGACCAGCGAAAGTGACCAGTGACCAGTGACCAGTGACCAGTGACTAGCCAAATTGAGCAGTGAGCACTGACCAGTGACCAGTGACCAGTGACCAGTGACCAGTGACCAGTGACCAGCGAAAGTGACCAGTGACCAGTGACCAGTGACCAGCGAAATTGACCAGTGACCAGTGACCAGCGAAAGTGACCAGTGAACAGTGACCAGCGAAATTGAAAAGTGACCATTGACCAGTGACCAGCGAAAGTGACAAGTGACGAGTGACCAGTGACAAGTGACCAGTGAGAAGTGACCAGTGACCACTGACCAGTGACCAGTGACCAGCGACCAGTGACCAGTGACCAGCGAAAGTGACCAGTGACAAGTGACCAGTGACAAGTGACCAGTGACCAGTGACCAGTGACCAGTGACCAGCGAAAGTGACCAGTGACCAGTGACCTGTGACCAGCGAAATCGACCAGTGACCAGTGACCAGAGACCAGTGACTAGCCAAATTGACCAGTGACCAGTGACCAGTGACCAGTGACCAATGACCAGTGACCAGTGACCAGTGACCAGTGACCAGTGACCTGTGACCAGCGAAAGTGACCAGTGACCAGTGACTAGCCAAATTGAGCAGTGACCAGTGACCAGTGACCAGTGACCAGTGACCAGTGACCAGCTAAATTGACCAGTGACCATTGACCAGTGACCAGCGAAAGTGACCAGTGACGAGTGACCTGTGACAAGTGACCAGTGACCAGCGACCAGTGACCAGGGACCAGTGACCAGTGACCAGTGACCAGTGACCAGCGACCAGTGACCAGTGATCAGTGACCAGGGACCAGTGACCAGCGAAAGTGACCAGTGACCAGTGACCAGTGACCAGCGAAATTGACCAGTGACCAGTGACAAGTGACCAGTTACCAGTGACCAGCGAAAGTGACCAGTGAACAGTGACCAGGGACCAGTGACCAGTGACCAGTGACCAGTGACCAGTGACCAGTGACCAGTGACCAGTGACCAGTGACCAGTGACCAGTGACCAGTGACCAGCGAAAGTGACCAGTGACCAGTGACCAGTGACCAGTGACCAGTGACCAGCGAAATTGACCAGTGACCATTGACCAGTGACCAGTGACCAGTGACCAGTGACCAGTGACCAGTGACCAGTGACCAGTGACCAGTGACCAGTGACCAGTGACCAGTGACAAGCGAAAGTGACCAGTGACAAGTGACTAGTGACAAGTGACCAGTGACCAGTGACCAGTGACCAGTGACCAGCGAAAGTGACCAGTGACCAGTGACCAGTGACCAGCGAAATTGACCAGTGACCAGTGACCAGTGACCAGTGACAAGTGACCAGTTACCAGTGACCAGCGAAAGTGACCAGTGAACAGTGACCAGGGACCAGTGACCAGTGACCAGTGACCAGTGACCAGTGACCAGTGACCAGTGACCAGTGACAAGCGACCAGTGACCAGTGACCAGTGACCAGCGACCAGTGACCAGTGACCAGTGACCAGCGAAAGTGACCAGTGACAAGTGACCAGTGACAAGTGACCAGTGACCAGTGACCAGTGACCAGTGACCAGTGACCAGTGACCAGCGAAAGTGACCAGTGACCAGTGACCAGTGACCAGCGAAATCGACCAGTGACCAGTGACCAGAGACCAGTGACTAGCCCAATTGAACAGTGACCAGTGACCAGTGACCAGTGACCTGTGACCAGCGAAAGTGACCAGTGACCAGTGACCATTGACCAGCGACCAGTGACCAGTGACCAGTGACGAGTGACCAGTGACCAGTGACCAGTGACCAGTGACCAGTGACCAGTGACCAGCGAAAGTGACCAGTGACCAGTGAACAGTGACCAGCGAAATTGACCAGTTTCCAGTGACCAGTGATAAGTGACCAGTGACCAGTGACCAGCGAAAGTGACCAGTGAACAGTGACCAGTGACCAGTGACCAGCGAAAGTGACCAGTGACAAGTGACCAGTGACAAGTGACCAGTGACCAGTGTCCAGTGACCAGTGACCAGCGAAAGTGACCAGTGACCAGTGACCAGTGACCAGCGAAATCGACCAGTGACCAGTGACCAGAGACCAGTGACTAGCCAAATTGACCAGTGACCAGCGACCAGTGACCAGTGACCAGTGACCAGGGACCAGTGACCAGCGAAAGTGACCAGTGACCAGTGACTAGCCAAATTGAGCAGTGACCAGTGACCAGTGACCAGTGACCAGTGACCAGTGACCAGTGACCAGTGACCACTGACCAGTGACCACTGACCAGTGACCAGGGACCAGTGACCTGGGACCAGTGACCTGGGACCAGTGACCAGTGACCAGTGACCAGTGACCAGTGACCAGTGACCAGTGACCAGTGACCAGTGACCAGTGACCAGTGACCAGCGAAAGTGACCAGGGACCAGTGACCAGTGACCAGTGACCAGTGACCAGTGACCAGTGACCAGTGACCAGTGACCAGCGAAATTGACCAGTGACCATTGACCAGTGATCAGTGACCAGTGACCAGTGACCAGTGACCAGTGACCAGTGACCAGCGACCAGTGACCAGTGACCAGTGACCAGTGACCAGTGACCAGTGACCAGTGACCAGTAACCAGTGACCAGTGACCAGTGACCAGCGAAATCGACAAGGGACCAGTGACCAGTGACCAGTGACCAGTGACCAGTGACCAGTGACCAGTGACCAGCGAAATTGACCAGTGACCAGTGACCAGTGACCAGTGACCAGTGACCAGCGACCAGTGACCAGTGACCAGTGACCTGTGACCAGCGAAAGTGACCAGTGACCAGTGACCATTGACCAGCGACCAGTGACCAGTGACCACTGACGAGTGACCAGTGACCAGTGACCAGTGACCAGTGACCAGTGACCAGCGAAAGTGACAAGTGACCAGTGACCAGTAACCAGTGACCAGTGACCAGTGACCAGTGACCAGTGACCAGTGACCAGTGACCAGTGACCAGTGACCAGTGACCAGCGAAAGTGACCAGTGACCAGTGACCAGTGACCAGTGACCAGTGACCAGTGAACAGTGACCAGCGAAATTGACCAGTGACCATTGACCAGTGACCAGCGAAAGTGACCAGTGACGAGTGACCAGTGACAAGTGACCAGTGAGAAGTGACCAGTGACCACTGACCAGGGACCAGTGACCAGCGACCAGTGACCAGTGACCAGTGACCAGGGACCAGTGACCAGCGAAAGTGACCAGTGATCAGTGACTAGCCAAATTGAGCAGTGACCAGTGACCAGTGACCAGTGACCAGTGACCAGTGACCAGTGACCAGCGAAATTGACCAGTGACCATTGACCAGTGACCAGAGAAAGTGACCAGTGACGAGTGACCTGTGACAAGTGACCAGTGACCAGCGACCAGTGACCAGTGACCAGTGACCAGTGACCAGTGACCAGTGACCAGTGACCAGTGACCAGTGACCAGTGACCAGCGAAAGTGACCAGTGACCAGCGACCAGTGACCAGTGACCAGTGACCAGTGACCAGTGACCAGTGACCAGTGACCAGTGACTAGCCAAATTGACCAGTGACCAGTGACCAGTGACCAGTGACCAGCGGTAGTGACCAGTGATCAGTGACCAGTGAACAGTGACCAGTGACCAGTGACCAGTGACCAGAGACCAGTGACTAGCCAAATTGACCAGTGACCAGTGACCAGTGACCAGCGGTAGTGACCAGTGAACAGTGACCAGTGACCAGTGACCAGTGACCAGAGACCAGTGACTAGCCAAATTGACCAGTGACCAGTGACCAGTGACCAGTGACCAGCGAAAATGACCAGTGGCCAGTGACCAGTAACCTGCGAAAGTGACCAGTGACGAGTGACCAGTGACAAGTGACCAGTGAGAAGTGACCAGTGACCACTGACCAGTGACCAGTGACCAGCGACCAGTGACCAGTGACCAGCGACCAGTGACCAGTGACCAGTGACCAGTGACCAGCGAAAGTGACCAGTGACAAGTGACCAGTGACAAGTGACCAGTGACCAGTGACCAGTGACCAGTGACCAGTGACCAGTGACCAGTGACCAGCGAAAGTGACCAGTGACAAGTGACCAGTGACAAGTGACAAGTGACCAGTGACCAGTGACCAGTGACCAGTGACCAGTGACCAGTGACCAGCGAAAGTGACCAGTGACCAGTGACCAGTGACCAGTGACCAGTGACCAGTGACCAGCGAAAGTGACCAGTGACCAGTGACCAGTGACCAGCGAAATCGACCAGTGACCAGTGACCAGAGACCAGTGACTAGCGCAATTGAACAGTGACCAGTGACCAGTGACCAGTGACCAACGACCAGTGAACAGTGACCAGTGACCAGTGACCAGTGACCAGTGACCAGTGACCAGTGACCAGTGACCAGCGAAAGTGACCAGTGACAAGTGACCAGTGACAAGTGACCAGTGACCAGTGACCAGCGAAAGTGACCAGTGACCAGTGACCAGTGACCAGCGAAATTGACCAGTGACCAGTTACCAGTGACCAGTGACAAGTGACCAGTTACCAGTGACCAGCGAAAGTGACCAGTGAACAGTGACCAGGGACCAGTGACCAGTGACCAGTGACCAGTGACCAGTGACCAGTGACCAGTGACCAGCGACCAGTGACCAGTGACCAGTGACCAGTGAGAAGTGACCAGTGACCACTGACCAGTGACCAGTGACCAGCGACCAGTGACCAGTGACCAGTGACCAGTGACCAGTGACCAGCGAAAGTGACCAGTGACAAGTGACCAGTGACAAGTGACCAGTGACCAGTGACCAGTAACCAGTGACCAGCGAAAGTGACCAGTGACCAGTGACCTGTGACCAGCGAAATCGACCAGTGACCAGTGACCAGAGACCAGTGACTAGCCAAATTGACCAGTGACCAGTGACCAGTGACCAGTGACCAATGACCAGTGACCAGTGACCAGTGACCAGTGACCAGTGACCTGTGACCAGCGAAAGTGACCAGTGACCAGTGACCAGTGACCAGTGACCAGTGACCAGTGACCAGTGACCAGTGACCAGTGACCAGCTAAATTGACCAGTGACCATTGACCAGTGACCAGCGAAAGTGACCAGTGACGAGTGACCTGTGACAAGTGACCAGTGACCAGCGACCAGTGACCAGGGACCAGTGACCAGTGACCAGTGACCAGTGACCAGTGACCAGCGACCAGTGACCAGTGATCAGTGACCAGGGACCAGTGACCAGCGAAAGTGACCAGTGACCAGTGACCAGCGAAATTGACCAGTGACCAGTGACAAGTGACCAGTTACCAGTGACCAGCGAAAGTGACCAGTGAACAGTGACCAGGGACCAGTGACCAGTGACCAGTGACCAGTGACCAGCGAAAGTGACCAGTGACCAGTGAACAGTGACCAGCGAAATTGACCAGTTTCCAGTGACCAGTGATAAGTGACCAGTGACCAATGACCAGTGAAAGTGACCAGTGAACAGTGACCAGCGAAATTGACCAGTGACCATTGACCAGTGACCAGCGAAAGTGACCAGTGACGAGTGACCAGTGACAAGTGACCAGTGAGAAGTGACCAGTGACCACTGACCAGGGACCAGTGACCAGCGACCAGTGACCAGTGACCAGTGACCAGGGACCAGTGACCAGCGAAAGTGACCAGTGATCAGTGACTAGCCAAATTGAGCAGTGACCAGTGACCAGTGACCAGTGACCAGTGACCAGTGACCAGTGACCAGCGAAATTGACCAGTGACCATTGACCAGTGACCAGAGAAAGTGACCAGTGACGAGTGACCTGTGACAAGTGACCAGTGACCAGCGACCAGTGACCAGTGACCAGTGACCAGTGACCAGTGACCAGTGACCAGTGACCAGTGACCAGTGACCAGTGACCAGCGAAAGTGACCAGTGACCAGCGACCAGTGACCAGTGACCAGTGACCAGTGACCAGTGACCAGTGACCAGTGACCAGTGACTAGCCAAATTGACCAGTGACCAGTGACCAGTGACCAGTGACCAGCGGTAGTGACCAGTGATCAGTGACCAGTGAACAGTGACCAGTGACCAGTGACCAGTGACCAGAGACCAGTGACTAGCCAAATTGACCAGTGACCAGTGACCAGTGACCAGCGGTAGTGACCAGTGAACAGTGACCAGTGACCAGTGACCAGTGACCAGAGACCAGTGACTAGCCAAATTGACCAGTGACCAGTGACCAGTGACCAGTGACCAGCGAAAATGACCAGTGGCCAGTGACCAGTAACCTGCGAAAGTGACCAGTGACGAGTGACCAGTGACAAGTGACCAGTGAGAAGTGACCAGTGACCACTGACCAGTGACCAGTGACCAGCGACCAGTGACCAGTGACCAGCGACCAGTGACCAGTGACCAGTGACCAGTGACCAGCGAAAGTGACCAGTGACAAGTGACCAGTGACAAGTGACCAGTGACCAGTGACCAGTGACCAGTGACCAGTGACCAGTGACCAGTGACCAGCGAAAGTGACCAGTGACAAGTGACCAGTGACAAGTGACAAGTGACCAGTGACCAGTGACCAGTGACCAGTGACCAGTGACCAGTGACCAGCGAAAGTGACCAGTGACCAGTGACCAGTGACCAGCGAAATCGACCAGTGACCAGTGACCAGAGACCAGTGACTAGCCCAATTGAACAGTGACCAGTGACCAGTGACCAGTGACCAACGACCAGTGAACAGTGACCAGTGACCAGTGACCAGTGACCAGTGACCAGTGACCAGCGACCAGTGACCAGGGACCAGTGACCAGTGACCAGTGACTAGCCAAATTGAGCAGTGGGCACTGACCAGTGACCAGTGACCAGTGACCAGTGACCAGTGACCAGCGAAAGTGACCAGTGACGAGTGACCTGTGACAAGTGACCAGTGACCAGCGACCAGTGACCAGTGACCAGTGACCAACGACCAGTGAACAGTGACCAGTGACCAGTGACCAGTGACCTGTGACCAGTGACCAGTGACCAGTGACCAGTGACCAGTGACCAGTGACCAGAGAAATCGACCAGTGACCAGTGACCAGAGACCAGTGACTAGACAAATTGACCAGTGACCAGTGACCAGTGACCAGTGACCAACGACCAGTGACCAGGGACCAGTGACCAGCAAAAGTGACCAGTGACCAGTGACTAGCCAAATTGAGCAGTGACCAGTGACCAGTGACCAGTGACCAGTGACCAGTGACGAGTGACCTGTGACAAGTGACCAGTGACCAGCGACCAGTGACCAGGGACCAGTGACCAGTGACCAGTGACCAGCGACCAGTGACCAGTGACCAGTGACCAGGGACCAGTGACCAGCGAAAGTGACCAGTGACCAGTGACCAGTGACCAGTGACTAGCCAAATTGAGCAGTGAGCACTGACCAGTGACCAGTGACCAGTGACCAGTGACCAGTGACCAGCGAAAGTGACCAGTGACCAGTGACCAGTGACCAGCGAAATTGACCAGTGACCAGTGACCAGCGAAAGTGACCAGTGAACAGTGACCAGCGAAATTGAAAAGTGACCATTGACTAGTGACCAGCGAAAGTGACCAGTGACGAGTGACCAGTGACAAGTGACCAGTGAGAAGTGACCAGTGACCACTGACCAGTGACCAGTGACCAGTGACCAGTGACCAGTGACAAGTGACCAGTTACCAGTGACCAGCGAAAGTGACCAGTGACAAGTGACCAGTGACCAGCGACCAGTGACCAGTGACCAGTGACCAGTGACCAGTGACCAGCGACCAGTGACCAGTGACCAGTGACCAGTGACCAGTGACCAGTGACCAGTGACCAGCGAAAGTGACCAGTGACAAGTGACCAGTGACAAGTGACCAGTGACCAGTGACCAGTGACCAGTGACCAGTGACCAGTGACCAGTGACCAGCGAAAGTGACCAGTGACAAGTGACCAGTGACAAGTGACAAGTGACCAGTGACCAGTGACCAGTGACCAGTGACCAGTGACCAGCGAAAGTGACCAGTGACCAGTGACCAGTGACCAGCGAAATCGACCAGTGACCAGTGACCAGAGACCAGTGACTAGCGCAATTGAACAGTGACCAGTGACCAGTGACCAGTGACCAACGACCAGTGAACAGTGACCAGTGACCAGTGACCAGTGACCAGTGACCAGTGACCAGTGACCAGTGACCAGCGAAAGTGACCAGTGACAAGTGACCAGTGACAAGTGACCAGTGACCAGTGACCAGCGAAAGTGACCAGTGACCAGTGACCAGTGACCAGCGAAATTGACCAGTGACCAGTTACCAGTGACCAGTGACAAGTGACCAGTTACCAGTGACCAGCGAAAGTGACCAGTGAACAGTGACCAGGGACCAGTGACCAGTGACCAGTGACCAGTGACCAGTGACCAGTGACCAGTGACCAGCGACCAGTGACCAGTGACCAGTGACCAGTGAGAAGTGACCAGTGACCACTGACCAGTGACCAGTGACCAGCGACCAGTGACCAGTGACCAGTGACCAGTGACCAGTGACCAGCGAAAGTGACCAGTGACAAGTGACCAGTGACAAGTGACCAGTGACCAGTGACCAGTAACCAGTGACCAGCGAAAGTGACCAGTGACCAGTGACCTGTGACCAGCGAAATCGACCAGTGACCAGTGACCAGAGACCAGTGACTAGCCAAATTGACCAGTGACCAGTGACCAGTGACCAGTGACCAATGACCAGTGACCAGTGACCAGTGACCAGTGACCAGTGACCTGTGACCAGCGAAAGTGACCAGTGACCAGTGACCAGTGACCAGTGACCAGTGACCAGTGACCAGTGACCAGTGACCAGTGACCAGCTAAATTGACCAGTGACCATTGACCAGTGACCAGCGAAAGTGACCAGTGACGAGTGACCTGTGACAAGTGACCAGTGACCAGCGACCAGTGACCAGGGACCAGTGACCAGTGACCAGTGACCAGTGACCAGTGACCAGCGACCAGTGACCAGTGATCAGTGACCAGGGACCAGTGACCAGCGAAAGTGACCAGTGACCAGTGACCAGCGAAATTGACCAGTGACCAGTGACAAGTGACCAGTTACCAGTGACCAGCGAAAGTGACCAGTGAACAGTGACCAGGGACCAGTGACCAGTGACCAGTGACCAGTGACCAGTGACCAGTGACCAGTGACCAGTGACCAGTGACCAGTGACCAGTGACCAGTGACCAGCGAAAGTGACCAGTGACCAGTGACCAGTGACCAGTGACCAGTGACCAGCGAAATTGACCAGTGATCATTGACCAGTGACCAGTGACCAGTGACCAGTGACCAGTGACCAGTGACCAGTGACCAGTGACCAGTGACCAGTGACCAGTGACAAGCGAAAGTGACCAGTGACAAGTGACTAGTGACAAGTGACCAGTGACCAGTGACAAGTGACCAGTTACCAGTGACCAGCGAAAGTGACCAGTGAACAGTGACCAGGGACCAGTGACCAGTGACCAGTGACCAGGGACCAGTGACCAGTGACCAGTGACTAGCCAAATTGAGCAGTGGGCACTGACCAGTGACCAGTGACCAGTGACCAGTGACCAGTGACCAGCGAAAGTGACCAGTGACGAGTGACCTGTGACAAGTGACCAGTGACCAGCGACCAGTGACCAGTGACCAGTGACCAACGACCAGTGAACAGTGACCAGTGACCAGTGACCAGTGACCTGTGACCAGTGACCAGTGACCAGTGACCAGTGACCAGTGACCAGTGACCAGAGAAATCGACCAGTGACCAGTGACCAGAGACCAGTGACTAGACAAATTGACCAGTGACCAGTGACCAGTGACCAGTGACCAACGACCAGTGACCAGGGACCAGTGACCAGCAAAAGTGACCAGTGACCAGTGACTAGCCAAATTGAGCAGTGACCAGTGACCAGTGACCAGTGACCAGTGACCAGTGACCAGTGACCAGTGACGAGTGACCTGTGACAAGTGACCAGTGACCAGCGACCAGTGACCAGGGACCAGTGACCAGTGACCAGTGACCAGCGACCAGTGACCAGTGACCAGTGACCAGGGACCAGTGACCAGCGAAAGTGACCAGTGACCAGTGACCAGTGACCAGTGACTAGCCAAATTGAGCAGTGAGCACTGACCAGTGACCAGTGACCAGCGACCAGTGACCAGGGACCAGTGACCAGTGACCAGTGACTAGCCAAATTGAGCAGTGGGCACTGACCAGTGACCAGTGACCAGTGACCAGTGACCAGTGACCAGCGAAAGTGACCAGTGACGAGTGACCTGTGACAAGTGACCAGTGACCAGCGACCAGTGACCAGTGACCAGTGACCAACGACCAGTGAACAGTGACCAGTGACCAGTGACCAGTGACCTGTGACCAGTGACCAGTGACCAGTGACCAGTGACCAGTGACCAGTGACCAGAGAAATCGACCAGTGACCAGTGACCAGAGACCAGTGACTAGACAAATTGACCAGTGACCAGTGACCAGTGACCAGTGACCAACGACCAGTGACCAGGGACCAGTGACCAGCAAAAGTGACCAGTGACCAGTGACTAGCCAAATTGAGCAGTGACCAGTGACCAGTGACCAGTGACCAGTGACCAGTGACGAGTGACCTGTGACAAGTGACCAGTGACCAGCGACCAGTGACCAGGGACCAGTGACCAGTGACCAGTGACCAGCGACCAGTGACCAGTGACCAGTGACCAGGGACCAGTGACCAGCGAAAGTGACCAGTGACCAGTGACCAGTGACCAGTGACTAGCCAAATTGAGCAGTGAGCACTGACCAGTGACCAGTGACCAGTGACCAGTGACCAGTGACCAGCGAAAGTGACCAGTGACCAGTGACCAGTGACCAGCGAAATTGACCAGTGACCAGTGACCAGCGAAAGTGACCAGTGAACAGTGACCAGCGAAATTGAAAAGTGACCATTGACTAGTGACCAGCGAAAGTGACCAGTGACGAGTGACCAGTGACAAGTGACCAGTGAGAAGTGACCAGTGACCACTGACCAGTGACCAGTGACCAGTGACCAGTGACCAGTGACAAGTGACCAGTTACCAGTGACCAGCGAAAGTGACCAGTGACAAGTGACCAGTGACCAGCGACCAGTGACCAGTGACCAGTGACCAGTGACCAGTGACCAGCGACCAGTGACCAGTGACCAGTGACCAGTGACCAGTGACCAGTGACCAGTGACCAGCGAAAGTGACCAGTGACAAGTGACCAGTGACAAGTGACCAGTGACCAGTGACCAGTGACCAGTGACCAGTGACCAGTGACCAGTGACCAGCGAAAGTGACCAGTGACAAGTGACCAGTGACAAGTGACAAGTGACCAGTGACCAGTGACCAGTGACCAGTGACCAGTGACCAGCGAAAGTGACCAGTGACCAGTGACCAGTGACCAGCGAAATCGACCAGTGACCAGTGACCAGAGACCAGTGACTAGCCCAATTGAACAGTGACCAGTGACCAGTGACCAGTGACCAACGACCAGTGAACAGTGACCAGTGACCAGTGACCAGTGACCAGTGACCAGTGACCAGCGAAAGTGACCAGTGACAAGTGACCAGTGACAAGTGACCAGTGACCAGTGACCAGCGAAAGTGACCAGTGACCAGTGACCAGTGACCAGCGAAATTGACCAGTGACCAGTTACCAGTGACCAGTGACAAGTGACCAGTTACCAGTGACCAGCGAAAGTGACCAGTGAACAGTGACCAGGGACCAGTGACCAGTGACCAGTGACCAGTGACCAGTGACCAGTGACCAGTGACCAGCGACCAGTGACCAGTGACCAGTGACCAGTGAGAAGTGACCAGTGACCACTGACCAGTGACCAGTGACCAGCGACCAGTGACCAGTGACCAGTGACCAGTGACCAGTGACCAGCGAAAGTGACCAGTGACAAGTGACCAGTGACAAGTGACCAGTGACCAGTGACCAGTAACCAGTGACCAGCGAAAGTGACCAGTGACCAGTGACCTGTGACCAGCGAAATCGACCAGTGACCAGTGACCAGAGACCAGTGACTAGCCAAATTGACCAGTGACCAGTGACCAGTGACCAGTGACCAATGACCAGTGACCAGTGACCAGTGACCAGTGACCAGTGACCTGTGACCAGCGAAAGTGACCAGTGACCAGTGACCAGTGACCAGTGACCAGTGACCAGTGACCAGTGACCAGTGACCAGTGACCAGCTAAATTGACCAGTGACCATTGACCAGTGACCAGCGAAAGTGACCAGTGACGAGTGACCTGTGACAAGTGACCAGTGACCAGCGACCAGTGACCAGGGACCAGTGACCAGTGACCAGTGACCAGTGACCAGCGACCAGTGACCAGTGATCAGTGACCAGGGACCAGTGACCAGCGAAAGTGACCAGTGACCAGTGACCAGCGAAATTGACCAGTGACCAGTGACAAGTGACCAGTTACCAGTGACCAGCGAAAGTGACCAGTGAACAGTGACCAGGGACCAGTGACCAGTGACCAGTGACCAGTGACCAGTGACCAGTGACCAGTGACCAGTGACCAGTGACCAGCGAAAGTGACCAGTGACCAGTGACCAGTGACCAGTGACCAGTGACCAGCGAAATTGACCAGTGATCATTGACCAGTGACCAGTGACCAGTGACCAGTGACCAGTGACCAGTGACCAGTGACCAGTGACCAGTGACCAGTGACCAGTGACAAGCGAAAGTGACCAGTGACAAGTGACTAGTGACAAGTGACCAGTGACCAGTGACAAGTGACCAGTTACCAGTGACCAGCGAAAGTGACCAGTGAACAGTGACCAGGGACCAGTGACCAGTGACCAGTGACCAGGGACCAGTGACCAGTGACCAGTGACTAGCCAAATTGAGCAGTGGGCACTGACCAGTGACCAGTGACCAGTGACCAGTGACCAGTGACCAGCGAAAGTGACCAGTGACGAGTGACCTGTGACAAGTGACCAGTGACCAGCGACCAGTGACCAGTGACCAGTGACCAACGACCAGTGAACAGTGACCAGTGACCAGTGACCAGTGACCAACGACCAGTGACCAGGGACCAGTGACCAGCAAAAGTGACCAGTGACCAGTGACTAGCCAAATTGAGCAGTGACCAGTGACCAGTGACCAGTGACCAGTGACCAGTGACCAGTGACCAGTGACGAGTGACCTGTGACAAGTGACCAGTGACCAGCGACCAGTGACCAGGGACCAGTGACCAGTGACCAGTGACCAGCGACCAGTGACCAGTGACCAGTGACCAGGGACCAGTGACCAGCGAAAGTGACCAGTGACCAGTGACCAGTGACCAGTGACTAGCCAAATTGAGCAGTGAGCACTGACCAGTGACCAGTGACCAGTGACCAGTGACCAGTGACCAGCGAAAGTGACCAGTGACCAGTGACCAGTGACCAGCGAAATTGACCAGTGACCAGTGACCAGCGAAAGTGACCAGTGAACAGTGACCAGCGAAATTGAAAAGTGACCATTGACTAGTGACCAGCGAAAGTGACCAGTGACGAGTGACCAGTGACAAGTGACCAGTGAGAAGTGACCAGTGACCACTGACCAGTGACCAGTGACCAGTGACCAGTGACCAGTGACAAGTGACCAGTTACCAGTGACCAGCGAAAGTGACCAGTGACAAGTGACCAGTGACCAGCGACCAGTGACCAGTGACCAGTGACCAGTGACCAGTGACCAGCGACCAGTGACCAGTGACCAGTGACCAGTGACCAGTGACCAGTGACCAGTGACCAGCGAAAGTGACCAGTGACAAGTGACCAGTGACAAGTGACCAGTGACCAGTGACCAGTGACCAGTGACCAGTGACCAGCGAAAGTGACCAGTGACCAGTGACCAGTGACCAGCGAAATTGACCAGTGACCAGTGACCAGCGAAAGTGACCAGTGAACAGTGACCAGCGAAATTGAAAAGTGACCATTGACTAGTGACCAGCGAAAGTGACCAGTGACGAGTGACCAGTGACAAGTGACCAGTGAGAAGTGACCAGTGACCACTGACCAGTGACCAGTGACCAGTGACCAGTGACCAGTGACAAGTGACCAGTTACCAGTGACCAGCGAAAGTGACCAGTGACAAGTGACCAGTGACCAGCGACCAGTGACCAGTGACCAGTGACCAGTGACCAGTGACCAGCGACCAGTGACCAGTGACCAGTGACCAGTGACCAGTGACCAGTGACCAGTGACCAGCGAAAGTGACCAGTGACAAGTGACCAGTGACAAGTGACCAGTGACCAGTGACCAGTGACCAGTGACCAGTGACCAGCGAAAGTGACCAGTGACAAGTGACCAGTGACAAGTGACAAGTGACCAGTGACCAGTGACCAGTGACCAGTGACCAGTGACCAGCGAAAGTGACCAGTGACCAGTGACCAGTGACCAGCGAAATCGACCAGTGACCAGTGACCAGAGACCAGTGACTAGCCCAATTGAACAGTGACCAGTGACCAGTGACCAGTGACCAACGACCAGTGAACAGTGACCAGTGACCAGTGACCAGTGACCAGTGACCAGTGACCAGTGACCAGTGACCAGCGAAAGTGACCAGTGACAAGTGACCAGTGACAAGTGACCAGTGACCAGTGACCAGCGAAAGTGACCAGTGACCAGTGACCAGTGACCAGCGAAATTGACCAGTGACCAGTTACCAGTGACCAGTTACCAGTGACCAGCGAAAGTGACCAGTGAACAGTGACCAGGGACCAGTGACCAGTGACCAGTGACCAGTGACCAGTGACCAGTGACCAGTGACCAGCGACCAGTGACCAGTGACCAGTGACCAGTGAGAAGTGACCAGTGACCACTGACCAGTGACCAGTGACCAGCGACCAGTGACCAGTGACCAGTGACCAGTGACCAGTGACCAGCGAAAGTGACCAGTGACAAGTGACCAGTGACAAGTGACCAGTGACCAGTGACCAGTAACCAGTGACCAGCGAAAGTGACCAGTGACCAGTGACCTGTGACCAGCGAAATCGACCAGTGACCAGTGACCAGAGACCAGTGACTAGCCAAATTGACCAGTGACCAGTGACCAGTGACCAGTGACCAATGACCAGTGACCAGTGACCAGTGACCAGTGACCAGTGACCTGTGACCAGCGAAAGTGACCAGTGACCAGTGACCAGTGACCAGTGACCAGTGACCAGCTAAATTGACCAGTGACCATTGACCAGTGACCAGCGAAAGTGACCAGTGACGAGTGACCTGTGACAAGTGACCAGTGACCAGCGACCAGTGACCAGGGACCAGTGACCAGTGACCAGTGACCAGTGACCAGCGACCAGTGACCAGTGATCAGTGACCAGGGACCAGTGACCAGCGAAAGTGACCAGTGACCAGTGACCAGCGAAATTGACCAGTGACCAGTGACAAGTGACCAGTTACCAGTGACCAGCGAAAGTGACCAGTGAACAGTGACCAGGGACCAGTGACCAGTGACCAGTGACCAGTGACCAGTGACCAGTGACCAGTGACCAGTGACCAGTGACCAGTGACCAGTGACCAGCGAAAGTGACCAGTGACCAGTGACCAGTGACCAGTGACCAGTGACCAGCGAAATTGACCAGTGATCATTGACCAGTGACCAGTGACCAGTGACCAGTGACCAGTGACCAGTGACCAGTGACCAGTGACCAGTGACCAGTGACCAGTGACAAGCGAAAGTGACCAGTGACAAGTGACTAGTGACAAGTGACCAGTGACCAGTGACCAGTGACCAGTGACCAGTGACCAGTGACCAGTGACCAGTGACCAGCGAAAGTGACCAGTGACCAGTGACCAGTGACCAGCGAAATTGACCAGTGACCAGTGACCAGTGACCAGTGACAAGTGACCAGTTACCAGTGACCAGCGAAAGTGACCAGTGAACAGTGACCAGGGACCAGTGACCAGTGACCAGTGACCAGTGACCAGTGACCAGTGACCAGTGACCAGTGACAAGCGACCAGTGACCAGTGACCAGTGACCAGCGACCAGTGACCAGTGACCAGTGACCAGTGACCAGTGACCAGTGACCAGTGACCAGCGAAAGTGACCAGTGACAAGTGACCAGTGACAAGTGACCAGTGACCAGTGACCAGTGACCAGTGACCAGTGACCAGTGACCAGTGACCTGTGACCAGCGAAAGTGACCAGTGACCAGTGACCATTGACCAGCGACCAGTGACCAGTGACCAGTGACGAGTGACCAGTGACCAGTGACCAGTGACCAGTGACCAGTGACCAGTGACCAGCGAAAGTGACCAGTGACCAGTGAACAGTGACCAGCGAAATTGACCAGTTTCCAGTGACCAGTGATAAGTGACCAGTGACCAGTGACCAGCGAAAGTGACCAGTGAACAGTGACCAGCGAAATTGACCAGTGACCATTGACCAGTGACCAGCGAAAGTGACCAGTGACGAGTGACCAGTGACCAGTGACCAGTGACCAGTGACCTGTGACCAGCGAAAGTGACCAGTGACCAGTGACCATTGACCAGCGACCAGTGACAAGTGACCAGTGACCACTGACCAGTGACTAGTGACCAGCGACCAGTGACCAGGGACCAGTGACCAGCGAAAGTGACCAGTGACCAGTGACTAGCCAAATTGAGCAGTGACCAGTGACCAGTGACCAGTGACCAGTGACCAGTGACCAGTGACCAGTGACCAGTGACCAGTGACCAGCTAAATTGACCAGTGACCATTGACCAGTGACCAGCGAAAGTGACCAGTGACGAGTGACCTGTGACAAGTGACCAGTGACCAGCGACCAGTGACCAGGGACCAGTGACCAGTGACCAGTGACCAGTGACCAGCGAAAGTGACCAGTGACGAGTGACCAGTGACAAGTGACCAGTGACAAGTGACCAGTGACCACTGACCAGTGACTAGTGACCAGCGACCAGTGACCACGGACCAGTGACCAGCGAAAGTGACCAGTGACCAGTGACTAGCCAAATTGAGCAGTGACCAGTGACCAGTGACCAGTGACCAGTGACCAGTGACCAGTGACCAGTGACCAGTGACCAGCTAAATTGACCAGTGACCATTGACCAGTGACCAGCGAAAGTGACCAGTGACGAGTGACCTGTGACAAGTGACCAGTGACCAGCGACCAGTGACCAGTGACCAGTGACCAGTGACCAGCGAAATTGACCAGTGACCATTGACCAGTGACCAGTGACCAGTGACCAGTGACCAGTGACCAGTGACCAGTGACCAGTGACCAGTGACCAGTGACCAGTGACAAGCGAAAGTGACCAGTGACAAGTGACTAGTGACAAGTGACCAGTGACCAGTGACCAGTGACCAGTGACCAGTGACCAGTGACCAGTGACCAGTGACCAGTGACCAGCGAAAGTGACAAGTGACCAGTGACCAGTGAACAGTGACCAGCGAAATTGACCAGTTTCCAGTGACCAGTGATAAGTGACCAGTGACCAGTGACCAGCGAAAGTGACCAGTGAACAGTGACCAGCGAAATTGACCAGTGACCATTGACCAGTGACCAGCGAAAGTGACCAGTGACGAGTGACCAGTGACAAGTGACCAGTGAAAAGTGACCAGTGACCACTGACCAGTGACTAGTGACCAGCGACCAGTGACCAGCGAAAGTGACCAGTGACCAGTGACTAGCCAAATTGAGCAGTGACCAGTGACCAGTGACCAGTGACCAGTGACCAGTGACCAGTGACCAGCTAAATTGACCAGTGACCATTGACCAGTGACCAGCGAAAGTGACCAGTGACGAGTGACCTGTGACAAGTGACCAGTGAGCAGCGACCAGTGACCAGGGACCAGTGACCAGTGACCAGTGACCAGTGACCAGCGACCAGTGACCAGTGATCAGTGACCAGGGACCAGTGACCAGCGAAAGTGACCAGTGACCAGTGACCAGTGACCAGCGAAATTGACCAGTGACCAGTGACCAGTGACCAGTGACCAGTGACCAGTGACCAGTGACAAGCGACCAGTGACCAGTGACCAGTGACCAGCGACCAGTGACCAGTGACCAGTGACCAGTGACCAGTGACCAGTGACCAGTGACCAGCGAAAGTGACCAGTGACAAGTGACCAGTGACAAGTGACCAGTGACCAGTGACCAGTGACCAGTGACCAGTGACCAGTGACCAGCGAAAGTGACCAGTGACCAGTGACCAGTGACCAGCGAAATCGACCAGTGACCAGTGACCAGAGACCAGTGACTAGCCCAATTGAACAGTGACCAGTGACCAGTGACCAGTGACCTGTGACCAGCGAAAGTGACCAGTGACCAGTGACCATTGACCAGCGACCAGTGACCAGTGACCAGTGACGAGTGACCAGTGACCAGTGACCAGTGACCAGTGACCAGTGACCAGTGACCAGCGAAAGTGACCAGTGACCAGTGAACAGTGACCAGCGAAATTGACCAGTTTCCAGTGACCAGTGATAAGTGACCAGTGACCAGTGACCAGCGAAAGTGACCAGTGAACAGTGACCAGCGAAATTGACCAGTGACCATTGACCAGTGACCAGCGAAAGTGACCAGTGACGAGTGACCAGTGACCAGTGACCAGTGACCAGTGACCTGTGACCAGCGAAAGTGACCAGTGACCAGTGACCATTGACCAGCGACCAGTGACAAGTGACCAGTGACCACTGACCAGTGACTAGTGACCAGCGACCAGTGACCAGGGACCAGTGACCAGCGAAAGTGACCAGTGACCAGTGACTAGCCAAATTGAGCAGTGACCAGTGACCAGTGACCAGTGACCAGTGACCAGTGACCAGTGACCAGTGACCAGTGACCAGCTAAATTGACCAGTGACCATTGACCAGTGACCAGCGAAAGTGACCAGTGACGAGTGACCTGTGACAAGTGACCAGTGACCAGCGACCAGTGACCAGGGACCAGTGACCAGTGACCAGTGACCAGTGACCAGCGAAAGTGACCAGTGACGAGTGACCAGTGACAAGTGACCAGTGACAAGTGACCAGTGACCACTGACCAGTGACTAGTGACCAGCGACCAGTGACCACGGACCAGTGACCAGCGAAAGTGACCAGTGACCAGTGACTAGCCAAATTGAGCAGTGACCAGTGACCAGTGACCAGTGACCAGTGACCAGTGACCAGTGACCAGTGACCAGTGACCAGCTAAATTGACCAGTGACCATTGACCAGTGACCAGCGAAAGTGACCAGTGACGAGTGACCTGTGACAAGTGACCAGTGACCAGCGACCAGTGACCAGTGACCAGTGACCAGTGACCAGCGAAATTGACCAGTGACCATTGACCAGTGACCAGTGACCAGTGACCAGTGACCAGTGACCAGTGACCAGTGACCAGTGACCAGTGACCAGTGACCAGTGACAAGCGAAAGTGACCAGTGACAAGTGACTAGTGACAAGTGACCAGTGACCAGTGACCAGTGACCAGCGAAAGTGACAAGTGACCAGTGACCAATGAACAGTGACCAGCGAAATTGACCGGTTTCCAGTGACCAGTGATAAGTGACCAGTGACCAGTGACCAGCGAAAGTGACCAGTGAACAGTGACCAGCGAAATTGACCAGTGACCATTGACCAGTGACCAGCGAAAGTGACCAGTGACGAGTGACCAGTGACAAGTGACCAGTGAAAAGTGACCAGTGACCACTGACCAGTGACTAGTGACCAGCGACCAGTGACCAGCGAAAGTGACCAGCGAAAGTGACCAGTGACCAGTGACTAGCCAAATTGAGCAGTGACCAGTGACCAGTGACCAGTGACCAGTGACCAGTGACCAGTGACCAGCTAAATTGACCAGTGACCATTGACCAGTGACCAGCGAAAGTGACCAGTGACGAGTGACCTGTGACAAGTGACCAGTGACCAGCGACCAGTGACCAGGGACCAGTGACCAGTGACCAGTGACCAGTGACCAGCGACCAGTGACCAGTGATCAGTGACCAGGGACCAGTGACCAGCGAAAGTGACCAGTGACCAGTGACCAGTGACCAGCGTAATTGACCAGTGACCAGTGACCAGTGACCAGTGACAAGTGACCAGTTACCAGTGACCAGCGAATGTGACCAGTGAACAGTGACCAGGGACCAATGACCAGTGACCAGTGACCAGTGACCAGTGACCAGTGACCAGTGACCAGTGACCAGTGACCAGTGACCAGCGAAAGTGACCAGTGACCAGTGACCAGTGACCAGTGACCAGTGACCAGTGACCAGCGAAAGTGACCAGTGACAAGTGACCAGTGACAAGTGACCAGTGACCAGTGACCAGTGACCAGCGAAAGTGACCAGTGACCAGTGACCAGTGACCAGCGAAATTGACCAGTGACCAGTGACCAGTGACCAGTGACAAGTGACCAGTTACCAGTGACCAGCGAAAGTGACCAGTGAACAGTGACCAGGGACCAGTGACCAGTGACCAGTGACCAGTGACCAGTGACCAGTGACCAGTGACCAGCGACCAGTGACCAGTGACCAGTGACCAGTGACCAGTGACCAGTGACCAGCGAAAGTGACCAGTGACAAGTGACCAGTGACAAGTGACCAGTGACCAGTGACCAGTGACCAGTGACCAGTGACCAGTGACCAGCGAAAGTGACCAGTGACCAGTGACCAGTGACCAGCGAAATCGACCAGTGACCAGTGACCAGAGACCAGTGACTAGCCCAATTGAACAGTGACCAGTGACCAGTGACCAGTGACCTGTGACCAGCGAAAGTGACCAGTGACCAGTGACCATTGACCAGCGACCAGTGACCAGTGACCAGTGACGAGTGACCAGTGACCAGTGACCAGTGACCAGTGACCAGTGACCAGTGACCAGCGAAAGTGACCAGTGACCAGTGAACAGTGACCAGCGAAATTGACCAGTTTCCAGTGACCAGTGATAAGTGACCAGTGACCAGTGACCAGCGAAAGTGACCAGTGAACAGTGACCAGCGAAATTGACCAGTGACCATTGACCAGTGACCAGCGAAAGTGACCAGTGACGAGTGACCAGTGACCAGTGACCAGTGACCAGTGACCTGTGACCAGCGAAAGTGACCAGCGACCAGTGACAAGTGACCAGTGACCACTGACCAGTGACTAGTGACCAGCGACCAGTGACCAGGGACCAGTGACCAGCGAAAGTGACCAGTGACCAGTGACTAGCCAAATTGAGCAGTGACCAGTGACCAGTGACCAGTGACCAGTGACCAGTGACCAGTGACCAGTGACCAGTGACCAGCTAAATTGACCAGTGACCATTGACCAGTGACCAGCGAAAGTGACCAGTGACGAGTGACCTGTGACAAGTGACCAGTGACCAGCGACCAGTGACCAGGGACCAGTGACCAGTGACCAGTGACCAGTGACCAGCGAAAGTGACCAGTGACGAGTGACCAGTGACAAGTGACCAGTGACAAGTGACCAGTGACCACTGACCAGTGACTAGTGACCAGCGACCAGTGACCACGGACCAGTGACCAGCGAAAGTGACCAGTGACCAGTGACTAGCCAAATTGAGCAGTGACCAGTGACCAGTGACCAGTGACCAGTGACCAGTGACCAGTGACCAGTGACCAGTGACCAGCTAAATTGACCAGTGACCATTGACCAGTGACCAGCGAAAGTGACCAGTGACGAGTGACCTGTGACAAGTGACCAGTGACCAGCGACCAGTGACCAGTGACCAGTGACCAGTGACCAGCGAAATTGACCAGTGACCATTGACCAGTGACCAGTGACCAGTGACCAGTGACCAGTGACCAGTGACCAGTGACCAGTGACCAGTGACCAGTGACCAGTGACAAGCGAAAGTGACCAGTGACAAGTGACTAGTGACAAGTGACCAGTGACCAGTGACCAGTGACCAGTGACCAGTGACCAGTGACCAGTGACCAGTGACCAGTGACCAGCGAAAGTGACAAGTGACCAGTGACCAGTGAACAGTGACCAGCGAAATTGACCGGTTTCCAGTGACCAGTGATAAGTGACCAGTGACCAGTGACCAGCGAAAGTGACCAGTGAACAGTGACCAGCGAAATTGACCAGTGACCATTGACCAGTGACCAGCGAAAGTGACCAGTGACGAGTGACCAGTGACAAGTGACCAGTGAAAAGTGACCAGTGACCACTGACCAGTGACTAGTGACCAGCGACCAGTGACCAGCGAAAGTGACCAGCGAAAGTGACCAGTGACCAGTGACTAGCCAAATTGAGCAGTGACCAGTGACCAGTGACCAGTGACCAGTGACCAGTGACCAGTGACCAGCTAAATTGACCAGTAACCATTGACCAGTGACCAGCGAAAGTGACCAGTGACGAGTGACCTGTGACAAGTGACCAGTGACCAGCGACCAGTGACCAGGGACCAGTGACCAGTGACCAGTGACCAGTGACCAGCGACCAGTGACCAGTGATCAGTGACCAGGGACCAGTGACCAGCGAAAGTGACCAGTGACCAGTGACCAGTGACCAGCGAAATTGACCAGTGACCAGTGACCAGTGACCAGTGACAAGTGACCAGTTACCAGTGACCAGCGAATGTGACCAGTGAACAGTGACCAGGGACCAATGACCAGTGACCAGTGACCAGTGACCAGTGACCAGTGACCAGTGACCAGTGACCAGTGACCAGTGACCAGCGAAAGTGACCAGTGACCAGTGACCAGTGACCAGTGACCAGTGACCAGTGACCAGCGAAAGTGACCAGTGACAAGTGACCAGTGACAAGTGACCAGTGACCAGTGACCAGTGACCAGCGAAAGTGACCAGTGACCAGTGACCAGTGACCAGCGAAATTGACCAGTGACCAGTGACCAGTGACCAGTGACAAGTGACCAGTTACCAGTGACCAGCGAAAGTGACCAGTGAACAGTGACCAGGGACCAGTGACCAGTGACCAGTGACCAGTGACCAGTGACCAGTGACCAGTGACCAGTGACCAGCGACCAGTGACCAGTGACCAGCGACCAGTGACCAGTGACCAGTGACCAGTGACCAGTGACCAGCGAAAGTGACCAGTGACAAGTGACCAGTGACAAGTGACCAGTGACCAGTGACCAGTGACCAGTGACCAGTGACCAGTGACCAGTGACCAGCGAAAGTGACCAGTGACAAGTGACCAGTGACAAGTGACCAGTGACCAGTGACCAGTGACCAGTGACCAGTGACCAGTGACCAGTGACCAGCGAAAGTGACCAGTGACCAGTGACCAGTGACCAGCGACCAGTGACCAGTGACCAGTGACCAGTGACCAGTGACCAGCGACCAGTGACCAGTGACCAGTGACCAGTGACCAGTGACCAGTGACCAGTGACCAGCGAAAGTGACCAGTGACAAGTGACCAGTGACAAGTGACCAGTGACCAGTGACCAGTGACCAGTGACCAGCGAAAGTGACCAGTGACAAGTGACCAGTGACAAGTGACCAGTGACCAGTGACCAGTGACCAGTGACCAGTGACCAGTGACCAGTGACCAGCGAAAGTGACCAGTGACCAGTGACCAGTGACCAGCGACCAGTGACCAGTGACCAGCGACCAGTGACCAGTGACCAGTGACCAGTGACCAGTGACCAGTGACCAGCGAAAGTGACCAGTGACCAGTGACCAGTGACCAGCGACCAGTGACCAGTGACCAGTGACCAGTGACCAGTGACCAGTGACCAGTGACCAGTGACCAGTGACCAGTGACCAGTGACCAGTGACCAGTGACCAGTGACCAGTGACCAGTGACCAGTGACAAGCGAAAGTGACCAGTGACAAGTGACTAGTGACAAGTGACCAGTGACCAGTGACCAGTGACCAGTGACCAGTGACCAGTGACCAGTGACCAGTGACCAGTGACCAGCGAAAGTGACAAGTGACCAGTGACCAGTGAACAGTGACCAGCGAAATTGACCAGTTTCCAGTGACCAGTGATAAGTGACCAGTGACCAGTGACCAGCGAAAGTGACCAGTGAACAGTGACCAGCGAAATTGACCAGTGACCATTGACCAGTGACCAGCGAAAGTGACCAGTGACGAGTGACCAGTGACAAGTGACCAGTGAAAAGTGACCAGTGACCACTGACCAGTGACTAGTGACCAGCGACCAGTGACCAGCGAAAGTGACCAGTGACCAGTGACTAGCCAAATTGAGCAGTGACCAGTGACCAGTGACCAGTGACCAGTGACCAGTGACCAGTGACCAGTGACCAGCTAAATTGACCAGTGACCATTGACCAGTGACCAGCGAAAGTGACCAGTGACGAGTGACCTGTGACAAGTGACCAGTGAGCAGCGACCAGTGACCAGGGACCAGTGACCAGTGACCAGTGACCAGTGACCAGCGACCAGTGACCAGTGATCAGTGACCAGGGACCAGTGACCAGCGAAAGTGACCAGTGACCAGTGACCAGTGACCAGCGAAATTGACCAGTGACCAGTGACCAGTGACCAGTGACCAGTGACCAGTGACCAGTGACAAGCGACCAGTGACCAGTGACCAGTGACCAGCGACCAGTGACCAGTGACCAGTGACCAGTGACCAGTGACCAGTGACCAGTGACCAGCGAAAGTGACCAGTGACAAGTGACCAGTGACAAGTGACCAGTGACCAGTGACCAGTGACCAGTGACCAGTGACCAGTGACCAGCGAAAGTGACCAGTGACCAGTGACCAGTGACCAGCGAAATCGACCAGTGACCAGTGACCAGAGACCAGTGACTAGCCCAATTGAACAGTGACCAGTGACCAGTGACCAGTGACCTGTGACCAGCGAAAGTGACCAGTGACCAGTGACCATTGACCAGCGACCAGTGACCAGTGACCAGTGACGAGTGACCAGTGACCAGTGACCAGTGACCAGTGACCAGTGACCAGTGACCAGTGACCAGCGAAAGTGACCAGTGACCAGTGAACAGTGACCAGCGAAATTGACCAGTTTCCAGTGACCAGTGATAAGTGACCAGTGACCAGTGACCAGCGAAAGTGACCAGTGAACAGTGACCAGCGAAATTGACCAGTGACCATTGACCAGTGACCAGCGAAAGTGACCAGTGACGAGTGACCAGTGACCAGTGACCAGTGACCAGTGACCTGTGACCAGCGAAAGTGACCAGTGACCAGTGACCATTGACCAGCGACCAGTGACAAGTGACCAGTGACCACTGACCAGTGACTAGTGACCAGCGACCAGTGACCAGGGACCAGTGACCAGCGAAAGTGACCAGTGACCAGTGACTAGCCAAATTGAGCAGTGACCAGTGACCAGTGACCAGTGACCAGTGACCAGTGACCAGTGACCAGTGACCAGTGACCAGCTAAATTGACCAGTGACCATTGACCAGTGACCAGCGAAAGTGACCAGTGACGAGTGACCTGTGACAAGTGACCAGTGACCAGCGACCAGTGACCAGGGACCAGTGACCAGTGACCAGTGACCAGTGACCAGCGAAAGTGACCAGTGACGAGTGACCAGTGACAAGTGACCAGTGACAAGTGACCAGTGACCACTGACCAGTGACTAGTGACCAGCGACCAGTGACCACGGACCAGTGACCAGCGAAAGTGACCAGTGACCAGTGACTAGCCAAATTGAGCAGTGACCAGTGACCAGTGACCAGTGACCAGTGACCAGTGACCAGTGACCAGTGACCAGTGACCAGCTAAATTGACCAGTGACCATTGACCAGTGACCAGCGAAAGTGACCAGTGACGAGTGACCTGTGACAAGTGACCAGTGACCAGCGAACAGTGACCAGTGACCAGTGACCAGTGACCAGCGAAATTGACCAGTGACCATTGACCAGTGACCAGTGACCAGTGACCAGTGACCAGTGACCAGTGACCAGTGACCAGTGACCAGTGACCAGTGACCAGTGACAAGCGAAAGTGACCAGTGACAAGTGACTAGTGACAAGTGACCAGTGACCAGTGACCAGTGACCAGTGACCAGTGACCAGCGAAAGTGACAAGTGACCAGTGACCAGTGAACAGTGACCAGCGAAATTGACCGGTTTCCAGTGACCAGTGATAAGTGACCAGTGACCAGTGACCAGCGAAAGTGACCAGTGAACAGTGACCAGCGAAATTGACCAGTGACCATTGACCAGTGACCAGCGAAAGTGACCAGTGACGAGTGACCAGTGACAAGTGACCAGTGAAAAGTGACCAGTGACCACTGACCAGTGACTAGTGACCAGCGACCAGTGACCAGCGAAAGTGACCAGCGAAAGTGACCAGTGACCAGTGACTAGCCAAATTGAGCAGTGACCAGTGACCAGTGACCAGTGACCAGTGACCAGTGACCAGTGACCAGCTAAATTGACCAGTGACCATTGACCAGTGACCAGCGAAAGTGACCAGTGACGAGTGACCTGTGACAAGTGACCAGTGACCAGCGACCAGTGACCAGGGACCAGTGACCAGTGACCAGTGACCAGTGACCAGCGACCAGTGACCAGTGATCAGTGACCAGGGACCAGTGACCAGCGAAAGTGACCAGTGACCAGTGACCAGTGACCAGCGAAATTGACCAGTGACCAGTGACCAGTGACCAGTGACAAGTGACCAGTTACCAGTGACCAGCGAATGTGACCAGTGAACAGTGACCAGGGACCAATGACCAGTGACCAGTGACCAGTGACCAGTGACCAGTGACCAGTGACCAGTGACCAGTGACCAGTGACCAGCGAAAGTGACCAGTGACCAGTGACCAGTGACCAGTGACCAGTGACCAGTGACCAGCGAAAGTGACCAGTGACAAGTGACCAGTGACAAGTGACCAGTGACCAGTGACCAGTGACCAGCGAAAGTGACCAGTGACCAGTGACCAGTGACCAGCGAAATTGACCAGTGACCAGTGACCAGTGACCAGTGACAAGTGACCAGTTACCAGTGACCAGCGAAAGTGACCAGTGAACAGTGACCAGGGACCAGTGACCAGTGACCAGTGACCAGTGACCAGTGACCAGTGACCAGCGAAATCGACCAGTGACCAGTGACCAGAGACCAGTGACTAGCCCAATTGAACAGTGACCAGTGACCAGTGACCAGTGACCTGTGACCAGCGAAAGTGACCAGTGACCAGTGACCATTGACCAGCGACCAGTGACCAGTGACCAGTGACGAGTGACCAGTGACCAGTGACCAGTGACCAGTGACCAGTGACCAGTGACCAGCGAAAGTGACCAGTGACCAGTGAACAGTGACCAGCGAAATTGACCAGTTTCCAGTGACCAGTGATAAGTGACCAGTGACCAGTGACCAGCGAAAGTGACCAGTGAACAGTGACCAGTGACCAGTGACCAGTGACCAGTGACCAGCGAAAGTGACCAGTGACAAGTGACCAGTGACAAGTGACCAGTGACCAGTGACCAGTGACCAGTGACCAGTGACCAGTGACCAGCGAAAGTGACCAGTGACCAGTGACCAGTGACCAGCGAAATCGACCAGTGACCAGTGACCAGAGACCAGTGACTAGCCCAATTGAACAGTGACCAGTGACCAGTGACCAGTGACCTGTGACCAGCGAAAGTGACCAGTGACCAGTGACCATTGACCAGCGACCAGTGACCAGTGACCAGTGACGAGTGACCAGTGACCAGTGACCAGTGACCAGTGACCAGTGACCAGTGACCAGCGAAAGTGACCAGTGACCAGTGAACAGTGACCAGCGAAATTGACCAGTTTCCAGTGACCAGTGATAAGTGACCAGTGACCAGTGACCAGCGAAAGTGACCAGTGAACAGTGACCAGCGAAATTGACCAGTGACCATTGACCAGTGACCAGCGAAAGTGACCAGTGACGAGTGACCAGTGACCAGTGACCAGTGACCAGTGACCTGTGACCAGCGAAAGTGACCAGCGACCAGTGACAAGTGACCAGTGACCACTGACCAGTGACTAGTGACCAGCGACCAGTGACCAGGGACCAGTGACCAGCGAAAGTGACCAGTGACCAGTGACTAGCCAAATTGAGCAGTGACCAGTGACCAGTGACCAGTGACCAGTGACCAGTGACCAGTGACCAGTGACCAGTGACCAGCTAAATTGACCAGTGACCATTGACCAGTGACCAGCGAAAGTGACCAGTGACGAGTGACCTGTGACAAGTGACCAGTGACCAGCGACCAGTGACCAGGGACCAGTGACCAGTGACCAGTGACCAGTGACCAGCGAAAGTGACCAGTGACGAGTGACCAGTGACAAGTGACCAGTGACAAGTGACCAGTGACCACTGACCAGTGACTAGTGACCAGCGACCAGTGACCACGGACCAGTGACCAGCGAAAGTGACCAGTGACCAGTGACTAGCCAAATTGAGCAGTGACCAGTGACCAGTGACCAGTGACCAGTGACCAGTGACCAGTGACCAGTGACCAGTGACCAGCTAAATTGACCAGTGACCATTGACCAGTGACCAGCGAAAGTGACCAGTGACGAGTGACCTGTGACAAGTGACCAGTGACCAGCGACCAGTGACCAGTGACCAGTGACCAGTGACCAGCGAAATTGACCAGTGACCATTGACCAGTGACCAGTGACCAGTGACCAGTGACCAGTGACCAGTGACCAGTGACCAGTGACCAGTGACCAGTGACCAGTGACAAGCGAAAGTGACCAGTGACAAGTGACTAGTGACAAGTGACCAGTGACCAGTGACCAGTGACCAGTGACCAGTGACCAGTGACCAGTGACCAGTGACCAGTGACCAGCGAAAGTGACAAGTGACCAGTGACCAGTGAACAGTGACCAGCGAAATTGACCGGTTTCCAGTGACCAGTGATAAGTGACCAGTGACCAGTGACCAGCGAAAGTGACCAGTGAACAGTGACCAGCGAAATTGACCAGTGACCATTGACCAGTGACCAGCGAAAGTGACCAGTGACGAGTGACCAGTGACAAGTGACCAGTGAAAAGTGACCAGTGACCACTGACCAGTGACTAGTGACCAGCGACCAGTGACCAGCGAAAGTGACCAGCGAAAGTGACCAGTGACCAGTGACTAGCCAAATTGAGCAGTGACCAGTGACCAGTGACCAGTGACCAGTGACCAGTGACCAGTGACCAGCTAAATTGACCAGTGACCATTGACCAGTGACCAGCGAAAGTGACCAGTGACGAGTGACCTGTGACAAGTGACCAGTGACCAGCGACCAGTGACCAGGGACCAGTGACCAGTGACCAGTGACCAGTGACCAGCGACCAGTGACCAGTGATCAGTGACCAGGGACCAGTGACCAGCGAAAGTGACCAGTGACCAGTGACCAGTGACCAGCGAAATTGACCAGTGACCAGTGACCAGTGACCAGTGACAAGTGACCAGTTACCAGTGACCAGCGAATGTGACCAGTGAACAGTGACCAGGGACCAATGACCAGTGACCAGTGACCAGTGACCAGTGACCAGTGACCAGTGACCAGTGACCAGTGACCAGTGACCAGCGAAAGTGACCAGTGACCAGTGACCAGTGACCAGTGACCAGTGACCAGTGACCAGCGAAAGTGACCAGTGACAAGTGACCAGTGACAAGTGACCAGTGACCAGTGACCAGTGACCAGCGAAAGTGACCAGTGACCAGTGACCAGTGACCAGCGAAATTGACCAGTGACCAGTGACCAGTGACCAGTGACAAGTGACCAGTTACCAGTGACCAGCGAAAGTGACCAGTGAACAGTGACCAGGGACCAGTGACCAGTGACCAGTGACCAGTGACCAGTGACCAGTGACCAGTGACCAGTGACCAGTGACCAGCGACCAGTGACCAGTGACCAGCGACCAGTGACCAGTGACCAGTGACCAGTGACCAGTGACCAGCGAAAGTGACCAGTGACAAGTGACCAGTGACAAGTGACCAGTGACCAGTGACCAGTGACCAGTGACCAGTGACCAGTGACCAGTGACCAGCGAAAGTGACCAGTGACAAGTGACCAGTGACAAGTGACCAGTGACCAGTGACCAGTGACCAGTGACCAGTGACCAGTGACCAGTGACCAGCGAAAGTGACCAGTGACCAGTGACCAGTGACCAGCGACCAGTGACCAGTGACCAGTGACCAGTGACCAGTGACCAGCGACCAGTGACCAGTGACCAGTGACCAGTGACCAGTGACCAGTGACCAGTGACCAGCGAAAGTGACCAGTGACAAGTGACCAGTGACAAGTGACCAGTGACCAGTGACCAGTGACCAGTGACCAGTGACCAGTGACCAGTGACCAGCGAAAGTGACCAGTGACAAGTGACCAGTGACAAGTGACCAGTGACCAGTGACCAGTGACCAGTGACCAGTGACCAGTGACCAGTGACCAGCGAAAGTGACCAGTGACCAGTGACCAGTGACCAGCGAAATCGACCAGTGACCAGTGACCAGAGACCAGTGACTAGCCCAATTGAACAGTGACCAGTGACCAGTGACCAGTGACCAACGACCAGTGACCAGTGACCAGCGAAAGTGACCAGTGACAAGTGACCAGTGACAAGTGACCAGTGACCAGTGACCAGTGACCAGTGACCAGTGACCAGTGACCAGTGACCAGTGACCAGTGACCAGCGAAAGTGACCAGTGACAAGTGACCAGTGACAAGTGACCAGTGACCAGTGACCAGTGACCAGTGACCAGTGACCAGTGACCAGTGACCAGCGAAAGTGACCAGTGACCAGTGACCAGTGACCAGCGACCAGTGACCAGTGACCAGCGACCAGTGACCAGTGACCAGTGACCAGTGACCAGTGACCAGTGACCAGCGAAAGTGACCAGTGACCAGTGACCAGTGACCAGCGACCAGTGACCAGTGACCAGTGACCAGTGACCAGTGACCAGTGACCAGTGACCAGTGACCAGTGACCAGTGACCAGTGACCAGCGAAAGTGACCAGTGACAAGTGACCAGTGACAAGTGACAAGTGACCAGTGACCAGTGACCAGTGACCAGTGACCAGTGACCAGTGACCAGTGACCAGCGAAAGTGACCAGTGACCAGTGACCAGTGACCAGCGAAATCGACCAGTGACCAGTGACCAGAGACCAGTGACTAGCCCAATTGAACAGTGACCAGTGACCAGTGACCAGTGACCAACGACCAGTGAACAGTGACCAGTGACCAGTGACCAGTGACCAGTGACCAGTGACCAGTGACCAGTGACCAGCGAAAGTGACCAGTGACAAGTGACCAGTGACAAGTGACCAGTGACCAGTGACCAGCGAAAGTGACCAGTGACCAGTGACCAGTGACCAGCGAAATTGACCAGTGACCAGTGACCAGTGACCAGTGACAAGTGACCAGTTACCAGTGACCAGCGAAAGTGACCAGTGAACAGTGACCAGGGACCAGTGACCAGTGACCAGTGACCAGTGACCAGTGACCAGTGACCAGCGACCAGTGACCAGTGACCAGTGACCAGTGACCAGTGACCAGTGACCAGCGAAAGTGACCAGTGACCAGTGACCAGTGACCAGCGAAATCGACCAGTGACCAGTGACCAGAGACCAGTGACTAGCCCAATTGAACAGTGACCAGTGACCAGTGACCAGTGACCAACGACCAGTGAACAGTGACCAGTGACCAGTGACCAGTGACCTGTGACCAGTGACCAGTGACCAGTGACCAGTGACCAGTGACGAGTGACCAGTGACCAGCGACCAGTGACCAGGGACCAGTGACCAGTGACCAGTGACCAGCGAAATTGACCAGTGACCAGTGACCAGCGAAAGTGACCAGTGAACAGTGACCAGCGAAATTGAAAAGTGACCATTGACTCGTGACCAGCGAAAGTGACCAGTGACGAGTGACCAGTGACAAGTGACCAGTGAGAAGTGACCAGTGACCACTGACCAGTGACCAGTGACCAGTGACCAGTGACCAGTGACAAGTGACCAGTTACCAGTGACCAGCGAAAGTGACCAGTGACAAGTGACCAGTGACCAGCGACCAGTGACCAGTGACCAGTGACCAGTGACCAGTGACCAGCGACCAGTGACCAGTGACCAGTGACCAGTGACCAGCGAAAGTGACCAGTGACAAGTGACCAGTGACAAGTGACCAGTGACCAGTGACCAGTGACCAGTGACCAGTGACCAGTGACCAGTGACCAGCGAAAGTGACCAGTGACAAGTGACCAGTGACAAGTGACAAGTGACCAGTGACCAGTGACCAGTGACCAGTGACCAGTGACCAGTGACCAGCGAAAGTGACCAGTGACCAGTGACCAGTGACCAGCGAAATCGACCAGTGACCAGTGACCAGAGACCAGTGACTAGCCCAATTGAACAGTGACCAGTGACCAGTGACCAGTGACCAACGACCAGTGAACAGTGACCAGTGACCAGTGACCAGTGACCAGTGACCAGTGACCAGCGACCAGTGACCAGGGACCAGTGACCAGTGACCAGTGACTAGCCAAATTGAGCAGTGGGCACTGACCAGTGACCAGTGACCAGTGACCAGTGACCAGTGACCAGCGAAAGTGACCAGTGACGAGTGACCTGTGACAAGTGACCAGTGACCAGCGACCAGTGACCAGTGACCAGTGACCAACGACCAGTGAACAGTGACCAGTGACCAGTGACCAGTGACCTGTGACCAGTGACCAGTGACCAGTGACCAGTGACCAGTGACCAGTGACCAGAGAAATCGACCAGTGACCAGTGACCAGAGACCAGTGACTAGCCAAATTGACCAGTGACCAGTGACCAGTGACCAGTGACCAACGACCAGTGACCAGGGACCAGTGACCAGCAAAAGTGACCAGTGACCAGTGACTAGCCAAATTGAGCAGTGACCAGTGACCAGTGACCAGTGACCAGTGACCAGTGACCAGTGACCAGTGACGAGTGACCTGTGACAAGTGACCAGTGACCAGCGACCAGTGACCAGGGACCAGTGACCAGTGACCAGTGACCAGCGACCAGTGACCAGTGACCAGTGACCAGGGACCAGTGACCAGCGAAAGTGACCAGTGACCAGTGACCAGTGACCAGTGACTAGCCAAATTGAGCAGTGAGCACTGACCAGTGACCAGTGACCAGTGACCAGTGACCAGTGACCAGCGAAAGTGACCAGTGACCAGTGACCAGTGACCAGCGAAATTGACCAGTGACCAGTGACCAGCGAAAGTGACCAGTGAACAGTGACCAGCGAAATTGAAAAGTGACCATTGACTAGTGACCAGCGAAAGTGACCAGTGACGAGTGACCAGTGACAAGTGACCAGTGAGAAGTGACCAGTGACCACTGACCAGTGACCAGTGACCAGTGACCAGTGACCAGTGACAAGTGACCAGTTACCAGTGACCAGCGAAAGTGACCAGTGACAAGTGACCAGTGACCAGCGACCAGTGACCAGTGACCAGTGACCAGTGACCAGTGACCAGCGACCAGTGACCAGTGACCAGTGACCAGTGACCAGTGACCAGTGACCAGTGACCAGCGAAAGTGACCAGTGACAAGTGACCAGTGACAAGTGACCAGTGACCAGTGACCAGTGACCAGTGACCAGTGATCAGTGACCAGTGACCAGCGAAAGTGACCAGTGACAAGTGACCAGTGACAAGTGACAAGTGACCAGTGACCAGTGACCAGTGACCAGTGACCAGTGACCAGCGAAAGTGACCAGTGACCAGTGACCAGTGACCAGCGAAATCGACCAGTGACCAGTGACCAGAGACCAGTGACTAGCCCAATTGAACAGTGACCAGTGACCAGTGACCAGTGACCAACGACCAGTGAACAGTGACCAGTGACCAGTGACCAGTGACCAGTGACCAGTGACCAGTGACCAGTGACCAGCGAAAGTGACCAGTGACAAGTGACCAGTGACAAGTGACCAGTGACCAGTGACCAGCGAAAGTGACCAGTGACCAGTGACCAGTGACCAGCGAAATTGACCAGTGACCAGTTACCAGTGACCAGTGACAAGTGACCAGTTACCAGTGACCAGCGAAAGTGACCAGTGAACAGTGACCAGGGACCAGTGACCAGTGACCAGTGACCAGTGACCAGTGACCAGCGACCAGTGACCAGTGACCAGTGACCAGTGAGAAGTGACCAGTGACCACTGACCAGTGACCAGTGACCAGCGACCAGTGACCAGTGACCAGTGACCAGTGACCAGTGACCAGCGAAAGTGACCAGTGACAAGTGACCAGTGACAAGTGACCAGTGACCAGTGACCAGTAACCAGTGACCAGCGAAAGTGACCAGTGACCAGTGACCTGTGACCAGCGAAATCGACCAGTGACCAGTGACCAGAGACCAGTGACTAGCCAAATTGACCAGTGACCAGTGACCAGTGACCAGTGACCAATGACCAGTGACCAGTGACCAGTGACCAGTGACCAGTGACCTGTGACCAGCGAAAGTGACCAGTGACCAGTGACTAGCCAAATTGAGCAGTGACCAGTGACCAGTGACCAGTGACCAGTGACCAGTGACCAGCTAAATTGACCAGTGACCATTGACCAGTGACCAGCGAAAGTGACCAGTGACGAGTGACCTGTGACAAGTGACCAGTGCCCAGCGACCAGTGACCAGGGACCAGTGACCAGTGACCAGTGACCAGTGACCAGCGACCAGTGACCAGTGATCAGTGACCAGGGACCAGTGACCAGCGAAAGTGACCAGTGACCAGTGACCAGCGAAATTGACCAGTGACCAGTGACAAGTGACCAGTTACCAGTGACCAGCGAAAGTGACCAGTGAACAGTGACCAGGGACCAGTGACCAGTGACCAGTGACCAGTGACCAGTGACCAGTGACCAGTGACCAGTGACCAGTGACCAGTGACCAGTGACCAGCGAAAGTGACCAGTGACCAGTGACCAGTGACCAGTGACCAGTGACCAGCGAAATTGACCAGTGATCATTGACCAGTGACCAGTGACCAGTGACCAGTGACCAGTGACCAGTGACCAGCGAAAGTGACCAGTGACCAGTGACCAGTGACCAGCGAAAGTGACCAGTGACCAGTGACCAGTGACCAGCGAAATTGACCAGTGACCAGTGACCAGTGACCAGTGACAAGTGACCAGTTACCAGTGACCAGCGAAAGTGACCAGTGAACAGTGACCAGGTACCAGTGACCAGTGACCAGTGACCAGTGACCAGTGACCAGTGACCAGTGACCAGTGACCAGTGACCAGCGACCAGTGACCAGTGACCAGTGACCAGTGACCAGTGACCAGTGACCAGTGACCAGCGAAAGTGACCAGTGACAAGTGACTAGTGACAAGTGACCAGTGACCAGTGACCAGTGACCAGTGACCAGTGACCAGTGACCAGTGACCAGTGACCAGCGAAAGTGACCAGTGACCAGTGACCAGTGACCAGCGAAATTGACCAGTGACCAGTGACCAGTGACCAGTGACCAGTGACAAGTGACCAGTTACCAGTGACCAGCGAAAGTGACCAGTGAACAGTGACCAGGGACCAGTGACCAGTGACCAGTGACCAGTGACCAGTGACCAGTGACCAGTGACAAGCGACCAGTGACCAGTGACCAGTGACCAGCGACCAGTGACCAGTGACCAGTGACCAGTGACCAGTGACCAGTGACCAGTGACCAGCGAAAGTGACCAGTGACAAGTGACCAGTGACAAGTGACCAGTGACCAGTGACCAGTGACCAGTGACCAGTGACCAGTGACCAGCGAAAGTGACCAGTGACCAGTGACCAGTGACCAGCGAAATCGACCAGTGACCAGTGACCAGCGAAATCGACCAGTGACCAGTGACCAGAGACCAGTGACTAGCCCAATTGAACAGTGACCAGTGACCAGTGACCAGTGACCTGTGACCAGCGAAAGTGACCAGTGACCAGTGACCATTGACCAGCGACCAGTGACCAGTGACCAGTGACGAGTGACCAGTGACCAGTGACCAGTGACCAGTGACCAGTGACCAGTGACCAGCGAAAGTGACCAGTGACCAGTGAACAGTGACCAGCGAAATTGACCAGTTTCCAGTGACCAGTGATAAGTGACCAGTGACCAGTGACCAGCGAAAGTGACCAGTGAACAGTGACCAGCGAAATTGACCAGTGACCATTGACCAGTGACCAGCGAAAGTGACCAGTGACGAGTGACCAGTGACCAGTGACCAGTGACCAGTGACCTGTGACCAGCGAAAGTGACCAGTGACCAGTGACCAGTGACCAGCGAAAGTGACCAGTGACCAGTGACCAGTGACCAGCGAAATCGACCAGTGACCAGTGACCAGAGACCAGAGACTAGCCCAATTGAACAGTGACCAGTGACCAGTGACCAGTGACCAACGACCAGTGACCAGTGACCAGCGAAAGTGACCAGTGACAAGTGACCAGTGACAAGTGACCAGTGACCAGTGACCAGTGACCAGTGACCAGTGACCAGTGACCAGTGACCAGTGACCAGTGACCAGCGAAAGTGACCAGTGACAAGTGACCAGTGACAAGTGACCAGTGACCAGTGACCAGTGACCAGTGACCAGTGACCAGTGACCAGTGACCAGCGAAAGTGACCAGTGACCAGTGACCAGTGACCAGCGACCAGTGACCAGTGACCAGTGACCAGTGACCAGTGACCAGCGACCAGTGACCAGTGACCAGTGACCAGTGACCAGTGACCAGTGACCAGTGACCAGTGACCAGCGAAAGTGACCAGTGACCAGTGACCAGTGACCAGCGACCAGTGACCAGTGACCAGTGACCAGTGACCAGTGACCAGTGACCAGTGACCAGTGACCAGTGACCAGTGACCAGTGACCAGCGAAAGTGACCAGTGACAAGTGACCAGTGACAAGTGACAAGTGACCAGTGACCAGTGACCAGTGACCAGTGACCAGTGACCAGTGACCAGTGACCAGCGAAAGTGACCAGTGACCAGTGACCAGTGTTCAGCGAAATCGACCAGTGACCAGTGACCAGAGACCAGTGACTAGCCCAATTGAACAGTGACCAGTGACCAGTGACCAGTGACCAACGACCAGTGACCAGTGACCAGTGACCAGTGACCAGTGACCAGTGACCAGTGACCAGTGACCAGTGACCAGCGAAAGTGACCAGTGACAAGTGACCAGTGACAAGTGACCAGTGACCAGTGACCAGCGAAAGTGACCAGTGACCAGTGACCAGTGACCAGCGAAATTGACCAGTGACCAGTGACCAGTGACCAGTGACAAGTGACCAGTTACCAGTGACCAGCGAAAGTGACCAGTGAACAGTGACCAGGGACCAGTGACCAGTGACCAGTGACCAGTGACCAGTGACCAGTGACCAGTGACCAGTGACCAGCGACCAGTGACCAGTGACCAGTGACCAGTGACCAGCGAAAGTGACCAGTGACCAGTGACCAGTGACCAGCGAAATCGACCAGTGACCAGTGACCAGAGACCAGTGACTAGCCCAATTGAACAGTGACCAGTGACCAGTGACCAGTGACCAGTGACCAACGACCAGTGAACAGTGACCAGTGACCAGTGACCAGTGACCTGTGACCAGTGACCAGTGACCAGTGACCAGTGACCAGTGACCAGTGACGAGTGACCAGTGACCAGCGACCAGTGACCAGGGACCAGTGACCAGTGACCAGTGACTAGCCAAATTGAGCAGTGGGCACTGACCAGTGACCAGTGACCAGTGACCAGTGACCAGTGACCAGCGAAAGTGACCAGTGACGAGTGACCTGTGACAAGTGACCAGTGACCAGCGACCAGTGACCAGTGACCAGTGACCAACGACCAGTGAACAGTGACCAGTGACCAGTGACCAGTGACCTGTGACCAGTGACCAGTGACCAGTGACCAGTGACCAGTGACCAGTGACCAGAGAAATCGACCAGTGACCAGTGACCAGAGACCAGTGACTAGCCAAATTGACCAGTGACCAGTGACCAGTGACCAGTGACCAACGACCAGTGACCAGGGACCAGTGACCAGCAAAAGTGACCAGTGACCAGTGACTAGCCAAATTGAGCAGTGACCAGTGACCAGTGACCAGTGACCAGTGACCAGTGACGAGTGACCTGTGACAAGTGACCAGTGACCAGCGACCAGTGACCAGGGACCAGTGACCAGTGACCAGTGACCAGCGACCAGTGACCAGTGACCAGTGACCAGGGACCAGTGACCAGCGAAAGTGACCAGTGACCAGTGACCAGTGACCAGTGACTAGCCAAATTGAGCAGTGAGCACTGACCAGTGACCAGTGACCAGTGACCAGTGACCAGTGACCAGCGAAAGTGACCAGTGACCAGTGACCAGTGACCAGCGAAATTGACCAGTGACCAGTGACCAGCGAAAGTGACCAGTGAACAGTGACCAGCGAAATTGAAAAGTGACCATTGACTAGTGACCAGCGAAAGTGACCAGTGACGAGTGACCAGTGACAAGTGACCAGTGAGAAGTGACCAGTGACCACTGACCAGTGACCAGTGACCAGTGACCAGTGACCAGTGACAAGTGACCAGTTACCAGTGACCAGCGAAAGTGACCAGTGACAAGTGACCAGTGACCAGCGACCAGTGACCAGTGACCAGTGACCAGTGACCAGTGACCAGCGACCAGTGACCAGTGACCAGTGACCAGTGACCAGTGACCAGTGACCAGCGACCAGTGACCAGTGACCAGTGACCAGGGACCAGTGACCAGCGAAAGTGACAAGTGACCAGTGACCAGTGACCAGCGAAAGTGACCAGTGACAAGTGACCAGTGACCAGTGACCAGTGACCAGTGACCAGCGAAAGTGACCAGTGACCAGTGACCAGTGACCAGCGAAATCGATCAGTGACCAGTGACCAGAGACCAGTGACTAGCCAAATTGACCAGTGACCAGCGACCAGTGACCAGTGACCAGTGACCAGGGACCAGTGACCAGCGAAAGTGACCAGTGACCAGTGACTAGCCAATTTGAGCAGTGACCAGTGACCAGTGACCAGTGACCAGTGACCAGTGACCAGTGACCAGTGACCACTGACCAGTGACAAGTGACCAGTGACCAGTGACCAGTGACCAGTGACCAGTGACCAGTGACCAGTGACCAGTGACCAGTGACCAGTGACCAGTGACCAGCGACCAGTGACCAGTGACCAGTGACCTGTGACCAGCGAAAGTGACCAGTGACCAGTGACCATTGACCAGCGACCAGTGACCAGTGACCACTGACGAGTGACCAGTGACCAGTGACCAGTGACCAGTGACCAGTGACCAGCGAAAGTGACAAGTGACCAGTGACCAGTAACCAGTGACCAGTGACCAGTGACCAGCGAAAGTGACCAGTGACCAGTGAACAGTGACCAGCGAAATTGACCAGTTTCCAGTGACCAGTGATAAGTGACCAGTGACCAATGACCAGTGAAAGTGACCAGTGAACAGTGACCAGCGAAATTGACCAGTGACCATTGACCAGTGACCAGCGAAAGTGACCAGTGACGAGTGACCAGTGACAAGTGACCAGTGAGAAGTGACCAGTGACCACTGACCAGGGACCAGTGACCAGCGACCAGTGACCAGTGACCAGTGACCAGGGACCAGTGACCAGCGAAAGTGACCAGTGATCAGTGACTAGCCAAATTGAGCAGTGACCAGTGACCAGTGACCAGTGACCAGTGGCCAGTGACCAGCGAAATTGACCAGTGACCATTGACCAGTGACCAGAGAAAGTGACCAGTGACGAGTGACCTGTGACAAGTGACCAGTGACCAGCGACCAGTGACCAGTGACCAGTGACCAGTGACCAGTGACCAGTGACCAGTGACCAGTGACCAGTGACCAGTGACCAGCGAAAGTGACCAGTGACCAGCGACCAGTGACCAGTGACCAGTGACCAGTGACCAGTGACCAGTGACCAGTGACTAGCCAAATTGACCAGTGACCAGTGACCAGTGACCAGTGACCAGCGGTAGTGACCAGTGATCAGTGACCAGTGAACAGTGACCAGTGACCAGTGACCAGTGACCAGAGACCAGTGACTAGCCAAATTGACCAGTGACCAGTGACCAGTGACCAGTGACCAGCGAAAATGACCAGTGGCCAGTGACCAGTAACCAGCGAAAGTGACCAGTGACGAGTGACCAGTGACAAGTGACCAGTGAGAAGTGACCAGTGACCACTGACCAGTGACCAGTGACCAGCGACCAGTGACCAGTGACCAGTGACCAGGGACCAGTGACCAGCGAAAGTGACAAGTGACCAGTGACCAGTGACCAGTGACCAGTGACCAGTGACCAGTGACCAGCGAAAGTGACCAGTGACCAGTGAACAGTGACCAGCGAAATTGACCAGTTTCCAGTGACCAGTGATAAGTGACCAGTGACCAGTGACCAGCGAAAGTGACCAGTGAACAGTGACCAGCGAAATTGACCAGTGACCATTGACCAGTGACCAGCGAAAGTGACCAGTGACGAGTGACCAGTGACAAGTGACCAGTGAGAAGTGACCAGTGACCACTGACCAGTGACCAGTGACCAGTGACCAGTGACCAGTGACCAGTGACCAGCGAAAGTGACCAGTGACAAGTGACCAGTGACCAGTGACCAGTGACCAGTGACCAGCGAAAGTGACCAGTGACCAGTGACCAGTGACCAGCGAAATCGATCAGTGACCAGTGACCAGAGACCAGTGACTAGCCAAATTGACCAGTGACCAGCGACCAGTGACCAGTGACCAGTGACCAGGGACCAGTGACCAGCGAAAGTGACCAGTGACCAGTGACTAGCCAATTTGAGCAGTGACCAGTGACCAGTGACCAGTGACCAGTGACCAGTGACCAGTGACCAGTGACCAGTGACCACTGACCAGTGACAAGTGACCAGTGACCAGTGACCAGTGACCAGTGACCAGTGACCAGTGACCAGTGACCAGCGAAAGTGACCAGTGACCAGTGACCAGTGACCAGCGAAATCGACCAGTGACCAGTGACCAGAGACCAGTGACTAGCCCAATTGAACAGTGACCAGTGACCAGTGACCAGTGACCAACGACCAGTGAACAGTGACCAGTGACCAGTGACCAGTGACCTGTGACCAGTGACCAGTGACCAGTGACCAGTGACCAGTGACCAGCGAAATCGACCAGTGACCAGTGACCAGAGACCAGTGACTAGCCAAATTGACCAGTGACCAGTGACCAGTGACCAGTGACCAACGACCAGTGACCAGGGACCAGTGACCAGCAAAAGTGACCAGTGACCAGTGACTAGCCAAATTGAGCAGTGACCAGTGACCAGTGACCAGTGACCAGTGACCAGTGACCAGTGACCAGTGACCAGTGACCAGTGACGAGTGACCTGTGACAAGTGACCAGTGACCAGCGACCAGTGACCAGGGACCAGTGACCAGTGACCAGTGACCAGCGACCAGTGACCAGTGACCAGTGACCAGGGACCAGTGACCAGCGAAAGTGACCAGTGACCAGTGACCAGTGACCAGTGACTAGCCAAATTGAGCAGTGAGCACTGACCAGTGACCAGTGACCAGTGACCAGTGACCAGTGACCAGTGACCAGCGAAAGTGACCAGTGACCAGTGACCAGTGACCAGCGAAATTGACCAGTGACCAGTGACCAGCGAAAGTGACCAGTGAACAGTGACCAGCGAAATTGAAAAGTGACCATTGACCAGTGACCAGCGAAAGTGACAAGTGACGAGTGACCAGTGACAAGTGACCAGTGAGAAGTGACCAGTGACCACTGACCAGTGACCAGTGACCAGCGACCAGTGACCAGTGACCAGTGACCAGTGACCAGTGACCAGCGAAAGTGACCAGTGACAAGTGACCAGTGACAAGTGACCAGTGACCAGTGACCAGTGACCAGTGACCAGCGAAAGTGACCAGTGACCAGTGACCTGTGACCAGCGAAATCGACCAGTGACCAGTGACCAGAGACCAGTGACTAGCCAAATTGACCAGTGACCAGTGACCAGTGACCAGTGACCAATGACCAGTGACCAGTGACCAGTGACCAGTGACCAGTGACCTGTGACCAGCGAAAGTGACCAGTGACCAGTGACTAGCCAAATTGAGCAGTGACCAGTGAACAGTGACCAGTGACCAGTGACCAGTGACCAGTGACCAGCGAAATTGACCAGTGACCATTGACCAGTGACCAGAGAAAGTGACCAGTGACGAGTGACCTGTGACAAGTGACCAGTGACCAGCGACCAGTGACCAGTGACCAGTGACCAGTGACCAGTGACCAGTGACCAGTGACCAGTGACCAGTGACCAGTGACCAGCGAAAGTGACCAGTGACCAGCGACCAGTGACCAGTGACCAGTGACCAGTGACCAGTGACCAGTGACCAGTGACTAGCCAAATTGACCAGTGACCAGTGACCAGTGACCAGTGACCAGCGGTAGTGACCAGTGATCAGTGACCAGTGAACAGTGACCAGTGACCAGTGACCAGTGACCAGAGACCAGTGACTAGCCAAATTGACCAGTGACCAGTGACCAGTGACCAGCGGTAGTGACCAGTGAACAGTGACCAGTGACCAGTGACCAGTGACCAGAGACCAGTGACTAGCCAAATTGACCAGTGACCAGTGACCAGTGACCAGTGACCAGCGAAAATGACCAGTGGCCAGTGACCAGTAACCAGCGAAAGTGACCAGTGACGAGTGACCAGTGACAAGTGACCAGTGAGAAGTGACCAGTGACCACTGACCAGTGACCAGTGACCAGCGACCAGTGACCAGTGACCAGTGACCAGGGACCAGTGACCAGCGAAAGTGACAAGTGACCAGTGACCAGTGACCAGTGACCAGTGACCAGTGACCAGTGACCAGCGAAAGTGACCAGTGACCAGTGAACAGTGACCAGCGAAATTGACCAGTTTCCAGTGACCAGTGATAAGTGACCAGTGACCAGTGACCAGCGAAAGTGACCAGTGAACAGTGACCAGCGAAATTGACCAGTGACCATTGACCAGTGACCAGCGAAAGTGACCAGTGACGAGTGACCAGTGACAAGTGACCAGTGAGAAGTGACCAGTGACCACTGACCAGTGACCAGTGACCAGTGACCAGTGACCAGTGACCAGTGACCAGCGAAAGTGACCAGTGACAAGTGACCAGTGACCAGTGACCAGTGACCAGTGACCAGCGAAAGTGACCAGTGACCAGTGACCAGTGACCAGCGAAATCGATCAGTGACCAGTGACCAGAGACCAGTGACTAGCCAAATTGACCAGTGACCAGCGACCAGTGACCAGTGACCAGTGACCAGGGACCAGTGACCAGCGAAAGTGACCAGTGACCAGTGACTAGCCAATTTGAGCAGTGACCAGTGACCAGTGACCAGTGACCAGTGACCAGTGACCAGTGACCAGTGACCACTGACCAGTGACAAGTGACCAGTGACCAGTGACCAGTGACCAGTGACCAGTGACCAGTGACCAGTGACCAGCGAAAGTGACCAGTGACGAGTGACCTGTGACAAGTGACCAGTGACCAGCGACCAGTGACCAGGGACCAGTGACCAGTGACCAGTGACCAGCGACCAGTGACCAGTGACCAGTGACCAGGGACCAGTGACCAGCGAAAGTGACCAGTGACCAGTGACCAGTGACCAGTGACTAGCCAAATTGAGCAGTGAGCACTGACCAGTGACCAGTGACCAGTGACCAGTGACCAGTGACCAGTGACCAGCGAAAGTGACCAGTGACCAGTGACCAGTGACCAGCGAAATTGACCAGTGACCAGTGACCAGCGAAAGTGACCAGTGAACAGTGACCAGCGAAATTGAAAAGTGACCATTGACCAGTGACCAGCGAAAGTGACAAGTGACGAGTGACCAGTGACAAGTGACCAGTGAGAAGTGACCAGTGACCACTGACCAGTGACCAGTGACCAGCGACCAGTGACCAGTGACCAGCGAAAGTGACCAGTGACAAGTGACCAGTGACAAGTGACCAGTGACCAGTGACCAGTGACCAGTGACCAGCGAAAGTGACCAGTGACCAGTGACCTGTGACCAGCGAAATCGACCAGTGACCAGTGACCAGAGACCAGTGACTAGCCAAATTGACCAGTGACCAGTGACCAGTGACCAGTGACCAATGACCAGTGACCAGTGACCAGTGACCAGTGACCAGTGACCTGTGACCAGCGAAAGTGACCAGTGACCAGTGACTAGCCAAATTGAGCAGTGACCAGTGACCAGTGACCAGTGACCAGTGACCAGTGACCAGCTAAATTGACCAGTGACCATTGACCAGTGACCAGCGAAAGTGACCAGTGACGAGTGACCTGTGACAAGTGACCAGTGACCAGCGACCAGTGACCAGGGACCAGTGACCAGTGACCAGTGACCAGTGACCAGCGACCAGTGACCAGTGATCAGTGACCAGGGACCAGTGACCAGCGAAAGTGACCAGTGACCAGTGACCAGTGACCAGCGAAATTGACCAGTGACCAGTGACAAGTGACCAGTTACCAGTGACCAGCGAAAGTGACCAGTGAACAGTGACCAGGGACCAGTGACCAGTGACCAGTGACCAGTGACCAGTGACCAGTGACCAGTGACCAGTGACCAGTGACCAGTGACCAGTGACCAGTGACCAGCGAAAGTGACCAGTGACCAGTGACCAGTGACCAGTGACCAGTGACCAGCGAAATTGACCAGTGACCATTGACCAGTGACCAGTGACCAGTGACCAGTGACCATTGACCAGTGACCAGCGAAAGTGACCAGTGACGAGTGACCTGTGACAAGTGACCAGTGACCAGCGACCAGTGACCAGGGACCAGTGACCAGTGACCAGTGACCAGTGACCAGCGACCAGTGACCAGTGATCAGTGACCAGGGACCAGTGACCAGCGAAAGTGACCAGTGACCAGTGACCAGTGACCAGCGAAATTGACCAGTGACCAGTGACCAGTGACCAGTGACCAGTGACCAGCGAAAGTGACCAGTGACGAGTGACCTGTGACAAGTGACCAGTGACCAGCGACCAGTGACCAGGGACCAGTGACCAGTGACCAGTGACCAGCGACCAGTGACCAGTGACCAGTGACCAGGGACCAGTGACCAGCGAAAGTGACCAGTGACCAGTGACCAGTGACCAGTGACTAGCCAAATTGAGCAGTGAGCACTGACCAGTGACCAGTGACCAGTGACCAGTGACCAGTGACCAGTGACCAGCGAAAGTGACCAGTGACCAGTGACCAGTGACCAGCGAAATTGACCAGTGACCAGTGACCAGCGAAAGTGACCAGTGAACAGTGACCAGCGAAATTGAAAAGTGACCATTGACCAGTGACCAGCGAAAGTGACAAGTGACGAGTGACCAGTGACAAGTGACCAGTGAGAAGTGACCAGTGACCACTGACCAGTGACCAGTGACCAGCGACCAGTGACCAGTGACCAGCGAAAGTGACCAGTGACAAGTGACCAGTGACAAGTGACCAGTGACCAGTGACCAGTGACCAGTGACCAGCGAAAGTGACCAGTGACCAGTGACCTTTTTTTTTTTTTTTTTTTTTTTTTTTTTTTATAGAGGGGGAAAATGCTTTATGCATACCCCGGCGCAAGAAATACCGGGGTTATGTGGGACTCCCCGGGATATCCCGGGCTACCCACTAAAAACCCACCTCTAGGTGCCGCCTTGCTACAGCCCCTAAGCTGGGGGGGGGGCTTAATATATTACTGCCCCCCCAGCCTCCCATCCACGGATGGGAGGGGTTCGCACCTTTACCGGTAATGGACACACCGATATTTCGCCTTAATCCCACCGTCGTCCATATAGGGGAGCGACGGGGGGAACCACCATGGTGCGTAGGGGAATACCCACCGCACTGAAATATAAATAAATAAATACAAATAAAACACCATAAAAAGCGGTGACGGAATAAATACGCGGATAAAAAGTAAAGTAATAAATAGAAAAATGAATAAGTAAATAAAATACTCCACCAAAAGCGGTGGCGGAATAAATACGCGGATAAAATAAAGTAGTGACAGGGTAAAAATAAAACACCAAAATGGTGGCGTGAAAAATACGCGGATAAAAGTAGGAATAAATAAGTAAATAAATAACATAAAATAAAATAAGTAAATAAATAAACACAAACACCCGGACACGACGGAATAAATACGCGGAAACACATCGGTCGGGACCTACTAAGACACTAAAGAATAGGGAGAGGATAAAATCATGCCCCACGGCCATGGGTCACCGACCACTGGCCGTGAGCCAGGGCACCAAAGACCCCCCGGGGGGGGTTGTCCTCCTCGCCTTAGCCGGCCTGGGGTTTCCACCCGCCGCTGGAGGGCCGTTCTTTCTTTTCCTGGCCCTCCGCCTATTCAGGAGCGCCCTGGCAGCCGCCTCCTCCCGGGCCCGTCTGCCCTGCTCCTCACGAGTCCTCTTTTCAAGCTCGACCTCCTTATGGGCTCTATCGCCCATAACTTTCTCGGCAAAGGCCCGGAAGGCCGTCCATTTCTCGGCCGAGCCCGCGGCCAACCCTATCACCGTGGCGACCGCCACCGGGGCACCCAGGGCCCCCTCCAACTCCGCACGTTCGGAGTTATAGGAGGGGCAGACGACCAGAACGTGCTCCGCATCGTCCCGGGCTGCCCCACAGTCGCCACACGCCGCGCAACTGGCCTTGCCGAGTCGGACCCGGAAGGAGGCGAAGGACCCGTGCGAGGTGAGCAGCTGCATGGTCCAGTAATCCATCTGGAGCAGCACACTCGCCCCGCAAAAGGTACGGACGGAGGCTACCAGCCTCCGGGTCCAGTTCTCTCTGTCGAATCCGTCCCAGAGAGTCTGCCACTCGATCATGGCATCCTCCAGGGCACTCCTTTTGAGGGCCGTGATCCTCGCACGAGCCTCCGCATCCACGGGAGGACCCCTACTAGCCGGGTCCCCAGCGGAGGCAAGGAACACAGCCCTCATCATTACGGCCCTGACATCCAGGGGCATTCTGCCAGCCAGGACGCAGACCGCCTGGTGCGCCACGGTCCTATAAGCGGTGGTGGTCCTGATCAGGGCCGACCTCTGAGAACGCCTCAGAATGGCCCTGTTCACTTTAACGTTCAGGGCACCGGCCCACGCCGGGGCGGCGTACAGAACCACCGACTCCCAGACCGCGTAATACAGGCGCCTGGCGTGTCTCGAGGGACCCCTGGTGTTGGGCAGGAGGGACGCGAGCGCTCCCACGAGTTTATCGGCTCGCATAGTCGCGTCAACTAGATGTAATTTAAAACGCCTCCTGCAATCCAACGTCACCCCAAGGTACCGGAGTGACCTCCCCGAGACACATTTTGCCCCCAGGACGTCAAAGTCCATAATTTTTGCCGATCTTAGGCCAGCCAGCAGTACCACTTCGGTCTTCTGCGTGGCAATTTCCAGGCCGGCCGTCCCGAACCAATGCCTGACCTTGCCCATCGCGGCCCCCATCATCGCCTCCAATTGTGGAACGTCCCTCGCCGAGAAAAGCAGGGCAAGGTCATCCGCGTAGGCTACCGCCTTCATAAACCGCCCCGTGTTGAGGTCGGTTAAAACTCCGTCGTAAACGATGTTCCATAAAAATGGGCCGAGGACCGATCCCTGCGGGACACCCGCCAGGATCTCCCTGTCCACGCGTGCCATAGGGGTGTAGGCCGTCACCCATCTGTCAGAGAGATAGTCCTTCATGACACTAAGGACGGCCCTCGACACCCCTCTCCTGTCCAATTCCGCAAGGATCAGGTCCCAGCCCAGGGTGTTGAACGCGTTTTTAACATCGAGGGTGACCATGGCACAAATCCGTTTCTTCGTTTTCGCCACGCAGCCTTCCGCGAAGCTGGTGACCTCCAGGATCGCGTTGACCGTGCCACGGCCCCTCCTGAAACCAAACTGGCTAGGGTGGAACGGGTCACTGCCAATTTGACACTCGATCACCGCCTTCATGATGTGCTCCCACACCTTACTCAAGGCGGGGAGCACACTTATGGGTCTAAAAGCCCCGGGAGTCATAGGGTCCTTGCCCGGCTTCGGGATCAGGACCAGTCTTGCCCGTTTCCAAGACGGGGGAATCGTCCCCCGCCTCAGCGTGTCGTGGACCATCTCCTTGATCTCCGAGGGGAACGCCTTCGCGATGCAGGCGACCACCTCGGACGGGACCGCGTCCATGCCGGGGGCCTTATTGGGTTTGATCCGCCCCACGGCATCCCACACCATCGCATCGTCGACGTCCCCGATGGTCTCCTCGATATCGGGCTCAACTACCCCCCGGCTAGGCACACCCCCCGTCCCAAAAAGGGGATAGGGGGGGGATATTGGTAGTGCGGGGGGGGTTACAAACAGGGTCCCGATCGCTTCCCGGACCTGCGCTGGTGACATCACGAGCCTCTGGGGGGGCCCCTTCAGACGGGACATGACGCACTTATAGGGCTTCCCCCAGGGATCGACGTCCACCAGCGCGTGGAGGTCCCTCCATTGGGCCTCTTTGGCCCTCCAAATCTTATACTGGACCTCTTTGCAGGCGCCGAGGTATGCCAGCCTGGCCACCTCGACGTCCGCGGCCTTCCTCTTCCTCTTCTTTTGATAGGCCCTACGTTTCCGGAATGACTCCCTCCGGGCTTCGGCGATGTCCTCGTTCCACCAGCCGTTGGGTTTCCTCGAACCCCGCGGAACGGACTTTAGCGGCAAGGTGGAACGAGTTACCTCCTCGAGGGTCCTTTGTAGCTTCGCAGCCCTCGGCTCGTCGGCGGGCACCAGTACCCCCTGATCGTGCGACCCGTGGTCGTTTAGGTATCCGAACACCCGGGCCACCACGTCAGGATCCATACCCTTCGTCGAATACCGCCGACAGACCACAGCCCGTGCAGGACCTCTCGTCCTCCTGATGCTGTGGAGCACGTAGCTGTGGTCCGAGTACGAGGGCTGACTGAGGACCTCGCTCTTAAGTCCCCGGGCAGTGACCCGATCCACCGACATAATGTCGATGAACGACTTACGGCCATTGCGTTCAAACGTATGTTTGAATCTGTCGGGGACCCTTACAGGCACCAGCCCGTGCCTCCCCAACAGATCCAGGATTGCCGTCCCCTTTCTATCCAGACGGCAACCCCCCCAGGCGGGGGACCTCGCGTTCCAGTCCCCCGCCAGCACAGCTCCTATACCCGCCGCTCTCTTCTCGACGAGAATCCCCTCGATCGTGTCGAGGAAACTCCCAAACTCCGGGAGCTTGGTCTTCGGGGAGCAGTAGCAGCTTATGAGGACCTTACCCTCCCAGCTGACAGCCGCTACTCCATTTGCGACCACTGGGCGCCACATCGTCGGAAAGTGGCCATTAAAGCCCGTGACCCAGATGGCCGCATCCCCGCTCGCGTCATTAAACCAATACTTCTGCTGGCGGTAGGGCTCAGAAATGATAACCACGTCTACCGCCAGCTCAGACATGGTGTGCTCCATCAGGTCTTGCGCAAGGCGGCACCTGTTGAGATTAATCTGGGCGATCCTAAGGGCCATCCCCAGGGCCATTACCGCCATAACCCCTCGGCTCCGTCCTGGGTTTACTAATACCGCTTGACGGCCTGTTAAAAGGGCACGCCAGGGACGCCGTAACATGGGCAATCCTGGGCCCAGTCAGCCCCTCCTTCGAACATATACCGCACTTGGGGGGGTTGGAGCACCGGGCTATTAGGTGGTCGGTCGCCCCACACCTCCTACATAGCTCCTTCCCCTCATCCACGGTGGGGCACTCCCTCGCCATGTGCCCGACCATATGGCAACGGAAGCATCTGGTAATGCGAGGGAGAACTCTGGCCCTTGCCCACGTGAGGCCAGACCTGAAGCGAACCCCGCCCTCGCGGAGGTTGCTCAGGTCATTAAGGGCGGCCTCCACCACCGCTGTCTGGGTGCCCCTCGGGCCCAACCTCAGGGTCCTCAACTTAAGCCCTTCAGGGGGGACCTTGAGGGCCCCACCTAGGTCTTGTAAAATCTCGGGGCCCTCAACCATAGGGTCCAAGTCCCTTAATTCGAGGGACACCCTATTCTGCAGCGGGGTGCAGACCAACCCCGCCCCAATCTTTCCTCTGATATTCTGGGCCAGAGTCTCCGCATTCGTGCCCTTCTCTATTTCCAACAGGATGTGGCCCTGGTGGGATTTCTTGACACCTTTAACCCCCATCAGGGTCTCCCTACCCTTCGAAAGGAGGAGCTTGTAGGTGTCAAGATACGACGCCGTTGGAGGGACCCTTACTAGGACCGCCTCAGGTCTCTTTCTCGCTTGGGGGGGGGGCTTCGGGGGAGGAGGGGTAATCTTCTTCCCCTCCTGTCCGCCCCTAGAGTTAGCCCCCCTGGGCTTGCCGGGGGTCCCGGGAGACCCCACCTGCCCCCCCTGCGCCTGCCGCGGTTGTTGCTTGCGGGACAGCGCCGGTGGCGGCCGCTGCTGCTGCAGCAGCTGCTGTTGCTGCTGGAGCTGCAGCAGCTGTTGCTGCAGCTGTTGATGTTGCTGCTGCAGCCGCTGTTGTTGCTGCAGATGTTGCCGCAGCTGCTGCTGCTGCTGCTTCTGGCCCTGCTGAAGTTGCGGCCGCAGCAGCGGCTGTTGATGTTGCTGCTGCTGTCCCGGCAGGGGGAGCCACTGGAGTTGCCGCACGACCCGATCAGGCCCCTGGGGGGGAGAGGGCCACTGCGGCCACAGCTGCGACTGCACAGACGCCAGAGTCGGTCGCAGCAGCGGCCACTGATGGGGGGGTAGGCCCTTCCCTAGCCCCCACTGCCCCATAGATGGGCCAGCGGCGAGCTTCTGGGCCTGGAGGTCCCTAGCTCTGGCCTCCTTGCGCTCCCTCCTAATCTGGCCCTTTGACCTGACCACGGCCATGGGCCCCTCGCTCTCCATCTCACTCCCCAGGAGTGTCCCCACCTCCTCGAGGGGAGGCAGAGGCGCGGCTCCCTCCGGTGGGGGTATACCAGCCCCGGCTCTATCCGCCGGGGGGCCCGGTCCCACCGGCAAGCCCTCTCCGGCCTCCGTCAAGGCCCTCTTCTTGTTCGCCTCCTGCGGCGGCGACGGGGAGTCCCTGGACCTCTTACTTACCCCCGCTCCAGGGGGCCTCGGTACCACGCCGCCAGGGACTGTGGATTGGGGGATACTCCCCCCCGTGTCCATAACTCGGCCCATCTGGGGGGAGCTCTGGGTACCCCGCTCCATCGTATGCTTCCTGGGGGCCTCCTTCCACCTGGAGACCTCTCCCGCGGTGGCCACCTCCGTAACCGTGGCCACCGCCCTTTCGCACCTCCTGGTCACTTTGCCCAGGAAGCCGATCACCCACTTTACCGAGGCCACCTTCGAGGACGCCTTCCTCTCGGTAAACTCCCTGGTGGCCTTACCACAATCTCCTATCACCTCCCTCAGGAGGGCGACCGCTTCGGCCAGACGGAGGCCGGAGACCCCGTCCGGTACGCCGCCCCCGATCTGGGTAGCGACGACCGTGGCCTTCACACCTTGCATGGGCGGCGCCGCCGAGTTCGTCACGACGGCAGCCGCCCCATCCCGCTCGCACGGGTTAACACCCAGGCCCTCGCCAACTTCGTCGGCCCCCGAGGTCGAGCTGTCCTTCCCCTCCACTACTGGGTTCTTGGGGGCCAACTCCTTGGTTCCGCTACCGGACGGGGTCGAGGGCGGAGGGGTCCTTGTCAGGCCCCTCCCCTTGAAGATTCCCGTAGGCGGGTCCTCCGAGGCACCACCCAGGGGGAGCTGTACCGGGTCAGACAGACCCACCCTCCCCACCGCTTTCTCCTTGGGTGAGGGGGTCTCCGGGATGAGGCACGGCCCCAAATCCCTCACCGATTTGGTCCTCTGCAGCCATGCCTCAACCCCACCTATCGCATCAATCCGAACAGTATCCTTCTCGAGATCCGTAAAAGACTTGCCTTGGTCCACAGCTGTGACTTTTTCCGGGGAGGCCTCCCCGGTGGCACCGGCCCGCTGCGTCAGCACGGTGTCAATGGCAACCATACCTCCCATCACGCTACCATCATTGCGCGAGGGCCCCGCCATTATTTCAGGGATCACCGAGTTTTTAACATCCGAGGCTCGGTTTTTCTCTGACATAACTTCATAGGGTATGTCTTAAGGGCGACGGCCCTACCGCCCAGCGGGTTTCGCCAAACACTCGGACCCGATGAACGGTCATAGCAGCAAACAAGACGGCCGGACCCCTAGTGCTGCAAAGGGTCCCAACCCAGGCCGTGTGGGTCACTCGTTCTCCCATCCAATAAGGAGTCCGCACTCCGGTCAAGAAAAGTCGGGACCCCTACGGAGGGCCCCACCCGTCCCATCGCAACAGCGAAGGGAGGGGAGGGAACCACCCGAGGGGAAGTACTACTCCCGAAGATAATAATCTATTTCTATGTTTCAGGTACAAAAGGCACACAGGCCGTACCCGGCACGACGCGTGGCGTACACTCACCGTCAGGTAAGACCGAACAGGAGTTGGGCTCGGAATACTTTGTGCCGGAATCTCGTTCTTCTTCCAGGCACCGCCACCGCACCCGGATGGGGGACTCCCACCCGCGGGCACCCACAAGGCGTCCACGGCGCCCACAAAATTGAAGTCCGGGGGAGATAAGGGCAACAGGGGGGAAACACCCCCGGACACACCAAACAAGAGACGAACACACAAGGACCCCGTCCCGCATACGTCACATGACGCGCATGGGACGGGGGGGAGTTGGGGTAAGGAAACGGGGGCCCACCCCACCACGTCCCGCATACGCCGAAGCGCGCATAGGGCGGGGGAGCAGGGGGGAAGGGGGGGAAACACACACCCATCCCGCATACGCCAGAGGCGCGCATGGGATGGGGGGCACCACGGGATAGGGGAAACAAACACACAGCCCATCCCGCAAACGCCGAAGCGCGCATGGGATGGGAGGACACAAGGAGGGATACACGAGTACACACCCATCCCGCATACGCCGAAGCGCGCATGGGATGAGGAGGGAGGGAGGGAAACGACTAGGAGGGGAGGAGGGCGGGGAGAGTCACCCACCAATCCCGCATACGTCAAGGACGCGCAGGGATGGGGGGAAAACCTGGGGAGGAGAATTGGAGGGTGGAAGACTTGGGGGGGGCCACCCGCACCACCACAACCCGCATACGCCAAGGCGCGCATAGGATGGGGGGTGCAGGGGGAAAAAAGGGGGGAGGGTCATCCTGCACCACCACGTCCCGCATACGCCAATGCGCGCTAGGACGGGGGCAACAGGGAGGGGGAAGAACGGGTGCCCCAGCGTCCCATCCCGCATACGTCCGAAACGCGCATAGGACAGGCCGTGGGGCACAAGAGGGACAGACCCCACCCCTCCCACCCCGCTACGACGAGGCGCGCATAGGGCGGGACGAGAGAGGGGGGAAAAACGGGGGGGGGGGGCAACCTGCACCACCGCATCCCGCAACGCCATCAATGCGCGCATAGGACGGGGGTGCAGGGGGGGGTGCCCCGCCCCTCCCACCCCGCTACGACGACGCGCGCATAGGGCAGGAAGGGGGGGAAGGGGGGCAGAGACAAAATACAAAGGGGGGAGGGGGGAAGGCACGACACACAAGGGGGGGCGAGCATCCCGCATACGCCCGGTGGCGCGCATGGGATGCAGGGGGGACCCGACTGGGTAACGACGCCCACCTCGTATACTGCGTGGGATCCGGCCCACGTCTGCTTTTGGCCAACCCTTAGCCAGGAAGGCAGCATCCCCCATCAGCAACTGCGCGAGGAACAGTTACCTCGCGCAGCGTCCGAAGGGGAACATAGCCGCCTTCCCAGAGCCCCCTCACCACGCTCAAGGCGGTTGACCCTGGAGGGGGCAGTGACCAGTGACCTGTGACCAGCGAAATCGACCAGTGACCAGTGACCAGAGACCAGTGACTAGCCAAATTGACCAGTGACCAGTGACCAGTGACCAGTGACCAATGACCAGTGACCAGTGACCAGTGACCAGTGACCAGTGACCTGTGACCAGCGAAAGTGACCAGTGACCAGTGACTAGCCAAATTGAGCAGTGACCAGTGACCAGTGACCAGTGACCAGTGACCAGTGACCAGCTAAATTGACCAGTGACCATTGACCAGTGACCAGCGAAAGTGACCAGTGACGAGTGACCTGTGACAAGTGACCAGTGACCAGCGACCAGTGACCAGGGACCAGTGACCAGTGACCAGTGACCAGTGACCAGCGACCAGTGACCAGTGATCAGTGACCAGGGACCAGTGACCAGTGACCAGTGACCAGTGACCAGCGAAAGTGACCAGTGACCAGTGACCAGTGACCAGTGACCAGTGACCAGCGAAATTGACCAGTGATCATTGACCAGTGACCAGTGACCAGTGACCAGTGACCAGTGACCAGTGACCAGCGAAAGTGACCAGTGACCAGTGACCAGTGACCAGCGAAAGTGACCAGTGACCAGTGACCAGTGACCAGCGAAATTGACCAGTGACCAGTGACCAGTGACCAGTGACAAGTGACCAGTTACCAGTGACCAGCGAAAGTGACCAGTGAACAGTGACCAGGTACCAGTGACCAGTGACCAGTGACCAGTGACCAGTGACCAGTGACCAGTGACCAGTGACCAGTGACCAGCGACCAGTGACCAGTGACCAGTGACCAGTGACCAGTGACCAGTGACCAGTGACCAGCGAAAGTGACCAGTGACAAGTGACTAGTGACAAGTGACCAGTGACCAGTGACCAGTGACCAGTGACCAGTGACCAGTGACCAGTGACCAGTGACCAGCGAAAGTGACCAGTGACCAGTGACCAGTGACCAGCGAAATTGACCAGTGACCAGTGACCAGTGACCAGTGACAAGTGACCAGTTACCAGTGACCAGCGAAAGTGACCAGTGAACAGTGACCAGGGACCAGTGACCAGTGACCAGTGACCAGTGACCAGTGACCAGTGACCAGTGACCAGTGACAAGCGACCAGTGACCAGTGACCAGTGACCAGCGACCAGTGACCAGTGACCAGTGACCAGTGACCAGTGACCAGTGACCAGTGACCAGCGAAAGTGACCAGTGACAAGTGACCAGTGACAAGTGACCAGTGACCAGTGACCAGTGACCAGTGACCAGTGACCAGTGACCAGCGAAAGTGACCAGTGACCAGTGACCAGTGACCAGCGAAATCGACCAGTGACCAGTGACCAGCGAAATCGACCAGTGACCAGTGACCAGAGACCAGTGACTAGCCCAATTGAACAGTGACCAGTGACCAGTGACCAGTGACCTGTGACCAGCGAAAGTGACCAGTGACCAGTGACCATTGACCAGCGACCAGTGACCAGTGACCAGTGACGAGTGACCAGTGACCAGTGACCAGTGACCAGTGACCAGTGACCAGTGACCAGCGAAAGTGACCAGTGACCAGTGAACAGTGACCAGCGAAATTGACCAGTTTCCAGTGACCAGTGATAAGTGACCAGTGACCAGTGACCAGCGAAAGTGACCAGTGAACAGTGACCAGCGAAATTGACCAGTGACCATTGACCAGTGACCAGCGAAAGTGACCAGTGACGAGTGACCAGTGACCAGTGACCAGTGACCAGTGACCTGTGACCAGCGAAAGTGACCAGTGACCAGTGACCAGTGACCAGCGAAAGTGACCAGTGACCAGTGACCAGTGACCAGCGAAATCGACCAGTGACCAGTGACCAGAGACCAGAGACTAGCCCAATTGAACAGTGACCAGTGACCAGTGACCAGTGACCAACGACCAGTGACCAGTGACCAGCGAAAGTGACCAGTGACAAGTGACCAGTGACAAGTGACCAGTGACCAGTGACCAGTGACCAGTGACCAGTGACCAGTGACCAGTGACCAGTGACCAGTGACCAGCGAAAGTGACCAGTGACAAGTGACCAGTGACAAGTGACCAGTGACCAGTGACCAGTGACCAGTGACCAGTGACCAGTGACCAGTGACCAGCGAAAGTGACCAGTGACCAGTGACCAGTGACCAGCGACCAGTGACCAGTGACCAGTGACCAGTGACCAGTGACCAGCGACCAGTGACCAGTGACCAGTGACCAGTGACCAGTGACCAGTGACCAGTGACCAGTGACCAGCGAAAGTGACCAGTGACCAGTGACCAGTGACCAGCGACCAGTGACCAGTGACCAGTGACCAGTGACCAGTGACCAGTGACCAGTGACCAGTGACCAGTGACCAGTGACCAGTGACCAGCGAAAGTGACCAGTGACAAGTGACCAGTGACAAGTGACAAGTGACCAGTGACCAGTGACCAGTGACCAGTGACCAGTGACCAGTGACCAGTGACCAGCGAAAGTGACCAGTGACCAGTGACCAGTGTTCAGCGAAATCGACCAGTGACCAGTGACCAGAGACCAGTGACTAGCCCAATTGAACAGTGACCAGTGACCAGTGACCAGTGACCAACGACCAGTGACCAGTGACCAGTGACCAGTGACCAGTGACCAGTGACCAGTGACCAGTGACCAGTGACCAGCGAAAGTGACCAGTGACAAGTGACCAGTGACAAGTGACCAGTGACCAGTGACCAGCGAAAGTGACCAGTGACCAGTGACCAGTGACCAGCGAAATTGACCAGTGACCAGTGACCAGTGACCAGTGACAAGTGACCAGTTACCAGTGACCAGCGAAAGTGACCAGTGAACAGTGACCAGGGACCAGTGACCAGTGACCAGTGACCAGTGACCAGTGACCAGTGACCAGTGACCAGTGACCAGCGACCAGTGACCAGTGACCAGTGACCAGTGACCAGCGAAAGTGACCAGTGACCAGTGACCAGTGACCAGCGAAATCGACCAGTGACCAGTGACCAGAGACCAGTGACTAGCCCAATTGAACAGTGACCAGTGACCAGTGACCAGTGACCAGTGACCAACGACCAGTGAACAGTGACCAGTGACCAGTGACCAGTGACCTGTGACCAGTGACCAGTGACCAGTGACCAGTGACCAGTGACCAGTGACGAGTGACCAGTGACCAGCGACCAGTGACCAGGGACCAGTGACCAGTGACCAGTGACTAGCCAAATTGAGCAGTGGGCACTGACCAGTGACCAGTGACCAGTGACCAGTGACCAGTGACCAGCGAAAGTGACCAGTGACGAGTGACCTGTGACAAGTGACCAGTGACCAGCGACCAGTGACCAGTGACCAGTGACCAACGACCAGTGAACAGTGACCAGTGACCAGTGACCAGTGACCTGTGACCAGTGACCAGTGACCAGTGACCAGTGACCAGTGACCAGTGACCAGAGAAATCGACCAGTGACCAGTGACCAGAGACCAGTGACTAGCCAAATTGACCAGTGACCAGTGACCAGTGACCAGTGACCAACGACCAGTGACCAGGGACCAGTGACCAGCAAAAGTGACCAGTGACCAGTGACTAGCCAAATTGAGCAGTGACCAGTGACCAGTGACCAGTGACCAGTGACCAGTGACGAGTGACCTGTGACAAGTGACCAGTGACCAGCGACCAGTGACCAGGGACCAGTGACCAGTGACCAGTGACCAGCGACCAGTGACCAGTGACCAGTGACCAGGGACCAGTGACCAGCGAAAGTGACCAGTGACCAGTGACCAGTGACCAGTGACTAGCCAAATTGAGCAGTGAGCACTGACCAGTGACCAGTGACCAGTGACCAGTGACCAGTGACCAGCGAAAGTGACCAGTGACCAGTGACCAGTGACCAGCGAAATTGACCAGTGACCAGTGACCAGCGAAAGTGACCAGTGAACAGTGACCAGCGAAATTGAAAAGTGACCATTGACTAGTGACCAGCGAAAGTGACCAGTGACGAGTGACCAGTGACAAGTGACCAGTGAGAAGTGACCAGTGACCACTGACCAGTGACCAGTGACCAGTGACCAGTGACCAGTGACAAGTGACCAGTTACCAGTGACCAGCGAAAGTGACCAGTGACAAGTGACCAGTGACCAGCGACCAGTGACCAGTGACCAGTGACCAGTGACCAGTGACCAGCGACCAGTGACCAGTGACCAGTGACCAGTGACCAGTGACCAGTGACCAGCGACCAGTGACCAGTGACCAGTGACCAGGGACCAGTGACCAGCGAAAGTGACAAGTGACCAGTGACCAGTGACCAGCGAAAGTGACCAGTGACAAGTGACCAGTGACCAGTGACCAGTGACCAGTGACCAGCGAAAGTGACCAGTGACCAGTGACCAGTGACCAGCGAAATCGATCAGTGACCAGTGACCAGAGACCAGTGACTAGCCAAATTGACCAGTGACCAGCGACCAGTGACCAGTGACCAGTGACCAGGGACCAGTGACCAGCGAAAGTGACCAGTGACCAGTGACTAGCCAATTTGAGCAGTGACCAGTGACCAGTGACCAGTGACCAGTGACCAGTGACCAGTGACCAGTGACCACTGACCAGTGACAAGTGACCAGTGACCAGTGACCAGTGACCAGTGACCAGTGACCAGTGACCAGTGACCAGTGACCAGTGACCAGTGACCAGTGACCAGCGACCAGTGACCAGTGACCAGTGACCTGTGACCAGCGAAAGTGACCAGTGACCAGTGACCATTGACCAGCGACCAGTGACCAGTGACCACTGACGAGTGACCAGTGACCAGTGACCAGTGACCAGTGACCAGTGACCAGCGAAAGTGACAAGTGACCAGTGACCAGTAACCAGTGACCAGTGACCAGTGACCAGCGAAAGTGACCAGTGACCAGTGAACAGTGACCAGCGAAATTGACCAGTTTCCAGTGACCAGTGATAAGTGACCAGTGACCAATGACCAGTGAAAGTGACCAGTGAACAGTGACCAGCGAAATTGACCAGTGACCATTGACCAGTGACCAGCGAAAGTGACCAGTGACGAGTGACCAGTGACAAGTGACCAGTGAGAAGTGACCAGTGACCACTGACCAGGGACCAGTGACCAGCGACCAGTGACCAGTGACCAGTGACCAGGGACCAGTGACCAGCGAAAGTGACCAGTGATCAGTGACTAGCCAAATTGAGCAGTGACCAGTGACCAGTGACCAGTGACCAGTGGCCAGTGACCAGCGAAATTGACCAGTGACCATTGACCAGTGACCAGAGAAAGTGACCAGTGACGAGTGACCTGTGACAAGTGACCAGTGACCAGCGACCAGTGACCAGTGACCAGTGACCAGTGACCAGTGACCAGTGACCAGTGACCAGTGACCAGTGACCAGTGACCAGCGAAAGTGACCAGTGACCAGCGACCAGTGACCAGTGACCAGTGACCAGTGACCAGTGACCAGTGACCAGTGACTAGCCAAATTGACCAGTGACCAGTGACCAGTGACCAGTGACCAGCGGTAGTGACCAGTGATCAGTGACCAGTGAACAGTGACCAGTGACCAGTGACCAGTGACCAGAGACCAGTGACTAGCCAAATTGACCAGTGACCAGTGACCAGTGACCAGTGACCAGCGAAAATGACCAGTGGCCAGTGACCAGTAACCAGCGAAAGTGACCAGTGACGAGTGACCAGTGACAAGTGACCAGTGAGAAGTGACCAGTGACCACTGACCAGTGACCAGTGACCAGCGACCAGTGACCAGTGACCAGTGACCAGGGACCAGTGACCAGCGAAAGTGACAAGTGACCAGTGACCAGTGACCAGTGACCAGTGACCAGTGACCAGTGACCAGCGAAAGTGACCAGTGACCAGTGAACAGTGACCAGCGAAATTGACCAGTTTCCAGTGACCAGTGATAAGTGACCAGTGACCAGTGACCAGCGAAAGTGACCAGTGAACAGTGACCAGCGAAATTGACCAGTGACCATTGACCAGTGACCAGCGAAAGTGACCAGTGACGAGTGACCAGTGACAAGTGACCAGTGAGAAGTGACCAGTGACCACTGACCAGTGACCAGTGACCAGTGACCAGTGACCAGTGACCAGTGACCAGCGAAAGTGACCAGTGACAAGTGACCAGTGACCAGTGACCAGTGACCAGTGACCAGCGAAAGTGACCAGTGACCAGTGACCAGTGACCAGCGAAATCGATCAGTGACCAGTGACCAGAGACCAGTGACTAGCCAAATTGACCAGTGACCAGCGACCAGTGACCAGTGACCAGTGACCAGGGACCAGTGACCAGCGAAAGTGACCAGTGACCAGTGACTAGCCAATTTGAGCAGTGACCAGTGACCAGTGACCAGTGACCAGTGACCAGTGACCAGTGACCAGTGACCAGTGACCACTGACCAGTGACAAGTGACCAGTGACCAGTGACCAGTGACCAGTGACCAGTGACCAGTGACCAGTGACCAGCGAAAGTGACCAGTGACCAGTGACCAGTGACCAGCGAAATCGACCAGTGACCAGTGACCAGAGACCAGTGACTAGCCCAATTGAACAGTGACCAGTGACCAGTGACCAGTGACCAACGACCAGTGAACAGTGACCAGTGACCAGTGACCAGTGACCTGTGACCAGTGACCAGTGACCAGTGACCAGTGACCAGTGACCAGCGAAATCGACCAGTGACCAGTGACCAGAGACCAGTGACTAGCCAAATTGACCAGTGACCAGTGACCAGTGACCAGTGACCAACGACCAGTGACCAGGGACCAGTGACCAGCAAAAGTGACCAGTGACCAGTGACTAGCCAAATTGAGCAGTGACCAGTGACCAGTGACCAGTGACCAGTGACCAGTGACCAGTGACCAGTGACCAGTGACCAGTGACGAGTGACCTGTGACAAGTGACCAGTGACCAGCGACCAGTGACCAGGGACCAGTGACCAGTGACCAGTGACCAGCGACCAGTGACCAGTGACCAGTGACCAGGGACCAGTGACCAGCGAAAGTGACCAGTGACCAGTGACCAGTGACCAGTGACTAGCCAAATTGAGCAGTGAGCACTGACCAGTGACCAGTGACCAGTGACCAGTGACCAGTGACCAGTGACCAGCGAAAGTGACCAGTGACCAGTGACCAGTGACCAGCGAAATTGACCAGTGACCAGTGACCAGCGAAAGTGACCAGTGAACAGTGACCAGCGAAATTGAAAAGTGACCATTGACCAGTGACCAGCGAAAGTGACAAGTGACGAGTGACCAGTGACAAGTGACCAGTGAGAAGTGACCAGTGACCACTGACCAGTGACCAGTGACCAGCGACCAGTGACCAGTGACCAGTGACCAGTGACCAGTGACCAGCGAAAGTGACCAGTGACAAGTGACCAGTGACAAGTGACCAGTGACCAGTGACCAGTGACCAGTGACCAGCGAAAGTGACCAGTGACCAGTGACCTGTGACCAGCGAAATCGACCAGTGACCAGTGACCAGAGACCAGTGACTAGCCAAATTGACCAGTGACCAGTGACCAGTGACCAGTGACCAATGACCAGTGACCAGTGACCAGTGACCAGTGACCAGTGACCTGTGACCAGCGAAAGTGACCAGTGACCAGTGACTAGCCAAATTGAGCAGTGACCAGTGAACAGTGACCAGTGACCAGTGACCAGTGACCAGTGACCAGCGAAATTGACCAGTGACCATTGACCAGTGACCAGAGAAAGTGACCAGTGACGAGTGACCTGTGACAAGTGACCAGTGACCAGCGACCAGTGACCAGTGACCAGTGACCAGTGACCAGTGACCAGTGACCAGTGACCAGTGACCAGTGACCAGTGACCAGCGAAAGTGACCAGTGACCAGCGACCAGTGACCAGTGACCAGTGACCAGTGACCAGTGACCAGTGACCAGTGACTAGCCAAATTGACCAGTGACCAGTGACCAGTGACCAGTGACCAGCGGTAGTGACCAGTGATCAGTGACCAGTGAACAGTGACCAGTGACCAGTGACCAGTGACCAGAGACCAGTGACTAGCCAAATTGACCAGTGACCAGTGACCAGTGACCAGCGGTAGTGACCAGTGAACAGTGACCAGTGACCAGTGACCAGTGACCAGAGACCAGTGACTAGCCAAATTGACCAGTGACCAGTGACCAGTGACCAGTGACCAGCGAAAATGACCAGTGGCCAGTGACCAGTAACCAGCGAAAGTGACCAGTGACGAGTGACCAGTGACAAGTGACCAGTGAGAAGTGACCAGTGACCACTGACCAGTGACCAGTGACCAGCGACCAGTGACCAGTGACCAGTGACCAGGGACCAGTGACCAGCGAAAGTGACAAGTGACCAGTGACCAGTGACCAGTGACCAGTGACCAGTGACCAGTGACCAGCGAAAGTGACCAGTGACCAGTGAACAGTGACCAGCGAAATTGACCAGTTTCCAGTGACCAGTGATAAGTGACCAGTGACCAGTGACCAGCGAAAGTGACCAGTGAACAGTGACCAGCGAAATTGACCAGTGACCATTGACCAGTGACCAGCGAAAGTGACCAGTGACGAGTGACCAGTGACAAGTGACCAGTGAGAAGTGACCAGTGACCACTGACCAGTGACCAGTGACCAGTGACCAGTGACCAGTGACCAGTGACCAGCGAAAGTGACCAGTGACAAGTGACCAGTGACCAGTGACCAGTGACCAGTGACCAGCGAAAGTGACCAGTGACCAGTGACCAGTGACCAGCGAAATCGATCAGTGACCAGTGACCAGAGACCAGTGACTAGCCAAATTGACCAGTGACCAGCGACCAGTGACCAGTGACCAGTGACCAGGGACCAGTGACCAGCGAAAGTGACCAGTGACCAGTGACTAGCCAATTTGAGCAGTGACCAGTGACCAGTGACCAGTGACCAGTGACCAGTGACCAGTGACCAGTGACCACTGACCAGTGACAAGTGACCAGTGACCAGTGACCAGTGACCAGTGACCAGTGACCAGTGACCAGTGACCAGCGAAAGTGACCAGTGACGAGTGACCTGTGACAAGTGACCAGTGACCAGCGACCAGTGACCAGGGACCAGTGACCAGTGACCAGTGACCAGCGACCAGTGACCAGTGACCAGTGACCAGGGACCAGTGACCAGCGAAAGTGACCAGTGACCAGTGACCAGTGACCAGTGACTAGCCAAATTGAGCAGTGAGCACTGACCAGTGACCAGTGACCAGTGACCAGTGACCAGTGACCAGTGACCAGCGAAAGTGACCAGTGACCAGTGACCAGTGACCAGCGAAATTGACCAGTGACCAGTGACCAGCGAAAGTGACCAGTGAACAGTGACCAGCGAAATTGAAAAGTGACCATTGACCAGTGACCAGCGAAAGTGACAAGTGACGAGTGACCAGTGACAAGTGACCAGTGAGAAGTGACCAGTGACCACTGACCAGTGACCAGTGACCAGCGACCAGTGACCAGTGACCAGCGAAAGTGACCAGTGACAAGTGACCAGTGACAAGTGACCAGTGACCAGTGACCAGTGACCAGTGACCAGCGAAAGTGACCAGTGACCAGTGACCTGTGACCAGCGAAATCGACCAGTGACCAGTGACCAGAGACCAGTGACTAGCCAAATTGACCAGTGACCAGTGACCAGTGACCAGTGACCAATGACCAGTGACCAGTGACCAGTGACCAGTGACCAGTGACCTGTGACCAGCGAAAGTGACCAGTGACCAGTGACTAGCCAAATTGAGCAGTGACCAGTGACCAGTGACCAGTGACCAGTGACCAGTGACCAGCTAAATTGACCAGTGACCATTGACCAGTGACCAGCGAAAGTGACCAGTGACGAGTGACCTGTGACAAGTGACCAGTGACCAGCGACCAGTGACCAGGGACCAGTGACCAGTGACCAGTGACCAGTGACCAGCGACCAGTGACCAGTGATCAGTGACCAGGGACCAGTGACCAGCGAAAGTGACCAGTGACCAGTGACCAGTGACCAGCGAAATTGACCAGTGACCAGTGACAAGTGACCAGTTACCAGTGACCAGCGAAAGTGACCAGTGAACAGTGACCAGGGACCAGTGACCAGTGACCAGTGACCAGTGACCAGTGACCAGTGACCAGTGACCAGTGACCAGTGACCAGTGACCAGTGACCAGTGACCAGCGAAAGTGACCAGTGACCAGTGACCAGTGACCAGTGACCAGTGACCAGCGAAATTGACCAGTGACCATTGACCAGTGACCAGTGACCAGTGACCAGTGACCATTGACCAGTGACCAGCGAAAGTGACCAGTGACGAGTGACCTGTGACAAGTGACCAGTGACCAGCGACCAGTGACCAGGGACCAGTGACCAGTGACCAGTGACCAGTGACCAGCGACCAGTGACCAGTGATCAGTGACCAGGGACCAGTGACCAGCGAAAGTGACCAGTGACCAGTGACCAGTGACCAGCGAAATTGACCAGTGACCAGTGACCAGTGACCAGTGACCAGTGACCAGCGAAAGTGACCAGTGACGAGTGACCTGTGACAAGTGACCAGTGACCAGCGACCAGTGACCAGGGACCAGTGACCAGTGACCAGTGACCAGCGACCAGTGACCAGTGACCAGTGACCAGGGACCAGTGACCAGCGAAAGTGACCAGTGACCAGTGACCAGTGACCAGTGACTAGCCAAATTGAGCAGTGAGCACTGACCAGTGACCAGTGACCAGTGACCAGTGACCAGTGACCAGTGACCAGCGAAAGTGACCAGTGACCAGTGACCAGTGACCAGCGAAATTGACCAGTGACCAGTGACCAGCGAAAGTGACCAGTGAACAGTGACCAGCGAAATTGAAAAGTGACCATTGACCAGTGACCAGCGAAAGTGACAAGTGACGAGTGACCAGTGACAAGTGACCAGTGAGAAGTGACCAGTGACCACTGACCAGTGACCAGTGACCAGCGACCAGTGACCAGTGACCAGCGAAAGTGACCAGTGACAAGTGACCAGTGACAAGTGACCAGTGACCAGTGACCAGTGACCAGTGACCAGCGAAAGTGACCAGTGACCAGTGACCTGTGACCAGCGAAATCGACCAGTGACCAGTGACCAGAGACCAGTGACTAGCCAAATTGACCAGTGACCAGTGACCAGTGACCAGTGACCAATGACCAGTGACCAGTGACCAGTGACCAGTGACCAGTGACCTGTGACCAGCGAAAGTGACCAGTGACCAGTGACTAGCCAAATTGAGCAGTGACCAGTGACCAGTGACCAGTGACCAGTGACCAGTGACCAGCTAAATTGACCAGTGACCATTGACCAGTGACCAGCGAAAGTGACCAGTGACGAGTGACCTGTGACAAGTGACCAGTGACCAGCGACCAGTGACCAGGGACCAGTGACCAGTGACCAGTGACCAGTGACCAGCGACCAGTGACCAGTGATCAGTGACCAGGGACCAGTGACCAGCGAAAGTGACCAGTGACCAGTGACCAGTGACCAGCGAAATTGACCAGTGACCAGTGACAAGTGACCAGTTACCAGTGACCAGCGAAAGTGACCAGTGAACAGTGACCAGGGACCAGTGACCAGTGACCAGTGACCAGTGACCAGTGACCAGTGACCAGTGACCAGTGACCAGTGACCAGTGACCAGTGACCAGTGACCAGCGAAAGTGACCAGTGACCAGTGACCAGTGACCAGTGACCAGTGACCAGCGAAATTGACCAGTGACCATTGACCAGTGACCAGTGACCAGTGACCAGTGACCAGTGACCAGTGACCAGTGACCAGTGACCAGTGACCAGTGACCAGCGAAATTGACCAGTGACCATTGACCAGTGATCAGTGACCAGTGACCAGTGACCAGTGACCAGTGACCAGTGACCAGCGACCAGTGACCAGTGACCAGTGACCAGTGACCAGTGACCAGTTACCAGTGACCAGTAACCAGTGACCAGTGACCAGTGACCAGCGAAATCGACAAGGGACCAGTGACCAGTGACCAGTGACCAGTGACCAGTGACCAGTGACCAGTGACCAGCGAAATTGACCAGTGACCAGTGACCAGTGACCAGTGACCAGTGACCAGCGACCAGTGACCAGTGACCAGTGACCTGTGACCAGCGAAAGTGACCAGTGACCAGTGACCATTGACCAGCGACCAGTGACCAGTGACCACTGACGAGTGACCAGTGACCAGTGACCAGTGACCAGTGACCAGTGACCAGCGAAAGTGACAAGTGACCAGTGACCAGTAACCAGTGACCAGTGACCAGTGACCAGCGAAAGTGACCAGTGACCAGTGAACAGTGACCAGCGAAATTGACCAGTTTCCAGTGACCAGTGATAAGTGACCAGTGACCAATGACCAGTGAAAGTGACCAGTGAACAGTGACCAGCGAAATTGACCAGTGACCATTGACCAGTGACCAGCGAAAGTGACCAGTGACGAGTGACCAGTGACAAGTGACCAGTGAGAAGTGACCAGTGACCACTGACCAGGGACCAGTGACCAGCGACCAGTGACCAGTGACCAGTGACCAGGGACCAGTGACCAGCGAAAGTGACCAGTGATCAGTGACTAGCCAAATTGAGCAGTGACCAGTGACCAGAGACCAGTGACCAGTGACCAGTGACCAGTGACCAGCGAAATTGACCAGTGACCATTGACCAGTGACCAGAGAAAGTGACCAGTGACGAGTGACCTGTGACAAGTGACCAGTGACCAGCGACCAGTGACCAGTGACCAGTGACCAGTGACCAGTGACCAGTGACCAGTGACCAGTGACCAGTGACCAGTGACCAGCGAAAGTGACCAGTGACCAGCGACCAGTGACCAGTGACCAGTGACCAGTGACCAGTGACCAGTGACCAGTGACCAGTGACTAGCCAAATTGACCAGTGACCAGTGACCAGTGACCAGTGACCAGCGGTAGTGACCAGTGATCAGTGACCAGTGAACAGTGACCAGTGACCAGTGACCAGTGACCAGAGACCAGTGACTAGCCAAATTGACCAGTGACCAGTGACCAGTGACCAGCGGTAGTGACCAGTGAACAGTGACCAGTGACCAGTGACCAGTGACCAGAGACCAGTGACTAGCCAAATTGACCAGTGACCAGTGACCAGTGACCAGTGACCAGCGAAAATGACCAGTGGCCAGTGACCAGTAACCTGCGAAAGTGACCAGTGACGAGTGACCAGTGACAAGTGACCAGTGAGAAGTGACCAGTGACCACTGACCAGTGACCAGTGACCAGCGACCAGTGACCAGTGACCAGCGACCAGTGACCAGTGACCAGTGACCAGTGACCAGCGAAAGTGACCAGTGACAAGTGACCAGTGACAAGTGACCAGTGACCAGTGACCAGTGACCAGTGACCAGTGACCAGTGACCAGTGACCAGCGAAAGTGACCAGTGACAAGTGACCAGTGACAAGTGACAAGTGACCAGTGACCAGTGACCAGTGACCAGTGACCAGTGACCAGTGACCAGCGAAAGTGACCAGTGACCAGTGACCAGTGACCAGCGAAATCGACCAGTGACCAGTGACCAGAGACCAGTGACTAGCCCAATTGAACAGTGACCAGTGACCAGTGACCAGTGACCAACGACCAGTGAACAGTGACCAGTGACCAGTGACCAGTGACCAGTGACCAGTGACCAGCGACCAGTGACCAGGGACCAGTGACCAGTGACCAGTGACTAGCCAAATTGAGCAGTGGGCACTGACCAGTGACCAGTGACCAGTGACCAGTGACCAGTGACCAGCGAAAGTGACCAGTGACGAGTGACCTGTGACAAGTGACCAGCGACCAGTGACCAGGGACCAGTGACCAGTGACCAGTGACCAGCGACCAGTGACCAGTGACCAGTGACCAGGGACCAGTGACCAGCGAAAGTGACCAGTGACCAGTGACCAGTGACCAGTGACTAGCCAAATTGAGCAGTGAGCACTGACCAGTGACCAGTGACCAGTGACCAGTGACCAGTGACCAGCGAAAGTGACCAGTGACCAGTGACCAGTGACCAGCGAAATTGACCAGTGACCAGTGACCAGCGAAAGTGACCAGTGAACAGTGACCAGCGAAATTGAAAAGTGACCATTGACTAGTGACCAGCGAAAGTGACCAGTGACGAGTGACCAGTGACAAGTGACCAGTGAGAAGTGACCAGTGACCACTGACCAGTGACCAGTGACCAGTGACCAGTGACCAGTGACAAGTGACCAGTTACCAGTGACCAGCGAAAGTGACCAGTGACAAGTGACCAGTGACCAGCGACCAGTGACCAGTGACCAGTGACCAGTGACCAGTGACCAGCGACCAGTGACCAGTGACCAGTGACCAGTGACCAGTGACCAGTGACCAGTGACCAGCGAAAGTGACCAGTGACAAGTGACCAGTGACAAGTGACCAGTGACCAGTGACCAGTGACCAGTGACCAGTGACCAGTGACCAGTGACCAGTGACCAGTGACCAGCGAAAGTGACCAGTGACAAGTGACCAGTGACAAGTGACAAGTGACCAGTGACCAGTGACCAGTGACCAGTGACCAGTGACCAGCGAAAGTGACCAGTGACCAGTGACCAGTGACCAGCGAAATCGACCAGTGACCAGTGACCAGAGACCAGTGACTAGCCCAATTGAACAGTGACCAGTGACCAGTGACCAGTGACCAACGACCAGTGAACAGTGACCAGTGACCAGTGACCAGTGACCAGTGACCAGTGACCAGTGACCAGTGACCAGCGAAAGTGACCAGTGACAAGTGACCAGTGACAAGTGACCAGTGACCAGTGACCAGCGAAAGTGACCAGTGACCAGTGACCAGTGACCAGCGAAATTGACCAGTGACCAGTTACCAGTGACCAGTGACAAGTGACCAGTTACCAGTGACCAGCGAAAGTGACCAGTGAACAGTGACCAGGGACCAGTGACCAGTGACCAGTGACCAGTGACCAGTGACCAGTGACCAGTGACCAGCGACCAGTGACCAGTGACCAGTGACCAGTGAGAAGTGACCAGTGACCACTGACCAGTGACCAGTGACCAGCGACCAGTGACCAGTGACCAGTGACCAGTGACCAGTGACCAGCGAAAGTGACCAGTGACAAGTGACCAGTGACAAGTGACCAGTGACCAGTGACCAGTAACCAGTGACCAGCGAAAGTGACCAGTGACCAGTGACCTGTGACCAGCGAAATCGACCAGTGACCAGTGACCAGAGACCAGTGACTAGCCAAATTGACCAGTGACCAGTGACCAGTGACCAGTGACCAATGACCAGTGACCAGTGACCAGTGACCAGTGACCAGTGACCTGTGACCAGCGAAAGTGACCAGTGACCAGTGACCAGTGACCAGTGACCAGTGACCAGTGACCAGTGACCAGCTAAATTGACCAGTGACCATTGACCAGTGACCAGCGAAAGTGACCAGTGACGAGTGACCTGTGACAAGTGACCAGTGACCAGCGACCAGTGACCAGGGACCAGTGACCAGTGACCAGTGACCAGTGACCAGCGACCAGTGACCAGTGATCAGTGACCAGGGACCAGTGACCAGCGAAAGTGACCAGTGACCAGTGACCAGCGAAATTGACCAGTGACCAGTGACAAGTGACCAGTTACCAGTGACCAGCGAAAGTGACCAGTGAACAGTGACCAGGGACCAGTGACCAGTGACCAGTGACCAGTGACCAGTGACCAGTGACCAGTGACCAGTGACCAGTGACCAGTGACCAGTGACCAGCGAAAGTGACCAGTGACCAGTGACCAGTGACCAGTGACCAGTGACCAGCGAAATTGACCAGTGATCATTGACCAGTGACCAGTGACCAGTGACCAGTGACCAGTGACCAGTGACCAGTGACCAGTGACCAGTGACCAGTGACCAGTGACAAGCGAAAGTGACCAGTGACAAGTGACTAGTGACAAGTGACCAGTGACCAGTGACCAGTGACCAGTGACCAGTGACCAGTGACCAGTGACCAGTGACCAGCGAAAGTGACCAGTGACAAGTGACCAGTGACAAGTGACAAGTGACCAGTGACCAGTGACCAGTGACCAGTGACCAGTGACCAGCGAAAGTGACCAGTGACCAGTGACCAGTGACCAGCGAAATCGACCAGTGACCAGTGACCAGAGACCAGTGACTAGCCCAATTGAACAGTGACCAGTGACCAGTGACCAGTGACCAACGACCAGTGAACAGTGACCAGTGACCAGTGACCAGTGACCAGTGACCAGTGACCAGTGACCAGTGACCAGCGAAAGTGACCAGTGACAAGTGACCAGTGACAAGTGACCAGTGACCAGTGACCAGCGAAAGTGACCAGTGACCAGTGACCAGTGACCAGCGAAATTGACCAGTGACCAGTTACCAGTGACCAGTGACAAGTGACCAGTTACCAGTGACCAGCGAAAGTGACCAGTGAACAGTGACCAGGGACCAGGGACCAGTGACCAGTGACCAGTGACCAGTGACCAGTGACCAGTGACCAGTGACCAGCGACCAGTGACCAGTGACCAGTGACCAGTGAGAAGTGACCAGTGACCACTGACCAGTGACCAGTGACCAGCGACCAGTGACCAGTGACCAGTGACCAGTGACCAGTGACCAGCGAAAGTGACCAGTGACAAGTGACCAGTGACAAGTGACCAGTGACCAGTGACCAGTAACCAGTGACCAGCGAAAGTGACCAGTGACCAGTGACCTGTGACCAGCGAAATCGACCAGTGACCAGTGACCAGAGACCAGTGACTAGCCAAATTGACCAGTGACCAGTGACCAGTGACCAGTGACCAATGACCAGTGACCAGTGACCAGTGACCAGTGACCAGTGACCTGTGACCAGCGAAAGTGACCAGTGACCAGTGACCAGTGACCAGTGACCAGTGACCAGTGACCAGTGACCAGCTAAATTGACCAGTGACCATTGACCAGTGACCAGCGAAAGTGACCAGTGACGAGTGACCTGTGACAAGTGACCAGTGACCAGCGACCAGTGACCAGGGACCAGTGACCAGTGACCAGTGACCAGTGACCAGCGACCAGTGACCAGTGATCAGTGACCAGGGACCAGTGACCAGCGAAAGTGACCAGTGACCAGTGACCAGCGAAATTGACCAGTGACCAGTGACAAGTGACCAGTTACCAGTGACCAGCGAAAGTGACCAGTGAACAGTGACCAGGGACCAGTGACCAGTGACCAGTGACCAGTGACCAGTGACCAGTGACCAGTGACCAGTGACCAGTGACCAGTGACCAGTGACCAGCGAAAGTGACCAGTGACCAGTGACCAGTGACCAGTGACCAGTGACCAGCGAAATTGACCAGTGATCATTGACCAGTGACCAGTGACCAGTGACCAGTGACCAGTGACCAGTGACCAGTGACCAGTGACCAGTGACCAGTGACCAGTGACAAGCGAAAGTGACCAGTGACAAGTGACTAGTGACAAGTGACCAGTGACCAGTGACCAGTGACCAGTGACCAGTGACCAGTGACCAGTGACCAGTGACCAGTGACCAGCGAAAGTGACCAGTGACCAGTGACCAGTGACCAGCGAAATTGACCAGTGACCAGTGACCAGTGACCAGTGACAAGTGACCAGTTACCAGTGACCAGCGAAAGTGACCAGTGAACAGTGACCAGGGACCAGTGACCAGTGACCAGTGACCAGTGACCAGTGACCAGTGACCAGTGACCAGTGACCAGTGACAAGCGACCAGTGACCAGTGACCAGTGACCAGCGACCAGTGACCAGTGACCAGTGACCAGTGACCAGTGACCAGTGACCAGTGACCAGCGAAAGTGACCAGTGACAAGTGACCAGTGACAAGTGACCAGTGACCAGTGACCAGTGACCAGTGACCAGTGACCAGTGACCAGTGACCTGTGACCAGCGAAAGTGACCAGTGACCAGTGACCATTGACCAGCGACCAGTGACCAGTGACCAGTGACGAGTGACCAGTGACCAGTGACCAGTGACCAGTGACCAGCGAAAGTGACCAGTGACCAGTGACCAGTGACAAGCGAAAGTGACCAGTGACAAGTGACTAGTGACAAGTGACCAGTGACCAGTGACCAGTGACCAGTGACCAGTGACCAGTGACCAGTGACCAGTGACCAGCGAAAGTGACCAGTGACCAGTGACCAGTGACCAGCGAAATTGACCAGTGACCAGTGACCAGTGACCAGTGACAAGTGACCAGTTACCAGTGACCAGCGAAAGTGACCAGTGAACAGTGACCAGGGACCAGTGACCAGTGACCAGTGACCAGTGACCAGTGACCAGTGACCAGTGACCAGTGACCAGTGACAAGCGAAAGTGACCAGTGACAAGTGACTAGTGACAAGTGACCAGTGACCAGTGACCAGTGACCAGTGACCAGTGACCAGTGACCAGTGACCAGTGACCAGCGAAAGTGACCAGTGACCAGTGACCAGTGACCAGCGAAATTGACCAGTGACCAGTGACCAGTGACCAGTGACAAGTGACCAGTTACCAGTGACCAGCGAAAGTGACCAGTGAACAGTGACCAGGGACCAGTGACCAGTGACCAGTGACCAGTGACCAGTGACCAGTGACCAGTGACCAGTGACAAGCGACCAGTGACCAGTGACCAGTGACCAGCGACCAGTGACCAGTGACCAGTGACCAGTGACCAGTGACCAGTGACCAGTGACCAGCGAAAGTGACCAGTGACAAGTGACCAGTGACAAGTGACCAGTGACCAGTGACCAGTGACCAGTGACCAGTGACCAGTGACCAGTGACCTGTGACCAGCGAAAGTGACCAGTGACCAGTGACCATTGACCAGCGACCAGTGACCAGTGACCAGTGACGAGTGACCAGTGACCAGTGACCAGTGACCAGTGACCAGTGACCAGTGACCAGCGAAAGTGACCAGTGACCAGTGAACAGTGACCAGCGAAATTGACCAGTTTCCAGTGACCAGTGATAAGTGACCAGTGACCAGTGACCAGCGAAAGTGACCAGTGAACAGTGACCAGCGAAATTGACCAGTGACCATTGACCAGTGACCAGCGAAAGTGACCAGTGACGAGTGACCAGTGACCAGTGACCAGTGACCAGTGACCTGTGACCAGCGAAAGTGACCAGTGACCAGTGACCATTGACCAGCGACCAGTGACAAGTGACCAGTGACCACTGACCAGTGACTAGTGACCAGCGACCAGTGACCAGGGACCAGTGACCAGCGAAAGTGACCAGTGACCAGTGACTAGCCAAATTGAGCAGTGACCAGTGACCAGTGACCAGTGACCAGTGACCAGTGACCAGTGACCAGTGACCAGTGACCAGTGACCAGTGACCAGCTAAATTGACCAGTGACCATTGACCAGTGACCAGCGAAAGTGACCAGTGACGAGTGACCTGTGACAAGTGACCAGTGACCAGCGACCAGTGACCAGGGACCAGTGACCAGTGACCAGTGACCAGTGACCAGCGAAAGTGACCAGTGACGAGTGACCAGTGACAAGTGACCAGTGACAAGTGACCAGTGACCACTGACCAGTGACTAGTGACCAGCGACCAGTGACCACGGACCAGTGACCAGCGAAAGTGACCAGTGACCAGTGACTAGCCAAATTGAGCAGTGACCAGTGACCAGTGACCAGTGACCAGTGACCAGTGACCAGTGACCAGTGACCAGCTAAATTGACCAGTGACCATTGACCAGTGACCAGCGAAAGTGACCAGTGACGAGTGACCTGTGACAAGTGACCAGTGACCAGCGACCAGTGACCAGTGACCAGTGACCAGTGACCAGCGAAATTGACCAGTGACCATTGACCAGTGACCAGTGACCAGTGACCAGTGACCAGTGACCAGTGACCAGTGACCAGTGACCAGTGACCAGTGACCAGTGACAAGCGAAAGTGACCAGTGACAAGTGACTAGTGACAAGTGACCAGTGACCAGTGACCAGTGACCAGTGACCAGTGACCAGTGACCAGTGACCAGTGACCAGTGACCAGCGAAAGTGACAAGTGACCAGTGACCAGTGAACAGTGACCAGCGAAATTGACCAGTTTCCAGTGACCAGTGATAAGTGACCAGTGACCAGTGACCAGCGAAAGTGACCAGTGAACAGTGACCAGCGAAATTGACCAGTGACCATTGACCAGTGACCAGCGAAAGTGACCAGTGACGAGTGACCAGTGACAAGTGACCAGTGAAAAGTGACCAGTGACCACTGACCAGTGACTAGTGACCAGCGACCAGTGACCAGCGAAAGTGACCAGTGACCAGTGACTAGCCAAATTGAGCAGTGACCAGTGACCAGTGACCAGTGACCAGTGACCAGTGACCAGTGACCAGCTAAATTGACCAGTGACCATTGACCAGTGACCAGCGAAAGTGACCAGTGACGAGTGACCTGTGACAAGTGACCAGTGAGCAGCGACCAGTGACCAGGGACCAGTGACCAGTGACCAGTGACCAGTGACCAGCGACCAGTGACCAGTGATCAGTGACCAGGGACCAGTGACCAGCGAAAGTGACCAGTGACCAGTGACCAGTGACCAGCGAAATTGACCAGTGACCAGTGACCAGTGACCAGTGACCAGTGACCAGTGACCAGTGACAAGCGACCAGTGACCAGTGACCAGTGACCAGCGACCAGTGACCAGTGACCAGTGACCAGTGACCAGTGACCAGTGACCAGTGACCAGCGAAAGTGACCAGTGACAAGTGACCAGTGACAAGTGACCAGTGACCAGTGACCAGTGACCAGTGACCAGTGACCAGTGACCAGCGAAAGTGACCAGTGACCAGTGACCAGTGACCAGCGAAATCGACCAGTGACCAGTGACCAGAGACCAGTGACTAGCCCAATTGAACAGTGACCAGTGACCAGTGACCAGTGACCTGTGACCAGCGAAAGTGACCAGTGACCAGTGACCATTGACCGGCGACCAGTGACCAGTGACCAGTGACGAGTGACCAGTGACCAGTGACCAGTGACCAGTGACCAGTGACCAGTGACCAGTGAACAGTGACCAGCGAAATTGACCAGTTTCCAGTGACCAGTGATAAGTGACCAGTGACCAGTGACCAGCGAAAGTGACCAGTGAACAGTGACCAGCGAAATTGACCAGTGACCATTGACCAGTGACCAGCGAAAGTGACCAGTGACGAGTGACCAGTGACCAGTGACCAGTGACCAGTGACCTGTGACCAGCGAAAGTGACCAGTGACCAGTGACCATTGACCAGCGACCAGTGACAAGTGACCAGTGACCACTGACCAGTGACTAGTGACCAGCGACCAGTGACCAGGGACCAGTGACCAGCGAAAGTGACCAGTGACCAGTGACTAGCCAAATTGAGCAGTGACCAGTGACCAGTGACCAGTGACCAGTGACCAGTGACCAGTGACCAGCTAAATTGACCAGTGACCATTGACCAGTGACCAGCGAAAGTGACCAGTGACGAGTGACCTGTGACAAGTGACCAGTGACCAGCGACCAGTGACCAGGGACCAGTGACCAGTGACCAGTGACCAGTGACCAGCGAAAGTGACCAGTGACGAGTGACCAGTGACAAGTGACCAGTGACAAGTGACCAGTGACCACTGACCAGTGACTAGTGACCAGCGACCAGTGACCACGGACCAGTGACCAGCGAAAGTGACCAGTGACCAGTGACTAGCCAAATTGAGCAGTGACCAGTGACCAGTGACCAGTGACCAGTGACCAGTGACCAGTGACCAGTGACCAGTGACCAGCTAAATTGACCAGTGACCATTGACCAGTGACCAGCGAAAGTGACCAGTGACGAGTGACCTGTGACAAGTGACCAGTGACCAGCGACCAGTGACCAGTGACCAGTGACCAGTGACCAGCGAAATTGACCAGTGACCATTGACCAGTGACCAGTGACCAGTGACCAGTGACCAGTGACCAGTGACCAGTGACCAGTGACCAGTGACCAGTGACCAGTGACAAGCGAAAGTGACCAGTGACAAGTGACTAGTGACAAGTGACCAGTGACCAGTGACCAGTGACCAGTGACCAGTGACCAGCGAAAGTGACAAGTGACCAGTGACCAGTGAACAGTGACCAGCGAAATTGACCGGTTTCCAGTGACCAGTGATAAGTGACCAGTGACCAGTGACCAGCGAAAGTGACCAGTGAACAGTGACCAGCGAAATTGACCAGTGACCATTGACCAGTGACCAGCGAAAGTGACCAGTGACGAGTGACCAGTGACAAGTGACCAGTGAAAAGTGACCAGTGACCACTGACCAGTGACTAGTGACCAGCGACCAGTGACCAGCGAAAGTGACCAGCGAAAGTGACCAGTGACCAGTGACTAGCCAAATTGAGCAGTGACCAGTGACCAGTGACCAGTGACCAGTGACCAGTGACCAGTGACCAGCTAAATTGACCAGTGACCATTGACCAGTGACCAGCGAAAGTGACCAGTGACGAGTGACCTGTGACAAGTGACCAGTGACCAGCGACCAGTGACCAGGGACCAGTGACCAGTGACCAGTGACCAGTGACCAGCGACCAGTGACCAGTGATCAGTGACCAGGGACCAGTGACCAGCGAAAGTGACCAGTGACCAGTGACCAGTGACCAGCGAAATTGACCAGTGACCAGTGACCAGTGACCAGTGACAAGTGACCAGTTACCAGTGACCAGCGAATGTGACCAGTGAACAGTGACCAGGGACCAATGACCAGTGACCAGTGACCAGTGACCAGTGACCAGTGACCAGTGACCAGTGACCAGTGACCAGTGACCAGCGAAAGTGACCAGTGACCAGTGACCAGTGACCAGTGACCAGTGACCAGTGACCAGCGAAAGTGACCAGTGACAAGTGACCAGTGACAAGTGACCAGTGACCAGTGACCAGTGACCAGCGAAAGTGACCAGTGACCAGTGACCAGTGACCAGCGAAATTGACCAGTGACCAGTGACCAGTGACCAGTGACAAGTGACCAGTTACCAGTGACCAGCGAAAGTGACCAGTGAACAGTGACCAGGGACCAGTGACCAGTGACCAGTGACCAGTGACCAGTGACCAGTGACCAGTGACCAGCGACCAGTGACCAGTGACCAGTGACCAGTGACCAGTGACCAGTGACCAGCGAAAGTGACCAGTGACAAGTGACCAGTGACAAGTGACCAGTGACCAGTGACCAGTGACCAGTGACCAGTGACCAGTGACCAGCGAAAGTGACCAGTGACCAGTGACCAGTGACCAGCGAAATCGACCAGTGACCAGTGACCAGAGACCAGTGACTAGCCCAATTGAACAGTGACCAGTGACCAGTGACCAGTGACCTGTGACCAGCGAAAGTGACCAGTGACCAGTGACCATTGACCAGCGACCAGTGACCAGTGACCAGTGACGAGTGACCAGTGACCAGTGACCAGTGACCAGTGACCAGTGACCAGTGACCAGCGAAAGTGACCAGTGACCAGTGAACAGTGACCAGCGAAATTGACCAGTTTCCAGTGACCAGTGATAAGTGACCAGTGACCAGTGACCAGCGAAAGTGACCAGTGAACAGTGACCAGCGAAATTGACCAGTGACCATTGACCAGTGACCAGCGAAAGTGACCAGTGACGAGTGACCAGTGACCAGTGACCAGTGACCAGTGACCTGTGACCAGCGAAAGTGACCAGCGACCAGTGACAAGTGACCAGTGACCACTGACCAGTGACTAGTGACCAGCGACCAGTGACCAGGGACCAGTGACCAGCGAAAGTGACCAGTGACCAGTGACTAGCCAAATTGAGCAGTGACCAGTGACCAGTGACCAGTGACCAGTGACCAGTGACCAGTGACCAGTGACCAGTGACCAGCTAAATTGACCAGTGACCATTGACCAGTGACCAGCGAAAGTGACCAGTGACGAGTGACCTGTGACAAGTGACCAGTGACCAGCGACCAGTGACCAGGGACCAGTGACCAGTGACCAGCGAAAGTGACCAGTGACCAGTGAACAGTGACCAGCGAAATTGACCAGTTTCCAGTGACCAGTGATAAGTGACCAGTGACCAGTGACCAGCGAAAGTGACCAGTGAACAGTGACCAGCGAAATTGACCAGTGACCATTGACCAGTGACCAGCGAAAGTGACCAGTGACCAGTGACCAGTGACCAGCGAAAGTGACCAGAGACGAGTGACCAGTGACAAGTGACCAGTGACAAGTGACCAGTGACCACTGACCAGTGACTAGTGACCAGCGACCAGTGACCACGGACCAGTGACCAGCGAAAGTGACCAGTGACCAGTGACTAGCCAAATTGAGCAGTGACCAGTGACCAGTGACCAGTGACCAGTGACCAGTGACCAGTGACCAGTGACCAGTGACCAGTGACCAGTGACCAGCTAAATTGACCAGTGACCATTGACCAGTGACCAGCGAAAGTGACCAGTGACGAGTGACCTGTGACAAGTGACCAGTGACCAGCGACCAGTGACCAGTGACCAGTGACCAGTGACCAGCGAAATTGACCAGTGACCATTGACCAGTGACCAGTGACCAGTGACCAGTGACCAGTGACCAGTGACCAGTGACCAGTGACCAGTGACCAGTGACCAGTGACAAGCGAAAGTGACCAGTGACAAGTGACTAGTGACAAGTGACCAGTGACCAGTGACCAGTGACCAGTGACCAGTGACCAGTGACCAGTGACCAGTGACCAGTGACCAGCGAAAGTGACAAGTGACCAGTGACCAGTGAACAGTGACCAGCGAAATTGACCGGTTTCCAGTGACCAGTGATAAGTGACCAGTGACCAGTGACCAGCGAAAGTGACCAGTGAACAGTGACCAGCGAAATTGACCAGTGACCATTGACCAGTGACCAGCGAAAGTGACCAGTGACGAGTGACCAGTGACAAGTGACCAGTGAAAAGTGACCAGTGACCACTGACCAGTGACTAGTGACCAGCGACCAGTGACCAGCGAAAGTGACCAGCGAAAGTGACCAGTGACCAGTGACTAGCCAAATTGAGCAGTGACCAGTGACCAGTGACCAGTGACCAGTGACCAGTGACCAGTGACCAGCTAAATTGACCAGTGACCATTGACCAGTGACCAGCGAAAGTGACCAGTGACGAGTGACCTGTGACAAGTGACCAGTGACCAGCGACCAGTGACCAGGGACCAGTGACCAGTGACCAGTGACCAGTGACCAGCGACCAGTGACCAGTGATCAGTGACCAGGGACCAGTGACCAGCGAAAGTGACCAGTGACCAGTGACCAGTGACCAGCGAAATTGACCAGTGACCAGTGACCAGTGACCAGTGACAAGTGACCAGTTACCAGTGACCAGCGAATGTGACCAGTGAACAGTGACCAGGGACCAATGACCAGTGACCAGTGACCAGTGACCAGTGACCAGTGACCAGTGACCAGTGACCAGTGACCAGTGACCAGCGAAAGTGACCAGTGACCAGTGACCAGTGACCAGTGACCAGTGACCAGTGACCAGCGAAAGTGACCAGTGACAAGTGACCAGTGACAAGTGACCAGTGACCAGTGACCAGTGACCAGCGAAAGTGACCAGTGACCAGTGACCAGTGACCAGCGAAATTGACCAGTGACCAGTGACCAGTGACCAGTGACAAGTGACCAGTTACCAGTGACCAGCGAAAGTGACCAGTGAACAGTGACCAGGGACCAGTGACCAGTGACCAGTGACCAGTGACCAGTGACCAGTGACCAGTGACCAGTGACCAGCGACCAGTGACCAGTGACCAGCGACCAGTGACCAGTGACCAGTGACCAGTGACCAGTGACCAGCGAAAGTGACCAGTGACAAGTGACCAGTGACAAGTGACCAGTGACCAGTGACCAGTGACCAGTGACCAGTGACCAGTGACCAGTGACCAGCGAAAGTGACCAGTGACAAGTGACCAGTGACAAGTGACCAGTGACCAGTGACCAGTGACCAGTGACCAGTGACCAGTGACCAGCGAAATCGACCAGTGACCAGTGACCAGAGACCAGTGACTAGCCCAATTGAACAGTGACCAGTGACCAGTGACCAGTGACCTGTGACCAGCGAAAGTGACCAGTGACCAGTGACCATTGACCAGCGACCAGTGACCAGTGACCAGTGACGAGTGACCAGTGACCAGTGACCAGTGACCAGTGACCAGTGACCAGTGACCAGCGAAAGTGACCAGTGACCAGTGAACAGTGACCAGCGAAATTGACCAGTTTCCAGTGACCAGTGATAAGTGACCAGTGACCAGTGACCAGCGAAAGTGACCAGTGAACAGTGACCAGCGAAATTGACCAGTGACCATTGACCAGTGACCAGCGAAAGTGACCAGTGACGAGTGACCAGTGACCAGTGACCAGTGACCAGTGACCTGTGACCAGCGAAAGTGACCAGCGACCAGTGACAAGTGACCAGTGACCACTGACCAGTGACTAGTGACCAGCGACCAGTGACCAGGGACCAGTGACCAGCGAAAGTGACCAGTGACCAGTGACTAGCCAAATTGAGCAGTGACCAGTGACCAGTGACCAGTGACCAGTGACCAGTGACCAGTGACCAGTGACCAGTGACCAGCTAAATTGACCAGTGACCATTGACCAGTGACCAGCGAAAGTGACCAGTGACGAGTGACCTGTGACAAGTGACCAGTGACCAGCGACCAGTGACCAGGGACCAGTGACCAGTGACCAGCGAAAGTGACCAGTGACCAGTGAACAGTGACCAGCGAAATTGACCAGTTTCCAGTGACCAGTGATAAGTGACCAGTGACCAGTGACCAGCGAAAGTGACCAGTGAACAGTGACCAGCGAAATTGACCAGTGACCATTGACCAGTGACCAGCGAAAGTGACCAGTGACCAGTGACCAGTGACCAGCGAAAGTGACCAGAGACGAGTGACCAGTGACAAGTGACCAGTGACAAGTGACCAGTGACCACTGACCAGTGACTAGTGACCAGCGACCAGTGACCACGGACCAGTGACCAGCGAAAGTGACCAGTGACCAGTGACTAGCCAAATTGAGCAGTGACCAGTGACCAGTGACCAGTGACCAGTGACCAGTGACCAGTGACCAGTGACCAGTGACCAGTGACCAGTGACCAGCTAAATTGACCAGTGACCATTGACCAGTGACCAGCGAAAGTGACCAGTGACGAGTGACCTGTGACAAGTGACCAGTGACCAGCGACCAGTGACCAGTGACCAGTGACCAGTGACCAGCGAAATTGACCAGTGACCATTGACCAGTGACCAGTGACCAGTGACCAGTGACCAGTGACCAGTGACCAGTGACCAGTGACCAGTGACCAGTGACCAGTGACAAGCGAAAGTGACCAGTGACAAGTGACTAGTGACAAGTGACCAGTGACCAGTGACCAGTGACCAGTGACCAGTGACCAGTGACCAGTGACCAGTGACCAGTGACCAGCGAAAGTGACAAGTGACCAGTGACCAGTGAACAGTGACCAGCGAAATTGACCGGTTTCCAGTGACCAGTGATAAGTGACCAGTGACCAGTGACCAGCGAAAGTGACCAGTGAACAGTGACCAGCGAAATTGACCAGTGACCATTGACCAGTGACCAGCGAAAGTGACCAGTGACGAGTGACCAGTGACAAGTGACCAGTGAAAAGTGACCAGTGACCACTGACCAGTGACTAGTGACCAGCGACCAGTGACCAGCGAAAGTGACCAGCGAAAGTGACCAGTGACCAGTGACTAGCCAAATTGAGCAGTGACCAGTGACCAGTGACCAGTGACCAGTGACCAGTGACCAGTGACCAGCTAAATTGACCAGTGACCATTGACCAGTGACCAGCGAAAGTGACCAGTGACGAGTGACCTGTGACAAGTGACCAGTGACCAGCGACCAGTGACCAGGGACCAGTGACCAGTGACCAGTGACCAGTGACCAGCGACCAGTGACCAGTGATCAGTGACCAGGGACCAGTGACCAGCGAAAGTGACCAGTGACCAGTGACCAGTGACCAGCGAAATTGACCAGTGACCAGTGACCAGTGACCAGTGACAAGTGACCAGTTACCAGTGACCAGCGAATGTGACCAGTGAACAGTGACCAGGGACCAATGACCAGTGACCAGTGACCAGTGACCAGTGACCAGTGACCAGTGACCAGTGACCAGTGACCAGTGACCAGCGAAAGTGACCAGTGACCAGTGACCAGTGACCAGTGACCAGTGACCAGTGACCAGCGAAAGTGACCAGTGACAAGTGACCAGTGACAAGTGACCAGTGACCAGTGACCAGTGACCAGCGAAAGTGACCAGTGACCAGTGACCAGTGACCAGCGAAATTGACCAGTGACCAGTGACCAGTGACCAGTGACAAGTGACCAGTTACCAGTGACCAGCGAAAGTGACCAGTGAACAGTGACCAGGGACCAGTGACCAGTGACCAGTGACCAGTGACCAGTGACCAGTGACCAGTGACCAGTGACCAGCGACCAGTGACCAGTGACCAGCGACCAGTGACCAGTGACCAGTGACCAGTGACCAGTGACCAGCGAAAGTGACCAGTGACAAGTGACCAGTGACAAGTGACCAGTGACCAGTGACCAGTGACCAGTGACCAGTGACCAGTGACCAGTGACCAGCGAAAGTGACCAGTGACAAGTGACCAGTGACAAGTGACCAGTGACCAGTGACCAGTGACCAGTGACCAGTGACCAGTGACCAGTGACCAGCGAAAGTGACCAGTGACCAGTGACCAGTGACCAGCGACCAGTGACCAGTGACCAGTGACCAGTGACCAGTGACCAGCGACCAGTGACCAGTGACCAGTGACCAGTGACCAGTGACCAGTGACCAGTGACCAGCGAAAGTGACCAGTGACAAGTGACCAGTGACAAGTGACCAGTGACCAGTGACCAGTGACCAGTGACCAGTGACCAGTGACCAGTGACCAGCGAAAGTGACCAGTGACAAGTGACCAGTGACAAGTGACCAGTGACCAGTGACCAGTGACCAGTGACCAGTGACCAGTGACCAGTGACCAGCGAAAGTGACCAGTGACCAGTGACCAGTGACCAGCGAAATCGACCAGTGACCAGTGACCAGAGACCAGTGACTAGCCCAATTGAACAGTGACCAGTGACCAGTGACCAGTGACCAACGACCAGTGACCAGTGACCAGCGAAAGTGACCAGTGACAAGTGACCAGTGACAAGTGACCAGTGACCAGTGACCAGTGACCAGTGACCAGTGACCAGTGACCAGTGACCAGTGACCAGTGACCAGCGAAAGTGACCAGTGACAAGTGACCAGTGACAAGTGACCAGTGACCAGTGACCAGTGACCAGTGACCAGTGACCAGTGACCAGTGACCAGCGAAAGTGACCAGTGACCAGTGACCAGTGACCAGCGACCAGTGACCAGTGACCAGCGACCAGTGACCAGTGACCAGTGACCAGTGACCAGTGACCAGTGACCAGCGAAAGTGACCAGTGACCAGTGACCAGTGACCAGCGACCAGTGACCAGTGACCAGTGACCAGTGACCAGTGACCAGTGACCAGTGACCAGTGACCAGTGACCAGTGACCAGTGACCAGCGAAAGTGACCAGTGACAAGTGACCAGTGACAAGTGACAAGTGACCAGTGACCAGTGACCAGTGACCAGTGACCAGTGACCAGTGACCAGTGACCAGCGAAAGTGACCAGTGACCAGTGACCAGTGACCAGCGAAATCGACCAGTGACCAGTGACCAGAGACCAGTGACTAGCCCAATTGAACAGTGACCAGTGACCAGTGACCAGTGACCAACGACCAGTGAACAGTGACCAGTGACCAGTGACCAGTGACCAGTGACCAGTGACCAGTGACCAGTGACCAGCGAAAGTGACCAGTGACAAGTGACCAGTGACAAGTGACCAGTGACCAGTGACCAGCGAAAGTGACCAGTGACCAGTGACCAGTGACCAGCGAAATTGACCAGTGACCAGTGACCAGTGACCAGTGACAAGTGACCAGTTACCAGTGACCAGCGAAAGTGACCAGTGAACAGTGACCAGGGACCAGTGACCAGTGACCAGTGACCAGTGACCAGTGACCAGTGACCAGTGACCAGTGACCAGCGACCAGTGACCAGTGACCAGTGACCAGTGACCAGTGACCAGTGACCAGCGAAAGTGACCAGTGACCAGTGACCAGTGACCAGCGAAATCGACCAGTGACCAGTGACCAGAGACCAGTGACTAGCCCAATTGAACAGTGACCAGTGACCAGTGACCAGTGACCAACGACCAGTGAACAGTGACCAGTGACCAGTGACCAGTGACCTGTGACCAGTGACCAGTGACCAGTGACCAGTGACCAGTGACGAGTGACCAGTGACCAGCGACCAGTGACCAGGGACCAGTGACCAGTGACCAGTGACTAGCCAAATTGAGCAGTGGGCACTGACCAGTGACCAGTGACCAGTGACCAGTGACCAGTGACCAGCGAAAGTGACCAGTGACCAGTGACCAGTGACCAGCGAAATTGACCAGTGACCAGTGACCAGCGAAAGTGACCAGTGAACAGTGACCAGCGAAATTGAAAAGTGACCATTGACTCGTGACCAGCGAAAGTGACCAGTGACGAGTGACCAGTGACAAGTGACCAGTGAGAAGTGACCAGTGACCACTGACCAGTGACCAGTGACCAGTGACCAGTGACCAGTGACAAGTGACCAGTTACCAGTGACCAGCGAAAGTGACCAGTGACAAGTGACCAGTGACCAGCGACCAGTGACCAGTGACCAGTGACCAGTGACCAGTGACCAGCGACCAGTGACCAGTGACCAGTGACCAGTGACCAGCGAAAGTGACCAGTGACAAGTGACCAGTGACAAGTGACCAGTGACCAGTGACCAGTGACCAGTGACCAGTGACCAGTGACCAGTGACCAGCGAAAGTGACCAGTGACAAGTGACCAGTGACAAGTGACAAGTGACCAGTGACCAGTGACCAGTGACCAGCGAAAGTGACCAGTGACCAGTGACCAGTGACCAGCGAAATCGACCAGTGACCAGTGACCAGAGACCAGTGACTAGCCCAATTGAACAGTGACCAGTGACCAGTGACCAGTGACCAACGACCAGTGAACAGTGACCAGTGACCAGTGACCAGTGACCAGTGACCAGTGACCAGCGACCAGTGACCAGGGACCAGTGACCAGTGACCAGTGACTAGCCAAATTGAGCAGTGGGCACTGACCAGTGACCAGTGACCAGTGACCAGTGACCAGTGACCAGCGAAAGTGACCAGTGACGAGTGACCTGTGACAAGTGACCAGTGACCAGCGACCAGTGACCAGTGACCAGTGACCAACGACCAGTGAACAGTGACCAGTGACCAGTGACCAGTGACCTGTGACCAGTGACCAGTGACCAGTGACCAGTGACCAGTGACCAGTGACCAGAGAAATCGACCAGTGACCAGTGACCAGAGACCAGTGACTAGCCAAATTGACCAGTGACCAGTGACCAGTGACCAGTGACCAACGACCAGTGACCAGGGACCAGTGACCAGCAAAAGTGACCAGTGACCAGTGACTAGCCAAATTGAGCAGTGACCAGTGACCAGTGACCAGTGACCAGTGACCAGTGACCAGTGACCAGTGACGAGTGACCTGTGACAAGTGACCAGTGACCAGCGACCAGTGACCAGGGACCAGTGACCAGTGACCAGTGACCAGCGACCAGTGACCAGTGACCAGTGACCAGGGACCAGTGACCAGCGAAAGTGACCAGTGACCAGTGACCAGTGACCAGTGACTAGCCAAATTGAGCAGTGAGCACTGACCAGTGACCAGTGACCAGTGACCAGTGACCAGTGACCAGCGAAAGTGACCAGTGACCAGTGACCAGTGACCAGCGAAATTGACCAGTGACCAGTGACCAGCGAAAGTGACCAGTGAACAGTGACCAGCGAAATTGAAAAGTGACCATTGACTAGTGACCAGCGAAAGTGACCAGTGACGAGTGACCAGTGACAAGTGACCAGTGAGAAGTGACCAGTGACCACTGACCAGTGACCAGTGACCAGTGACCAGTGACCAGTGACAAGTGACCAGTTACCAGTGACCAGCGAAAGTGACCAGTGACAAGTGACCAGTGACCAGCGACCAGTGACCAGTGACCAGTGACCAGTGACCAGTGACCAGCGACCAGTGACCAGTGACCAGTGACCAGTGACCAGTGACCAGTGACCAGTGACCAGCGAAAGTGACCAGTGACAAGTGACCAGTGACAAGTGACCAGTGACCAGTGACCAGTGACCAGTGACCAGTGACCAGTGACCAGTGACCAGCGAAAGTGACCAGTGACAAGTGACCAGTGACAAGTGACAAGTGACCAGTGACCAGTGACCAGTGACCAGTGACCAGTGACCAGCGAAAGTGACCAGTGACCAGTGACCAGTGACCAGCGAAATCGACCAGTGACCAGTGACCAGAGACCAGTGACTAGCCCAATTGAACAGTGACCAGTGACCAGTGACCAGTGACCAACGACCAGTGAACAGTGACCAGTGACCAGTGACCAGTGACCAGTGACCAGTGACCAGTGACCAGTGACCAGCGAAAGTGACCAGTGACAAGTGACCAGTGACAAGTGACCAGTGACCAGTGACCAGCGAAAGTGACCAGTGACCAGTGACCAGTGACCAGCGAAATTGACCAGTGACCAGTTACCAGTGACCAGTGACAAGTGACCAGTTACCAGTGACCAGCGAAAGTGACCAGTGAACAGTGACCAGGGACCAGTGACCAGTGACCAGTGACCAGTGACCAGTGACCAGCGACCAGTGACCAGTGACCAGTGACCAGTGAGAAGTGACCAGTGACCACTGACCAGTGACCAGTGACCAGCGACCAGTGACCAGTGACCAGTGACCAGTGACCAGTGACCAGCGAAAGTGACCAGTGACAAGTGACCAGTGACAAGTGACCAGTGACCAGTGACCAGTAACCAGTGACCAGCGAAAGTGACCAGTGACCAGTGACCTGTGACCAGCGAAATCGACCAGTGACCAGTGACCAGAGACCAGTGACTAGCCAAATTGACCAGTGACCAGTGACCAGTGACCAGTGACCAATGACCAGTGACCAGTGACCAGTGACCAGTGACCAGTGACCTGTGACCAGCGAAAGTGACCAGTGACCAGTGACTAGCCAAATTGAGCAGTGACCAGTGACCAGTGACCAGTGACCAGTGACCAGTGACCAGCTAAATTGACCAGTGACCATTGACCAGTGACCAGCGAAAGTGACCAGTGACGAGTGACCTGTGACAAGTGACCAGTGCCCAGCGACCAGTGACCAGGGACCAGTGACCAGTGACCAGTGACCAGTGACCAGCGACCAGTGACCAGTGATCAGTGACCAGGGACCAGTGACCAGCGAAAGTGACCAGTGACCAGTGACCAGCGAAATTGACCAGTGACCAGTGACAAGTGACCAGTTACCAGTGACCAGCGAAAGTGACCAGTGAACAGTGACCAGGGACCAGTGACCAGTGACCAGTGACCAGTGACCAGTGACCAGTGACCAGTGACCAGTGACCAGTGACCAGTGACCAGTGACCAGCGAAAGTGACCAGTGACCAGTGACCAGTGACCAGTGACCAGTGACCAGCGAAATTGACCAGTGATCATTGACCAGTGACCAGTGACCAGTGACCAGTGACCAGTGACCAGTGACCAGCGAAAGTGACCAGTGACCAGTGACCAGTGACCAGCGAAAGTGACCAGTGACCAGTGACCAGTGACCAGCGAAATTGACCAGTGACCAGTGACCAGTGACCAGTGACAAGTGACCAGTTACCAGTGACCAGCGAAAGTGACCAGTGAACAGTGACCAGGTACCAGTGACCAGTGACCAGTGACCAGTGACCAGTGACCAGTGACCAGTGACCAGTGACCAGTGACCAGCGACCAGTGACCAGTGACCAGTGACCAGTGACCAGTGACCAGTGACCAGTGACCAGCGAAAGTGACCAGTGACAAGTGACTAGTGACAAGTGACCAGTGACCAGTGACCAGTGACCAGTGACCAGTGACCAGTGACCAGTGACCAGTGACCAGCGAAAGTGACCAGTGACCAGTGACCAGTGACCAGCGAAATTGACCAGTGACCAGTGACCAGTGACCAGTGACAAGTGACCAGTTACCAGTGACCAGCGAAAGTGACCAGTGAACAGTGACCAGGGACCAGTGACCAGTGACCAGTGACCAGTGACCAGTGACCAGTGACCAGTGACCAGTGACAAGCGACCAGTGACCAGTGACCAGTGACCAGCGACCAGTGACCAGTGACCAGTGACCAGTGACCAGTGACCAGTGACCAGTGACCAGCGAAAGTGACCAGTGACAAGTGACCAGTGACAAGTGACCAGTGACCAGTGACCAGTGACCAGTGACCAGTGACCAGTGACCAGCGAAAGTGACCAGTGACCAGTGACCAGTGACCAGCGAAATCGACCAGTGACCAGTGACCAGAGACCAGTGACTAGCCCAATTGAACAGTGACCAGTGACCAGTGACCAGTGACCTGTGACCAGCGAAAGTGACCAGTGACCAGTGACCATTGACCAGCGACCAGTGACCAGTGACCAGTGACGAGTGACCAGTGACCAGTGACCAGTGACCAGTGACCAGTGACCAGTGACCAGCGAAAGTGACCAGTGACCAGTGAACAGTGACCAGCGAAATTGACCAGTTTCCAGTGACCAGTGATAAGTGACCAGTGACCAGTGACCAGCGAAAGTGACCAGTGAACAGTGACCAGCGAAATTGACCAGTGACCATTGACCAGTGACCAGCGAAAGTGACCAGTGACGAGTGACCAGTGACCAGTGACCAGTGACCAGTGACCTGTGACCAGCGAAAGTGACCAGTGACCAGTGACCATTGACCAGCGACCAGTGACAAGTGACCAGTGACCAGTGACCAGTGACCAGTGACCAGTGACCAGTGACCAGTGACCAGTGACCAGCGAAAGTGACCAGTGACCAGTGACCAGTGACCAGTGACCAGTGACCAGTGACCAGCGAAAGTGACCAGTGACAAGTGACCAGTGACAAGTGACCAGTGACCAGTGACCAGTGACCAGCGAAAGTGACCAGTGACCAGTGACCAGTGACCAGCGAAATTGACCAGTGACCAGTGACCAGTGACCAGTGACAAGTGACCAGTTACCAGTGACCAGCGAAAGTGACCAGTGAACAGTGACCAGGGACCAGTGACCAGTGACCAGTGACCAGTGACCAGTGACCAGTGACCAGTGACCAGCGACCAGTGACCAGTGACCAGCGACCAGTGACCAGTGACCAGTGACCAGTGACCAGTGACCAGCGAAAGTGACCAGTGACAAGTGACCAGTGACAAGTGACCAGTGACCAGTGACCAGTGACCAGTGACCAGTGACCAGTGACCAGTGACCAGCGAAAGTGACCAGTGACAAGTGACCAGTGACAAGTGACCAGTGACCAGTGACCAGTGACCAGTGACCAGTGACCAGTGACCAGTGACCAGTGACCAGCGAAAGTGACCAGTGACCAGTGACCAGTGACCAGCGACCAGTGACCAGTGACCAGTGACCAGTGACCAGTGACCAGCGACCAGTGACCAGTGACCAGTGACCAGTGACCAGTGACCAGTGACCAGTGACCAGCGAAAGTGACCAGTGACAAGTGACCAGTGACAAGTGACCAGTGACCAGTGACCAGTGACCAGTGACCAGTGACCAGTGACCAGTGACCAGCGAAAGTGACCAGTGACAAGTGACCAGTGACAAGTGACCAGTGACCAGTGACCAGTGACCAGTGACCAGTGACCAGTGACCAGTGACCAGCGAAAGTGACCAGTGACCAGTGACCAGTGACCAGCGAAAGTGACCAGTGACCAGTGACCAGTGACCAGCGAAATCGACCAGTGACCAGTGACCAGAGACCAGAGACTAGCCCAATTGAACAGTGACCAGTGACCAGTGACCAGTGACCAACGACCAGTGACCAGTGACCAGCGAAAGTGACCAGTGACAAGTGACCAGTGACAAGTGACCAGTGACCAGTGACCAGTGACCAGTGACCAGTGACCAGTGACCAGTGACCAGTGACCAGTGACCAGCGAAAGTGACCAGTGACAAGTGACCAGTGACAAGTGACCAGTGACCAGTGACCAGTGACCAGTGACCAGTGACCAGTGACCAGTGACCAGCGAAAGTGACCAGTGACCAGTGACCAGTGACCAGCGACCAGTGACCAGTGACCAGTGACCAGTGACCAGTGACCAGCGACCAGTGACCAGTGACCAGTGACCAGTGACCAGTGACCAGTGACCAGTGTTCAGCGAAATCGACCAGTGACCAGTGACCAGAGACCAGTGACTAGCCCAATTGAACAGTGACCAGTGACCAGTGACCAGTGACCAACGACCAGTGACCAGTGACCAGTGACCAGTGACCAGTGACCAGTGACCAGTGACCAGTGACCAGTGACCAGCGAAAGTGACCAGTGACAAGTGACCAGTGACAAGTGACCAGTGACCAGTGACCAGCGAAAGTGACCAGTGACCAGTGACCAGTGACCAGCGAAATTGACCAGTGACCAGTGACCAGTGACCAGTGACAAGTGACCAGTTACCAGTGACCAGCGAAAGTGACCAGTGAACAGTGACCAGGGACCAGTGACCAGTGACCAGTGACCAGTGACCAGTGACCAGCGACCAGTGACCAGTGACCAGTGACCAGTGACCAGCGAAAGTGACCAGTGACCAGTGACCAGTGACCAGCGAAATCGACCAGTGACCAGTGACCAGAGACCAGTGACTAGCCCAATTGAACAGTGACCAGTGACCAGTGACCAGTGACCAACGACCAGTGAACAGTGACCAGTGACCAGTGACCAGTGACCTGTGACCAGTGACCAGTGACCAGTGACCAGTGACCAGTGACCAGTGACGAGTGACCAGTGACCAGCGACCAGTGACCAGGGACCAGTGACCAGTGACCAGTGACTAGCCAAATTGAGCAGTGGGCACTGACCAGTGACCAGTGACCAGTGACCAGTGACCAGTGACCAGCGAAAGTGACCAGTGACGAGTGACCTGTGACAAGTGACCAGTGACCAGCGACCAGTGACCAGTGACCAGTGACCAACGACCAGTGAACAGTGACCAGTGACCAGTGACCAGTGACCTGTGACCAGTGACCAGTGACCAGTGACCAGTGACCAGTGACCAGTGACCAGAGAAATCGACCAGTGACCAGTGACCAGAGACCAGTGACTAGCCAAATTGACCAGTGACCAGTGACCAGTGACCAGTGACCAACGACCAGTGACCAGGGACCAGTGACCAGCAAAAGTGACCAGTGACCAGTGACTAGCCAAATTGAGCAGTGACCAGTGACCAGTGACCAGTGACCAGTGACGAGTGACCTGTGACAAGTGACCAGTGACCAGCGACCAGTGACCAGGGACCAGTGACCAGTGACCAGTGACCAGCGACCAGTGACCAGTGACCAGTGACCAGGGACCAGTGACCAGCGAAAGTGACCAGTGACCAGTGACCAGTGACCAGTGACTAGCCAAATTGAGCAGTGAGCACTGACCAGTGACCAGTGACCAGTGACCAGTGACCAGTGACCAGCGAAAGTGACCAGTGACCAGTGACCAGTGACCAGCGAAATTGACCAGTGACCAGTGACCAGCGAAAGTGACCAGTGAACAGTGACCAGCGAAATTGAAAAGTGACCATTGACTAGTGACCAGCGAAAGTGACCAGTGACGAGTGACCAGTGACAAGTGACCAGTGAGAAGTGACCAGTGACCACTGACCAGTGACCAGTGACCAGTGACCAGTGACCAGTGACAAGTGACCAGTTACCAGTGACCAGCGAAAGTGACCAGTGACAAGTGACCAGTGACCAGCGACCAGTGACCAGTGACCAGTGACCAGTGACCAGTGACCAGCGACCAGTGACCAGTGACCAGTGACCAGTGACCAGTGACCAGTGACCAGTGACCAGCGAAAGTGACCAGCGAAAGTGACCAGTGACAAGTGACCAGTGACAAGTGACCAGTGACCAGTGACCAGTGACCAGTGACCAGTGACCAGCGAAAGTGACCAGTGACAAGTGACCAGTGACAAGTGACAAGTGACCAGTGACCAGTGACCAGTGACCAGTGACCAGTGACCAGTGACCAGCGAAAGTGACCAGTGACCAGTGACCAGTGACCAGCGAAATCGACCAGTGACCAGTGACCAGAGACCAGTGACTAGCCCAATTGAACAGTGACCAGTGACCAGTGACCAGTGACCAACGACCAGTGAACAGTGACCAGTGACCAGTGACCAGTGACCAGTGACCAGTGACCAGTGACCAGTGACCAGCGAAAGTGACCAGTGACAAGTGACCAGTGACAAGTGACCAGTGACCAGTGACCAGCGAAAGTGACCAGTGACCAGTGACCAGTGACCAGCGAAATTGACCAGTGACCAGTGACCAGTGACCAGTGACCAGTGACCAGTGACCAGTGACAAGCGAAAGTGACCAGTGACAAGTGACTAGTGACAAGTGACCAGTGACCAGTGACCAGTGACCAGTGACCAGTGACCAGTGACCAGTGACCAGCGAAAGTGACCAGTGACCAGTGACCAGTGACCAGCGAAATTGACCAGTGACCAGTGACCAGTGACCAGTGACAAGTGACCAGTTACCAGTGACCAGCGAAAGTGACCAGTGAACAGTGACCAGGGACCAGTGACCAGTGACCAGTGACCAGTGACCAGTGACCAGTGACCAGTGACCAGTGACAAGCGACCAGTGACCAGTGACCAGTGACCAGCGACCAGTGACCAGTGACCAGTGACCAGTGACCAGTGACCAGTGACCAGTGACCAGCGAAAGTGACCAGTGACAAGTGACCAGTGACCAGAGACCAGTGACTAGCCCAATTGAACAGTGACCAGTGACCAGTGACCAGTGACCAACGACCAGTGAACAGTGACCAGTGACCAGTGACCAGTGACCAGTGACCAGTGACCAGTGACCAGTGACCAGCGAAAGTGACCAGTGACAAGTGACCAGTGACAAGTGACCAGTGACCAGTGACCAGCGAAAGTGACCAGTGACCAGTGACCAGTGACCAGCGAAATTGACCAGTGACCAGTTACCAGTGACCAGTGACAAGTGACCAGTTACCAGTGACCAGCGAAAGTGACCAGTGAACAGTGACCAGGGACCAGTGACCAGTGACCAGTGACCAGTGACCAGTGACCAGTGACCAGTGACCAGCGACCAGTGACCAGTGACCAGTGACCAGTGAGAAGTGACCAGTGACCACTGACCAGTGACCAGTGACCAGCGACCAGTGACCAGTGACCAGTGACCAGTGACCAGTGACCAGTGACCAGCGAAAGTGACCAGTGACAAGTGACCAGTGACAAGTGACCAGTGACCAGTGACCAGTAACCAGTGACCAGCGAAAGTGACCAGTGACCAGTGACCTGTGACCAGCGAAATCGACCAGTGACCAGTGACCAGAGACCAGTGACTAGCCAAATTGACCAGTGACCAGTGACCAGTGACCAGTGACCAATGACCAGTGACCAGTGACCAGTGACCAGTGACCAGTGACCTGTGACCAGCGAAAGTGACCAGTGACCAGTGACTAGCCAAATTGAGCAGTGACCAGTGACCAGTGACCAGTGACCAGTGACCAGTGACCAGCTAAATTGACCAGTGACCATTGACCAGTGACCAGCGAAAGTGACCAGTGACGAGTGACCTGTGACAAGTGACCAGTGACCAGCGACCAGTGACCAGGGACCAGTGACCAGTGACCAGTGACCAGTGACCAGCGACCAGTGACCAGTGATCAGTGACCAGGGACCAGTGACCAGCGAAAGTGACCAGTGACCAGTGACCAGCGAAATTGACCAGTGACCAGTGACAAGTGACCAGTTACCAGTGACCAGCGAAAGTGACCAGTGAACAGTGACCAGGGACCAGTGACCAGTGGCCAGTGACCAGTGACCAGTGACCAGTGACCAGTGACCAGTGACCAGTGACCAGTGACCAGTGACCAGTGACCAGTGACCAGCGAAAGTGACCAGTGACCAGTGACCAGTGACCAGTGACCAGTGACCAGCGAAATTGACCAGTGACCATTGACCAGTGACCAGTGACCAGTGACCAGTGACCAGTGACCAGTGACCAGTGACCAGTGACCAGTGACCAGTGACCAGTGACAAGCGAAAGTGACCAGTGACAAGTGACTAGTGACAAGTGACCAGTGACCAGTGACCAGTGACCAGTGACCAGTGACCAGTGACCAGTGACCAGCGAAAGTGACCAGTGACCAGTGACCAGTGACCAGCGAAATTGACCAGTGACCAGTGACCAGTGACCAGTGACAAGTGACCAGTTACCAGTGACCAGCGAAAGTGACCAGTGAACAGTGACCAGGGACCAGTGACCAGTGACCAGTGACCAGTGACCAGTGACCAGTGACCAGTGACCAGTGACAAGCGACCAGTGACCAGTGACCAGTGACCAGCGACCAGTGACCAGTGACCAGTGACCAGTGACCAGTGACCAGTGACCAGTGACCAGCGAAAGTGACCAGTGACAAGTGACCAGTGACAAGTGACCAGTGACCAGTGACCAGTGACCAGTGACCAGTGACCAGTGACCAGCGAAAGTGACCAGTGACCAGTGACCAGTGACCAGCGAAATCGACCAGTGACCAGTGACCAGAGACCAGTGACTAGCCCAATTGAACAGTGACCAGTGACCAGTGACCAGTGACCTGTGACCAGCGAAAGTGACCAGTGACCAGTGACCATTGACCAGCGACCAGTGACCAGTGACCAGTGACGAGTGACCAGTGACCAGTGACCAGTGACCAGTGACCAGTGACCAGCGAAAGTGACCAGTGACCAGTGAACAGTGACCAGCGAAATTGACCAGTTTCCAGTGACCAGTGATAAGTGACCAGTGACCAGTGACCAGCGAAAGTGACCAGTGAACAGTGACCAGCGAAATTGACCAGTGACCATTGACCAGTGACCAGCGAAAGTGACCAGTGACGAGTGACCAGTGACCAGTGACCAGTGACCAGTGACCTGTGACCAGCGAAAGTGACCAGTGACCAGTGACCATTGACCAGCGACCAGTGACAAGTGACCAGTGACCACTGACCAGTGACTAGTGACCAGCGACCAGTGACCAGGGACCAGTGACCAGCGAAAGTGACCAGTGACCAGTGACTAGCCAAATTGAGCAGTGACCAGTGACCAGTGACCAGTGACCAGTGACCAGTGACCAGTGACCAGTGACCAGTGACCAGCTAAATTGACCAGTGACCATTGACCACTGACCAGCGAAAGTGACCAGTGACGAGTGACCTGTGACAAGTGACCAGTGACCAGCGACCAGTGACCAGGGACCAGTGACCAGTGACCAGTGACCAGTGACCAGCGGAAGTGACCAGTGACGAGTGACCAGTGACAAGTGACCAGTGACAAGTGACCAGTGACCACTGACCAGTGACTAGTGACCAGCGACCAGTGACCACGGACCAGTGACCAGCGAAAGTGACCAGTGACCAGTGACTAGCCAAATTGAGCAGTGACCAGTGACCAGTGACCAGTGACCAGTGACCAGTGACCAGTGACCAGTGACCAGTGACCAGCTAAATTGACCAGTGACCATTGACCAGTGACCAGCGAAAGTGACCAGTGACGAGTGACCTGTGACAAGTGACCAGTGACCAGCGACCAGTGACCAGTGACCAGTGACCAGTGACCAGCGAAATTGACCAGTGACCATTGACCAGTGACCAGTGACCAGTGACCAGTGACCAGTGACCAGTGACCAGTGACCAGTGACCAGTGACCAGTGACCAGTGACAAGCGAAAGTGACCAGTGACAAGTGACTAGTGACAAGTGACCAGTGACCAGTGACCAGTGACCAGTGACCAGTGACCAGCGAAAGTGACCAGTGACCAGTGACCAGTGACCAGCGACCAGTGACCAGTGACCAGTGACCAGTGACCAGTGACCAGCGACCAGTGACCAGTGACCAGTGACCAGTGACCAGTGACCAGTGACCAGTGACCAGCGAAAGTGACCAGTGACAAGTGACCAGTGACAAGTGACCAGTGACCAGTGACCAGTGACCAGTGACCAGTGACCAGTGACCAGTGACCAGCGAAAGTGACCAGTGACAAGTGACCAGTGACAAGTGACCAGTGACCAGTGACCAGTGACCAGTGACCAGTGACCAGTGACCAGTGACCAGCGAAAGTGACCAGTGACCAGTGACCAGTGACCAGCGAAATCGACCAGTGACCAGTGACCAGAGACCAGAGACTAGCCCAATTGAACAGTGACCAGTGACCAGTGACCAGTGACCAACGACCAGTGACCAGTGACCAGCGAAAGTGACCAGTGACAAGTGACCAGTGACAAGTGACCAGTGACCAGTGACCAGTGACCAGTGACCAGTGACCAGTGACCAGTGACCAGTGACCAGTGACCAGCGAAAGTGACCAGTGACAAGTGACCAGTGACAAGTGACCAGTGACCAGTGACCAGTGACCAGTGACCAGTGACCAGTGACCAGTGACCAGCGAAAGTGACCAGTGACCAGTGACCAGTGACCAGCGACCAGTGACCAGTGACCAGTGACCAGTGACCAGTGACCAGCGACCAGTGACCAGTGACCAGTGACCAGTGACCAGTGACCAGTGACCAGTGACCAGCGAAAGTGACCAGTGACCAGTGACCAGTGACCAGCGACCAGTGACCAGTGACCAGTGACCAGTGACCAGTGACCAGTGAACAGTGACCAGTGACCAGCGAAAGTGACCAGTGACAAGTGACCAGTGACAAGTGACAAGTGACCAGTGACCAGTGACCAGTGACCAGTGACCAGTGACCAGTGACCAGCGAAAGTGACCAGTGACCAGTGACCAGTGACCAGCGAAATCGACCAGTGACCAGTGACCAGAGACCAGTGACTAGCCCAATTGAACAGTGACCAGTGACCAGTGACCAGTGACCAACGACCAGTGAACAGTGACCAGTGACCAGTGACCAGTGACCAGTGACCAGTGACCAGTGACCAGTGACCAGCGAAAGTGACCAGTGACAAGTGACCAGTGACAAGTGACCAGTGACCAGTGACCAGCGAAAGTGACCAGTGACCAGTGACCAGTGACCAGCGAAATTGACCAGTGACCAGTGACCAGTGACCAGTGACAAGTGACCAGTTACCAGTGACCAGCGAAAGTGACCAGTGAACAGTGACCAGGGACCAGTGACCAGTGACCAGTGACCAGTGACCAGTGACCAGTGACCAGTGACCAGTGACCAGCTACCAGTGACCAGTGACCAGTGACCAGTGACCAGTGACCAGTGACCAGCGAAAGTGACCAGTGACCAGTGACCAGTGACCAGCGAAATCGACCAGTGACCAGTGACCAGAGACCAGTGACTAGCCCAATTGAACAGTGACCAGTGACCAGTGACCAGTGACCAACGACCAGTGAACAGTGACCAGTGACCAGTGACCAGTGACCTGTGACCAGTGACCAGTGACCAGTGACCAGTGACCAGTGACCAGTGACCAGTGACCAGCGACCAGTGACCAGGGACCAGTGACCAGTGACCAGTGACTAGCCAAATTGAGCAGTGGGCACTGACCAGTGACCAGTGACCAGTGACCAGTGACCAGTGACCAGCGAAAGTGACCAGTGACGAGTGACCTGTGACAAGTGACCAGTGACCAGCGACCAGTGACCAGTGACCAGTGACCAACGACCAGTGAACAGTGACCAGTGACCTGTGACCAGTGACCAGTGACCAGTGACCAGTGACCAGTGACCAGTGACCAGAGAAATCGACCAGTGACCAGTGACCAGAGACCAGTGACTAGCCAAATTGACCAGTGACCAGTGACCAGTGACCAGTGACCAACGACCAGTGACCAGGGACCAGTGACCAGCAAAAGTGACCAGTGACCAGTGACTAGCCAAATTGAGCAGTGACCAGTGACCAGTGACCAGTGACCAGTGACCAGTGACCAGTGACCAGTGACGAGTGACCTGTGACAAGTGACCAGTGACCAGCGACCAGTGACCAGGGACCAGTGACCAGTGACCAGTGACCAGCGACCAGTGACCAGTGACCAGTGACCAGGGACCAGTGACCAGCGAAAGTGACCAGTGACCAGTGACCAGTGACCAGTGACTAGCCAAATTGAGCAGTGAGCACTGACCAGTGACCAGTGACCAGTGACCAGTGACCAGTGACCAGCGAAAGTGACCAGTGACCAGTGACCAGTGACCAGCGAAATTGACCAGTGACCAGTGACCAGCGAAAGTGACCAGTGAACAGTGACCAGCGAAATTGAAAAGTGACCATTGACTAGTGACCAGCGAAAGTGACCAGTGACGAGTGACCAGTGACAAGTGACCAGTGAGAAGTGACCAGTGACCACTGACCAGTGACCAGTGACCAGTGACCAGTGACCAGTGACAAGTGACCAGTTACCAGTGACCAGCGAAAGTGACCAGTGACAAGTGACCAGTGACCAGCGACCAGTGACCAGTGACCAGTGACCAGTGACCAGTGACCAGTGACCAGCGACCAGTGACCAGTGGCCAGTGACCAGTGACCAGTGACCAGTGACCAGTGACCAGCGAAAGTGACCAGTGACAAGTGACCAGTGACAAGTGACCAGTGACCAGTGACCAGTGACCAGTGACCAGTGACCAGTGACCAGTGACCAGCGAAAGTGACCAGTGACAAGTGACCAGTGACAAGTGACAAGTGACCAGTGACCAGTGACCAGTGACCAGTGACCAGTGACCAGTGACCAGCGAAAGTGACCAGTGACCAGTGACCAGTGACCAGCGAAATCGACCAGTGACCAGTGACCAGAGACCAGTGACTAGCCCAATTGAACAGTGACCAGTGACCAGTGACCAGTGACCAACGACCAGTGAACAGTGACCAGTGACCAGTGACCAGTGACCAGTGACCAGTGACCAGCGACCAGTGACCAGGGACCAGTGACCAGTGACCAGTGACTAGCCAAATTGAGCAGTGGGCACTGACCAGTGACCAGTGACCAGTGACCAGTGACCAGTGACCAGCGAAAGTGACCAGTGACGAGTGACCTGTGACAAGTGACCAGTGACCAGCGACCAGTGACCAGTGACCAGTGACCGACGACCAGTGAACAGTGACCAGTGACCAGTGACCAGTGACCTGTGACCAGTGACCAGTGACCAGTGACCAGTGACCAGTGACCAGTGACCAGAGAAATCGACCAGTGACCAGTGACCAGAGACCAGTGACTAGCCAAATTGACCAGTGACCAGTGACCAGTGACCAGTGACCAACGACCAGTGACCAGGGACCAGTGACCAGCAAAAGTGACCATTGACCAGTGACTAGCCAAATTGAGCAGTGACCAGTGACCAGTGACCAGTGACCAGTGACCAGTGACCAGTGACCAGTGACCAGCGAAAGTGACCAGTGACAAGTGAGCAGTGACCAGCGACCAGTGACCAGTGACCAGTGACCAGTGACCAGTGACCAGCGACCAGTGACCAGTGACCAGTGACCAGTGACCAGTGACCAGTGACCAGTGACCAGCGAAAGTGACCAGTGACAAGTGACCAGTGACAAGTGACCAGTGACCAGTGACCAGTGACCAGTGACCAGTGACCAGTGACCAGTGACCAGTGACCAGCGAAAGTGACCAGTGACAAGTGACCAGTGACAAGTGACAAGTGACCAGTGACCAGTGACCAGTGACCAGTGACCAGTGACCAGTGACCAGCGAAAGTGACCAGTGACCAGTGACCAGTGACCAGCGAAATCGACCAGTGACCAGTGACCAGAGACCAGTGACTAGCCCAATTGAACAGTGACCAGTGACCAGTGACCAGTGACCAACGACCAGTGAACAGTGACCAGTGACCAGTGACCAGTGACCAGTGACCAGTGACCAGTGACCAGTGACCAGCGAAAGTGACCAGTGACAAGTGACCAGTGACAAGTGACCAGTGACCAGTGACCAGCGAAAGTGACCAGTGACCAGTGACCAGTGACCAGCGAAATTGACCAGTGACCAGTTACCAGTGACCAGTGACAAGTGACCAGTTACCAGTGACCAGCGAAAGTGACCAGTGAACAGTGACCAGGGACCAGTGACCAGTGACCAGTGACCAGTGACCAGTGACCAGTGACCAGTGACCAGCGACCAGTGACCAGTGACCAGTGACCAGTGACCAGCGAAAGTGACCAGTGACCAGTGACCAGTGACCAGCGAAATCGACCAGTGACCAGTGACCAGAGACCAGTGACTAGCCCAATTGAACAGTGACCAGTGACCAGTGACCAGTGACCAACGACCAGTGAACAGTGACCAGTGACCAGTGACCAGTGACCTGTGACCAGTGACCAGTGACCAGTGACCAGTGACCAGTGACCAGTGACCAGTGACCAGTGACCAGTGACCAGCGAAAGTGACCAGTGACAAGTGACCAGTGACAAGTGACCAGTGACCAGTGACCAGTGACCAGTGACCAGTGACCAGTGACCAGTGTCCAGCGAAAGTGACCAGTGACCAGTGACCAGTGACCAGCGACCAGTGACCAGTGACCAGTGACCAGTGACCAGTGACCAGCGACCAGTGACCAGTGACCAGTGACCAGTGACCAGTGACCAGTGACCAGTGACCAGCGAAAGTGACCAGTGACAAGTGACCAGTGACAAGTGACCAGTGACCAGTGACCAGTGACCAGTGACCAGTGACCAGTGACCAGTGACCAGCGAAAGTGACCAGTGACAAGTGACCAGTGACAAGTGACAAGTGACCAGTGACCAGTGACCAGTGACCAGTGACCAGTGACCAGTGACCAGCGAAAGTGACCAGTGACCAGTGACCAGTGACCAGCGAAATCGACCAGTGACCAGTGACCAGAGACCAGTGACTAGCCCAATTGAACAGTGACCAGTGACCAGTGACCAGTGACCAACGACCAGTGAACAGTGACCAGTGACCAGTGACCAGTGACCAGTGACCAGTGACCAGTGACCAGTGACCAGTGACAAGTGACCAGTGACCAGTGACCAGCGAAAGTGACCAGTGACCAGTGACCAGTGACCAGCGAAATTGACCAGTGACCAGTGACCAGTGACCAGTGACAAGTGACCAGTTACCAGTGACCAGCGAAAGTGACCAGTGAACAGTGACCAGTGACCAGTGACCAGTGACCAGTGACCAGTGACCAGTGACCAGCGACCAGTGACCAGTGACCAGTGACCAGTGACCAGTGACCAGTGACCAGCGAAAGTGACCAGTGACCAGTGACCAGTGACCAGCGAAATCGACCAGTGACCAGTGACCAGAGACCAGTGACTAGCCCAATTGAACAGTGACCAGTGACCAGTGACCAGTGACCAACGACCAGTGACCAGGGACCAGTGACCAGCAAAAGTGACCAGTGACCAGTGACTAGCCAAATTGAGCAGTGACCAGTGACCAGTGAGCAGTGACCAGTGACCAGTGACGAGTGACCTGTGACAAGTGACCAGTGACCAGCGACCAGTGACCAGGGACCAGTGACCAGTGACCAGTGACCAGCGACCAGTGACCAGTGACCAGTGACCAGTGAGAAGTGACCAGTGACCACTGACCAGTGACCAGTGACCAGCGACCAGTGACCAGTGACCAGTGACCAGTGACCAGTGACCAGTGACCAGCGAAAGTGACCAGTGACAAGTGACCAGTGACAAGTGACCAGTGACCAGTGACCAGTAACCAGTGACCAGCGAAAGTGACCAGTGACCAGTGACCTGTGACCAGCGAAATCGACCAGTGACCAGTGACCAGAGACCAGTGACTAGCCAAATTGACCAGTGACCAGTGACCAGTGACCAGTGACCAATGACCAGTGACCAGTGACCAGTGACCAGTGACCAGTGACCTGTGACCAGCGAAAGTGACCAGTGACCAGTGACTAGCCAAATTGAGCAGTGACCAGTGACCAGTGACCAGTGACCAGTGACCAGTGACCAGCTAAATTGACCAGTGACCATTGACCAGTGACCAGCGAAAGTGACCAGTGACGAGTGACCTGTGACAAGTGACCAGTGACCAGCGACCAGTGACCAGGGACCAGTGACCAGTGACCAGTGACCAGTGACCAGCGACCAGTGACCAGTGATCAGTGACCAGGGACCAGTGACCAGCGAAAGTGACCAGTGACCAGTGACCAGCGAAATTGACCAGTGACCAGTGACAAGTGACCAGTTACCAGTGACCAGCGAAAGTGACCAGTGAACAGTGACCAGGGACCAGTGACCAGTGGCCAGTGACCAGTGACCAGTGACCAGTGACCAGTGACCAGTGACCAGTGACCAGTGACCAGTGACCAGTGACCAGTGACCAGCGAAAGTGACCAGTGACCAGTGACCAGTGACCAGTGACCAGTGACCAGCGAAATTGACCAGTGACCATTGACCAGTGACCAGTGACCAGTGACCAGTGACCAGTGACCAGTGACCAGTGACCAGTGACCAGTGACCAGTGACCAGTGACAAGCGAAAGTGACCAGTGACAAGTGACTAGTGACAAGTGACCAGTGACCAGTGACCAGTGACCAGTGACCAGTGACCAGTGACCAGTGACCAGTGACCAGCGAAAGTGACCAGTGACCAGTGACCAGTGACCAGCGAAATTGACCAGTGACCAGTGACCAGTGACCAGTGACAAGTGACCAGTTACCAGTGACCAGCGAAAGTGACCAGTGAACAGTGACCAGGGACCAGTGACCAGTGACCAGTGACCAGTGACCAGTGACCAGTGACCAGTGACCAGTGACAAGCGACCAGTGACCAGTGACCAGTGACCAGCGACCAGTGACCAGTGACCAGTGACCAGTGACCAGTGACCAGTGACCAGTGACCAGCGAAAGTGACCAGTGACAAGTGACCAGTGACAAGTGACCAGTGACCAGTGACCAGTGACCAGTGACCAGTGACCAGTGACCAGCGAAAGTGACCAGTGACCAGTGACCAGTGACCAGCGAAATCGACCAGTGACCAGTGACCAGAGACCAGTGACTAGCCCAATTGAACAGTGACCAGTGACCAGTGACCAGTGACCTGTGACCAGCGAAAGTGACCAGTGACCAGTGACCATTGACCAGCGACCAGTGACCAGTGACCAGTGACGAGTGACCAGTGACCAGTGACCAGTGACCAGTGACCAGTGACCAGTGACCAGTGACCAGCGAAAGTGACCAGTGACCAGTGAACAGTGACCAGCGAAATTGACCAGTTTCCAGTGACCAGTGATAAGTGACCAGTGACCAGTGACCAGCGAAAGTGACCAGTGAACAGTGACCAGCGAAATTGACCAGTGACCATTGACCAGTGACCAGCGAAAGTGACCAGTGACGAGTGACCAGTGACCAGTGACCAGTGACCAGTGACCTGTGACCAGCGAAAGTGACCAGTGACCAGTGACCATTGACCAGCGACCAGTGACAAGTGACCAGTGACCACTGACCAGTGACTAGTGACCAGCGACCAGTGACCAGGGACCAGTGACCAGCGAAAGTGACCAGTGACCAGTGACTAGCCAAATTGAGCAGTGACCAGTGACCAGTGACCAGTGACCAGTGACCAGTGACCAGTGACCAGTGACCAGTGACCAGCTAAATTGACCAGTGACCATTGACCACTGACCAGCGAAAGTGACCAGTGACGAGTGACCTGTGACAAGTGACCAGTGACCAGCGACCAGTGACCAGGGACCAGTGACCAGTGACCAGTGACCAGTGACCAGCGGAAGTGACCAGTGACGAGTGACCAGTGACAAGTGACCAGTGACAAGTGACCAGTGACCACTGACCAGTGACTAGTGACCAGCGACCAGTGACCACGGACCAGTGACCAGCGAAAGTGACCAGTGACCAGTGACTAGCCAAATTGAGCAGTGACCAGTGACCAGTGACCAGTGACCAGTGACCAGTGACCAGTGACCAGTGACCAGTGACCAGCTAAATTGACCAGTGACCATTGACCAGTGACCAGCGAAAGTGACCAGTGACGAGTGACCTGTGACAAGTGACCAGTGACCAGCGACCAGTGACCAGTGACCAGTGACCAGTGACCAGCGAAATTGACCAGTGACCATTGACCAGTGACCAGTGACCAGTGACCAGTGACCAGTGACCAGTGACCAGTGACCAGTGACCAGTGACAAGCGAAAGTGACCAGTGACAAGTGACTAGTGACAAGTGACCAGTGACCAGTGACCAGTGACCAGTGACCAGTGACCAGTGACCAGTGACCAGCGAAAGTGACAAGTGACCAGTGACCAGTGAACAGTGACCAGCGAAATTGACCAGTTTCCAGTGACCAGTGATAAGTGACCAGTGACCAGTGACCAGCGAAAGTGACCAGTGAACAGTGACCAGCGAAATTGACCAGTGACCATTGACCAGTGACCAGCGAAAGTGACCAGTGACGAGTGACCAGTGACAAGTGACCAGTGAAAAGTGACCAGTGACCACTGACCAGTGACTAGTGACCAGCGACCAGTGACCAGCGAAAGTGACCAGTGACCAGTGACTAGCCAAATTGAGCAGTGACCAGTGACCAGTGACCAGTGACCAGTGGCCACTGACCAGTGACCAGCTAAATTGACCAGTGACCATTGACCAGTGACCAGCGAAAGTGACCAGTGACGAGTGACCTGTGACAAGTGACCAGTGACCAGCGACCAGTGACCAGGGACCAGTGACCAGTGACCAGTGACCAGTGACCAGCGACCAGTGACCAGTGATCAGTGACCAGGGACCAGTGACCAGCGAAAGTGACCAGTGACCAGTGACCAGTGACCAGCGAAATTGACCAGTGACCAGTGACCAGTGACCAGTGACAAGTGACCAGTTACCAGTGACCAGCGAATGTGACCAGTGAAAAGTGACCAGGGACCAATGACCAGTGACCAGTGACCAGTGACCAGTGACCAGTGACCAGTGACCAGTGACCAGTGACCAGTGACCAGCGAAAGTGACCAGTGACCAGTGACCAGTGACCAGTGACCAGTGACCAGTGACCAGCGAAAGTGACCAGTGACAAGTGACCAGTGACAAGTGACCAGTGACCAGTGACCAGTGACCAGCGAAAGTGACCAGTGACCAGTGACCAGTGACCAGCGAAATTGACCAGTGACCAGTGACCAGTGACCAGTGACAAGTGACCAGTTACCAGTGACCAGCGAAAGTGAACAGTGAACAGTGACCAGGGACCAGTGACCAGTGACCAGTGACCAGTGACCAGTGACCAGTGACCAGTGACCAGCGACCAGTGACCAGTGACCAGCGACCAGTGACCAGTGACCAGTGACCAGTGACCAGTGACCAGTGACCAGTGACCAGTGACCAGCGAAAGTGACCAGTGACAAGTGACCAGTGACAAGTGACCAGTGACCAGTGACCAGTGACCAGTGACCAGTGACCAGTGACCAGTGACCAGTGACCAGCGAAAGTGACCAGTGACAAGTGACCAGTGACAAGTGACCAGTGACCAGTGACCAGTGACCAGTGACCAGTGACCAGTGACCAGTGACCAGCGAAAGTGACCAGTGACCAGTGACCAGTGACCAGCGACCAGTGACCAGTGACCAGTGACCAGTGACCAGTGACCAGCGACCAGTGACCAGTGACCAGTGACCAGTGACCAGTGACCAGTGACCAGTGACCAGCGAAAGTGACCAGTGACAAGTGACCAGTGACAAGTGACCAGTGACCAGTGACCAGTGACCAGTGACCAGTGACCAGCGAAAGTGACCAGTGACAAGTGACCAGTGACAAGTGACCAGTGACCAGTGACCAGTGACCAGTGACCAGTGACCAGTGACCAGTGACCAGCGAAAGTGACCAGTGACCAGTGACCAGTGACCAGCGAAATCGACCAGTGACCAGTGACCAGAGACCAGAGACTAGCCCAATTGAACAGTGACCAGTGACCAGTGACCAGTGACCAACGACCAGTGACCAGTGACCAGCGAAAGTGACCAGTGACAAGTGACCAGTGACAAGTGACCAGTGACCAGTGACCAGTGACCAGTGACCAGTGACCAGTGACCAGTGACCAGTGACCAGTGACCAGTGACCAGCGAAAGTGACCAGTGACAAGTGACCAGTGACAAGTGACCAGTGACCAGTGACCAGTGACCAGTGACCAGTGACCAGTGACCAGTGACCAGCGAAAGTGACCAGTGACCAGTGACCAGTGACCAGCGACCAGTGACCAGTGACCAGTGACCAGTGACCAGTGACCAGCGACCAGTGACCAGTGACCAGTGACCAGTGACCAGTGACCAGTGACCAGTGACCAGCGAAAGTGACCAGTGACCAGTGACCAGTGACCAGCGACCAGTGACCAGTGACCAGTGACCAGTGACCAGTGACCAGTGACCAGTGACCAGTGACCAGTGACCAGTGACCAGTGACCAGCGAAAGTGACCAGTGACAAGTGACCAGTGACAAGTGACAAGTGACCAGTGACCAGTGACCAGTGACCAGTGACCAGTGACCAGTGACCAGCGAAAGTGACCAGTGACCAGTGACCAGTGACCAGCGAAATCGACCAGTGACCAGTGACCAGAGACCAGTGACTAGCCCAATTGAACAGTGACCAGTGACCAGTGACCAGTGACCAACGACCAGTGAACAGTGACCAGTGACCAGTGACCAGTGACCAGTGACCAGTGACCAGTGACCAGTGACCAGCGAAAGTGACCAGTGACAAGTGACCAGTGACAAGTGACCAGTGACCAGTGACCAGCGAAAGTGACCAGTGACCAGTGACCAGTGACCAGCGAAATTGACCAGTGACCAGTGACCAGTGACCAGTGACAAGTGACCAGTTACCAGTGACCAGCGAAAGTGACCAGTGAACAGTGACCAGGGACCAGTGACCAGTGACCAGTGACCAGTGACCAGTGACCAGTGACCAGTGACCAGTGACCAGCTACCAGTGACCAGTGACCAGTGACCAGTGACCAGTGACCAGTGACCAGCGAAAGTGACCAGTGACCAGTGACCAGTGACCAGCGAAATCGACCAGTGACCAGTGACCAGAGACCAGTGACTAGCCCAATTGAACAGTGACCAGTGACCAGTGACCAGTGACCAACGACCAGTGAACAGTGACCAGTGACCAGTGACCAGTGACCTGTGACCAGTGACCAGTGACTAGCCCAATTGAACAGTGACCAGTGACCAGTGACCAGTGACCAACGACCAGTGAACAGTGACCAGTGACCAGTGACCAGTGACCTGTGACCAGTGACCAGTGACCAGTGACCAGTGACCAGTGACCAGTGACCAGTGACCAGTGACCAGCGACCAGTGACCAGGGACCAGTGACCAGTGACCAGTGACTAGCCAAATTGAGCAGTGGGCACTGACCAGTGACCAGTGACCAGTGACCAGTGACCAGTGACCAGTGACGAGTGACCTGTGACAAGTGACCAGTGACCAGCGACCAGTGACCAGGGACCAGTGACCAGTGACCAGTGACCAGCGACCAGTGACCAGTGACCAGTGACCAGGGACCAGTGACCAGCGAAAGTGACCAGTGACCAGTGACCAGTGACCAGTGACTAGCCAAATTGAGCAGTGAGCACTGACCAGTGACCAGTGACCAGTGACCAGTGACCAGTGACCAGCGAAAGTGACCAGTGACCAGTGACCAGTGACCAGCGAAATTGACCAGTGACCAGTGACCAGCGAAAGTGACCAGTGAACAGTGACCAGCGAAATTGAAAAGTGACCATTGACTAGTGACCAGCGAAAGTGACCAGTGACGAGTGACCAGTGACAAGTGACCAGTGAGAAGTGACCAGTGACCACTGACCAGTGACCAGTGACCAGTGACCAGTGACCAGTGACAAGTGACCAGTTACCAGTGACCAGCGAAAGTGACCAGTGACAAGTGACCAGTGACCAGCGACCAGTGACCAGTGACCAGTGACCAGTGACCAGTGACCAGTGACCAGCGACCAGTGACCAGTGGCCAGTGACCAGTGACCAGTGACCAGTGACCAGTGACCAGCGAAAGTGACCAGTGACAAGTGACCAGTGACAAGTGACCAGTGACCAGTGACCAGTGACCAGTGACCAGTGACCAGTGACCAGTGACCAGCGAAAGTGACCAGTGACAAGTGACCAGTGACAAGTGACAAGTGACCAGTGACCAGTGACCAGTGACCAGTGACCAGTGACCAGTGACCAGCGAAAGTGACCAGTGACCAGTGACCAGTGACCAGCGAAATCGACCAGTGACCAGTGACCAGAGACCAGTGACTAGCCCAATTGAACAGTGACCAGTGACCAGTGACCAGTGACCAACGACCAGTGAACAGTGACCAGTGACCAGTGACCAGTGACCAGTGACCAGTGACCAGCGACCAGTGACCAGGGACCAGTGACCAGTGACCAGTGACTAGCCAAATTGAGCAGTGGGCACTGACCAGTGACCAGTGACCAGTGACCAGTGACCAGTGACCAGCGAAAGTGACCAGTGACGAGTGACCTGTGACAAGTGACCAGTGACCAGCGACCAGTGACCAGTGACCAGTGACCAACGACCAGTGAACAGTGACCAGTGACCAGTGACCAGTGACCTGTGACCAGTGACCAGTGACCAGTGACCAGTGACCAGTGACCAGTGACCAGAGAAATCGACCAGTGACCAGTGACCAGAGACCAGTGACTAGCCAAATTGACCAGTGACCAGTGACCAGTGACCAGTGACCAACGACCAGTGACCAGGGACCAGTGACCAGCAAAAGTGACCAGTGACCAGTGACTAGCCAAATTGAGCAGTGACCAGTGACCAGTGACCAGTGACCAGTGACCAGTGACCAGTGACCAGTGACGAGTGACCTGTGACAAGTGACCAGTGACCAGCGACCAGTGACCAGGGACCAGTGACCAGTGACCAGTGACCAGCGACCAGTGACCAGTGACCAGTGACCAGGGACCAGTGACCAGCGAAAGTGACCAGTGACCAGTGACCAGTGACCAGTGACTAGCCAAATTGAGCAGTGAGCACTGACCAGTGACCAGTGACCAGTGACCAGTGACCAGTGACCAGCGAAAGTGACCAGTGACCAGTGACCAGTGACCAGCGAAATTGACCAGTGACCAGTGACCAGCGAAAGTGACCAGTGAACAGTGACCAGCGAAATTGAAAAGTGACCATTGACTAGTGACCAGCGAAAGTGACCAGTGACGAGTGACCAGTGACAAGTGACCAGTGAGAAGTGACCAGTGACCACTGACCAGTGACCAGTGACCAGTGACCAGTGACCAGTGACAAGTGACCAGTTACCAGTGACCAGCGAAAGTGACCAGTGACAAGTGACCAGTGACCAGCGACCAGTGACCAGTGACCAGTGACCAGTGACCAGTGACCAGTGACCAGCGACCAGTGACCAGTGGCCAGTGACCAGTGACCAGTGACCAGTGACCAGTGACCAGCGAAAGTGACCAGTGACAAGTGACCAGTGACAAGTGACCAGTGACCAGTGACCAGTGACCAGTGACCAGTGACCAGTGACCAGTGACCAGCGAAAGTGACCAGTGACAAGTGACCAGTGACAAGTGACAAGTGACCAGTGACCAGTGACCAGTGACCAGTGACCAGTGACCAGTGACCAGCGAAAGTGACCAGTGACCAGTGACCAGTGACCAGCGAAATCGACCAGTGACCAGTGACCAGAGACCAGTGACTAGCCCAATTGAACAGTGACCAGTGACCAGTGACCAGTGACCAACGACCAGTGAACAGTGACCAGTGACCAGTGACCAGTGACCAGTGACCAGTGACCAGCGACCAGTGACCAGGGACCAGTGACCAGTGACCAGTGACTAGCCAAATTGAGCAGTGGGCACTGACCAGTGACCAGTGACCAGTGACCAGTGACCAGTGACCAGCGAAAGTGACCAGTGACGAGTGACCTGTGACAAGTGACCAGTGACCAGCGACCAGTGACCAGTGACCAGTGACCGACGACCAGTGAACAGTGACCAGTGACCAGTGACCAGTGACCTGTGACCAGTGACCAGTGACCAGTGACCAGTGACCAGTGACCAGTGACCAGAGAAATCGACCAGTGACCAGTGACCAGAGACCAGTGACTAGCCAAATTGACCAGTGACCAGTGACCAGTGACCAGTGACCAACGACCAGTGACCAGGGACCAGTGACCAGCAAAAGTGACCAGTGACCAGTGACTAGCCAAATTGAGCAGTGACCAGTGACCAGTGACCAGTGACCAGTGACCAGTGACCAGTGACCAGTGACCAGCGAAAGTGACCAGTGACAAGTGACCAGTGACCAGCGACCAGTGACCAGTGACCAGTGACCAGTGACCAGTGACCAGCGACCAGTGACCAGTGACCAGTGACCAGTGACCAGTGACCAGTGACCAGTGACCAGTGACCAGCGAAAGTGACCAGTGACAAGTGACCAGTGACAAGTGACCAGTGACCAGTGACCAGTGACCAGTGACCAGTGACCAGTGACCAGTGACCAGCGAAAGTGACCAGTGACAAGTGACCAGTGACAAGTGACAAGTGACCAGTGACCAGTGACCAGTGACCAGTGACCAGTGACCAGTGACCAGCGAAAGTGACCAGTGACCAGTGACCAGTGACCAGCGAAATCGACCAGTGACCAGTGACCAGAGACCAGTGACTAGCCCAATTGAACAGTGACCAGTGACCAGTGACCAGTGACCAACGACCAGTGAACAGTGACCAGTGACCAGTGACCAGTGACCAGTGACCAGTGACCAGTGACCAGTGACCAGCGAAAGTGACCAGTGACAAGTGACCAGTGACAAGTGACCAGTGACCAGTGACCAGCGAAAGTGACCAGTGACCAGTGACCAGTGACCAGCGAAATTGACCAGTGACCAGTTACCAGTGACCAGTGACAAGTGACCAGTTACCAGTGACCAGCGAAAGTGACCAGTGAACAGTGACCAGGGACCAGTGACCAGTGACCAGTGACCAGTGACCAGTGACCAGTGACCAGTGACCAGCGACCAGTGACCAGTGACCAGTGACCAGTGACCAGCGAAAGTGACCAGTGACCAGTGACCAGTGACCAGCGAAATCGACCAGTGACCAGTGACCAGAGACCAGTGACTAGCCCAATTGAACAGTGACCAGTGACCAGTGACCAGTGACCAACGACCAGTGAACAGTGACCAGTGACCAGTGACCAGTGACCTGTGACCAGTGACCAGTGACCAGTGACCAGTGACCAGTGACCAGTGACCAGTGACCAGTGACCAGTGACCAGTGACCAGCGAAAGTGACCAGTGACAAGTGACCAGTGACAAGTGACCAGTGACCAGTGACCAGTGACCAGTGACCAGTGACCAGTGACCAGTGTCCAGCGAAAGTGACCAGTGACCAGTGACCAGTGACCAGCGACCAGTGACCAGTGACCAGTGACCAGTGACCAGTGACCAGCGACCAGTGACCAGTGACCAGTGACCAGTGACCAGTGACCAGTGACCAGTGACCAGCGAAAGTGACCAGTGACAAGTGACCAGTGACAAGTGACCAGTGACCAGTGACCAGTGACCAGTGACCAGTGACCAGTGACCAGTGACCAGCGAAAGTGACCAGTGACAAGTGACCAGTGACAAGTGACAAGTGACCAGTGACCAGTGACCAGTGACCAGTGACCAGTGACCAGTGACCAGCGAAAGTGACCAGTGACCAGTGACCAGTGACCAGCGAAATCGACCAGTGACCAGTGACCAGAGACCAGTGACTAGCCCAATTGAACAGTGACCAGTGACCAGTGACCAGTGACCAACGACCAGTGAACAGTGACCAGTGACCAGTGACCAGTGACCAGTGACCAGTGACCAGTGACCAGTGACCAGTGACAAGTGACCAGTGACCAGTGACCAGCGAAAGTGACCAGTGACCAGTGACCAGTGACCAGCGAAATTGACCAGTGACCAGTGACCAGTGACCAGTGACAAGTGACCAGTTACCAGTGACCAGCGAAAGTGACCAGTGAACAGTGACCAGTGACCAGTGACCAGTGACCAGTGACCAGTGACCAGTGACCAGCGACCAGTGACCAGTGACCAGTGACCAGTGACCAGTGACCAGTGACCAGCGAAAGTGACCAGTGACCAGTGACCAGTGACCAGCGAAATCGACCAGTGACCAGTGACCAGAGACCAGTGACTAGCCCAATTGAACAGTGACCAGTGACCAGTGACCAGTGACCAACGACCAGTGACCAGGGACCAGTGACCAGCAAAAGTGACCAGTGACCAGTGACTAGCCAAATTGAGCAGTGACCAGTGACCAGTGAGCAGTGACCAGTGACCAGTGACCAGTGACCAGTGACGAGTGACCTGTGACAAGTGACCAGTGACCAGCGACCAGTGACCAGGGACCAGTGACCAGTGACCAGTGACCAGCGACCAGTGACCAGTGACCAGTGACCAGGGACCAGTGACCAGCGAAAGTGACCAGTGACCAGTGACCAGTGACCAGTGACTAGCCAAATTGAGCAGTGAGCACTGACCAGTGACCAGTGACCAGTGACCAGTGACCAGTGACCAGTGACCAGCGAAATTGACCAGTGACCAGTGACCAGCGAAAGTGACCAGTGAACAGTGACCAGCGAAATTGAAAAGTGACCATTGACTAGTGACCAGCGAAAGTGACCAGTGACGAGTGACCAGTGACAAGTGACCAGTGAGAAGTGACCAGTGACCACTGACCAGTGACCAGTGACCAGTGACCAGTGACCAGTGACAAGTGACCAGTTACCAGTGACCAGCGAAAGTGACCAGTGACAAGTGACCAGTGACCAGCGACCAGTGACCAGTGACCAGTGACCAGTGACCAGTGACCAGCGACCAGTGACCAGTGACCAGTGACCAGTGACCAGTGACCAGTGACCAGTGACCAGCGAAAGTGACCAGTGACAAGTGACCAGTGACAAGTGACCAGTGACCAGTGACCAGTGACCAGTGACCAGTGACCAGTGACCAGTGACCAGCGAAAGTGACCAGTGACAAGTGACCAGTGACAAGTGACAAGTGACCAGTGACCAGTGACCAGTGACCAGTGACCAGTGACCAGTGACCAGTGACCAGCGAAAGTGACCAGTGACCAGTGACCAGTGACCAGCGAAATCGACCAGTGACCAGTGACCAGAGACCAGTGACTAGCCCAATTGAACAGTGACCAGTGACCAGTGACCAGTGACCAACGACCAGTGAACAGTGACCAGTGACCAGTGACCAGTGACCAGTGACCAGTGACCAGTGACCAGTGACCAGCGAAAGTGACCAGTGACAAGTGACCAGTGACAAGTGACCAGTGACCAGTGACCAGCGAAAGTGACCAGTGACCAGTGACCAGTGACCAGCGAAATTGACCAGTGACCAGTTACCAGTGACCAGTGACAAGTGACCAGTTACCAGTGACCAGCGAAAGTGACCAGTGAACAGTGACCAGGGACCAGTGACCAGTGACCAGTGACCAGTGACCAGTGACCAGTGACCAGTGACCAGCGACCAGTGACCAGTGACCAGTGACCAGTGACCAGTGACCAGTGACCAGCGAAAGTGACCAGTGACCAGTGACCAGTGACCAGCGAAATCGACCAGTGACCAGTGACCAGAGACCAGTGACTAGCCCAATTGAACAGTGACCAGTGACCAGTGACCAGTGACCAACGACCAGTGAACAGTGACCAGTGACCAGTGACCAGTGACCTGTGACCAGTGACCAGTGACCAGGGACCAGCGAAAGTGACCAGTGACCAGTGACCAGTGACCAGTGACCAGTGACGAGTGACCTGTGACAAGTGACCAGTGACAAGTGACCAGTGACCAGTGACCAGTGACCAGTGACCAGTGACCAGCGAAAGTGACCAGTGACAAGTGACCAGTGACAAGTGACCAGTGACCAGTGACCAGCGAAAGTGACCAGTGACCAGTGACCAGTGACCAGCGAAATTGACCAGTGACCAGTGACCAGTGACCAGTGACAAGTGACCAGTTACCAGTGACCAGCGAAAGTGACCAGTGAACAGTGACCAGGGACCAGTGACCAGTGACCAGTGACCAGTGACCAGTGACCAGTGACCAGTGACCAGCGACCAGTGACCAGTGACCAGTGACCAGTGACCAGTGACCAGTGACCAGCGAAAGTGACCAGTGACCAGTGACCAGTGACCAGCGAAATCGACCAGTGACCAGTGACCAGAGACCAGTGACTAGCCCAATTGAACAGTGACCAGTGACCAGTGACCAGTGACCAACGACCAGTGAACAGTGACCAGTGACCAGTGACCAGTGACCTGTGACCAGTGACCAGTGACCAGTGACCAGTGACCAGTGACGAGTGACCAGTGACCAGCGACCAGTGACCAGGGACCAGTGACCAGTGACCAGTGACTAGCCAAATTGAGCAGTGGGCACTGACCAGTGACCAGTGACCAGTGACCAGTGACCAGCGAAAGTGACCAGTGACGAGTGACCTGTGACAAGTGACCAGTGACCAGCGACCAGTGACCAGTGACCAGTGACCAACGACCAGTGAACAGTGACCAGTGACCAGTGACCAGTGACCTGTGACCAGTGACCAGTGACCAGTGACCAGTGACCAGTGACCAGTGACCAGAGAAATCGACCAGTGACCAGTGACCAGAGACCAGTGACTAGCCAAATTGACCAGTGACCAGTGACCAGTGACCAGTGACCAACGACCAGTGACCAGGGACCAGTGACCAGCAAAAGTGACCAGTGACCAGTGACTAGCCAAATTGAACAGTGACCAGTGACCAGTGACCAGTGACCAGTGACCAGTGACCAGCGAAAGTGACCAGTGACCAGTGACCAGTGACCAGCGAAATTGACCAGTGACCAGTGACCAGCGAAAGTGACCAGTGAACAGTGACCAGCGAAATTGAAAAGTGACCATTGACTAGTGACCAGCGAAAGTGACCAGTGACGAGTGACCAGTGACAAGTGACCAGTGAGAAGTGACCAGTGACCACTGACCAGTGACCAGTGACCAGTGACCAGTGACCAGTGACAAGTGACCAGTTACCAGTGACCAGCGAAAGTGACCAGTGAACAGTGACCAGGGACCAGTGACCAGTGACCAGTGACCAGTGACCAGTGACCAGTGACCAGTGACCAGCGACCAGTGACCAGTGACCAGTGACCAGTGACCAGTGACCAGCGACCAGTGACCAGTGACCAGTGACCAGTGACCAGTGACCAGTGACCAGCGAAAGTGACCAGTGACAAGTGACCAGTGACAAGTGACCAGTGACCAGTGACCAGTGACCAGTGACCAGTGACCAGTGACCAGTGACCAGCGAAAGTGACCAGTGACCAGTGACCAGTGACCAGCGAAATCGACCAGTGACCAGTGACCAGAGACCAGTGACTAGCCCAATTGAACAGTGACCAGTGACCAGTGACCAGTGACCAACGACCAGTGAACAGTGACCAGTGACCAGTGACCAGTGACCAGTGACCAGTGACCAGCGAAAGTGACCAGTGACAAGTGACCAGTGACAAGTGACAAGTGACCAGTTACCAGTGACCAGCGAAAGTGACCAGCGAAAGTGACCAGTGACCAGTGACCAGTGACCAGCGAAATTGACCAGTGACCAGTGACCAGTGACCAGTGACAAGTGACCAGTTACCAGTGACCAGCGAAATTGACCAGTGAACAGTGACCAGGGACCAGTGACCAGTGACCAGTGACCAGTGACCAGTGACCAGTGACCAGTGACCAGCGACCAGTGACCAGTGACCAGTGACCAGTGACCAGTGACCAGTGACCAGCGAAAGTGACCAGTGACCAGTGACCAGTGACCAGCGAAATCGACCAGTGACCAGTGACCAGAGACCAGTGACTAGCCCAATTGAACAGTGACCAGTGACCAGTGACCAGTGACCAACGACCAGTGAACAGTGACCAGTGACCAGTGACCAGTGACCTGTGACCAGTGACCAGTGACCAGTGACCAGCGAAATCGACCAGTGACCAGTGACCAGTGACCAGTGACGAGTGACCTGTGACAAGTGACCAGTGACCAGCGACCAGTGACCAGGGACCAGTGACCAGTGACCAGTGACCAGCGACCAGTGACCAGTGACCAGTGACCAGGGACCAGTGACCAGCGAAAGTGACCAGTGACCAGTGACCAGTGACCAGTGACTAGCCAAATTGAGCAGTGAGCACTGACCAGTGACCAGTGACCAGTGACCAGTGACCAGTGACCAGTGACCAGCGAAAGTGACCAGTGACAAGTGACCAGTGACCAGCGAAATTGACCAGTGACCAGTGACCATTGACCAGTGACCAGCGAAAGTGACCAGTGACGAGTGACCTGTGACAAGTGACCAGTGACCAGCGACCAGTGACCAGGGACCAGTGACCAGTGACCAGTGACCAGCGACCAGTGACCAGTGACCAGTGACCAGGGACCAGTGACCAGCGAAAGTGACCAGGGACCAGTGACCAGTGACCAGTGACCAGTGACCAGTGACCAGTGACCAGCGACCAGTGACCAGTGACCAGTGACCAGTGACCAGTGACCAGTGACCAGTGACCAGTGACCAGTGACCAGCGACCAGTGACCAGTGACCAGTGACCAGCGACCAGTGACCAGTGACCAGTGACCAGTGACCAGTGACCAGTGACCAGTGACCAGTGACCAGCGAAAGTGACCAGTGACAAGTGACCAGTGACAAGTGACCAGTGACCAGTGACCAGTGACCAGTGACCAGTGACCAGTGACCAGCGAAAGTGACCAGTGACCAGTGACCAGTGACCAGCGAAATTGACCAGTGACCAGTGACCAGTGACCAGTGACAAGTGACCAGTTACCAGTGACCAGCGAAAGTGACCAGTGAACAGTGACCAGGGACCAGTGACCAGTGACCAGTGGCCAGTGACCAGTGACCAGTGACCAGTGACCAGCGACCAGTGACCAGTGAACAGTGACCAGGGACCAGTGACCAGTGACCAGTGACCAGTGACCAGTGACCAGTGACCAGTGACCAGTGACCAGCGACCAGTGACCAGTGACCAGTGACCAGTGACCAGTGACCAGTGACCAGCGAAAGTGACCAGTGACCAGTGACCAGTGACCAGCGAAATCGACCAGTGACCAGTGACCAGAGACCAGTGACTAGCCCAATTGAACAGTGACCAGTGACCAGTGACCAGTGACCAACGACCAGTGAACAGTGACCAGTGACCAGTGACCAGTGACCTGTGACCAGTGACCAGTGACCAGGGACCAGCGAAAGTGACCAGTGACCAGTGACCAGTGACCAGTGACCAGTGACGAGTGACCTGTGACAAGTGACCAGTGACAAGTGACCAGTGACCAGTGACCAGTGACCAGTGACCAGTGACCAGCGAAAGTGACCAGTGACAAGTGACCAGTGACAAGTGACCAGTGACCAGTGACCAGCGAAAGTGACCAGTGACCAGTGACCAGTGACCAGCGAAATTGACCAGTGACCAGTGACCAGTGACCAGTGACAAGTGACCAGTTACCAGTGACCAGCGAAAGTGACCAGTGAACAGTGACCAGGGACCAGTGACCAGTGACCAGTGACCAGTGACCAGTGACCAGTGACCAGTGACCAGCGACCAGTGACCAGTGACCAGTGACCAGTGACCAGTGACCAGTGACCAGCGAAAGTGACCAGTGACCAGTGACCAGTGACCAGCGAAATCGACCAGTGACCAGTGACCAGAGACCAGTGACTAGCCCAATTGAACAGTGACCAGTGACCAGTGACCAGTGACCAACGACCAGTGAACAGTGACCAGTGACCAGTGACCAGTGACCTGTGACCAGTGACCAGTGACCAGTGACCAGTGACCAGTGACGAGTGACCAGTGACCAGCGACCAGTGACCAGGGACCAGTGACCAGTGACCAGTGACTAGCCAAATTGAGCAGTGGGCACTGACCAGTGACCAGTGACCAGTGACCAGTGACCAGTGACCAGCGAAAGTGACCAGTGACGAGTGACCTGTGACAAGTGACCAGTGACCAGCGACCAGTGACCAGTGACCAGTGACCAACGACCAGTGAACAGTGACCAGTGACCAGTGACCAGTGACCTGTGACCAGTGACCAGTGACCAGTGACCAGTGACCAGTGACCAGTGACCAGAGAAATCGACCAGTGACCAGTGACCAGAGACCAGTGACTAGCCAAATTGACCAGTGACCAGTGACCAGAGACCAGTGACTAGCCCAATTGAACAGTGACCAGTGACCAGTGACCAGTGACCAACGACCAGTGAACAGTGACCAGTGACCAGTGACCAGTGACCTGTGACCAGTGACCAGTGACCAGGGACCAGCGAAAGTGACCAGTGACCAGTGACCAGTGACCAGTGACCAGTGACGAGTGACCTGTGACAAGTGACCAGTGACAAGTGACCAGTGACCAGTGACCAGTGACCAGTGACCAGTGACCAGCGAAAGTGACCAGTGACAAGTGACCAGTGACAAGTGACCAGTGACCAGTGACCAGCGAAAGTGACCAGTGACCAGTGACCAGTGACCAGCGAAATTGACCAGTGACCAGTGACCAGTGACCAGTGACAAGTGACCAGTTACCAGTGACCAGCGAAAGTGACCAGTGAACAGTGACCAGGGACCAGTGACCAGTGACCAGTGACCAGTGACCAGTGACCAGTGACCAGTGACCAGCGACCAGTGACCAGTGACCAGTGACCAGTGACCAGTGACCAGTGACCAGCGAAAGTGACCAGTGACCAGTGACCAGTGACCAGCGAAATCGACCAGTGACCAGTGACCAGAGACCAGTGACTAGCCCAATTGAACAGTGACCAGTGACCAGTGACCAGTGACCAACGACCAGTGAACAGTGACCAGTGACCAGTGACCAGTGACCTGTGACCAGTGACCAGTGACCAGTGACCAGTGACCAGTGACGAGTGACCAGTGACCAGCGACCAGTGACCAGGGACCAGTGACCAGTGACCAGTGACTAGCCAAATTGAGCAGTGGGCACTGACCAGTGACCAGTGACCAGTGACCAGTGACCAGCGAAAGTGACCAGTGACGAGTGACCTGTGACAAGTGACCAGTGACCAGCGACCAGTGACCAGTGACCAGTGACCAACGACCAGTGAACAGTGACCAGTGACCAGTGACCAGTGACCTGTGACCAGTGACCAGTGACCAGTGACCAGTGACCAGTGACCAGTGACCAGAGAAATCGACCAGTGACCAGTGACCAGAGACCAGTGACTAGCCAAATTGACCAGTGACCAGTGACCAGTGACCAGTGACCAACGACCAGTGACCAGGGACCAGTGACCAGCAAAAGTGACCAGTGACCAGTGACTAGCCAAATTGAACAGTGACCAGTGACCAGTGACCAGTGACCAGTGACCAGTGACCAGCGAAAGTGACCAGTGACCAGTGACCAGTGACCAGCGAAATTGACCAGTGACCAGTGACCAGCGAAAGTGACCAGTGAACAGTGACCAGCGAAATTGAAAAGTGACCATTGACTAGTGACCAGCGAAAGTGACCAGTGACGAGTGACCAGTGACAAGTGACCAGTGAGAAGTGACCAGTGACCACTGACCAGTGACCAGTGACCAGTGACCAGTGACCAGTGACAAGTGACCAGTTACCAGTGACCAGCGAAAGTGACCAGTGAACAGTGACCAGGGACCAGTGACCAGTGACCAGTGACCAGTGACCAGTGACCAGCGACCAGTGACCAGTGACCAGTGACCAGTGACCAGTGACCAGCGACCAGTGACCAGTGACCAGTGACCAGTGACCAGTGACCAGTGACCAGCGAAAGTGACCAGTGACAAGTGACCAGTGACAAGTGACCAGTGACCAGTGACCAGTGACCAGTGACCAGTGACCAGTTACCAGTGACCAGCGAAAGTGACCAGTGAACAGTGACCAGGGACCAGTGACCAGTGACCAGTGACCAGTGACCAGTGACCAGTGACCAGTGACCAGCGACCAGTGACCAGTGACCAGTGACCAGTGACCAGTGACCAGTGACCAGCGAAAGTGACCAGTGACCAGTGACCAGTGACCAGCGAAATCGACCAGTGACCAGTGACCAGAGACCAGTGACTAGCCCAATTGAACAGTGACCAGTGACCAGTGACCAGTGACCAACGACCAGTGAACAGTGACCAGTGACCAGTGACCAGTGACCTGTGACCAGTGACCAGTGACCAGTGACCAGTGACCAGTGACGAGTGACCAGTGACCAGCGACCAGTGACCAGGGACCAGTGACCAGTGACCAGTGACTAGCCAAATTGAGCAGTGGGCACTGACCAGTGACCAGTGACCAGTGACCAGTGACCAGCGAAAGTGACCAGTGACGAGTGACCTGTGACAAGTGACCAGTGACCAGCGACCAGTGACCAGTGACCAGTGACCAACGACCAGTGAACAGTGACCAGTGACCAGTGACCAGTGACCTGTGACCAGTGACCAGTGACCAGTGACCAGTGACCAGTGACCAGTGACCAGAGAAATCGACCAGTGACCAGTGACCAGAGACCAGTGACTAGCCAAATTGACCAGTGACCAGTGACCAGTGACCAGTGACCAACGACCAGTGACCAGGGACCAGTGACCAGCAAAAGTGACCAGTGACCAGTGACTAGCCAAATTGAACAGTGACCAGTGACCAGTGACCAGTGACCAGTGACCAGTGACCAGCGAAAGTGACCAGTGACCAGTGACCAGTGACCAGCGAAATTGACCAGTGACCAGTGACCAGCGAAAGTGACCAGTGAACAGTGACCAGCGAAATTGAAAAGTGACCATTGACTAGTGACCAGCGAAAGTGACCAGTGACGAGTGACCAGTGACAAGTGACCAGTGAGAAGTGACCAGTGACCACTGACCAGTGACCAGTGACCAGTGACCAGTGACCAGTGACAAGTGACCAGTTACCAGTGACCAGCGAAAGTGACCAGTGAACAGTGACCAGGGACCAGTGACCAGTGACCAGTGACCAGTGACCAGTGACCAGCGACCAGTGACCAGTGACCAGTGACCAGTGACCAGTGACCAGCGACCAGTGACCAGTGACCAGTGACCAGTGACCAGTGACCAGTGACCAGCGAAAGTGACCAGTGACAAGTGACCAGTGACAAGTGACCAGTGACCAGTGACCAGTGACCAGTGACCAGTGACCAGTGACCAGTGACCAGCGAAAGTGACCAGTGACCAGTGACCAGTGACCAGCGAAATCGACCAGTGACCAGTGACCAGAGACCAGTGACTAGCCCAATTGAACAGTGACCAGTGACCAGTGACCAGTGACCAACGACCAGTGAACAGTGACCAGTGACCAGTGACCAGTGACCAGTGACCAGTGACCAGCGAAAGTGACCAGTGACAAGTGACCAGTGACAAGTGACAAGTGACCAGTTACCAGTGACCAGCGAAAGTGACCAGCGAAAGTGACCAGTGACCAGTGACCAGTGACCAGCGAAATTGACCAGTGACCAGTGACCAGTGACCAGTGACAAGTGACCAGTTACCAGTGACCAGCGAAATTGACCAGTGAACAGTGACCAGGGACCAGTGACCAGTGACCAGTGACCAGTGACCAGTGACCAGTGACCAGTGACCAGCGACCAGTGACCAGTGACCAGTGACCAGTGACCAGTGACCAGTGACCAGCGAAAGTGACCAGTGACCAGTGACCAGTGACCAGCGAAATCGACCAGTGACCAGTGACCAGAGACCAGTGACTAGCCCAATTGAACAGTGACCAGTGACCAGTGACCAGTGACCAACGACCAGTGAACAGTGACCAGTGACCAGTGACCAGTGACCTGTGACCAGTGACCAGTGACCAGTGACCAGCGAAATCGACCAGTGACCAGTGACCAGTGACCAGTGACGAGTGACCTGTGACAAGTGACCAGTGACCAGCGACCAGTGACCAGGGACCAGTGACCAGTGACCAGTGACCAGCGACCAGTGACCAGTGACCAGTGACCAGGGACCAGTGACCAGCGAAAGTGACCAGTGACCAGTGACCAGTGACCAGTGACTAGCCAAATTGAGCAGTGAGCACTGACCAGTGACCAGTGACCAGTGACCAGTGACCAGTGACCAGTGACCAGCGAAAGTGACCAGTGACAAGTGACCAGTGACCAGCGAAATTGACCAGTGACCAGTGACCATTGACCAGTGACCAGCGAAAGTGACCAGTGACGAGTGACCTGTGACAAGTGACCAGTGACCAGCGACCAGTGACCAGGGACCAGTGACCAGTGACCAGTGACCAGCGACCAGTGACCAGTGACCAGTGACCAGGGACCAGTGACCAGCGAAAGTGACCAGGGACCAGTGACCAGTGACCAGTGACCAGTGACCAGTGACCAGCGACCAGTGACCAGTGACCAGTGACCAGTGACCAGTGACCAGTGACCAGTGACCAGTGACCAGTGACCAGCGACCAGTGACCAGTGACCAGTGACCAGCGACCAGTGACCAGTGACCAGTGACCAGTGACCAGTGACCAGTGACCAGTGACCAGTGACCAGCGAAAGTGACCAGTGACAAGTGACCAGTGACAAGTGACCAGTGACCAGTGACCAGTGACCAGTGACCAGTGACCAGTGACCAGCGAAAGTGACCAGTGACCAGTGACCAGTGACCAGCGAAATTGACCAGTGACCAGTGACCAGTGACCAGTGACAAGTGACCAGTTACCAGTGACCAGCGAAAGTGACCAGTGAACAGTGACCAGGGACCAGTGACCAGTGACCAGTGGCCAGTGACCAGTGACCAGTGACCAGTGACCAGCGACCAGTGACCAGTGAACAGTGACCAGGGACCAGTGACCAGTGACCAGTGACCAGTGACCAGTGACCAGTGACCAGTGACCAGTGACCAGCGACCAGTGACCAGTGACCAGTGACCAGTGACCAGTGACCAGTGACCAGCGAAAGTGACCAGTGACCAGTGACCAGTGACCAGCGAAATCGACCAGTGACCAGTGACCAGAGACCAGTGACTAGCCCAATTGAACAGTGACCAGTGACCAGTGACCAGTGACCAACGACCAGTGAACAGTGACCAGTGACCAGTGACCAGTGACCTGTGACCAGTGACCAGTGACCAGGGACCAGCGAAAGTGACCAGTGACCAGTGACCAGTGACCAGTGACGAGTGACCTGTGACAAGTGACCAGTGACAAGTGACCAGTGACCAGTGACCAGTGACCAGTGACCAGTGACCAGCGAAAGTGACCAGTGACAAGTGACCAGTGACAAGTGACCAGTGACCAGTGACCAGCGAAAGTGACCAGTGACCAGTGACCAGTGACCAGCGAAATTGACCAGTGACCAGTGACCAGTGACCAGTGACCAGTGACAAGTGACCAGTTACCAGTGACCAGCGAAAGTGACCAGTGAACAGTGACCAGGGACCAGTGACCAGTGACCAGTGACCAGTGACCAGTGACCAGTGACCAGTGACCAGCGACCAGTGACCAGTGACCAGTGACCAGTGACCAGTGACCAGTGACCAGCGAAAGTGACCAGTGACCAGTGACCAGTGACCAGCGAAATCGACCAGTGACCAGTGACCAGAGACCAGTGACTAGCCCAATTGAACAGTGACCAGTGACCAGTGACCAGTGACCAACGACCAGTGAACAGTGACCAGTGACCAGTGACCAGTGACCTGTGACCAGTGACCAGTGACCAGTGACCAGTGACCAGTGACGAGTGACCAGTGACCAGCGACCAGTGACCAGGGACCAGTGACCAGTGACCAGTGACTAGCCAAATTGAGCAGTGGGCACTGACCAGTGACCAGTGACCAGTGACCAGTGACCAGTGACCAGCGAAAGTGACCAGTGACGAGTGACCTGTGACAAGTGACCAGTGACCAGCGACCAGTGACCAGTGACCAGTGACCAACGACCAGTGAACAGTGACCAGTGACCAGTGACCAGTGACCTGTGACCAGTGACCAGTGACCAGTGACCAGTGACCAGTGACCAGTGACCAGAGAAATCGACCAGTGACCAGTGACCAGAGACCAGTGACTAGCCAAATTGACCAGTGACCAGTGACCAGTGACCAGTGACCAACGACCAGTGACCAGGGACCAGTGACCAGCAAAAGTGACCAGTGACCAGTGACTAGCCAAATTGAGCAGTGACCAGTGACCAGTGACCAGTGACCAGTGACCAGTGACCAGTGACCAGTGACCAGTGACCAGTGACGAGTGACCTGTGACAAGTGACCAGTGACCAGCGACCAGTGACCAGGGACCAGTGACCAGTGACCAGTGACCAGCGACCAGTGACCAGTGACCAGTGACCAGGGACCAGTGACCAGCGAAAGTGACCAGTGACCAGTGACCAGTGACCAGTGACTAGCCAAATTGAGCAGTGAGCACTGACCAGTGACCAGTGACCAGTGACCAGTGACCAGTGACCAGCGAAAGTGACCAGTGACCAGTGACCAGTGACCAGCGAAATTGACCAGTGACCAGTGACCAGCGAAAGTGACCAGTGAACAGTGACCAGCGAAATTGAAAAGTGACCATTGACTAGTGACCAGCGAAAGTGACCAGTGACGAGTGACCAGTGACAAGTGACCAGTGAGAAGTGACCAGTGACCACTGACCAGTGACCAGTGACCAGTGACCAGTGACCAGTGACAAGTGACCAGTTACCAGTGACCAGCGAAAGTGACCAGTGAACAGTGACCAGGGACCAGTGACCAGTGACCAGTGACCAGTGACCAGTGACCAGTGACCAGTGACCAGTGACCAGCGACCAGTGACCAGTGACCAGTGACCAGTGACCAGTGACCAGCGACCAGTGACCAGTGACCAGTGACCAGTGACCAGTGACCAGTGAACAGCGAAAGTGACCAGTGACAAGTGACCAGTGACAAGTGACCAGTGACCAGTGACCAGTGACCAGTGACCAGTGACCAGTGACCAGTGACCAGCGAAAGTGACCAGTGACCAGTGACCAGTGACCAGCGAAATCGACCAGTGACCAGTGACCAGAGACCAGTGACTAGCCCAATTGAACAGTGACCAGTGACCAGTGACCAGTGACCAACGACCAGTGAACAGTGACCAGTGACCAGTGACCAGTGACCAGTGACCAGTGACCAGCGAAAGTGACCAGTGACAAGTGACCAGTGACAAGTGACAAGTGACCAGTTACCAGTGACCAGCGAAAGTGACCAGCGAAAGTGACCAGTGACCAGTGACCAGTGACCAGCGAAATTGACCAGTGACCAGTGACCAGTGACCAGTGACAAGTGACCAGTTACCAGTGACCAGCGAAATTGACCAGTGAACAGTGACCAGGGACCAGTGACCAGTGACCAGTGACCAGTGACCAGTGACCAGTGACCAGTGACCAGCGACCAGTGACCAGTGACCAGTGACCAGTGACCAGTGACCAGTGACCAGCGAAAGTGACCAGTGACCAGTGACCAGTGACCAGCGAAATCGACCAGTGACCAGTGACCAGAGACCAGTGACTAGCCCAATTGAACAGTGACCAGTGACCAACGACCAGTGAACAGTGACCAGTGACCAGTGACCAGTGACCAGTGACCAGCGAAATCGACCAGTGACCAGTGACCAGTGACCAGTGACGAGTGACCTGTGACAAGTGACCAGTGACCAGCGACCAGTGACCAGGGACCAGTGACCAGTGACCAGTGACCAGCGACCAGTGACCAGTGACCAGTGACCAGGGACCAGTGACCAGCGAAAGTGACCAGTGACCAGTGACCAGTGACCAGTGACTAGCCAAATTGAGCAGTGAGCACTGACCAGTGACCAGTGACCAGTGACCAGTGACCAGTGACCAGTGACCAGCGAAAGTGACCAGTGACAAGTGACCAGTGACCAGCGAAATTGACCAGTGACCAGTGACCATTGACCAGTGACCAGCGAAAGTGACCAGTGACGAGTGACCTGTGACAAGTGACCAGTGACCAGCGACCAGTGACCAGGGACCAGTGACCAGTGACCAGTGACCAGCGACCAGTGACCAGTGACCAGTGACCAGGGACCAGTGACCAGCGAAAGTGACCAGGGACCAGTGACCAGTGACCAGTGACCAGTGACCAGTGACCAGCGACCAGTGACCAGTGACCAGTGACCAGTGACCAGTGACCAGTGACCAGTGACCAGTGACCAGCGACCAGTGACCAGTGACCAGTGACCAGCGACCAGTGACCAGTGACCAGTGACCAGTGACCAGTGACCAGTGACCAGTGACCAGTGACCAGCGAAAGTGACCAGTGACAAGTGACCAGTGACAAGTGACCAGTGACCAGTGACCAGTGACCAACGACCAGTGAACAGTGACCAGTGACCAGTGACCAGTGACCAGTGACCAGTGACCAGCGAAAGTGACCAGTGACAAGTGACCAGTGACAAGTGACAAGTGACCAGTTACCAGTGACCAGCGAAAGTGACCAGCGAAAGTGACCAGTGACCAGTGACCAGTGACCAGCGAAATTGACCAGTGACCAGTGACCAGTGACCAGTGACAAGTGACCAGTTACCAGTGACCAGCGAAATTGACCAGTGAACAGTGACCAGGGACCAGTGACCAGTGACCAGTGACCAGTGACCAGTGACCAGTGACCAGTGACCAGTGACCAGCGACCAGTGACCAGTGACCAGTGACCAGTGACCAGTGACCAGTGACCAGCGAAAGTGACCAGTGACCAGTGACCAGTGACCAGCGAAATCGACCAGTGACCAGTGACCAGAGACCAGTGACTAGCCCAATTGAACAGTGACCAGTGACCAACGACCAGTGAACAGTGACCAGTGACCAGTGACCAGTGACCTGTGACCAGTGACCAGTGACCAGTGACCAGCGAAATCGACCAGTGACCAGTGACCAGTGACCAGTGACGAGTGACCTGTGACAAGTGACCAGTGACCAGCGACCAGTGACCAGGGACCAGTGACCAGTGACCAGTGACCAGCGACCAGTGACCAGTGACCAGTGACCAGGGACCAGTGACCAGCGAAAGTGACCAGTGACCAGTGACCAGTGACCAGTGACTAGCCAAATTGAGCAGTGAGCACTGACCAGTGACCAGTGACCAGTGACCAGTGACCAGTGACCAGTGACCAGCGAAAGTGACCAGTGACAAGTGACCAGTGACCAGCGAAATTGACCAGTGACCAGTGACCATTGACCAGTGACCAGCGAAAGTGACCAGTGACGAGTGACCTGTGACAAGTGACCAGTGACCAGCGACCAGTGACCAGGGACCAGTGACCAGTGACCAGTGACCAGCGACCAGTGACCAGTGACCAGTGACCAGGGACCAGTGACCAGCGAAAGTGACCAGGGACCAGTGACCAGTGACCAGTGACCAGTGACCAGTGACCAGCGACCAGTGACCAGTGACCAGTGACCAGTGACCAGTGACCAGTGACCAGTGACCAGTGACCAGCGACCAGTGACCAGTGACCAGTGACCAGCGACCAGTGACCAGTGACCAGTGACCAGTGACCAGTGACCAGTGACCAGTGACCAGTGACCAGCGAAAGTGACCAGTGACAAGTGACCAGTGACAAGTGACCAGTGACCAGTGACCAGTGACCAGTGACCAGTGACCAGTGACCAGCGAAAGTGACCAGTGACCAGTGACCAGTGACCAGCGAAATTGACCAGTGACCAGTGACCAGTGACCAGTGACAAGTGACCAGTTACCAGTGACCAGCGAAAGTGACCAGTGAACAGTGACCAGGGACCAGTGACCAGTGACCAGTGGCCAGTGACCAGTGACCAGTGACCAGTGACCAGCGACCAGTGACCAGTGACCAGTGACCAGTGACCAGTGACCAGTGACCAGCGACCAGTGACCAGTGACCAGTGACCAGTGACCAGTGACCAGTGACAAGTGACCAGTGACAAGTGACCAGTGACCAGTGACCAGTGACCAGTGACCAGTGACCAGTGACCAGCGAAAGTGACCAGTGACCAGTGACCAGTGACCAGCGAAATTGACCAGTGACCAGTGACCAGTGACCAGTGACAAGTGACCAGTTACCAGTGACCAGCGAAAGTGACCAGTGAACAGTGACCAGGGACCAGTGACCAGTGACCAGTGGCCAGTGACCAGTGACCAGTGACCAGTGACCAGCGACCAGTGACCAGTGACCAGTGACCAGTGACCAGTGACCAGCGACCAGTGACCAGTGACCAGTGACCAGTGACCAGTGACCAGTGACCAGTGACCAGTGACCAGCGAAAGTGACCAGTGACAAGTGACCAGTGACAAGTGACCAGTGACCAGTGACCAGTGACCAGTGACCAGTGACCAGTGACCAGTGACCAGCGACCAGCGAAAGTGACCAGTGACCAGCGAAATCGACCAGTGACCAGTGACCAGAGACCAGTGACTAGCCCAATTGAACAGTGACCAGTGACCAGTGACCAGTGACCAACGACCAGTGAACAGTGACCAGTGACCAGTGACCAGTGACCAGTGACCAGTGACCAGCGAAAGTGACCAGTGACAAGTGACCAGTGACAAGTGACCAGTGACCAGTGACCAGCGAAAGTGACCAGCGACCAGTGACTAGCCAAATTGAGCAGTGACCAGTGACCAGTGACCAGTGACCAGTGACCAGTGACCAGTGACCAGTGACCAGTGACCAGCGAAAGTGATCAGGGACCAGCGAAAGTGACCAGTGACCAGTGACCAGTGACCAGTGACCAGTGACCAGTGACCAGTGACCAGTGACCAGTAACCAGTGACAAGTGACCAGTGAGAAGTGACCAGTGACCACTGACCAGTGACCAGTGACCAGTGACCAGTGACCAGTGACCAGTGACCAGCGAAAGTGACCAGTGACAAGTGACCAGTGACAAGTGACCAGTGACCAGTGACCAGTGACCAGTGACCAGCGACCAGTGACCAGTGACCAGTGACCAGTGACCAGTGACCAGCGACCAGTGACCAGTGACCAGTGACCAGTGACCAGTGACCAGTGACCAGCGAAAGTGACCAGTGACAAGTGACCAGTGACAAGTGACCAGTGACCAGTGACCAGTGACCAGTGACCAGTGACCAGTGACCAGTGACCAGCGAAAGTGACCAGTGACCAGTGACCAGTGACCAGCGAAATCGACCAGTGACCAGTGACCAGAGACCAGTGACTAGCCCAATTGAACAGTGACCAGTGACCAGTGACCAGTGACCAACGACCAGTGAACAGTGACCAGTGACCAGTGACCAGTGACCAGTGACCAGTGACCAGCGAAAGTGACCAGTGACAAGTGACCAGTGACAAGTGACAAGTGACCAGTTACCAGTGACCAGCGAAAGTGACCAGCGAAAGTGACCAGTGACCAGTGACCAGTGACCAGCGAAATTGACCAGTGACCAGTGACCAGTGACCAGTGACAAGTGACCAGTTACCAGTGACCAGCGAAATTGACCAGTGAACAGTGACCAGGGACCAGTGACCAGTGACCAGTGACCAGTGACCAGTGACCAGTGACCAGTGACCAGCGACCAGTGACCAGTGACCAGTGACCAGTGACCAGTGACCAGTGACCAGCGAAAGTGACCAGTGACCAGTGACCAGTGACCAGCGAAATCGACCAGTGACCAGTGACCAGAGACCAGTGACTAGCCCAATTGAACAGTGACCAGTGACCAGTGACCAGTGACCAACGACCAGTGAACAGTGACCAGTGACCAGTGACCAGTGACCTGTGACCAGTGACCAGTGACCAGTGACCAGCGAAATCGACCAGTGACCAGTGACCAGTGACCAGTGACGAGTGACCTGTGACAAGTGACCAGTGACCAGCGACCAGTGACCAGGGACCAGTGACCAGTGACCAGTGACCAGCGACCAGTGACCAGTGACCAGTGACCAGGGACCAGTGACCAGCGAAAGTGACCAGTGACCAGTGACCAGTGACCAGTGACTAGCCAAATTGAGCAGTGAGCACTGACCAGTGACCAGTGACCAGTGACCAGTGACCAGTGACCAGTGACCAGCGAAAGTGACCAGTGACAAGTGACCAGTGACCAGCGAAATTGACCAGTGACCAGTGACCATTGACCAGTGACCAGCGAAAGTGACCAGTGACGAGTGACCTGTGACAAGTGACCAGTGACCAGCGACCAGTGACCAGGGACCAGTGACCAGTGACCAGTGACCAGCGACCAGTGACCAGTGACCAGTGACCAGGGACCAGTGACCAGCGAAAGTGACCAGGGACCAGTGACCAGTGACCAGTGACCAGTGACCAGTGACCAGCGACCAGTGACCAGTGACCAGTGACCAGTGACCAGTGACCAGTGACCAGTGACCAGTGACCAGTGACCAGCGACCAGTGACCAGTGACCAGTGACCAGCGACCAGTGACCAGTGACCAGTGACCAGTGACCAGTGACCAGTGACCAGTGACCAGTGACCAGCGAAAGTGACCAGTGACAAGTGACCAGTGACAAGTGACCAGTGACCAGTGACCAGTGACCAGTGACCAGTGACCAGTGACCAGCGAAAGTGACCAGTGACCAGTGACCAGTGACCAGCGAAATTGACCAGTGACCAGTGACCAGTGACCAGTGACAAGTGACCAGTTACCAGTGACCAGCGAAAGTGACCAGTGAACAGTGACCAGGGACCAGTGACCAGTGACCAGTGGCCAGTGACCAGTGACCAGTGACCAGTGACCAGCGACCAGTGACCAGTGAACAGTGACCAGGGACCAGTGACCAGTGACCAGTGACCAGTGACCAGTGACCAGTGACCAGTGACCAGTGACCAGCGACCAGTGACCAGTGACCAGTGACCAGTGACCAGTGACCAGTGACCAGCGAAAGTGACCAGTGACCAGTGACCAGTGACCAGCGAAATCGACCAGTGACCAGTGACCAGAGACCAGTGACTAGCCCAATTGAACAGTGACCAGTGACCAGTGACCAGTGACCAACGACCAGTGAACAGTGACCAGTGACCAGTGACCAGTGACCTGTGACCAGTGACCAGTGACCAGGGACCAGCGAAAGTGACCAGTGACCAGTGACCAGTGACCAGTGACGAGTGACCTGTGACAAGTGACCAGTGACAAGTGACCAGTGACCAGTGACCAGTGACCAGTGACCAGTGACCAGCGAAAGTGACCAGTGACAAGTGACCAGTGACAAGTGACCAGTGACCAGTGACCAGCGAAAGTGACCAGTGACCAGTGACCAGTGACCAGCGAAATTGACCAGTGACCAGTGACCAGTGACCAGTGACAAGTGACCAGTTACCAGTGACCAGCGAAAGTGACCAGTGAACAGTGACCAGGGACCAGTGACCAGTGACCAGTGACCAGTGACCAGTGACCAGTGACCAGTGACCAGCGACCAGTGACCAGTGACCAGTGACCAGTGACCAGTGACCAGTGACCAGCGAAAGTGACCAGTGACCAGTGACCAGTGACCAGCGAAATCGACCAGTGACCAGTGACCAGAGACCAGTGACTAGCCCAATTGAACAGTGACCAGTGACCAGTGACCAGTGACCAACGACCAGTGAACAGTGACCAGTGACCAGTGACCAGTGACCTGTGACCAGTGACCAGTGACCAGTGACCAGTGACCAGTGACGAGTGACCAGTGACCAGCGACCAGTGACCAGGGACCAGTGACCAGTGACCAGTGACTAGCCAAATTGAGCAGTGGGCACTGACCAGTGACCAGTGACCAGTGACCAGTGACCAGTGACCAGCGAAAGTGACCAGTGACGAGTGACCTGTGACAAGTGACCAGTGACCAGCGACCAGTGACCAGTGACCAGTGACCAACGACCAGTGAACAGTGACCAGTGACCAGTGACCAGTGACCTGTGACCAGTGACCAGTGACCAGTGACCAGTGACCAGTGACCAGTGACCAGAGAAATCGACCAGTGACCAGTGACCAGAGACCAGTGACTAGCCAAATTGACCAGTGACCAGTGACCAGTGACCAGTGACCAACGACCAGTGACCAGGGACCAGTGACCAGCAAAAGTGACCAGTGACCAGTGACTAGCCAAATTGAGCAGTGACCAGTGACCAGTGACCAGTGACCAGTGACCAGTGACCAGTGACCAGTGACCAGTGACCAGTGACGAGTGACCTGTGACAAGTGACCAGTGACCAGCGACCAGTGACCAGGGACCAGTGACCAGTGACCAGTGACCAGCGACCAGTGACCAGTGACCAGTGACCAGGGACCAGTGACCAGCGAAAGTGACCAGTGACCAGTGACCAGTGACCAGTGACTAGCCAAATTGAGCAGTGAGCACTGACCAGTGACCAGTGACCAGTGACCAGTGACCAGTGACCAGCGAAAGTGACCAGTGACCAGTGACCAGTGACCAGCGAAATTGACCAGTGACCAGTGACCAGCGAAAGTGACCAGTGAACAGTGACCAGCGAAATTGAAAAGTGACCATTGACTAGTGACCAGCGAAAGTGACCAGTGACGAGTGACCAGTGACAAGTGACCAGTGAGAAGTGACCAGTGACCACTGACCAGTGACCAGTGACCAGTGACCAGTGACCAGTGACAAGTGACCAGTTACCAGTGACCAGCGAAAGTGACCAGTGAACAGTGACCAGGGACCAGTGACCAGTGACCAGTGACCAGTGACCAGTGACCAGTGACCAGTGACCAGTGACCAGCGACCAGTGACCAGTGACCAGTGACCAGTGACCAGTGACCAGCGACCAGTGACCAGTGACCAGTGACCAGTGACCAGTGACCAGTGAACAGCGAAAGTGACCAGTGACAAGTGACCAGTGACAAGTGACCAGTGACCAGTGACCAGTGACCAGTGACCAGTGACCAGTGACCAGTGACCAGCGAAAGTGACCAGTGACCAGTGACCAGTGACCAGCGAAATCGACCAGTGACCAGTGACCAGAGACCAGTGACTAGCCCAATTGAACAGTGACCAGTGACCAGTGACCAGTGACCAACGACCAGTGAACAGTGACCAGTGACCAGTGACCAGTGACCAGTGACCAGTGACCAGCGAAAGTGACCAGTGACAAGTGACCAGTGACAAGTGACAAGTGACCAGTTACCAGTGACCAGCGAAAGTGACCAGCGAAAGTGACCAGTGACCAGTGACCAGTGACCAGCGAAATTGACCAGTGACCAGTGACCAGTGACCAGTGACAAGTGACCAGTTACCAGTGACCAGCGAAATTGACCAGTGAACAGTGACCAGGGACCAGTGACCAGTGACCAGTGACCAGTGACCAGTGACCAGTGACCAGTGACCAGCGACCAGTGACCAGTGACCAGTGACCAGTGACCAGTGACCAGTGACCAGCGAAAGTGACCAGTGACCAGTGACCAGTGACCAGCGAAATCGACCAGTGACCAGTGACCAGAGACCAGTGACTAGCCCAATTGAACAGTGACCAGTGACCAACGACCAGTGAACAGTGACCAGTGACCAGTGACCAGTGACCTGTGACCAGTGACCAGTGACCAGTGACCAGCGAAATCGACCAGTGACCAGTGACCAGTGACCAGTGACGAGTGACCTGTGACAAGTGACCAGTGACCAGCGACCAGTGACCAGGGACCAGTGACCAGTGACCAGTGACCAGTGACCAGCGACCAGTGACCAGTGACCAGTGACCAGGGACCAGTGACCAGCGAAAGTGACCAGTGACCAGTGACCAGTGACCAGTGACTAGCCAAATTGAGCAGTGAGCACTGACCAGTGACCAGTGACCAGTGACCAGTGACCAGTGACCAGTGACCAGCGAAAGTGACCAGTGACAAGTGACCAGTGACCAGCGAAATTGACCAGTGACCAGTGACCATTGACCAGTGACCAGCGAAAGTGACCAGTGACGAGTGACCTGTGACAAGTGACCAGTGACCAGCGACCAGTGACCAGGGACCAGTGACCAGTGACCAGTGACCAGCGACCAGTGACCAGTGACCAGTGACCAGGGACCAGTGACCAGCGAAAGTGACCAGGGACCAGTGACCAGTGACCAGTGACCAGTGACCAGTGACCAGCGACCAGTGACCAGTGACCAGTGACCAGTGACCAGTGACCAGTGACCAGTGACCAGTGACCAGCGACCAGTGACCAGTGACCAGTGACCAGCGACCAGTGACCAGTGACCAGTGACCAGTGACCAGTGACCAGTGACCAGTGACCAGTGACCAGCGAAAGTGACCAGTGACAAGTGACCAGTGACAAGTGACCAGTGACCAGTGACCAGTGACCAACGACCAGTGAACAGTGACCAGTGACCAGTGACCAGTGACCAGTGACCAGTGACCAGCGAAAGTGACCAGTGACAAGTGACCAGTGACAAGTGACAAGTGACCAGTTACCAGTGACCAGCGAAAGTGACCAGCGAAAGTGACCAGTGACCAGTGACCAGTGACCAGCGAAATTGACCAGTGACCAGTGACCAGTGACCAGTGACAAGTGACCAGTTACCAGTGACCAGCGAAATTGACCAGTGAACAGTGACCAGGGACCAGTGACCAGTGACCAGTGACCAGTGACCAGTGACCAGTGACCAGTGACCAGTGACCAGCGACCAGTGACCAGTGACCAGTGACCAGTGACCAGTGACCAGTGACCAGCGAAAGTGACCAGTGACCAGTGACCAGTGACCAGCGAAATCGACCAGTGACCAGTGACCAGAGACCAGTGACTAGCCCAATTGAACAGTGACCAGTGACCAACGACCAGTGAACAGTGACCAGTGACCAGTGACCAGTGACCTGTGACCAGTGACCAGTGACCAGTGACCAGCGAAATCGACCAGTGACCAGTGACCAGTGACCAGTGACGAGTGACCTGTGACAAGTGACCAGTGACCAGCGACCAGTGACCAGGGACCAGTGACCAGTGACCAGTGACCAGCGACCAGTGACCAGTGACCAGTGACCAGGGACCAGTGACCAGCGAAAGTGACCAGTGACCAGTGACCAGTGACCAGTGACTAGCCAAATTGAGCAGTGAGCACTGACCAGTGACCAGTGACCAGTGACCAGTGACCAGTGACCAGTGACCAGCGAAAGTGACCAGTGACAAGTGACCAGTGACCAGCGAAATTGACCAGTGACCAGTGACCATTGACCAGTGACCAGCGAAAGTGACCAGTGACGAGTGACCTGTGACAAGTGACCAGTGACCAGCGACCAGTGACCAGGGACCAGTGACCAGTGACCAGTGACCAGCGACCAGTGACCAGTGACCAGTGACCAGGGACCAGTGACCAGCGAAAGTGACCAGGGACCAGTGACCAGTGACCAGTGACCAGTGACCAGTGACCAGCGACCAGTGACCAGTGACCAGTGACCAGTGACCAGTGACCAGTGACCAGTGACCAGTGACCAGCGACCAGTGACCAGTGACCAGTGACCAGCGACCAGTGACCAGTGACCAGTGACCAGTGACCAGTGACCAGTGACCAGTGACCAGTGACCAGCGAAAGTGACCAGTGACAAGTGACCAGTGACAAGTGACCAGTGACCAGTGACCAGTGACCAGTGACCAGTGACCAGTGACCAGCGAAAGTGACCAGTGACCAGTGACCAGTGACCAGCGAAATTGACCAGTGACCAGTGACCAGTGACCAGTGACAAGTGACCAGTTACCAGTGACCAGCGAAAGTGACCAGTGAACAGTGACCAGGGACCAGTGACCAGTGACCAGTGGCCAGTGACCAGTGACCAGTGACCAGTGACCAGCGACCAGTGACCAGTGACCAGTGACCAGTGACCAGTGACCAGTGACCAGCGACCAGTGACCAGTGACCAGTGACCAGTGACCAGTGACCAGTGACAAGTGACCAGTGACAAGTGACCAGTGACCAGTGACCAGTGACCAGTGACCAGTGACCAGTGACCAGCGAAAGTGACCAGTGACCAGTGACCAGTGACCAGCGAAATTGACCAGTGACCAGTGACCAGTGACCAGTGACCAGTGACAAGTGACCAGTTACCAGTGACCAGCGAAAGTGACCAGTGAACAGTGACCAGGGACCAGTGACCAGTGACCAGTGGCCAGTGACCAGTGACCAGTGACCAGTGACCAGCGACCAGTGACCAGTGACCAGTGACCAGTGACCAGTGACCAGCGACCAGTGACCAGTGACCAGTGACCAGTGACCAGTGACCAGTGACCAGTGACCAGTGACCAGCGAAAGTGACCAGTGACAAGTGACCAGTGACAAGTGACCAGTGACCAGTGACCAGTGACCAGTGACCAGTGACCAGTGACCAGTGACCAGCGACCAGCGAAAGTGACCAGTGACCAGCGAAATCGACCAGTGACCAGTGACCAGAGACCAGTGACTAGCCCAATTGAACAGTGACCAGTGACCAGTGACCAGTGACCAACGACCAGTGAACAGTGACCAGTGACCAGTGACCAGTGACCAGTGACCAGTGACCAGCGAAAGTGACCAGTGACAAGTGACCAGTGACAAGTGACCAGTGACCAGTGACCAGCGAAAGTGACCAGCGACCAGTGACTAGCCAAATTGAGCAGTGACCAGTGACCAGTGACCAGTGACCAGTGACCAGTGACCAGTGACCAGTGACCAGTGACCAGCGAAAGTGATCAGGGACCAGCGAAAGTGACCAGTGACCAGTGACCAGTGACCAGTGACCAGTGACCAGTGACCAGTGACCAGTGACCAGTAACCAGTGACAAGTGACCAGTGAGAAGTGACCAGTGACCACTGACCAGTGACCAGTGACCAGTGACCAGTGACCAGTGACCAGTGACCAGCGAAAGTGACCAGTGACAAGTGACCAGTGACAAGTGACCAGTGACCAGTGACCAGTGACCAGTGACCAGCGAAAGTGACCAGTGACCAGTGACCAGTGACCAGTGACCAGTGACCAGTGACCAGTGACCAGCGAAAGTGACCAGTGACCAGTGACCAGTGACCAGTGACCAGCGAAATCGACCAGTGACCAGTGACCAGAGACCAGTGACTAGCCCAATTGAACAGTGACCAGTGACCAGTGACCAGTGACCAACGACCAGTGAACAGTGACCAGTGACCAGTGACCAGTGACCAGTGACCAGTGACCAGCGAAAGTGACCAGTGACAAGTGACCAGTGACAAGTGACAAGTGACCAGTTACCAGTGACCAGCGAAAGTGACCAGCGAAAGTGACCAGTGACCAGTGACCAGTGACCAGCGAAATTGACCAGTGACCAGTGACCAGTGACCAGTGACAAGTGACCAGTTACCAGTGACCAGCGAAAGTGACCAGTGAACAGTGACCAGGGACCAGTGACCAGTGACCAGTGACCAGTGACCAGTGACCAGTGACCAGTGGCCAGTGACCAGCGACCAGTGACCAGTGACCAGTGACCAGTGACCAGTGACCAGTGACCAGCGAAAGTGACCAGTGACCAGTGACCAGTGACCAGCGAAATCGACCAGTGACCAGTGACCAGAGACCAGTGACTAGCCCAATTGAACAGTGACCAGTGACCAGTGACCAGTGACCAACGACCAGTGAACAGTGACCAGTGACCAGTGACCAGTGACCTGTGACCAGTGACCAGTGACCAGTGACCAGCGAAATCGACCAGTGACCAGTGACCAGTGACCAGTGACGAGTGACCTGTGACAAGTGACCAGTGACCAGCGACCAGTGACCAGGGACCAGTGACCAGTGACCAGTGACCAGCGACCAGTGACCAGTGACCAGTGACCAGGGACCAGTGACCAGCGAAAGTGACCAGTGACCAGTGACCAGTGACCAGTGACCAGTGACGAGTGACCTGTGACAAGTGACCAGTGACCAGCGACCAGTGACCAGGGACCAGTGACCAGTGACCAGTGACCAGCGACCAGTGACCAGTGACCAGTGACCAGGGACCAGTGACCAGCGAAAGTGACCAGGGACCAGTGACCAGTGACCAGTGACCAGTGACCAGTGACCAGCGACCAGTGACCAGTGACCAGTGACCAGTGACCAGTGACCAGTGACCAGTGACCAGTGACCAGCGACCAGTGACCAGTGACCAGTGACCAGCGACCAGTGACCAGTGACCAGTGACCAGTGACCAGTGACCAGCGAAAGTGACCAGTGACAAGTGACCAGTGACAAGTGACCAGTGACCAGTGACCAGTGACCAGTGACCAGTGACCAGTGACCAGCGACCAGCGAAAGTGACCAGTGACCAGCGAAATCGACCAGTGACCAGTGACCAGAGACCAGTGACTAGCCCAATTGAACAGTGACCAGTGACCAGTGACCAGTGACCAACGACCAGTGAACAGTGACCAGTGACCAGTGACCAGTGACCAGTGACCAGTGACCAGCGAAAGTGACCAGTGACAAGTGACCAGTGACAAGTGACCAGTGACCAGTGACCAGCGAAAGTGACCAGCGACCAGTGACTAGCCAAATTGAGCAGTGACCAGTGACCAGTGACCAGTGACCAGTGACCAGTGACCAGTGACCAGTGACCAGTGACCAGTGACCAGTGACCAGCGAAAGTGATCAGGGACCAGCGAAAGTGACCAGTGACCAGTGACCAGTGACCAGTGACCAGTGACCAGTGACCAGTGACCAGTAACCAGTGACAAGTGACCAGTGAGAAGTGACCAGTGACCACTGACCAGTGACCAGTGACCAGTGACCAGTGACCAGTGACCAGTGACCAGCGAAAGTGACCAGTGACAAGTGACCAGTGACAAGTGACCAGTGACCAGTGACCAGTGACCAGTGACCAGCGAAAGTGACCAGTGACCAGTGACCAGTGACCAGTGACCAGTGACCAGTGACCAGTGACCAGCGAAAGTGACCAGTGACCAGTGACCAGTGACCAGTGACCAGCGAAATCGACCAGTGACCAGTGACCAGAGACCAGTGACTAGCCCAATTGAACAGTGACCAGTGACCAGTGACCAGTGACCAACGACCAGTGAACAGTGACCAGTGACCAGTGACCAGTGACCAGTGACCAGTGACCAGCGAAAGTGACCAGTGACAAGTGACCAGTGACAAGTGACAAGTGACCAGTTACCAGTGACCAGCGAAAGTGACCAGCGAAAGTGACCAGTGACCAGTGACCAGTGACCAGCGAAATTGACCAGTGACCAGTGACCAGTGACCAGTGACAAGTGACCAGTTACCAGTGACCAGCGAAAGTGACCAGTGAACAGTGACCAGGGACCAGTGACCAGTGACCAGTGACCAGTGACCAGTGACCAGTGACCAGTGGCCAGTGACCAGCGACCAGTGACCAGTGACCAGTGACCAGTGACCAGTGACCAGTGACCAGCGAAAGTGACCAGTGACCAGTGACCAGTGACCAGCGAAATCGACCAGTGACCAGTGACCAGAGACCAGTGACTAGCCCAATTGAACAGTGACCAGTGACCAGTGACCAGTGACCAACGACCAGTGAACAGTGACCAGTGACCAGTGACCAGTGACCTGTGACCAGTGACCAGTGACCAGTGACCAGCGAAATCGACCAGTGACCAGTGACCAGTGACCAGTGACGAGTGACCTGTGACAAGTGACCAGTGACCAGCGACCAGTGACCAGGGACCAGTGACCAGTGACCAGTGACCAGCGACCAGTGACCAGTGACCAGTGACCAGGGACCAGTGACCAGCGAAAGTGACCAGTGACCAGTGACCAGTGACCAGTGACCAGTGACGAGTGACCTGTGACAAGTGACCAGTGACCAGCGACCAGTGACCAGGGACCAGTGACCAGTGACCAGTGACCAGCGACCAGTGACCAGTGACCAGTGACCAGGGACCAGTGACCAGCGAAAGTGACCAGGGACCAGTGACCAGTGACCAGTGACCAGTGACCAGTGACCAGCGACCAGTGACCAGTGACCAGTGACCAGTGACCAGTGACCAGTGACCAGTGACCAGTGACCAGCGACCAGTGACCAGTGACCAGTGACCAGCGACCAGTGACCAGTGACCAGTGACCAGTGACCAGTGACCAGTGACCAGTGACCAGTGACCAGCGAAAGTGACCAGTGACAAGTGACCAGTGACAAGTGACCAGTGACCAGTGACCAGTGACCAGTGACCAGTGACCAGTGACCAGTGACCAGTGACCAGTGACCAGTGACCAGCGAAAGTGACCAGGGACCAGCGAAAGTGACCAGTGACCAGTGACCAGTGACCAGTGACCAGTGACCAGTGACCAGTGACCAGTGACCAGTAACCAGTGACAAGTGACCAGTGAGAAGTGACCAGTGACCACTGACCAGTGACCAGTGACCAGTGACCAGTGACCAGTGACCAGTGACCAGCGAAAGTGACCAGTGACAAGTGACCAGTGACAAGTGACCAGTGACCAGTGACCAGTGACCAGTGACCAGCGAAAGTGACCAGTGACCAGTGACCAGTGACCAGTGACCAGTGACCAGTGACCAGTGACCAGCGAAAGTGACCAGTGACCATTGACCAGCGACCAGTGACAAGTGACCAGTGACCACTGACCAGTGACTAGTGACCAGCGACCAGTGACCAGGGACCAGTGACCAGCGAAAGTGACCAGTGACCAGTGACTAGCCAAATTGAGCAGTGACCAGTGACCAGTGACCAGTGACCAGTGACCAGTGACCAGTGACCAGTGACCAGTGACCAGCTAAATTGACCAGTGACCATTGACCAGTGACCAGCGAAAGTGACCAGTGACGAGTGACCTGTGACAAGTGACCAGTGACCAGCGACCAGTGACCAGGGACCAGTGACCAGTGACCAGTGACCAGTGACCAGCGAAAGTGACCAGTGACGAGTGACCAGTGACAAGTGACCAGTGACAAGTGACCAGTGACCACTGACCAGTGACTAGTGACCAGCGACCAGTGACCACGGACCAGTGACCAGCGAAAGTGACCAGTGACCAGTGACTAGCCAAATTGAGCAGTGACCAGTGACCAGTGACCAGTGACCAGTGACCAGTGACCAGTGACCAGTGACCAGTGACCAGCGACCAGTGACCAGTGACCAGTGACCAGTGACCAGTGACCAGTGACAAGTGACCAGTGACAAGTGACCAGTGACCAGTGACCAGTGACCAGTGACCAGTGACCAGTGACCAGCGAAAGTGACCAGTGACCAGTGACTAGCCAAATTGAGCAGTGACCAGTGACCAGTGACCAGTGACCAGTGACCAGTGACCAGTGACCAGTGACCAGTGACCAGTGACCAGTGACCAGCGAAAGTGATCAGGGACCAGCGAAAGTGACCAGTGACCAGTGACCAGTGACCAGTGACCAGTGACCAGTGACCAGTGACCAGTAACCAGTGACAAGTGACCAGTGAGAAGTGACCAGTGACCAGTGACCAGTGACCAGTGACCAGTGACCAGCGAAAGTGATCAGGGACCAGCGAAAGTGACCAGTGACCAGTGACCAGTGACCAGTGACCAGTGACCAGTGACCAGTGACCAGTAACCAGTGACAAGTGACCAGTGAGAAGTGACCAGTGACCACTGACCAGTGACCAGTGACCAGTGACCAGTGACCAGTGACCAGTGACCAGCGAAAGTGACCAGTGACAAGTGACCAGTGACAAGTGACCAGTGACCAGTGACCAGTGACCAGTGACCAGCGAAAGTGACCAGTGACCAGTGACCAGTGACCAGTGACCAGTGACCAGTGACCAGTGACCAGCGAAAGTGACCAGTGACCAGTGACCAGTGACCAGTGACCAGCGAAATCGACCAGTGACCAGTGACCAGAGACCAGTGACTAGCCCAATTGAACAGTGACCAGTGACCAGTGACCAGTGACCAACGACCAGTGAACAGTGACCAGTGACCAGTGACCAGTGACCAGTGACCAGTGACCAGCGAAAGTGACCAGTGACAAGTGACCAGTGACAAGTGACAAGTGACCAGTTACCAGTGACCAGCGAAAGTGACCAGCGAAAGTGACCAGTGACCAGTGACCAGTGACCAGCGAAATTGACCAGTGACCAGTGACCAGTGACCAGTGACAAGTGACCAGTTACCAGTGACCAGCGAATGTGACCAGTGAACAGTGACCAGGGACCAGTGACCAGTGACCAGTGACCAGTGACCAGTGACCAGTGACCAGTGGCCAGTGACCAGCGACCAGTGACCAGTGACCAGTGACCAGTGACCAGTGACCAGTGACCAGCGAAAGTGACCAGTGACCAGTGACCAGTGACCAGCGAAATCGACCAGTGACCAGTGACCAGAGACCAGTGACTAGCCCAATTGAACAGTGACCAGTGACCAGTGACCAGTGACCAACGACCAGTGAACAGTGACCAGTGACCAGTGACCAGTGACCTGTGACCAGTGACCAGTGACCAGTGACCAGCGAAATCGACCAGTGACCAGTGACCAGTGACCAGTGACGAGTGACCTGTGACAAGTGACCAGTGACCAGCGACCAGTGACCAGGGACCAGTGACCAGTGACCAGTGACCAGCGACCAGTGACCAGTGACCAGTGACCAGGGACCAGTGACCAGCGAAAGTGACCAGTGACCAGTGACCAGTGACCAGTGACCAGTGACGAGTGACCTGTGACAAGTGACCAGTGACCAGCGACCAGTGACCAGGGACCAGTGACCAGTGACCAGTGACCAGCGACCAGTGACCAGTGACCAGTGACCAGGGACCAGTGACCAGCGAAAGTGACCAGTGACCAGTGACCAGTGACCAGTGACCAGTGACCAGTGACCAGTGACCAGCGAAAGTGACCAGTGACAAGTGACCAGTGACAAGTGACCAGTGACCAGTGACCAGCGAAAGTGACCAGCGACCAGTGACTAGCCAAATTGAGCAGTGACCAGTGACCAGTGACCAGTGACCAGTGACCAGTGACCAGTGACCAGTGACCAGTGACCAGTGACCAGTGACCAGCGAAAGTGATCAGGGACCAGCGAAAGTGACCAGTGACCAGTGACCAGTGACCAGTGACCAGTGACCAGTGACCAGTGACCAGTAACCAGTGACAAGTGACCAGTGAGAAGTGACCAGTGACCACTGACCAGTGACCAGTGACCAGTGACCAGTGACCAGTGACCAGTGACCAGCGAAAGTGACCAGTGACAAGTGACCAGTGACAAGTGACCAGTGACCAGTGACCAGTGACCAGTGACCAGCGAAAGTGACCAGTGACCAGTGACCAGTGACCAGTGACCAGTGACCAGTGACCAGTGACCAGTGACCAGCGAAAGTGACCAGTGACCAGTGACCAGTGACCAGTGACCAGCGAAATCGACCAGTGACCAGTGACCAGAGACCAGTGACTAGCCCAATTGAACAGTGACCAGTGACCAGTGACCAGTGACCAACGACCAGTGAACAGTGACCAGTGACCAGTGACCAGTGACCAGTGACCAGTGACCAGCGAAAGTGACCAGTGACAAGTGACCAGTGACAAGTGACAAGTGACCAGTTACCAGTGACCAGCGAAAGTGACCAGCGAAAGTGACCAGTGACCAGTGACCAGTGACCAGCGAAATTGACCAGTGACCAGTGACCAGTGACCAGTGACAAGTGACCAGTTACCAGTGACCAGCGAATGTGACCAGTGAACAGTGACCAGGGACCAGTGACCAGTGACCAGTGACCAGTGACCAGTGACCAGTGACCAGTGGCCAGTGACCAGCGACCAGTGACCAGTGACCAGTGACCAGTGACCAGTGACCAGTGACCAGCGAAAGTGACCAGTGACCAGTGACCAGTGACCAGCGAAATCGACCAGTGACCAGTGACCAGAGACCAGTGACTAGCCCAATTGAACAGTGACCAGTGACCAGTGACCAGTGACCAACGACCAGTGAACAGTGACCAGTGACCAGTGACCAGTGACCTGTGACCAGTGACCAGTGACCAGTGACCAGCGAAATCGACCAGTGACCAGTGACCAGTGACCAGTGACGAGTGACCTGTGACAAGTGACCAGTGACCAGCGACCAGTGACCAGGGACCAGTGACCAGTGACCAGTGACCAGCGACCAGTGACCAGTGACCAGTGACCAGGCACCAGTGACCAGCGAAAGTGACCAGTGACCAGTGACCAGTGACCAGTGACCAGTGACGAGTGACCTGTGACAAGTGACCAGTGACCAGCGACCAGTGACCAGGGACCAGTGACCAGTGACCAGTGACCAGCGACCAGTGACCAGTGACCAGTGACCAGGGACCAGTGACCAGCGAAAGTGACCAGTGACCAGTGACCAGTGACCAGTGACCAGTGACCAGTGACCAGTGACCAGCGAAAGTGACCAGTGACCAGTGACCAGTGACCAGCGAAATTGACCAGTGACCAGTGACCATTGACCAGTGACCAGCGAAAGTGACCAGTGACGAGTGACCTGTGACAAGTGACCAGTGACCAGCGACCAGTGACCAGGGACCAGTGACCAGTGACCAGTGACCAGGGACCAGTGACCAGCGAAAGTGACCAGGGACCAGTGACCAGTGACCAGTGACCAGTGACCAGTGACCAGCGACCAGTGACCAGTGACCAGTGACCAGTGACCAGTGACCAGTGACCAGTGACCAGTGACCAGCGACCAGTGACCAGTGACCAGTGACCAGCGACCAGTGACCAGTGACCAGTGACCAGTGACCAGTGACCAGTGACCAGTGACCAGTGACCAGCGAAAGTGACCAGTGACAAGTGACCAGTGACAAGTGACCAGTGACCAGTGACCAGTGACCAGTGACCAGTGACCAGTGACCAGTGACCAGTGACCAGCGAAAGTGACCAGGGACCAGCGAAAGTGACCAGTGACCAGTGACCAGTGACCAGTGACCAGTGACCAGTGACCAGTGACCAGTAACCAGTGACAAGTGACCAGTGAGAAGTGACCAGTGACCACTGACCAGTGACCAGTGACCAGTGACCAGTGACCAGTGACCAGTGACCAGCGAAAGTGACCAGTGACAAGTGACCAGTGACAAGTGACCAGTGACCAGTGACCAGTGACCAGTGACCAGCGAAAGTGACCAGTGACCAGTGACCAGTGACCAGTGACCAGTGACCAGTGACCAGTGACCAGCGAAAGTGACCAGTGACCAGTGACCAGTGACCAGTGACCAGCGAAATCGACCAGTGACCAGTGACCAGAGACCAGTGACTAGCCCAATTGAACAGTGACCAGTGACCAGTCACCAGTGACCAACGACCAGTGAACAGTGACCAGTGACCAGTGACCAGTGACCAGTGACCAGTGACCAGCGAAAGTGACCAGTGACAAGTGACCAGTGACAAGTGACAAGTGACCAGTTACCAGTGACCAGCGAAAGTGACCAGCGAAAGTGACCAGTGACCAGTGACCAGTGACCAGCGAAATTGACCAGTGACCAGTGACCAGTGACCAGTGACAAGTGACCAGTTACCAGTGACCAGCGAAAGTGACCAGTGAACAGTGACCAGGGACCAGTGACCAGTGACCAGTGACCAGTGACCAGTGACCAGTGACCAGTGACCAGCGACCAGTGACCAGTGACCAGTGACCAGTGACCAGTGACCAGTGACCAGCGAAAGTGACCAGTGACCAGTGACCAGTGACCAGCGAAATCGACCAGTGACCAGTGACCAGAGACCAGTGACTAGCCCAATTGAACAGTGACCAGTGACCAGTGACCAGTGACCAACGACCAGTGAACAGTGACCAGTGACCAGTGACCAGTGACCTGTGACCAGTGACCAGTGACCAGTGACCAGCGAAATCGACCAGTGACCAGTGACCAGTGACCAGTGACGAGTGACCTGTGACAAGTGACCAGTGACCAGCGACCAGTGACCAGGGACCAGTGACCAGTGACCAGTGACCAGCGACCAGTGACCAGTGACCAGTGACCAGGGACCAGTGACCAGCGAAAGTGACCAGTGACCAGTGACCAGTGACCAGTGACCAGTGACGAGTGACCTGTGACAAGTGACCAGTGACCAGCGACCAGTGACCAGGGACCAGTGACCAGTGACCAGTGACCAGCGACCAGTGACCAGTGACCAGTGACCAGGGACCAGTGACCAGCGAAAGTGACCAGTGACCAGTGACCAGTGACCAGTGACCAGTGACCAGTGACCAGTGACCAGCGAAAGTGACCAGTGACCAGTGACCAGTGACCAGCGAAATCGACCAGTGACCAGTGACCAGAGACCAGTGACTAGCCCAATTGAACAGTGACCAGTGACCAGTGACCAGTGACCTGTGACCAGCGAAAGTGACCAGTGACCAGTGACCAGTGACCATTGACCAGCGACCAGTGACCAGTGACCAGTGACGAGTGACCAGTGACCAGTGACCAGTGACCAGTGACCAGTGACCAGTGACCAGCGAAAGTGACCAGTGACCAGTGAACAGTGACCAGCGAAATTGACCAGTTTCCAGTGACCAGTGATAAGTGACCAGTGACCAGTGACCAGCGAAAGTGACCAGTGAACAGTGACCAGCGAAATTGACCAGTGACCATTGACCAGTGACCAGCGAAAGTGACCAGTGACGAGTGACCAGTGACCAGTGACCAGTGACCAGTGACCTGTGACCAGCGAAAGTGACCAGTGACCAGTGACCATTGACCAGCGACCAGTGACAAGTGACCAGTGACCACTGACCAGTGACTAGTGACCAGCGACCAGTGACCAGGGACCAGTGACCAGCGAAAGTGACCAGTGACCAGTGACTAGCCAAATTGAGCAGTGACCAGTGACCAGTGACCAGTGACCAGTGACCAGTGACCAGCTAAATTGACCAGTGACCATTGACCAGTGACCAGCGAAAGTGACCAGTGACGAGTGACCTGTGACAAGTGACCAGTGACCAGCGACCAGTGACCAGGGACCAGTGACCAGTGACCAGTGACCAGTGACCAGCGAAAGTGACCAGTGACGAGTGACCAGTGACAAGTGACCAGTGACAAGTGACCAGTGACCACTGACCAGTGACTAGTGACCAGCGACCAGTGACCACGGACCAGTGACCAGCGAAAGTGACCAGTGACCAGTGACTAGCCAAATTGAGCAGTGACCAGTGACCAGTGACCAGTGACCAGTGACCAGTGACCAGTGAACAGTGACCAGCGAAATTGACCGGTTTCCAGTGACCAGTGATAAGTGACCAGTGACCAGTGACCAGCGAAAGTGACCAGTGAACAGTGACCAGCGAAATTGACCAGTGACCATTGACCAGTGACCAGCGAAAGTGACCAGTGACGAGTGACCAGTGACAAGTGACCAGTGAAAAGTGACCAGTGACCACTGACCAGTGACTAGTGACCAGCGACCAGTGACCAGCGAAAGTGACCAGCGAAAGTGACCAGTGACCAGTGACTAGCCAAATTGAGCAGTGACCAGTGACCAGTGACCAGTGACCAGTGACCAGTGACCAGTGACCAGCTAAATTGACCAGTGACCATTGACCAGTGACCAGCGAAAGTGACCAGTGACGAGTGACCTGTGACAAGTGACCAGTGACCAGCGACCAGTGACCAGGGACCAGTGACCAGTGACCAGTGACCAGTGACCAGCGACCAGTGACCAGTGATCAGTGACCAGGGACCAGTGACCAGCGAAAGTGACCAGTGACCAGTGACCAGTGACCAGCGAAATTGACCAGTGACCAGTGACCAGTGACCAGTGACAAGTGACCAGTTACCAGTGACCAGCGAATGTGACCAGTGAACAGTGACCAGGGACCAATGACCAGTGACCAGTGACCAGTGACCAGTGACCAGTGACCAGTGACCAGTGACCAGTGACCAGTGACCAGCGAAAGTGACCAGTGACCAGTGACCAGTGACCAGTGACCAGTGACCAGTGACCAGCGAAAGTGACCAGTGACAAGTGACCAGTGACAAGTGACCAGTGACCAGTGACCAGTGACCAGCGAAAGTGACCAGTGACCAGTGACCAGTGACCAGCGAAATTGACCAGTGACCAGTGACCAGTGACCAGTGACAAGTGACCAGTTACCAGTGACCAGCGAAAGTGACCAGTGAACAGTGACCAGGGACCAGTGACCAGTGACCAGTGACCAGTGACCAGTGACCAGTGACCAGTGACCAGCGACCAGTGACCAGTGACCAGTGACCAGTGACCAGTGACCAGTGACCAGTGACCAGCGAAAGTGACCAGTGACAAGTGACCAGTGACCAGTGACCAGTTACCAGTGACCAGTGACCAGTGACCAGCGAAAGTGACCAGTGACCAGTGACCAGTGACCAGCGAAATCGACCAGTGACCAGTGACCAGAGACCAGTGACTAGCCCAATTGAACAGTGACCAGTGACCAGTGACCAGTGACCTGTGACCAGCGAAAGTGACCAGTGACCAGTGACCATTGACCAGCGACCAGTGACCAGTGACCAGTGACGAGTGACCAGTGACCAGTGACCAGTGACCAGTGACCAGTGACCAGTGACCAGCGAAAGTGACCAGTGACCAGTGAACAGTGACCAGCGAAATTGACCAGTTTCCAGTGACCAGTGATAAGTGACCAGTGACCAGTGACCAGCGAAAGTGACCAGTGAACAGTGACCAGCGAAATTGACCAGTGACCATTGACCAGTGACCAGCGAAAGTGACCAGTGACGAGTGACCAGTGACCAGTGACCAGTGACCAGTGACCTGTGACCAGCGAAAGTGACCAGTGACCAGTGACCATTGACCAGCGACCAGTGACAAGTGACCAGTGACCACTGACCAGTGACTAGTGACCAGCGACCAGGGACCAGGGACCAGTGACCAGCGAAAGTGACCAGTGACCAGTGACTAGCCAAATTGAGCAGTGACCAGTGACCAGTGACCAGTGACCAGTGACCAGTGACCAGTGACCAGTGACCAGTGACCAGCTAAATTGACCAGTGACCATTGACCAGTGACCAGCGAAAGTGACCAGTGACGAGTGACCTGTGACAAGTGACCAGTGACCAGCGACCAGTGACCAGGGACCAGTGACCAGTGACCAGTGACCAGTGACCAGCGAAAGTGACCAGTGACGAGTGACCAGTGACAAGTGACCAGTGACAAGTGACCAGTGACCACTGACCAGTGACTAGTGACCAGCGACCAGTGACCACGGACCAGTGACCAGCGAAAGTGACCAGTGACCAGTGACTAGCCAAATTGAGCAGTGACCAGTGACCAGTGACCAGTGACCAGTGACCAGTGACCAGTGACCAGTGACCAGTGACCAGCTAAATTGACCAGTGACCATTGACCAGTGACCAGCGAAAGTGACCAGTGACGAGTGACCTGTGACAAGTGACCAGTGACCAGCGACCAGTGACCAGTGACCAGTGACCAGTGACCAGCGAAATTGACCAGTGACCATTGACCAGTGACCAGTGACCAGTGACCAGTGACCAGTGACCAGTGACCAGTGACCAGTGACCAGTGACCAGTGACCAGTGACAAGCGAAAGTGACCAGTGACAAGTGACTAGTGACAAGTGACCAGTGACCAGTGACCAGTGACCAGTGACCAGTGACCAGTGACCAGTGACCAGTGACCAGTGACCAGTGACCAGCGAAAGTGACAAGTGACCAGTGACCAGTGAACAGTGACCAGCGAAATTGACCGGTTTCCAGTGACCAGTGATAAGTGACCAGTGACCAGTGACCAGCGAAAGTGACCAGTGAACAGTGACCAGCGAAATTGACCAGTGACCATTGACCAGTGACCAGCGAAAGTGACCAGTGACGAGTGACCAGTGACAAGTGACCAGTGAAAAGTGACCAGTGACCACTGACCAGTGACTAGTGACCAGCGACCAGTGACCAGCGAAAGTGACCAGCGAAAGTGACCAGTGACCAGTGACTAGCCAAATTGAGCAGTGACCAGTGACCAGTGACCAGTGACCAGTGACCAGTGACCAGTGACCAGCTAAATTGACCAGTGACCATTGACCAGTGACCAGCGAAAGTGACCAGTGACGAGTGACCTGTGACAAGTGACCAGTGACCAGCGACCAGTGACCAGGGACCAGTGACCAGTGACCAGTGACCAGTGACCAGCGACCAGTGACCAGTGATCAGTGACCAGGGACCAGTGACCAGCGAAAGTGACCAGTGACCAGTGACCAGTGACCAGCGAAATTGACCAGTGACCAGTGACCAGTGACCAGTGACAAGTGACCAGTTACCAGTGACCAGCGAATGTGACCAGTGAACAGTGACCAGGGACCAATGACCAGTGACCAGTGACCAGTGACCAGTGACCAGTGACCAGTGACCAGTGACCAGTGACCAGTGACCAGCGAAAGTGACCAGTGACCAGTGACCAGTGACCAGTGACCAGTGACCAGTGACCAGCGAAAGTGACCAGTGACAAGTGACCAGTGACAAGTGACCAGTGACCAGTGACCAGTGACCAGCGAAAGTGACCAGTGACCAGTGACCAGTGACCAGCGAAATTGACCAGTGACCAGTGACCAGTGACCAGTGACAAGTGACCAGTTACCAGTGACCAGCGAAAGTGACCAGTGAACAGTGACCAGGGACCAGTGACCAGTGACCAGTGACCAGTGACCAGTGACCAGTGACCAGTGACCAGTGACCAGCGACCAGTGACCAGTGACCAGCGACCAGTGACCAGTGACCAGTGACCAGTGACCAGTGACCAGCGAAAGTGACCAGTGACAAGTGACCAGTGACAAGTGACCAGTGACCAGTGACCAGTGACCAGTGACCAGTGACCAGTGACCAGTGACCAGCGAAAGTGACCAGTGACAAGTGACCAGTGACAAGTGACCAGTGACCAGCGACCAGTGACCAGTGACCAGTGACCAGTGACCAGTGACCAGCGACCAGTGACCAGTGACCAGTGACCAGTGACCAGTGACCAGTGACCAGTGACCAGCGAAAGTGACCAGTGACAAGTGACCAGTGACAAGTGACCAGTGACCAGTGACCAGTGACCAGTGACCAGTGACCAGTGACCAGTGACCAGCGAAAGTGACCAGTGACAAGTGACCAGTGACAAGTGACCAGTGACCAGTGACCAGTGACCAGTGACCAGTGACCAGTGACCAGTGACCAGCGAAAGTGACCAGTGACCAGTGACCAGTGACCAGCGAAATCGACCAGTGACCAGGGACCAGAGACCAGTGACTAGCCCAATTGAACAGTGACCAGTGACCAGTGACCAGTGACCAACGACCAGTGACCAGTGACCAGCGAAAGTGACCAGTGACAAGTGACCAGTGACAAGTGACCAGTGACCAGTGACCAGTGACCAGTGACCAGTGACCAGTGACCAGTGACCAGTGACCAGTGACCAGCGAAAGTGACCAGTGACAAGTGACCAGTGACAAGTGACCAGTGACCAGTGACCAGTGACCAGTGACCAGTGACCAGTGACCAGTGACCAGCGAAAGTGACCAGTGACCAGTGACCAGTGACCAGCGACCAGTGACCAGTGACCAGCGACCAGTGACCAGTGACCAGTGACCAGTGACCAGTGACCAGTGACCAGCGAAAGTGACCAGTGACCAGTGACCAGTGACCAGCGACCAGTGACCAGTGACCAGTGACCAGTGACCAGTGACCAGTGACCAGTGACCAGTGACCAGTGACCAGCGAAAGTGACCAGTGACAAGTGACCAGTGACAAGTGACAAGTGACCAGTGACCAGTGACCAGTGACCAGTGACCAGTGACCAGTGACCAGCGAAAGTGACCAGTGACCAGTGACCAGTGACCAGCGAAATCGACCAGTGACCAGTGACCAGAGACCAGTGACTAGCCCAATTGAACAGTGACCAGTGACCAGTGACCAGTGACCAACGACCAGTGAACAGTGACCAGTGACCAGTGACCAGTGACCAGTGACCAGTGACCAGTGACCAGTGACCAGCGAAAGTGACCAGTGACAAGTGACCAGTGACAAGTGACCAGTGACCAGTGACCAGCGAAAGTGACCAGTGACCAGTGACCAGTGACCAGCGAAATTGACCAGTGACCAGTGACCAGTGACCAGTGACAAGTGACCAGTTACCAGTGACCAGCGAAAGTGACCAGTGAACAGTGACCAGGGACCAGTGACCAGTGACCAGTGACCAGTGACCAGTGACCAGTGACCAGTGACCAGTGACCAGCGACCAGTGACCAGTGACCAGTGACCAGTGACCAGTGACCAGTGACCAGCGAAAGTGACCAGTGACCAGTGACCAGTGACCAGCGAAATCGACCAGTGACCAGTGACCAGAGACCAGTGACTAGCCCAATTGAACAGTGACCAGTGACCAGTGACCAGTGACCAACGACCAGTGAACAGTGACCAGTGACCAGTGACCAGTGACCTGTGACCAGTGACCAGTGACCAGTGACCAGTGACCAGTGACGAGTGACCAGTGACCAGCGACCAGTGACCAGGGACCAGTGACCAGTGACCAGTGACTAGCCAAATTGAGCAGTGGGCACTGACCAGTGACCAGTGACCAGTGACCAGTGACCAGTGACCAGCGAAAGTGACCAGTGACGAGTGACCTGTGACAAGTGACCAGTGACCAGCGACCAGTGACCAGTGACCAGTGACCAACGACCAGTGAACAGTGACCAGTGACCAGTGACCAGTGACCTGTGACCAGTGACCAGTGACCAGTGACCAGTGACCAGTGACCAGTGACCAGAGAAATCGACCAGTGACCAGTGACCAGAGACCAGTGACTAGCCAAATTGACCAGTGACCAGTGACCAGTGACCAGTGACCAACGACCAGTGACCAGGGACCAGTGACCAGCAAAAGTGACCAGTGACCAGTGACTAGCCAAATTGAGCAGTGACCAGTGACCAGTGACCAGTGACCAGTGACCAGTGACCAGTGACCAGTGACGAGTGACCTGTGACAAGTGACCAGTGACCAGCGACCAGTGACCAGGGACCAGTGACCAGTGACCAGTGACCAGCGACCAGTGACCAGTGACCAGTGACCAGGGACCAGTGACCAGCGAAAGTGACCAGTGACCAGTGACCAGTGACCAGTGACTAGCCAAATTGAGCAGTGAGCACTGACCAGTGACCAGTGACCAGTGACCAGTGACCAGTGACCAGCGAAAGTGACCAGTGACCAGTGACCAGTGACCAGCGAAATTGACCAGTGACCAGTGACCAGCGAAAGTGACCAGTGAACAGTGACCAGCGAAATTGAAAAGTGACCATTGACTCGTGACCAGCGAAAGTGACCAGTGACGAGTGACCAGTGACAAGTGACCAGTGAGAAGTGACCAGTGACCACTGACCAGTGACCAGTGACAAGTGACCAGTTACCAGTGACCAGCGAAAGTGACCAGTGACAAGTGACCAGTGACCAGCGACCAGTGACCAGTGACCAGTGACCAGTGACCAGTGACCAGCGACCAGTGACCAGTGACCAGTGACCAGTGACCAGCGAAAGTGACCAGTGACAAGTGACCAGTGACAAGTGACCAGTGACCAGTGACCAGTGACCAGTGACCAGTGACCAGTGACCAGTGACCAGCGAAAGTGACCAGTGACAAGTGACCAGTGACAAGTGACAAGTGACCAGTGACCAGTGACCAGTGACCAGTGACCAGTGACCAGTGACCAGCGAAAGTGACCAGTGACCAGTGACCAGTGACCAGCGAAATCGACCAGTGACCAGTGACCAGAGACCAGTGACTAGCCCAATTGAACAGTGACCAGTGACCAGTGACCAGTGACCAACGACCAGTGAACAGTGACCAGTGACCAGTGACCAGTGACCAGTGACCAGTGACCAGCGACCAGTGACCAGGGACCAGTGACCAGTGACCAGTGACTAGCCAAATTGAGCAGTGGGCACTGACCAGTGACCAGTGACCAGTGACCAGTGACCAGTGACCAGCGAAAGTGACCAGTGACGAGTGACCTGTGACAAGTGACCAGTGACCAGCGACCAGTGACCAGTGACCAGTGACCAACGACCAGTGAACAGTGACCAGTGACCAGTGACCAGTGACCTGTGACCAGTGACCAGTGACCAGTGACCAGTGACCAGTGACCAGTGACCAGAGAAATCGACCAGTGACCAGTGACCAGAGACCAGTGACTAGCCAAATTGACCAGTGACCAGTGACCAGTGACCAGTGACCAACGACCAGTGACCAGGGACCAGTGACCAGCAAAAGTGACCAGTGACCAGTGACTAGCCAAATTGAGCAGTGACCAGTGACCAGTGACCAGTGACCAGTGACCAGTGACCAGTGACCAGTGACGAGTGACCTGTGACAAGTGACCAGTGACCAGCGACCAGTGACCAGGGACCAGTGACCAGTGACCAGTGACCAGCGACCAATGACCAGTGACCAGTGACCAGGGACCAGTGACCAGCGAAAGTGACCAGTGACCAGTGACCAGTGACCAGTGACTAGCCAAATTGAGCAGTGAGCACTGACCAGTGACCAGTGACCAGTGACCAGTGACCAGTGACCAGCGAAAGTGACCAGTGACCAGTGACCAGTGACCAGCGAAATTGACCAGTGACCAGTGACCAGCGAAAGTGACCAGTGAACAGTGACCAGCGAAATTGAAAAGTGACCATTGACTAGTGACCAGCGAAAGTGACCAGTGACGAGTGACCAGTGACAAGTGACCAGTGAGAAGTGACCAGTGACCACTGACCAGTGACCAGTGACCAGTGACCAGTGACCAGTGACAAGTGACCAGTTACCAGTGACCAGCGAAAGTGACCAGTGACAAGTGACCAGTGACCAGCGACCAGTGACCAGTGACCAGTGACCAGTGACCAGTGACCAGCGACCAGTGACCAGTAACCAGTGACCAGTGACCAGTGACCAGTGACCAGTGACCAGCGAAAGTGACCAGTGACAAGTGACCAGTGACAAGTGACCAGTGACCAGTGACCAGTGACCAGTGACCAGTGACCAGTGACCAGTGACCAGCGAAAGTGACCAGTGACAAGTGACCAGTGACAAGTGACAAGTGACCAGTGACCAGTGACCAGTGACCAGTGACCAGTGACCAGCGAAAGTGACCAGTGACCAGTGACCAGTGACCAGCGAAATCGAGCAGTGACCAGTGACCAGAGACCAGTGACTAGCCCAATTGAACAGTGACCAGTGACCAGTGACCAGTGACCAACGACCAGTGAACAGTGACCAGTGACCAGTGACCAGTGACCAGTGACCAGTGACCAGTGACCAGTGACCAGCGAAAGTGACCAGTGACAAGTGACCAGTGACAAGTGACCAGTGACCAGTGACCAGCGAAAGTGACCAGTGACCAGTGACCAGTGACCAGAGAAATTGACCAGTGACCAGTTACCAGTGACCAGTGACAAGTGACCAGTTACCAGTGACCAGCGAAAGTGACCAGTGAACAGTGACCAGGGACCAGTGACCAGTGACCAGTGACCAGTGACCAGTGACCAGCGACCAGTGACCAGTGACCAGTGACCAGTGAGAAGTGACCAGTGACCACTGACCAGTGACCAGTGACCAGCGACCAGTGACCAGTGACCAGTGACCAGTGACCAGTGACCAGTGACCAGCGAAAGTGACAAGTGACCAGTGACCAGTGAACAGTGACCAGCGAAATTGACCGGTTTCCAGTGACCAGTGATAAGTGACCAGTGACCAGTGACCAGCGAAAGTGACCAGTGAACAGTGACCAGCGAAATTGACCAGTGACCATTGACCAGTGACCAGCGAAAGTGACCAGTGACGAGTGACCAGTGACAAGTGACCAGTGAAAAGTGACCAGTGACCACTGACCAGTGACTAGTGACCAGCGACCAGTGACCAGCGAAAGTGACCAGCGAAAGTGACCAGTGACCAGTGACTAGCCAAATTGAGCAGTGACCAGTGACCAGTGACCAGTGACCAGTGACCAGTGACCAGTGACCAGCTAAATTGACCAGTGACCATTGACCAGTGACCAGCGAAAGTGACCAGTGACGAGTGACCTGTGACAAGTGACCAGTGACCAGCGACCAGTGACCAGGGACCAGTGACCAGTGACCAGTGACCAGTGACCAGCGACCAGTGACCAGTGATCAGTGACCAGGGACCAGTGACCAGCGAAAGTGACCAGTGACCAGTGACCAGTGACCAGCGAAATTGACCAGTGACCAGTGACCAGTGACCAGTGACAAGTGACCAGTTACCAGTGACCAGCGAATGTGACCAGTGAACAGTGACCAGTGACCAGTGACCAGTGACCAGTGACCAGTGACCAGTGACCAGTGACCAGTGACCAGTGACCAGCGAAAGTGACCAGTGACCAGTGACCAGTGACCAGTGACCAGTGACCAGTGACCAGCGAAAGTGACCAGTGACAAGTCACCAGTGACAAGTGACCAGTGACCAGTGACCAGTGACCAGCGAAAGTGACCAGTGACCAGTGACCAGTGACCAGCGAAATTGACCAGTGACCAGTGACCAGTGACCAGTGACAAGTGACCAGTTACCAGTGACCAGCGAAAGTGACCAGTGAACAGTGACCAGGGACCAGTGACCAGTGACCAGTGACCAGTGACCAGTGACCAGTGACCAGTGACCAGTGACCAGCGACCAGTGACCAGTGACCAGCGACCAGTGACCAGTGACCAGTGACCAGTGACCAGTGACCAGCGAAAGTGACCAGTGACAAGTGACCAGTGACAAGTGACCAGTGACCAGTGACCAGTGACCAGTGACCAGTGACCAGTGACCAGTGACCAGCGAAAGTGACCAGTGACAAGTGACCAGTGACAAGTGACCAGTGACCAGTGACCAGTGACCAGTGACCAGTGACCAGTGACCAGTGACCAGTGACCAGTGACCAGCGAAAGTGACCAGTGACCAGTGACCAGTGACCAGCGACCAGTGACCAGTGACCAGTGACCAGTGACCAGTGACCAGCGACCAGTGACCAGTGACCAGTGACCAGTGACCAGTGACCAGTGACCAGTGACCAGCGAAAGTGACCAGTGACAAGTGACCAGTGACAAGTGACCAGTGACCAGTGACCAGTGACCAGTGACCAGTGACCAGTGACCAGTGACCAGCGAAAGTGACCAGTGACAAGTGACCAGTGACAAGTGACCAGTGACCAGTGACCAGTGACCAGTGACCAGTGACCAGTGACCAGTGACCAGCGAAAGTGACCAGTGACCAGTGACCAGTGACCAGCGAAATCGACCAGTGACCAGGGACCAGAGACCAGTGACTAGCCCAATTGAACAGTGACCAGTGACCAGTGACCAGTGACCAACGACCAGTGACCAGTGACCAGCGAAAGTGACCAGTGACAAGTGACCAGTGACAAGTGACCAGTGACCAGTGACCAGTGACCAGTGACCAGTGACCAGTGACCAGTGACCAGTGACCAGTGACCAGCGAAAGTGACCAGTGACAAGTGACCAGTGACAAGTGACCAGTGACCAGTGACCAGTGACCAGTGACCAGTGACCAGTGACCAGTGACCAGCGAAAGTGACCAGTGACCAGTGACCAGTGACCAGCGACCAGTGACCAGTGACCAGCGACCAGTGACCAGTGACCAGTGACCAGTGACCAGTGACCAGTGACCAGCGAAAGTGACCAGTGACCAGTGACCAGTGACCAGCGACCAGTGACCAGTGACCAGTGACCAGTGACCAGTGACCAGTGACCAGTGACCAGTGACCAGTGACCAGTGACCAGCGAAAGTGACCAGTGACAAGTGACCAGTGACAAGTGACAAGTGACCAGTGACCAGTGACCAGTGACCAGTGACCAGTGACCAGTGACCAGCGAAAGTGACCAGTGACCAGTGACCAGTGACCAGCGAAATCGACCAGTGACCAGTGACCAGAGACCAGTGACTAGCCCAATTGAACAGTGACCAGTGACCAGTGACCAGTGACCAACGACCAGTGAACAGTGACCAGTGACCAGTGACCAGTGACCAGTGACCAGTGACCAGTGACCAGTGACCAGCGAAAGTGACCAGTGACAAGTGACCAGTGACAAGTGACCAGTGACCAGTGACCAGCGAAAGTGACCAGTGACCAGTGACCAGTGACCAGCGAAATTGACCAGTGACCAGTGACCAGTGACCAGTGACAAGTGACCAGTTACCAGTGACCAGCGAAAGTGACCAGTGAACAGTGACCAGGGACCAGTGACCAGTGACCAGTGACCAGTGACCAGTGACCAGTGACCAGTGACCAGTGACCAGCGACCAGTGACCAGTGACCAGTGACCAGTGACCAGTGACCAGTGACCAGCGAAAGTGACCAGTGACCAGTGACCAGTGACCAGCGAAATCGACCAGTGACCAGTGACCAGAGACCAGTGACTAGCCCAATTGAACAGTGACCAGTGACCAGTGACCAGTGACCAACGACCAGTGAACAGTGACCAGTGACCAGTGACCAGTGACCTGTGACCAGTGACCAGTGACCAGTGACCAGTGACCAGTGACGAGTGACCAGTGACCAGCGACCAGTGACCAGGGACCAGTGACCAGTGACCAGTGACTAGCCAAATTGAGCAGTGGGCACTGACCAGTGACCAGTGACCAGTGACCAGTGACCAGTGACCAGCGAAAGTGACCAGTGACGAGTGACCTGTGACAAGTGACCAGTGACCAGCGACCAGTGACCAGTGACCAGTGACCAACGACCAGTGAACAGTGACCAGTGACCAGTGACCAGTGACCTGTGACCAGTGACCAGTGACCAGTGACCAGTGACCAGTGACCAGTGACCAGTGACCAGAGAAATCGACCAGTGACCAGTGACCAGAGACCAGTGACTAGCCAAATTGACCAGTGACCAGTGACCAGTGACCAGTGACCAACGACCAGTGACCAGGGACCAGTGACCAGCAAAAGTGACCAGTGACCAGTGACTAGCCAAATTGAGCAGTGACCAGTGACCAGTGACCAGTGACCAGTGACCAGTGACCAGTGACCAGTGACGAGTGACCTGTGACAAGTGACCAGTGACCAGCGACCAGTGACCAGGGACCAGTGACCAGTGACCAGTGACCAGCGACCAGTGACCAGTGACCAGTGACCAGGGACCAGTGACCAGCGAAAGTGACCAGTGACCAGTGACCAGTGACCAGTGACTAGCCAAATTGAGCAGTGAGCACTGACCAGTGACCAGTGACCAGTGACCAGTGACCAGTGACCAGCGAAAGTGACCAGTGACCAGTGACCAGTGACCAGCGAAATTGACCAGTGACCAGTGACCAGCGAAAGTGACCAGTGAACAGTGACCAGCGAAATTGAAAAGTGACCATTGACTCGTGACCAGCGAAAGTGACCAGTGACGAGTGACCAGTGACAAGTGACCAGTGAGAAGTGACCAGTGACCACTGACCAGTGACCAGTGACCAGTGACCAGTGACCAGTGACAAGTGACCAGTTACCAGTGACCAGCGAAAGTGACCAGTGACAAGTGACCAGTGACCAGCGACCAGTGACCAGTGACCAGTGACCAGTGACCAGTGACCAGCGACCAGTGACCAGTGACCAGTGACCAGTGACCAGCGAAAGTGACCAGTGACAAGTGACCAGTGACAAGTGACCAGTGACCAGTGACCAGTGACCAGTGACCAGTGACCAGTGACCAGTGACCAGCGAAAGTGACCAGTGACAAGTGACCAGTGACAAGTGACAAGTGACCAGTGACCAGTGACCAGTGACCAGTGACCAGTGACCAGTGACCAGCGAAAGTGACCAGTGACCAGTGACCAGTGACCAGCGAAATCGACCAGTGACCAGTGACCAGAGACCAGTGACTAGCCCAATTGAACAGTGACCAGTGACCAGTGACCAGTGACCAACGACCAGTGAACAGTGACCAGTGACCAGTGACCAGTGACCAGTGACCAGTGACCAGCGACCAGTGACCAGGGACCAGTGACCAGTGACCAGTGACTAGCCAAATTGAGCAGTGGGCACTGACCAGTGACCAGTGACCAGTGACCAGTGACCAGTGACCAGCGAAAGTGACCAGTGACGAGTGACCTGTGACAAGTGACCAGTGACCAGCGACCAGTGACCAGTGACCAGTGACCAACGACCAGTGAACAGTGACCAGTGACCAGTGACCAGTGACCTGTGACCAGTGACCAGTGACCAGTGACCAGTGACCAGTGACCAGTGACCAGAGAAATCGACCAGTGACCAGTGACCAGAGACCAGTGACTAGCCAAATTGACCAGTGACCAGTGACCAGTGACCAGTGACCAACGACCAGTGACCAGGGACCAGTGACCAGCAAAAGTGACCAGTGACCAGTGACTAGCCAAATTGAGCAGTGACCAGTGACCAGTGACCAGTGACCAGTGACCAGTGACCAGTGACCAGTGACGAGTGACCTGTGACAAGTGACCAGTGACCAGCGACCAGTGACCAGGGACCAGTGACCAGTGACCAGTGACCAGCGACCAGTGACCAGTGACCAGTGACCAGGGACCAGTGACCAGCGAAAGTGACCAGTGACCAGTGACCAGTGACCAGTGACTAGCCAAATTGAGCAGTGAGCACTGACCAGTGACCAGTGACCAGTGACCAGTGACCAGTGACCAGCGAAAGTGACCAGTGACCAGTGACCAGTGACCAGCGAAAGTGACCAGTGAACAGTGACCAGCGAAATTGAAAAGTGACCATTGACTAGTGACCAGCGAAAGTGACCAGTGACGAGTGACCAGTGACAAGTGACCAGTGAGAAGTGACCAGTGACCACTGACCAGTGACCAGTGACCAGTGACCAGTGACCAGTGACAAGTGACCAGTTACCAGTGACCAGCGAAAGTGACCAGTGACAAGTGACCAGTGACCAGCGACCAGTGACCAGTGACCAGTGACCAGTGACCAGTGACCAGCGACCAGTGACCAGTAACCAGTGACCAGTGACCAGTGACCAGTGACCAGTGACCAGCGAAAGTGACCAGTGACAAGTGACCAGTGACAAGTGACCAGTGACCAGTGACCAGTGACCAGTGACCAGTGACCAGTGACCAGTGACCAGCGAAAGTGACCAGTGACAAGTGACCAGTGACAAGTGACAAGTGACCAGTGACCAGTGACCAGTGACCAGTGACCAGTGACCAGCGAAAGTGACCAGTGACCAGTGACCAGTGACCAGCGAAATCGACCAGTGACCAGTGACCAGAGACCAGTGACTAGCCCAATTGAACAGTGACCAGTGACCAGTGACCAGTGACCAACGACCAGTGAACAGTGACCAGTGACCAGTGACCAGTGACCAGTGACCAGTGACCAGTGACCAGCGAAAGTGACCAGTGACAAGTGACCAGTGACAAGTGACCAGTGACCAGTGACCAGCGAAAGTGACCAGTGACCAGTGACCAGTGACCAGCGAAATTGACCAGTGACCAGTTACCAGTGACCAGTGACAAGTGACCAGTTACCAGTGACCAGCGAAAGTGACCAGTGAACAGTGACCAGGGACCAGTGACCAGTGACCAGTGACCAGTGACCAGTGACCAGCGACCAGTGACCAGTGACCAGTGACCAGTGAGAAGTGACCAGTGACCACTGACCAGTGACCAGTGACCAGCGACCAGTGACCAGTGACCAGTGACCAGTGACCAGTGACCAGCGAAAGTGACCAGTGACAAGTGACCAGTGACAAGTGACCAGTGACCAGTGACCAGTAACCAGTGACCAGCGAAAGTGACCAGTGACCAGTGACCTGTGACCAGCGAAATCGACCAGTGACCAGTGACCAGAGACCAGTGACTAGCCAAATTGACCAGTGACCAGTGACCAGTGACCAGTGACCAATGACCAGTGACCAGTGACCAGTGACCAGTGACCAGTGACCTGTGACCAGCGAAAGTGACCAGTGACCAGTGACTAGCCAAATTGAGCAGTGACCAGTGACCAGTGACCAGTGACCAGTGACCAGTGACCAGCTAAATTGACCAGTGACCATTGACCAGTGACCAGCGAAAGTGACCAGTGACGAGTGACCTGTGACAAGTGACCAGTGCCCAGCGACCAGTGACCAGGGACCAGTGACCAGTGACCAGTGACCAGTGACCAGCGACCAGTGACCAGTGATCAGTGACCAGGGACCAGTGACCAGCGAAAGTGACCAGTGACCAGTGACCAGCGAAATTGACCAGTGACCAGTGACAAGTGACCAGTTACCAGTGACCAGCGAAAGTGACCAGTGAACAGTGACCAGGGACCAGTGACCAGTGACCAGTGACCAGTGACCAGTGACCAGTGACCAGTGACCAGTGACCAGTGACCAGTGACCAGCGAAAGTGACCAGTGACCAGTGACCAGTGACCAGTGACCAGTGACCAGCGAAATTGACCAGTGATCATTGACCAGTGACCAGTGACCAGTGACCAGTGACCAGTGACCAGTGACCAGCGAAAGTGACCAGTGACCAGCGACCAGTGACCAGTGACCAGTGACCAGTGAGAAGTGACCAGTGACCACTGACCAGTGACCAGTGACCAGCGACCAGTGACCAGTGACCAGTGACCAGTGACCAGTGACCAGCGAAAGTGACCAGTGACAAGTGACCAGTGACAAGTGACCAGTGACCAGTGACCAGTAACCAGTGACCAGCGAAAGTGACCAGTGACCAGTGACCTGTGACCAGCGAAATCGACCAGTGACCAGTGACCAGAGACCAGTGACTAGCCAAATTGACCAGTGACCAGTGACCAGTGACCAGTGACCAATGACCAGTGACCAGTGACCAGTGACCAGTGACCAGTGACCTGTGACCAGCGAAAGTGACCAGTGACCAGTGACTAGCCAAATTGAGCAGTGACCAGTGACCAGTGACCAGTGACCAGTGACCAGTGACCAGCTAAATTGACCAGTGACCATTGACCAGTGACCAGCGAAAGTGACCAGTGACGAGTGACCTGTGACAAGTGACCAGTGCCCAGCGACCAGTGACCAGGGACCAGTGACCAGTGACCAGTGACCAGTGACCAGCGACCAGTGACCAGTGATCAGTGACCAGGGACCAGTGACCAGCGAAAGTGACCAGTGACCAGTGACCAGCGAAATTGACCAGTGACCAGTGACAAGTGACCAGTTACCAGTGACCAGCGAAAGTGACCAGTGAACAGTGACCAGGGACCAGTGACCAGTGACCAGTGACCAGTGACCAGTGACCAGTGACCAGTGACCAGTGACCAGTGACCAGTGACCAGTGACCAGCGAAAGTGACCAGTGACCAGTGACCAGTGACCAGTGACCAGTGACCAGCGAAATTGACCAGTGATCATTGACCAGTGACCAGTGACCAGTGACCAGTGACCAGTGACCAGTGACCAGCGAAAGTGACCAGTGACCAGTGACCAGTGACCAGCGAAAGTGACCAGTGACCAGTGACCAGTGACCAGCGAAATTGACCAGTGACCAGTGACCAGTGACCAGTGACAAGTGACCAGTTACCAGTGACCAGCGAAAGTGACCAGTGAACAGTGACCAGGGACCAGTGACCAGTGACCAGTGACCAGTGACCAGTGACCAGTGACCAGTGACCAGTGACCAGTGACCAGCGACCAGTGACCAGTGACCAGTGACCAGTGACCAGTGACCAGTGACCAGTGACCAGCGAAAGTGACCAGTGACAAGTGACCAGTGACAAGTGACCAGTGACCAGTGACCAGTGACCAGTGACCAGTGACCAGTGACCAGTGACCAGTGACCAGCGAAAGTGACCAGTGACCAGTGACCAGTGACCAGCGAAATTGACCAGTGACCAGTGACCAGTGACCAGTGACAAGTGACCAGTTACCAGTGACCAGCGAAAGTGACCAGTGAACAGTGACCAGGGACCAATGACCAGTGACCAGTGACCAGTGACCAGTGACCAGTGACCAGTGACCAGTGACAAGCGACCAGTGACCAGTGACCAGTGACCAGCGACCAGTGACCAGTGACCAGTGACCAGTGACCAGTGACCAGTGACCAGTGACCAGCGAAAGTGACCAGTGACAAGTGACCAGTGACAAGTGACCAGTGACCAGTGACCAGTGACCAGTGACCAGTGACCAGTGACCAGCGAAAGTGACCAGTGACCAGTGACCAGTGACCAGCGAAATCGACCAGTGACCAGTGACCAGAGACCAGTGACTAGCCCAATTGAACAGTGACCAGTGACCAGTGACCAGTGACCTGTGACCAGCGAAAGTGACCAGTGACCAGTGACCATTGACCAGCGACCAGTGACCAGTGACCAGTGACGAGTGACCAGTGACCAGTGACCAGTGACCAGTGACCAGTGACCAGTGACCAGTGACCAGCGAAAGTGACCAGTGACCAGTGAACAGTGACCAGCGAAATTGACCAGTTTCCAGTGACCAGTGATAAGTGACCAGTGACCAGTGACCAGCGAAAGTGACCAGTGAACAGTGACCAGCGAAATTGACCAGTGACCATTGACCAGTGACCAGCGAAAGTGACCAGTGACGAGTGACCAGTGACCAGTGACCAGTGACCAGTGACCTGTGACCAGCGAAAGTGACCAGTGACCAGTGACCATTGACCAGCGACCAGTGACAAGTGACCAGTGACCAGTGACCAGTGACCAGTGACCAGTGACCAGTGACCAGTGACCAGTGACCAGCGAAAGTGACCAGTGACCAGTGACCAGTGACCAGTGACCAGTGACCAGTGACCAGCGAAAGTGACCAGTGACAAGTGACCAGTGACAAGTGACCAGTGACAAGTGACCAGTGACCAGTGACCAGTGACCAGCGAAAGTGACCAGTGACCAGTGACCAGTGACCAGCGAAATTGACCAGTGACCAGTGACCAGTGACCAGTGACAAGTGACCAGTTACCAGTGACCAGCGAAAGTGACCAGTGAACAGTGACCAGGGACCAGTGACCAGTGACCAGTGACCAGTGACCAGTGACCAGTGACCAGTGACCAGTGACCAGCGACCAGTGACCAGTGACCAGCGACCAGTGACCAGTGACCAGTGACCAGTGACCAGTGACCAGCGAAAGTGACCAGTGACAAGTGACCAGTGACAAGTGACCAGTGACCAGTGACCAGTGACCAGTGACCAGTGACCAGTGACCAGTGACCAGCGAAAGTGACCAGTGACAAGTGACCAGTGACAAGTGACCAGTGACCAGTGACCAGTGACCAGTGACCAGTGACCAGTGACCAGTGACCAGTGACCAGCGAAAGTGACCAGTGACCAGTGACCAGTGACCAGCGACCAGTGACCAGTGACCAGTGACCAGTGACCAGTGACCAGCGACCAGTGACCAGTGACCAGTGACCAGTGACCAGTGACCAGTGACCAGTGACCAGCGAAAGTGACCAGTGACAAGTGACCAGTGACAAGTGACCAGTGACCAGTGACCAGTGACCAGTGACCAGTGACCAGTGACCAGTGACCAGCGAAAGTGACCAGTGACAAGTGACCAGTGACAAGTGACCAGTGACCAGTGACCAGTGACCAGTGACCAGTGACCAGTGACCAGTGACCAGCGAAAGTGACCAGTGACCAGTGACCAGTGACCAGCGAAAGTGACCAGTGACCAGTGACCAGTGACCAGCGAAATCGACCAGTGACCAGTGACCAGAGACCAGAGACTAGCCCAATTGAACAGTGACCAGTGACCAGTGACCAGTGACCAACGACCAGTGACCAGTGACCAGCGAAAGTGACCAGTGACAAGTGACCAGTGACAAGTGACCAGTGACCAGTGACCAGTGACCAGTGACCAGTGACCAGTGACCAGTGACCAGTGACCAGTGACCAGCGAAAGTGACCAGTGACAAGTGACCAGTGACAAGTGACCAGTGACCAGTGACCAGTGACCAGTGACCAGTGACCAGTGACCAGTGACCAGCGAAAGTGACCAGTGACCAGTGACCAGTGACCAGCGACCAGTGACCAGTGACCAGTGACCAGTGACCAGTGACCAGCGACCAGTGACCAGTGACCAGTGACCAGTGACCAGTGACCAGTGACCAGCGAAAGTGACCAGTGACCAGTGACCAGTGACCAGCGACCAGGGACCAGTGACCAGTGACCAGTGACCAGTGACCAGTGACCAGTGACCAGTGACCAGTGACCAGTGACCAGTGACCAGCGAAAGTGACCAGTGACAAGTGACCAGTGACAAGTGACAAGTGACCAGTGACCAGTGACCAGTGACCAGTGACCAGTGACCAGTGACCAGCGAAAGTGACCAGTGACCAGTGACCAGTGATCAGCGAAATCGACCAGTGACCAGTGACCAGAGACCAGTGACTAGCCCAATTGAACAGTGACCAGTGACCAGTGACCAGTGACCAACGACCAGTGACCAGTGACCAGTGACCAGTGACCAGTGACCAGTGACCAGTGACCAGTGACCAGTGACCAGCGAAAGTGACCAGTGACAAGTGACCAGTGACAAGTGACCAGTGACCAGTGACCAGCGAAAGTGACCAGTGACCAGTGACCAGTGACCAGCGAAATTGACCAGTGACCAGTGACCAGTGACCAGTGACAAGTGACCAGTTACCAGTGACCAGCGAAAGTGACCAGTGAACAGTGACCAGGGACCAGTGACCAGTGACCAGTGACCAGTGACCAGTGACCAGTGACCAGTGACCAGTGACCAGCGACCAGTGACCAGTGACCAGTGACCAGTGACCAGTGACCAGTGACCAGCGAAAGTGACCAGTGACCAGTGACCAGTGACCAGCGAAATCGACCAGTGACCAGTGACCAGAGACCAGTGACTAGCCCAATTGAACAGTGACCAGTGACCAGTGACCAGTGACCAACGACCAGTGAACAGTGACCAGTGACCAGTGACCAGTGACCTGTGACCAGTGACCAGTGACCAGTGACCAGTGACCAGTGACCAGTGACGAGTGACCAGTGACCAGCGACCAGTGACCAGTGACCAGTGACCAGTGACCAGCGAAAGTGACCAGTGACAAGTGACCAGTGACAAGTGACCAGTGACCAGTGACCAGCGAAAGTGACCAGTGACCAGTGACCAGTGACCAGCGAAATTGACCAGTGACCAGTGACCAGTGACCAGTGACAAGTGACCAGTTACCAGTGACCAGCGAAAGTGACCAGTGAACAGTGACCAGGGACCAGTGACCAGTGACCAGTGACCAGTGACCAGTGACCAGTGACCAGTGACCAGTGACCAGCGACCAGTGACCAGTGACCAGTGACCAGTGACCAGTGACCAGTGACCAGCGAAAGTGACCAGTGACCAGTGACCAGTGACCAGCGAAATCGACCAGTGACCAGTGACCAGAGACCAGTGACTAGCCCAATTGAACAGTGACCAGTGACCAGTGACCAGTGACCAACGACCAGTGAACAGTGACCAGTGACCAGTGACCAGTGACCTGTGACCAGTGACCAGTGACCAGTGACCAGTGACCAGTGACCAGTGACGAGTGACCAGTGACCAGCGACCAGTGACCAGGGACCAGTGACCAGTGACCAGTGACTAGCCAAATTGAGCAGTGGGCACTGACCAGTGACCAGTGACCAGTGACCAGTGACCAGTGACCAGCGAAAGTGACCAGTGACGAGTGACCAGTGACCAGTGACCAGTGACCAGTGACCAGCGAAAGTGACCAGTGACAAGTGACCAGTGACAAGTGACCAGTGACAAGTGACCAGTGACCAGTGACCAGTGACCAGCGAAAGTGACCAGTGACCAGTGACCAGTGACCAGCGAAATTGACCAGTGACCAGTGACCAGTGACCAGTGACAAGTGACCAGTTACCAGTGACCAGCGAAAGTGACCAGTGAACAGTGACCAGGGACCAGTGACCAGTGACCAGTGACCAGTGACCAGTGACCAGTGACCAGTGACCAGCGACCAGTGACCAGTGACCAGCGACCAGTGACCAGTGACCAGTGACCAGTGACCAGTGACCAGCGAAAGTGACCAGTGACAAGTGACCAGTGACAAGTGACCAGTGACCAGTGACCAGTGACCAGTGACCAGTGACCAGTGACCAGTGACCAGCGAAAGTGACCAGTGACAAGTGACCAGTGACAAGTGACCAGTGACCAGTGACCAGTGACCAGTGACCAGTGACCAGTGACCAGTGACCAGTGACCAGCGAAAGTGACCAGTGACCAGTGACCAGTGACCAGTGACCAGTGACCAGCGACCAGTGACCAGTGACCAGCGACCAGTGACCAGTGACCAGTGACCAGTGACCAGTGACCAGCGAAAGTGACCAGTGACAAGTGACCAGTGACAAGTGACCAGTGACCAGTGACCAGTGACCAGTGACCAGTGACCAGTGACCAGTGACCAGTGACCAGTGACCAGTGACCAGCGAAAGTGACCAGTGACCAGTGACCAGTGACCAGCGAAAGTGACCAGTGACCAGTGACCAGTGACCAGCGAAATTGACCAGTGACCAGTGACCAGTGACCAGTGACAAGTGACCAGTTACCAGTGACCAGCGAAAGTGACCAGTGAACAGTGACCAGGGACCAGTGACCAGTGACCAGTGACCAGTGACCAGTGACCAGTGACCAGTGACCAGTGACCAGTGACCAGCGACCAGTGACCAGTGACCAGTGACCAGTGACCAGTGACCAGTGACCAGTGACCAGCGAAAGTGACCAGTGACAAGTGACCAGTGACAAGTGACCAGTGACCAGTGACCAGTGACCAGTGACCAGTGACCAGTGACCAGTGACAAGTGACCAGTTACCAGTGACCAGCGAAAGTGACCAGTGAACAGTGACCAGGGACCAGTGACCAGTGACCAGTGACCAGTGACCAGTGACCAGTGACCAGTGACCAGCGACCAGTGACCAGTGACCAGCGACCAGTGACCAGTGACCAGTGACCAGTGACCAGTGACCAGCGAAAGTGACCAGTGACAAGTGACCAGTGACAAGTGACCAGTGACCAGTGACCAGTGACCAGTGACCAGTGACCAGTGACCAGTGACCAGTGACCAGTGACCAGTGACCAGCGAAAGTGACCAGTGACCAGTGACCAGTGACCAGTGACCAGTGACCAGCGAAATTGACCAGTGATCATTGACCAGTGACCAGTGACCAGTGACCAGTGACCAGTGACCAGTGACCAGCGAAAGTGACCAGTGACCAGTGACCAGTGACCAGCGAAAGTGACCAGTGACCAGTGACCAGTGACCAGCGAAATTGACCAGTGACCAGTGACCAGTGACCAGTGACAAGTGACCAGTTACCAGTGACCAGCGAAAGTGACCAGTGAACAGTGACCAGGGACCAGTGACCAGTGACCAGTGACCAGTGACCAGTGACCAGTGACCAGTGACCAGTGACCAGTGACCAGCGACCAGTGACCAGTGACCAGTGACCAGTGACCAGTGACCAGTGACCAGTGACCAGCGAAAGTGACCAGTGACAAGTGACCAGTGACAAGTGACCAGTGACCAGTGACCAGTGACCAGTGACCAGTGACCAGTGACCAGTGACCAGTGACCAGCGAAAGTGACCAGTGACCAGTGACCAGTGACCAGCGAAATTGACCAGTGACCAGTGACCAGTGACCAGTGACAAGTGACCAGTTACCAGTGACCAGCGAAAGTGACCAGTGAACAGTGACCAGGGACCAATGACCAGTGACCAGTGACCAGTGACCAGTGACCAGTGACCAGTGACCAGTGACAAGCGACCAGTGACCAGTGACCAGTGACCAGCGACCAGTGACCAGTGACCAGTGACCAGTGACCAGTGACCAGTGACCAGTGACCAGCGAAAGTGACCAGTGACAAGTGACCAGTGACAAGTGACCAGTGACCAGTGACCAGTGACCAGTGACCAGTGACCAGTGACCAGCGAAAGTGACCAGTGACCAGTGACCAGTGACCAGCGAAATCGACCAGTGACCAGTGACCAGAGACCAGTGACTAGCCCAATTGAACAGTGACCAGTGACCAGTGACCAGTGACCTGTGACCAGCGAAAGTGACCAGTGACCAGTGACCATTGACCAGCGACCAGTGACCAGTGACCAGTGACGAGTGACCAGTGACCAGTGACCAGTGACCAGTGACCAGTGACCAGTGACCAGTGACCAGCGAAAGTGACCAGTGACCAGTGAACAGTGACCAGCGAAATTGACCAGTTTCCAGTGACCAGTGATAAGTGACCAGTGACCAGTGACCAGCGAAAGTGACCAGTGAACAGTGACCAGCGAAATTGACCAGTGACCATTGACCAGTGACCAGCGAAAGTGACCAGTGACGAGTGACCAGTGACCAGTGACCAGTGACCAGTGACCTGTGACCAGCGAAAGTGACCAGTGACCAGTGACCATTGACCAGCGACCAGTGACAAGTGACCAGTGACCAGTGACCAGTGACCAGTGACCAGTGACCAGTGACCAGTGACCAGTGACCAGCGAAAGTGACCAGTGACCAGTGACCAGTGACCAGTGACCAGTGACCAGTGACCAGCGAAAGTGACCAGTGACAAGTGACCAGTGACAAGTGACCAGTGACAAGTGACCAGTGACCAGTGACCAGTGACCAGCGAAAGTGACCAGTGACCAGTGACCAGTGACCAGCGAAATTGACCAGTGACCAGTGACCAGTGACCAGTGACAAGTGACCAGTTACCAGTGACCAGCGAAAGTGACCAGTGAACAGTGACCAGGGACCAGTGACCAGTGACCAGTGACCAGTGACCAGTGACCAGTGACCAGTGACCAGCGACCAGTGACCAGTGACCAGCGACCAGTGACCAGTGACCAGTGACCAGTGACCAGTGACCAGCGAAAGTGACCAGTGACAAGTGACCAGTGACAAGTGACCAGTGACCAGTGACCAGTGACCAGTGACCAGTGACCAGTGACCAGTGACCAGCGAAAGTGACCAGTGACAAGTGACCAGTGACAAGTGACCAGTGACCAGTGACCAGTGACCAGTGACCAGTGACCAGTGACCAGTGACCAGTGACCAGCGAAAGTGACCAGTGACCAGTGACCAGTGACCAGCGACCAGTGACCAGTGACCAGTGACCAGTGACCAGTGACCAGCGACCAGTGACCAGTGACCAGTGACCAGTGACCAGTGACCAGTGACCAGTGACCAGCGAAAGTGACCAGTGACAAGTGACCAGTGACAAGTGACCAGTGACCAGTGACCAGTGACCAGTGACCAGTGACCAGTGACCAGTGACCAGCGAAAGTGACCAGTGACAAGTGACCAGTGACAAGTGACCAGTGACCAGTGACCAGTGACCAGTGACCAGTGACCAGTGACCAGTGACCAGCGAAAGTGACCAGTGACCAGTGACCAGTGACCAGCGAAAGTGACCAGTGACCAGTGACCAGTGACCAGCGAAATCGACCAGTGACCAGTGACCAGAGACCAGAGACTAGCCCAATTGAACAGTGACCAGTGACCAGTGACCAGTGACCAACGACCAGTGACCAGTGACCAGCGAAAGTGACCAGTGACAAGTGACCAGTGACAAGTGACCAGTGACCAGTGACCAGTGACCAGTGACCAGTGACCAGTGACCAGTGACCAGTGACCAGTGACCAGCGAAAGTGACCAGTGACAAGTGACCAGTGACAAGTGACCAGTGACCAGTGACCAGTGACCAGTGACCAGTGACCAGTGACCAGTGACCAGCGAAAGTGACCAGTGACCAGTGACCAGTGACCAGCGACCAGTGACCAGTGACCAGTGACCAGTGACCAGTGACCAGCGACCAGTGACCAGTGACCAGTGACCAGTGACCAGTGACCAGTGACCAGCGAAAGTGACCAGTGACCAGTGACCAGTGACCAGCGACCAGGGACCAGTGACCAGTGACCAGTGACCAGTGACCAGTGACCAGTGACCAGTGACCAGTGACCAGTGACCAGTGACCAGCGAAAGTGACCAGTGACAAGTGACCAGTGACAAGTGACAAGTGACCAGTGACCAGTGACCAGTGACCAGTGACCAGTGACCAGTGACCAGCGAAAGTGACCAGTGACCAGTGACCAGTGATCAGCGAAATCGACCAGTGACCAGTGACCAGAGACCAGTGACTAGCCCAATTGAACAGTGACCAGTGACCAGTGACCAGTGACCAACGACCAGTGACCAGTGACCAGTGACCAGTGACCAGTGACCAGTGACCAGTGACCAGTGACCAGTGACCAGCGAAAGTGACCAGTGACAAGTGACCAGTGACAAGTGACCAGTGACCAGTGACCAGCGAAAGTGACCAGTGACCAGTGACCAGTGACCAGCGAAATTGACCAGTGACCAGTGACCAGTGACCAGTGACAAGTGACCAGTTACCAGTGACCAGCGAAAGTGACCAGTGAACAGTGACCAGGGACCAGTGACCAGTGACCAGTGACCAGTGACCAGTGACCAGTGACCAGTGACCAGTGACCAGCGACCAGTGACCAGTGACCAGTGACCAGTGACCAGTGACCAGTGACCAGCGAAAGTGACCAGTGACCAGTGACCAGTGACCAGCGAAATCGACCAGTGACCAGTGACCAGAGACCAGTGACTAGCCCAATTGAACAGTGACCAGTGACCAGTGACCAGTGACCAACGACCAGTGAACAGTGACCAGTGACCAGTGACCAGTGACCTGTGACCAGTGACCAGTGACCAGTGACCAGTGACCAGTGACCAGTGACGAGTGACCAGTGACCAGCGACCAGTGACCAGGGACCAGTGACCAGTGACCAGTGACTAGCCAAATTGAGCAGTGGGCACTGACCAGTGACCAGTGACCAGTGACCAGTGACCAGTGACCAGCGAAAGTGACCAGTGACGAGTGACCAGTGACCAGTGACCAGTGACCAGTGACCAGCGAAAGTGACCAGTGACAAGTGACCAGTGACAAGTGACCAGTGACAAGTGACCAGTGACCAGTGACCAGTGACCAGCGAAAGTGACCAGTGACCAGTGACCAGTGACCAGCGAAATTGACCAGTGACCAGTGACCAGTGACCAGTGACAAGTGACCAGTTACCAGTGACCAGCGAAAGTGACCAGTGAACAGTGACCAGGGACCAGTGACCAGTGACCAGTGACCAGTGACCAGTGACCAGTGACCAGTGACCAGCGACCAGTGACCAGTGACCAGCGACCAGTGACCAGTGACCAGTGACCAGTGACCAGTGACCAGCGAAAGTGACCAGTGACAAGTGACCAGTGACAAGTGACCAGTGACCAGTGACCAGTGACCAGTGACCAGTGACCAGTGACCAGTGACCAGCGAAAGTGACCAGTGACAAGTGACCAGTGACAAGTGACCAGTGACCAGTGACCAGTGACCAGTGACCAGTGACCAGTGACCAGTGACCAGTGACCAGTGACCAGCGAAAGTGACCAGTGACCAGTGACCAGTGACCAGCGACCAGTGACCAGTGACCAGTGACCAGTGACCAGTGACCAGCGACCAGTGACCAGTGACCAGTGACCAGTGACCAGTGACCAGTGACCAGTGACCAGCGAAAGTGACCAGTGACAAGTGACCAGTGACAAGTGACCAGTGACCAGTGACCAGTGACCAGTGACCAGTGACCAGTGACCAGTGACCAGCGAAAGTGACCAGTGACAAGTGACCAGTGACAAGTGACCAGTGACCAGTGACCAGTGACCAGTGACCAGTGACCAGTGACCAGTGACCAGTGACCAGCGAAAGTGACCAGTGACCAGTGACCAGTGACCAGCGAAAGTGACCAGTGACCAGTGACCAGTGACCAGCGAAATCGACCAGTGACCAGTGACCAGAGACCAGAGACTAGCCCAATTGAACAGTGACCAGTGACCAGTGACCAGTGACCAACGACCAGTGACCAGTGACCAGCGAAAGTGACCAGTGACAAGTGACCAGTGACAAGTGACCAGTGACCAGTGACCAGTGACCAGTGACCAGTGACCAGTGACCAGTGACCAGCGAAAGTGACCAGTGACAAGTGACCAGTGACAAGTGACCAGTGACCAGTGACCAGTGACCAGTGACCAGTGACCAGTGACCAGTGACCAGCGAAAGTGACCAGTGACCAGTGACCAGTGACCAGCGACCAGTGACCAGTGACCAGTGACCAGTGACCAGTGACCAGCGACCAGTGACCAGTGACCAGTGACCAGTGACCAGTGACCAGTGACCAGCGAAAGTGACCAGTGACCAGTGACCAGTGACCAGCGACCAGGGACCAGTGACCAGTGACCAGTGACCAGTGACCAGTGACCAGTGACCAGTGACCAGTGACCAGTGACCAGTGACCAGCGAAAGTGACCAGTGACAAGTGACCAGTGACAAGTGACAAGTGACCAGTGACCAGTGACCAGTGACCAGTGACCAGTGACCAGTGACCAGCGAAAGTGACCAGTGACCAGTGACCAGTGATCAGCGAAATCGACCAGTGACCAGTGACCAGAGACCAGTGACTAGCCCAATTGAACAGTGACCAGTGACCAGTGACCAGTGACCAACGACCAGTGACCAGTGACCAGTGACCAGTGACCAGTGACCAGTGACCAGTGACCAGTGACCAGTGACCAGCGAAAGTGACCAGTGACAAGTGACCAGTGACAAGTGACCAGTGACCAGTGACCAGCGAAAGTGACCAGTGACCAGTGACCAGTGACCAGCGAAATTGACCAGTGACCAGTGACCAGTGACCAGTGACAAGTGACCAGTTACCAGTGACCAGCGAAAGTGACCAGTGAACAGTGACCAGGGACCAGTGACCAGTGACCAGTGACCAGTGACCAGTGACCAGTGACCAGTGACCAGTGACCAGCGACCAGTGACCAGTGACCAGTGACCAGTGACCAGTGACCAGTGACCAGCGAAAGTGACCAGTGACCAGTGACCAGTGACCAGCGAAATCGACCAGTGACCAGTGACCAGAGACCAGTGACTAGCCCAATTGAACAGTGACCAGTGACCAGTGACCAGTGACCAACGACCAGTGAACAGTGACCAGTGACCAGTGACCAGTGACCTGTGACCAGTGACCAGTGACCAGTGACCAGTGACCAGTGACCAGTGACGAGTGACCAGTGACCAGCGACCAGTGACCAGGGACCAGTGACCAGTGACCAGTGACTAGCCAAATTGAGCAGTGGGCACTGACCAGTGACCAGTGACCAGTGACCAGTGACCAGTGACCAGCGAAAGTGACCAGTGACGAGTGACCTGTGACAAGTGACCAGTGACCAGCGACCAGTGACCAGTGACCAGTGACCAACGACCAGTGACCAGTGACCAGTGACGAGTGACCTGTGACAAGTGACCAGTGACCAGCGACCAGTGACCAGGGACCAGTGACCAGTGACCAGTGACCAGCGACCAGTGACCAGTGACCAGTGACCAGGGACCAGTGACCAGCGAAAGTGACCAGTGACCAGTGACCAGTGACCAGTGACTAGCCAAATTGAGCAGTGAGCACTGACCAGTGACCAGTGACCAGTGACCAGTGACCAGTGACCAGCGAAAGTGACCAGTGACCAGTGACCAGTGACCAGCGAAATTGACCAGTGACCAGTGACCAGCGAAAGTGACCAGTGAACAGTGACCAGCGAAATTGAAAAGTGACCATTGACTAGTGACCAGCGAAAGTGACCAGTGACGAGTGACCAGTGACAAGTGACCAGTGAGAAGTGACCAGTGACCACTGACCAGTGACCAGTGACCAGTGACCAGTGACCAGTGACAAGTGACCAGTTACCAGTGACCAGCGAAAGTGACCAGTGACAAGTGACCAGTGACCAGCGACCAGTGACCAGTGACCAGTGACCAGTGACCAGTGACCAGCGACCAGTGACCAGTGACCAGTGACCAGTGACCAGTGACCAGTGACCAGTGACCAGCGAAAGTGACCAGTGACAAGTGACCAGTGACAAGTGACCAGTGACCAGTGACCAGTGACCAGTGACCAGTGACCAGTGACCAGTGACCAGCGAAAGTGACCAGTGACAAGTGACCAGTGACAAGTGACAAGTGACCAGTGACCAGTGACCAGTGACCAGTGACCAGTGACCAGTGACCAGCGAAAGTGACCAGTGACCAGTGACCAGTGACCAGCGAAATCGACCAGTGACCAGTGACCAGAGACCAGTGACTAGCCCAATTGAACAGTGACCAGTGACCAGTGACCAGTGACCAACGACCAGTGAACAGTGACCAGTGACCAGTGACCAGTGACCAGTGACCAGTGACCAGTGACCAGTGACCAGCGAAAGTGACCAGTGACAAGTGACCAGTGACAAGTGACCAGTGACCAGTGACCAGCGAAAGTGACCAGTGACCAGTGACCAGTGACCAGCGAAATTGACCAGTGACCAGTTACCAGTGACCAGTGACAAGTGACCAGTTACCAGTGACCAGCGAAAGTGACCAGTGAACAGTGACCAGGGACCAGTGACCAGTGACCAGTGACCAGTGACCAGTGACCAGTGACCAGTGACCAGCGACCAGTGACCAGTGACCAGTGACCAGTGAGAAGTGACCAGTGACCACTGACCAGTGACCAGTGACCAGCGACCAGTGACCAGTGACCAGTGACCAGTGACCAGTGACCAGTGACCAGCGAAAGTGACCAGTGACAAGTGACCAGTGACAAGTGACCAGTGACCAGTGACCAGTAACCAGTGACCAGCGAAAGTGACCAGTGACCAGTGACCTGTGACCAGCGAAATCGACCAGTGACCAGTGACCAGAGACCAGTGACTAGCCAAATTGACCAGTGACCAGTGACCAGTGACCAGTGACCAATGACCAGTGACCAGTGACCAGTGACCAGTGACCAGTGACCTGTGACCAGCGAAAGTGACCAGTGACCAGTGACTAGCCAAATTGAGCAGTGACCAGTGACCAGTGACCAGTGACCAGTGACCAGTGACCAGCTAAATTGACCAGTGACCATTGACCAGTGACCAGCGAAAGTGACCAGTGACGAGTGACCTGTGACAAGTGACCAGTGACCAGCGACCAGTGACCAGGGACCAGTGACCAGTGACCAGTGACCAGTGACCAGCGACCAGTGACCAGTGATCAGTGACCAGGGACCAGTGACCAGCGAAAGTGACCAGTGACCAGTGACCAGCGAAATTGACCAGTGACCAGTGACAAGTGACCAGTTACCAGTGACCAGCGAAAGTGACCAGTGAACAGTGACCAGGGACCAGTGACCAGTGGCCAGTGACCAGTGACCAGTGACCAGTGACCAGTGACCAGTGACCAGTGACCAGTGACCAGTGACCAGTGACCAGTGACCAGCGAAAGTGACCAGTGACCAGTGACCAGTGACCAGTGACCAGTGACCAGCGAAATTGACCAGTGACCATTGACCAGTGACCAGTGACCAGTGACCAGTGACCAGTGACCAGTGACCAGTGACCAGTGACCAGTGACCAGTGACCAGTGACCAGTGACAAGCGAAAGTGACCAGTGACAAGTGACTAGTGACAAGTGACCAGTGACCAGTGACCAGTGACCAGTGACCAGTGACCAGTGACCAGTGACCAGCGAAAGTGACCAGTGACCAGTGACCAGTGACCAGCGAAATTGACCAGTGACCAGTGACCAGTGACCAGTGACAAGTGACCAGTTACCAGTGACCAGCGAAAGTGACCAGTGAACAGTGACCAGGGACCAGTGACCAGTGACCAGTGACCAGTGACCAGTGACCAGTGACCAGTGACCAGTGACAAGCGACCAGTGACCAGTGACCAGTGACCAGCGACCAGTGACCAGTGACCAGTGACCAGTGACCAGTGACCAGTGACCAGTGACCAGCGAAAGTGACCAGTGACAAGTGACCAGTGACAAGTGACCAGTGACCAGTGACCAGTGACCAGTGACCAGTGACCAGTGACCAGCGAAAGTGACCAGTGACCAGTGACCAGTGACCAGCGAAATCGACCAGTGACCAGTGACCAGAGACCAGTGACTAGCCAAATTGACCAGTGACCAGTGACCAGTGACCAGTGACCAATGACCAGTGACCAGTGACCAGTGACCAGTGACCAGTGACCTGTGACCAGCGAAAGTGACCAGTGACCAGTGACTAGCCAAATTGAGCAGTGACCAGTGACCAGTGACCAGTGACCAGTGACCAGTGACCAGCTAAATTGACCAGTGACCATTGACCAGTGACCAGCGAAAGTGACCAGTGACGAGTGACCTGTGACAAGTGACCAGTGACCAGCGACCAGTGACCAGGGACCAGTGACCAGTGACCAGTGACCAGTGACCAGCGACCAGTGACCAGTGATCAGTGACCAGGGACCAGTGACCAGCGAAAGTGACCAGTGACCAGTGACCAGCGAAATTGACCAGTGACCAGTGACAAGTGACCAGTTACCAGTGACCAGCGAAAGTGACCAGTGAACAGTGACCAGGGACCAGTGACCAGTGGCCAGTGACCAGTGACCAGTGACCAGTGACCAGTGACCAGTGACCAGTGACCAGTGACCAGTGACCAGTGACCAGTGACCAGCGAAAGTGACCAGTGACCAGTGACCAGTGACCAGTGACCAGTGACCAGCGAAATTGACCAGTGACCATTGACCAGTGACCAGTGACCAGTGACCAGTGACCAGTGACCAGTGACCAGTGACCAGTGACCAGTGACCAGTGACCAGTGACCAGTGACAAGCGAAAGTGACCAGTGACAAGTGACTAGTGACAAGTGACCAGTGACCAGTGACCAGTGACCAGTGACCAGTGACCAGTGACCAGTGACCAGCGAAAGTGACCAGTGACAAGTGACCAGTGACAAGTGACCAGTGACCAGTGACCAGTAACCAGTGACCAGCGAAAGTGACCAGTGACCAGTGACCTGTGACCAGCGAAATCGACCAGTGACCAGTGACCAGAGACCAGTGACTAGCCAAATTGACCAGTGACCAGTGACCAGTGACCAGTGACCAATGACCAGTGACCAGTGACCAGTGACCAGTGACCAGTGACCAGTGACCAGCGAAAGTGACCAGTGACAAGTGACCAGTGACAAGTGACCAGTGACCAGTGACCAGTAACCAGTGACCAGCGAAAGTGACCAGTGACCAGTGACCTGTGACCAGCGAAATCGACCAGTGACCAGTGACCAGAGACCAGTGACTAGCCAAATTGACCAGTGACCAGTGACCAGTGACCAGTGACCAATGACCAGTGACCAGTGACCAGTGACCAGTGACCAGTGACCTGTGACCAGCGAAAGTGACCAGTGACCAGTGACTAGCCAAATTGAGCAGTGACCAGTGACCAGTGACCAGTGACCAGTGACCAGTGACCAGCTAAATTGACCAGTGACCATTGACCAGTGACCAGCGAAAGTGACCAGTGACGAGTGACCTGTGACAAGTGACCAGTGACCAGCGACCAGTGACCAGGGACCAGTGACCAGTGACCAGTGACCAGTGACCAGCGACCAGTGACCAGTGATCAGTGACCAGGGACCAGTGACCAGCGAAAGTGACCAGTGACCAGTGACCAGCGAAATTGACCAGTGACCAGTGACAAGTGACCAGTTACCAGTGACCAGCGAAAGTGACCAGTGAACAGTGACCAGGGACCAGTGACCAGTGGCCAGTGACCAGTGACCAGTGACCAGTGACCAGTGACCAGTGACCAGTGACCAGTGACCAGTGACCAGTGACCAGTGACCAGCGAAAGTGACCAGTGACCAGTGACCAGTGACCAGTGACCAGTGACCAGCGAAATTGACCAGTGACCATTGACCAGTGACCAGTGACCAGTGACCAGTGACCAGTGACCAGTGACCAGTGACCAGTGACCAGTGACCAGTGACCAGTGACCAGTGACAAGCGAAAGTGACCAGTGACAAGTGACTAGTGACAAGTGACCAGTGACCAGTGACCAGTGACCAGTGACCAGTGACCAGTGACCAGTGACCAGCGAAAGTGACCAGTGACCAGTGACCAGTGACCAGCGAAATTGACCAGTGACCAGTGACCAGTGACCAGTGACAAGTGACCAGTTACCAGTGACCAGCGAAAGTGACCAGTGAACAGTGACCAGGGACCAGTGACCAGTGACCAGTGACCAGTGACCAGTGACCAGTGACCAGTGACCAGTGACAAGCGACCAGTGACCAGTGACCAGTGACCAGCGACCAGTGACCAGTGACCAGTGACCAGTGACCAGTGACCAGTGACCAGTGACCAGCGAAAGTGACCAGTGACAAGTGACCAGTGACAAGTGACCAGTGACCAGTGACCAGTGACCAGTGACCAGTGACCAGTGACCAGCGAAAGTGACCAGTGACCAGTGACCAGTGACCAGCGAAATCGACCAGTGACCAGTGACCAGAGACCAGTGACTAGCCCAATTGAACAGTGACCAGTGACCAGTGACCAGTGACCTGTGACCAGCGAAAGTGACCAGTGACCAGTGACCATTGACCAGCGACCAGTGACCAGTGACCAGTGACGAGTGACCAGTGACCAGTGACCAGTGACCAGTGACCAGTGACCAGTGACCAGTGACCAGCGAAAGTGACCAGTGACCAGTGAACAGTGACCAGCGAAATTGACCAGTTTCCAGTGACCAGTGATAAGTGACCAGTGACCAGTGACCAGCGAAAGTGACCAGTGAACAGTGACCAGCGAAATTGACCAGTGACCATTGACCAGTGACCAGCGAAAGTGACCAGTGACGAGTGACCAGTGACCAGTGACCAGTGACCAGTGACCTGTGACCAGCGAAAGTGACCAGTGACCAGTGACCATTGACCAGCGACCAGTGACAAGTGACCAGTGACCACTGACCAGTGACTAGTGACCAGCGACCAGTGACCAGGGACCAGTGACCAGCGAAAGTGACCAGTGACCAGTGACTAGCCAAATTGAGCAGTGACCAGTGACCAGTGACCAGTGACCAGTGACCAGTGACCAGTGACCAGTGACCAGTGACCAGCTAAATTGACCAGTGACCATTGACCACTGACCAGCGAAAGTGACCAGTGACGAGTGACCTGTGACAAGTGACCAGTGACCAGCGACCAGTGACCAGGGACCAGTGACCAGTGACCAGTGACCAGTGACCAGCGGAAGTGACCAGTGACGAGTGACCAGTGACAAGTGACCAGTGACAAGTGACCAGTGACCACTGACCAGTGACTAGTGACCAGCGACCAGTGACCACGGACCAGTGACCAGCGAAAGTGACCAGTGACCAGTGACTAGCCAAATTGAGCAGTGACCAGTGACCAGTGACCAGTGACCAGTGACCAGTGACCAGTGACCAGTGACCAGTGACCAGCTAAATTGACCAGTGACCATTGACCAGTGACCAGCGAAAGTGACCAGTGACGAGTGACCTGTGACAAGTGACCAGTGACCAGCGACCAGTGACCAGTGACCAGTGACCAGTGACCAGCGAAATTGACCAGTGACCATTGACCAGTGACCAGTGACCAGTGACCAGTGACCAGTGACCAGTGACCAGTGACCAGTGACCAGTGACCAGTGACAAGCGAAAGTGACCAGTGACAAGTGACTAGTGACAAGTGACCAGTGACCAGTGACCAGTGACCAGTGACCAGTGACCAGTGACCAGTGACCAGCGAAAGTGACAAGTGACCAGTGACCAGTGAACAGTGACCAGCGAAATTGACCAGTTTCCAGTGACCAGTGATAAGTGACCAGTGACCAGTGACCAGCGAAAGTGACCAGTGAACAGTGACCAGCGAAATTGACCAGTGACCATTGACCAGTGACCAGCGAAAGTGACCAGTGACGAGTGACCAGTGACAAGTGACCAGTGAAAAGTGACCAGTGACCACTGACCAGTGACTAGTGACCAGCGACCAGTGACCAGCGAAAGTGACCAGTGACCAGTGACTAGCCAAATTGAGCAGTGACCAGTGACCAGTGACCAGTGACCAGTGGCCACTGACCAGTGACCAGCTAAATTGACCAGTGACCATTGACCAGTGACCAGCGAAAGTGACCAGTGACGAGTGACCTGTGACAAGTGACCAGTGACCAGCGACCAGTGACCAGGGACCAGTGACCAGTGACCAGTGACCAGTGACCAGCGACCAGTGACCAGTGATCAGTGACCAGGGACCAGTGACCAGCGAAAGTGACCAGTGACCAGTGACCAGTGACCAGCGAAATTGACCAGTGACCAGTGACCAGTGACCAGTGACAAGTGACCAGTTACCAGTGACCAGCGAATGTGACCAGTGAAAAGTGACCAGGGACCAATGACCAGTGACCAGTGACCAGTGACCAGTGACCAGTGACCAGTGACCAGTGACCAGTGACCAGTGACCAGCGAAAGTGACCAGTGACCAGTGACCAGTGACCAGTGACCAGTGACCAGTGACCAGTGACCAGTGACCAGCGAAAGTGACCAGTGACAAGTGACCAGTGACAAGTGACCAGTGACCAGTGACCAGTGACCAGCGAAAGTGACCAGTGACCAGTGACCAGTGACCAGCGAAATTGACCAGTGACCAGTGACCAGTGACCAGTGACAAGTGACCAGTTACCAGTGACCAGCGAAAGTGACCAGTGAACAGTGACCAGGGACCAGTGACCAGTGACCAGTGACCAGTGACCAGTGACCAGTGACCAGTGACCAGCGACCAGTGACCAGTGACCAGCGACCAATGACCAGTGACCAGTGACCAGTGACCAGTGACCAGTGACCAGTGACCAGTGACCAGCGAAAGTGACCAGTGACAAGTGACCAGTGACAAGTGACCAGTGACCAGTGACCAGTGACCAGTGACCAGTGACCAGTGACCAGTGACCAGTGACCAGCGAAAGTGACCAGTGACAAGTGACCAGTGACAAGTGACCAGTGACCAGTGACCAGTGACCAGTGACCAGTGACCAGTGACCAGTGACCAGCGAAAGTGACCAGTGACCAGTGACCAGTGACCAGCGACCAGTGACCAGTGACCAGTGACCAGTGACCAGTGACCAGCGACCAGTGACCAGTGACCAGTGACCAGTGACCAGTGACCAGTGACCAGTGACCAGCGAAAGTGACCAGTGACAAGTGACCAGTGACAAGTGACCAGTGACCAGTGACCAGTGACCAGTGACCAGTGACCAGTGACCAGTGACCAGCGAAAGTGACCAGTGACAAGTGACCAGTGACAAGTGACCAGTGACCAGTGACCAGTGACCAGTGACCAGTGACCAGTGACCAGTGACCAGCGAAAGTGACCAGTGACCAGTGACCAGTGACCAGCGAAATCGACCAGTGACCAGTGACCAGAGACCAGAGACTAGCCCAATTGAACAGTGACCAGTGACCAGTGACCAGTGACCAACGACCAGTGACCTGTGACCAGCGAAAGTGACCAGTGACAAGTGACCAGTGACAAGTGACCAGTGACCAGTGACCAGTGACCAGTGACCAGTGACCAGTGACCAGTGACCAGTGACCAGTGACCAGCGAAAGAGACCAGTGACAAGTGACCAGTGACAAGTGACCAGTGACCAGTGACCAGTGACCAGTGACCAGTGACCAGTGACCAGTGACCAGCGAAAGTGACCAGTGACCAGTGACCAGTGACCAGCGACCAGTGACCAGTGACCAGTGACCAGTGACCAGTGACCAGCGACCAGTGACCAGTGACCAGTGACCAGTGACCAGTGACCAGTGACCAGTGACCAGCGAAAGTGACCAGTGACCAGTGACCAGTGACCAGCGACCAGTGACCAGTGACCAGTGACCAGTGACCAGTGACCAGTGACCAGTGACCAGTGACCAGTGACCAGTGACCAGTGACCAGTGACCAGCGAAAGTGACCAGTGACAAGTGACCAGTGACAAGTGACAAGTGACCAGTGACCAGTGACCAGTGACCAGTGACCAGTGACCAGTGACCAGCGAAAGTGACCAGTGACCAGTGACCAGTGACCAGCGAAATCGACCAGTGACCAGTGACCAGAGACCAGTGACTAGCCCAATTGAACAGTGACCAGTGACCAGTGACCAGTGACCAACGACCAGTGAACAGTGACCAGTGACCAGTGACCAGTGACCAGTGACCAGTGACCAGTGACCAGTGACCAGCGAAAGTGACCAGTGACAAGTGACCAGTGACAAGTGACCAGTGACCAGTGACCAGCGAAAGTGACCAGTGACCAGTGACCAGTGACCAGCGAAATTGACCAGTGACCAGTGACCAGTGACCAGTGACAAGTGACCAGTTACCAGTGACCAGCGAAAGTGACCAGTGAACAGTGACCAGGGACCAGTGACCAGTGACCAGTGACCAGTGACCAGTGACCAGTGACCAGTGACCAGTGACCAGCTACCAGTGACCAGTGACCAGTGACCAGTGACCAGTGACCAGTGACCAGCGAAAGTGACCAGTGACCAGTGACCAGTGACCAGCGAAATCGACCAGTGACCAGTGACCAGAGACCAGTGACTAGCCCAATTGAACAGTGACCAGTGACCAGTGACCAGTGACCAACGACCAGTGAACAGTGACCAGTGACCAGTGACCAGTGACCTGTGACCAGTGACCAGTGACCAGTGACCAGTGACCAGTGACCAGTGACCAGTGACCAGCGACCAGTGACCAGGGACCAGTGACCAGTGACCAGTGACTAGCCAAATTGAGCAGTGGGCACTGACCAGTGACCAGTGACCAGTGACCAGTGACAAGTGACCAGCGAAAGTGACCAGTGACGAGTGACCTGTGACAAGTGACCAGTGACCAGCGACCAGTGACCAGTGACCAGTGACCAACGACCAGTGAACAGTGACCAGTGACCAGTGACCAGTGACCTGTGACCAGTGACCAGTGACCAGTGACCAGTGACCAGTGACCAGTGACCAGAGAAATCGACCAGTGACCAGTGACCAGAGACCAGTGACTAGCCAAATTGACCAGTGACCAGTGACCAGTGACCAGTGACCAACGACCAGTGACCAGGGACCAGTGACCAGCAAAAGTGACCAGTGACCAGTGACTAGCCAAATTGAGCAGTGACCAGTGACCAGTGACCAGTGACCAGTGACCAGTGACCAGTGACCAGTGACGAGTGACCTGTGACAAGTGACCAGTGACCAGCGACCAGTGACCAGGGACCAGTGACCAGTGACCAGTGACCAGCGACCAGTGACCAGTGACCAGTGACCAGGGACCAGTGACCAGCGAAAGTGACCAGTGACCAGTGACCAGTGACCAGTGACTAGCCAAATTGAGCAGTGAGCACTGACCAGTGACCAGTGACCAGTGACCAGTGACCAGTGACCAGCGAAAGTGACCAGTGACCAGTGACCAGTGACCAGCGAAATTGACCAGTGACCAGTGACCAGCGAAAGTGACCAGTGAACAGTGACCAGCGAAATTGAAAAGTGACCATTGACTAGTGACCAGCGAAAGTGACCAGTGACGAGTGACCAGTGACAAGTGACCAGTGAGAAGTGACCAGTGACCACTGACCAGTGACCAGTGACCAGTGACCAGTGACCAGTGACAAGTGACCAGTTACCAGTGACCAGCGAAAGTGACCAGTGACAAGTGACCAGTGACCAGCGACCAGTGACCAGTGACCAGTGACCAGTGACCAGTGACCAGTGACCAGCGACCAGTGACCAGTGGCCAGTGACCAGTGACCAGTGACCAGTGACCAGTGACCAGCGAAAGTGACCAGTGACAAGTGACCAGTGACCAGTGACCAGTGACCAGTGACCAGTGACCAGTGACCAGTGACCAGTGACCAGTGACCAGCTAAATTGACCAGTGACCATTGACCAGTGACCAGCGAAAGTGACCAGTGACGAGTGACCTGTGACAAGTGACCAGTGACCAGCGACCAGTGACCAGTGACCAGTGACCAGTGACCAGCGAAATTGACCAGTGACCATTGACCAGTGACCAGTGACCAGTGACCAGTGACCAGTGACCAGTGACCAGTGACCAGTGACCAGTGACCAGTGACCAGTGACAAGCGAAAGTGACCAGTGACAAGTGACTAGTGACAAGTGACCAGTGACCAGTGACCAGTGACCAGTGACCAGTGACCAGTGACCAGTGACCAGCGAAAGTGACAAGTGACCAGTGACCAGTGAACAGTGACCAGCGAAATTGACCAGTTTCCAGTGACCAGTGATAAGTGACCAGTGACCAGTGACCAGCGAAAGTGACCAGTGAACAGTGACCAGCGAAATTGACCAGTGACCATTGACCAGTGACCAGCGAAAGTGACCAGTGACGAGTGACCAGTGACAAGTGACCAGTGAAAAGTGACCAGTGACCACTGACCAGTGACTAGTGACCAGCGACCAGTGACCAGCGAAAGTGACCAGTGACCAGTGACTAGCCAAATTGAGCAGTGACCAGTGACCAGTGACCAGTGACCAGTGGCCACTGACCAGTGACCAGCTAAATTGACCAGTGACCATTGACCAGTGACCAGCGAAAGTGACCAGTGACGAGTGACCTGTGACAAGTGACCAGTGACCAGCGACCAGTGACCAGGGACCAGTGACCAGTGACCAGTGACCAGTGACCAGCGACCAGTGACCAGTGATCAGTGACCAGGGACCAGTGACCAGCGAAAGTGACCAGTGACCAGTGACCAGTGACCAGCGAAATTGACCAGTGACCAGTGACCAGTGACCAGTGACAAGTGACCAGTTACCAGTGACCAGCGAATGTGACCAGTGAAAAGTGACCAGGGACCAATGACCAGTGACCAGTGACCAGTGACCAGTGACCAGTGACCAGTGACCAGTGACCAGTGACCAGTGACCAGCGAAAGTGACCAGTGACCAGTGACCAGTGACCAGTGACCAGTGACCAGTGACCAGCGAAAGTGACCAGTGACAAGTGACCAGTGACAAGTGACCAGTGACCAGTGACCAGTGACCAGCGAAAGTGACCAGTGACCAGTGACCAGTGACCAGCGAAATTGACCAGTGACCAGTGACCAGTGACCAGTGACAAGTGACCAGTTACCAGTGACCAGCGAAAGTGACCAGTGAACAGTGACCAGGGACCAGTGACCAGTGACCAGTGACCAGTGACCAGTGACCAGTGACCAGTGACCAGCGACCAGTGACCAGTGACCAGCGACCAGTGACCAGTGACCAGTGACCAGTGACCAGTGACCAGTGACCAGTGACCAGTGACCAGCGAAAGTGACCAGTGACAAGTGACCAGTGACAAGTGACCAGTGACCAGTGACCAGTGACCAGTGACCAGTGACCAGTGACCAGTGACCAGTGACCAGCGAAAGTGACCAGTGACAAGTGACCAGTGACAAGTGACCAGTGACCAGTGACCAGTGACCAGTGACCAGTGACCAGTGACCAGTGACCAGCGAAAGTGACCAGTGACCAGTGACCAGTGACCAGCGACCAGTGACCAGTGACCAGTGACCAGTGACCAGTGACCAGCGACCAGTGACCAGTGACCAGTGACCAGTGACCAGTGACCAGTGACCAGTGACCAGCGAAAGTGACCAGTGACAAGTGACCAGTGACAAGTGACCAGTGACCAGTGACCAGTGACCAGTGACCAGTGACCAGTGACCAGTGACCAGCGAAAGTGACCAGTGACAAGTGACCAGTGACAAGTGACCAGTGACCAGTGACCAGTGACCAGTGACCAGTGACCAGCGAAAGTGACCAGTGACCAGTGACCAGTGACCAGCGAAATCGACCAGTGACCAGTGACCAGAGACCAGAGACTAGCCCAATTGAACAGTGACCAGTGACCAGTGACCAGTGACCAACGACCAGTGACCAGTGACCAGCGAAAGTGACCAGTGACAAGTGACCAGTGACAAGTGACCAGTGACCAGTGACCAGTGACCAGTGACCAGTGACCAGTGACCAGTGACCAGTGACCAGTGACCAGCGAAAGAGACCAGTGACAAGTGACCAGTGACAAGTGACCAGTGACCAGTGACCAGTGACCAGTGACCAGTGACCAGTGACCAGTGACCAGCGAAAGTGACCAGTGACCAGTGACCAGTGACCAGCGACCAGTGACCAGTGACCAGTGACCAGTGACCAGTGACCAGCGACCAGTGACCAGTGACCAGTGACCAGTGACCAGTGACCAGTGACCAGTGACCAGCGAAAGTGACCAGTGACCAGTGACCAGTGACCAGCGACCAGTGACCAGTGACCAGTGACCAGTGACCAGTGACCAGTGACCAGTGACCAGTGACCAGTGACCAGTGACCAGTGACCAGTGACCAGCGAAAGTGACCAGTGACAAGTGACCAGTGACAAGTGACAAGTGACCAGTGACCAGTGACCAGTGACCAGTGACCAGTGACCAGTGACCAGCGAAAGTGACCAGTGACCAGTGACCAGTGACCAGCGAAATCGACCAGTGACCAGTGACCAGAGACCAGTGACTAGCCCAATTGAACAGTGACCAGTGACCAGTGACCAGTGACCAACGACCAGTGAACAGTGACCAGTGACCAGTGACCAGTGACCAGTGACCAGTGACCAGTGACCAGTGACCAGCGAAAGTGACCAGTGACAAGTGACCAGTGACAAGTGACCAGTGACCAGTGACCAGCGAAAGTGACCAGTGACCAGTGACCAGTGACCAGCGAAATTGACCAGTGACCAGTGACCAGTGACCAGTGACAAGTGACCAGTTACCAGTGACCAGCGAAAGTGACCAGTGAACAGTGACCAGGGACCAGTGACCAGTGACCAGTGACCAGTGACCAGTGACCAGTGACCAGTGACCAGTGACCAGCTACCAGTGACCAGTGACCAGTGACCAGTGACCAGTGACCAGTGACCAGCGAAAGTGACCAGTGACCAGTGACCAGTGACCAGCGAAATCGACCAGTGACCAGTGACCAGAGACCAGTGACTAGCCCAATTGAACAGTGACCAGTGACCAGTGACCAGTGACCAACGACCAGTGAACAGTGACCAGTGACCAGTGACCAGTGACCTGTGACCAGTGACCAGTGACCAGTGACCAGTGACCAGTGACCAGTGACCAGTGACCAGCGACCAGTGACCAGGGACCAGTGACCAGTGACCAGTGACTAGCCAAATTGAGCAGTGGGCACTGACCAGTGACCAGTGACCAGTGACCAGTGACCAGTGACCAGCGAAAGTGACCAGTGACGAGTGACCTGTGACAAGTGACCAGTGACCAGCGACCAGTGACCAGTGACCAGTGACCAACGACCAGTGAACAGTGACCAGTGACCAGTGACCAGTGACCTGTGACCAGTGACCAGTGACCAGTGACCAGTGACCAGTGACCAGTGACCAGAGAAATCGACCAGTGACCAGTGACCAGAGACCAGTGACTAGCCAAATTGACCAGTGACCAGTGACCAGTGACCAGTGACCAACGACCAGTGACCAGGGACCAGTGACCAGCAAAAGTGACCAGTGACCAGTGACTAGCCAAATTGAGCAGTGACCAGTGACCAGTGACCAGTGACCAGTGACCAGTGACCAGTGACCAGTGACGAGTGACCTGTGACAAGTGACCAGTGACCAGCGACCAGTGACCAGGGACCAGTGACCAGTGACCAGTGACCAGCGACCAGTGACCAGTGACCAGTGACCAGGGACCAGTGACCAGCGAAAGTGACCAGTGACCAGTGACCAGTGACCAGTGACTAGCCAAATTGAGCAGTGAGCACTGACCAGTGACCAGTGACCAGTGACCAGTGACCAGTGACCAGCGAAAGTGACCAGTGACCAGTGACCAGTGACCAGCGAAATTGACCAGTGACCAGTGACCAGCGAAAGTGACCAGTGAACAGTGACCAGCGAAATTGAAAAGTGACCATTGACTAGTGACCAGCGAAAGTGACCAGTGACGAGTGACCAGTGACAAGTGACCAGTGAGAAGTGACCAGTGACCACTGACCAGTGACCAGTGACCAGTGACCAGTGACCAGTGACAAGTGACCAGTTACCAGTGACCAGCGAAAGTGACCAGTGACAAGTGACCAGTGACCAGCGACCAGTGACCAGTGACCAGTGACCAGTGACCAGTGACCAGTGACCAGCGACCAGTGACCAGTGGCCAGTGACCAGTGACCAGTGACCAGTGACCAGTGACCAGCGAAAGTGACCAGTGACAAGTGACCAGTGACAAGTGACCAGTGACCAGTGACCAGTGACCAGTGACCAGTGACCAGTGACCAGTGACCAGCGAAAGTGACCAGTGACAAGTGACCAGTGACAAGTGACAAGTGACCAGTGACCAGTGACCAGTGACCAGTGACCAGTGACCAGTGACCAGCGAAAGTGACCAGTGACCAGTGACCAGTGACCAGCGAAATCGACCAGTGACCAGTGACCAGAGACCAGTGACTAGCCCAATTGAACAGTGACCAGTGACCAGTGACCAGTGACCAACGACCAGTGAACAGTGACCAGTGACCAGTGACCAGTGACCAGTGACCAGTGACCAGCGACCAGTGACCAGGGACCAGTGACCAGTGACCAGTGACTAGCCAAATTGAGCAGTGGGCACTGACCAGTGACCAGTGACCAGTGACCAGTGACCAGTGACCAGCGAAAGTGACCAGTGACGAGTGACCTGTGACAAGTGACCAGTGACCAGCGACCAGTGACCAGTGACCAGTGACCGACGACCAGTGAACAGTGACCAGTGACCAGTGACCAGTGACCTGTGACCAGTGACCAGTGACCAGTGACCAGTGACCAGTGACCAGTGACCAGAGAAATCGACCAGTGACCAGTGACCAGAGACCAGTGACTAGCCAAATTGACCAGTGACCAGTGACCAGTGACCAGTGACCAACGACCAGTGACCAGGGACCAGTGACCAGCAAAAGTGACCAGTGACCAGTGACTAGCCAAATTGAGCAGTGACCAGTGACCAGTGACCAGTGACCAGTGACCAGTGACCAGTGACCAGCGACCAGTGACCAGTGACCAGTGACCAGTGACCAGTGACCAGCGAAAGTGACCAGTGACCAGTGACCAGTGACCAGCGAAATCGACCAGTGACCAGTGACCAGAGACCAGTGACTAGCCCAATTGAACAGTGACCAGTGACCAGTGACCAGTGACCAACGACCAGTGACCAGGGACCAGTGACCAGTGACCAGTGACCAGTGACCAGTGACCAGTGACCAGCGAAAGTGACCAGTGACAAGTGACCAGTGACAAGTGACCAGTGACCAGTGACCAGCGAAAGTGACCAGTGACCAGTGACCAGTGACCAGCGAAATTGACCAGTGACCAGTTACCAGTGACCAGTGACAAGTGACCAGTTACCAGTGACCAGCGAAAGTGACCAGTGAACAGTGACCAGGGACCAGTGACCAGTGACCAGTGACCAGTGACCAGTGACCAGTGACCAGTGACCAGCGACCAGTGACCAGTGACCAGTGACCAGTGACCAGTGACCAGTGACCAGCGAAAGTGACCAGTGACCAGTGACCAGTGACCAGCGAAATCGACCAGTGACCAGTGACCAGAGACCAGTGACTAGCCCAATTGAACAGTGACCAGTGACCAGTGACCAGTGACCAGTGACCAGTGACAAGTGACCAGTTACCAGTGACCAGCGAAAGTGACCAGTGACAAGTGACCAGTGACCAGCGACCAGTGACCAGTGACCAGTGACCAGTGACCAGTGACCAGTGACCAGCGACCAGTGACCAGTGGCCAGTGACCAGTGACCAGTGACCAGTGACCAGTGACCAGCGAAAGTGACCAGTGACAAGTGACCAGTGACAAGTGACCAGTGACCAGTGACCAGTGACCAGTGACCAGTGACCAGTGACCAGTGACCAGCGAAAGTGACCAGTGACAAGTGACCAGTGACAAGTGACAAGTGACCAGTGACCAGTGACCAGTGACCAGTGACCAGTGACCAGTGACCAGCGAAAGTGACCAGTGACCAGTGACCAGTGACCAGCGAAATCGACCAGTGACCAGTGACCAGAGACCAGTGACTAGCCCAATTGAACAGTGACCAGTGACCAGTGACCAGTGACCAACGACCAGTGAACAGTGACCAGTGACCAGTGACCAGTGACCAGTGACCAGTGACCAGCGACCAGTGACCAGGGACCAGTGACCAGTGACCAGTGACTAGCCAAATTGAGCAGTGGGCACTGACCAGTGACCAGTGACCAGTGACCAGTGACCAGTGACCAGCGAAAGTGACCAGTGACGAGTGACCTGTGACAAGTGACCAGTGACCAGCGACCAGTGACCAGTGACCAGTGACCGACGACCAGTGAACAGTGACCAGTGACCAGTGACCAGTGACCTGTGACCAGTGACCAGTGACCAGTGACCAGTGACCAGTGACCAGTGACCAGAGAAATCGACCAGTGACCAGTGACCAGAGACCAGTGACTAGCCAAATTGACCAGTGACCAGTGACCAGTGACCAGTGACCAACGACCAGTGACCAGGGACCAGTGACCAGCAAAAGTGACCAGTGACCAGTGACTAGCCAAATTGAGCAGTGACCAGTGACCAGTGACCAGTGACCAGTGACCAGTGACCAGTGACCAGTGACCAGCGAAAGTGACCAGTGACAAGTGACCAGTGACCAGCGACCAGTGACCAGTGACCAGTGACCAGTGACCAGTGACCAGCGACCAGTGACCAGTGACCAGTGACCAGTGACCAGTGACCAGTGACCAGTGACCAGCGAAAGTGACCAGTGACAAGTGACCAGTGACAAGTGACCAGTGACCAGTGACCAGTGACCAGTGACCAGTGACCAGTGACCAGTGACCAGCGAAAGTGACCAGTGACAAGTGACCAGTGACAAGTGACAAGTGACCAGTGACCAGTGACCAGTGACCAGTGCCCAGTGACCAGTGACCAGCGAAAGTGACCAGTGACCAGTGACCAGTGACCAGCGAAATCGACCAGTGACCAGTGACCAGAGACCAGTGACTAGCCCAATTGAACAGTGACCAGTGACCAGTGACCAGTGACCAACGACCAGTGAACAGTGACCAGTGACCAGTGACCAGTGACCAGTGACCAGTGACCAGTGACCAGTGACCAGCGAAAGTGACCAGTGACAAGTGACCAGTGACAAGTGACCAGTGACCAGTGACCAGCGAAAGTGACCAGTGACCAGTGACCAGTGACCAGCGAAATTGACCAGTGACCAGTTACCAGTGACCAGTGACAAGTGACCAGTTACCAGTGACCAGCGAAAGTGACCAGTGAACAGTGACCAGGGACCAGTGACCAGTGACCAGTGACCAGTGACCAGTGACCAGTGACCAGTGACCAGCGACCAGTGACCAGTGACCAGTGACCAGTGACCAGCGAAAGTGACCAGTGACCAGTGACCAGTGACCAGCGAAATCGACCAGTGACCAGTGACCAGAGACCAGTGACTAGCCCAATTGAACAGTGACCAGTGACCAGTGACCAGTGACCAACGACCAGTGAACAGTGACCAGTGACCAGTGACCAGTGACCTGTGACCAGTGACCAGTGACCAGTGACCAGTGACCAGTGACCAGTGACCAGTGACCAGTGACCAGTGACCAGCGAAAGTGACCAGTGACAAGTGACCAGTGACAAGTGACCAGTGACCAGTGACCAGTGACCAGTGACCAGTGACCAGTGACCAGTGTCCAGCGAAAGTGACCAGTGACCAGTGACCAGTGACCAGCGACCAGTGACCAGTGACCAGTGACCAGTGACCAGTGACCAGCGACCAGTGACCAGTGACCAGTGACCAGTGACCAGTGACCAGTGACCAGTGACCAGCGAAAGTGACCAGTGACAAGTGACCAGTGACAAGTGACCAGTGACCAGTGACCAGTGACCAGTGACCAGTGACCAGTGACCAGTGACCAGCGAAAGTGACCAGTGACAAGTGACCAGTGACAAGTGACAAGTGACCAGTGACCAGTGACCAGTGACCAGTGACCAGTGACCAGTGACCAGCGAAAGTGACCAGTGACCAGTGACCAGTGACCAGCGAAATCGACCAGTGACCAGTGACCAGAGACCAGTGACTAGCCCAATTGAACAGTGACCAGTGACCAGTGACCAGTGACCAACGACCAGTGAACAGTGACCAGTGACCAGTGACCAGTGACCAGTGACCAGTGACCAGTGACCAGTGACCAGTGACCAGTGACAAGTGACCAGTGACCAGTGACCAGCGAAAGTGACCAGTGACCAGTGACCAGTGACCAGCGAAATTGACCAGTGACCAGTGACCAGTGACCAGTGACAAGTGACCAGTTACCAGTGACCAGCGAAAGTGACCAGTGAACAGTGACCAGGGACCAGTGACCAGTGACCAGTGACCAGTGACCAGTGACCAGCGACCAGTGACCAGTGACCAGTGACCAGTGACCAGTGACCAGTGACCAGCGAAAGTGACCAGTGACCAGTGACCAGTGACCAGCGAAATCGACCAGTGACCAGTGACCAGAGACCAGTGACTAGCCCAATTGAACAGTGACCAGTGACCAACGACCAGTGAACAGTGACCAGTGACCAGTGACCAGTGACCAGTGACCAGTGACCAGCGACCAGTGACCAGGGACCAGTGACCAGTGACCAGTGACTAGCCAAATTGAGCAGTGGGCACTGACCAGTGACCAGTGACCAGTGACCAGTGACCAGTGACCAGCGAAAGTGACCAGTGACGAGTGACCTGTGACAAGTGACCAGTGACCAGCGACCAGTGACCAGTGACCAGTGACCGACGACCAGTGAACAGTGACCAGTGACCAGTGACCAGTGACCTGTGACCAGTGACCAGTGACCAGTGACCAGTGACCAGTGACCAGTGACCAGAGAAATCGACCAGTGACCAGTGACCAGAGACCAGTGACTAGCCAAATTGACCAGTGACCAGTGACCAGTGACCAGTGACCAACGACCAGTGACCAGGGACCAGTGACCAGCAAAAGTGACCAGTGACCAGTGACTAGCCAAATTGAGCAGTGACCAGTGACCAGTGACCAGTGACCAGTGACCAGTGACCAGTGACCAGCGACCAGTGACCAGTGACCAGTGACCAGTGACCAGTGACCAGCGAAAGTGACCAGTGACCAGTGACCAGTGACCAGCGAAATCGACCAGTGACCAGTGACCAGAGACCAGTGACTAGCCCAATTGAACAGTGACCAGTGACCAGTGACCAGTGACCAACGACCAGTGACCAGGGACCAGTGACCAGTGACCAGTGACCAGTGACCAGTGACCAGTGACCAGCGAAAGTGACCAGTGACAAGTGACCAGTGACAAGTGACCAGTGACCAGTGACCAGCGAAAGTGACCAGTGACCAGTGACCAGTGACCAGCGAAATTGACCAGTGACCAGTTACCAGTGACCAGTGACAAGTGACCAGTTACCAGTGACCAGCGAAAGTGACCAGTGAACAGTGACCAGGGACCAGTGACCAGTGACCAGTGACCAGTGACCAGTGACCAGTGACCAGTGACCAGCGACCAGTGACCAGTGACCAGTGACCAGTGACCAGTGACCAGTGACCAGCGAAAGTGACCAGTGACCAGTGACCAGTGACCAGCGAAATCGACCAGTGACCAGTGACCAGAGACCAGTGACTAGCCCAATTGAACAGTGACCAGTGACCAGTGACCAGTGACCAGTGACCAGTGACAAGTGACCAGTTACCAGTGACCAGCGAAAGTGACCAGTGACAAGTGACCAGTGACCAGCGACCAGTGACCAGTGACCAGTGACCAGTGACCAGTGACCAGTGACCAGCGACCAGTGACCAGTGGCCAGTGACCAGTGACCAGTGACCAGTGACCAGTGACCAGCGAAAGTGACCAGTGACAAGTGACCAGTGACAAGTGACCAGTGACCAGTGACCAGTGACCAGTGACCAGTGACCAGTGACCAGTGACCAGCGAAAGTGACCAGTGACAAGTGACCAGTGACAAGTGACAAGTGACCAGTGACCAGTGACCAGTGACCAGTGACCAGTGACCAGTGACCAGCGAAAGTGACCAGTGACCAGTGACCAGTGACCAGCGAAATCGACCAGTGACCAGTGACCAGAGACCAGTGACTAGCCCAATTGAACAGTGACCAGTGACCAGTGACCAGTGACCAACGACCAGTGAACAGTGACCAGTGACCAGTGACCAGTGACCAGTGACCAGTGACCAGCGACCAGTGACCAGGGACCAGTGACCAGTGACCAGTGACTAGCCAAATTGAGCAGTGGGCACTGACCAGTGACCAGTGACCAGTGACCAGTGACCAGTGACCAGCGAAAGTGACCAGTGACGAGTGACCTGTGACAAGTGACCAGTGACCAGCGACCAGTGACCAGTGACCAGTGACCGACGACCAGTGAACAGTGACCAGTGACCAGTGACCAGTGACCTGTGACCAGTGACCAGTGACCAGTGACCAGTGACCAGTGACCAGTGACCAGAGAAATCGACCAGTGACCAGTGACCAGAGACCAGTGACTAGCCAAATTGACCAGTGACCAGTGACCAGTGACCAGTGACCAACGACCAGTGACCAGGGACCAGTGACCAGCAAAAGTGACCAGTGACCAGTGACTAGCCAAATTGAGCAGTGACCAGTGACCAGTGACCAGTGACCAGTGACCAGTGACCAGTGACCAGTGACCAGCGAAAGTGACCAGTGACAAGTGACCAGTGACCAGCGACCAGTGACCAGTGACCAGTGACCAGTGACCAGTGACCAGCGACCAGTGACCAGTGACCAGTGACCAGTGACCAGTGACCAGTGACCAGTGACCAGCGAAAGTGACCAGTGACAAGTGACAAGTGACAAGTGACCAGTGACCAGTGACCAGTGACCAGTGACCAGTGACCAGTGACCAGTGACCAGCGAAAGTGACCAGTGACAAGTGACCAGTGACAAGTGACAAGTGACCAGTGACCAGTGACCAGTGACCAGTGCCCAGTGACCAGTGACCAGCGAAAGTGACCAGTGACCAGTGACCAGTGACCAGCGAAATCGACCAGTGACCAGTGACCAGAGACCAGTGACTAGCCCAATTGAACAGTGACCAGTGACCAGTGACCAGTGACCAACGACCAGTGAACAGTGACCAGTGACCAGTGACCAGTGACCAGTGACCAGTGACCAGTGACCAGTGACCAGCGAAAGTGACCAGTGACAAGTGACCAGTGACAAGTGACCAGTGACCAGTGACCAGCGAAAGTGACCAGTGACCAGTGACCAGTGACCAGCGAAATTGACCAGTGACCAGTTACCAGTGACCAGTGACAAGTGACCAGTTACCAGTGACCAGCGAAAGTGACCAGTGAACAGTGACCAGGGACCAGTGACCAGTGACCAGTGACCAGTGACCAGTGACCAGTGACCAGTGACCAGCGACCAGTGACCAGTGACCAGTGACCAGTGACCAGCGAAAGTGACCAGTGACCAGTGACCAGTGACCAGCGAAATCGACCAGTGACCAGTGACCAGAGACCAGTGACTAGCCCAATTGAACAGTGACCAGTGACCAGTGACCAGTGACCAACGACCAGTGAACAGTGACCAGTGACCAGTGACCAGTGACCTGTGACCAGTGACCAGTGACCAGTGACCAGTGACCAGTGACCAGTGACCAGTGACCAGTGACCAGTGACCAGCGAAAGTGACCAGTGACAAGTGACCAGTGACAAGTGACCAGTGACCAGTGACCAGTGACCAGTGACCAGTGACCAGTGACCAGTGTCCAGCGAAAGTGACCAGTGACCAGTGACCAGTGACCAGCGACCAGTGACCAGTGACCAGTGACCAGTGACCAGTGACCAGCGACCAGTGACCAGTGACCAGTGACCAGTGACCAGTGACCAGTGACCAGTGACCAGCGAAAGTGACCAGTGACAAGTGACCAGTGACAAGTGACCAGTGACCAGTGACCAGTGACCAGTGACCAGTGACCAGTGACCAGTGACCAGCGAAAGTGACCAGTGACAAGTGACCAGTGACAAGTGACAAGTGACCAGTGACCAGTGACCAGTGACCAGTGACCAGTGACCAGTGACCAGCGAAAGTGACCAGTGACCAGTGACCAGTGACCAGCGAAATCGACCAGTGACCAGTGACCAGAGACCAGTGACTAGCCCAATTGAACAGTGACCAGTGACCAGTGACCAGTGACCAACGACCAGTGAACAGTGACCAGTGACCAGTGACCAGTGACCAGTGACCAGTGACCAGTGACCAGTGACCAGTGACCAGTGACAAGTGACCAGTGACCAGTGACCAGCGAAAGTGACCAGTGACCAGTGACCAGTGACCAGCGAAATTGACCAGTGACCAGTGACCAGTGACCAGTGACAAGTGACCAGTTACCAGTGACCAGCGAAAGTGACCAGTGAACAGTGACCAGGGACCAGTGACCAGTGACCAGTGACCAGTGACCAGTGACCAGCGACCAGTGACCAGTGACCAGTGACCAGTGACCAGTGACCAGTGACCAGCGAAAGTGACCAGTGACCAGTGACCAGTGACCAGCGAAATCGACCAGTGACCAGTGACCAGAGACCAGTGACTAGCCCAATTGAACAGTGACCAGTGACCAGTGACCAGTGACCAACGACCAGTGACCAGGGACCAGTGACCAGCAAAAGTGACCAGTGACCAGTGACTAGCCAAATTGAGCAGTGACCAGTGACCAGTGAGCAGTGACCAGTGACCAGTGACCAGTGACCAGTGACGAGTGACCTGTGACAAGTGACCAGTGACCAGCGACCAGTGACCAGGGACCAGTGACCAGTGACCAGTGACCAGCGACCAGTGACCAGTGACCAGTGACCAGGGACCAGTGACCAGCGAAAGTGACCAGTGACCAGTGACCAGTGACCAGTGACTAGCCAAATTGAGCAGTGAGCACTGACCAGTGACCAGTGACCAGTGACCAGTGACCAGTGACCAGCGAAAGTGACCAGTGAACAGTGACCAGCGAAATTGAAAAGTGACCATTGACTAGTGACCAGCGAAAGTGACCAGTGACGAGTGACCAGTGACAAGTGACCAGTGAGAAGTGACCAGTGACCACTGACCAGTGACCAGTGACCAGTGACCAGTGACCAGTGACCAGTGACCAGTGACCAGTGACAAGCGAAAGTGACCAGTGACAAGTGACCAGTGACAAGTGACCAGTGACCAGTGACCAGTGACCAGTGACCAGTGACCAGTGACCAGTGACCAGCGAAAGTGACCAGTGACAAGTGACCAGTGACAAGTGACAAGTGACCAGTGACCAGTGACCAGTGACCAGTGACCAGTGACCAGTGACCAGTGACCAGTGACCAGCGAAAGTGACCAGTGACAAGTGACCAGTGACAAGTGACAAGTGACCAGTGACCAGTGACCAGTGACCAGTGACCAGTGACCAGTGACCAGTGACCAGCGAAAGTGACCAGTGACCAGTGACCAGTGACCAGCGAAATCGACCAGTGACCAGTGACCAGTGACCAGTGACCAGTGACCAGCGAAAGTGACCAGTGACAAGTGACCAGTGACAAGTGACCAGTGACCAGTGACCAGCGAAAGTGACCAGTGACCAGTGACCAGTGACCAGCGAAATTGACCAGTGACCAGTTACCAGTGACCAGTGACAAGTGACCAGTTACCAGTGACCAGCGAAAGTGACCAGTGAACAGTGACCAGGGACCAGTGACCAGTGACCAGTGACCAGTGACCAGTGACCAGTGACCAGTGACCAGCGACCAGTGACCAGTGACCAGTGACCAGTGACCAGTGACCAGTGACCAGCGAAAGTGACCAGTGACCAGTGACCAGTGACCAGCGAAATCGACCAGTGACCAGTGACCAGAGACCAGTGACTAGCCCAATTGAACAGTGACCAGTGACCAGTGACCAGTGACCAACGACCAGTGAACAGTGACCAGTGACCAGTGACCAGTGACCTGTGACCAGTGACCAGTGACCAGGGACCAGCGAAAGTGACCAGTGACCAGTGACCAGTGACCAGTGACCAGTGACGAGTGACCTGTGACAAGTGACCAGTGACAAGTGACCAGTGACCAGTGACCAGTGACCAGTGACCAGTGACCAGCGAAAGTGACCAGTGACAAGTGACCAGTGACAAGTGACCAGTGACCAGTGACCAGCGAAAGTGACCAGTGACCAGTGACCAGTGACCAGCGAAATTGACCAGTGACCAGTGACCAGTGACCAGTGACAAGTGACCAGTTACCAGTGACCAGCGAAAGTGACCAGTGAACAGTGACCAGGGACCAGTGACCAGTGACCAGTGACCAGTGACCAGTGACCAGTGACCAGTGACCAGCGACCAGTGACCAGTGACCAGTGACCAGTGACCAGTGACCAGTGACCAGCGAAAGTGACCAGTGACCAGTGACCAGTGACCAGCGAAATCGACCAGTGACCAGTGACCAGAGACCAGTGACTAGCCCAATTGAACAGTGACCAGTGACCAGTGACCAGTGACCAACGACCAGTGAACAGTGACCAGTGACCAGTGACCAGTGACCTGTGACCAGTGACCAGTGACCAGTGACCAGTGACCAGTGACGAGTGACCAGTGACCAGCGACCAGTGACCAGGGACCAGTGACCAGTGACCAGTGACTAGCCAAATTGAGCAGTGGGCACTGACCAGTGACCAGTGACCAGTGACCAGTGACCAGCGAAAGTGACCAGTGACGAGTGACCTGTGACAAGTGACCAGTGACCAGCGACCAGTGACCAGTGACCAGTGACCAACGACCAGTGAACAGTGACCAGTGACCAGTGACCAGTGACCTGTGACCAGTGACCAGTGACCAGTGACCAGTGACCAGTGACCAGTGACCAGAGAAATCGACCAGTGACCAGTGACCAGAGACCAGTGACTAGCCAAATTGACCAGTGACCAGTGACCAGTGACCAGTGACCAACGACCAGTGACCAGGGACCAGTGACCAGCAAAAGTGACCAGTGACCAGTGACTAGCAAAATTGAGCAGTGACCAGTGACCAGTGACCAGTGACCAGTGACCAGTGACCAGCGAAAGTGACCAGTGACCAGTGACCAGTGACCAGCGAAATTGACCAGTGACCAGTGACCAGCGAAAGTGACCAGTGAACAGTGACCAGCGAAATTGAAAAGTGACCATTGACTAGTGACCAGCGAAAGTGACCAGTGACGAGTGACCAGTGACAAGTGACCAGTGAGAAGTGACCAGTGACCACTGACCAGTGACCAGTGACCAGTGACCAGTGACCAGTGACAAGTGACCAGTTACCAGTGACCAGCGAAAGTGACCAGTGAACAGTGACCAGGGACCAGTGACCAGTGACCAGTGACCAGTGACCAGTGACCAGTGACCAGTGACCAGTGACCAGCGACCAGTGACCAGTGACCAGTGACCAGTGACCAGTGACCAGCGACCAGTGACCAGTGACCAGTGACCAGTGACCAGTGACCAGTGACCAGCGAAAGTGACCAGTGACAAGTGACCAGTGACAAGTGACCAGTGACCAGTGACCAGTGACCAGTGACCAGTGACCAGTGACCAGTGACCAGTGACCAGCGAAAGTGACCAGTGACCAGTGACCAGTGACCAGCGAAATCGACCAGTGACCAGTGACCAGAGACCAGTGACTAGCCCAATTGAACAGTGACCAGTGACCAGTGACCAGTGACCAACGACCAGTGAACAGTGACCAGTGACCAGTGACCAGTGACCAGTGACCAGTGACCAGCGAAAGTGACCAGTGACAAGTGACCAGTGACAAGTGACAAGTGACCAGTTACCAGTGACCAGCGAAAGTGACCAGCGAAAGTGACCAGTGACCAGTGACCAGTGACCAGCGAAATTGACCAGTGACCAGTGACCAGTGACCAGTGACAAGTGACCAGTTACCAGTGACCAGCGAAATTGACCAGTGAACAGTGACCAGGGACCAGTGACCAGTGACCAGTGACCAGTGACCAGTGACCAGTGACCAGTGACCAGCGACCAGTGACCAGTGACCAGTGACCAGTGACCAGTGACCAGTGACCAGCGAAAGTGACCAGTGACCAGTGACCAGTGACCAGCGAAATCGACCAGTGACCAGTGACCAGAGACCAGTGACTAGCCCAATTGAACAGTGACCAGTGACCAGTGACCAGTGACCAACGACCAGTGAACAGTGACCAGTGACCAGTGACCAGTGACCTGTGACCAGTGACCAGTGACCAGTGACCAGCGAAATCGACCAGTGACCAGTGACCAGTGACCAGTGACGAGTGACCTGTGACAAGTGACCAGTGACCAGCGACCAGTGACCAGGGACCAGTGACCAGTGACCAGTGACCAGCGACCAGTGACCAGTGACCAGTGACCAGGGACCAGTGACCAGCGAAAGTGACCAGTGACCAGTGACCAGTGACCAGTGACTAGCCAAATTGAGCAGTGAGCACTGACCAGTGACCAGTGACCAGTGACCAGTGACCAGTGACCAGTGACCAGCGAAAGTGACCAGTGACAAGTGACCAGTGACCAGCGAAATTGACCAGTGACCAGTGACCATTGACCAGTGACCAGCGAAAGTGACCAGTGACGAGTGACCTGTGACAAGTGACCAGTGACCAGCGACCAGTGACCAGGGACCAGTGACCAGTGACCAGTGACCAGCGACCAGTGACCAGTGACCAGTGACCAGGGACCAGTGACCAGCGAAAGTGACCAGGGACCAGTGACCAGTGACCAGTGACCAGTGACCAGTGACCAGCGACCAGTGACCAGTGACCAGTGACCAGTGACCAGTGACCAGTGACCAGTGACCAGCGACCAGTGACCAGTGACCAGTGACCAGCAACCAGTGACCAGTGACCAGTGACCAGTGACCAGTGACCAGTGACCAGTGACCAGTGACCAGCGAAAGTGACCAGTGACAAGTGACCAGTGACAAGTGACCAGTGACCAGTGACCAGTGACCAGTGACCAGTGACCAGTGACCAGCGAAAGTGACCAGTGACCAGTGACCAGTGACCAGCGAAATTGACCAGTGACCAGTGACCAGTGACCAGTGACAAGTGACCAGTTACCAGTGACCAGCGAAAGTGACCAGTGAACAGTGACCAGGGACCAGTGACCAGTGACCAGTGGCCAGTGACCAGTGACCAGTGACCAGTGACCAGCGACCAGTGACCAGTGAACAGTGACCAGGGACCAGTGACCAGTGACCAGTGACCAGTGACCAGTGACCAGTGACCAGTGACCAGTGACCAGTGACCAGCGACCAGTGACCAGTGACCAGTGACCAGTGACCAGTGACCAGTGACCAGCGAAAGTGACCAGTGACCAGTGACCAGTGACCAGCGAAATCGACCAGTGACCAGTGACCAGAGACCAGTGACTAGCCCAATTGAACAGTGACCAGTGACCAGTGACCAGTGACCAACGACCAGTGAACAGTGACCAGTGACCAGTGACCAGTGACCTGTGACCAGTGACCAGTGACCAGGGACCAGCGAAAGTGACCAGTGACCAGTGACCAGTGACCAGTGACCAGTGACGAGTGACCTGTGACAAGTGACCAGTGACAAGTGACCAGTGACCAGTGACCAGTGACCAGTGACCAGTGACCAGCGAAAGTGACCAGTGACAAGTGACCAGTGACAAGTGACCAGTGACCAGTGACCAGCGAAAGTGACCAGTGACCAGTGACCAGTGACCAGCGAAATTGACCAGTGACCAGTGACCAGTGACCAGTGACAAGTGACCAGTTACCAGTGACCAGCGAAAGTGACCAGTGAACAGTGACCAGGGACCAGTGACCAGTGACCAGTGACCAGTGACCAGTGACCAGTGACCAGTGACCAGCGACCAGTGACCAGTGACCAGTGACCAGTGACCAGTGACCAGTGACCAGCGAAAGTGACCAGTGACCAGTGACCAGTGACCAGCGAAATCGACCAGTGACCAGTGACCAGAGACCAGTGACTAGCCCAATTGAACAGTGACCAGTGACCAGTGACCAGTGACCAACGACCAGTGAACAGTGACCAGTGACCAGTGACCAGTGACCTGTGACCAGTGACCAGTGACCAGTGACCAGTGACCAGTGACGAGTGACCAGTGACCAGCGACCAGTGACCAGGGACCAGTGACCAGTGACCAGTGACTAGCCAAATTGAGCAGTGGGCACTGACCAGTGACCAGTGACCAGTGACCAGTGACCAGTGACCAGCGAAAGTGACCAGTGACGAGTGACCTGTGACAAGTGACCAGTGACCAGCGACCAGTGACCAGTGACCAGTGACCAACGACCAGTGAACAGTGACCAGTGACCAGTGACCAGTGACCTGTGACCAGTGACCAGTGACCAGTGACCAGTGACCAGTGACCAGTGACCAGAGAAATCGACCAGTGACCAGTGACCAGAGACCAGTGACTAGCCAAATTGACCAGTGACCAGTGACCAGTGACCAGTGACCAACGACCAGTGACCAGGGACCAGTGACCAGCAAAAGTGACCAGTGACCAGTGACTAGCCAAATTGAGCAGTGACCAGTGACCAGTGACCAGTGACCAGTGACCAGTGACCAGTGACCAGTGACCAGTGACGAGTGACCTGTGACAAGTGACCAGTGACCAGCGACCAGTGACCAGGGACCAGTGACCAGTGACCAGTGACCAGCGACCAGTGACCAGTGACCAGTGACCAGGGACCAGTGACCAGCGAAAGTGACCAGTGACCAGTGACCAGTGACCAGTGACTAGCCAAATTGAGCAGTGAGCACTGACCAGTGACCAGTGACCAGTGACCAGTGACCAGTGACCAGCGAAAGTGACCAGTGACCAGTGACCAGTGACCAGCGAAATTGACCAGTGACCAGTGACCAGCGAAAGTGACCAGTGAACAGTGACCAGCGAAATTGAAAAGTGACCATTGACTAGTGACCAGCGAAAGTGACCAGTGACGAGTGACCAGTGACAAGTGACCAGTGAGAAGTGACCAGTGACCACTGACCAGTGACCAGTGACCAGTGACCAGTGACCAGTGACCAGTGACAAGTGACCAGTTACCAGTGACCAGCGAAAGTGACCAGTGAACAGTGACCAGGGACCAGTGACCAGTGACCAGTGACCAGTGACCAGTGACCAGTGACCAGCGACCAGTGACCAGTGACCAGTGACCAGTGACCAGTGACCAGTGACCAGCGACCAGTGACCAGTGACCAGTGACCAGTGACCAGTGACCAGTGACCAGCGAAAGTGACCAGTGACAAGTGACCAGTGACAAGTGACCAGTGACCAGTGACCAGTGACCAGTGACCAGTGACCAGCGAAAGTGACCAGTGACCAGTGACCAGTGACCAGCGAAATCGACCAGTGACCAGTGACCAGAGACCAGTGACTAGCCCAATTGAACAGTGACCAGTGACCAGTGACCAGTGACCAACGACCAGTGAACAGTGACCAGTGACCAGTGACCAGTGACCAGTGACCAGTGACCAGCGAAAGTGACCAGTGACAAGTGACCAGTGACAAGTGACAAGTGACCAGTTACCAGTGACCAGCGAAAGTGACCAGCGAAAGTGACCAGTGACCAGTGACCAGTGACCAGCGAAATTGACCAGTGACCAGTGACCAGTGACCAGTGACAAGTGACCAGTTACCAGTGACCAGCGAAATTGACCAGTGAACAGTGACCAGGGACCAGTGACCAGTGACCAGTGACCAGTGACCAGTGACCAGTGACCAGTGACCAGCGACCAGTGACCAGTGACCAGTGACCAGTGACCAGTGACCAGTGACCAGCGAAAGTGACCAGTGACCAGTGACCAGTGACCAGCGAAATCGACCAGTGACCAGTGACCAGAGACCAGTGACTAGCCCAATTGAACAGTGACCAGTGACCAACGACCAGTGAACAGTGACCAGTGACCAGTGACCAGTGACCTGTGACCAGTGACCAGTGACCAGTGACCAGCGAAATCGACCAGTGACCAGTGACCAGTGACCAGTGACGAGTGACCTGTGACAAGTGACCAGTGACCAGCGACCAGTGACCAGGGACCAGTGACCAGTGACCAGTGACCAGCGACCAGTGACCAGTGACCAGTGACCAGGGACCAGTGACCAGCGAAAGTGACCAGTGACCAGTGACCAGTGACCAGTGACTAGCCAAATTGAGCAGTGAGCACTGACCAGTGACCAGTGACCAGTGACCAGTGACCAGTGACCAGTGACCAGCGAAAGTGACCAGTGACAAGTGACCAGTGACCAGCGAAATTGACCAGTGACCAGTGACCATTGACCAGTGACCAGCGAAAGTGACCAGTGACGAGTGACCTGTGACAAGTGACCAGTGACCAGCGACCAGTGACCAGGGACCAGTGACCAGTGACCAGTGACCAGCGACCAGTGACCAGTGACCAGTGACCAGGGACCAGTGACCAGCGAAAGTGACCAGGGACCAGTGACCAGTGACCAGTGACCAGTGACCAGTGACCAGCGACCAGTGACCAGTGACCAGTGACCAGTGACCAGTGACCAGTGACCAGTGACCAGTGACCAGCGACCAGTGACCAGTGACCAGTGACCAGCGACCAGTGACCAGTGACCAGTGACCAGTGACCAGTGACCAGTGACCAGTGACCAGTGACCAGCGAAAGTGACCAGTGACAAGTGACCAGTGACAAGTGACCAGTGACCAGTGACCAGTGACCAGTGACCAGTGACCAGTGACCAGCGAAAGTGACCAGTGACCAGTGACCAGTGACCAGCGAAATTGACCAGTGACCAGTGACCAGTGACCAGTGACAAGTGACCAGTTACCAGTGACCAGCGAAAGTGACCAGTGAACAGTGACCAGGGACCAGTGACCAGTGACCAGTGGCCAGTGACCAGTGACCAGTGACCAGTGACCAGCGACCAGTGACCAGTGACCAGTGACCAGTGACCAGTGACCAGTGACCAGCGACCAGTGACCAGTGACCAGTGACCAGTGACCAGTGACCAGTGACAAGTGACCAGTGACAAGTGACCAGTGACCAGTGACCAGTGACCAGTGACCAGTGACCAGTGACCAGCGAAAGTGACCAGTGACCAGTGACCAGTGACCAGCGAAATTGACCAGTGACCAGTGACCAGTGACCAGTGACAAGTGACCAGTTACCAGTGACCAGCGAAAGTGACCAGTGAACAGTGACCAGGGACCAGTGACCAGTGACCAGTGGCCAGTGACCAGTGACCAGTGACCAGTGACCAGCGACCAGTGACCAGTGACCAGTGACCAGTGACCAGTGACCAGCGACCAGTGACCAGTGACCAGTGACCAGTGACCAGTGACCAGTGACCAGTGACCAGTGACCAGCGAAAGTGACCAGTGACAAGTGACCAGTGACAAGTGACCAGTGACCAGTGACCAGTGACCAGTGACCAGTGACCAGTGACCAGTGACCAGCGAAAGTGACCAGTGACCAGCGAAATCGACCAGTGACCAGTGACCAGAGACCAGTGACTAGCCCAATTGAACAGTGACCAGTGACCAGTGACCAGTGACCAACGACCAGTGAACAGTGACCAGTGACCAGTGACCAGTGACCAGTGACCAGTGACCAGCGAAAGTGACCAGTGACAAGTGACCAGTGACAAGTGACCAGTGACCAGTGACCAGCGAAAGTGACCAGCGACCAGTGACTAGCCAAATTGAGCAGTGACCAGTGACCAGTGACCAGTGACCAGTGACCAGTGACCAGTGACCAGTGACCAGTGACCAGTGACCAGTGACCAGCGAAAGTGATCAGGGACCAGCGAAAGTGACCAGTGACCAGTGACCAGTGACCAGTGACCAGTGACCAGTGACCAGTGACCAGTAACCAGTGACAAGTGACCAGTGAGAAGTGACCAGTGACCACTGACCAGTGACCAGTGACCAGTGACCAGTGACCAGTGACCAGTGACCAGCGAAAGTGACCAGTGACAAGTGACCAGTGACAAGTGACCAGTGACCAGTGACCAGTGACCAGTGACCAGCGAAAGTGACCAGTGACCAGTGACCAGTGACCAGTGACCAGTGACCAGTGACCAGTGACCAGCGAAAGTGACCAGTGACCAGTGACCAGTGACCAGTGACCAGCGAAATCGACCAGTGACCAGTGACCAGAGACCAGTGACTAGCCCAATTGAACAGTGACCAGTGACCAGTGACCAGTGACCAACGACCAGTGAACAGTGACCAGTGACCAGTGACCAGTGACCAGTGACCAGTGACCAGCGAAAGTGACCAGTGACAAGTGACCAGTGACAAGTGACAAGTGACCAGTTACCAGTGACCAGCGAAAGTGACCAGCGAAAGTGACCAGTGACCAGTGACCAGTGACCAGCGAAATTGACCAGTGACCAGTGACCAGTGACCAGTGACAAGTGACCAGTTACCAGTGACCAGCGAAAGTGACCAGTGAACAGTGACCAGGGACCAGTGACCAGTGACCAGTGACCAGTGACCAGTGACCAGTGACCAGTGACCAGTGACCAGCGACCAGTGACCAGTGACCAGTGACCAGTGACCAGTGACCAGTGACCAGCGAAAGTGACCAGTGACCAGTGACCAGTGACCAGCGAAATCGACCAGTGACCAGTGACCAGAGACCAGTGACTAGCCCAATTGAACAGTGACCAGTGACCAGTGACCAGTGACCAACGACCAGTGAACAGTGACCAGTGACCAGTGACCAGTGACCTGTGACCAGTGACCAGTGACCAGTGACCAGCGAAATCGACCAGTGACCAGTGACCAGTGACCAGTGACGAGTGACCTGTGACAAGTGACCAGTGACCAGCGACCAGTGACCAGGGACCAGTGACCAGTGACCAGTGACCAGCGACCAGTGACCAGTGACCAGTGACCAGGGACCAGTGACCAGCGAAAGTGACCAGTGACCAGTGACCAGTGACCAGTGACCAGTGACGAGTGACCTGTGACAAGTGACCAGTGACCAGCGACCAGTGACCAGGGACCAGTGACCAGTGACCAGTGACCAGCGACCAGTGACCAGTGACCAGTGACCAGGGACCAGTGACCAGCGAAAGTGACCAGTGACCAGTGACCAGTGACCAGTGACCAGTGACCAGTGACCAGTGACCAGCGAAAGTGACCAGTGACCAGTGACCAGTGACCAGCGAAATTGACCAGTGACCAGTGACCATTGACCAGTGACCAGCGAAAGTGACCAGTGACGAGTGACCTGTGATAAGTGACCAGTGACCAGCGACCAGTGACCAGGGACCAGTGACCAGTGACCAGTGACCAGCGACCAGTGACCAGTGACCAGTGACCAGGGACCAGTGACCAGCGAAAGTGACCAGGGACCAGTGACCAGTGACCAGTGACCAGTGACCAGTGACCAGCGACCAGTGACCAGTGACCAGTGACCAGTGACCAGTGACCAGTGACCAGTGACCAGTGACCAGCGACCAGTGACCAGTGACCAGTGACCAGCGACCAGTGACCAGTGACCAGTGACCAGTGACCAGTGACCAGTGACCAGCGAAAGTGACCAGTGACAAGTGACCAGTGACAAGTGACCAGTGACCAGTGACCAGTGACCAGTGACCAGTGACCAGTGACCAGCGAAAGTGACCAGTGACCAGTGACCAGTGACCAGCGAAATTGACCAGTGACCAGTGACCAGTGACCAGTGACAAGTGACCAGTTACCAGTGACCAGCGAAAGTGACCAGTGAACAGTGACCAGGGACCAGTGACCAGTGACCAGTGGCCAGTGACCAGTGACCAGTGACCAGTGACCAGCGACCAGTGACCAGTGACCAGTGACCAGTGACCAGTGACCAGTGACCAGCGACCAGTGACCAGTGACCAGTGACCAGTGACCAGTGACCAGTGACCAGTAACCAGTGACCAGCGAAAGTGACCAGTGACAAGTGACCAGTGACAAGTGACCAGTGACCAGTGACCAGTGACCAGTGACCAGTGACCAGCGAAAGTGACCAGTGACCAGTGACCAGTGACCAGCGAAATCGACCAGTGACCAGTGACCAGAGACCAGTGACTAGCCCAATTGAACAGTGACCAGTGACCAGTGACCAGTGACCAACGACCAGTGAACAGTGACCAGTGACCAGTGACCAGTGACCAGTGACCAGTGACCAGCGAAAGTGACCAGTGACAAGTGACCAGTGACAAGTGACCAGTGACCAGTGACCAGCGAAAGTGACCAGCGACCAGTGACTAGCCAAATTGAGCAGTGACCAGTGACCAGTGACCAGTGACCAGTGACCAGTGACCAGTGACCAGTGACCAGTGACCAGCGAAAGTGACCAGGGACCAGCGAAAGTGACCAGTGACCAGTGACCAGTGACCAGCGACCAGTGACCAGTGACCAGTGACCAGGGACCAGTGACCAGCGAAAGTGACCAGTGACCAGTGACCAGTGACCAGTGACTAGCCAAATTGAGCAGTGAGCACTGACCAGTGACCAGTGACCAGTGACCAGTGACCAGTGACCAGCGAAAGTGACCAGTGACCAGTGACCAGTGACCAGCGAAATTGACCAGTGACCAGTGACCAGCGAAAGTGACCAGTGAACAGTGACCAGCGAAATTGAAAAGTGACCATTGACTAGTGACCAGCGAAAGTGACCAGTGACGAGTGACCAGTGACAAGTGACCAGTGAGAAGTGACCAGTGACCACTGACCAGTGACCAGTGACCAGTGACCAGTGACCAGTGACAAGTGACCAGTTACCAGTGACCAGCGAAAGTGACCAGTGAACAGTGACCAGGGACCAGTGACCAGTGACCAGTGACCAGTGACCAGTGACCAGTGACCAGTGACCAGCGACCAGTGACCAGTGACCAGTGACCAGTGACCAGTGACCAGCGACCAGTGACCAGTGACCAGTGACCAGTGACCAGTGACCAGTGACCAGCGAAAGTGACCAGTGACAAGTGACCAGTGACAAGTGACCAGTGACCAGTGACCAGTGACCAGTGACCAGTGACCAGTGACCAGTGACCAGTGACCAGCGAAAGTGACCAGTGACCAGTGACCAGTGACCAGCGAAATCGACCAGTGACCAGTGACCAGAGACCAGTGACTAGCCCAATTGAACAGTGACCAGTGACCAGTGACCAGTGACCAACGACCAGTGAACAGTGACCAGTGACCAGTGACCAGTGACCAGTGACCAGTGACCAGCGAAAGTGACCAGTGACAAGTGACCAGTGACAAGTGACAAGTGACCAGTTACCAGTGACCAGCGAAAGTGACCAGCGAAAGTGACCAGTGACCAGCGAAATTGACCAGTGACCAGTGACCAGTGACCAGTGACAAGTGACCAGTTACCAGTGACCAGCGAAATTGACCAGTGAACAGTGACCAGGGACCAGTGACCAGTGACCAGTGACCAGTGACCAGTGACCAGTGACCAGTGACCAGCGACCAGTGACCAGTGACCAGTGACCAGTGACCAGTGACCAGTGACCAGCGAAAGTGACCAGTGACCAGTGACCAGTGACCAGCGAAATCGACCAGTGACCAGTGACCAGAGACCAGTGACTAGCCCAATTGAACAGTGACCAGTGACCAGTGACCAGTGACCAGTGACCAGTGACCAGTGACCAGTGACCAGTGACCAGCGACCAGTGACCAGTGACCAGTGACCAGTGACCAGTGACCAGCGACCAGTGACCAGTGACCAGTGACCAGTGACCAGTGACCAGTGACCAGCGAAAGTGACCAGTGACAAGTGACCAGTGACAAGTGACCAGTGACCAGTGACCAGTGACCAGTGACCAGTGACCAGTGACCAGTGACCAGTGACCAGCGAAAGTGACCAGTGACCAGTGACCAGTGACCAGCGAAATCGACCAGTGACCAGTGACCAGAGACCAGTGACTAGCCCAATTGAACAGTGACCAGTGACCAGTGACCAGTGACCAACGACCAGTGAACAGTGACCAGTGACCAGTGACCAGTGACCAGTGACCAGTGACCAGCGAAAGTGACCAGTGACAAGTGACCAGTGACAAGTGACAAGTGACCAGTTACCAGTGACCAGCGAAAGTGACCAGCGAAAGTGACCAGTGACCAGTGACCAGTGACCAGCGAAATTGACCAGTGACCAGTGACCAGTGACCAGTGACAAGTGACCAGTTACCAGTGACCAGCGAAATTGACCAGTGAACAGTGACCAGGGACCAGTGACCAGTGACCAGTGACCAGTGACCAGTGACCAGTGACCAGTGACCAGCGACCAGTGACCAGTGACCAGTGACCAGTGACCAGTGACCAGTGACCAGCGAAAGTGACCAGTGACCAGTGACCAGTGACCAGCGAAATCGACCAGTGACCAGTGACCAGAGACCAGTGACTAGCCCAATTGAACAGTGACCAGTGACCAGTGACCAGTGACCAACGACCAGTGAACAGTGACCAGTGACCAGTGACCAGTGACCTGTGACCAGTGACCAGTGACCAGTGACCAGCGAAATCGACCAGTGACCAGTGACCAGTGACCAGTGACGAGTGACCTGTGACAAGTGACCAGTGACCAGCGACCAGTGACCAGGGACCAGTGACCAGTGACCAGTGACCAGCGACCAGTGACCAGTGACCAGTGACCAGGGACCAGTGACCAGCGAAAGTGACCAGTGACTAGCCAAATTGAGCAGTGAGCACTGACCAGTGACCAGTGACCAGTGACCAGTGACCAGTGACCAGTGACCAGCGAAAGTGACCAGTGACAAGTGACCAGTGACCAGCGAAATTGACCAGTGACCAGTGACCAGCGAAAGTGACCAGTGACAAGTGACCAGTGACCAGCGAAATTGACCAGTGACCAGTGACCATTGACCAGTGACCAGCGAAAGTGACCAGTGACGAGTGACCTGTGACAAGTGACCAGTGACCAGCGACCAGTGACCAGGGACCAGTGACCAGTGATCAGTGACCAGCGACCAGTGACCAGTGACCAGTGACCAGGGACCAGTGACCAGCGAAAGTGACCAGGGACCAGTGACCAGTGACCAGTGACCAGCGACCAGTGACCAGTGACCAGTGACCAGTGACCAGTGACCAGTGACCAGTGACCAGTGACCAGCGACCAGTGACCAGTGACCAGTGACCAGCGAAAGTGACCAGTGACAAGTGACCAGTGACAAGTGACCAGTGACCAGTGACCAGTGACCAGTGACCAGTGACCAGTGACCAGCGAAAGTGACCAGTGACCAGTGACCAGTGACCAGCGAAATTGACCAGTGACCAGTGACCAGTGACCAGTGACAAGTGACCAGTTACCAGTGACCAGCGAAAGTGACCAGTGAACAGTGACCAGGGACCAGTGACCAGTGACCAGTGGCCAGTGACCAGTGACCAGTGACCAGTGACCAGCGACCAGTGACCAGTGACCAGTGACCAGTGACCAGTGACCAGTGACCAGCGACCAGTGACCAGTGACCAGTGACCAGTGACCAGTGACCAGTGACAAGTGACCAGTGACAAGTGACCAGTGACCAGTGACCAGTGACCAGTGACCAGCGAAAGTGACCAGTGACCAGTGACCAGTGACCAGCGAAATTGACCAGTGACCAGTGACCAGTGACCAGTGACAAGTGACCAGTTACCAGTGACCAGCGAAAGTGACCAGTGAACAGTGACCAGGGACCAGTGACCAGTGACCAGTGGCCAGTGACCAGTGACCAGTGACCAGTGACCAGCGACCAGTGACCAGTGACCAGTGACCAGTGACCAGTGACCAGCGACCAGTGACCAGTGACCAGTGACCAGTGACCAGTGACCAGTGACCAGTGACCAGTGACCAGCGAAAGTGACCAGTGACAAGTGACCAGTGACAAGTGACCAGTGACCAGTGACCAGTGACCAGTGACCAGTGACCAGTGACCAGTGACCAGCGAAAGTGACCAGTGACCAGCGAAATCGACCAGTGACCATTGACCAGAGACCAGTGACTAGCCCAATTGAACAGTGACCAGTGACCAGTGACCAGTGACCAACGACCAGTGAACAGTGACCAGTGACCAGTGACCAGTGACCAGTGACCAGTGACCAGCGAAAGTGACCAGTGACAAGTGACCAGTGACAAGTGACCAGTGACCAGTGACCAGCGAAAGTGACCAGCGACCAGTGACTAGCCAAATTGAGCAGTGACCAGTGACCAGTGACCAGTGACCAGTGACCAGTGACCAGTGACCAGTGACCAGTGACCAGTGACCAGTGACCAGCGAAAGTGATCAGGGACCAGCGAAAGTGACCAGTGACCAGTGACCAGTGACCAGTGACCAGTGACCAGTGACCAGTGACCAGTAACCAGTGACAAGTGACCAGTGAGAAGTGACCAGTGACCACTGACCAGTGACCAGTGACCAGTGACCAGTGACCAGTGACCAGTGACCAGCGAAAGTGACCAGTGACAAGTGACCAGTGACAAGTGACCAGTGACCAGTGACCAGTGACCAGTGACCAGCGAAAGTGACCAGTGACCAGTGACCAGTGACCAGTGACCAGTGACCAGTGACCAGTGACCAGCGAAAGTGACCAGTGACCAGTGACCAGTGACCAGTGACCAGCGAAATCGACCAGTGACCAGTGACCAGAGACCAGTGACTAGCCCAATTGAACAGTGACCAGTGACCAGTGACCAGTGACCAACGACCAGTGAACAGTGACCAGTGACCAGTGACCAGTGACCAGTGACCAGTGACCAGCGAAAGTGACCAGTGACAAGTGACCAGTGACAAGTGACAAGTGACCAGTTACCAGTGACCAGCGAAAGTGACCAGCGAAAGTGACCAGTGACCAGTGACCAGTGACCAGCGAAATTGACCAGTGACCAGTGACCAGTGACCAGTGACAAGTGACCAGTTACCAGTGACCAGCGAAAGTGACCAGTGAACAGTGACCAGGGACCAGTGACCAGTGACCAGTGACCAGTGACCAGTGACCAGTGACCAGTGACCAGTGACCAGCGACCAGTGACCAGTGACCAGTGACCAGTGACCAGTGACCAGTGACCAGCGAAAGTGACCAGTGACCAGTGACCAGTGACCAGCGAAATCGACCAGTGACCAGTGACCAGAGACCAGTGACTAGCCCAATTGAACAGTGACCAGTGACCAGTGACCAGTGACCAACGACCAGTGAACAGTGACCAGTGACCAGTGACCAGTGACCTGTGACCAGTGACCAGTGACCAGTGACCAGCGAAATCGACCAGTGACCAGTGACCAGTGACCAGTGACGAGTGACCTGTGACAAGTGACCAGTGACCAGCGACCAGTGACCAGGGACCAGTGACCAGTGACCAGTGACCAGCGACCAGTGACCAGTGACCAGTGACCAGGGACCAGTGACCAGCGAAAGTGACCAGTGACCAGTGACGAGTGACCTGTGACAAGTGACCAGTGACCAGCGACCAGTGACCAGGGACCAGTGACCAGTGACCAGTGACCAGCGACCAGTGACCAGTGACCAGTGACCAGGGACCAGTGACCAGCGAAAGTGACCAGTGACCAGTGACCAGTGACCAGTGACCAGTGACCAGTGACCAGCGAAAGTGACCAGTGACCAGTGACCAGTGACCAGCGAAATTGACCAGTGACCAGTGACCATTGACCAGTGACCAGCGAAAGTGACCAGTGACGAGTGACCTGTGACAAGTGACCAGTGACCAGCGACCAGTGACCAGGGACCAGTGACCAGTGACCAGTGACCAGCGACCAGTGACCAGTGACCAGTGACCAGGGACCAGTGACCAGCGAAAGTGACCAGGGACCAGTGACCAGTGACCAGTGACCAGTGACCAGTGACCAGCGACCAGTGACCAGTGACCAGTGACCAGTGACCAGTGACCAGTGACCAGTGACCAGCGAAAGTGACCAGTGACCAGTGACCAGTGACCAGCGAAATCGACCAGTGACCAGTGACCAGAGACCAGTGACTAGCCCAATTGAACAGTGACCAGTGACCAGTGACCAGTGACCAACGACCAGTGAACAGTGACCAGTGACCAGTGACCAGTGACATGTGACCAGTGACCAGTGACCAGTGACCAGTGACCAGTGACGAGTGACCAGTGACCAGCGACCAGTGACCAGGGACCAGTGACCAGTGACCAGTGAACAGTGACCAGTGACCAGTGACCAGTGACGAGTGACCTGTGACAAGTGACCAGTGACCAGCGAAAGTGACCAGTGACCAGTGACCAGTGACCAGTGACTAGCCAAATTGAGCAGTGAGCACTGACCAGTGACCAGTGACCAGTGACCAGTGACCAGTGACCAGCGAAAGTGACCAGTGACCAGTGACCAGTGACCAGCGAAATTGACCAGTGACCAGTGACCAGCGAAAGTGACCAGTGAACAGTGACCAGCGAAATTGAAAAGTGACCATTGACTAGTGACCAGCGAAAGTGACCAGTGACGAGTGACCAGTGACAAGTGACCAGTGAGAAGTGACCAGTGACCACTGACCAGTGACCAGTGACCAGTGACCAGTGACCAGTGACAAGTGACCAGTTACCAGTGACCAGCGAAAGTGACCAGTGAACAGTGACCAGGGACCAGTGACCAGTGACCAGTGACCAGTGACCAGTGACCAGTGACCAGTGACCAGTGACCAGTGACCAGCGACCAGTGACCAGTGACCAGTGACCAGTGACCAGTGACCAGCGACCAGTGACCAGTGACCAGTGACCAGTGACCAGTGACCAGTGACCAGCGAAAGTGACCAGTGACAAGTGACCAGTGACAAGTGACCAGTGACCAGTGACCAGTGACCAGTGACCAGTGACCAGTGACCAGTGACCAGCGAAAGTGACCAGTGACCAGTGACCAGTGACCAGCGAAATCGACCAGTGACCAGTGACCAGAGACCAGTGACTAGCCCAATTGAACAGTGACCAGTGACCAGTGACCAGTGACCAACGACCAGTGAACAGTGACCAGTGACCAGTGACCAGTGACCAGTGACCAGTGACCAGCGAAAGTGACCAGTGACAAGTGACCAGTGACAAGTGACAAGTGACCAGTTACCAGTGACCAGCGAAAGTGACCAGCGAAAGTGACCAGTGACCAGTGACCAGTGACCAGCGAAATTGACCAGTGACCAGTGACCAGTGACCAGTGACAAGTGACCAGTTACCAGTGACCAGCGAAATTGACCAGTGAACAGTGACCAGGGACCAGTGACCAGTGACCAGTGACCAGTGACCAGTGACCAGTGACCAGTGACCAGCGACCAGTGACCAGTGACCAGTGACCAGTGACCAGTGACCAGTGACCAGCGAAAGTGACCAGTGACCAGCGAAATCGACCAGTGACCAGTGACCAGAGACCAGTGACTAGCCCAATTGAACAGTGACCAGTGACCAGTGACCAGTGACCAACGACCAGTGAACAGTGACCAGTGACCAGTGACCAGTGACCTGTGACCAGTGACCAGTGACCAGTGACCAGCGAAATCGACCAGTGACCAGTGACCAGTGACCAGTGACGAGTGACCTGTGACAAGTGACCAGTGACCAGCGACCAGTGACCAGGGACCAGTGACCAGTGACCAGTGACCAGCGACCAGTGACCAGTGACCAGTGACCAGGGACCAGTGACCAGCGAAAGTGACCAGTGACCAGTGACCAGTGACCAGTGACTAGCCAAATTGAGCAGTGAGCACTGACCAGTGACCAGTGACCAGTGACCAGTGACCAGTGACCAGTGACCAGCGAAAGTGACCAGTGACAAGTGACCAGTGACCAGCGAAATTGACCAGTGACCAGTGACCATTGACCAGTGACCAGCGAAAGTGACCAGTGACGAGTGACCTGTGACAAGTGACCAGTGACCAGCGACCAGTGACCAGGGACCAGTGACCAGTGACCAGTGACCAGCGACCAGTGACCAGTGACCAGTGACCAGGGACCAGTGACCAGCGAAAGTGACCAGGGACCAGTGACCAGTGACCAGTGACCAGTGACCAGTGACCAGCGACCAGTGACCAGTGACCAGTGACCAGTGACCAGTGACCAGTGACCAGCGACCAGTGACCAGAGACCAGTGACCAGCGACCAGTGACCAGTGACCAGTGACCAGTGACCAGTGACCAGTGACCAGTGACCAGTGACCAGCGAAAGTGACCAGTGACAAGTGACCAGTGACAAGTGACCAGTGACCAGTGACCAGTGACCAGTGACCAGTGACCAGTGACCAGCGAAAGTGACCAGTGACCAGTGACCAGTGACCAGCGAAATTGACCAGTGACCAGTGACCAGTGACCAGTGACAAGTGACCAGTTACCAGTGACCAGCGAAAGTGACCAGTGAACAGTGACCAGGGACCAGTGACCAGTGACCAGTGGCCAGTGACCAGTGACCAGTGACCAGTGACCAGCGACCAGTGACCAGTGACCAGTGACCAGTGACCAGTGACCAGTGCCCAGCGACCAGTGACCAGTGACCAGTGACCAGTGACCAGTGACCAGTGACAAGTGACCAGTGACAAGTGACCAGTGACCAGTGACCAGTGACCAGTGACCAGTGACCAGTGACCAGCGAAAGTGACCAGTGACCAGTGACCAGTGACCAGCGAAATTGACCAGTGACCAGTGACCAGTGACCAGTGACAAGTGACCAGTTACCAGTGACCAGCGAAAGTGACCAGTGAACAGTGACCAGGGACCAGTGACCAGTGACCAGTGGCCAGTGACCAGTGACCAGTGACCAGTGACCAGCGACCAGTGACCAGTGACCAGTGACCAGTGACCAGTGACCAGCGACCAGTGACCAGTGACCAGTGACCAGTGACCAGTGACCAGTGACCAGTGACCAGTGACCAGCGAAAGTGACCAGTGACAAGTGACCAGTGACAAGTGACCAGTGACCAGTGACCAGTGACCAGTGACCAGTGACCAGTGACCAGTGACCAGCGAAAGTGACCAGTGACCAGCGAAATCGACCAGTGACCAGTGACCAGAGACCAGTGACTAGCCCAATTGAACAGTGACCAGTGACCAGTGACCAGTGACCAACGACCAGTGAACAGTGACCAGTGACCAGTGACCAGTGACCAGTGACCAGTGACCAGCGAAAGTGACCAGTGACAAGTGACCAGTGACAAGTGACCAGTGACCAGTGACCAGCGAAAGTGACCAGCGACCAGTGACTAGCCAAATTGAGCAGTGACCAGTGACCAGTGACCAGTGACCAGTGACCAGTGACCAGTGACCAGTGACCAGTGACCAGTGACCAGTGACCAGCGAAAGTGATCAGGGACCAGCGAAAGTGACCAGTGACCAGTGACCAGTGACCAGTGACCAGTGACCAGTGACCAGTGACCAGTAACCAGTGACAAGTGACCAGTGAGAAGTGACCAGTGACCACTGACCAGTGACCAGTGACCAGTGACCAGTGACCAGTGACCAGTGACCAGCGAAAGTGACCAGTGACAAGTGACCAGTGACAAGTGACCAGTGACCAGTGACCAGTGACCAGTGACCAGCGAAAGTGACCAGTGACCAGTGACCAGTGACCAGTGACCAGTGACCAGTGACCAGTGACCAGCGAAAGTGACCAGTGACCAGTGACCAGTGATCAGTGACCAGCGAAATCGACCAGTGACCAGTGACCAGAGACCAGTGACTAGCCCAATTGAACAGTGACCAGTGACCAGTGACCAGTGACCAACGACCAGTGAACAGTGACCAGTGACCAGTGACCAGTGACCAGTGACCAGTGACCAGCGAAAGTGACCAGTGACAAGTGACCAGTGACAAGTGACAAGTGACCAGTTACCAGTGACCAGCGAAAGTGACCAGCGAAAGTGACCAGTGACCAGTGACCAGTGACCAGCGAAATTGACCAGTGACCAGTGACCAGTGACCAGTGACAAGTGACCAGTTACCAGTGACCAGCGAAAGTGACCAGTGAACAGTGACCAGGGACCAGTGACCAGTGACCAGTGACCAGTGACCAGTGACCAGTGACCAGTGACCAGTGACCAGCGACCAGTGACCAGTGACCAGTGACCAGTGACCAGTGACCAGTGACCAGCGAAAGTGACCAGTGACCAGTGACCAGTGACCAGCGAAATCGACCAGTGACCAGTGACCAGAGACCAGTGACTAGCCCAATTGAACAGTGACCAGTGACCAGTGACCAGTGACCAACGACCAGTGAACAGTGACCAGTGACCAGTGACCAGTGACCTGTGACCAGTGACCAGTGACCAGTGACCAGCGAAATCGACCAGTGACCAGTGACCAGTGACCAGTGACGAGTGACCTGTGACAAGTGACCAGTGACCAGCGACCAGTGACCAGGGACCAGTGACCAGTGACCAGTGACCAGCGACCAGTGACCAGTGACCAGTGACCAGGGACCAGTGACCAGCGAAAGTGACCAGTGACCAGTGACCAGTGACCAGTGACCAGTGACGAGTGACCTGTGACAAGTGACCAGTGACCAGCGACCAGTGACCAGGGACCAGTGACCAGTGACCAGTGACCAGCGACCAGTGACCAGTGACCAGTGACCAGGGACCAGTGACCAGCGAAAGTGACCAGTGACCAGTGACCAGTGACCAGTGACCAGTGACCAGTGACCAGTGACCAGCGAAAGTGACCAGTGACCAGTGACCAGTGACCAGCGAAATTGACCAGTGACCAGTGACCATTGACCAGTGACCAGCGAAAGTGACCAGTGACGAGTGACCTGTGACAAGTGACCAGTGACCAGCGACCAGTGACCAGGGACCAGTGACCAGTGACCAGTGACCAGCGACCAGTGACCAGTGACCAGTGACCAGGGACCAGTGACCAGCGAAAGTGACCAGGGACCAGTGACCAGTGACCAGTGACCAGTGACCAGTGACCAGCGACCAGTGACCAGTGACCAGTGACCAGTGACCAGTGACCAGTGACCAGTGACCAGTGACCAGCGACCAGTGACCAGTGACCAGTGACCAGCGACCAGTGACCAGTGACCAGTGACCAGTGACCAGTGACCAGTGACCAGTGACCAGTGACCAGCGAAAGTGACCAGTGACAAGTGACCAGTGACAAGTGACCAGTGACCAGTGACCAGTGACCAGTGACCAGTGACCAGTGACCAGTGACCAGTGACCAGTGACCAGTGACCAGTGACCAGCGAAAGTGACCAGGGACCAGCGAAAGTGACCAGTGACCAGTGACCAGTGACCAGTGACCAGTGACCAGTGACCAGTGACCAGTAACCAGTGACAAGTGACCAGTGAGAAGTGACCAGTGACCACTGACCAGTGACCAGTGACCAGTGACCAGTGACCAGTGACCAGTGACCAGCGAAAGTGACCAGTGACAAGTGACCAGTGACAAGTGACCAGTGACCAGTGACCAGTGACCAGTGACCAGCGAAAGTGACCAGTGACCAGTGACCAGTGACCAGTGACCAGTGACCAGTGACCAGTGACCAGCGAAAGTGACCAGTGACCAGTGACCAGTGACCAGTGACCAGCGAAATCGACCTGTGACCAGTGACCAGAGACCAGTGACTAGCCCAATTGAACAGTGACCAGTGACCAGTCACCAGTGACCAACGACCAGTGAACAGTGACCAGTGACCAGTGACCAGTGACCAGTGACCAGTGACCAGCGAAAGTGACCAGTGACAAGTGACCAGTGACAAGTGACAAGTGACCAGTTACCAGTGACCAGCGAAAGTGACCAGCGAAAGTGACCAGTGACCAGTGACCAGTGACCAGCGAAATTGACCAGTGACCAGTGACCAGTGACCAGTGACAAGTGACCAGTTACCAGTGACCAGCGAAAGTGACCAGTGAACAGTGACCAGGGACCAGTGACCAGTGACCAGTGACCAGTGACCAGTGACCAGTGACCAGTGACCAGTGACCAGCGACCAGTGACCAGTGACCAGTGACCAGTGACCAGTGACCAGTGACCAGCGAAAGTGACCAGTGACCAGTGACCAGTGACCAGCGAAATCGACCAGTGACCAGTGACCAGAGACCAGTGACTAGCCCAATTGAACAGTGACCAGTGACCAGTGACCAGTGACCAACGACCAGTGAACAGTGACCAGTGACCAGTGACCAGTGACCTGTGACCAGTGACCAGTGACCAGTGACCAGCGAAATCGACCAGTGACCAGTGACCAGTGACCAGTGACGAGTGACCTGTGACAAGTGACCAGTGACCAGCGACCAGTGACCAGGGACCAGTGACCAGTGACCAGTGACCAGCGACCAGTGACCAGTGACCAGTGACCAGGGACCAGTGACCAGCGAAAGTGACCAGTGACCAGTGACCAGTGACCAGTGACCAGTGACGAGTGACCTGTGACAAGTGACCAGTGACCAGCGACCAGTGACCAGGGACCAGTGACCAGTGACCAGTGACCAGCGACCAGTGACCAGTGACCAGTGACCAGGGACCAGTGACCAGCGAAAGTGACCAGTGACCAGTGACCAGTGACCAGTGACCAGTGACCAGTGACCAGTGACCAGTGACCAGCGAAAGTGACCAGTGACCAGTGACCAGTGACCAGCGAAATTGACCAGTGACCAGTGACCATTGACCAGTGACCAGCGAAAGTGACCAGCGAAAGTGACCAGTGACGAGTGACCTGTGACAAGTGACCAGTGACCAGCGACCAGTGACCAGGGACCAGTGACCAGTGACCAGTGACCAGCGACCAGTGACCAGTGACCAGTGACCAGGGACCAGTGACCAGCGAAAGTGACCAGGGACCAGTGACCAGTGACCAGTGACCAGTGACCAGTGACCAGCGACCAGTGACCAGTGACCAGTGACCAGTGACCAGTGACCAGCGACCAGTGACCAGTGACCAGTGACCAGCGACCAGTGACCAGTGACCAGTGACCAGTGACCAGTGACCAGTGACCAGCGAAAGTGACCAGTGACAAGTGACCAGTGACAAGTGACCAGTGACCAGTGACCAGTGACCAGTGACCAGTGACCAGTGACCAGCGAAAGTGACCAGTGACCAGTGACCAGTGACCAGCGAAATTGACCAGTGACCAGTGACCAGTGACCAGTGACAAGTGACCAGTTACCAGTGACCAGCGAAAGTGACCAGTGAACAGTGACCAGGGACCAGTGACCAGTGACCAGTGGCCAGTGACCAGTGACCAGTGACCAGTGACCAGCGACCAGTGACCAGTGACCAGTGACCAGTGACCAGTGACCAGTGACCAGCGACCAGTGACCAGTGACCAGTGACCAGTGACCAGTGACCAGTGACCAGTAACCAGTGACCAGCGAAAGTGACCAGTGACAAGTGACCAGTGACAAGTGACCAGTGACCAGTGACCAGTGACCAGTGACCAGTGACCAGTGACCAGTGACCAGTGACCAGCGAAAGTGACCAGTGACCAGTGACCAGTGACCAGCGAAATCGACCAGTGACCAGTGACCAGAGACCAGTGACTAGCCCAATTGAACAGTGACCAGTGACCAGTGACCAGTGACCAACGACCAGTGAACAGTGACCAGTGACCAGTGACCAGTGACCAGTGACCAGTGACCAGCGAAAGTGACCAGTGACAAGTGACCAGTGACAAGTGACCAGTGACCAGTGACCAGCGAAAGTGACCAGCGACCAGTGACTAGCCAAATTGAGCAGTGACCAGTGACCAGTGACCAGTGACCAGTGACCAGTGACCAGTGACCAGTGACCAGTGACCAGCGAAAGTGACCAGGGACCAGCGAAAGTGACCAGTGACCAGTGACCAGTGACCAGCGACCAGTGACCAGTGACCAGTGACCAGGGACCAGTGACCAGCGAAAGTGACCAGTGACCAGTGACCAGTGACCAGTGACTAGCCAAATTGAGCAGTGAGCACTGACCAGTGACCAGTGACCAGTGACCAGTGACCAGTGACCAGCGAAAGTGACCAGTGACCAGTGACCAGTGACCAGCGAAATTGACCAGTGACCAGTGACCAGCGAAAGTGACCAGTGAACAGTGACCAGCGAAATTGAAAAGTGACCATTGACTAGTGACCAGCGAAAGTGACCAGTGACGAGTGACCAGTGACAAGTGACCAGTGAGAAGTGACCAGTGACCACTGACCAGTGACCAGTGACCAGTGACCAGTGACCAGTGACAAGTGACCAGTTACCAGTGACCAGCGAAAGTGACCAGTGAACAGTGACCAGGGACCAGTGACCAGTGACCAGTGACCAGTGACCAGTGACCAGTGACCAGTGACCAGCGACCAGTGACCAGTGACCAGTGACCAGTGACCAGTGACCAGCGACCAGTGACCAGTGACCAGTGACCAGTGACCAGTGACCAGTGACCAGCGAAAGTGACCAGTGACAAGTGACCAGTGACAAGTGACCAGTGACCAGTGACCAGTGACCAGTGACCAGTGACCAGTGACCAGTGACCAGCGAAAGTGACCAGTGACCAGTGACCAGTGACCAGCGAAATCGACCAGTGACCAGTGACCAGAGACCAGTGACTAGCCCAATTGAACAGTGACCAGTGACCAGTGACCAGTGACCAACGACCAGTGAACAGTGACCAGTGACCAGTGACCAGTGACCAGTGACCAGTGACCAGCGAAAGTGACCAGTGACAAGTGACCAGTGACAAGTGACAAGTGACCAGTTACCAGTGACCAGCGAAAGTGACCAGCGAAAGTGACCAGTGACCAGTGACCAGTGACCAGCGAAATTGACCAGTGACCAGTGACCAGTGACCAGTGACAAGTGACCAGTTACCAGTGACCAGCGAAATTGACCAGTGAACAGTGACCAGGGACCAGTGACCAGTGACCAGTGACCAGTGACCAGTGACCAGTGACCAGTGACCAGTGACCAGTGACCAGCGACCAGTGACCAGTGACCAGTGACCAGTGACCAGTGACCAGTGACCAGCGAAAGTGACCAGTGACCAGTGACCAGTGACCAGCGAAATCGACCAGTGACCAGTGACCAGAGACCAGTGACTAGCCCAATTGAACAGTGACCAGTGACCAGTGACCAGTGACCAACGACCAGTGAACAGTGACCAGTGACCAGTGACCAGTGACCTGTGACCAGTGACCAGTGACCAGTGACCAGCGAAATCGACCAGTGACCAGTGACCAGTGACCAGTGACGAGTGACCTGTGACAAGTGACCAGTGACCAGCGACCAGTGACCAGGGACCAGTGACCAGTGACCAGTGACCAGCGACCAGTGACCAGTGACCAGTGACCAGGGACCAGTGACCAGCGAAAGTGACCAGTGACCAGTGACCAGTGACCAGTGACTAGCCAAATTGAGCAGTGAGCACTGACCAGTGACCAGTGACCAGTGACCAGTGACCAGTGACCAGTGACCAGCGAAAGTGACCAGTGACAAGTGACCAGTGACCAGCGAAATTGACCAGTGACCAGTGACCATTGACCAGTGACCAGCGAAAGTGACCAGTGACGAGTGACCTGTGACAAGTGACCAGTGACCAGCGACCAGTGACCAGGGACCAGTGACCAGTGACCAGTGACCAGCGACCAGTGACCAGTGACCAGTGACCAGGGACCAGTGACCAGCGAAAGTGACCAGGGACCAGTGACCAGTGACCAGTGACCAGTGACCAGTGACCAGCGACCAGTGACCAGTGACCAGTGACCAGTGACCAGTGACCAGTGACCAGTGACCAGTGACCAGCGACCAGTGACCAGTGACCAGTGACCAGCGACCAGTGACCAGTGACCAGTGACCAGTGACCAGTGACCAGTGACCAGTGACCAGCGAAAGTGACCAGTGACAAGTGACCAGTGACAAGTGACCAGTGACCAGTGACCAGTGACCAGTGACCAGTGACCAGTGACCAGCGAAAGTGACCAGTGACCAGTGACCAGTGACCAGCGAAATTGACCAGTGACCAGTGACCAGTGACCAGTGACAAGTGACCAGTTACCAGTGACCAGCGAAAGTGACCAGTGAACAGTGACCAGGGACCAGTGACCAGTGACCAGTGGCCAGTGACCAGTGACCAGTGACCAGTGACCAGCGACCAGTGACCAGTGACCAGTGACCAGTGACCAGTGACCAGTGACCAGCGACCAGTGACCAGTGACCAGTGACCAGTGACCAGTGACCAGTGACAAGTGACCAGTGACAAGTGACCAGTGACCAGTGACCAGTGACCAGTGACCAGTGACCAGTGACCAGCGAAAGTGACCAGTGACCAGTGACCAGTGACCAGCGAAATTGACCAGTGACCAGTGACCAGTGACCAGTGACAAGTGACCAGTTACCAGTGACCAGCGAAAGTGACCAGTGAACAGTGACCAGGGACCAGTGACCAGTGACCAGTGGCCAGTGACCAGTGACCAGTGACCAGTGACCAGCGACCAGTGACCAGTGACCAGTGACCAGTGACCAGTGACCAGCGACCAGTGACCAGTGACCAGTGACCAGTGACCAGTGACCAGTGACCAGTGACCAGTGACCAGCGAAAGTGACCAGTGACAAGTGACCAGTGACAAGTGACCAGTGACCAGTGACCAGTGACCAGTGACCAGTGACCAGTGACCAGTGACCAGCGAAAGTGACCAGTGACCAGCGAAATCGACCAGTGACCAGTGACCAGAGACCAGTGACTAGCCCAATTGAACAGTGACCAGTGACCAGTGACCAGTGACCAACGACCAGTGAACAGTGACCAGTGACCAGTGACCAGTGACCAATGACCAGTGACCAGCGAAAGTGACCAGTGACAAGTGACCAGTGACAAGTGACCAGTGACCAGTGACCAGCGAAAGTGACCAGCGACCAGTGACTAGCCAAATTGAGCAGTGACCAGTGACCAGTGACCAGTGACCAGTGACCAGTGACCAGTGACCAGTGACCAGTGACCAGTGACCAGTGACCAGCGAAAGTGATCAGGGACCAGCGAAAGTGACCAGTGACCAGTGACCAGTGACCAGTGACCAGTGACCAGTGACCAGTAACCAGTGACAAGTGTCCAGTGAGAAGTGACCAGTGACCACTGACCAGTGACCAGTGACCAGTGACCAGTGACCAGTGACCAGTGACCAGCGAAAGTGACCAGTGACAAGTGACCAGTGACAAGTGACCAGTGACCAGTGACCAGTGACCAGTGACCAGCGAAAGTGACCAGTGACCAGTGACCAGTGACCAGTGACCAGTGACCAGTGACCAGTGACCAGCGAAAGTGACCAGTGACCAGCGAAATCGACCAGTGACCAGTGACCAGAGACCAGTGACTAGCCCAATTGAACAGTGACCAGTGACCAGTGACCAGTGACCAACGACCAGTGAACAGTGACCAGTGACCAGTGACCAGTGACCAGTGACCAGTGACCAGCGAAAGTGACCAGTGACAAGTGACCAGTGACAAGTGACAAGTGACCAGTTACCAGTGACCAGCGAAAGTGACCAGCGAAAGTGACCAGTGACCAGTGACCAGTGACCAGCGAAATTGACCAGTGACCAGTGACCAGTGACCAGTGACAAGTGACCAGTTACCAGTGACCAGCGAAAGTGACCAGTGAACAGTGACCAGGGACCAGTGACCAGTGACCAGTGACCAGTGACCAGTGACCAGTGACCAGTGACCAGTGACCAGCGACCAGTGACCAGTGACCAGTGACCAGTGACCAGCGAAAGTGACCAGTGACCAGTGACCAGTGACCAGCGAAATCGACCAGTGACCAGTGACCAGAGACCAGTGACTAGCCCAATTGAACAGTGACCAGTGACCAGTGACCAGTGACCAACGACCAGTGAACAGTGACCAGTGACCAGTGACCAGTGACCTGTGACCAGTGACCAGTGACCAGTGACCAGCGAAATCGACCAGTGACCAGTGACCAGTGACCAGTGACGAGTGACCTGTGACAAGTGACCAGTGACCAGCGACCAGTGACCAGGGACCAGTGACCAGTGACCAGTGACCAGCGACCAGTGACCAGTGACCAGTGACCAGGGACCAGTGACCAGCGAAAGTGACCAGTGACCAGTGACGAGTGACCTGTGACAAGTGACCAGTGACCAGCGACCAGTGACCAGGGACCAGTGACCAGTGACCAGTGACCAGCGACCAGTGACCAGTGACCAGTGACCAGGGACCAGTGACCAGCGAAAGTGACCAGTGACCAGTGACCAGTGACCAGTGACCAGCGAAAGTGACCAGTGACCAGTGACCAGTGACCAGCGAAATTGACCAGTGACCAGTGACCATTGACCAGTGACCAGCGAAAGTGACCAGTGACGAGTGACCTGTGACAAGTGACCAGTGACCAGCGACCAGTGACCAGGGACCAGTGACCAGTGACCAGTGACCAGCGACCAGTGACCAGTGACCAGTGACCAGGGACCAGTGACCAGCGAAAGTGACCAGGGACCAGTGACCAGTGACCAGTGACCAGTGACCAGTGACCAGCGACCAGTGACCAGTGACCAGTGACCAGTGACCAGTGACCAGTGACCAGTGACCAGTGACCAGCGACCAGTGACCAGTGACCAGTGACCAGCGACCAGTGACCAGTGACCAGTGACCAGTGACCAGCGAAATTGACCAGTGACCAGTGACCAGTGACCAGTGACAAGTGACCAGTTACCAGTGACCAGCGAAAGTGACCAGTGAACAGTGACCAGGGACCAGTGACCAGTGACCAGTGGCCAGTGACCAGTGACCAGTGACCAGTGACCAGCGACCAGTGACCAGTGACCAGTGACCAGTGACCAGTGACCAGCGACCAGTGACCAGTGACCAGTGACCAGTGACCAGTGACCAGTGACCAGTGACCAGTGACCAGCGAAAGTGACCAGTGACAAGTGACCAGTGACAAGTGACCAGTGACCAGTGACCAGTGACCAGTGACCAGTGACCAGTGACCAGTGACCAGCGAAAGTGACCAGTGACCAGCGAAATCGACCAGTGACCAGTGACCAGAGACCAGTGACTAGCCCAATTGAACAGTGACCAGTGACCAGTGACCAGTGACCAACGACCAGTGAACAGTGACCAGTGACCAGTGACCAGTGACCAATGACCAGTGACCAGCGAAAGTGACCAGTGACAAGTGACCAGTGACAAGTGACCAGTGACCAGTGACCAGCGAAAGTGACCAGCGACCAGTGACTAGCCAAATTGAGCAGTGACCAGTGACCAGTGACCAGTGACCAGTGACCAGTGACCAGTGACCAGTGACCAGTGACCAGTGACCAGTGACCAGCGAAAGTGATCAGGGACCAGCGAAAGTGACCAGTGACCAGTGACCAGTGACCAGTGACCAGTGACCAGTGACCAGTAACCAGTGACAAGTGTCCAGTGAGAAGTGACCAGTGACCACTGACCAGTGACCAGTGACCAGTGACCAGTGACCAGTGACCAGTGACCAGCGAAAGTGACCAGTGACAAGTGACCAGTGACAAGTGACCAGTGACCAGTGACCAGTGACCAGTGACCAGCGAAAGTGACCAGTGACCAGTGACCAGTGACCAGTGACCAGTGACCAGTGACCAGTGACCAGCGAAAGTGACCAGTGACCAGCGAAATCGACCAGTGACCAGTGACCAGAGACCAGTGACTAGCCCAATTGAACAGTGACCAGTGACCAGTGACCAGTGACCAACGACCAGTGAACAGTGACCAGTGACCAGTGACCAGTGACCAGTGACCAGTGACCAGCGAAAGTGACCAGTGACAAGTGACCAGTGACAAGTGACAAGTGACCAGTTACCAGTGACCAGCGAAAGTGACCAGCGAAAGTGACCAGTGACCAGTGACCAGTGACCAGCGAAATTGACCAGTGACCAGTGACCAGTGACCAGTGACAAGTGACCAGTTACCAGTGACCAGCGAAAGTGACCAGTGAACAGTGACCAGGGACCAGTGACCAGTGACCAGTGACCAGTGACCAGTGACCAGTGACCAGTGACCAGTGACCAGCGACCAGTGACCAGTGACCAGTGACCAGTGACCAGCGAAAGTGACCAGTGACCAGTGACCAGTGACCAGCGAAATCGACCAGTGACCAGTGACCAGAGACCAGTGACTAGCCCAATTGAACAGTGACCAGTGACCAGTGACCAGTGACCAACGACCAGTGAACAGTGACCAGTGACCAGTGACCAGTGACCTGTGACCAGTGACCAGTGACCAGTGACCAGCGAAATCGACCAGTGACCAGTGACCAGTGACCAGTGACGAGTGACCTGTGACAAGTGACCAGTGACCAGCGACCAGTGACCAGGGACCAGTGACCAGTGACCAGTGACCAGCGACCAGTGACCAGTGACCAGTGACCAGGGACCAGTGACCAGCGAAAGTGACCAGTGACCAGTGACGAGTGACCTGTGACAAGTGACCAGTGACCAGCGACCAGTGACCAGGGACCAGTGACCAGTGACCAGTGACCAGCGACCAGTGACCAGTGACCAGTGACCAGGGACCAGTGACCAGCGAAAGTGACCAGTGACCAGTGACCAGTGACCAGTGACCAGCGAAAGTGACCAGTGACCAGTGACCAGTGACCAGCGAAATTGACCAGTGACCAGTGACCATTGACCAGTGACCAGCGAAAGTGACCAGTGACGAGTGACCTGTGACAAGTGACCAGTGACCAGCGACCAGTGACCAGGGACCAGTGACCAGTGACCAGTGACCAGCGACCAGTGACCAGTGACCAGTGACCAGGGACCAGTGACCAGCGAAAGTGACCAGGGACCAGTGACCAGTGACCAGTGACCAGTGACCAGTGACCAGCGACCAGTGACCAGTGACCAGTGACCAGTGACCAGTGACCAGTGACCAGTGACCAGTGACCAGCGACCAGTGACCAGTGACCAGTGACCAGCGACCAGTGACCAGTGACCAGTGACCAGTGACCAGTGACCAGTGACCAGTGACCAGTGACCAGCGACCAGTGACCAGTGACCAGTGACCAGCGACCAGTGACCAGTGACCAGTGACCAGTGACCAGTGACCAGCGAAAGTGACCAGTGACAAGTGACCAGTGACAAGTGACCAGTGACCAGTGACCAGTGACCAGTGACCAGTGACCAGTGACCAGTGACCAGTGACCAGTGACCAGTGACCAGCGAAAGTGACCAGGGACCAGCGAAAGTGACCAGTGACCAGTGACCAGTGACCAGTGACCAGTGACCAGTGACCAGTGACCAGTAACCAGTGACAAGTGACCAGTGAGAAGTGACCAGTGACCACTGACCAGTGACCAGTGACCAGTGACCAGTGACCAGTGACAAGTGACCAGTGACAAGTGACCAGTGACCAGTGACCAGCGAAAGTGACCAGTGACCAGTGACCAGTGACCAGTGACCAGTGACCAGTGACCAGTGACCAGCGAAAGTGACCAGTGACCAGTGACCAGTGACCAGCGAAATTGACCAGTGACCAGTGACCAGTGACCAGTGACAAGTGACCAGTTACCAGTGACCAGCGAAAGTGACCAGTGAACAGTGACCAGGGACCAGTGACCAGTGACCAGTGACCAGTGACCAGTAACCAGTGACCAGCGAAAGTGACCAGTGACAAGTGACCAGTGACAAGTGACCAGTGACCAGTGACCAGTGACCAGTGACCAGTGACCAGTGACCAGTGACCAGTGACCAGCGAAAGTGACCAGTGACCAGTGACCAGTGACCAGCGAAATCGACCAGTGACCAGTGACCAGAGACCAGTGACTAGCCCAATTGAACAGTGACCAGTGACCAGTGACCAGTGACCAACGACCAGTGAACAGTGACCAGTGACCAGTGACCAGTGACCAGTGACCAGTGACCAGCGAAAGTGACCAGTGACAAGTGACCAGTGACAAGTGACCAGTGACCAGTGACCAGCGAAAGTGACCAGCGACCAGTGACTAGCCAAATTGAGCAGTGACCAGTGACCAGTGACCAGTGACCAGTGACCAGTGACCAGTGACCAGTGACCTTTTTTTTTTTTTTTTTTTTTTTTTTTTTTTTTTTTTTATAGAGGGGGAAAATGCTTTATGCATACCCCGGCGCAAGAAATACCGGGGTTATGTGGGACTCCCCGGGATATCCCGGGCTACCCACTAAAAACCCACCTCTAGGTGCCGCCTTGCTACAGCCCCTAAGCTGGGGGGGGGGCTTAATATATTACTGCCCCCCCAGCCTCCCATCCACGGATGGGAGGGGTTCGCACCTTTACCGGTAATGGACACACCGATATTTCGCCTTAATCCCACCGTCGTCCATATAGGGGAGCGACGGGGGGAACCACCATGGTGCGTAGGGGAATACCCACCGCACTGAAATATAAATAAATAAATACAAATAAAACACCATAAAAAGCGGTGACGGAATAAATACGCGGATAAAAAGTAAAGTAATAAATAGAAAAATGAATAAGTAAATAAAATACTCCACCAAAAGCGGTGGCGGAATAAATACGCGGATAAAATAAAGTAGTGACAGGGTAAAAATAAAACACCAAAATGGTGGCGTGAAAAATACGCGGATAAAAGTAGGAATAAATAAGTAAATAAATAACATAAAATAAAATAAGTAAATAAATAAACACAAACACCCGGACACGACGGAATAAATACGCGGAAACACATCGGTCGGGACCTACTAAGACACTAAAGAATAGGGAGAGGATAAAATCATGCCCCACGGCCATGGGTCACCGACCACTGGCCGTGAGCCAGGGCACCAAAGACCCCCCGGGGGGGGTTGTCCTCCTCGCCTTAGCCGGCCTGGGGTTTCCACCCGCCGCTGGAGGGCCGTTCTTTCTTTTCCTGGCCCTCCGCCTATTCAGGAGCGCCCTGGCAGCCGCCTCCTCCCGGGCCCGTCTGCCCTGCTCCTCACGAGTCCTCTTTTCAAGCTCGACCTCCTTATGGGCTCTATCGCCCATAACTTTCTCGGCAAAGGCCCGGAAGGCCGTCCATTTCTCGGCCGAGCCCGCGGCCAACCCTATCACCGTGGCGACCGCCACCGGGGCACCCAGGGCCCCCTCCAACTCCGCACGTTCGGAGTTATAGGAGGGGCAGACGACCAGAACGTGCTCCGCATCGTCCCGGGCTGCCCCACAGTCGCCACACGCCGCGCAACTGGCCTTGCCGAGTCGGACCCGGAAGGAGGCGAAGGACCCGTGCGAGGTGAGCAGCTGCATGGTCCAGTAATCCATCTGGAGCAGCACACTCGCCCCGCAAAAGGTACGGACGGAGGCTACCAGCCTCCGGGTCCAGTTCTCTCTGTCGAATCCGTCCCAGAGAGTCTGCCACTCGATCATGGCATCCTCCAGGGCACTCCTTTTGAGGGCCGTGATCCTCGCACGAGCCTCCGCATCCACGGGAGGACCCCTACTAGCCGGGTCCCCAGCGGAGGCAAGGAACACAGCCCTCATCATTACGGCCCTGACATCCAGGGGCATTCTGCCAGCCAGGACGCAGACCGCCTGGTGCGCCACGGTCCTATAAGCGGTGGTGGTCCTGATCAGGGCCGACCTCTGAGAACGCCTCAGAATGGCCCTGTTCACTTTAACGTTCAGGGCACCGGCCCACGCCGGGGCGGCGTACAGAACCACCGACTCCCAGACCGCGTAATACAGGCGCCTGGCGTGTCTCGAGGGACCCCTGGTGTTGGGCAGGAGGGACGCGAGCGCTCCCACGAGTTTATCGGCTCGCATAGTCGCGTCAACTAGATGTAATTTAAAACGCCTCCTGCAATCCAACGTCACCCCAAGGTACCGGAGTGACCTCCCCGAGACACATTTTGCCCCCAGGACGTCAAAGTCCATAATTTTTGCCGATCTTAGGCCAGCCAGCAGTACCACTTCGGTCTTCTGCGTGGCAATTTCCAGGCCGGCCGTCCCGAACCAATGCCTGACCTTGCCCATCGCGGCCCCCATCATCGCCTCCAATTGTGGAACGTCCCTCGCCGAGAAAAGCAGGGCAAGGTCATCCGCGTAGGCTACCGCCTTCATAAACCGCCCCGTGTTGAGGTCGGTTAAAACTCCGTCGTAAACGATGTTCCATAAAAATGGGCCGAGGACCGATCCCTGCGGGACACCCGCCAGGATCTCCCTGTCCACGCGTGCCATAGGGGTGTAGGCCGTCACCCATCTGTCAGAGAGATAGTCCTTCATGACACTAAGGACGGCCCTCGACACCCCTCTCCTGTCCAATTCCGCAAGGATCAGGTCCCAGCCCAGGGTGTTGAACGCGTTTTTAACATCGAGGGTGACCATGGCACAAATCCGTTTCTTCGTTTTCGCCACGCAGCCTTCCGCGAAGCTGGTGACCTCCAGGATCGCGTTGACCGTGCCACGGCCCCTCCTGAAACCAAACTGGCTAGGGTGGAACGGGTCACTGCCAATTTGACACTCGATCACCGCCTTCATGATGTGCTCCCACACCTTACTCAAGGCGGGGAGCACACTTATGGGTCTAAAAGCCCCGGGAGTCATAGGGTCCTTGCCCGGCTTCGGGATCAGGACCAGTCTTGCCCGTTTCCAAGACGGGGGAATCGTCCCCCGCCTCAGCGTGTCGTGGACCATCTCCTTGATCTCCGAGGGGAACGCCTTCGCGATGCAGGCGACCACCTCGGACGGGACCGCGTCCATGCCGGGGGCCTTATTGGGTTTGATCCGCCCCACGGCATCCCACACCATCGCATCGTCGACGTCCCCGATGGTCTCCTCGATATCGGGCTCAACTACCCCCCGGCTAGGCACACCCCCCGTCCCAAAAAGGGGATAGGGGGGGGATATTGGTAGTGCGGGGGGGGTTACAAACAGGGTCCCGATCGCTTCCCGGACCTGCGCTGGTGACATCACGAGCCTCTGGGGGGGCCCCTTCAGACGGGACATGACGCACTTATAGGGCTTCCCCCAGGGATCGACGTCCACCAGCGCGTGGAGGTCCCTCCATTGGGCCTCTTTGGCCCTCCAAATCTTATACTGGACCTCTTTGCAGGCGCCGAGGTATGCCAGCCTGGCCACCTCGACGTCCGCGGCCTTCCTCTTCCTCTTCTTTTGATAGGCCCTACGTTTCCGGAATGACTCCCTCCGGGCTTCGGCGATGTCCTCGTTCCACCAGCCGTTGGGTTTCCTCGAACCCCGCGGAACGGACTTTAGCGGCAAGGTGGAACGAGTTACCTCCTCGAGGGTCCTTTGTAGCTTCGCAGCCCTCGGCTCGTCGGCGGGCACCAGTACCCCCTGATCGTGCGACCCGTGGTCGTTTAGGTATCCGAACACCCGGGCCACCACGTCAGGATCCATACCCTTCGTCGAATACCGCCGACAGACCACAGCCCGTGCAGGACCTCTCGTCCTCCTGATGCTGTGGAGCACGTAGCTGTGGTCCGAGTACGAGGGCTGACTGAGGACCTCGCTCTTAAGTCCCCGGGCAGTGACCCGATCCACCGACATAATGTCGATGAACGACTTACGGCCATTGCGTTCAAACGTATGTTTGAATCTGTCGGGGACCCTTACAGGCACCAGCCCGTGCCTCCCCAACAGATCCAGGATTGCCGTCCCCTTTCTATCCAGACGGCAACCCCCCCAGGCGGGGGACCTCGCGTTCCAGTCCCCCGCCAGCACAGCTCCTATACCCGCCGCTCTCTTCTCGACGAGAATCCCCTCGATCGTGTCGAGGAAACTCCCAAACTCCGGGAGCTTGGTCTTCGGGGAGCAGTAGCAGCTTATGAGGACCTTACCCTCCCAGCTGACAGCCGCTACTCCATTTGCGACCACTGGGCGCCACATCGTCGGAAAGTGGCCATTAAAGCCCGTGACCCAGATGGCCGCATCCCCGCTCGCGTCATTAAACCAATACTTCTGCTGGCGGTAGGGCTCAGAAATGATAACCACGTCTACCGCCAGCTCAGACATGGTGTGCTCCATCAGGTCTTGCGCAAGGCGGCACCTGTTGAGATTAATCTGGGCGATCCTAAGGGCCATCCCCAGGGCCATTACCGCCATAACCCCTCGGCTCCGTCCTGGGTTTACTAATACCGCTTGACGGCCTGTTAAAAGGGCACGCCAGGGACGCCGTAACATGGGCAATCCTGGGCCCAGTCAGCCCCTCCTTCGAACATATACCGCACTTGGGGGGGTTGGAGCACCGGGCTATTAGGTGGTCGGTCGCCCCACACCTCCTACATAGCTCCTTCCCCTCATCCACGGTGGGGCACTCCCTCGCCATGTGCCCGACCATATGGCAACGGAAGCATCTGGTAATGCGAGGGAGAACTCTGGCCCTTGCCCACGTGAGGCCAGACCTGAAGCGAACCCCGCCCTCGCGGAGGTTGCTCAGGTCATTAAGGGCGGCCTCCACCACCGCTGTCTGGGTGCCCCTCGGGCCCAACCTCAGGGTCCTCAACTTAAGCCCTTCAGGGGGGACCTTGAGGGCCCCACCTAGGTCTTGTAAAATCTCGGGGCCCTCAACCATAGGGTCCAAGTCCCTTAATTCGAGGGACACCCTATTCTGCAGCGGGGTGCAGACCAACCCCGCCCCAATCTTTCCTCTGATATTCTGGGCCAGAGTCTCCGCATTCGTGCCCTTCTCTATTTCCAACAGGATGTGGCCCTGGTGGGATTTCTTGACACCTTTAACCCCCATCAGGGTCTCCCTACCCTTCGAAAGGAGGAGCTTGTAGGTGTCAAGATACGACGCCGTTGGAGGGACCCTTACTAGGACCGCCTCAGGTCTCTTTCTCGCTTGGGGGGGGGGCTTCGGGGGAGGAGGGGTAATCTTCTTCCCCTCGGTGACCAGTGACCTGTGACCAGCGAAAGTGACCAGGGACCAGCGAAAGTGACCAGTGACCAGTGACCAGTGACCAGTGACCAGTGACCAGTGACCAGTGACCAGTAACCAGTGACAAGTGACCAGTGACCAGTGACCAGTGACCAGTGACCAGTGACCAGCGAAAGTGACCAGTGACAAGTGACCAGTGTCAAGTGACCAGTGACCAGTGACCAGCGAAAGTGACCAGTGACCAGTGACCAGTGACCAGCGAAATTGACCAGTGACCAGTGACCAGTGACCAGTGACAAGTGACCAGTTACCAGTGACCAGCGAAAGTGACCAGTGAACAGTGACCAGGGACCAGTGACCAGTGACCAGTGACCAGTGACCAGTGACCAGTGACCAGTGACCAGTGACCAGCGACCAGTGACCAGTGACCAGTGACCAGTGACCAGTGACCAGTGACCAGCGAAAGTGACCAGTGACCAGTGACCAGTGACCAGCGAAATCGACCAGTGACCAGTGACCAGAGACCAGTGACTAGCCCAATTGAACAGTGACCAGTGACCAGTGACCAGTGACCAACGACCAGTGAACAGTGACCAGTGACCAGTGACCAGTGACCTGTGACCAGTGACCAGTGACCAGTGACCAGTGACCAGTGACGAGTGACCAGTGACCAGCGACCAGTGACCAGGGACCAGTGACCAGTGACCAGTGACTAGCCAAATTGAGCAGTGGGCACTGACCAGTGACCAGTGACCAGTGACCAGTGACCAGTGACCAGCGAAAGTGACCAGTGACGAGTGACCTGTGACAAGTGACCAGTGACCAGCGACCAGTGACCAGTGACCAGTGACCAACGACCAGTGAACAGTGACCAGTGACCAGTGACCAGTGACCTGTGACCAGTGACCAGTGACCAGTGACCAGTGACCAGTGACCAGTGACCAGAGAAATCGACCAGTGACCAGTGACCAGAGACCAGTGACTAGCCAAATTGACCAGTGACCAGTGACCAGTGACCAGTGACCAACGACCAGTGACCAGGGACCAGTGACCAGCAAAAGTGACCAGTGACCAGTGACTAGCCAAATTGAGCAGTGACCAGTGACCAGTGACCAGTGACCAGTGACCAGTGACCAGTGACCAGTGACCAGTGACCAGTGACGAGTGACCTGTGACAAGTGACCAGTGACCAGCGACCAGTGACCAGGGACCAGTGACCAGTGACCAGTGACCAGCGACCAGTGACCAGTGACCAGTGACCAGGGACCAGTGACCAGCGAAAGTGACCAGTGACCAGTGACCAGTGACCAGTGACTAGCCAAATTGAGCAGTGAGCACTGACCAGTGACCAGTGACCAGTGACCAGTGACCAGTGACCAGCGAAAGTGACCAGTGACCAGTGACCAGTGACCAGCGAAATTGACCAGTGACCAGTGACCAGCGAAAGTGACCAGTGAACAGTGACCAGTGACCAGCGAAATCGACCAGTGACCAGTGACCAGAGACCAGTGACTAGCCCAATTGAACAGTGACCAGTGACCAGTGACCAGTGACCAACGACCAGTGAACAGTGACCAGTGACCAGTGACCAGTGACCAGTGACCAGTGACCAGCGAAAGTGACCAGTGACAAGTGACCAGTGACAAGTGACAAGTGACCAGTTACCAGTGACCAGCGAAAGTGACCAGCGAAAGTGACCAGTGACCAGTGACCAGCGAAATTGACCAGTGACCAGTGACCAGTGACCAGTGACAAGTGACCAGTTACCAGTGACCAGCGAAAGTGACCAGTGAACAGTGACCAGGGACCAGTGACCAGTGACCAGTGACCAGTGACCAGTGACCAGTGACCAGTGACCAGCGACCAGTGACCAGTGACCAGTGACCAGTGACCAGTGACCAGTGACCAGCGAAAGTGACCAGTGACCAGTGACCAGTGACCAGCGAAATCGACCAGTGACCAGTGACCAGAGACCAGTGACTAGCCCAATTGAACAGTGACCAGTGACCAGTGACCAGTGACCAACGACCAGTGAACAGTGACCAGTGACCAGTGACCAGTGACCTGTGACCAGTGACCAGTGACCAGTGACCAGCGAAATCGACCAGTGACCAGTGACCAGTGACCAGTGACGAGTGACCTGTGACAAGTGACCAGTGACCAGCGACCAGTGACCAGGGACCAGTGACCAGTGACCAGTGACCAGCGACCAGTGACCAGTGACCAGTGACCAGGGACCAGTGACCAGCGAAAGTGACCAGTGACCAGTGACCAGTGACCAGTGACTAGCCAAATTGAGCAGTGAGCACTGACCAGTGACCAGTGACCAGTGACCAGTGACCAGTGACCAGTGACCAGCGAAAGTGACCAGTGACAAGTGACCAGTGACCAGCGAAATTGACCAGTGACCAGTGACCATTGACCAGTGACCAGCGAAAGTGACCAGTGACGAGTGACCTGTGACAAGTGACCAGTGACCAGCGACCAGTGACCAGGGACCAGTGACCAGTGACCAGTGACCAGCGACCAGTGACCAGTGACCAGTGACCAGCGACCAGTGACCAGGGACCAGTGACCAGTGACCAGTGACCAGCGACCAGTGACCAGTGACCAGTGACCAGGGACCAGTGACCAGCGAAAGTGACCAGTGACCAGTGACCAGTGACCAGTGACCAGTGACGAGTGACCTGTGACAAGTGACCAGTGACCAGCGACCAGTGACCAGGGACCAGTGACCAGTGACCAGTGACCAGCGACCAGTGACCAGTGACCAGTGACCAGGGACCAGTGACCAGCGAAAGTGACCAGTGACCAGTGACCAGTGACCAGTGACCAGTGACCAGTGACCAGTGACCAGTGACCAGCGAAAGTGACCAGTGACCAGTGACCAGTGACCAGCGAAATTGACCAGTGACCAGTGACCATTGACCAGTGACCAGCGAAAGTGACCAGCGAAAGTGACCAGTGACGAGTGACCTGTGACAAGTGACCAGTGACCAGCGACCAGTGACCAGGGACCAGTGACCAGTGACCAGTGACCAGCGACCAGTGACCAGTGACCAGTGACCAGGGACCAGTGACCAGCGAAAGTGACCAGGGACCAGTGACCAGTGACCAGTGACCAGTGACCAGTGACCAGCGACCAGTGACCAGTGACCAGTGACCAGTGACCAGTGACCAGCGACCAGTGACCAGTGACCAGTGACCAGCGACCAGTGACCAGTGACCAGTGACCAGTGACCAGTGACCAGTGACCAGCGAAAGTGACCAGTGACAAGTGACCAGTGACAAGTGACCAGTGACCAGTGACCAGTGACCAGTGACCAGTGACCAGTGACCAGCGAAAGTGACCAGTGACCAGTGACCAGTGACCAGCGAAATTGACCAGTGACCAGTGACCAGTGACCAGTGACAAGTGACCAGTTACCAGTGACCAGCGAAAGTGACCAGTGAACAGTGACCAGGGACCAGTGACCAGTGACCAGTGGCCAGTGACCAGTGACCAGTGACCAGTGACCAGCGACCAGTGACCAGTGACCAGTGACCAGTGACCAGTGACCAGTGACCAGCGACCAGTGACCAGTGACCAGTGACCAGTGACCAGTGACCAGTGACCAGTAACCAGTGACCAGCGAAAGTGACCAGTGACAAGTGACCAGTGACAAGTGACCAGTGACCAGTGACCAGTGACCAGTGACCAGTGACCAGTGACCAGTGACCAGTGACCAGCGAAAGTGACCAGTGACCAGTGACCAGTGACCAGCGAAATCGACCAGTGACCAGTGACCAGAGACCAGTGACTAGCCCAATTGAACAGTGACCAGTGACCAGTGACCAGTGACCAACGACCAGTGAACAGTGACCAGTGACCAGTGACCAGTGACCAGTGACCAGTGACCAGCGAAAGTGACCAGTGACAAGTGACCAGTGACAAGTGACCAGTGACCAGTGACCAGCGAAAGTGACCAGCGACCAGTGACTAGCCAAATTGAGCAGTGACCAGTGACCAGTGACCAGTGACCAGTGACCAGTGACCAGTGACCAGTGACCAGTGACCAGCGAAAGTGACCAGGGACCAGCGAAAGTGACCAGTGACCAGTGACCAGTGACCAGCGACCAGTGACCAGTGACCAGTGACCAGGGACCAGTGACCAGCGAAAGTGACCAGTGACCAGTGACCAGTGACCAGTGACTAGCCAAATTGAGCAGTGAGCACTGACCAGTGACCAGTGACCAGTGACCAGTGACCAGTGACCAGCGAAAGTGACCAGTGACCAGTGACCAGTGACCAGCGAAATTGACCAGTGACCAGTGACCAGCGAAAGTGACCAGTGAACAGTGACCAGCGAAATTGAAAAGTGACCATTGACTAGTGACCAGCGAAAGTGACCAGTGACGAGTGACCAGTGACAAGTGACCAGTGAGAAGTGACCAGTGACCACTGACCAGTGACCAGTGACCAGTGACCAGTGACCAGTGACAAGTGACCAGTTACCAGTGACCAGCGAAAGTGACCAGTGAACAGTGACCAGGGACCAGTGACCAGTGACCAGTGACCAGTGACCAGTGACCAGTGACCAGTGACCAGCGACCAGTGACCAGTGACCAGTGACCAGTGACCAGTGACCAGCGACCAGTGACCAGTGACCAGTGACCAGTGACCAGTGACCAGTGACCAGCGAAAGTGACCAGTGACAAGTGACCAGTGACAAGTGACCAGTGACCAGTGACCAGTGACCAGTGACCAGTGACCAGTGACCAGTGACCAGCGAAAGTGACCAGTGACCAGTGACCAGTGACCAGCGAAATCGACCAGTGACCAGTGACCAGAGACCAGTGACTAGCCCAATTGAACAGTGACCAGTGACCAGTGACCAGTGACCAACGACCAGTGAACAGTGACCAGTGACCAGTGACCAGTGACCAGTGACCAGTGACCAGCGAAAGTGACCAGTGACAAGTGACCAGTGACAAGTGACAAGTGACCAGTTACCAGTGACCAGCGAAAGTGACCAGCGAAAGTGACCAGTGACCAGTGACCAGTGACCAGCGAAATTGACCAGTGACCAGTGACCAGTGACCAGTGACAAGTGACCAGTTACCAGTGACCAGCGAAATTGACCAGTGAACAGTGACCAGGGACCAGTGACCAGTGACCAGTGACCAGTGACCAGTGACCAGTGACCAGTGACCAGTGACCAGTGACCAGCGACCAGTGACCAGTGACCAGTGACCAGTGACCAGTGACCAGTGACCAGCGAAAGTGACCAGTGACCAGTGACCAGTGACCAGCGAAATCGACCAGTGACCAGTGACCAGAGACCAGTGACTAGCCCAATTGAACAGTGACCAGTGACCAGTGACCAGTGACCAACGACCAGTGAACAGTGACCAGTGACCAGTGACCAGTGACCTGTGACCAGTGACCAGTGACCAGTGACCAGCGAAATCGACCAGTGACCAGTGACCAGTGACCAGTGACGAGTGACCTGTGACAAGTGACCAGTGACCAGCGACCAGTGACCAGGGACCAGTGACCAGTGACCAGTGACCAGCGACCAGTGACCAGTGACCAGTGACCAGGGACCAGTGACCAGCGAAAGTGACCAGTGACCAGTGACCAGTGACCAGTGACTAGCCAAATTGAGCAGTGAGCACTGACCAGTGACCAGTGACCAGTGACCAGTGACCAGTGACCAGTGACCAGCGAAAGTGACCAGTGACAAGTGACCAGTGACCAGCGAAATTGACCAGTGACCAGTGACCATTGACCAGTGACCAGCGAAAGTGACCAGTGACGAGTGACCTGTGACAAGTGACCAGTGACCAGCGACCAGTGACCAGGGACCAGTGACCAGTGACCAGTGACCAGCGACCAGTGACCAGTGACCAGTGACCAGGGACCAGTGACCAGCGAAAGTGACCAGGGACCAGTGACCAGTGACCAGTGACCAGTGACCAGTGACCAGCGACCAGTGACCAGTGACCAGTGACCAGTGACCAGTGACCAGTGACCAGTGACCAGTGACCAGCGACCAGTGACCAGTGACCAGTGACCAGCGACCAGTGACCAGTGACCAGTGACCAGTGACCAGTGACCAGTGACCAGTGACCAGCGAAAGTGACCAGTGACAAGTGACCAGTGACAAGTGACCAGTGACCAGTGACCAGTGACCAGTGACCAGTGACCAGTGACCAGCGAAAGTGACCAGTGACCAGTGACCAGTGACCAGCGAAATTGACCAGTGACCAGTGACCAGTGACCAGTGACAAGTGACCAGTTACCAGTGACCAGCGAAAGTGACCAGTGAACAGTGACCAGGGACCAGTGACCAGTGACCAGTGGCCAGTGACCAGTGACCAGTGACCAGTGACCAGCGACCAGTGACCAGTGACCAGTGACCAGTGACCAGTGACCAGTGACCAGCGACCAGTGACCAGTGACCAGTGACCAGTGACCAGTGACCAGTGACAAGTGACCAGTGACAAGTGACCAGTGACCAGTGACCAGTGACCAGTGACCAGTGACCAGTGACCAGCGAAAGTGACCAGTGACCAGTGACCAGTGACCAGCGAAATTGACCAGTGACCAGTGACCAGTGACCAGTGACAAGTGACCAGTTACCAGTGACCAGCGAAAGTGACCAGTGAACAGTGACCAGGGACCAGTGACCAGTGACCAGTGGCCAGTGACCAGTGACCAGTGACCAGTGACCAGCGACCAGTGACCAGTGACCAGTGACCAGTGACCAGTGACCAGCGACCAGTGACCAGTGACCAGTGACCAGTGACCAGTGACCAGTGACCAGTGACCAGTGACCAGCGAAAGTGACCAGTGACAAGTGACCAGTGACAAGTGACCAGTGACCAGTGACCAGTGACCAGTGACCAGTGACCAGTGACCAGTGACCAGCGAAAGTGACCAGTGACCAGCGAAATCGACCAGTGACCAGTGACCAGAGACCAGTGACTAGCCCAATTGAACAGTGACCAGTGACCAGTGACCAGTGACCAACGACCAGTGAACAGTGTCCAGTGACCAGTGACCAGTGACCAATGACCAGTGACCAGCGAAAGTGACCAGTGACAAGTGACCAGTGACAAGTGACCAGTGACCAGTGACCAGCGAAAGTGACCAGCGACCAGTGACTAGCCAAATTGAGCAGTGACCAGTGACCAGTGACCAGTGACCAGTGACCAGTGACCAGTGACCAGTGACCAGTGACCAGTGACCAGTGACCAGCGAAAGTGATCAGGGACCAGCGAAAGTGACCAGTGACCAGTGACCAGTGACCAGTGACCAGTGACCAGTGACCAGTAACCAGTGACAAGTGTCCAGTGAGAAGTGACCAGTGACCACTGACCAGTGACCAGTGACCAGTGACCAGTGACCAGTGACCAGTGACCAGCGAAAGTGACCAGTGACAAGTGACCAGTGACAAGTGACCAGTGACCAGTGACCAGTGACCAGTGACCAGCGAAAGTGACCAGTGACCAGTGACCAGTGACCAGTGACCAGTGACCAGTGACCAGTGACCAGCGAAAGTGACCAGTGACCAGCGAAATCGACCAGTGACCAGTGACCAGAGACCAGTGACTAGCCCAATTGAACAGTGACCAGTGACCAGTGACCAGTGACCAACGACCAGTGAACAGTGACCAGTGACCAGTGACCAGTGACCAGTGACCAGTGACCAGCGAAAGTGACCAGTGACAAGTGACCAGTGACAAGTGACAAGTGACCAGTTACCAGTGACCAGCGAAAGTGACCAGCGAAAGTGACCAGTGACCAGTGACCAGTGACCAGCGAAATTGACCAGTGACCAGTGACCAGTGACCAGTGACAAGTGACCAGTTACCAGTGACCAGCGAAAGTGACCAGTGAACAGTGACCAGGGACCAGTGACCAGTGACCAGTGACCAGTGACCAGTGACCAGTGACCAGTGACCAGTGACCAGCGACCAGTGACCAGTGACCAGTGACCAGTGACCAGCGAAAGTGACCAGTGACCAGTGACCAGTGACCAGCGAAATCGACCAGTGACCAGTGACCAGAGACCAGTGACTAGCCCAATTGAACAGTGACCAGTGACCAGTGACCAGTGACCAACGACCAGTGAACAGTGACCAGTGACCAGTGACCAGTGACCTGTGACCAGTGACCAGTGACCAGTGACCAGCGAAATCGACCAGTGACCAGTGACCAGTGACCAGTGACGAGTGACCTGTGACAAGTGACCAGTGACCAGCGACCAGTGACCAGGGACCAGTGACCAGTGACCAGTGACCAGCGACCAGTGACCAGTGACCAGTGACCAGGGACCAGTGACCAGCGAAAGTGACCAGTGACCAGTGACGAGTGACCTGTGACAAGTGACCAGTGACCAGCGACCAGTGACCAGGGACCAGTGACCAGTGACCAGTGACCAGCGACCAGTGACCAGTGACCAGTGACCAGGGACCAGTGACCAGCGAAAGTGACCAGTGACCAGTGACCAGTGACCAGTGACCAGTGACCAGTGACCAGTGACCAGCGAAAGTGACCAGTGACCAGTGACCAGTGACCAGCGAAATTGACCAGTGACCAGTGACCATTGACCAGTGACCAGCGAAAGTGACCAGTGACGAGTGACCTGTGACAAGTGACCAGTGACCAGCGACCAGTGACCAGGGACCAGTGACCAGTGACCAGTGACCAGCGACCAGTGACCAGTGACCAGTGACCAGGGACCAGTGACCAGCGAAAGTGACCAGGGACCAGTGACCAGTGACCAGTGACCAGTGACCAGTGACCAGCGACCAGTGACCAGTGACCAGTGACCAGTGACCAGTGACCAGTGACCAGTGACCAGTGACCAGCGACCAGTGACCAGTGACCAGTGACCAGCGACCAGTGACCAGTGACCAGTGACCAGTGACCAGTGACCAGTGACCAGTGACCAGTGACCAGCGACCAGTGACCAGTGACCAGTGACCAGCGACCAGTGACCAGTGACCAGTGACCAGTGACCAGTGACCAGTGACCAGTGACCAGTGACCAGCGAAAGTGACCAGTGACAAGTGACCAGTGACAAGTGACCAGTGACCAGTGACCAGTGACCAGTGACCAGTGACCAGTGACCAGTGACCAGTGACCAGTGACCAGTGACCAGCGAAAGTGACCAGGGACCAGCGAAAGTGACCAGTGACCAGTGACCAGTGACCAGTGACCAGTGACCAGTGACCAGTGACCAGTAACCAGTGACAAGTGACCAGTGAGAAGTGACCAGTGACCACTGACCACTGACCAGTGACCAGTGACCAGTGACCAGTGACAAGTGACCAGTGACAAGTGACCAGTGACCAGTGACCAGCGAAAGTGACCAGTGACCAGTGACCAGTGACCAGTGACCAGTGACCAGTGACCAGTGACCAGCGAAAGTGACCAGTGACCAGTGACCAGTGACCAGCGAAATTGACCAGTGACCAGTGACCAGTGACCAGTGACAAGTGACCAGTTACCAGTGACCAGCGAAAGTGACCAGTGAACAGTGACCAGGGACCAGTGACCAGTGACCAGTGACCAGCGAAATCGACCAGTGACCAGTGACCAGAGACCAGTGACTAGCCCAATTGAACAGTGACCAGTGACCAGTGACCAGTGACCAACGACCAGTGAACAGTGACCAGTGACCAGTGACCAGTGACCTGTGACCAGTGACCAGTGACCAGTGACCAGCGAAATCGACCAGTGACCAGTGACCAGTGACCAGTGACGAGTGACCTGTGACAAGTGACCAGTGACCAGCGACCAGTGACCAGGGACCAGTGACCAGTGACCAGTGACCAGCGACCAGTGACCAGTGACCAGTGACCAGGGACCAGTGACCAGCGAAAGTGACCAGTGACCAGTGACCAGTGACCAGTGACCAGTGACGAGTGACCTGTGACAAGTGACCAGTGACCAGCGACCAGTGACCAGGGACCAGTGACCAGTGACCAGTGACCAGCGACCAGTGACCAGTGACCAGTGACCAGGGACCAGTGACCAGCGAAAGTGACCAGTGACCAGTGACCAGTGACCAGTGACCAGTGACCAGTGACCAGTGACCAGCGAAAGTGACCAGTGACCAGTGACCAGTGACCAGCGAAATTGACCAGTGACCAGTGACCATTGACCAGTGACCAGCGAAAGTGACCAGTGACGAGTGACCTGTGACAAGTGACCAGTGACCAGCGACCAGTGACCAGGGACCAGTGACCAGTGACCAGTGACCAGCGACCAGTGACCAGTGACCAGTGACCAGGGACCAGTGACCAGCGAAAGTGACCAGGGACCAGTGACCAGTGACCAGTGACCAGTGACCAGTGACCAGCGACCAGTGACCAGTGACCAGTGACCAGTGACCAGTGACCAGTGACCAGTGACCAGTGACCAGCGACCAGTGACCAGTGACCAGTGACCAGCGACCAGTGACCAGTGACCAGTGACCAGTGACCAGTGACCAGTGACCAGCGAAAGTGACCAGTGACAAGTGACCAGTGACAAGTGACCAGTGACCAGTGACCAGTGACCAGTGACCAGTGACCAGTGACCAGCGAAAGTGACCAGTGACCAGTGACCAGTGACCAGTGACCAGTGACCAGTGACAAGTGACCAGTTACCAGTGACCAGCGAAAGTGACCAGTGAACAGTGACCAGGGACCAGTGACCAGTGACCAGTGGCCAGTGACCAGTGACCAGTGACCAGTGACCAGCGACCAGTGACCAGTGACCAGTGACCAGTGACCAGTGACCAGTGACCAGCGACCAGTGACCAGTGACCAGTGACCAGTGACCAGTGACCAGTGACCAGTAACCAGTGACCAGCGAAAGTGACCAGTGACAAGTGACCAGTGACAAGTGACCAGTGACCAGTGACCAGTGACCAGTGACCAGTGACCAGTGACCAGTGACCAGTGACCAGCGAAAGTGACCAGTGACCAGTGACCAGTGACCAGCGAAATCGACCAGTGACCAGTGACCAGAGACCAGTGACTAGCCCAATTGAACAGTGACCAGTGACCAGTGACCAGTGACCAACGACCAGTGAACAGTGACCAGTGACCAGTGACCAGTGACCAGTGACCAGTGACCAGCGAAAGTGACCAGTGACAAGTGACCAGTGACAAGTGACCAGTGACCAGTGACCAGCGAAAGTGACCAGCGACCAGTGACTAGCCAAATTGAGCAGTGACCAGTGACCAGTGACCAGTGACCAGTGACCAGTGACCAGTGACCAGTGACCTGTGACCAGCGAAAGTGACCAGGGACCAGCGAAAGTGACCAGTGACCAGTGACCAGTGACCAGTGACCAGTGACCAGTGACCAGTGACCAGTAACCAGTGACAAGTGACCAGTGACCAGTGACCAGTGACCAGTGACCAGTGACCAGCGAAAGTGACCAGTGACAAGTGACCAGTGTCAAGTGACCAGTGACCAGTGACCAGCGAAAGTGACCAGTGACCAGTGACCAGTGACCAGCGAAATTGACCAGTGACCAGTGACCAGTGACCAGTGACAAGTGACCAGTTACCAGTGACCAGCGAAAGTGACCAGTGAACAGTGACCAGGGACCAGTGACCAGTGACCAGTGACCAGTGACCAGTGACCAGTGACCAGTGACCAGTGACCAGCGACCAGTGACCAGTGACCAGTGACCAGTGACCAGTGACCAGTGACCAGCGAAAGTGACCAGTGACCAGTGACCAGTGACCAGCGAAATCGACCAGTGACCAGTGACCAGAGACCAGTGACTAGCCCAATTGAACAGTGACCAGTGACCAGTGACCAGTGACCAACGACCAGTGAACAGTGACCAGTGACCAGTGACCAGTGACCTGTGACCAGTGACCAGTGACCAGGGACCAGTGACCAGTGACCAGTGACTAGCCAAATTGAGCAGTGGGCACTGACCAGTGACCAGTGACCAGTGACCAGTGACCAGTGACCAGCGAAAGTGACCAGGGACCAGCGAAAGTGACCAGTGACCAGTGACCAGTGACCAGTGACCAGTGACCAGTGACCAGTGACCAGTAACCAGTGACAAGTGACCAGTGAGAAGTGACCAGTGACCACTGACCAGTGACCAGTGACCAGTGACCAGTGACCAGTGACCAGTGACCAGCGAAAGTGACCAGTGACAAGTGACCAGTGACAAGTGACCAGTGACCAGTGACCAGTGACCAGTGACCAGCGAAAGTGACCAGTGACCAGTGACCAGTGACCAGTGACCAGTGACCAGTGACCAGTGACCAGCGAAAGTGACCAGTGACCAGTGACCAGTGACCAGTGACCAGCGAAATCGACCAGTGACCAGTGACCAGAGACCAGTGACTAGCCCAATTGAACAGTGACCAGTGACCAGTGACCAGTGACCAACGACCAGTGAACAGTGACCAGTGACCAGTGACCAGTGACCAGTGACCAGTGACCAGCGAAAGTGACCAGTGACAAGTGACCAGTGACAAGTGACAAGTGACCAGTTACCAGTGACCAGCGAAAGTGACCAGCGAAAGTGACCAGTGACCAGTGACCAGTGACCAGCGAAATTGACCAGTGACCAGTGACCAGTGACCAGTGACAAGTGACCAGTTACCAGTGACCAGCGAAAGTGACCAGTGAACAGTGACCAGGGACCAGTGACCAGTGACCAGTGACCAGTGACCAGTGACCAGTGACCAGTGACCAGTGACCAGCGACCAGTGACCAGTGACCAGTGACCAGTGACCAGTGACCAGTGACCAGCGAAAGTGACCAGTGACCAGTGACCAGTGACCAGCGAAATCGACCAGTGACCAGTGACCAGAGACCAGTGACTAGCCCAATTGAACAGTGACCAGTGACCAGTGACCAGTGACCAACGACCAGTGAACAGTGACCAGTGACCAGTGACCAGTGACCTGTGACCAGTGACCAGTGACCAGTGACCAGCGAAATCGACCAGTGACCAGTGACCAGTGACCAGTGACCAGTGACCAGTGACCAGTGACCAGCGAAAGTGACCAGTGACAAGTGACCAGTGACAAGTGACCAGTGACCAGTGACCAGTGACCAGTGAAAGTGACCAGGGACCAGCGAAAGTGACCAGTGACCAGTGACCAGTGACCAGTGACCAGTGACCAGTGACCAGTGACCAGTAACCAGTGACAAGTGACCAGTGAGAAGTGACCAGTGACCACTGACCAGTGACAAGTGACCAGTGACCAGTGACCAGTGACCAGTGACCAGCGAAAGTGACCAGTGACCAGTGACCAGTGACCAGTGACCAGTGACCAGTGACCAGTGACCAGCGAAAGTGACCAGTGACCAGTGACCAGTGACCAGTGACCAGCGAAATCGACCAGTGACCAGTGACCAGAGACCAGTGACTAGCCCAATTGAACAGTGACCAGTGACCAGTCACCAGTGACCAACGACCAGTGAACAGTGACCAGTGACCAGTGACCAGTGACCAGCGAAAGTGACCAGGGACCAGCGAAAGTGACCAGTGACAAGTGACCAGTGACAAGTGACCAGTGACCAGTGACCAGTGACCAGTGACCAGTGACCAGTGACCAGTGACCAGTGACCAGTGACCAGTGACCAGCGAAAGTGACCAGGGACCAGCGAAAGTGACCAGTGACCAGTGACCAGTGACCAGTGACCAGTGACCAGTGACCAGTGACCAGTAACCAGTGACAAGTGACCAGTGAGAAGTGACCAGTGACCACTGACCAGTGACCAGTGACCAGTGACCAGTGACCAGTGACCAGTGACCAGCGAAAGTGACCAGTGACAAGTGACCAGTGACAAGTGACCAGTGACCAGTGACCAGTGACCAGTGACCAGCGAAAGTGACCAGTGACCAGTGACCAGTGACCAGTGACCAGTGACCAGTGACCAGTGACCAGCGAAAGTGACCAGTGACCAGCGAAATCGACCAGTGACCAGTGACCAGAGACCAGTGACTAGCCCAATTGAACAGTGACCAGTGACCAGTCACCAGTGACCAACGACCAGTGAACAGTGACCAGTGACCAGTGACCAGTGACCAGTGACCAGTGACCAGCGAAAGTGACCAGTGACAAGTGACCAGTGACAAGTGACAAGTGACCAGTTACCAGTGACCAGCGAAAGTGACCAGCGAAAGTGACCAGTGACCAGTGACCAGTGACCAGCGAAATTGACCAGTGACCAGTGACCAGTGACCAGTGACAAGTGACCAGTTACCAGTGACCAGCGAAAGTGACCAGTGAACAGTGACCAGGGACCAGTGACCAGTGACCAGTGACCAGTGACCAGTGACCAGTGACCAGTGACCAGCGACCAGTGACCAGTGACCAGTGACCAGTGACCAGTGACCAGTGACCAGCGAAAGTGACCAGTGACCAGTGACCAGTGACCAGCGAAATCGACCAGTGACCAGTGACCAGAGACCAGTGACTAGCCCAATTGAACAGTGACCAGTGACCAGTGACCAGTGACCAACGACCAGTGAACAGTGACCAGTGACCAGTGACCAGTGACCTGTGACCAGTGACCAGTGACCAGTGACCAGCGAAATCGACCAGTGACCAGTGACCAGTGACCAGTGACGAGTGACCTGTGACAAGTGACCAGTGACCAGCGACCAGTGACCAGGGACCAGTGACCAGTGACCAGTGACCAGCGACCAGTGACCAGTGACCAGTGACCAGGGACCAGTGACCAGCGAAAGTGACCAGTGACCAGTGACCAGTGACCAGTGACCAGTGACGAGTGACCTGTGACAAGTGACCAGTGACCAGCGACCAGTGACCAGGGACCAGTGACCAGTGACCAGTGACCAGCGACCAGTGACCAGTGACCAGTGACCAGGGACCAGTGACCAGCGAAAGTGACCAGTGACCAGTGACCAGTGACCAGTGACCAGTGACCAGCGAAAGTGACCAGTGACCAGTGACCAGTGACCAGCGAAATTGACCAGTGACCAGTGACCATTGACCAGTGACCAGCGAAAGTGACCAGTGACGAGTGACCTGTGACAAGTGACCAGTGACCAGCGACCAGTGACCAGGGACCAGTGACCAGTGACCAGTGACCAGCGACCAGTGACCAGTGACCAGTGACCAGGGACCAGTGACCAGCGAAAGTGACCAGGGACCAGTGACCAGTGACCAGTGACCAGTGACCAGTGACCAGCGACCAGTGACCAGTGACCAGTGACCAGTGACCAGTGACCAGTGACCAGTGACCAGTGACCAGTGACCAGCGACCAGTGACCAGTGACCAGTGACCAGCGACCAGTGACCAGTGACCAGTGACCAGTGACCAGTGACCAGTGACCAGTGACCAGTGACCAGCGAAAGTGACCAGTGACAAGTGACCAGTGACAAGTGACCAGTGACCAGTGACCAGTGACCAGTGACCAGTGACCAGTGACCAGCGAAAGTGACCAGTGACCAGTGACCAGTGACCAGCGAAATTGACCAGTGACCAGTGACCAGTGACCAGTGACAAGTGACCAGTTACCAGTGACCAGCGAAAGTGACCAGTGAACAGTGACCAGGGACCAGTGACCAGTGACCAGTGGCCAGTGACCAGTGACCAGTGACCAGTGACCAGCGACCAGTGACCAGTGACCAGTGACCAGTGACCAGTGACCAGTGACCAGCGACCAGTGACCAGTGACCAGTGACCAGTGACCAGTGACCAGTGACCAGTGACCAGTGACCAGCGAAAGTGACCAGTGACAAGTGACCAGTGACAAGTGACCAGTGACCAGTGACCAGTGACCAGTGACCAGTGACCAGTGACCAGTGACCAGTGACCAGTGACCAGCGAAAGTGACCAGTGACCAGTGACCAGTGACCAGCGAAATCGACCAGTGACCAGTGACCAGAGACCAGTGACTAGCCCAATTGAACAGTGACCAGTGACCAGTGACCAGTGACCAACGACCAGTGAACAGTGACCAGTGACCAGTGACCAGTGACCAGTGACCAGTGACCAGCGAAAGTGACCAGTGACAAGTGACCAGTGACAAGTGACCAGTGACCAGTGACCAGCGAAAGTGACCAGCGACCAGTGACTAGCCAAATTGAGCAGTGACCAGTGACCAGTGACCAGTGACCAGTGACCAGTGACCAGTGACCAGTGACCAGTGACCAGTGACCAGTGACCAGCGAAAGTGACCAGGGACCAGCGAAAGTGACCAGTGACCAGTGACCAGTGACCAGTGACCAGTGACCAGTGACCAGTGACCAGTAACCAGTGACAAGTGACCAGTGACCAGTGACCAGTGACCAGTGACCAGTGACCAGCGAAAGTGACCAGTGACAAGTGACCAGTGACAAGTGACCAGTGACCAGTGACCAGCGAAAGTGACCAGTGACCAGTGACCAGTGACCAGCGAAATTGACCAGTGACCAGTGACCAGTGACCAGTGACAAGTGACCAGTTACCAGTGACCAGCGAAAGTGACCAGTGAACAGTGACCAGGGACCAGTGACCAGTGACCAGTGACCAGTGACCAGTGACCAGTGACCAGTGACCAGCGACCAGTGACCAGTGACCAGTGACCAGTGACCAGTGACCAGTGACCAGCGAAAGTGACCAGTGACCAGTGACCAGTGACCAGCGAAATCGACCAGTGACCAGTGACCAGAGACCAGTGACTAGCCCAATTGAACAGTGACCAGTGACCAACGACCAGTGAACAGTGACCAGTGACCAGTGACCAGTGACCTGTGACCAGTGACCAGTGACCAGTGACCAGTGACCAGTGACGAGTGACCAGTGACCAGCGACCAGTGACCAGGGACCAGTGACCAGTGACCAGTGACTAGCCAAATTGAGCAGTGGGCACTGACCAGTGACCAGTGACCAGTGACCAGTGACCAGTGACCAGCGAAAGTGACCAGTGACGAGTGACCTGTGACAAGTGACCAGTGACCAGCGACCAGTGACCAGTGACCAGTGACCAACGACCAGTGAACAGTGACCAGTGACCAGTGACCAGTGACCTGTGACCAGTGACCAGTGACCAGTGACCAGTGACCAGTGACCAGTGACCAGAGAAATCGACCAGTGACCAGTGACCAGAGACCAGTGACTAGCCAAATTGACCAGTGACCAGTGACCAGTGACCAGTGACCAGTGACCAACGACCAGTGACCAGGGACCAGTGACCAGCAAAAGTGACCAGTGACCAGTGACTAGCCAAATTGAGCAGTGACCAGTGACCAGTGACCAGTGACCAGTGACCAGTGACCAGTGACCAGTGACCAGTGACGAGTGACCTGTGACAAGTGACCAGTGACCAGCGACCAGTGACCAGGGACCAGTGACCAGTGACCAGTGACCAGCGACCAGTGACCAGTGACCAGTGACCAGGGACCAGTGACCAGCGAAAGTGACCAGTGACCAGTGACCAGTGACCAGTGACTAGCCAAATTGAGCAGTGAGCACTGACCAGTGACCAGTGACCAGTGACCAGTGACCAGTGACCAGCGAAAGTGACCAGTGACCAGTGACCAGTGACCAGTGACCAGCGAAAGTGACCAGTGACCAGTGACCATTGACCAGCGAAATTGACCAGTGACCAGTGACCAGTGACCAGTGACAAGTGACCAGTTACCAGTGACCAGCGAAAGTGACCAGTGAACAGTGACCAGGGACCAGTGACCAGTGACCAGTGGCCAGTGACCAGTGACCAGTGACCAGTGACCAGCGACCAGTGACCAGTGACCAGTGACCAGTGACCAGTGACCAGCGAAAGTGACCAGTGACAAGTGACCAGTGACAAGTGACCAGTGACCAGTGACCAGTGACCAGTGACCAGTGACCAGTGACCAGCGAAAGTGACCAGTGACCAGTGACCAGTGACCAGCGAAATTGACCAGTGACCAGTGACCAGTGACCAGTGACAAGTGACCAGTTACCAGTGACCAGCGAATGTGACCAGTGAACAGTGACCAGGGACCAGTGACCAGTGACCAGTGGCCAGTGACCAGTGACCAGTGACCAGTGACCAGCGACCAGTGACCAGTGACCAGTGACCAGTGACCAGTGACCAGTGACCAGCGACCAGTGACCAGTGACCAGTGACCAGTGACCAGTGACCAGTGACAAGTGACCAGTGACAAGTGACCAGTGACCAGTGACCAGTGACCAGTGACCAGTGACCAGTGACCAGCGAAAGTGACCAGTGACCAGTGACCAGTGACCAGCGAAATTGACCAGTGACCAGTGACCAGTGACCAGTGACAAGTGACCAGTTACCAGTGACCAGCGAAAGTGACCAGTGAACAGTGACCAGGGACCAGTGACCAGTGACCAGTGGCCAGTGACCAGTGACCAGTGACCAGTGACCAGCGACCAGTGACCAGTGACCAGTGACCAGTGACCAGTGACCAGCGACCAGTGACCAGTGACCAGTGACCAGTGACCAGTGACCAGTGACCAGTGACCAGTGACCAGCGAAAGTGACCAGTGACAAGTGACCAGTGACAAGTGACCAGTGACCAGTGACCAGTGACCAGTGACCAGTGACCAGTGACCAGCGAAAGTGACCAGTGACCAGCGAAATCGACCAGTGACCAGTGACCAGAGACCAGTGACTAGCCCAATTGAACAGTGACCAGTGACCAGTGACCAGTGACCAACGACCAGTGAACAGTGACCAGTGACCAGTGACCAGTGACCAGTGACCAGTGACCAGCGAAAGTGACCAGTGACAAGTGACCAGTGACAAGTGACCAGTGACCAGTGACCAGCGAAAGTGACCAGCGACCAGTGACTAGCCAAATTGAGCAGTGACCAGTGACCAGTGACCAGTGACCAGTGACCAGTGACCAGTGACCAGTGACCAGTGACCAGTGACCAGCGAAAGTGACCAGGGACCAGCGAAAGTGACCAGTGACCAGTGACCAGTGACCAGTGACCAGTGACCAGTGACCAGTGACCAGTAACCAGTGACAAGTGACCAGTGAGAAGTGACCAGTGACCACTGACCAGTGACCAGTGACCAGTGACCAGTGACCAGTGACCAGTGACCAGCGAAAGTGACCAGTGACAAGTGACCAGTGACAAGTGACCAGTGACCAGTGACCAGTGACCAGTGACCAGCGAAAGTGACCAGTGACCAGTGACCAGTGACCAGTGACCAGTGACCAGTGACCAGTGACCAGCGAAAGTGACCAGTGACCAGTGACCAGTGACCAGTGACCAGCGAAATCGACCAGTGACCAGTGACCAGAGACCAGTGACTAGCCCAATTGAACAGTGACCAGTGACCAGGGACCAGTGACCAGCGAAAGTGACCAGTGACCAGTGACGAGTGACCTGTGACAAGTGACCAGTGACCAGCGACCAGTGACCAGGGACCAGTGACCAGTGACCAGTGACCAGTGACCAGCGACCAGTGACCAGTGACCAGTGACCAGGGACCAGTGACCAGCGAAAGTGACCAGTGACCAGTGACCAGTGACCAGTGACCAGTGACCAGTGACCAGTGACCAGCGAAAGTGACCAGTGACCAGTGACCAGTGACCAGCGAAATTGACCAGTGACCAGTGACCATTGACCAGTGACCAGCGAAAGTGACCAGTGACGAGTGACCTGTGACAAGTGACCAGTGACCAGCGACCAGTGACCAGGGACCAGTGACCAGTGACCAGTGACCAGCGACCAGTGACCAGTGACCAGTGACCAGGGACCAGTGACCAGCGAAAGTGACCAGGGACCAGTGACCAGTGACCAGTGACCAGTGACCAGTGACCAGCGACCAGTGACCAGTGACCAGTGACCAGTGACCAGTGACCAGTGACCAGTGACCAGTGACCAGCGACCAGTGACCAGTGACCAGTGACCAGCGACCAGTGACCAGTGACCAGTGACCAGTGACCAGTGACCAGTGACCAGTGACCAGTGACCAGCGACCAGTGACCAGTGACCAGTGACCAGCGACCAGTGACCAGTGACCAGTGACCAGTGACCAGTGACCAGTGACCAGTGACCAGTGACCAGCGAAAGTGACCAGTGACAAGTGACCAGTGACAAGTGACCAGTGACCAGTGACCAGTGACCAGTGACCAGTGACCAGTGACCAGTGACCAGTGACCAGTGACCAGTGACCAGTGACCAGCGAAAGTGACCAGGGACCAGCGAAAGTGACCAGTGACCAGTGACCAGTGACCAGTGACCAGTGACCAGTGACCAGTGACCAGTAACCAGTGACAAGTGACCAGTGAGAAGTGACCAGTGACCACTGACCAGTGACCAGTGACCAGTGACCAGTGACCAGTGACAAGTGACCAGTGACAAGTGACCAGTGACCAGTGACCAGTGACCAGTGACCAGCGAAAGTGACCAGTGACCAGTGACCAGTGACCAGTGACCAGTGACCAGTGACCAGTGACCAGCGAAAGTGACCAGTGACCAGTGACCAGTGACCAGCGAAATTGACCAGTGACCAGTGACCAGTGACCAGTGACAAGTGACCAGTTACCAGTGACCAGCGAAAGTGACCAGTGAACAGTGACCAGGGACCAGTGACCAGTGACCAGTGACCAGCGAAATCGACCAGTGACCAGTGACCAGAGACCAGTGACTAGCCCAATTGAACAGTGACCAGTGACCAGTGACCAGTGACCAACGACCAGTGAACAGTGACCAGTGACCAGTGACCAGTGACCTGTGACCAGTGACCAGTGACCAGTGACCAGCGAAATCGACCAGTGACCAGTGACCAGTGACCAGTGACGAGTGACCTGTGACAAGTGACCAGTGACCAGCGACCAGTGACCAGGGACCAGTGACCAGTGACCAGTGACCAGCGACCAGTGACCAGTGACCAGTGACCAGGGACCAGTGACCAGCGAAAGTGACCAGTGACCAGTGACCAGTGACCAGTGACCAGTGACGAGTGACCTGTGACAAGTGACCAGTGACCAGCGACCAGTGACCAGGGACCAGTGACCAGTGACCAGTGACCAGCGACCAGTGACCAGTGACCAGTGACCAGGGACCAGTGACCAGCGAAAGTGACCAGTGACCAGTGACCAGTGACCAGTGACCAGTGACCAGTGACCAGTGACCAGCGAAAGTGACCAGTGACCAGTGACCAGTGACCAGCGAAATTGACCAGTGACCAGTGACCATTGACCAGTGACCAGCGAAAGTGACCAGTGACGAGTGACCTGTGACAAGTGACCAGTGACCAGCGACCAGTGACCAGGGACCAGTGACCAGTGACCAGTGACCAGCGACCAGTGACCAGTGACCAGTGACCAGGGACCAGTGACCAGCGAAAGTGACCAGGGACCAGTGACCAGTGACCAGTGACCAGTGACCAGTGACCAGCGACCAGTGACCAGTGACCAGTGACCAGTGACCAGTGACCAGTGACCAGTGACCAGTGACCAGCGACCAGTGACCAGTGACCAGTGACCAGCGACCAGTGACCAGTGACCAGTGACCAGTGACCAGTGACCAGTGACCAGCGAAAGTGACCAGTGACAAGTGACCAGTGACAAGTGACCAGTGACCAGTGACCAGTGACCAGTGACCAGTGACCAGTGACCAGCGAAAGTGACCAGTGACCAGTGACCAGTGACCAGCGAAATTGACCAGTGACCAGTGACCAGTGACCAGTGACAAGTGACCAGTTACCAGTGACCAGCGAAAGTGACCAGTGAACAGTGACCAGGGACCAGTGACCAGTGACCAGTGGCCAGTGACCAGTGACCAGTGACCAGTGACCAGCGACCAGTGACCAGTGACCAGTGACCAGTGACCAGTGACCAGTGACCAGCGACCAGTGACCAGTGACCAGTGACCAGTGACCAGTGACCAGTGACCAGTAACCAGTGACCAGCGAAAGTGACCAGTGACAAGTGACCAGTGACAAGTGACCAGTGACCAGTGACCAGTGACCAGTGACCAGTGACCAGTGACCAGTGACCAGTGACCAGCGAAAGTGACCAGTGACCAGTGACCAGTGACCAGCGAAATCGACCAGTGACCAGTGACCAGAGACCAGTGACTAGCCCAATTGAACAGTGACCAGTGACCAGTGACCAGTGACCAACGACCAGTGAACAGTGACCAGTGACCAGTGACCAGTGACCAGTGACCAGTGACCAGCGAAAGTGACCAGTGACAAGTGACCAGTGACAAGTGACCAGTGACCAGTGACCAGCGAAAGTGACCAGCGACCAGTGACTAGCCAAATTGAGCAGTGACCAGTGACCAGTGACCAGTGACCAGTGACCAGTGACCAGTGACCAGTGACCTGTGACCAGCGAAAGTGACCAGGGACCAGCGAAAGTGACCAGTGACCAGTGACCAGTGACCAGTGACCAGTGACCAGTGACCAGTGACCAGTAACCAGTGACAAGTGACCAGTGACCAGTGACCAGTGACCAGTGACCAGTGACCAGCGAAAGTGACCAGTGACAAGTGACCAGTGTCAAGTGACCAGTGACCAGTGACCAGCGAAAGTGACCAGTGACCAGTGACCAGTGACCAGCGAAATTGACCAGTGACCAGTGACCAGTGACCAGTGACAAGTGACCAGTTACCAGTGACCAGCGAAAGTGACCAGTGAACAGTGACCAGGGACCAGTGACCAGTGACCAGTGACCAGTGACCAGTGACCAGTGACCAGTGACCAGTGACCAGTGACCAGCGACCAGTGACCAGTGACCAGTGACCAGTGACCAGTGACCAGTGACCAGCGAAAGTGACCAGTGACCAGTGACCAGTGACCAGCGAAATCGACCAGTGACCAGTGACCAGAGACCAGTGACTAGCCCAATTGAACAGTGACCAGTGACCAGTGACCAGTGACCAACGACCAGTGAACAGTGACCAGTGACCAGTGACCAGTGACCTGTGACCAGTGACCAGTGACCAGTGACCAGTGACCAGTGACGAGTGACCAGTGACCAGCGACCAGTGACCAGGGACCAGTGACCAGTGACCAGTGACTAGCCAAATTGAGCAGTGGGCACTGACCAGTGACCAGTGACCAGTGACCAGTGACCAGTGACCAGCGAAAGTGACCAGTGACGAGTGACCTGTGACAAGTGACCAGTGACCAGCGACCAGTGACCAGTGACCAGTGACCAACGACCAGTGAACAGTGACCAGTGACCAGTGACCAGTGACCTGTGACCAGTGACCAGTGACCAGTGACCAGTGACCAGTGACCAGTGACCAGAGAAATCGACCAGTGACCAGTGACCAGAGACCAGTGACTAGCCAAATTGACCAGTGACCAGTGACCAGTGACCAGTGACCAACGACCAGTGACCAGGGACCAGTGACCAGCAAAAGTGACCAGTGACCAGTGACTAGCCAAATTGAGCAGTGACCAGTGACCAGTGACCAGTGACCAGTGACCAGTGACCAGTGACCAGTGACCAGTGACCAGTGACGAGTGACCTGTGACAAGTGACCAGTGACCAGCGACCAGTGACCAGGGACCAGTGACCAGTGACCAGTGACCAGCGACCAGTGACCAGTGACCAGTGACCAGGGACCAGTGACCAGCGAAAGTGACCAGTGACCAGTGACCAGTGACCAGTGACTAGCCAAATTGAGCAGTGAGCACTGACCAGTGACCAGTGACCAGTGACCAGTGACCAGTGACCAGCGAAAGTGACCAGTGACCAGTGACCAGTGACCAGCGAAATTGACCAGTGACCAGTGACCAGCGAAAGTGACCAGTGAACAGTGACCAGTGACCAGCGAAATCGACCAGTGACCAGTGACCAGAGACCAGTGACTAGCCCAATTGAACAGTGACCAGTGACCAGTGACCAGTGACCAACGACCAGTGAACAGTGACCAGTGACCAGTGACCAGTGACCAGTGACCAGTGACCAGCGAAAGTGACCAGTGACAAGTGACCAGTGACAAGTGACAAGTGACCAGTTACCAGTGACCAGCGAAAGTGACCAGCGAAAGTGACCAGTGACCAGTGACCAGTGACCAGCGAAATTGACCAGTGACCAGTGACCAGTGACCAGTGACAAGTGACCAGTTACCAGTGACCAGCGAAAGTGACCAGTGAACAGTGACCAGGGACCAGTGACCAGTGACCAGTGACCAGTGACCAGTGACCAGTGACCAGTGACCAGCGACCAGTGACCAGTGACCAGTGACCAGTGACCAGTGACCAGTGACCAGCGAAAGTGACCAGTGACCAGTGACCAGTGACCAGCGAAATCGACCAGTGACCAGTGACCAGAGACCAGTGACTAGCCCAATTGAACAGTGACCAGTGACCAGTGACCAGTGACCAACGACCAGTGAACAGTGACCAGTGACCAGTGACCAGTGACCTGTGACCAGTGACCAGTGACCAGTGACCAGCGAAATCGACCAGTGACCAGTGACCAGTGACCAGTGACGAGTGACCTGTGACAAGTGACCAGTGACCAGCGACCAGTGACCAGGGACCAGTGACCAGTGACCAGTGACCAGCGACCAGTGACCAGTGACCAGTGACCAGGGACCAGTGACCAGCGAAAGTGACCAGTGACCAGTGACCAGTGACCAGTGACTAGCCAAATTGAGCAGTGAGCACTGACCAGTGACCAGTGACCAGTGACCAGTGACCAGTGACCAGTGACCAGCGAAAGTGACCAGTGACAAGTGACCAGTGACCAGCGAAATTGACCAGTGACCAGTGACCATTGACCAGTGACCAGCGAAAGTGACCAGTGACGAGTGACCTGTGACAAGTGACCAGTGACCAGCGACCAGTGACCAGGGACCAGTGACCAGTGACCAGTGACCAGCGACCAGTGACCAGTGACCAGTGACCAGGGACCAGTGACCAGCGAAAGTGACCAGGGACCAGTGACCAGTGACCAGTGACCAGTGACCAGTGACCAGCGACCAGTGACCAGTGACCAGTGACCAGTGACCAGTGACCAGTGACCAGTGACCAGTGACCAGCGACCAGTGACCAGTGACCAGTGACCAGCGACCAGTGACCAGTGACCAGTGACCAGTGACCAGTGACCAGTGACCAGTGACCAGTGACCAGCGAAAGTGACCAGTGACAAGTGACCAGTGACAAGTGACCAGTGACCAGTGACCAGTGACCAGTGACCAGTGACCAGTGACCAGCGAAAGTGACCAGTGACCAGTGACCAGTGACCAGCGAAATTGACCAGTGACCAGTGACCCGTGACCAGTGACCAGTGACAAGTGACCAGTTACCAGTGACCAGCGAAAGTGACCAGTGAACAGTGACCAGGGACCAGTGACCAGTGACCAGTGGCCAGTGACCAGTGACCAGTGACCAGTGACCAGCGACCAGTGACCAGTGACCAGTGACCAGTGACCAGTGACCAGTGACCAGCGACCAGTGACCAGTGACCAGTGACCAGTGACCAGTGACCAGTGACAAGTGACCAGTGACAAGTGACCAGTGACCAGTGACCAGTGACCAGTGACCAGTGACCAGTGACCAGTGACCAGCGAAAGTGACCAGTGACCAGTGACCATTGACCAGCGAAATTGACCAGTGACCAGTGACCAGTGACCAGTGACAAGTGACCAGTTACCAGTGACCAGCGAAAGTGACCAGTGAACAGTGACCAGGGACCAGTGACCAGTGACCAGTGGCCAGTGACCAGTGACCAGTGACCAGTGACCAGCGACCAGTGACCAGTGACCAGTGACCAGTGACCAGTGACCAGCGAAAGTGACCAGTGACAAGTGACCAGTGACAAGTGACCAGTGACCAGTGACCAGTGACCAGTGACCAGTGACCAGTGACCAGCGAAAGTGACCAGTGACCAGTGACCAGTGACCAGCGAAATTGACCAGTGACCAGTGACCAGTGACCAGTGACAAGTGACCAGTTACCAGTGACCAGCGAAAGTGACCAGTGAACAGTGACCAGGGACCAGTGACCAGTGACCAGTGGCCAGTGACCAGTGACCAGTGACCAGTGACCAGCGACCAGTGACCAGTGACCAGTGACCAGTGACCAGTGACCAGTGACCAGCGACCAGTGACCAGTGACCAGTGACCAGTGACCAGTGACCAGTGACAAGTGACCAGTGACAAGTGACCAGTGACCAGTGACCAGTGACCAGTGACCAGTGACCAGTGACCAGTGACCAGCGAAAGTGACCAGTGACCAGTGACCAGTGACCAGCGAAATTGACCAGTGACCAGTGACCAGTGACCAGTGACAAGTGACCAGTTACCAGTGACCAGCGAAAGTGACCAGTGAACAGTGACCAGGGACCAGTGACCAGTGACCAGTGGCCAGTGACCAGTGACCAGTGACCAGTGACCAGCGACCAGTGACCAGTGACCAGTGACCAGTGACCAGTGACCAGCGACCAGTGACCAGTGACCAGTGACCAGTGACCAGTGACCAGTGACCAGTGACCAGTGACCAGCGAAAGTGACCAGTGACAAGTGACCAGTGACAAGTGACCAGTGACCAGTGACCAGTGACCAGTGACCAGTGACCAGTGACCAGTGACCAGCGAAAGTGACCAGTGACCAGCGAAATCGACCAGTGACCAGTGACCAGAGACCAGTGACTAGCCCAATTGAACAGTGACCAGTGACCAGTGACCAGTGACCAACGACCAGTGAACAGTGACCAGTGACCAGTGACCAGTGACCAGTGACCAGTGACCAGCGAAAGTGACCAGTGACAAGTGACCAGTGACAAGTGACCAGTGACCAGTGACCAGCGAAAGTGACCAGCGACCAGTGACTAGCCAAATTGAGCAGTGACCAGTGACCAGTGACCAGTGACCAGTGACCAGTGACCAGTGACCAGTGACCAGTGACCAGTGACCAGTGACCAGCGAAAGTGACCAGGGACCAGCGAAAGTGACCAGTGACCAGTGACCAGTGACCAGTGACCAGTGACCAGTGACCAGTGACCAGTAACCAGTGACAAGTGACCAGTGAGAAGTGACCAGTGACCACTGACCAGTGACCAGTGACCAGTGACCAGTGACCAGTGACCAGTGACCAGCGAAAGTGACCAGTGACAAGTGACCAGTGACAAGTGACCAGTGACCAGTGACCAGTGACCAGTGACCAGCGAAAGTGACCAGTGACCAGTGACCAGTGACCAGTGACCAGTGACCAGTGACCAGTGACCAGCGAAAGTGACCAGTGACCAGTGACCAGTGACCAGTGACCAGCGAAATCGACCAGTGACCAGTGACCAGAGACCAGTGACTAGCCCAATTGAACAGTGACCAGTGACCAGTGACCAGTGACCAACGACCAGTGAACAGTGACCAGTGACCAGTGACCAGTGACCAGTGACCAGTGACCAGCGAAAGTGACCAGTGACAAGTGACCAGTGACAAGTGACAAGTGACCAGTTACCAGTGACCAGCGAAAGTGACCAGCGAAAGTGACCAGTGACCAGTGACCAGTGACCAGCGAAATTGACCAGTGACCAGTGACCAGTGACCAGTGACAAGTGACCAGTTACCAGTGACCAGCGAAAGTGACCAGTGAACAGTGACCAGGGACCAGTGACCAGTGACCAGTGACCAGTGACCAGTGACCAGTGACCAGTGACCAGTGACCAGCGACCAGTGACCAGTGACCAGTGACCAGTGACCAGTGACCAGTGACCAGCGAAAGTGACCAGTGACCAGTGACCAGTGACCAGCGAAATCGACCAGTGACCAGTGACCAGAGACCAGTGACTAGCCCAATTGAACAGTGACCAGTGACCAGTGACCAGTGACCAACGACCAGTGAACAGTGACCAGTGACCAGTGACCAGTGACCTGTGACCAGTGACCAGTGACCAGTGACCAGCGAAATCGACCAGTGACCAGTGACCAGTGACCAGTGACCAGTGACCAGTGACCAGTGACCAGCGAAAGTGACCAGTGACAAGTGACCAGTGACAAGTGACCAGTGACCAGTGACCAGTGACCAGTGAAAGTGACCAGGGACCAGCGAAAGTGACCAGTGACCAGTGACCAGTGACCAGTGACCAGTGACCAGTGACCAGTGACCAGTAACCAGTGACAAGTGACCAGTGAGAAGTGACCAGTGACCACTGACCAGTGACAAGTGACCAGTGACCAGTGACCAGTGACCAGTGACCAGCGAAAGTGACCAGTGACCAGTGACCAGTGACCAGTGACCAGTGACCAGTGACCAGTGACCAGCGAAAGTGACCAGTGACCAGTGACCAGTGACCAGTGACCAGCGAAATCGACCAGTGACCAGTGACCAGAGACCAGTGACTAGCCCAATTGAACAGTGACCAGTGACCAGTCACCAGTGACCAACGACCAGTGAACAGTGACCAGTGACCAGTGACCAGTGACCAGCGAAAGTGACCAGGGACCAGCGAAAGTGACCAGTGACAAGTGACCAGTGACAAGTGACCAGTGACCAGTGACCAGTGACCAGTGACCAGTGACCAGTGACCAGTGACCAGTGACCAGTGACCAGTGACCAGCGAAAGTGACCAGGGACCAGCGAAAGTGACCAGTGACCAGTGACCAGTGACCAGTGACCAGTGACCAGTGACCAGTGACCAGTAACCAGTGACAAGTGACCAGTGAGAAGTGACCAGTGACCACTGACCAGTGACCAGTGACCAGTGACCAGTGACCAGTGACCAGTGACCAGCGAAAGTGACCAGTGACAAGTGACCAGTGACAAGTGACCAGTGACCAGTGACCAGTGACCAGTGACCAGCGAAAGTGACCAGTGACCAGTGACCAGTGACCAGTGACCAGTGACCAGTGACCAGTGACCAGCGAAAGTGACCAGTGACCAGTGACCAGTGACCAGTGACCAGCGAAATCGACCAGTGACCAGTGACCAGAGACCAGTGACTAGCCCAATTGAACAGTGACCAGTGACCAGTCACCAGTGACCAACGACCAGTGAACAGTGACCAGTGACCAGTGACCAGCGAAAGTGACCAGTGACAAGTGACCAGTGACAAGTGACAAGTGACCAGTTACCAGTGACCAGCGAAAGTGACCAGCGAAAGTGACCAGTGACCAGTGACCAGTGACCAGCGAAATTGACCAGTGACCAGTGACCAGTGACCAGTGACAAGTGACCAGTTACCAGTGACCAGCGAAAGTGACCAGTGAACAGTGACCAGGGACCAGTGACCAGTGACCAGTGACCAGTGACCAGTGACCAGTGACCAGTGACCAGTGACCAGTGACCAGTGACCAGCGAAAGTGACCAGTGACCAGTGACCAGTGACCAGCGAAATCGACCAGTGACCAGTGACCAGAGACCAGTGACTAGCCCAATTGAACAGTGACCAGTGACCAGTGACCAGTGACCAACGACCAGTGAACAGTGACCAGTGACCAGTGACCAGTGACCTGTGACCAGTGACCAGTGACCAGTGACCAGCGAAATCGACCAGTGACCAGTGACCAGTGACCAGTGACGAGTGACCTGTGACAAGTGACCAGTGACCAGCGACCAGTGACCAGGGACCAGTGACCAGTGACCAGTGACCAGCGACCAGTGACCAGTGACCAGTGACCAGGGACCAGTGACCAGCGAAAGTGACCAGTGACCAGTGACCAGTGACCAGTGACCAGTGACGAGTGACCTGTGACAAGTGACCAGTGACCAGCGACCAGTGACCAGGGACCAGTGACCAGTGACCAGTGACCAGCGACCAGTGACCAGTGACCAGTGACCAGGGACCAGTGACCAGCGAAAGTGACCAGTGACCAGTGACCAGTGACCAGTGACCAGTGACCAGCGAAAGTGACCAGTGACCAGTGACCAGTGACCAGCGAAATTGACCAGTGACCAGTGACCATTGACCAGTGACCAGCGAAAGTGACCAGTGACGAGTGACCTGTGACAAGTGACCAGTGACCAGCGACCAGTGACCAGGGACCAGTGACCAGTGACCAGTGACCAGCGACCAGTGACCAGTGACCAGTGACCAGGGACCAGTGACCAGCGAAAGTGACCAGGGACCAGTGACCAGTGACCAGTGACCAGTGACCAGTGACCAGCGACCAGTGACCAGTGACCAGTGACCAGTGACCAGTGACCAGTGACCAGTGACCAGTGACCAGTGACCAGCGACCAGTGACCAGTGACCAGTGACCAGCGACCAGTGACCAGTGACCAGTGACCAGTGACCAGTGACCAGTGACCAGTGACCAGTGACCAGCGAAAGTGACCAGTGACAAGTGACCAGTGACAAGTGACCAGTGACCAGTGACCAGTGACCAGTGACCAGTGACCAGTGACCAGCGAAAGTGACCAGTGACCAGTGACCAGTGACCAGCGAAATTGACCAGTGACCAGTGACCAGTGACCAGTGACAAGTGACCAGTTACCAGTGACCAGCGAAAGTGACCAGTGAACAGTGACCAGGGACCAGTGACCAGTGACCAGTGGCCAGTGACCAGTGACCAGTGACCAGTGACCAGCGACCAGTGACCAGTGACCAGTGACCAGTGACCAGTGACCAGTGACCAGCGACCAGTGACCAGTGACCAGTGACCAGTGACCAGTGACCAGTGACCAGTGACCAGTGACCAGCGAAAGTGACCAGTGACAAGTGACCAGTGACAAGTGACCAGTGACCAGTGACCAGTGACCAGTGACCAGTGACCAGTGACCAGTGACCAGTGACCAGTGACCAGTGACCAGCGAAAGTGACCAGTGACCAGTGACCAGTGACCAGCGAAATCGACCAGTGACCAGTGACCAGAGACCAGTGACTAGCCCAATTGAACAGTGACCAGTGACCAGTGACCAGTGACCAACGACCAGTGAACAGTGACCAGTGACCAGTGACCAGTGACCAGTGACCAGTGACCAGCGAAAGTGACCAGTGACAAGTGACCAGTGACAAGTGACCAGTGACCAGTGACCAGCGAAAGTGACCAGCGACCAGTGACTAGCCAAATTGAGCAGTGACCAGTGACCAGTGACCAGTGACCAGTGACCAGTGACCAGTGACCAGTGACCAGTGACCAGTGACCAGTGACCAGCGAAAGTGACCAGGGACCAGCGAAAGTGACCAGTGACCAGTGACCAGTGACCAGTGACCAGTGACCAGTGACCAGTGACCAGTAACCAGTGACAAGTGACCAGTGACCAGTGACCAGTGACCAGTGACCAGTGACCAGCGAAAGTGACCAGTGACAAGTGACCAGTGACAAGTGACCAGTGACCAGTGACCAGCGAAAGTGACCAGTGACCAGTGACCAGTGACCAGCGAAATTGACCAGTGACCAGTGACCAGTGACCAGTGACAAGTGACCAGTTACCAGTGACCAGCGAAAGTGACCAGTGAACAGTGACCAGGGACCAGTGACCAGTGACCAGTGACCAGTGACCAGTGACCAGTGACCAGTGACCAGCGACCAGTGACCAGTGACCAGTGACCAGTGACCAGTGACCAGTGACCAGCGAAAGTGACCAGTGACCAGTGACCAGTGACCAGCGAAATCGACCAGTGACCAGTGACCAGAGACCAGTGACTAGCCCAATTGAACAGTGACCAGTGACCAACGACCAGTGAACAGTGACCAGTGACCAGTGACCAGTGACCTGTGACCAGTGACCAGTGACCAGTGACCAGTGACCAGTGACGAGTGACCAGTGACCAGCGACCAGTGACCAGGGACCAGTGACCAGTGACCAGTGACTAGCCAAATTGAGCAGTGGGCACTGACCAGTGACCAGTGACCAGTGACCAGTGACCAGTGACCAGCGAAAGTGACCAGTGACGAGTGACCTGTGACAAGTGACCAGTGACCAGCGACCAGTGACCAGTGACCAGTGACCAACGACCAGTGAACAGTGACCAGTGACCAGTGACCAGTGACCTGTGACCAGTGACCAGTGACCAGTGACCAGTGACCAGTGACCAGTGACCAGAGAAATCGACCAGTGACCAGTGACCAGAGACCAGTGACTAGCCAAATTGACCAGTGACCAGTGACCAGTGACCAGTGACCAGTGACCAACGACCAGTGACCAGGGACCAGTGACCAGCAAAAGTGACCAGTGACCAGTGACTAGCCAAATTGAGCAGTGACCAGTGACCAGTGACCAGTGACCAGTGACCAGTGACCAGTGACCAGTGACCAGTGACGAGTGACCTGTGACAAGTGACCAGTGACCAGCGACCAGTGACCAGGGACCAGTGACCAGTGACCAGTGACCAGCGACCAGTGACCAGTGACCAGTGACCAGGGACCAGTGACCAGCGAAAGTGACCAGTGACCAGTGACCAGTGACCAGTGACTAGCCAAATTGAGCAGTGAGCACTGACCAGTGACCAGTGACCAGTGACCAGTGACCAGTGACCAGCGAAAGTGACCAGTGACCAGTGACCAGTGACCAGTGACCAGCGAAAGTGACCAGTGACCAGTGACCATTGACCAGCGAAATTGACCAGTGACCAGTGACCAGTGACCAGTGACAAGTGACCAGTTACCAGTGACCAGCGAAAGTGACCAGTGAACAGTGACCAGGGACCAGTGACCAGTGACCAGTGGCCAGTGACCAGTGACCAGTGACCAGTGACCAGCGACCAGTGACCAGTGACCAGTGACCAGTGACCAGTGACCAGCGAAAGTGACCAGTGACAAGTGACCAGTGACAAGTGACCAGTGACCAGTGACCAGTGACCAGTGACCAGTGACCAGTGACCAGCGAAAGTGACCAGTGACCAGTGACCAGTGACCAGCGAAATTGACCAGTGACCAGTGACCAGTGACCAGTGACAAGTGACCAGTTACCAGTGACCAGCGAATGTGACCAGTGAACAGTGACCAGGGACCAGTGACCAGTGACCAGTGGCCAGTGACCAGTGACCAGTGACCAGTGACCAGCGACCAGTGACCAGTGACCAGTGACCAGTGACCAGTGACCAGTGACCAGCGACCAGTGACCAGTGACCAGTGACCAGTGACCAGTGACCAGTGACAAGTGACCAGTGACAAGTGACCAGTGACCAGTGACCAGTGACCAGTGACCAGTGACCAGTGACCAGCGAAAGTGACCAGTGACCAGTGACCAGTGACCAGCGAAATTGACCAGTGACCAGTGACCAGTGACCAGTGACAAGTGACCAGTTACCAGTGACCAGCGAAAGTGACCAGTGAACAGTGACCAGGGACCAGTGACCAGTGACCAGTGGCCAGTGACCAGTGACCAGTGACCAGTGACCAGCGACCAGTGACCAGTGACCAGTGACCAGTGACCAGTGACCAGCGACCAGTGACCAGTGACCAGTGACCAGTGACCAGTGACCAGTGACCAGTGACCAGTGACCAGCGAAAGTGACCAGTGACAAGTGACCAGTGACAAGTGACCATTGACCAGTGACCAGTGACCAGTGACCAGTGACCAGTGACCAGTGACCAGTGACCAGCGAAAGTGACCAGTGACCAGCGAAATCGACCAGTGACCAGTGACCAGAGACCAGTGACTAGCCCAATTGAACAGTGACCAGTGACCAGTGACCAGTGACCAACGACCAGTGAACAGTGACCAGTGACCAGTGACCAGTGACCAGTGACCAGTGACCAGCGAAAGTGACCAGTGACAAGTGACCAGTGACAAGTGACCAGTGACCAGTGACCAGCGAAAGTGACCAGCGACCAGTGACTAGCCAAATTGAGCAGTGACCAGTGACCAGTGACCAGTGACCAGTGACCAGTGACCAGTGACCAGTGACCAGTGACCAGTGACCAGCGAAAGTGACCAGGGACCAGCGAAAGTGACCAGTGACCAGTGACCAGTGACCAGTGACCAGTGACCAGTGACCAGTGACCAGTAACCAGTGACAAGTGACCAGTGAGAAGTGACCAGTGACCACTGACCAGTGACCAGTGACCAGTGACCAGTGACCAGTGACCAGTGACCAGCGAAAGTGACCAGTGACAAGTGACCAGTGACAAGTGACCAGTGACCAGTGACCAGTGACCAGTGACCAGCGAAAGTGACCAGTGACCAGTGACCAGTGACCAGTGACCAGTGACCAGTGACCAGTGACCAGCGAAAGTGACCAGTGACCAGTGACCAGTGACCAGTGACCAGCGAAATCGACCAGTGACCAGTGACCAGAGACCAGTGACTAGCCCAATTGAACAGTGACCAGTGACCAGTGACCAGTGACCAACGACCAGTGAACAGTGACCAGTGACCAGTGACCAGTGACCAGTGACCAGTGACCAGCGAAAGTGACCAGTGACAAGTGACCAGTGACAAGTGACAAGTGACCAGTTACCAGTGACCAGCGAAAGTGACCAGCGAAAGTGACCAGTGACCAGTGACCAGTGACCAGCGAAATTGACCAGTGACCAGTGACCAGTGACCAGTGACAAGTGACCAGTTACCAGTGACCAGCGAAAGTGACCAGTGAACAGTGACCAGGGACCAGTGACCAGTGACCAGTGACCAGTGACCAGTGACCAGTGACCAGTGACCAGTGACCAGCGACCAGTGACCAGTGACCAGTGACCAGTGACCAGTGACCAGTGACCAGCGAAAGTGACCAGTGACCAGTGACCAGTGACCAGCGAAATCGACCAGTGACCAGTGACCAGAGACCAGTGACTAGCCCAATTGAACAGTGACCAGTGACCAGTGACCAGTGACCAACGACCAGTGAACAGTGACCAGTGACCAGTGACCAGTGACCTGTGACCAGTGACCAGTGACCAGTGACCAGCGAAATCGACCAGTGACCAGTGACCAGTGACCAGTGACCAGTGACCAGTGACCAGTGACCAGCGAAAGTGACCAGTGACAAGTGACCAGTGACAAGTGACCAGTGACCAGTGACCAGTGACCAGTGAAAGTGACCAGGGACCAGCGAAAGTGACCAGTGACCAGTGACCAGAGACCAGTGACCAGTGACCAGTGACCAGTGACCAGTAACCAGTGACAAGTGACCAGTGAGAAGTGACCAGTGACCACTGACCAGTGACCAGTGACCAGTGACCAGTGACCAGTGACCAGTGACCAGCGAAAGTGACCAGTGACAAGTGACCAGTGACAAGTGACCAGTGACCAGTGACCAGTGACCAGTGACCAGCGAAAGTGACCAGTGACCAGTGACCAGTGACCAGTGACCAGTGACCAGTGACCAGTGACCAGCGAAAGTGACCAGTGACCAGTGACCAGTGACCAGTGACCAGCGAAATCGACCAGTGACCAGTGACCAGAGACCAGTGACTAGCCCAATTGAACAGTGACCAGTGACCAGTCACCAGTGACCAACGACCAGTGAACAGTGACCAGTGACCAGTGACCAGTGACCAGCGAAAGTGACCAGGGACCAGCGAAAGTGACCAGTGACAAGTGACCAGTGACAAGTGACCAGTGACCAGTGACCAGTGACCAGTGACCAGTGACCAGTGACCAGTGACCAGTGACCAGTGACCAGTGACCAGCGAAAGTGACCAGGGACCAGCGAAAGTGACCAGTGACCAGTGACCAGTGACCAGTGACCAGTGACCAGTGACCAGTGACCAGTAACCAGTGACAAGTGACCAGTGAGAAGTGACCAGTGACCACTGACCAGTGACCAGTGACCAGTGACCAGTGACCAGTGACCAGTGACCAGCGAAAGTGACCAGTGACAAGTGACCAGTGACAAGTGACCAGTGACCAGTGACCAGTGACCAGTGACCAGCGAAAGTGACCAGTGACCAGTGACCAGTGACCAGTGACCAGTGACCAGTGACCAGTGACCAGCGAAAGTGACCAGTGACCAGTGACCAGTGACCAGTGACCAGCGAAATCGACCAGTGACCAGTGACCAGAGACCAGTGACTAGCCCAATTGAACAGTGACCAGTGACCAGTCACCAGTGACCAACGACCAGTGAACAGTGACCAGTGACCAGTGACCAGTGACCAGTGACCAGTGACCAGCGAAAGTGACCAGTGACAAGTGACCAGTGACAAGTGACAAGTGACCAGTTACCAGTGACCAGCGAAAGTGACCAGCGAAAGTGACCAGTGACCAGTGACCAGTGACCAGCGAAATTGACCAGTGACCAGGGACCAGTGACCAGTGACAAGTGACCAGTTACCAGTGACCAGCGAAAGTGACCAGTGAACAGTGACCAGGGACCAGTGACCAGTGACCAGTGACCAGTGACCAGTGACCAGTGACCAGTGACCAGCGACCAGTGACCAGTGACCAGTGACCAGTGACCAGTGACCAGTGACCAGCGAAAGTGACCAGTGACCAGTGACCAGTGACCAGCGAAATCGACCAGTGACCAGTGACCAGAGACCAGTGACTAGCCCAATTGAACAGTGACCAGTGACCAGTGACCAGTGACCAACGACCAGTGAACAGTGACCAGTGACCAGTGACCAGTGACCTGTGACCAGTGACCAGTGACCAGTGACCAGCGAAATCGACCAGTGACCAGTGACCAGTGACCAGTGACGAGTGACCTGTGACAAGTGACCAGTGACCAGCGACCAGTGACCAGGGACCAGTGACCAGTGACCAGTGACCAGCGACCAGTGACCAGTGACCAGTGACCAGGGACCAGTGACCAGCGAAAGTGACCAGTGACCAGTGACCAGTGACCAGTGACCAGTGACGAGTGACCTGTGACAAGTGACCAGTGACCAGCGACCAGTGACCAGGGACCAGTGACCAGTGACCAGTGACCAGCGACCAGTGACCAGTGACCAGTGACCAGGGACCAGTGACCAGCGAAAGTGACCAGTGACCAGTGACCAGTGACCAGTGACCAGTGACCAGTGACCAGTGACCAGCGAAAGTGACCAGTGACCAGTGACCAGTGACCAGCGAAATTGACCAGTGACCAGTGACCATTGACCAGTGACCAGCGAAAGTGACCAGTGACGAGTGACCTGTGACAAGTGACCAGTGACCAGCGACCAGTGACCAGGGACCAGTGACCAGTGACCAGTGACCAGCGACCAGTGACCAGTGACCAGTGACCAGGGACCAGTGACCAGCGAAAGTGACCAGGGACCAGTGACCAGTGACCAGTGACCAGTGACCAGTGACCAGCGACCAGTGACCAGTGACCAGTGACCAGTGACCAGTGACCAGTGACCAGTGACCAGTGACCAGCGACCAGTGACCAGTGACCAGCGAAAGTGACCAGTGACCAGTGACCAGTGACCAGCGAAATTGACCAGTGACCAGTGACCATTGACCAGTGACCAGCGAAAGTGACCAGTGACGAGTGACCTGTGACAAGTGACCAGTGACCAGCGACCAGTGACCAGGGACCAGTGACCAGTGACCAGTGACCAGCGACCAGTGACCAGTGACCAGTGACCAGGGACCAGTGACCAGCGAAAGTGACCAGGGACCAGTGACCAGTGACCAGTGACCAGTGACCAGTGACCAGTGACCAGCGAAAGTGACCAGTGACCAGTGACCAGTGACCAGTGACCAGTGACCAGTGACCAGCGACCAGTGACCAGTGACCAGTGACCAGCGACCAGTGACCAGTGACCAGTGACCAGTGACCAGTGACCAGTGACCAGTGACCAGTGACCAGCGAAAGTGACCAGTGACAAGTGACCAGTGACAAGTGACCAGTGACCAGTGACCAGTGACCAGTGACCAGTGACCAGTGACCAGCGAAAGTGACCAGTGACCAGTGACCAGTGACCAGCGAAATTGACCAGTGACCAGTGACCAGTGACCAGTGACAAGTGACCAGTTACCAGTGACCAGCGAAAGTGACCAGTGAACAGTGACCAGGGACCAGTGACCAGTGACCAGTGGCCAGTGACCAGTGACCAGTGACCAGTGACCAGCGACCAGTGACCAGTGACCAGTGACCAGTGACCAGTGACCAGTGACCAGTGACCAGCGACCAGTGACCAGTGACCAGTGACCAGTGACCAGTGACCAGTGACCAGTGACCAGTGACCAGCGAAAGTGACCAGTGACAAGTGACCAGTGACAAGTGACCAGTGACCAGTGACCAGTGACCAGTGACCAGTGACCAGTGACCAGTGACCAGCGAAAGTGACCAGTGACCAGTGACCAGTGACCAGCGAAATCGACCAGTGACCAGTGACCAGAGACCAGTGAATAGCCCAATTGAACAGTGACCAGTGACCAGTGACCAGTGACCAACGACCAGTGAACAGTGACCAGTGACCAGTGACCAGTGACCAGTGACCAGTGACCAGCGAAAGTGACCAGTGACAAGTGACCAGTGACAAGTGACCAGTGACCAGTGACCAGCGAAAGTGACCAGCGACCAGTGACTAGCCAAATTGAGCAGTGACCAGTGACCAGTGACCAGTGACCAGTGACCAGTGACCAGTGACCAGTGACCAGTGACCAGTGACCAGTGACCAGCGAAAGTGACCAGGGACCAGCGAAAGTGACCAGTGACCAGTGACCAGTGACCAGTGACCAGTGACCAGTGACCAGTGACCAGTAACCAGTGACAAGTGACCAGTGACCAGTGACCAGTGACCAGTGACCAGTGACCAGCGAAAGTGACCAGTGACAAGTGACCAGTGACAAGTGACCAGTGACCAGTGACCAGCGAAAGTGACCAGTGACCAGTGACCAGTGACCAGCGAAATTGACCAGTGACCAGTGACCAGTGACCAGTGACAAGTGACCAGTTACCAGTGACCAGCGAAAGTGACCAGTGAACAGTGACCAGGGACCAGTGACCAGTGACCAGTGACCAGTGACCAGTGACCAGTGACCAGTGACCAGCGACCAGTGACCAGTGACCAGTGACCAGTGACCAGTGACCAGTGACCAGCGAAAGTGACCAGTGACCAGTGACCAGTGACCAGCGAAATCGACCAGTGACCAGTGACCAGAGACCAGTGACTAGCCCAATTGAACAGTGACCAGTGACCAACGACCAGTGAACAGTGACCAGTGACCAGTGACCAGTGACCTGTGACCAGTGACCAGTGACCAGTGACCAGTGACCAGTGACGAGTGACCAGTGACCAGCGACCAGTGACCAGGGACCAGTGACCAGTGACCAGTGACTAGCCAAATTGAGCAGTGGGCACTGACCAGTGACCAGTGACCAGTGACCAGTGACCAGTGACCAGCGAAAGTGACCAGTGACGAGTGACCTGTGACAAGTGACCAGTGACCAGCGACCAGTTACCAGTGACCAGTGACCAACGACCAGTGAACAGTGACCAGTGACCAGTGACCAGTGACCTGTGACCAGTGACCAGTGACCAGTGACCAGTGACCAGTGACCAGTGACCAGAGAAATCGACCAGTGACCAGTGACCAGAGACCAGTGACTAGCCAAATTGACCAGTGACCAGTGACCAGTGACCCGTGACCAACGACCAGTGACCAGGGACCAGTGACCAGCAAAAGTGACCAGTGACCAGTGACTAGCCAAATTGAGCAGTGACCAGTGACCAGTGACCAGTGACCAGTGACCAGTGACCAGTGACCAGTGACCAGTGACGAGTGACCTGTGACAAGTGACCAGTGACCAGCGACCAGTGACCAGGGACCAGTGACCAGTGACCAGTGACCAGCGACCAGTGACCAGTGACCAGTGACCAGGGACCAGTGACCAGCGAAAGTGACCAGTGACCAGTGACCAGTGACCAGTGACTAGCCAAATTGAGCAGTGAGCACTGACCAGTGACCAGTGACCAGTGACCAGTGACCAGTGACCAGCGAAAGTGACCAGTGACCAGTGACCAGTGACCAGCGAAATTGACCAGTGACCAGTGACCAGCGAAAGTGACCAGTGAACAGTGACCAGTGACCAGCGAAATCGACCAGTGACCAGTGACCAGAGACCAGTGACTAGCCCAATTGAACAGTGACCAGTGACCAGTGACCAGTGACCAACGACCAGTGAACAGTGACCAGTGACCAGTGACCAGTGACCAGTGACCAGTGACCAGCGAAAGTGACCAGTGACAAGTGACCAGTGACAAGTGACAAGTGACCAGTTACCAGTGACCAGCGAAAGTGACCAGCGAAAGTGACCAGTGACCAGTGACCAGTGACCAGCGAAATTGACCAGTGACCAGTGACCAGTGACCAGTGACAAGTGACCAGTTACCAGTGACCAGCGAAAGTGACCAGTGAACAGTGACCAGGGACCAGTGACCAGTGACCAGTGACCAGTGACCAGTGACCAGTGACCAGTGACCAGTGACCAGCGACCAGTGACCAGTGACCAGTGACCAGTGACCAGTGACCAGTGACCAGCGAAAGTGACCAGTGACCAGTGACCAGTGACCAGCGAAATCGACCAGTGACCAGTGACCAGAGACCAGTGACTAGCCCAATTGAACAGTGACCAGTGACCAGTGACCAGTGACCAACGACCAGTGAACAGTGACCAGTGACCAGTGACCAGTGACCTGTGACCAGTGACCAGTGACCAGTGACCAGCGAAATCGACCAGTGACCAGTGACCAGTGACCAGTGACGAGTGACCTGTGACAAGTGACCAGTGACCAGCGACCAGTGACCAGGGACCAGTGACCAGTGACCAGTGACCAGCGACCAGTGACCAGTGACCAGTGACCAGGGACCAGTGACCAGCGAAAGTGACCAGTGACCAGTGACCAGTGACCAGTGACTAGCCAAATTGAGCAGTGAGCACTGACCAGTGACCAGTGACCAGTGACCAGTGACCAGTGACCAGTGACCAGCGAAAGTGACCAGTGACAAGTGACCAGTGACCAGCGAAATTGACCAGTGACCAGTGACCATTGACCAGTGACCAGCGAAAGTGACCAGTGACGAGTGACCTGTGACAAGTGACCAGTGACCAGCGACCAGTGACCAGGGACCAGTGACCAGTGACCAGTGACCAGCGACCAGTGACCAGTGACCAGTGACCAGGGACCAGTGACCAGCGAAAGTGACCAGGGACCAGTGACCAGTGACCAGTGACCAGTGACCAGTGACCAGCGACCAGTGACCAGTGACCAGTGACCAGTGACCAGTGACCAGTGACCAGTGACCAGTGACCAGCGACCAGTGACCAGTGACCAGTGACCAGTGACCAGCGACCAGTGACCAGTGACCAGTGACCAGTGACCAGTGACCAGTGACCAGTGACCAGTGACCAGCGAAAGTGACCAGTGACAAGTGACCAGTGACAAGTGACCAGTGACCAGTGACCAGTGACCAGTGACCAGTGACCAGTGACCAGCGAAAGTGACCAGTGACCAGTGACCAGTGACCAGCGAAATTGACCAGTGACCAGTGACCAGTGACCAGTGACCAGTGACAAGTGACCAGTTACCAGTGACCAGCGAAAGTGACCAGTGAACAGTGACCAGGGACCAGTGACCAGTGACCAGTGGCCAGTGACCAGTGACCAGTGACCAGTGACCAGCGACCAGTGACCAGTGACCAGGGACCAGTGACCAGTGACCAGTGACCAGCGACCAGTGACCAGTGACCAGTGACCAGGGACCAGTGACCAGCGAAAGTGACCAGTGACCAGTGACCAGTGACCAGTGACCAGTGACCAGTGACCAGTGACCAGCGAAAGTGACCAGTGATCAGTGACCAGTGACCAGCGAAATTGACCAGTGACCAGCGAAATTGACCAGTGACCAGTGACCATTGACCAGTGACCAGCGAAAGTGACCAGTGACGAGTGACCTGTGACAAGTGACCAGTGACCAGCGACCAGTGACCAGGGACCAGTGACCAGTGACCAGTGACCAGCGACCAGTGACCAGTGACCAGTGACCAGGGACCAGTGACCAGCGAAAGTGACCAGGGACCAGTGACCAGTGACCAGTGACCAGCGAAAGTGACCAGTGACCAGTGACCAGTGACCAGCGAAAGTGACCAGTGACCAGTGACCAGTGACCAGCGAAATTGACCAGTGACCAGTGACCAGTGACCAGTGACAAGTGACCAGTTACCAGTGACCAGCGAAAGTGACCAGTGAACAGTGACCAGGGACCAGTGACCAGTGACCAGTGGCCAGTGACCAGTGACCAGTGACCAGTGACCAGCGACCAGTGACCAGTGACCAGTGACCAGTGACCAGTGACCAGTGACCAGTGACCAGCGACCAGTGACCAGTGACCAGTGACCAGTGACCAGTGACCAGTGACCAGTGACCAGTGACCAGCGAAAGTGACCAGTGACAAGTGACCAGTGACAAGTGACCAGTGACCAGTGACCAGTGACCAGTGACCAGTGACCAGTGACCAGTGACCAGCGAAAGTGACCAGTGACCAGTGACCAGTGACCAGCGAAATCGACCAGTGACCAGTGACCAGAGACCAGTGACTAGCCCAATTGAACAGTGACCAGTGACCAGTGACCAGCGAAAGTGACCAGGGACCAGCGAAAGTGACCAGTGACCAGTGACCAGTGACCAGTGACCAGTGACCAGTGACCAGTGACCAGTAACCAGTGACAAGTGACCAGTGACCAGTGACCAGTGACCAGTGACCAGTGACCAGCGAAAGTGACCAGTGACAAGTGACCAGTGACAAGTGACCAGTGACCAGTGACCAGCGAAAGTGACCAGTGACCAGTGACCAGTGACCAGCGAAATTGACCAGTGACCAGTGACCAGTGACCAGTGACAAGTGACCAGTTACCAGTGACCAGCGAAAGTGACCAGTGAACAGTGACCAGGGACCAGTGACCAGTGACCAGTGACCAGTGACCAGTGACCAGTGACCAGTGACCAGCGACCAGTGACCAGTGACCAGTGACCAGTGACCAGTGACCAGTGACCAGCGAAAGTGACCAGTGACCAGTGACCAGTGACCAGCGAAATCGACCAGTGACCAGTGACCAGAGACCAGTGACTAGCCCAATTGAACAGTGACCAGTGACCAACGACCAGTGAACAGTGACCAGTGACCAGTGACCAGTGACCTGTGACCAGTGACCAGTGACCAGTGACCAGTGACCAGTGACGAGTGACCAGTGACCAGCGACCAGTGACCAGGGACCAGTGACCAGTGACCAGTGACTAGCCAAATTGAGCAGTGGGCACTGACCAGTGACCAGTGACCAGTGACCAGTGACCAGTGACCAGCGAAAGTGACCAGTGACGAGTGACCTGTGACAAGTGACCAGTGACCAGCGACCAGTGACCAGTGACCAGTGACCAACGACCAGTGAACAGTGACCAGTGACCAGTGACCAGTGACCTGTGACCAGTGACCAGTGACCAGTGACCAGTGACCAGTGACCAGTGACCAGAGAAATCGACCAGTGACCAGTGACCAGAGACCAGTGACTAGCCAAATTGACCAGTGACCAGTGACCAGTGACCAGTGACCAACGACCAGTGACCAGGGACCAGTGACCAGCAAAAGTGACCAGTGACCAGTGACTAGCCAAATTGAGCAGTGACCAGTGACCAGTGACCAGTGACCAGTGACCAGTGACCAGTGACCAGTGACCAGAGAAATCGACCAGTGACCAGTGACCAGAGACCAGTGACTAGCCAAATTGACCAGTGACCAGTGACCAGTGACAAGTGACCAGTGACCAGCGAAATTGACCAGTGACCAGTGACCATTGACCAGTGACCAGCGAAAGTGACCAGTGACGAGTGACCTGTGACAAGTGACCAGTGACCAGCGACCAGTGACCAGGGACCAGTGACCAGTGACCAGTGACCAGCGACCAGTGACCAGTGACCAGTGACCAGGGACCAGTGACCAGCGAAAGTGACCAGGGACCAGTGACCAGTGACCAGTGACCAGTGACCAGTGACCAGCGACCAGTGACCAGTGACCAGTGACCAGTGACCAGTGACCAGTGACCAGTGACCAGTGACCAGCGACCAGTGACCAGTGACCAGTGACCAGCGACCAGTGACCAGTGACCAGTGACCAGTGACCAGTGACCAGTGACCAGTGACCAGCGAAAGTGACCAGTGACAAGTGACCAGTGACAAGTGACCAGTGACCAGTGACCAGTGACCAGTGACCAGTGACCAGTGACCAGCGAAAGTGACCAGTGACCAGTGACCAGTGACCAGCGAAATTGACCAGTGACCAGTGACCAGTGACCAGTGACCAGTGACAAGTGACCAGTGACAAGTGACCAGTGACCAGTGACCAGTGACCAGTGACCAGTGACCAGTGACCAGCGAAAGTGACCAGTGACCAGTGACCAGTGACCAGCGAAATTGACCAGTGACCAGTGACCAGTGACCAGTGACCAGTGACCAGTGACCAGTGACCAGCGAAAGTGACCAGTGACAAGTGACCAGTGACAAGTGACCAGTGACCAGTGACCAGTGACCAGTGACCAGTGACCAGTGACCAGTGACCAGCGAAAGTGACCAGTGACCAGTGACCAGTGACCAGTGACCAGCGAAATCGACCAGTGACCAGTGACCAGAGACCAGTGACTAGCCCAATTGAACAGTGACCAGTGACCAGTGACCAGTGACCAACGACCAGTGAACAGTGACCAGTGACCAGTGACCAGTGACCAGTGACCAGTGACCAGCGAAAGTGACCAGTGACAAGTGACCAGTGACAAGTGACCAGTGACCAGTGACCAGCGAAAGTGACCAGCGACCAGTGACTAGCCAAATTGAGCAGTGACCAGTGACCAGTGACCCGTGACCAGTGACCAGTGACCAGTGACCAGTGACCAGTGACCAGCGAAAGTGACCAGGGACCAGCGAAAGTGACCAGTGACCAGTGACCAGTGACCAGTGACCAGTGACCAGTGACCAGTGACCAGTAACCAGTGACAAGTGACCAGTGAGAAGTGACCAGTGACCACTGACCAGTGACCAGTGACCAGTGACCAGTGACCAGTGACCAGTGACCAGTGACCAGCGAAAGTGACCAGTGACAAGTGACCAGTGACAAGTGACCAGTGACCAGTGACCAGTGACCAGTGACCAGCGAAAGTGACCAGTGACCAGTGACCAGTGACCAGTGACCAGTGACCAGTGACCAGTGACCAGCGAAAGTGACCAGTGACCAGTGACCAGTGACCAGCGAAATCGACCAGTGACCAGTGACCAGAGACCAGTGACTAGCCCAATTGAACAGTGACCAGTGACCAGTGACCAGTGACCAACGACCAGTGAACAGTGACCAGTGACCAGTGACCAGTGACCAGTGACCAGTGACCAGTGACCAGCGAAAGTGACCAGTGACAAGTGACCAGTGACAAGTGACAAGTGACCAGTTACCAGTGACCAGCGAAAGTGACCAGCGAAAGTGACCAGTGACCAGTGACCAGTGACCAGCGAAATTGACCAGTGACCAGTGACCAGTGACCAGTGACCAGTGACAAGTGACCAGTTACCAGTGACCAGCGAAAGTGACCAGTGAACAGTGACCAGGGACCAGTGACCAGTGACCAGTGACCAGTGACCAGTGACCAGTGACCAGTGACCAGCGACCAGTGACCAGTGACCAGTGACCAGTGACCAGTGACCAGTGACCAGCGAAAGTGACCAGTGACCAGTGACCAGTGACCAGCGAAATCGACCAGTGACCAGTGACCAGAGACCAGTGACTAGCCCAATTGAACAGTGACCAGTGACCAGTGACCAGTGACCAACGACCAGTGAACAGTGACCAGTGACCAGTGACCAGTGACCAGTGACCAGCGAAATCGACCAGTGACCAGTGACCAGTGACCAGTGACGAGTGACCTGTGACAAGTGACCAGTGACCAGCGACCAGTGACCAGGGACCAGTGACCAGTGACCAGTGACCAGCGACCAGTGACCAGTGACCAGTGACCAGGGACCAGTGACCAGCGAAAGTGACCAGTGACCAGTGACCAGTGACCAGTGACCAGTGACGAGTGACCTGTGACAAGTGACCAGTGACCAGCGACCAGTGACCAGGGACCAGTGACCAGTGACCAGTGACCAGCGACCAGTGACCAGTGACCAGTGACCAGGGACCAGTGACCAGCGAAAGTGACCAGTGACCAGTGACCAGTGACCAGTGACCAGTGACCAGTGACCAGTGACCAGCGAAAGTGACCAGTGACCAGTGACCAGTGACCAGCGAAATTGACCAGTGACCAGCGAAATTGACCAGTGACCAGTGACCATTGACCAGTGACCAGCGAAAGTGACCAGTGACGAGTGACCTGTGACAAGTGACCAGTGACCAGCGACCAGTGACCAGGGACCAGTGACCAGTGACCAGTGACCAGCGACCAGTGACCAGTGACCAGTGACCAGGGACCAGTGACCAGCGAAAGTGACCAGGGACCAGTGACCAGTGACCAGTGACCAGTGACCAGTGACCAGCGACCAGTGACCAGTGACCAGTGACCAGTGACCAGTGACCAGTGACCAGTGACCAGTGACCAGCGACCAGTGACCAGTGACCAGTGACCAGCGACCAGTGACCAGTGACCAGTGACCAGTGACCAGTGACCAGTGACCAGTGACCAGTGACCAGTGACCAGCGAAAGTGACCAGTGACAAGTGACCAGTGACAAGTGACCAGTGACCAGTGACCAGTGACCAGTGACCAGTGACCAGTGACCAGTGACCAGCGAAAGTGACCAGTGACCAGTGACCAGTGACCAGCGAAATTGACCAGTGACCAGTGACCAGTGACAAGTGACCAGTTACCAGTGACCAGCGAAAGTGACCAGTGAACAGTGACCAGGGACCAGTGACCAGTGACCAGTGGCCAGTGACCAGTGACCAGTGACCAGTGACCAGCGACCAGTGACCAGTGACCAGTGACCAGTGACCAGTGACCAGTGACCAGCGACCAGTGACCAGTGACCAGTGACCAGTGACCAGTGACCAGTGACAAGTGACCAGTGACAAGTGACCAGTGACCAGTGACCAGTGACCAGTGACCAGTGACCAGCGAAAGTGACCAGTGACCAGTGACCAGTGACCAGCGAAATTGACCAGTGACCAGTGACCGGTGACCAGTGACAAGTGACCAGTTACCAGTGACCAGCGAAAGTGACCAGTGAACAGTGACCAGTGACCAGTGACCAGTGACAAGTGACCAGTTACCAGTGACCAGCGAAAGTGACCAGTGAACAGTGACCAGGGACCAGTGACCAGTGACCAGTGGCCAGTGACCAGTGACCAGTGACCAGTGACCAGCGACCAGTGACCAGTGACCAGTGACCAGTGACCAGCGACCAGTGACCAGTGACCAGTGACCAGTGACCAGTGACCAGTGACAAGTGACCAGTGACAAGTGACCAGTGACCAGTGACCAGTGACCAGTGACCAGTGACCAGCGAAAGTGACCAGTGACCAGTGACCAGTGACCAGCGAAATTGACCAGTGACCAGTGACCAGTGACCAGTGACAAGTGACCAGTTACCAGTGACCAGCGAAAGTGACCAGTGAACAGTGACCAGGGACCAGTGACCAGTGACCAGTGGCCAGTGACCAGTGACCAGTGACCAGTGACCAGCGACCAGTGACCAGTGACCAGTGACCAGTGACCAGTGACCAGCGACCAGTGACCAGTGACCAGTGACCAGTGACCAGTGACCAGTGACCAGCGAAAGTGACCAGTGACAAGTGACCAGTGACAAGTGACCAGTGACCAGTGACCAGTGACCAGTGACCAGTGACCAGTGACCAGTGACCAGCGAAAGTGACCAGTGACCAGTGACCAGTGACCAGCGAAATCGACCAGTGACCAGTGACCAGAGACCAGTGACTAGCCCAATTGAACAGTGACCAGTGACCAGTGACCAGTGACCAACGACCAGTGAACAGTGACCAGTGACCAGTGACCAGTGACCAGTGACCAGTGACCAGCGAAAGTGACCAGTGACAAGTGACCAGTGACAAGTGACCAGTGACCAGTGACCAGCGAAAGTGACCAGCGACCAGTGACTAGCCAAATTGAGCAGTGACCAGTGACCAGTGACCAGTGACCAGTGACCAGTGACCAGTGACCAGTGACCAGTGACCAGTGACCAGCGAAAGTGACCAGGGACCAGCGAAAGTGACCAGTGACCAGTGACCAGTGACCAGTGACCAGTGACCAGTGACCAGTGACCAGTAACCAGTGACAAGTGACCAGTGAGAAGTGACCAGTGACCACTGACCAGTGACCAGTGACCAGTGACCAGTGACCAGCGAAAGTGACCAGTGACAAGTGACCAGTGACAAGTGACCAGTGACCAGTGACCAGTGACCAGTGACCAGCGAAAGTGACCAGTGACCAGTGACCAGTGACCAGTGACCAGTGACCAGTGACCAGTGACCAGCGAAAGTGACCAGTGACCAGTGACCAGTGACCAGAGACCAGTGACTAGCCCAATTGAACAGTGACCAGTGACCAGTGACCAGTGACCAACGACCAGTGAACAGTGACCAGTGACCAGTGACCAGTGACCAGTGACCAGTGACCAGCGAAAGTGACCAGTGACAAGTGACCAGTGACAAGTGACAAGTGACCAGTTACCAGTGACCAGCGAAAGTGACCAGCGAAAGTGACCAGTGACCAGTGACCAGTGACCAGCGAAATTGACCAGTGACCAGTGACCAGTGACCAGTGACAAGTGACCAGTTACCAGTGACCAGCGAAAGTGACCAGTGAACAGTGACCAGGGACCAGTGACCAGTGACCAGTGACCAGTGACCAGTGACCAGTGACCAGTGACCAGCGACCAGTGACCAGTGACCAGTGACCAGTGACCAGTGACCAGTGACCAGCGAAAGTGACCAGTGACCAGTGACCAGTGACCAGCGAAATCGACCAGTGACCAGTGACCAGAGACCAGTGACTAGCCCAATTGAACAGTGACCAGTGACCAGTGACCAGTGACCAACGACCAGTGAACAGTGACCAGTGACCAGTGACCAGTGACCTGTGACCAGTGACCAGTGACCAGTGACCAGCGAAATCGACCAGTGACCAGTGACCAGTGACCAGTGACGAGTGACCTGTGACAAGTGACCAGTGACCAGCGACCAGTGACCAGGGACCAGTGACCAGTGACCAGTGACCAGCGACCAGTGACCAGTGACCAGTGACCAGGGACCAGTGACCAGCGAAAGTGACCAGTGACCAGTGACCAGTGACCAGTGACCAGTGACGAGTGACCTGTGACAAGTGACCAGTGACCAGCGACCAGTGACCAGGGACCAGTGACCAGTGACCAGTGACCAGCGACCAGTGACCAGTGACCAGTGACCAGGGACCAGTGACCAGCGAAAGTGACCAGTGACCAGTGACCAGTGACCAGTGACCAGTGACCAGTGACCAGTGACCAGCGAAAGTGACCAGTGACCAGTGACGAGTGACCAGCGAAATTGACCAGTGACCAGTGACCATTGACCAGTGACCAGCGAAAGTGACCAGTGACGAGTGACCTGTGACAAGTGACCAGTGACCAGCGACCAGTGACCAGGGACCAGTGACCAGTGACCAGTGACCAGCGACCAGTGACCAGTGACCAGTGACCAGGGACCAGTGACCAGCGAAAGTGACCAGGGACCAGTGACCAGTGACCAGTGACCAGTGACCAGTGACCAGCGACCAGTGACCAGTGACCAGTGACCAGTGACCAGTGACCAGTGACCAGCGACCAGTGACCAGTGACCAGTGACCAGCGACCAGTGACCAGTGACCAGTGACCAGTGACCAGTGACCAGTGACCAGTGACCAGTGACCAGCGAAAGTGACCAGTGACAAGTGACCAGTGACAAGTGACCAGTGACCAGTGACCAGTGACCAGTGACCAGTGACCAGTGACCAGCGAAAGTGACCAGTGACCAGTGACCAGTGACCAGCGAAATTGACCAGTGACCAGTGACCAGTGACCAGTGACAAGTGACCAGTTACCAGTGACCAGCGAAAGTGACCAGTGAACAGTGACCAGGGACCAGTGACCAGTGACCAGTGGCCAGTGACCAGTGACCAGTGACCAGTGACCAGCGACCAGTGACCAGTGACCAGTGACCAGTGACCAGTGACCAGTGACCAGCGACCAGTGACCAGTGACCAGTGACCAGTGACCAGTGACCAGTGACCAGTGACCAGTGACCAGCGAAAGTGACCAGTGACAAGTGACCAGTGACAAGTGACCAGTGACCAGTGACCAGTGACCAGTGACCAGTGACCAGTGACCAGTGACCAGTGACCAGCGAAAGTGACCAGTGACCAGTGACCAGTGACCAGCGAAATCGACCAGTGACCAGTGACCAGAGACCAGTGACTAGCCCAATTGAACAGTGACCAGTGACCAGTGACCAGTGACCAACGACCAGTGAACAGTGACCAGTGACCAGTGACCAGTGACCAGTGACCAGTGACCAGCGAAAGTGACCAGTGACAAGTGACCAGTGACAAGTGACCAGTGACCAGTGACCAGCGAAAGTGACCAGCGACCAGTGACTAGCCAAATTGACCAGTGACCAGTGACCAGTGACCAGTGACCAGTGACCAGTGACCAGTGACCAGTGACCAGCGAAAGTGACCAGGGACCAGCGAAAGTGACCAGTGACCAGTGACCAGTGACCAGTGACCAGTGACCAGTGACCAGTGACCAGTAACCAGTGACAAGTGACCAGTGACCAGTGACCAGTGACCAGTGACCAGTGACCAGCGAAAGTGACCAGTGACAAGTGACCAGTGACAAGTGACCAGTGACCAGTGACCAGCGAAAGTGACCAGTGACCAGTGACCAGTGACCAGCGAAATTGACCAGTGACCAGTGACCAGTGACCAGTGACAAGTGACCAGTTACCAGTGACCAGCGAAAGTGACCAGTGAACAGTGACCAGGGACCAGTGACCAGTGACCAGTGACCAGTGACCAGTGACCAGTGACCAGCGACCAGTGACCAGTGACCAGTGACCAGTGACCAGTGACCAGTGACCAGCGAAAGTGACCAGTGACCAGTGACCAGTGACCAGCGAAATCGACCAGTGACCAGTGACCAGAGACCAGTGACTAGCCCAATTGAACAGTGACCAGTGACCAGTGACCAGTGACCAACGACCAGTGAACAGTGACCAGTGACCAGTGACCAGTGACCTGTGACCAGTGACCAGTGACCAGTGACCAGTGACCAGTGACGAGTGACCAGTGACCAGCGACCAGTGACCAGGGACCAGTGACCAGTGACCAGTGACTAGCCAAATTGAGCAGTGGGCACTGACCAGTGACCAGTGACCAGTGACCAGTGACCAGTGACCAGCGAAAGTGACCAGTGACGAGTGACCTGTGACAAGTGACCAGTGACCAGCGACCAGTGACCAGTGACCAGTGACCAACGACCAGTGAACAGTGACCAGTGACCAGTGACCAGTGACCTGTGACCAGTGACCAGTGACCAGTGACCAGTGACCAGTGACCAGTGACCAGAGAAATCGACCAGTGACCAGTGACCAGAGACCAGTGACTAGCCCAATTGAACAGTGACCAGTGACCAGTGACCAGTGACCAACGACCAGTGAACAGTGACCAGTGACCAGTGACCAGTGACCAGTGACTAGCCAAATTGAGCAGTGAGCACTGACCAGTGACCAGTGACCAGTGACCAGTGACCAGTGACCAGCGAAAGTGACCAGTGACCAGTGACCAGTGACCAGCGAAATTGACCAGTGACCAGTGACCAGCGAAAGTGACCAGTGAACAGTGACCAGCGAAATTGAAAAGTGACCATTGACTAGTGACCAGCGAAAGTGACCAGTGACGAGTGACCAGTGACAAGTGACCAGTGAGAAGTGACCAGTGACCACTGACCAGTGACCAGTGACCAGTGACCAGTGACCAGTGACAAGTGACCAGTTACCAGTGACCAGCGAAAGTGACCAGTGAACAGTGACCAGGGACCAGTGACCAGTGACCAGTGACCAGTGACCAGTGACCAGTGACCAGTGACCAGCGACCAGTGACCAGTGACCAGTGACCAGTGACCAGTGACCAGTGACAAGTGACCAGTGACAAGTGACCAGTGACCAGTGACCAGTGACCAGTGACCAGTGACCAGTGACCAGCGAAAGTGACCAGTGACCAGTGACCAGTGACCAGCGAAATTGACCAGTGACCAGTGACCAGTGACCAGTGACCAGTGACCAGTGACCAGTGACCAGCGAAAGTGACCAGTGACAAGTGACCAGTGACAAGTGACCAGTGACCAGTGACCAGTGACCAGTGACCAGTGACCAGTGACCAGTGACCAGCGAAAGTGACCAGTGACCAGTGACCAGTGACCAGTGACCAGCGAAATCGACCAGTGACCAGTGACCAGAGACCAGTGACTAGCCCAATTGAACAGTGACCAGTGACCAGTGACCAGTGACCAACGACCAGTGAACAGTGACCAGTGACCAGTGACCAGTGACCAGTGACCAGTGACCAGCGAAAGTGACCAGTGACAAGTGACCAGTGACAAGTGACCAGTGACCAGTGACCAGCGAAAGTGACCAGCGACCAGTGACTAGCCAAATTGAGCAGTGACCAGTGACCAGTGACCCGTGACCAGTGACCAGTGACCAGTGACCAGTGACCAGTGACCAGTGACCAGTGACCAGCGAAAGTGACCAGGGACCAGCGAAAGTGACCAGTGACCAGTGACCAGTGACCAGTGACCAGTGACCAGTGACCAGTGACCAGTAACCAGTGACAAGTGACCAGTGAGAAGTGACCAGTGACCACTGACCAGTGACCAGTGACCAGTGACCAGTGACCAGTGACCAGTGACCAGCGAAAGTGACCAGTGACAAGTGACCAGTGACAAGTGACCAGTGACCAGTGACCAGTGACCAGTGACCAGCGAAAGTGACCAGTGACCAGTGACCAGTGACCAGTGACCAGTGACCAGTGACCAGTGACCAGCGAAAGTGACCAGTGACCAGTGACCAGTGACCAGAGACCAGTGACTAGCCCAATTGAACAGTGACCAGTGACCAGTGACCAGTGACCAACGACCAGTGAACAGTGACCAGTGACCAGTGACCAGTGACCAGTGACCAGTGACCAGTGACCAGCGAAAGTGACCAGTGACAAGTGACCAGTGACAAGTGACAATGGACCAGTTACCAGTGACCAGCGAAAGTGACCAGCGAAAGTGACCAGTGACCAGTGACCAGTGACCAGCGAAATTGACCAGTGACCAGTGACCAGTGACCAGTGACCAGTGACAAGTGACCAGTTACCAGTGACCAGCGAAAGTGACCAGTGAACAGTGACCAGGGACCAGTGACCAGTGACCAGTGACCAGTGACCAGTGACCAGTGACCAGTGACCAGCGACCAGTGACCAGTGACCAGTGACCAGTGACCAGTGACCAGTGACCAGCGAAAGTGACCAGTGACCAGTGACCAGTGACCAGCGAAATCGACCAGTGACCAGTGACCAGAGACCAGTGACTAGCCCAATTGAACAGTGACCAGTGACCAGTGACCAGTGACCAACGACCAGTGAACAGTGACCAGTGACCAGTGACCAGTGACCTGTGACCAGTGACCAGTGACCAGTGACCAGCGAAATCGACCAGTGACCAGTGACCAGTGACCAGTGACGAGTGACCTGTGACAAGTGACCAGTGACCAGCGACCAGTGACCAGGGACCAGTGACCAGTGACCAGTGACCAGCGACCAGTGACCAGTGACCAGTGACCAGGGACCAGTGACCAGCGAAAGTGACCAGTGACCAGTGACCAGTGACCAGTGACCAGTGACGAGTGACCTGTGACAAGTGACCAGTGACCAGCGACCAGTGACCAGGGACCAGTGACCAGTGACCAGTGACCAGCGACCAGTGACCAGTGACCAGTGACCAGGGACCAGTGACCAGCGAAAGTGACCAGTGACCAGTGACCAGTGACCAGTGACCAGTGACCAGCGAAAGTGACCAGTGACCAGTGACCAGTGACCAGCGAAATTGACCAGTGACCAGCGAAATTGACCAGTGACCAGTGACCATTGACCAGTGACCAGCGAAAGTGACCAGTGACGAGTGACCTGTGACAAGTGACCAGTGACCAGCGACCAGTGACCAGGGACCAGTGACCAGTGACCAGTGACCAGCGACCAGTGACCAGTGACCAGTGACCAGGGACCAGTGACCAGCGAAAGTGACCAGGGACCAGTGACCAGTGACCAGTGACCAGTGACCAGTGACCAGCGACCAGTGACCAGTGACCAGTGACCAGTGACCAGTGACCAGTGACCAGTGACCAGTGACCAGCGACCAGTGACCAGTGACCAGTGACCAGCGACCAGTGACCAGTGACCAGTGACCAGTGACCAGTGACCAGTGACCAGTGACCAGTGACCAGTGACCAGCGAAAGTGACCAGTGACAAGTGACCAGTGACAAGTGACCAGTGACCAGTGACCAGTGACCAGTGACCAGTGACCAGTGACCAGCGAAAGTGACCAGTGACCAGTGACCAGTGACCAGCGAAATTGACCAGTGACCAGTGACCAGTGACAAGCGAAATTGACCAGTGACCAGTGACCAGTGACAAGTGACCAGTTACCAGTGACCAGCGAAAGTGACCAGTGAACAGTGACCAGGGACCAGTGACCAGTGACCAGTGGCCAGTGACCAGTGACCAGTGACCAGTGACCAGCGACCAGTGACCAGTGACCAGTGACCAGTGACCAGTGACCAGTGACCAGCGACCAGTGACCAGTGACCAGTGACCAGTGACCAGTGACCAGTGACAAGTGACCAGTGACAAGTGACCAGTGACCAGTGACCAGTGACCAGTGACCAGTGACCAGTGACCAGCGAAAGTGACCAGTGACCAGTGACCAGTGACCAGCGAAATTGACCAGTGACCAGTGACCAGTGACCAGTGACAAGTGACCAGTTACCAGTGACCAGCGAAAGTGACCAGTGACCAGTGACCAGTGACAAGTGACCAGTTACCAGTGACCAGCGAAAGTGACCAGTGAACAGTGACCAGGGACCAGTGACCAGTGACCAGTGGCCAGTGACCAGTGACCAGTGACCAGTGACCAGCGACCAGTGACCAGTGACCAGTGACCAGTGACCAGTGACCAGTGACCAGCGACCAGTGACCAGTGACCAGTGACCAGTGACCAGTGACCAGTGACAAGTGACCAGTGACAAGTGACCAGTGACCAGTGACCAGTGACCAGTGACCAGTGACCAGCGAAAGTGACCAGTGACCAGTGACCAGTGACCAGCGAAATTGACCAGTGACCAGTGACCGGTGACCAGTGACAAGTGACCAGTTACCAGTGACCAGCGAAAGTGACCAGTGAACAGTGACCAGTGACCAGTGACCAGTGACAAGTGACCAGTTACCAGTGACCAGCGAAAGTGACCAGTGAACAGTGACCAGGGACCAGTGACCAGTGACCAGTGGCCAGTGACCAGTGACCAGTGACCAGTGACCAGCGACCAGTGACCAGTGACCAGTGACCAGTGACCAGCGACCAGTGACCAGTGACCAGTGACCAGTGACCAGTGACCAGTGACAAGTGACCAGTGACAAGTGACCAGTGACCAGTGACCAGTGACCAGTGACCAGTGACCAGCGAAAGTGACCAGTGACCAGTGACCAGTGACCAGCGAAATTGACCAGTGACCAGTGACCAGTGACCAGTGACAAGTGACCAGTTACCAGTGACCAGCGAAAGTGACCAGTGAACAGTGACCAGGGACCAGTGACCAGTGACCAGTGGCCAGTGACCAGTGACCAGTGACCAGTGACCAGCGACCAGTGACCAGTGACCAGTGACCAGTGACCAGTGACCAGCGACCAGTGACCAGTGACCAGTGACCAGTGACCAGTGACCAGTGACCAGCGAAAGTGACCAGTGACAAGTGACCAGTGACAAGTGACCAGTGACCAGTGACCAGTGACCAGTGACCAGTGACCAGTGACCAGTGACCAGCGAAAGTGACCAGTGACCAGTGACCAGTGACCAGCGAAATCGACCAGTGACCAGTGACCAGAGACCAGTGACTAGCCCAATTGAACAGTGACCAGTGACCAGTGACCAGTGACCAACGACCAGTGAACAGTGACCAGTGACCAGTGACCAGTGACCAGTGACCAGTGACCAGCGAAAGTGACCAGTGACAAGTGACCAGTGACAAGTGACCAGTGACCAGTGACCAGCGAAAGTGACCAGCGACCAGTGACTAGCCAAATTGAGCAGTGACCAGTGACCAGTGACCAGTGACCAGTGACCAGTGACCAGTGACCAGTGACCAGTGACCAGTGACCAGTGACCAGTGACCAGCGACCAGTGACCAGTGACCAGTGACCAGCGACCAGTGACCAGTGACCAGTGACCAGTGACCAGTGACCAGTGACCAGTGACCAGTGACCAGTGACCAGCGAAAGTGACCAGTGACAAGTGACCAGTGACAAGTGACCAGTGACCAGTGACCAGTGACCAGTGACCAGTGACCAGTGACCAGCGAAAGTGACCAGTGACCAGTGACCAGTGACCAGCGAAATTGACCAGTGACCAGTGACCAGTGACAAGCGAAATTGACCAGTGACCAGTGACCAGTGACAAGTGACCAGTTACCAGTGACCAGCGAAAGTGACCAGTGAACAGTGACCAGGGACCAGTGACCAGTGACCAGTGGCCAGTGACCAGTGACCAGTGACCAGTGACCAGCGACCAGTGACCAGTGACCAGTGACCAGTGACCAGTGACCAGTGACCAGCGACCAGTGACCAGTGACCAGTGACCAGTGACCAGTGACCAGTGACAAGTGACCAGTGACAAGTGACCAGTGACCAGTGACCAGTGACCAGTGACCAGTGACCAGTGACCAGCGAAAGTGACCAGTGACCAGTGACCAGTGACCAGCGAAATTGACCAGTGACCAGTGACCAGTGACCAGTGACAAGTGACCAGTTACCAGTGACCAGCGAAAGTGACCAGTGACCAGTGACCAGTGACAAGTGACCAGTTACCAGTGACCAGCGAAAGTGACCAGTGAACAGTGACCAGGGACCAGTGACCAGTGACCAGTGGCCAGTGACCAGTGACCAGTGACCAGTGACCAGCGACCAGTGACCAGTGACCAGTGACCAGTGACCAGTGACCAGTGACCAGCGACCAGTGACCAGTGACCAGTGACCAGTGACCAGTGACCAGTGACAAGTGACCAGTGACAAGTGACCAGTGACCAGTGACCAGTGACCAGTGACCAGTGACCAGCGAAAGTGACCAGTGACCAGTGACCAGTGACCAGCGAAATTGACCAGTGACCAGTGACCGGTGACCAGTGACAAGTGACCAGTTACCAGTGACCAGCGAAAGTGACCAGTGAACAGTGACCAGTGACCAGTGACCAGTGACAAGTGACCAGTTACCAGTGACCAGCGAAAGTGACCAGTGAACAGTGACCAGGGACCAGTGACCAGTGACCAGTGGCCAGTGACCAGTGACCAGTGACCAGTGACCAGCGACCAGTGACCAGTGACCAGTGACCAGTGACCAGCGACCAGTGACCAGTGACCAGTGACCAGTGACCAGTGACCAGTGACAAGTGACCAGTGACAAGTGACCAGTGACCAGTGACCAGTGACCAGTGACCAGTGACCAGCGAAAGTGACCAGTGACCAGTGACCAGTGACCAGCGAAATTGACCAGTGACCAGTGACCAGTGACCAGTGACAAGTGACCAGTTACCAGTGACCAGCGAAAGTGACCAGTGAACAGTGACCAGGGACCAGTGACCAGTGACCAGTGGCCAGTGACCAGTGACCAGTGACCAGTGACCAGCGACCAGTGACCAGTGACCAGTGACCAGTGACCAGTGACCAGCGACCAGTGACCAGTGACCAGTGACCAGTGACCAGTGACCAGTGACCAGCGAAAGTGACCAGTGACAAGTGACCAGTGACAAGTGACCAGTGACCAGTGACCAGTGACCAGTGACCAGTGACCAGTGACCAGTGACCAGCGAAAGTGACCAGTGACCAGTGACCAGTGACCAGCGAAATCGACCAGTGACCAGTGACCAGAGACCAGTGACTAGCCCAATTGAACAGTGACCAGTGACCAGTGACCAGTGACCAACGACCAGTGAACAGTGACCAGTGACCAGTGACCAGTGACCAGTGACCAGTGACCAGCGAAAGTGACCAGTGACAAGTGACCAGTGACAAGTGACCAGTGACCAGTGACCAGCGAAAGTGACCAGCGACCAGTGACTAGCCAAATTGAGCAGTGACCAGTGACCAGTGACCAGTGACCAGTGACCAGTGACCAGTGACCAGTGACCAGTGACCAGTGACCAGCGAAAGTGACCAGGGACCAGCGAAAGTGACCAGTGACCAGTGACCAGTGACCAGTGACCAGTGACCAGTGACCAGTGACCAGTAACCAGTGACAAGTGACCAGTGAGAAGTGACCAGTGACCACTGACCAGTGACCAGTGACCAGTGACCAGTGACCAGCGAAAGTGACCAGTGACAAGTGACCAGTGACAAGTGACCAGTGACCAGTGACCAGTGACCAGTGACCAGCGAAAGTGACCAGTGACCAGTGACCAGTGACCAGTGACCAGTGACCAGTGACCAGTGACCAGCGAAAGTGACCAGTGACCAGTGACCAGTGACCAGAGACCAGTGACTAGCCCAATTGAACAGTGACCAGTGACCAGTGACCAGTGACCAACGACCAGTGAACAGTGACCAGTGACCAGTGACCAGTGACCAGTGACCAGTGACCAGCGAAAGTGACCAGTGACAAGTGACCAGTGACAAGTGACAAGTGACCAGTTACCAGTGACCAGCGAAAGTGACCAGCGAAAGTGACCAGTGACCAGTGACCAGTGACCAGCGAAATTGACCAGTGACCAGTGACCAGTGACCAGTGACAAGTGACCAGTTACCAGTGACCAGCGAAAGTGACCAGTGAACAGTGACCAGGGACCAGTGACCAGTGACCAGTGACCAGTGACCAGTGACCAGTGACCAGTGACCAGCGACCAGTGACCAGTGACCAGTGACCAGTGACCAGTGACCAGTGACCAGCGAAAGTGACCAGTGACCAGTGACCAGTGACCAGCGAAATCGACCAGTGACCAGTGACCAGAGACCAGTGACTAGCCCAATTGAACAGTGACCAGTGACCAGTGACCAGTGACCAACGACCAGTGAACAGTGACCAGTGACCAGTGACCAGTGACCTGTGACCAGTGACCAGTGACCAGTGACCAGCGAAATCGACCAGTGACCAGTGACCAGTGACCAGTGACGAGTGACCTGTGACAAGTGACCAGTGACCAGCGACCAGTGACCAGGGACCAGTGACCAGTGACCAGTGACCAGCGACCAGTGACCAGTGACCAGTGACCAGGGACCAGTGACCAGCGAAAGTGACCAGTGACCAGTGACCAGTGACCAGTGACCAGTGACGAGTGACCTGTGACAAGTGACCAGTGACCAGCGACCAGTGACCAGGGACCAGTGACCAGTGACCAGTGACCAGCGACCAGTGACCAGTGACCAGTGACCAGGGACCAGTGACCAGCGAAAGTGACCAGTGACCAGTGACCAGTGACCAGTGACCAGTGACCAGTGACCAGTGACCAGCGAAAGTGACCAGTGACCAGTGACGAGTGACCAGCGAAATTGACCAGTGACCAGTGACCATTGACCAGTGACCAGCGAAAGTGACCAGTGACGAGTGACCTGTGACAAGTGACCAGTGACCAGCGACCAGTGACCAGGGACCAGTGACCAGTGACCAGTGACCAGCGACCAGTGACCAGTGACCAGTGACCAGGGACCAGTGACCAGCGAAAGTGACCAGGGACCAGTGACCAGTGACCAGTGACCAGTGACCAGTGACCAGCGACCAGTGACCAGTGACCAGTGACCAGTGACCAGTGACCAGTGACCAGCGACCAGTGACCAGTGACCAGTGACCAGCGACCAGTGACCAGTGACCAGTGACCAGTGACCAGTGACCAGTGACCAGCGAAAGTGACCAGTGACAAGTGACCAGTGACAAGTGACCAGTGACCAGTGACCAGTGACCAGTGACCAGTGACCAGTGACCAGCGAAAGTGACCAGTGACCAGTGACCAGTGACCAGCGAAATTGACCAGTGACCAGTGACCAGTGACCAGTGACAAGTGACCAGTTACCAGTGACCAGCGAAAGTGACCAGTGAACAGTGACCAGGGACCAGTGACCAGTGACCAGTGGCCAGTGACCAGTGACCAGTGACCAGTGACCAGCGACCAGTGACCAGTGACCAGTGACCAGTGACCAGTGACCAGTGACCAGCGACCAGTGACCAGTGACCAGTGACCAGTGACCAGTGACCAGTGACCAGTGACCAGTGACCAGCGAAAGTGACCAGTGACAAGTGACCAGTGACAAGTGACCAGTGACCAGTGACCAGTGACCAGTGACCAGTGACCAGTGACCAGTGACCAGTGACCAGCGAAAGTGACCAGTGACCAGTGACCAGTGACCAGCGAAATCGACCAGTGACCAGTGACCAGAGACCAGTGACTAGCCCAATTGAACAGTGACCAGTGACCAGTGACCAGTGACCAACGACCAGTGAACAGTGACCAGTGACCAGTGACCAGTGACCAGTGACCAGTGACCAGCGAAAGTGACCAGTGACAAGTGACCAGTGACAAGTGACCAGTGACCAGTGACCAGCGAAAGTGACCAGCGACCAGTGACTAGCCAAATTGACCAGTGACCAGTGACCAGTGACCAGTGACCAGTGACCAGTGACCAGTGACCAGTGACCAGCGAAAGTGACCAGGGACCAGCGAAAGTGACCAGTGACCAGTGACCAGTGACCAGTGACCAGTGACCAGTGACCAGTGACCAGTAACCAGTGACAAGTGACCAGTGACCAGTGACCAGTGACCAGTGACCAGTGACCAGCGAAAGTGACCAGTGACAAGTGACCAGTGACAAGTGACCAGTGACCAGTGACCAGCGAAAGTGACCAGTGACCAGTGACCAGTGACCAGCGAAATTGACCAGTGACCAGTGACCAGTGACCAGTGACAAGTGACCAGTTACCAGTGACCAGCGAAAGTGACCAGTGAACAGTGACCAGGGACCAGTGACCAGTGACCAGTGACCAGTGACCAGTGACCAGTGACCAGTGACCAGTGACCAGCGACCAGTGACCAGTGACCAGTGACCAGTGACCAGTGACCAGTGACCAGCGAAAGTGACCAGTGACCAGTGACCAGTGACCAGCGAAATCGACCAGTGACCAGTGACCAGAGACCAGTGACTAGCCCAATTGAACAGTGACCAGTGACCAGTGACCAGTGACCAACGACCAGTGAACAGTGACCAGTGACCAGCGACCAGTGACCAGTGACCAGTGACCAGTGACCAGTGACCAGTGACAAGTGACCAGTGACAAGTGACCAGTGACCAGTGACCAGTGACCAGTGACCAGTGACCAGTGACCAGCGAAAGTGACCAGTGACCAGTGACCAGTGACCAGCGAAATTGACCAGTGACCAGTGACCAGTGACCAGTGACAAGTGACCAGTTACCAGTGACCAGCGAAAGTGACCAGTGACCAGTGACCAGTGACAAGTGACCAGTTACCAGTGACCAGCGAAAGTGACCAGTGAACAGTGACCAGGGACCAGTGACCAGTGACCAGTGGCCAGTGACCAGTGACCAGTGACCAGTGACCAGCGACCAGTGACCAGTGACCAGTGACCAGTGACCAGTGACCAGTGACCAGCGACCAGTGACCAGTGACCAGTGACCAGTGACCAGTGACCAGTGACAAGTGACCAGTGACAAGTGACCAGTGACCAGTGACCAGTGACCAGTGACCAGTGACCAGCGAAAGTGACCAGTGACCAGTGACCAGTGACCAGCGAAATTGACCAGTGACCAGTGACCGGTGACCAGTGACAAGTGACCAGTTACCAGTGACCAGCGAAAGTGACCAGTGAACAGTGACCAGTGACCAGTGACCAGTGACAAGTGACCAGTTACCAGTGACCAGCGAAAGTGACCAGTGAACAGTGACCAGGGACCAGTGACCAGTGACCAGTGGCCAGTGACCAGTGACCAGTGACCAGTGACCAGCGACCAGTGACCAGTGACCAGTGACCAGTGACCAGCGACCAGTGACCAGTGACCAGTGACCAGTGACCAGTGACCAGTGACAAGTGACCAGTGACAAGTGACCAGTGACCAGTGACCAGTGACCAGTGACCAGTGACCAGCGAAAGTGACCAGTGACCAGTGACCAGTGACCAGCGAAATTGACCAGTGACCAGTGACCAGTGACCAGTGACAAGTGACCAGTTACCAGTGACCAGCGAAAGTGACCAGTGAACAGTGACCAGGGACCAGTGACCAGTGACCAGTGGCCAGTGACCAGTGACCAGTGACCAGTGACCAGCGACCAGTGACCAGTGACCAGTGACCAGTGACCAGTGACCAGCGACCAGTGACCAGTGACCAGTGACCAGTGACCAGTGACCAGTGACCAGCGAAAGTGACCAGTGACAAGTGACCAGTGACAAGTGACCAGTGACCAGTGACCAGTGACCAGTGACCAGTGACCAGTGACCAGTGACCAGCGAAAGTGACCAGTGACCAGTGACCAGTGACCAGCGAAATCGACCAGTGACCAGTGACCAGAGACCAGTGACTAGCCCAATTGAACAGTGACCAGTGACCAGTGACCAGTGACCAACGACCAGTGAACAGTGACCAGTGACCAGTGACCAGTGACCAGTGACCAGTGACCAGCGAAAGTGACCAGTGACAAGTGACCAGTGACAAGTGACCAGTGACCAGTGACCAGCGAAAGTGACCAGCGACCAGTGACTAGCCAAATTGAGCAGTGACCAGTGACCAGTGACCAGTGACCAGTGACCAGTGACCAGTGACCAGTGACCAGTGACCAGTGACCAGCGAAAGTGACCAGGGACCAGCGAAAGTGACCAGTGACCAGTGACCAGTGACCAGTGACCAGTGACCAGTGACCAGTGACCAGTAACCAGTGACAAGTGACCAGTGAGAAGTGACCAGTGACCACTGACCAGTGACCAGTGACCAGTGACCAGTGACCAGCGAAAGTGACCAGTGACAAGTGACCAGTGACAAGTGACCAGTGACCAGTGACCAGTGACCAGTGACCAGCGAAAGTGACCAGTGACCAGTGACCAGTGACCAGTGACCAGTGACCAGTGACCAGTGACCAGCGAAAGTGACCAGTGACCAGTGACCAGTGACCAGAGACCAGTGACTAGCCCAATTGAACAGTGACCAGTGACCAGTGACCAGTGACCAACGACCAGTGAACAGTGACCAGTGACCAGTGACCAGTGACCAGTGACCAGTGACCAGCGAAAGTGACCAGTGACAAGTGACCAGTGACAAGTGACAAGTGACCAGTTACCAGTGACCAGCGAAAGTGACCAGCGAAAGTGACCAGTGACCAGTGACCAGTGACCAGCGAAATTGACCAGTGACCAGTGACCAGTGACCAGTGACAAGTGACCAGTTACCAGTGACCAGCGAAAGTGACCAGTGAACAGTGACCAGGGACCAGTGACCAGTGACCAGTGACCAGTGACCAGTGACCAGTGACCAGTGACCAGCGACCAGTGACCAGTGACCAGTGACCAGTGACCAGTGACCAGTGACCAGCGAAAGTGACCAGTGACCAGTGACCAGTGACCAGCGAAATCGACCAGTGACCAGTGACCAGAGACCAGTGACTAGCCCAATTGAACAGTGACCAGTGACCAGTGACCAGTGACCAACGACCAGTGAACAGTGACCAGTGACCAGTGACCAGTGACCTGTGACCAGTGACCAGTGACCAGTGACCAGCGAAATCGACCAGTGACCAGTGACCAGTGACCAGTGACGAGTGACCTGTGACAAGTGACCAGTGACCAGCGACCAGTGACCAGGGACCAGTGACCAGTGACCAGTGACCAGCGACCAGTGACCAGTGACCAGTGACCAGGGACCAGTGACCAGCGAAAGTGACCAGTGACCAGTGACCAGTGACCAGTGACCAGTGACGAGTGACCTGTGACAAGTGACCAGTGACCAGCGACCAGTGACCAGGGACCAGTGACCAGTGACCAGTGACCAGCGACCAGTGACCAGTGACCAGTGACCAGGGACCAGTGACCAGCGAAAGTGACCAGTGACCAGTGACCAGTGACCAGTGACCAGTGACCAGTGACCAGTGACCAGCGAAAGTGACCAGTGACCAGTGACGAGTGACCAGCGAAATTGACCAGTGACCAGTGACCATTGACCAGTGACCAGCGAAAGTGACCAGTGACGAGTGACCTGTGACAAGTGACCAGTGACCAGCGACCAGTGACCAGGGACCAGTGACCAGTGACCAGTGACCAGCGACCAGTGACCAGTGACCAGTGACCAGGGACCAGTGACCAGCGAAAGTGACCAGGGACCAGTGACCAGTGACCAGTGACCAGTGACCAGTGACCAGCGACCAGTGACCAGTGACCAGTGACCAGTGACCAGTGACCAGTGACCAGCGACCAGTGACCAGTGACCAGTGACCAGCGACCAGTGACCAGTGACCAGTGACCAGTGACCAGTGACCAGTGACCAGCGAAAGTGACCAGTGACAAGTGACCAGTGACAAGTGACCAGTGACCAGTGACCAGTGACCAGTGACCAGTGACCAGTGACCAGCGAAAGTGACCAGTGACCAGTGACCAGTGACCAGCGAAATTGACCAGTGACCAGTGACCAGTGACCAGTGACAAGTGACCAGTTACCAGTGACCAGCGAAAGTGACCAGTGAACAGTGACCAGGGACCAGTGACCAGTGACCAGTGGCCAGTGACCAGTGACCAGTGACCAGTGACCAGCGACCAGTGACCAGTGACCAGTGACCAGTGACCAGTGACCAGTGACCAGCGACCAGTGACCAGTGACCAGTGACCAGTGACCAGTGACCAGTGACCAGTGACCAGTGACCAGCGAAAGTGACCAGTGACAAGTGACCAGTGACAAGTGACCAGTGACCAGTGACCAGTGACCAGTGACCAGTGACCAGTGACCAGTGACCAGTGACCAGCGAAAGTGACCAGTGACCAGTGACCAGTGACCAGCGAAATCGACCAGTGACCAGTGACCAGAGACCAGTGACTAGCCCAATTGAACAGTGACCAGTGACCAGTGACCAGTGACCAACGACCAGTGAACAGTGACCAGTGACCAGTGACCAGTGACCAGTGACCAGTGACCAGCGAAAGTGACCAGTGACAAGTGACCAGTGACAAGTGACCAGTGACCAGTGACCAGCGAAAGTGACCAGCGACCAGTGACTAGCCAAATTGACCAGTGACCAGTGACCAGTGACCAGTGACCAGTGACCAGTGACCAGTGACCAGTGACCAGCGAAAGTGACCAGGGACCAGCGAAAGTGACCAGTGACCAGTGACCAGTGACCAGTGACCAGTGACCAGTGACCAGTGACCAGTAACCAGTGACAAGTGACCAGTGACCAGTGACCAGTGACCAGTGACCAGTGACCAGCGAAAGTGACCAGTGACAAGTGACCAGTGACAAGTGACCAGTGACCAGTGACCAGCGAAAGTGACCAGTGACCAGTGACCAGTGACCAGCGAAATTGACCAGTGACCAGTGACCAGTGACCAGTGACAAGTGACCAGTTACCAGTGACCAGCGAAAGTGACCAGTGAACAGTGACCAGGGACCAGTGACCAGTGACCAGTGACCAGTGACCAGTGACCAGTGACCAGTGACCAGTGACCAGCGACCAGTGACCAGTGACCAGTGACCAGTGACCAGTGACCAGTGACCAGCGAAAGTGACCAGTGACCAGTGACCAGTGACCAGCGAAATCGACCAGTGACCAGTGACCAGAGACCAGTGACTAGCCCAATTGAACAGTGACCAGTGACCAGTGACCAGTGACCAACGACCAGTGAACAGTGACCAGTGACCAGTGACCAGTGACCTGTGACCAGTGACCAGTGACCAGTGACCAGTGACCAGTGACGAGTGACCAGTGACCAGCGACCAGTGACCAGGGACCAGTGACCAGTGACCAGTGACTAGCCAAATTGAGCAGTGGGCACTGACCAGTGACCAGTGACCAGTGACCAGTGACCAGTGACCAGCGAAAGTGACCAGTGACGAGTGACCTGTGACAAGTGACCAGTGACCAGCGACCAGTGACCAGTGACCAGTGACCAACGACCAGTGAACAGTGACCAGTGACCAGTGACCAGTGACCTGTGACCAGTGACCAGTGACCAGTGACCAGTGACCAGTGACCAGTGACCAGAGAAATCGACCAGTGACCAGTGACCAGAGACCAGTGACTAGCCCAATTGAACAGTGACCAGTGACCAGTGACCAGTGACCAACGACCAGTGAACAGTGACCAGTGACCAGTGACCAGTGACCAGTGACTAGCCAAATTGAGCAGTGAGCACTGACCAGTGACCAGTGACCAGTGACCAGTGACCAGTGACCAGCGAAAGTGACCAGTGACCAGTGACCAGTGACCAGCGAAATTGACCAGTGACCAGTGACCAGCGAAAGTGACCAGTGAACAGTGACCAGCGAAATTGAAAAGTGACCATTGACTAGTGACCAGCGAAAGTGACCAGTGACGAGTGACCAGTGACAAGTGACCAGTGAGAAGTGACCAGTGACCACTGACCAGTGACCAGTGACCAGTGACCAGTGACCAGTGACAAGTGACCAGTTACCAGTGACCAGCGAAAGTGACCAGTGGACAGTGACCAGTTACCAGTGACCAGTGACCAGTGACCAGTGACCAGTGACCAGTGACCAGTGACCAGCGACCAGTGACCAGTGACCAGTGACCAGTGACCAGTGACCAGTGACAAGTGACCAGTGACAAGTGACCAGTGACCAGTGACCAGTGACCAGTGACCAGTGACCAGTGACCAGCGAAAGTGACCAGTGACCAGTGACCAGTGACCAGCGAAATTGACCAGTGACCAGTGACCAGTGACCAGTGACCAGTGACCAGTGACCAGTGACCAGCGAAAGTGACCAGTGACAAGTGACCAGTGACAAGTGACCAGTGACCAGTGACCAGTGACCAGTGACCAGTGACCAGCGAAAGTGACCAGTGACCAGTGACCAGTGACCAGTGACCAGCGAAATCGACCAGTGACCAGTGACCAGAGACCAGTGACTAGCCCAATTGAACAGTGACCAGTGACCAGTGACCAGTGACCAACGACCAGTGAACAGTGACCAGTGACCAGTGACCAGTGACCAGTGACCAGTGACCAGCGAAAGTGACCAGTGACAAGTGACCAGTGACAAGTGACCAGTGACCAGTGACCAGCGAAAGTGACCAGCGACCAGTGACTAGCCAAATTGAGCAGTGACCAGTGACCAGTGACCCGTGACCAGTGACCAGTGACCAGTGACCAGTGACCAGTGACCAGTGACCAGTGACCAGCGAAAGTGACCAGGGACCAGCGAAAGTGACCAGTGACCAGTGACCAGTGACCAGTGACCAGTGACCAGTGACCAGTGACCAGTAACCAGTGACAAGTGACCAGTGAGAAGTGACCAGTGACCACTGACCAGTGACCAGTGACCAGTGACCAGTGACCAGTGACCAGTGACCAGCGAAAGTGACCAGTGACAAGTGACCAGTGACAAGTGACCAGTGACCAGTGACCAGTGACCAGTGACCAGCGAAAGTGACCAGTGACCAGTGACCAGTGACCAGTGACCAGTGACCAGTGACCAGTGACCAGCGAAAGTGACCAGTGACCAGTGACCAGTGACCAGAGACCAGTGACTAGCCCAATTGAACAGTGACCAGTGACCAGTGACCAGTGACCAACGACCAGTGAACAGTGACCAGTGACCAGTGACCAGTGACCAGTGACCAGTGACCAGTGACCAGCGAAAGTGACCAGTGACAAGTGACCAGTGACAAGTGACAAGTGACCAGTTACCAGTGACCAGCGAAAGTGACCAGCGAAAGTGACCAGTGACCAGTGACCAGTGACCAGCGAAATTGACCAGTGACCAGTGACCAGTGACCAGTGACCAGTGACAAGTGACCAGTTACCAGTGACCAGCGAAAGTGACCAGTGAACAGTGACCAGGGACCAGTGACCAGTGACCAGTGACCAGTGACCAGTGACCAGTGACCAGTGACCAGCGACCAGTGACCAGTGACCAGTGACCAGTGACCAGTGACCAGTGACCAGCGAAAGTGACCAGTGACCAGTGACCAGTGACCAGCGAAATCGACCAGTGACCAGTGACCAGAGACCAGTGACTAGCCCAATTGAACAGTGACCAGTGACCAGTGACCAGTGACCAACGACCAGTGAACAGTGACCAGTGACCAGTGACCAGTGACCTGTGACCAGTGACCAGTGACCAGTGACCAGCGAAATCGACCAGTGACCAGTGACCAGTGACCAGTGACGAGTGACCTGTGACAAGTGACCAGTGACCAGCGACCAGTGACCAGGGACCAGTGACCAGTGACCAGTGACCAGCGACCAGTGACCAGTGACCAGTGACCAGGGACCAGTGACCAGCGAAAGTGACCAGTGACCAGTGACCAGTGACCAGTGACCAGTGACGAGTGACCTGTGACAAGTGACCAGTGACCAGCGACCAGTGACCAGGGACCAGTGACCAGTGACCAGTGACCAGCGACCAGTGACCAGTGACCAGTGACCAGGGACCAGTGACCAGCGAAAGTGACCAGTGACCAGTGACCAGTGACCAGTGACCAGTGACCAGCGAAAGTGACCAGTGACCAGTGACCAGTGACCAGCGAAATTGACCAGTGACCAGCGAAATTGACCAGTGACCAGTGACCATTGACCAGTGACCAGCGAAAGTGACCAGTGACGAGTGACCTGTGACAAGTGACCAGTGACCAGCGACCAGTGACCAGGGACCAGTGACCAGTGACCAGTGACCAGCGACCAGTGACCAGTGACCAGTGACCAGGGACCAGTGACCAGCGAAAGTGACCAGGGACCAGTGACCAGTGACCAGTGACCAGTGACCAGTGACCAGCGACCAGTGACCAGTGACCAGTGACCAGTGACCAGTGACCAGTGACCAGTGACCAGTGACCAGCGACCAGTGACCAGTGACCAGTGACCAGCGACCAGTGACCAGTGACCAGTGACCAGTGACCAGTGACCAGTGACCAGTGACCAGTGACCAGTGACCAGCGAAAGTGACCAGTGACAAGTGACCAGTGACAAGTGACCAGTGACCAGTGACCAGTGACCAGTGACCAGTGACCAGTGACCAGCGAAAGTGACCAGTGACCAGTGACCAGTGACCAGCGAAATTGACCAGTGACCAGTGACCAGTGACAATCGAAATTGACCAGTGACCAGTGACCAGTGACAAGTGACCAGTTACCAGTGACCAGCGAAAGTGACCAGTGAACAGTGACCAGGGACCAGTGACCAGTGACCAGTGGCCAGTGACCAGTGACCAGTGACCAGTGACCAGCGACCAGTGACCAGTGACCAGTGACCAGTGACCAGTGACCAGTGACCAGCGACCAGTGACCAGTGACCAGTGACCAGTGACCAGTGACCAGTGACAAGTGACCAGTGACAAGTGACCAGTGACCAGTGACCAGTGACCAGTGACCAGTGACCAGTGACCAGCGAAAGTGACCAGTGACCAGTGACCAGTGACCAGCGAAATTGACCAGTGACCAGTGACCAGTGACCAGTGACAAGTGACCAGTTACCAGTGACCAGCGAAAGTGACCAGTGAACAGTGACCAGTGACCAGTGACCAGTGACAAGTGACCAGTTACCAGTGACCAGCGAAAGTGACCAGTGAACAGTGACCAGGGACCAGTGACCAGTGACCAGTGGCCAGTGACCAGTGACCAGTGACCAGTGACCAGCGACCAGTGACCAGTGACCAGTGACCAGTGACCAGTGACCAGTGACCAGCGACCAGTGACCAGTGACCAGTGACCAGTGACCAGTGACCAGTGACAAGTGACCAGTGACAAGTGACCAGTGACCAGTGACCAGTGACCAGTGACCAGTGACCAGCGAAAGTGACCAGTGACCAGTGACCAGTGACCAGCGAAATTGACCAGTGACCAGTGACCAGTGACCAGTGACAAGTGACCAGTTACCAGTGACCAGCGAAAGTGACCAGTGAACAGTGACCAGGGACCAGTGACCAGTGACCAGTGGCCAGTGACCAGTGACCAGTGACCAGTGACCAGCGACCAGTCACCAGTGACCAGTGACCAGTGACCAGTGACCAGCGACCAGTGACCAGTGACCAGTGACCAGTGACCAGTGACCAGTGACCAGTGACCAGTGACCAGCGAAAGTGACCAGTGACAAGTGACCAGTGACAAGTGACCAGTGACCAGTGACCAGTGACCAGTGACCAGCGAAAGTGACCAGTGACCAGTGACCAGTGACCAGCGAAATCGACCAGTGACCAGTGACCAGAGACCAGTGACTAGCCCAATTGAACAGTGACCAGTGACCAGTGACCAGTGACCAACGACCAGTGAACAGTGACCAGTGACCAGTGACCAGTGACCAGTGACCAGTGACCAGCGAAAGTGACCAGTGACAAGTGACCAGTGACAAGTGACCAGTGACCAGTGACCAGCGAAAGTGACCAGCGACCAGTGACTAGCCAAATTGAGCAGTGACCAGTGACCAGTGACCAGTGACCAGTGACCAGTGACCAGTGACCAGTGACCAGTGACCAGTGACCAGCGAAAGTGACCAGGGACCAGCGAAAGTGACCAGTGACCAGTGACCAGTGACCAGTGACCAGTGACCAGTGACCAGTAACCAGTGACAAGTGACCAGTGAGAAGTGACCAGTGACCACTGACCAGTGACCAGTGACCAGTGACCAGTGACCAGTGACCAGTGACCAGCGAAAGTGACCAGTGACAAGTGACCAGTGACAAGTGACCAGTGACCAGTGACCAGTGACCAGTGACCAGCGAAAGTGACCAGTGACCAGTGACCAGTGACCAGTGACCAGTGACCAGTGACCAGTGACCAGCGAAAGTGACCAGTGACCAGTGACCAGTGACCAGCGAAATCGACCAGTGACCAGTGACCAGAGACCAGTGACTAGCCCAATTGAACAGTGACCAGTGACCAGTGACCAGTGACCAACGACCAGTGAACAGTGACCAGTGACCAGTGACCAGTGACCAGTGACCAGTGACCAGCGAAAGTGACCAGTGACAAGTGACCAGTGACAAGTGACAAGTGACCAGTTACCAGTGACCAGCGAAAGTGACCAGCGAAAGTGACCAGTGACCAGTGACCAGTGACCAGCGAAATTGACCAGTGACCAGTGACCAGTGACCAGTGACAAGTGACCAGTTACCAGTGACCAGCGAAAGTGACCAGTGAACAGTGACCAGGGACCAGTGACCAGTGACCAGTGACCAGTGACCAGTGACCAGTGACCAGTGACCAGCGACCAGTGACCAGTGACCAGTGACCAGTGACCAGTGACCAGTGACCAGCGAAAGTGTCCAGTGACCAGTGACCAGTGACCAGCGAAATCGACCAGTGACCAGTGACCAGAGACCAGTGACTAGCCCAATTGAACAGTGACCAGTGACCAGTGACCAGTGACCAACGACCAGTGAACAGTGACCAGTGACCAGTGACCAGTGACCTGTGACCAGTGACCAGTGACCAGTGACCAGCGAAATCGACCAGTGACCAGTGACCAGTGACCAGTGACGAGTGACCTGTGACAAGTGACCAGTGACCAGCGACCAGTGACCAGGGACCAGTGACCAGTGACCAGTGACCAGCGACCAGTGACCAGTGACCAGTGACCAGGGACCAGTGACCAGCGAAAGTGACCAGTGACCAGTGACCAGTGACCAGTGACCAGTGACGAGTGACCTGTGACAAGTGACCAGTGACCAGCGACCAGTGACCAGGGACCAGTGACCAGTGACCAGTGACCAGCGACCAGTGACCAGTGACCAGTGACCAGGGACCAGTGACCAGCGAAAGTGACCAGTGACCAGTGACCAGTGACCAGTGACCAGTGACCAGCGAAAGTGACCAGTGACCAGTGACCAGTGACCAGCGAAATTGACCAGTGACCAGTGACCATTGACCAGTGACCAGCGAAAGTGACCAGTGACGAGTGACCTGTGACAAGTGACCAGTGACCAGCGACCAGTGACCAGGGACCAGTGACCAGTGACCAGTGACCAGCGACCAGTGACCAGTGACCAGTGACCAGGGACCAGTGACCAGCGAAAGTGACCAGGGACCAGTGACCAGTGACCAGTGACCAGTGACCAGTGACCAGCGACCAGTGACCAGTGACCAGTGACCAGTGACCAGTGACCAGTGACCAGCGACCAGTGACCAGTGACCAGTGACCAGCGACCAGTGACCAGTGACCAGTGACCAGTGACCAGTGACCAGTGACCAGTGACCAGTGACCAGCGAAAGTGACCAGTGACAAGTGACCAGTGACAAGTGACCAGTGACCAGTGACCAGTGACCAGTGACCAGTGACCAGTGACCAGCGAAAGTGACCAGTGACCAGTGACCAGTGACCAGCGAAATTGACCAGTGACCAGTGACCAGTGACCAGTGACAAGTGACCAGTTACCAGTGACCAGCGAAAGTGACCAGTGAACAGTGACCAGGGACCAGTGACCAGTGACCAGTGGCCAGTGACCAGTGACCAGTGACCAGTGACCAGTGACCAGTGACCAGCGAAAGTGACCAGTGACCAGTGACCAGTGACCAGCGAAATCGACCAGTGACCAGTGACCAGAGACCAGTGACTAGCCCAATTGAACAGTGACCAGTGACCAGTGACCAGTGACCAACGACCAGTGAACAGTGACCAGTGACCAGTGACCAGTGACCAGTGACCAGTGACCAGCGAAAGTGACCAGTGACAAGTGACCAGTGACAAGTGACAAGTGACCAGTTACCAGTGACCAGCGAAAGTGACCAGCGAAAGTGACCAGTGACCAGTGACCAGTGACCAGCGAAATTGACCAGTGACCAGTTCCCAGTGACCAGTGACAAGTGACCAGTTACCAGTGACCAGCGAAAGTGACCAGTGAACAGTGACCAGGGACCAGTGACCAGTGACCAGTGACCAGTGACCAGTGACCAGTGACCAGTGACCAGCGACCAGTGACCAGTGACCAGTGGCCAGTGACCAGTGACCAGTGACCAGCGAAAGTGACCAGTGACCAGTGACCAGTGACCAGCGAAATCGACCAGTGACCAGTGACCAGAGACCAGTGACTAGCCCAATTGAACAGTGACCAGTGACCAGTGACCAGTGACCAACGACCAGTGAACAGTGACCAGTGACCAGTGACCAGTGACCTGTGACCAGTGACCAGTGACCAGTGACCAGCGAAATCGACCAGTGACCAGTGACCAGTGACCAGTGACGAGTGACCTGTGACAAGTGACCAGTGACCAGCGACCAGTGACCAGGGACCAGTGACCAGTGACCAGTGACCAGCGACCAGTGACCAGTGACCAGTGACCAGGGACCAGTGACCAGCGAAAGTGACCAGTGACCAGTGACCAGTGACCAGTGACCAGTGACGAGTGACCTGTGACAAGTGACCAGTGACCAGCGACCAGTGACCAGGGACCAGTGACCAGTGACCAGTGACCAGCGACCAGTGACCAGTGACCAGTGACCAGGGACCAGTGACCAGCGAAAGTGACCAGTGACCAGTGACCAGTGACCAGTGACCAGTGACCAGCGAAAGTGACCAGTGACCAGTGACCAGTGACCAGCGAAATTGACCAGTGACCAGTGACCATTGACCAGTGACCAGCGAAAGTGACCAGTGACGAGTGACCTGTGACAAGTGACCAGTGACCAGCGACCAGTGACCAGGGACCAGTGACCAGTGACCAGTGACCAGCGACCAGTGACCAGTGACCAGTGACCAGGGACCAGTGACCAGCGAAAGTGACCAGGGACCAGTGACCAGTGACCAGTGACCAGTGACCAGTGACCAGCGACCAGTGACCAGTGACCAGTGACCAGTGACCAGTGACCAGTGACCAGCGACCAGTGACCAGTGACCAGTGACCAGTGACCAGCGACCAGTGACCAGTGACCAGTGACCAGTGACCAGTGACCAGTGACCAGTGACCAGTGACCAGCGAAAGTGACCAGTGACAAGTGACCAGTGACAAGTGACCAGTGACCAGTGACCAGTGACCAGTGACCAGTGACCAGTGACCAGCGAAAGTGACCAGTGACCAGTGACCAGTGACCAGCGAAATTGACCAGTGACCAGTGACCAGTGACCAGTGACAAGTGACCAGTTACCAGTGACCAGCGAAAGTGACCAGTGAACAGTGACCAGGGACCAGTGACCAGTGACCAGTGGCCAGTGACCAGTGACCAGTGACCAGTGACCAGCGACCAGTGACCAGTGACCAGTGACCAGTGACCAGTGACCAGTGACCAGCGACCAGTGACCAGTGACCAGTGACCAGTGACCAGTGACCAGTGACCAGTGACCAGTGACCAGCGAAAGTGACCAGTGACAAGTGACCAGTGACAAGTGACCAGTGACCAGTGACCAGTGACCAGTGACCAGTGACCAGTGACCAGTGACCAGTGACCAGTGACCAGCGAAAGTGACCAGTGACCAGTGACCAGTGACCAGCGAAATCGACCAGTGACCAGTGACCAGAGACCAGTGACTAGCCCAATTGAACAGTGACCAGTGACCAGTGACCAGTGACCAACGACCAGTGAACAGTGACCAGTGACCAGTGACCAGTGACCAGCGAAATTGACCAGTGACCAGTGACCATTGACCAGTGACCAGCGAAAGTGACCAGTGACGAGTGACCTGTGACAAGTGACCAGTGACCAGCGACCAGTGACCAGGGACCAGTGACCAGTGACCAGTGACCAGCGACCAGTGACCAGTGACCAGTGACCAGGGACCAGTGACCAGCGAAAGTGACCAGGGACCAGTGACCAGTGACCAGTGACCAGTGACCAGTGACCAGCGACCAGTGACCAGTGACCAGTGACCAGTGACCAGTGACCAGTGACCAGCGACCAGTGACCAGTGACCAGTGACCAGCGACCAGTGACCAGTGACCAGTGACCAGTGACCAGTGACCAGTGACCAGTGACCAGTGACCAGCGAAAGTGACCAGTGACAAGTGACCAGTGACAAGTGACCAGTGACCAGTGACCAGTGACCAGTGACCAGTGACCAGTGACCAGCGAAAGTGACCAGTGACCAGTGACCAGTGACCAGCGAAATTGACCAGTGACCAGTGACCAGTGACCAGTGACAAGTGACCAGTTACCAGTGACCAGCGAAAGTGACCAGTGAACAGTGACCAGGGACCAGTGACCAGTGACCAGTGGCCAGTGACCAGTGACCAGTGACCAGTGACCAGCGACCAGTGACCAGTGACCAGTGACCAGTGACCAGTGACCAGTGACCAGCGACCAGTGACCAGTGACCAGTGACCAGTGACCAGTGACCAGTGACCAGTGACCAGTGACCAGCGAAAGTGACCAGTGACAAGTGACCAGTGACAAGTGACCAGTGACCAGTGACCAGTGACCAGTGACCAGTGACCAGTGACCAGTGACCAGTGACCAGTGACCAGCGAAAGTGACCAGTGACCAGTGACCAGTGACCAGCGAAATCGACCAGTGACCAGTGACCAGAGACCAGTGACTAGCCCAATTGAACAGTGACCAGTGACCAGTGACCAGTGACCAACGACCAGTGAACAGTGACCAGTGACCAGTGACCAGTGACCAGTGACCAGTGACCAGCGAAAGTGACCAGTGACAAGTGACCAGTGACAAGTGACCAGTGACCAGTGACCAGCGAAAGTGACCAGCGACCAGTGACTAGCCAAATTGAGCAGTGACCAGTGACCAGTGACCAGTGACCAGTGACCAGTGACCAGTGACCAGTGACCAGTGACCAGTGACCAGCGAAAGTGACCAGGGACCAGCGAAAGTGACCAGTGACCAGTGACCAGTGACCAGTGACCAGTGACCAGTGACCAGTGACCAGTAACCAGTGACAAGTGACCAGTGACCAGTGACCAGTGACCAGTGACCAGTGACCAGCGAAAGTGACCAGTGACAAGTGACCAGTGACAAGTGACCAGTGACCAGTGACCAGCGAAAGTGACCAGTGACCAGTGACCAGTGACCAGCGAAATTGACCAGTGACCAGTGACCAGTGACCAGTGACAAGTGACCAGTTACCAGTGACCAGCGAAAGTGACCAGTGAACAGTGACCAGGGACCAGTGACCAGTGACCAGTGACCAGTGACCAGTGACCAGTGACCAGTGACCAGCGACCAGTGACCAGTGACCAGTGACCAGTGACCAGTGACCAGTGACCAGCGAAAGTGACCAGTGACCAGTGACCAGTGACCAGCGAAATCGACCAGTGACCAGTGACCAGAGACCAGTGACTAGCCCAATTGAACAGTGACCAGTGACCAGTGACCAGTGACCAACGACCAGTGAACAGTGACCAGTGACCAGTGACCAGTGACCTGTGACCAGTGACCAGTGACCAGTGACCAGTGACCAGTGACGAGTGACCAGTGACCAGCGACCAGTGACCAGGGACCAGTGACCAGTGACCAGTGACTAGCCAAATTGAGCAGTGGGCACTGACCAGTGACCAGTGACCAGTGACCAGTGACCAGTGACCAGCGAAAGTGACCAGTGACGAGTGACCTGTGACAAGTGACCAGTGACCAGCGACCAGTGACCAGTGACCAGTGACCAACGACCAGTGAACAGTGACCAGTGACCAGTGACCAGTGACCTGTGACAAGTGACCAGTGACCAGCGACCAGTGACCAGGGACCAGTGACCAGTGACCAGTGACCAGCGACCAGTGACCAGTGACCAGTGACCAGGGACCAGTGACCAGCGAAAGTGACCAGTGACCAGTGACCAGTGACCAGTGACTAGCCAAATTGAGCAGTGAGCACTGACCAGTGACCAGTGACCAGTGACCAGTGACCAGTGACCAGCGAAAGTGACCAGTGACCAGTGACCAGTGACCAGCGAAATTGACCAGTGACCAGTGACCAGCGAAAGTGACCAGTGAACAGTGACCAGCGAAATTGAAAAGTGACCATTGACTAGTGACCAGCGAAAGTGACCAGTGACGAGTGACCAGTGACAAGTGACCAGTGAGAAGTGACCAGTGACCACTGACCAGTGACCAGTGACCAGTGACCAGTGACCAGTGACAAGTGACCAGTTACCAGTGACCAGCGAAAGTGACCAGTGAACAGTGACCAGGGACCAGTGACCAGTGACCAGTGACCAGTGACCAGTGACCAGCGACCAGTGACCAGTGACCAGTGACCAGTGACCAGCGAAAGTGACCAGTGACAAGTGACCAGTGACAAGTGACCAGTGACCAGTGACCAGTGACCAGTGACCAGTGACCAGTGACCAGTGACCAGCGAAAGTGACCAGTGACCAGTCACCAGTGACCAGCGAAATCGACCAGTGACCAGTGACCAGAGACCAGTGACTAGCCCAATTGGACAGTGACCAGTGACCAGTGACCAGTGACCAACGACCAGTGAACAGTGACCAGTGACCAGTGACCAGTGACCAGTGACCAGTGACCAGTGACCAGCGAAAGTGACCAGTGACAAGTGACCAGTGACAAGTGACAAGTGACCAGTTACCAGTGACCAGCGAAAGTGACCAGCGAAAGTGACCAGTGACCAGTGACCAGTGACCAGCGAAATTGACCAGTGACCAGTGACCAGTGACCAGTGACAAGTGACCAGTTACCAGTGACCAGCGAAAGTGACCAGTGAACAGTGACCAGGGACCAGTGACCAGTGACCAGTGACCAGTGACCAGTGACCAGTGACCAGTGACCAGCGACCAGTGACCAGTGACCAGTGACCAGTGACCAGTGACCAGTGACCAGCGAAAGTGACCAGTGACCAGTGACCAGTGACCAGCGAAATCGACCAGTGACCAGTGACCAGAGACCAGTGACTAGCCCAATTGAACAGTGACCAGTGACCAGTGACCAGTGACCAACGACCAGTGAACAGTGACCAGTGACCAGTGACCAGTGACCTGTGACCAGTGACCAGTGACCAGTGACCAGCGAAATCGACCAGTGACCAGTGACCAGTGACCAGTGACGAGTGACCTGTGACAAGTGACCAGTGACCAGCGACCAGTGACCAGGGACCAGTGACCAGTGACCAGTGACCAGCGACCAGTGACCAGTGACCAGTGACCAGGGACCAGTGACCAGCGAAAGTGACCAGTGACCAGTGACCAGTGACCAGTGACTAGCCTAATTGAGCAGTGAGCACTGACCAGTGACCAGTGACCAGTGACCAGTGACCAGTGACCAGTGACCAGCGAAAGTGACCAGTGACAAGTGACCAGTGACCAGCGAAATTGACCAGTGACCAGTGACCATTGACCAGTGACCAGCGAAAGTGACCAGTGACGAGTGACCTGTGACAAGTGACCAGTGACCAGCGACCAGTGACCAGGGACCAGTGACCAGTGACCAGTGACCAGCGACCAGTGACCAGTGACCAGTGACCAGGGACCAGTGTCCAGCGAAAGTGACCAGGGACCAGTGACCAGTGACCAGTGACCAGTGACCAGTGACCAGCGACCAGTGACCAGTGACCAGTGACCAGTGACCAGTGACCAGTGACCAGTGACCAGTGACCAGTGACCAGTGACCAGTGACCAGTGACCAGTGACCAGTGACCAGCGAAAGTGACCAGTGACAAGTGACCAGTGACAAGTGACCAGTGACCAGTGACCAGTGACCAGTGACCAGTGACCAGTGACCAGTGACCAGTGACCAGCGAAAGTGACCAGTGACCAGTGACCAGTGACCAGCGAAATCGACCAGTGACCAGTGACCAGAGACCAGTGACTAGCCCAATTGAACAGTGACCAGTGACCAGTGACCAGTGACCAACGACCAGTGAACAGTGACCAGTGACCAGTGACCAGTGACCAGTGACCAGTGACCAGTGACCAGTGACCAGTGACCAGTGACCAGTGACCAGCGAAAGTGACCAGGGACCAGCGAAAGTGACCAGTGACCAGTGACCAGTGACCAGTGACCAGTGACCAGTGACCAGTGACCAGTAACCAGTGACAAGTGACCAGCGAAAGTGACCAGGGACCAGCGAAAGTGACCAGTGACCAGTGACCAGTGACCAGTGACCAGTGACCAGTGACCAGTGACCAGTAACCAGTGACAAGTGACCAGTGAGAAGTGACCAGTGACCACTGACCAGTGACCAGTGACCAGTGACCAGTGACCAGTGACCAGTGACCAGCGAAAGTGACCAGTGACAAGTGACCAGTGACAAGTGACCAGTGACCAGTGACCAGTGACCAGTGACCAGCGAAAGTGACCAGTGACCAGTGACCAGTGACCAGCGAAATCGACCAGTGACCAGTGACCAGAGACCAGTGACTAGCCAAATTGACCAGTGACCAGTGACCAGTGACCAGTGACCAATGACCAGTGACCAGTGACCAGTGACCAGTGACCAGTGACCTGTGACCAGCGAAAGTGACCAATGACCAGTGACCATTGACCAGCGACCAGTGACCAGTGACCAGTGACCAGCGAAAGTGACCAGTGACCAGTGACCAGTGACCAGCGAAATTGACCAGTGACCAGTGACCAGCGAAAGTGACCAGTGAACAGTGACCAGCGAAATTGAAAAGTGACCATTGACCAGTGACCAGCGAAAGTGACCAGTGACGAGTGACCAGTGACAAGTGACCAGTGAGAAGTGACCAGTGACCACTGACCAGTGACCAGTGACCAGCGACCAGTGACCACTGACCCGTGACCAGGGACCAGTGGCCAGGGAAAGTGACCAGTGACCAGTGACAAGCCAAATTGAGCAGTGACCAGTGACCAGTGACCAGTGACCGGGGACCAGTGACCAGTGACCAGTGACCAGTGACCAGTGACCAGTGACCAGTGACCAGTGACCAGCGAAAGTGACCAGGGACCAGCGAAAGTGACCAGTGACCAGTGACCAGTGACCAGTGACCAGTGACCAGTGACCGGTGACCAGTAACCAGTGACAAGTGACCAGTGAGAAGTGACCAGTGACCACTGACCATTGACCAGCGACCAGTGACCAGTGACCAGTGACTAGCCAAATTGAGCAGTGACCAGTGACCAGTGACCAGTGACCAGTGACCAGTGACCAGTGACCAGTGACCAGTGACCAGCTAAATTGACCAGTGACCATTGACCAGTGACCAGCGAAAGTGACCAGTGACGAGTGACCTGTGACAAGTGACCAGTGACCAGCGACCAGTGACCAGGGACCAGTGACCAGTGACCAGTGACCAGTGACCAGCGAAAGTGACCAGTGACGAGTGACCAGTGACAAGTGACCAGTGACAAGTGACCAGTGACCACTGACCAGTGACCAGTGACCAGCGAAAGTGACAAGTGACCAGTGACCAGTGACCAGTGACCAGCGAAAGTGACCAGTGACCAGTGAACAGTGACCAGCGAAATTGACCAGTTTCCAGTGACCAGTGATAAGTGACCAGTGACCAGTGACCAGCGAAAGTGACCAGTGAACAGTGACCAGCGAAATTGACCAGTGACCAGCGAAAGTGACCAGTGACGAGTGACCAGTGACAAGTGACCAGTGACAAGTGACCAGTGACCACTGACCAGTGACTAGTGACCAGCGACCAGTGACCAGGGACCAGTGACCAGCGAAAGTGAACAGTGACCAGTGACTAGCCAAATTGAGCAGTGACCAGTGACCAGTGACCAGTGACCAGTGACCAGTGACCAGTGACCAGTGACCAGTGACCAGCTAAATTGACCAGTGACCATTGACCAGTGACCAGCGAAAGTGACCAGTGACGAGTGACCTGTGACAAGTGACCAGTGACCAGCGACCAGTGACCAGGGACCAGTGACCAGTGACCAGTGACCAGTGACCAGCGAAAGTGACCAGTGACGAGTGACCAGTGACAAGTGACCAGTGACAAGTGACCAGTGACCACTGACCAGTGACCAGTGACCAGCGACCAGTGACCAGGGACCAGTGACCAGCGAAAGTGACCAGTGACCAGTGACTAGCCAAATTGAGCAGTGACCAGTGACCAGTGACCAGTGACCAGTGACCAGTGACCAGCTAAATTGACCAGTGACCATTGACCAGTGACCAGCGAAAGTGACCAGTGACGAGTGACCTGTGACAAGTGACCAGTGACCAGCGACCAGTGACCAGGGACCAGTGACCAGTGACCAGTGACCAGCGACCAGTGACCAGTGATCAGTGACCAGGGACCAGTGACCAGCGAAAGTGACCAGTGACCAGTGACCAGCGAAATTGACCAGTGACCAGTGACCAGTGACCAGTGACAAGTGACCAGTTACCAGTGACCAGCGAAAGTGACCAGTGAACAGTGACCAGGGACCAGTGACCAGTGACCAGTGACCAGTGACCAGTGACCAGTGACCAGTGACCAGTGACCAGCGAAAGTGACCAGTGACCAGTGACCAGTGACCAGTGACCAGTGACCAGTGACCAGTGACCAGCGAAATTGACCAGTGACCATTGACCAGTGACCAGTGACCAGTGACCGGTGACCAGTGACCAGTGACCAGTGACCAGTGACCAGTGAGAAGCGAAAGTGACCAGTGACAAGTGACTAGTGACCAGTGACCAGTGACCAGTGACCAGCGAAATTGACCAGTGACCAGTGACCAGTGACCAGTGACAAGTGACCAGTTACCAGTGACCAGCGAAAGTGACCAGTGAACAGTGACCAGGGACCAGTGACCAGTGACCAGTGACCAGTGACCAGTGACCAGTGACCAGTGACCAGCGACCAGTGACCAGCGAAAGTGACCAGTGACAAGTGACCAGTGACAAGTGACAAGTGACCAGTTACCAGTGACCAGCGAAAGTGACCAGCGAAAGTGACCAGTGACCAGTGACCAGTGACCAGCGAAATTGACCAGTGACCAGTGACCAGTGACCAGTGACAAGTGACCAGTTACCAGTGACCAGCGAAAGTGACCAGTGAACAGTGACCAGGGACCAGTGACCAGTGAGCAGTGACCAGTGACCAGTGACCAGTGACCAGTGACCAGCGACCAGTGACCAGTGACCAGTGACCAGTGACCAGTGACCAGAGACCAGTGACTAGCCCAATTGAACAGTGACCAGTGACCAGTGACCAGTGACCAACGACCAGTGAACAGTGACCAGTGACCAGTGACCAGTGACCTGTGACCAGTGACCAGTGACCAGTGACCAGCGAAATCGACCAGTGACCAGTGACCAGTGACCAGTGACGAGTGACCTGTGACAAGTGACCAGTGACCAGCGACCAGTGACCAGGGACCAGTGACCAGTGACCAGTGACCAGCGACCAGTGACCAGTGACCAGTGACCAGGGACCAGTGACCAGCGAAAGTGACCAGTGACCAGTGACCAGTGACCAGTGACCAGTGACGAGTGACCTGTGACAAGTGACCAGTGACCAGCGACCAGTGACCAGGGACCAGTGACCAGTGACCAGTGACCAGCGACCAGTGACCAGTGACCAGTGACCAGGGACCAGTGACCAGCGAAAGTGACCAGTGACCAGTGACCAGTGACCAGTGACCAGTGACCAGCGAAAGTGACCAGTGACCAGTGACCAGTGACCAGCGAAATTGACCAGTGACCAGTGACCATTGACCAGTGACCAGCGAAAGTGACCAGTGACGAGTGACCTGTGACAAGTGACCAGTGACCAGCGACCAGTGACCAGGGACCAGTGACCAGTGACCAGTGACCAGCGACCAGTGACCAGTGACCAGTGACCAGGGACCAGTGACCAGCGAAAGTGACCAGGGACCAGTGACCAGTGACCAGTGACCAGTGACCAGTGACCAGCGACCAGTGACCAGTGACCAGTGACCAGTGACCAGTGACCAGTGACCAGCGACCAGTGACCAGTGACCAGTGACCAGCGACCAGTGACCAGTGACCAGTGACCAGTGACCAGTGACAAGTGACCAGTTACCAGTGACCAGCGAAAGTGACCAGTGAACAGTGACCAGGGACCAGTGACCAGTGACCAGTGGCCAGTGACCAGTGACCAGTGACCAGTGACCAGTGACCAGTGACCAGCGAAAGTGACCAGTGACCAGTGACCAGTGACCAGCGAAATCGACCAGTGACCAGTGACCAGAGACCAGTGACTAGCCCAATTGAACAGTGACCAGTGACCAGTGACCAGTGACCAACGACCAGTGAACAGTGACCAGTGACCAGTGACCAGTGACCAGTGACCAGTGACCAGCGAAAGTGACCAGTGACAAGTGACCAGTGACAAGTGACAAGTGACCAGTTACCAGTGACCAGCGAAAGTGACCAGCGAAAGTGACCAGTGACCAGTGACCAGTGACCAGCGAAATTGACCAGTGACCAGTGACCAGTGACCAGTGACAAGTGACCAGTTACCAGTGACCAGCGAAAGTGACCAGTGAACAGTGACCAGGGACCAGTGACCAGTGACCAGTGACCAGTGACCAGTGACCAGTGACCAGTGACCAGCGACCAGTGACCAGTGACCAGTGACCAGTGACCAGTGACCAGTGACCAGCGAAAGTGACCAGTGACCAGTGACCAGTGACCAGCGAAATCGACCAGTGACCAGTGACCAGAGACCAGTGACTAGCCCAATTGAACAGTGACCAGTGACCAGTGACCAGTGACCAACGACCAGTGAACAGTGACCAGTGACCAGTGACCAGTGACCTGTGACCAGTGACCAGTGACCAGTGACCAGCGAAATCGACCAGTGACCAGTGACCAGTGACCAGTGACGAGTGACCTGTGACAAGTGACCAGTGACCAGCGACCAGTGACCAGGGACCAGTGACCAGTGACCAGTGACCAGCGACCAGTGACCAGTGACCAGTGACCAGGGACCAGTGACCAGCGAAAGTGACCAGTGACCAGTGACCAGTGACCAGTGACCAGTGACGAGTGACCTGTGACAAGTGACCAGTGACCAGCGACCAGTGACCAGGGACCAGTGACCAGTGACCAGTGACCAGCGACCAGTGACCAGTGACCAGTGACCAGGGACCAGTGACCAGCGAAAGTGACCAGTGACCAGTGACCAGTGACCAGTGACCAGTGACCAGCGAAAGTGACCAGTGACCAGTGACCAGTGACCAGCGAAATTGACCAGTGACCAGTGACCATTGACCAGTGACCAGCGAAAGTGACCAGTGACGAGTGACCTGTGACAAGTGACCAGTGACCAGCGACCAGTGACCAGGGACCAGTGACCAGTGACCAGTGACCAGCGACCAGTGACCAGTGACCAGTGACCAGGGACCAGTGACCAGCGAAAGTGACCAGGGACCAGTGACCAGTGACCAGTGACCAGTGACCAGTGACCAGCGACCAGTGACCAGTGACCAGTGACCAGTGACCAGTGACCAGTGACCAGCGACCAGTGACCAGTGACCAGTGACCAGCGACCAGTGACCAGTGACCAGTGACCAGTGACCAGTGACCAGTGACCAGTGACCAGTGACCAGCGAAAGTGACCAGTGACAAGTGACCAGTGACAAGTGACCAGTGACCAGTGACCAGTGACCAGTGACCAGTGACCAGTGACCAGCGAAAGTGACCAGTGACCAGTGACCAGTGACCAGCGAAATTGACCAGTGACCAGTGACCAGTGACCAGTGACAAGTGACCAGTTACCAGTGACCAGCGAAAGTGACCAGTGAACAGTGACCAGGGACCAGTGACCAGTGACCAGTGGCCAGTGACCAGTGACCAGTGACCAGTGACCAGCGACCAGTGACCAGTGACCAGTGACCAGTGACCAGTGACCAGTGACCAGCGACCAGTGACCAGTGACCAGTGACCAGTGACCAGTGACCAGTGACCAGTGACCAGTGACCAGCGAAAGTGACCAGTGACAAGTGACCAGTGACAAGTGACCAGTGACCAGTGACCAGTGACCAGTGACCAGTGACCAGTGACCAGTGACCAGTGACCAGTGACCAGCGAAAGTGACCAGTGACCAGTGACCAGTGACCAGCGAAATCGACCAGTGACCAGTGACCAGAGACCAGTGACTAGCCCAATTGAACAGTGACCAGTGACCAGTGACCAGTGACCAACGACCAGTGAACAGTGACCAGTGACCAGTGACCAGTGACCAGTGACCAGTGACCAGCGAAAGTGACCAGTGACAAGTGACCAGTGACAAGTGACCAGTGACCAGTGACCAGCGAAAGTGACCAGCGACCAGTGACTAGCCAAATTGAGCAGTGACCAGTGACCAGTGACCAGTGACCAGTGACCAGTGACCAGTGACCAGTGACCAGTGACCAGTGACCAGCGAAAGTGACCAGGGACCAGCGAAAGTGACCAGTGACCAGTGACCAGTGACCAGTGACCAGTGACCAGTAACCAGTGACAAGTGACCAGTGACCAGTGACCAGTGACCAGTGACCAGTGACCAGCGAAAGTGACCAGTGACAAGTGACCAGTGACAAGTGACCAGTGACCAGTGACCAGCGAAAGTGACCAGTGACCAGTGACCAGTGACCAGCGAAATTGACCAGTGACCAGTGACCAGTGACCAGTGACAAGTGACCAGTTACCAGTGACCAGCGAAAGTGACCAGTGAACAGTGACCAGGGACCAGTGACCAGTGACCAGTGACCAGTGACCAGTGACCAGTGACCAGTGACCAGCGACCAGTGACCAGTGACCAGTGACCAGTGACCAGTGACCAGTGACCAGCGAAAGTGACCAGTGACCAGTGACCAGTGACCAGCGAAATCGACCAGTGACCAGTGACCAGAGACCAGTGACTAGCCCAATTGAACAGTGACCAGTGACCAGTGACCAGTGACCAACGACCAGTGAACAGTGACCAGTGACCAGTGACCAGTGACCTGTGACCAGTGACCAGTGACCAGTGACCAGTGACCAGTGACGAGTGACCAGTGACCAGCGACCAGTGACCAGGGACCAGTGACCAGTGACCAGTGACTAGCCAAATTGAGCAGTGGGCACTGACCAGTGACCAGTGACCAGTGACCAGTGACCAGTGACCAGCGAAAGTGACCAGTGACGAGTGACCTGTGACAAGTGACCAGTGACCAGCGACCAGTGACCAGTGACCAGTGACCAACGACCAGTGAACAGTGACCAGTGACCAGTGACCAGTGACCTGTGACCAGTGACCAGTGACCAGTGACCAGTGACCAGTGACCATTGACCAGAGAAATCGACCAGTGACCAGTGACCAGAGACCAGTGACTAGCCAAATTGACCAGTGACCAGTGACCAGTGACCAGTGACCAACGACCAGTGACCAGGGACCAGTGACCAGCAAAAGTGACCAGTGACCAGTGACTAGCCAAATTGAGCAGTGACCAGTGACCAGTGACCAGTGACCAGTGACCAGTGACCAGTGACCAGTGACCAGTGACCAGTGACGAGTGACCTGTGACAAGTGACCAGTGACCAGCGACCAGTGACCAGGGACCAGTGACCAGTGACCAGTGACCAGCGACCAGTGACCAGTGACCAGTGACCAGGGACCAGTGACCAGCGAAAGTGACCAGTGACCAGTGACCAGTGACCAGTGACTAGCCAAATTGAGCAGTGAGCACTGACCAGTGACCAGTGACCAGTGACCAGTGACCAGTGACCAGCGAAAGTGACCAGTGACCAGTGACCAGTGACCAGCGAAATTGACCAGTGACCAGTGACCAGCGAAAGTGACCAGTGAACAGTGACCAGCGAAATTGAAAAGTGACCATTGACTAGTGACCAGCGAAAGTGACCAGTGACGAGTGACCAGTGACAAGTGACCAGTGAGAAGTGACCAGTGACCACTGACCAGTGACCAGTGACCAGTGACCAGTGACCAGTGACAAGTGACCAGTTACCAGTGACCAGCGAAAGTGACCAGTGAACAGTGACCAGGGACCAGTGACCAGTGACCAGTGACCAGTGACCAGTGACCAGCGACCAGTGACCAGTGACCAGTGACCAGTGACCAGCGAAAGTGACCAGTGACAAGTGACCAGTGACAAGTGACCAGTGACCAGTGACCAGTGACCAGTGACCAGTGACCAGTGACCAGTGACCAGCGAAAGTGACCAGTGACCAGTGACCAGTGACCAGCGAAATCGACCAGTGACCAGTGACCAGAGACCAGTGACTAGCCCAATTGGACAGTGACCAGTGACCAGTGACCAGTGACCAACGACCAGTGAACAGTGACCAGTGACCAGTGACCAGTGACCAGTGACCAGTGACCAGTGACCAGCGAAAGTGACCAGTGACAAGTGACCAGTGACAAGTGACAAGTGACCAGTTACCAGTGACCAGCGAAAGTGACCAGCGAAAGTGACCAGTGACCAGTGACCAGTGACCAGCGAAATTGACCAGTGACCAGTGACCAGTGACCAGTGACAAGTGACCAGTTACCAGTGACCAGCGAAAGTGACCAGTGAACAGTGACCAGGGACCAGTGACCAGTGACCAGTGACCAGTGACCAGTGACCAGTGACCAGTGACCAGCGACCAGTGACCAGTGACCAGTGACCAGTGACCAGTGACCAGTGACCAGCGAAAGTGACCAGTGACCAGTGACCAGTGACCAGCGAAATCGACCAGTGACCAGTGACCAGAGACCAGTGACTAGCCCAATTGAACAGTGACCAGTGACCAGTGACCAGTGACCAACGACCAGTGAACAGTGACCAGTGACCAGTGACCAGTGACCTGTGACCAGTGACCAGTGACCAGTGACCAGCGAAATCGACCAGTGACCAGTGACCAGTGACCAGTGACGAGTGACCTGTGACAAGTGACCAGTGACCAGCGACCAGTGACCAGGGACCAGTGACCAGTGACCAGTGACCAGCGACCAGTGACCAGTGACCAGTGACCAGGGACCAGTGACCAGCGAAAGTGACCAGTGACCAGTGACCAGTGACCAGTGACTAGCCTAATTGAGCAGTGAGCACTGACCAGTGACCAGTGACCAGTGACCAGTGACCAGTGACCAGTGACCAGCGAAAGTGACCAGTGACAAGTGACCAGTGACCAGCGAAATTGACCAGTGACCAGTGACCATTGACCAGTGACCAGCGAAAGTGACCAGTGACGAGTGACCTGTGACAAGTGACCAGTGACCAGCGACCAGTGACCAGGGACCAGTGACCAGTGACCAGTGACCAGCGACCAGTGACCAGTGACCAGTGACCAGGGACCAGTGACCAGCGAAAGTGACCAGGGACCAGTGACCAGTGACCAGTGACCAGTGACCAGTGACCAGCGACCAGTGACCAGTGACCAGTGACCAGTGACCAGTGACCAGTGACCAGTGACCAGTGACCAGTGACCAGTGACCAGTGACCAGTGACCAGTGACCAGTGACCAGCGAAAGTGACCAGTGACAAGTGACCAGTGACAAGTGACCAGTGACCAGTGACCAGTGACCAGTGACCAGTGACCAGTGACCAGTGACCAGTGACCAGCGAAAGTGACCAGTGACCAGTGACCAGTGACCAGCGAAATCGACCAGTGACCAGTGACCAGAGACCAGTGACTAGCCCAATTGAACAGTGACCAGTGACCAGTGACCAGTGACCAACGACCAGTGAACAGTGACCAGTGACCAGTGACCAGTGACCAGTGACCAGTGACCAGTGACCAGTGACCAGTGACCAGTGACCAGTGACCAGCGAAAGTGACCAGGGACCAGCGAAAGTGACCAGTGACCAGTGACCAGTGACCAGTGACCAGTGACCAGTGACCAGTGACCAGTAACCAGTGACAAGTGACCAGCGAAAGTGACCAGGGACCAGCGAAAGTGACCAGTGACCAGTGACCAGTGACCAGTGACCAGTGACCAGTGACCAGTGACCAGTAACCAGTGACAAGTGACCAGTGAGAAGTGACCAGTGACCACTGACCAGTGACCAGTGACCAGTGACCAGTGACCAGTGACCAGTGACCAGCGAAAGTGACCAGTGACAAGTGACCAGTGACAAGTGACCAGTGACCAGTGACCAGTGACCAGTGACCAGCGAAAGTGACCAGTGACCAGTGACCAGTGACCAGCGAAATCGACCAGTGACCAGTGACCAGAGACCAGTGACTAGCCAAATTGACCAGTGACCAGTGACCAGTGACCAGTGACCAATGACCAGTGACCAGTGACCAGTGACCAGTGACCAGTGACCTGTGACCAGCGAAAGTGACCAATGACCAGTGACCATTGACCAGCGACCAGTGACCAGTGACCAGTGACCAGCGAAAGTGACCAGTGACCAGTGACCAGTGACCAGCGAAATTGACCAGTGACCAGTGACCAGCGAAAGTGACCAGTGAACAGTGACCAGCGAAATTGAAAAGTGACCATTGACCAGTGACCAGCGAAAGTGACCAGTGACGAGTGACCAGTGACAAGTGACCAGTGAGAAGTGACCAGTGACCACTGACCAGTGACCAGTGACCAGCGACCAGTGACCACTGACCCGTGACCAGGGACCAGTGGCCAGGGAAAGTGACCAGTGACCAGTGACAAGCCAAATTGAGCAGTGACCAGTGACCAGTGACCAGTGACCGGGGACCAGTGACCAGTGACCAGTGACCAGTGACCAGTGACCAGTGACCAGTGACCAGTAACCAGTGACAAGTGACCAGTGAGAAGTGACCAGTGACCACTGACCATTGACCAGCGACCAGTGACCAGTGACCAGTGACGAGTGACCAGTGACCAGTGACCAGTGACCAGTGACCAGCGAAAGTGACAAGTGACCAGTGACCAGTGACCAGTGACCAGCGAAAGTGACCAGTGACCAGTGAACAGTGACCAGCGAAATTGACCAGTTTCCAGTGACCAGTGATAAGTGACCAGTGACCAGTGACCAGCGAAAGTGACCAGTGAACAGTGACCAGCGAAATTGACCAGTGACCAGCGAAAGTGACCAGTGACGAGTGACCAGTGACAAGTGACCAGTGACAAGTGACCAGTGACCACTGACCAGTGACTAGTGACCAGCGACCAGTGACCAGGGACCAGTGACCAGCGAAAGTGAACAGTGACCAGTGACTAGCCAAATTGAGCAGTGACCAGTGACCAGTGACCAGTGACCAGTGACCAGTGACCAGTGACCAGTGACCAGTGACCAGCTAAATTGACCAGTGACCATTGACCAGTGACCAGCGAAAGTGACCAGTGACGAGTGACCTGTGACAAGTGACCAGTGACCAGCGACCAGTGACCAGGGACCAGTGACCAGTGACCAGTGACCAGTGACCAGCGAAAGTGACCAGTGACGAGTGACCAGTGACAAGTGACCAGTGACAAGTGACCAGTGACCACTGACCAGTGACCAGTGACCAGCGACCAGTGACCAGGGACCAGTGACCAGCGAAAGTGACCAGTGACCAGTGACTAGCCAAATTGAGCAGTGACCAGTGACCAGTGACCAGTGACCAGTGACCAGTGACCAGCTAAATTGACCAGTGACCATTGACCAGTGACCAGCGAAAGTGACCAGTGACGAGTGACCTGTGACAAGTGACCAGTGACCAGCGACCAGTGACCAGGGACCAGTGACCAGTGACCAGTGACCAGCGACCAGTGACCAGTGATCAGTGACCAGGGACCAGTGACCAGCGAAAGTGACCAGTGACCAGTGACCAGCGAAATTGACCAGTGACCAGTGACCAGTGACCAGTGACAAGTGACCAGTTACCAGTGACCAGCGAAAGTGACCAGTGAACAGTGACCAGGGACCAGTGACCAGTGACCAGTGACCAGTGACCAGTGACCAGTGACCAGTGACCAGCGAAAGTGACCAGTGACCAGTGACCAGTGACCAGTGACCAGTGACCAGTGACCAGTGACCAGCGAAATTGACCAGTGACCATTGACCAGTGACCAGTGACCAGTGACCGGTGACCAGTGACCAGTGACCAGTGACCAGTGACCAGTGAGAAGCGAAAGTGACCAGTGACAAGTGACTAGTGACCAGTGACCAGTGACCAGTGACCAGCGAAATTGACCAGTGACCAGTGACCAGTGACCAGTGACAAGTGACCAGTTACCAGTGACCAGCGAAAGTGACCAGTGAACAGTGACCAGGGACCAGTGACCAGTGACCAGTGACCAGTGACCAGTGACCAGTGACCAGTGACCAGCGACCAGTGACCAGTGACCAGCGACCAGTGACCAGTGACCAGTGACCAGGGACCAGTGACCAGCGAAAGTGACCAGTGACCAGTGACCAGTGACCAGTGACCAGCGAAAGTGACAAGTGACCAGTGACCAGTGAACAGTGACCAGCGAAATTGACCAGTTTCCAGTGACCAGTGTTAAGTGACCAGTGACCAGTGACCAGCGAAAGTGACCAGTGAACAGTGACCAGCGAAATTGACCAGTGACCATTGACCAGTGACCAGCGAAAGTGACCAGTGACGAGTGACCAGTGACAAGTGACCAGTGACCAGTGACCAGTGACCAGTGACCAGTGACCAGTGACCAGTGACCAGTGACCAGTGGCCAGTGACCAGTGACCAGCGAAAGTGACCAGGGACCAGTGACCAGTGACCAGTGACCAGTGACCAGTGACCAGTGACCAGCGAAATTGACCAGTGACCATTGACCAGTGACCAGTGACCAGTGACCAGTGACCAGTGACCAGCGACCAGTGACCAGTGACCAGTGACCAGTGACCAGTGACCAGTAACCAGTGACCAGTGACCAGTGACCAGCGAAATCGACCAGGGACCAGTGACCAGTGACCAGTGACCAGTGACCAGTGACCAGTGACCAGTGACCAGTGACCATAGACCAGTGACCAGTGACCAGTGACCAGTGACCAGTGACCAGTGACCAGTGACCAGCGACTAGTGACCAGTGACCAGTGACCAGTGACCAGTGACCAGCGAAAGTGACCAGTGACCAGTGACCAGTGACCAGCGAAATCGACCAGTGACCAGTGACCAGAGACCAGTGACTAGCCAAATTGACCAGTGACCAGTGACCAGTGACCAACGACCAGTAACCAGTGACCAGTGACCAGTGACCAGTGACCAGCGAAAGTGACCAGTGACCAGTGACCAGTGACCAGCGAAATTGACCAGTGACCAGTGACCAGTGACCAGTGACAAGTGACCAGTTACCAGTGACCAGCGAAAGTGACCAGTGAACAGTGACCAGGGACCAGTGACCAGTGACCAGTGACCAGTGACCAGTGACCAGTGACCAGTGACCAGTGACCAGCGAAAGTGACCAGTGACAAGTGACCAGTGACAAGTGACCAGTGACCAGTGACCAGTGACCAGTGACCAGTGACCAGTGACCAGTGACCAGCGAAAGTGACCAGTGACCAGTGACCAGTGACCAGCGAAATCGACCAGTGACCAGTGACCAGAGACCAGTGACTAGCCCAATTGAACAGTGACCAGTGACCAGTGACCAGTGACCAACGACCAGTGAACAGTGACCAGTGACCAGTGACCAGTGACCAGTGACCAGTGACCAGTGACCAGTGACCAGTGACCAGCGAAAGTGACCAGTGACAAGTGACCAGTGACAAGTGACCAGTGACCAGTGACCAGTGACCAGCGAAAGTGACCAGTGACCAGTGACCAGTGACCAGCGAAATTGACCAGTGACCAGTGACAAGTGACCAGTGAGAAGTGACCAGTGACCACTGACCAGTGACCAGTGACCAGCGACCAGTGACCAGGGACCAGTGACCAGTGACCAGTGACCAGTGACCAGTGACCTGTGACCAGTGACCAGTGACCAGCGAAAGTGACCAGTGACCAGTGACCAGCGAAATTGACCAGTGACCAGTGACCATTGACCAGTGACCAGCGAAAGTGACCAGGGATGAGTGACCAGTGACAAGTGACCAGTGAGAAGTGACCAGTGACCACTGACCAGTGACCAGTGACCAGCGACCAGTGACCAGTGACCAGCGAAATTGACCAGTGACCATTGACCAGTGACCAGTGACCAGTGACCGGTGACCAGTGACCAGTGACCAGTGACCAGTGACCAGTGAGAAGCGAAAGTGACCAGTGACAAGTGACTAGTGACCAGTGACCAGTGACCAGTGACCAGCGAAATTGACCAGTGACCAGTGACCAGTGACCAGTGACAAGTGACCAGTTACCAGTGACCAGCGAAAGTGACCAGTGAACAGTGACCAGGGACCAGTGACCAGTGACCAGTGACCAGTGACCAGTGACCAGTGACCAGTGACCAGCGACCAGTGACCAGTGACCAGCGACCAGTGACCAGTGACCAGTGACCAGGGACCAGTGACCAGCGAAAGTGACCAGTGACCAGTGACCAGTGACCAGTGACCAGCGAAAGTGACAAGTGACCAGTGACCAGTGAACAGTGACCAGCGAAATTGACCAGTTTCCAGTGACCAGTGTTAAGTGACCAGTGACCAGTGACCAGCGAAAGTGACCAGTGAACAGTGACCAGCGAAATTGACCAGTGACCATTGACCAGTGACCAGTGACCAGTGACCAGTGACCAGTGACCAGCGACCAGTGACCAGTGACCAGTGACCAGTGACCAGTGACCAGTAACCAGTGACCAGTGACCAGTGACCAGCGAAATCGACCAGGGACCAGTGACCAGTGACCAGTGACCAGTGACCAGTGACCAGTGACCAGTGACCAGTGACCATAGACCAGTGACCAGTGACCAGTGACCAGTGACCAGTGACCAGTGACCAGTGACCAGCGACTAGTGACCAGTGACCAGTGACCAGTGACCAGTGACCAGCGAAAGTGACCAGTGACCAGTGACCAGTGACCAGCGAAATCGACCAGTGACCAGTGACCAGAGACCAGTGACTAGCCAAATTGACCAGTGACCAGTGACCAGTGACCAACGACCAGTAACCAGTGACCAGTGACCAGTGACCAGTGACCAGCGAAAGTGACCAGTGACCAGTGACCAGTGACCAGCGAAATTGACCAGTGACCAGTGACCAGTGACCAGTGACAAGTGACCAGTTACCAGTGACCAGCGAAGGTGACCAGTGAACAGTGACCAGGGACCAGTGACCAGTGACCAGTGACCAGTGACCAGTGACCAGTGACCAGTGACCAGTGACCAGCGAAAGTGACCAGTGACAAGTGACCAGTGACAAGTGACCAGTGACCAGTGACCAGTGACCAGTGACCAGTGACCAGTGACCAGTGACCAGCGAAAGTGACCAGTGACCAGTGACCAGTGACCAGCGAAATCGACCAGTGACCAGTGACCAGAGACCAGTGACTAGCCCAATTGAACAGTGACCAGTGACCAGTGACCAGTGACCAACGACCAGTGAACAGTGACCAGTGACCAGTGACCAGTGACCAGTGACCAGTGACCAGTGACCAGTGACCAGCGAAAGTGACCAGTGACAAGTGACCAGTGACAAGTGACCAGTGACCAGTGACCAGTGACCAGCGAAAGTGACCAGTGACCAGTGACCAGTGACCAGCGAAATTGACCAGTGACCAGTGACAAGTGACCAGTGAGAAGTGACCAGTGACCACTGACCAGTGACCAGTGACCAGCGACCAGTGACCAGTGACCCGTGACCAGGGACCAGTGGCCAGGGAAAGTGACCAGTGACCAGTGACTAGCCAAATTGAGCAGTGACCAGTGACCAGTGACCAGTGACCAGTGACCAGTGACCTGTGACCAGTGACCCGTGACCCGGGACCAGTGGCCAGGGAAAGTGACCAGTGACCAGTGACTAGCCAAATTGAGCAGTGACCAGTGACCAGTGACCAGTGACCAGGGACCAGTGACCAGTGACCAGTGACCAGTGACCAGTGACCTGTGACCAGTGACCAGTGACCAGCGAAAGTGACCAGGGACCAGCGAAAGTGACCAGTGACCAGTGACCAGTGACCAGTGACCAGTGACCAGTGACCAGTGACCAGTAACCAGTGACCAGTGACCAGTGACCAGCGAAAGTGACCAGTGACCAGTGACCAGTGACCAGCGAAATCGACCAGTGACCAGTGACCAGAGACCAGTGACTAGCCCAATTGAACAGTGACCAGTGACCAGTGACCAGTGACCAACGACCAGTGAACAGTGACCAGTGACCAGTGACCAGTGACCTGTGACCAGTGACCAGTGACCAGTGACCAGCGAAATCGACCAGTGACCAGTGACCAGTGACCAGTGACGAGTGACCTGTGACAAGTGACCAGTGACCAGCGACCAGTGACCAGGGACCAGTGACCAGTGACCAGTGACCAGCGACCAGTGACCAGTGACCAGTGACCAGGGACCAGTGACCAGCGAAAGTGACCAGTGACCAGTGACCAGTGACCAGTGACTAGCCAAATTGAGCAGTGAGCACTGACCAGTGACCAGTGACCAGTGACCAGTGACCAGTGACCAGCGAAAGTGACCAGTGACCAGTGACCAGCGAAATTGACCAGTGACCAGTGACCATTGACCAGTGACCAGCGAAAGTGACCAGGGATGAGTGACCAGTGACAAGTGACCAGTGAGAAGTGACCAGTGACCACTGACCAGTGACCAGTGACCAGCGACCAGTGACCAGTGACCAGTGACCAGGGACCAGTGACCAGCGAAAGTGACCAGTGACCAGTGACTAGCCAAATTGAGCAGTGACCAGTGACCAGCGAAATTGACCAGTGACCATTGACCAGTGACCAGAGAAAGTGACCAGTGACGAGTGACCTGTGACAAGTGACCAGTGACCAGCGACCAGTGACCAGTGACCAGTGACCAGTGACCATTGACCAGTGACCAGAGAAAGTGACCAGTGACGAGTGACCTGTGACAAGTGACCAGTGACCAGCGACCAGTGACCAGTGACCAGTGACCAGTGACCAGTGACCAGCGAAAGTGACCAGTGACCAACGACCAGTGACCAGTGACCAGTGACCAGTGACCAGAGACCAGTGACTAGCCAAATTGACCAGTGACCAGTGACCAGTGATCCGTGACCAGTGAACAGTGACCAGTGACCAGTGACCAGTGACCAGAGCCCAGTGACTAGCCAAATTGACCAGTGACCAGTGACCAGTGACCAGTGACCAGCGGTAGTGACCAGTGATCAGTGACCAGTGAACAGTGACCAGTGACCAGTGACCAGTGACCAGAGACCAGTGACTAGCCAAATTGACCAGTGACCAGTGACCAGTGACCAGCGGTAGTGACCAGTGATCAGTGACCAGTGAACAGTGACCAGTGACCAGTGACCAGTGACCAGCGAAAATGACCAGTGGCCAGTGACCAGTGACCAGCGAAAGTGACCAGTGACGAGTGACCAGTGACAAGTGACCAGTGAGAAGTGACCAGTGACCACTGACCAGTGACCAGTGACCAGCGACCAGTGACCAGTGACCAGTGACTAGCCAAATTGAGCAGTAACCAGTGACCAGTGACCAGTGACCAGCGAAAGTGACCAGTGACCAGTGACCATTGACCATTGACCAGCGACCAGTGACCAGTGACCAGTGACGAGTGACCAGTGACCAGTGACCAGTGACCAGTGACCAGCGAAAGTGACAAGTGACCAGTGACCAGTGACCAGTGACCAGTGACCAGTGACCAGCGAAAGTGACCAGTGACCAGTGAACAGTGACCAGTGACTAGTGACCAGTGACCAGAGACCAGTGACTAGCCAAATTGACCAGTGACCAGTGACCAGTGACCAGCGGTAGTGACCAGTGATCAGTGACCAGTGAACAGTGACCAGTGACCTGTGACCTGTGACCAGCGAAAATGACCAGTGGCCAGTGACCAGTGACCAGCGAAATTGACCAGTGACCTGTGACCAGGGACCAGTGACCAGTGACCAGTGACCAGCGACCAGTGACCAGTGACCTGTGACCAGGGACCAGTGACCAGCGAAAGTGACCAGTGACCAGTGACCAGTGACCAGTGACTAGCCAAATTGAGCAGTGAGCACTGACCAGTGACCAGTGACCAGTGACCAGTGACCAGCGAAAGTGACCAGTGACCAGTGACCAGTGACCAGCGAAATTGCCCAGAGACCAGTGACCAGTGACCAGTGACAAGTGACCAGTTACCAGTGACCAGCGAAAGTGACCAGTGAACAGTGACCAGGGACCAGTGACCAGTGACCAGTGACCAGTGACCAGTGACCAGTGACCAGTGACCAGTGACCAGTGACCAGTGACCAGTGACCAGTGACCAGCGAAAGTGACCAGGGACCAGTGACCAGTGACCAGTGACCAGTGACCAGTGACCAGCGAAATTGTCCAGTGACCATTGACCAGTGACCAGTGACCAGTGACCAGTGACAAGTGACCAGCGACCAGTGACCAGTGACCAGTGACCAGTGACCAGTGACCAGTGCCCAGTGACCAGCGAAAGTGACCAGTGACAAGTGACCAGTGACCAGTGACCAGCGAAATCGACCAGTGACCAGTGACCAGAGACCAGTGACTAGCCTAATTGACCAGTGACCAGTGACCAGTGACCAGTGACCAACGACCAGTGACCAGTGACCAGTGACCAGTGACCAGTGACCTGTGACCAGCGAAAGTGACCAGTGACCAGTGACCATTGACCAGCGACCAGTGACCAGTGACCAGTGACGAGTGACCAGTGACCAGTGACCAGTGACCAGTGACCAGTGACCAGCGAAAGTGACAAGTGACCAGTGACCAGTGACCAGTGACCAGTGACCAGTGACCAGCGAAAGTGACCAGTGACCAGTGAACAGCGAAATTGACCAGTGACCATTGACCAGTGACCAGCGAAAGTGACCAGTGACGAGTGACCTGTGACAAGTGACCAGTGACCAGCGACCAGTGACCAGGGACCAGTGACCAGTGACCAGTGACCAGCGACCAGTGACCAGTGACCAGTGACCAGGGACCAGTGACCAGCGAAAGTGACCAGTGACCAGTGACCAGTGACCAGCGAAATTGACCAGTGACCAGTGACCAGTGACCAGTGACAAGTGACCAGTTACCAGTGACCAGCGAAAGTGACCAGTGAACAGTGACCAGGGACCAGTGACCAGTGACCAGTGACCAGTGACCAGTGACCAGTGACCAGTGACCAGTGACCAGTGACCAGTGACCAGTGATCAGCGAAAGTGACGAGGGACCAGTGACCAGTGACCAGTGACCAGTGACCAGTGACCAGTGACCAGCGAAATTGACCAGTGACCATTGACCAGTGACCAGTGACCAGTGACCAGCGAAAGTGACCAGTGACCAGTGACCAGTGACCAGGGAAATTGACCAGTGACCAGTGACCAGTGACCAGTGACAAGTGACCAGTTACCAGTGACCAGTGAACAGTGACCAGGGACCAGTGACCAGTGACCAGTGACCAGTGACCAGCGACCAGTGACCAGTGACCAGTGACCAGTGACCAGTGACCAGCGACCAGTGACCAGTGACCAGTGACCAGTGACCAGTGACCAGTGACCAGTGACCAGTGACCAGTGACCAGCGGTAGTGACCAGTGATCAGTGACCAGTGAACAGTGACCAGTGACCAGTGACCAGTGACCAGTGACCAGTGACCAGTGACCAGTGACCAGTGACCAGTGACCAGTGACCAGTGACCAGTGACCAGCGAAAGTGACAAGTGACCAGTGACCAGTGACCAGTGACCAGTGACCAGTGACCAGCGAAAGTGACCAGTGACCAGTGAACAGTGACCAGCGAAATTGACCAGTTTCCAGTGACCAGTGATTAGTGACCAGTGACCAGTGACCAGCGAAAGTGACCAGTGAACAGTGACCAGCGAAATTGACCAGTGACCATTGACCAGTGACCAGCGAAAGTGACCAGTGATGAGTGACCAGTGACAACTGACCAGTGAGAAGTGACCAGTGACCACTGACCAGTGACCAGTGACCAGCGACCAGTGACCAGTGACCAGCGAAAGTGACCAGTGACCAACGACCAGTGACCAGTGACCAGTGACCAGTGACCAGAGACCAGTGACTAGCCAAATTGACCAGTGACCAGTGACCAGTGACCAGTGACCAGCGGTAGTGACCAGTGATCAGTGACCAGTGAACAGTGACCAGTGACCAGTGACCAGTGACCAGAGACCAGTGACTAGCCAAATTGACCAGTGACCAGTGACCAGTGACCAGCGGTAGTGACCAGTGATCAGTGACCAGTGAACAGTGACCAGTGACCAGTGACCAGTGACCAGCGAAAATGACCAGTGGCCAGTGACCAGTGACCAGCGAAAGTGACCAGTGACGAGTGACCAGTGACAAGTGACCAGTGAGAAGTGACCAGTGACCACTGACCAGTGACCAGTGACCAGCGACCAGTGACCAGTGACCAGTGACTAGCCAAATTGAGCAGTAACCAGTGACCAGTGACCAGTGACCAGCGAAAGTGACCAGTGACCAGTGACCATTGACCATTGACCAGCGACCAGTGACCAGTGACCAGTGACGAGTGACCAGTGACCAGTGACCAGTGACCAGTGACCAGCGAAAGTGACAAGTGACCAGTGACCAGTGACCAGTGACCAGTGACCAGTGACCAGCGAAAGTGACCAGTGACCAGTGAACAGTGACCAGCGAAATTGACCAGTTTCCAGTGACCAGTGATAAGTGACCAGTGACCAGTGACCAGCGAAAGTGACCAGTGAACAGTGACCAGCGAAATTGACCAGTGACCATTGACCAGTGACCAGCGAAAGTGACCAGTGACGAGTGACCAGTGACAAGTGACCAGTGAGAAGTGACCAGTGACCACTGACCAGTGACCAGTGACCAGCGACCAGTGACCAGTGACCAGTGACCAGGGACCAGTGACCAGCGAAAGTGACCAGTGACCAGTGACTAGCCAAATTGAGCAGTGACCAGTGACCAGTGACCAGTGACCAGTGACCAGTGACCAGTGACCAGTGACCAGTGACCAGTGACCAGTGACCAGCGAAATTGACCAGTGACCATTGACCAGGGACCAGTGACCAGTGACCAGCGAAAGTGAACAGTGACCAGTGACCAGTGACCAGTGACCAGTGACCAGTGACCAGTGACCAGTGACCAGTGACCAGTGACCAGTGACCAGTAACCAGTGACCAGTGACCAGTGACCAGTGACGAGTGTCCAGTGACAAGTGACAAGTGACCAGTGACCAGTGACCAGTGACCAGTGACCAGTGACCAGTGACCAGTGACCAGTGACCAGCGAAAGTGACCAGTGACGAGTGACCAGTGACCAGTGACCAGTGACCAGTGACCAGCGACCAGTGACCAGTGACCAGTGACGAGTGACCAGTGACAAGTGACCAGTGAGAAGTGACCAGTGACCACTGACCAGTGACCAGTGACCAGCGAAAGTGACCAGTGACCAACGACCAGTGACCAGTGACCAGTGACCGGTGACCAGAGACCAGTGACTAGGCAAATTGACCAGTGACCAGTGACCAGTGACCAGCGGTAGTGACCAGTGATCAGTGACCAGTGAACAGTGACCAGTGACCAGTGACCAGTGACCAGAGACCAGTGACTAGCCAAATTGACCAGTGACCAGTGACCAGTGACCAGCGGTAGTGACCAGTGATCAGTGACCAGTGAACAGTGACCAGTGACCAGTGACCAGTGACCAGAGACCAGTGACTAGCCAAATTGACCAGTGACCAGTGACCAGTGACCAGCGGTAGTGACCAGTGATCAGTGACCAGTGAACAATGACCAGTGACCAGTGACCTGTGACCAGCGAAAATGACCAGTGGCCAGTGACCAGTGACCAGCGAAATTGACCAGTGACCAGTGACCAGGGACCAGTGACCAGTGACCAGTGACCAACGAAAGTGAACAGTGACCAGTGACCAGTGACCAGTGACCAGTGACCAGTGACCAGTGACCAGTGACCAGTGACCAGTGACCAGTGACCAGTGACGAGTGTCCAGTGACAAGTGACAAGTGACCAGTGACCAGTGACCAGTGACCAGTGACCAGCGAAAGTGACCAGTGACGAGTGACCAGTGACCAGCGACCAGTAACCAGTGACCAGTGACCAGTGACCAGTGACCAGCGACCAGTGACCAGTGACCAGTAACCAGGGACCAGTGACCAGTGACCAGTGACCAGCGACCAGTGACCAGTGACCAGTGACCAGGGACCAGTGACCAGTGACCAGTGACCAGTGACCAGTGACCAGTGACCAGTGACCAGTGACCAGCGAAAGTGACCAGTGACCAACGACCAGTGACCAGTGACCAGTGACCAGTGACCAGAGACCAGTGACTAGCCAAATTGACCAGTGACCAGTGACCAGTGACCAGTGACCAGCGGTAGTGACCAGTGATCAGTGACCAGTGAACAGTGACCAGTGACCAGAGACCAGTGACTAGCCAAATTGACCAGTGACCAGTGACCAGCGACCAGCGGTAGTGACCAGTGATCAGTGACCAGTGAACAGTGACCAGTGACCAGTGACCTGTGACCAGCGAAAGTGACAAGTGACCAGTGACCAGTGACCAGTGACCAGTGACCAGTGACCAGCGAAAGTGACCAGTGACCAGTGAACAGTGACCAGCGAAATTGACCAGTTTCCAGTGACCAGTGATAAGTGACCAGTGACCAGTGACCAGCGAAAGTGACCAGTGAACAGTGACCAGCGAAATTGACCAGTGACCATTGACCAGTGACCAGCGAAAGTGACCAGTGATGAGTGACCAGTGACAACTGACCAGTGAGAAGTGACCAGTGACCACTGACCAGTGACCAGTGACCAGCGACCAGTGACCAGTGACCAGCGAAAGTGACCAGTGACCAACGACCAGTGACCAGTGACCAGTGACCAGTGACCAGAGACCAGTGACTAGCCAAATTGACCAGTGACCAGTGACCAGTGACCAGTGACCAGCGGTAGTGACCAGTGATCAGTGACCAGTGAACAGTGACCAGTGACCAGTGACCAGTGACCAGAGACCAGTGACTAGCCAAATTGACCAGTGACCAGTGACCAGTGACCAGCGGTAGTGACCAGTGATCAGTGACCAGTGAACAGTGACCAGTGACCAGTGACCAGTGACCAGCGAAAATGACCAGTGGCCAGTGACCAGTGACCAGCGAAAGTGACCAGTGACGAGTGACCAGCGAAAGTGACCAGTGACCAGTGACCATTGACCATTGACCAGCGACCAGTGACCAGTGACCAGTGACGAGTGACCAGTGACCAGTGACCAGTGACCAGTGACCAGCGAAAGTGACAAGTGACCAGTGACCAGTGACCAGTGACCAGTGACCAGTGACCAGCGAAAGTGACCAGTGACCAGTGAACAGTGACCAGTGACCAGTGACCAGTGACCAGAGACCAGTGACTAGCCAAATTGACCAGTGACCAGTGACCAGTGACCAGCGGTAGTGACCAGTGATCAGTGACCAGTGAACAGTGACCAGTGACCTGTGACCTGTGACCAGCGAAAATGACCAGTGGCCAGTGACCAGTGACCAGCGAAATTGACCAGTGACCTGTGACCAGGGACCAGTGACCAGTGACCAGTGACCAGCGACCAGTGACCAGTGACCTGTGACCAGGGACCAGTGACCAGCGAAAGTGACCAGTGACCAGTGACCAGTGACCAGTGACTAGCCAAATTGAGCAGTGAGCACTGACCAGTGACCAGTGACCAGTGACCAGTGACCAGCGAAAGTGACCAGTGACCAGTGACCAGTGACCAGCGAAATTGCCCAGAGACCAGTGACCAGTGACCAGTGACAAGTGACCAGTTACCAGTGACCAGCGAAAGTGACCAGTGAACAGTGACCAGGGACCAGTGACCAGTGACCAGTGACCAGTGACCAGTGACCAGTGACCAGTGACCAGTGACCAGTGACCAGTGACCAGTGACCAGTGACCAGTGACCAGTGACCAGTGACCAGCGAAAGTGACCAGGGACCAGTGACCAGTGACCAGTGACCAGTGACCAGTGACCAGCGAAATTGTCCAGTGACCATTGACCAGTGACCAGTGACCAGTGACCAGTGACAAGTGACCAGCGACCAGTGACCAGTGACCAGTGACCAGTGACCAGTGACCAGTGCCCAGTGACCAGCGAAAGTGACCAGTGACAAGTGACCAGTGACCAGTGACCAGCGAAATCGACCAGTGACCAGTGACCAGAGACCAGTGACTAGCCTAATTGACCAGTGACCAGTGACCAGTGACCAGTGACCAACGACCAGTGACCAGTGACCAGTGACCAGTGACCAGTGACCTGTGACCAGCGAAAGTGACCAGTGACCAGTGACCATTGACCAGCGACCAGTGACCAGTGACCAGTGACGAGTGACCAGTGACCAGTGACCAGTGACCAGTGACCAGTGACCAGCGAAAGTGACAAGTGACCAGTGACCAGTGACCAGTGACCAGTGACCAGTGACCAGCGAAAGTGACCAGTGACCAGTGAACAGCGAAATTGACCAGTGACCATTGACCAGTGACCAGCGAAAGTGACCAGTGACAAGTGACAAGTGACCAGTGACCAGTGACCAGTGACCAGTGACCAGTGACCAGTGACCAGTGACCAGTGACCAGCGAAAGTGACCAGTGACGAGTGACCAGTGACCAGTGACCAGTGACCAGTGACCAGTGACCAGCGAAAGTGACCAGTGAACAGTGACCAGCGAAATTGACCAGTGACCATTGACCAGTGACCAGCGAAAGTGACCAGTGATGAGTGACCAGTGACAACTGACCAGTGAGAAGTGACCAGTGACCACTGACCAGTGACCAGTGACCAGCGACCAGTGACCAGTGACCAGCGAAAGTGACCAGTGACCAACGACCAGTGACCAGTGACCAGTGACCAGTGACCAGAGACCAGTGACTAGCCAAATTGACCAGTGACCAGTGACCAGTGACCAGTGACCAGCGGTAGTGACCAGTGATCAGTGACCAGTGAACAGTGACCAGTGACCAGTGACCAGTGACCAGAGACCAGTGACTAGCCAAATTGACCAGTGACCAGTGACCAGTGACCAGCGGTAGTGACCAGTGATCAGTGACCAGTGAACAGTGACCAGTGACCAGTGACCAGTGACCAGCGAAAATGACCAGTGGCCAGTGACCAGTGACCAGCGAAAGTGACCAGTGACGAGTGACCAGCGAAAGTGACCAGTGACCAGTGACCATTGACCATTGACCAGCGACCAGTGACCAGTGACCAGTGACGAGTGACCAGTGACCAGTGACCAGTGACCAGTGACCAGCGAAAGTGACAAGTGACCAGTGACCAGTGACCAGTGACCAGTGACCAGTGACCAGCGAAAGTGACCAGTGACCAGTGAACAGTGACCAGTGACCAGTGACCAGTGACCAGAGACCAGTGACTAGCCAAATTGACCAGTGACCAGTGACCAGTGACCAGCGGTAGTGACCAGTGATCAGTGACCAGTGAACAGTGACCAGTGACCTGTGACCTGTGACCAGCGAAAATGACCAGTGGCCAGTGACCAGTGACCAGCGAAATTGACCAGTGACCTGTGACCAGGGACCAGTGACCAGTGACCAGTGACCAGCGACCAGTGACCAGTGACCTGTGACCAGGGACCAGTGACCAGCGAAAGTGACCAGTGACCAGTGACCAGTGACCAGTGACTAGCCAAATTGAGCAGTGAGCACTGACCAGTGACCAGTGACCAGTGACCAGTGACCAGCGAAAGTGACCAGTGACCAGTGACCAGTGACCAGCGAAATTGCCCAGAGACCAGTGACCAGTGACCAGTGACAAGTGACCAGTTACCAGTGACCAGCGAAAGTGACCAGTGAACAGTGACCAGGGACCAGTGACCAGTGACCAGTGACCAGTGACCAGTGACCAGTGACCAGTGACCAGTGACCAGTGACCAGTGACCAGTGACCAGTGACCAGTGACCAGTGACCAGTGACCAGCGAAAGTGACCAGGGACCAGTGACCAGTGACCAGTGACCAGTGACCAGTGACCAGCGAAATTGTCCAGTGACCATTGACCAGTGACCAGTGACCAGTGACCAGTGACAAGTGACCAGCGACCAGTGACCAGTGACCAGTGACCAGTGACCAGTGACCAGTGCCCAGTGACCAGCGAAAGTGACCAGTGACAAGTGACCAGTGACCAGTGACCAGCGAAATCGACCAGTGACCAGTGACCAGAGACCAGTGACTAGCCTAATTGACCAGTGACCAGTGACCAGTGACCAGTGACCAACGACCAGTGACCAGTGACCAGTGACCAGTGACCAGTGACCTGTGACCAGCGAAAGTGACCAGTGACCAGTGACCATTGACCAGCGACCAGTGACCAGTGACCAGTGACGAGTGACCAGTGACCAGTGACCAGTGACCAGTGACCAGTGACCAGCGAAAGTGACAAGTGACCAGTGACCAGTGACCAGTGACCAGTGACCAGTGACCAGCGAAAGTGACCAGTGACCAGTGAACAGCGAAATTGACCAGTGACCATTGACCAGTGACCAGCGAAAGTGACCAGTGACAAGTGACAAGTGACCAGTGACCAGTGACCAGTGACCAGTGACCAGTGACCAGTGACCAGTGACCAGTGACCAGCGAAAGTGACCAGTGACGAGTGACCAGTGACCAGTGACCAGTGACCAGTGACCAGTGACCAGCGAAAGTGACCAGTGACCAGTGAACAGCGAAATTGACCAGTGACCATTGACCAGTGACCAGCGAAAGTGACCAGTGACGAGTGACCTGTGACAAGTGACCAGTGACCAGCGACCAGTGACCAGGGACCAGTGACCAGTGACCAGTGACCAGCGACCAGTGACCAGTGACCAGTGACCAGGGACCAGTGACCAGCGAAAGTGACCAGTGACCAGTGACCAGTGACCAGCGAAATTGACCAGTGACCAGTGACCAGTGACCAGTGACAAGTGACCAGTTACCAGTGACCAGCGAAAGTGACCAGTGAACAGTGACCAGGGACCAGTGACCAGTGACCAGTGACCAGTGACCAGTGACCAGTGACCAGTGACCAGTGACCAGTGACCAGTGACCAGTGATCAGCGAAAGTGACCAGGGACCAGTGACCAGTGACCAGTGACAAGTGACCAGTGACCAGTGACCAGCGAAATTGACCAGTGACCATTGACCAGTGACCAGTGACCAGTGACCAGTGACCAGCGAAAGTGACCAGTGACCAGTGACCAGTGACCAGGGAAATTGACCAGTGAACAGTGACCAGTGACCAGTGACAAGTGACCAGTTACCAGTGACCAGTGAACAGTGACCAGGGACCAGTGACCAGTGACCAGTGACCAGTGACCAGCGACCAGTGACCAGTGACCAGTGACCAGTGACCAGTGACCAGCGACCAGTGACCAGTGACCAGTGACCAGTGACCAGTGACCAGTGACCAGTGACCAGTGACCAGTGACCAGCGGTAGTGACCAGTGATCAGTGACCAGTGACCAGTGACCAGTGACCAGTGACCAGTGACCAGTGACCAGTGACCAGTGACCAGTGACCAGTGACCAGTGACCAGTGACCAGTGACCAGTGACCAGCGAAAGTGACAAGTGACCAGTGACCAGTGACCAGTGACCAGTGACCAGTGACCAGCGAAAGTGACCAGTGACCAGTGAACAGTGACCAGCGAAATTGACCAGTTTCCAGTGACCAGTGATAAGTGACCAGTGACCAGTGACCAGCGAAAGTGACCAGTGAACAGTGACCAGCGAAATTGACCAGTGACCATTGACCAGTGACCAGCGAAAGTGACCAGTGATGAGTGACCAGTGACAACTGACCAGTGAGAAGTGACCAGTGACCACTGACCAGTGACCAGTGACCAGCGACCAGTGACCAGTGACCAGCGAAAGTGACCAGTGACCAACGACCAGTGACCAGTGACCAGTGACCAGTGACCAGAGACCAGTGACTAGCCAAATTGACCAGTGACCAGTGACCAGTGACCAGTGACCAGCGGTAGTGACCAGTGATCAGTGACCAGTGAACAGTGACCAGTGACCAGTGACCAGTGACCAGAGACCAGTGACTAGCCAAATTGACCAGTGACCAGTGACCAGTGACCAGCGGTAGTGACCAGTGATCAGTGACCAGTGAACAGTGACCAGTGACCAGTGACCAGTGACCAGCGAAAATGACCAGTGGCCAGTGACCAGTGACCAGCGAAAGTGACCAGTGACGAGTGACCAGTGACAAGTGACCAGTGAGAAGTGACCAGTGACCACTGACCAGTGACCAGTGACCAGCGACCAGTGACCAGTGACCAGTGACTAGCCAAATTGAGCAGTAACCAGTGACCAGTGACCAGTGACCAGCGAAAGTGACCAGTGACCAGTGACCATTGACCATTGACCAGCGACCAGTGACCAGTGACCAGTGACGAGTGACCAGTGACCAGTGACCAGTGACCAGTGACCAGCGAAAGTGACAAGTGACCAGTGACCAGTGACCAGTGACCAGTGACCAGTGACCAGCGAAAGTGACCAGTGACCAGTGAACAGTGACCAGCGAAATTGACCAGTTTCCAGTGACCAGTGATAAGTGACCAGTGACCAGTGACCAGCGAAAGTGACCAGTGAACAGTGACCAGCGAAATTGACCAGTGACCATTGACCAGTGACCAGCGAAAGTGACCAGTGACGAGTGACCAGTGACAAGTGACCAGTGAGAAGTGACCAGTGACCACTGACCAGTGACCAGTGACCAGCGACCAGTGACCAGTGACCAGTGACCAGGGACCAGTGACCAGCGAAAGTGACCAGTGACCAGTGACTAGCCAAATTGAGCAGTGACCAGTGACCAGTGACCAGTGACCAGTGACCAGTGACCAGTGACCAGTGACCAGTGACCAGTGACCAGTGACCAGTGACCAGCGAAATTGACCAGTGACCATTGACCAGGGACCAGTGACCAGTGACCAGCGAAAGTGAACAGTGACCAGTGACCAGTGACCAGTGACCAGTGACCAGTGACCAGTGACCAGTGACCAGTGACCAGTGACCAGTAACCAGTGACCAGTGACCAGTGACCAGTGACGAGTGTCCAGTGACAAGTGACAAGTGACCAGTGACCAGTGACCAGTGACCAGTGACCAGTGACCAGTGACCAGTGACCAGCGAAAGTGACCAGTGACGAGTGACCAGTGACCAGTGACCAGTGACCAGTGACCAGCGACCAGTGACCAGTGACCAGTGACGAGTGACCAGTGACAAGTGACCAGTGAGAAGTGACCAGTGACCACTGACCAGTGACCAGTGACCAGCGAAAGTGACCAGTGACCAACGACCAGTGACCAGTGACCAGTGACCGGTGACCAGAGACCAGTGACTAGGCAAATTGACCAGTGACCAGTGACCAGTGAGCAGCGGTAGTGACCAGTGATCAGTGACCAGTGAACAGTGACCAGTGACCAGTGACCAGTGACCAGAGACCAGTGACTAGCCAAATTGACCAGTGACCAGTGACCAGTGACCAGCGGTAGTGACCAGTGATCAGTGACCAGTGAACAGTGACCAGTGACCAGTGACCAGTGACCAGAGACCAGTGACTAGCCAAATTGACCAGTGACCAGTGACCAGTGACCAGCGGTAGTGACCAGTGATCAGTGACCAGTGAACAATGACCAGCGACCAGTGACCTGTGACCAGCGAAAATGACCAGTGGCCAGTGACCAGTGACCAGCGAAATTGACCAGTGACCAGTGACCAGGGACCAGTGACCAGTGACCAGTGACCAACGAAAGTGAACAGTGACCAGTGACCAGTGACCAGTGACCAGTGACCAGTGACCAGTGACCAGTGACCAGTGACCAGTGACCAGTGACCAGTGACGAGTGTCCAGTGACAAGTGACAAGTGACCAGTGACCAGTGACCAGTGACCAGTGACCAGTGACCAGTGACCAGCGAAAGTGACCAGTGACGAGTGACCAGTGACCAGCGACCAGTAACCAGTGACCAGTGACCAGTGACCAGTGACCAGCGACCAGTGACCAGTGACCAGTAACCAGGGACCAGTGACCAGTGACCAGTGACCAGCGACCAGTGACCAGTGACCAGTGACCAGGGACCAGTGACCAGTGACCAGTGACCAGTGACCAGTGACCAGTGACCAGTGACCAGTGACCAGCGAAAGTGACCAGTGACCAACGACCAGTGACCAGTGACCAGTGACCAGTGACCAGAGACCAGTGACTAGCCAAATTGACCAGTGACCAGTGACCAGTGACCAGTGACCAGCGGTAGTGACCAGTGATCAGTGACCAGTGAACAGTGACCAGCGACCAGAGACCAGTGACTAGCCAAATTGACCAGTGACCAGTGACCAGTGACCAGCGGTAGTGACCAGTGATCAGTGACCAGTGAACAGTGACCAGTGACCAGTGACCTGTGACCAGCGAAAATGACCAGTGGCCAGTGACCAGTGACCAGCGAAATTGACCAGTGACCAGTGACCAGGGACCAGTGACCAGTGACCAGCGAAAGTGAACAGTGACCAGTGACCAGTGACCAGTGACCAGTGACCAGTGACCCGTGACCAGTGACCAGTGACCAGTGACCAGTGACCAGTGACCAGTGACGAGTGACCAGCGAAAGTGACCAGGGACCAGTGACCAGTGACCAGTGACCAGTGACCAGTGACCAGTGACCAGCGAAATTGACCAGTGACCATTGACCAGCGACCAGTGACCAGTGACCAGTGACCAGTGACCAGTGACCAGTGCGAAGTGACCAGCGAAAGTGACCAGTGACAAGTGACCAGTGACCAGTGACCAGCGAAATCGACCAGTGACCAGTGACCAGAGACCAGTGACTAGCCAAATTGACCAGTGACCAGTGACCAGTGACCAGTGACCAACGACCAGTGACCAGTGACCAGTGACCAGTGACCAGTGACCTGTGATCAGCGAAAGTGACCAGTGACCAGTGACCATTGACCAGCGACCAGTGACCAGTGACCAGTGACGAGTGACCAGTGACCAGTGACCAGTGACCAGTGACCAGTGACCAGTGACCAGCGAAAGTGACAAGTGACCAGTGACCAGTGACCAGTGACCAGTGACCAGTGACCAGCGAAAGTGACCAGTGACCAGTGAACAGCGAAATTGACCAGTGACCATTGACCAGTGACCAGCGAAAGTGACCAGTGACGAGTGACCTGTGACAAGTGACCAGTGACCAGCGACCAGTGACCAGGGACCAGTGACCAGTGACCAGTGACCAGTGACCAGCGACCAGTGACCAGTGACCAGTGACCAGGGACCAGTGACCAGCGAAAGTGACCAGTGACCAGTGACCAGTGACCAGCGAAATTGACCAGTGACCAGTGACCAGTGACCAGTGACAAGTGACCAGTTACCAGTGACCAGCGAAAGTGACCAGTGAACAGTGACCAGGGACCAGTGACCAGTGACCAGTGACCAGTGACCAGTGACCAGTGACCAGTGACCAGTGACCAGTGACCAGTGACCAGTGACCAGCGAAAGTGACCAGGGACCAGTGACCAGTGACCAGTGACCAGTGACCAGTGACCAGTGACCAGCGAAATTGACCAGTGACCATTGAACAGTGACCAGTGACCAGTGACCAGCGAAAGTGACCAGTGACCAGTGACCAGTGACCAGGGAAATTGACCAGTGACCAGTGACCAGTGACCAGTGACAAGTGACCAGTTACCAGTGACCAGCGAAAGTGACCAGTGAACAGTGACCAGGGACCAGTGACCAGTGACCAGTGACCAGTGACCAGTGACCAGCGACCAGTGACCAGTGACCAGTGACCAGCGACCAGTGACCAGTGACCAGTGACCAGTGACCAGTGACCAGTGACCAGCGAAAGTGACCAGTGACCAGTGACCAGTGACCAGTGACCAGTGACCAGTGACCAGTGACCAGTGACCAGTGACCAGTGACCAGTGACCAGTGACCAGTGACCAGTGACCAGTGACCAGTGACGAGTGTCCAGTGACAAGTGACAAGTGACCAGTGACCAGTGACCAGTGACCAGTGACCAGCGACCAGTGACCAGTGACCAGTGACCAGTGACCAGTGACCAGTGACCAGTGACCAGTGACCAGTGACCAGTGACCAGTGACCAGCGAAAGTGACCAGTGACCAGTGACCAGTGACCAGTGACCAGTGACCAGTGACCAGTGACCAGTGACCAGTGACCAGTGACCAGTGACCAGTGACGAGTGTCCAGTGACAAGTGACAAGTGACCAGTGACCAGTGACCAGTGACCAGTGACCAGTGACCAGTGACCAGTGACCAGCGAAAGTGACCAGTGACGAGTGACCAGTGACCAGTGACCAGTGACCAGTGACCAGCGACCAGTGACCAGCGACCAGTGACCAGTGACCAGTGACGAGTGACCAGTGACAAGTGACCAGTGAGAAGTGACCAGTGACCACTGACCAGTGACCAGTGACCAGCGAAAGTGACCAGTGACCAACGACCAGTGACCAGTGACCAGTGACCGGTGACCAGAGACCAGTGACTAGGCAAATTGACCAGTGACCAGTGACCAGTGACCAGCGGTAGTGACCAGTGATCAGTGACCAGTGAACAGTGACCAGTGACCAGTGACCAGTGACCAGAGTCCAGTGACTAGCCAAATTGACCAGTGACCAGTGACCAGTGACCAGCGGTAGTGACCAGTGATCAGTGACCAGTGAACAGTGACCAGTGACCAGTGACCAGTGACCAGAGACCAGTGACTAGCCAAATTGACCAGTGACCAGTGACCAGTGACCAGCGGTAGTGACCAGTGATCAGTGACCAGTGAACAATGACCAGTGGCCAGTGACCTGTGACCAGCGAAAATGACCAGTGGCCAGTGACCAGTGACCAGCGAAATTGACCAGTGACCAGTGACCAGGGACCAGTGACCAGTGACCAGCGAAAGTGAACAGTGACCAGTGACCAGTGACCAGTGACCAGTGACCAGTGACCAGTGACCAGTGACCAGTGACCAGTGACCAGTGACCAGTGACCAGTGACCAGTGACCAGTGACCAGTGACCAGTGACCAGTGACCAGTGACCAGCGAAAGTGACCAGTGACGAGTGACCAGTGACAAGTGACCAGTGAGAAGTGACCAGTGACCACTGAACAGTGACCAGTGACCAGCGACCAGTGACCAGTGACCAGTGACCAGGGACCAGTGACCAGCGAAAGTGACCAGTGACCAGTGACTAGCCAAATTGAGCAGTGACCAGTGACCAGTGACCAGTGACCAGTGACCAGTGACCAGTGACCAGCGAAATTGACCAGTGACCATTGACCAGGGACCAGTGACCAGTGACCAGCGAAAGTGAACAGTGACCAGTGACCAGTGACCAGTGACCAGTGACCAGTGACCAGTGACCAGTGACCAGTGACCAGTGACCAGTGACCAGTGACGAGTGTCCAGTGACAAGTGACAAGTGACCAGTGACCAGTGACCAGTGACCAGTGACCAGTGACCAGTGACCAGTGACCAGCGAAAGTGACCAGTGACGAGTGACCAGTGACCAGTGACCAGTGACCAGTGACCAGCGACCAGTGACCAGTGACCAGTGACGAGTGACCAGTGACAAGTGACCAGTGAGAAGTGACCAGTGACCACTGACCAGTGACCAGTGACCAGCGAAAGTGACCAGTGACCAGTGACCGGTGACCAGAGACCAGTGACTAGGCAAATTGACCAGTGACCAGTGACCAGTGACCAGTGACCAGTGACCAGTGACGAGTGTCCAGTGACAAGTGACAAGTGACCAGTGACCAGTGACCAGTGACCAGTGACCAGTGACCAGTGACCAGTGACCAGCGAAAGTGACCAGTGACGAGTGACCAGTGACCAGTGACCAGTGACCAGTGACCAGCGACCAGTGACCAGTGACCAGTGACGAGTGACCAGTGACAAGTGACCAGTGAGAAGTGACCAGTGACCACTGACCAGTGACCAGTGACCAGCGAAAGTGACCAGTGACCAACGACCAGTGACCAGTGACCAGTGACCGGTGACCAGAGACCAGTGACTAGGCAAATTGACCAGTGACCAGTGACCAGTGACCAGCGGTAGTGACCAGTGATCAGTGACCAGTGAACAGTGACCAGTGACCAGTGACCAGTGACCAGAGACCAGTGACTAGCCAAATTGACCAGTGACCAGTGACCAGTGACCAGCGGTAGTGACCAGTGATCAGTGACCAGTGAACAGTGACCAGTGACCAGTGACCAGTGACCAGAGACCAGTGACTAGCCAAATTGACCAGTGACCAGTGACCAGTGACCAGCGGTAGTGACCAGTGATCAGTGACCAGTGAACAATGACCAGTGACCAGTGACCTGTGACCAGCGAAAATGACCATTGTCCAGTGACCAGTGACCAGCGAAATTGACCAGTGACCAGTGACCAGGGACCAGTGACCAGTGACCAGCGAAAGTGAACAGTGACCAGTGACCAGTGACCAGTGACCAGTGACCAGTGACCAGTGACCAGTGACCAGTGACCAGTGACCAGTGACCAGTGACCAGTGACCAGTGACCAGTGACGAGTGTCCAGTGACAAGTGACAAGTGACCAGTGACCTGTGACCAGTGACCAGTGACCAGTGACCAGTGACCAGCGAAAGTGACCAGTGACGAGTGACCAGTGACCAGCGACCAGTAACCAGTGACCAGTGACCAGTGACCAGTGACCAGCGAAATTGACCAGTGACCATTGACCAGGGACCAGTGTCCAGTGACCAGCGAAATCGACCAGTGACCAGTGACCAGAGACCAGTGACTAGCCAAATTGACCAGTGACCAGTGACCAGTGACCAGTGACCAACGACCAGTGACCAGTGACCAGTGACCAGTGACCAGTGACCTGTGACCAGCGAAAGTGACCAGTGACCAGTGACCATTGACCAGCGACCAGTGACCAGTGACCAGTGACGAGTGACCAGTGACCAGTGACCAGTGACCAGTGACCAGTGACCAGTGACCAGCGAAAGTGACAAGTGACCAGTGACCAGTGACCAGTGACCAGTGACCAGTGACCAGCGAAAGTGACCAGTGACCAGTGAACAGCGAAATTGACCAGTGACCATTGACCAGTGACCAGCGAAAGTGACCAGTGACGAGTGACCTGTGACAAGTGACCAGTGACCAGCGACCAGTGACCAGGGACCAGTGACCAGTGACCAGTGACCAGTGACCAGCGACCAGTGACCAGTGACCAGTGACCAGGGACCAGTGACCAGCGAAAGTGACCAGTGACCAGTGACCAGTGACCAGCGAAATTGACCAGTGACCAGTGACCAGTGACCAGTGACCAGTGACCAGTGACAAGTGACCAGTTACCAGTGACCAGCGAAAGTGACCAGTGAACAGTGACCAGGGACCAGTGACCAGTGACCAGTGACCAGTGACCAGTGACCAGTGACCAGTGACCAGTGACCAGTGACCAGTGACCAGTGACCAGCGAAAGTGACCAGGGACCAGTGACCAGTGACCAGTGACCAGTGACCAGTGACCAGTGACCAGCGAAATTGACCAGTGACCATTGAACAGTGACCAGTGACCAGTGACCAGCGAAAGTGACCAGTGACCAGTGACCAGTGACCAGGGAAATTGACCAGTGACCAGTGACCAGTGACCAGTGACAAGTGACCAGTTACCAGTGACCAGCGAAAGTGACCAGTGAACAGTGACCAGGGACCAGTGACCAGTGACCAGTGACCAGTGACCAGTGACCAGCGACCAGTGACCAGTGACCAGTGACCAGCGACCAGTGACCAGTGACCAGTGACCAGTGACCAGTGACCAGTGACCAGCGAAAGTGACCAGTGACCAGTGACCAGTGACCAGTGACCAGTGACCAGTGACCAGTGACCAGTGACCAGTGACCAGTGACCAGTGACCAGTGACCAGTGACCAGTGACCAGTGACCAGTGACGAGTGTCCAGTGACAAGTGACAAGTGACCAGTGACCAGTGACCAGTGACCAGTGACCAGCGACCAGTGACCAGTGACCAGTGACCAGTGACCAGTGACCAGTGACCAGTGACCAGTGACCAGTGACCAGTGACCAGTGACCAGTGACCAGCGAAAGTGACCAGTGACCAGTGACCAGTGACCAGTGACCAGTGACCAGTGACCAGTGACCAGTGACCAGTGACCAGTGACCAGTGACCAGTGACGAGTGTCCAGTGACAAGTGACAAGTGACCAGTGACCAGTGACCAGTGACCAGTGACCAGTGACCAGTGACCAGCGACCAGTGACCAGCGACCAGTGACCAGTGACCAGTGACGAGTGACCAGTGACAAGTGACCAGTGAGAAGTGACCAGTGACCACTGACCAGTGACCAGTGACCAGCGAAAGTGACCAGTGACCAACGACCAGTGACCAGTGACCAGTGACCGGTGACCAGAGACCAGTGACTAGGCAAATTGACCAGTGACCAGTGACCAGTGACCAGCGGTAGTGACCAGTGATCAGTGACCAGTGAACAGTGACCAGTGACCAGTGACCAGTGACCAGAGACCAGTGACTAGCCAAATTGACCAGTGACCAGTGACCAGTGACCAGCGGTAGTGACCAGTGATCAGTGACCAGTGAACAGTGACCAGTGACCAGTGACCAGTGACCAGTGACCAGTGACCAGTGACCAGTGACCAGTGACCAGTGACGAGTGTCCAGTGACAAGTGACAAGTGACCAGTGACCAGTGACCAGTGACCAGTGACCAGCGACCAGTGACCAGTGACCAGTGACCAGTGACCAGTGACCAGTGACCAGTGACCAGTGACCAGTGACCAGTGACCAGTGACCAGTGACCAGCGAAAGTGACCAGTGACCAGTGACCAGTGACCAGTGACCAGTGACCAGTGACCAGTGACCAGTGACCAGTGACCAGTGACCAGTGACCAGTGACGAGTGTCCAGTGACAAGTGACAAGTGACCAGTGACCAGTGACCAGTGACCAGTGACCAGTGACCAGTGACCAGTGACCAGCGAAAGTGACCAGTGACGAGTGACCAGTGACCAGTGACCAGTGACCAGTGACCAGCGACCAGTGACCAGCGACCAGTGACCAGTGACCAGTGACGAGTGACCAGTGACAAGTGACCAGTGAGAAGTGACCAGTGACCACTGACCAGTGACCAGTGACCAGCGAAAGTGACCAGTGACCAACGACCAGTGACCAGTGACCAGTGACCGGTGACCAGAGACCAGTGACTAGGCAAATTGACCAGTGACCAGTGACCAGTGACCAGCGGTAGTGACCAGTGATCAGTGACCAGTGAACAGTGACCAGTGACCAGTGACCAGTGACCAGAGACCAGTGACTAGCCAAATTGACCAGTGACCAGTGACCAGTGACCAGCGGTAGTGACCAGTGATCAGTGACCAGTGAACAGTGACCAGTGACCAGTGACCAGTGACCAGAGACCAGTGACTAGCCAAATTGACCAGTGACCAGTGACCAGTGACCAGCGGTAGTGACCAGTGATCAGTGACCAGTGAACAATGACCAGTGGCCAGTGACCTGTGACCAGCGAAAATGACCAGTGGCCAGTGACCAGTGACCAGCGAAATTGACCAGTGACCAGTGACCAGGGACCAGTGACCAGTGACCAGCGAAAGTGAACAGTGACCAGTGACCAGTGACCAGTGACCAGTGACCAGTGACCAGTGACCAGTGACCAGTGACCAGTGACCAGTGACCAGTGACCAGTGACCAGTGACCAGTGACCAGTGACCAGTGACCAGTGACCAGTGACCAGCGAAAGTGACCAGTGACGAGTGACCAGTGACAAGTGACCAGTGAGAAGTGACCAGTGACCACTGAACAGTGACCAGTGACCAGCGACCAGTGACCAGTGACCAGTGACCAGGGACCAGTGACCAGCGAAAGTGACCAGTGACCAGTGACTAGCCAAATTGAGCAGTGACCAGTGACCAGTGACCAGTGACCAGTGACCAGTGACCAGTGACCAGCGAAATTGACCAGTGACCATTGACCAGGGACCAGTGACCAGTGACCAGCGAAAGTGAACAGTGACCAGTGACCAGTGACCAGTGACCAGTGACCAGTGACCAGTGACCAGTGACCAGTGACCAGTGACCAGTGACCAGTGACGAGTGTCCAGTGACAAGTGACAAGTGACCAGTGACCAGTGACCAGTGACCAGTGACCAGTGACCAGTGACCAGTGACCAGCGAAAGTGACCAGTGACGAGTGACCAGTGACCAGTGACCAGTGACCAGTGACCAGCGACCAGTGACCAGTGACCAGTGACGAGTGACCAGTGACAAGTGACCAGTGAGAAGTGACCAGTGACCACTGACCAGTGACCAGTGACCAGCGAAAGTGACCAGTGACCAGTGACCGGTGACCAGAGACCAGTGACTAGGCAAATTGACCAGTGACCAGTGACCAGTGACCAGTGACCAGTGACCAGTGACGAGTGTCCAGTGACAAGTGACAAGTGACCAGTGACCAGTGACCAGTGACCAGTGACCAGTGACCAGTGACCAGTGACCAGCGAAAGTGACCAGTGACGAGTGACCAGTGACCAGTGACCAGTGACCAGTGACCAGCGACCAGTGACCAGTGACCAGTGACGAGTGACCAGTGACAAGTGACCAGTGAGAAGTGACCAGTGACCACTGACCAGTGACCAGTGACCAGCGAAAGTGACCAGTGACCAACGACCAGTGACCAGTGACCAGTGACCGGTGACCAGAGACCAGTGACTAGGCAAATTGACCAGTGACCAGTGACCAGTGACCAGCGGTAGTGACCAGTGATCAGTGACCAGTGAACAGTGACCAGTGACCAGTGACCAGTGACCAGAGACCAGTGACTAGCCAAATTGACCAGTGACCAGTGACCAGTGACCAGCGGTAGTGACCAGTGATCAGTGACCAGTGAACAGTGACCAGTGACCAGTGACCAGTGACCAGAGACCAGTGACTAGCCAAATTGACCAGTGACCAGTGACCAGTGACCAGCGGTAGTGACCAGTGATCAGTGACCAGTGAACAATGACCAGTGACCAGTGACCTGTGACCAGCGAAAATGACCATTGTCCAGTGACCAGTGACCAGCGAAATTGACCAGTGACCAGTGACCAGGGACCAGTGACCAGTGACCAGCGAAAGTGAACAGTGACCAGTGACCAGTGACCAGTGACCAGTGACCAGTGACCAGTGACCAGTGACCAGTGACCAGTGACCAGTGACCAGTGACCAGTGACCAGTGACGAGTGTCCAGTGACAAGTGACAAGTGACCAGTGACCTGTGACCAGTGACCAGTGACCAGTGACCAGTGACCAGCGAAAGTGACCAGTGACGAGTGACCAGTGACCAGCGACCAGTAACCAGTGACCAGTGACCAGTGACCAGTGACCAGCGAAATTGACCAGTGACCATTGACCAGGGACCAGTGTCCAGTGACCAGCGAAAGTGAACAGTGACCAGTGACCAGTGACCAGTGACCAGTGACCAGTGACCAGTGACCAGTGACCAGTGACCAGTGACCAGTGACCAGTGACCAGTGACCAGTGACCAGTGACGAGTGTCCAGTGACAAGTGACAAGTGACCAGTGACCAGTGACCAGTGACCAGTGACCAGTGACCAGTGACCAGTGACCAGCGAAAGTGACCAGTGACGAGTGACCAGTGACCAGTGACCAGTGACCAGTGACCAGCGACCAGTGACCAGCGACCAGTGACCAGTGACCAGTGACGAGTGACCAGTGACAAGTGACCAGTGAGAAGTGACCAGTGACCACTGACCAGTGACCAGTGACCAGCGAAAGTGACCAGTGACCAACGACCAGTGACCAGTGACCAGTGACCGGTGACCAGAGACCAGTGACTAGGCAAATTGACCAGTGACCAGTGACCAGTGACCAGCGGTAGTGACCAGTGATCAGTGACCAGTGAACAGTGACCAGTGACCAGTGACCAGTGACCAGAGACCAGTGACTAGCCAAATTGACCAGTGACCAGTGACCAGTGACCAGCGGTAGTGACCAGTGATCAGTGACCAGTGAACAGTGACCAGTGACCAGTGACCAGTGACCAGAGACCAGTGACTAGCCAAATTGACCAGTGACCAGTGACCAGTGACCAGCGGTAGTGACCAGTGATCAGTGACCAGTGAACAATGACCAGTGACCAGTGACCTGTGACCAGCGAAAATGACCAGTGGCCAGTGACCAGTGACCAGCGAAATTGACCAGTGACCAGTGACCAGGGACCAGTGACCAGTGACCAGCGAAAGTGAACAGTGACCAGTGACCAGTGACCAGTGACCAGTGACCAGTGACCAGTGACCAGTGACCAGTGACCAGTGACCAGTGACCAGTGACGAGTGTCCAGTGACAAGTGATAAGTGACCAGTGACCAGTGACCAGTGACCAGTGACCAGTGACCAGTGACCAGCGAAAGTGACCAGTGACGAGTGAACAGTGACCAGCGACCAGTAACCAGTGACCAGTGACCAGTGACCAGTGACCAGCGACCAGTGACCAGTGACCAGTAACCAGGGACCAGTGACCAGTGACCAGTGACCAGCGACCAGTGACCAGTGACCAGTGACCAGGGACCAGTGACCAGCGAAAGTGACCAGTGACCAGTGACCAGTGACCAGTGACCAGTGACCAGTGACCAGTGACCAGTGACCAGTGACCAGCGAAAGTGACCAGTGACCAACGACCAGTGACCAGTGACCAGAGACCAGTGACCAGAGACCAGTGACTAGCCAAATTGACCAGTGACCAGTGACCAGTGACCAGTGACCAGCGGTAGTGACCAGTGATCAGTGACCAGTGAACAGTGACCAGTGACCAGAGACCAGTGACTAGCCAAATTGACCAGTGACCAGTGACCAGTGACCAGCGGTAGTGACCAGTGATCAGTGACCAGTGAACAGTGACCAGTGACCAGTGACCTGTGACCAGCGAAAATGACCAGTGGCCAGTGACCAGTGACCAGCGAAATTGACCAGTGACCAGTGACCAGGGAGCAGTGACCAGTGACCAGCGAAAGTGAACAGTGACCAGTGACCAGTGACCAGTGACCAGTGACCAGTGACCAGTGACCAGTGACCAGTGACCAGTGACCAGCGAAAGTGACCAGGGACCAGTGACCAGTGACCAGTGACCAGTGACCAGTGACTAGCCAAATTGACCAGTGACCAGTGACCAGTGACCAGCGGTAGTGACCAGTGATCAGTGACCAGTGAACAGTGACCAGTGACCAGTGACCTGTGACCAGCGAAAATGACCAGTGGCCAGTGACCAGTGACCAGCGAAATTGACCAGTGACCAGTGACCAGGGACCAGTGACCAGTGACCAGCGAAAGTGAACAGTGACCAGTGACCAGTGACCAGTGACCAGTGACCAGTGACCCGTGACCAGTGACCAGTGACCAGTGACCAGTGACCAGTGACCAGTGACCAGTGACCAGCGAAAGTGACCAGGGACCAGTGACCAGTGACCAGTGACCAGTGACCAGTGACCAGTGACCAGTGACCAGCGAAATTGACCAGTGACCATTGACCAGCGACCAGTGACCAGTGACCAGTGACCAGTGACCAGTGACCAGTGCCCAGTGACCAGCGAAAGTGACCAGTGACAAGTGACCAGTGACCAGTGACCAGCGAAATCGACCAGTGACCAGTGACCAGAGACCAGTGACTAGCCAAATTGACCAGTGACCAGTGACCAGTGACCAGTGACCAACGACCAGTGACCAGTGACCAGTGACCAGTGACCAGTGACCTGTGACCAGCGAAAGTGACCAGTGACCAGTGACCATTGACCAGCGACCAGTGATCAGTGACCAGTGACGAGTGACCAGTGACCAGTGACCAGTGACCAGTGACCAGTGACCAGTGACCAGCGAAAGTGACAAGTGACCAGTGACCAGTGACCAGTGACCAGCGAAAGTGACCAGTGACCAGTGAACAGCGAAATTGACCAGTGACCATTGACCAGTGACCAGCGAAAGTGACCAGTGACGAGTGACCTGTGACAAGTGACCAGTGACCAGCGACCAGTGACCAGGGACCAGTGACCAGTGACCAGTGACCAGTGACCAGCGACCAGTGACCAGTGACCAGTGACCACGGACCAGTGACCAGCGAAAGTGACCAGTGACCAGTGACCAGTGACCAGCGAAATTGACCAGTGACCAGTGACCAGTGACCAGTGACAAGTGACCAGTTACCAGTGACCAGCGAAAGTGACCAGTGAACAGTGACCAGGGACCAGTGACCAGTGACCAGTGACCAGTGACCAGTGACCTGTGACCAGTGACCAGTGACCAGTGACCAGTGACCAGTGACCAGTGACCAGCGAAAGTGACCAGGGACCAGTGACCAGTGACCAGTGACCAGTGACCAGTGACCAGTGACCAGCGAAATTGACCAGTGACCATTGACCAGTGACCAGTGACCAGTGACCAGCGAAAGTGACCGGTGACCAGTGACCAGTGACCAGGGAAATTGACCAGTGACCAGTGACCAGTGACCAGTGACAAGTGACCAGTTACCAGTGACCAGCGAAAGTGACCAGTGAACAGTGACCAGGGACCAGTGACCAGTGACCAGTGACCAGCGACCAGTGACCAGTGACCAGTGACCAGTGACCAGTGACCAGCGACCAGTGACCAGTGACCAGTGACCAGTGACCAGGGACCAGTGACCAGCGAAAGTGACCAGTGACCAGTGACCAGTGACCAGTGACCAGTGACCAGTGACCAGCGAAAGTGACCAGTGACCAACGACCAGTGACCAGTGACCAGTGACCAGTGACCAGAGACCAGTGACTAGCCAAATTGACCAGTGACCAGTGACCAGTGACCAGCGGTAGTGACCAGTGATCAGTGACCAGTGAACAGTGACCAGTGACCAGAGACCAGTGACTAGCCAAATTGACCAGTGACCAGTGACCAGTGACCAGTGACCAGTGACCAGCGAAAGTGACCAGTGACCAGTGACGATTGACCATTGACCAGCGACCAGTGACCAGTGTCCAGTGACAAGTGACAAGTGACCAGTGACCTGTGACCAGTGACCAGTGACCAGTGACCAGTGACCAGCGAAAGTGACCAGTGACCAGTGACCAGTGACCAGCGACCAGTAACCAGTGACCAGTGACCAGTGACCAGTGACCAGCGAAATTGACCAGTGACCATTGACCAGGGACCAGTGACCAGTGACCAGCGAAAGTGAACAGTGACCAGTGACCAGTGACCAGTGACCAGTGACCAGTGACCAGTGTCCAGTGACCAGTGACCAGTGACCAGTGACCAGTGACCAGTGACCAGTGACGAGTGTCCAGTGACAAGTGACAAGTGACCAGTGACCAGTGACCAGTGACCAGTGACCAGTGACCAGCGAAAGTGACCAGTGACGAGTGACCAGGGACCAGTGACCAGTGACCAGTGACCAGCGACCAGTGACCAGCGACCAGTGACCAGTGACCAGTGACGAGTGACCAGTGACAAGTGACCAGTGAGAAGTGACCAGTGACCACTGACCAGTGACCAGTGACCAGCGAAAGTGACCAGTGACCAACGACCAGTGACCAGTGACCAGTGACCGGTGACCAGAGACCAGTGACTAGGCAAATTGACCAGTGACCAGTGACCAGTGACCAGCGGTAGTGACCAGTGATCAGTGACCAGTGAACAGTGACCAGTGACCAGTGACCAGTGACCAGAGACCAGTGACTAGCCAAATTGACCAGTGACCAGTGACCAGTGACCAGCGGTAGTGACCAGTGATCAGTGACCAGTGAACAGTGACCAGTGACCAGTGACCAGTGACCAGAGACCAGTGACTAGCCAAATTGACCAGTGACCAGTGACCAGTGACCAGCGGTAGTGACCAGTGATCAGTGACCAGTGAACAATGACCAGTGACCAGTGACCTGTGACCAGCGAAAATGACCAGTGGCCAGTGACCAGTGACCAGCGAAATTGACCAGTGACCAGTGACCAGGGACCAGTGACCAGTGACCAGCGAAAGTGAACAGTGACCAGTGACCAGTGACCAGTGACCAGTGACCAGTGACCAGTGACCAGTGACCAGTGACCAGTGACCAGTGACGAGTGTCCAGTGACAAGTGATAAGTGACCAGTGACCAGTGACCAGTGACCAGTGACCAGTGACCAGTGACCAGCGAAAGTGACCAGTGACGAGTGACCAGTGACCAGCGACCAGTAACCAGTGACCAGTGACCAGTGACCAGTGACCAGCGACCAGTGACCAGTGACCAGTAACCAGGGACCAGTGACCAGTGACCAGTGACCAGCGACCAGTGACCAGTGACCAGTGACCAGGGACCAGTGACCAGTGAAAGTGACCAGTGACCAGTGACCAGTGACCAGTGACCAGTGACCAGTGACCAGTGACCAGCGAAAGTGACCAGTGACCAACGACCAGTGACCAGTGACCAGTGACCAGTGACCAGAGACCAGTGACTAGCCAAATTGACCAGTGACCAGTGACCAGTGACCAGTGACCAGCGGTAGTGACCAGTGATCAGTGACCAGTGAACAGTGACCAGTGACCAGAGACCAGTGACTAGCCAAATTGACCAGTGACCAGTGACCAGTGACCAGCGGTAGTGACCAGTGATCAGTGACCAGTGAACAGTGACCAGTGACCAGTGACCTGTGACCAGCGAAAATGACCAGTGGCCAGTGACCAGTGACCAGCGAAATTGACCAGTGACCAGTGACCAGGGAGCAGTGACCAGTGACCAGCGAAAGTGAACAGTGACCAGTGACCAGTGACCAGTGACCAGTGACCAGTGACCAGTGACCAGTGACCAGTGACCAGTGACCACCGAAAGTGACCAGGGACCAGTGACCAGTGACCAGTGACCAGTGACCAGTGACTAGCCAAATTGACCAGTGACCAGTGACCAGTGACCAGCGGTAGTGACCAGTGATCAGTGACCAGTGAACAGTGACCAGTGACCAGTGACCTGTGACCAGCGAAAATGACCAGTGGCCAGTGACCAGTGACCAGCGAAATTGACCAGTGACCAGTGACCAGGGACCAGTGACCAGTGACCAGCGAAAGTGAACAGTGACCAGTGACCAGTGACCAGTGACCAGTGACCAGTGACCCGTGACCAGTGACCAGTGACCAGTGACCAGTGACCAGTGACCAGTGACCAGTGACCAGCGAAAGTGACCAGGGACCAGTGACCAGTGACCAGTGACCAGTGACCAGTGACCAGTGACCAGTGACCAGCGAAATGGACCAGTGACCATTGACCAGCGACCAGTGACCAGTGACCAGTGACCAGTGACCAGTGACCAGTGCCCAGTGACCAGCGAAAGTGACCAGTGACAAGTGACCAGTGACCAGTGACCAGCGAAATCGACCAGTGACCAGTGACCAGAGACCAGTGACTAGCCAAATTGACCAGTGACCAGTGACCAGTGACCAGTGACCAACGACCAGTGACCAGTGACCAGTGACCAGTGACCAGTGACCTGTGACCAGCGAAAGTGACCAGTGACCAGTGACCATTGACCAGCGACCAGTGATCAGTGACCAGTGACGAGTGACCAGTGACCAGTGACCAGTGACCAGTGACCAGTGACCAGTGACCAGCGAAAGTGACAAGTGACCAGTGACCAGTGACCAGTGACCAGCGAAAGTGACCAGTGACCAGTGAACAGCGAAATTGACCAGTGACCATTGACCAGTGACCAGCGAAAGTGACCAGTGACGAGTGACCTGTGACAAGTGACCAGTGACCAGCGACCAGTGACCAGGGACCAGTGACCAGTGACCAGTGACCAGTGACCAGCGACCAGTGACCAGTGACCAGTGACCAGGGACCAGTGACCAGCGAAAGTGACCAGTGACCAGTGACCAGTGACCAGCGAAATTGACCAGTGACCAGTGACCAGTGACCAGTGACAAGTGACCAGTTACCAGTGACCAGCGAAAGTGACCAGTGAACAGTGACCAGGGACCAGTGACCAGTGACCAGTGACCAGTGACCAGTGACCAGTGACCAGTGACCAGTGACCAGTGACCAGTGACCAGTGACCAGTGACCAGCGAAAGTGACCAGGGACCAGTGACCAGTGACCAGTGACCAGTGACCAGTGACCAGTGACCAGCGAAATTGACCAGTGACCATTGACCAGTGACCAGTGACCAGTGACCAGCGAAAGTGACCAGTGACCAGTGACCAGTGACCAGGGAAATTGACCAGTGACCAGTGACCAGTGACCAGTGACAAGTGACCAGTTACCAGTGACCAGCGAAAGTGACCAGTGAACAGTGACCAGGGACCAGTGACCAGTGACCAGTGACCAGTGACCAGTGACCAGCGACCAGTGACCAGTGACCAGTGACCAGTGACCAGTGACCAGCGACCAGTGACCAGTGACCAGTGACCAGTGACCAGGGACCAGTGACCAGCGAAAGTGACCAGTGACCAGTGACCAGTGACCAGTGACCAGTGACCAGTGACCAGCGAAAGTGACCAGTGACCAACGACCAGTGACCAGTGACCAGTGACCAGTGACCAGAGACCAGTGACTAGCCAAATTGACCAGTGACCAGTGACCAGTGACCAGTGACCAGCGGTAGTGACCAGTGATCAGTGACCAGTGAACAGTGACCAGTGACCAGAGACCAGTGACTAGCCAAATTGACCAGTGACCAGTGACCAGTGACCAGTGACCAGTGACCAGCGAAAGTGACCAGTGACCAGTGACGATTGACCATTGACCAGCGACCAGTGACCAGTGTCCAGTGACAAGTGACAAGTGACCAGTGACCTGTGACCAGTGACCAGTGACCAGTGACCAGTGACCAGCGAAAGTGACCAGTGACCAGTGACCAGTGACCAGCGACCAGTAACCAGTGACCAGTGACCAGTGACCAGTGACCAGCGAAATTGACCAGTGACCATTGACCAGGGACCAGTGACCAGTGACCAGCGAAAGTGAACAGTGACCAGTGACCAGTGACCAGTGACCAGTGACCAGTGACCAGTGACCAGTGACCAGTGACCAGTGACCAGTGACCAGTGACCAGTGACCAGTGACGAGTGTCCAGTGACAAGTGACAAGTGACCAGTGACCAGTGACCAGTGACCAGTGACCAGTGACCAGCGAAAGTGACCAGTGACGAGTGACCAGTGACCAGTGACCAGTGACCAGTGACCAGCGACCAGTGACCAGCGACCAGTGACCAGTGACCAGTGACGAGTGACCAGTGACAAGTGACCAGTGAGAAGTGACCAGTGACCACTGACCAGTGACCAGTGACCAGCGAAAGTGACCAGTGACCAACGACCAGTGACCAGTGACCAGTGACCGGTGACCAGAGACCAGTGACTAGGCAAATTGACCAGTGACCAGTGACCAGTGACCAGCGGTAGTGACCAGTGATCAGTGACCAGTGACCAGTGACCAGTGACCAGTGACCAGTGACCAGCGACCAGTGACCAGTGACCAGTGACCAGTGACCAGGGACCAGTGACCAGCGAAAGTGACCAGTGACCAGTGACCAGTGACCAGTGACCAGTGACCAGTGACCAGCGAAAGTGACCAGTGACCAACGACCAGTGACCAGTGACCAGTGACCAGTGACCAGAGACCAGTGACTAGCCAAATTGACCAGTGACCAGTGACCAGTGACCAGTGACCAGCGGTAGTGACCAGTGATCAGTGACCAGTGAACAGTGACCAGTGACCAGAGACCAGTGACTAGCCAAATTGACCAGTGACCAGTGACCAGTGACCAGTGACCAGTGACCAGCGAAAGTGACCAGTGACCAGTGACGATTGACCATTGACCAGCGACCAGTGACCAGTGTCCAGTGACAAGTGACAAGTGACCAGTGACCTGTGACCAGTGACCAGTGACCAGTGACCAGTGACCAGCGAAAGTGACCAGTGACCAGTGACCAGTGACCAGCGACCAGTAACCAGTGACCAGTGACCAGTGACCAGTGACCAGCGAAATTGACCAGTGACCATTGACCAGGGACCAGTGACCAGTGACCAGCGAAAGTGAACAGTGACCAGTGACCAGTGACCAGTGACCAGTGACCAGTGACCAGTGACCAGTGACCAGTGACCAGTGACCAGTGACCAGTGACCAGTGACCAGTGACGAGTGTCCAGTGACAAGTGACAAGTGACCAGTGACCAGTGACCAGTGACCAGTGACCAGTGACCAGCGAAAGTGACCAGTGACGAGTGACCAGTGACCAGTGACCAGTGACCAGTGACCAGCGACCAGTGACCAGCGACCAGTGACCAGTGACCAGTGACGAGTGACCAGTGACAAGTGACCAGTGAGAAGTGACCAGTGACCACTGACCAGTGACCAGTGACCAGCGAAAGTGACCAGTGACCAACGACCAGTGACCAGTGACCAGTGACCGGTGACCAGAGACCAGTGACTAGGCAAATTGACCAGTGACCAGTGACCAGTGACCAGCGGTAGTGACCAGTGATCAGTGACCAGTGAACAGTGACCAGTGACCAGTGACCAGTGACCAGAGACCAGTGACTAGCCAAATTGACCAGTGACCAGTGACCAGTGACCAGCGGTAGTGACCAGTGATCAGTGACCAGTGAACAGTGACCAGTGACCAGTGACCAGTGACCAGAGACCAGTGACTAGCCAAATTGACCAGTGACCAGTGACCAGTGACCAGCGGTAGTGACCAGTGATCAGTGACCAGTGAACAATGACCAGTGACCAGTGACCTGTGACCAGCGAAAATGACCAGTGGCCAGTGACCAGTGACCAGCGAAATTGACCAGTGACCAGTGACCAGGGACCAGTGACCAGTGACCAGCGAAAGTGAACAGTGACCAGTGACCAGTGACCAGTGACCAGTGACCAGTGACCAGTGACCAGTGACCAGTGACCAGTGACCAGTGACGAGTGTCCAGTGACAAGTGATAAGTGACCAGTGACCAGTGACCAGTGACCAGTGACCAGTGACCAGTGACCAGCGAAAGTGACCAGTGACGAGTGACCAGTGACCAGCGACCAGTAACCAGTGACCAGTGACCAGTGACCAGTGACCAGCGACCAGTGACCAGTGACCAGTAACCAGGGACCAGTGACCAGTGACCAGTGACCAGCGACCAGTGACCAGTGACCAGTGACCAGGGACCAGTGACCAGCGAAAGTGACCAGTGACCAGTGACCAGTGACCAGTGACCAGTGACCAGTGACCAGTGACCAGCGAAAGTGACCAGTGACCAACGACCAGTGACCAGTGACCAGTGACCAGTGACCAGAGACCAGTGACTAGCCAAATTGACCAGTGACCAGTGACCAGTGACCAGTGACCAGCGGTAGTGACCAGTGATCAGTGACCAGTGAACAGTGACCAGTGACCAGAGACCAGTGACTAGCCAAATTGACCAGTGACCAGTGACCAGTGACCAGCGGTAGTGACCAGTGATCAGTGACCAGTGAACAGTGACCAGTGACCAGTGACCTGTGACCAGCGAAAATGACCAGTGGCCAGTGACCAGTGACCAGCGAAATTGACCAGTGACCAGTGACCAGGGAGCAGTGACCAGTGACCAGCGAAAGTGAACAGTGACCAGTGACCAGTGACCAGTGACCAGTGACCAGTGACCAGTGACCAGTGACCAGTGACCAGTGACCAGTGACCACCGAAAGTGACCAGGGACCAGTGACCAGTGACCAGTGACCAGTGACCAGTGACTAGCCAAATTGACCAGTGACCAGTGACCAGTGACCAGCGGTAGTGACCAGTGATCAGTGACCAGTGAACAGTGACCAGTGACCAGTGACCTGTGACCAGCGAAAATGACCAGTGGCCAGTGACCAGTGACCAGCGAAATTGACCAGTGACCAGTGACCAGGGACCAGTGACCAGTGACCAGCGAAAGTGAACAGTGACCAGTGACCAGTGACCAGTGACCAGTGACCAGTGACCCGTGACCAGTGACCAGTGACCAGTGACCAGTGACCAGTGACCAGTGACCAGTGACCAGCGAAAGTGACCAGGGACCAGTGACCAGTGACCAGTGACCAGTGACCAGTGACCAGTGACCAGTGACCAGCGAAATGGACCAGTGACCATTGACCAGCGACCAGTGACCAGTGACCAGTGACCAGTGACCAGTGACCAGTGCCCAGTGACCAGCGAAAGTGACCAGTGACAAGTGACCAGTGACCAGTGACCAGCGAAATCGACCAGTGACCAGTGACCAGAGACCAGTGACTAGCCAAATTGACCAGTGACCAGTGACCAGTGACCAGTGACCAACGACCAGTGACCAGTGACCAGTGACCAGTGACCAGTGACCTGTGACCAGCGAAAGTGACCAGTGACCAGTGACCATTGACCAGCGACCAGTGATCAGTGACCAGTGACGAGTGACCAGTGACCAGTGACCAGTGACCAGTGACCAGTGACCAGTGACCAGCGAAAGTGACAAGTGACCAGTGACCAGTGACCAGTGACCAGCGAAAGTGACCAGTGACCAGTGAACAGCGAAATTGACCAGTGACCATTGACCAGTGACCAGCGAAAGTGACCAGTGACGAGTGACCTGTGACAAGTGACCAGTGACCAGCGACCAGTGACCAGGGACCAGTGACCAGTGACCAGTGACCAGTGACCAGCGACCAGTGACCAGTGACCAGTGACCAGGGACCAGTGACCAGCGAAAGTGACCAGTGACCAGTGACCAGTGACCAGCGAAATTGACCAGTGACCAGTGACCAGTGACCAGTGACAAGTGACCAGTTACCAGTGACCAGCGAAAGTGACCAGTGAACAGTGACCAGGGACCAGTGACCAGTGACCAGTGACCAGTGACCAGTGACCAGTGACCAGTGACCAGTGACCAGTGACCAGTGACCAGTGACCAGTGACCAGCGAAAGTGACCAGGGACCAGTGACCAGTGACCAGTGACCAGTGACCAGTGACCAGTGACCAGCGAAATTGACCAGTGACCATTGACCAGTGACCAGTGACCAGTGACCAGTGACCAGTGACCAGGGACCAGTGACCAGCGAAAGTGACCAGTGACCAGTGACCAGTGACCAGTGACCAGCGAAAGTGACCAGTGACGAGTGACCTGTGACAAGTGACCAGTGACCAGCGACCAGTGACCAGGGACCAGTGACCAGTGACCAGTGACCAGTGACCAGCGACCAGTGACCAGTGACCAGTGACCAGGGAAATTGACCAGTGACCAGTGACCAGTGACCAGTGACAAGTGACCAGTTACCAGTGACCAGCGAAAGTGACCAGTGAACAGTGACCAGGGACCAGTGACCAGTGACCAGTGACCAGTGACCAGTGACCAGCGACCAGTGACCAGTGACCAGTGACCAGTGACCAGTGACCAGCGACCAGTGACCAGTGACCGGTGACCAGAGACCAGTGACTAGGCAAATTGACCAGTGACCAGTGACCAGTGACCAGCGGTAGTGACCAGTGATCAGTGACCAGTGAACAGTGACCAGTGACCAGTGACCAGTGACCAGAGACCAGTGACTAGCCAAATTGACCAGTGACCAGTGACCAGTGACCAGCGGTAGTGACCAGTGATCAGTGACCAGTGAACAGTGACCAGTGACCAGTGACCAGTGACCAGTGACCAGTGACCAGTGACCAGTGACCAGTGACCAGTGACGAGTGTCCAGTGACAAGTGACAAGTGACCAGTGACCAGTGACCAGTGACCAGTGACCAGCGACCAGTGACCAGTGACCAGTGACCAGTGACCAGTGACCAGTGACCAGTGACCAGTGACCAGTGACCAGTGACCAGTGACCAGTGACCAGCGAAAGTGACCAGTGACCAGTGACCAGTGACCAGTGACCAGTGACCAGTGACCAGTGACCAGTGACCAGTGACCAGTGACCAGTGACCAGTGACGAGTGTCCAGTGACAAGTGACAAGTGACCAGTGACCAGTGACCAGTGACCAGTGACCAGTGACCAGTGACCAGTGACCAGCGAAAGTGACCAGTGACGAGTGACCAGTGACCAGTGACCAGTGACCAGTGACCAGCGACCAGTGACCAGCGACCAGTGACCAGTGACCAGTGACGAGTGACCAGTGACAAGTGACCAGTGAGAAGTGACCAGTGACCACTGACCAGTGACCAGTGACCAGCGAAAGTGACCAGTGACCAACGACCAGTGACCAGTGACCAGTGACCGGTGACCAGAGACCAGTGACTAGGCAAATTGACCAGTGACCAGTGACCAGTGACCAGCGGTAGTGACCAGTGATCAGTGACCAGTGAACAGTGACCAGTGACCAGTGACCAGTGACCAGAGACCAGTGACTAGCCAAATTGACCAGTGACCAGTGACCAGTGACCAGCGGTAGTGACCAGTGATCAGTGACCAGTGAACAGTGACCAGTGACCAGTGACCAGTGACCAGAGACCAGTGACTAGCCAAATTGACCAGTGACCAGTGACCAGTGACCAGCGGTAGTGACCAGTGATCAGTGACCAGTGAACAATGACCAGTGGCCAGTGACCTGTGACCAGCGAAAATGACCAGTGGCCAGTGACCAGTGACCAGCGAAATTGACCAGTGACCAGTGACCAGGGACCAGTGACCAGTGACCAGCGAAAGTGAACAGTGACCAGTGACCAGTGACCAGTGACCAGTGACCAGTGACCAGTGACCAGTGACCAGTGACCAGTGACCAGTGACCAGTGACCAGTGACCAGTGACCAGTGACCAGTGACCAGTGACCAGTGACCAGTGACCAGCGAAAGTGACCAGTGACGAGTGACCAGTGACAAGTGACCAGTGAGAAGTGACCAGTGACCACTGAACAGTGACCAGTGACCAGCGACCAGTGACCAGTGACCAGTGACCAGGGACCAGTGACCAGCGAAAGTGACCAGTGACCAGTGACTAGCCAAATTGAGCAGTGACCAGTGACCAGTGACCAGTGACCAGTGACCAGTGACCAGTGACCAGCGAAATTGACCAGTGACCATTGACCAGGGACCAGTGACCAGTGACCAGCGAAAGTGAACAGTGACCAGTGACCAGTGACCAGTGACCAGTGACCAGTGACCAGTGACCAGTGACCAGTGACCAGTGACCAGTGACCAGTGACGAGTGTCCAGTGACAAGTGACAAGTGACCAGTGACCAGTGACCAGTGACCAGTGACCAGTGACCAGTGACCAGTGACCAGCGAAAGTGACCAGTGACGAGTGACCAGTGACCAGTGACCAGTGACCAGTGACCAGCGACCAGTGACCAGTGACCAGTGACGAGTGACCAGTGACAAGTGACCAGTGAGAAGTGACCAGTGACCACTGACCAGTGACCAGTGACCAGCGAAAGTGACCAGTGACCAGTGACCGGTGACCAGAGACCAGTGACTAGGCAAATTGACCAGTGACCAGTGACCAGTGACCAGTGACCAGTGACCAGTGACGAGTGTCCAGTGACAAGTGACAAGTGACCAGTGACCAGTGACCAGTGACCAGTGACCAGTGACCAGTGACCAGTGACCAGCGAAAGTGACCAGTGACGAGTGACCAGTGACCAGTGACCAGTGACCAGTGACCAGCGACCAGTGACCAGTGACCAGTGACGAGTGACCAGTGACAAGTGACCAGTGAGAAGTGACCAGTGACCACTGACCAGTGACCAGTGACCAGCGAAAGTGACCAGTGACCAACGACCAGTGACCAGTGACCAGTGACCGGTGACCAGAGACCAGTGACTAGGCAAATTGACCAGTGACCAGTGACCAGTGACCAGCGGTAGTGACCAGTGATCAGTGACCAGTGAACAGTGACCAGTGACCAGTGACCAGTGACCAGAGACCAGTGACTAGCCAAATTGACCAGTGACCAGTGACCAGTGACCAGCGGTAGTGACCAGTGATCAGTGACCAGTGAACAGTGACCAGTGACCAGTGACCAGTGACCAGAGACCAGTGACTAGCCAAATTGACCAGTGACCAGTGACCAGTGACCAGCGGTAGTGACCAGTGATCAGTGACCAGTGAACAATGACCAGTGACCAGTGACCTGTGACCAGCGAAAATGACCATTGTCCAGTGACCAGTGACCAGCGAAATTGACCAGTGACCAGTGACCAGGGACCAGTGACCAGTGACCAGCGAAAGTGAACAGTGACCAGTGACCAGTGACCAGTGACCAGTGACCAGTGACCAGTGACCAGTGACCAGTGACCAGTGACCAGTGACCAGTGACCAGTGACCAGTGACGAGTGTCCAGTGACAAGTGACAAGTGACCAGTGACCTGTGACCAGTGACCAGTGACCAGTGACCAGTGACCAGCGAAAGTGACCAGTGACGAGTGACCAGTGACCAGCGACCAGTAACCAGTGACCAGTGACCAGTGACCAGTGACCAGCGAAATTGACCAGTGACCATTGACCAGGGACCAGTGTCCAGTGACCAGCGAAAGTGAACAGTGACCAGTGACCAGTGACCAGTGACCAGTGACCAGTGACCAGTGACCAGTGACCAGTGACCAGTGACCAGTGACCAGTGACCAGTGACGAGTGTCCAGTGACAAGTGACAAGTGACCAGTGACCAGTGACCAGTGACCAGTGACCAGTGACCAGTGACCAGTGACCAGCGAAAGTGACCAGTGACGAGTGACCAGTGACCAGTGACCAGTGACCAGTGACCAGCGACCAGTGACCAGCGACCAGTGACCAGTGACCAGTGACGAGTGACCAGTGACAAGTGACCAGTGAGAAGTGACCAGTGACCACTGACCAGTGACCAGTGACCAGCGAAAGTGACCAGTGACCAACGACCAGTGACCAGTGACCAGTGACCGGTGACCAGAGACCAGTGACTAGGCAAATTGACCAGTGACCAGTGACCAGTGACCAGCGGTAGTGACCAGTGATCAGTGACCAGTGAACAGTGACCAGTGACCAGTGACCAGTGACCAGAGACCAGTGACTAGCCAAATTGACCAGTGACCAGTGACCAGTGACCAGCGGTAGTGACCAGTGATCAGTGACCAGTGAACAGTGACCAGTGACCAGTGACCAGTGACCAGAGACCAGTGACTAGCCAAATTGACCAGTGACCAGTGACCAGTGACCAGCGGTAGTGACCAGTGATCAGTGACCAGTGAACAATGACCAGTGACCAGTGACCTGTGACCAGCGAAAATGACCAGTGGCCAGTGACCAGTGACCAGCGAAATTGACCAGTGACCAGTGACCAGGGACCAGTGACCAGTGACCAGCGAAAGTGAACAGTGACCAGTGACCAGTGACCAGTGACCAGTGACCAGTGACCAGTGACCAGTGACCAGTGACCAGTGACCAGTGACCAGTGACGAGTGTCCAGTGACAAGTGATAAGTGACCAGTGACCAGTGACCAGTGACCAGTGACCAGTGACCAGTGACCAGCGAAAGTGACCAGTGACGAGTGAACAGTGACCAGCGACCAGTAACCAGTGACCAGTGACCAGTGACCAGTGACCAGCGACCAGTGACCAGTGACCAGTAACCAGGGACCAGTGACCAGTGACCAGTGACCAGCGACCAGTGACCAGTGACCAGTGACCAGGGACCAGTGACCAGCGAAAGTGACCAGTGACCAGTGACCAGTGACCAGTGACCAGTGACCAGTGACCAGTGACCAGTGACCAGTGACCAGCGAAAGTGACCAGTGACCAACGACCAGTGACCAGTGACCAGAGACCAGTGACCAGAGACCAGTGACTAGCCAAATTGACCAGTGACCAGTGACCAGTGACCAGTGACCAGCGGTAGTGACCAGTGATCAGTGACCAGTGAACAGTGACCAGTGACCAGAGACCAGTGACTAGCCAAATTGACCAGTGACCAGTGACCAGTGACCAGCGGTAGTGACCAGTGATCAGTGACCAGTGAACAGTGACCAGTGACCAGTGACCTGTGACCAGCGAAAATGACCAGTGGCCAGTGACCAGTGACCAGCGAAATTGACCAGTGACCAGTGACCAGGGAGCAGTGACCAGTGACCAGCGAAAGTGAACAGTGACCAGTGACCAGTGACCAGTGACCAGTGACCAGTGACCAGTGACCAGTGACCAGTGACCAGTGACCAGCGAAAGTGACCAGGGACCAGTGACCAGTGACCAGTGACCAGTGACCAGTGACTAGCCAAATTGACCAGTGACCAGTGACCAGTGACCAGCGGTAGTGACCAGTGATCAGTGACCAGTGAACAGTGACCAGTGACCAGTGACCTGTGACCAGCGAAAATGACCAGTGGCCAGTGACCAGTGACCAGCGAAATTGACCAGTGACCAGTGACCAGGGACCAGTGACCAGTGACCAGCGAAAGTGAACAGTGACCAGTGACCAGTGACCAGTGACCAGTGACCAGTGACCCGTGACCAGTGACCAGTGACCAGTGACCAGTGACCAGTGACCAGTGACCAGTGACCAGCGAAAGTGACCAGGGACCAGTGACCAGTGACCAGTGACCAGTGACCAGTGACCAGTGACCAGTGACCAGCGAAATTGACCAGTGACCATTGACCAGCGACCAGTGACCAGTGACCAGTGACCAGTGACCAGTGACCAGTGCCCAGTGACCAGCGAAAGTGACCAGTGACAAGTGACCAGTGACCAGTGACCAGCGAAATCGACCAGTGACCAGTGACCAGAGACCAGTGACTAGCCAAATTGACCAGTGACCAGTGACCAGTGACCAGTGACCAACGACCAGTGACCAGTGACCAGTGACCAGTGACCAGTGACCTGTGACCAGCGAAAGTGACCAGTGACCAGTGACCATTGACCAGCGACCAGTGATCAGTGACCAGTGACGAGTGACCAGTGACCAGTGACCAGTGACCAGTGACCAGTGACCAGTGACCAGCGAAAGTGACAAGTGACCAGTGACCAGTGACCAGTGACCAGCGAAAGTGACCAGTGACCAGTGAACAGCGAAATTGACCAGTGACCATTGACCAGTGACCAGCGAAAGTGACCAGTGACGAGTGACCTGTGACAAGTGACCAGTGACCAGCGACCAGTGACCAGGGACCAGTGACCAGTGACCAGTGACCAGTGACCAGCGACCAGTGACCAGTGACCAGTGACCACGGACCAGTGACCAGCGAAAGTGACCAGTGACCAGTGACCAGTGACCAGCGAAATTGACCAGTGACCAGTGACCAGTGACCAGTGACAAGTGACCAGTTACCAGTGACCAGCGAAAGTGACCAGTGAACAGTGACCAGGGACCAGTGACCAGTGACCAGTGACCAGTGACCAGTGACCTGTGACCAGTGACCAGTGACCAGTGACCAGTGACCAGTGACCAGTGACCAGCGAAAGTGACCAGGGACCAGTGACCAGTGACCAGTGACCAGTGACCAGTGACCAGTGACCAGCGAAATTGACCAGTGACCATTGACCAGTGACCAGTGACCAGTGACCAGCGAAAGTGACCGGTGACCAGTGACCAGTGACCAGGGAAATTGACCAGTGACCAGTGACCAGTGACCAGTGACAAGTGACCAGTTACCAGTGACCAGCGAAAGTGACCAGTGAACAGTGACCAGGGACCAGTGACCAGTGACCAGTGACCAGCGACCAGTGACCAGTGACCAGTGACCAGTGACCAGTGACCAGCGACCAGTGACCAGTGACCAGTGACCAGTGACCAGGGACCAGTGACCAGCGAAAGTGACCAGTGACCAGTGACCAGTGACCAGTGACCAGTGACCAGTGACCAGCGAAAGTGACCAGTGACCAACGACCAGTGACCAGTGACCAGTGACCAGTGACCAGAGACCAGTGACTAGCCAAATTGACCAGTGACCAGTGACCAGTGACCAGCGGTAGTGACCAGTGATCAGTGACCAGTGAACAGTGACCAGTGACCAGAGACCAGTGACTAGCCAAATTGACCAGTGACCAGTGACCAGTGACCAGTGACCAGTGACCAGCGAAAGTGACCAGTGACCAGTGACGATTGACCATTGACCAGCGACCAGTGACCAGTGTCCAGTGACAAGTGACAAGTGACCAGTGACCTGTGACCAGTGACCAGTGACCAGTGACCAGTGACCAGCGAAAGTGACCAGTGACCAGTGACCAGTGACCAGCGACCAGTAACCAGTGACCAGTGACCAGTGACCAGTGACCAGCGAAATTGACCAGTGACCATTGACCAGGGACCAGTGACCAGTGACCAGCGAAAGTGAACAGTGACCAGTGACCAGTGACCAGTGACCAGTGACCAGTGACCAGTGTCCAGTGACCAGTGACCAGTGACCAGTGACCAGTGACCAGTGACCAGTGACGAGTGTCCAGTGACAAGTGACAAGTGACCAGTGACCAGTGACCAGTGACCAGTGACCAGTGACCAGCGAAAGTGACCAGTGACGAGTGACCAGTGACCAGTGACCAGTGACCAGTGACCAGCGACCAGTGACCAGCGACCAGTGACCAGTGACCAGTGACGAGTGACCAGTGACAAGTGACCAGTGAGAAGTGACCAGTGACCACTGACCAGTGACCAGTGACCAGCGAAAGTGACCAGTGACCAACGACCAGTGACCAGTGACCAGTGACCGGTGACCAGAGACCAGTGACTAGGCAAATTGACCAGTGACCAGTGACCAGTGACCAGCGGTAGTGACCAGTGATCAGTGACCAGTGAACAGTGACCAGTGACCAGTGACCAGTGACCAGAGACCAGTGACTAGCCAAATTGACCAGTGACCAGTGACCAGTGACCAGCGGTAGTGACCAGTGATCAGTGACCAGTGAACAGTGACCAGTGACCAGTGACCAGTGACCAGAGACCAGTGACTAGCCAAATTGACCAGTGACCAGTGACCAGTGACCAGCGGTAGTGACCAGTGATCAGTGACCAGTGAACAATGACCAGTGACCAGTGACCTGTGACCAGCGAAAATGACCAGTGGCCAGTGACCAGTGACCAGCGAAATTGACCAGTGACCAGTGACCAGGGACCAGTGACCAGTGACCAGCGAAAGTGAACAGTGACCAGTGACCAGTGACCAGTGACCAGTGACCAGTGACCAGTGACCAGTGACCAGTGACCAGTGACCAGTGACGAGTGTCCAGTGACAAGTGATAAGTGACCAGTGACCAGTGACCAGTGACCAGTGACCAGTGACCAGTGACCAGCGAAAGTGACCAGTGACGAGTGACCAGTGACCAGCGACCAGTAACCAGTGACCAGTGACCAGTGACCAGTGACCAGCGACCAGTGACCAGTGACCAGTAACCAGGGACCAGTGACCAGTGACCAGTGACCAGCGACCAGTGACCAGTGACCAGTGACCAGGGACCAGTGACCAGTGAAAGTGACCAGTGACCAGTGACCAGTGACCAGTGACCAGTGACCAGTGACCAGTGACCAGCGAAAGTGACCAGTGACCAACGACCAGTGACCAGTGACCAGTGACCAGTGACCAGAGACCAGTGACTAGCCAAATTGACCAGTGACCAGTGACCAGTGACCAGTGACCAGCGGTAGTGACCAGTGATCAGTGACCAGTGAACAGTGACCAGTGACCAGAGACCAGTGACTAGCCAAATTGACCAGTGACCAGTGACCAGTGACCAGCGGTAGTGACCAGTGATCAGTGACCAGTGAACAGTGACCAGTGACCAGTGACCTGTGACCAGCGAAAATGACCAGTGGCCAGTGACCAGTGACCAGCGAAATTGACCAGTGACCAGTGACCAGGGAGCAGTGACCAGTGACCAGCGAAAGTGAACAGTGACCAGTGACCAGTGACCAGTGACCAGTGACCAGTGACCAGTGACCAGTGACCAGTGACCAGTGACCACCGAAAGTGACCAGGGACCAGTGACCAGTGACCAGTGACCAGTGACCAGTGACTAGCCAAATTGACCAGTGACCAGTGACCAGTGACCAGCGGTAGTGACCAGTGATCAGTGACCAGTGAACAGTGACCAGTGACCAGTGACCTGTGACCAGCGAAAATGACCAGTGGCCAGTGACCAGTGACCAGCGAAATTGACCAGTGACCAGTGACCAGGGACCAGTGACCAGTGACCAGCGAAAGTGAACAGTGACCAGTGACCAGTGACCAGTGACCAGTGACCAGTGACCCGTGACCAGTGACCAGTGACCAGTGACCAGTGACCAGTGACCAGTGACCAGTGACCAGCGAAAGTGACCAGGGACCAGTGACCAGTGACCAGTGACCAGTGACCAGTGACCAGTGACCAGTGACCAGCGAAATGGACCAGTGACCATTGACCAGCGACCAGTGACCAGTGACCAGTGACCAGTGACCAGTGACCAGTGCCCAGTGACCAGCGAAAGTGACCAGTGACAAGTGACCAGTGACCAGTGACCAGCGAAATCGACCAGTGACCAGTGACCAGAGACCAGTGACTAGCCAAATTGACCAGTGACCAGTGACCAGTGACCAGTGACCAACGACCAGTGACCAGTGACCAGTGACCAGTGACCAGTGACCTGTGACCAGCGAAAGTGACCAGTGACCAGTGACCATTGACCAGCGACCAGTGATCAGTGACCAGTGACGAGTGACCAGTGACCAGTGACCAGTGACCAGTGACCAGTGACCAGTGACCAGCGAAAGTGACAAGTGACCAGTGACCAGTGACCAGTGACCAGCGAAAGTGACCAGTGACCAGTGAACAGCGAAATTGACCAGTGACCATTGACCAGTGACCAGCGAAAGTGACCAGTGACGAGTGACCTGTGACAAGTGACCAGTGACCAGCGACCAGTGACCAGGGACCAGTGACCAGTGACCAGTGACCAGTGACCAGCGACCAGTGACCAGTGACCAGTGACCAGGGACCAGTGACCAGCGAAAGTGACCAGTGACCAGTGACCAGTGACCAGCGAAATTGACCAGTGACCAGTGACCAGTGACCAGTGACAAGTGACCAGTTACCAGTGACCAGCGAAAGTGACCAGTGAACAGTGACCAGGGACCAGTGACCAGTGACCAGTGACCAGTGACCAGTGACCAGTGACCAGTGACCAGTGACCAGTGACCAGTGACCAGTGACCAGTGACCAGCGAAAGTGACCAGGGACCAGTGACCAGTGACCAGTGACCAGTGACCAGTGACCAGTGACCAGCGAAATTGACCAGTGACCATTGACCAGTGACCAGTGACCAGTGACCAGCGAAAGTGACCAGTGACCAGTGACCAGTGACCAGGGAAATTGACCAGTGACCAGTGACCAGTGACCAGTGACAAGTGACCAGTTACCAGTGACCAGCGAAAGTGACCAGTGAACAGTGACCAGGGACCAGTGACCAGTGACCAGTGACCAGTGACCAGTGACCAGCGACCAGTGACCAGTGACCAGTGACCAGTGACCAGTGACCAGCGACCAGTGACCAGTGACCAGTGACCAGTGACCAGGGACCAGTGACCAGCGAAAGTGACCAGTGACCAGTGACCAGTGACCAGTGACCAGTGACCAGTGACCAGCGAAAGTGACCAGTGACCAACGACCAGTGACCAGTGACCAGTGACCAGTGACCAGAGACCAGTGACTAGCCAAATTGACCAGTGACCAGTGACCAGTGACCAGTGACCAGCGGTAGTGACCAGTGATCAGTGACCAGTGAACAGTGACCAGTGACCAGAGACCAGTGACTAGCCAAATTGACCAGTGACCAGTGACCAGTGACCAGTGACCAGTGACCAGCGAAAGTGACCAGTGACCAGTGACGATTGACCATTGACCAGCGACCAGTGACCAGTGTCCAGTGACAAGTGACAAGTGACCAGTGACCTGTGACCAGTGACCAGTGACCAGTGACCAGTGACCAGCGAAAGTGACCAGTGACCAGTGACCAGTGACCAGCGACCAGTAACCAGTGACCAGTGACCAGTGACCAGTGACCAGCGAAATTGACCAGTGACCATTGACCAGGGACCAGTGACCAGTGACCAGCGAAAGTGAACAGTGACCAGTGACCAGTGACCAGTGACCAGTGACCAGTGACCAGTGACCAGTGACCAGTGACCAGTGACCAGTGACCAGTGACCAGTGACCAGTGACCAGTGACCAGTGACCAGTGACGAGTGTCCAGTGACAAGTGACAAGTGACCAGTGACCAGTGACCAGTGACCAGTGACCAGTGACCAGTGACCAGTGACCAGCGAAAGTGACCAGTGACGAGTGACCAGTGACCAGTGACCAGTGACCAGTGACCAGCGACCAGTGACCAGCGACCAGTGACCAGTGACCAGTGACGAGTGACCAGTGACAAGTGACCAGTGAGAAGTGACCAGTGACCACTGACCAGTGACCAGTGACCAGCGAAAGTGACCAGTGACCAACGACCAGTGACCAGTGACCAGTGACCGGTGACCAGAGACCAGTGACTAGGCAAATTGACCAGTGACCAGTGACCAGTGACCAGCGGTAGTGACCAGTGATCAGTGACCAGTGAACAGTGACCAGTGACCAGTGACCAGTGACCAGAGACCAGTGACTAGCCAAATTGACCAGTGACCAGTGACCAGTGACCAGCGGTAGTGACCAGTGATCAGTGACCAGTGAACAGTGACCAGTGACCAGTGACCAGTGACCAGAGACCAGTGACTAGCCAAATTGACCAGTGACCAGTGACCAGTGACCAGCGGTAGTGACCAGTGATCAGTGACCAGTGAACAATGACCAGTGACCAGTGACCTGTGACCAGCGAAAATGACCAGTGGCCAGTGACCAGTGACCAGCGAAATTGACCAGTGACCAGTGACCAGGGACCAGTGACCAGTGACCAGCGAAAGTGAACAGTGACCAGTGACCAGTGACCAGTGACCAGTGACCAGTGACCAGTGACCAGTGACCAGTGACCAGTGACCAGTGACCAGTGACGAGTGTCCAGTGACAAGTGATAAGTGACCAGTGACCAGTGACCAGTGACCAGTGACCAGTGACCAGTGACCAGCGAAAGTGACCAGTGACGAGTGAACAGTGACCAGCGACCAGTAACCAGTGACCAGTGACCAGTGACCAGTGACCAGCGACCAGTGACCAGTGACCAGTAACCAGGGACCAGTGACCAGTGACCAGTGACCAGCGACCAGTGACCAGTGACCAGTGACCAGGGACCAGTGACCAGCGAAAGTGACCAGTGACCAGTGACCAGTGACCAGTGACCAGTGACCAGTGACCAGTGACCAGTGACCAGTGACCAGCGAAAGTGACCAGTGACCAACGACCAGTGACCAGTGACCAGAGACCAGTGACCAGAGACCAGTGACTAGCCAAATTGACCAGTGACCAGTGACCAGTGACCAGTGACCAGCGGTAGTGACCAGTGATCAGTGACCAGTGAACAGTGACCAGTGACCAGAGACCAGTGACTAGCCAAATTGACCAGTGACCAGTGACCAGTGACCAGCGGTAGTGACCAGTGATCAGTGACCAGTGAACAGTGACCAGTGACCAGTGACCTGTGACCAGCGAAAATGACCAGTGGCCAGTGACCAGTGACCAGCGAAATTGACCAGTGACCAGTGACCAGGGAGCAGTGACCAGTGACCAGCGAAAGTGAACAGTGACCAGTGACCAGTGACCAGTGACCAGTGACCAGTGACCAGTGACCAGTGACCAGTGACCAGTGACCAGCGAAAGTGACCAGGGACCAGTGACCAGTGACCAGTGACCAGTGACCAGTGACTAGCCAAATTGACCAGTGACCAGTGACCAGTGACCAGCGGTAGTGACCAGTGATCAGTGACCAGTGAACAGTGACCAGTGACCAGTGACCTGTGACCAGCGAAAATGACCAGTGGCCAGTGACCAGTGACCAGCGAAATTGACCAGTGACCAGTGACCAGGGACCAGTGACCAGTGACCAGCGAAAGTGAACAGTGACCAGTGACCAGTGACCAGTGACCAGTGACCAGTGACCCGTGACCAGTGACCAGTGACCAGTGACCAGTGACCAGTGACCAGTGACCAGTGACCAGCGAAAGTGACCAGGGACCAGTGACCAGTGACCAGTGACCAGTGACCAGTGACCAGTGACCAGTGACCAGCGAAATTGACCAGTGACCATTGACCAGCGACCAGTGACCAGTGACCAGTGACCAGTGACCAGTGACCAGTGCCCAGTGACCAGCGAAAGTGACCAGTGACAAGTGACCAGTGACCAGTGACCAGCGAAATCGACCAGTGACCAGTGACCAGAGACCAGTGACTAGCCAAATTGACCAGTGACCAGTGACCAGTGACCAGTGACCAACGACCAGTGACCAGTGACCAGTGACCAGTGACCAGTGACCTGTGACCAGCGAAAGTGACCAGTGACCAGTGACCATTGACCAGCGACCAGTGATCAGTGACCAGTGACGAGTGACCAGTGACCAGTGACCAGTGACCAGTGACCAGTGACCAGTGACCAGCGAAAGTGACAAGTGACCAGTGACCAGTGACCAGTGACCAGCGAAAGTGACCAGTGACCAGTGAACAGCGAAATTGACCAGTGACCATTGACCAGTGACCAGCGAAAGTGACCAGTGACGAGTGACCTGTGACAAGTGACCAGTGACCAGCGACCAGTGACCAGGGACCAGTGACCAGTGACCAGTGACCAGTGACCAGCGACCAGTGACCAGTGACCAGTGACCACGGACCAGTGACCAGCGAAAGTGACCAGTGACCAGTGACCAGTGACCAGCGAAATTGACCAGTGACCAGTGACCAGTGACCAGTGACAAGTGACCAGTTACCAGTGACCAGCGAAAGTGACCAGTGAACAGTGACCAGGGACCAGTGACCAGTGACCAGTGACCAGTGACCAGTGACCTGTGACCAGTGACCAGTGACCAGTGACCAGTGACCAGTGACCAGTGACCAGCGAAAGTGACCAGGGACCAGTGACCAGTGACCAGTGACCAGTGACCAGTGACCAGTGACCAGCGAAATTGACCAGTGACCATTGACCAGTGACCAGTGACCAGTGACCAGCGAAAGTGACCGGTGACCAGTGACCAGTGACCAGGGAAATTGACCAGTGACCAGTGACCAGTGACCAGTGACAAGTGACCAGTTACCAGTGACCAGCGAAAGTGACCAGTGAACAGTGACCAGGGACCAGTGACCAGTGACCAGTGACCAGCGACCAGTGACCAGTGACCAGTGACCAGTGACCAGTGACCAGCGACCAGTGACCAGTGACCAGTGACCAGTGACCAGGGACCAGTGACCAGCGAAAGTGACCAGTGACCAGTGACCAGTGACCAGTGACCAGTGACCAGTGACCAGCGAAAGTGACCAGTGACCAACGACCAGTGACCAGTGACCAGTGACCAGTGACCAGAGACCAGTGACTAGCCAAATTGACCAGTGACCAGTGACCAGTGACCAGCGGTAGTGACCAGTGATCAGTGACCAGTGAACAGTGACCAGTGACCAGAGACCAGTGACTAGCCAAATTGACCAGTGACCAGTGACCAGTGACCAGTGACCAGTGACCAGCGAAAGTGACCAGTGACCAGTGACGATTGACCATTGACCAGCGACCAGTGACCAGTGTCCAGTGACAAGTGACAAGTGACCAGTGACCTGTGACCAGTGACCAGTGACCAGTGACCAGTGACCAGCGAAAGTGACCAGTGACCAGTGACCAGTGACCAGCGACCAGTAACCAGTGACCAGTGACCAGTGACCAGTGACCAGCGAAATTGACCAGTGACCATTGACCAGGGACCAGTGACCAGTGACCAGCGAAAGTGAACAGTGACCAGTGACCAGTGACCAGTGACCAGTGACCAGTGACCAGTGTCCAGTGACCAGTGACCAGTGACCAGTGACCAGTGACCAGTGACCAGTGACGAGTGTCCAGTGACAAGTGACAAGTGACCAGTGACCAGTGACCAGTGACCAGTGACCAGTGACCAGCGAAAGTGACCAGTGACGAGTGACCAGTGACCAGTGACCAGTGACCAGTGACCAGCGACCAGTGACCAGCGACCAGTGACCAGTGACCAGTGACGAGTGACCAGTGACAAGTGACCAGTGAGAAGTGACCAGTGACCACTGACCAGTGACCAGTGACCAGCGAAAGTGACCAGTGACCAACGACCAGTGACCAGTGACCAGTGACCGGTGACCAGAGACCAGTGACTAGGCAAATTGACCAGTGACCAGTGACCAGTGACCAGCGGTAGTGACCAGTGATCAGTGACCAGTGAACAGTGACCAGTGACCAGTGACCAGTGACCAGAGACCAGTGACTAGCCAAATTGACCAGTGACCAGTGACCAGTGACCAGCGGTAGTGACCAGTGATCAGTGACCAGTGAACAGTGACCAGTGACCAGTGACCAGTGACCAGAGACCAGTGACTAGCCAAATTGACCAGTGACCAGTGACCAGTGACCAGCGGTAGTGACCAGTGATCAGTGACCAGTGAACAATGACCAGTGACCAGTGACCTGTGACCAGCGAAAATGACCAGTGGCCAGTGACCAGTGACCAGCGAAATTGACCAGTGACCAGTGACCAGGGACCAGTGACCAGTGACCAGCGAAAGTGAACAGTGACCAGTGACCAGTGACCAGTGACCAGTGACCAGTGACCAGTGACCAGTGACCAGTGACCAGTGACCAGTGACGAGTGTCCAGTGACAAGTGATAAGTGACCAGTGACCAGTGACCAGTGACCAGTGACCAGTGACCAGTGACCAGCGAAAGTGACCAGTGACGAGTGACCAGTGACCAGCGACCAGTAACCAGTGACCAGTGACCAGTGACCAGTGACCAGCGACCAGTGACCAGTGACCAGTAACCAGGGACCAGTGACCAGTGACCAGTGACCAGCGACCAGTGACCAGTGACCAGTGACCAGGGACCAGTGACCAGTGAAAGTGACCAGTGACCAGTGACCAGTGACCAGTGACCAGTGACCAGTGACCAGTGACCAGCGAAAGTGACCAGTGACCAACGACCAGTGACCAGTGACCAGTGACCAGTGACCAGAGACCAGTGACTAGCCAAATTGACCAGTGACCAGTGACCAGTGACCAGTGACCAGCGGTAGTGACCAGTGATCAGTGACCAGTGAACAGTGACCAGTGACCAGAGACCAGTGACTAGCCAAATTGACCAGTGACCAGTGACCAGTGACCAGCGGTAGTGACCAGTGATCAGTGACCAGTGAACAGTGACCAGTGACCAGTGACCTGTGACCAGCGAAAATGACCAGTGGCCAGTGACCAGTGACCAGCGAAATTGACCAGTGACCAGTGACCAGGGAGCAGTGACCAGTGACCAGCGAAAGTGAACAGTGACCAGTGACCAGTGACCAGTGACCAGTGACCAGTGACCAGTGACCAGTGACCAGTGACCAGTGACCACCGAAAGTGACCAGGGACCAGTGACCAGTGACCAGTGACCAGTGACCAGTGACTAGCCAAATTGACCAGTGACCAGTGACCAGTGACCAGCGGTAGTGACCAGTGATCAGTGACCAGTGAACAGTGACCAGTGACCAGTGACCTGTGACCAGCGAAAATGACCAGTGGCCAGTGACCAGTGACCAGCGAAATTGACCAGTGACCAGTGACCAGGGACCAGTGACCAGTGACCAGCGAAAGTGAACAGTGACCAGTGACCAGTGACCAGTGACCAGTGACCAGTGACCCGTGACCAGTGACCAGTGACCAGTGACCAGTGACCAGTGACCAGTGACCAGTGACCAGCGAAAGTGACCAGGGACCAGTGACCAGTGACCAGTGACCAGTGACCAGTGACCAGTGACCAGTGACCAGCGAAATGGACCAGTGACCATTGACCAGCGACCAGTGACCAGTGACCAGTGACCAGTGACCAGTGACCAGTGCCCAGTGACCAGCGAAAGTGACCAGTGACAAGTGACCAGTGACCAGTGACCAGCGAAATCGACCAGTGACCAGTGACCAGAGACCAGTGACTAGCCAAATTGACCAGTGACCAGTGACCAGTGACCAGTGACCAACGACCAGTGACCAGTGACCAGTGACCAGTGACCAGTGACCTGTGACCAGCGAAAGTGACCAGTGACCAGTGACCATTGACCAGCGACCAGTGATCAGTGACCAGTGACGAGTGACCAGTGACCAGTGACCAGTGACCAGTGACCAGTGACCAGTGACCAGCGAAAGTGACAAGTGACCAGTGACCAGTGACCAGTGACCAGCGAAAGTGACCAGTGACCAGTGAACAGCGAAATTGACCAGTGACCATTGACCAGTGACCAGCGAAAGTGACCAGTGACGAGTGACCTGTGACAAGTGACCAGTGACCAGCGACCAGTGACCAGGGACCAGTGACCAGTGACCAGTGACCAGTGACCAGCGACCAGTGACCAGTGACCAGTGACCAGGGACCAGTGACCAGCGAAAGTGACCAGTGACCAGTGACCAGTGACCAGCGAAATTGACCAGTGACCAGTGACCAGTGACCAGTGACAAGTGACCAGTTACCAGTGACCAGCGAAAGTGACCAGTGAACAGTGACCAGGGACCAGTGACCAGTGACCAGTGACCAGTGACCAGTGACCAGTGACCAGTGACCAGTGACCAGTGACCAGTGACCAGTGACCAGTGACCAGCGAAAGTGACCAGGGACCAGTGACCAGTGACCAGTGACCAGTGACCAGTGACCAGTGACCAGCGAAATTGACCAGTGACCATTGACCAGTGACCAGTGACCAGTGACCAGCGAAAGTGACCAGTGACCAGTGACCAGTGACCAGGGAAATTGACCAGTGACCAGTGACCAGTGACCAGTGACAAGTGACCAGTTACCAGTGACCAGCGAAAGTGACCAGTGAACAGTGACCAGGGACCAGTGACCAGTGACCAGTGACCAGTGACCAGTGACCAGCGACCAGTGACCAGTGACCAGTGACCAGTGACCAGTGACCAGCGACCAGTGACCAGTGACCAGTGACCAGTGACCAGGGACCAGTGACCAGCGAAAGTGACCAGTGACCAGTGACCAGTGACCAGTGACCAGTGACCAGTGACCAGCGAAAGTGACCAGTGACCAACGACCAGTGACCAGTGACCAGTGACCAGTGACCAGAGACCAGTGACTAGCCAAATTGACCAGTGACCAGTGACCAGTGACCAGTGACCAGCGGTAGTGACCAGTGATCAGTGACCAGTGAACAGTGACCAGTGACCAGAGACCAGTGACTAGCCAAATTGACCAGTGACCAGTGACCAGTGACCAGTGACCAGTGACCAGCGAAAGTGACCAGTGACCAGTGACGATTGACCATTGACCAGCGACCAGTGACCAGTGTCCAGTGACAAGTGACAAGTGACCAGTGACCTGTGACCAGTGACCAGTGACCAGTGACCAGTGACCAGCGAAAGTGACCAGTGACCAGTGACCAGTGACCAGCGACCAGTAACCAGTGACCAGTGACCAGTGACCAGTGACCAGCGAAATTGACCAGTGACCATTGACCAGGGACCAGTGACCAGTGACCAGCGAAAGTGAACAGTGACCAGTGACCAGTGACCAGTGACCAGTGACCAGTGACCAGTGACCAGTGACCAGTGACCAGTGACCAGTGACCAGTGACCAGTGACCAGTGACGAGTGTCCAGTGACAAGTGACAAGTGACCAGTGACCAGTGACCAGTGACCAGTGACCAGTGACCAGCGAAAGTGACCAGTGACGAGTGACCAGTGACCAGTGACCAGTGACCAGTGACCAGCGACCAGTGACCAGCGACCAGTGACCAGTGACCAGTGACGAGTGACCAGTGACAAGTGACCAGTGAGAAGTGACCAGTGACCACTGACCAGTGACCAGTGACCAGCGAAAGTGACCAGTGACCAACGACCAGTGACCAGTGACCAGTGACCGGTGACCAGAGACCAGTGACTAGGCAAATTGACCAGTGACCAGTGACCAGTGACCAGCGGTAGTGACCAGTGATCAGTGACCAGTGACCAGTGACCAGTGACCAGTGACCAGTGACCAGCGACCAGTGACCAGTGACCAGTGACCAGTGACCAGGGACCAGTGACCAGCGAAAGTGACCAGTGACCAGTGACCAGTGACCAGTGACCAGTGACCAGTGACCAGCGAAAGTGACCAGTGACCAACGACCAGTGACCAGTGACCAGTGACCAGTGACCAGAGACCAGTGACTAGCCAAATTGACCAGTGACCAGTGACCAGTGACCAGTGACCAGCGGTAGTGACCAGTGATCAGTGACCAGTGAACAGTGACCAGTGACCAGAGACCAGTGACTAGCCAAATTGACCAGTGACCAGTGACCAGTGACCAGTGACCAGTGACCAGCGAAAGTGACCAGTGACCAGTGACGATTGACCATTGACCAGCGACCAGTGACCAGTGTCCAGTGACAAGTGACAAGTGACCAGTGACCTGTGACCAGTGACCAGTGACCAGTGACCAGTGACCAGCGAAAGTGACCAGTGACCAGTGACCAGTGACCAGCGACCAGTAACCAGTGACCAGTGACCAGTGACCAGTGACCAGCGAAATTGACCAGTGACCATTGACCAGGGACCAGTGACCAGTGACCAGCGAAAGTGAACAGTGACCAGTGACCAGTGACCAGTGACCAGTGACCAGTGACCAGTGACCAGTGACCAGTGACCAGTGACCAGTGACCAGTGACCAGTGACCAGTGACGAGTGTCCAGTGACAAGTGACAAGTGACCAGTGACCAGTGACCAGTGACCAGTGACCAGTGACCAGCGAAAGTGACCAGTGACGAGTGACCAGTGACCAGTGACCAGTGACCAGTGACCAGCGACCAGTGACCAGCGACCAGTGACCAGTGACCAGTGACGAGTGACCAGTGACAAGTGACCAGTGAGAAGTGACCAGTGACCACTGACCAGTGACCAGTGACCAGCGAAAGTGACCAGTGACCAACGACCAGTGACCAGTGACCAGTGACCGGTGACCAGAGACCAGTGACTAGGCAAATTGACCAGTGACCAGTGACCAGTGACCAGCGGTAGTGACCAGTGATCAGTGACCAGTGAACAGTGACCAGTGACCAGTGACCAGTGACCAGAGACCAGTGACTAGCCAAATTGACCAGTGACCAGTGACCAGTGACCAGCGGTAGTGACCAGTGATCAGTGACCAGTGAACAGTGACCAGTGACCAGTGACCAGTGACCAGAGACCAGTGACTAGCCAAATTGACCAGTGACCAGTGACCAGTGACCAGCGGTAGTGACCAGTGATCAGTGACCAGTGAACAATGACCAGTGACCAGTGACCTGTGACCAGCGAAAATGACCAGTGGCCAGTGACCAGTGACCAGCGAAATTGACCAGTGACCAGTGACCAGGGACCAGTGACCAGTGACCAGCGAAAGTGAACAGTGACCAGTGACCAGTGACCAGTGACCAGTGACCAGTGACCAGTGACCAGTGACCAGTGACCAGTGACCAGTGACGAGTGTCCAGTGACAAGTGATAAGTGACCAGTGACCAGTGACCAGTGACCAGTGACCAGTGACCAGTGACCAGCGAAAGTGACCAGTGACGAGTGACCAGTGACCAGCGACCAGTAACCAGTGACCAGTGACCAGTGACCAGTGACCAGCGACCAGTGACCAGTGACCAGTAACCAGGGACCAGTGACCAGTGACCAGTGACCAGCGACCAGTGACCAGTGACCAGTGACCAGGGACCAGTGACCAGCGAAAGTGACCAGTGACCAGTGACCAGTGACCAGTGACCAGTGACCAGTGACCAGTGACCAGCGAAAGTGACCAGTGACCAACGACCAGTGACCAGTGACCAGTGACCAGTGACCAGAGACCAGTGACTAGCCAAATTGACCAGTGACCAGTGACCAGTGACCAGTGACCAGCGGTAGTGACCAGTGATCAGTGACCAGTGAACAGTGACCAGTGACCAGAGACCAGTGACTAGCCAAATTGACCAGTGACCAGTGACCAGTGACCAGCGGTAGTGACCAGTGATCAGTGACCAGTGAACAGTGACCAGTGACCAGTGACCTGTGACCAGCGAAAATGACCAGTGGCCAGTGACCAGTGACCAGCGAAATTGACCAGTGACCAGTGACCAGGGAGCAGTGACCAGTGACCAGCGAAAGTGAACAGTGACCAGTGACCAGTGACCAGTGACCAGTGACCAGTGACCAGTGACCAGTGACCAGTGACCAGTGACCAGTGACCACCGAAAGTGACCAGGGACCAGTGACCAGTGACCAGTGACCAGTGACCAGTGACTAGCCAAATTGACCAGTGACCAGTGACCAGTGACCAGCGGTAGTGACCAGTGATCAGTGACCAGTGAACAGTGACCAGTGACCAGTGACCTGTGACCAGCGAAAATGACCAGTGGCCAGTGACCAGTGACCAGCGAAATTGACCAGTGACCAGTGACCAGGGACCAGTGACCAGTGACCAGCGAAAGTGAACAGTGACCAGTGACCAGTGACCAGTGACCAGTGACCAGTGACCCGTGACCAGTGACCAGTGACCAGTGACCAGTGACCAGTGACCAGTGACCAGTGACCAGCGAAAGTGACCAGGGACCAGTGACCAGTGACCAGTGACCAGTGACCAGTGACCAGTGACCAGTGACCAGCGAAATGGACCAGTGACCATTGACCAGCGACCAGTGACCAGTGACCAGTGACCAGTGACCAGTGACCAGTGCCCAGTGACCAGCGAAAGTGACCAGTGACAAGTGACCAGTGACCAGTGACCAGCGAAATCGACCAGTGACCAGTGACCAGAGACCAGTGACTAGCCAAATTGACCAGTGACCAGTGACCAGTGACCAGTGACCAACGACCAGTGACCAGTGACCAGTGACCAGTGACCAGTGACCTGTGACCAGCGAAAGTGACCAGTGACCAGTGACCATTGACCAGCGACCAGTGATCAGTGACCAGTGACGAGTGACCAGTGACCAGTGACCAGTGACCAGTGACCAGTGACCAGTGACCAGCGAAAGTGACAAGTGACCAGTGACCAGTGACCAGTGACCAGCGAAAGTGACCAGTGACCAGTGAACAGCGAAATTGACCAGTGACCATTGACCAGTGACCAGCGAAAGTGACCAGTGACGAGTGACCTGTGACAAGTGACCAGTGACCAGCGACCAGTGACCAGGGACCAGTGACCAGTGACCAGTGACCAGTGACCAGCGACCAGTGACCAGTGACCAGTGACCAGGGACCAGTGACCAGCGAAAGTGACCAGTGACCAGTGACCAGTGACCAGCGAAATTGACCAGTGACCAGTGACCAGTGACCAGTGACAAGTGACCAGTTACCAGTGACCAGCGAAAGTGACCAGTGAACAGTGACCAGGGACCAGTGACCAGTGACCAGTGACCAGTGACCAGTGACCAGTGACCAGTGACCAGTGACCAGTGACCAGTGACCAGTGACCAGTGACCAGCGAAAGTGACCAGGGACCAGTGACCAGTGACCAGTGACCAGTGACCAGTGACCAGTGACCAGCGAAATTGACCAGTGACCATTGACCAGTGACCAGTGACCAGTGACCAGTGACCAGTGACCAGGGACCAGTGACCAGCGAAAGTGACCAGTGACCAGTGACCAGTGACCAGTGACCAGCGAAAGTGACCAGTGACGAGTGACCTGTGACAAGTGACCAGTGACCAGCGACCAGTGACCAGGGACCAGTGACCAGTGACCAGTGACCAGTGACCAGCGACCAGTGACCAGTGACCAGTGACCAGGGAAATTGACCAGTGACCAGTGACCAGTGACCAGTGACAAGTGACCAGTTACCAGTGACCAGCGAAAGTGACCAGTGAACAGTGACCAGGGACCAGTGACCAGTGACCAGTGACCAGTGACCAGTGACCAGCGACCAGTGACCAGTGACCAGTGACCAGTGACCAGTGACCAGCGACCAGTGACCAGTGACCAGTGACCAGTGACCAGGGACCAGTGACCAGCGAAAGTGACCAGTGACCAGTGACCAGTGACCAGTGACCAGTGACCAGTGACCAGCGAAAGTGACCAGTGACCAACGACCAGTGACCAGTGACCAGTGACCAGTGACCAGAGACCAGTGACTAGCCAAATTGACCAGTGACCAGTGACCAGTGACCAGTGACCAGCGGTAGTGACCAGTGATCAGTGACCAGTGAACAGTGACCAGTGACCAGAGACCAGTGACTAGCCAAATTGACCAGTGACCAGTGACCAGTGACCAGTGACCAGTGACCAGCGAAAGTGACCAGTGACCAGTGACGATTGACCATTGACCAGCGACCAGTGACCAGTGACCAGTGACGAGTGACCAGTGACCAGTGACCAGTGACCAGTGACCAGCGAAAGTGACAAGTGACCAGTGACCAGTGACCAGTGACCAGTGACCAGTGACCAGCGAAAGTGACCAGTGACCAGTGAACAGTGACCAGCGAAATTGACCAGTTTCCAGTGACCAGTGATAAGTGACCAGTGACCAGTGACCAGCGAAAGTGACCAGTGACCAGTGACGATTGACCATTGACCAGCGACCAGTGACCAGTGACCAGTGACGAGTGACCAGTGACCAGTGACCAGTGACCAGTGACCAGTGACCAGAGACCAGTGACTAGCCAAATTGACCAGTGACCAGTGACCAGTGACCAGCGGTAGTGACCAGTGATCAGTGACCAGTGAACAATGACCAGTGACCAGTGACCTGTGACCAGCGAAAATGACCAGTGGCCAGTGACCAGTGACCAGCGAAATTGACCAGTGACCAGTGACCAGGGACCAGTGACCAGTGACCAGCGAAAGTGAACAGTGACCAGTGACCAGTGACCAGTGACCAGTGACCAGTGACCAGTGACCAGTGACCAGTGACCAGTGACCAGTGACCAGTGACCAGTGACGAGTGTCCAGTGACAAGTGATAAGTGACCAGTGACCAGTGATCAGTGACCAGTGACCAGTGACCAGTGACCAGCGAAAGTGACCAGTGACGAGTGACCAGTGACCAGCGACCAGTAACCAGTGACCAGTGACCAGTGACCAGTGACCAGTGACCAGCGACCAGTGACCAGTGACCAGTAACCAGGGACCAGTGACCAGTGACCAGTGACCAGCGACCAGTGACCAGTGACCAGTGACCAGGGACCAGTGACCAGCGAAAGTGACCAGTGACCAGTGACCAGTGACCAGTGACCAGTGACCAGTGACCAGTGACCAGTGACCAGCGAAAGTGACCAGTGACCAACGACCAGTGACCAGTGACCAGTGACCAGTGACCAGAGACCAGTGACTAGCCAAATTGACCAGTGACCAGTGACCAGTGACCAGTGACCAGCGGTAGTGACCAGTGATCAGTGACCAGTGAACAGTGACCAGTGACCAGAGACCAGTGACTAGCCAAATTGACCAGTGACCAGTGACCAGTGACCAGCGGTAGTGACCAGTGATCAGTGACCAGTGAACAGTGACCAGTGACCAGTGACCTGTGACCAGCGAAAATGACCAGTGGCCAGTGACCAGTGACCAGCGAAATTGACCAGTGACCAGTGACCAGGGACCAGTGACCAGTGACCAGCGAAAGTGACCAGTGACCAGTGACCAGTGACCAGTGACCAGTGACCAGTGACCAGTGACCAGCGAAAGTGACCAGTGACCAGTGACCAGTGACCAGCGAAATCGACCAGTGACCAGTGACCAGAGACCAGTGACTAGCCCAATTGAACAGTGACCAGTGACCAGTGACCAGTGACCAACGACCAGTGAACAGTGACCAGTGACCAGTGACCAGTGACCAGTGACCAGTGACCAGCGAAAGTGACCAGTGACAAGTGACCAGTGACAAGTGACAAGTGACCAGTTACCAGTGACCAGCGAAAGTGACCAGCGAAAGTGACCAGTGACCAGTGACCAGTGACCAGCGAAATTGACCAGTGACCAGTGACCAGTGACCAGTGACAAGTGACCAGTTACCAGTGACCAGCGAAAGTGACCAGTGAACAGTGACCAGGGACCAGTGACCAGTGACCAGTGACCAGTGACCAGTGACCAGTGACCAGTGACCAGCGACCAGTGACCAGTGACCAGTGACCAGTGACCAGTGACCAGTGACCAGCGAAAGTGACCAGTGACCAGTGACCAGTGACCAGCGAAATCGACCAGTGACCAGTGACCAGAGACCAGTGACTAGCCCAATTGAACAGTGACCAGTGACCAGTGACCAGTGACCAACGACCAGTGAACAGTGACCAGTGACCAGTGACCATTGACCTGTGACCAGTGACCAGTGACCAGTGACCAGCGAAATCGACCAGTGACCAGTGACCAGTGACCAGTGACGAGTGACCTGTGACAAGTGACCAGTGACCAGCGACCAGTGACCAGGGACCAGTGACCAGTGACCAGTGACCAGCGACCAGTGACCAGTGACCAGTGACCAGGGACCAGTGACCAGCGAAAGTGACCAGTGACCAGTGACCAGTGACCAGTGACCAGTGACGAGTGACCTGTGACAAGTGACCAGTGACCAGCGACCAGTGACCAGGGACCAGTGACCAGTGACCAGTGACCAGCGACCAGTGACCAGTGACCAGTGACCAGGGACCAGTGACCAGCGAAAGTGACCAGTGACCAGTGACCAGTGACCAGTGACCAGTGACCAGTGACCAGTGACCAGCGAAAGTGACCAGTGACCAGTGACCAGTGACCAGCGAAATTGACCAGTGACCAGTGACCATTGACCAGTGACCAGCGAAAGTGACCAGTGACGAGTGACCTGTGACAAGTGACCAGTGACCAGCGACCAGTGACCAGGGACCAGTGACCAGTGACCAGTGACCAGCGACCAGTGACCAGTGACCAGTGACCAGGGACCAGTGACCAGCGAAAGTGACCAGGGACCAGTGACCAGTGACCAGTGACCAGTGACCAGTGACCAGTGACCAGCGACCAGTGACCAGTGACCAGTGACCAGTGACCAGTGACCAGTGACCAGCGACCAGTGACCAGTGACCAGTGACCAGCGACCAGTGACCAGTGACCAGTGACCAGTGACCAGTGACCAGTGACCAGTGACCAGTGACCAGCGAAAGTGACCAGTGACAAGTGACCAGTGACAAGTGACCAGTGACCAGTGACCAGTGACCAGTGACCAGTGACCAGTGACCAGCGAAAGTGACCAGTGACCAGTGACCAGTGACCAGCGAAATTGACCAGTGACCAGTGACCAGTGACCAGTGACAAGTGACCAGTTACCAGTGACCAGCGAAAGTGACCAGTGAACAGTGACCAGGGACCAGTGACCAGTGACCAGTGGCCAGTGACCAGTGACCAGTGACCAGTGACCAGCGACCAGTGACCAGTGACCAGTGACCAGTGACCAGTGACCAGTGACCAGCGACCAGTGACCAGTGACCAGTGACCAGTGACCAGTGACCAGTGACCAGTGACCAGTGACCAGCGAAAGTGACCAGTGACAAGTGACCAGTGACAAGTGACCAGTGACCAGTGACCAGTGACCAGTGACCAGTGACCAGTGACCAGTGACCAGTGACCAGTGACCAGTGACCAGTGACCAGTGACCAGTGACCAGTGACCAGTGACGAGTGTCCAGTGACAAGTGATAAGTGACCAGTGACCAGTGATCAGTGACCAGTGACCAGTGACCAGTGACCAGCGAAAGTGACCAGTGACGAGTGACCAGTGACCAGCGACCAGTAACCAGTGACCAGTGACCAGTGACCAGTGACCAGTGACCAGCGACCAGTGACCAGTGACCAGTAACCAGGGACCAGTGACCAGTGACCAGTGACCAGCGACCAGTGACCAGTGACCAGTGACCAGGGACCAGTGACCAGCGAAAGTGACCAGTGACCAGTGACCAGTGACCAGTGACCAGTGACCAGTGACCAGTGACCAGTGACCAGCGAAAGTGACCAGTGACCAACGACCAGTGACCAGTGACCAGTGACCAGTGACCAGAGACCAGTGACTAGCCAAATTGACCAGTGACCAGTGACCAGTGACCAGTGACCAGCGGTAGTGACCAGTGATCAGTGACCAGTGAACAGTGACCAGTGACCAGAGACCAGTGACTAGCCAAATTGACCAGTGACCAGTGACCAGTGACCAGCGGTAGTGACCAGTGATCAGTGACCAGTGAACAGTGACCAGTGACCAGTGACCTGTGACCAGCGAAAATGACCAGTGGCCAGTGACCAGTGACCAGCGAAATTGACCAGTGACCAGTGACCAGGGACCAGTGACCAGTGACCAGCGAAAGTGACCAGTGACCAGTGACCAGTGACCAGTGACCAGTGACCAGTGACCAGTGACCAGCGAAAGTGACCAGTGACCAGTGACCAGTGACCAGCGAAATCGACCAGTGACCAGTGACCAGAGACCAGTGACTAGCCCAATTGAACAGTGACCAGTGACCAGTGACCAGTGACCAACGACCAGTGAACAGTGACCAGTGACCAGTGACCAGTGACCAGTGACCAGTGACCAGCGAAAGTGACCAGTGACAAGTGACCAGTGACAAGTGACAAGTGACCAGTTACCAGTGACCAGCGAAAGTGACCAGCGAAAGTGACCAGTGACCAGTGACCAGTGACCAGCGAAATTGACCAGTGACCAGTGACCAGTGACCAGTGACAAGTGACCAGTTACCAGTGACCAGCGAAAGTGACCAGTGAACAGTGACCAGGGACCAGTGACCAGTGACCAGTGACCAGTGACCAGTGACCAGTGACCAGTGACCAGCGACCAGTGACCAGTGACCAGTGACCAGTGACCAGTGACCAGTGACCAGCGAAAGTGACCAGTGACCAGTGACCAGTGACCAGCGAAATCGACCAGTGACCAGTGACCAGAGACCAGTGACTAGCCCAATTGAACAGTGACCAGTGACCAGTGACCAGTGACCAACGACCAGTGAACAGTGACCAGTGACCAGTGACCATTGACCTGTGACCAGTGACCAGTGACCAGTGACCAGCGAAATCGACCAGTGACCAGTGACCAGTGACCAGTGACGAGTGACCTGTGACAAGTGACCAGTGACCAGCGACCAGTGACCAGGGACCAGTGACCAGTGACCAGTGACCAGCGACCAGTGACCAGTGACCAGTGACCAGGGACCAGTGACCAGCGAAAGTGACCAGTGACCAGTGACCAGTGACCAGTGACCAGTGACGAGTGACCTGTGACAAGTGACCAGTGACCAGCGACCAGTGACCAGGGACCAGTGACCAGTGACCAGTGACCAGCGACCAGTGACCAGTGACCAGTGACCAGGGACCAGTGACCAGCGAAAGTGACCAGTGACCAGTGACCAGTGACCAGTGACCAGTGACCAGTGACCAGTGACCAGCGAAAGTGACCAGTGACCAGTGACCAGTGACCAGCGAAATTGACCAGTGACCAGTGACCATTGACCAGTGACCAGCGAAAGTGACCAGTGACGAGTGACCTGTGACAAGTGACCAGTGACCAGCGACCAGTGACCAGGGACCAGTGACCAGTGACCAGTGACCAGCGACCAGTGACCAGTGACCAGTGACCAGGGACCAGTGACCAGCGAAAGTGACCAGGGACCAGTGACCAGTGACCAGTGACCAGTGACCAGTGACCAGTGACCAGCGACCAGTGACCAGTGACCAGTGACCAGTGACCAGTGACCAGTGACCAGCGACCAGTGACCAGTGACCAGTGACCAGCGACCAGTGACCAGTGACCAGTGACCAGTGACCAGTGACCAGTGACCAGTGACCAGTGACCAGTGACCAGTGACCAGCGAAAGTGACCAGTGACAAGTGACCAGTGACAAGTGACCAGTGACCAGTGACCAGTGACCAGTGACCAGTGACCAGTGACCAGCGAAAGTGACCAGTGACCAGTGACCAGTGACCAGCGAAATTGACCAGTGACCAGTGACCAGTGACCAGTAACAAGTGACCAGTTACCAGTGACCAGCGAAAGTGACCAGTGAACAGTGACCAGGGACCAGTGACCAGTGACCAGTGGCCAGTGACCAGTGACCAGTGACCAGTGACCAGCGACCAGTGACCAGTGACCAGTGACCAGTGACCAGTGACCAGTGACCAGCGACCAGTGACCAGTGACCAGTGACCAGTGACCAGTGACCAGTGACCAGTGACCAGTGACCAGCGAAAGTGACCAGTGACAAGTGACCAGTGACAAGTGACCAGTGACCAGTGACCAGTGACCAGTGACCAGTGACCAGTGACCAGTGACCAGTGACCAGCGAAAGTGACCAGTGACCAGTGACCAGTGACCAGCGAAATCGACCAGTGACCAGTGACCAGAGACCAGTGACTAGCCCAATTGAACAGTGACCAGTGACCAGTGACCAGTGACCAACGACCAGTGAACAGTGACCAGTGACCAGTGACCAGTGACCAGTGACCAGTGACCAGCGAAAGTGACCAGTGACAAGTGACCAGTGACAAGTGACCAGTGACCAGTGACCAGCGAAAGTGACCAGCGACCAGTGACTAGCCAAATTGAGCAGTGACCAGTGACCAGTGACCAGTGACCAGTGACCAGTGACCAGTGACCAGTGACCAGTGACCAGTGACCAGTGACCAGTGACCAGTGACCAGTGACCAGTAACCAGTGACAAGTGACCAGTGACCAGTGACCAGTGACCAGTGACCAGTGACCAGCGAAAGTGACCAGTGAAAAGTGACCAGTGACAAGTGACCAGTGACCAGTGACCAGCGAAAGTGACCAGTGACCAGTGACCAGTGACCAGCGAAATTGACCAGTGACCAGTGACCAGTGACCAGTGACAAGTGACCAGTTACCAGTGACCAGCGAAAGTGACCAGTGAACAGTGACCAGGGACCAGTGACCAGTGACCAGTGACCAGTGACCAGTGACCAGTGACCAGTGACCAGCGACCAGTGACCAGTGACCAGTGACCAGTGACCAGTGACCAGTGACCAGCGAAAGTGACCAGTGACCAGTGACCAGTGACCAGCGAAATCGACCAGTGACCAGTGACCAGAGACCAGTGACTAGCCCAATTGAACAGTGACCAGTGACCAGTGACCAGTGACCAACGACCAGTGAACAGTGACCAGTGACCAGTGACCAGTGACCTGTGACCAGTGACCAGTGACCAGTGACCAGTGACCAGTGACGAGTGACCAGTGACCAGCGACCAGTGACCAGGGACCAGTGACCAGTGACCAGTGACTAGCCAAATTGAGCAGTGGGCACTGACCAGTGACCAGTGACCAGTGACCAGTGACCAGTGACCAGCGAAAGTGACCAGTGACGAGTGACCTGTGACAAGTGACCAGTGACCAGCGACCAGTGACCAGTGACCAGTGACCAACGACCAGTGAACAGTGACCAGTGACCAGTGACCAGTGACCTGTGACCAGTGACCAGTGACCAGTGACCAGTGACCAGTGACCAGTGACCAGAGAAATCGACCAGTGACCAGTGACCAGAGACCAGTGACTAGCCAAATTGACCAGTGACCAGTGACCAGTGACCAGTGACCAACGACCAGTGACCAGGGACCAGTGACCAGCAAAAGTGACCAGTGACCAGTGACTAGCCAAATTGAGCAGTGACCAGTGACCAGTGACCAGTGACCAGTGACCAGTGACCAGTGACCAGTGACGAGTGACCAGTGACCAGTGACCAGTGACCAGAGAAATCGACCAGTGACCAGTGACCAGAGACCAGTGACTAGCCAAATTGACCAGTGACCAGTGACCAGTGACCAGTGACCAACGACCAGTGACCAGGGACCAGTGACCAGCAAAAGTGACCAGTGACCAGTGACTAGCCAAATTGAGCAGTGACCAGTGACCAGTGACCAGTGACCAGTGACCAGTGACCAGTGACCAGTGACGAGTGACCTGTGACAAGTGACCAGTGACCAGCGACCAGTGACCAGGGACCAGTGACCAGTGACCAGTGACCAGCGACCAGTGACCAGTGACCAGTGACCAGGGACCAGTGACCAGCGAAAGTGACCAGTGACCAGTGACCAGTGACCAGTGACTAGCCAAATTGAGCAGTGAGCACTGACCAGTGACCAGTGACCAGTGACCAGTGACCAGCGAAAGTGACCAGTGACCAGTGACCAGTGACCAGCGAAATTGACCAGTGACCAGTGACCAGCGAAAGTGACCAGTGAACAGTGACCAGCGAAATTGAAAAGTGACCATTGACTAGTGACCAGCGAAAGTGACCAGTGACGAGTGACCAGTGACAAGTGACCAGTGAGAAGTGACCAGTGACCACTGACCAGTGACCAGTGACCAGTGACCAGTGACCAGTGACAAGTGACCAGTTACCAGTGACCAGCGAAAGTGACCAGTGAACAGTGACCAGGGACCAGTGACCAGTGACCAGTGACCAGTGACCAGTGACCAGTGACCAGTGACCAGCGACCAGTGACCAGTGACCAGTGACCAGTGACCAGTGACCAGCGACCAGTGACCAGTGACCAGTGACCAGTGACCAGCGAAAGTGACCAGTGACAAGTGACCAGTGACAAGTGACCAGTGACCAGTGACCAGTGACCAGTGACCAGTGACCAGTGACCAGTGACCAGCGAAAGTGACCAGTGACCAGTGACCAGTGACCAGCGAAATCGACCAGTGACCAGTGACCAGAGACCAGTGACTAGCCCAATTGGACAGTGACCAGTGACCAGTGACCAGTGACCAACGACCAGTGAACAGTGACCAGTGACCAGTGACCAGTGACCAGTGACCAGTGACCAGCGAAAGTGACCAGTGACAAGTGACCAGTGACAAGTGACAAGTGACCAGTGACCAGTGACCAGCGAAAGTGACCAGTGACCAGTGACAAGTGACCAGTTACCAGTGACCAGCGAAAGTGACCAGTGAACAGTGACCAGGGACCAGTGACCAGTGACCAGTGACCAGTGACCAGTGACCAGTGACCAGTGACCAGCGACCAGTGACCAGTGACCAGTGACCAGTGACCAGTGACCAGTGACCAGCGAAAGTGACCAGTGACCAGTGACCAGTGACCAGCGAAATCGACCAGTGACCAGTGACCAGAGACCAGTGACTAGCCCAATTGAACAGTGACCAGTGACCAGTGACCAGTGACCAACGACCAGTGAACAGTGACCAGTGACCAGTGACCAGTGACCTGTGACCAGTGACCAGTGACCAGTGACCAGCGAAATCGACCAGTGACCAGTGACCAGTGACCAGTGACGAGGGACCTGTGACAAGTGACCAGTGACCAGCGACCAGTGACCAGGGACCAGTGACCAGTGACCAGTGACCAGCGACCAGTGACCAGTGACCAGTGACCAGGGACCAGTGACCAGCGAAAGTGACCAGTGACCAGTGACCAGTGACCAGTGACTAGCCTAATTGAGCAGTGAGCACTGACCAGTGACCAGTGACCAGTGACCAGTGACCAGTGACCAGTGACCAGCGAAAGTGACCAGTGACAAGTGACCAGTGACCAGCGAAATTGACCAGTGACCAGTGACCATTGACCAGTGACCAGCGAAAGTGACCAGTGACGAGTGACCTGTGACAAGTGACCAGTGACCAGCGACCAGTGACCAGGGACCAGTGACCAGTGACCAGTGACCAGCGACCAGTGACCAGTGACCAGTGACCAGGGACCAGTGACCAGCGAAAGTGACCAGGGACCAGTGACCAGTGACCAGTGACCAGTGACCAGTGACCAGCGACCAGTGACCAGTGACCAGTGACCAGTGACCAGTGACCAGTGACCAGTGACCAGTGACCAGTGACCAGTGACCAGTGACCAGTGACCAGTGACCAGTGACCAGCGAAAGTGACCAGTGACAAGTGACCAGTGACAAGTGACCAGTGACCAGTGACCAGTGACCAGTGACCAGTGACCAGTGACCAGTGACCAGTGACCAGCGAAAGTGACCAGTGACCAGTGACCAGTGACCAGCGAAATCGACCAGTGACCAGTGACCAGAGACCAGTGACTAGCCCAATTGAACAGTGACCAGTGACCAGTGACCAGTGACCAACGACCAGTGAACAGTGACCAGTGACCAGTGACCAGTGACCAGTGACCAGTGACCAGTGACCAGTGACCAGTGACCAGTGACCAGTGACCAGGGACCAGCGAAAGTGACCAGTGACCAGTGACCAGTGACCAGTGACCAGTGACCAGTGACCAGTGACCAGTAACCAGTGACAAGTGACCAGCGAAAGTGACCAGGGACCAGCGAAAGTGACCAGTGACCAGTGACCAGTGACCAGTGACCAGTGACCAGTGACCAGTGACCAGTAACCAGTGACAAGTGACCAGTGAGAAGTGACCAGTGACCACTGACCAGTGACCAGTGACCAGTGACCAGTGACCAGTGACCAGTGACCAGCGAAAGTGACCAGTGACAAGTGACCAGTGACAAGTGACCAGTGACCAGTGACCAGTGACCAGTGACCAGCGAAAGTGACCAGTGACCAGTGACCAGTGACCAGCGAAATCGACCAGTGACCAGTGACCAGAGACCAGTGACTAGCCAAATTGACCAGTGACCAGTGACCAGTGACCAGTGACCAATGACCAGTGACCAGTGACCAGTGACCAGTGACCAGTGACCAGTGACCAGCGAAAGTGACCAGTGAACAGTGACCAGCGAAATTGAAAAGTGACCATTGACCAGTGACCAGCGAAAGTGACCAGTGACGAGTGACCAGTGACAAGTGACCAGTGAGAAGTGACCAGTGACCACTGACCAGTGACCAGTGACCAGCGACCAGTGACCACTGACCCGTGACCAGGGACTAGTGGCCAGGGAAAGTGACCAGTGACCAGTGACTAGCCAAATTGAGCAGTGACCAGTGACCAGTGACCAGTGACCGGGGACCAGTGACCAGTGACCAGTGACCAGTGACCAGTGACCAGTGACCAGTGACCAGTGACCAGCGAAAGTGACCAGGGACCAGCGAAAGTGACCAGTGACCAGTGACCAGTGACCAGTGACCAGTGACCAGTGACCGGTGACCAGTAACCAGTGACAAGTGACCAGTGAGAAGTGACCAGTGACCACTGACCATTGACCAGCGACCAGTGACCAGTGACCAGTGACCAGTGACCAGCGAAAGTGACAAGTGACCAGTGACCAGTGACCAGTGACCAGCGAAAGTGACCAGTGACCAGTGAACAGTGACCAGCGAAATTGACCAGTTTCCAGTGACCAGTGATAAGTGACCAGTGACCAGTGACCAGCGAAAGTGACCAGTGAACAGTGACCAGCGAAATTGACCAGTGACCATTGACCAGTGACCAGCGAAAGTGACCAGTGACGAGTGACCAGTGACAAGTGACCAGTGACAAGTGACCAGTGACCACTGACCAGTGACTAGTGACCAGCGACCAGTGACCAGGGACCAGTGACTAGCCAAATTGAGCAGTGACCAGTGACCAGTGACCAGTGACCAGTGACAAGTGACCAGTGAGAAGTGACCAGTGACCACTGACCATTGACCAGCGACCAGTGACCAGTGACCAGTGACGAGTGACCAGTGACCAGTGACCAGTGACCAGTGACCAGCGAAAGTGACAAGTGACCAGTGACCAGTGACCAGTGACCAGCGAAAGTGACCAGTGACCAGTGAACAGTGACCAGCGAAATTGACCAGTTTCCAGTGACCAGTGATAAGTGACCAGTGACCAGTGACCAGCGAAAGTGACCAGTGAACAGTGACCAGCGAAATTGACCAGTGACCATTGACCAGTGACCAGCGAAAGTGACCAGTGACGAGTGACCAGTGACAAGTGACCAGTGACAAGTGACCAGTGACCACTGACCAGTGACTAGTGACCAGCGACCAGTGACCAGGGACCAGTGACCAGCGAAAGTGAACAGTGACCAGTGACTAGCCAAATTGAGCAGTGACCAGTGACCAGTGACCAGTGACCAGTGACCAGTGACCAGTGACCAGTGACCAGTGACCAGCTAAATTGACCAGTGACCATTGACCAGTGACCAGCGAAAGTGACCAGTGACGAGTGACCTGTGACAAGTGACCAGTGACCAGCGACCAGTGACCAGGGACCAGTGACCAGTGACCAGTGACCAGTGACCAGCGAAAGTGACCAGTGACGAGTGACCAGTGACAAGTGACCAGTGACAAGTGACCAGTGACCACTGACCAGTGACCAGTGACCAGCGACCAGTGACCAGGGACCAGTGACCAGCGAAAGTGACCAGTGACCAGTGACTAGCCAAATTGAGCAGTGACCAGTGACCAGTGACCAGTGACCAGTGACCAGTGACCAGCTAAATTGACCAGTGACCATTGACCAGTGACCAGCGAAAGTGACCAGTGACGAGTGACCTGTGACAAGTGACCAGTGACCAGCGACCAGTGACCAGGGACCAGTGACCAGTGACCAGTGACCAGTGACCAGCGACCAGTGACCAGTGATCAGTGACCAGGGACCAGTGACCAGCGAAAGTGACCAGTGACCAGTGACCAGCGAAATTGACCAGTGACCAGTGACCAGTGACCAGTGACAAGTGACCAGTTACCAGTGACCAGCGAAAGTGACCAGTGAACAGTGACCAGGGACCAGTGACCAGTGACCAGTGACCAGTGACCAGTGACCAGTGACCAGTGACCAGTGACCAGTGACCAGTGACCAGCGAAAGTGACCAGTGACCAGTGACCAGTGACCAGTGACCAGTGACCAGTGACCAGTGACCAGTGACCAGTGACCAGTGAGAAGCGAAAGTGACCAGTGACAAGTGACTAGTGACCAGTGACCAGTGACCAGTGACCAGCGAAATTGACCAGTGACCAGTGACCAGTGACCAGTGACAAGTGACCAGTTACCAGTGACCAGCGAAAGTGACCAGTGAACAGTGACCAGGGACCAGTGACCAGTGACCAGTGACCAGTGACCAGTGACCAGTGACCAGTGACCAGCGACCAGTGACCAGTGACCAGCGACCAGTGACCAGTGACCAGTGACCAGTGACCAGTGACCAGTGAACAGTGACCAGCGAAATTGACCAGTTTCCAGTGACCAGTGTTAAGTGACCAGTGACCAGTGACCAGCGAAAGTGACCAGTGAACAGTGACCAGCGAAATTGACCAGTGACCATTGACCAGTGACCAGCGAAAGTGACCAGTGACGAGTGACCAGTGACAAGTGACCAGTGAAAAGTGACCAGTGACCAGTGACCAGTGACCAGCGAAAGTGACCAGTGACGAGTGACCAGTGACAAGTGACCAGTGAGAAGTGACCAGTGACCAGTGACCAGTGACCAGTGACCAGTGACCAGTGGCCAGTGACCAGCGAAAGTGACCAGGGACCAGCGACCAGTGACCAGTGACCAGTGACCAGTGACCAGTGACCACTGACCAGTGACCAGTGACCAGTGACCAGTGACCAGTGACCAGTGACCAGCGAAAGTGACCAGTGACAAGTGACCAGTGACAAGTGACCAGTGACCAGTGACCAGTGACCAGTGACCAGCGAAAGTGACCAGTGACCAGTGACCAGTGACCAGCGAAATCGACCAGTGACCAGTGACCAGAGACCAGTGACTAGCCAAATTGACCAGTGACCAGTGACCAGTGACCAGTGACCAATGACCAGTGACCAGTGACCAGTGACCAGTGACCAGTGACCAGTGACCAGCGAAAGTGACCAGTGAACAGTGACCAGCGAAATTGAAAAGTGACCATTGACCAGTGACCAGCGAAAGTGACCAGTGACGAGTGACCAGTGACAAGTGACCAGTGAGAAGTGACCAGTGACCACTGACCAGTGACCAGTGACCAGCGACCAGTGACCACTGACCCGTGACCAGGGACCAGTGGCCAGGGAAAGTGACCAGTGACCAGTGACTAGCCAAATTGAGCAGTGACCAGTGACCAGTGACCAGTGACCGGGGACCAGTGACCAGTGACCAGTGACCAGTGACCAGTGACCAGTGACCAGTGACCAGTGACCAGTGACCAGCGAAAGTGACCAGGGACCAGCGAAAGTGACCAGTGACCAGTGACCAGTGACCAGTGACCAGTGACCAGTGACCGGTGACCAGTAACCAGTGACAAGTGACCAGTGAGAAGTGACCAGTGACCACTGACCATTGACCAGCGACCAGTGACCAGTGACCAGTGACGAGTGACCAGTGACCAGTGACCAGTGACCAGTGACCAGCGAAAGTGACAAGTGACCAGTGACCAGTGACCAGTGACCAGCGAAAGTGACCAGTGACCAGTGAACAGTGACCAGCGAAATTGACCAGTTTCCAGTGACCAGTGATAAGTGACCAGTGACCAGTGACCAGCGAAAGTGACCAGTGAACAGTGACCAGCGAAATTGACCAGTGACCATTGACCAGTGACCAGCGAAAGTGACCAGTGACGAGTGACCAGTGACAAGTGACCAGTGACAAGTGACCAGTGACCACTGACCAGTGACTAGTGACCAGCGACCAGTGACCAGGGACCAGTGACCAGCGAAAGTGAACAGTGACCAGTGACTAGCCAAATTGAGCAGTGACCAGTGACCAGTGACCAGTGACCAGTGACCAGTGACCAGTGACAAGTGACCAGTGAGAAGTGACCAGTGACCACTGACCATTGACCAGCGACCAGTGACCAGTGACCAGTGACGAGTGACCAGTGACCAGTGACCAGTGACCAGTGACCAGCGAAAGTGACAAGTGACCAGTGACCAGTGACCAGTGACCAGCGAAAGTGACCAGTGACCAGTGAACAGTGACCAGCGAAATTGACCAGTTTCCAGTGACCAGTGATAAGTGACCAGTGACCAGTGACCAGCGAAAGTGACCAGTGAACAGTGACCAGCGAAATTGACCAGTGACCATTGACCAGTGACCAGCGAAAGTGACCAGTGACGAGTGACCAGTGACAAGTGACCAGTGACAAGTGACCAGTGACCACTGACCAGTGACTAGTGACCAGCGACCAGTGACCAGGGACCAGTGACCAGCGAAAGTGAACAGTGACCAGTGACTAGCCAAATTGAGCAGTGACCAGTGACCAGTGACCAGTGACCAGTGACCAGTGACCAGTGACCAGTGACCAGTGACCAGCTAAATTGACCAGTGACCATTGACCAGTGACCAGCGAAAGTGACCAGTGACGAGTGACCTGTGACAAGTGACCAGTGACCAGCGACCAGTGACCAGGGACCAGTGACCAGTGACCAGTGACCAGTGACCAGCGAAAGTGACCAGTGACGAGTGACCAGTGACAAGTGACCAGTGACAAGTGACCAGTGACCACTGACCAGTGACCAGTGACCAGCGACCAGTGACCAGGGACCAGTGACCAGCGAAAGTGACCAGTGACCAGTGACTAGCCAAATTGAGCAGTGACCAGTGACCAGTGACCAGTGACCAGTGACCAGTGACCAGCTAAATTGACCAGTGACCATTGACCAGTGACCAGCGAAAGTGACCAGTGACGAGTGACCTGTGACAAGTGACCAGTGACCAGCGACCAGTGACCAGGGACCAGTGACCAGTGACCAGTGACCAGTGACCAGCGACCAGTGACCAGTGATCAGTGACCAGGGACCAGTGACCAGCGAAAGTGACCAGTGACCAGTGACCAGCGAAATTGACCAGTGACCAGTGACCAGTGACCAGTGACAAGTGACCAGTTACCAGTGACCAGCGAAAGTGACCAGTGAACAGTGACCAGGGACCAGTGACCAGTGACCAGTGACCAGTGACCAGTGACCAGTGACCAGTGACCAGTGACCAGTGACCAGTGACCAGCGAAAGTGACCAGTGACCAGTGACCAGTGACCAGTGACCAGTGACCAGTGACCAGTGACCAGCGAAAGTGACCAGTGACCAGTGACCAGTGACCAGCGAAATCGACCAGTGACCAGTGACCAGAGACCAGTGACTAGCCCAATTGAACAGTGACCAGTGACCAGTGACCAGTGACCAACGACCAGTGAACAGTGACCAGTGACCAGTGACCATTGACCTGTGACCAGTGACCAGTGACCAGTGACCAGCGAAATCGACCAGTGACCAGTGACCAGTGACCAGTGACGAGTGACCTGTGACAAGTGACCAGTGACCAGCGACCAGTGACCAGGGACCAGTGACCAGTGACCAGTGACCAGCGACCAGTGACCAGTGACCAGTGACCAGGGACCAGTGACCAGCGAAAGTGACCAGTGACCAGTGACCAGTGACCAGTGACCAGTGACGAGTGACCTGTGACAAGTGACCAGTGACCAGCGACCAGTGACCAGGGACCAGTGACCAGTGACCAGTGACCAGCGACCAGTGACCAGTGACCAGTGACCAGGGACCAGTGACCAGCGAAAGTGACCAGTGACCAGTGACCAGTGACCAGTGACCAGCGAAAGTGACCAGTGACCAGTGACCAGTGACCAGCGAAATTGACCAGTGACCAGTGACCATTGACCAGTGACCAGCGAAAGTGACCAGTGACGAGTGACCTGTGACAAGTGACCAGTGACCAGCGACCAGTGACCAGGGACCAGTGACCAGTGACCAGTGACCAGCGACCAGTGACCAGTGACCAGTGACCAGGGACCAGTGACCAGCGAAAGTGACCAGGGACCAGTGACCAGTGACCAGTGACCAGTGACCAGTGACCAGTGACCAGCGACCAGTGACCAGTGACCAGTGACCAGTGACCAGTGACCAGTGACCAGCGACCAGTGACCAGTGACCAGTGACCAGCGACCAGTGACCAGTGACCAGTGACCAGTGACCAGTGACCAGTGACCAGTGACCAGTGACCAGCGAAAGTGACCAGTGACAAGTGACCAGTGACAAGTGACCAGTGACCAGTGACCAGTGACCAGTGACCAGTGACCAGTGACCAGTGACCAGCGAAAGTGACCAGTGACCAGTGACCAGTGACCAGCGAAATTGACCAGTGACCAGTGACCAGTGACCAGTGACAAGTGACCAGTTACCAGTGACCAGCGAAAGTGACCAGTGAACAGTGACCAGGGACCAGTGACCAGTGACCAGTGGCCAGTGACCAGTGACCAGTGACCAGTGACCAGCGACCAGTGACCAGTGACCAGTGACCAGTGACCAGTGACCAGTGACCAGCGACCAGTGACCAGTGACCAGTGACCAGTGACCAGTGACCAGTGACCAGTGACCAGTGACCAGCGAAAGTGACCAGTGACAAGTGACCAGTGACAAGTGACCAGTGACCAGTGACCAGTGACCAGTGACCAGTGACCAGTGACCAGTGACCAGTGACCAGCGAAAGTGACCAGTGACCAGTGACCAGTGACCAGCGAAATCGACCAGTGACCAGTGATCAGAGACCAGTGACTAGCCCAATTGAACAGTGACCAGTGACCAGTGACCAGTGACCAACGACCAGTGAACAGTGACCAGTGACCAGTGACCAGTGACCAGTGACCAGTGACCAGCGAAAGTGACCAGTGACAAGTGACCAGTGACAAGTGACCAGTGACCAGTGACCAGCGAAAGTGACCAGCGACCAGTGACTAGCCAAATTGAGCAGTGACCAGTGACCAGTGACCAGTGACCAGTGACCAGTGACCAGTGACCAGTGACCAGTGACCAGTGACCAGTGACCAGTGACCAGTGACCAGTGACCAGTGACCAGTGACCAGTAACCAGTGACAAGTGACCAGTGACCAGTGACCAGTGACCAGTGACCAGTGACCAGCGAAAGTGACCAGTGACAAGTGACCAGTGACAAGTGACCAGTGACCAGTGACCAGCGAAAGTGACCAGTGACCAGTGACCAGTGACCAGCGAAATTGACCAGTGACCAGTGACCAGTGACCAGTGACAAGTGACCAGTTACCAGTGACCAGCGAAAGTGACCAGTGAACAGTGACCAGGGACCAGTGACCAGTGACCAGTGACCAGTGACCAGTGACCAGTGACCAGTGACCAGCGACCAGTGACCAGTGACCAGTGACCAGTGACCAGTGACCAGTGACCAGCGAAAGTGACCAGTGACCAGTGACCAGTGACCAGCGAAATCGACCAGTGACCAGTGACCAGAGACCAGTGACTAGCCCAATTGAACAGTGACCAGTGACCAGTGACCAGTGACCAACGACCAGTGAACAGTGACCAGTGACCAGTGACCAGTGACCTGTGACCAGTGACCAGTGACCAGTGACCAGTGACCAGTGACGAGTGACCAGTGACCAGCGACCAGTGACCAGGGACCAGTGACCAGTGACCAGTGACTAGCCAAATTGAGCAGTGGGCACTGACCAGTGACCAGTGACCAGTGACCAGTGACCAGTGACCAGCGAAAGTGACCAGTGACGAGTGACCTGTGACAAGTGACCAGTGACCAGCGACCAGTGACCAGTGACCAGTGACCAACGACCAGTGAACAGTGACCAGTGACCAGTGACCAGTGACCTGTGACCAGTGACCAGTGACCAGTGACCAGTGACCAGTGACCAGTGACCAGAGAAATCGACCAGTGACCAGTGACCAGAGACCAGTGACTAGCCAAATTGACCAGTGACCAGTGACCAGTGACCAGTGACCAACGACCAGTGACCAGGGACCAGTGACCAGCAAAAGTGACCAGTGACCAGTGACTAGCCAAATTGAGCAGTGACCAGTGACCAGTGACCAGTGACCAGTGACCAGTGACCAGTGACCAGTGACGAGTGACCAGTGACCAGTGACCAGTGACCAGAGAAATCGACCAGTGACCAGTGACCAGAGACCAGTGACTAGCCAAATTGACCAGTGACCAGTGACCAGTGACCAGTGACCAACGACCAGTGACCAGGGACCAGTGACCAGCAAAAGTGACCAGTGACCAGTGACTAGCCAAATTGAGCAGTGACCAGTGACCAGTGACCAGTGACCAGTGACCAGTGACCAGTGACCAGTGACGAGTGACCTGTGACAAGTGACCAGTGACCAGCGACCAGTGACCAGGGACCAGTGACCAGTGACCAGTGACCAGCGACCAGTGACCAGTGACCAGTGACCAGGGACCAGTGACCAGCGAAAGTGACCAGTGACCAGTGACCAGTGACCAGTGACTAGCCAAATTGAGCAGTGAGCACTGACCAGTGACCAGTGACCAGTGACCAGTGACCAGCGAAAGTGACCAGTGACCAGTGACCAGTGACCAGCGAAATTGACCAGTGACCAGTGACCAGCGAAAGTGACCAGTGAACAGTGACCAGCGAAATTGAAAAGTGACCATTGACTAGTGACCAGCGAAAGTGACCAGTGACGAGTGACCAGTGACAAGTGACCAGTGAGAAGTGACCAGTGACCACTGACCAGTGACCAGTGACCAGTGACCAGTGACCAGTGACAAGTGACCAGTTACCAGTGACCAGCGAAAGTGACCAGTGAACAGTGACCAGGGACCAGTGACCAGTGACCAGTGACCAGTGACCAGTGACCAGTGACCAGTGACCAGCGACCAGTGACCAGTGACCAGTGACCAGTGACCAGTGACCAGCGACCAGTGACCAGTGACCAGTGACCAGTGACCAGCGAAAGTGACCAGTGACAAGTGACCAGTGACAAGTGACCAGTGACCAGTGACCAGTGACCAGTGACCAGTGACCAGTGACCAGTGACCAGCGAAAGTGACCAGTGACCAGTGACCAGTGACCAGCGAAATCGACCAGTGACCAGTGACCAGAGACCAGTGACTAGCCCAATTGGACAGTGACCAGTGACCAGTGACCAGTGACCAACGACCAGTGAACAGTGACCAGTGACCAGTGACCAGTGACCAGTGACCAGTGACCAGCGAAAGTGACCAGTGACAAGTGACCAGTGACAAGTGACAAGTGACCAGTGACCAGTGACCAGCGAAAGTGACCAGTGACCAGTGACAAGTGACCAGTTACCAGTGACCAGCGAAAGTGACCAGTGAACAGTGACCAGGGACCAGTGACCAGTGACCAGTGACCAGTGACCAGTGACCAGTGACCAGTGACCAGCGACCAGTGACCAGTGACCAGTGACCAGTGACCAGTGACCAGTGACCAGCGAAAGTGACCAGTGACCAGTGACCAGTGACCAGCGAAATCGACCAGTGACCAGTGACCAGAGACCAGTGACTAGCCCAATTGAACAGTGACCAGTGACCAGTGACCAGTGACCAACGACCAGTGAACAGTGACCAGTGACCAGTGACCAGTGACCTGTGACCAGTGACCAGTGACCAGTGACCAGCGAAATCGACCAGTGACCAGTGACCAGTGACCAGTGACGAGGGACCTGTGACAAGTGACCAGTGACCAGCGACCAGTGACCAGGGACCAGTGACCAGTGACCAGTGACCAGCGACCAGTGACCAGTGACCAGTGACCAGGGACCAGTGACCAGCGAAAGTGACCAGTGACCAGTGACCAGTGACCAGTGACTAGCCTAATTGAGCAGTGAGCACTGACCAGTGACCAGTGACCAGTGACCAGTGACCAGTGACCAGTGACCAGCGAAAGTGACCAGTGACAAGTGACCAGTGACCAGCGAAATTGACCAGTGACCAGTGACCATTGACCAGTGACCAGCGAAAGTGACCAGTGACGAGTGACCTGTGACAAGTGACCAGTGACCAGCGACCAGTGACCAGGGACCAGTGACCAGTGACCAGTGACCAGCGACCAGTGACCAGTGACCAGTGACCAGGGACCAGTGACCAGCGAAAGTGACCAGGGACCAGTGACCAGTGACCAGTGACCAGTGACCAGTGACCAGCGACCAGTGACCAGTGACCAGTGACCAGTGACCAGTGACCAGTGACCAGTGACCAGTGACCAGTGACCAGTGACCAGTGACCAGTGACCAGCGAAAGTGACCAGTGACAAGTGACCAGTGACAAGTGACCAGTGACCAGTGACCAGTGACCAGTGACCAGTGACCAGTGACCAGTGACCAGTGACCAGCGAAAGTGACCAGTGACCAGTGACCAGTGACCAGCGAAATCGACCAGTGACCAGTGACCAGAGACCAGTGACTAGCCCAATTGAACAGTGACCAGTGACCAGTGACCAGTGACCAACGACCAGTGAACAGTGACCAGTGACCAGTGACCAGTGACCAGTGACCAGTGACCAGTGACCAGTGACCAGTGACCAGTGACCAGTGACCAGCGAAAGTGACCAGGGACCAGCGAAAGTGACCAGTGACCAGTGACCAGTGACCAGTGACCAGTGACCAGTGACCAGTGACCAGTAACCAGTGACAAGTGACCAGCGAAAGTGACCAGGGACCAGCGAAAGTGACCAGTGACCAGTGACCAGTGACCAGTGACCAGTGACCAGTGACCAGTGACCAGTAACCTGTGACAAGTGACCAGTGAGAAGTGACCAGTGACCACTGACCAGTGACCAGTGACCAGTGACCAGTGACCAGTGACCAGTGACCAGCGAAAGTGACCAGTGACAAGTGACCAGTGACAAGTGACCAGTGACCAGTGACCAGTGACCAGTGACCAGCGAAAGTGACCAGTGACCAGTGACCAGTGACCAGCGAAATCGACCAGTGACCAGTGACCAGAGACCAGTGACTAGCCAAATTGACCAGTGACCAGTGACCAGTGACCAGTGACCAATGACCAGTGACCAGTGACCAGTGACCAGTGACCAGTGACCAGTGACCAGCGAAAGTGACCAGTGAACAGTGACCAGCGAAATTGAAAAGTGACCATTGACCAGTGACCAGCGAAAGTGACCAGTGACGAGTGACCAGTGACAAGTGACCAGTGAGAAGTGACCAGTGACCACTGACCAGTGACCAGTGACCAGCGACCAGTGACCACTGACCCGTGACCAGGGACTAGTGGCCAGGGAAAGTGACCAGTGACCAGTGACTAGCCAAATTGAGCAGTGACCAGTGACCAGTGACCAGTGACCGGGGACCAGTGACCAGTGACCAGTGACCAGTGACCAGTGACCAGTGACCAGTGACCAGTGACCAGCGAAAGTGACCAGGGACCAGCGAAAGTGACCAGTGACCAGTGACCAGTGACCAGTGACCAGTGACCAGTGACCGGTGACCAGTAACCAGTGACAAGTGACCAGTGAGAAGTGACCAGTGACCACTGACCATTGACCAGCGACCAGTGACCAGTGACCAGTGACGAGTGACCAGTGACCAGTGACCAGTGACCAGTGACCAGCGAAAGTGACAAGTGACCAGTGACCAGTGACCAGTGACCAGCGAAAGTGACCAGTGACCAGTGAACAGTGACCAGCGAAATTGACCAGTTTCCAGTGACCAGTGATAAGTGACCAGTGACCAGTGACCAGCGAAAGTGACCAGTGAACAGTGACCAGCGAAATTGACCAGTGACCATTGACCAGTGACCAGCGAAAGTGACCAGTGACGAGTGACCAGTGACAAGTGACCAGTGACAAGTGACCAGTGACCACTGACCAGTGACTAGTGACCAGCGACCAGTGACCAGGGACCAGTGACCAGCGAAAGTGAACAGTGACCAGTGACTAGCCAAATTGAGCAGTGACCAGTGACCAGTGACCAGTGACCAGTGACAAGTGACCAGTGAGAAGTGACCAGTGACCACTGACCATTGACCAGCGACCAGTGACCAGTGACCAGTGACGAGTGACCAGTGACCAGTGACCAGTGACCAGTGACCAGCGAAAGTGACAAGTGACCAGTGACCAGTGACCAGTGACCAGCGAAAGTGACCAGTGACCAGTGAACAGTGACCAGCGAAATTGACCAGTTTCCAGTGACCAGTGATAAGTGACCAGTGACCAGTGACCAGCGAAAGTGACCAGTGAACAGTGACCAGCGAAATTGACCAGTGACCATTGACCAGTGACCAGCGAAAGTGACCAGTGACGAGTGACCAGTGACAAGTGACCAGTGACAAGTGACCAGTGACCACTGACCAGTGACTAGTGACCAGCGACCAGTGACCAGGGACCAGTGACCAGCGAAAGTGAACAGTGACCAGTGACTAGCCAAATTGAGCAGTGACCAGTGACCAGTGACCAGTGACCAGTGACCAGTGACCAGTGACCAGTGACCAGTGACCAGCTAAATTGACCAGTGACCATTGACCAGTGACCAGCGAAAGTGACCAGTGACGAGTGACCTGTGACAAGTGACCAGTGACCAGCGACCAGTGACCAGGGACCAGTGACCAGTGACCAGTGACCAGTGACCAGCGAAAGTGACCAGTGACGAGTGACCAGTGACAAGTGACCAGTGACAAGTGACCAGTGACCACTGACCAGTGACCAGTGACCAGCGACCAGTGACCAGGGACCAGTGACCAGCGAAAGTGACCAGTGACCAGTGACTAGCCAAATTGAGCAGTGACCAGTGACCAGTGACCAGTGACCAGTGACCAGTGACCAGCTAAATTGACCAGTGACCATTGACCAGTGACCAGCGAAAGTGACCAGTGACGAGTGACCTGTGACAAGTGACCAGTGACCAGCGACCAGTGACCAGGGACCAGTGACCAGTGACCAGTGACCAGTGACCAGCGACCAGTGACCAGTGATCAGTGACCAGGGACCAGTGACCAGCGAAAGTGACCAGTGACCAGTGACCAGCGAAATTGACCAGTGACCAGTGACCAGTGACCAGTGACAAGTGACCAGTTACCAGTGACCAGCGAAAGTGACCAGTGAACAGTGACCAGGGACCAGTGACCAGTGACCAGTGACCAGTGACCAGTGACCAGTGACCAGTGACCAGTGACCAGTGACCAGTGACCAGCGAAAGTGACCAGTGACCAGTGACCAGTGACCAGTGACCAGTGACCAGTGACCAGTGACCAGTGACCAGTGACCAGTGAGAAGCGAAAGTGACCAGTGACAAGTGACTAGTGACCAGTGACCAGTGACCAGTGACCAGCGAAATTGACCAGTGACCAGTGACCAGTGACCAGTGACAAGTGACCAGTTACCAGTGACCAGCGAAAGTGACCAGTGAACAGTGACCAGGGACCAGTGACCAGTGACCAGTGACCAGTGACCAGTGACCAGTGACCAGTGACCAGCGACCAGTGACCAGTGACCAGCGACCAGTGACCAGTGACCAGTGACCAGGGACCAGTGACCAGCGAAAGTGACCAGTGACCAGTGACCAGTGACCAGTGACCAGCGAATGTGACAAGTGACCAGTGACCAGTGAACAGTGACCAGCGAAATTGACCAGTTTCCAGTGACCAGTGTTAAGTGACCAGTGACCAGTGACCAGCGAAAGTGACCAGTGAACAGTGACCAGCGAAATTGACCAGTGACCATTGACCAGTGACCAGCGAAAGTGACCAGTGACGAGTGACCAGTGACAAGTGACCAGTGAAAAGTGACCAGTGACCAGTGACCAGTGACCAGCGAAAGTGACCAGTGACGAGTGACCAGTGACAAGTGACCAGTGAGAAGTGACCAGTGACCAGTGACCAGTGACCAGTGACCAGTGACCAGTGGCCAGTGACCAGCGAAAGTGACCAGGGACCAGTGACCAGTGACCAGTGACCAGTGACCAGTGACCAGTGACCACTGACCAGTGACCAGTGACCAGTGACCAGTGACCAGTGACCAGTGACCAGCGAAAGTGACCAGTGACAAGTGACCAGTGACAAGTGACCAGTGACCAGTGACCAGTGACCAGTGACCAGCGAAAGTGACCAGTGACCAGTGACCAGTGACCAGCGAAATCGACCAGTGACCAGTGACCAGAGACCAGTGACTAGCCAAATTGACCAGTGACCAGTGACCAGTGACCAGTGACCAATGACCAGTGACCAGTGACCAGTGACCAGTGACCAGTGACCAGTGACCAGCGAAAGTGACCAGTGAACAGTGACCAGCGAAATTGAAAAGTGACCATTGACCAGTGACCAGCGAAAGTGACCAGTGACGAGTGACCAGTGACAAGTGACCAGTGAGAAGTGACCAGTGACCACTGACCAGTGACCAGTGACCAGCGACCAGTGACCACTGACCCGTGACCAGGGACCAGTGGCCAGGGAAAGTGACCAGTGACCAGTGACTAGCCAAATTGAGCAGTGACCAGTGACCAGTGACCAGTGACCGGGGACCAGTGACCAGTGACCAGTGACCAGTGACCAGTGACCAGTGACCAGTGACCAGTGACCAGTGACCAGCGAAAGTGACCAGGGACCAGGGAAAGTGACCAGTGACCAGTGACCAGTGACCAGTGACCAGTGACCAGTGACCGGTGACCAGTAACCAGTGACAAGTGACCAGTGAGAAGTGACCAGTGACCACTGACCATTGACCAGCGACCAGTGACCAGTGACCAGTGACGAGTGACCAGTGACCAGTGACCAGTGACCAGTGACCAGCGAAAGTGACAAGTGACCAGTGACCAGTGACCAGTGACCAGCGAAAGTGACCAGTGACCAGTGAACAGTGACCAGCGAAATTGACCAGTTTCCAGTGACCAGTGATAAGTGACCAGTGACCAGTGACCAGCGAAAGTGACCAGTGAACAGTGACCAGCGAAATTGACCAGTGACCATTGACCAGTGACCAGCGAAAGTGACCAGTGACGAGTGACCAGTGACAAGTGACCAGTGACAAGTGACCAGTGACCACTGACCAGTGACTAGTGACCAGCGACCAGTGACCAGGGACCAGTGACCAGCGAAAGTGAACAGTGACCAGTGACTAGCCAAATTGAGCAGTGACCAGTGACCAGTGACCAGTGACCAGTGACCAGTGACCAGTGACAAGTGACCAGTGAGAAGTGACCAGTGACCACTGACCATTGACCAGCGACCAGTGACCAGTGACCAGTGACGAGTGACCAGTGACCAGTGACCAGTGACCAGTGACCAGCGAAAGTGACAAGTGACCAGTGACCAGTGACCAGTGACCAGCGAAAGTGACCAGTGACCAGTGAACAGTGACCAGCGAAATTGACCAGTTTCCAGTGACCAGTGATAAGTGACCAGTGACCAGTGACCAGCGAAAGTGACCAGTGAACAGTGACCAGCGAAATTGACCAGTGACCATTGACCAGTGACCAGCGAAAGTGACCAGTGACGAGTGACCAGTGACAAGTGACCAGTGACAAGTGACCAGTGACCACTGACCAGTGACTAGTGACCAGCGACCAGTGACCAGGGACCAGTGACCAGCGAAAGTGAACAGTGACCAGTGACTAGCCAAATTGAGCAGTGACCAGTGACCAGTGACCAGTGACCAGTGACCAGTGACCAGTGACCAGTGACCAGCTAAATTGACCAGTGACCATTGACCAGTGACCAGCGAAAGTGACCAGTGACGAGTGACCTGTGACAAGTGACCAGTGACCAGCGACCAGTGACCAGGGACCAGTGACCAGTGACCAGTGACCAGTGACCAGCGAAAGTGACCAGTGACGAGTGACCAGTGACAAGTGACCAGTGACAAGTGACCAGTGACCACTGACCAGTGACCAGTGACCAGCGACCAGTGACCAGGGACCAGTGACCAGCGAAAGTGACCAGTGACCAGTGACTAGCCAAATTGAGCAGTGACCAGTGACCAGTGACCAGTGACCAGTGACCAGTGACCAGCTAAATTGACCAGTGACCATTGACCAGTGACCAGCGAAAGTGACCAGTGACGAGTGACCTGTGACAAGTGACCAGTGACCAGCGACCAGTGACCAGGGACCAGTGACCAGTGACCAGTGACCAGTGACCAGCGACCAGTGACCAGTGATCAGTGACCAGGGACCAGTGACCAGCGAAAGTGACCAGTGACCAGTGACCAGCGAAATTGACCAGTGACCAGTGACCAGTGACCAGTGACAAGTGACCAGTTACCAGTGACCAGCGAAAGTGACCAGTGAACAGTGACCAGGGACCAGTGACCAGTGACCAGTGACCAGTGACCAGTGACCAGTGACCAGTGACCAGTGACCAGTGACCAGTGACCAGCGAAAGTGACCAGTGACCAGTGACCAGTGACCAGTGACCAGTGACCAGTGACCAGTGACCAGCGAAATTGACCAGTGACCATTGACCAGTGACCAGTGACCAGTGACCAGTGACCAGTGACCAGTGACCAGTGACCAGTGACCAGTGAGAAGCGAAAGTGACCAGTGACAAGTGACTAGTGACCAGTGACCAGTGACCAGTGACCAGCGAAATTGACCAGTGACCAGTGACCAGTGACCAGTGACAAGTGACCAGTTACCAGTGACCAGCGAAAGTGACCAGTGAACAGTGACCAGGGACCAGTGACCAGTGACCAGTGACCAGTGACCAGTGACCAGTGACCAGTGACCAGCGACCAGTGACCAGTGACCAGCGACCAGTGACCAGTGACCAGTGACCAGGGACCAGTGACCAGCGAAAGTGACCAGTGACCAGTGACCAGTGACCAGTGACCAGCGAAAGTGACAAGTGACCAGTGACCAGTGAACAGTGACCAGCGAAATTGACCAGTTTCCAGTGACCAGTGTTAAGTGACCAGTGACCAGTGACCAGCGAAAGTGACCAGTGAACAGTGACCAGCGAAATTGACCAGTGACCATTGACCAGTGACCAGCGAAAGTGACCAGTGACGAGTGACCAGTGACAAGTGACCAGTGAAAAGTGACCAGTGACCAGTGACCAGTGACCAGCGAAAGTGACCAGTGACGAGTGACCAGTGACAAGTGACCAGTGAGAAGTGACCAGTGACCAGTGACCAGTGACCAGTGACCAGTGACCAGTGGCCAGTGACCAGCGAAAGTGACCAGGGACCAGTGACCAGTGACCAGTGACCAGTGACCAGTGACCAGTGACCAACGACCAGTAACCAGTGACCAGTGACTAGTGACCAGTGACCAGCGAAAGTGACCAGTGACCAGTGACCAGTGACCAGCGAAATTGACCAGTGACCAGTGACCAGTGACCAGTGACAAGTGACCAGTTACCAGTGACCAGCGAAAGTGACCAGTGAACAGTGACCAGGGACCAGTGACCAGTGACCAGTGACCAGTGACCAGTGACCAGTGACCAGTGACCAGTGACCAGCGAAAGTGACCAGTGACAAGTGACCAGTGACAAGTGACCAGTGACCAGTGACCAGTGACCAGTGACCAGTGACCAGTGACCAGTGACCAGCGAAAGTGACCAGTGACCAGTGACCAGTGACCAGCGAAATCGACCAGTGACCAGTGACCAGAGACCAGTGACTAGCCCAATTGAACAGTGACCAGTGACCAGTGACCAGTGACCAACGACCAGTGAACAGTGACCAGTGACCAGTGACCAGTGACCAGTGACCAGTGACCAGTGACCAGTGACCAGCGAAAGTGACCAGTGACAAGTGACCAGTGACAAGTGACCAGTGACCAGTGACCAGTGACCAGCGAAAGTGACCAGTGACCAGTGACCAGTGACCAGCGAAATTGACCAGTGACCAGTGACAAGTGACCAGTGAGAAGTGACCAGTGACCACTGACCAGTGACCAGTGACCAGCGACCAGTGACCAGTGACCCGTGACCAGGGACCAGTGGCCAGGGAAAGTGACCAGTGACCAGTGACTAGCCAAATTGAGCAGTGACCAGTGACCAGTGACCAGTGACCAGTGACCAGTGACCTGTGACCAGTGACCCGTGACCCGGGACCAGTGGCCAGGGAAAGTGACCAGTGACCAGTGACTAGCCAAATTGAGCAGTGACCAGTGACCAGTGACCAGTGACCAGGGACCAGTGACCAGTGACCAGTGACCAGTGACCAGTGACCTGTGACCAGTGACCAGTGACCAGCGAAAGTGACCAGGGACCAGCGAAAGTGACCAGTGACCAGTGACCAGTGACCAGTGACCAGTGACCAGTGACCAGTGACCAGTAACCAGTGACCAGTGACCAGTGACCAGCGAAAGTGACCAGTGACCAGTGACCAGTGACCAGCGAAATCGACCAGTGACCAGTGACCAGAGACCAGTGACTAGCCCAATTGAACAGTGACCAGTGACCAGTGACCAGTGACCAACGACCAGTGAACAGTGACCAGTGACCAGTGACCAGTGACATGTGACCAGTGACCAGTGACCAGTGACCAGCGAAATCGACCAGTGACCAGTGACCAGTGACCAGTGACGAGTGACCTGTGACAAGTGACCAGTGACCAGCGACCAGTGACCAGGGACCAGTGACCAGTGACCAGTGACCAGCGACCAGTGACCAGTGACCAGTGACCAGGGACCAGTGACCAGCGAAAGTGACCAGTGACCAGTGACCAGTGACCAGTGACTAGCCAAATTGAGCAGTGAGCACTGACCAGTGACCAGTGACCAGTGACCAGTGACCAGTGACCAGCGAAAGTGACCAGTGACCAGTGACCAGTGACCAGCGAAATTGACCAGTGACCAGTGACCATTGACCAGTGACCAGCGAAAGTGACCAGGGATGAGTGACCAGTGACAAGTGACCAGTGAGAAGTGACCAGTGACCACTGACCAGTGACCAGTGACCAGCGACCAGTGACCAGTGACCAGTGACCAGGGACCAGTGACCAGCGAAAGTGACCAGTGACCAGTGACTAGCCAAATTGAGCAGTGACCAGTGACCAGCGAAATTGACCAGTGACCATTGACCAGTGACCAGAGAAAGTGACAAGTGACGAGTGACCTGTGACAAGTGACCAGTGACCAGCGACCAGTGACCAGTGACCAGTGACCAGTGACCATTGACCAGTGACCAGAGAAAGTGACCAGTGACGAGTGACCTGTGACAAGTGACCAGTGACCAGCGACCAGTGACCAGTGACCAGTGACCAGTGACCAGTGACCAGCGAAAGTGACCAGTGACCAACGACCAGTGACCAGTGACCAGTGACCAGTGACCAGAGACCAGTGACTAGCCAAATTGACCAGTGACCAGTGACCAGTGACCAGTGACCAGCGAAAGTGACCAGTGACCAACGACCAGTGACCAGTGACCAGTGACCAGTGACCAGTGACCAGTGACCTGTGACCAGCGAAAGTGACCAGTGACCAACGACCAGTGACCAGTGACCAGTGACCAGTGACCAGAGACCAGTGACTAGCCAAATTGACCAGTGACCAGTGACCAGTGACCAGTGACCAGCGGTAGTGACCAGTGATCAGTGACCAGTGAACAGTGACCAGTGACCAGTGGCCAGTGACCAGAGACCAGTGACTAGCCAAATTGACCAGTGACCAGTGACCAGTGACCAGCGGTAGTGACCAGTGATCAGTGACCAGTGAACAGTGACCAGTGACCAGTGACCAGTGACCAGCGAAAATGATCAGTGACCAGTGAACAGTGACCAGTGACCAGTGACCAGTGACCAGAGACCAGTGACTAGCCAAATTGACCAGTGACCAGTGACCAGTGACCAGCGGTAGTGACCAGTGATCAGTGACCAGTGACCAGTGACCAGTGACCTGTGACCAGCGAAAATGACCAGTGGCCAGTGACCAGTGACCAGCGAAATTGACCAGTGACCAGTGACCAGGGACCAGTGACCAGTGACCAGCGAAAATGAACAGTGACCAGTGACCAGTGACCAGTAACCAGTGACCAGTGACCAGTGACCAGTGACCAGTGACCAGTGACGAGTGTCCAGTGACAAGTGACAAGTGACCAGTGACCAGTGACCAGTGACCAGTGACCAGTGACCAGTGACCAGTGACCAGCGAAAGTGACCAGTGACGAGTGACCAGTGACCAGTGACCAGTGACCAGTGACCAGCGACCAGTGACCAGCGACCAGTGAGAAGTGACAAGTGACCACTGACCAGTGACCAGTGACCAGCGACCAGTGACCAGTGACCAGTGACCAGTGACCAGTGACCAGTGACCAGTGACCAGCGAAAGTGACCAGTGACCAACGACCAGTGACCAGTGACCAGTGACCAGTGACCAGAGACCAGTGACTAGCCAAATTGACCAGTGACCAGTGACCAGTGACCAGTGACCAGCGGTAGTGACCAGTGATCAGTGACCAGTGAACAGTGACCAGTGACCAGAGACCAGTGACTAGCCAAATTGACCAGTGACCAGTGACCAGTGACCAGCGGTAGTGACCAGTGATCAGTGACCAGTGAACAGTGACCAGTGACCAGTGATCTGTGACCAGCGAAAATGAACAGTGGCCAGTGACCAGTGACCAGCGAAATTGACCAGTGACCAGTGACCAGGGACCAGTGACCATTGACCAGCGAAAGTGAACAGTGACCAGTGACCAGTGACCAGTGACCAGTGACCAGTGACCAGTGACCAGTGACCAGTGACCAGTGACCAGTGACGAGTGTCCAGTGACAAGTGACAAGTGACCAGTGACCAGTGACCAGTGACCAGTGACCAGTGACCAGTGACCAGTGACCAGCGAAAGTGACCAGTGACGAGTGACCAGTGACGAGTGACCAGTGACCAGTGACCAGCGACCAGTGACCAGCGACCAGTGACCAGTGACCAGTGACGAGTGACCAGTGACAAGTGACCAGTGAGAAGTGACCAGTGACCACTGACCAGTGACCAGTGACCAGCGACCAGTGACCAGTGACCAGTGACCAGGGACCAGTGACCAGCGAAAGTGACCAGTGACCACTGACTAGCCAAATTGAGCAGTGACCAGTGACCAGTGACCAGTGACCAGTGACCAGTGACCAGTGAGCAGTGACCAGTGACCAGTGACCAGTGACCAGCGAAATTGACCAGTGACTATTGACCAGTGACCAGAGAAAGTGACCAGTGACGAGTGACCTGTGACAAGTGACCAGTGACCAGCGACCAGTGACCAGTGACCAGTGACCAGTGACCAGTGACCAGTGACCAGTGACCAGTGACCATTGACCAGTGACCAGTGACCAGTGACCAGTGACCAGTGACCAGTGACCAGTGACCAGTGACCAGCGAAAGTGACCAGTGACCAGTGACCAGTGACCAGTGACCAGTGACCAGTGAACAGTGACCAGCGAAATTGACCAGTGACCATTGACCAGTGACCAGCGAAAGTGACCAGTGACGAGTGACCAGTGACAAGTGACCAGTGACAAGTGACCAGTGACCACTGACCAGTGACTAGTGACCAGCGACCAGTGACCAGGGACCAGTGACCAGCGAAAGTGAACAGTGACCAGTGACTAGCCAAATTGAGCAGTGACCAGTGACCAGTGACCAGTGACCAGTGACCAGTGACCAGTGACCAGTGACCAGTGACCAGCTAAATTGACCAGTGACCATTGACCAGTGACCAGCGAAAGTGACCAGTGACGAGTGACCTGTGACAAGTGACCAGTGACCAGCGACCAGTGACCAGGGACCAGTGACCAGTGACCAGTGACCAGTGACCAGCGAAAGTGACCAGTGACGAGTGACCAGTGACAAGTGACCAGTGACAAGTGACCAGTGACCACTGACCAGTGACCAGTGACCAGCGACCAGTGACCAGGGACCAGTGACCAGCGAAAGTGACCAGTGACCAGTGACTAGCCAAATTGAGCAGTGACCAGTGACCAGTGACCAGTGACCAGTGACCAGTGACCAGCTAAATTGACCAGTGACCATTGACCAGTGACCAGCGAAAGTGACCAGTGACGAGTGACCTGTGACAAGTGACCAGTGACCAGCGACCAGTGACCAGGGACCAGTGACCAGTGACCAGTGACCAGTGACCAGCGACCAGTGACCAGTGATCAGTGACCAGGGACCAGTGACCAGCGAAAGTGACCAGTGACCAGTGACCAGCGAAATTGACCAGTGACCAGTGACCAGTGACCAGTGACAAGTGACCAGTTACCAGTGACCAGCGAAAGTGACCAGTGAACAGTGACCAGGGACCAGTGACCAGTGACCAGTGACCAGTGACCAGTGACCAGTGACCAGTGACCAGTGACCAGTGACCAGTGACCAGCGAAAGTGACCAGTGACCAGTGACCAGTGACCAGTGACCAGTGACCAGTGACCAGTGACCAGCGAAATTGACCAGTGACCATTGACCAGTGACCAGTGACCAGTGACCAGTGACCAGTGACCAGTGACCAGTGACCAGTGACCAGTGAGAAGCGAAAGTGACCAGTGACAAGTGACTAGTGACCAGTGACCAGTGACCAGTGACCAGCGAAATTGACCAGTGACCAGTGACCAGTGACCAGTGACAAGTGACCAGTTACCAGTGACCAGCGAAAGTGACCAGTGAACAGTGACCAGGGACCAGTGACCAGTGACCAGTGACCAGTGACCAGTGACCAGTGACCAGTGACCAGCGACCAGTGACCAGTGACCAGCGACCAGTGACCAGTGACCAGTGACCAGGGACCAGTGACCAGCGAAAGTGACCAGTGACCAGTGACCAGTGACCAGTGACCAGCGAAAGTGACAAGTGACCAGTGACCAGTGAACAGTGACCAGCGAAATTGACCAGTTTCCAGTGACCAGTGTTAAGTGACCAGTGACCAGTGACCAGCGAAAGTGACCAGTGAACAGTGACCAGCGAAATTGACCAGTGACCATTGACCAGTGACCAGCGAAAGTGACCAGTGACGAGTGACCAGTGACAAGTGACCAGTGAAAAGTGACCAGTGACCAGTGACCAGTGACCAGCGAAAGTGACCAGTGACGAGTGACCAGTGACAAGTGACCAGTGAGAAGTGACCAGTGACCAGTGACCAGTGACCAGTGACCAGTGACCAGTGGCCAGTGACCAGCGAAAGTGACCAGGGACCAGTGACCAGTGACCAGTGACCAGTGACCAGTGACCAGTGACCAGTGACCAACGACCAGTAACCAGTGACCAGTGACTAGTGACCAGTGACCAGCGAAAGTGACCAGTGACCAGTGACCAGTGACCAGCGAAATTGACCAGTGACCAGTGACCAGTGACCAGTGACAAGTGACCAGTTACCAGTGACCAGCGAAAGTGACCAGTGAACAGTGACCAGGGACCAGTGACCAGTGACCAGTGACCAGTGACCAGTGACCAGTGACCAGCGAAAGTGACCAGTGACAAGTGACCAGTGACAAGTGACCAGTGACCAGTGACCAGTGACCAGTGACCAGTGACCAGTGACCAGTGACCAGCGAAAGTGACCAGTGACCAGTGACCAGTGACCAGCGAAATCGACCAGTGACCAGTGACCAGAGACCAGTGACTAGCCCAATTGAACAGTGACCAGTGACCAGTGACCAGTGACCAACGACCAGTGAACAGTGACCAGTGACCAGTGACCAGTGACCAGTGACCAGTGACCAGTGACCAGTGACCAGCGAAAGTGACCAGTGACAAGTGACCAGTGACAAGTGACCAGTGACCAGTGACCAGTGACCAGCGAAAGTGACCAGTGACCAGTGACCAGTGACCAGCGAAATTGACCAGTGACCAGTGACAAGTGACCAGTGAGAAGTGACCAGTGACCACTGACCAGTGACCAGTGACCAGCGACCAGTGACCAGTGACCCGTGACCAGGGACCAGTGGCCAGGGAAAGTGACCAGTGACCAGTGACTAGCCAAATTGAGCAGTGACCAGTGACCAGTGACCAGTGACCAGTGACCAGTGACCTGTGACCAGTGACCCGTGACCCGGGACCAGTGGCCAGGGAAAGTGACCAGTGACCAGTGACTAGCCAAATTGAGCAGTGACCAGTGACCAGTGACCAGTGACCAGGGACCAGTGACCAGTGACCAGTGACCAGTGACCAGTGACCTGTGACCAGTGACCAGTGACCAGCGAAAGTGACCAGGGACCAGCGAAAGTGACCAGTGACCAGTGACCAGTGACCAGTGACCAGTGACCAGTGACCAGTGACCAGTAACCAGTGACCAGTGACCAGTGACCAGCGAAAGTGACCAGTGACCAGTGACCAGTGACCAGCGAAATCGACCAGTGACCAGTGACCAGAGACCAGTGACTAGCCCAATTGAACAGTGACCAGTGACCAGTGACCAGTGACCAACGACCAGTGAACAGTGACCAGTGACCAGTGACCAGTGACATGTGACCAGTGACCAGTGACCAGTGACCAGCGAAATCGACCAGTGACCAGTGACCAGTGACCAGTGACGAGTGACCTGTGACAAGTGACCAGTGACCAGCGACCAGTGACCAGGGACCAGTGACCAGTGACCAGTGACCAGCGACCAGTGACCAGTGACCAGTGACCAGGGACCAGTGACCAGCGAAAGTGACCAGTGACCAGTGACCAGTGACCAGTGACTAGCCAAATTGAGCAGTGAGCACTGACCAGTGACCAGTGACCAGTGACCAGTGACCAGTGACCAGCGAAAGTGACCAGTGACCAGTGACCAGTGACCAGCGAAATTGACCAGTGACCAGCGAAAGTGACCAGGGATGAGTGACCAGTGACAAGTGACCAGTGAGAAGTGACCAGTGACCACTGACCAGTGACCAGTGACCAGCGACCAGTGACCAGTGACCAGTGACCAGTGACCAGTGACCAGTGACCAGTGACGAGTGTCCAGTGACAAGTGACAAGTGACCAGTGACCAGTGACCAGTGACCAGTGACCAGTGACCAGCGAAAGTGACCAGTGACGAGTGACCAGTGACGAGTGACCAGTGACCAGTGACCAGCGACCAGTGACCAGCGACCAGTGACCAGTGACCAGTGACGAGTGACCAGTGACAAGTGACCAGTGAGAAGTGACCAGTGACCACTGACCAGTGACCAGTGACCAGCGACCAGTGACCAGTGACCAGTGACCAGGGACCAGTGTCCAGCGAAAGTGACCAGTGACCACTGACTAGCCAAATTGAGCAGTGACCAGTGACCAGTGACCAGTGACCAGTGACCAGTGACCAGTGAGCAGTGACCAGTGACCAGTGACCAGTGACCAGTGACCAGCGAAATTGACCAGTGACCATTGACCAGTGACCAGAGAAAGTGACCAGTGACGAGTGACCTGTGACAAGTGACCAGTGACCAGCGACCAGTGACCAGTGACCAGTGACCAGTGACCAGTGACCAGTGACCAGTGACCAGTGACCATTGACCAGTGACCAGAGAAAGTGACAAGTGACGAGTGACCTGTGACAAGTGACCAGTGACCAGCGACCAGTGACCAGTGACCAGTGACCAGTGACCAGCGAAAGTGACCAGTGACCAACGACCAGTGACCAGTGACCAGTGACCAGTGACCAGAGACCAGTGACTAGCCAAATTGACCAGTGACCAGTGACCAGTGACCAGTGACCAGCGGTAGTGACCAGTGATCAGTGACCAGTGAACAGTGACCAGTGACCAGTGACCAGTGACCAGAGACCAGTGACTAGCCAAATTGACCAGTGACCAGTGACCAGTGACCAGTGACCAGTGACCAGCGGTAGTGACCAGTGATCAGTGACCAGTGAACAGTGACAAGTGACCAGCGAAGGTGACCAGTGACCAGTGACTAGCCAAATTGACCAGTGACCAGTGACCAGTGACCAGTGACCAGCGGTAGTGACCAGTGATCAGTGACCAGTGAACAGTGACCAGTGACCAGAGACCAGTGACTAGCCAAATTGACCAGTGACCAGTGACCAGTGACCAGCGGTAGTGACCAGTGATCAGTGACCAGTGAACAGTGACCAGTGACCAGTGACCTGTGACCAGCGAAAATGACCAGTGGCCAGTGACCAGTGACCAGCGAAATTGACCAGTGACCAGTGACCAGGGACCAGTGACCATTGACCAGCGAAAGTGAACAGTGACCAGTGACCAGTGACCAGTGACCAGTGACCAGTGACCAGTGACCAGTGACCAGTGACGAGTGTCCAGTGACAAGTGACAAGTGACCAGTGACCAGTGACCAGTGACCAGTGACCAGTGACCAGCGAAAGTGACCAGTGACGAGTGACCAGTGACCAGTGACCAGTGACCAGTGACCAGCGACCAGTGACCAGCGACCAGTGACCAGTGACCAGTGGCGAGTGACCAGTGACAAGTGACCAGTGAGAAGTGACCAGTGACCACTGACCAGTGACCAGTGACCAGCGACCAGTGACCAGTGACCAGTGACCAGTGAGCAGTGACCAGTGACCAGTGACCAGTGACCAGTGACCAGCGAAATTGACCAGTGACCATTGACCAGTGACCAGAGAAAGTGACCAGTGACGAGTGACCTGTGACAAGTGACCAGTGACCAGCGACCAGTGACCAGTGACCAGTGACCAGTGACCAGTGACCAGTGACCAGTGACCAGTGACCAGTGACCAGCGAAAGTGACCAGTGACCAGTGACTAGTCAAATTGAGCAGTGACCAGTGACCAGTGACCAGTGACCAGTGACCAGTGACCAGTGACCAGCGAAATTGACCAGTGACCATTGACCAGTGACCGGCGAAAGTGACCAGTGACGAGTGACCTGTGACAAGTGACCAGTGACCAGCGACCAGTGACCAGTGACCAGCGAAATTGACCAGTTTCCAGTGACCAGTGTTAAGTGACCAGTGACCAGTGACCAGCGAAAGTGACCAGTGAACAGTGACCAGCGAAATTGACCAGTGACCATTGACCAGTGACCAGCGAAAGTGACCAGTGACGAGTGACCAGTGACAAGTGACCAGTGAAAAGTGACCAGTGACCAGTGACCAGTGACCAGCGAAAGTGACCAGTGACGAGTGACCAGTGACAAGTGACCAGTGAGAAGTGACCAGTGACCAGTGACCAGTGACCAGTGACCAGTGACCAGTGGCCAGTGACCAGCGAAAGTGACCAGGGACCAGTGACCAGTGACCAGTGACCAGTGACCAGTGACCAGTGACCAGTGACCAACGACCAGTAACCAGTGACCAGTGACTAGTGACCAGTGACCAGCGAAAGTGACCAGTGACCAGTGACCAGTGACCAGCGAAATTGACCAGTGACCAGTGACCAGTGACCAGTGACAAGTGACCAGTTACCAGTGACCAGCGAAAGTGACCAGTGAACAGTGACCAGGGACCAGTGACCAGTGACCAGTGACCAGTGACCAGTGACCAGTGACCAGTGACCAGTGACCAGCGAAAGTGACCAGTGACAAGTGACCAGTGACAAGTGACCAGTGACCAGTGACCAGTGACCAGTGACCAGTGACCAGTGACCAGTGACCAGCGAAAGTGACCAGTGACCAGTGACCAGTGACCAGCGAAATCGACCAGTGACCAGTGACCAGAGACCAGTGACTAGCCCAATTGAACAGTGACCAGTGACCAGTGACCAGTGACCAACGACCAGTGAACAGTGACCAGTGACCAGTGACCAGTGACCAGTGACCAGTGACCAGTGACCAGTGACCAGCGAAAGTGACCAGTGACAAGTGACCAGTGACAAGTGACCAGTGACCAGTGACCAGTGACCAGCGAAAGTGACCAGTGACCAGTGACCAGTGACCAGCGAAATTGACCAGTGACCAGTGACAAGTGACCAGTGAGAAGTGACCAGTGACCACTGACCAGTGACCAGTGACCAGCGACCAGTGACCAGTGACCCGTGACCAGGGACCAGTGGCCAGGGAAAGTGACCAGTGACCAGTGACTAGCCAAATTGAGCAGTGACCAGTGACCAGTGACCAGTGACCAGTGACCAGTGACCTGTGACCAGTGACCCGTGACCCGGGACCAGTGGCCAGGGAAAGTGACCAGTGACCAGTGACTAGCCAAATTGAGCAGTGACCAGTGACCAGTGACCAGTGACCAGGGACCAGTGACCAGTGACCAGTGACCAGTGACCAGTGACCTGTGACCAGTGACCAGTGACCAGCGAAAGTGACCAGGGACCAGCGAAAGTGACCAGTGACCAGTGACCAGTGACCAGTGACCAGTGACCAGTGACCAGTGACCAGTAACCAGTGACCAGTGACCAGTGACCAGCGAAAGTGACCAGTGACCAGTGACCAGTGACCAGCGAAATCGACCAGTGACCAGTGACCAGAGACCAGTGACTAGCCCAATTGAACAGTGACCAGTGACCAGTGACCAGTGACCAACGACCAGTGAACAGTGACCAGTGACCAGTGACCAGTGACATGTGACCAGTGACCAGTGACCAGTGACCAGCGAAATCGACCAGTGACCAGTGACCAGTGACCAGTGACGAGTGACCTGTGACAAGTGACCAGTGACCAGCGACCAGTGACCAGGGACCAGTGACCAGTGACCAGTGACCAGCGACCAGTGACCAGTGACCAGTGACCAGGGACCAGTGACCAGCGAAAGTGACCAGTGACCAGTGACCAGTGACCAGTGACTAGCCAAATTGAGCAGTGAGCACTGACCAGTGACCAGTGACCAGTGACCAGTGACCAGTGACCAGCGAAAGTGACCAGTGACCAGTGACCAGTGACCAGCGAAATTGACCAGTGACCAGCGAAAGTGACCAGGGATGAGTGACCAGTGACAAGTGACCAGTGAGAAGTGACCAGTGACCACTGACCAGTGACCAGTGACCAGCGACCAGTGACCAGTGACCAGTGACCAGTGACCAGTGACCAGTGACCAGTGACGAGTGTCCAGTGACAAGTGACAAGTGACCAGTGACCAGTGACCAGTGACCAGTGACCAGTGACCAGCGAAAGTGACCAGTGACGAGTGACCAGTGACGAGTGACCAGTGACCAGTGACCAGCGACCAGTGACCAGCGACCAGTGACCAGTGACCAGTGACGAGTGACCAGTGACAAGTGACCAGTGAGAAGTGACCAGTGACCACTGACCAGTGACCAGTGACCAGCGACCAGTGACCAGTGACCAGTGACCAGGGACCAGTGTCCAGCGAAAGTGACCAGTGACCACTGACTAGCCAAATTGAGCAGTGACCAGTGACCAGTGACCAGTGACCAGTGACCAGTGACCAGTGAGCAGTGACCAGTGACCAGTGACCAGTGACCAGTGACCAGCGAAATTGACCAGTGACCATTGACCAGTGACCAGAGAAAGTGACCAGTGACGAGTGACCTGTGACAAGTGACCAGTGACCAGCGACCAGTGACCAGTGACCAGTGACCAGTGACCAGTGACCAGTGACCAGTGACCAGTGACCATTGACCAGTGACCAGAGAAAGTGACAAGTGACGAGTGACCTGTGACAAGTGACCAGTGACCAGCGACCAGTGACCAGTGACCAGTGACCAGTGACCAGCGAAAGTGACCAGTGACCAACGACCAGTGACCAGTGACCAGTGACCAGTGACCAGAGACCAGTGACTAGCCAAATTGACCAGTGACCAGTGACCAGTGACCAGTGACCAGCGGTAGTGACCAGTGATCAGTGACCAGTGAACAGTGACCAGTGACCAGTGACCAGTGACCAGAGACCAGTGACTAGCCAAATTGACCAGTGACCAGTGACCAGTCACCAGTGACCAGTGACCAGCGGTAGTGACCAGTGATCAGTGACCAGTGAACAGTGACAAGTGACCAGCGAAGGTGACCAGTGACCAGTGACTAGCCAAATTGACCAGTGACCAGTGACCAGTGACCAGTGACCAGCGGTAGTGACCAGTGATCAGTGACCAGTGAACAGTGACCAGTGACCAGAGACCAGTGACTAGCCAAATTGACCAGTGACCAGTGACCAGTGACCAGCGGTAGTGACCAGTGATCAGTGACCAGTGAACAGTGACCAGTGACCAGTGACCTGTGACCAGCGAAAATGACCAGTGGCCAGTGACCAGTGACCAGCGAAATTGACCAGTGACCAGTGACCAGGGACCAGTGACCATTGACCAGCGAAAGTGAACAGTGACCAGTGACCAGTGACCAGTGACCAGTGACCAGTGACCAGTGACCAGTGACCAGTGACGAGTGTCCAGTGACAAGTGACAAGTGACCAGTGACCAGTGACCAGTGACCAGTGACCAGTGACCAGCGAAAGTGACCAGTGACGAGTGACCAGTGACCAGTGACCAGTGACCAGTGACCAGCGACCAGTGACCAGCGACCAGTGACCAGTGACCAGTGGCGAGTGACCAGTGACAAGTGACCAGTGAGAAGTGACCAGTGACCACTGACCAGTGACCAGTGACCAGCGACCAGTGACCAGTGACCAGTGACCAGTGAGCAGTGACCAGTGACCAGTGACCAGTGACCAGTGACCAGCGAAATTGACCAGTGACCATTGACCAGTGACCAGAGAAAGTGACCAGTGACGAGTGACCTGTGACAAGTGACCAGTGACCAGCGACCAGTGACCAGTGACCAGTGACCAGTGACCAGTGACCAGTGACCAGTGACCAGTGACCAGTGACCAGCGAAAGTGACCAGTGACCAGTGACTAGTCAAATTGAGCAGTGACCAGTGACCAGTGACCAGTGACCAGTGACCAGTGACCAGTGACCAGCGAAATTGACCAGTGACCATTGACCAGTGACCGGCGAAAGTGACCAGTGACGAGTGACCTGTGACAAGTGACCAGTGACCAGCGACCAGTGACCAGTGACCAGTGACCAGTGACCAGTGACCAGCGAAAGTGACCAGTGACCAACGACCAGTGACCAGTGACGAGTGACCAGTGACCAGAGACCAGTGACTAGCCAAATTGACCAGTGACCAGTGACCAGTGACCAGTGACCAGCGGTAGTGACCAGTGATCAGTGACCAGTGAACAGTGACCAGTGACCAGTGACCAGTGACCAGAGACCAGTGACTAGCCAAATTGACCAGTGACCAGTGACCAGTGACCAGCGGTAGTGACCAGTGATCAGTGACCAGTGAACAGTGACCAGTGACCAGCGAAAGTGACCAGTGACCAGTGACTAGCCAAATTGAGCAGGGACCAGTGACCAGTGATCAGTGACCAGTGACCAGTGATCAGTGACCAGTGACCAGTGACCAGCGAAATTGACCAGTGACCATTGACCAGTGACCAGCGAAAGTGACCAGTGACGAGTGACCTGTGACAAGTGACCAGTGGCCAGCGACCAGTGACCAGTGACCAGTGACCAGTGACCAGTGACCAGTGACCAGCGAAAGTGACCAGTGACCAACGACCAGTGACCAGTGACCAGTGACCAGTGACCAGAGACCAGTGACTAGCCAAATTGACCAGTGACCAGTAACCAGTGACCAGTGACCAGCGGTAGTGACCAGTGATCAGTGACCAGTGAACAGTGACCAGTGACCAGTGACCAGTGACCAGAGACCAGTGACTAGCCAAATTGACCAGTGACCAGTGACCAGTGACCAGCGGTAGTGACCAGTGATCAGTGACCAGTGAACAGTGACCAGTGACCTGTGACCTGTGACCAGCGAAAATGACCAGTGGCCAGTGACCAGTGACCAGCGAAATTGACCAGTGACCAGTGACCAGGGACCAGTGACCAGTGACCAGTGACCAGCGAAAATGACCAGTGGCCAGTGACCAGTGACCAGCGAAAGTGACCAGTGACGAGTGACCAGTGACAAGTGACCAGTGAGAAGTGACCAGTGACCACTGACCAGTGACCAGTGACCAGCGACCAGTGACCAGTGACCAGTGACCAGGGACCAGTGACCAGCGAAAGTGACCAGTGACCAGTGAATAGCCAAATTGAGCAGTGACCAGTGACCAGTGACCAGTGACCAGTGACCAGTGACCAGTACACAGTGACCAGTGACCAGCGAAATTGACCAGTGACCATTGACCAGTGACCAGCGAAAGTGACCAGTGACGAGTGACCTGTGACAAGTGACCAGTGACCAGCGACCAGTGACCAGTGACCAGTGACCAGTGACCAGCGAAAGTGACCAGTGACCAACGACCAGTGACCAGTGACCAGTGACCGGTGACCAGAGACCAGTGACTAGCCAAATTGACCAGTGACCAGTGACCAGCGGTAGTGACCAGTGATCAGTGACCAGTGAACAGTGACCAGTGACCAGTGACCAGTGACCAGAGACCAGTGACTAGCCAAATTGACCAGTGACCAGTGACCAGTGACCAGCGGTAGTGACCAGTGATCAGTGACCAGTGAACAGTGACCAGTGACCAGTGACCAGTGACCAGTGAAAATGACCAGTGGCCAGTGACCAGTGACCAGCGAAAGTGACCAGTGACGAGTGACCTGTGACAAGTGACCAGTGAGAAGTGACCAGTGACCACTGACCAGTGACCAGTGACCAGTGACCAGCGACCAGTGACCAGTGACCAGTGACCAGTGACCAGTGACCAGTGACCAGCGGTAGTGACCAGTGATCAGTGACCAGTGAACAGTGACCAGTGACCAGTGACCAGTGACCAGAGACCAGTGACTAGCCAAATTGACCAGTGACCAGTGACCAGCGGTAGTGACCAGTGATCAGTGACCAGTGACCAGTGACCAGTGACCAGTGACCAGCGAAAGTGACCAGTGACGAGTGACCAGTGACCAGTGACCAGTGACCAGTGACCAGCGACCAGTGACCAGCGACCAGTGACCAGTGACCAGTGGCGAGTGACCAGTGACAAGTGACCAGTGAGAAGTGACCAGTGACCACTGACCAGTGACCAGTGACCAGCGACCAGTGACCAGTGACCAGTGACCAGTGAGCAGTGACCAGTGACCAGTGACCAGTGACCAGTGACCAGCGAAATTGACCAGTGACCATTGACCAGTGACCAGAGAAAGTGACCAGTGACGAGTGACCTGTGACAAGTGACCAGTGACCAGCGACCAGTGACCAGTGACCAGTGACCAGTGACCAGTGACCAGTGACCAGTGACCAGTGACCAGTGACCAGCGAAAGTGACCAGTGACCAGTGACTAGTCAAATTGAGCAGTGACCAGTGACCAGTGACCAGTGACCAGTGACCAGTGACCAGTGACCAGCGAAATTGACCAGTGACCATTGACCAGTGACCGGCGAAAGTGACCAGTGACGAGTGACCTGTGACAAGTGACCAGTGACCAGCGACCAGTGACCAGTGACCAGTGACCAGTGACCAGTGACCAGCGAAAGTGACCAGTGACCAACGACCAGTGACCAGTGACGAGTGACCAGTGACCAGAGACCAGTGACTAGCCAAATTGACCAGTGACCAGTGACCAGTGACCAGTGACCAGCGGTAGTGACCAGTGATCAGTGACCAGTGAACAGTGACCAGTGACCAGTGACCAGTGACCAGAGACCAGTGACTAGCCAAATTGACCAGTGACCAGTGACCAGTGACCAGCGGTAGTGACCAGTGATCAGTGACCAGTGAACAGTGACCAGTGACCAGCGAAAGTGACCAGTGACCAGTGACTAGCCAAATTGAGCAGGGACCAGTGACCAGTGATCAGTGACCAGTGACCAGTGATCAGTGACCAGTGACCAGTGACCAGCGAAATTGACCAGTGACCATTGACCAGTGACCAGCGAAAGTGACCAGTGACGAGTGACCTGTGACAAGTGACCAGTGGCCAGCGACCAGTGACCAGTGACCAGTGACCAGTGACCAGTGACCAGTGACCAGCGAAAGTGACCAGTGACCAACGACCAGTGACCAGTGACCAGTGACCAGTGACCAGAGACCAGTGACTAGCCAAATTGACCAGTGACCAGTAACCAGTGACCAGTGACCAGCGGTAGTGACCAGTGATCAGTGACCAGTGAACAGTGACCAGTGACCAGTGACCAGTGACCAGAGACCAGTGACTAGCCAAATTGACCAGTGACCAGTGACCAGTGACCAGCGGTAGTGACCAGTGATCAGTGACCAGTGAACAGTGACCAGTGACCTGTGACCTGTGACCAGCGAAAATGACCAGTGGCCAGTGACCAGTGACCAGCGAAATTGACCAGTGACCAGTGACCAGGGACCAGTGACCAGTGACCAGTGACCAGCGAAAATGACCAGTGGCCAGTGACCAGTGACCAGCGAAAGTGACCAGTGACGAGTGACCAGTGACAAGTGACCAGTGAGAAGTGACCAGTGACCACTGACCAGTGACCAGTGACCAGCGACCAGTGACCAGTGACCAGTGACCAGGGACCAGTGACCAGCGAAAGTGACCAGTGACCAGTGAATAGCCAAATTGAGCAGTGACCAGTGACCAGTGACCAGTGACCAGTGACCAGTGACCAGTACACAGTGACCAGTGACCAGCGAAATTGACCAGTGACCATTGACCAGTGACCAGCGAAAGTGACCAGTGACGAGTGACCTGTGACAAGTGACCAGTGACCAGCGACCAGTGACCAGTGACCAGTGACCAGTGACCAGCGAAAGTGACCAGTGACCAACGACCAGTGACCAGTGACCAGTGACCGGTGACCAGAGACCAGTGACTAGCCAAATTGACCAGTGACCAGTGACCAGCGGTAGTGACCAGTGATCAGTGACCAGTGAACAGTGACCAGTGACCAGTGACCAGTGACCAGAGACCAGTGACTAGCCAAATTGACCAGTGACCAGTGACCAGTGACCAGCGGTAGTGACCAGTGATCAGTGACCAGTGAACAGTGACCAGTGACCAGTGACCAGTGACCAGTGAAAATGACCAGTGGCCAGTGACCAGTGACCAGCGAAAGTGACCAGTGACGAGTGACCTGTGACAAGTGACCAGTGAGAAGTGACCAGTGACCACTGACCAGTGACCAGTGACCAGTGACCAGCGACCAGTGACCAGTGACCAGTGACCAGTGACCAGTGACCAGTGACCAGCGGTAGTGACCAGTGATCAGTGACCAGTGAACAGTGACCAGTGACCAGTGACCAGTGACCAGAGACCAGTGACTAGCCAAATTGACCAGTGACCAGTGACCAGCGGTAGTGACCAGTGATCAGTGACCAGTGAACAGTGACCAGTGACCAGTGACCAGTGACCAGAGACCAGTGACTAGCCAAATTGACCAGTGACCAGTGACCAGTGACCAGCGGTAGTGACCAGTGATCAGTGACCAGTGAACAGTGACCAGTGACCAGTGACCAGTGACCAGTGAAAATGACCAGTGGCCAGTGACCAGTGACCAGCGAAAGTGACCAGTGACGAGTGACCTGTGACAAGTGACCAGTGAGAAGTGACCAGTGACCACTGACCAGTGACCAGTGACCAGCGACCAGTGACCAGTGACCAGTGACCAGGGACCAGTGACCAGCGAAAGTGACCAGTGACCAGTGACTAGCCAAATTGAGCAGTGACCAGTGACCAGTGACCAGTGACCAGTGACCAGTGACCAGTGACCAGTGACCAGTGACCAGTGACCAGTGACCAGCGAAATTGACCAGTGACCATTGACCAGTGACCAGCGAAAGTGACCAGTGACGAGTGACCTGTGACAAGTGACCAGTGACCAGCGACCAGTGACCAGTGACCAGTGACCAGTGACCAGTGACCAGTGACCAGTGACCAGTGACCAGTGACCAGTGACCAGTGACCAGTGACAAGTGACCAGTTACCAGTGACCAGCGAAAGTGACCAGTGAACAGTGACCAGGGACCAGTGACCAGTGACCAGTGACCAGTGACCAGCGACCAGTGACCAGTGACCAGTGACCAGTGACCAGTGACCAGTGACCAGTGACCATTGAACAGTGACCAGTGACCAGTGACCAGTGACCAGCGGTAGTGACCAGTGATCAGTGACCAGTGAACAGTGACCAGTGACCAGTGACCAGTGACCAGTGACCAGTGACCAGTGACCAGTGACCAGCGACCAGTGACCAGTGACCAGTGACCAGTGACCAGCGAAAGTGACAAGTGACCAGTGACCAGTGACCAGTGACCAGTGACCAGTGACCAGCGAAAGTGACCAGTGACCAGTGAACAGTGACCAGCGAAATTGACCAGTTTCCAGTGACCAGTGATAAGTGACCAGTGACCAGTGACCAGCGAAAGTGACCAGTGAACAGTGACCAGCGAAATTGACCAGTGACCATTGACCAGTGACCATTGACCAGTGACCAGGGATGAGTGACCAGTGACGAGTGACCTGTGACAAGTGACCAGTGACCAGCGACCAGTGACCAGTGACCAGTGACCAGTGACCAGTGACCAGTGACCAGTGACCAGTGACCAGCGAAAGTGACCAGTGACCAACGACCAGTGACCAGTGACCAGTGACCAGTGACCAGAGACCAGTGACTAGCCAAATTGACCAGTGACCAGTGACCAGTGACCAGTGACCAGTGAACAGTGACCAGTGACCAGTGACCAGTGACCAGAGACCAGTGACTACCCAAATTGACCAGTGACCAGTGACCAGTGACCAGCGGTAGTGACCAGTGATCAGTGACCAGTGAACAGTGACCAGTGACCAGTGACCAGTGACCAGCGAAAATGACCAGTGGCCAGTGACCAGTGACCAGCGAAAGTGACCAGTGACGAGTGACCAGTGACAAGTGACCAGTGAGAAGTGACCAGTGACCACTGACCAGTGACCAGTGACCAGCGACCAGTGACCAGTGACCAGTGACCAGCGAAAGTGACCAGTGACCTGTGAATAGCCAAATTGAGCAGCGACCAGTGACCAGTGACCAGTGACCAGTGACCAGTGACCAGTACACAGTGACCAGTGACCAGCGAAATTGACCAGTGACCATTGACCAGTGACCAGCGAAAGTGACCAGTGACCAGTGACCAGTGACCAGCGAAAGTGACCAGTGACCAACGACCAGTGACCAGTGACCAGTGACCGGTGACCAGAGACCAGTGACTAGCCAAATTGACCAGTGACCAGTGACCAGTGACCAGTGACCAGTGACCAGCGGTATTGACCAGTGATCAGTGACCAGTGAACAGTGACCAGTGACCAGTGACCAGTGACCAGAGACCAGTGACTAGCCAAATTGACCAGTGACCAGTGACCAGTGACCAGCGGTAGTGACCAGTGATCAGTGACCAGTGAAGAGTGACCAGTGACCAGTGACCAGTGACCAGTGAAAATGACCAGTGGCCAGTGACCAGTGACCAGCGAAAGTGACCAGTGACGAGTGACCTGTGACAAGTGACCAGTGAGAAGTGACCAGTGACCACTGACCAGTGACCAGTGACCAGCGACCAGTGACCAGTGACCAGTGACCAGGGACCAGTGACCAGCGAAAGTGACCAGTGACCAGTGACTAGCCAAATTGAGCAGTGACCAGTGACCAGTGACCAGTGACCAGTGACCAGTGACCAGTGACCAGTGACCAGTGACCAGTGACCAGTGACCAGTGACCAGCGAAATTGACCAGTGACCATTGACCAGTGACCAGCGAAAGTGACCAGTGACGAGTGACCTGTGACAAGTGACCAGTGACCAGTGACCAGTGACCAGTGACCAGTGACCAGTGACCAGTGACCAGTGACCAGTGACCAGTGACCAGCGAAAGTGACCAGTGACCAGTGACCAGTGACCAGTGACCAGTGACCAGAGACCAGTGACTAGCCAAATTGACCAGTGACCAGTGACCAGTGACCAGTGACCAGTGACCAGTGACCAGTGACCAGTGACCAGTGACCAGTGACCAGTGACCAGTGAACAGTGACCAGCGAAATTGACCAGTGACCATTGACCAGTGACCAGCGAAAGTGACCAGGGATGAGTGACCAGTGACAACTGACCAGTGAGAAGTGGCCAGTGACCACTGACCAGTGACCAGTGACCAGCGACCAGTGACCAGTGACCAGTGACCAGTGACCAGGGACCAGTGACCAGCGAAAGTGACCAGTGACCAGTGACTAGCCAAATTGAGCAGTGACCAGTGACCAGTGACCAGTGACCAGTGACCAGTGACCAGTGACCAGTGACCAGCGAAATTGAACAGTGACCATTGACCAGTGACCAGAGAAAGTGACCAGTGACGAGTGACCTGTGACAAGTGACCAGTGACCAGCGACCAGTGACCAGTGACCAGTGACCAGCGACCAGTGACCAGTGACCAGTGACCAGTGACCAGTGACCAGTGACCAGCGAAAGTGACCAGTGACCAACGACCAGTGACCAGAGACCAGTGACTAGCCAAATTGACCAGTGACCAGTGACCAGTGACCAGTGACCAGCGGTAGTGACCAGTGATCAGTGACCAGTGAACAGTGACCAGTGACCAGTGACCAGTGACCAGAGACCAGTGACTAGCCAAATTGACCAGTGACCAGTGACCAGTGACCAGTGACCAGTGACCAGTGACCAGTGACCAGTGACCAGTGACCAGTGACCAGTGACCAGTGACCAGTGACCAGTGACCAGTGACCAGTGACCAGTGACCAGCGAAATTGACCAGTGACCATTGACCAGTGACCAGAGAAAGTGACCAGTGACGAGTGACCTTTGACAAGTGACCAGTGACCAGCGACCAGTGACCAGTGACCAGTGACCAGTGACCAGTGACCAGTGACCAGTGACCAGCGAAAGTGACCAGTGACCAACGACAAGTGACCAGTGACCAGTGACCAGTGACCAGAGACCAGTGACTAGCCAAATTGACCAGTGACCAGTGACCAGTGATCAGTGACCAGTGAACAGTGACCAGTGACCAGTGACCAGTGACCAGAGACCAGTGACTAGCCAAATTGACCAGTGACCAGTGACCAGTGACCAGCGGTAGTGACCAGTGATCAGTGACCAGTGAACAGTGACCAGTGACCAGCGAAAGTGACCAGTGACCAGTGACTAGCCAAATTGAGCAGTGACCAGTGACCAGTGACCAGTGACCAGTGACCAGTGATCAGTGACCAGTGACCAGTGACCAGCGAAATTGACCAGTGACCATTGACCAGTGACCAGCGAAAGTGACCAGTGACGAGTGACCTGTGACAAGTGACCAGTGACCAGCGACCAGTGACCAGTGACCAGTGACCAGTGACCAGTGACCAGTGACCAGTGACCAGCGAAAGTGACCAGTGACCAACGACCAGTGACCAGTGACCAGTGACCAGTGACCAGAGACCAGTGACTAGCCAAATTGACCAGTGACCAGTGACCAGTGACCAGTGACCAGCGGTAGTGACCAGTGATCAGTGACCAGTGAACAGTGACCAGTGACCAGTGACCAGTGACCAGTGACCAGAGACCAGTGACTAGTCAAATTGACCAGTGACCAGTGACCAGTGACCAGCGGTAGGGACCAGTGATCAGTGACCAGTGAACAGTGACCAGTGACCAGTGACCTGTGACCAGCGAAAATGACCAGTGGCCAGTGACCAGTGACCAGCGAAATTGACCAGTGATCAGTGACCAGGGACCAGTGACCAGTGACCAGTGACCAGCGACCAGTGACCAGTGACCTGTGACCAGGGACCAGTGACCAGCGAAAGTGACCAGTGACCAGTGACCAGTGACCAGTGACTAGCCAAATTGAGCAGTGAGCACTGACCAGTGACCAGTGACCAGTGACCAGTGACCAGTGACCAGCGAAATTGACCAGTGACCATTGACCAGTGACCAGAGAAAGTGACCAGTGACGAGTGACCTTTGACAAGTGACCAGTGACCAGCGACCAGTGACCAGTGACCAGTGACCAGTGACCAGTGACCAGTGACCAGTGACCAGCGAAAGTGACCAGTGACCAACGACAAGTGACCAGTGACCAGTGACCAGTGACCAGAGACCAGTGACTAGCCAAATTGACCAGTGACCAGTGACCAGTGATCAGTGACCAGTGAACAGTGACCAGTGACCAGTGACCAGTGACCAGAGACCAGTGACTAGCCAAATTGACCAGTGACCAGTGACCAGTGACCAGCGGTAGTGACCAGTGATCAGTGACCAGTGAACAGTGACCAGTGACCAGCGAAAGTGACCAGTGACCAGTGACTAGCCAAATTGAGCAGTGACCAGTGACCAGTGACCAGTGACCAGTGACCAGTGATCAGTGACCAGTGACCAGTGACCAGCGAAATTGACCAGTGACCATTGACCAGTGACCAGCGAAAGTGACCAGTGACGAGTGACCTGTGACAAGTGACCAGTGACCAGCGACCAGTGACCAGTGACCAGTGACCAGTGACCAGTGACCAGTGACCAGTGACCAGCGAAAGTGACCAGTGACCAACGACCAGTGACCAGTGACCAGTGACCAGTGACCAGAGACCAGTGACTAGCCAAATTGACCAGTGACCAGTGACCAGTGACCAGTGACCAGCGGTAGTGACCAGTGATCAGTGACCAGTGAACAGTGACCAGTGACCAGTGACCAGTGACCAGTGACCAGAGACCAGTGACTAGTCAAATTGACCAGTGACCAGTGACCAGTGACCAGCGGTAGGGACCAGTGATCAGTGACCAGTGAACAGTGACCAGTGACCAGTGACCTGTGACCAGCGAAAATGACCAGTGGCCAGTGACCAGTGACCAGCGAAATTGACCAGTGATCAGTGACCAGGGACCAGTGACCAGTGACCAGTGACCAGCGACCAGTGACCAGTGACCTGTGACCAGGGACCAGTGACCAGCGAAAGTGACCAGTGACCAGTGACCAGTGACCAGTGACTAGCCAAATTGAGCAGTGAGCACTGACCAGTGACCAGTGACCAGTGACCAGCGAAATTGCCCAGTGACCAGTGACCAGTGACCAGTGACCAGTGACAAGTGACCAGTTACCAGTGACCAGCGAAAGTGACCAGTGAACAGTGACCAGGGACCAGTGACCAGTGACCAGTGACCAGTGACCAGTGACCAGCGAAAGTGACCAGGGACCAGTGACCAGTGACCAATGACCAGTGACCAGTGACAAGTGACCAGCGACCAGTGACCAGTGACCAGTGACCAGTGACCTGTGACCAGTGCCCAGTGACCAGCGAAAGTGACCAGTGACAAGTGACCAGTGACAAGTGACCAGTGACCAGTGACCAGTGACCAGCGAAAGTGACCAGTGACCAGTGACCAGTGACCAGCGAAATCGACCAGTGACCAGTGACCAGAGACCAGTGACTAGCCAAATTGACCAGTGACCAGTGACCAGTGAGCAGTGACCAACGACCAGTGACCAGTGACCAGTGACCAGTGACCAGTGACCTGTGACCAGCGAAAGTGACCAGTGACCAGTGACCATTGACCAGCGACCAGTGACCAGTGACCAGTGACGAGTGACCAGTGACCAGTGACCAGTGACCAGCGAAAGTGACAAGTGACCAGTGACCAGTGAACAGTGACCAGTGACCAGTGACCAGCGAAAGTGACCAGTGACCAGTGAACAGTGACCAGCGAAATTGACCAGTTTCCAGTGACCAGTGATAAGTGACCAGTGACCAGTGACCAGCGAAAGTGACCAGTGAACATTGACCAGTGACCAGCGAAAGTGACCAGTGATGAGTGACTAGTGACAAGTGACCAGTGAGAAGTGACCAGTGACCACTGACCAGTGACCAGTGACCAGCGACCAGTGACCAGTGACCAGTGACCAGGGACCAGTGACTAGCGAAAGTGACCAGTGACCACTGACTAGCCAAATTGAGCAGTGACCAGTGACCAGTGACCAGTGACCAGTGACCAGTGACCAGTGACCAGCGAAATTGACCAGTGACCATTGACCAGTGACCAGAGAAAGTGACCAGTGACGAGTGACCTGTGACAAGTGACCAGTGACCAGCGACCAGTGACCAGTGACCAGTGACCAGTGACCAGTGACCAGTGACCAGTGACCAGCGAAAGTGACCAGTGACCAACGACCAGTGACCAGTGACCAGTGACCAGTGACCAGAGACCAGTGACTAGCCAAATTGACCAGTGACCAGTGACCAGTGACCAGTGACCAGCGGTAGTGACCAGTGATCAGTGACCAGTGAACAGTGACCAGTGACCAGTGACCAGTGACCAGAGACCAGTGACTAGCCAAATTGACCAGTGACCAGTGACCAGTGACCAGCGGTAGTGACCAGTGATCAGTGACCAGTGAACAGTGACCAGTGACCAGCGAAAGTGACCAGTGACCAGTGACTAGCCAAATTGAGCAGTGACCAGTGACCAGTGACCAGTGACCAGTGACCAGTGACCAGTGACCAGTGACCAGTGACCAGTGACCAGCGAAATTGACCAGTGACCATTGACCAGTGACCAGCGAAAGTGACCAGTGACGAGTGACCTGTGACAAGTGGCCAGTGACCAGCGACCAGTGACCAGTGACCAGTGACCAGTGACCAGTGAACAGTGACCAGTGACCAGTGACCAGCGAAAGTGACCAGTGACCAGTGAACAGTGACCAGCGAAATTGACCAGTTTCCAGTGACCAGTGATAAGTGACCAGTGACCAGTGACCAGCGAAAGTGACCAGTGAACAGTGACCAGCGAAATTGACCAGTGACCATTGACCAGTGACCAGCGAAAGTGACCAGTGATGAGTGACTAGTGACAAGTGACCAGTGAGAAGTGACCAGTGACCACTGACCAGTGACCAGTGACCAGCGACCAGTGACCAGTGACCAGTGACCAGGGACCAGTGACTAGCGAAAGTAACCAGTGACCACTGACTAGCCAAATTGAGCAGTGACCAGTGACCAGTGACCAGTGACCAGTGACCAGTGACCAGTGACCAGCGAAATTGACCAGTGACCATTGACCAGTGACCAGAGAAAGTGACCAGTGACGAGTGACCTGTGACAAGTGACCAGTGACCAGCGACCAGTGACCAGTGACCAGTGACCAGTGACCAGTGACCAGTGACCAGTGACCAGCGAAAGTGACCAGTGACCAACGACCAGTGACCAGTGACCAGTGACCAGTGACCAGAGACCAGTGACTAGCCAAATTGACCAGTGACCAGTGACCAGTGACCAGTGACCAGCGGTAGTGACCAGTGATCAGTGACCAGTGAACAGTGACCAGTGACCAGTGACCAGTGACCAGAGACCAGTGACTAGCCAAATTGACCAGTGACCAGTGACCAGTGACCAGCGGTAGTGACCAGTGATCAGTGACCAGTGAACAGTGACCAGTGACCAGCGAAAGTGACCAGTGACCAGTGACTAGCCAAATTGAGCAGTGACCAGTGACCAGTGACCAGTGACCAGTGACCAGTGACCAGTGACCAGTGACCAGTGACCAGTGACCAGCGAAATTGACCAGTGACCATTGACCAGTGACCAGCGAATGTGACCAGTGACGAGTGACCTGTGACAAGTGGCCAGTGACCAGCGACCAGTGACCAGTGACCAGTGACCAGTGACCAGTGACCAGTGACCAGTGACCAGCGAAAGTGACCAGTGACCAACGACCAGTGACCAGTGACCAGTGACCAGTGACCAGAGACCAGTGACTAGCCAAATTGACCAGTGAACAGTGACCAGTGACCAGTGACCAGCGGTAGTGACCAGTGATCAGTGACCAGTGAACAGTGACCAGTGACCAGTGACCAGTGACCAGAGACCAGTGACTAGCCAAATTGAGCAGTGTGCACTGACCAGTGACCAGTGACCAGTGACCAGTGACCAGTGACCAGCGAAAGTGTCCAGTGACCAACGACCAGTGACCAGTGACCAGTGACCAGTGACCAGAGACCAGTGACTAGCCAAATTGACCAGTGACCAGTGACCAGTGACCAGTGACCAGCGGTAGTGACCAGTGATCAGTGACCAGTGAACAGTGACCAGTGACCAGAGACCAGTGACTATCCAAATTGACCAGTGACCAGTGACCAGTGACCAGCGGTAGTGACCAGTGATCAGTGACCAGTGAACAGTGACCAGTGACCAGCGAAAGTGACCAGTGACCAGTGACTAGCCAAATTGAGCAGTGACCAGTGACCAGTGACCAGTGACCAGTGACCAGCGAAATTGACCAGTGACCATTGACCAGTGACCAGCGAAAGTGACCAGTGACGAGTGACCTGTGACAAGTGACCAGTGACCAGCGACCAGTGACCAGTGACCAGTGACCAGTGACCAGTGACCAGTGACCAGTGACCAGTGACCAGTGACCAGTGACCAGCGAAAGTGACCAGTGACCAACGACCAGTGACCAGTGACCAGTGACCAGTGACCAGAGACCAGTGACTAGCCAAATTGACCAGTGACCAGTGACCAGTGACCAGTGACCAGCGGTAGTGACCAGTGATCAGTGACCAGTGAACAGTGACCAGTGACCAGTGACCAGTGACCAGAGACCAGTGACTAGCCAAATTGACCAGTGACCAGTGACCAGGGACCAGTGACCAGCGAAAGTGACCAGTGACCAGTGACTAGCCAAATTGAGCAGTGACCAGTGACCAGTGACCAGTGACCAGTGACCAGTGACCAGTGACCAGTGACCAGTGACCAGCGAAATTGACCAGTGACCATTGACCAGTGACCAGAGAAAGTGACCAGTGACGAGTGACCTGTGTCAAGTGACCAGTGACCAGCGACCAGTGACCAGTGACCAGTGACCAGTGACCAGTGACCAGTGACCAGTAACCAGTGACCAGCGAAAGTGACCAGTGACCAACGACCAGTGACCAGTGACCAGTGACCAGTGACCAGAGACCAGTGACTAGCCAAATTGACCAGTGACCAGTGACCAGTGACCAGTGACCAGCGGTAGTGACCAGTGATCAGTGACCAGTGAACAGTGACCAGTGATCAGTGACCAGTGACCAGAGACCAGTGACTAGCCAAATTGACCAGTGACCAGTGACCAGTGACCAGCGGTAGTGACCAGTGATCAGTGACCAGTGAACAGTGACCAGTGACCAGTGACCAGTGACCAGAGACCAGTGACTAGTCAAATTGACCAGTGACCAGTGACCAGTGACCAGCGGTAGGGACCAGTGATCAGTGACCAGTGAACAGTGACCAGTGACCAGTGACCTGTGACCAGCGAAAATGACCAGTGGCCAGTGACCAGTGACCAGCGAAATTGACCAGTGATCAGTGACCAGGGACCAGTGACCAGTGACCAGTGACCAGCGACCAGTGACCAGTGACCTGTGACCAGGGACCAGTGACCAGCGAAAGTGACCAGTGACCAGTGACCAGTGACCAGTGACTAGCCAAATTGAGCAGTGAGCACTGACCAGTGACCAGTGACCAGTGACCAGCGAAATTGCCCAGTGACCAGTGACCAGTGACCAGTGACCAGTGACAAGTGACCAGTTACCAGTGACCAGCGAAAGTGACCAGTGAACAGTGACCAGGGACCAGTGACCAGTGACCAGTGACCAGTGACCAGTGACCAGCGAAAGTGACCAGGGACCAGTGACCAGTGACCAATGACCAGTGACCAGTGACAAGTGACCAGCGACCAGTGACCAGTGACCAGTGACCAGTGACCAGTGACCAGTGCCCAGTGACCAGCGAAAGTGACCAGTGACAAGTGACCAGTCACAAGTGACCAGTGACCAGTGACCAGTGACCAGCGAAAGTGACCAGTGACCAGTGACCAGTGACCAGCGAAATCGACCAGTGACCAGTGACCAGAGACCAGTGACTAGCCAAATTGACCAGTGACCAGTGACCAGTGACCAGTGACCAACGACCAGTGACCAGTGACCAGTGTCCAGTGACCAGTGACCTGTGACCAGCGAAAGTGACCAGTGACCAGTGACCATTGACCAGCGACCAGTGACCAGTGACCAGTGACGAGTGACCAGTGACCAGTGACCAGTGACCAGCGAAAGTGACAAGTGACCAGTGACCAGTGAACAGTGACCAGTGACCAGTGACCAGCGAAAGTGACCAGTGACCAGTGAACAGTGACAAGCGAAATTGACCAGTTTCCAGTGACCAGTGATAAGTGACCAGTGACCAGTGACCAGCGAAAGTGACCAGTGAACAGTGACCAGCGAAATTGACCAGTGACCATTGACCAGTGACCAGCGAAAGTGACCAGTGATGAGTGACTAGTGACAAGTGACCAGTGAGAAGTGACCAGTGACCACTGACCAGTGACCAGTGACCAGCGACCAGTGACCAGTGACCAGCGACCAGTGACCAGTGACCAGTGACCAGTGACCAGTGACCAGTGACCAGTGACCAGCGAAAGTGACCAGTGACCAACGACCAGTGACCAGAGACCAGTGACTAGCCAAATTGACCAGTGACCAGTGACCAGTGACCAGTGACCAGCGGTAGTGACCAGTGATCAGTGACCAGTGAACAGTGACCAGTGACCAGTGACCAGTGACCAGAGACCAGTGACTAGCCAAATTGACCAGTGACCAGTGACCAGGGACCAGTGACCAGCGAAAGTGACCAGTGACCAGTGACTAGCCAAATTGAGCAGTGACCAGTGACCAGTGACCAGTGACCAGTGACCAGTGACCAGTGACCAGTGACCAGTGACCAGCGAAATTGACCAGTGACCATTGACCAGTGACCAGAGAAAGTGACCAGTGACGAGTGACCTGTGTCAAGTGACCAGTGACCAGCGACCAGTGACCAGTGACCAGTGACCAGTGACCAGTGACCAGTGACCAGTAACCAGTGACCAGCGAAAGTGACCAGTGACCAACGACCAGTGACCAGTGACCAGTGACCAGTGACCAGAGACCAGTGACTAGCCAAATTGACCAGTGACCAGTGACCAGTGACCAGTGACCAGCGGTAGTGACCAGTGATCAGTGACCAGTGAACAGTGACCAGTGACCAGTGACCAGTGACCAGCGAAAATGATCAGTGACCAGTGAACAGTGACCAGTGACCAGTGACCAGAGACCAGAGACCAGTGACTAGCCAAATTGACCAGTGACCAGTGACCAGTGACCAGCGGTAGTGACCAGTGATCAGTGACCAGTGAACAGTGACCAGTGACCAGTGACCTGTGACCAGCGAAAATGACCAGTGGCCAGTGACCAGTGACCAGCGAAATTGACCAGTGACCAGTGACCAGGGACCAGTGAACAGTGACCAGCGAAAGTGAACAGTAACCAGTGACCAGTGACCAGTAACCAGTGACCAGTGACCAGTGACCAGTGACCAGCGAAAGTGACCAGTGACCAGTGACTAGCCAAATTTAGCAGTGACCAGTGACCAGTGACCAGTGACCAGTGACCAGTGACCAGTGACCAGTGACCAGCGACCAGTGACCAGCGACCAGTGACCAGTGATGAGTGACCAGTGACAAGTGACCAGTGAGAAGTGACCAGTGACCACTGACCAGTGACCAGTGACCAGCGACCAGTGACCAGTGACCAGTGACCAGGGACCAGTGACCAGCGAAAGTGACCAGTGACCAGTGACTAGCCAAATTTAGCAGTGACCAGTGACCAGTGACCAGTGACCAGTGACCTGTAACAAGTGACCAGTGACCAGCGACCAGTGACCAGTGACCAGTGACCAGTGACCAGTGACCAGTGACCAGTGACCAGTGACCAGTGACCAGCGAAAGTGACCAGTGACCAACGACCAGTGACCAGTGACCAGTGACCAGTGACCAGTGACCAGAGACCAGTGACTAGCCAAATTGACCAGTGACCAGTGACCAGTGACCAGTGACCAGCGGTAGTGACCAGTGATCAGTGACCAGTGAACAGTGACCAGTGACCAGTGACCAGTGACCAGAGACCAGTGACTAGCCAAATTGACCAGTGACCAGTGACCAGTCACCAGCGGTAGTGACCAGTGATCAGTGACCAGTGAACAGTGACCAGTGACCAGTGACCAGTGACCAGCGAAAATGACCAGTGGCCAGTGACCAGTGACCAGCGAAAGTGACCAGTGACAAGTGACCAGGGACCAGTGACCAGTGACCAGTGACCAGTGACCAGTGACCAGTGACCAGTGACCAGTGACCAGTGACCAGCTAAAGTGACCAGGGACCAGTGACCAGTGACCAGTGACCAGTGACCAGTGACAAGTGACCAGCGACCAGTGACCAGTGACCAGTGACCAGTGACCAGTGACCAGCGAAAGTGTCCAGTGACCAACGACCAGTGACCAGTGACCAGTGACCAGTGACCAGAGACCAGTGACAAGCCAAATTGACCAGTGACCAGTGACCAGTGACCAGTGACCAGCGGTAGTGACCAGTGATCAGTGACCAGTGAACAGTGACCAGTGACCAGTGACCAGTGTCCAGAGACCAGTGACTAGCCAAATTGACCAGTGACCAGTGACCAGTGACCAGCGGTAGTGACCAGTGATCAGTGACCAGTGAACAGTGACCAGTGACCAGCGAAAGTGACCAGTGACCAGCGACTAGCCAAATTGAGCAGTGACCAGTGACCAGTGACCAATGACCAGTGACCAGTGACCAGTGACCAGTGACCAGAGACCAGTGACTAGCCAAATTGACCAGTGACCAGTGACCAGTGACCAGTGACCAGCGGTAGTGACCAGTGATCAGTGACCAGTGAACAGTGACCAGTGACCAGTGACCAGTGACCAGTGACCAGCGAAATTGACCAGTGACCATTGACCAGTGACCAGCGAAAGTGACCAGTGACGAGTGACCTGTGACAAGTGACAAGTGACCAGTGACCAGTGACCAGTGACCAGTGACCAGTGACCAGTGACCAGTGACCAGTGACCAGCGAAAGTGACCAGTGACCAACGACCAGTGACCAGTGACCAGTGACCGGTGACCAGAGACCAGTGACTAGCCAAATTGACCAGTGACCAGTGACCAGTGACCAGTGACCAGTGACCAGTGACCAGGGACCAGTGACCAGCGAAAGTGACCAGTGACCAGTGACTAGCCAAATTGAGCAGTGACCAGTGACCAGTGACCAGTGACCAGTGACCAGTGACCAGTGACCAGTGACCAGTGACCAGTGACCAGTGACCAGTGACCAGCGAAATTGACCAGTGACCATTGACCAGTGACCAGAGAAAGTGACCAGTGACGAGTGACCTGTGACAAGTGACCAGTGACCAGCGACCAGTGACCAGTGACCAGTGACCAGTGACCAGTGACCAGTGACCAGTGACCAGCGAAAGTGACCAGTGACCAGTGACCAGTGACCAGAGACCAGTGACTAGCCAAATTGACCAGTGACCAGTGACCAGTGACCAGTGACCAGCGGTAGTGACCAGCGATCAGTGACCAGTGAACAGTGACCAGTGACCAGTGACCAGTGACCAGAGACCAGTGACTAGCCAAATTGACCAGTGACCAGTGACCAGTGACCAGCGGTAGTGACCAGTGATCAGTGACCAGTGAACAGTGACCAGTGACCAGTGACCAGTGACCAGCGAAAATGACCAGTGGCCAGTGACCAGTGACCAGCGAAAGAGACCAGTGACGAGTGACCAGTGACAAGTGACCAGTGAGAAGTGACCAGTGACCTCTGACCAGTGACCTGTGACCAGCGACCAGTGACCAGTGACCAGTGACCAGGGACCAGTGACCAGTGACTAGCCAAATTGAGCAGTGACCATTGACCAGTGACCAGAGAAAGTGACCAGTGACGAGTGACCTGTGACAAGTGACCAGTGACCAGCGACCAGTGACCAGTGACCAGTGACCAGTGACCAGTGACCAGTGACCAGTGACCAGTGACGAGTGACCAGTGACCAGTGACCAGTGACCAGTGACCAGCGAAATTGACCAGTGACCATTGACCAGTGACCAGAGAAAGTGACCAGTGACGAGTGACCTGTGACAAGTGACCAGTGACCAGCGACCAGTGACCAGTGACCAGTGACCAGTGACCAGTGACCACTGACCAGTGACCAGTGACCAGCGAAAGTGACCAGTGACGAGTGACCAGTGACCAGCGACCAGTGACCAGTGACCAGTGACCAGTGACCAGTGACCAGTGAACAGTGACCAGTGACCAGTGACCTGTGACCAGCGAAAATGACCAGTGGCCAGTGACCAGTGACCAGCGAAATTGACCAGTGACCAGTGACCAGTGACCAGTGACCAGTGACCAGTGACCAGTGACCAGTGACCAGCGAAATTGACCAGTGACCATTGACCAGTGACCAGAGAAAGTGACCAGTGACGAGTGACCTGTGACAAGTGACCAGTGACCAGCGACCAGTGACCAGTGACCAGTGACCAGTGACCAGGGACCAGTGACCAGCGAAAGTGACCAGTGACCAGTGACTAGCCAAATTTAGCAGTGACCAGTGACCAGTGACCAGTGACCAGTGACCTGTAACAAGTGACCAGTGACCAGCGACCAGTGACCAGTGACCAGTGACCAGTGACCAGTGACCAGTGACCAGTGACCAGTGACCAGTGACCAGCGAAAGTGACCAGTGACCAACGACCAGTGACCAGTGACCAGTGACCAGTGACCAGTGACCAGAGACCAGTGACTAGCCAAATTGACCAGTGACCAGTGACCAGTGACCAGTGACCAGCGGTAGTGACCAGTGATCAGTGACCAGTGAACAGTGACCAGTGACCAGTGACCAGTGACCAGAGACCAGTGACTAGCCAAATTGACCAGTGACCAGTGACCAGTCACCAGCGGTAGTGACCAGTGATCAGTGACCAGTGAACAGTGACCAGTGACCAGTGACCAGTGACCAGCGAAAATGACCAGTGGCCAGTGACCAGTGACCAGCGAAAGTGACCAGTGACAAGTGACCAGGGACCAGTGACCAGTGACCAGTGACCAGTGACCAGTGACCAGTGACCAGTGACCAGTGACCAGCGAAAATGATCAGTGACCAGTGAACAGTGACCAGTGACCAGTGACCAGAGACCAGAGACCAGTGACTAGCCAAATTGACCAGTGACCAGTGACCAGTGACCAGCGGTAGTGACCAGTGATCAGTGACCAGTGAACAGTGACCAGTGACCAGTGACCTGTGACCAGCGAAAATGACCAGTGGCCAGTGACCAGTGACCAGCGAAATTGACCAGTGAGCAGTGACCAGGGACCAGTGAACAGTGACCAGCGAAAGTGAACAGTAACCAGTGACCAGTGACCAGTGACCAGTGACCAGCGAAATTGACCAGTGACCATTGACCAGTGACCAGAGAAAGTGACCAGTGACGAGTGACCTGTGTCAAGTGACCAGTGACCAGCGACCAGTGACCAGTGACCAGTGACCAGTGACCAGTGACCAGTGACCAGTAACCAGTGACCAGCGAAAGTGACCAGTGACCAACGACCAGTGACCAGTGACCAGTGACCAGTGACCAGAGACCAGTGACTAGCCAAATTGACCAGTGACCAGTGACCAGTGACCAGTGACCAGCGGTAGTGACCAGTGATCAGTGACCAGTGAACAGTGACCAGTGACCAGTGACCAGTGACCAGAGACCAGTGACTAGCCAAATTGACCAGTGACCAGTGACCAGTGACCAGCGGTAGTGACCAGTGATCAGTGACCAGTGAACAGTGACCAGTGACCAGTGACCAGTGACCAGCGAAAATGATCAGTGACCAGTGAACAGTGACCAGTGACCAGTGACCAGTGACCAGTGACCAGTGACCAGTGACCAGCGAAAGTGACCAGTGACGAGTGACCAGTGACCAGTGACCAGTGACCAGTGACCAGCGACCAGTGACCAGCGACCAGTGACCAGTGACCAGTGACGAGTGACCAGTGACAAGTGACCAGTGAGAAGTGACCAGTGACCACTGACCAGTGACCAGTGACCAGCGACCAGTGACCAGTGACCAGTGACCAGGGACCAGTGACCAGCGAAAGTGACCAGTGACCAGTGACTAGCCAAATTGAGCAGTGACCAGTGACCAGTGACCAGTGACCAGTGACCAGTGACCAGTGACCAGTGACCAGTGACCAGTGACCAGCGAAATTGACCAGTGACCATTGACCAGTGACCAGAGAAAGTGACCAGTGACGAGTGACCTGTGTCAAGTGACCAGTGACCAGCGACCAGTGACCAGTGACCAGTGACCAGTGACCAGTGACCAGTGACCAGTAACCAGTGACCAGCGAAAGTGACCAGTGACCAACGACCAGTGACCAGTGACCAGTGACCAGTGACCAGTGACCAGAGACCAGTGACTAGCCAAATTGACCAGTGACCAGTGACCAGTGACCAGTGACCAGCGGTAGTGGCCAGTGATCAGTGACCAGTGAACAGTGACCAGTGACCAGTGACCAGTGACCAGAGACCAGTGACTAGCCAAATTGACCAGTGACCAGTGACCAGTGACCAGCGGTAGTGACCAGTGATCAGTGACCAGTGAACAGTGACCAGTGACCAGTGACCAGTGACCAGCGAAAATGATCAGTGACCAGTGAACAGTGACCAGTGACCAGTGACCAGAGACCAGAGACCAGTGACTAGCCAAATTGACCAGTGACCAGTGACCAGTGACCAGCGGTAGTGACCAGTGATCAGTGACCAGTGAACAGTGACCAGTGACCAGTGACCTGTGACCAGCGAAAATGACCAGTGGCCAGTGACCAGTGACCAGCGAAATTGACCAGTGACCAGTGACCAGGGACCAGTGAACAGTGACCAGCGAAAGTGAACAGTAACCAGTGACCAGTGACCAGTAACCAGTGACCAGTGACCAGTGACCAGTGACCTGCGAAAGTGACCAGTGACCAGTGACTAGCCAAATTTAGCAGTGACCAGTGACCAGTGACCAGTGACCAGTGACCAGTGACCAGTGACCAGTGACCAGTGACCAGCGACCAGTGACCAGCGACCAGTGACCAGTGACGAGTGACCAGTGACAAGTGACCAGTGAGAAGTGACCAGTGACCACTGACCAGTGACCAGTGACCAGCGACCAGTGACCAGCGACCAGTGACCAGCGACCAGTGACCAGAGACCAGTGACTAGCCAAATTGACCAGTGACCAGTGACCAGGGACCAGTGACCAGCGAAAGTGACCAGTGACCAGTGACTAGCCAAATTGAGCAGTGACCAGTGACCAGTGACCAGTGACCAGTGACCAGTGACCAGTGACCAGTGACCAGTGACCAGTGACCAGTGACCAGTGACCAGCGAAAATGATCAGTGACCAGTGAACAGTGACCAGTGACCAGTGACCAGAGACCAGAGACCAGTGACTAGCCAAATTGACCAGTGACCAGTGACCAGTGACCAGCGGTAGTGACCAGTGATCAGTGACCAGTGAACAGTGACCAGTGACCAGTGACCTGTGACCAGCGAAAATGACCAGTGGCCAGTGACCAGTGACCAGCGAAATTGACCAGTGAGCAGTGACCAGGGACCAGTGAACAGTGACCAGCGAAAGTGAACAGTAACCAGTGACCAGTGACCAGTGACCAGTGACCAGCGAAATTGACCAGTGACCATTGACCAGTGACCAGAGAAAGTGACCAGTGACGAGTGACCTGTGTCAAGTGACCAGTGACCAGCGACCAGTGACCAGTGACCAGTGACCAGTGACCAGTGACCAGTGACCAGTAACCAGTGACCAGCGAAAGTGACCAGTGACCAACGACCAGTGACCAGTGACCAGTGACCAGTGACCAGAGACCAGTGACTAGCCAAATTGACCAGTGACCAGTGACCAGTGACCAGTGACCAGCGGTAGTGACCAGTGATCAGTGACCAGTGAACAGTGACCAGTGACCAGTGACCAGTGACCAGAGACCAGTGACTAGCCAAATTGACCAGTGACCAGTGACCAGTGACCAGCGGTAGTGACCAGTGATCAGTGACCAGTGAACAGTGACCAGTGACCAGTGACCAGTGACCAGCGAAAATGATCAGTGACCAGTGAACAGTGACCAGTGACCAGTGACCAGTGACCAGTGACCAGTGACCAGTGACCAGCGAAAGTGACCAGTGACGAGTGACCAGTGACCAGTGACCAGTGACCAGTGACCAGCGACCAGTGACCAGCGACCAGTGACCAGTGACCAGTGACGAGTGACCAGTGACAAGTGACCAGTGAGAAGTGACCAGTGACCACTGACCAGTGACCAGTGACCAGCGACCAGTGACCAGTGACCAGTGACCAGGGACCAGTGACCAGCGAAAGTGACCAGTGACCAGTGACTAGCCAAATTGAGCAGTGACCAGTGACCAGTGACCAGTGACCAGTGACCAGTGACCAGTGACCAGTGACCAGTGACCAGTGACCAGCGAAATTGACCAGTGACCATTGACCAGTGACCAGAGAAAGTGACCAGTGACGAGTGACCTGTGTCAAGTGACCAGTGACCAGCGACCAGTGACCAGTGACCAGTGACCAGTGACCAGTGACCAGTGACCAGTAACCAGTGACCAGCGAAAGTGACCAGTGACCAACGACCAGTGACCAGTGACCAGTGACCAGTGACCAGTGACCAGAGACCAGTGACTAGCCAAATTGACCAGTGACCAGTGACCAGTGACCAGTGACCAGCGGTAGTGACCAGTGATCAGTGACCAGTGAACAGTGACCAGTGACCAGTGACCAGTGACCAGAGACCAGTGACTAGCCAAATTGACCAGTGACCAGTGACCAGTGACCAGCGGTAGTGACCAGTGATCAGTGACCAGTGAACAGTGACCAGTGACCAGTGACCAGTGACCAGCGAAAATGATCAGTGACCAGTGAACAGTGACCAGTGACCAGTGACCAGAGACCAGAGACCAGTGACTAGCCAAATTGACCAGTGACCAGTGACCAGTGACCAGCGGTAGTGACCAGTGATCAGTGACCAGTGAACAGTGACCAGTGACCAGTGACCTGTGACCAGCGAAAATGACCAGTGGCCAGTGACCAGTGACCAGCGAAATTGACCAGTGACCAGTGACCAGGGACCAGTGAACAGTGACCAGCGAAAGTGAACAGTAACCAGTGACCAGTGACCAGTAACCAGTGACCAGTGACCAGTGACCAGTGACCTGCGAAAGTGACCAGTGACCAGTGACCAGTGACCAGTGACCAGTGACCAGTGACCAGTGACCAGCGAAAGTGACCAGTGACCAACGACCAGTGACCAGTGACCAGTGACCAGTGACCAGTGACCAGAGACCAGTGACTAGCCAAATTGACCAGTGACCAGTGACCAGTGACCAGTGACCAGCGGTAGTGACCAGTGATCAGTGACCAGTGAACAGTGACCAGTGACCAGTGACCAGTGACCAGAGACCAGTGACTAGCCAAATTGACCAGTGACCAGTGACCAGTCACCAGCGGTAGTGACCAGTGATCAGTGACCAGTGAACAGTGACCAGTGACCAGTGACCAGTGACCAGCGAAAATGACCAGTGGCCAGTGACCAGTGACCAGCGAAAGTGACCAGTGACCAGTGACCAGGGACCAGTGACCAGTGACCAGTGACCAGTGACCAGTGACCAGTGACCAGTGACCAGTGACCAGTGACCAGTGACCAGTGACCAGCGAAAGTGACCAGGGACCAGTGACCAGTGACCAGTGACCAGTGACCAGTGACAAGTGACCAGCGACCAGTGACCAGTGACCAGTGACCAGTGACCAGTGACCAGCGAAAGTGTCCAGTGACCAACGACCAGTGACCAGTGACCAGTGACCAGTGACCAGAGACCAGTGACAAGCCAAATTGACCAGTGACCAGTGACCAGTGACCAGTGACCAGCGGTAGTGACCAGTGATCAGTGACCAGTGAACAGTGACCAGTGACCAGTGACCAGTGTCCAGAGACCAGTGACTAGCCAAATTGACCAGTGACCAGTGACCAGTGACCAGCGGTAGTGACCAGTGATCAGTGACCAGTGAACAGTGACCAGTGACCAGCGAAAGTGACCAGTGACCAGCGACTAGCCAAATTGAGCAGTGACCAGTGACCAGTGACCAATGACCAGTGACCAGTGACCAGTGACCAGTGACCAGAGACCAGTGACTAGCCAAATTGACCAGTGACCAGTGACCAGTGACCAGTGACCAGCGGTAGTGACCAGTGATCAGTGATCAGTGACCAGTGAACAGTGACCAGTGACCAGTGACCAGTGACCAGTGACCAGCGAAATTGACCAGTGACCATTGACCAGTGACCAGCGAAAGTGACCAGTGACGAGTGACCTGTGACAAGTGACAAGTGACCAGTGACCAGTGACCGGTGACCAGTGACCAGTGACCAGTGACCAGTGACCAGTGACCAGTGACCAGTGACCAGCGAAAGTGACCAGTGACCAACGACCAGTGACCAGTGACCAGTGACCGGTGACCAGAGACCAGTGACTAGCCAAATTGACCAGTGACCAGTGACCAGTGACCAGTGACCAGTGACCAGTGACCAGGGACCAGTGACCAGCGAAAGTGACCAGTGACCAGTGACTAGCCAAATTGAGCAGTGACCAGTGACCAGTGACCAGTGACCAGTGACCAGTGACCAGTGACCAGTGACCAGTGACCAGTGACCAGTGACCAGCGAAATTGACCAGTGACCATTGACCAGTGACCAGAGAAAGTGACCAGTGACGAGTGACCTGTGACAAGTGACCAGTGACCAGCGACCAGTGACCAGTGACCAGTGACCAGTGACCAGTGACCAGTGACCAGCGAAAGTGACCAGTGACCAGTGACCAGTGACCAGAGACCAGTGACTAGCCAAATTGACCAGTGACCAGTGACCAGTGACCAGTGACCAGCGGTAGTGACCAGCGATCAGTGACCAGTGAACAGTGACCAGTGACCAGTGACCAGTGACCAGAGACCAGTGACTAGCCAAATTGACCAGTGACCAGTGACCAGTGACCAGCGGTAGTGACCAGTGATCAGTGACCAGTGAACAGTGACCAGTGACCAGTGACCAGTGACCAGCGAAAATGACCAGTGGCCAGTGACCAGTGACCAGCGAAAGAGACCAGTGACGAGTGACCAGTGACAAGTGACCAGTGAGAAGTGTCCAGTGACCTCTGACCAGTGACCTGTGACCAGCGACCAGTGACCAGTGACCAGTGACCAGGGACCAGTGACCAGTGACTAGCCAAATTGAGCAGTGACCATTGACCAGTGACCAGAGAAAGTGACCAGTGATGAGTGACCTGTGACAAGTGACCAGTGACCAGCGACCAGTGACCAGTGACCAGTGACCAGTGACCAGTGACCAGTGACCAGTGACCAGTGACCAGTGACCAGCGAAATTGACCAGTGACCATTGACCAGTGACCAGAGAAAGTGACCAGTGACGAGTGACCTGTGACAAGTGACCAGAGACCAGTGACTAGCCAAATTGACCAGTGACCAGTGACCAGTGACCAGCGGTAGTGACCAGTGATCAGTGACCAGTGAACAGTGACCAGTGACCAGTGACCAGTGACCAGCGAAAATGACCAGTGGCCAGTGACCAGTGACCAGCGAAAGAGACCAGTGACGAGTGACCAGTGACAAGTGACCAGTGAGAAGTGTCCAGTGACCTCTGACCAGTGACCTGTGACCAGCGACCAGTGACCAGTGACCAGTGACCAGGGACCAGTGACCAGTGACTAGCCAAATTGAGCAGTGACCATTGACCAGTGACCAGAGAAAGTGACAAGTGACGAGTGACCTGTGACAAGTGTCCAGTGACCAGCGACCAGTGACCAGTGACCAGTGACCAGTGACCAGTGACCAGTGACCAGTGACCAGTGACCAGTGACCAGCGAAATTGACCAGTGACCATTGACCAGTGACCAGAGAAAGTGACCAGTGACGAGTGACCTGTGACAAGTGACCAGTGACCAGCGACCAGTGACCAGTGACCAGTGACCAGTGACCAGTGACCAGTGACCAGTGACCAGTGACCAGCGAAAGTGACCAGTGACGAGTGACCAGTGACCAGCGACCAGTGACCAGTGACCAGTGACCAGTGACCAGTGACCAGTGACCAGTGAACAGTGACCAGTGACCAGTGACCTGTGACCAGCGAAAATGACCAGTGGCCAGTGACCAGTGACCAGCGAAATTGACCAGTGACCAGTGACCAGTGACCAGTGACCAGTGACCAGTGACCAGTGACCAGTGACCAGCGAAATTGACCAGTGACCATTGACCAGTGACCAGAGAAAGTGACCAGTGACGAGTGACCTGTGACAAGTGACCAGTGACCAGCGACCAGTGACCAGTGACCAGTGACCAGTGACCAGTGACCAGTGACCAGTGACCAGTGACCAGCGAAAGTGACCAGTGACCAACGACCAGTGACCAGTGACCAGTGACCAGTGACCAGTGACCAGTGACCAGCGAAAGTGACCAGTGACGAGTGACCAGTGACCAGCGACCAGTGACCAGTGACCAGTGACCAGTGACCATTGACCAGTGACCTGTGACCAGCGAAAGTGACCAGTGACCAACGACCAGTGGCCAGTGACCAGTGACCAGTGACCAGAGACCAGTGACTAGCCAAATTGACCAGTCACCAGTGACCAGTGACCAGTGACCAGCGGTAGTGACCAGTGATCAGTGACCAGTGAACAGTGACCAGTGACCAGTGACCAGTGACCAGCGAAAATGATCAGTGACCAGTGAACAGTGACCAGTGACCAGTGACCAGTGACCAGTGACCTGTGACCAGCGAAAATGACCAGTGGCCAGTGACCAGTGACCAGCGAAATTGACCAGTGACCAGTGACCAGGGACCAGTGACCAGTGACCAGCGAAAGTGAACAGTGACCAGTGACCAGTGACCAGTAACCAGTAACCAGTGACCAGTGACCAGTGACCAGTGACCAGTGACCAGTGACGAGTGTCCAGTGACAAGTGACAAGTGACCAGTGACCAGTGACCAGTGACCAGTGACCAGTGACCAGTGACCAGTGACCAGCGAAAGTGACCAGTGACGAGTGACCAGTGACCAGTGACCAGCGACCAGTGACCAGCGACCAGTGACCAGTGACGAGTGACCAGTGACAAGTGACCAGTGAGAAGTGACCAGTGACCACTGACCAGTGACCAGTGACTAGCGACCAGTGACCAGTCACCAGTGACCAGGGACCAGTGGCCAGCGAAAGTGACCAGTGACCAGTGACTAGCCAAATTGAGCAGTGACCAGTGACCAGTGACCAGTGACCAGTGACCAGTGACCAGTCACCAGTGACCAGTGACCAGAGACCAGTGACCAGTGACCAGCGAAATTGACCAGTGACCATTGACCAGTGACCAGAGAAAGTGACCAGTGACGAGTGACCTGTGACAAGTGACCAGTGACCAGCGACCAGTGACCAGTGACCAGCGAAAGTGACCAGTGGCCAGTGACCAGTGACCAGCGAAAGTGACCAGTGACGAGTGACCAGTGATAAGTGACCAGTGAGAAGTGACCAGTGACCACTGACCAGTGACCAGTGACCAGCGACCAGTGACCAGTGACCAGTGACCAGTGACCAGGGACCAGTGACCAGCGAAAGTGACCAGTGACCAGTGACTAGCCAAATTGAGCAGTGACCAGTGACCAGTGACCAGTGACCAGTGACCAGTGACCAGTGACTAGCCAAATTGAGCAGTGACCAGTGACCAGTGACCAGTGACCAGTGACCAGTGACCAGTGACCAGTGACCAGTGACCAGTGACCAGTGACCAGCGAAATTGACCAGTGACCATTGACCAGTGACCAGCGAAAGTGACCAGTGACGAGTGACCTGTGACAAGTGACCAGTGACCAGCGACCTGTGACCAGTGACCAGTGACCAGTGACCAGTGACCAGTGACCAGCGGTAGTGACCAGTGATCAGTGACCAGTGAACAGTGACCAGTGACCAGTGAGCAGTGACCAGAGACCAGTGACTAGCCAAATTGACCAGTGGCCAGTGACCAGTGACCAGCGGTAGTGACCAGTGATCAGTGACCAGTGAACAGTGACCAGTGACCAGTGACCAGTGACCAGCGAAAATGACCAGTGGCCAGTGACCAGTGACCAGCGAAAGTGACCAGTGACGAGTGACCAGTGACAAGTGACCAGTGAGAAGTGACCAGTGACCACTGACCAGTGACCAGTGACCAGCGACCAGTGACCAGTGACCAGTGACCAGAGACCAGTGACCAGCGAAAGTGACCAGTGACCAGTGACTAGCCAAATTGAGCAGTGACCAGTGACCAGTGACCAGTGACCAGTGACCAGCGAAATTGACCAGTGACCATTGACCAGTGACCAGCGAAAGTGACCAGTGACGAGTGACCTGTGACAAGTGACCAGTGACCAGCGACCAGTGACCAGTGACCAGTGACCAGTGACCAGTGACCAGTGACCAGTGACCAGTGACCAGCGAAAGTGACCAGTGACCAACGACCAGTGACCAGTGACCAGTGACCAGTGACCAGAGACCAGTGACTAGCCAAATTGACCAGTGACCAGTGACCAGTGACCAGTGACCAGCGGTAGTGACCAGTGATCAGTGACCAGTGAACAGTGACCAGTGACCAGTGACCAGTGACCAGAGACCAGTGACTAGCCAAATTGACAAGTGACCAGTGACCAGGGACCAGTGACCAGCGAAAGTGACCAGTGACCAGTGACTAGCCAAATTGAGCAGTGACCAGTGACCAGTGACCAGTGACCAGTGACCAGTGACCAGTGACCAGTGACCAGTGACCAGCGAAATTGACCAGGGACCATTGACCAGTGACCAGAGAAAGTGACCAGTGACGAGTGACCTGTGTCAAGTGACCAGTGACCAGCGACCAGTGACCAGTGACCAGTGACCAGTGACCAGTGACCAGTGACCAGTGACCAGTAACCAGTGACCAGCGAAAGTGACCAGTGACCAACGACCAGTGACCAGTGACCAGTGACCAGTGACCAGTGACCAGAGACCAGTGACTAGCCAAATTGACCAGTGACCAGTGACCAGTGACCAGTGACCAGCGGTAGTGACCAGTGATCAGTGACCAGTGAACAGTGACCAGTGACCAGTGACCAGTGACCAGAGACCAGTGACTAGCCAAATTGACCAGTGACCAGTGACCAGTGACCAGCGGTAGTGACCAGTGATCAGTGACCAGTGAACAGTGACCAGTGACCAGTGACCAGTGACCAGCGAAAATGATCAGTGACCAGTGAACAGTGACCAGTGACCAGTGACCAGTGACCAGTGACCAGTGACCAGTGACCAGCGAAAGTGACCAGTGACGAGTGACCAGTGACCAGTGACCAGTGACCAGTGACCAGCGACCAGTGACCAGTGACCAGTGACGAGTGACCAGTGACAAGTGACCAGTGAGAAGTGACCAGTGACCACTGACCAGTGACCAGTGACCAGCGACCAGTGACCAGTGACCAGTGACCATTGACCAGTGACCAGCGAAAGTGACCAGTGACCAGTGACTAGCCAAATTGAGCAGTGACCAGTGACCAGTGACCAGTGACCAGTGACCAGTGACCAGTGACCAGTGACCAGTGACCAGCGAAATTGACCAGTGACCATTGACCAGTGACCAGAGAAAGTGACCAGTGACGAGTGACCTGTGTCAAGTGACCAGTGACCAGTGACCAGTGACCAGTGACCAGCGACCAGTGACCAGCGACCAGTGACCAGTGACGAGTGACCAGTGACAAGTGACCAGTGAGAAGTGACCAGTGACCACTGACCAGTGACCAGTGACCAGCGACCAGTGACCAGTGACCAGTGACCAGGGACCAGTGACCAGCGAAAGTGACCAGTGACCAGTGACTAGCCAAATTTAGCAGTGACCAGTGACCAGTGACCAGTGACCAGTGACCTGTGACAAGTGACCAGTGACCAGCGACCAGTGACCAGTGACCAGTGACCAGTGACCAGTGACCAGTGACCAGTGACCAGTGACCAGTGACCAGCGAAAGTGACCAGTGACCAACGACCAGTGACCAGTGACCAGTGACCAGTGACCAGAGACCAGTGACTAGCCAAATTGACCAGTGACCAGTGACCAGTGACCAGTGACCAGCGGTAGTGACCAGTGATCAGTGACCAGTGAACAGTGACCAGTGACCAGTGACCAGTGACCAGAGACCAGTGACTAGCCAAATTGACCAGTGACCAGTGACCAGTCACCAGCGGTAGTGACCAGTGATCAGTGACCAGTGAACAGTGACCAGTGACCAGTGACCAGTGACCAGCGAAAATGACCAGTGGCCAGTGACCAGTGACCAGCGAAAGTGACCAGTGACCAGTGACCAGTGACCAGTGACCAGAGACCAGTGACAAGCCAAATTGACCAGTGACCAGTGACCAGTGACCAGTGACCAGCGGTAGTGACCAGTGATCAGTGACCAGTGACCAGAGACCAGTGACCAGCGAAAGTGACCAGTGACCAGTGACTAGCCAAATTGAGCAGTGACCAGTGACCAGTGACCAGTGACCAGTGACCAGCGAAATTGACCAGTGACCATTGACCAGTGACCAGCGAAAGTGACCAGTGACGAGTGACCTGTGACAAGTGACCAGTGACCAGCGACCAGTGACCAGTGACCTGTGACCAGTGACCAGTGACCAGTGACCAGTGACCAGTGACCAGCGAAAGTGACCAGTGACCAACGACCAGTGACCAGTGACCAGTGACCAGTGACCAGTGACCAGAGACCAGTGACTAGCCAAATTGACCAGTGACCAGTGACCAGTGACCAGTGACCAGCGGTAGTGACCAGTGATCAGTGACCAGTGAACAGTGACCAGTGACCAGTGACCAGTGACCAGAGACCAGTGACTAGCCAAATTGACAAGTGACCAGTGACCAGGGACCAGTGACCAGCGACCAGTGACCAGTGACCAGTGACCAGTGACCAGTGACCAGTGACCAGTGACCAGTGACCAGCGAAAGTGACCAGTGACCAACGACCAGTGACCAGTGACCAGTGACCAGTGACCAGAGACCAGTGACTAGCCAAATTGACCAGTGACCAGTGACCAGTGACCAGTGACCAGCGGTAGTGACCAGTGATCAGTGACCAGTGAACAGTGACCAGTGACCAGTGACCAGTGACCAGAGACCAGTGACTAGCCAAATTGACAAGTGACCAGTGACCAGGGACCAGTGACCAGCGAAAGTGACCAGTGACCAGTGACTAGCCAAATTGAGCAGTGACCAGTGACCAGTGACCAGTGACCAGTGACCAGTGACCAGTGACCAGTGACCAGTGACCAGCGAAATTGACCAGGGACCATTGACCAGTGACCAGAGAAAGTGACCAGTGACGAGTGACCTGTGTCAAGTGACCAGTGACCAGCGACCAGTGACCAGTGACCAGTGACCAGTGACCAGTGACCAGTGACCAGTAACCAGTGACCAGCGAAAGTGACCAGTGACCAACGACCAGTGACCAGTGACCAGTGACCAGTGACCAGAGACCAGTGACTAGCCAAATTGACCAGTGACCAGTGACCAGTGACCAGTGACCAGCGGTAGTGACCAGTGATCAGTGACCAGTGAACAGTGACCAGTGACCAGTGACCAGTGACCAGAGACCAGTGACTAGCCAAATTGACCAGTGACCAGTGACCAGTGACCAGCGGTAGTGACCAGTGATCAGTGACCAGTGAACAGTGACCAGTGACCAGTGACCAGTGACCAGCGAAAATGATCAGTGACCAGTGAACAGTGACCAGTGACCAGTGACCAGTGACCAGTGACCAGTGACCAGTGACCAGCGAAAGTGACCAGTGACGAGTGACCAGTGACCAGTGACCAGTGACCAGTGACCAGCGACCAGTGACCAGTGACCAGTGACGAGTGACCAGTGACAAGTGACCAGTGAGAAGTGACCAGTGACCACTGACTAGTGACCAGTGACCAGCGACCAGTGACCAGTGACCAGTGACCATTGACCAGTGACCAGCGAAAGTGACCAGTGACCAGTGACTAGCCAAATTGAGCAGTGACCAGTGACCAGTGACCAGTGACCAGTGACCAGTGACCAGTGACCAGTGACCAGTGACCAGTGACCAGCGAAATTGACCAGTGACCATTGACCAGTGACCAGAGAAAGTGACCAGTGACGAGTGACCTGTGTCAAGTGACCAGTGACCAGCGACCAGTGACCAGTGACCAGTGACCAGTGACCAGTGACCAGTGACCAGTGACCAGCGACCAGTGACCAGCGACCAGTGACCAGTGACGAGTGACCAGTGACAAGTGACCAGTGAGAAGTGACCAGTGACCACTGACCAGTGACCAGTGACCAGCGACCAGTGACCAGTGACCAGTGACCAGGGACCAGTGACCAGCGAAAGTGACCAGTGAACAGTGACTAGCCAAATTTAGCAGTGACCAGTGACCAGTGACCTGTGACAAGTGACCAGTGACCAGCGACCAGTGACCAGTGACCAGTGACCAGTGACCAGTGACCAGTGACCAGTGACCAGTGACCAGTGACCAGCGAAAGTGACCAGTGACCAACGACCAGTGACCAGTGACCAGTGACCAGTGACCAGAGACCAGTGACTAGCCAAATTGACCAGTGACCAGTGACCAGTGACCAGTGACCAGCGGTAGTGACCAGTGATCAGTGACCAGTGAACAGTGACCAGTGACCAGTGACCAGTGACCAGAGACCAGTGACTAGCCAAATTGACCAGTGACCAGTGACCAGTCACCAGCGGTAGTGACCAGTGATCAGTGACCAGTGAACAGTGACCAGTGACCAGTGACCAGTGACCAGCGAAATTGACCAGTGACCAGTGACCAGTGACCAGTGACCAGAGACCAGTGACAAGCCAAATTGACCAGTGACCAGTGACCAGTGACCAGTGACCAGCGGTAGTGACCAGTGATCAGTGACCAGTGACCAGAGACCAGTGACCAGCGAAAGTGACCAGTGACCAGTGACTAGCCAAATTGAGCAGTGACCAGTGACCAGTGACCAGTGACCAGTGACCAGCGAAATTGACCAGTGACCATTGACCAGTGACCAGCGAAAGTGACCAGTGACGAGTGACCTGTGACAAGTGACCAGTGACCAGCGACCAGTGACCAGTGACCAGTGACCAGTGACCAGTGACCAGTGACCAGTGACCAGTGACCAGCGAAAGTGACCAGTGACCAACGACCAGTGACCAGTGACCAGTGACCAGTGACCAGAGACCAGTGACTAGCCAAATTGACCAGTGACCAGTGACCAGTGACCAGTGACCAGCGGTAGTGACCAGTGATCAGTGACCAGTGAACAGTGACCAGTGACCAGTGACCAGTGACCAGAGACCAGTGACTAGCCAAATTGACAAGTGACCAGTGACCAGGGACCAGTGACCAGCGAAAGTGACCAGTGACCAGTGACTAGCCAAATTGAGCAGTGACCAGTGACCAGTGTTCAGTGACCAGTGACCAGTGACCAGTGACCAGTGACCAGTGACCAGCGAAATTGACCAGTGACCAGTGACGAGTGACCTGTGTCAAGTGACCAGTGACCAGCGACCAGTGACCAGTGACCAGTGACCAGTGACCAGTGACCAGTGACCAGCGAAAGTGACCAGTGATCAGTGACCAGTGAACAGTGACCAGTGACCAGTGACCAGTGACCAGAGACCAGTGACTAGCCAAATTGACCAGTGACCAGTGACCAGTCACCAGCGGTAGTGACCAGTGATCAGTGACCAGTGAACAGTGACCAGTGACCAGTGACCAGTGACCAGAGACCAGTGACTAGCCAAATTGACCAGTGACCAGTGACCAGTCACCAGCGGTAGTGACCAGTGATCAGTGACCAGTGAACAGTGACCAGTGACCAGTGACCAGTGACCAGCGAAAATGACCAGTGACCAGTGACCAGTGACCAGCGGTAGTGACCAGTGATCAGTGACCAGTGAACAGTGACCAGTGACCAGTGACCAGTGTCCAGAGACCAGTGACTAGCCAAATTGACCAGTGACCAGTGACCAGTGACCAGCGGTAGTGACCAGTGATCAGTGACCAGTGAACAGTGACCAGTGACCAGCGAAAGTGACCAGTGACCAGTGACTAGCCAAATTGAGCAGTGACCAGTGACCAGTGACCAATGACCAGTGACCAGTGACCAGTGACCAGTGACCAGAGACCAGTGACTAGCCAAATTGACCAGTGACCAGTGACCAGTGACCAGTGACCAGCGGTACTGACCAGTGATCAGTGACCAGTGAACAGTGACCAGTGACCAGTGACCAGTGACCAGTGACCAGCGAAATTGACCAGTGACCATTGACCAGTGACCAGCGAAAGTGACCAGTGACGAGTGACCTGTGACAAGTGACCAGTGACCAGCGACCAGTGACCAGTGACCAGTGACCAGTGACCAGTGACCAGTGACCAGTGACCAGTGACCAGTGACCAGCGAAAGTGACCAGTGACCAGCGAAAGTGACCAGTGACCAACGACCAGTGACCAGTGACCAGTGACCGGTGACCAGAGACCAGTGACTAGCCAAATTGACCAGTGACCAGTGACCAGTGACCAGTGACCAGTGACCAGTGACCAGGGACCAGTGACCAGCGAAAGTGACCAGTGACCAGTGACTAGCCAAATTGAGCAGTGACCAGTGACCAGTGACCAGTGACCAGTGACCAGTGACCAGTGACCAGTGACCAGTGACCAGCGAAATTGACCAGTGACCATTGACCAGTGACCAGAGAAAGTGACCAGTGACGAGTGACCTGTGACAAGTGACCAGTGACCAGCGACCAGTGACCAGTGACCAGTGACCAGTGACCAGTGACCAGTGACCAGTGACCAGCGAAAGTGACCAGTGACCAACGACCAGTGACCAGTGACCAGTGACCAGCGGTAGTGACCAGCGATCAGTGACCAGTGAACAGTGACCAGTGACCAGTGACCAGCGACCAGTGACCAGTGACCAGTGACCAGTGACCAGTGACCAGTGACCAGTGACCAGTGACCAGTGACCAGCGAAAGTGACCAGTGACCAACGACCAGTGACCAGTGACCAGTGACCAGTGACCAGAGACCAGTGACTAGCCAAATTGACCAGTGACCAGTGACCAGTGACCAGTGACCAGCGGTAGTGACCAGTGATCAGTGACCAGTGAACAGTGACCAGTGACCAGTGACCAGTGACCAGAGACCAGTGACTAGCCAAATTGACCAGTGACCAGTGACCAGTCACCAGCGGTAGTGACCAGTGATCAGTGACCAGTGAACAGTGACCAGTGACCAGTGACCAGTGACCAGCGAAATTGACCAGTGACCAGTGACCAGTGACCAGTGACCAGAGACCAGTGACAAGCCAAATTGACCAGTGACCAGTGACCAGTGACCAGTGACCAGCGGTAGTGACCAGTGATCAGTGACCAGTGACCAGAGACCAGTGACCAGCGAAAGTGACCAGTGACCAGTGACTAGCCAAATTGAGCAGTGACCAGTGACCAGTGACCAGTGACCAGTGACCAGCGAAATTGACCAGTGACCATTGACCAGTGACCAGCGAAAGTGACCAGTGACGAGTGACCTGTGACAAGTGACCAGTGACCAGCGACCAGTGACCAGTGACCAGTGACCAGTGACCAGTGACCAGTGACCAGTGACCAGTGACCAGCGAAAGTGACCAGTGACCAACGACCAGTGACCAGTGACCAGTGACCAGTGACCAGAGACCAGTGACTAGCCAAATTGACCAGTGACCAGTGACCAGTGACCAGTGACCAGCGGTAGTGACCAGTGATCAGTGACCAGTGAACAGTGACCAGTGACCAGTGACCAGTGACCAGAGACCAGTGACTAGCCAAATTGACAAGTGACCAGTGACCAGGGACCAGTGACCAGCGAAAGTGACCAGTGACCAGTGACTAGCCAAATTGAGCAGTGACCAGTGACCAGTGTTCAGTGACCAGTGACCAGTGACCAGTGACCAGTGACCAGTGACCAGCGAAATTGACCAGTGACCAGTGACGAGTGACCTGTGTCAAGTGACCAGTGACCAGCGACCAGTGACCAGTGACCAGTGACCAGTGACCAGTGACCAGTGACCAGTGACCAGCGAAAGTGACCAGTGATCAGTGACCAGTGAACAGTGACCAGTGACCAGTGACCAGTGACCAGTGACCAGTGACCAGTGACCAGCGGTAGTGACCAGTGATCAGTGACCAGTGAACAGTGACCAGTGACCAGCGAAAGTGACCAGTGACCAGTGACTAGCCAAATTGAGCAGTGACCAGTGACCAGTGACCAATGACCAGTGACCAGTGACCAGTGACCAGTGACCAGAGACCAGTGACTAGCCAAATTGACCAGTGACCAGTGACCAGTGACCAGTGACCAGCGGTACTGACCAGTGATCAGTGACCAGTGAACAGTGACCAGTGACCAGTGACCAGTGACCAGTGACCAGCGAAATTGACCAGTGACCATTGACCAGTGACCAGCGAAAGTGACCAGTGACGAGTGACCTGTGACAAGTGACCAGTGACCAGCGACCAGTGACCAGTGACCAGTGACCAGTGACCAGTGACCAGTGACCAGTGACCAGTGACCAGTGACCAGCGAAAGTGACCAGTGACCAGCGAAAGTGACCAGTGACCAACGACCAGTGACCAGTGACCAGTGACCGGTGACCAGAGACCAGTGACTAGCCAAATTGACCAGTGACCAGTGACCAGTGACCAGTGACCAGTGACCAGTGACCAGGGACCAGTGACCAGCGAAAGTGACCAGTGACCAGTGACTAGCCAAATTGAGCAGTGACCAGTGACCAGTGACCAGTGACCAGTGACCAGTGACCAGTGACCAGTGACCAGTGACCAGCGAAATTGACCAGTGACCATTGACCAGTGACCAGAGAAAGTGACCAGTGACGAGTGACCTGTGACAAGTGACCAGTGACCAGTGACCAGAGACCAGTGACTAGCCAAATTGACCAGTGACCAGTGACCAGTGACCAGCGGTAGTGACCAGTGATCAGTGACCAGTGAACAGTGACCAGTGACCAGTGACCAGTGACCAGCGAAAATGACCAGTGGCCAGTGACCAGTGACCAGCGAAAGAGACCAGTGACGAGTGACCAGTGACAAGTGACCAGTGAGAAGTGACCAGTGACCTCTGACCAGTGACCTGTGACCAGCGACCAGTGACCAGTGACCAGTGACCAGGGACCAGTGACCAGTGACTAGCCAAATTGAGCAGTGACCATTGACCAGTGACCAGAGAAAGTGACCAGTGACGAGTGACCTGTGACAAGTGACCAGTGACCAGCGACCAGTGACCAGTGACCAGTGACCAGTGACCAGTGACCAGTGACCAGTGACCAGTGACCAGTGACCAGTGACCAGTGACCAGTGACCAGTGACCAGCGAAATTGACCAGTGACCATTGACCAGTGACCAGAGAAAGTGACCAGTGACGAGTGACCTGTGACAAGTGACCAGTGACCAGCGACCAGTGACCAGTGACCAGTGACCAGTGACCAGTGACCAGCGAAAGTGACCAGTGACGAGTGACCAGTGACCAGCGACCAGTGACCAGTGACCAGTGACCAGTGACCAGTGACCAGTGAACAGTGACCAGTGACCAGTGACCTGTGACCAGCGAAAATGACCAGTGGCCAGTGACCAGTGACCAGCGAAATTGACCAGTGACCAGTGACCAGTGACCAGTGACCAGTGACCAGTGACCAGTGACCAGTGACCAGCGAAATTGACCAGTGACCATTGACCAGTGACCAGAGAAAGTGACCAGTGACGAGTGACCTGTGACAAGTGACCAGTGACCAGCGACCAGTGACCAGTGACCAGTGACCAGTGACCAGTGACCAGTGACCAGCGAAAGTGACCAGTGACCAACGACCAGTGACCAGTGACCAGTGACCAGTGACCAGTGACCAGTGACCAGCGAAAGTGACCAGTGACGAGTGACCAGTGACCAGCGACCAGTGACCAGTGACCAGTGACCAGTGACCAGTGACCAGTGACCTGTGACCAGCGAAAGTGACCAGTGACCAACGACCAGTGGCCAGTGACCAGTGACCAGTGACCAGAGACCAGTGACTAGCCAAATTGACCAGTGACCAGTGACCAGTGACCAGTGACCAGCGGTAGTGACCAGTGATCAGTGACCAGTGAACAGTGACCAGTGACCAGTGACCAGTGACCAGCGAAAATGATCAGTGACCAGTGAACAGTGACCAGTGACCAGTGACCAGTGACCAGTGACCTGTGACCAGCGAAAATGACCAGTGGCCAGTGACCAGTGACCAGCGAAATTGACCAGTGACCAGTGACCAGGGACCAGTGACCAGTGACCAGCGAAAGTGAACAGTGACCAGTGACCAGTGACCAGTGACCAGTGACCAGTGACCAGTGACGAGTGTCCAGTGACAAGTGACAAGTGACCAGTGACCAGTGACCAGAGACCAGTGACTAGCCAAATTGACCAGTGACCAGTGACCAGTGACCAGTGACCAGCGGTAGTGACCAGTGATCAGTGACCAGTGAACAGTGACCAGTGACCAGTGACCAGTGACCAGCGAAAATGATCAGTGACCAGTGAACAGTGACCAGTGACCAGTGACCAGTGACCAGTGACCTGTGACCAGCGAAAATGACCAGTGGCCAGTGACCAGTGACCAGCGAAATTGACCAGTGACCAGTGACCAGGGACCAGTGACCAGTGACCAGCGAAAGTGAACAGTGACCAGTGACCAGTGACCAGTAACCAGTGACCAGTGACCAGTGACCAGTGACCACTGACCAGTGACGAGTGTCCAGTGACAAGTGACAAGTGACCAGTGAGCAGTGACCAGTGACCAGTGACCAGTGACCAGTGACCAGTGACCAGCGAAAGTGACCAGTGACGAGGGACCAGTGACCAGTGACCAGCGACCAGTGACCAGCGACCAGTGACCAGTGACCAGTGACCACTGACCAGTGACCAGTGACCAGCGACCAGTGACCAGTCACCAGTGACCAGGGACCAGTGGCCAGCGAAAGTGACCAGTGACCAGTGACTAGCCAAATTGAGCAGTGACCAGTGACCAGTGACCAGTGACCAGTGACCAGTGACCAGTCACCAGTGACCAGTGACCAGAGACCAGTGACCAGTGACCAGCGAAATTGACCAGTGACCATTGACCAGTGACCAGAGAAAGTGACCAGTGACGGGTGACCTGTGACAAGTGACCAGTGACCAGCGACCAGTGACCAGTGACCAGCGAAAGTGACCAGTGGCCAGTGACCAGTGACCAGCGAAAGTGACCAGTGACGAGTGACCAGTGACAAGTGACCAGTGAGAAGTGACCAGTGACCACTGACCAGTGACCAGTGACCAGCGACCAGTGACCAGTGACCAGTGACCAGTGACCAGGGACCAGTGACCAGCGAAAGTGACCAGTGACCAGTGACTAGCCAAATTGAGCAGTGACCAGTGACCAGTGACCAGTGACCAGTGACCAGTGACCAGCGAAAGTGAACAGTGACCAGTGACCAGTGACCAGTAACCAGTGACCAGTGACCAGTGACCAGTGACCACTGACCAGTGACGAGTGTCCAGTGACAAGTGACAAGTGACCAGTGAGCAGTGACCAGTGACCAGTGACCAGTGACCAGTGACCAGTGACCAGCGAAAGTGACCAGTGACGAGGGACCAGTGACCAGTGACCAGCGACCAGTGACCAGCGACCAGTGACCAGTGACCAGTGACCACTGACCAGTGACCAGTGACCAGCGACCAGTGACCAGTCACCAGTGACCAGGGACCAGTGGCCAGCGAAAGTGACCAGTGACCAGTGACTAGCCAAATTGAGCAGTGACCAGTGACCAGTGACCAGTGACCAGTGACCAGTGACCAGTCACCAGTGACCAGTGACCAGAGACCAGTGACCAGTGACCAGCGAAATTGACCAGTGACCATTGACCAGTGACCAGAGAAAGTGACCAGTGACGGGTGACCTGTGACAAGTGACCAGTGACCAGCGACCAGTGACCAGTGACCAGCGAAAGTGACCAGTGGCCAGTGACCAGTGACCAGCGAAAGTGACCAGTGACGAGTGACCAGTGACAAGTGACCAGTGAGAAGTGACCAGTGACCACTGACCAGTGACCAGTGACCAGCGACCAGTGACCAGTGACCAGTGACCAGTGACCAGGGACCAGTGACCAGCGAAAGTGACCAGTGACCAGTGACTAGCCAAATTGAGCAGTGACCAGTGACCAGTGACCAGTGACCAGTGACCAGTGACCAGTGACCAGTGACCAGTGACCAGCGAAATTGACCAGTGACCATTGACCAGTGACCAGCGAAAGTGACCAGTGACGAGTGACCTGTGACAAGTGACCAGTGACCAGCGACCTGTGACCAGTGACCAGTGACCAGTGACCAGTGACCAGTGACCAGCGGTAGTGACCAGTGATCAGTGACCAGTGAACAGTGACCAGTGACCAGTGACCAGTGACCAGAGACCAGTGACAAGCCAAATTGACCAGTGACCAGTGACCAGTGACCAGCGGTAGTGACCAGTGACCAGTGACCAGTGAACAGTGACCAGTGACCAGTGACCAGTGACCAGCGAAAATGACCAGTGGCCAGTGACCAGTGACCAGCGAAAGTGACCAGTGACGAGTGACCAGTGACAAGTGACCAGTGAGAAGTGACCAGTGACCACTGACCAGTGACCAGTGACCAGCGACCAGTGACCAGTGACCAGTGACCAGAGACCAGTGACCAGCGAAAGTGACCAGTGACCAGATACTAGCCAAATTGAGCAGTGACCAGTGACCAGTGACCAGTGACCAGTGAACAGCGAAATTGACCAGTGACCATTGACCAGTGACCAGCGAAAGTGACCAGTGACGAGTGACCTGTGACCAGTGACCATTGACCAGTGACCAGCGAAAGTGACCAGTGACGAGTGACCTGTGACAAGTGACCAGTGACCAGCGACCAGTGACCAGTGACCAGTGACCAGTGACCAGTGACAAGCGAAAGTGACCAGTGACCAACGACCAGTGACCAGTGACCAGTGACCAGTGACCAGAGACCAGTGACTAGCCAAATTGACCAGTGACCAGTGACCAGTGAACAGTGACCAGCGGTAGTGACCAGTGATCAGTGACCAGTGAACAGTGACCAGTGACCAGTGACCAGTGACCAGAGACCAGTGACTAGCCAAATTGACCAGTGACCAGTGACCAGTGACCAGCGGTAGTGACCAGTGATCAGTGACCAGTGAACAGTGACCAGTGACCAGTGACCAGTGACCTGTGACCAGTGACCAGTGACCAGTGACCAGCGAAAGTGACCAGTGACCAACGACCAGTGACCAGTGACCAGTGACCAGTGACCAGAGACCAGTGACTAGCCAAATTGACCAGTGACCAGTGACCAGTGACCAGTGACCAGCGGTAGTGACCAGCGATCAGTGACCAGTGAACAGTGACCAGTGACCAGAGACCAGTGACTAGCCAAATTGACCAGTGACCAGTGACCAGTGACCAGCGGTAGTGACCAGTGATCAGTGACCAGTGAACAGTGACCAGTGACCAGCGACCAGTGACCAGTGACCAGTGACCAGGGACCAGTGACCAGTGACCAGTGACCAGTGACCAGTGACCAGTGACCAGTGACCAGTGACCAGCGAAATTGACCAGTGACCATTGACCAGTGACCAGAGAAAGTGACCAGTGACGAGTGACCTGTGACAAGTGACCAGTGACCAGCGACCAGTGACCAGTGACCAGTGACCAGTGACCAGTGACCAGCGAAAGTGACCAGTGACGAGTGACCAGTGACCAGCGACCAGTGACCAGTGACCAGTGACCAGTGACCAGTGACCAGTGAACAGTGACCAGTGACCAGTGACCTGTGACCAGCGAAAATGACCAGTGGCCAGTGACCAGTGACCAGCGAAATTGACCAGTGACCAGTGACCAGTGACCAGTGACCAGTGACCAGTGACCAGTGACCAGTGACCAGCGAAATTGACCAGTGACCATTGACCAGTGACCAGAGAAAGTGACCAGTGACGAGTGACCTGTGACAAGTGACCAGTGACCAGCGACCAGTGACCAGTGACCAGTGACCAGTGACCAGTGACCAGTGACCAGTGACCAGTGACCAGCGAAAGTGACCAGTGACCAACGACCAGTGACCAGTGACCAGTGACCAGTGACCAGTGACCAGTGACCAGCGAAAGTGACCAGTGACGAGTGACCAGTGACCAGCGACCAGTGACCAGTGACCAGTGACCAGTGACCAGTGACCAGTGACCTGTGACCAGCGAAAGTGACCAGTGACCAACGACCAGTGGCCAGTGACCAGTGACCAGTGACCAGAGACCAGTGACTAGCCAAATTGACCAGTGACCAGTGACCAGTGACCAGTGACCAGCGGTAGTGACCAGTAATCAGTGACCAGTGAACAGTGACCAGTGACCAGTGACCAGTGACCAGCGAAAATGATCAGTGACCAGTGAACAGTGACCAGTGACCAGTGACCAGTGACCAGTGACCTGTGACCAGCGAAAATGACCAGTGGCCAGTGACCAGTGACCAGCGAAATTGACCAGTGACCAGTGACCAGGGACCAGTGACCAGTGACCAGCGAAAGTGAACAGTGACCAGTGACCAGTGACCAGTAACCAGTGACCAGTGACCAGTGACCAGTGACCAGTGACCAGTGACGAGTGTCCAGTGACAAGTGACAAGTGACCAGTGACCAGTGACCAGTGACCAGTGACCAGTGACCAGTGACCAGTGACCAGCGAAAGTGACCAGTGACGAGTGACCAGTGACCAGTGACCAGCGACCAGTGACCAGCGACCAGTGACCAGTGACGAGTGACCAGTGACAAGTGACCAGTGAGAAGTGACCAGTGACCACTGACCAGTGACCAGTGACCAGCGACCAGTGACCAGTCACCAGTGACCAGGGACCAGTGGCCAGCGAAAGTGACCAGTGACCAGTGACTAGCCAAATTGAGCAGTGAGCAGTGACCAGTGACCAGTGACCAGTGACCAGTGACCAGTGACCAGTGACCAGTGACCAGAGACCAGTGACCAGTGACCAGCGAAATTGACCAGTGACCATTGACCAGTGACCAGAGAAAGTGACCAGTGACGAGTGACCTGTGACAAGTGACCAGTGACCAGCGACCAGTGACCAGTGACCAGTGACCAGCGAAAGTGACCAGTGACGAGTGACCAGTGACCAGCGACCAGTGACCAGTGACCAGTGACCAGTGACCAGTGACCAGTGAACAGTGACCAGTGACCAGTGACCTGTGACCAGCGAAAATGACCAGTGGCCAGTGACCAGTGACCAGCGAAATTGACCAGTGACCAGTGACCAGTGACCAGTGACCAGTGACCAGTGACCAGTGACCAGTGACCAGTGACCAGCGAAATTGACCAGTGACCATTGACCAGTGACCAGAGAAAGTGACCAGTGACGAGTGACCTGTGACAAGTGACCAGTGACCAGCGACCAGTGACCAGTGACCAGCGAAAGTGACCAGTGGCCAGTGACCAGTGACCAGCGAAAGTGACCAGTGACGAGTGACCAGTGACAAGTGACCAGTGAGAAGTGACCAGTGACCACTGACCAGTGACCAGTGACCAGCGACCAGTGACCAGTGACCAGTGACCAGGGACCAGTGACCAGCGAAAGTGACCAGTGACCAGTGACTAGCCAAATTGAGCAGTGACCAGTGACCAGTGACCAGTGACCAGTGACCAGTGACCAGTGACCAGCGAAATTGACCAGTGACCATTGACCAGTGACCAGCGAAAGTGACCAGTGACGAGTGACCTGTGACAAGTGACCAGTGACCAGCGACCTGTGACCAGTGACCAGTGACCAGTGACCAGTGACCAGTGACCAGTGACCAGTGACCAGCGAAAGTGACCAGTGACCAGTGACCAGTGACCAGTGACCAGTGCCCAGTGACCAGCGAAAGTGACCAGTGACAAGTGACCAGTGACAAGTGACCAGTGACCAGTGACCAGTGACCAGCGAAAGTGACCAGTGACCAGTGACCAGTGACCAGCGAAATCGGCCAGTGACCAGTGACCAGAGGCCAGTGACTAGCCAAATTGACCAGTGACCAGTGACCAGTGACCAGTGACCAACGACCAGTGACCAGTGACCAGTGACCAGTGACCAGTGACCTGTGACCAGCGAAAGTGACCAGTGACCAGTGACCAGTGACCAGAGACCAGTGACTAGCCAAATTGACCAGTGACCAGTGACCAGTGACCAGTGACCAGCGGTAGTGACCAGTGATCAGTGACCAGTGAACAGTGACCAGTGACCAGTGACCAGTGACCAGAGACCAGTGACTAGCCAAATTGAGCAGTGTGCACTGACCAGTGACCAGTGACCAGTGACCAGTGACCAGTGACCAGTGACCAGTGACCAGCGAAAGTGTCCAGTGACCAACGACCAGTGACCAGTGACCAGTGACCAGTGACCAGAGACCAGTGACAAGCCAAATTGACCAGTGACCAGTGACCAGTGACCAGTGACCAGCGGTAGTGACCAGTGATCAGTGACCAGTGAACAGTGACCAGTGAACAGTGACCAGTGACCAGAGACCAGTGACTAGCCAAATTGACCAGTGACCAGTGACCAGTGACCAGCGGTAGTGACCAGTGATCAGTGACCAGTGAACAGTGACCAGTGACCAGCGAAAGTGACCAGTGACCAGTGACTAGCCAAATTGAGCAGTGACCAGTGACCAGTGACCAATGACCAGTGACCAGTGACCAGTGACCAGTGACCAGAGACCAGTGACTAGCCAAATTGACCAGTGACCAGTGACCAGTGACCAGTGACCAGCGGTAGTGACCAGTGACCAGTGACCAGTGACCAGCGAAATCGGCCAGTGACCAGTGACCAGAGACCAGTGACTAGCCAAATTGACCAGTGACCAGTGACCAGTGACCAGTGACCAACGACCAGTGACCAGTGACCAGTGACCAGTGACCAGTGACCTGTGACCAGCGAAAGTGACCAGTGACCAGTGACCAGTGACCAGAGACCAGTGACTAGCCAAATTGACCAGTGACCAGTGACCAGTGACCAGTGACCAGTGACCAGTGACCAGTGACCAGTGACCAGTGACCAGCGAAATTGACCAGTGACCATTGACCAGTGACCAGCGAAAGTGACCAGTGACGAGTGACCTGTGACAAGTGACCAGTGACCAGCGACCTGTGACCAGTGACCAGTGACCAGTGACCAGTGACCAGTGACCAGCGAAAGTGACCAGTGACCAGTGACCAGTGACCAGTGACCAGTGACCAACGACCAGTGACCAGTGACCAGTGACCAGTGACCAGTGACCTGTGACCAGCGAAAGTGACCAGTGACCAGTGACCAGTGACCAGAGACCAGTGACTAGCCAAATTGACCAGTGACCAGTGACCAGTGACCAGTGACCAGCGGTAGTGACCAGTGATCAGTGACCAGTGAACAGTGACCAGTGACCAGTGACCAGTGACCAGAGACCAGTGACTAGCCAAATTGACCAGTGACCAGTGACCAGTGACCAGTGACCAGCGGTAGTGACCAGTGATCAGTGACCAGTGAACAGTGACCAGTGACCAGTGACCAGTGACCAGTGACCAGAGACCAGTGACAAGCCAAATTGACCAGTGACCAGTGACCAGTGACCAGTGACCAGCGGTAGTGACCAGTGATCAGTGACCAGTGAACAGTGACCAGTGACCAGTGACCAGTGACCAGAGACCAGTGACTAGCCAAATTGACCAGTGACCAGTGACCAGTGACCAGCGGTAGTGACCAGTGATCAGTGACCAGTGAACAGTGACCAGTGACCAGCGAAAGTGACCAGTGACCAGTGACTAGCCAAATTGAGCAGTGACCAGTGACCAGTGACCAATGACCAGTGACCAGTGACCAGTGACCAGTGACCAGAGACCAGTGACTAGCCAAATTGACCAGTGACCAGTGACCAGTGACCAGCGGTAGTGACCAGTGATCAGTGACCAGTGACCAGAGACCAGTGACTAGCCAAATTGACCAGTGAACAGTGACCAGTGACCAGTGACCAGCGGTAGTGACCAGTGATCAGTGACCTGTGACAAGTGGCCAGTGACCAGCGACCAGTGACCAGTGACCAGTGACCAGTGACCAGAGACCAGTGACTAGCCAAATTGACCAGTGAACAGTGACCAGTGACCAGTGACCAGCGGTAGTGACCAGTGATCAGTGACCAGTGAACAGTGACCAGTGACCAGTGACCAGTGACCAGAGACCAGTGACTAGCCAAATTGACCAGTGACCAGTGACCAGTGACCAGCGGTAGTGACCAGTGATCAGTGACCAGTGAACAGTGACCAGTGACCAGTGACCTGTGACCAGCGAAAATGACCAGTGGCCAGTGACCAGTGACCAGCGAAATTGACCAGTGATCAGTGACCAGGGACCAGTGACCAGTGACCAGTGACCAGCGACCAGTGACCAGTGACCTGTGACCAGGGACCAGTGACCAGCGAATGTGACCAGTGACCAGTGACCAGTGACCAGTGACCAGTGACTAGCCAAATTGAGCAGTGAGCACTGACCAGTGACCAGTGACCAGTGACCAGTGACCAGTGACCAGTGACCAGTGACCAGCGAAAGTGACCAGTGACCAGTGACCAGTGACCAGCGAAATTGCCCAGTGACCAGTGACCAGTGACCAGTGACCAGTGACAAGTGACCAGTTACCAGTGACCAGCGAAAGTGACCAGTGAACAGTGACCAGGGACCAGTGACCAGTGACCAGTGACCAGTGACCAGCGAAAGTGACCAGTGACCAGTGACCAGTGACCAGTGACCAGTGACCATTGACCAGCGACCAGTGACCAATGACCAGTGACGAGTGACCAGTGACCAGTGACCAGCGAAAGTGACAAGTGACCAGTGACCAGTGACCAGTGACCAGTGACCAGTGACCAGCGAAAGTGACAAGTGACCAGTGACCAGCGAAATTGACCAGTGACCATTGACCAGTGACCAGAGAAAGTGACCAGTGACGAGTGACCTGTGACAAGTGACCAGTGACCAGCGACCAGTGACCAGTGACCAGTGACCAGTGACCAGTGACCAGTGACCAGTGACCAGTGACCAGCGAAAGTGACCAGTGACCAACGACCAGTGACCAGTGACCAGTGACCAGTGACCAGTGACCAGTGACCTTTTTTTTTTTTTTTTTTTTTTTTTTATAGAGGGGGAAAATGCTTTATGCATACCCCGGCGCAAGAAATACCGGGGTTATGTGGGACTCCCCGGGATATCCCGGGCTACCCACTAAAAACCCACCTCTAGGTGCCGCCTTGCTACAGCCCCTAAGCTGGGGGGGGGGCTTAATATATTACTGCCCCCCCAGCCTCCCATCCACGGATGGGAGGGGTTCGCACCTTTACCGGTAATGGACACACCGATATTTCGCCTTAATCCCACCGTCGTCCATATAGGGGAGCGACGGGGGGAACCACCATGGTGCGTAGGGGAATACCCACCGCACTGAAATATAAATAAATAAATACAAATAAAACACCATAAAAAGCGGTGACGGAATAAATACGCGGATAAAAAGTAAAGTAATAAATAGAAAAATGAATAAGTAAATAAAATACTCCACCAAAAGCGGTGGCGGAATAAATACGCGGATAAAAGTAGGAATAAGTAAGTAAATAAATAACATAAAATAAAATAAGTAAATAAATAAACACAAACACCCGGACACGACGGAATAAATACGCGGAAACACATCGGTCGGGACCTACTAAGACACTAAAGAATAGGGAGAGGATAAAATCATGCCCCACGGCCATGGGTCACCGACCACTGGCCGTGAGCCAGGGCACCAAAGACCCCCCGGGGGGGGTTGTCCTCCTCGCCTTAGCCGGCCTGGGGTTTCCACCCGCCGCTGGAGGGCCGTTCTTTCTTTTCCTGGCCCTCCGCCTATTCAGGAGCGCCCTGGCAGCCGCCTCCTCCCGGGCCCGTCTGCCCTGCTCCTCACGAGTCCTCTTTTCAAGCTCGACCTCCTTATGGGCTCTATCGCCCATAACTTTCTCGGCAAAGGCCCGGAAGGCCGTCCATTTCTCGGCCGAGCCCGCGGCCAACCCTATCACCGTGGCGACCGCCACCGGGGCACCCAGGGCCCCCTCCAACTCCGCACGTTCGGAGTTATAGGAGGGGCAGACGACCAGAACGTGCTCCGCATCGTCCCGGGCTGCCCCACAGTCGCCACACGCCGCGCAACTGGCCTTGCCGAGTCGGACCCGGAAGGAGGCGAAGGACCCGTGCGAGGTGAGCAGCTGCATGGTCCAGTAATCCATCTGGAGCAGCACACTCGCCCCGCAAAAGGTACGGACGGAGGCTACCAGCCTCCGGGTCCAGTTCTCTCTGTCGAATCCGTCCCAGAGAGTCTGCCACTCGATCATGGCATCCTCCAGGGCACTCCTTTTGAGGGCCGTGATCCTCGCACGAGCCTCCGCATCCACGGGAGGACCCCTACTAGCCGGGTCCCCAGCGGAGGCAAGGAACACAGCCCTCATCATTACGGCCCTGACGTCCAGGGGCATTCTGCCAGCCAGGACGCAGACCGCCTGGTGCGCCACGGTCCTATAAGCGGTGGTGGTCCTGATCAGGGCCGACCTCTGAGAACGCCTCAGAATGGCCCTGTTCACTTTAACGTTCAGGGCCCCGGCCCACGCCGGGGCGGCGTACAGAACCACCGACTCCCAGACCGCGTAATACAGGCGCCTGGCGTGTCTCGAGGGACCCCTGGTGTTGGGCAGGAGGGACGCGAGCGCTCCCACGAGTTTATCGGCTCGCATAGTCGCGTCAACTAGATGTAATTTAAAACGCCTCCTGCAATCCAACGTCACCCCAAGGTACCGGAGTGACCTCCCCGAGACACATTTTGCCCCCAGGACGTCAAAGTCCATAATTTTTGCCGATCTTAGGCCAGCCAGCAGTACCACTTCGGTCTTCTGCGTGGCAATTTCCAGGCCGGCCGTCCCGAACCAATGCCTGACCTTGCCCATCGCGGCCCCCATCATCGCCTCCAATTGTGGAACGTCCCTCGCCGAGAAAAGCAGGGCAAGGTCATCCGCGTAGGCTACCGCCTTCATAAACCGCCCCGTGTTGAGGTCGGTTAAAACTCCGTCGTAAACGATGTTCCATAAAAATGGGCCGAGGACCGATCCCTGCGGGACACCCGCCAGGATCTCCCTGTCCACGCGTGCCATAGGGGTGTAGGCCGTCACCCATCTGTCAGAGAGATAGTCCTTCATGACTCTAAGGACACCAGTGACCAGTGACCTGTGACCAGCGAAAGTGACCAGTGACCAACGACCAGTGGCCAGTGACCAGTGACCAGTGACCAGAGACCAGTGACTAGCCAAATTGACCAGTGACCAGTGACCAGTGACCAGTGACCAGCGGTAGTGACCAGTAATCAGTGACCAGTGAACAGTGACCAGTGACCAGTGACCAGTGACCAGCGAAAATGATCAGTGACCAGTGAACAGTGACCAGTGACCAGTGACCAGTGACCAGTGACCTGTGACCAGCGAAAATGACCAGTGGCCAGTGACCAGTGACCAGCGAAATTGACCAGTGACCAGTGACCAGGGACCAGTGACCAGTGACCAGCGAAAGTGAACAGTGACCAGTGACCAGTGACCAGTAACCAGTGACCAGTGACCAGTGACCAGTGACCAGTGACCAGTGACGAGTGTCCAGTGACAAGTGACAAGTGACCAGTGACCAGTGACCAGTGACCAGTGACCAGTGACCAGTGACCAGTGACCAGCGAAAGTGACCAGTGACGAGTGACCAGTGACCAGTGACCAGCGACCAGTGACCAGCGACCAGTGACCAGTGACGAGTGACCAGTGACAAGTGACCAGTGAGAAGTGACCAGTGACCACTGACCAGTGACCAGTGACCAGCGACCAGTGACCAGTCACCAGTGACCAGGGACCAGTGGCCAGCGAAAGTGACCAGTGACCAGTGACTAGCCAAATTGAGCAGTGAGCAGTGACCAGTGACCAGTGACCAGTGACCAGTGACCAGTGACCAGTGACCAGTGACCAGAGACCAGTGACCAGTGACCAGCGAAATTGACCAGTGACCATTGACCAGTGACCAGAGAAAGTGACCAGTGACGAGTGACCTGTGACAAGTGACCAGTGACCAGCGACCAGTGACCAGTGACCAGTGACCAGCGAAAGTGACCAGTGACGAGTGACCAGTGACCAGCGACCAGTGACCAGTGACCAGTGACCAGTGACCAGTGACCAGTGAACAGTGACCAGTGACCAGTGACCTGTGACCAGCGAAAATGACCAGTGGCCAGTGACCAGTGACCAGCGAAATTGACCAGTGACCAGTGACCAGTGACCAGTGACCAGTGACCAGTGACCAGTGACCAGTGACCAGCGAAATTGACCAGTGACCATTGACCAGTGACCAGAGAAAGTGACCAGTGACGAGTGACCTGTGACAAGTGACCAGTGACCAGCGACCAGTGACCAGTGACCAGCGAAAGTGACCAGTGGCCAGTGACCAGTGACCAGCGAAAGTGACCAGTGACGAGTGACCAGTGACAAGTGACCAGTGAGAAGTGACCAGTGACCACTGACCAGTGACCAGTGACCAGCGACCAGTGACCAGTGACCAGTGACCAGGGACCAGTGACCAGCGAAAGTGACCAGTGACCAGTGACTAGCCAAATTGAGCAGTGACCAGTGACCAGTGACCAGTGACCAGTGACCAGTGACCAGTGACCAGCGAAATTGACCAGTGACCATTGACCAGTGACCAGCGAAAGTGACCAGTGACGAGTGACCTGTGACAAGTGACCAGTGACCAGCGACCTGTGACCAGTGACCAGTGACCAGTGACCAGTGACCAGTGACCAGTGACCAGTGACCAGCGAAAGTGACCAGTGACCAGTGACCAGTGACCAGTGACCAGTGCCCAGTGACCAGCGAAAGTGACCAGTGACAAGTGACCAGTGACAAGTGACCAGTGACCAGTGACCAGTGACCAGCGAAAGTGACCAGTGACCAGTGACCAGTGACCAGCGAAATCGGCCAGTGACCAGTGACCAGAGGCCAGTGACTAGCCAAATTGACCAGTGACCAGTGACCAGTGACCAGTGACCAACGACCAGTGACCAGTGACCAGTGACCAGTGACCAGTGACCTGTGACCAGCGAAAGTGACCAGTGACCAGTGACCAGTGACCAGAGACCAGTGACTAGCCAAATTGACCAGTGACCAGTGACCAGTGACCAGTGACCAGCGGTAGTGACCAGTGATCAGTGACCAGTGAACAGTGACCAGTGACCAGTGACCAGTGACCAGAGACCAGTGACTAGCCAAATTGAGCAGTGTGCACTGACCAGTGACCAGTGACCAGTGACCAGTGACCAGTGACCAGTGACCAGTGACCAGCGAAAGTGTCCAGTGACCAACGACCAGTGACCAGTGACCAGTGACCAGTGACCAGAGACCAGTGACAAGCCAAATTGACCAGTGACCAGTGACCAGTGACCAGTGACCAGCGGTAGTGACCAGTGATCAGTGACCAGTGAACAGTGACCAGTGAACAGTGACCAGTGACCAGAGACCAGTGACTAGCCAAATTGACCAGTGACCAGTGACCAGTGACCAGCGGTAGTGACCAGTGATCAGTGACCAGTGAACAGTGACCAGTGACCAGCGAAAGTGACCAGTGACCAGTGACTAGCCAAATTGAGCAGTGACCAGTGACCAGTGACCAATGACCAGTGACCAGTGACCAGTGACCAGTGACCAGAGACCAGTGACTAGCCAAATTGACCAGTGACCAGTGACCAGTGACCAGTGACCAGCGGTAGTGACCAGTGACCAGTGACCAGTGACCAGCGAAATCGGCCAGTGACCAGTGACCAGAGACCAGTGACTAGCCAAATTGACCAGTGACCAGTGACCAGTGACCAGTGACCAACGACCAGTGACCAGTGACCAGTGACCAGTGACCAGTGACCTGTGACCAGCGAAAGTGACCAGTGACCAGTGACCAGTGACCAGAGACCAGTGACTAGCCAAATTGACCAGTGACCAGTGACCAGTGACCAGTGACCAGTGACCAGTGACCAGTGACCAGTGACCAGTGACCAGCGAAATTGACCAGTGACCATTGACCAGTGACCAGCGAAAGTGACCAGTGACGAGTGACCTGTGACAAGTGACCAGTGACCAGCGACCTGTGACCAGTGACCAGTGACCAGTGACCAGTGACCAGTGACCAGCGAAAGTGACCAGTGACCAGTGACCAGTGACCAGTGACCAGTGACCAACGACCAGTGACCAGTGACCAGTGACCAGTGACCAGTGACCTGTGACCAGCGAAAGTGACCAGTGACCAGTGACCAGTGACCAGAGACCAGTGACTAGCCAAATTGACCAGTGACCAGTGACCAGTGACCAGTGACCAGCGGTAGTGACCAGTGATCAGTGACCAGTGAACAGTGACCAGTGACCAGTGACCAGTGACCAGAGACCAGTGACTAGCCAAATTGACCAGTGACCAGTGACCAGTGACCAGTGACCAGCGGTAGTGACCAGTGATCAGTGACCAGTGAACAGTGACCAGTGACCAGTGACCAGTGACCAGTGACCAGAGACCAGTGACAAGCCAAATTGACCAGTGACCAGTGACCAGTGACCAGTGACCAGCGGTAGTGACCAGTGATCAGTGACCAGTGAACAGTGACCAGTGACCAGTGACCAGTGACCAGAGACCAGTGACTAGCCAAATTGACCAGTGACCAGTGACCAGTGACCAGCGGTAGTGACCAGTGATCAGTGACCAGTGAACAGTGACCAGTGACCAGCGAAAGTGACCAGTGACCAGTGACTAGCCAAATTGAGCAGTGACCAGTGACCAGTGACCAATGACCAGTGACCAGTGACCAGTGACCAGTGACCAGAGACCAGTGACTAGCCAAATTGACCAGTGACCAGTGACCAGTGACCAGCGGTAGTGACCAGTGATCAGTGACCAGTGACCAGAGACCAGTGACTAGCCAAATTGACCAGTGAACAGTGACCAGTGACCAGTGACCAGCGGTAGTGACCAGTGATCAGTGACCTGTGACAAGTGGCCAGTGACCAGCGACCAGTGACCAGTGACCAGTGACCAGTGACCAGAGACCAGTGACTAGCCAAATTGACCAGTGAACAGTGACCAGTGACCAGTGACCAGCGGTAGTGACCAGTGATCAGTGACCAGTGAACAGTGACCAGTGACCAGTGACCAGTGACCAGAGACCAGTGACTAGCCAAATTGACCAGTGACCAGTGACCAGTGACCAGCGGTAGTGACCAGTGATCAGTGACCAGTGAACAGTGACCAGTGACCAGTGACCTGTGACCAGCGAAAATGACCAGTGGCCAGTGACCAGTGACCAGCGAAATTGACCAGTGATCAGTGACCAGGGACCAGTGACCAGTGACCAGTGACCAGCGACCAGTGACCAGTGACCTGTGACCAGGGACCAGTGACCAGCGAATGTGACCAGTGACCAGTGACCAGTGACCAGTGACCAGTGACTAGCCAAATTGAGCAGTGAGCACTGACCAGTGACCAGTGACCAGTGACCAGTGACCAGTGACCAGTGACCAGTGACCAGCGAAAGTGACCAGTGACCAGTGACCAGTGACCAGCGAAATTGCCCAGTGACCAGTGACCAGTGACCAGTGACCAGTGACAAGTGACCAGTTACCAGTGACCAGCGAAAGTGACCAGTGAACAGTGACCAGGGACCAGTGACCAGTGACCAGTGACCAGTGACCAGCGAAAGTGACCAGTGACCAGTGACCAGTGACCAGTGACCAGTGACCATTGACCAGCGACCAGTGACCAATGACCAGTGACGAGTGACCAGTGACCAGTGACCAGCGAAAGTGACAAGTGACCAGTGACCAGTGACCAGTGACCAGTGACCAGTGACCAGCGAAAGTGACAAGTGACCAGTGAACAGCGAAATTGACCAGTGACCATTGACCAGTGACCAGCGAAAGTGACCAGTGACGAGTGACCTGTGACATGTGACCAGTGACCAGCGACCAGTGACCAGGGACCAGTGACCAGTGACCAGTGACCAGCGACCAGTGACCAGTGACCAGTGACCAGGGACCAGTGACCAGCGAAAGTGACCAGTGACCAGTGACCAGTGACCAGCGAAATTGACCAGTGACCAGTGACCAGTGACCAGTGACAAGTGACCAGTTACCAGTGACCAGCGAAAGTGACCAGTGACCAGTGACCAGGGACCAATGACCAGCGAAAGTGACCAGTGACCAGTGACTAGCCAAATTGAGCAGTGACCAGTGACCAGTGACCAGTGACCAGTGACCAGTGACCAGTGACCAGTGACCAGCGAAATTGACCAGTGACCATTGACCAGTGACCAGCGAAAGTGACCAGTGACGAGTGACCTGTGACAAGTGACCAGTGACCGGCGAAAGTGACCAGTGACCAGTGACCTGTGACCAGCGAAAGTGACCAGTGACCAGTGACCATTGACCAGCGACCAGTGACCAGCGACCAGTGACGAGTGACCAGTGACCAGCGGTAGTGACCAGTGATCAGTGACCAGTGAACAGTGACCAGTGACCAGTGACCAGTGACCAGTGACCAGCGAAAGTGTCCAGTGACCAACGACCAGTGACCAGTGACCAGTGACCAGTGACCAGAGACCAGTGACTAGCCAAATTGACCAGTGACCAGTGACCAGTGACCAGTGACCAGCGGTAGTGACCAGTGATCAGTGACCAGTGAACAGTGACCAGTGACCAGTGACCAGTGACCAGAGACCAGTGACTAGCCAAATTGAGCAGTGTGCACTGACCAGTGACCAGTGACCAGTGACCAGTGACCAGTGACCAGCGAAAGTGTCCAGTGACCAACGACCAGTGACCAGTGACCAGTGACCAGTGACCAGAGACCAGTGACTAGCCAAATTGACCAGTGACCAGTGACCAGTGACCAGTGACCAGCGGTAGTGACCAGTGATCAGTGACCAGTGAACAGTGACCAGTGACCAGAGACCAGTGACTATCCAAATTGACCAGTGACCAGTGACCAGTGACCAGCGGTAGTGACCAGTGATCAGTGACCAGTGAACAGTGACCAGTGACCAGCGAAAGTGACCAGTGACCAGTGACTAGCCAAATTGAGCAGTGACCAGTGACCAGTGACCAATGACCAGTGACCAGTGACCAGTGACCAGTGACCAGAGACCAGTGACTAGCCAAATTGACCAGTGACCAGTGACCAGTGACCAGCGGTAGTGACCAGTGATCAGTGACCAGTGACCAGAGACCAGTGACTAGCCAAATTGACCAGTGAACAGTGACCAGTGACCAGTGACCAGCGGTAGTGACCAGTGATCAGTGACCTGTGACAAGTGGCCAGTGACCAGCGACCAGTGACCAGTGACCAGTGACCAGTGACCAGAGACCAGTGACTAGCCAAATTGACCAGTGAACAGTGACCAGTGACCAGTGACCAGCGGTAGTGACCAGTGATCAGTGACCAGTGAACAGTGACCAGTGACCAGTGACCAGTGACCAGAGACCAGTGACTAGCCAAATTGACCAGTGACCAGTGACCAGTGACCAGCGGTAGTGACCAGTGATCAGTGACCAGTGAACAGTGACCAGTGACCAGTGACCTGTGACCAGCGAAAATGACCAGTGGCCAGTGACCAGTGACCAGCGAAATTGACCAGTGATCAGTGACCAGGGACCAGTGACCAGTGACCAGTGACCAGCGACCAGTGACCAGTGACCTGTGACCAGGGACCAGTGACCAGCGAATGTGACCAGTGACCAGTGACCAGTGACCAGTGACCAGTGACTAGCCAAATTGAGCAGTGAGCACTGACCAGTGACCAGTGACCAGTGACCAGTGACCAGTGACCAGTGACCAGTGACCAGCGAAAGTGACCAGTGACCAGTGACCAGTGACCAGCGAAATTGCCCAGTGACCAGTGACCAGTGACCAGTGACCAGTGACAAGTGACCAGTTACCAGTGACCAGCGAAAGTGACCAGTGAACAGTGACCAGGGACCAGTGACCAGTGACCAGTGACCAGTGACCAGCGAAAGTGACCAGTGACCAGTGACCAGTGACCAGTGACCAGTGACCATTGACCAGCGACCAGTGACCAATGACCAGTGACGAGTGACCAGTGACCAGTGACCAGCGAAAGTGACAAGTGACCAGTGACCAGTGACCAGTGACCAGTGACCAGTGACCAGCGAAAGTGACAAGTGACCAGTGAACAGCGAAATTGACCAGTGACCATTGACCAGTGACCAGCGAAAGTGACCAGTGACGAGTGACCTGTGACATGTGACCAGTGACCAGCGACCAGTGACCAGGGACCAGTGACCAGTGACCAGTGACCAGCGACCAGTGACCAGTGACCAGTGACCAGGGACCAGTGACCAGCGAAAGTGACCAGTGACCAGTGACCAGTGACCAGCGAAATTGACCAGTGACCAGTGACCAGTGACCAGTGACAAGTGACCAGTTACCAGTGACCAGCGAAAGTGACCAGTGACCAGTGACCAGGGACCAATGACCAGCGAAAGTGACCAGTGACCAGTGACTAGCCAAATTGAGCAGTGACCAGTGACCAGTGACCAGTGACCAGTGACCAGTGACCAGTGACCAGTGACCAGCGAAATTGACCAGTGACCATTGACCAGTGACCAGCGAAAGTGACCAGTGACGAGTGACCTGTGACAAGTGACCAGTGACCGGCGAAAGTGACCAGTGACCAGTGACCTGTGACCAGCGAAAGTGACCAGTGACCAGTGACCATTGACCAGCGACCAGTGACCAGCGACCAGTGACGAGTGACCAGTGACCAGCGGTAGTGACCAGTGATCAGTGACCAGTGAACAGTGACCAGTGACCAGTGACCAGTGACCAGTGACCAGCGAAAGTGTCCAGTGACCAACGACCAGTGACCAGTGACCAGTGACCAGTGACCAGAGACCAGTGACTAGCCAAATTGACCAGTGACCAGTGACCAGTGACCAGTGACCAGCGGTAGTGACCAGTGATCAGTGACCAGTGAACAGTGACCAGTGACCAGTGACCAGTGACCAGAGACCAGTGACTAGCCAAATTGAGCAGTGTGCACTGACCAGTGACCAGTGACCAGTGACCAGTGACCAGTGACCAGCGAAAGTGTCCAGTGACCAACGACCAGTGACCAGTGACCAGTGACCAGTGACCAGAGACCAGTGACTAGCCAAATTGACCAGTGACCAGTGACCAGTGACCAGTGACCAGCGGTAGTGACCAGTGATCAGTGACCAGTGAACAGTGACCAGTGACCAGAGACCAGTGACTATCCAAATTGACCAGTGACCAGTGACCAGTGACCAGCGGTAGTGACCAGTGATCAGTGACCAGTGAACAGTGACCAGTGACCAGCGAAAGTGACCAGTGACCAGTGACTAGCCAAATTGAGCAGTGACCAGTGACCAGTGACCAGTGACCAGTGACCAGCGAAATTGACCAGTGACCATTGACCAGTGACCAGCGAAAGTGACCAGTGACGAGTGACCTGTGACAAGTGACCAGTGACCAGCGACCAGTGACCAGTGACCAGTGACCAGTGACCAGTGACCAGTGACCAGCGGTAGTGACCAGTGATCAGTGACCAGTGAACAGTGACCAGTGACCAGCGAAAGTGACCAGTGACCAGTGACTAGCCAAATTGAGCAGTGACCAGTGACCAGTGACCAATGACCAGTGACCAGTGACCAGTGACCAGTGACCAGAGACCAGTGACTAGCCAAATTGACCAGTGACCAGTGACCAGTGACCAGTGACCAGCGGTAGTGACCAGTGACCAGTGACCAGTGACCAGCGAAATCGGCCAGTGACCAGTGACCAGAGACCAGTGACTAGCCAAATTGACCAGTGACCAGTGACCAGTGACCAGTGACCAACGACCAGTGACCAGTGACCAGTGACCAGTGACCAGTGACCTGTGACCAGCGAAAGTGACCAGTGACCAGTGACCAGTGACCAGAGACCAGTGACTAGCCAAATTGACCAGTGACCAGTGACCAGTGACCAGTGACCAGTGACCAGTGACCAGTGACCAGTGACCAGTGACCAGCGAAATTGACCAGTGACCATTGACCAGTGACCAGCGAAAGTGACCAGTGACGAGTGACCTGTGACAAGTGACCAGTGACCAGTGACCAGTGACCAGTGACCAACGACCAGTGACCAGTGACCAGTGACCAGTGACCAGTGACCTGTGACCAGCGAAAGTGACCAGTGACCAGTGACCAGTGACCAGAGACCAGTGACTAGCCAAATTGACCAGTGACCAGTGACCAGTGACCAGTGACCAGTGACCAGTGACCAGTGACCAGTGACCAGCGAAATTGACCAGTGACCATTGACCAGTGACCAGCGAAAGTGACCAGTGACGAGTGACCTGTGACAAGTGACCAGTGACCAGCGACCTGTGACCAGTGACCAGTGACCAGTGACCAGTGACCAGTGACCAGTGACCAGTGACCAGCGAAAGTGACCAGTGACCAGTGACCAGTGACCAGTGACCAGTGACCAACGACCAGTGACCAGTGACCAGTGACCAGTGACCAGTGACCTGTGACCAGCGAAAGTGACCAGTGACCAGTGACCAGTGACCAGAGACCAGTGACTAGCCAAATTGACCAGTGACCAGTGACCAGTGACCAGTGACCAGCGGTAGTGACCAGTGATCAGTGACCAGTGAACAGTGACCAGTGACCAGTGACCAGTGACCAGAGACCAGTGACTAGCCAAATTGACCAGTGACCAGTGACCAGTGACCAGTGACCAGCGGTAGTGACCAGTGATCAGTGACCAGTGAACAGTGACCAGTGACCAGTGACCAGTGACCAGAGACCAGTGACAAGCCAAATTGAGCAGTGACCAGTGACCAGTGACCAATGACCAGTGACCAGTGACCAGTGACCAGTGACCAGAGACCAGTGACTAGCCAAATTGACCAGTGACCAGTGACCAGTGACCAGTGACCAGCGGTAGTGACCAGTGATCAGTGACCAGTGAACAGTGACCAGTGACCAGTGAGCAGTGACCAGAGACCAGTGACTAGCCAAATTGACCAGTGGCCAGTGACCAGTGACCAGCGGTAGTGACCAGTGATCAGTGACCAGTGAACAGTGACCAGTGACCAGTGACCAGTGACCAGCGAAAATGACCAGTGGCCAGTGACCAGTGACCAGCGAAAGTGACCAGTGACGAGTGACCAGTGACAAGTGACCAGTGAGAAGTGACCAGTGACCACTGACCAGTGACCAGTGACCAGCGACCAGTGACCAGTGACCAGTGACCAGAGACCAGTGACCAGCGAAAGTGACCAGTGACCAGTGACTAGCCAAATTGAGCAGTGACCAGTGACCAGTGACCAGTGACCAGTGACCAGCGAAATTGACCAGTGACCATTGACCAGTGACCAGCGAAAGTGACCAGTGACGAGTGACCTGTGACAAGTGACCAGTGACCAGCGACCAGTGACCAGTGACCAGTGACCAGTGACCAGTGACCAGTGACCAGTGACCAGTGACCAGCGAAAGTGACCAGTGACCAACGACCAGTGACCAGTGACCAGTGACCAGTGACCAGAGACCAGTGACTAGCCAAATTGACCAGTGACCAGTGACCAGTGACCAGTGACCAGCGGTAGTGACCAGTGATCAGTGACCAGTGAACAGTGACCAGTGACCAGTGACCAGTGACCAGAGACCAGTGACTAGCCAAATTGACAAGTGACCAGTGACCAGGGACCAGTGACCAGCGAAAGTGACCAGTGACCAGTGACTAGCCAAATTGAGCAGTGACCAGTGACCAGTGACCAGTGACCAGTGACCAGTGACCAGTGACCAGTGACCAGTGACCAGCGAAATTGACCAGGGACCATTGACCAGTGACCAGAGAAAGTGACCAGTGACGAGTGACCTGTGTCAAGTGACCAGTGACCAGCGACCAGTGACCAGTGACCAGTGACCAGTGACCAGTGACCAGTGACCAGTGACCAGTAACCAGTGACCAGCGAAAGTGACCAGTGACCAACGACCAGTGACCAGTGACCAGTGACCAGTGACCAGTGACCAGAGACCAGTGACTAGCCAAATTGACCAGTGACCAGTGACCAGTGACCAGTGACCAGCGGTAGTGACCAGTGATCAGTGACCAGTGAACAGTGACCAGTGACCAGTGACCAGTGACCAGAGACCAGTGACTAGCCAAATTGACCAGTGACCAGTGACCAGTGACCAGCGGTAGTGACCAGTGATCAGTGACCAGTGAACAGTGACCAGTGACCAGTGACCAGTGACCAGCGAAAATGATCAGTGACCAGTGAACAGTGACCAGTGACCAGTGACCAGTGACCAGTGACCAGTGACCAGTGACCAGCGAAAGTGACCAGTGACGAGTGACCAGTGACCAGTGACCAGTGACCAGTGACCAGCGACCAGTGACCAGTGACCAGTGACGAGTGACCAGTGACAAGTGACCAGTGAGAAGTGACCAGTGACCACTGACCAGTGACCAGTGACCAGCGACCAGTGACCAGTGACCAGTGACCATTGACCAGTGACCAGCGAAAGTGACCAGTGACCAGTGACTAGCCAAATTGAGCAGTGACCAGTGACCAGTGACCAGTGACCAGTGACCAGTGACCAGTGACCAGTGACCAGTGACCAGTGACCAGTGACCAGCGAAATTGACCAGTGACCATTGACCAGTGACCAGAGAAAGTGACCAGTGACGAGTGACCTGTGTCAAGTGACCAGTGACCAGTGACCAGTGACCAGTGACCAGCGACCAGTGACCAGCGACCAGTGACCAGTGACGAGTGACCAGTGACAAGTGACCAGTGAGAAGTGACCAGTGACCACTGACCAGTGACCAGTGACCAGCGACCAGTGACCAGTGACCAGTGACCAGGGACCAGTGACCAGCGAAAGTGACCAGTGACCAGTGACTAGCCAAATTTAGCAGTGACCAGTGACCAGTGACCAGTGACCAGTGACCTGTGACAAGTGACCAGTGACCAGCGACCAGTGACCAGTGACCAGTGACCAGTGACCAGTGACCAGTGACCAGTGACCAGTGACCAGTGACCAGCGAAAGTGACCAGTGACCAACGACCAGTGACCAGTGACCAGTGACCAGTGACCAGAGACCAGTGACTAGCCAAATTGACCAGTGACTAGTGACCAGTGACCAGTGACCAGCGGTAGTGACCAGTGATCAGTGACCAGTGAACAGTGACCAGTGACCAGTGACCAGTGACCAGAGACCAGTGACTAGCCAAATTGACCAGTGACCAGTGACCAGTCACCAGCGGTAGTGACCAGTGATCAGTGACCAGTGAACAGTGACCAGTGACCAGTGACCAGTGACCAGCGAAAATGACCAGTGGCCAGTGACCAGTGACCAGCGAAAGTGACCAGTGACCAGTGACCAGTGACCAGTGACCAGAGACCAGTGACAAGCCAAATTGACCAGTGACCAGTGACCAGTGACCAGTGACCAGCGGTAGTGACCAGTGATCAGTGACCAGTGACCAGAGACCAGTGACCAGCGAAAGTGACCAGTGACCAGTGACTAGCCAAATTGAGCAGTGACCAGTGACCAGTGACCAGTGACCAGTGACCAGCGAAATTGACCAGTGACCATTGACCAGTGACCAGCGAAAGTGACCAGTGACGAGTGACCTGTGACAAGTGACCAGTGACCAGCGACCAGTGACCAGTGACCAGTGACCAGTGACCAGTGACCAGTGACCAGTGACCAGTGACCAGCGAAAGTGACCAGTGACCAACGACCAGTGACCAGTGACCAGTGACCAGTGACCAGTGACCAGAGACCAGTGACTAGCCAAATTGACCAGTGACCAGTGACCAGTGACCAGTGACCAGCGGTAGTGACCAGTGATCAGTGACCAGTGAACAGTGACCAGTGACCAGTGACCAGTGACCAGAGACCAGTGACTAGCCAAATTGACAAGTGACCAGTGACCAGGGACCAGTGACCAGCGACCAGTGACCAGTGACCAGTGACCAGTGACCAGTGACCAGCGAAAGTGACCAGTGACCAACGACCAGTGACCAGTGACCAGTGACCTGTGACCAGAGACCAGTGACTAGCCAAATTGACCAGTGACCAGTGACCAGTGACCAGTGACCAGCGGTAGTGACCAGTGATCAGTGACCAGTGAACAGTGACCAGTGACCAGTGACCAGTGACCAGAGACCAGTGACTAGCCAAATTGACAAGTGACCAGTGACCAGGGACCAGTGACCAGCGAAAGTGACCAGTGACCAGTGACTAGCCAAATTGAGCAGTGACCAGTGACCAGTGACCAGTGACCAGTGACCAGTGACCAGTGACCAGCGAAATTGACCAGGGACCATTGACCAGTGACCAGAGAAAGTGACCAGTGACGAGTGACCTGTGTCAAGTGACCAGTGACCAGCGACCAGTGACCAGTGACCAGTGACCAGTGACCAGTGACCAGTGACCAGTAACCAGTGACCAGCGAAAGTGACCAGTGACCAACGACCAGTGACCAGTGACCAGTGACCAGTGACCAGAGACCAGTGACTAGCCAAATTGACCAGTGACCAGTGACCAGTGACCAGTGACCAGCGGTAGTGACCAGTGATCAGTGACCAGTGAACAGTGACCAGTGACCAGTGACCAGTGACCAGAGACCAGTGACTAGCCAAATTGACCAGTGACCAGTGACCAGTGACCAGCGGTAGTGACCAGTGATCAGTGACCAGTGAACAGTGACCAGTGACCAGTGACCAGTGACCAGCGAAAATGATCAGTGACCAGTGAACAGTGACCAGTGACCAGTGACCAGTGACCAGTGACCAGTGACCAGTGACCAGCGAAAGTGACCAGTGACGAGTGACCAGTGACCAGTGACCAGTGACCAGTGACCAGCGACCAGTGACCAGTGACCAGTGACGAGTGACCAGTGACAAGTGACCAGTGAGAAGTGACCAGTGACCACTGACCAGTGACCAGTGACCAGCGACCAGTGACCAGTGACCAGTGACCATTGACCAGTGACCAGCGAAAGTGACCAGTGACCAGTGACTAGCCAAATTGAGCAGTGACCAGTGACCAGTGACCAGTGACCAGTGACCAGTGACCAGTGACCAGTGACCAGTGACCAGTGACCAGCGAAATTGACCAGTGACCATTGACCAGTGACCAGAGAAAGTGACCAGTGACGAGTGACCTGTGTCAAGTGACCAGTGACCAGCGACCAGTGACCAGTGACCAGTGACCAGTGACCAGTGACCAGTGACCAGTGACCAGCGACCAGTGACCAGCGACCAGTGACCAGTGACGAGTGACCAGTGACAAGTGACCAGTGAGAAGTGACCAGTGACCACTGACCAGTGACCAGTGACCAGCGACCAGTGACCAGTGACCAGTGACCAGGGACCAGTGACCAGCGAAAGTGACCAGTGAACAGTGACTAGCCAAATTTAGCAGTGACCAGTGACCAGTGACCAGTGACCAGTGACCTGTGACAAGTGACCAGTGACCAGCGACCAGTGACCAGTGACCAGTGACCAGTGACCAGTGACCAGTGACCAGTGACCAGTGACCAGTGACCAGCGAAAGTGACCAGTGACCAACGACCAGTGACCAGTGACCAGTGACCAGTGACCAGAGACCAGTGACTAGCCAAATTGACCAGTGACCAGTGACCAGTGACCAGTGACCAGCGGTAGTGACCAGTGATCAGTGACCAGTGAACAGTGACCAGTGACCAGTGACCAGTGACCAGAGACCAGTGACTAGCCAAATTGACCAGTGACCAGTGACCAGTCACCAGCGGTAGTGACCAGTGATCAGTGACCAGTGAACAGTGACCAGTGACCAGTGACCAGTGACCAGCGGTAGTGACCAGCGATCAGTGACCAGTGAACAGTGACCAGTGACCAGTGACCAGTGACCAGAGACCAGTGACTAGCCAAATTGACCAGTGACCAGTGACCAGTGACCAGCGGTAGTGACCAGTGATCAGTGACCAGTGAACAGTGACCAGTGACCAGTGACCAGTGACCAGCGAAAATGACCAGTGGCCAGTGACCAGTGACCAGCGAAAGAGACCAGTGACGAGTGACCAGTGACAAGTGACCAGTGAGAAGTGACCAGTGACCTCTGACCAGTGACCTGTGACCAGCGACCAGTGACCAGTGACCAGTGACCAGGGACCAGTGACCAGTGACTAGCCAAATTGAGCAGTGACCATTGACCAGTGACCAGAGAAAGTGACCAGTGACGAGTGACCTGTGACAAGTGACCAGTGACCAGCGACCAGTGACCAGTGACCAGTGACCAGTGACCAGTGACCAGTGACCAGTGACCAGTGACCAGTGACCAGTGACCAGTGACCAGTGACCAGCGAAATTGACCAGTGACCATTGACCAGTGACCAGAGAAAGTGACCAGTGACGAGTGACCTGTGACAAGTGACCAGTGACCAGCGACCATTGACCAGTGACCAGTGACCAGTGACCAGTGACCAGCGAAAGTGACCAGTGACGAGTGACCAGTGACCAGCGACCAGTGACCAGTGACCAGTGACCAGTGACCAGTGACCAGTGAACAGTGACCAGTGACCAGTGACCTGTGACCAGCGAAAATGACCAGTGGCCAGTGACCAGTGACCAGCGAAATTGACCAGTGACCAGTGACCAGTGACCAGTGACCAGTGACCAGTGACCAGTGACCAGTGACCAGCGAAATTGACCAGTGACCATTGACCAGTGACCAGAGAAAGTGACCAGTGACGAGTGACCTGTGACAAGTGACCAGTGACCAGCGACCAGTGACCAGTGACCAGTGACCAGTGACCAGTGACCAGTGACCAGCGAAAGTGACCAGTGACCAACGACCAGTGACCAGTGACCAGTGACCAGTGACCAGTGACCAGTGACCAGCGAAAGTGACCAGTGACGAGTGACCAGTGACCAGCGACCAGTGACCAGTGACCAGTGACCAGTGACCAGTGACCAGTGACCTGTGACCAGCGAAAGTGACCAGTGACCAACGACCAGTGGCCAGTGACCAGTGACCAGTGACCAGAGACCAGTGACTAGCCAAATTGACCAGTGACCAGTGACCAGTGACCAGTGACCAGCGGTAGTGACCAGTGATCAGTGACCAGTGAACAGTGACCAGTGACCAGTGACCAGTGACCAGCGAAAATGATCAGTGACCAGTGAACAGTGACCAGTGACCAGTGACCAGTGACCAGTGACCTGTGACCAGCGAAAATGACCAGTGGCCAGTGACCAGTGACCAGCGAAATTGACCAGTGACCAGTGACCAGGGACCAGTGACCAGTGACCAGCGAAAGTGAACAGTGACCAGTGACCAGTGACCAGTGACCAGTGACCAGTGACCAGTGACGAGTGTCCAGTGACAAGTGACAAGTGACCAGTGACCAGTGACCAGAGACCAGTGACTAGCCAAATTGACCAGTGACCAGTGACCAGTGACCAGTGACCAGCGGTAGTGACCAGTGATCAGTGACCAGTGAACAGTGACCAGTGACCAGTGACCAGTGACCAGCGAAAATGATCAGTGACCAGTGAACAGTGACCAGTGACCAGTGACCAGTGACCAGTGACCTGTGACCAGCGAAAATGACCAGTGGCCAGTGACCAGTGACCAGCGAAATTGACCAGTGACCAGTGACCAGGGACCAGTGACCAGTGACCAGCGAAAGTGAACAGTGACCAGTGACCAGTGACCAGTAACCAGTGACCAGTGACCAGTGACCAGTGACCACTGACCAGTGACGAGTGTCCAGTGACAAGTGACAAGTGACCAGTGAGCAGTGACCAGTGACCAGTGACCAGTGACCAGTGACCAGTGACCAGCGAAAGTGACCAGTGACGAGGGACCAGTGACCAGTGACCAGCGACCAGTGACCAGCGACCAGTGACCAGTGACGAGTGACCAGTGACAAGTGACCAGTGAGAAGTGACCAGTGACCACTGACCAGTGACCAGTGACCAGCGACCAGTGACCAGTCACCAGTGACCAGGGACCAGTGGCCAGCGAAAGTGACCAGTGACCAGTGACTAGCCAAATTGAGCAGTGACCAGTGACCAGTGACCAGTGACCAGTGACCAGTGACCAGTCACCAGTGACCAGTGACCAGAGACCAGTGACCAGTGACCAGCGAAATTGACCAGTGACCATTGACCAGTGACCAGAGAAAGTGACCAGTGACGAGTGACCTGTGACAAGTGACCAGTGACCAGCGACCAGTGACCAGTGACCAGCGAAAGTGACCAGTGGCCAGTGACCAGTGACCAGCGAAAGTGACCAGTGACGAGTGACCAGTGACAAGTGACCAGTGAGAAGTGACCAGTGACCACTGACCAGTGACCAGTGACCAGCGACCAGTGACCAGTGACCAGTGACCAGTGACCAGGGACCAGTGACCAGCGAAAGTGACCAGTGACCAGTGACTAGCCAAATTGAGCAGTGACCAGTGACCAGTGACCAGTGACCAGTGACCAGTGACCAGTGACCAGTGACCAGTGACCAGCGAAATTGACCAGTGACCATTGACCAGTGACCAGCGAAAGTGACCAGTGACGAGTGACCTGTGACAAGTGACCAGTGACCAGCGACCTGTGACCAGTGACCAGTGACCAGTGACCAGTGACCAGTGACCAGCGGTAGTGACCAGTGATCAGTGACCAGTGAACAGTGACCAGTGACCAGTGACCAGTGACCAGAGACCAGTGACTAGCCAAATTGACCAGTGACCAGTGACCAGTGACCAGCGGTAGTGACCAGTGACCAGTGACCAGTGAACAGTGACCAGTGACCAGTGACCAGTGACCAGCGAAAATGACCAGTGGCCAGTGACCAGTGACCAGCGAAAGTGACCAGTGACGAGTGACCAGTGACAAGTGACCAGTGAGAAGTGACCAGTGACCACTGACCAGTGACCAGTGACCAGCGACCAGTGACCAGTGACCAGTGACCAGAGACCAGTGACCAGCGAAAGTGACCAGTGACCAGATACTAGCCAAATTGAGCAGTGACCAGTGACCAGTGACCAGTGACCAGTGAACAGCGAAATTGACCAGTGACCATTGACCAGTGACCAGCGAAAGTGACCAGTGACGAGTGACCTGTGACCAGTGACCATTGACCAGTGACCAGCGAAAGTGACCAGTGACGAGTGACCTGTGACAAGTGACCAGTGACCAGCGACCAGTGACCAGTGACCAGTGACCAGTGACCAGTGACCAGCGAAAGTGACCAGTGACCAACGACCAGTGACCAGTGACCAGTGACCAGTGACCAGAGACCAGTGACTAGCCAAATTGACCAGTGACCAGTGACCAGTGAACAGTGACCAGCGGTAGTGACCAGTGATCAGTGACCAGTGAACAGTGACCAGTGACCAGTGACCAGTGACCAGAGACCAGTGACTAGCCAAATTGACCAGTGACCAGTGACCAGTGACCAGCGGTAGTGACCAGTGATCAGTGACCAGTGAACAGTGACCAGTGACCAGTGACCAGTGACCTGTGACCAGTGACCAGTGACCAGTGACCAGCGAAAGTGACCAGTGACCAACGACCAGTGACCAGTGACCAGTGACCAGTGACCAGAGACCAGTGACTAGCCAAATTGACCAGTGACCAGTGACCAGTGACCAGTGACCAGCGGTAGTGACCAGCGATCAGTGACCAGTGAACAGTGACCAGTGACCAGTGACCAGTGACCAGAGACCAGTGACTAGCCAAATTGACCAGTGACCAGTGACCAGTGACCAGCGGTAGTGACCAGTGATCAGTGACCAGTGAACAGTGACCAGTGACCAGCGACCAGTGACCAGTGACCAGTGACCAGGGACCAGTGACCAGTGACCAGTGACCAGTGACCAGTGACCAGTGACCAGTGACCAGCGAAATTGACCAGTGACCATTGACCAGTGACCAGAGAAAGTGACCAGTGACGAGTGACCTGTGACAAGTGACCAGTGACCAGCGACCAGTGACCAGTGACCAGTGACCAGTGACCAGTGACCAGCGAAAGTGACCAGTGACGAGTGACCAGTGACCAGCGACCAGTGACCAGTGACCAGTGACCAGTGACCAGTGACCAGTGAACAGTGACCAGTGACCAGTGACCTGTGACCAGCGAAAATGACCAGTGGCCAGTGACCAGTGACCAGCGAAATTGACCAGTGACCAGTGACCAGTGACCAGTGACCAGTGACCAGTGACCAGTGACCAGCGAAATTGACCAGTGACCATTGACCAGTGACCAGAGAAAGTGACCAGTGACGAGTGACCTGTGACCAGTGACCAGCGACCAGTGACCAGTGACCAGTGACCAGTGACCAGTGACCAGTGACCAGTGACCAGTGACCAGTGACCAGCGAAAGTGACCAGTGACCAACGACCAGTGACCAGTGACCAGTGACCAGTGACCAGTGACCAGTGACCAGCGAAAGTGACCAGTGACGAGTGACCAGTGACCAGCGACCAGTGACCAGTGACCAGTGACCAGTGACCAGTGACCAGTGACCTGTGACCAGCGAAAGTGACCAGTGACCAACGACCAGTGGCCAGTGACCAGTGACCAGTGACCAGAGACCAGTGACTAGCCAAATTGACCAGTGACCAGTGACCAGTGACCAGTGACCAGCGGTAGTGACCAGTGATCAGTGACCAGTGAACAGTGACCAGTGACCAGTGACCAGTGACCAGCGAAAATGATCAGTGACCAGTGAACAGTGACCAGTGACCAGTGACCAGTGACCAGTGACCTGTGACCAGCGAAAATGACCAGTGGCCAGTGACCAGTGACCAGCGAAATTGACCAGTGACCAGTGACCAGGGACCAGTGACCAGTGACCAGCGAAAGTGAACAGTGACCAGTGACCAGTGACCAGTAACCAGTGACCAGTGACCAGTGACCAGTGACCAGTGACCAGTGACGAGTGTCCAGTGACAAGTGACAAGTGACCAGTGACCAGTGACCAGTGACCAGTGACCAGTGACCAGTGACCAGTGACCAGCGAAAGTGACCAGTGACGAGTGACCAGTGACCAGTGACCAGCGACCAGTGACCAGCGACCAGTGACCAGTGACGAGTGACCAGTGACAAGTGACCAGTGAGAAGTGACCAGTGACCACTGACCAGTGACCAGTGACCAGCGACCAGTGACCAGTCACCAGTGACCAGGGACCAGTGGCCAGCGAAAGTGACCAGTGACCAGTGACTAGCCAAATTGAGCAGTGACCAGTGACCAGTGACCAGTGACCAGTGACCAGTGACCAGTGACCAGTGACCAGTGACCAGAGACCAGTGACCAGTGACCAGCGAAATTGACCAGTGACCATTGACCAGTGACCAGAGAAAGTGACCAGTGACGAGTGACCTGTGACAAGTGACCAGTGACCAGCGACCAGTGACCAGTGACCAGTGACCAGCGAAAGTGACCAGTGACGAGTGACCAGTGACCAGCGACCAGTGACCAGTGACCAGTGACCAGTGACCAGTGACCAGTGAACAGTGACCAGTGACCAGTGACCTGTGACCAGCGAAAATGACCAGTGGCCAGTGACCAGTGACCAGCGAAATTGACCAGTGACCAGTGACCAGTGACCAGTGACCAGTGACCAGTGACCAGTGACCAGTGACCAGCGAAATTGACCAGTGACCATTGACCAGTGACCAGAGAAAGTGACCAGTGACGAGTGACCTGTGACAAGTGACCAGTGACCAGCGACCAGTGACCAGTGACCAGCGAAAGTGACCAGTGGCCAGTGACCAGTGACCAGCGAAAGTGACCAGTGACGAGTGACCAGTGACAAGTGACCAGTGAGAAGTGACCAGTGACCACTGACCAGTGACCAGTGACCAGCGACCAGTGACCAGTGACCAGTGACCAGGGACCAGTGACCAGCGAAAGTGACCAGTGACCAGTGACTAGCCAAATTGAGCAGTGACCAGTGACCAGTGACCAGTGACCAGTGACCAGTGACCAGTGACCAGCGAAATTGACCAGTGACCATTGACCAGTGACCAGCGAAAGTGACCAGTGACGAGTGACCTGTGACAAGTGACCAGTGACCAGCGACCTGTGACCAGTGACCAGTGACCAGTGACCAGTGACCAGTGACCAGTGACCAGTGACCAGCGAAAGTGACCAGTGACCAGTGACCAGTGACCAGTGACCAGTGCCCAGTGACCAGCGAAAGTGACCAGTGACAAGTGACCAGTGACAAGTGACCAGTGACCAGTGACCAGTGACCAGCGAAAGTGACCAGTGACCAGTGACCAGTGACCAGCGAAATCGGCCAGTGACCAGTGACCAGAGGCCAGTGACTAGCCAAATTGACCAGTGACCAGTGACCAGTGACCAGTGACCAACGACCAGTGACCAGTGACCAGTGACCAGTGACCAGTGACCTGTGACCAGCGAAAGTGACCAGTGACCAGTGACCAGTGACCAGAGACCAGTGACTAGCCAAATTGACCAGTGACCAGTGACCAGTGACCAGTGACCAGCGGTAGTGACCAGTGATCAGTGACCAGTGAACAGTGACCAGTGACCAGTGACCAGTGACCAGAGACCAGTGACTAGCCAAATTGAGCAGTGTGCACTGACCAGTGACCAGTGACCAGTGACCAGTGACCAGTGACCAGTGACCAGTGACCAGTGACCAGCGAAAGTGTCCAGTGACCAACGACCAGTGACCAGTGACCAGTGACCAGTGACCAGAGACCAGTGACAAGCCAAATTGACCAGTGACCAGTGACCAGTGACCAGTGACCAGCGGTAGTGACCAGTGATCAGTGACCAGTGAACAGTGACCAGTGAACAGTGACCAGTGACCAGAGACCAGTGACTAGCCAAATTGACCAGTGACCAGTGACCAGTGACCAGCGGTAGTGACCAGTGATCAGTGACCAGTGAACAGTGACCAGTGACCAGCGAAAGTGACCAGTGACCAGTGACTAGCCAAATTGAGCAGTGACCAGTGACCAGTGACCAATGACCAGTGACCAGTGACCAGTGACCAGTGACCAGAGACCAGTGACTAGCCAAATTGACCAGTGACCAGTGACCAGTGACCAGTGACCAGCGGTAGTGACCAGTGACCAGTGACCAGTGACCAGCGAAATCGGCCAGTGACCAGTGACCAGAGACCAGTGACTAGCCAAATTGACCAGTGACCAGTGACCAGTGACCAGTGACCAACGACCAGTGACCAGTGACCAGTGACCAGTGACCAGTGACCTGTGACCAGCGAAAGTGACCAGTGACCAGTGACCAGTGACCAGAGACCAGTGACTAGCCAAATTGACCAGTGACCAGTGACCAGTGACCAGTGACCAGTGACCAGTGACCAGTGACCAGTGACCAGTGACCAGAGACCAGTGACTAGCCAAATTGAGCAGTGTGCACTGACCAGTGACCAGTGACCAGTGACCAGTGACCAGTGACCAGTGACCAGTGACCAGTGACCAGCGAAAGTGTCCAGTGACCAACGACCAGTGACCAGTGACCAGTGACCAGTGACCAGAGACCAGTGACAAGCCAAATTGACCAGTGACCAGTGACCAGTGACCAGTGACCAGCGGTAGTGACCAGTGATCAGTGACCAGTGAACAGTGACCAGTGAACAGTGACCAGTGACCAGAGACCAGTGACTAGCCAAATTGACCAGTGACCAGTGACCAGTGACCAGCGGTAGTGACCAGTGATCAGTGACCAGTGAACAGTGACCAGTGACCAGCGAAAGTGACCAGTGACCAGTGACTAGCCAAATTGAGCAGTGACCAGTGACCAGTGACCAATGACCAGTGACCAGTGACCAGTGACCAGTGACCAGAGACCAGTGACTAGCCAAATTGACCAGTGACCAGTGACCAGTGACCAGTGACCAGCGGTAGTGACCAGTGACCAGTGACCAGTGACCAGCGAAATCGGCCAGTGACCAGTGACCAGAGACCAGTGACTAGCCAAATTGACCAGTGACCAGTGACCAGTGACCAGTGACCAACGACCAGTGACCAGTGACGAGTGACCTGTGACAAGTGACCAGTGACCAGCGACCTGTGACCAGCGAAAGTGACCAGTGACCAGTGACCAGTGACCAGAGACCAGTGACTAGCCAAATTGACCAGTGACCAGTGACCAGTGACCAGTGACCAGTGACCAGTGACCAGTGACCAGTGACCAGTGACCAGCGAAATTGACCAGTGACCATTGACCAGTGACCAGCGAAAGTGACCAGTGACGAGTGACCTGTGACAAGTGACCAGTGACCAGCGACCTGTGACCAGTGACCAGTGACCAGTGACCAGTGACCAGTGACCAGCGAAAGTGACCAGTGACCAGTGACCAGTGACCAGTGACCAGTGACCAACGACCAGTGACCAGTGACCAGTGACCAGTGACCAGTGACCTGTGACCAGCGAAAGTGACCAGTGACCAGTGACCAGTGACCAGAGACCAGTGACTAGCCAAATTGACCAGTGACCAGTGACCAGTGACCAGTGACCAGCGGTAGTGACCAGTGATCAGTGACCAGTGAACAGTGACCAGTGACCAGTGACCAGTGACCAGAGACCAGTGACTAGCCAAATTGAGCAGTGACCATTGACCAGTGACCAGAGAAAGTGACCAGTGACGAGTGACCTGTGACAAGTGACCAGTGACCAGCGACCAGTGACCAGTGACCAGTGACCAGTGACCAGTGACCAGTGACCAGTGACCAGTGACCAGTGACCAGTGACCAGTGACCAGTGACCAGCGAAATTGACCAGTGACCATTGACCAGTGACCAGAGAAAGTGACCAGTGACGAGTGACCTGTGACAAGTGACCAGTGACCAGCGACCATTGACCAGTGACCAGTGACCAGTGACCAGTGACCAGCGAAAGTGACCAGTGACGAGTGACCAGTGACCAGCGACCAGTGACCAGTGACCAGTGACCAGTGACCAGTGACCAGTGAACAGTGACCAGTGACCAGTGACCTGTGACCAGCGAAAATGACCAGTGGCCAGTGACCAGTGACCAGCGAAATTGACCAGTGACCAGTGACCAGTGACCAGTGACCAGTGACCAGTGACCAGTGACCAGTGACCAGCGAAATTGACCAGTGACCATTGACCAGTGACCAGAGAAAGTGACCAGTGACGAGTGACCTGTGACAAGTGACCAGTGACCAGCGACCAGTGACCAGTGACCAGTGACCAGTGACCAGTGACCAGCGAAAGTGACCAGTGACCAACGACCAGTGACCAGTGACCAGTGACCAGTGACCAGTGACCAGTGACCAGCGAAAGTGACCAGTGACGAGTGACCAGTGACCAGCGACCAGTGACCAGTGACCAGTGACCAGTGACCAGTGACCAGTGACCTGTGACCAGCGAAAGTGACCAGTGACCAACGACCAGTGGCCAGTGACCAGCGACCAGTGACCAGTGACCAGTGACCAGTGACCAGTGACCAGCGAAAGTGACCAGTGACGAGTGACCAGTGACCAGCGACCAGTGACCAGTGACCAGTGACCAGTGACCAGTGACCAGTGAACAGTGACCAGTGACCAGTGACCTGTGACCAGCGAAAATGACCAGTGGCCAGTGACCAGTGACCAGCGAAATTGACCAGTGACCAGTGACCAGTGACCAGTGACCAGTGACCAGTGACCAGTGACCAGTGACCAGCGAAATTGACCAGTGACCATTGACCAGTGACCAGAGAAAGTGACCAGTGACGAGTGACCTGTGACAAGTGACCAGTGACCAGCGACCAGTGACCAGTGACCAGTGACCAGTGACCAGTGACCAGTGACCAGTGACCAGTGACCAGTGACCAGCGAAAGTGACCAGTGACCAACGACCAGTGACCAGTGACCAGTGACCAGTGACCAGTGACCAGTGACCAGCGAAAGTGACCAGTGACGAGTGACCAGTGACCAGCGACCAGTGACCAGTGACCAGTGACCAGTGACCAGTGACCAGTGACCTGTGACCAGCGAAAGTGACCAGTGACCAACGACCAGTGGCCAGTGACCAGTGACCAGTGACCAGAGACCAGTGACTAGCCAAATTGACCAGTGACCAGTGACCAGTGACCAGTGACCAGCGGTAGTGACCAGTGATCAGTGACCAGTGAACAGTGACCAGTGACCAGTGACCAGTGACCAGCGAAAATGATCAGTGACCAGTGAACAGTGACCAGTGACCAGTGACCAGTGACCAGTGACCTGTGACCAGCGAAAATGACCAGTGGCCAGTGACCAGTGACCAGCGAAATTGACCAGTGACCAGTGACCAGGGACCAGTGACCAGTGACCAGCGAAAGTGAACAGTGACCAGTGACCAGTGACCAGTAACCAGTGACCAGTGACCAGTGACCAGTGACCAGTGACCAGTGACGAGTGTCCAGTGACAAGTGACAAGTGACCAGTGACCAGTGACCAGTGACCAGTGACCAGTGACCAGTGACCAGTGACCAGCGAAAGTGACCAGTGACGAGTGACCAGTGACCAGTGACCAGCGACCAGTGACCAGCGACCAGTGACCAGTGACGAGTGACCAGTGACAAGTGACCAGTGAGAAGTGACCAGTGACCACTGACCAGTGACCAGTGACCAGCGACCAGTGACCAGTCACCAGTGACCAGGGACCAGTGGCCAGCGAAAGTGACCAGTGACCAGTGACTAGCCAAATTGAGCAGTGACCAGTGACCAGTGACCAGTGACCAGTGACCAGTGACCAGTGACCAGTGACCAGTGACCAGAGACCAGTGACCAGTGACCAGCGAAATTGACCAGTGACCATTGACCAGTGACCAGAGAAAGTGACCAGTGACGAGTGACCTGTGACAAGTGACCAGTGACCAGCGACCAGTGACCAGTGACCAGTGACCAGCGAAAGTGACCAGTGACGAGTGACCAGTGACCAGCGACCAGTGACCAGTGACCAGTGACCAGTGACCAGTGACCAGTGAACAGTGACCAGTGACCAGTGACCTGTGACCAGCGAAAATGACCAGTGGCCAGTGACCAGTGACCAGCGAAATTGACCAGTGACCAGTGACCAGTGACCAGTGACCAGTGACCAGTGACCAGTGACCAGTGACCAGCGAAATTGACCAGTGACCATTGACCAGTGACCAGAGAAAGTGACCAGTGACGAGTGACCTGTGACAAGTGACCAGTGACCAGCGACCAGTGACCAGTGACCAGCGAAAGTGACCAGTGGCCAGTGACCAGTGACCAGCGAAAGTGACCAGTGACGAGTGACCAGTGACAAGTGACCAGTGAGAAGTGACCAGTGACCACTGACCAGTGACCAGTGACCAGCGACCAGTGACCAGTGACCAGTGACCAGGGACCAGTGACCAGCGAAAGTGACCAGTGACCAGTGACTAGCCAAATTGAGCAGTGACCAGTGACCAGTGACCAGTGACCAGTGACCAGTGACCAGTGACCAGCGAAATTGACCAGTGACCATTGACCAGTGACCAGCGAAAGTGACCAGTGACGAGTGACCTGTGACAAGTGACCAGTGACCAGCGACCTGTGACCAGTGACCAGTGACCAGTGACCAGTGACCAGTGACCAGTGACCAGTGACCAGCGAAAGTGACCAGTGACCAGTGACCAGTGACCAGTGACCAGTGCCCAGTGACCAGCGAAAGTGACCAGTGACAAGTGACCAGTGACAAGTGACCAGTGACCAGTGACCAGTGACCAGCGAAAGTGACCAGTGACCAGTGACCAGTGACCAGCGAAATCGGCCAGTGACCAGTGACCAGAGGCCAGTGACTAGCCAAATTGACCAGTGACCAGTGACCAGTGACCAGTGACCAACGACCAGTGACCAGTGACCAGTGACCAGTGACCAGTGACCTGTGACCAGCGAAAGTGACCAGTGACCAGTGACCAGTGACCAGAGACCAGTGACTAGCCAAATTGACCAGTGACCAGTGACCAGTGACCAGTGACCAGCGGTAGTGACCAGTGATCAGTGACCAGTGAACAGTGACCAGTGACCAGTGACCAGTGACCAGAGACCAGTGACTAGCCAAATTGAGCAGTGTGCACTGACCAGTGACCAGTGACCAGTGACCAGTGACCAGTGACCAGTGACCAGTGACCAGTGACCAGCGAAAGTGTCCAGTGACCAACGACCAGTGACCAGTGACCAGTGACCAGTGACCAGAGACCAGTGACAAGCCAAATTGACCAGTGACCAGTGACCAGTGACCAGTGACCAGCGGTAGTGACCAGTGATCAGTGACCAGTGAACAGTGACCAGTGAACAGTGACCAGTGACCAGAGACCAGTGACTAGCCAAATTGACCAGTGACCAGTGACCAGTGACCAGCGGTAGTGACCAGTGATCAGTGACCAGTGAACAGTGACCAGTGACCAGCGAAAGTGACCAGTGACCAGTGACTAGCCAAATTGAGCAGTGACCAGTGACCAGTGACCAATGACCAGTGACCAGTGACCAGTGACCAGTGACCAGAGACCAGTGACTAGCCAAATTGACCAGTGACCAGTGACCAGTGACCAGTGACCAGCGGTAGTGACCAGTGACCAGTGACCAGTGACCAGCGAAATCGGCCAGTGACCAGTGACCAGAGACCAGTGACTAGCCAAATTGACCAGTGACCAGTGACCAGTGACCAGTGACCAACGACCAGTGACCAGTGACCAGTGACCAGTGACCAGTGACCTGTGACCAGCGAAAGTGACCAGTGACCAGTGACCAGTGACCAGAGACCAGTGACTAGCCAAATTGACCAGTGACCAGTGACCAGTGACCAGTGACCAGTGACCAGTGACCAGTGACCAGTGACCAGTGACCAGAGACCAGTGACTAGCCAAATTGAGCAGTGTGCACTGACCAGTGACCAGTGACCAGTGACCAGTGACCAGTGACCAGTGACCAGTGACCAGTGACCAGCGAAAGTGTCCAGTGACCAACGACCAGTGACCAGTGACCAGTGACCAGTGACCAGAGACCAGTGACAAGCCAAATTGACCAGTGACCAGTGACCAGTGACCAGTGACCAGCGGTAGTGACCAGTGATCAGTGACCAGTGAACAGTGACCAGTGAACAGTGACCAGTGACCAGAGACCAGTGACTAGCCAAATTGACCAGTGACCAGTGACCAGTGACCAGCGGTAGTGACCAGTGATCAGTGACCAGTGAACAGTGACCAGTGACCAGCGAAAGTGACCAGTGACCAGTGACTAGCCAAATTGAGCAGTGACCAGTGACCAGTGACCAATGACCAGTGACCAGTGACCAGTGACCAGTGACCAGAGACCAGTGACTAGCCAAATTGACCAGTGACCAGTGACCAGTGACCAGTGACCAGCGGTAGTGACCAGTGACCAGTGACCAGTGACCAGCGAAATCGGCCAGTGACCAGTGACCAGAGACCAGTGACTAGCCAAATTGACCAGTGACCAGTGACCAGTGACCAGTGACCAACGACCAGTGACCAGTGACCAGTGACCAGTGACCAGTGACCTGTGACCAGCGAAAGTGACCAGTGACCAGTGACCAGTGACCAGAGACCAGTGACTAGCCAAATTGACCAGTGACCAGTGACCAGTGACCAGTGACCAGTGACCAGTGACCAGTGACCAGTGACCAGTGACCAGCGAAATTGACCAGTGACCATTGACCAGTGACCAGCGAAAGTGACCAGTGACGAGTGACCTGTGACAAGTGACCAGTGACCAGCGACCTGTGACCAGTGACCAGTGACCAGTGACCAGTGACCAGTGACCAGCGAAAGTGACCAGTGACCAGTGACCAGTGACCAGTGACCAGTGACCAACGACCAGTGACCAGTGACCAGTGACCAGTGACCAGTGACCTGTGACCAGCGAAAGTGACCAGTGACCAGTGACCAGTGACCAGAGACCAGTGACTAGCCAAATTGACCAGTGACCAGTGACCAGTGACCAGTGACCAGCGGTAGTGACCAGTGATCAGTGACCAGTGAACAGTGACCAGTGACCAGTGACCAGTGACCAGAGACCAGTGACTAGCCAAATTGAGCAGTGACCATTGACCAGTGACCAGAGAAAGTGACCAGTGACGAGTGACCTGTGACAAGTGACCAGTGACCAGCGACCAGTGACCAGTGACCAGTGACCAGTGACCAGTGACCAGTGACCAGTGACCAGTGACCAGTGACCAGTGACCAGTGACCAGTGACCAGCGAAATTGACCAGTGACCATTGACCAGTGACCAGAGAAAGTGACCAGTGACGAGTGACCTGTGACAAGTGACCAGTGACCAGCGACCATTGACCAGTGACCAGTGACCAGTGACCAGTGACCAGCGAAAGTGACCAGTGACGAGTGACCAGTGACCAGCGACCAGTGACCAGTGACCAGTGACCAGTGACCAGTGACCAGTGAACAGTGACCAGTGACCAGTGACCTGTGACCAGCGAAAATGACCAGTGGCCAGTGACCAGTGACCAGCGAAATTGACCAGTGACCAGTGACCAGTGACCAGTGACCAGTGACCAGTGACCAGTGACCAGTGACCAGCGAAATTGACCAGTGACCATTGACCAGTGACCAGAGAAAGTGACCAGTGACGAGTGACCTGTGACAAGTGACCAGTGACCAGCGACCAGTGACCAGTGACCAGTGACCAGTGACCAGTGACCAGTGACCAGCGAAAGTGACCAGTGACCAACGACCAGTGACCAGTGACCAGTGACCAGTGACCAGTGACCAGTGACCAGCGAAAGTGACCAGTGACGAGTGACCAGTGACCAGCGACCAGTGACCAGTGACCAGTGACCAGTGACCAGTGACCAGTGACCTGTGACCAGCGAAAGTGACCAGTGACCAACGACCAGTGGCCAGTGACCAGTGACCAGTGACCAGAGACCAGTGACTAGCCAAATTGACCAGTGACCAGTGACCAGTGACCAGTGACCAGCGGTAGTGACCAGTGATCAGTGACCAGTGAACAGTGACCAGTGACCAGTGACCAGTGACCAGCGAAAATGATCAGTGACCAGTGAACAGTGACCAGTGACCAGTGACCAGTGACCAGTGACCTGTGACCAGCGAAAATGACCAGTGGCCAGTGACCAGTGACCAGCGAAATTGACCAGTGACCAGTGACCAGGGACCAGTGACCAGTGACCAGCGAAAGTGAACAGTGACCAGTGACCAGTGACCAGTGACCAGTGACCAGTGACCAGTGACGAGTGTCCAGTGACAAGTGACAAGTGACCAGTGACCAGTGACCAGAGACCAGTGACTAGCCAAATTGACCAGTGACCAGTGACCAGTGACCAGTGACCAGCGGTAGTGACCAGTGATCAGTGACCAGTGAACAGTGACCAGTGACCAGTGACCAGTGACCAGCGAAAATGATCAGTGACCAGTGAACAGTGACCAGTGACCAGTGACCAGTGACCAGTGACCTGTGACCAGCGAAAATGACCAGTGGCCAGTGACCAGTGACCAGCGAAATTGACCAGTGACCAGTGACCAGGGACCAGTGACCAGTGACCAGCGAAAGTGAACAGTGACCAGTGACCAGTGACCAGTAACCAGTGACCAGTGACCAGTGACCAGTGACCACTGACCAGTGACGAGTGTCCAGTGACAAGTGACAAGTGACCAGTGAGCAGTGACCAGTGACCAGTGACCAGTGACCAGTGACCAGTGACCAGCGAAAGTGACCAGTGACGAGGGACCAGTGACCAGTGACCAGCGACCAGTGACCAGCGACCAGTGACCAGTGACGAGTGACCAGTGACAAGTGACCAGTGAGAAGTGACCAGTGACCACTGACCAGTGACCAGTGACCAGCGACCAGTGACCAGTCACCAGTGACCAGGGACCAGTGGCCAGCGAAAGTGACCAGTGACCAGTGACTAGCCAAATTGAGCAGTGACCAGTGACCAGTGACCAGTGACCAGTGACCAGTGACCAGTCACCAGTGACCAGTGACCAGAGACCAGTGACCAGTGACCAGCGAAATTGACCAGTGACCATTGACCAGTGACCAGAGAAAGTGACCAGTGACGAGTGACCTGTGACAAGTGACCAGTGACCAGCGACCAGTGACCAGTGACCAGCGAAAGTGACCAGTGGCCAGTGACCAGTGACCAGCGAAAGTGACCAGTGACGAGTGACCAGTGACAAGTGACCAGTGAGAAGTGACCAGTGACCACTGACCAGTGACCAGTGACCAGCGACCAGTGACCAGTGACCAGTGACCAGTGACCAGGGACCAGTGACCAGCGAAAGTGACCAGTGACCAGTGACTAGCCAAATTGAGCAGTGACCAGTGACCAGTGACCAGTGACCAGTGACCAGTGACCAGTGACCAGTGACCAGTGACCAGCGAAATTGACCAGTGACCATTGACCAGTGACCAGCGAAAGTGACCAGTGACGAGTGACCTGTGACAAGTGACCAGTGACCAGCGACCTGTGACCAGTGACCAGTGACCAGTGACCAGTGACCAGTGACCAGCGGTAGTGACCAGTGATCAGTGACCAGTGAACAGTGACCAGTGACCAGTGACCAGTGACCAGAGACCAGTGACTAGCCAAATTGACCAGTGACCAGTGACCAGTGACCAGCGGTAGTGACCAGTGACCAGTGACCAGTGAACAGTGACCAGTGACCAGTGACCAGTGACCAGCGAAAATGACCAGTGGCCAGTGACCAGTGACCAGCGAAAGTGACCAGTGACGAGTGACCAGTGACAAGTGACCAGTGAGAAGTGACCAGTGACCACTGACCAGTGACCAGTGACCAGCGACCAGTGACCAGTGACCAGTGACCAGAGACCAGTGACCAGCGAAAGTGACCAGTGACCAGATACTAGCCAAATTGAGCAGTGACCAGTGACCAGTGACCAGTGACCAGTGAACAGCGAAATTGACCAGTGACCATTGACCAGTGACCAGCGAAAGTGACCAGTGACGAGTGACCTGTGACCAGTGACCATTGACCAGTGACCAGCGAAAGTGACCAGTGACGAGTGACCTGTGACAAGTGACCAGTGACCAGCGACCAGTGACCAGTGACCAGTGACCAGTGACCAGTGACCAGAGACCAGTGACTAGCCAAATTGACCAGTGACCAGTGACCAGTGACCAGCGGTAGTGACCAGTGATCAGTGACCAGTGAACAGTGACCAGTGACCAGTGACCAGTGACCTGTGACCAGTGACCAGTGACCAGTGACCAGCGAAAGTGACCAGTGACCAACGACCAGTGACCAGTGACCAGTGACCAGTGACCAGAGACCAGTGACTAGCCAAATTGACCAGTGACCAGTGACCAGTGACCAGTGACCAGCGGTAGTGACCAGCGATCAGTGACCAGTGAACAGTGACCAGTGACCAGTGACCAGTGACCAGAGACCAGTGACTAGCCAAATTGACCAGTGACCAGTGACCAGTGACCAGCGGTAGTGACCAGTGATCAGTGACCAGTGAACAGTGACCAGTGACCAGCGACCAGTGACCAGTGACCAGTGACCAGGGACCAGTGACCAGTGACCAGTGACCAGTGACCAGTGACCAGTGACCAGTGACCAGCGAAATTGACCAGTGACCATTGACCAGTGACCAGAGAAAGTGACCAGTGACGAGTGACCTGTGACAAGTGACCAGTGACCAGCGACCAGTGACCAGTGACCAGTGACCAGTGACCAGTGACCAGCGAAAGTGACCAGTGACGAGTGACCAGTGACCAGCGACCAGTGACCAGTGACCAGTGACCAGTGACCAGTGACCAGTGAACAGTGACCAGTGACCAGTGACCTGTGACCAGCGAAAATGACCAGTGGCCAGTGACCAGTGACCAGCGAAATTGACCAGTGACCAGTGACCAGTGACCAGTGACCAGTGACCAGTGACCAGTGACCAGTGACCAGCGAAATTGACCAGTGACCATTGACCAGTGACCAGAGAAAGTGACCAGTGACGAGTGACCTGTGACAAGTGACCAGTGACCAGCGACCAGTGACCAGTGACCAGTGACCAGTGACCAGTGACCAGTGACCAGTGACCAGTGACCAGTGACCAGCGAAAGTGACCAGTGACCAACGACCAGTGACCAGTGACCAGTGACCAGTGACCAGTGACCAGTGACCAGCGAAAGTGACCAGTGACGAGTGACCAGTGACCAGCGACCAGTGACCAGTGACCAGTGACCAGTGACCAGTGACCAGTGACCTGTGACCAGCGAAAGTGACCAGTGACCAACGACCAGTGGCCAGTGACCAGTGACCAGTGACCAGAGACCAGTGACTAGCCAAATTGACCAGTGACCAGTGACCAGTGACCAGTGACCAGCGGTAGTGACCAGTGATCAGTGACCAGTGAACAGTGACCAGTGACCAGTGACCAGTGACCAGCGAAAATGATCAGTGACCAGTGAACAGTGACCAGTGACCAGTGACCAGTGACCAGTGACCTGTGACCAGCGAAAATGACCAGTGGCCAGTGACCAGTGACCAGCGAAATTGACCAGTGACCAGTGACCAGGGACCAGTGACCAGTGACCAGCGAAAGTGAACAGTGACCAGTGACCAGTGACCAGTAACCAGTGACCAGTGACCAGTGACCAGTGACCAGTGACCAGTGACGAGTGTCCAGTGACAAGTGACAAGTGACCAGTGACCAGTGACCAGTGACCAGTGACCAGTGACCAGTGACCAGTGACCAGCGAAAGTGACCAGTGACGAGTGACCAGTGACCAGTGACCAGCGACCAGTGACCAGCGACCAGTGACCAGTGACGAGTGACCAGTGACAAGTGACCAGTGAGAAGTGACCAGTGACCACTGACCAGTGACCAGTGACCAGCGACCAGTGACCAGTCACCAGTGACCAGGGACCAGTGGCCAGCGAAAGTGACCAGTGACCAGTGACTAGCCAAATTGAGCAGTGACCAGTGACCAGTGACCAGTGACCAGTGACCAGTGACCAGTGACCAGTGACCAGTGACCAGAGACCAGTGACCAGTGACCAGCGAAATTGACCAGTGACCATTGACCAGTGACCAGAGAAAGTGACCAGTGACGAGTGACCTGTGACAAGTGACCAGTGACCAGCGACCAGTGACCAGTGACCAGTGACCAGCGAAAGTGACCAGTGACGAGTGACCAGTGACCAGCGACCAGTGACCAGTGACCAGTGACCAGTGACCAGTGACCAGTGAACAGTGACCAGTGACCAGTGACCTGTGACCAGCGAAAATGACCAGTGGCCAGTGACCAGTGACCAGCGAAATTGACCAGTGACCAGTGACCAGTGACCAGTGACCAGTGACCAGTGACCAGTGACCAGTGACCAGCGAAATTGACCAGTGACCATTGACCAGTGACCAGAGAAAGTGACCAGTGACGAGTGACCTGTGACAAGTGACCAGTGACCAGCGACCAGTGACCAGTGACCAGCGAAAGTGACCAGTGGCCAGTGACCAGTGACCAGCGAAAGTGACCAGTGACGAGTGACCAGTGACAAGTGACCAGTGAGAAGTGACCAGTGACCACTGACCAGTGACCAGTGACCAGCGACCAGTGACCAGTGACCAGTGACCAGGGACCAGTGACCAGCGAAAGTGACCAGTGACCAGTGACTAGCCAAATTGAGCAGTGACCAGTGACCAGTGACCAGTGACCAGTGACCAGTGACCAGTGACCAGCGAAATTGACCAGTGACCATTGACCAGTGACCAGCGAAAGTGACCAGTGACGAGTGACCTGTGACAAGTGACCAGTGACCAGCGACCTGTGACCAGTGACCAGTGACCAGTGACCAGTGACCAGTGACCAGTGACCAGTGACCAGCGAAAGTGACCAGTGACCAGTGACCAGTGACCAGTGACCAGTGCCCAGTGACCAGCGAAAGTGACCAGTGACAAGTGACCAGTGACAAGTGACCAGTGACCAGTGACCAGTGACCAGCGAAAGTGACCAGTGACCAGTGACCAGTGACCAGCGAAATCGGCCAGTGACCAGTGACCAGAGGCCAGTGACTAGCCAAATTGACCAGTGACCAGTGACCAGTGACCAGTGACCAACGACCAGTGACCAGTGACCAGTGACCAGTGACCAGTGACCTGTGACCAGCGAAAGTGACCAGTGACCAGTGACCAGTGACCAGAGACCAGTGACTAGCCAAATTGACCAGTGACCAGTGACCAGTGACCAGTGACCAGCGGTAGTGACCAGTGATCAGTGACCAGTGAACAGTGACCAGTGACCAGTGACCAGTGACCAGAGACCAGTGACTAGCCAAATTGAGCAGTGTGCACTGACCAGTGACCAGTGACCAGTGACCAGTGACCAGTGACCAGTGACCAGTGACCAGTGACCAGCGAAAGTGTCCAGTGACCAACGACCAGTGACCAGTGACCAGTGACCAGTGACCAGAGACCAGTGACAAGCCAAATTGACCAGTGACCAGTGACCAGTGACCAGTGACCAGCGGTAGTGACCAGTGATCAGTGACCAGTGAACAGTGACCAGTGAACAGTGACCAGTGACCAGAGACCAGTGACTAGCCAAATTGACCAGTGACCAGTGACCAGTGACCAGCGGTAGTGACCAGTGATCAGTGACCAGTGAACAGTGACCAGTGACCAGCGAAAGTGACCAGTGACCAGTGACTAGCCAAATTGAGCAGTGACCAGTGACCAGTGACCAATGACCAGTGACCAGTGACCAGTGACCAGTGACCAGAGACCAGTGACTAGCCAAATTGACCAGTGACCAGTGACCAGTGACCAGTGACCAGCGGTAGTGACCAGTGACCAGTGACCAGTGACCAGCGAAATCGGCCAGTGACCAGTGACCAGAGACCAGTGACTAGCCAAATTGACCAGTGACCAGTGACCAGTGACCAGTGACCAACGACCAGTGACCAGTGACCAGTGACCAGTGACCAGTGACCTGTGACCAGCGAAAGTGACCAGTGACCAGTGACCAGTGACCAGAGACCAGTGACTAGCCAAATTGACCAGTGACCAGTGACCAGTGACCAGTGACCAGTGACCAGTGACCAGTGACCAGTGACCAGTGACCAGAGACCAGTGACTAGCCAAATTGAGCAGTGTGCACTGACCAGTGACCAGTGACCAGTGACCAGTGACCAGTGACCAGTGACCAGTGACCAGTGACCAGCGAAAGTGTCCAGTGACCAACGACCAGTGACCAGTGACCAGTGACCAGTGACCAGAGACCAGTGACAAGCCAAATTGACCAGTGACCAGTGACCAGTGACCAGTGACCAGCGGTAGTGACCAGTGATCAGTGACCAGTGAACAGTGACCAGTGAACAGTGACCAGTGACCAGAGACCAGTGACTAGCCAAATTGACCAGTGACCAGTGACCAGTGACCAGCGGTAGTGACCAGTGATCAGTGACCAGTGAACAGTGACCAGTGACCAGCGAAAGTGACCAGTGACCAGTGACTAGCCAAATTGAGCAGTGACCAGTGACCAGTGACCAATGACCAGTGACCAGTGACCAGTGACCAGTGACCAGAGACCAGTGACTAGCCAAATTGACCAGTGACCAGTGACCAGTGACCAGTGACCAGCGGTAGTGACCAGTGACCAGTGACCAGTGACCAGCGAAATCGGCCAGTGACCAGTGACCAGAGACCAGTGACTAGCCAAATTGACCTGTGACCAGTGACCAGTGACCAGTGACCAACGACCAGTGACCAGTGACCAGTGACCAGTGACCAGTGACCTGTGACCAGCGAAAGTGACCAGTGACCAGTGACCAGTGACCAGAGACCAGTGACTAGCCAAATTGACCAGTGACCAGTGACCAGTGACCAGTGACCAGTGACCAGTGACCAGTGACCAGTGACCAGTGACCAGCGAAATTGACCAGTGACCATTGACCAGTGACCAGCGAAAGTGACCAGTGACGAGTGACCTGTGACAAGTGACCAGTGACCAGCGACCTGTGACCAGTGACCAGTGACCAGTGACCAGTGACCAGTGACCAGCGAAAGTGACCAGTGACCAGTGACCAGTGACCAGTGACCAGTGACCAACGACCAGTGACCAGTGACCAGTGACCAGTGACCAGTGACCTGTGACCAGCGAAAGTGACCAGTGACCAGTGACCAGTGACCAGAGACCAGTGACTAGCCAAATTGACCAGTGACCAGTGACCAGTGACCAGTGACCAGCGGTAGTGACCAGTGATCAGTGACCAGTGAACAGTGACCAGTGACCAGTGACCAGTGACCAGAGACCAGTGACTAGCCAAATTGACCAGTGACCAGTGACCAGTGACCAGTGACCAGCGGTAGTGACCAGTGATCAGTGACCAGTGAACAGTGACCAGTGACCAGTGACCAGTGACCAGAGACCAGTGACAAGCCAAATTGACCAGTGACCAGTGACCAGTGACCAGTGACCAGCGGTAGTGACCAGTGATCAGTGACCAGTGAACAGTGACCAGTGACCAGTGACCAGTGACCAGAGACCAGTGACTAGCCAAATTGACCAGTGACCAGTGACCAGTGACCAGCGGTAGTGACCAGTGATCAGTGACCAGTGAACAGTGACCAGTGACCAGCGAAAGTGACCAGTGACCAGTGACTAGCCAAATTGAGCAGTGACCAGTGACCAGTGACCAATGACCAGTGACCAGTGACCAGTGACCAGTGACCAGTGACCAGAGACCAGTGACTAGCCAAATTGACCAGTGACCAGTGACCAGTGACCAGCGGTAGTGACCAGTGATCAGTGACCAGTGACCAGAGACCAGTGACTAGCCAAATTGACCAGTGAACAGTGACCAGTGACCAGTGACCAGCGGTAGTGACCAGTGATCAGTGACCTGTGACAAGTGGCCAGTGACCAGCGACCAGTGACCAGTGACCAGTGACCAGTGACCAGAGACCAGTGACTAGCCAAATTGACCAGTGAACAGTGACCAGTGACCAGTGACCAGCGGTAGTGACCAGTGATCAGTGACCAGTGAACAGTGACCAGTGACCAGTGACCAGTGACCAGAGACCAGTGACTAGCCAAATTGACCAGTGACCAGTGACCAGTGACCAGCGGTAGTGACCAGTGATCAGTGACCAGTGAACAGTGACCAGTGACCAGTGACCTGTGACCAGCGAAAATGACCAGTGGCCAGTGACCAGTGACCAGCGAAATTGACCAGTGATCAGTGACCAGGGACCAGTGACCAGTGACCAGTGACCAGCGACCAGTGACCAGTGACCTGTGACCAGGGACCAGTGACCAGCGAATGTGACCAGTGACCAGTGACCAGTGACCAGTGACCAGTGACTAGCCAAATTGAGCAGTGAGCACTGACCAGTGACCAGTGACCAGTGACCAGTGACCAGTGACCAGTGACCAGTGACCAGCGAAAGTGACCAGTGACCAGTGACCAGTGACCAGCGAAATTGCCCAGTGACCAGTGACCAGTGACCAGTGACCAGTGACAAGTGACCAGTTACCAGTGACCAGCGAAAGTGACCAGTGAACAGTGACCAGGGACCAGTGACCAGTGACCAGTGACCAGTGACCAGCGAAAGTGACCAGTGACCAGTGACCAGTGACCAGTGACCAGTGACCATTGACCAGCGACCAGTGACCAATGACCAGTGACGAGTGACCAGTGACCAGTGACCAGCGAAAGTGACAAGTGACCAGTGACCAGTGACCAGTGACCAGTGACCAGTGACCAGCGAAAGTGACAAGTGACCAGTGAACAGCGAAATTGACCAGTGACCATTGACCAGTGACCAGCGAAAGTGACCAGTGACGAGTGACCTGTGACAAGTGACCAGTGACCAGCGACCAGTGACCAGGGACCAGTGACCAGTGACCAGTGACCAGCGACCAGTGACCAGTGACCAGTGACCAGGGACCAGTGACCAGCGAAAGTGACCAGTGACCAGTGACCAGTGACCAGCGAAATTGACCAGTGACCAGTGACCAGTGACCAGTGACAAGTGACCAGTTACCAGTGACCAGCGAAAGTGACCAGTGACCAGTGACCAGGGACCAATGACCAGCGAAAGTGACCAGTGACCAGTGACTAGCCAAATTGAGCAGTGACCAGTGACCAGTGACCAGTGACCAGTGACCAGTGACCAGTGACCAGTGACCAGCGAAATTGACCAGTGACCATTGACCAGTGACCAGCGAAAGTGACCAGTGACGAGTGACCTGTGACAAGTGACCAGTGACCAGCGAAAGTGACCAGTGACCAGTGACCTGTGACCAGCGAAAGTGACCAGTGACCAGTGACCATTGACCAGCGACCAGTGACCAGCGACCAGTGACGAGTGACCAGTGACCAGCGGTAGTGACCAGTGATCAGTGACCAGTGAACAGTGACCAGTGACCAGTGACCAGTGACCAGTGACCAGCGAAAGTGTCCAGTGACCAACGACCAGTGACCAGTGACCAGTGACCAGTGACCAGAGACCAGTGACTAGCCAAATTGACCAGTGACCAGTGACCAGTGACCAGTGACCAGCGGTAGTGACCAGTGATCAGTGACCAGTGAACAGTGACCAGTGACCAGTGACCAGTGACCAGAGACCAGTGACTAGCCAAATTGAGCAGTGTGCACTGACCAGTGACCAGTGACCAGTGACCAGTGACCAGTGACCAGTGACCAGCGAAAGTGTCCAGTGACCAACGACCAGTGACCAGTGACCAGTGACCAGTGACCAGAGACCAGTGACTAGCCAAATTGACCAGTGACCAGTGACCAGTGACCAGTGACCAGCGGTAGTGACCAGTGATCAGTGACCAGTGAACAGTGACCAGTGACCAGAGACCAGTGACTATCCAAATTGACCAGTGACCAGTGACCAGTGACCAGCGGTAGTGACCAGTGATCAGTGACCAGTGAACAGTGACCAGTGACCAGCGAAAGTGACCAGTGACCAGTGACTAGCCAAATTGAGCAGTGACCAGTGACCAGTGACCAGTGACCAGTGACCAGCGAAATTGACCAGTGACCATTGACCAGTGACCAGCGAAAGTGACCAGTGACGAGTGACCTGTGACAAGTGACCAGTGACCAGCGACCAGTGACCAGTAACCAGTGACCAGTGACCAGTGACCAGTGACCAGCGGTAGTGACCAGTGATCAGTGACCAGTGAACAGTGACCAGTGACCAGCGAAAGTGACCAGTGACCAGTGACTAGCCAAATTGAGCAGTGACCAGTGACCAGTGACCAATGACCAGTGACCAGTGACCAGTGACCAGTGACCAGAGACCAGTGACTAGCCAAATTGACCAGTGACCAGTGACCAGTGACCAGTGACCAGCGGTAGTGACCAGTGACCAGTGACCAGTGACCAGCGAAATCGGCCAGTGACCAGTGACCAGAGACCAGTGACTAGCCAAATTGACCAGTGACCAGTGACCAGTGACCAGTGACCAACGACCAGTGACCAGTGACCAGTGACCAGTGACCAGTGACCTGTGACCAGCGAAAGTGACCAGTGACCAGTGACCAGTGACCAGAGACCAGTGACTAGCCAAATTGACCAGTGACCAGTGACCAGTGACCAGTGACCAGTGACCAGTGACCAGTGACCAGTGACCAGTGACCAGCGAAATTGACCAGTGACCATTGACCAGTGACCAGCGAAAGTGACCAGTGACGAGTGACCTGTGACAAGTGACCAGTGACCAGTGACCAGTGACCAGTGACCAACGACCAGTGACCAGTGACCAGTGACCAGTGACCAGTGACCTGTGACCAGCGAAAGTGACCAGTGACCAGTGACCAGTGACCAGAGACCAGTGACTAGCCAAATTGACCAGTGACCAGTGACCAGTGACCAGTGACCAGTGACCAGTGACCAGTGACCAGTGACCAGTGACCAGCGAAATTGACCAGTGACCATTGACCAGTGACCAGCGAAAGTGACCAGTGACGAGTGACCTGTGACAAGTGACCAGTGACCAGCGACCTGTGACCAGTGACCAGTGACCAGTGACCAGTGACCAGTGACCAGTGACCAGTGACCAGCGAAAGTGACCAGTGACCAGTGACCAGTGACCAGTGACCAGTGACCAACGACCAGTGACCAGTGACCAGTGACCAGTGACCAGTGACCTGTGACCAGCGAAAGTGACCAGTGACCAGTGACCAGTGACCAGAGACCAGTGACTAGCCAAATTGACCAGTGACCAGTGACCAGTGACCAGTGACCAGCGGTAGTGACCAGTGATCAGTGACCAGTGAACAGTGACCAGTGACCAGTGACCAGTGACCAGAGACCAGTGACTAGCCAAATTGACCAGTGACCAGTGACCAGTGACCAGTGACCAGCGGTAGTGACCAGTGATCAGTGACCAGTGAACAGTGACCAGTGACCAGTGACCAGTGACCAGAGACCAGTGACAAGCCAAATTGACCAGTGACCAGTGACCAGTGACCAGTGACCAGCGGTAGTGACCAGTGATCAGTGACCAGTGAACAGTGACCAGTGACCAGTGACCAGTGACCAGAGACCAGTGACTAGCCAAATTGACCAGTGACCAGTGACCAGTGACCAGCGGTAGTGACCAGTGATCAGTGACCAGTGAACAGTGACCAGTGACCAGCGAAAGTGACCAGTGACCAGTGACTAGCCAAATTGAGCAGTGACCAGTGACCAGTGACCAATGACCAGTGACCAGTGACCAGTGACCAGTGACCAGAGACCAGTGACTAGCCAAATTGACCAGTGACCAGTGACCAGTGACCAGTGACCAGCGGTAGTGACCAGTGATCAGTGACCAGTGAACAGTGACCAGTGACCAGTGACCAGTGACCAGTGACCAGAGACCAGTGACAAGCCAAATTGACCAGTGACCAGTGACCAGTGACCAGTGACCAGCGGTAGTGACCAGTGATCAGTGACCAGTGAACAGTGACCAGTGACCAGTGACCAGTGACCAGTGACCAGCGGTAGTGACCAGTGATCAGTGACCAGTGACCAGAGACCAGTGACTAGCCAAATTGACCAGTGAACAGTGACCAGTGACCAGTGACCAGCGGTAGTGACCAGTGATCAGTGACCTGTGACAAGTGGCCAGTGACCAGCGAAAATGACCAGTGGCCAGTGACCAGTGACCAGCGAAATTGACCAGTGACCAGTGACCAGGGACCAGTGACCAGTGACCAGCGAAAGTGAACAGTGACCAGTGACCAGTGACCAGTAACCAGTGACCAGTGACCAGTGACCAGTGACCACTGACCAGTGACGAGTGTCCAGTGACAAGTGACAAGTGACCAGTGAGCAGTGACCAGTGACCAGTGACCAGTGACCAGTGACCAGTGACCAGCGAAAGTGACCAGTGACGAGGGACCAGTGACCAGTGACCAGCGACCAGTGACCAGCGACCAGTGACCAGTGACGAGTGACCAGTGACAAGTGACCAGTGAGAAGTGACCAGTGACCACTGACCAGTGACCAGTGACCAGCGACCAGTGACCAGTCACCAGTGACCAGGGACCAGTGGCCAGCGAAAGTGACCAGTGACCAGTGACTAGCCAAATTGAGCAGTGACCAGTGACCAGTGACCAGTGACCAGTGACCAGTGACCAGTCACCAGTGACCAGTGACCAGTGACCAGGGACCAGTGACCAGCGAAAGTGACCAGTGACCAGTGACCAGCGAAATTGACCAGTGACCATTGACCAGTGACCAGAGAAAGTGACCAGTGACGAGTGACCTGTGACAAGTGACCAGTGACCAGCGACCAGTGACCAGTGACCAGCGAAAGTGACCAGTGGCCAGTGACCAGTGACCAGCGAAAGTGACCAGTGACGAGTGACCAGTGACAAGTGACCAGTGAGAAGTGACCAGTGACCACTGACCAGTGACCAGTGACCAGCGACCAGTGACCAGTGACCAGTGACCAGTGACCAGGGACCAGTGACCAGCGAAAGTGACCAGTGACCAGTGACTAGCCAAATTGAGCAGTGACCAGTGACCAGTGACCAGTGACCAGTGACCAGTGACCAGTGACCAGTGACCAGTGACCAGCGAAATTGACCAGTGACCATTGACCAGTGACCAGCGAAAGTGACCAGTGACGAGTGACCTGTGACAAGTGACCAGTGACCAGCGACCTGTGACCAGTGACCAGTGACCAGTGACCAGTGACCAGTGACCAGCGGTAGTGACCAGTGATCAGTGACCAGTGAACAGTGACCAGTGACCAGTGACCAGTGACCAGAGACCAGTGACTAGCCAAATTGACCAGTGACCAGTGACCAGTGACCAGCGGTAGTGACCAGTGACCAGTGACCAGCGACCAGTGACCAGTGACCAGCGAAAGTGACCAGTGGCCAGTGACCAGTGACCAGCGAAAGTGACCAGTGACGAGTGACCAGTGACAAGTGACCAGTGAGAAGTGACCAGTGACCACTGACCAGTGACCAGTGACCAGCGACCAGTGACCAGTGACCAGTGACCAGTGACCAGGGACCAGTGACCAGCGAAAGTGACCAGTGACCAGTGACTAGCCAAATTGAGCAGTGACCAGTGACCAGTGACCAGTGACCAGTGACCAGTGACCAGTGACCAGTGACCAGTGACCAGCGAAATTGACCAGTGACCATTGACCAGTGACCAGCGAAAGTGACCAGTGACGAGTGACCTGTGACAAGTGACCAGTGACCAGCGACCTGTGACCAGTGACCAGTGACCAGTGACCAGTGACCAGTGACCAGCGGTAGTGACCAGTGATCAGTGACCAGTGAACAGTGACCAGTGACCAGTGACCAGTGACCAGAGACCAGTGACTAGCCAAATTGACCAGTGACCAGTGACCAGTGACCAGCGGTAGTGACCAGTGACCAGTGACCAGTGAACAGTGACCAGTGACCAGTGACCAGTGACCAGCGAAAATGACCAGTGGCCAGTGACCAGTGACCAGCGAAAGTGACCAGTGACGAGTGACCAGTGACAAGTGACCAGTGAGAAGTGACCAGTGACCACTGACCAGTGACCAGTGACCAGCGACCAGTGACCAGTGACCAGTGACCAGAGACCAGTGACCAGCGAAAGTGACCAGTGACCAGATACTAGCCAAATTGAGCAGTGACCAGTGACCAGTGACCAGTGACCAGTGAACAGCGAAATTGACCAGTGACCATTGACCAGTGACCAGCGAAAGTGACCAGTGACGAGTGACCTGTGACCAGTGACCATTGACCAGTGACCAGCGAAAGTGACCAGTGACGAGTGACCTGTGACAAGTGACCAGTGACCAGCGACCAGTGACCAGTGACCAGTGACCAGTGACCAGTGACCAGCGAAAGTGACCAGTGACCAACGACCAGTGACCAGTGACCAGTGACCAGTGACCAGAGACCAGTGACTAGCCAAATTGACCAGTGACCAGTGACCAGTGAACAGTGACCAGCGGTAGTGACCAGTGATCAGTGACCAGTGAACAGTGACCAGTGACCAGTGACCAGTGACCAGAGACCAGTGACTAGCCAAATTGACCAGTGACCAGTGACCAGTGACCAGCGGTAGTGACCAGTGATCAGTGACCAGTGAACAGTGACCAGTGACCAGTGACCAGTGACCTGTGACCAGTGACCAGTGACCAGTGACCAGCGAAAGTGACCAGTGACCAACGACCAGTGACCAGTGACCAGTGACCAGTGACCAGAGACCAGTGACTAGCCAAATTGACCAGTGACCAGTGACCAGTGACCAGTGACCAGCGGTAGTGACCAGCGATCAGTGACCAGTGAACAGTGACCAGTGACCAGTGACCAGTGACCAGAGACCAGTGACTAGCCAAATTGACCAGTGACCAGTGACCAGTGACCAGCGGTAGTGACCAGTGATCAGTGACCAGTGAACAGTGACCAGTGACCAGCGACCAGTGACCAGTGACCAGTGACCAGGGACCAGTGACCAGTGACCAGTGACCAGTGACCAGTGACCAGTGACCAGTGACCAGTGACCAGCGAAATTGACCAGTGACCATTGACCAGTGACCAGAGAAAGTGACCAGTGACGAGTGACCTGTGACAAGTGACCAGTGACCAGCGACCAGTGACCAGTGACCAGTGACCAGTGACCAGTGACCAGCGAAAGTGACCAGTGACGAGTGACCAGTGACCAGCGACCAGTGACCAGTGACCAGTGACCAGTGACCAGTGACCAGTGAACAGTGACCAGTGACCAGTGACCTGTGACCAGCGAAAATGACCAGTGGCCAGTGACCAGTGACCAGCGAAATTGACCAGTGACCAGTGACCAGTGACCAGTGACCAGTGACCAGTGACCAGTGACCAGTGACCAGCGAAATTGACCAGTGACCATTGACCAGTGACCAGAGAAAGTGACCAGTGACGAGTGACCTGTGACAAGTGACCAGTGACCAGCGACCAGTGACCAGTGACCAGTGACCAGTGACCAGTGACCAGTGACCAGTGACCAGTGACCAGCGAAAGTGACCAGTGACCAACGACCAGTGACCAGTGACCAGTGACCAGTGACCAGTGACCAGTGACCAGCGAAAGTGACCAGTGACGAGTGACCAGTGACCAGCGACCAGTGACCAGTGACCAGTGACCAGTGACCAGTGACCAGTGACCTGTGACCAGCGAAAGTGACCAGTGACCAACGACCAGTGGCCAGTGACCAGTGACCAGTGACCAGAGACCAGTGACTAGCCAAATTGACCAGTGACCAGTGACCAGTGACCAGTGACCAGCGGTAGTGACCAGTGATCAGTGACCAGTGAACAGTGACCAGTGACCAGTGACCAGTGACCAGCGAAAATGATCAGTGACCAGTGAACAGTGACCAGTGACCAGTGACCAGTGACCAGTGACCTGTGACCAGCGAAAATGACCAGTGGCCAGTGACCAGTGACCAGCGAAATTGACCAGTGACCAGTGACCAGGGACCAGTGACCAGTGACCAGCGAAAGTGAACAGTGACCAGTGACCAGTGACCAGTAACCAGTGACCAGTGACCAGTGACCAGTGACCAGTGACCAGTGACGAGTGTCCAGTGACAAGTGACAAGTGACCAGTGACCAGTGACCAGTGACCAGTGACCAGTGACCAGTGACCAGTGACCAGCGAAAGTGACCAGTGACGAGTGACCAGTGACCAGTGACCAGCGACCAGTGACCAGCGACCAGTGACCAGTGACGAGTGACCAGTGACAAGTGACCAGTGAGAAGTGACCAGTGACCACTGACCAGTGACCAGTGACCAGCGACCAGTGACCAGTCACCAGTGACCAGGGACCAGTGGCCAGCGAAAGTGACCAGTGACCAGTGACTAGCCAAATTGAGCAGTGACCAGTGACCAGTGACCAGTGACCAGTGACCAGTGACCAGTGACCAGTGACCAGTGACCAGAGACCAGTGACCAGTGACCAGCGAAATTGACCAGTGACCATTGACCAGTGACCAGAGAAAGTGACCAGTGACGAGTGACCTGTGACAAGTGACCAGTGACCAGCGACCAGTGACCAGTGACCAGTGACCAGCGAAAGTGACCAGTGACGAGTGACCAGTGACCAGCGACCAGTGACCAGTGACCAGTGACCAGTGACCAGTGACCAGTGAACAGTGACCAGTGACCAGTGACCTGTGACCAGCGAAAATGACCAGTGGCCAGTGACCAGTGACCAGCGAAATTGACCAGTGACCAGTGACCAGTGACCAGTGACCAGTGACCAGTGACCAGTGACCAGTGACCAGCGAAATTGACCAGTGACCATTGACCAGTGACCAGAGAAAGTGACCAGTGACGAGTGACCTGTGACAAGTGACCAGTGACCAGCGACCAGTGACCAGTGACCAGCGAAAGTGACCAGTGGCCAGTGACCAGTGACCAGCGAAAGTGACCAGTGACGAGTGACCAGTGACAAGTGACCAGTGAGAAGTGACCAGTGACCACTGACCAGTGACCAGTGACCAGCGACCAGTGACCAGTGACCAGTGACCAGTGACCAGGGACCAGTGACCAGCGAAAGTGACCAGTGACCAGTGACTAGCCAAATTGAGCAGTGACCAGTGACCAGTGACCAGTGACCAGTGACCAGTGACCAGTGACCAGCGAAATTGACCAGTGACCATTGACCAGTGACCAGCGAAAGTGACCAGTGACGAGTGACCTGTGACAAGTGACCAGTGACCAGCGACCTGTGACCAGTGACCAGTGACCAGTGACCAGTGACCAGTGACCAGTGACCAGTGACCAGCGAAAGTGACCAGTGACCAGTGACCAGTGACCAGTGACCAGTGCCCAGTGAACAGCGAAAGTGACCAGTGACAAGTGACCAGTGACAAGTGACCAGTGACCAGTGACCAGTGACCAGCGAAAGTGACCAGTGACCAGTGACCAGTGACCAGCGAAATCGGCCAGTGACCAGTGACCAGAGGCCAGTGACTAGCCAAATTGACCAGTGACCAGTGACCAGTGACCAGTGACCAACGACCAGTGACCAGTGACCAGTGACCAGTGACCAGTGACCTGTGACCAGCGAAAGTGACCAGTGACCAGTGACCAGTGACCAGAGACCAGTGACTAGCCAAATTGACCAGTGACCAGTGACCAGTGACCAGTGACCAGCGGTAGTGACCAGTGATCAGTGACCAGTGAACAGTGACCAGTGACCAGTGACCAGTGACCAGAGACCAGTGACTAGCCAAATTGAGCAGTGTGCACTGACCAGTGACCAGTGACCAGTGACCAGTGACCAGTGACCAGTGACCAGTGACCAGCGAAAGTGTCCAGTGACCAACGACCAGTGACCAGTGACCAGTGACCAGTGACCAGAGACCAGTGACAAGCCAAATTGACCAGTGACCAGTGACCAGTGACCAGTGACCAGCGGTAGTGACCAGTGATCAGTGACCAGTGAACAGTGACCAGTGAACAGTGACCAGTGACCAGAGACCAGTGACTAGCCAAATTGACCAGTGACCAGTGACCAGTGACCAGCGGTAGTGACCAGTGATCAGTGACCAGTGAACAGTGACCAGTGACCAGCGAAAGTGACCAGTGACCAGTGACTAGCCAAATTGAGCAGTGACCAGTGACCAGTGACCAATGACCAGTGACCAGTGACCAGTGACCAGTGACCAGAGACCAGTGACTAGCCAAATTGACCAGTGACCAGTGACCAGTGACCAGTGACCAGCGGTAGTGACCAGTGACCAGTGACCAGTGACCAGCGAAATCGGCCAGTGACCAGTGACCAGAGACCAGTGACTAGCCAAATTGACCAGTGACCAGTGACCAGTGACCAGTGACCAACGACCAGTGACCAGTGACCAGTGACCAGTGACCAGTGACCTGTGACCAGCGAAAGTGACCAGTGACCAGTGACCAGTGACCAGAGACCAGTGACTAGCCAAATTGACCAGTGACCAGTGACCAGTGACCAGTGACCAGTGACCAGTGACCAGTGACCAGTGACCAGTGACCAGCGAAATTGACCAGTGACCATTGACCAGTGACCAGCGAAAGTGACCAGTGACGAGTGACCTGTGACAAGTGACCAGTGACCAGCGACCTGTGACCAGTGACCAGTGACCAGTGACCAGTGACCAGTGACCAGCGAAAGTGACCAGTGACCAGTGACCAGTGACCAGTGACCAGTGACCAACGACCAGTGACCAGTGACCAGTGACCAGTGACCAGTGACCTGTGACCAGCGAAAGTGACCAGTGACCAGTGACCAGTGACCAGAGACCAGTGACTAGCCAAATTGACCAGTGACCAGTGACCAGTGACCAGTGACCAGCGGTAGTGACCAGTGATCAGTGACCAGTGAACAGTGACCAGTGACCAGTGACCAGTGACCAGAGACCAGTGACTAGCCAAATTGACCTGTGACCAGTGACCAGTGACCAGTGACCAGCGGTAGTGACCAGTGATCAGTGACCAGTGAACAGTGACCAGTGACCAGTGACCAGTGACCAGAGACCAGTGACAAGCCAAATTGACCAGTGACCAGTGACCAGTGACCAGTGACCAGCGGTAGTGACCAGTGATCAGTGACCAGTGAACAGTGACCAGTGACCAGTGACCAGTGACCAGAGACCAGTGACTAGCCAAATTGACCAGTGACCAGTGACCAGTGACCAGCGGTAGTGACCAGTGATCAGTGACCAGTGAACAGTGACCAGTGACCAGCGAAAGTGACCAGTGACCAGTGACTAGCCAAATTGAGCAGTGACCAGTGACCAGTGACCAATGACCAGTGACCAGTGACCAGTGACCAGTGACCAGAGACCAGTGACTAGCCAAATTGACCAGTGACCAGTGACCAGTGACCAGCGGTAGTGACCAGTGATCAGTGACCAGTGACCAGAGACCAGTGACTAGCCAAATTGACCAGTGAACAGTGACCAGTGACCAGTGACCAGCGGTAGTGACCAGTGATCAGTGACCTGTGACAAGTGGCCAGTGACCAGCGACCAGTGAACAGTGACCAGTGACCAGTGACCAGAGACCAGTGACTAGCCAAATTGACCAGTGAACAGTGACCAGTGACCAGTGACCAGCGGTAGTGACCAGTGATCAGTGACCAGTGAACAGTGACCAGTGACCAGTGACCAGTGACCAGAGACCAGTGACTAGCCAAATTGACCAGTGACCAGTGACCAGTGACCAGCGGTAGTGACCAGTGATCAGTGACCAGTGAACAGTGACCAGTGACCAGTGACCTGTGACCAGCGAAAATGACCAGTGGCCAGTGACCAGTGACCAGCGAAATTGACCAGTGATCAGTGACCAGGGACCAGTGACCAGTGACCAGTGACCAGCGACCAGTGACCAGTGACCTGTGACCAGGGACCAGTGACCAGCGAATGTGACCAGTGACCAGTGACCAGTGACCAGTGACCAGTGACTAGCCAAATTGAGCAGTGAGCACTGACCAGTGACCAGTGACCAGTGACCAGTGACCAGTGACCAGTGACCAGTGACCAGCGAAAGTGACCAGTGACCAGTGACCAGTGACCAGCGAAATTGCCCAGTGACCAGTGACCAGTGACCAGTGACCAGTGACAAGTGACCAGTTACCAGTGACCAGCGAAAGTGACCAGTGAACAGTGACCAGGGACCAGTGACCAGTGACCAGTGACCAGTGACCAGCGAAAGTGACCAGTGACCAGTGACCAGTGACCAGTGACCAGTGACCATTGACCAGCGACCAGTGACCAATGACCAGTGACGAGTGACCAGTGACCAGTGACCAGCGAAAGTGACAAGTGACCAGTGACCAGTGACCAGTGACCAGTGACCAGTGACCAGCGAAAGTGACAAGTGACCAGTGAACAGCGAAATTGACCAGTGACCATTGACCAGTGACCAGCGAAAGTGACCAGTGACGAGTGACCTGTGACAAGTGACCAGTGACCAGCGACCAGTGACCAGGGACCAGTGACCAGTGACCAGTGACCAGCGACCAGTGACCAGTGACCAGTGACCAGGGACCAGTGACCAGCGAAAGTGACCAGTGACCAGTGACCAGTGACCAGCGAAATTGACCAGTGACCAGTGACCAGTGACCAGTGACAAGTGACCAGTTACCAGTGACCAGCGAAAGTGACCAGTGACCAGTGACCAGGGACCAATGACCAGCGAAAGTGACCAGTGACCAGTGACTAGCCAAATTGAGCAGTGACCAGTGACCAGTGACCAGTGACCAGTGACCAGTGACCAGTGACCAGTGACCAGCGAAATTGACCAGTGACCATTGACCAGTGACCAGCGAAAGTGACCAGTGACGAGTGACCTGTGACAAGTGACCAGTGACCAGCGAAAGTGACCAGTGACCAGTGACCTGTGACCAGCGAAAGTGACCAGTGACCAGTGACCATTGACCAGCGACCAGTGACCAGCGACCAGTGACGAGTGACCAGTGACCAGCGGTAGTGACCAGTGATCAGTGACCAGTGAACAGTGACCAGTGACCAGTGACCAGTGACCAGTGACCAGCGAAAGTGTCCAGTGACCAACGACCAGTGACCAGTGACCAGTGACCAGTGACCAGAGACCAGTGACTAGCCAAATCGACCAGTGACCAGTGACCAGTGACCAGTGACCAGCGGTAGTGACCAGTGATCAGTGACCAGTGAACAGTGACCAGTGACCAGTGACCAGTGACCAGAGACCAGTGACTAGCCAAATTGAGCAGTGTGCACTGACCAGTGACCAGTGACCAGTGACCAGTGACCAGTGACCAGCGAAAGTGTCCAGTGACCAACGACCAGTGACCAGTGACCAGTGACCAGTGACCAGAGACCAGTGACTAGCCAAATTGACCAGTGACCAGTGACCAGTGACCAGTGACCAGCGGTAGTGACCAGTGATCAGTGACCAGTGAACAGTGACCAGTGACCAGAGACCAGTGACTATCCAAATTGACCAGTGACCAGTGACCAGTGACCAGCGGTAGTGACCAGTGATCAGTGACCAGTGAACAGTGACCAGTGACCAGCGAAAGTGACCAGTGACCAGTGACTAGCCAAATTGAGCAGTGACCAGTGACCAGTGACCAGTGACCAGTGACCAGCGAAATTGACCAGTGACCATTGACCAGTGACCAGCGAAAGTGACCAGTGACGAGTGACCTGTGACAAGTGACCAGTGACCAGCGACCAGTGACCAGTGACCAGTGACCAGTGACCAGTGACCAGTGACCAGCGGTAGTGACCAGTGATCAGTGACCAGTGAACAGTGACCAGTGACCAGCGAAAGTGACCAGTGACCAGTGACTAGCCAAATTGAGCAGTGACCAGTGACCAGTGACCAATGACCAGTGACCAGTGACCAGTGACCAGTGACCAGAGACCAGTGACTAGCCAAATTGACCAGTGACCAGTGACCAGTGACCAGTGACCAGCGGTAGTGACCAGTGACCAGTGACCAGTGACCAGCGAAATCGGCCAGTGACCAGTGACCAGAGACCAGTGACTAGCCAAATTGACCAGTGACCAGTGACCAGTGACCAGTGACCAACGACCAGTGACCAGTGACCAGTGACCTGTGACCAGCGAAAGTGACCAGTGACCAGTGACCAGTGAACAGAGACCAGTGACTAGCCAAATTGACCAGTGACCAGTGACCAGTGACCAGTGACCAGTGACCAGTGACCAGTGACCAGTGACCAGTGACCAGCGAAATTGACCAGTGACCATTGACCAGTGACCAGCGAAAGTGACCAGTGACGAGTGACCTGTGACAAGTGACCAGTGACCAGCGACCTGTGACCAGTGACCAGTGACCAGTGACCAGTGACCAGTGACCAGTGACCAGTGACCAGAGAAAGTGACCAGTGACGAGTGACCTGTGTCAAGTGACCAGTGACCAGCGACCAGTGACCAGTGACCAGTGACCAGTGACCAGTGACCAGTGACCAGTAACCAGTGACCAGCGAAAGTGACCAGTGACCAACGACCAGTGACCAGTGACCAGTGACCAGTGACCAGAGACCAGTGACTAGCCAAATTGACCAGTGACCAGTGACCAGTGACCAGTGACCAGCGGTAGTGACCAGTGATCAGTGACCAGTGAACAGTGACCAGTGACCAGTGACCAGTGACCAGAGACCAGTGACTAGCCAAATTGACCAGTGACCAGTGACCAGTGACCAGCGGTAGTGACCAGTGATCAGTGACCAGTGAACAGTGACCAGTGACCAGTGACCAGTGACCAGCGAAAATGATCAGTGACCAGTGAACAGTGACCAGTGACCAGTGACCAGTGACCAGTGACCAGTGACCAGTGACCAGCGAAAGTGACCAGTGACGAGTGACCAGTGACCAGTGACCAGTGACCAGTGACCAGCGACCAGTGACCAGCGACCAGTGACCAGTGACCAGTGACGAGTGACCAGTGACAAGTGACCAGTGAGAAGTGACCAGTGACCACTGACCAGTGACCAGTGACCAGCGACCAGTGACCAGTGACCAGTGACCAGGGACCAGTGACCAGCGAAAGTGACCAGTGACCTGTGACTAGCCAAATTGAGCAGTGACCAGTGACCAGTGACCAGTGACCAGTGACCAGTGACCAGTGACCAGTGACCAGTGACCAGTGACCAGTGACCAGCGAAATTGACCAGTGACCATTGACCAGTGACCAGAGAAAGTGACCAGTGACGAGTGACCTGTGTCAAGTGACCAGTGACCAGCGACCAGTGACCAGTGACCAGTGACCACGACCAGTGACCAGTGACCAGTAACCAGTGACCAGCGAAAGTGACCAGTGACCAACGACCAGTGACCAGTGACCAGTGACCAGTGACCAGAGACCAGTGACTAGCCAAATTGACCAGTGACCAGTGACCAGTGACCAGTGACCAGCGGTAGTGACCAGTGATCAGTGACCAGTGAACAGTGACCAGTGACCAGAGACCAGTGACTAGCCAAATTGACCAGTGACCAGTGACCAGTGACCAGCGGTAGTGACCAGTGAACAGTGACCAGTGACCAGTGACCAGTGACCAGCGAAAATGATCAGTGACCAGTGAACAGTGACCAGTGACCAGTGACCAGTGACCAGTGACCAGTGACCAGTGACCAGCGAAAGTGACCAGTGACGAGTGACCAGTGACCAGTGACCAGTGACCAGTGACCAGCGACCAGTGACCAGCGACCAGTGACCAGTGACCAGTGACGAGTGACCAGTGACAAGTGACCAGTGAGAAGTGACCAGTGACCACTGACCAGTGACCAGTGACCAGCGACCAGTGACCAGTGACCAGTGACCAGGGACCAGTGACCAGCGAAAGTGACCAGTGACCTGTGACTAGCCAAATTGAGCAGTGACCAGTGACCAGTGACCAGTGACCAGTGACCAGTGACCAGTGACCAGTGACCAGTGACCAGTGACCAGCGAAATTGACCAGTGACCATTGACCAGTGACCAGAGAAAGTGACCAGTGACGAGTGACCTGTGTCAAGTGACCAGTGACCAGCGACCAGTGACCAGTGACCAGTGACCAGTGACCAGTGACCAGTGACCAGTAACCAGTGACCAGCGAAAGTGACCAGTGACCAACGACCAGTGACCAGTGACCAGTGACCAGTGACCAGAGACCAGTGACTAGCCAAATTGACCAGTGACCAGTGACCAGTGACCAGTGACCAGCGGTAGTGACCAGTGATCAGTGACCAGTGAACAGTGACCAGTGACCAGTGACCAGTGACCAGAGACCAGTGACTAGCCAAATTGACCAGTGACCAGTGACCAGTGACCAGCGGTAGTGACCAGTGATCAGTGACCAGTGAACAGTGACCAGTGACCAGTGACCAGTGACCAGCGAAAATGATCAGTGACCAGTGAACAGTGACCAGTGACCAGTGACCAGTGACCAGAGACCAGTGACTAGCCAAATTGACCAGTGACCAGTGACCAGTGACCAGCGGTAGTGACCAGTGATCAGTGACCAGTGAACAGTGACCAGTGACCAGTGACCTGTGACCAGCGAAAATGACCAGTGGCCAGTGACCAGTGACCAGCGAAATTGACCAGTGACCAGTGACCAGGGACCAGTGAACAGTGACCAGCGAAAGTGAACAGTAACCAGTGACCAGTGACCAGTAACCAGTGACCAGTGACCAGTGACCAGTGACCAGCGAAAGTGACCAGTGACCAGTGACTAGCCAAATTTAGCAGTGACCAGTGACCAGTGACCAGTGACCAGTGACCAGTGACCAGTGACGAGTGACCAGTGACAAGTGACCAGTGAGAAGTGACCAGTGACCACTGACCAGTGACCAGTGACCAGCGACCAGTGACCAGTGACCAGTGACCAGGGACCAGTGACCAGCGAAAGTGACCAGTGACCAGTGACTAGCGAAAGTGACCAGTGACCAGTGACTAGCCAAATTGAGCAGTGACCAGTGACCAGTGACCAGTGACCAGTGACCAGTGACCAGTGACCAGTGACCAGTGACCAGTGACCAGTGACCAGTGACCAGTGACCAGTGACCAGCGAAATTGACCAGTGACCATTGACCTGTGACCAGAGAAAGTGACCAGTGACGAGTGACCTGTGACAAGTGACCAGTGACCAGCGACCAGTGACCAGTGACCAGTGACCAGAGACCAGTGACTAGCCAAATTGACCAGTGACCAGTGACCAGTGACCAGCGGTAGTGACCAGCGATCAGTGACCAGTGAACAGTGACCAGTGACCAGTGGCCAGTGACCAGCGACCAGTGACCAGTGACCAGTGACCAGTGACCAGAGACCAGTGACTAGCCAAATTGACCAGTGAACAGTGACCAGTGACCAGTGACCAGCGGTAGTGACCAGTGATCAGTGACCAGTGAACAGTGACCAGTGACCAGTGACCAGTGACCAGAGACCAGTGACTAGCCAAATTGACCAGTGACCAGTGACCAGTGACCAGCGGTAGTGACCAGTGATCAGTGACCAGTGAACAGTGACCAGTGACCAGTGACCTGTGACCAGCGAAAATGACCAGTGGCCAGTGACCAGTGACCAGCGAAATTGACCAGTGATCAGTGACCAGGGACCAGTGACCAGTGACCAGTGACCAGCGACCAGTGACCAGTGACCTGTGACCAGGGACCAGTGACCAGCGAATGTGACCAGTGACCAGTGACCAGTGACCAGTGACTAGCCAAATTGAGCAGTGAGCACTGACCAGTGACCAGTGACCAGTGACCAGTGACCAGTGACCAGTGACCAGCGAAAGTGACCAGTGACCAGTGACCAGTGACCAGCGAAATTGCCCAGTGACCAGTGACCAGTGACCAGTGACCAGTGACAAGTGACCAGTTACCAGTGACCAGCGAAAGTGACCAGTGAACAGTGACCAGGGACCAGTGACCAGTGACCAGTGACCAGTGACCAGCGAAAGTGACCAGTGACCTGTGACCAGTGACCAGTGACCAGTGACCATTGACCAGCGACCAGTGACCAATGACCAGTGACGAGTGACCAGTGACCAGTGACCAGTGACCAGTGACCAGCGAAAGTGACAAGTGACCAGTGACCAGTGACCAGTGACCAGTGACCAGTGACCAGCGAAAGTGACAAGTGACCAGTGAACAGCGAAATTGACCAGTGACCATTGACCAGTAACCAGCGAAAGTGACCAGTGACGAGTGACCTGTGACAAGTGACCAGTGACCAGCGACCAGTGACCAGGGACCAGTGACCAGTGACCAGTGACCAGCGACCAGTGACCAGTGACCAGTGACCAGGGACCAGTGACCAGCGAAAGTGACCAGTGACCAGTGACCAGTGACCAGCGAAATTGACCAGTGACCAGTGACCAGTGACCAGTGACAAGTGACCAGTTACCAGTGACCAGCGAAAGTGACCAGTGACCAGTGACCAGGGACCAATGACCAGCGAAAGTGACCAGTGACCAGTGACTAGCCAAATTGAGCAGTGACCAGTGACCAGTGACCAGTGACCAGTGACCAGTGACCAGTGACCAGTGACCAGCGAAATTGACCAGTGACCATTGACCAGTGACCAGCGAAAGTGACCAGTGACGAGTGACCTGTGACAAGTGACCAGTGACCAGCGAAAGTGACCAGTGTCCAGTGACCTGTGACCAGCGAAAGTGACCAGTGACCAGTGACCATTGACCAGAGACCAGTGACCAGCGACCAGTGACGAGTGACCAGTGACCAGCGGTAGTGACCAGTGATCAGTGACAAGTGAACAGTGACCAGTGACCAGTGACCAGTGACCAGAGACCAGTGATTAGCCAAATTGAGCAGTGTGCACTGACCAGTGACCAGTGACCAGTGACCAGTGACCAGTGACCAGTGACCAGTGACCAGCGAAAGTGTCCAGTGACCAACGACCAGTGACCAGTGACCAGTGACCAGTGACCAGAGACCAGTGACTAGCCAAATTGACCAGTGACCAGTGACCAGTGACCAGTGACCAGCGGTAGTGACCAGTGATCAGTGACCAGTGAACAGTGACCAGTGACCAGTGACCAGTGACCAGAGACCAGTGACTAGCCAAATTGAGCAGTGTGCACTGACCAGTGACCAGTGACCAGTGACCAGTGACCAGTGACCAGCGAAAGTGTCCAGTGACCAACGACCAGTGACCAGTGACCAGTGACCAGTGACCAGTGACCAGTGACCAGTGACCAGCGAAATTGACCAGTGACCATTGACCAGTGACCAGAGAAAGTGACCAGTGACGAGTGACCTGTGTCAAGTGACCAGTGACCAGCGACCAGTGACCAGTGACCAGTGACCAGTGACCAGTGACCAGTGACCAGTAACCAGTGACCAGCGAAAGTGACCAGTGACCAACGACCAGTGACCAGTGACCAGTGACCAGTGACCAGAGACCAGTGACTAGCCAAATTGACCAGTGACCAGTGACCAGGGACCAGTGACCAGCGAAAGTGACCAGTGACCAGTGACTAGCCAAATTGAGCAGTGACCAGTGACCAGTGACCAGTGACCAGTGACCAGTGACCAGTGACCAGTGACCAGTGACCAGTGACCAGTGACCAGCGAAATTGACCAGTGACCATTGACCAGTGACCAGAGAAAGTGACCAGTGACGAGTGACCTGTGTCAAGTGACCAGTGACCAGCGACCAGTGACCAGTGACCAGTGACCAGTGACCAGTGACCAGTGACCAGTAACCAGTGACCAGCGAAAGTGACCAGTGACCAACGACCAGTGACCAGTGACCAGTGACCAGTGACCAGAGACCAGTGACTAGCCAAATTGACCAGTGACCAGTGACCAGTGACCAGTGACCAGCGGTAGTGACCAGTGATCAGTGACCAGTGAACAGTGACCAGTGACCAGTGACCAGTGACCAGAGACCAGTGACTAGCCAAATTGACCAGTGACCAGTGACCAGTGACCAGCGGTAGTGACCAGTGATCAGTGACCAGTGAACAGTGACCAGTGACCAGTGACCAGTGACCAGCGACCAGTGACCAGCGACCAGTGACCAGTGACCAGTGACCAGTGACCAGTGACCAGTGACCAGCGAAAGTGACCAGTGACGAGTGACCAGTGACCAGTGACCAGTGACCAGTGACCAGCGACCAGTGACCAGCGACCAGTGACCAGTGACCAGTGACGAGTGACCAGTGACAAGTGACCAGTGAGAAGTGACCAGTGACCACTGACCAGTGACCAGTGACCAGCGACCAGTGACCAGTGACCAGTGACCAGGGACCAGTGACCAGCGAAAGTGACCAGTGACCAGCGAAAGTGACCAGTGACCTGTGACTAGCCAAATTGAGCAGTGACCAGTGACCAGTGACCAGTGACCAGTGACCAGTGACCAGTGACCAGTGACCAGTGACCAGCGAAATTGACCAGTGACCATTGACCAGTGACCAGAGAAAGTGACCAGTGACGAGTGACCTGTGTCAAGTGACCAGTGACCAGCGACCAGTGACCAGTGACCAGTGACCAGTGACCAGTGACCAGTGACCAGTAACCAGTGACCAGCGAAAGTGACCAGTGACCAACGACCAGTGACCAGTGACCAGTGACCAGTGACCAGAGACCAGTGACTAGCCAAATTGACCAGTGACCAGTGACCAGTGACCAGTGACCAGCGGTAGTGACCAGTGATCAGTGACCAGTGAACAGTGACCAGTGACCAGTGACCAGTGACCAGAGACCAGTGACTAGCCAAATTGACCAGTGACCAGTGACCAGTGACCAGCGGTAGTGACCAGTGATCAGTGACCAGTGAACAGTGACCAGTGACCAGTGACCAGTGACCAGCGAAAATGATCAGTGACCAGTGAACAGTGACCAGTGACCAGTGACCAGTGACCAGTGACCAGTGACCAGTGACCAGTGACCAGCGAAAGTGACCAGTGACCAACGACCAGTGACCAGTGACCAGTGACCAGTGACCAGAGACCAGTGACTAGCCAAATTGACCAGTGACCAGTGACCAGTGACCAGTGACCAGCGGTAGTGACCAGTGATCAGTGACCAGTGAACAGTGACCAGTGACCAGTGACCAGTGACCAGAGACCAGTGACTAGCCAAATTGACCAGTGACCAGTGACCAGGGACCAGTGACCAGCGAAAGTGACCAGTGACCAGTGACTAGCCAAATTGAGCAGTGACCAGTGACCAGTGACCAGTGACCAGTGACCAGTGACCAGTGACCAGTGACCAGCGAAATTGACCAGTGACCATTGACCAGTGACCAGAGAAAGTGACCAGTGACGAGTGACCTGTGTCAAGTGACCAGTGACCAGCGACCAGTGACCAGTGACCAGTGACCAGTGACCAGTGACCAGTGACCAGTAACCAGTGACCAGCGAAAGTGACCAGTGACCAACGACCAGTGACCAGTGACCAGTGACCAGTGACCAGAGACCAGTGACTAGCCAAATTGACCAGTGACCAGTGACCAGTGACCAGTGACCAGCGTTAGTGACCAGTGATCAGTGACCAGTGAACAGTGACCAGTGACCAGTGACCAGTGACCAGAGACCAGTGACTAGCCAAATTGACCAGTGACCAGTGACCAGTGACCAGCGGTAGTGACCAGTGATCAGTGACCAGTGAACAGTGACCAGTGACCAGTGACCAGTGACCAGCGAAAATGATCAGTGACCAGTGAACAGTGACCAGTGACCAGTGACCAGTGACCAGTGACCAGTGACCAGTGACCAGCGAAAGTGACCAGTGACGAGTGACCAGTGACCAGTGACCAGTGACCAGTGACCAGCGACCAGTGACCAGCGACCAGTGACCAGTGACCAGTGACGAGTGACCAGTGACAAGTGACCAGTGAGAAGTGACCAGTGACCACTGACCAGTGACCAGTGACCAGCGACCAGTGACCAGTGACCAGTGACCAGGGACCAGTGACCAGCGAAAGTGACCAGTGACCAGTGACTAGCCAAATTGAGCAGTGACCAGTGACCAGTGACCAGTGACCAGTGACCAGTGACCAGTGACCAGTGACCAGCGAAATTGACCAGTGACCATTGACCAGTGACCAGAGAAAGTGACCAGTGACGAGTGACCTGTGTCAAGTGACCAGTGACCAGCGACCAGTGACCAGTGACCAGTGACCAGTGACCAGTGACCAGTGACCAGTGACCAGCGACCAGTGACCAGCGACCAGTGACCAGTGACGAGTGACCAGTGACAAGTGACCAGTGAGAAGTGACCAGTGACCACTGACCAGTGACCAGTGACCAGCGACCAGTGACCAGTGACCAGTGACCAGGGACCAGCGACCAGTGACCAGCGACCAGTGACCAGTGACGAGTGACCAGTGACCAGTGACCAGTGACCTGTGACAAGTGACCAGTGACCAGCGACCAGTGACCAGTGACCAGTGACCAGTGACCAGTGACCAGTGACCAGTGACCAGCGAAAGTGACCAGTGACCAACGACCAGTGACCAGTGACCAGTGACCAGTGACCAGAGACCAGTGACTAGCCAAATTGACCAGTGACCAGTGACCAGTGACCAGTGACCAGCGGTAGTGACCAGTGATCAGTGACCAGTGAACAGTGACCAGTGACCAGTGACCAGTGACCAGAGACCAGTGACTAGCCAAATTGACCAGTGACCAGTGACCAGTCACCAGCGGTAGTGACCAGTGATCAGTGACCAGTGAACAGTGACCAGTGACCAGTGACCAGTGACCAGAGAAAGTGACCAGTGACGAGTGACCTGTGTCAAGTGACCAGTGACCAGCGACCAGTGACCAGTGACCAGTGACCAGTGACCAGTGACCAGTGACCAGTGACCAGTGACCAGCGACCAGTGACCAGCGACCAGTGACCAGTGACGAGTGACCAGTGACCAGTGACCAGTGACCTGTGACAAGTGACCAGTGACCAGCGACCAGTGACCAGTGACCAGTGACCAGTGACCAGTGACCAGTGACCAGTGACCAGTGACCAGTGACCAGCGAAAGTGACCAGTGACCAACGACCAGTGACCAGTGACCAGTGACCAGTGACCAGAGACCAGTGACTAGCCAAATTGACCAGTGACCAGTGACCAGTGACCAGTGACCAGCGGTAGTGACCAGTGATCAGTGACCAGTGAACAGTGACCAGTGACCAGTGACCAGTGACCAGAGACCAGTGACTAGCCAAATTGACCAGTGACCAGTGACCAGTCACCAGCGGTAGTGACCAGTGATCAGTGACCAGTGAACAGTGACCAGTGACCAGTGACCAGTGACCAGCGAAAATGACCAGTGGCCAGTGACCAGTGACCAGCGAAAGTGACCAGTGACCAGTGACCAGTGACCAGTGACCAGAGACCAGTGACAAGCCAAATTGACCAGTGACCAGTGACCAGTGACCAGTGACCAGCGGTAGTGACCAGTGATCAGTGACCAGTGAACAGTGACCAGTGACCAGTGACCAGTGTCCAGAGACCAGTGACTAGCCAAATTGACCAGTGACCAGTGACCAGTGACCAGCGGTAGTGACCAGTGATCAGTGACCAGTGAACAGTGACCAGTGACCAGCGAAAGTGACCAGTGACCAGTGACTAGCCAAATTGAGCAGTGACCAGTGACCAGTGACCAATGACCAGTGACCAGTGACCAGTGACCAGTGACCAGAGACCAGTGACTAGCCAAATTGACCAGTGACCAGTGACCAGTGACCAGTGACCAGCGGTACTGACCAGTGATCAGTGACCAGTGAACAGTGACCAGTGACCAGTGACCAGTGACCAGTGACCAGCGAAATTGACCAGTGACCATTGACCAGTGACCAGCGAAAGTGACCAGTGACGAGTGACCTGTGACAAGTGACCAGTGACCAGCGACCAGTGACCAGTGACCAGTGACCAGTGACCAGTGACCAGTGACCAGTGACCAGTGACCAGCGAAAGTGACCAGTGACCAACGACCAGTGACCAGTGACCAGTGACCGGTGACCAGAGACCAGTGACTAGCCAAATTGACCAGTGACCAGTGACCAGTGACCAGTGACCAGTGACCAGTGACCAGGGACCAGTGACCAACGAAAGTGACCAGTGACCAGTGACTAGCCAAATTGAGCAGTGACCAGTGACCAGTGACCAGTGACCAGTGACCAGTGACCAGTGACCAGTGACCAGTGACCAGTGACCAGTGACCAGCGAAATTGACCAGTGACCATTGACCAGTGACCAGAGAAAGTGACCAGTGACGAGTGACCTGTGACAAGTGACCAGTGACCAGCGACCAGTGACCAGTGACCAGTGACCAGTGACCAGTGACCAGTGACCAGTGACCAGCGAAAGTGACCAGTGACCAACGACCAGTGACCAGTGACCAGTGACCAGTGACCAGAGACCAGTGACTAGCCAAATTGACCAGTGACCAGTGACCAGTGACCAGTGACCAGCGGTAGTGACCAGCGATCAGTGACCAGTGAACAGTGACCAGTGACCAGTGACCAGTGACCAGAGACCAGTGACTAGCCAAATTGACCAGTGACCAGTGACCAGTGACCAGCGGTAGTGACCAGTGATCAGTGACCAGTGAACAGTGACCAGTGACCAGTGACCAGTGACCAGCGAAAATGACCAGTGGCCAGTGACCAGTGACCAGCGAAAGAGACCAGTGACGAGTGACCAGTGACAAGTGACCAGTGAGAAGTAACCAGTGACCTCTGACCAGTGACTAGCCAAATTGAGCAGTGACCAGTGACCAGTGACCAATGACCAGTGACCAGTGACCAGTGACCAGTGACCAGAGACCAGTGACTAGCCAAATTGACCAGTGACCAGTGACCAGTGACCAGTGACCAGTGACCAGTGACCAGTGACCAGTGACCAGCGAAATTGACCAGTGACCATTGACCAGTGACCAGAGAAAGTGACCAGTGACGAGTGACCTGTGACAAGTGACCAGTGACCAACGACCAGTGACCAGTGACCAGTGACCAGTGACCAGAGACCAGTGACTAGCCAAATTGACCAGTGACCAGTGACCAGTGACCAGTGACCAGCGGTAGTGACCAGTGATCAGTGACCAGTGAACAGTGACCAGTGACCAGTGACCAGTGACCAGAGACCAGTGACTAGCCAAATTGACCAGTGACCAGTGACCAGTGACCAGCGGTAGTGACCAGTGATCAGTGACCAGTGAACAGTGACCAGTGACCAGTGACCTGTGACCAGTGACCAGTGACCAGTGACCAGTGACCAGTGACCAGTGACCAGCGAAATTGACCAGTGACCATTGACCAGTGACCAGCGAAAGTGACCAGTGACGAGTGACCTGTGACAAGTGACCAGTGACCAGCGACCTGTGACCAGTGACCAGTGACCAGTGACCAGTGACCAGTGACCAGCGGTAGTGACCAGTGATCAGTGACCAGTGAACAGTGACCAGTGACCAGTGACCAGTGACCAGTGACCAGAGACCAGTGACTAGCCAAATTGACCAGTGACCAGTGACCAGTGACCAGCGGTAGTGACCAGTGATCAGTGACCAGTGAACAGTGACCAGTGACCAGTGACCAGTGACCAGCGAAAATGACCAGTGGCCAGTGACCAGTGACCAGCGAAAGTGACCAGTGACGAGTGACCAGTGACAAGTGACCAGTGAGAAGTGACCAGTGACCACTGACCAGTGACCAGTGACCAGCGACCAGTGACCAGTGACCAGTGACCAGAGACCAGTGACCAGCGAAAGTGACCAGTGACCAGTGACTAGCCAAATTGAGCAGTGACCAGTGACCAGTGACCAGTGACCAGTGACCAGTGACCAGTGACCAGTGACCAGTGAACAGCGAAATTGACCAGTGACCATTGACCAGTGACCAGCGAAAGTGACCAGTGACGAGTGACCTGTGACCAGTGACCATTGACCAGTGACCAGCGAAAGTGACCAGTGACGAGTGACCTGTGACAAGTGACCAGTGACCAGCGACCAGTGACCAGTGACCAGTGACCAGTGACCAGTGACCAGTGACCAGCGAAAGTGACCAGTGACCAACGACCAGTGACCAGTGACGAGTGACCAGTGACCAGAGACCAGTGACTAGCCAAATTGACCAGTGACCAGTGACCAGTGACCAGTGACCAGCGGTAGTGACCAGTGATCAGTGACCAGTGAACAGTGACCAGTGACCAGTGACCAGTGACCAGAGACCAGTGACTAGCCAAATTGACCAGTGACCAGTGACCAGTGACCAGCGGTAGTGACCAGTGATCAGTGACCAGTGAACAGTGACCAGTGACCAGTGACCTGTGACCAGCGAAAATGACCAGTGGCCAGTGACCAGTGACCAGCGAAATTGACCAGTGACCAGTGACCAGGGACCAGTGACCAGTGACCAGCGAAAATGAACAGTGACCAGTGACCAGGGACCAGTGACCAGTGACCAGTGACCTGTGACCAGTGACCAGTGACAAGTGACCAGCGACCAGTGACCAGTGACCAGTGACCAGTGACCAGTGACCAGTGCCCAGTGACCAGCGAAAGTGACCAGTGACAAGTGACCAGTGACCAGCGAAAGTGACCAGTGACCAGTGACCAGTGACCAGCGAAATCGGCCAGTGACCAGTGACCAGAGACCAGTGACTAGCCAAATTGACCAGTGACCAGTGACCAGTGACCAGTGACCAACGACCAGTGACCAGTGACCAGTGACCAGTCACCAGTGACCTGTGACCAGCGAAAGTGACCAGTGACCAGTGACCAGTGACCAGCGAAAGTGACCAGTGACGAGTGACCAGTGACCAGCGACCAGTGACCAGTGACCAGTGACCAGTGACCAGTGACCAGTGACCTGTGACCAGCGAAAGTGACCAGTGACCAACGACCAGTGACCAGTGACCAGTGACCTGTGACCAGCGAAAATGACAAGTGGCCAGTGACCAGGGACCAGTGACCAGTGACCAGCGAAAGTGAACAGTGACCAGTGACCAGTGACCAGTGACCAGTAACCAGTGACCAGTGACCAGTGACCAGTGACCAGTGACCAGTGACGAGTGTCCAGTGACAAGTGACAAGTGACCAGTGACCAGTGACCAGTGACCAGTGACCAGTGACCAGTGACCAGTGACCAGCGAAAGTGACCAGTGACGAGTGACCAGTGACCAGTGACCAGCGACCAGTGACCAGCGACCAGTGACCAGTGACGAGTGACCAGTGACAAGTGACCAGTGAGAAGTGACCAGTGACCACTGACCAGTGACCAGTGACCAGCGACCAGTGACCAGTCACCAGTGACCAGGGACCAGTGGCCAGCGAAAGTGACCAGTGACCAGTGACTAGCCAAATTGAGCAGTGACCAGTGACCAGTGACCAGTGACCAGTGACCAGTGACCAGTGACCAGTCACCAGTGACCAGTGACCAGAGACCAGTGACCAGTGACCAGCGAAATTGACCAGTGACCATTGACCAGTGACCAGAGAAAGTGACCAGTGACGAGTGACCTGTGACAAGTGACCAGCGAAAGTGACCAGTGGCCAGTGACCAGTGACCAGCGAAAGTGACCAGTGACGAGTGACCAGTGACAAGTGACCAGTGACCAGTGACCAGTGACCAGTGACCAGTGACCAGCGGTAGTGACCAGTGATCAGTGACCAGTGAACAGTGACCAGTGACCAGTGACCAGTGACCAGTGACCAGAGACCAGTGACTAGCCAAATTGACCAGTGACCAGTGACCAGTGACCAGCGGTAGTGACCAGTGATCAGTGACCAGTGAACAGTGACCAGTGACCAGTGACCAGTGACCAGCGAAAATGACCAGTGGCCAGTGACCAGTGACCAGCGAAAGTGACCAGTGACGAGTGACCAGTGACAAGTGACCAGTGAGAAGTGACCAGTGACCACTGACCAGTGACCAGTGACCAGCGACCAGTGACCAGTGACCAGTGACCAGAGACCAGTGACCAGCGAAAGTGACCAGTGACCAGTGACTAGCCAAATTGAGCAGTGACCAGTGACCAGTGACCAGTGACCAGTGACCAGTGACCAGTGACCAGTGACCAGTGAACAGCGAAATTGACCAGTGACCATTGACCAGTGACCAGCGAAAGTGACCAGTGACGAGTGACCTGTGACCAGTGACCATTGACCAGTGACCAGCGAAAGTGACCAGTGACGAGTGACCTGTGACAAGTGACCAGTGACCAGCGACCAGTGACCAGTGACCAGTGACCAGTGACCAGTGACCAGTGACCAGCGAAAGTGACCAGTGACCAACGACCAGTGACCAGTGACGAGTGACCAGTGACCAGAGACCAGTGACTAGCCAAATTGACCAGTGACCAGTGACCAGTGACCAGTGACCAGCGGTAGTGACCAGTGATCAGTGACCAGTGAACAGTGACCAGTGACCAGTGACCAGTGACCAGAGACCAGTGACTAGCCAAATTGACCAGTGACCAGTGACCAGTGACCAGCGGTAGTGACCAGTGATCAGTGACCAGTGAACAGTGACCAGTGACCAGTGACCAGTGACCTGTGACCAGCGAAAATGACCAGTGGCCAGTGACCAGTGACCAGCGAAATTGACCAGTGACCAGTGACCAGGGACCAGTGACCAGTGACCAGCGAAAATGAACAGTGACCAGTGACCAGGGACCAGTGACCAGTGACCAGTGACCTGTGACCAGTGACCAGTGACAAGTGACCAGCGACCAGTGACCAGTGACCAGTGACCAGTGACCAGTGACCAGTGCCCAGTGACCAGCGAAAGTGACCAGTGACAAGTGACCAGTGACAAGTGACCAGTGACCAGTGACCAGTGACCAGCGAAAGTGACCAGTGACCAGTGACCAGTGACCAGCGAAATCGGCCAGTGACCAGTGACCAGAGACCAGTGACTAGCCAAATTGACCAGTGACCAGTGACCAGTGACCAGTGACCAACGACCAGTGACCAGTGACCAGTGACCAGTCACCAGTGACCTGTGACCAGCGAAAGTGACCAGTGACCAGTGACCAGTGACCAGCGAAAGTGACCAGTGACGAGTGACCAGTGACCAGCGACCAGTGACCAGTGACCAGTGACCAGTGACCAGTGACCAGTGACCTGTGACCAGCGAAAGTGACCAGTGACCAACGACCAGTGACCAGTGACCAGTGACCAGTGACCAGAGACCAGTGACTAGCCAAATTGACCAGTGACCAGTGACCAGTGACCAGTGACCAGTGACCAGTGACCAGTGACCAGTGACCAGTGACCAGTGACCAGCGAAATTGACCAGTTGCCATTGACCAGTGACCAGCGAAAGTGACCAGTGACGAGTGACCTGTGACAAGTGACCAGTGACCAGCGACCTGTGACCAGTGACCAGTGACCAGTGACCAGTGACCAGTGACCAGTGACCAGTGACCAGTGACCAGTGACCAGCGAAAGTGACCAGTGACCAGTGACCAGTGACCAGTGACCAGTGCCCAGTGACCAGCGAAAGTGACCAGTGACAAGTGACCAGTGACAAGTGACCAGTGACCAGTGACCAGTGACCAGCGAAAGTGACCAGTGACCAGTGACCAGTGACCAGCGAAATCGGCCAGTGACCAGTGACCAGAGACCAGTGACTAGCCAAATTGACCAGTGACCAGTGACCAGTGACCAGTGACCAACGACCAGTGACCAGTGACCAGTGACCAGTGACCAGTGACCTGTGACCAGCGAAAGTGACCAGTGACCAGTGACCAGTGACCAGAGACCAGTGACTAGCCAAATTGACCAGTGACCAGTGACCAGTGACCAGTGACCAGCGGTAGTGACCAGTGATCAGTGACCAGTGAACAGTGACCAGTGACCAGTGACCAGTGACCAGTGACCAGCGAAAGTGTCCAGTGACCAACGACCAGTGACCAGTGACCAGTGACCAGTGACCAGAGACCAGTGACAAGCCAAATTGACCAGTGACCAGTGACCAGTGACCAGTGACCAGCGGTAGTGACCAGTGATCAGTGACCAGTGAACAGTGACCAGTGACCAGTGACCAGTGACCAGAGACCAGTGACTAGCCAAATTGACCAGTAACCAGTGACCAGTGACCAGCGGTAGTGACCAGTGATCAGTGACCAGTGAACAGTGACCAGTGACCAGCGAAAGTGACCAGTGACCAGTGACTAGCCAAATTGAGCAGTGACCAGTGACCAGTGACCAATGACCAGTGACCAGTGACCAGTGACCAGTGACCAGAGACCAGTGACTAGCCAAATTGACCAGTGACCAGTGACCAGTGACCAGTGACCAGCGGTAGTGACCAGTGATCAGTGACCAGTGAACAGTGACCAGTGACCAGTGACCAGTGACCAGTGACCAGAGACCAGTGACAAGCCAAATTGACCAGTGACCAGTGACCAGTGACCAGTGACCAGCGGTAGTGACCAGTGATCAGTGACCAGTGAACAGTGACCAGTGACCAGTGACCAGTGACCAGAGACCAGTGACTAGCCAAATTGACCAGTGACCAGTGACCAGTGACCAGCGGTAGTGACCAGTGATCAGTGACCAGTGACCAGAGACCAGTGACTAGCCAAATTGACCAGTGAACAGTGACCAGTGACCAGTGACCAGCGGTAGTGACCAGTGATCAGTGACCTGTGACAAGTGGCCAGTGACCAGCGACCAGTGACCAGTGACCAGTGACCAGTGACCAGAGACCAGTGACTAGCCAAATTGACCAGTGAACAGTGACCAGTGACCAGTGACCAGCGGTAGTGACCAGTGATCAGTGACCAGTGAACAGTGACCAGTGACCAGTGACCAGTGACCAGTGACCAGAGACCAGTGACTAGCCAAATTGACCAGTGACCAGTGACCAGTGACCAGCGGTAGTGACCAGTGATCAGTGACCAGTGAACAGTGACCAGTGACCAGTGACCTGTGACCAGCGAAAATGACCAGTGGCCAGTGACCAGTGACCAGCGAAATTGACCAGTGATCAGTGACTAGGGACCAGTGACCAGTGACCAGTGACCAGCGACCAGTGACCAGTGACCTGTGACCAGGGACCAGTGACCAGCGAATGTGACCAGTGACCAGTGACCAGTGACCAGTGACTAGCCAAATTGAGCAGTGAGCACTGACCAGTGACCAGTGACCAGTGACCAGTGACCAGTGACCAGTGACCAGCGAAAGTGACCAGTGACCAGTGACCAGTGACCAGCGAAATTGCCCAGTGACCAGTGACCAGTGACAAGTGACCAGTTACCAGTGACCAGCGAAAGTGACCAGTGAACAGTGACCAGGGACCAGTGACCAGTGACCAGCGAAAGTGACCAGTGACCAGTGACCAGTGACCAGTGACCAGTGACCATTGACCAGCGACCAGTGACCAATGACCAGTGACGAGTGACCAGTGACCAGTGACCAGTGACCAGTGACCAGCGAAAGTGACAAGTGACCAGTGACCAGTGACCAGTGACCAGTGACCAGTGACCAGCGAAAGTGACAAGTGACCAGTGAACAGCGAAATTGACCAGTGACCAGCGAAAGTGACAAGTGACCAGTGAACAGCGAAATTGACCAGTGACCATTGACCAGTAACCAGCGAAAGTGACCAGTGACGAGTGACCTGTGACAAGTGACCAGTGACCAGCGACCAGTGACCAGGGACCAGTGACCAGTGACCAGTGACCAGCGACCAGTGACCAGTGACCAGTGACCAGGGACCAGTGACCAGCGAAAGTGACCAGTGACCAGTGACCAGTGACCAGCGAAATTGACCAGTGACCAGTGACCAGTGACCAGTGACAAGTGACCAGTTACCAGTGACCAGCGAAAGTGACCAGTGACCAGTGACCAGGGACCAATGACCAGCGAAAGTGACCAGTGACCAGTGACTAGCCAAATTGAGCAGTGACCAGTGACCAGTGACCAGTGACCAGTGACCAGTGACCAGTGACCAGTGACCAGCGAAATTGACCAGTGACCATTGACCAGTGACCAGCGAAAGTGACCAGTGACGAGTGACCTGTGACAAGTGACCAGTGACCAGCGAAAGTGACCAGTGTCCAGTGACCTGTGACCAGCGAAAGTGACCAGTGACCAGTGACCATTGACCAGAGACCAGTGACCAGCGACCAGTGACGAGTGACCAGTGACCAGCGGTAGTGACCAGTGATCAGTGACAAGTGAACAGTGACCAGTGACCAGTGACCAGTGACCAGAGACCAGTGACTAGCCAAATTGAGCAGTGTGCACTGACCAGTGACCAGTGACCAGTGACCAGTGACCAGTGACCAGTGACCAGTGACCAGCGAAAGTGTCCAGTGACCAACGACCAGTGACCAGTGACCAGTGACCAGTGACCAGAGACCAGTGACTAGCCAAATTGACCAGTGACCAGTGACCAGTGACCAGTGACCAGCGGTAGTGACCAGTGATCAGTGACCAGTGAACAGTGACCAGTGACCAGTGACCAGTGACCAGAGACCAGTGACTAGCCAAATTGAGCAGTGTGCACTGACCAGTGACCAGTGACCAGTGACCAGTGACCAGTGACCAGCGAAAGTGTCCAGTGACCAACGACCAGTGACCAGTGACCAGTGACCAGTGACCAGAGACCAGTGACTAGCCAAATTGACCAGTGACCAGTGACCAGTGACCAGTGACCAGCGGTAGTGACCAGTGATCAGTGACCAGTGAACAGTGACCAGTGACCAGAGACCAGTGACTATCCAAATTGACCAGTGACCAGTGACCAGTGACCAGCGGTAGTGACCAGTGATCAGTGACCAGTGAACAGTGACCAGTGACCAGCGAAAGTGACCAGTGACCAGTGACTAGCCAAATTGAGCAGTGACCAGTGACCAGTGACCAGTGACCAGTGACCAGTGACCAGTGACCAGTGACCAGCGAAATTGACCAGTGACCATTGACCAGTGACCAGAGAAAGTGACCAGTGACGAGTGACCTGTGTCAAGTGACCAGTGACCAGCGACCAGTGACCAGTGACCAGTGACCAGTGACCAGTGACCAGTGACCAGTAACCAGTGACCAGCGAAAGTGACCAGTGACCAACGACCAGTGACCAGTGACCAGTGACCAGTGACCAGAGACCAGTGACTAGCCAAATTGACCAGTGACCAGTGACCAGTGACCAGTGACCAGCGGTAGTGACCAGTGATCAGTGACCAGTGAACAGTGACCAGTGACCAGTGACCAGTGACCAGAGACCAGTGACTAGCCAAATTGACCAGTGACCAGTGACCAGTGACCAGAGACCAGTGACTAGCCAAATTGACCAGTGACCAGTGACCAGTGACCAGCGGTAGTGACCAGTGATCAGTGACCAGTGAACAGTGACCAGTGACCAGTGACCAGTGACCAGCGAAAATGACCAGTGGCCAGTGACCAGTGACCAGCGAAAGAGACCAGTGACGAGTGACCAGTGACAAGTGACCAGTGAGAAGTAACCAGTGACCTCTGACCAGTGACTAGCCAAATTGAGCAGTGACCAGTGACCAGTGACCAATGACCAGTGACCAGTGACCAGTGACCAGTGACCAGAGACCAGTGACTAGCCAAATTGACCAGTGACCAGTGACCAGTGACCAGTGACCAGTGACCAGTGACCAGTGACCAGTGACCAGCGAAATTGACCAGTGACCATTGACCAGTGACCAGAGAAAGTGACCAGTGACGAGTGACCTGTGACAAGTGACCAGTGACCAACGACCAGTGACCAGTGACCAGTGACCAGTGACCAGAGACCAGTGACTAGCCAAATTGACCAGTGACCAGTGACCAGTGACCAGTGACCAGCGGTAGTGACCAGTGATCAGTGACCAGTGAACAGTGACCAGTGACCAGTGACCAGTGACCAGAGACCAGTGACTAGCCAAATTGACCAGTGACCAGTGACCAGTGACCAGCGGTAGTGACCAGTGATCAGTGACCAGTGAACAGTGACCAGTGACCAGTGACCTGTGACCAGTGACCAGTGACCAGTGACCAGCGAAAGTGACCAGTGACCAACGACCAGTGACCAGTGACCAGTGACCAGTGACCAGAGACCAGTGACTAGCCAAATTGACCAGTGACCAGTGACCAGTGACCAGTGACCAGCGGTAGTGACCAGCGATCAGTGACCAGTGAACAGTGACCAGTGACCAGAGACCAGTGACTAGCCAAATTGACCAGTGACCAGTGACCAGTGACCAGCGGTAGTGACCAGTGATCAGTGACCAGTGAACAGTGACCAGTGACCAGCGACCAGTGACCAGTGACCAGTGACCAGGGACCAGTGACCAGTGACTAGCCAAATTGAGCAGTGACCATTGACCAGTGACCAGAGAAAGTGACCAGTGACGAGTGACCTGTGACAAGTGACCAGTGACCAGCGACCAGTGACCAGTGACCAGTGACCAGTGACCAGTGACCAGTGACCAGTGACCAGTGACCAGTGACCAGTGACCAGTGACCAGTGACCAGCGAAATTGACCAGTGACCATTGACCAGTGACCAGAGAAAGTGACCAGTGACGAGTGACCTGTGACAAGTGACCAGTGACCAGCGACCAGTGACCAGTGACCAGTGACCAGTGACCAGTGACCAGTGACCAGCGAAAGTGACCAGTGACGAGTGACCAGTGACCTGTGACCAGCGAAAATGACCAGTGGCCAGTGACCAGTGACCAGCGAAATTGACCAGTGACCAGTGACCAGTGACCAGTGACCAGTGACCAGTGACCAGTGACCAGTGACCAGCGAAATTGACCAGTGACCAGTGACCAGTGACCAGTGACCAGTGACCAGTGACCAGTGACCAGTGACCAGCGAAATTGACCAGTGACCATTGACCAGTGACCAGAGAAAGTGACCAGTGACGAGTGACCTGTGACAAGTGACCAGTGACCAGCGACCAGTGACCAGTGACCAGTGACCAGTGACCAGTGACCAGTGACCAGTGACCAGTGACCAGCGAAAGTGACCAGTGACCAACGACCAGTGACCAGTGACCAGTGACCAGTGACCAGTGACCAGTGACCAGCGAAAGTGACCAGTGACGAGTGACCAGTGACCAGCGACCAGTGACCAGTGACCAGTGACCAGTGACCAGTGACCAGTGACCTGTGACCAGCGAAAGTGACCAGTGACCAACGACCAGTGGCCAGTGACCAGTGACCAGTGACCAGAGACCAGTGACTAGCCAAATTGACCAGTGACCAGTGACCAGTGACCAGTGACCAGCGGTAGTGACCAGTGATCAGTGACCAGTGAACAGTGACCAGTGACCAGTGACCAGTGACCAGCGAAAATGATCAGTGACCAGTGAACAGTGACCAGTGACCAGTGACCAGTGACCAGTGACCTGTGACCAGCGAAAATGACAAGTGGCCAGTGACCAGTGACCAGCGAAATTGACCAGTGACCAGTGACCAGGGACCAGTGACCAGTGACCAGCGAAAGTGAACAGTGACCAGTGACCAGTGACCAGTGACCAGTAACCAGTGACCAGTGACCAGTGACCAGTGACCAGTGACCAGTGACGAGTGTCCAGTGACAAGTGACAAGTGACCAGTGACCAGTGACCAGTGACCAGTGACCAGTGACCAGTGACCAGTGACCAGCGAAAGTGACCAGTGACGAGTGACCAGTGACCAGTGACCAGCGACCAGTGACCAGCGACCAGTGACCAGTGACGAGTGACCAGTGACAAGTGACCAGTGAGAAGTGACCAGTGACCACTGACCAGTGACCAGTGACCAGCGACCAGTGACCAGTCACCAGTGACCAGGGACCAGTGGCCAGCGAAAGTGACCAGTGACCAGTGACTAGCCAAATTGAGCAGTGACCAGTGACCAGTGACCAGTGACCAGTGACCAGTGACCAGTCACCAGTGACCAGTGACCAGAGACCAGTGACCAGTGACCAGCGAAATTGACCAGTGACCATTGACCAGTGACCAGAGAAAGTGACCAGTGACGAGTGACCTGTGACAAGTGACCAGCGAAAGTGACCAGTGGCCAGTGACCAGTGACCAGCGAAAGTGACCAGTGACGAGTGACCAGTGACAAGTGACCAGTGAGAAGTGACCAGTGACCACTGACCAGTGACCAGTGACCAGCGACCAGTGACCAGTGACCAGTGACCAGTGACCAGGGACCAGTGACCAGCGAAAGTGACCAGTGACCAGTGACTAGCCAAATTGAGCAGTGACCAGTGACCAGTGACCAGTGACCAGTGACCAGTGACCAGTGACCAGTGACCAGTGACCAGTGACCAGCGAAATTGACCAGTGACCATTGACCAGTGACCAGCGAAAGTGACCAGTGACGAGTGACCTGTGACAAGTGACCAGTGACCAGCGACCTGTGACCAGTGACCAGTGACCAGTGACCAGTGACCAGTGACCAGCGGTAGTGACCAGTGATCAGTGACCAGTGAACAGTGACCAGTGACCAGTGACCAGTGACCAGTGACCAGAGACCAGTGACTAGCCAAATTGACCAGTGACCAGTGACCAGTGACCAGCGGTAGTGACCAGTGATCAGTGACCAGTGAACAGTGACCAGTGACCAGTGACCAGTGACCAGCGAAAATGACCAGTGGCCAGTGACCAGTGACCAGCGAAAGTGACCAGTGACGAGTGACCAGTGACAAGTGACCAGTGAGAAGTGACCAGTGACCACTGACCAGTGACCAGTGACCAGCTACCAGTGACCAGTGACCAGTGACCAGAGACCAGTGACCAGCGAAAGTGACCAGTGACCAGTGACTAGCCAAATTGAGCAGTGACCAGTGACCAGTGACCAGTGACCAGTGACCAGTGACCAGTGACCAGTGACCAGTGAACAGCGAAATTGACCAGTGACCATTGACCAGTGACCAGCGAAAGTGACCAGTGACGAGTGACCTGTGACCAGTGACCATTGACCAGTGACCAGCGAAAGTGACCAGTGACGAGTGACCTGTGACAAGTGACCAGTGACCAGCGACCAGTGACCAGTGACCAGTGACCAGTGACCAGTGACCAGTGACCAGCGGTAGTGACCAGTGATCAGTGACCAGTGAACAGTGACCAGTGACCAGTGACCAGTGACCAGAGACCAGTGACTAGCCAAATTGACCAGTGACCAGTGACCAGTGACCAGCGGTAGTGACCAGTGATCAGTGACCAGTGAACAGTGACCAGTGACCAGTGACCTGTGACCAGCGAAAATGACCAGTGGCCAGTGACCAGTGACCAGCGAAATTGACCAGTGACCAGTGACCAGGGACCAGTGACCAGTGACCAGCGAAAATGAACAGTGACCAGTGACCAGGGACCAGTGACCAGTGACCAGTGACCTGTGACCAGTGACCAGTGACAAGTGACCAGCGACCAGTGACCAGTGACCAGTGACCAGTGACCAGTGACCAGTGCCCAGTGACCAGCGAAAGTGACCAGTGACAAGTGACCAGTGACCAGCGAAAGTGACCAGTGACCAGTGACCAGTGACCAGCGAAATCGGCCAGTGACCAGTGACCAGAGACCAGTGACTAGCCAAATTGACCAGTGACCAGTGACCAGTGACCAGTGACCAACGACCAGTGACCAGTGACCAGTGACCAGTCACCAGTGACCTGTGACCAGCGAAAGTGACCAGTGACCAGTGACCAGTGACCAGCGAAAGTGACCAGTGACGAGTGACCAGTGACCAGCGACCAGTGACCAGTGACCAGTGACCAGTGACCAGTGACCAGTGACCTGTGACCAGCGAAAGTGACCAGTGACCAACGACCAGTGACCAGTGACCAGTGACCTGTGACCAGCGAAAATGACAAGTGGCCAGTGACCAGGGACCAGTGACCAGTGACCAGCGAAAGTGAACAGTGACCAGTGACCAGTGACCAGTGACCAGTAACCAGTGACCAGTGACCAGTGACCAGTGACCAGTGACCAGTGACGAGTGTCCAGTGACAAGTGACAAGTGACCAGTGACCAGTGACCAGTGACCAGTGACCAGTGACCAGTGACCAGTGACCAGCGAAAGTGACCAGTGACGAGTGACCAGTGACCAGTGACCAGCGACCAGTGACCAGCGACCAGTGACCAGTGACGAGTGACCAGTGACAAGTGACCAGTGAGAAGTGACCAGTGACCACTGACCAGTGACCAGTGACCAGCGACCAGTGACCAGTCACCAGTGACCAGGGACCAGTGGCCAGCGAAAGTGACCAGTGACCAGTGACTAGCCAAATTGAGCAGTGACCAGTGACCAGTGACCAGTGACCAGTGACCAGTGACCAGTGACCAGTCACCAGTGACCAGTGACCAGAGACCAGTGACCAGTGACCAGCGAAATTGACCAGTGACCATTGACCAGTGACCAGAGAAAGTGACCAGTGACGAGTGACCTGTGACAAGTGACCAGCGAAAGTGACCAGTGGCCAGTGACCAGTGACCAGCGAAAGTGACCAGTGACGAGTGACCAGTGACAAGTGACCAGTGACCAGTGACCAGTGACCAGTGACCAGTGACCAGCGGTAGTGACCAGTGATCAGTGACCAGTGAACAGTGACCAGTGACCAGTGACCAGTGACCAGTGACCAGAGACCAGTGACTAGCCAAATTGACCAGTGACCAGTGACCAGTGACCAGCGGTAGTGACCAGTGATCAGTGACCAGTGAACAGTGACCAGTGACCAGTGACCAGTGACCAGCGAAAATGACCAGTGGCCAGTGACCAGTGACCAGCGAAAGTGACCAGTGACGAGTGACCAGTGACAAGTGACCAGTGAGAAGTGACCAGTGACCACTGACCAGTGACCAGTGACCAGCGACCAGTGACCAGTGACCAGTGACCAGAGACCAGTGACCAGCGAAAGTGACCAGTGACCAGTGACTAGCCAAATTGAGCAGTGACCAGTGACCAGTGACCAGTGACCAGTGACCAGTGACCAGTGACCAGTGACCAGTGAACAGCGAAATTGACCAGTGACCATTGACCAGTGACCAGCGAAAGTGACCAGTGACGAGTGACCTGTGACCAGTGACCATTGACCAGTGACCAGCGAAAGTGACCAGTGACGAGTGACCTGTGACAAGTGACCAGTGACCAGCGACCAGTGACCAGTGACCAGTGACCAGTGACCAGTGACCAGTGACCAGCGAAAGTGACCAGTGACCAACGACCAGTGACCAGTGACGAGTGACCAGTGACCAGAGACCAGTGACTAGCCAAATTGACCAGTGACCAGTGACCAGTGACCAGTGACCAGCGGTAGTGACCAGTGATCAGTGACCAGTGAACAGTGACCAGTGACCAGTGACCAGTGACCAGAGACCAGTGACTAGCCAAATTGACCAGTGACCAGTGACCAGTGACCAGCGGTAGTGACCAGTGATCAGTGACCAGTGAACAGTGACCAGTGACCAGTGACCAGTGACCTGTGACCAGCGAAAATGACCAGTGGCCAGTGACCAGTGACCAGCGAAATTGACCAGTGACCAGTGACCAGGGACCAGTGACCAGTGACCAGCGAAAATGAACAGTGACCAGTGACCAGGGACCAGTGACCAGTGACCAGTGACCTGTGACCAGTGACCAGTGACAAGTGACCAGCGACCAGTGACCAGTGACCAGTGACCAGTGACCAGTGACCAGTGCCCAGTGACCAGCGAAAGTGACCAGTGACAAGTGACCAGTGACAAGTGACCAGTGACCAGTGACCAGTGACCAGCGAAAGTGACCAGTGACCAGTGACCAGTGACCAGCGAAATCGGCCAGTGACCAGTGACCAGAGACCAGTGACTAGCCAAATTGACCAGTGACCAGTGACCAGTGACCAGTGACCAACGACCAGTGACCAGTGACCAGTGACCAGTCACCAGTGACCTGTGACCAGCGAAAGTGACCAGTGACCAGTGACCAGTGACCAGCGAAAGTGACCAGTGACGAGTGACCAGTGACCAGCGACCAGTGACCAGTGACCAGTGACCAGTGACCAGTGACCAGTGACCTGTGACCAGCGAAAGTGACCAGTGACCAACGACCAGTGACCAGTGACCAGTGACCAGTGACCAGAGACCAGTGACTAGCCAAATTGACCAGTGACCAGTGACCAGTGACCAGTGACCAGTGACCAGTGACCAGTGACCAGTGACCAGCGAAATTGACCAGTTGCCATTGACCAGTGACCAGCGAAAGTGACCAGTGACGAGTGACCTGTGACAAGTGACCAGTGACCAGCGACCTGTGACCAGTGACCAGTGACCAGTGACCAGTGACCAGTGACCAGTGACCAGTGACCAGTGACCAGTGACCAGCGAAAGTGACCAGTGACCAGTGACCAGTGACCAGTGACCAGTGCCCAGTGACCAGCGAAAGTGACCAGTGACAAGTGACCAGTGACAAGTGACCAGTGACCAGTGACCAGTGACCAGCGAAAGTGACCAGTGACCAGTGACCAGTGACCAGCGAAATCGGCCAGTGACCAGTGACCAGAGACCAGTGACTAGCCAAATTGACCAGTGACCAGTGACCAGTGACCAGTGACCAACGACCAGTGACCAGTGACCAGTGACCAGTGACCAGTGACCTGTGACCAGCGAAAGTGACCAGTGACCAGTGACCAGTGACCAGAGACCAGTGACTAGCCAAATTGACCAGTGACCAGTGACCAGTGACCAGTGACCAGCGGTAGTGACCAGTGATCAGTGACCAGTGAACAGTGACCAGTGACCAGTGACCAGTGACCAGTGACCAGCGAAAGTGTCCAGTGACCAACGACCAGTGACCAGTGACCAGTGACCAGTGACCAGAGACCAGTGACAAGCCAAATTGACCAGTGACCAGTGACCAGTGACCAGTGACCAGCGGTAGTGACCAGTGATCAGTGACCAGTGAACAGTGACCAGTGACCAGTGACCAGTGACCAGAGACCAGTGACTAGCCAAATTGACCAGTGACCAGTGACCAGTGACCAGCGGTAGTGACCAGTGATCAGTGACCAGTGAACAGTGACCAGTGACCAGCGAAAGTGACCAGTGACCAGTGACTAGCCAAATTGAGCAGTGACCAGTGACCAGTGACCAATGACCAGTGACCAGTGACCAGTGACCAGTGACCAGAGACCAGTGACTAGCCAAATTGACCAGTGACCAGTGACCAGTGACCAGTGACCAGCGGTAGTGACCAGTGATCAGTGACCAGTGAACAGTGACCAGTGACCAGTGACCAGTGACCAGTGACCAGAGACCAGTGACAAGCCAAATTGACCAGTGACCAGTGACCAGTGACCAGTGACCAGCGGTAGTGACCAGTGATCAGTGACCAGTGAACAGTGACCAGTGACCAGTGACCAGTGACCAGAGACCAGTGACTAGCCAAATTGACCAGTGACCAGTGACCAGTGACCAGCGGTAGTGACCAGTGATCAGTGACCAGTGACCAGAGACCAGTGACTAGCCAAATTGACCAGTGAACAGTGACCAGTGACCAGTGACCAGCGGTAGTGACCAGTGATCAGTGACCTGTGACAAGTGGCCAGTGACCAGCGACCAGTGACCAGTGACCAGTGACCAGTGACCAGAGACCAGTGACTAGCCAAATTGACCAGTGAACAGTGACCAGTGACCAGTGACCAGCGGTAGTGACCAGTGATCAGTGACCAGTGAACAGTGACCAGTGACCAGTGACCAGTGACCAGTGACCAGAGACCAGTGACTAGCCAAATTGACCAGTGACCAGTGACCAGTGACCAGCGGTAGTGACCAGTGATCAGTGACCAGTGAACAGTGACCAGTGACCAGTGACCTGTGACCAGCGAAAATGACCAGTGGCCAGTGACCAGTGACCAGCGAAATTGACCAGTGATCAGTGACTAGGGACCAGTGACCAGTGACCAGTGACCAGCGACCAGTGACCAGTGACCTGTGACCAGGGACCAGTGACCAGCGAATGTGACCAGTGACCAGTGACCAGTGACCAGTGACTAGCCAAATTGAGCAGTGAGCACTGACCAGTGACCAGTGACCAGTGACCAGTGACCAGTGACCAGTGACCAGCGAAAGTGACCAGTGACCAGTGACCAGTGACCAGCGAAATTGCCCAGTGACCAGTGACCAGTGACCAGTGACCAGTGACAAGTGACCAGTTACCAGTGACCAGCGAAAGTGACCAGTGAACAGTGACCAGGGACCAGTGACCAGTGACCAGCGAAAGTGACCAGTGACCAGTGACCAGTGACCAGTGACCAGTGACCATTGACCAGCGACCAGTGACCAATGACCAGTGACGAGTGACCAGTGACCAGTGACCAGTGACCAGTGACCAGCGAAAGTGACAAGTGACCAGTGACCAGTGACCAGTGACCAGTGACCAGTGACCAGCGAAAGTGACAAGTGACCAGTGAACAGCGAAATTGACCAGTGACCATTGACCAGTAACCAGCGAAAGTGACCAGTGACGAGTGACCTGTGACAAGTGACCAGTGACCAGCGACCAGTGACCAGGGACCAGTGACCAGTGACCAGTGACCAGTGACCAGCGAAATTGACCAGTGACCAGTGACCAGTGACCAGTGACAAGTGACCAGTTACCAGTGACCAGCGAAAGTGAACAGTGACCAGTGACCAGGGACCAATGACCAGCGAAAGTGACCAGTGACCAGTGACTAGCCAAATTGAGCAGTGACCAGTGACCAGTGACCAGTGACCAGTGACCAGTGACCAGTGACCAGTGACCAGCGAAATTGACCAGTGACCATTGACCAGTGACCAGCGAAAGTGACCAGTGACGAGTGACCTGTGACAAGTGACCAGTGACCAGCGAAAGTGACCAGTGTCCAGTGACCTGTGACCAGCGAAAGTGACCAGTGACCAGTGACCATTGACCAGAGACCAGTGACCAGCGACCAGTGACGAGTGACCAGTGACCAGCGGTAGTGACCAGTGATCAGTGACAAGTGAACAGTGACCAGTGACCAGTGACCAGTGACTAGCCAAATTGAGCAGTGTGCACTGACCAGTGACCAGTGACCAGTGACCAGTGACCAGTGACCAGTGACCAGTGACCAGCGAAAGTGTCCAGTGACCAACGACCAGTGACCAGTGACCAGTGACCAGTGACCAGAGACCAGTGACTAGCCAAATTGACCAGTGACCAGTGACCAGTGACCAGTGACCAGCGGTAGTGACCAGTGATCAGTGACCAGTGAACAGTGACCAGTGACCAGTGACCAGTGACCAGAGACCAGTGACTAGCCAAATTGAGCAGTGTGCACTGACCAGTGACCAGTGACCAGTGACCAGTGACCAGTGACCAGCGAAAGTGTCCAGTGACCAACGACCAGTGACCAGTGACCAGTGACCAGTGACCAGAGACCAGTGACTAGCCAAATTGACCAGTGACCAGTGACCAGTGACCAGTGACCAGCGGTAGTGACCAGTGATCAGTGACCAGTGAACAGTGACCAGTGACCAGAGACCAGTGACTATCCAAATTGACCAGTGACCAGTGACCAGTGACCAGCGGTAGTGACCAGTGATCAGTGACCAGTGAACAGTGACCAGTGACCAGCGAAAGTGACCAGTGACCAGTGACTAGCCAAATTGAGCAGTGACCAGTGACCAGTGACCAGTGACCAGTGACCAGCGAAATTGACCAGTGACCATTGACCAGTGACCAGCGAAAGTGACCAGTGACGAGTGACCTGTGACAAGTGACCAGTGACCAGCGACCAGTGACCAGTGACCAGTGACCAGTGACCAGTGACCAATGACCAGCGAAAGTGACCAGTGACCAACGACCAGTGACCAGTGACCAGTGACCAGTGACCAGAGACCAGTGACTAGCCAAATTGACCAGTGACCAGTGACCAGTGTCCAGTGACCAGCGGTAGTGACCAGTGATCAGTGACCAGTGAACAGTGACCAGTGACCAGTGACCAGTGACCAGAGACCAGTGACTAGCCAAATTGACCAGTGACCAGTGACCAGGGACCAGTGACCAGCGAAAGTGACCAGTGACCAGTGACTAGCCAAATTGAGCAGTGACCAGTGACCAGTGACCAGTGACCAGTGACCAGTGACCAGTGACCAGTGACCAGTGACCAGTGACCAGCGAAATTGACCAGTGACCATTGACCAGTGACCAGAGAAAGTGACCAGTGACGAGTGACCTGTGTCAAGTGACCAGTGACCAGCGACCAGTGACCAGTGACCAGTGACCAGTGACCAGTGACCAGTGACCAGTAACCAGTGACCAGCGAAAGTGACCAGTGACCAACGACCAGTGACCAGTGACCAGTGACCAGTGACCAGAGACCAGTGACTAGCCAAATTGACCAGTGACCAGTGACCAGTGACCAGTGACCAGCGGTAGTGACCAGTGATCAGTGACCAGTGAACAGTGACCAGTGACCAGTGACCAGTGACCAGAGACCAGTGACTAGCCAAATTGACCAGTGACCAGTGACCAGTGACCAGAGACCAATGACCAGCGAAAGTGACCAGTGACCAACGACCAGTGACCAGTGACCAGTGACCAGTGACCAGAGACCAGTGACTAGCCAAATTGAGCAGTGACCAGTGACCAGTGACCAGTGACCAGTGACCAGCGAAATTGACCAGTGACCATTGACCAGTGACCAGCGAAAGTGACCAGTGACGAGTGACCTGTGACAAGTGACCAGTGACCAGCGACCAGTGACCAGTGACCAGTGACCAGTGACCAGTGACCAATGACCAGCGAAAGTGACCAGTGACCAACGACCAGTGACCAGTGACCAGTGACCAGTGACCAGAGACCAGTGACTAGCCAAATTGACCAGTGACCAGTGACCAGTGTCCAGTGACCAGCGGTAGTGACCAGTGATCAGTGACCAGTGAACAGTGACCAGTGACCAGTGACCAGTGACCAGAGACCAGTGACTAGCCAAATTGACCAGTGACCAGTGACCAGGGACCAGTGACCAGCGAAAGTGACCAGTGACCAGTGACTAGCCAAATTGAGCAGTGACCAGTGACCAGTGACCAGTGACCAGTGACCAGTGACCAGTGACCAGTGACCAGTGACCAGTGACCAGTGACCAGCGAAATTGACCAGTGACCATTGACCAGTGACCAGAGAAAGTGACCAGTGACGAGTGACCTGTGTCAAGTGACCAGTGACCAGCGACCAGTGACCAGTGACCAGTGACCAGTGACCAGTGACCAGTGACCAGTAACCAGTGACCAGCGAAAGTGACCAATGACCAACGACCAGTGACCAGTGACCAGTGACCAGTGACCAGAGACCAGTGACTAGCCAAATTGACCAGTGACCAGTGACCAGTGACCAGTGACCAGCGGTAGTGACCAGTGATCAGTGACCAGTGAACAGTGACCAGTGACCAGTGACCAGTGACCAGAGACCAGTGACTAGCCAAATTGACCAGTGACCAGTGACCAGTGACCAGCGGTAGTGACCAGTGATCAGTGACCAGTGAACAGTGACCAGTGACCAGTGACCAGTGACCAGCGAAAATGATCAGTGACCAGTGAACAGTGACCAGTGACCAGTGACCAGTGACCAGTGACCAGTGACCAGTGACCAGCGAAAGTGACCAGTGACGAGTGACCAGTGACCAGTGACCAGTGACCAGTGACCAGCGACCAGTGACCAGCGACCAGTGACCAGTGACCAGTGACGAGTGACCAGTGACAAGTGACCAGTGAGAAGTGACCAGTGACCACTGACCAGTGACCAGTGACCAGCGACCAGTGACCAGTGACCAGTGACCAGGGACCAGTGACCAGCGAAAGTGACCAGTGACCAGTGACTAGCCAAATTGAGCAGTGACCAGTGACCAGTGACCAGTGACCAGTGACCAGTGACCAGTGACCAGTGACCAGCGAAATTGACCAGTGACCATTGACCAGTGACCAGAGAAAGTGACCAGTGACGAGTGACCTGTGTCAAGTGACCAGTGACCAGCGACCAGTGACCAGTGACCAGTGACCAGTGACCAGTAACCAGTGACCAGCGAAAGTGACCAGTGACCAACGACCAGTGACCAGTGACCAGTGACCAGTGACCAGAGACCAGTGACTAGCCAAATTGACCAGTGACCAGTGACCAGTGACCAGTGACCAGCGGTAGTGACCAGTGATCAGTGACCAGTGAACAGTGACCAGTGACCAGTGACCAGTGACCAGAGACCAGTGACTAGGCAAATTGACCAGTGACCAGTGACCAGTGACCAGCGGTAGTGACCAGTGATCAGTGACCAGTGAACAGTGACCAGTGACCAGTGACCAGTGACCAGCGAAAATGATCAGTGACCAGTGAACAGTGACCAGTGACCAGTGACCAGTGACCAGAGACCAGTGACTAGCCAAATTGACCAGTGACCAGTGACCAGTGACCAGCGGTAGTGACCAGTGATCAGTGACCAGTGAACAGTGACCAGTGACCAGTGACCTGTGACCAGCGAAAATGACCAGTGGCCAGTGACCAGTGACCAGCGAAATTGACCAGTGACCAGTGACCAGGGACCAGTGAACAGTGACCAGCGAAAGTGAACAGTAACCAGTGACCAGTGACCAGTAACCAGTGACCAGTGACCAGTGACCAGTGACCAGCGAAAGTGACCAGTGACCAGTGACTAGCCAAATTTAGCAGTGACCAGTGACCAGTGACCAGTGACCAGTGACCAGTGACCAGTGACGAGTGACCAGTGACAAGTGACCAGTGAGAAGTGACCAGTGACCACTGACCAGTGACCAGTGACCAGCGACCAGTGACCAGTGACCAGTGACCAGGGACCAGTGACCAGCGAAAGTGACCAGTGACCAGTGACTAGCGAAAGTGACCAGTGACCAGTGACTAGCCAAATTGAGCAGTGACCAGTGACCAGTGACCAGTGACCAGTGACCAGTGACCAGTGACCAGTGACCAGTGACCAGTGACCAGTGACCAGTGACCAGTGACCAGTGACCAGCGAAATTGACCAGTGACCATTGACCAGTGACCAGAGAAAATGACCAGTGACGAGTGACCTGTGACAAGTGACCAGTGACCAGCGACCAGTGACCAGTGACCAGTGACCAGAGACCAGTGACTAGCCAAATTGACCAGTGACCAGTGACCAGTGACCAGCGGTAGTGACCAGTGATCAGTGACCAGTGAACAGTGACCAGTGACCAGTGACCAGTGACCAGAGACCAGTGACTAGCCAAATTGACCAGTGACCAGTGACCAGTGACCAGCGGTAGTGACCAGTGATCAGTGACCACTGAACAGTGACCAGTGACCAGTGACCAGTGACCAGCGAAAATGACCAGTGGCCAGTGACCAGTGACCAGCGAAAGTGACCAGTGACGAGTGACCAGTGACAAGTGACCAGTGAGAAGTGACCAGTGACCACTGACCAGTGATCAGTGACCAGCGACCAGTGACCAGTGACCAGTGACCAGGGACCAGTGACCAGCGAAAGTTACCAGTGACCAGTGACTAGCCAAATTGAGCAGTGACCAGTGACCAGTGACCAGTGACTAGCCAAATTGAGCAGTGACCAGTGACCAGTGACCAGTGACCAGTGACCAGTGACCAGTGACCAGTGACCAGTGACCAGCGAAATTGACCAGTGACCATTGACCAGTGACCAGCGAAAGTGACCAGTGACGAGTGACCTGTGACAAGTGACCAGTGACCAGCGACCAGTGACCAGTGACCAGTGACCAGTGACCAGTGACCAGTGACCAGTGACCAGTGACCAGCGAAAGTGACCAGTGACCAACGACCAGTGACCAGTGACCAGTGACCGGTGACCAGAGACCAGTGACTAGCCAAATTGACCAGTGACCAGTGACCAGTGACCAGTGACCAGTGACCAGTGACCAGCGAAATTGACCAGTGACCATTGACCAGTGACCAGAGAAGGTGACCAGTGACGAGTGACCTGTGACAAGTGACCAGTGACCAGCGACGAGTGACCAGTGACCAGTGACCAGTGACCAGTGACCAGTGACCAGTGACCAGCGAAAGTGACCAGTGACCAACGACCAGTGACCAGAGACCAGTGACCAGTGACCAGAGACCAGTGACTAGCCAAATTGACCAGTGACCAGTGACCAGTGACCAGTGACCAGCGGTAGTGACCAGTGATCAGTGACCAGTGAACAGTGACCAGTGACCCGTGACCAGTGACCAGCGAAAATGACCAGTGGCCAGTGACCAGTGACCAGCGAAAGTGACCAGTGACGAGTGACCAGTGACAAGTGACCAGTGAGAAATGACCAGTGACCACTGACCAGTGACCAGTGACCAGCGACCAGTGACCAGTGACCAGTGACCAGTGACCAGTGACCAGGGACCAGTGACCAGCGAAAGTGACCAGTGACCAGTGACTAGCCAAATTGAGCAGTGACCAGTTACCAGTGACCAGTGACCAGTGACCAGTGACCAGTGACCAGTGACCAGTGACCAGCGAAATTGACCAGTGACCATTGACCAGTGACCAGCGAAAGTGACCAGTGACGAGTGACCTGTGACAAGTGACCAGTGACCAGCGACCAGTGACCAGTGACCAGTGACCAGTGACCAGTGACCAGTGACCAGTGACCAGTGACCAACGACCAGTGACCAGTGACCAGTGACCGGTGACCAGAGACCAGTGACTAGCCAAATTGACCAGTGACCAGTGACCAGTGACCAGTGACCAGTGACCAGTGACCAGTGACCAGTGACCAGCGGTAGTGACCAGTGATCAGTGACCAGTGAACAGTGACCAGTGACCAGTGACCAGTGACCAGAGACCAGTGACTAGCCAAATTGACCAGTGACCAGTGACCAGTGACCAGCGGTAGTGACCAGTGATCAGTGACCAGTGAACAGTGACCAGTGACCAGTGACCAGTGACCAGCGAAAATGACCAGTGGCCAGTGACCAGTGACCAGCGAAAGTGACCAGTGACGAGTGACCAGTGACAAGTGACCAGTGAGAAGTGACCAGTGACCACTGACCAGTGACCAGTGACCAGCGACCAGTGACCAGTGACCAGTGACCAGAGACCAGTGACCAGCGAAAGTGACCAGTGACCAGTGACTAGCCAAATTGAGCAGTGACCAGTGACCAGTGACCAGTGACCAGCGAAATTGACCAGTGACCATTGACCAGTGACCAGCGAAAGTGACCAGTGACGAGTGACCTGTGACAAGTGACCAGTGACCAGCGACCAGTGACCAGTGACCAGTGACCAGTGACCAGTGACCAGTGACCAGCGAAAGTGACCAGTGACCAACGACCAGTGACCAGTGACCAGTGACCAGTGACCAGAGACCAGTGACTAGCCAAATTGACCAGTGACCAGTGACCAGTGACCAGTGACCAGCGGTAGTGACCAGTGATCAGTGACCAGTGACCAGTGACCAACGACCAGTGACCAGTGACCAGTGACCAGTGACCAGAGACCAGTGACTAGCCAAATTGACCAGTGACCAGTGACCAGTGACCAGTGACCAGCGGTAGTGACCAGTGATCAGTGACCAGTGAACAGTGACCAGTGACCAGTGACCAGTGACCAGCGAAAATGATCAGTGACCAGTGAACAGTGACCAGTGACCAGCGACCAGTGACCAGTGACCAGTGACCAGTGACCAGTGACCAGTGACCTGTGACCAGCGAAAGTGACCAGTGACCAACGACCAGTGACCAGTGACCAGTGACCAGTGACCAGAGACCAGTGACTAGCCAAATTGACCAGTGACCAGTGACCAGTGACCAGTGACCAGCGGTAGTGACCAGTGATCAGTGACCAGTGAACAGTGACCAGTGACCAGTGACCAGTGACCAGCGAAAATGATCAGTGACCAGTGAACAGTGACCAGTGACCAGTGACCAGTGACCAGAGACCAGTGACTAGCCAAATTGACCAGTGACCAGTGACCAGTGACCAGCGGTAGTGACCAGTGATCAGTGACCAGTGAACAGTGACCAGTGACCAGTGACCTGTGACCAGCGAAAATGACCAGTGGCCAGTGACCAGTGACCAGCGAAATTGACCAGTGACCAGTGACCAGGGACCAGTGACCAGTGACCAGCGAAAGTGAACAGTGACCAGTGTCCAGTGACCAGTGACCAGTAACCAGTGACCAGTGACCAGTGACCAGTGACCAGTGACCAGTGACCAGTGACGAGTGTCCAGTGACAAGTGACAAGTGACCAGTGACCAGTGACCAGTGACCAGTGACCAGCGAAAGTGACCAGTGACGAGTGACCAGTGACCAGTGACCAGTGACCAGTGACCAGTGACCAGCGACCAGTGACCAGCGACCAGTGACCAGTGACGAGTGACCAGTGACAAGTGACCAGTGAGAAGTGACCAGTGACCACTGACCAGTGACCAGTGACCAGCGACCAGTGACCAGTCACCAGTGACCAGGGACCAGTGACCAGCGAAAGTGACCAGTGACCAGTGACTAGCCAAATTGAGCAGTGACCAGTGACCAGTGACCAGTGACCAGTGACCAGTGACCAGTGACCAGCGAAAGTGACCAGTGACCAGTGACTAGCCAAATTCAGCAGTGACCAGTGACCAGTGACCAGTGACCAGTGACCAGTGACCAGTGACCAGTGACCAGCGAAATTGACCAGTGACCATTGACCAGTGACCAGCGAAAGTGACCAGTGACGAGTGACCTGTGACAAGTGACCAGTGACCAGCGACCAGTGACCAGTGACCAGTGACCAGTGATCAGTGACCAGTGACCAGTGACCAGTGACCAGTGACCAGTGACCAGCGAAATTGACCAGTGACCATTGACCAGTGACCAGAGAAAGTGACCAGTGACGAGTGACCTGTGACAAGTGACCAGTGACCAGCGACCAGTGACCAGTGACCAGTGACCAGAGACCAGTGACTAGCCAAATTGACCAGTGACCAGTGACCAGAGACCAGTGACCAGCGAAAGTGACCAGTGACCAGTGACTAGCCAAATTGAGCAGTGACCAGTGACCAGTGACCAGTGACCAGTGACCAGTGACCAGTGACCAGAGACCAGTGACTAGCCAAATTGACCAGTGACCAGTGACCAGTGACCAGTGACCAGCGGTAGTGACCAGTGATCAGTGACCAGTGAACAGTGACCAGTGACCAGTGACCAGTGACCAGAGACCAGTGACTAGCCAAATTGACCAGTGAACAGCGAAATTGACCAGTGACCATTGACCAGTGACCAGCGAAAGTGACCAGTGACGAGTGACCTGTGACAAGTGACCAGTGACCAGCGACCAGTGACCAGTGACCAGTGACCAGTGACCAGTGACCAGTGACCAGTGACCAGCGAAAGTGACCAGTGACCAACGACCAGTGACCAGTGACCAGTGACCAGTGACCAGAGACCAGTGACTAGCCAAATTGACCAGTGCCCAGTGACCAGTGACCAGTGACCAGCGGTAGTGACCAGTGATCAGTGACCAGTGAACAGTGACCAGTCACCAGTGACCAGTGACCAGAGACCAGTGACTAGCCAAATTGACCAGTGACCAGTGACCAGTGACCAGCGGTAGTGACCAGTGATCAGTGACCAGTGATCAGTGACCAGTGACCAGTGACCAGTGACCAGTGACCAGTGACCAGTGACCAGTGACCAGTGACCAGTGACCAGTGACCAGTGACCAGCGAAAGTGACCAGTGACCAACGACCAGTGACCAGTGACCAGTGACCATTGACCAGAGACCAGTGACTAGCCAAATTGACCAGTGACCAGTGACCAGTGACCAGTGACCAGCGGTAGTGACCAGTGATCAGTGACCAGTGAACAGTGACCAGTGACCAGGGACCAGTGACCAGAGACCAGTGACTAGCCAAATTGACCAGTGACCAGTGACCAGTAACCAGCGGTAGTGACCAGTGATCAGTGACCAGTGAACAGTGACCAGTGACCAGCGAAGGTGACCAGTGACCAGTGACTAGCCAAATTGACCAGTGACCAGTGACCAGCGGTAGTGACCAGTGATCAGTGACCAGTGAACAGTGACCAGTGACCAGTGACCAGTGACCAGAGACCAGTGACTAGCCAAATTGACCAGTGACCAGTGACCAGTGACCAGCGGTAGTGAGCAGTGATCAGTGACCAGTGAACAGTGACCAGTGACCAGTGACCTGTGACCAGCGAAAATGACCAGTGGCCAGTGACCAGTGACCAGCGAAATTGACCAGTGACCAGTGACCAGGGACCAGTGACCATTGACCAGCGAAAGTGAACAGTGACCAGTGACCAGTGACCAGTGACCAGTGACCAGTGACCAGTGACCAGTGACGAGTGTCCAGTGACAAGTGACAAGTGACCAGTGACCAGTGACCAGTGACCAGTGACCAGTGACCAGTGACCAGTGACCAGTGACCAGCGAAAGTGACCAGTGACCAGTGACCAGCGACCAGTGACCAGTGACCAGTGACCAGTGATCAGTGACCAGTGACCAGTGACCAGTGACCAGTGACCAGTGACCAGCGAAATTGACCAGTGACCATTGACCAGTGACCAGAGAAAGTGACCAGTGACGAGTGACCTGTGACAAGTGACCAGTGACCAGCGACCAGTGACCAGTGACCAGTGACCAGTGACCAGTGACCAGTGACCAGTGACCAGTGACCAGCGAAAGTGACCAGTGGCCAGTGACCAGTGACCAGCGAAAGTGACCAGTGACGAGTGACCAGTGACAAGTGACCAGTGAGAAGTGACCAGTGACCACTGACCAGTGACCAGTGACCAGCGACCAGTGACCAGTGACCAGTGACCAGTGACCAGTGACCAGGGACCAGTGACCAGCGAAAGTGACCAGTGACCAGTGACTAGCCAAATTGAGCAGTGACCAGTGACCAGTGACCAGTGACCAGTGACCAGTGACCAGTGACCAGTGTCCAGTGACCAGCGGTAGTGACCAGTGATCAGTGACCAGTGAACAGTGACCAGTGACCAGTGACCAGTGACCAGAGACCAGTGACTAGCCAAATTGACCAGTGACCAGTGACCAGGGACCAGTGACCAGCGAAAGTGACCAGTGACCAGTGACTAGCCAAATTGAGCAGTGACCAGTGACCAGTGACCAGTGACCAGTGACCAGTGACCAGTGACCAGTGACCAGTGACCAGTGACCAGTGACCAGCGAAATTGACCAGTGACCATTGACCAGTGACCAGAGAAAGTGACCAGTGACGAGTGACCTGTGTCAAGTGACCAGTGACCAGCGACCAGTGACCAGTGACCAGTGACAAGTGACCAGTGACCAGTGACCAGTAACCAGTGACCAGCGAAAGTGACCAGTGACCAACGACCAGTGACCAGTGACCAGTGACCAGTGACCAGAGACCAGTGACTAGCCAAATTGACCAGTGACCAGTGACCAGTGACCAGTGACCAGCGGTAGTGACCAGTGATCAGTGACCAGTGAACAGTGACCAGTGACCAGTGACCAGTGACCAGAGACCAGTGACTAGCCAAATTGACCAGTGACCAGTGACCAGTGACCAGCGGTAGTGACCAGTGATCAGTGACCAGTGAACAGTGACCAGTGACCAGTGACCAGTGACCAGTGACCAGCGAAAATGATCAGTGACCAGTGAACAGTGACCAGTGACCAGTGACCAGTGACCAGTGACCAGTGACCAGTGACCAGCGAAAGTGACCAGTGACGAGTGACCAGTGACCAGTGACCAGTGACCAGTGACCAGCGACCAGTGACCAGCGACCAGTGACCAGTGACCAGTGACGAGTGACCAGTGACAAGTGACCAGTGAGAAGTGACCAGTGACCACTGACCAGTGACCAGTGACCAGCGACCAGTGACCAGTGACCAGTGACCAGGGACCAGTGACCAGCGAAAGTGACCAGTGACCAGTGACTAGCCAAATTGAGCAGTGACCAGTGACCAGTGACTAGCCAAATTGAGCAGTGACCAGTGACCAGTGACCAGTGACCATTGACCAGTGACCAGCGAAAGTGACCAGTGACGAGTGACCTGTGACAAGTGACCAGTGACCAGCGACCAGTGACCAGTGACCAGTGACCAGTGACCAGTGATCAGTGACCAGTGACCACTGACCAGCGAAAGTGACCAGTGACCAACGACCAGTGACCAGTGACCAGTGACCGGTGACCAGAGACCAGTGACTAGCCAAATTGACCAGTGACCAGTGACCAGTGACCAGTGACCAGTGACCAGTGACCAGCGAAATTGACCAGTGACCATTGACCAGTGACCAGAGAAGGTGACCAGTGACGAGTGACCTGTGACAAGTGACCAGTGACCAGCGACCAGTGACCAGTGACCAGTGACCAGTGACCAGTGACCAGTGACCAGTGACCAGCGAAAGTGACCAGTGACCAACGACCAGTGACCAGTGACCAGTGACCAGTGACCAGAGACCAGTGACTAGCCAAATTGACCAGTGACCAGTGACCAGTGACCAGTGACCAGCGGTAGTGACCAGTGATCAGTGACCAGTGAACAGTGACCAGTGACCCGTGACCAGTGACCAGCGAAAATGACCAGTGGCCAGTGACCAGTGACCAGCGAAAGTGACCAGTGACGAGTGACCAGTGACAAGTGACCAGTGAGAAATGACCAGTGACCACTGACCAGTGACCAGTGACCAGCGACCAGTGACCAGTGACCAGTGACCAGTGACCAGTGACCAGGGACCAGTGACCAGCGAAAGTGACCAGTGACCAGTGACTAGCCAAATTGAGCAGTGACCAGTTACCAGTGACCAGTGACCAGTGACCAGTGACCAGTGACCAGCGAAATTGACCAGTGACCATTGACCAGTGACCAGCGAAAGTGACCAGTGACGAGTGACCTGTGACAAGTGACCAGTGACCAGCGACCAGTGACCAGTGACCAGTGACCAGTGACCAGTGACCAGCGAAAGTGACCAGTGACCAACGACCAGTGACCAGTGACCAGTGACCGGTGACCAGAGACCAGTGACTAGCCAAATTGACCAGTGACCAGTGACCAGTGACCAGCGGTAGTGACCAGTGATCAGTGACCAGTGAACAGTGACCAGTGACCAGTGACCAGTGACCAGAGACCAGTGACTAGCCAAATTGACCAGTGACCAGTGACCAGTGACCAGCGGTAGTGACCAGTGATCAGTGACCCGTGAACAGTGACCAGTGACCAGTGACCAGTGACCAGCGAAAATGACCAGTGGCCAGTGACCAGTGACCAGCGAAAGTGACCAGTGACGAGTGACCAGTGACAAGTGACCAGTGAGAAGTGACCAGTGACCACTGACCAGTGACCAGTGACCAGCGACCAGTGACCAGTGACCAGTGACCAGAGACCAGTGACCAGCGAAAGTGACCAGTGACCAGTGACTAGCCAAATTGAGCAGTGACCAGTGACCAGTGACCAGTGACCAGTGACCAGTGACCAGTGACCAGTGACCAGTGACCAGCGAAATTGACCAGTGACCATTGACCAGTGACCAGCGAAAGTGACCAGTGACGAGTGACCTGTGACAAGTGACCAGTGACCAGCGACCAGTGACCAGTGACCAGTGACCAGTGACCAGTGACCAGTGACCAGCGAAAGTGACCAGTGACCAACGACCAGTGACCAGTGACCAGTGACCAGTGACCAGAGACCAGTGACTAGCCAAATTGACCAGTGACCAGTGACCAGTGACCAGTGACCAGCGGTAGTGACCAGTGATCAGTGACCAGTGACCAGTGACCAACGACCAGTGACCAGTGACCAGTGACCAGTGACCAGAGACCAGTGACTAACCAAATTGACCAGTGACCAGTGACCAGTGACCAGTGACCAGCGGTAGTGACCAGTGATCAGTGACCAGTGAACAGTGACCAGTGACCAGTGACCAGTGACCAGCGAAAATGATCAGTGACCAGTGAACAGTGACCAGTGACCAGCGACCAGTGACCAGTGACCAGTGACCAGTGACCAGTGACCAGTGACCAGTGACCTGTGACCAGCGAAAGTGACCAGTGACCAACGACCAGTGACCAGTGACCAGTGACCAGTGACCAGAGACCAGTGACTAGCCAAATTGACCAGTGACCAGTGACCAGTGACCAGTGACCAGCGGTAGTGACCAGTGATCAGTGACCAGTGAACAGTGACCAGTGACCAGTGACCAGTGACCAGCGAAAATGATCAGTGACCAGTGAACAGTGACCAGTGACCAGTGACCAGTGACCAGAGACCAGTGACTAGCCAAATTGACCAGTGACCAGTGACCAGTGACCAGCGGTAGTGACCAGTGATCAGTGACCAGTGAACAGTGACCAGTGACCAGTGACCTGTGACCAGCGAAAATGACCAGTGGCCAGTGACCAGTGACCAGCGAAATTGACCAGTGACCAGTGACCAGGGACCAGTGACCAGTGACCAGCGAAAGTGAACAGTGACCAGTGTCCAGTGACCAGTGACCAGTAACCAGTGACCAGTGACCAGTGACCAGTGACCAGTGACCAGTGACCAGTGACGAGTGTCCAGTGACAAGTGACAAGTGACCAGTGACCAGTGACCAGTGACCAGTGACCAGCGAAAGTGACCAGTGACGAGTGACCATTGACCAGTGACCAGTGACCAGTGACCAGTGACCAGCGACCAGTGACCAGCGACCAGTGACCAGTGACGAGTGACCAGTGACAAGTGACCAGTGAGAAGTGACCAGTGACCACTGACCAGTGACCAGTGACCAGCGACCAGTCACCAGTCACCAGTGACCAGGGACTAGTGACCAGCGAAAGTGACCAGTGACCAGTGACTAGCCAAATTGAGCAGTGACCAGTGACCAGTGACCAGTGACCAGTGACCAGTGACCAGTGACCAGCGAAAGTGACCAGTGACCAGTGACTAGCCAAATTCAGCAGTGACCAGTGACCAGTGACCAGTGACCAGTGACCAGTGACCAGTGACCAGTGACCAGCGAAATTGACCAGTGACCATTGACCAGTGACCAGCGAAAGTGACCAGTGACGAGTGACCTGTGACAAGTGACCAGTGACCAGCGACCAGTGACCAGTGACCAGTGACCAGTGATCAGTGACCAGTGACCAGTGACCAGTGACCAGTGACCAGTGACCAGCGAAATTGACCAGTGACCATTGACCAGTGACCAGAGAAAGTGACCAGTGACGAGTGACCTGTGACAAGTGACCAGTGACCAGCGACCAGTGACCAGTGACCAGTGACCAGAGACCAGTGACTAGCCAAATTGACCAGTGACCAGTGACCAGAGACCAGTGACCAGCGAAAGTGACCAGTGACCAGTGACTAGCCAAATTGAGCAGTGACCAGTGACCAGTGACCAGTGACCAGTGACCAGTGACCAGTGACCAGAGACCAGTGACTAGCCAAATTGACCAGTGACCAGTGACCAGTGACCAGTGACCAGCGGTAGTGACCAGTGATCAGTGACCAGTGAACAGTGACCAGTGACCAGTGACCAGTGACCAGAGACCAGTGACTAGCCAAATTGACCAGTGAACAGCGAAATTGACCAGTGACCATTGACCAGTGACCAGCGAAAGTGACCAGTGACGAGTGACCTGTGACAAGTGACCAGTGACCAGCGACCAGTGACCAGTGACCAGTGACCAGTGACCAGTGACCAGTGACCAGTGACCAGCGAAAGTGACCAGTGACCAACGACCAGTGACCAGTGACCAGTGACCAGTGACCAGAGACCAGTGACTAGCCAAATTGACCAGTGCCCAGTGACCAGTGACCAGTGACCAGCGGTAGTGACCAGTGATCAGTGACCAGTGAACAGTGACCAGTGACCAGTGACCAGTGACCAGAGACCAGTGACTAGCCAAATTGACCAGTGACCAGTGACCAGTGACCAGCGGTAGTGACCAGTGATCAGTGACCAGTGATCAGTGACCAGTGACCAGTGACCAGTGACCAGTGACCAGTGACCAGTGACCAGTGACCAGTGACCAGTGACCAGTGACCAGTGACCAGCGAAAGTGACCAGTGACCAACGACCAGTGACCAGTGACCAGTGACCATTGACCAGAGACCAGTGACTAGCCAAATTGACCAGTGACCAGTGACCAGTGACCAGTGACCAGCGGTAGTGACCAGTGATCAGTGACCAGTGAACAGTGACCAGTGACCAGGGACCAGGGACCAGTGACCAGAGACCAGTGACTAGCCAAATTGACCAGTGACCAGTGACCAGTAACCAGCGGTAGTGACCAGTGATCAGTGACCAGTGAACAGTGACCAGTGACCAGCGAAGGTGACCAGTGACCAGTGACTAGCCAAATTGACCAGTGACCAGTGACCAGCGGTAGTGACCAGTGATCAGTGACCAGTGAACAGTGACCAGTGACCAGTGACCAGTGACCAGAGACCAGTGACTAGCCAAATTGACCAGTGACCAGTGACCAGTGACCAGCGGTAGTGAGCAGTGATCAGTGACCAGTGAACAGTGACCAGTGACCAGTGACCTGTGACCAGCGAAAATGACCAGTGGCCAGTGACCAGTGACCAGCGAAATTGACCAGTGACCAGTGACCAGGGACCAGTGACCATTGACCAGCGAAAGTGAACAGTGACCAGTGACCAGTGACCAGTGACCAGTGACCAGTGACCAGTGACCAGTGACGAGTGTCCAGTGACAAGTGACAAGTGACCAGTGACCAGTGTCCAGTGACCAGTGACCAGTGACCAGTGACCAGTGACCAGTGACCAGCGAAAGTGACCAGTGACAAGTGACCAGTGACCAGTGACCAGTGACCAGTGACCAGTGACCAGTGACCTGTGACCAGTGACCAGTGACCAGTGACCAGTGACCAGTGACCAGTGACCAGTGACGAGTGTCCAGTGACAAGTGACAAGTGACCAGTGAGAAGTGACCAGTGACCACTGACCAGTGACCAGTGACCAGGGACCAGTGACCAGCGAAAGTGACCAGTGACCAGTGACTAGCCAAATTGAGCAGTGACCAGTGACCACTGACCACTGACCAGTGACCAGTGACCAGCGACCAGTGACCAGTGACCAGTGACCAGTGACCAGTGACCAGCGAAATTGACCAGTGACCAGCGAAAGTGACCAGTGACGAGTGACCTGTGACAAGTGAACAGTGACCAGCGACCAGTGACCAGTGACCAGTGACCAGTGACCAGTGACCAGTGACGAGTGACCAGTGACAAGTGACCAGTGAGAAGTGACCAGTGACCACTGACCAGTGACCAGTGACCAGCGACCACTGACCAGTCACCAGTGACCAGGGACCAGTGACCAGCGAAAGTGACCAGTGACCAGTGACTAGCCAAATTGAGCAGTGACCAGTGACCAGTGACCAGTGACCAGTGACCAGCGAAAGTGACCAGTGACCAGTGACTAGCCAAATTGAGCAGTGACCAGTGACCAGTGACCAGTGACCAGTGACCAGTGACCAGTGACCAGCGAAATTGACCAGTGACCATTGACCAGTGACCAGCGAAAGTGACCAGTGACGAGTGACCTGTGACAAGTGACCAGTGACCAGCGACCAGTGACCAGTGACCAGTGACCAGTGATCAGTGACCAGTGACAAGTGACCAGTGACCAGTGACCAGTGACCAGCGAAATTGACCAGTGACCATTGACCAGTGACCAGAGAAAGTGACCAGTGACGAGTGACCTGTGACAAGTGACCAGTGACCAGCGACCAGTGACCAGTGACCAGTGACCAGTGACCAGTGACCAGTGACCAGTGACCAGTGACCAGTGACCAGTGACCAGTGACCAGTGACCAGTGACCAGCGAAATTGACCAGTGACCATTGACCAGTGACCAGCGAAAGTGACCAGTGACGAGTGACCTGTGACAAGTGACCAGTGACCAGTGACCAGTGACCAGTGACCAGTGACCAGTGACCAGCGAAAGTGACCAGTGACCAACGACCAGTGACCAGTGACCAGTGACCGGTGACCAGAGACCAGTGACTAGCCAAATTGACCAGTGACCAGTGACCAGTGACCAGTGACCAGTGACCAGTGACCAGCGGTAGTGACCAGTGATCAGTGACCAGTGAACAGTGACCAGTGACCAGTGACCAGCGAAAATGACCAGTGGCCAGTGACCAGTGACCAGCGAAAGTGACCAGTGACGAGTGACCAGTGACAAGTGACCAGTGAGAAGTGACCAGTGACCACTGACCAGTGACCAGTGACCAGCGACCAGTGACCAGTGACCAGTGACCAGAGACCAGTGACCAGCGAAAGTGACCAGTGACCAGTGACTAGCCAAATTGAGCAGTGACCAGTGACCAGTGACCAGTGACCAGTGACCAGTGACCAGTGACCAGAGACCAGTGACTAGCCAAATTCACCAGTGACCAGTGACCAGTGACCAGTGACCAGCGGTAGTGACCAGTGATCAGTGACCAGTGAACAGTGACCAGTGACCAGTGACCAGTGACCAGAGACCAGTGACTAGCCAAATTGACCAGTGAACAGCGAAATTGACCAGTAACCAGCGAAAGTGACCAGTGACGAGTGACCTGTGACAAGTGACCAGTGACCAGCGACCAGTGACCAGTGACCAGTGACCAGTGACCAGTGACCAGTGACCAGTGAGCAGCGAAAGTGACCAGTGACCAACGACCAGCGACCAGTGACCAGTGACCAGTGACCAGAGACCAGTGACTAGCCAAATTGACCAGTGACCAGAGACCAGTGACCAGTGACCAGCGGTAGTGACCAGTGATCAGTGACCAGTGAACAGTGACCAGTGACCAGTGACCAGTGACCAGAGACCAGTGACTAGCCAAATTGACCAGTGACCAGTGACCAGTGACCAGCGGTAGTGACCAGTGATCAGTGACCAGTGAACAGTGACCAGTGACCAGTGACCTGTGACCAGCGAAAATGACCAGTGGCCAGTGACCAGTGACCAGCGAAATTGACCAGTGACCAGTGACCAGGGACCAGTGACCAGTGACCAGCGAAAATGAACAGTGACCAGTGACCAGTGACCAGTGACCAGTGACCAGTGACCAGTGACCAGTGACCAGTGACCAGTGACCAGTGACCAGTGACCAGTGACCAGAGAAAGTGACAAGTGACGAGTGACCTGTGACAAGTGACCAGTGACCAGCGACCAGTGACCAGTGACCAGTGACCAGTGACCAGTGACCAGTGACCAGCGAAAGTGACCAGTGACCAACGACCAGTGACCAGTGACCAGTGACCAGTGACCAGAGACCAGTGACTAGCCAAATTGACCAGTGACCAGTGACCAGTGACCAGTGACCAGCGGTAGTGACCAGTGATCAGTGACCAGTGAACAGTGACCAGTGACCAGTGACCAGTGACCAGTGACCAGAGACCAGTGACTAGCCAAATTGACCAGTGACCAGTGACCAGTAACCAGCGGTAGTGACCAGTGATCAGTGACCAGTGACCAGTGACCAGTGACCATTGACCAGTGACCTGTGACCAGCGAAAGTGACCAGTGACCAACGACCAGTGGCCAGTGACCAGTGACCAGTGACCAGAGACCAGTGACTAGCCAAATTGACCAGTGACCAGTGACCAGTGACCAGTGACCAGCGGTAGTGACCAGTGATCAGTGACCAGTGAACAGTGACCAGTGACCAGTGACCAGTGACCAGCGAAAATGATCAGTGACCAGTGAACAGTGACCAGTGACCAGTGACCAGTGACCAGTGACCTGTGACCAGCGAAAATGACCAGTGGCCAGTGACCAGTGACCAGCGAAATTGACCAGTGACCAGTGACCAGGGACCAGTGACCAGTGACCAGCGAAAGTGAACAGTGACCAGTGACCAGTGACCAGTAACCAGTAACCAGTGACCAGTGACCAGTGACCAGTGACCAGTGACCAGTGACGAGTGTCCAGTGACAAGTGACAAGTGACCAGTGACCAGTGACCAGTGACCAGTGACCAGTGACCAGTGACCAGCGAAAGTGACCAGTGACGAGTGACCAGTGACCAGTGACCAGCGACCAGTGACCAGCGACCAGTGACCAGTGACGAGTGACCAGTGACAAGTGACCCGTGAGAAGTGACCAGTGACCACTGACCAGTGACCAGTGACTAGCGACCAGTGACCAGTCACCAGTGACCAGGGACCAGTGGCCAGCGAAAGTGACCAGTGACCAGTGACTAGCCAAATTGAGCAGTGACCAGTGACCAGTGACCAGTGACCAGTGACCAGTGACCAGTGACCAGTGACCAGTCACCAGTGACCAGTGACCAGAGACCAGTGACCAGTGACCAGCGAAATTGACCAGTGACCATTGACCAGTGACCAGAGAAAGTGACCAGTGACGAGTGACCTGTGACAAGTGACCAGTGACCAGCGACCAGTGACCAGTGACCAGCGAAAGTGACCAGTGGCCAGTGACCAGTGACCAGCGAAAGTGACCAGTGACGAGTGACCAGTGACAAGTGACCAGTGAGAAGTGACCAGTGACCACTGACCAGTGACCAGTGACCAGCGACCAGTGACCAGTGACCAGTGACCAGTGACCAGGGACCAGTGACCAGCGAAAGTGACCAGTGACCAGTGACTAGCCAAATTGAGCAGTGACCAGTGACCAGTGACCAGTGACCAGTGACCAGTGACCAGTGACCAGTGACCAGTGACCAGCGAAATTGACCAGTGACCATTGACCAGTGACCAGCGAAAGTGACCAGTGACGAGTGACCTGTGACAAGTGACCAGTGACCAGCGACCTGTGACCAGTGACCAGTGACCAGTGACCAGTGACCAGTGACCAGCGGTAGTGACCAGTGATCAGTGACCAGTGAACAGTGACCAGTGACCAGTGACCAGTGACCAGAGACCAGTGACTAGCCAAATTGACCAGTGACCAGTGACCAGTGACCAGCGGTAGTGACCAGTGATCAGTGACCAGTGAACAGTGACCAGTGACCAGTGACCAGTGACCAGCGAAAATGACCAGTGGCCAGTGACCAGTGACCAGCGAAAGTGACCAGTGACGAGTGACCAGTGACAAGTGACCAGTGAGAAGTGACCAGTGACCACTGACCAGTGACCAGTGACCAGCGACCAGTGACCAGTGACCAGTGACCAGAGACCAGTGACCAGCGAAAGTGACCAGTGACCAGTGACTAGCCAAATTGAGCAGTGACCAGTGACCAGTGACCAGTGACCAGTGACCAGCGAAATTGACCAGTGACCATTGACCAGTGACCAGCGAAAGTGACCAGTGACGAGTGACCTGTGACAAGTGACCAGTGACCAGCGACCAGTGACCAGTGACCAGTGACCAGTGACCAGTGACCAGTGACCAGTGACCAGTGACCAGCGAAAGTGACCAGTGACCAACGACCAGTGACCAGTGACCAGTGACCAGTGACCAGAGACCAGTGACTAGCCAAATTGACCAGTGACCAGTGACCAGTGACCAGTGACCAGCGGTAGTGACCAGTGATCAGTGACCAGTGAACAGTGACCAGTGACCAGTGACCAGTGACCAGAGACCAGTGACTAGCCAAATTGACCAGTGACCAGTGACCAGGGACCAGTGACCAGCGAAAGTGACCAGTGACCAGTGACTAGCCAAATTGAGCAGTGACCAGTGACCAGTGACCAGTGACCAGTGACCAGTGACCAGTGACCAGTGACCAGCGAAATTGACCAGTGACCATTGACCAGTGACCAGAGAAAGTGACCAGTGACGAGTGACCTGTGTCAAGTGACCAGTGACCAGCGACCAGTGACCAGTGACCAGTGACCAGTGACCAGTGACCAGTGACCAGTAACCAGTGACCAGCGAAAGTGACCAGTGACCAACGACCAGTGACCAGTGACCAGTGACCAGTGACCAGAGACCAGTGACTAGCCAAATTGACCAGTGACCAGTGACCAGTGACCAGTGACCAGCGTTAGTGACCAGTGATCAGTGACCAGTGAACAGTGACCAGTGACCAGTGACCAGTGACCAGAGACCAGTGACTAGCCAAATTGACCAGTGACCAGTGACCAGTGACCAGCGGTAGTGACCAGTGATCAGTGACCAGTGAACAGTGACCAGTGACCAGTGACCAGTGACCAGCGAAAATGATCAGTGACCAGTGAACAGTGACCAGTGACCAGTGACCAGTGACCAGTGACCAGTGACCAGTGACCAGCGAAAGTGACCAGTGACGAGTGACCAGTGACCAGTGACCAGTGACCAGTGACCAGCGACCAGTGACCAGCGACCAGTGACCAGTGACCAGTGACGAGTGACCAGTGACAAGTGACCAGTGAGAAGTGACCAGTGACCACTGACCAGTGACCAGTGACCAGCGACCAGTGACCAGTGACCAGTGACCAGGGACCAGTGACCAGCGAAAGTGACCAGTGACCAGGGACCAGTGACCAGCGAAAGTGACCAGTGACCAGTGACTAGCCAAATTGAGCAGTGACCAGTGACCAGTGACCAGTGACCAGTGACCAGTGACCAGTGACCAGTGACCAGTGACCAGTGACCAGCGAAATTGACCAGTGACCATTGACCAGTGACCAGAGAAAGTGACCAGTGACGAGTGACCTGTGTCAAGTAACCAGTGACCAGCGACCAGTGACCAGTGACCAGTGACCAGTGACCAGTGACCAGTGACCAGCGACCAGTGACCAGCGACCAGTGACCAGTGACGAGTGACCAGTGACCAGTGACCAGCGGTAGTGACCAGTGATCAGTGACCAGTGACCAGTGACCAGTGACCAGAGACCAGTGACTAGCCAAATTGACCAGTGACCAGTGACCAGTCACCAGCGGTAGTGACCAGTGATCAGTGACCAGTGAACAGTGACCAGTGACCAGTGACCAGTGACCAGCGAAAATGACCAGTGGCCAGTGACCAGTGACCAGCGAAAGTGACCAGTGACCAGTGACCAGTGACCAGTGACCAGAGACCAGTGACAAGCCAAATTGACCAGTGACCAGTGACCAGTGACCAGTGACCAGCGGTAGTGACCAGTGATCAGTGACCAGTGAACAGTGACCAGTGACCAGTGACCAGTGTCCAGAGACCAGTGACTAGCCAAATTGACCAGTGACCAGTGACCAGTGACCAGCGGTAGTGACCAGTGATCAGTGACCAGTGAACAGTGACCAGTGACCAGCGAAAGTGACCAGTGACCAGTGACTAGCCAAATTGAGCAGTGACCAGTGACCAGTGACCAATGACCAGTGACCAGTGACCAGTGACCAGTGACCAGAGACCAGTGACTAGCCAAATTGACCAGTGACCAGTGACCCGTGACCAGTGACCAGCGGTACTGACCAGTGATCAGTGACCAGTGAACAGTGACCAGTGACCAGTGACCAGTGACCAGTGACCAGCGAAATTGACCAGTGACCATTGACCAGTGACCAGCGAAAGTGACCAGTGACGAGTGACCTGTGACAAGTGACCAGTGACCAGCGACCAGTGACCAGTGACCAGTGACCAGTGACCAGTGACCAGTGACCAGTGACCAGTGACCAGCGAAAGTGACCAGTGACCAACGACCAGTGACCAGTGACCAGTGACCGGTGACCAGAGACCAGTGACTAGCCAAATTGACCAGTGACCAGTGACCAGTGACCAGTGACCAGTGACCAGTGACCAGGGACCAGTGACCAGCGAAAGTGACCAGTGACCAGTGACTAGCCAAATTGAGCAGTGACCAGTGACCAGTGACCAGTGACCAGTGACCAGTGACCAGTGACCAGTGACCAGTGACCAGTGACCAGTGACCAGCGAAATTGACCAGTGACCATTGACCAGTGACCAGAGAAAGTGACCAGTGACGAGTGACCTGTGACAAGTGACCAGTGACCAGCGACCAGTGACCAGTGACCAGTGACCAGTGACCAGTGACCAGTGACCAGTGACCAGCGAAAGTGACCAGTGACCAACGACCAGTGACCAGTGACCAGTGACCAGTGACCAGAGACCAGTGACTAGCCAAATTGACCAGTGACCAGTGACCAGTGACCAGTGACCAGCGGTAGTGACCAGCGATCAGTGACCAGTGAACAGTGACCAGTGACCAGTGACCAGTGACCAGAGACCAGTGACTAGCCAAATTGACCAGTGACCAGTGACCAGTGACCAGCGGTAGTGACCAGTGATCAGTGACCAGTGAACAGTGACCAGTGACCAGTGACCAGTGACCAGCGAAAATGACCAGTGGCCAGTGACCAGTGACCAGCGAAAGAGACCAGTGACGAGTGACCAGTGACAAGTGACCAGTGAGAAGTAACCAGTGACCTCTGACCAGTGACTAGCCAAATTGAGCAGTGACCAGTGACCAGTGACCAGAGACCAGTGACTAGCCAAATTGACCAGTGACCAGTGACCAGTGACCAGTGACCAGCGGTACTGACCAGTGATCAGTGACCAGTGAACAGTGACCAGTGACCAGAGACCAGTGACTAGCCAAATTGACCAGTGACCAGTGACCAGTGACCAGCGGTAGTGACCAGTGATCAGTGACCAGTGAACAGTGACCAGTGACCAGTGACCAGTGACCAGCGAAAATGACCAGTGGCCAGTGACCAGTGACCAGCGAAAGAGACCAGTGACGAGTGACCAGTGACAAGTGACCAGTGAGAAGTAACCAGTGACCTCTGACCAGTGACTAGCCAAATTGAGCAGTGACCAGTGACCAGTGACCAATGACCAGTGACCAGTGACCAGTGACCAGTGACCAGAGACCAGTGACTAGCCAAATTGACCAGTGACCAGTGACCAGTGACCAGTGACCAGCGGTACTGACCAGTGATCAGTGACCAGTGAACAGTGACCAGTGACCAGTGACCAGTGACCAGTGACCAGTGACCAGCGAAATTGACCAGTGACCATTGACCAGTGACCAGCGAAAGTGACCAGTGACGAGTGACCTGTGACAAGTGACCAGTGACCAGCGACCAGCGACCAGTGACCAGTGACCAGTGACCAGTGAACAGTGACCAGTGACCAGTGACCTGTGACCAGCGAAAATGACCAGTGGCCAGTGACCAGTGACCAGCGAAATTGACCAGTGACCAGTGACCAGTGACCAGTGACCAGTGACCAGTGACCAGTGACCAGTGACCAGCGAAATTGACCAGTGACCATTGACCAGTGACCAGAGAAAGTGACCAGTGACGAGTGACCTGTGACAAGTGACCAGTGACCAACGACCAGTGACCAGTGACCAGTGACCAGTGACCAGAGACCAGTGACTAGCCAAATTGACCAGTGACCAGTGACCAGTGACCAGTGACCAGCGGTAGTGACCAGCGATCAGTGACCAGTGAACAGTGACCAGTGACCAGTGACCAGTGACCAGAGACCAGTGACTAGCCAAATTGACCAGTGACCAGTGACCAGTGACCAGCGGTAGTGACCAGTGATCAGTGACCAGTGAACAGTGACCAGTGACCAGTGACCTGTGACCAGTGACCAGTGACTAGTGACCAGCGAAAGTGACCAGTGACCAACGACCAGTGACCAGTGACCAGTGACCAGTGACCAGAGACCAGTGACTAGCCAAATTGACCAGTGACCAGTGACCAGTGACCAGTGACCAGCGGTAGTGACCAGCGATCAGTGACCAGTGAACAGTGACCAGTGACCAGTGACCAGTGACCAGAGACCAGTGACTAGCCAAATTGACCAGTGACCAGTGACCAGTGACCAGCGGTAGTGACCAGTGATCAGTGACCAGTGAACAGTGACCAGTGACCAGCGACCAGTGACCAGTGACCAGTGACCAGGGACCAGTGACCAGTGACTAGCCAAATTGAGCAGTGACCATTGACCAGTGACCAGAGAAAGTGACCAGTGACGAGTGACCTGTGACAAGTGACCAGTGACCAGCGACCAGTGACCAGTGACCAGTGACCAGTGACCAGTGACCAGTGACCAGTGACCAGTGACCAGTGACCAGTGACCAGTGACCAGTGACCAGTGACCAGCGAAATTGACCAGTGACCATTGACCAGTGACCAGAGAAAGTGACCAGTGACGAGTGACCTGTGACAAGTGACCAGTGACCAGCGACCAGTGACCAGTGACCAGTGACCAGTGACCAGTGACCAGTGACCAGCGAAAGTGACCAGTGACGAGTGACCAGTGACCAGCGACCAGTGACCAGTGACCAGTGACCAGTGACCAGTGACCAGTGAACAGTGACCAGTGACCAGTGACCTGTGACCAGCGAAAATGACCAGTGGCCAGTGACCAGTGACCAGCGAAATTGACCAGTGACCAGTGACCAGTGACCAGTGACCAGTGACCAGTGACCAGCGACCAGTGACCAGTGACCAGCGAAAGTGACCAGTGACCAACGACCAGTGGCCAGTGACCAGTGACCAGTGACCAGAGACCAGTGACTAGCCAAATTGACCAGTGACCAGTGACCAGTGACCAGTGACCAGTGACCAGCGGTAGTGACCAGTGATCAGTGACCAGTGAACAGTGACCAGTGACCAGTGACCAGTGACCAGCGAAAATGATCAGTGACCAGTGAACAGTGACCAGTGACCAGTGACCAGTGACCAGTGACCTGTGACCAGCGAAAATGACAAGTGGCCAGTGACCAGTGACCAGCGAAATTGACCAGTGACCAGTGACCAGGGACCAGTGACCAGTGACCAGCGAAAGTGAACAGTGACCAGTGACCAGTGACCAGTGACCAGTAACCAGTGACCAGTGACCAGTGACCAGTGACCAGTGACCAGTGACGAGTGTCCAGTGACAAGTGACAAGTGACCAGTGACCAGTGACCAGTGACCAGTGACCAGTGACCAGTGACCAGTGACCAGCGAAAGTGACCAGTGACCAACGACCAGTGACCAGTGACGAGTGACCAGTGACCAGAGACCAGTGACTAGCCAAATTGACCAGTGACCAGTGACCAGTGACCAGTGACCAGCGGTAGTGACCAGTGATCAGTGACCAGTGAACAGTGACCAGTGACCAGTGACCAGTGACCAGAGACCAGTGACTAGCCAAATTGACCAGTGACCAGTGACCAGTGACCAGCGGTAGTGACCAGTGATCAGTGACCAGTGAACAGTGACCAGTGACCAGTGACCTGTGACCAGCGAAAATGACCAGTGGCCAGTGACCAGTGACCAGCGAAATTGACCAGTGACCAGTGACCAGGGACCAGTGACCAGTGACCAGCGAAAATGAACAGTGACCAGTGACCAGGGACCAGTGACCAGTGACCAGTGACCAGTGACCAGTGACCAGTGACCAGTGACCAGCGAAAGTGACCAGGGACCAGTGACCAGTGACCAGTGACCAGTGACCAGTGACCAGTGACAAGTGACCAGCGACCAGTGACCAGTGACCAGTGACCAGTGACCAGTGACCAGTGCCCAGTGACCAGCGAAAGTGACCAGTGACAAGTGACCAGTGACAAGTGACCAGTGACCAGTGACCAGTGACCAGCGAAAGTGACCAGTGACCAGTGACCAGTGACCAGCGAAATCGGCCAGTGACCAGTGACCAGAGACCAGTGACTAGCCAAATTGACCAGTGACCAGTGACCAGTGACCAGTGACCAACGACCAGTGACCAGTGACCAGTGACCAGTCACCAGTGACCTGTGACCAGCGAAAGTGACCAGTGACCAGTGACCAGTGACCAGCGAAAGTGACCAGTGACGAGTGACCAGTGACCAGCGACCAGTGACCAGTGACCAGTGACCAGTGACCAGTGACCAGTGACCTGTGACCAGCGAAAGTGACCAGTGACCAACGACCAGTGACCAGTGACCAGTGACCAGTGACCAGAGACCAGTGACTAGCCAAATTGACCAGTGACCAGTGACCAGTGACCAGTGACCAGTGACCAGTGACCAGTGACCAGTGACCAGTGACCAGCGAAATTGACCAGTTGCCATTGACCAGTGACCAGCGAAAGTGACCAGTGACGAGTGACCTGTGACAAGTGACCAGTGACCAGCGACCTGTGACCAGTGACCAGTGACCAGTGACCAGTGACCAGTGACCAGTGACCAGCGAAAGTGACCAGTGACCAGTGACCAGTGACCAGTGACCAGTGCCCAGTGACCAGCGAAAGTGACCAGTGACAAGTGACCAGTGACAAGTGACCAGTGACCAGTGACCAGTGACCAGCGAAAGTGACCAGTGACCAGTGACCAGTGACCAGCGAAATCGGCCAGTGACCAGTGACCAGAGACCAGTGACTAGCCAAATTGACCAGTGACCAACGACCAGTGACCAGTGACCAGTGACCAGTGACCAGTGACCTGTGACCAGCGAAAGTGACCAGTGACCAGTGACCAGTGACCAGAGACCAGTGACTAGCCAAATTGACCAGTGACCAGTGACCAGTGACCAGTGACCAGTGACCAGTGACCAGTGACCAGTGACCAGTGACCAGCGAAATTGACCAGTGACCATTGACCAGTGACCAGAGAAAGTGACCAGTGACGAGTGACCTGTGACAAGTGACCAGTGACCAGCGACCAGTGACCAGTGACCAGTGACCAGTGACCAGTGACCAGTGACCAGTGACCAGCGAAAGTGACCAGTGACCAACGACCAGTGACCAGTGACCAGTGACCAGTGACCAGTGACCAGAGACCAGTGACTAGCCAAATTGACCAGTGACCAGTGACCAGTGACCAGTGACCAGCGGTAGTGACCAGCGATCAGTGACCAGTGAACAGTGACCAGTGACCAGTGACCAGTGACCAGAGACCAGTGACTAGCCAAATTGACCAGTGACCAGTGACCAGTGACCAGCGGTAGTGACCAGTGATCAGTGACCAGTGAACAGTGACCAGTGACCAGTGACCAGTGACCAGCGAAAATGACCAGTGGCCAGTGACCAGTGACCAGCGAAAGAGACCAGTGACGAGTGACCTGTGACAAGTGACCAGTGACCAGCGACCAGTGACCAGTGACCAGTGACCAGTGACCAGTGACCAGTGACCAGTGACCAGTGACCAGGGACCAGTGACCAGTGACTAGCCAAATTGAGCAGTGACCATTGACCAGTGACCAGAGAAAGTGACCAGTGACGAGTGACCTGTGACAAGTGACCAGTGACCAGCGACCAGTGACCAGTGACCAGTGACCAGTGACCAGTGACCAGTGACCAGTGACCAGTGACCAGTGACCAGTGACCAGCGAAATTGACCAGTGACCATTGACCAGTGACCAGAGAAAGTGACCAGTGACGAGTGACCTGTGACAAGTGACCAGTGACCAGCGACCAGTGACCAGTGACCAGTGACCAGTGACCAGTGACCAGTGACCAGTGACCAGTGACCAGTGACCAGCGAAAGTGACCAGTGACGAGTGACCAGTGACCAGCGACCAGTGACCAGTGACCAGTGACCAGTGACCAGTGACCAGTGAACAGTGACCAGTGACCAGTGACCTGTGACCAGCGAAAATGACCAGTGGCCAGTGACCAGTGACCAGCGAAATTGACCAGTGACCAGTGACCAGTGACCAGAGACCAGTGACTAGCCAAATTGACCAGTGACCAGTGACCAGTGACCAGCGGTAGTGACCAGTGATCAGTGACCAGTGAACAGTGACCAGTGACCAGTGACCTGTGACCAGTGACCAGTGACCAGTGACCAGCGAAAGTGACCAGTGACCAACGACCAGTGACCAGTGACCAGTGACCAGTGACCAGAGACCAGTGACTAGCCAAATTGACCAGTGACCAGTGACCAGTGACCAGTGACCAGCGGTAGTGACCAGCGATCAGTGACCAGTGAACAGTGACCAGTGACCAGAGACCAGTGACTAGCCAAATTGACCAGTGACCAGTGACCAGTGACCAGCGGTAGTGACCAGTGATCAGTGACCAGTGAACAGTGACCAGTGACCAGCGACCAGTGACCAGTGACCAGTGACCAGGGACCAGTGACCAGTGACTAGCCAAATTGAGCAGTGACCATTGACCAGTGACCAGAGAAAGTGACCAGTGACGAGTGACCTGTGACAAGTGACCAGTGACCAGCGACCAGTGACCAGTGACCAGTGACCAGTGAGAAGTGACCAGTGACCACTGACCAGTGACCAGTGACCAGCGACCACTGACCAGTCACCAGTGACCAGGGACCAGTGACCAGCGAAAGTGACCAGTGACCAGTGACTAGCCAAATTGAGCAGTGACCAGTGACCAGTGACCAGTGACCAGTGACCAGCGAAAGTGACCAGTGACCAGTGACTAGCCAAATTGAGCAGTGACCAGTGACCAGTGACCAGTGACCAGTGACCAGTGACCAGTGACCAGCGAAATTGACCAGTGACCATTGACCAGTGACCAGCGAAAGTGACCAGTGACGAGTGACCTGTGACAAGTGACCAGTGACCAGCGACCAGTGACCAGTGACCAGTGACCAGTGATCAGTGACCAGTGACAAGTGACCAGTGACCAGTGACCAGTGACCAGCGAAATTGACCAGTGACCATTGACCAGTGACCAGAGAAAGTGACCAGTGACGAGTGACCTGTGACAAGTGACCAGTGACCAGCGACCAGTGACCAGTGACCAGTGACCAGTGACCAGTGACCAGTGACCAGTGACCAGTGACCAGTGACCAGTGACCAGTGACCAGTGACCAGCGAAATTGACCAGTGACCATTGACCAGTGACCAGCGAAAGTGACCAGTGACGAGTGACCTGTGACAAGTGACCAGTGACCAGTGACCAGTGACCAGTGACCAGTGACCAGTGACCAGCGAAAGTGACCAGTGACCAACGACCAGTGACCAGTGACCAGTGACCGGTGACCAGAGACCAGTGACTAGCCAAATTGACCAGTGACCAGTGACCAGTGACCAGTGACCAGTGACCAGTGACCAGCGGTAGTGACCAGTGATCAGTGACCAGTGAACAGTGACCAGTGACCAGTGACCAGCGAAAATGACCAGTGGCCAGTGACCAGTGACCAGCGAAAGTGACCAGTGACGAGTGACCAGTGACAAGTGACCAGTGAGAAGTGACCAGTGACCACTGACCAGTGACCAGTGACCAGCGACCAGTGACCAGTGACCAGTGACCAGAGACCAGTGACCAGCGAAAGTGACCAGTGACCAGTGACTAGCCAAATTGAGCAGTGACCAGTGACCAGTGACCAGTGACCAGTGACCAGTGACCAGTGACCAGAGACCAGTGACTAGCCAAATTCACCAGTGACCAGTGACCAGTGACCAGTGACCAGCGGTAGTGACCAGTGATCAGTGACCAGTGAACAGTGACCAGTGACCAGTGACCAGTGACCAGAGACCAGTGACTAGCCAAATTGACCAGTGAACAGCGAAATTGACCAGTAACCAGCGAAAGTGACCAGTGACGAGTGACCTGTGACAAGTGACCAGTGACCAGCGACCAGTGACCAGTGACCAGTGACCAGTGACCAGTGACCAGTGACCAGTGAGCAGCGAAAGTGACCAGTGACCAACGACCAGCGACCAGTGACCAGTGACCAGTGACCAGAGACCAGTGACTAGCCAAATTGACCAGTGACCAGAGACCAGTGACCAGTGACCAGCGGTAGTGACCAGTGATCAGTGACCAGTGAACAGTGACCAGTGACCAGTGACCAGTGACCAGAGACCAGTGACTAGCCAAATTGACCAGTGACCAGTGACCAGTGACCAGCGGTAGTGACCAGTGATCAGTGACCAGTGAACAGTGACCAGTGACCAGTGACCTGTGACCAGCGAAAATGACCAGTGGCCAGTGACCAGTGACCAGCGAAATTGACCAGTGACCAGTGACCAGGGACCAGTGACCAGTGACCAGCGAAAATGAACAGTGACCAGTGACCAGTGACCAGTGACCAGTGACCAGTGACCAGTGACCAGTGACCAGTGACCAGTGACCAGTGACCAGTGACCAGTGACCAGAGAAAGTGACAAGTGACGAGTGACCTGTGACAAGTGACCAGTGACCAGCGACCAGTGACCAGTGACCAGTGACCAGTGACCAGTGACCAGTGACCAGCGAAAGTGACCAGTGACCAACGACCAGTGACCAGTGACCAGTGACCAGTGACCAGAGACCAGTGACTAGCCAAATTGACCAGTGACCAGTGACCAGTGACCAGTGACCAGCGGTAGTGACCAGTGATCAGTGACCAGTGAACAGTGACCAGTGACCAGTGACCAGTGACCAGTGACCAGAGACCAGTGACTAGCCAAATTGACCAGTGACCAGTGACCAGTAACCAGCGGTAGTGACCAGTGATCAGTGACCAGTGACCAGTGACCAGTGACCATTGACCAGTGACCTGTGACCAGCGAAAGTGACCAGTGACCAACGACCAGTGGCCAGTGACCAGTGACCAGTGACCAGAGACCAGTGACTAGCCAAATTGACCAGTGACCAGTGACCAGTGACCAGTGACCAGCGGTAGTGACCAGTGATCAGTGACCAGTGAACAGTGACCAGTGACCAGTGACCAGTGACCAGCGAAAATGATCAGTGACCAGTGAACAGTGACCAGTGACCAGTGACCAGTGACCAGTGACCTGTGACCAGCGAAAATGACCAGTGGCCAGTGACCAGTGACCAGCGAAATTGACCAGTGACCAGTGACCAGGGACCAGTGACCAGTGACCAGCGAAAGTGAACAGTGACCAGTGACCAGTGACCAGTAACCAGTAACCAGTGACCAGTGACCAGTGACCAGTGACCAGTGACCAGTGACGAGTGTCCAGTGACAAGTGACAAGTGACCAGTGACCAGTGACCAGTGACCAGTGACCAGTGACCAGTGACCAGCGAAAGTGACCAGTGACGAGTGACCAGTGACCAGTGACCAGCGACCAGTGACCAGCGACCAGTGACCAGTGACGAGTGACCAGTGACAAGTGACCCGTGAGAAGTGACCAGTGACCACTGACCAGTGACCAGTGACTAGCGACCAGTGACCAGTCACCAGTGACCAGGGACCAGTGGCCAGCGAAAGTGACCAGTGACCAGTGACTAGCCAAATTGAGCAGTGACCAGTGACCAGTGACCAGTGACCAGTGACCAGTGACCAGTGACCAGTGACCAGTCACCAGTGACCAGTGACCAGAGACCAGTGACCAGTGACCAGCGAAATTGACCAGTGACCATTGACCAGTGACCAGAGAAAGTGACCAGTGACGAGTGACCTGTGACAAGTGACCAGTGACCAGCGACCAGTGACCAGTGACCAGCGAAAGTGACCAGTGGCCAGTGACCAGTGACCAGCGAAAGTGACCAGTGACGAGTGACCAGTGACAAGTGACCAGTGAGAAGTGACCAGTGACCACTGACCAGTGACCAGTGACCAGCGACCAGTGACCAGTGACCAGTGACCAGTGACCAGGGACCAGTGACCAGCGAAAGTGACCAGTGACCAGTGACTAGCCAAATTGAGCAGTGACCAGTGACCAGTGACCAGTGACCAGTGACCAGTGACCAGTGACCAGTGACCAGTGACCAGCGAAATTGACCAGTGACCATTGACCAGTGACCAGCGAAAGTGACCAGTGACGAGTGACCTGTGACAAGTGACCAGTGACCAGCGACCTGTGACCAGTGACCAGTGACCAGTGACCAGTGACCAGTGACCAGCGGTAGTGACCAGTGATCAGTGACCAGTGAACAGTGACCAGTGACCAGTGACCAGTGACCAGAGACCAGTGACTAGCCAAATTGACCAGTGACCAGTGACCAGTGACCAGCGGTAGTGACCAGTGATCAGTGACCAGTGAACAGTGACCAGTGACCAGTGACCAGTGACCAGCGAAAATGACCAGTGGCCAGTGACCAGTGACCAGCGAAAGTGACCAGTGACGAGTGACCAGTGACAAGTGACCAGTGAGAAGTGACCAGTGACCACTGACCAGTGACCAGTGACCAGCGACCAGTGACCAGTGACCAGTGACCAGAGACCAGTGACCAGCGAAAGTGACCAGTGACCAGTGACTAGCCAAATTGAGCAGTGACCAGTGACCAGTGACCAGTGACCAGTGACCAGCGAAATTGACCAGTGACCATTGACCAGTGACCAGCGAAAGTGACCAGTGACGAGTGACCTGTGACAAGTGACCAGTGACCAGCGACCAGTGACCAGTGACCAGTGACCAGTGACCAGTGACCAGTGACCAGTGACCAGTGACCAGCGAAAGTGACCAGTGACCAACGACCAGTGACCAGTGACCAGTGACCAGTGACCAGAGACCAGTGACTAGCCAAATTGACCAGTGACCAGTGACCAGTGACCAGTGACCAGCGGTAGTGACCAGTGATCAGTGACCAGTGAACAGTGACCAGTGACCAGTGACCAGTGACCAGAGACCAGTGACTAGCCAAATTGACCAGTGACCAGTGACCAGGGACCAGTGACCAGCGAAAGTGACCAGTGACCAGTGACTAGCCAAATTGAGCAGTGACCAGTGACCAGTGACCAGTGACCAGTGACCAGTGACCAGTGACCAGCGAAATTGACCAGTGACCATTGACCAGTGACCAGAGAAAGTGACCAGTGACGAGTGACCTGTGTCAAGTGACCAGTGACCAGCGACCAGTGACCAGTGACCAGTGACCAGTGACCAGTGACCAGTGACCAGTAACCAGTGACCAGCGAAAGTGACCAGTGACCAACGACCAGTGACCAGTGACCAGTGACCAGTGACCAGAGACCAGTGACTAGCCAAATTGACCAGTGACCAGTGACCAGTGACCAGTGACCAGCGTTAGTGACCAGTGATCAGTGACCAGTGAACAGTGACCAGTGACCAGTGACCAGTGACCAGAGACCAGTGACTAGCCAAATTGACCAGTGACCAGTGACCAGTGACCAGCGGTAGTGACCAGTGATCAGTGACCAGTGAACAGTGACCAGTGACCAGTGACCAGTGACCAGCGAAAATGATCAGTGACCAGTGAACAGTGACCAGTGACCAGTGACCAGTGACCAGTGACCAGTGACCAGTGACCAGCGAAAGTGACCAGTGACGAGTGACCAGTGACCAGTGACCAGTGACCAGTGACCAGCGACCAGTGACCAGCGACCAGTGACCAGTGACCAGTGACGAGTGACCAGTGACAAGTGACCAGTGAGAAGTGACCAGTGACCACTGACCAGTGACCAGTGACCAGCGACCAGTGACCAGTGACCAGTGACCAGGGACCAGTGACCAGCGAAAGTGACCAGTGACCAGTGACTAGCCAAATTGAGCAGTGACCAGTGACCAGTGACCAGTGACCAGTGACCAGTGACCAGTGACCAGTGACCAGTGACCAGTGACCAGCGAAATTGACCAGTGACCATTGACCAGTGACCAGAGAAAGTGACCAGTGACGAGTGACCTGTGTCAAGTAACCAGTGACCAGCGACCAGTGACCAGTGACCAGTGACCAGTGACCAGTGACCAGTGACCAGCGACCAGTGACCAGCGACCAGTGACCAGTGACGAGTGACCAGTGACAAGTGACCAGTGAGAAGTGACCAGTGACCACTGACCAGTGACCAGTGACCAGCGACCAGTGACCAGTGACCAGTGACCAGGGACCAGTGACCAGCGAAAGTGACCAGTGACCAGTGACTAGCCAAATTTAGCAGTGACCAGTGACCAGTGACCAGTGACCAGTGACCTGTGACAAGTGACCAGTGACCAGCGACCAGTGACCAGTGACCAGTGACCAGTGACCAGTGACCAGTGACCAGCGAAAGTGACCAGTGACCAACGACCAGTGACCAGTGACCAGTGACCAGTGACCAGAGACCAGTGACTAGCCAAATTGACCAGTGACCAGTGACCAGTGACCAGTGACCAGCGGTAGTGACCAGTGATCAGTGACCAGTGACCAGTGACCAGTGACCAGAGACCAGTGACTAGCCAAATTGACCAGTGACCAGTGACCAGTCACCAGCGGTAGTGACCAGTGATCAGTGACCAGTGAACAGTGACCAGTGACCAGTGACCAGTGACCAGCGAAAATGACCAGTGGCCAGTGACCAGTGACCAGCGAAAGTGACCAGTGACCAGTGACCAGTGACCAGTGACCAGAGACCAGTGACAAGCCAAATTGACCAGTGACCAGTGACCAGTGACCAGTGACCAGCGGTAGTGACCAGTGATCAGTGACCAGTGAACAGTGACCAGTGACCAGTGACCAGTGTCCAGAGACCAGTGACTAGCCAAATTGACCAGTGACCAGTGACCAGTGACCAGCGGTAGTGACCAGTGATCAGTGACCAGTGAACAGTGACCAGTGACCAGCGAAAGTGACCAGTGACCAGTGACTAGCCAAATTGAGCAGTGACCAGTGACCAGTGACCAATGACCAGTGACCAGTGACCAGTGACCAGTGACCAGAGACCAGTGACTAGCCAAATTGACCAGTGACCAGTGACCCGTGACCAGTGACCAGCGGTACTGACCAGTGATCAGTGACCAGTGAACAGTGACCAGTGACCAGTGACCAGTGACCAGTGACCAGCGAAATTGACCAGTGACCATTGACCAGTGACCAGCGAAAGTGACCAGTGACGAGTGACCTGTGACAAGTGACCAGTGACCAGCGACCAGTGACCAGTGACCAGTGACCAGTGACCAGTGACCAGTGACCAGCGAAAGTGACCAGTGACCAACGACCAGTGACCAGTGACCAGTGACCGGTGACCAGAGACCAGTGACTAGCCAAATTGACCAGTGACCAGTGACCAGTGACCAGTGACCAGTGACCAGTGACCAGGGACCAGTGACCAGCGAAAGTGACCAGTGACCAGTGACTAGCCAAATTGAGCAGTGACCAGTGACCAGTGACCAGTGACCAGTGACCAGTGACCAGTGACCAGTGACCAGTGACCAGTGACCAGTGACCAGCGAAATTGACCAGTGACCATTGACCAGTGACCAGAGAAAGTGACCAGTGACGAGTGACCTGTGACAAGTGACCAGTGACCAGCGACCAGTGACCAGTGACCAGTGACCAGTGACCAGTGACCAGTGACCAGTGACCAGCGAAAGTGACCAGTGACCAACGACCAGTGACCAGTGACCAGTGACCAGTGACCAGAGACCAGTGACTAGCCAAATTGACCAGTGACCAGTGACCAGTGACCAGTGACCAGCGGTAGTGACCAGCGATCAGTGACCAGTGAACAGTGACCAGTGACCAGTGACCAGTGACCAGAGACCAGTGACTAGCCAAATTGACCAGTGACCAGTGACCAGTGACCAGCGGTAGTGACCAGTGATCAGTGACCAGTGAACAGTGACCAGTGACCAGTGACCAGTGACCAGCGAAAATGACCAGTGGCCAGTGACCAGTGACCAGCGAAAGAGACCAGTGACGAGTGACCAGTGACAAGTGACCAGTGAGAAGTAACCAGTGACCTCTGACCAGTGACTAGCCAAATTGAGCAGTGACCAGTGACCAGTGACCAGAGACCAGTGACTAGCCAAATTGACCAGTGACCAGTGACCAGTGACCAGTGACCAGCGGTACTGACCAGTGATCAGTGACCAGTGAACAGTGACCAGTGACCAGAGACCAGTGACTAGCCAAATTGACCAGTGACCAGTGACCAGTGACCAGCGGTAGTGACCAGTGATCAGTGACCAGTGAACAGTGACCAGTGACCAGTGACCAGTAACCAGCGAAAATGACCAGTGGCCAGTGACCAGTGACCAGCGAAAGAGACCAGTGACGAGTGACCAGTGACAAGTGACCAGTGAGAAGTAACCAGTGACCTCTGACCAGTGACTAGCCAAATTGAGCAGTGACCAGTGACCAGTGACCAATGACCAGTGACCAGTGACCAGTGACCAGTGACCAGAGACCAGTGACTAGCCAAATTGACCAGTGACCAGTGACCAGTGACCAGTGACCAGCGGTACTGACCAGTGATCAGTGACCAGTGAACAGTGACCAGTGACCAGTGACCAGTGACCAGTGACCAGTGACCAGCGAAATTGACCAGTGACCATTGACCAGTGACCAGCGAAAGTGACCAGTGACGAGTGACCTGTGACAAGTGACCAGTGACCAGCGACCAGCGACCAGTGACCAGTGACCAGTGACCAGTGAACAGTGACCAGTGACCAGTGACCTGTGACCAGCGAAAATGACCAGTGGCCAGTGACCAGTGACCAGCGAAATTGACCAGTGACCAGTGACCAGTGACCAGTGACCAGTGACCAGTGACCAGTGACCAGTGACCAGCGAAATTGACCAGTGACCATTGACCAGTGACCAGAGAAAGTGACCAGTGACGAGTGACCTGTGACAAGTGACCAGTGACCAACGACCAGTGACCAGTGACCAGTGACCAGTGACCAGAGACCAGTGACTAGCCAAATTGACCAGTGACCAGTGACCAGTGACCAGTGACCAGCGGTAGTGACCAGCGATCAGTGACCAGTGAACAGTGACCAGTGACCAGTGACCAGTGACCAGAGACCAGTGACTAGCCAAATTGACCAGTGACCAGTGACCAGTGACCAGCGGTAGTGACCAGTGATCAGTGACCAGTGAACAGTGACCAGTGACCAGTGACCTGTGACCAGTGACCAGTGACTAGTGACCAGCGAAAGTGACCAGTGACCAACGACCAGTGACCAGTGACCAGTGACCAGTGACCAGAGACCAGTGACTAGCCAAATTGACCAGTGACCAGTGACCAGTGACCAGTGACCAGCGGTAGTGACCAGCGATCAGTGACCAGTGAACAGTGACCAGTGACCAGTGACCAGTGACCAGAGACCAGTGACTAGCCAAATTGACCAGTGACCAGTGACCAGTGACCAGCGGTAGTGACCAGTGATCAGTGACCAGTGAACAGTGACCAGTGACCAGCGACCAGTGACCAGTGACCAGTGACCAGGGACCAGTGACCAGTGACTAGCCAAATTGAGCAGTGACCATTGACCAGTGACCAGAGAAAGTGACCAGTGACGAGTGACCTGTGACAAGTGACCAGTGACCAGCGACCAGTGACCAGTGACCAGTGACCAGTGACCAGTGACCAGTGACCAGTGACCATTGACCAGTGACCAGAGAAAGTGACCAGTGACGAGTGACCTGTGACAAGTGACCAGTGACCAGCGACCAGTGACCAGTGACCAGTGACCAGTGACCAGTGACCAGTGACCAGCGAAAGTGACCAGTGACGAGTGACCAGTGACCAGCGACCAGTGACCAGTGACCAGTGACCAGTGACCAGTGACCAGTGAACAGTGACCAGTGACCAGTGACCTGTGACCAGCGAAAATGACCAGTGGCCAGTGACCAGTGACCAGCGAAATTGACCAGTGACCAGTGACCAGTGACCAGTGACCAGTGACCAGTGACCAGCGACCAGTGACCAGTGACCAGCGAAAGTGACCAGTGACCAACGACCAGTGGCCAGTGACCAGTGACCAGTGACCAGAGACCAGTGACTAGCCAAATTGACCAGTGACCAGTGACCAGTGACCAGTGACCAGTGACCAGCGGTAGTGACCAGTGATCAGTGACCAGTGAACAGTGACCAGTGACCAGTGACCAGTGACCAGCGAAAATGATCAGTGACCAGTGAACAGTGACCAGTGACCAGTGACCAGTGACCAGTGACCTGTGACCAGCGAAAATGACAAGTGGCCAGTGACCAGTGACCAGCGAAATTGACCAGTGACCAGTGACCAGGGACCAGTGACCAGTGACCAGCGAAAGTGAACAGTGACCAGTGACCAGTGACCAGTGACCAGTAACCAGTGACCAGTGACCAGTGACCAGTGACCAGTGACCAGTGACGAGTGTCCAGTGACAAGTGACAAGTGACCAGTGACCAGTGACCAGTGACCAGTGACCAGTGACCAGTGACCAGTGACCAGCGAAAGTGACCAGTGACCAACGACCAGTGACCAGTGACGAGTGACCAGTGACCAGAGACCAGTGACTAGCCAAATTGACCAGTGACCAGTGACCAGTGACCAGTGACCAGCGGTAGTGACCAGTGATCAGTGACCAGTGAACAGTGACCAGTGACCAGTGACCAGTGACCAGAGACCAGTGACTAGCCAAATTGACCAGTGACCAGTGACCAGTGACCAGCGGTAGTGACCAGTGATCAGTGACCAGTGAACAGTGACCAGTGACCAGTGACCTGTGACCAGCGAAAATGACCAGTGGCCAGTGACCAGTGACCAGCAAAATTGACCAGTGACCAGTGACCAGGGACCAGTGACCAGTGACCAGCGAAAATGAACAGTGACCAGTGACCAGGGACCAGTGACCAGTGACCAGTGACCAGTGACCAGTGACCAGTGACCAGTGACCAGCGAAAGTGACCAGGGACCAGTGACCAGTGACCAGTGACCAGTGACCAGTGACCAGTGACAAGTGACCAGCGACCAGTGACCAGTGACCAGTGACCAGTGACCAGTGACCAGTGCCCAGTGACCAGCGAAAGTGACCAGTGACAAGTGACCAGTGACAAGTGACCAGTGACCAGTGACCAGTGACCAGCGAAAGTGACCAGTGACCAGTGACCAGTGACCAGCGAAATCGGCCAGTGACCAGTGACCAGAGACCAGTGACTAGCCAAATTGACCAGTGACCAGTGACCAGTGACCAGTGACCAACGACCAGTGACCAGTGACCAGTGACCAGTCACCAGTGACCTGTGACCAGCGAAAGTGACCAGTGACCAGTGACCAGTGACCAGCGAAAGTGACCAGTGACGAGTGACCAGTGACCAGCGACCAGTGACCAGTGACCAGTGACCAGTGACCAGTGACCAGTGACCTGTGACCAGCGAAAGTGACCAGTGACCAACGACCAGTGACCAGTGACCAGTGACCAGTGACCAGAGACCAGTGACTAGCCAAATTGACCAGTGACCAGTGACCAGTGACCAGTGACCAGTGACCAGTGACCAGTGACCAGTGACCAGTGACCAGCGAAATTGACCAGTTGCCATTGACCAGTGACCAGCGAAAGTGACCAGTGACGAGTGACCTGTGACAAGTGACCAGTGACCAGCGACCTGTGACCAGTGACCAGTGACCAGTGACCAGTGACCAGTGACCAGTGACCAGCGAAAGTGACCAGTGACCAGTGACCAGTGACCAGTGACCAGTGCCCAGTGACCAGCGAAAGTGACCAGTGACAAGTGACCAGTGACAAGTGACCAGTGACCAGTGACCAGTGACCAGCGAAAGTGACCAGTGACCAGTGACCAGTGACCAGCGAAATCGGCCAGTGACCAGTGACCAGAGACCAGTGACTAGCCAAATTGACCAGTGACCAACGACCAGTGACCAGTGACCAGTGACCAGTGACCAGTGACCTGTGACCAGCGAAAGTGACCAGTGACCAGTGACCAGTGACCAGAGACCAGTGACTAGCCAAATTGACCAGTGACCAGTGACCAGTGACCAGTGACCAGTGACCAGTGACCAGTGACCAGTGACCAGTGACCAGCGAAATTGACCAGTGACCATTGACCAGTGACCAGAGAAAGTGACCAGTGACGAGTGACCTGTGACAAGTGACCAGTGACCAGCGACCAGTGACCAGTGACCAGTGACCAGTGACCAGTGACCAGTGACCAGTGACCAGCGAAAGTGACCAGTGACCAACGACCAGTGACCAGTGACCAGTGACCAGTGACCAGTGACCAGAGACCAGTGACTAGCCAAATTGACCAGTGACCAGTGACCAGTGACCAGTGACCAGCGGTAGTGACCAGCGATCAGTGACCAGTGAACAGTGACCAGTGACCAGTGACCAGTGACCAGAGACCAGTGACTAGCCAAATTGACCAGTGACCAGTGACCAGTGACCAGCGGTAGTGACCAGTGATCAGTGACCAGTGAACAGTGACCAGTGACCAGTGACCAGTGACCAGCGAAAATGACCAGTGGCCAGTGACCAGTGACCAGCGAAAGAGACCAGTGACGAGTGACCTGTGACAAGTGACCAGTGACCAGCGACCAGTGACCAGTGACCAGTGACCAGTGACCAGTGACCAGTGACCAGTGACCAGTGACCAGGGACCAGTGACCAGTGACTAGCCAAATTGAGCAGTGACCATTGACCAGTGACCAGAGAAAGTGACCAGTGACGAGTGACCTGTGACAAGTGACCAGTGACCAGCGACCAGTGACCAGTGACCAGTGACCAGTGACCAGTGACCAGTGACCAGTGACCAGTGACCAGTGACCAGTGACCAGCGAAATTGACCAGTGACCATTGACCAGTGACCAGAGAAAGTGACCAGTGACGAGTGACCTGTGACAAGTGACCAGTGACCAGCGACCAGTGACCAGTGACCAGTGACCAGTGACCAGTGACCAGTGACCAGTGACCAGTGACCAGCGAAAGTGACCAGTGACGAGTGACCAGTGACCAGCGACCAGTGACCAGTGACCAGTGACCAGTGACCAGTGACCTGTGACCAGTGACCAGTGACCAGTGACCAGCGAAAGTGACCAGTGACCAACGACCAGTGACCAGTGACCAGTGACCAGTGACCAGAGACCAGTGACTAGCCAAATTGACCAGTGACCAGTGACCAGTGACCAGTGACCAGCGGTAGTGACCAGCGATCAGTGACCAGTGAACAGTGACCAGTGACCAGAGACCAGTGACTAGCCAAATTGACCAGTGACCAGTGACCAGTGACCAGCGGTAGTGACCAGTGATCAGTGACCAGTGAACAGTGACCAGTGACCAGCGACCAGTGACCAGTGACCAGTGACCAGGGACCAGTGACCAGTGACTAGCCAAATTGAGCAGTGACCATTGACCAGTGACCAGAGAAAGTGACCAGTGACGAGTGACCTGTGACAAGTGACCAGTGACCAGCGACCAGTGACCAGTGACCAGTGACCAGTGACCAGTGACCAGTGACCAGTGACCAGTGACCAGTGACCAGTGACCAGTGACCAGTGACCAGCGAAATTGACCAGTGACCATTGACCAGTGACCAGAGAAAGTGACCAGTGACGAGTGACCTGTGACAAGTGACCAGTGACCAGCGACCAGTGACCAGTGACCAGTGACCAGTGACCAGTGACCAGTGACCAGCGAAAGTGACCAGTGACGAGTGACCAGTGACCTGTGACCAGCGAAAATGACCAGTGGCCAGTGACCAGTGACCAGCGAAATTGACCAGTGACCAGTGACCAGTGACCAGTGACCAGTGACCAGTGACCAGTGACCAGTGACCAGCGAAATTGACCAGTGACCAGTGACCAGTGACCAGTGACCAGTGACCAGTGACCAGTGACCAGTGACCAGCGAAATTGACCAGTGACCATTGACCAGTGACCAGAGAAAGTGACCAGTGACGAGTGACCTGTGACAAGTGACCAGTGACCAGCGACCAGTGACCAGTGACCAGTGACCAGTGACCAGTGACCAGTGACCAGTGACCAGTGACCAGCGAAAGTGACCAGTGACCAACGACCAGTGACCAGTGACCAGTGACCAGTGACCAGTGACCAGTGACCAGCGAAAGTGACCAGTGACGAGTGACCAGTGACCAGCGACCAGTGACCAGTGACCAGTGACCAGTGACCAGTGACCAGTGACCTGTGACCAGCGAAAGTGACCAGTGACCAACGACCAGTGGCCAGTGACCAGTGACCAGTGACCAGAGACCAGTGACTAGCCAAATTGACCAGTGACCAGTGACCAGTGACCAGTGACCAGCGGTAGTGACCAGTGATCAGTGACCAGTGAACAGTGACCAGTGACCAGTGACCAGTGACCAGCGAAAATGATCAGTGACCAGTGAACAGTGACCAGTGACCAGTGACCAGTGACCAGTGACCTGTGACCAGCGAAAATGACAAGTGGCCAGTGACCAGTGACCAGCGAAATTGACCAGTGACCAGTGACCAGGGACCAGTGACCAGTGACCAGCGAAAGTGAACAGTGACCAGTGACCAGTGACCAGTGACCAGTAACCAGTGACCAGTGACCAGTGACCAGTGACCAGTGACCAGTGACGAGTGTCCAGTGACAAGTGACAAGTGACCAGTGACCAGTGACCAGTGACCAGTGACCAGTGACCAGTGACCAGTGACCAGCGAAAGTGACCAGTGACGAGTGACCAGTGACCAGTGACCAGCGACCAGTGACCAGCGACCAGTGACCAGTGACGAGTGACCAGTGACAAGTGACCAGTGAGAAGTGACCAGTGACCACTGACCAGTGACCAGTGACCAGCGACCAGTGACCAGTCACCAGTGACCAGGGACCAGTGGCCAGCGAAAGTGACCAGTGACCAGTGACTAGCCAAATTGAGCAGTGACCAGTGACCAGTGACCAGTGACCAGTGACCAGTGACCAGTCACCAGTGACCAGTGACCAGAGACCAGTGACCAGTGACCAGCGAAATTGACCAGTGACCATTGACCAGTGACCAGAGAAAGTGACCAGTGACGAGTGACCTGTGACAAGTGACCAGCGAAAGTGACCAGTGACCAGTGACTAGCCAAATTGAGCAGTGACCAGTGACCAGTGACCAGTGACCAGTGACCAGTGACCAGTGACCAGTGACCAGTGACCAGTGACCAGCGAAATTGACCAGTGACCATTGACCAGTGACCAGCGAAAGTGACCAGTGACGAGTGACCTGTGACAAGTGACCAGTGACCAGCGACCTGTGACCAGTGACCAGTGACCAGTGACCAGTGACCAGTGACCAGCGGTAGTGACCAGTGATCAGTGACCAGTGAACAGTGACCAGTGACCAGTGACCAGTGACCAGTGACCAGAGACCAGTGACTAGCCAAATTGACCAGTGACCAGTGACCAGTGACCAGCGGTAGTGACCAGTGATCAGTGACCAGTGAACAGTGACCAGTGACCAGTGACCAGTGACCAGCGAAAATGACCAGTGGCCAGTGACCAGTGACCAGCGAAAGTGACCAGTGACGAGTGACCAGTGACAAGTGACCAGTGAGAAGTGACCAGTGACCACTGACCAGTGACCAGTGACCAGCGACCAGTGACCAGTGACCAGTGACCAGAGACCAGTGACCAGCGAAAGTGACCAGTGACCAGTGACTAGCCAAATTGAGCAGTGACCAGTGACCAGTGACCAGTGACCAGTGACCAGTGACCAGTGACCAGTGACCAGTGAACAGCGAAATTGACCAGTGACCATTGACCAGTGACCAGCGAAAGTGACCAGTGACGAGTGACCTGTGACCAGTGACCATTGACCAGTGACCAGCGAAAGTGACCAGTGACGAGTGACCTGTGACAAGTGACCAGTGACCAGCGACCAGTGACCAGTGACCAGTGACCAGTGACCAGTGACCAGTGACCAGCGAAAGTGACCAGTGACCAACGACCAGTGACCAGTGACGAGTGACCAGTGACCAGAGACCAGTGACTAGCCAAATTGACCAGTGACCAGTGACCAGTGACCAGTGACCAGCGGTAGTGACCAGTGATCAGTGACCAGTGAACAGTGACCAGTGACCAGTGACCAGTGACCAGAGACCAGTGACTAGCCAAATTGACCAGTGACCAGTGACCAGTGACCAGCGGTAGTGACCAGTGATCAGTGACCAGTGAACAGTGACCAGTGACCAGTGACCTGTGACCAGCGAAAATGACCAGTGGCCAGTGACCAGTGACCAGCGAAATTGACCAGTGACCAGTGACCAGGGACCAGTGACCAGTGACCAGCGAAAATGAACAGTGACCAGTGACCAGGGACCAGTGACCAGTGACCAGTGACCAGTGACCAGTGACCAGTGACCAGTGACCAGCGAAAGTGACCAGTGACGAGTGACCTGTGACAAGTGACCAGTGACCAGCGACCAGTGACCAGTGACCAGTGACCAGTGACCAGTGACCAGTGACCAGTGACCAGTGACCAGCGAAAGTGACCAGTGACGAGTGACCAGTGACCAGCGACCAGTGACCAGTGACCAGTGACCAGTGACCAGTGACCAGTGAACAGTGACCAGTGACCAGTGACCTGTGACCAGCGAAAATGACCAGTGGCCAGTGACCAGTGACCAGCGAAATTGACCAGTGACCAGTGACCAGTGACCAGAGACCAGTGACTAGCCAAATTGACCAGTGACCAGTGACCAGTGACCAGCGGTAGTGACCAGTGATCAGTGACCAGTGAACAGTGACCAGTGACCAGTGACCTGTGACCAGTGACCAGTGACCAGTGACCAGCGAAAGTGACCAGTGACCAACGACCAGTGACCAGTGACCAGTGACCAGTGACCAGAGACCAGTGACTAGCCAAATTGACCAGTGACCAGTGACCAGTGACCAGTGACCAGCGGTAGTGACCAGCGATCAGTGACCAGTGAACAGTGACCAGTGACCAGAGACCAGTGACTAGCCAAATTGACCAGTGACCAGTGACCAGTGACCAGCGGTAGTGACCAGTGATCAGTGACCAGTGAACAGTGACCAGTGACCAGCGACCAGTGACCAGTGACCAGTGACCAGGGACCAGTGACCAGTGACTAGCCAAATTGAGCAGTGACCATTGACCAGTGACCAGAGAAAGTGACCAGTGACGAGTGACCTGTGACAAGTGACCAGTGACCAGCGACCAGTGACCAGTGACCAGTGACCAGTGACCAGTGACCAGTGACCAGTGACCAGTGACCAGTGACCAGTGACCAGTGACCAGTGACCAGCGAAATTGACCAGTGACCATTGACCAGTGACCAGAGAAAGTGACCAGTGACGAGTGACCTGTGACAAGTGACCAGTGACCAGCGACCAGTGACCAGTGACCAGTGACCAGTGACCAGTGACCAGTGACCAGCGAAAGTGACCAGTGACGAGTGACCAGTGACCTGTGACCAGCGAAAATGACCAGTGGCCAGTGACCAGTGACCAGCGAAATTGACCAGTGACCAGTGACCAGTGACCAGTGACCAGTGACCAGTGACCAGTGACCAGTGACCAGCGAAATTGACCAGTGACCAGTGACCAGTGACCAGTGACCAGTGACCAGTGACCAGTGACCAGTGACCAGCGAAATTGACCAGTGACCATTGACCAGTGACCAGAGAAAGTGACCAGTGACGAGTGACCTGTGACAAGTGACCAGTGACCAGCGACCAGTGACCAGTGACCAGTGACCAGTGACCAGTGACCAGTGACCAGTGACCAGTGACCAGCGAAAGTGACCAGTGACCAACGACCAGTGACCAGTGACCAGTGACCAGTGACCAGTGACCAGTGACCAGCGAAAGTGACCAGTGACGAGTGACCAGTGACCAGCGACCAGTGACCAGTGACCAGTGACCAGTGACCAGTGACCAGTGACCTGTGACCAGCGAAAGTGACCAGTGACCAACGACCAGTGGCCAGTGACCAGTGACCAGCGAAAGTGACCAGTGACAAGTGACCAGTGACCAGCGAAAGTGACCAGTGACCAGTGACCAGTGACCAGCGAAATCGGCCAGTGACCAGTGACCAGAGACCAGTGACTAGCCAAATTGACCAGTGACCAGTGACCAGTGACCAGTGACCAGCGGTAGTGACCAGCGATCAGTGACCAGTGAACAGTGACCAGTGACCAGAGACCAGTGACTAGCCAAATTGACCAGTGACCAGTGACCAGTGACCAGCGGTAGTGACCAGTGATCAGTGACCAGTGAACAGTGACCAGTGACCAGCGACCAGTGACCAGTGACCAGTGACCAGGGACCAGTGACCAGTGACTAGCCAAATTGAGCAGTGACCATTGACCAGTGACCAGAGAAAGTGACCAGTGACGAGTGACCTGTGACAAGTGACCAGTGACCAGCGACCAGTGACCAGTGACCAGTGACCAGTGACCAGTGACCAGTGACCAGTGACCAGTGACCAGTGACCAGTGACCAGTGACCAGTGACCAGCGAAATTGACCAGTGACCATTGACCAGTGACCAGAGAAAGTGACCAGTGACGAGTGACCTGTGACAAGTGACCAGTGACCAGCGACCAGTGACCAGTGACCAGTGACCAGTGACCAGTGACCAGTGACCAGCGAAAGTGACCAGTGACGAGTGACCAGTGACCTGTGACCAGCGAAAATGACCAGTGGCCAGTGACCAGTGACCAGCGAAATTGACCAGTGACCAGTGACCAGTGACCAGTGACCAGTGACCAGTGACCAGTGACCAGTGACCAGCGAAATTGACCAGTGACCAGTGACCAGTGACCAGTGACCAGTGACCAGTGACCAGTGACCAGTGACCAGCGAAATTGACCAGTGACCATTGACCAGTGACCAGAGAAAGTGACCAGTGACGAGTGACCTGTGACAAGTGACCAGTGACCAGCGACCAGTGACCAGTGACCAGTGACCAGTGACCAGTGACCAGTGACCAGTGACCAGTGACCAGCGAAAGTGACCAGTGACCAACGACCAGTGACCAGTGACCAGTGACCAGTGACCAGTGACCAGTGACCAGCGAAAGTGACCAGTGACGAGTGACCAGTGACCAGCGACCAGTGACCAGTGACCAGTGACCAGTGACCAGTGACCAGTGACCTGTGACCAGCGAAAGTGACCAGTGACCAACGACCAGTGGCCAGTGACCAGTGACCAGTGACCAGAGACCAGTGACTAGCCAAATTGACCAGTGACCAGTGACCAGTGACCAGTGACCAGCGGTAGTGACCAGTGATCAGTGACCAGTGAACAGTGACCAGTGACCAGTGACCAGTGACCAGCGAAAATGATCAGTGACCAGTGAACAGTGACCAGTGACCAGTGACCAGTGACCAGTGACCTGTGACCAGCGAAAATGACAAGTGGCCAGTGACCAGTGACCAGCGAAATTGACCAGTGACCAGTGACCAGGGACCAGTGACCAGTGACCAGCGAAAGTGAACAGTGACCAGTGACCAGTGACCAGTGACCAGTAACCAGTGACCAGTGACCAGTGACCAGTGACCAGTGACCAGTGACGAGTGTCCAGTGACAAGTGACAAGTGACCAGTGACCAGTGACCAGTGACCAGTGACCAGTGACCAGTGACCAGTGACCAGCGAAAGTGACCAGTGACGAGTGACCAGTGACCAGTGACCAGCGACCAGTGACCAGCGACCAGTGACCAGTGACGAGTGACCAGTGACAAGTGACCAGTGAGAAGTGACCAGTGACCACTGACCAGTGACCAGTGACCAGCGACCAGTGACCAGTCACCAGTGACCAGGGACCAGTGGCCAGCGAAAGTGACCAGTGACCAGTGACTAGCCAAATTGAGCAGTGACCAGTGACCAGTGACCAGTGACCAGTGACCAGTGACCAGTCACCAGTGACCAGTGACCAGAGACCAGTGACCAGTGACCAGCGAAATTGACCAGTGACCATTGACCAGTGACCAGAGAAAGTGACCAGTGACGAGTGACCTGTGACAAGTGACCAGCGAAAGTGACCAGTGACCAGTGACTAGCCAAATTGAGCAGTGACCAGTGACCAGTGACCAGTGACCAGTGACCAGTGACCAGTGACCAGTGACCAGTGACCAGTGACCAGCGAAATTGACCAGTGACCATTGACCAGTGACCAGCGAAAGTGACCAGTGACGAGTGACCTGTGACAAGTGACCAGTGACCAGCGACCTGTGACCAGTGACCAGTGACCAGTGACCAGTGACCAGTGACCAGCGGTAGTGACCAGTGATCAGTGACCAGTGAACAGTGACCAGTGACCAGTGACCAGTGACCAGTGACCAGAGACCAGTGACTAGCCAAATTGACCAGTGACCAGTGACCAGTGACCAGCGGTAGTGACCAGTGATCAGTGACCAGTGAACAGTGACCAGTGACCAGTGACCAGTGACCAGCGAAAATGACCAGTGGCCAGTGACCAGTGACCAGCGAAAGTGACCAGTGACGAGTGACCAGTGACAAGTGACCAGTGAGAAGTGACCAGTGACCACTGACCAGTGACCAGTGACCAGCGACCAGTGACCAGTGACCAGTGACCAGAGACCAGTGACCAGCGAAAGTGACCAGTGACCAGTGACTAGCCAAATTGAGCAGTGACCAGTGACCAGTGACCAGTGACCAGTGACCAGTGACCAGTGACCAGTGACCAGTGAACAGCGAAATTGACCAGTGACCATTGACCAGTGACCAGCGAAAGTGACCAGTGACGAGTGACCTGTGACCAGTGACCATTGACCAGTGACCAGCGAAAGTGACCAGTGACGAGTGACCTGTGACAAGTGACCAGTGACCAGCGACCAGTGACCAGTGACCAGTGACCAGTGACCAGTGACCAGTGACCAGCGAAAGTGACCAGTGACCAACGACCAGTGACCAGTGACGAGTGACCAGTGACCAGAGACCAGTGACTAGCCAAATTGACCAGTGACCAGTGACCAGTGACCAGTGACCAGCGGTAGTGACCAGTGATCAGTGACCAGTGAACAGTGACCAGTGACCAGTGACCAGTGACCAGAGACCAGTGACTAGCCAAATTGACCAGTGACCAGTGACCAGTGACCAGCGGTAGTGACCAGTGATCAGTGACCAGTGAACAGTGACCAGTGACCAGTGACCTGTGACCAGCGAAAATGACCAGTGGCCAGTGACCAGTGACCAGCGAAATTGACCAGTGACCAGTGACCAGGGACCAGTGACCAGTGACCAGCGAAAATGAACAGTGACCAGTGACCAGGGACCAGTGACCAGTGACCAGTGACCTGTGACCAGTGACCAGTGACAAGTGACCAGCGACCAGTGACCAGTGACCAGTGACCAGTGACCAGTGACCAGTGCCCAGTGACCAGCGAAAGTGACCAGTGACAAGTGACCAGTGACCAGCGAAAGTGACCAGTGACCAGTGACCAGTGACCAGCGAAATCGGCCAGTGACCAGTGACCAGAGACCAGTGACTAGCCAAATTGACCAGTGACCAGTGACCAGTGACCAGTGACCAGCGGTAGTGACCAGTGATCAGTGACCAGTGAACAGTGACCAGTGACCAGTGACCAGTGACCAGAGACCAGTGACTAGCCAAATTGACCAGTGACCAGTGACCAGTGACCAGCGGTAGTGACCAGTGATCAGTGACCAGTGAACAGTGACCAGTGACCAGTGACCTGTGACCAGCGAAAATGACCAGTGGCCAGTGACCAGTGACCAGCAAAATTGACCAGTGACCAGTGACCAGGGACCAGTGACCAGTGACCAGCGAAAATGAACAGTGACCAGTGACCAGGGACCAGTGACCAGTGACCAGTGACCAGTGACCAGTGACCAGTGACCAGTGACCAGCGAAAGTGACCAGGGACCAGTGACCAGTGACCAGTGACCAGTGACCAGTGACCAGTGACAAGTGACCAGCGACCAGTGACCAGTGACCAGTGACCAGTGACCAGTGACCAGTGCCCAGTGACCAGCGAAAGTGACCAGTGACAAGTGACCAGTGACAAGTGACCAGTGACCAGTGACCAGTGACCAGCGAAAGTGACCAGTGACCAGTGACCAGTGACCAGCGAAATCGGCCAGTGACCAGTGACCAGAGACCAGTGACTAGCCAAATTGACCAGTGACCAGTGACCAGTGACCAGTGACCAACGACCAGTGACCAGTGACCAGTGACCAGTCACCAGTGACCTGTGACCAGCGAAAGTGACCAGTGACCAGTGACCAGTGACCAGCGAAAGTGACCAGTGACGAGTGACCAGTGACCAGCGACCAGTGACCAGTGACCAGTGACCAGTGACCAGTGACCAGTGACCTGTGACCAGCGAAAGTGACCAGTGACCAACGACCAGTGACCAGTGACCAGTGACCAGTGACCAGAGACCAGTGACTAGCCAAATTGACCAGTGACCAGTGACCAGTGACCAGTGACCAGTGACCAGTGACCAGTGACCAGTGACCAGTGACCAGCGAAATTGACCAGTTGCCATTGACCAGTGACCAGCGAAAGTGACCAGTGACGAGTGACCTGTGACAAGTGACCAGTGACCAGCGACCTGTGACCAGTGACCAGTGACCAGTGACCAGTGACCAGTGACCAGTGACCAGCGAAAGTGACCAGTGACCAGTGACCAGTGACCAGTGACCAGTGCCCAGTGACCAGCGAAAGTGACCAGTGACAAGTGACCAGTGACAAGTGACCAGTGACCAGTGACCAGTGACCAGCGAAAGTGACCAGTGACCAGTGACCAGTGACCAGCGAAATCGGCCAGTGACCAGTGACCAGAGACCAGTGACTAGCCAAATTGACCAGTGACCAACGACCAGTGACCAGTGACCAGTGACCAGTGACCAGTGACCTGTGACCAGCGAAAGTGACCAGTGACCAGTGACCAGTGACCAGAGACCAGTGACTAGCCAAATTGACCAGTGACCAGTGACCAGTGACCAGTGACCAGTGACCAGTGACCAGTGACCAGTGACCAGTGACCAGCGAAATTGACCAGTGACCATTGACCAGTGACCAGAGAAAGTGACCAGTGACGAGTGACCTGTGACAAGTGACCAGTGACCAGCGACCAGTGACCAGTGACCAGTGACCAGTGACCAGTGACCAGTGACCAGTGACCAGCGAAAGTGACCAGTGACCAACGACCAGTGACCAGTGACCAGTGACCAGTGACCAGTGACCAGAGACCAGTGACTAGCCAAATTGACCAGTGACCAGTGACCAGTGACCAGTGACCAGCGGTAGTGACCAGCGATCAGTGACCAGTGAACAGTGACCAGTGACCAGTGACCAGTGACCAGAGACCAGTGACTAGCCAAATTGACCAGTGACCAGTGACCAGTGACCAGCGGTAGTGACCAGTGATCAGTGACCAGTGAACAGTGACCAGTGACCAGTGACCAGTGACCAGCGAAAATGACCAGTGGCCAGTGACCAGTGACCAGCGAAAGAGACCAGTGACGAGTGACCTGTGACAAGTGACCAGTGACCAGCGACCAGTGACCAGTGACCAGTGACCAGTGACCAGTGACCAGTGACCAGTGACCAGTGACCAGGGACCAGTGACCAGTGACTAGCCAAATTGAGCAGTGACCATTGACCAGTGACCAGAGAAAGTGACCAGTGACGAGTGACCTGTGACAAGTGACCAGTGACCAGCGACCAGTGACCAGTGACCAGTGACCAGTGACCAGTGACCAGTGACCAGTGACCAGTGACCAGTGACCAGTGACCAGCGAAATTGACCAGTGACCATTGACCAGTGACCAGAGAAAGTGACCAGTGACGAGTGACCTGTGACAAGTGACCAGTGACCAGTGACCAGTGACCAGTGACCAGTGACCAGTGACCAGTGACCAGTGACCAGTGACCAGCGAAAGTGACCAGTGACGAGTGACCAGTGACCAGCGACCAGTGACCAGTGACCAGTGACCAGTGACCAGTGACCTGTGACCAGTGACCAGTGACCAGTGACCAGCGAAAGTGACCAGTGACCAACGACCAGTGACCAGTGACCAGTGACCAGTGACCAGAGACCAGTGACTAGCCAAATTGACCAGTGACCAGTGACCAGTGACCAGTGACCAGCGGTAGTGACCAGCGATCAGTGACCAGTGAACAGTGACCAGTGACCAGAGACCAGTGACTAGCCAAATTGACCAGTGACCAGTGACCAGTGACCAGCGGTAGTGACCAGTGATCAGTGACCAGTGAACAGTGACCAGTGACCAGCGACCAGTGACCAGTGACCAGTGACCAGGGACCAGTGACCAGTGACTAGCCAAATTGAGCAGTGACCATTGACCAGTGACCAGAGAAAGTGACCAGTGACGAGTGACCTGTGACAAGTGACCAGTGACCAGCGACCAGTGACCAGTGACCAGTGACCAGTGACCAGTGACCAGTGACCAGTGACCAGTGACCAGTGACCAGTGACCAGTGACCAGTGACCAGCGAAATTGACCAGTGACCATTGACCAGTGACCAGAGAAAGTGACCAGTGACGAGTGACCTGTGACAAGTGACCAGTGACCAGCGACCAGTGACCAGTGACCAGTGACCAGTGACCAGTGACCAGTGACCAGCGAAAGTGACCAGTGACGAGTGACCAGTGACCTGTGACCAGCGAAAATGACCAGTGGCCAGTGACCAGTGACCAGCGAAATTGACCAGTGACCAGTGACCAGTGACCAGTGACCAGTGACCAGTGACCAGTGACCAGTGACCAGCGAAATTGACCAGTGACCAGTGACCAGTGACCAGTGACCAGTGACCAGTGACCAGTGACCAGTGACCAGCGAAATTGACCAGTGACCATTGACCAGTGACCAGAGAAAGTGACCAGTGACGAGTGACCTGTGACAAGTGACCAGTGACCAGCGACCAGTGACCAGTGACCAGTGACCAGTGACCAGTGACCAGTGACCAGTGACCAGTGACCAGCGAAAGTGACCAGTGACCAACGACCAGTGACCAGTGACCAGTGACCAGTGACCAGTGACCAGTGACCAGCGAAAGTGACCAGTGACGAGTGACCAGTGACCAGCGACCAGTGACCAGTGACCAGTGACCAGTGACCAGTGACCAGTGACCTGTGACCAGCGAAAGTGACCAGTGACCAACGACCAGTGGCCAGTGACCAGTGACCAGTGACCAGAGACCAGTGACTAGCCAAATTGACCAGTGACCAGTGACCAGTGACCAGTGACCAGCGGTAGTGACCAGTGATCAGTGACCAGTGAACAGTGACCAGTGACCAGTGACCAGTGACCAGCGAAAATGATCAGTGACCAGTGAACAGTGACCAGTGACCAGTGACCAGTGACCAGTGACCTGTGACCAGCGAAAATGACAAGTGGCCAGTGACCAGTGACCAGCGAAATTGACCAGTGACCAGTGACCAGGGACCAGTGACCAGTGACCAGCGAAAGTGAACAGTGACCAGTGACCAGTGACCAGTGACCAGTAACCAGTGACCAGTGACCAGTGACCAGTGACCAGTGACCAGTGACGAGTGTCCAGTGACAAGTGACAAGTGACCAGTGACCAGTGACCAGTGACCAGTGACCAGTGACCAGTGACCAGTGACCAGCGAAAGTGACCAGTGACGAGTGACCAGTGACCAGTGACCAGCGACCAGTGACCAGCGACCAGTGACCAGTGACGAGTGACCAGTGACAAGTGACCAGTGAGAAGTGACCAGTGACCACTGACCAGTGACCAGTGACCAGCGACCAGTGACCAGTCACCAGTGACCAGGGACCAGTGGCCAGCGAAAGTGACCAGTGACCAGTGACTAGCCAAATTGAGCAGTGACCAGTGACCAGTGACCAGTGACCAGTGACCAGTGACCAGTCACCAGTGACCAGTGACCAGAGACCAGTGACCAGTGACCAGCGAAATTGACCAGTGACCATTGACCAGTGACCAGAGAAAGTGACCAGTGACGAGTGACCTGTGACAAGTGACCAGCGAAAGTGACCAGTGACCAGTGACTAGCCAAATTGAGCAGTGACCAGTGACCAGTGACCAGTGACCAGTGACCAGTGACCAGTGACCAGTGACCAGTGACCAGTGACCAGCGAAATTGACCAGTGACCATTGACCAGTGACCAGCGAAAGTGACCAGTGACGAGTGACCTGTGACAAGTGACCAGTGACCAGCGACCTGTGACCAGTGACCAGTGACCAGTGACCAGTGACCAGTGACCAGCGGTAGTGACCAGTGATCAGTGACCAGTGAACAGTGACCAGTGACCAGTGACCAGTGACCAGTGACCAGAGACCAGTGACTAGCCAAATTGACCAGTGACCAGTGACCAGTGACCAGCGGTAGTGACCAGTGATCAGTGACCAGTGAACAGTGACCAGTGACCAGTGACCAGTGACCAGCGAAAATGACCAGTGGCCAGTGACCAGTGACCAGCGAAAGTGACCAGTGACGAGTGACCAGTGACAAGTGACCAGTGAGAAGTGACCAGTGACCACTGACCAGTGACCAGTGACCAGCGACCAGTGACCAGTGACCAGTGACCAGAGACCAGTGACCAGCGAAAGTGACCAGTGACCAGTGACTAGCCAAATTGAGCAGTGACCAGTGACCAGTGACCAGTGACCAGTGACCAGTGACCAGTGACCAGTGACCAGTGAACAGCGAAATTGACCAGTGACCATTGACCAGTGACCAGCGAAAGTGACCAGTGACGAGTGACCTGTGACCAGTGACCATTGACCAGTGACCAGCGAAAGTGACCAGTGACGAGTGACCTGTGACAAGTGACCAGTGACCAGCGACCAGTGACCAGTGACCAGTGACCAGTGACCAGTGACCAGTGACCAGCGAAAGTGACCAGTGACCAACGACCAGTGACCAGTGACGAGTGACCAGTGACCAGAGACCAGTGACTAGCCAAATTGACCAGTGACCAGTGACCAGTGACCAGTGACCAGCGGTAGTGACCAGTGATCAGTGACCAGTGAACAGTGACCAGTGACCAGTGACCAGTGACCAGAGACCAGTGACTAGCCAAATTGACCAGTGACCAGTGACCAGTGACCAGCGGTAGTGACCAGTGATCAGTGACCAGTGAACAGTGACCAGTGACCAGTGACCTGTGACCAGCGAAAATGACCAGTGGCCAGTGACCAGTGACCAGCGAAATTGACCAGTGACCAGTGACCAGGGACCAGTGACCAGTGACCAGCGAAAATGAACAGTGACCAGTGACCAGGGACCAGTGACCAGTGACCAGTGACCAGTGACCAGTGACCAGTGACCAGTGACCAGCGAAAGTGACCAGTGACGAGTGACCTGTGACAAGTGACCAGTGACCAGCGACCAGTGACCAGTGACCAGTGACCAGTGACCAGTGACCAGTGACCAGTGACCAGTGACCAGCGAAAGTGACCAGTGACGAGTGACCAGTGACCAGCGACCAGTGACCAGTGACCAGTGACCAGTGACCAGTGACCAGTGAACAGTGACCAGTGACCAGTGACCTGTGACCAGCGAAAATGACCAGTGGCCAGTGACCAGTGACCAGCGAAATTGACCAGTGACCAGTGACCAGTGACCAGAGACCAGTGACTAGCCAAATTGACCAGTGACCAGTGACCAGTGACCAGCGGTAGTGACCAGTGATCAGTGACCAGTGAACAGTGACCAGTGACCAGTGACCTGTGACCAGTGACCAGTGACCAGTGACCAGCGAAAGTGACCAGTGACCAACGACCAGTGACCAGTGACCAGTGACCAGTGACCAGAGACCAGTGACTAGCCAAATTGACCAGTGACCAGTGACCAGTGACCAGTGACCAGCGGTAGTGACCAGCGATCAGTGACCAGTGAACAGTGACCAGTGACCAGAGACCAGTGACTAGCCAAATTGACCAGTGACCAGTGACCAGTGACCAGCGGTAGTGACCAGTGATCAGTGACCAGTGAACAGTGACCAGTGACCAGCGACCAGTGACCAGTGACCAGTGACCAGGGACCAGTGACCAGTGACTAGCCAAATTGAGCAGTGACCATTGACCAGTGACCAGAGAAAGTGACCAGTGACGAGTGACCTGTGACAAGTGACCAGTGACCAGCGACCAGTGACCAGTGACCAGTGACCAGTGACCAGTGACCAGTGACCAGTGACCAGTGACCAGTGACCAGTGACCAGTGACCAGTGACCAGCGAAATTGACCAGTGACCATTGACCAGTGACCAGAGAAAGTGACCAGTGACGAGTGACCTGTGACAAGTGACCAGTGACCAGCGACCAGTGACCAGTGACCAGTGACCAGTGACCAGTGACCAGTGACCAGCGAAAGTGACCAGTGACGAGTGACCAGTGACCTGTGACCAGCGAAAATGACCAGTGGCCAGTGACCAGTGACCAGCGAAATTGACCAGTGACCAGTGACCAGTGACCAGTGACCAGTGACCAGTGACCAGTGACCAGTGACCAGCGAAATTGACCAGTGACCAGTGACCAGTGACCAGTGACCAGTGACCAGTGACCAGTGACCAGTGACCAGCGAAATTGACCAGTGACCATTGACCAGTGACCAGAGAAAGTGACCAGTGACGAGTGACCTGTGACAAGTGACCAGTGACCAGCGACCAGTGACCAGTGACCAGTGACCAGTGACCAGTGACCAGTGACCAGTGACCAGTGACCAGCGAAAGTGACCAGTGACCAACGACCAGTGACCAGTGACCAGTGACCAGTGACCAGTGACCAGTGACCAGCGAAAGTGACCAGTGACGAGTGACCAGTGACCAGCGACCAGTGACCAGTGACCAGTGACCAGTGACCAGTGACCAGTGACCTGTGACCAGCGAAAGTGACCAGTGACCAACGACCAGTGGCCAGTGACCAGTGACCAGCGAAAGTGACCAGTGACAAGTGACCAGTGACCAGCGAAAGTGACCAGTGACCAGTGACCAGTGACCAGCGAAATCGGCCAGTGACCAGTGACCAGAGACCAGTGACTAGCCAAATTGACCAGTGACCAGTGACCAGTGACCAGTGACCAGCGGTAGTGACCAGCGATCAGTGACCAGTGAACAGTGACCAGTGACCAGAGACCAGTGACTAGCCAAATTGACCAGTGACCAGTGACCAGTGACCAGCGGTAGTGACCAGTGATCAGTGACCAGTGAACAGTGACCAGTGACCAGCGACCAGTGACCAGTGACCAGTGACCAGGGACCAGTGACCAGTGACTAGCCAAATTGAGCAGTGACCATTGACCAGTGACCAGAGAAAGTGACCAGTGACGAGTGACCTGTGACAAGTGACCAGTGACCAGCGACCAGTGACCAGTGACCAGTGACCAGTGACCAGTGACCAGTGACCAGTGACCAGTGACCAGTGACCAGTGACCAGTGACCAGTGACCAGCGAAATTGACCAGTGACCATTGACCAGTGACCAGAGAAAGTGACCAGTGACGAGTGACCTGTGACAAGTGACCAGTGACCAGCGACCAGTGACCAGTGACCAGTGACCAGTGACCAGTGACCAGTGACCAGCGAAAGTGACCAGTGACGAGTGACCAGTGACCTGTGACCAGCGAAAATGACCAGTGGCCAGTGACCAGTGACCAGCGAAATTGACCAGTGACCAGTGACCAGTGACCAGTGACCAGTGACCAGTGACCAGTGACCAGTGACCAGCGAAATTGACCAGTGACCAGTGACCAGTGACCAGTGACCAGTGACCAGTGACCAGTGACCAGTGACCAGCGAAATTGACCAGTGACCATTGACCAGTGACCAGAGAAAGTGACCAGTGACGAGTGACCTGTGACAAGTGACCAGTGACCAGCGACCAGTGACCAGTGACCAGTGACCAGTGACCAGTGACCAGTGACCAGTGACCAGTGACCAGCGAAAGTGACCAGTGACCAACGACCAGTGACCAGTGACCAGTGACCAGTGACCAGTGACCAGTGACCAGCGAAAGTGACCAGTGACGAGTGACCAGTGACCAGCGACCAGTGACCAGTGACCAGTGACCAGTGACCAGTGACCAGTGACCTGTGACCAGCGAAAGTGACCAGTGACCAACGACCAGTGGCCAGTGACCAGTGACCAGTGACCAGAGACCAGTGACTAGCCAAATTGACCAGTGACCAGTGACCAGTGACCAGTGACCAGCGGTAGTGACCAGTGATCAGTGACCAGTGAACAGTGACCAGTGACCAGTGACCAGTGACCAGCGAAAATGATCAGTGACCAGTGAACAGTGACCAGTGACCAGTGACCAGTGACCAGTGACCTGTGACCAGCGAAAATGACAAGTGGCCAGTGACCAGTGACCAGCGAAATTGACCAGTGACCAGTGACCAGGGACCAGTGACCAGTGACCAGCGAAAGTGAACAGTGACCAGTGACCAGTGACCAGTGACCAGTAACCAGTGACCAGTGACCAGTGACCAGTGACCAGTGACCAGTGACGAGTGTCCAGTGACAAGTGACAAGTGACCAGTGACCAGTGACCAGTGACCAGTGACCAGTGACCAGTGACCAGTGACCAGCGAAAGTGACCAGTGACGAGTGACCAGTGACCAGTGACCAGCGACCAGTGACCAGCGACCAGTGACCAGTGACGAGTGACCAGTGACAAGTGACCAGTGAGAAGTGACCAGTGACCACTGACCAGTGACCAGTGACCAGCGACCAGTGACCAGTCACCAGTGACCAGGGACCAGTGGCCAGCGAAAGTGACCAGTGACCAGTGACTAGCCAAATTGAGCAGTGACCAGTGACCAGTGACCAGTGACCAGTGACCAGTGACCAGTCACCAGTGACCAGTGACCAGAGACCAGTGACCAGTGACCAGCGAAATTGACCAGTGACCATTGACCAGTGACCAGAGAAAGTGACCAGTGACGAGTGACCTGTGACAAGTGACCAGCGAAAGTGACCAGTGACCAGTGACTAGCCAAATTGAGCAGTGACCAGTGACCAGTGACCAGTGACCAGTGACCAGTGACCAGTGACCAGTGACCAGTGACCAGTGACCAGCGAAATTGACCAGTGACCATTGACCAGTGACCAGCGAAAGTGACCAGTGACGAGTGACCTGTGACAAGTGACCAGTGACCAGCGACCTGTGACCAGTGACCAGTGACCAGTGACCAGTGACCAGTGACCAGCGGTAGTGACCAGTGATCAGTGACCAGTGAACAGTGACCAGTGACCAGTGACCAGTGACCAGTGACCAGAGACCAGTGACTAGCCAAATTGACCAGTGACCAGTGACCAGTGACCAGCGGTAGTGACCAGTGATCAGTGACCAGTGAACAGTGACCAGTGACCAGTGACCAGTGACCAGCGAAAATGACCAGTGGCCAGTGACCAGTGACCAGCGAAAGTGACCAGTGACGAGTGACCAGTGACAAGTGACCAGTGAGAAGTGACCAGTGACCACTGACCAGTGACCAGTGACCAGCGACCAGTGACCAGTGACCAGTGACCAGAGACCAGTGACCAGCGAAAGTGACCAGTGACCAGTGACTAGCCAAATTGAGCAGTGACCAGTGACCAGTGACCAGTGACCAGTGACCAGTGACCAGTGACCAGTGACCAGTGAACAGCGAAATTGACCAGTGACCATTGACCAGTGACCAGCGAAAGTGACCAGTGACGAGTGACCTGTGACCAGTGACCATTGACCAGTGACCAGCGAAAGTGACCAGTGACGAGTGACCTGTGACAAGTGACCAGTGACCAGCGACCAGTGACCAGTGACCAGTGACCAGTGACCAGTGACCAGTGACCAGCGAAAGTGACCAGTGACCAACGACCAGTGACCAGTGACGAGTGACCAGTGACCAGAGACCAGTGACTAGCCAAATTGACCAGTGACCAGTGACCAGTGACCAGTGACCAGCGGTAGTGACCAGTGATCAGTGACCAGTGAACAGTGACCAGTGACCAGTGACCAGTGACCAGAGACCAGTGACTAGCCAAATTGACCAGTGACCAGTGACCAGTGACCAGCGGTAGTGACCAGTGATCAGTGACCAGTGAACAGTGACCAGTGACCAGTGACCTGTGACCAGCGAAAATGACCAGTGGCCAGTGACCAGTGACCAGCGAAATTGACCAGTGACCAGTGACCAGGGACCAGTGACCAGTGACCAGCGAAAATGAACAGTGACCAGTGACCAGGGACCAGTGACCAGTGACCAGTGACCTGTGACCAGTGACCAGTGACAAGTGACCAGCGACCAGTGACCAGTGACCAGTGACCAGTGACCAGTGACCAGTGCCCAGTGACCAGCGAAAGTGACCAGTGACAAGTGACCAGTGACCAGCGAAAGTGACCAGTGACCAGTGACCAGTGACCAGCGAAATCGGCCAGTGACCAGTGACCAGAGACCAGTGACTAGCCAAATTGACCAGTGACCAGTGACCAGTGACCAGTGACCAACGACCAGTGACCAGTGACCAGTGACCAGTCACCAGTGACCTGTGACCAGCGAAAGTGACCAGTGACCAGTGACCAGTGACCAGCGAAAGTGACCAGTGACGAGTGACCAGTGACCAGCGACCAGTGACCAGTGACCAGTGACCAGTGACCAGTGACCAGTGACCTGTGACCAGCGAAAGTGACCAGTGACCAACGACCAGTGACCAGTGACCAGTGACCTGTGACCAGCGAAAATGACAAGTGGCCAGTGACCAGGGACCAGTGACCAGTGACCAGCGAAAGTGAACAGTGACCAGTGACCAGTGACCAGTGACCAGTAACCAGTGACCAGTGACCAGTGACCAGTGACCAGTGACCAGTGACGAGTGTCCAGTGACAAGTGACAAGTGACCAGTGACCAGTGACCAGTGACCAGTGACCAGTGACCAGTGACCAGTGACCAGCGAAAGTGACCAGTGACGAGTGACCAGTGACCAGTGACCAGCGACCAGTGACCAGCGACCAGTGACCAGTGACGAGTGACCAGTGACAAGTGACCAGTGAGAAGTGACCAGTGACCACTGACCAGTGACCAGTGACCAGCGACCAGTGACCAGTCACCAGTGACCAGGGACCAGTGGCCAGCGAAAGTGACCAGTGACCAGTGACTAGCCAAATTGAGCAGTGACCAGTGACCAGTGACCAGTGACCAGTGACCAGTGACCAGTCACCAGTGACCAGTGACCAGAGACCAGTGACCAGTGACCAGCGAAATTGACCAGTGACCATTGACCAGTGACCAGAGAAAGTGACCAGTGACGAGTGACCTGTGACAAGTGACCAGCGAAAGTGACCAGTGGCCAGTGACCAGTGACCAGCGAAAGTGACCAGTGACGAGTGACCAGTGACAAGTGACCAGTGACCAGTGACCAGTGACCAGTGACCAGTGACCAGCGGTAGTGACCAGTGATCAGTGACCAGTGAACAGTGACCAGTGACCAGTGACCAGTGACCAGTGACCAGAGACCAGTGACTAGCCAAATTGACCAGTGACCAGTGACCAGTGACCAGCGGTAGTGACCAGTGATCAGTGACCAGTGAACAGTGACCAGTGACCAGTGACCAGTGACCAGCGAAAATGACCAGTGGCCAGTGACCAGTGACCAGCGAAAGTGACCAGTGACGAGTGACCAGTGACAAGTGACCAGTGAGAAGTGACCAGTGACCACTGACCAGTGACCAGTGACCAGCGACCAGTGACCAGTGACCAGTGACCAGAGACCAGTGACCAGCGAAAGTGACCAGTGACCAGTGACTAGCCAAATTGAGCAGTGACCAGTGACCAGTGACCAGTGACCAGTGACCAGTGACCAGTGACCAGTGACCAGTGAACAGCGAAATTGACCAGTGACCATTGACCAGTGACCAGCGAAAGTGACCAGTGACGAGTGACCAGTGACCTGTGACCAGTGACCATTGACCAGTGACCAGCGAAAGTGACCAGTGACGAGTGACCTGTGACAAGTGACCAGTGACCTGCGACCAGTGACCAGTGACCAGTGACCAGTGACCAGTGACCAGTGACCAGCGAAAGTGACCAGTGACCAACGACCAGTGACCAGTGACGAGTGACCAGTGACCAGAGACCAGTGACTAGCCAAATTGACCAGTGACCAGTGACCAGTGACCAGTGACCAGCGGTAGTGACCAGTGATCAGTGACCAGTGAACAGTGACCAGTGACCAGTGACCAGTGACCAGAGACCAGTGACTAGCCAAATTGACCAGTGACCAGTGACCAGTGACCAGCGGTAGTGACCAGTGATCAGTGACCAGTGAACAGTGACCAGTGACCAGTGACCAGTGACCTGTGACCAGCGAAAATGACCAGTGGCCAGTGACCAGTGACCAGCGAAATTGACCAGTGACCAGTGACCAGGGACCAGTGACCAGTGACCAGCGAAAATGAACAGTGACCAGTGACCAGGGACCAGTGACCAGTGACCAGTGACCTGTGACCAGTGACCAGTGACAAGTGACCAGCGACCAGTGACCAGTGACCAGTGACCAGTGACCAGTGACCAGTGCCCAGTGACCAGCGAAAGTGACCAGTGACAAGTGACCAGTGACAAGTGACCAGTGACCAGTGACCAGTGACCAGCGAAAGTGACCAGTGACCAGTGACCAGTGACCAGCGAAATCGGCCAGTGACCAGTGACCAGAGACCAGTGACTAGCCAAATTGACCAGTGACCAGTGACCAGTGACCAGTGACCAACGACCAGTGACCAGTGACCAGTGACCAGTCACCAGTGACCTGTGACCAGCGAAAGTGACCAGTGACCAGTGACCAGTGACCAGCGAAAGTGACCAGTGACGAGTGACCAGTGACCAGCGACCAGTGACCAGTGACCAGTGACCAGTGACCAGTGACCAGTGACCTGTGACCAGCGAAAGTGACCAGTGACCAACGACCAGTGACCAGTGACCAGTGACCAGTGACCAGAGACCAGTGACTAGCCAAATTGACCAGTGACCAGTGACCAGTGACCAGTGACCAGTGACCAGTGACCAGTGACCAGTGACCAGTGACCAGTGACCAGCGAAATTGACCAGTTGCCATTGACCAGTGACCAGCGAAAGTGACCAGTGACGAGTGACCTGTGACAAGTGACCAGTGACCAGCGACCTGTGACCAGTGACCAGTGACCAGTGACCAGTGACCAGTGACCAGTGACCAGTGACCAGTGACCAGTGACCAGCGAAAGTGACCAGTGACCAGTGACCAGTGACCAGTGACCAGTGCCCAGTGACCAGCGAAAGTGACCAGTGACAAGTGACCAGTGACAAGTGACCAGTGACCAGTGACCAGTGACCAGCGAAAGTGACCAGTGACCAGTGACCAGTGACCAGCGAAATCGGCCAGTGACCAGTGACCAGAGACCAGTGACTAGCCAAATTGACCAGTGACCAGTGACCAGTGACCAGTGACCAACGACCAGTGACCAGTGACCAGTGACCAGTGACCAGTGACCTGTGACCAGCGAAAGTGACCAGTGACCAGTGACCAGTGACCAGAGACCAGTGACTAGCCAAATTGACCAGTGACCAGTGACCAGTGACCAGTGACCAGCGGTAGTGACCAGTGATCAGTGACCAGTGAACAGTGACCAGTGACCAGTGACCAGTGACCAGTGACCAGCGAAAGTGTCCAGTGACCAACGACCAGTGACCAGTGACCAGTGACCAGTGACCAGAGACCAGTGACAAGCCAAATTGACCAGTGACCAGTGACCAGTGACCAGTGACCAGCGGTAGTGACCAGTGATCAGTGACCAGTGAACAGTGACCAGTGACCAGTGACCAGTGACCAGAGACCAGTGACTAGCCAAATTGACCAGTGACCAGTGACCAGTGACCAGCGGTAGTGACCAGTGATCAGTGACCAGTGAACAGTGACCAGTGACCAGCGAAAGTGACCAGTGACCAGTGACTAGCCAAATTGAGCAGTGACCAGTGACCAGTGACCAATGACCAGTGACCAGTGACCAGTGACCAGTGACCAGAGACCAGTGACTAGCCAAATTGACCAGTGACCAGTGACCAGTGACCAGTGACCAGCGGTAGTGACCAGTGATCAGTGACCAGTGAACAGTGACCAGTGACCAGTGACCAGTGACCAGTGACCAGAGACCAGTGACAAGCCAAATTGACCAGTGACCAGTGACCAGTGACCAGTGACCAGCGGTAGTGACCAGTGATCAGTGACCAGTGAACAGTGACAAGTGACCAGTGACCAGTGACCAGAGACCAGTGACTAGCCAAATTGACCAGTGACCAGTGACCAGTGACCAGCGGTAGTGACCAGTGATCAGTGACCAGTGACCAGAGACCAGTGACTAGCCAAATTGACCAGTGAACAGTGACCAGTGACCAGTGACCACCGGTAGTGACCAGTGATCAGTGACCTGTGACAAGTGGCCAGTGACCAGCGACCAGTGACCAGTGACCAGTGACCAGTGACCAGAGACCAGTGACTAGCCAAATTGACCAGTGAACAGTGACCAGTGACCAGTGACCAGCGGTAGTGACCAGTGATCAGTGACCAGTGAACAGTGACCAGTGACCAGTGACCAGTGACCAGTGACCAGAGACCAGTGACTAGCCAAATTGACCAGTGACCAGTGACCAGTGACCAGCGGTAGTGACCAGTGATCAGTGACCAGTGAACAGTGACCAGTGACCAGTGACCTGTGACCAGCGAAAATGACCAGTGGCCAGTGACCAGTGACCAGCGAAATTGACCAGTGATCAGTGACCAGGGACCAGTGACCAGTGACCAGTGACCAGCGACCAGTGACCAGTGACCTGTGACCAGGGACCAGTGACCAGCGAATGTGACCAGTGACCAGTGACCAGTGACCAGTGACTAGCCAAATTGAGCAGTGAGCACTGACCAGTGACCAGTGACCAGTGACCAGTGACCAGTGACCAGTGACCAGCGAAAGTGACCAGTGACCAGTGACCAGTGACCAGCGAAATTGCCCAGTGACCAGTGACCAGTGACCAGTGACCAGTGACAAGTGACCAGTTACCAGTGACCAGCGAAAGTGACCAGTGAACAGTGACCAGGGACCAGTGACCAGTGACCAGCGAAAGTGACCAGTGACCAGTGACCAGTGACCAGTGACCAGTGACCATTGACCAGCGACCAGTGACCAATGACCAGTGACGAGTGACCAGTGACCAGTGACCAGTGACCAGTGACCAGCGAAAGTGACAAGTGACCAGTGACCAGTGACCAGTGACCAGTGACCAGTGACCAGCGAAAGTGACAAGTGACCAGTGAACAGCGAAATTGACCAGTGACCATTGACCAGTAACCAGCGAAAGTGACCAGTGACGAGTGACCTGTGACAAGTGACCAGTGACCAGCGACCAGTGACCAGGGACCAGTGACCAGTGACCAGTGACCAGCGACCAGTGACCAGTGACCAGTGACCAGGGACCAGTGACCAGCGAAAGTGACCAGTGACCAGTGACCAGTGACCAGCGAAATTGACCAGTGACCAGTGACCAGTGACCAGTGACAAGTGACCAGTTACCAGTGACCAGCGAAAGTGACCAGTGACCAGTGACCAGGGACCAATGACCAGCGAAAGTGACCAGTGACCAGTGACTAGCCAAATTGAGCAGTGACCAGTGACCAGTGACCAGTGACCAGTGACCAGTGACCAGTGACCAGTGACCAGCGAAATTGACCAGTGACCATTGACCAGTGACCAGCGAAAGTGACCAGTGACGAGTGACCTGTGACAAGTGACCAGTGACCAGCGAAAGTGACCAGTGTCCAGTGACCTGTGACCAGCGAAAGTGACCAGTGACCAGTGACCATTGACCAGAGACCAGTGACCAGCGACCAGTGACGAGTGACCAGTGACCAGCGGTAGTGACCAGTGACCAGTGACCAGTGACCAGTGACCAGTGACCAGTGACCAGCGAAAGTGTCCAGTGACCAACGACCAGTGACCAGTGACCAGTGACCAGTGACCAGAGACCAGTGACTAGCCAAATTGACCAGTGACCAGTGACCAGTGACCAGTGACCAGCGGTAGTGACCAGTGATCAGTGACCAGTGAACAGTGACCAGTGACCAGTGACCAGTGACCAGAGACCAGTGACTAGCCAAATTGAGCAGTGTGCACTGACCAGTGACCAGTGACCAGTGACCAGTGACCAGTGACCAGCGAAAGTGTCCAGTGACCAACGACCAGTGACCAGTGACCAGTGACCAGTGACCAGAGACCAGTGACTAGCCAAATTGACCAGTGACCAGTGACCAGTGACCAGTGACCAGCGGTAGTGACCAGTGATCAGTGACCAGTGAACAGTGACCAGTGACCAGAGACCAGTGACTATCCAAATTGACCAGTGACCAGTGACCAGTGACCAGCGGTAGTGACCAGTGATCAGTGACCAGTGAACAGTGACCAGTGACCAGCGAAAGTGACCAGTGACCAGTGACTAGCCAAATTGAGCAGTGACCAGTGACCAGTGACCAGTGACCAGTGACCAGCGAAATTGACCAGTGACCATTGACCAGTGACCAGCGAAAGTGACCAGTGACGAGTGACCTGTGACAAGTGACCAGTGACCAGCGACCAGTGACCAGTGACCAGTGACCAGTGACCAGTGACCAATGACCAGCGAAAGTGACCAGTGACCAACGACCAGTGACCAGTGACCAGTGACCAGTGACCAGAGACCAGTGACTAGCCAAATTGACCAGTGACCAGTGACCAGTGTCCAGTGACCAGCGGTAGTGACCAGTGATCAGTGACCAGTGAACAGTGACCAGTGACCAGTGACCAGTGACCAGAGACCAGTGACTAGCCAAATTGACCAGTGACCAGTGACCAGGGACCAGTGACCAGCGAAAGTGACCAGTGACCAGTGACTAGCCAAATTGAGCAGTGACCAGTGACCAGTGACCAGTGACCAGTGACCAGTGACCAGTGACCAGTGACCAGTGACCAGTGACCAGCGAAATTGACCAGTGACCATTGACCAGTGACCAGAGAAAGTGACCAGTGACGAGTGACCTGTGTCAAGTGACCAGTGACCAGCGACCAGTGACCAGTGACCAGTGACCAGTGACCAGTGACCAGTGACCAGTAACCAGTGACCAGCGAAAGTGACCAGTGACCAACGACCAGTGACCAGTGACCAGTGACCAGTGACCAGAGACCAGTGACTAGCCAAATTGACCAGTGACCAGTGACCAGTGACCAGTGACCAGCGGTAGTGACCAGTGATCAGTGACCAGTGAACAGTGACCAGTGACCAGTGACCAGTGACCAGAGACCAGTGACTAGCCAAATTGACCAGTGACCAGTGACCAGTGACCAGCGGTAGTGACCAGTGATCAGTGACCAGTGAACAGTGACCAGTGACCAGTGACCAGTGACCAGCGAAAATGATCAGTGACCAGTGAACAGTGACCAGTGACCAGTGACCAGTGACCAGTGACCAGTGACCAGTGACCAGCGAAAGTGACCAGTGACGAGTGACCAGTGACCAGTGACCAGTGACCAGTGACCAGCGACCAGTGACCAGCGACCAGTGACCAGTGACCAGTGACGAGTGACCAGTGACAAGTGACCAGTGAGAAGTGACCAGTGACCACTGACCAGTGACCAGTGACCAGCGACCAGTGACCAGTGACCAGTGACCAGGGACCAGTGACCAGCGAAAGTGACCAGTGACCTGTGACTAGCCAAATTGAGCAGTGACCAGTGACCAGTGACCAGTGACCAGTGACCAGTGACCAGTGACCAGTGACCAGCGAAATTGACCAGTGACCATTGACCAGTGACCAGAGAAAGTGACCAGTGACGAGTGACCTGTGTCAAGTGACCAGTGACCAGCGACCAGTGACCAGTGACCAGTGACCAGTGACCAGTGACCAGTGACCAGTAACCAGTGACCAGCGAAAGTGACCAGTGACCAACGACCAGTGACCAGTGACCAGTGACCAGTGACCAGAGACCAGTGACTAGCCAAATTGACCAGTGACCAGTGACCAGTGACCAGTGACCAGTGACCAGTGACCAGTGACCAGTGACCAGTGACCAGCGAAATTGACCAGTTGCCATTGACCAGTGACCAGCGAAAGTGACCGGTGACGAGTGACCTGTGACAAGTGACCAGTGACCAGCGACCTGTGACCAGTGACCAGTGACCAGTGACCAGTGACCAGTGACCAGTGACCAGTGACCAGCGAAAGTGACCAGTGACCAGTGACCAGTGACCAGTGACCAGTGCCCAGTGACCAGCGAAAGTGACCAGTGACAAGTGACCAGTGACAAGTGACCAGTGACCAGTGACCAGTGACCAGCGAAAGTGACCAGTGACCAGTGACCAGTGACCAGCGAAATCGGCCAGTGACCAGTGACCAGAGACCAGTGACTAGCCAAATTGACCAGTGACCAGTGACCAGTGACCAGTGACCAACGACCAGTGACCAGTGACCAGTGACCAGTGACCAGTGACCTGTGACCAGCGAAAGTGACCAGTGACCAGTGACCAGTGACCAGAGACCAGTGACTAGCCAAATTGACCAGTGACCAGTGACCAGTGACCAGTGACCAGCGGTAGTGACCAGTGATCAGTGACCAGTGAACAGTGACCAGTGACCAGTGACCAGTGACCAGTGACCAGCGAAAGTGTCCAGTGACCAACGACCAGTGACCAGTGACCAGTGACCAGTGACCAGAGACCAGTGACAAGCCAAATTGACCAGTGACCAGTGACCAGTGACCAGTGACCAGCGGTAGTGACCAGTGATCAGTGACCAGTGAACAGTGACCAGTGACCAGTGACCAGTGACCAGAGACCAGTGACTAGCCAAATTGACCAGTGACCAGTGACCAGTGACCAGCGGTAGTGACCAGTGATCAGTGACCAGTGAACAGTGACCAGTGACCAGCGAAAGTGACCAGTGACCAGTGACTAGCCAAATTGAGCAGTGACCAGTGACCAGTGACCAATGACCAGTGACCAGTGACCAGTGACCAGTGACCAGAGACCAGTGACTAGCCAAATTGACCAGTGACCAGTGACCAGTGACCAGTGACCAGCGGTAGTGACCAGTGATCAGTGACCAGTGAACAGTGACCAGTGACCAGTGACCAGTGACCAGTGACCAGAGACCAGTGACAAGCCAAATTGACCAGTGACCAGTGACCAGTGACCAGTGACCAGCGGTAGTGACCAGTGATCAGTGACCAGTGAACAGTGACCAGTGACCAGTGACCAGTGACCAGTGACCAGAGACCAGTGACTAGCCAAATTGACCAGTGACCAGTGACCAGTGACCAGCGGTAGTGACCAGTGACCAGTGACCAGCGGTAGTGACCAGTGATCAGTGACCAGTGACCAGAGACCAGTGACTAGCCAAATTGACCAGTGAACAGTGACCAGTGACCAGTGACCAGCGGTAGTGACCAGTGATCAGTGACCTGTGACAAGTGGCCAGTGACCAGCGACTAGTGACCAGTGACCAGTGACCAGTGACCAGAGACCAGTGACTAGCCAAATTGACCAGTGAACAGTGACCAGTGACCAGTGACCAGCGGTAGTGACCAGTGATCAGTGACCAGTGAACAGTGACCAGTGACCAGTGACCAGTGACCAGAGACCAGTGACTAGCCAAATTGACCAGTGACCAGTGACCAGTGACCAGCGGTAGTGACCAGTGATCAGTGACCAGTGAACAGTGACCAGTGACCAGTGACCTGTGACCAGCGAAAATGACCAGTGGCCAGTGACCAGTGACCAGCGAAATTGACCAGTGATCAGTGACCAGGGACCAGTGACCAGTGACCAGTGACCAGCGACCAGTGACCAGTGACCTGTGACCAGGGACCAGTGACCAGCGAATGTGACCAGTGACCAGTGACCAGTGACCAGTGACCATTGACCAGCGACCAGTGACCAATGACCAGTGACGAGTGACCAGTGACCAGTGACCAGTGACCAGTGACCAGCGAAAGTGACAAGTGACCAGTGACCAGTGACCAGTGACCAGTGACCAGTGACCAGCGAAAGTGACAAGTGACCAGTGAACAGCGAAATTGACCAGTGACCATTGACCAGTAACCAGCGAAAGTGACCAGTGACGAGTGACCTGTGACAAGTGACCAGTGACCAGCGACCAGTGACCAGGGACCAGTGACCAGTGACCAGTGACCAGCGACCAGTGACCAGTGACCAGTGACCAGGGACCAGTGACCAGCGAAAGTGACCAGTGACCAGTGACCAGTGACCAGCGAAATTGACCAGTGACCAGTGACCAGTGACCAGTGACAAGTGACCAGTTACCAGTGACCAGCGAAAGTGACCAGTGACCAGTGACCAGGGACCAATGACCAGCGAAAGTGACCAGTGACCAGTGACTAGCCAAATTGAGCAGTGACCAGTGACCAGTGACAAGTGACCAGTGACCAGTGACCAGTGACCAGTGACCAGTGACCAGCGAAATTGACCAGTGACCATTGACCAGTGACCAGCGAAAGTGACCAGTGACGAGTGACCTGTGACAAGTGACCAGTGACCAGCGAAAGTGACCAGTGTCCAGTGACCTGTGACCAGCGAAAGTGACCAGTGACCAGTGACCATTGACCAGAGACCAGTGACCAGCGACCAGTGACGAGTGACCAGTGACCAGCGGTAGTGACCAGTGATCAGTGACCAGTGAACAGTGACCAGTGACCAGTGACCAGTGACCAGAGACCAGTGACTAGCCAAATTGAGCAGTGTGCACTGACCAGTGACCAGTGACCAGTGACCAGTGACCAGTGACCAGTGACCAGTGACCAGCGAAAGTGTCCAGTGACCAACGACCAGTGACCAGTGACCAGTGACCAGTGACCAGAGACCAGTGACTAGCCAAATTGACCAGTGACCAGTGACCAGTGACCAGTGACCAGCGGTAGTGACCAGTGATCAGTGACCAGTGAACAGTGACCAGTGACCAGTGACCAGTGACCAGAGACCAGTGACTAGCCAAATTGAGCAGTGTGCACTGACCAGTGACCAGTGACCAGTGACCAGTGACCAGTGACCAGCGAAAGTGTCCAGTGACCAACGACCAGTGACCAGTGACCAGTGACCAGTGACCAGAGACCAGTGACTAGCCAAATTGACCAGTGACCAGTGACCAGTGACCAGTGACCAGCGGTAGTGACCAGTGATCAGTGACCAGTGAACAGTGACCAGTGACCAGAGACCAGTGACTATCCAAATTGACCAGTGACCAGTGACCAGTGACCAGCGGTAGTGACCAGTGATCAGTGACCAGTGAACAGTGACCAGTGACCAGCGACCAGTGACCAGTGACCAGTGACCAGTGACCAGTGACCAATGACCAGCGAAAGTGACCAGTGACCAACGACCAGTGACCAGTGACCAGTGACCAGTGACCAGAGACCAGTGACTAGCCAAATTGAGCAGTGACCAGTGACCAGTGACCAGTGACCAGTGACCAGCGAAATTGACCAGTGACCATTGACCAGTGACCAGCGAAAGTGACCAGTGACGAGTGACCTGTGACAAGTGACCAGTGACCAGCGACCAGTGACCAGTGACCAGTGACCAGTGACCAGTGACCAATGACCAGCGAAAGTGACCAGTGACCAACGACCAGTGACCAGTGACCAGTGACCAGTGACCAGAGACCAGTGACTAGCCAAATTGACCAGTGACCAGTGACCAGTGTCCAGTGACCAGCGGTAGTGACCAGTGATCAGTGACCAGTGAACAGTGACCAGTGACCAGTGACCAGTGACCAGAGACCAGTGACTAGCCAAATTGACCAGTGACCAGTGACCAGGGACCAGTGACCAGCGAAAGTGACCAGTGACCAGTGACTAGCCAAATTGAGCAGTGACCAGTGACCAGTGACCAGTGACCAGTGACCAGTGACCAGTGACCAGTGACCAGTGACCAGCGAAATTGACCAGTGACCATTGACCAGTGACCAGAGAAAGTGACCAGTGACGAGTGACCTGTGTCAAGTGACCAGTGACCAGCGACCAGTGACCAGTGACCAGTGACCAGTGACCAGTGACCAGTGACCAGTAACCAGTGACCAGCGAAAGTGACCAATGACCAACGACCAGTGACCAGTGACCAGTGACCAGTGACCAGAGACCAGTGACTAGCCAAATTGACCAGTGACCAGTGACCAGTGACCAGTGACCAGCGGTAGTGACCAGTGATCAGTGACCAGTGAACAGTGACCAGTGACCAGTGACCAGTGACCAGAGACCAGTGACTAGCCAAATTGACCAGTGACCAGTGACCAGTGACCAGCGGTAGTGACCAGTGATCAGTGACCAGTGAACAGTGACCAGTGACCAGTGACCAGTGACCAGCGAAAATGATCAGTGACCAGTGAACAGTGACCAGTGACCAGTGACCAGTGACCAGTGACCAGTGACCAGTGACCAGCGAAAGTGACCAGTGACGAGTGACCAGTGACCAGTGACCAGTGACCAGTGACCAGCGACCAGTGACCAGCGACCAGTGACCAGTGACCAGTGACGAGTGACCAGTGACAAGTGACCAGTGAGAAGTGACCAGTGACCACTGACCAGTGACCAGTGACCAGCGACCAGTGACCAGTGACCAGTGACCAGGGACCAGTGACCAGCGAAAGTGACCAGTGACCAGTGACTAGCCAAATTGAGCAGTGACCAGTGACCAGTGACCAGTGACCAGTGACCAGTGACCAGTGACCAGTGACCAGCGAAATTGACCAGTGACCATTGACCAGTGACCAGAGAAAGTGACCAGTGACGAGTGACCTGTGTCAAGTGACCAGTGACCAGCGACCAGTGACCAGTGACCAGTGACCAGTGACCAGTGACCAGTGACCAGTAACCAGTGACCAGCGAAAGTGACCAGTGACCAACGACCAGTGACCAGTGACCAGTGACCAGTGACCAGAGACCAGTGACTAGCCAAATTGACCAGTGACCAGTGACCAGTGACCAGTGACCAGCGGTAGTGACCAGTGATCAGTGACCAGTGAACAGTGACCAGTGACCAGTGACCAGTGACCAGAGACCAGTGACTAGGCAAATTGACCAGTGACCAGTGACCAGTGACCAGCGGTAGTGACCAGTGATCAGTGACCAGTGAACAGTGACCAGTGACCAGTGACCAGTGACCAGCGAAAATGATCAGTGACCAGTGAACAGTGACCAGTGACCAGTGACCAGTGACCAGAGACCAGTGACTAGCCAAATTGACCAGTGACCAGTGACCAGTGACCAGCGGTAGTGACCAGTGATCAGTGACCAGTGAACAGTGACCAGTGACCAGTGACCTGTGACCAGCGAAAATGACCAGTGGCCAGTGACCAGTGACCAGCGAAATTGACCAGTGACCAGTGACCAGGGACCAGTGAACAGTGACCAGCGAAAGTGAACAGTAACCAGTGACCAGTGACCAGTAACCAGTGACCAGTGACCAGTGACCAGTGACCAGCGAAAGTGACCAGTGACCAGTGACTAGCCAAATTTAGCAGTGACCAGTGACCAGTGACCAGTGACCAGTGACCAGTGACCAGTGACGAGTGACCAGTGACAAGTGACCAGTGAGAAGTGACCAGTGACCACTGACCAGTGACCAGTGACCAGCGACCAGTGACCAGTGACCAGTGACCAGGGACCAGTGACCAGCGAAAGTGACCAGTGACCAGTGACTAGCGAAAGTGACCAGTGACCAGTGACTAGCCAAATTGAGCAGTGACCAGTGACCAGTGACCAGTGACCAGTGACCAGTGACCAGTGACCAGTGACCAGTGACCAGTGACCAGTGACCAGTGACCAGTGACCAGTGACCAGTGACCAGCGAAATTGACCAGTGACCATTGACCAGTGACCAGAGAAAATGACCAGTGACGAGTGACCTGTGACAAGTGACCAGTGACCAGCGACCAGTGACCAGTGACCAGTGACCAGAGACCAGTGACTAGCCAAATTGACCAGTGACCAGTGACCAGTGACCAGCGGTAGTGACCAGTGATCAGTGACCAGTGAACAGTGACCAGTGACCAGTGACCAGTGACCAGAGACCAGTGACTAGCCAAATTGACCAGTGACCAGTGACCAGTGACCAGCGGTAGTGACCAGTGATCAGTGACCACTGAACAGTGACCAGTGACCAGTGACCAGTGACCAGCGAAAATGACCAGTGGCCAGTGACCAGTGACCAGCGAAAGTGACCAGTGACGAGTGACCAGTGACAAGTGACCAGTGAGAAGTGACCAGTGACCACTGACCAGTGATCAGTGACCAGCGACCAGTGACCAGTGACCAGTGACCAGGGACCAGTGACCAGCGAAAGTGACCAGTGACCAGTGACTAGCCAAATTGAGCAGTGACCAGTGACCAGTGACCAGTGACTAGCCAAATTGAGCAGTGACCAGTGACCAGTGACCAGTGACCAGTGACCAGTGACCAGTGACCAGTGACCAGTGACCAGCGAAATTGACCAGTGACCATTGACCAGTGACCAGCGAAAGTGACCAGTGACGAGTGACCTGTGACAAGTGACCAGTGACCAGCGACCAGTGACCAGTGACCAGTGACCAGTGACCAGTGACCAGTGACCAGTGACCAGTGACCAGCGAAAGTGACCAGTGACCAACGACCAGTGACCAGTGACCAGTGACCGGTGACCAGAGACCAGTGACTAGCCAAATTGACCAGTGACCAGTGACCAGTGACCAGTGACCAGTGACCAGTGACCAGCGAAATTGACCAGTGACCATTGACCAGTGACCAGAGAAGGTGACCAGTGACGAGTGACCTGTGACAAGTGACCAGTGACCAGCGACGAGTGACCAGTGACCAGTGACCAGTGACCAGTGACCAGTGACCAGTGACCAGCGAAAGTGACCAGTGACCAACGACCAGTGACCAGAGACCAGTGACCAGTGACCAGAGACCAGTGACTAGCCAAATTGACCAGTGACCAGTGACCAGTGACCAGTGACCAGCGGTAGTGACCAGTGATCAGTGACCAGTGAACAGTGACCAGTGACCCGTGACCAGTGACCAGCGAAAATGACCAGTGGCCAGTGACCAGTGACCAGCGAAAGTGACCAGTGACGAGTGACCAGTGACAAGTGACCAGTGAGAAATGACCAGTGACCACTGACCAGTGACCAGTGACCAGCGACCAGTGACCAGTGACCAGTGACCAGTGACCAGTGACCAGGGACCAGTGACCAGCGAAAGTGACCAGTGACCAGTGACTAGCCAAATTGAGCAGTGACCAGTTACCAGTGACCAGTGACCAGTGACCAGTGACCAGTGACCAGTGACCAGTGACCAGCGAAATTGACCAGTGACCATTGACCAGTGACCAGCGAAAGTGACCAGTGACGAGTGACCTGTGACAAGTGACCAGTGACCAGCGACCAGTGACCAGTGACCAGTGACCAGTGACCAGTGACCAGTGACCAGTGACCAGTGACCAACGACCAGTGACCAGTGACCAGTGACCGGTGACCAGAGACCAGTGACTAGCCAAATTGACCAGTGACCAGTGACCAGTGACCAGTGACCAGTGACCAGTGACCAGTGACCAGTGACCAGCGGTAGTGACCAGTGATCAGTGACCAGTGAACAGTGACCAGTGACCAGTGACCAGTGACCAGAGACCAGTGACTAGCCAAATTGACCAGTGACCAGTGACCAGTGACCAGCGGTAGTGACCAGTGATCAGTGACCAGTGAACAGTGACCAGTGACCAGTGACCAGTGACCAGCGAAAGTGACCAATGACCAACGACCAGTGACCAGTGACCAGTGACCAGTGACCAGAGACCAGTGACTAGCCAAATTGACCAGTGACCAGTGACCAGTGACCAGTGACCAGCGGTAGTGACCAGTGATCAGTGACCAGTGAACAGTGACCAGTGACCAGTGACCAGTGACCAGAGACCAGTGACTAGCCAAATTGACCAGTGACCAGTGACCAGTGACCAGCGGTAGTGACCAGTGATCAGTGACCAGTGAACAGTGACCAGTGACCAGTGACCAGTGACCAGCGAAAATGATCAGTGACCAGTGAACAGTGACCAGTGACCAGTGACCAGTGACCAGTGACCAGTGACCAGTGACCAGCGAAAGTGACCAGTGACGAGTGACCAGTGACCAGTGACCAGTGACCAGTGACCAGCGACCAGTGACCAGCGACCAGTGACCAGTGACCAGTGACGAGTGACCAGTGACAAGTGACCAGTGAGAAGTGACCAGTGACCACTGACCAGTGACCAGTGACCAGCGACCAGTGACCAGTGACCAGTGACCAGGGACCAGTGACCAGCGAAAGTGACCAGTGACCAGTGACTAGCCAAATTGAGCAGTGACCAGTGACCAGTGACCAGTGACCAGTGACCAGTGACCAGTGACCAGTGACCAGCGAAATTGACCAGTGACCATTGACCAGTGACCAGAGAAAGTGACCAGTGACGAGTGACCTGTGTCAAGTGACCAGTGACCAGCGACCAGTGACCAGTGACCAGTGACCAGTGACCAGTGACCAGTGACCAGTAACCAGTGACCAGCGAAAGTGACCAGTGACCAACGACCAGTGACCAGTGACCAGTGACCAGTGACCAGAGACCAGTGACTAGCCAAATTGACCAGTGACCAGTGACCAGTGACCAGTGACCAGCGGTAGTGACCAGTGATCAGTGACCAGTGAACAGTGACCAGTGACCAGTGACCAGTGACCAGAGACCAGTGACTAGGCAAATTGACCAGTGACCAGTGACCAGTGACCAGCGGTAGTGACCAGTGATCAGTGACCAGTGAACAGTGACCAGTGACCAGTGACCAGTGACCAGCGAAAATGATCAGTGACCAGTGAACAGTGACCAGTGACCAGTGACCAGTGACCAGAGACCAGTGACTAGCCAAATTGACCAGTGACCAGTGTCCAGTGACCAGCGGTAGTGACCAGTGATCAGTGACCAGTGAACAGTGACCAGTGACCAGTGCCCTGTGACCAGCGAAAATGACCAGTGGCCAGTGACCAGTGACCAGCGAAATTGACCAGTGACCAGTGACCAGGGACCAGTGAACAGTGACCAGCGAAAGTGAACAGTAACCAGTGACCAGTGACCAGTAACCAGTGACCAGTGACCAGTGACCAGTGACCAGCGAAAGTGACCAGTGACCAGTGACTAGCCAAATTTAGCAGTGACCAGTGACCAGTGACCAGTGACCAGTGACCAGTGACCAGTGACGAGTGACCAGTGACAAGTGACCAGTGAGAAGTGACCAGTGACCACTGACCAGTGACCAGTGACCAGCGACCAGTGACCAGTGACCAGTGACCAGGGACCAGTGACCAGCGAAAGTGACCAGTGACCAGTGACTAGCGAAAGTGACCAGTGACCAGTGACTAGCCAAATTGAGCAGTGACCAGTGACCAGTGACCAGTGACCAGTGACAAGTGACCAGTGACCAGTGACCAGTGACCAGTGACCAGTGACCAGTGACCAGTGACCAGTGACCAGCGAAATTGACCAGTGACCATTGACCAGTGACCAGAGAAAATGACCAGTGACGAGTGACCTGTGACAAGTGACCAGTGACCAGCGACCAGTGACCAGTGACCAGTGACCAGAGACCAGTGACTAGCCAAATTGACCAGTGACCAGTGACCAGTGACCAGCGGTAGTGACCAGTGATCAGTGACCAGTGAACAGTGACCAGTGACCAGTGACCAGTGACCAGAGACCAGTGACTAGCCAAATTGACCAGTGACCAGTGACCAGTGACCAGCGGTAGTGACCAGTGATCAGTGACCACTGAACAGTGACCAGTGACCAGTGACCAGTGACCAGCGAAAATGACCAGTGGCCAGTGACCAGTGACCAGCGAAAGTGACCAGTGACGAGTGACCAGTGACAAGTGACCAGTGAGAAGTGACCAGTGACCACTGACCAGTGATCAGTGACCAGCGACCAGTGACCAGTGACCAGTGACCAGGGACCAGTGACCAGCGAAAGTGACCAGTGACCAGTGACTAGCCAAATTGAGCAGTGACCAGTGACCAGTGACCAGTGACCAGTGACCAGTGACCAGTGACCAGTGACCAGCGAAATTGACCAGTGACCATTGACCAGTGACCAGCGAAAGTGACCAGTGACGAGTGACCTGTGACAAGTGACCAGTGACCAGCGACCAGTGACCAGTGACCAGTGACCAGTGACCAGTGACCAGTGACCAGTGACCAGTGACCAGCGAAAGTGACCAGTGACCAACGACCAGTGACCAGTGACCAGTGACCGGTGACCAGAGACCAGTGACTAGCCAAATTGACCAGTGACCAGTGACCAGTGACCAGTGACCAGTGACCAGTGACCAGCGAAATTGACCAGTGACCATTGACCAGTGACCAGAGAAGGTGACCAGTGACGAGTGACCTGTGACAAGTGACCAGTGACCAGCGACGAGTGACCAGTGACCAGTGACCAGTGACCAGTGACCAGTGACCAGTGACCAGCGAAAGTGACCAGTGACCAACGACCAGTGACCAGAGACCAGTGACCAGTGACCAGAGACCAGTGACTAGCCAAATTGACCAGTGACCAGTGACCAGTGACCAGTGACCAGCGGTAGTGACCAGTGATCAGTGACCAGTGAACAGTGACCAGTGACCCGTGACCAGTGACCAGCGAAAATGACCAGTGGCCAGTGACCAGTGACCAGCGAAAGTGACCAGTGACGAGTGACCAGTGACAAGTGACCAGTGAGAAATGACCAGTGACCACTGACCAGTGACCAGTGACCAGCGACCAGTGACCAGTGACCAGTGACCAGTGACCAGTGACCAGGGACCAGTGACCAGCGAAAGTGACCAGTGACCAGTGACTAGCCAAATTGAGCAGTGACCAGTTACCAGTGACCAGTGACCAGTGACCAGTGACCAGTGACCAGTGACCAGTGACCAGCGAAATTGACCAGTGACCATTGACCAGTGACCAGCGAAAGTGACCAGTGACGAGTGACCTGTGACAAGTGACCAGTGACCAGCGACCAGTGACCAGTGACCAGTGACCAGTGACCAGTGACCAGTGACCAGTGACCAGTGACCAACGACCAGTGACCAGTGACCAGTGACCGGTGACCAGAGACCAGTGACTAGCCAAATTGACCAGTGACCAGTGACCAGTGACCAGTGACCAGTGACCAGTGACCAGTGACCAGTGACCAGCGGTAGTGACCAGTGATCAGTGACCAGTGAACAGTGACCAGTGACCAGTGACCAGTGACCAGAGACCAGTGACTAGCCAAATTGACCAGTGACCAGTGACCAGTGACCAGCGGTAGTGACCAGTGATCAGTGACCAGTGAACAGTGACCAGTGACCAGTGACCAGTGACCAGCGAAAATGACCAGTGGCCAGTGACCAGTGACCAGCGAAAGTGACCAGTGACGAGTGACCAGTGACAAGTGACCAGTGAGAAGTGACCAGTGACCACTGACCAGTGACCAGTGACCAGCGACCAGTGACCAGTGACCAGTGACCAGAGACCAGTGACCAGCGAAAGTGACCAGTGACCAGTGACTAGCCAAATTGAGCAGTGACCAGTGACCAGTGACCAGTGACCAGCGAAATTGACCAGTGACCATTGACCAGTGACCAGCGAAAGTGACCAGTGACGAGTGACCTGTGACAAGTGACCAGTGACCAGCGACCAGTGACCAGTGACCAGTGACCAGTGACCAGTGACCAGTGACCAGCGAAAGTGACCAGTGACCAACGACCAGTGACCAGTGACCAGTGACCAGTGACCAGAGACCAGTGACTAGCCAAATTGACCAGTGACCAGTGACCAGTGACCAGTGACCAGCGGTAGTGACCAGTGATCAGTGACCAGTGACCAGTGACCAACGACCAGTGACCAGTGACCAGTGACCAGTGACCAGAGACCAGTGACTAGCCAAATTGACCAGTGACCAGTGACCAGTGACCAGTGACCAGCGGTAGTGACCAGTGATCAGTGACCAGTGAACAGTGACCAGTGACCAGTGACCAGTGACCAGCGAAAATGATCAGTGACCAGTGAACAGTGACCAGTGACCAGCGACCAGTGACCAGTGACCAGTGACCAGTGACCAGTGACCAGTGACCTGTGACCAGCGAAAGTGACCAGTGACCAACGACCAGTGACCAGTGACCAGTGACCAGTGACCAGAGACCAGTGACTAGCCAAATTGACCAGTGACCAGTGACCAGTGACCAGTGACCAGCGGTAGTGACCAGTGATCAGTGACCAGTGAACAGTGACCAGTGACCAGTGACCAGTGACCAGCGAAAATGATCAGTGACCAGTGAACAGTGACCAGTGACCAGTGACCAGTGACCAGAGACCAGTGACTAGCCAAATTGACCAGTGACCAGTGACCAGTGACCAGCGGTAGTGACCAGTGATCAGTGACCAGTGAACAGTGACCAGTGACCAGTGACCTGTGACCAGCGAAAATGACCAGTGGCCAGTGACCAGTGACCAGCGAAATTGACCAGTGACCAGTGACCAGGGACCAGTGACCAGTGACCAGCGAAAGTGAACAGTGACCAGTGTCCAGTGACCAGTGACCAGTAACCAGTGACCAGTGACCAGTGACCAGTGACCAGTGACCAGTGACCAGTGACGAGTGTCCAGTGACAAGTGACAAGTGACCAGTGACCAGTGACCAGTGACCAGTGACCAGCGAAAGTGACCAGTGACGAGTGACCAGTGACCAGTGACCAGTGACCAGTGACCAGTGACCAGCGACCAGTGACCAGCGACCAGTGACCAGTGACGAGTGACCAGTGACAAGTGACCAGTGAGAAGTGACCAGTGACCACTGACCAGTGACCAGTGACCAGCGACCAGTGACCAGTCACCAGTGACCAGGGACCAGTGACCAGCGAAAGTGACCAGTGACCAGTGACTAGCCAAATTGAGCAGTGACCAGTGACCAGTGACCAGTGACCAGTGACCAGTGACCAGTGACCAGCGAAAGTGACCAGTGACCAGTGACTAGCCAAATTCAGCAGTGACCAGTGACCAGTGACCAGTGACCAGTGACCAGTGACCAGTGACCAGTGACCAGCGAAATTGACCAGTGACCATTGACCAGTGACCAGCGAAAGTGACCAGTGACGAGTGACCTGTGACAAGTGACCAGTGACCAGCGACCAGTGACCAGTGACCAGTGACCAGTGATCAGTGACCAGTGACCAGTGACCAGTGACCAGTGACCAGTGACCAGCGAAATTGACCAGTGACCATTGACCAGTGACCAGAGAAAGTGACCAGTGACGAGTGACCTGTGACAAGTGACCAGTGACCAGCGACCAGTGACCAGTGACCAGTGACCAGAGACCAGTGACTAGCCAAATTGACCAGTGACCAGTGACCAGAGACCAGTGACCAGCGAAAGTGACCAGTGACCAGTGACTAGCCAAATTGAGCAGTGACCAGTGACCAGTGACCAGTGACCAGTGACCAGTGACCAGTGACCAGAGACCAGTGACTAGCCAAATTGACCAGTGACCAGTGACCAGTGACCAGTGACCAGCGGTAGTGACCAGTGATCAGTGACCAGTGAACAGTGACCAGTGACCAGTGACCAGTGACCAGAGATCAGTGACTAGCCAAATTGACCAGTGAACAGCGAAATTGACCAGTGACCATTGACCAGTGACCAGCGAAAGTGACCAGTGACGAGTGACCTGTGACAAGTGACCAGTGACCAGCGACCAGTGACCAGTGACCAGTGACCAGTGACCAGTGACCAGTGACCAGTGACCAGCGAAAGTGACCAGTGACCAACGACCAGTGACCAGTGACCAGTGACCAGTGACCAGAGACCAGTGACTAGCCAAATTGACCAGTGCCCAGTGACCAGTGACCAGTGACCAGCGGTAGTGACCAGTGATCAGTGACCAGTGAACAGTGACCAGTCACCAGTGACCAGTGACCAGAGACCAGTGACTAGCCAAATTGACCAGTGACCAGTGACCAGTGACCAGCGGTAGTGACCAGTGATCAGTGACCAGTGATCAGTGACCAGTGACCAGTGACCAGTGACCAGTGACCAGTGACCAGTGACCAGTGACCAGTGACCAGTGACCAGCGAAAGTGACCAGTGACCAACGACCAGTGACCAGTGACCAGTGACCATTGACCAGAGACCAGTGACTAGCCAAATTGACCAGTGACCAGTGACCAGTGACCAGTGACCAGCGGTAGTGACCAGTGATCAGTGACCAGTGAACAGTGACCAGTGACCAGGGACCAGTGACCAGAGACCAGTGACTAGCCAAATTGACCAGTGACCAGTGACCAGTAACCAGCGGTAGTGACCAGTGATCAGTGACCAGTGAACAGTGACCAGTGACCAGCGAAGGTGACCAGTGACCAGTGACTAGCCAAATTGACCAGTGACCAGTGACCAGCGGTAGTGACCAGTGATCAGTGACCAGTGAACAGTGACCAGTGACCAGTGACCAGTGACCAGAGACCAGTGACTAGCCAAATTGACCAGTGACCAGTGACCAGTGACCAGCGGTAGTGAGCAGTGATCAGTGACCAGTGAACAGTGACCAGTGACCAGTGACCTGTGACCAGCGAAAATGACCAGTGGCCAGTGACCAGTGACCAGCGAAATTGACCAGTGACCAGTGACCAGGGACCAGTGACCATTGACCAGCGAAAGTGAACAGTGACCAGTGACCAGTGACCAGTGACCAGTGACCAGTGACCAGTGACCAGTGACGAGTGTCCAGTGACAAGTGACAAGTGACCAGTGACCAGTGACCAGTGACCAGTGACCAGTGACCAGTGACCAGTGACCAGTGACCAGCGAAAGTGACCAGTGACAAGTGACCAGTGACCAGTGACCAGTGACCAGTGACCAGTGACCAGTGACCAGTGACCAGTGACCAGTGACCAGTGACGAGTGTCCAGTGACAAGTGACAAGTGACCAGTGAGAAGTGACCAGTGACCACTGACCAGTGACCAGTGACCAGGGACCAGTGACCAGCGAAAGTGACCAGTGACCAGTGACTAGCCAAATTGAGCAGTGACCAGTGACCACTGACCACTGACCAGTGACCAGTGACCAGCGACCAGTGACCAGTGACCAGTGACCAGTGACCAGTGACCAGCGAAATTGACCAGTGACCATTGACCAGTGACCAGCGAAAGTGACCAGTGACGAGTGACCTGTGACAAGTGAACAGTGACCAGCGACCAGTGACCAGTGACCAGTGACCAGTGACCAGTGACCAGTGACGAGTGACCAGTGACAAGTGACCAGTGAGAAGTGACCAGTGACCACTGACCAGTGACCAGTGACCAGCGACCACTGACCAGTCACCAGTGACCAGGGACCAGTGACCAGCGAAAGTGACCAGTGACCAGTGACTAGCCAAATTGAGCAGTGACCAGTGACCAGTGACCAGTGACCAGTGACCAGTGACCAGTGACCAGTGTCCAGTGACCAGCGGTAGTGACCAGTGATCAGTGACCAGTGAACAGTGACCAGTGACCAGTGACCAGTGACCAGAGACCAGTGACTAGCCAAATTGACCAGTGACCAGTGACCAGGGACCAGTGACCAGCGAAAGTGACCAGTGACCAGTGACTAGCCAAATTGAGCAGTGACCAGTGACCAGTGACCAGTGACCAGTGACCAGTGACCAGTGACCAGTGACCAGTGACCAGTGACCAGTGACCAGCGAAATTGACCAGTGACCATTGACCAGTGACCAGAGAAAGTGACCAGTGACGAGTGACCTGTGTCAAGTGACCAGTGACCAGCGACCAGTGACCAGTGACCAGTGACAAGTGACCAGTGACCAGTGACCAGTAACCAGTGACCAGCGAAAGTGACCAGTGACCAACGACCAGTGACCAGTGACCAGTGACCAGTGACCAGAGACCAGTGACTAGCCAAATTGACCAGTGACCAGTGACCAGTGACCAGTGACCAGCGGTAGTGACCAGTGATCAGTGACCAGTGAACAGTGACCAGTGACCAGTGACCAGTGACCAGAGACCAGTGACTAGCCAAATTGACCAGTGACCAGTGACCAGTGACCAGCGGTAGTGACCAGTGATCAGTGACCAGTGAACAGTGACCAGTGACCAGTGACCAGTGACCAGTGACCAGCGAAAATGATCAGTGACCAGTGAACAGTGACCAGTGACCAGTGACCAGTGACCAGTGACCAGTGACCAGTGACCAGCGAAAGTGACCAGTGACGAGTGACCAGTGACCAGTGACCAGTGACCAGTGACCAGTGACCAGCGACCAGTGACCAGCGACCAGTGACCAGTGACCAGTGACGAGTGACCAGTGACAAGTGACCAGTGAGAAGTGACCAGTGACCACTGACCAGTGACCAGTGACCAGCGACCAGTGACCAGTGACCAGTGACCAGGGACCAGTGACCAGCGAAAGTGACCAGTGACCAGTGACTAGCCAAATTGAGCAGTGACCAGTGACCAGTGACTAGCCAAATTGAGCAGTGACCAGTGACCAGTGACCAGTGACCAGTGACCAGTGACCAGTGACCAGTGACCAGTGACCAGTGACCAGCGAAATTGACCAGTGACCATTGACCAGTGACCAGAGAAAGTGACCAGTGACGAGTGACCTGTGTCAAGTGACCAGTGACCAGCGACCAGTGACCAGTGACCAGTGACCAGTGACCAGTGACCAGTGACCAGTAACCAGTGACCAGCGAAAGTGACCAGTGACCAACGACCAGTGACCAGTGACCAGTGACCAGTGACCAGAGACCAGTGACTAGCCAAATTGACCAGTGACCAGTGACCAGTGACCAGTGACCAGCGGTAGTGACCAGTGATCAGTGACCAGTGAACAGTGACCAGTGACCAGTGACCAGTGACCAGAGACCAGTGACTAGCCAAATTGACCAGTGACCAGTGACCAGTGACCAGCGGTAGTGACCAGTGATCAGTGACCAGTGAACAGTGACCAGTGACCAGTGACCAGTGACCAGCGAAAATGATCAGTGACCAGTGAACAGTGACCAGTGACCAGTGACCAGTGACCAGAGACCAGTGACTAGCCAAATTGACCAGTGACCAGTGACCAGTGACCAGCGGTAGTGACCAGTGATCAGTGACCAGTGAACAGTGACCAGTGACCAGTGACCTGTGACCAGCGAAAATGACCAGTGGCCAGTGACCAGTGACCAGCGAAATTGACCAGTGACCAGTGACCAGGGACCAGTGAACAGTGACCAGCGAAAGTGAACAGTAACCAGTGACCAGTGACCAGTAACCAGTGACCAGTGACCAGTGACCAGTGACCAGCGAAAGTGACCAGTGACCAGTGACTAGCCAAATTTAGCAGTGACCAGTGACCAGTGACCAGTGACCAGTGACCAGTGACCAGTGACGAGTGACCAGTGACAAGTGACCAGTGAGAAGTGACCAGTGACCACTGACCAGTGACCAGTGACCAGGGACCAGTGACCAGCGAAAGTGACCAGTGACCAGTGACTAGCGAAAGTGACCAGTGACCAGTGACTAGCCAAATTGAGCAGTGACCAGTGACCAGTGACCAGTGACCAGTGACCAGTGACCAGTGACCAGTGACCAGTGACCAGTGACCAGTGACCAGTGACCAGTGACCAGTGACCAGCGAAATTGACCAGTGACCATTGACCAGTGACCAGAGAAAGTGACCAGTGACGAGTGACCTGTGACAAGTGACCAGTGACCAGCGACCAGTGACCAGTGACCAGTGACCAGAGACCAGTGACTAGCCAAATTGACCAGTGACCAGTGACCAGTGACCAGCGGTAGTGACCAGTGATCAGTGACCAGTGAACAGTGACCAGTGACCAGTGACCAGTGACCAGAGACCAGTGACTAGCCAAATTGACCAGTGACCAGTGACCAGTGACCAGCGGTAGTGACCAGTGATCAGTGACCACTGAACAGTGACCAGTGACCAGTGACCAGCGAAAATGACCAGTGGCCAGTGACCAGTGACCAGCGAAAGTGACCAGTGACGAGTGACCAGTGACAAGTGACCAGTGAGAAGTGACCAGTGACCACTGACCAGTGATCAGTGACCAGCGACCAGTGACCAGTGACCAGTGACCAGGGACCAGTGACCAGTGACTAGCCAAATTGAGCAGTGACCAGTGACCAGTGACCAGTGACTAGCCAAATTGAGCAGTGACCAGTGACCAGTGACCAGTGACCAGTGACCAGTGACCAGTGACCAGTGACCAGTGACCAGTGACCAGCGAAATTGACCAGTGACCATTGACCAGTGACCAGCGAAAGTGACCAGTGACGAGTGACCTGTGACAAGTGACCAGTGACCAGCGACCAGTGACCAGTGACCAGTGACCAGTGACCAGTGATCAGTGACCAGTGACCACTGACCAGCGAAAGTGACCAGTGACCAACGACCAGTGACCAGTGACCAGTGACCGGTGACCAGAGACCAGTGACTAGCCAAATTGACCAGTGACCAGTGACCAGTGACCAGTGACCAGTGACCAGTGACCAGCGAAATTGACCAGTGACCATTGACCAGTGACCAGAGAAGGTGACCAGTGACGAGTGACCTGTGACAAGTGACCAGTGACCAGCGACCAGTGACCAGTGACCAGTGACCAGTGACCAGTGACCAGTGACCAGTGACCAGCGAAAGTGACCAGTGACCAACGACCAGTGACCAGTGACCAGTGACCAGTGACCAGAGACCAGTGACTAGCCAAATTGACCAGTGACCAGTGACCAGTGACCAGTGACCAGCGGTAGTGACCAGTGATCAGTGACCAGTGAACAGTGACCAGTGACCAGTGACCCGTGACCAGTGACCAGCGAAAATGACCAGTGGCCAGTGACCAGTGACCAGCGAAAGTGACCAGTGACGAGTGACCAGTGACAAGTGACCAGTGAGAAATGACCAGTGACCACTGACCAGTGACCAGTGACCAGCGACCAGTGACCAGTGACCAGTGACCAGTGACCAGTGACCAGGGACCAGTGACCAGCGAAAGTGACCAGTGACCAGTGACTAGCCAAATTGAGCAGTGACCAGTTACCAGTGACCAGTGACCAGTGACCAGTGACCAGTGACCAGCGAAATTGACCAGTGACCATTGACCAGTGACCAGCGAAAGTGACCAGTGACGAGTGACCTGTGACAAGTGACCAGTGACCAGCGACCAGTGACCAGTGACCAGTGACCAGTGACCAGTGACCAGCGAAAGTGACCAGTGACCAACGACCAGTGACCAGTGACCAGTGACCGGTGACCAGAGACCAGTGACTAGCCAAATTGACCAGTGACCAGTGACCAGTGACCAGTGACCAGTGACCAGCGGTAGTGACCAGTGATCAGTGACCAGTGAACAGTGACCAGTGACCAGTGACCAGTGACCAGAGACCAGTGACTAGCCAAATTGACCAGTGACCAGTGACCAGTGACCAGCGGTAGTGACCAGTGATCAGTGACCCGTGAACAGTGACCAGTGACCAGTGACCAGTGACCAGCGAAAATGACCAGTGGCCAGTGACCAGTGACCAGCGAAAGTGACCAGTGACGAGTGACCAGTGACAAGTGACCAGTGAGAAGTGACCAGTGACCACTGACCAGTGACCAGTGACCAGCGACCAGTGACCAGTGACCAGTGACCAGAGACCAGTGACCAGCGAAAGTGACCAGTGACCAGTGACTAGCCAAATTGAGCAGTGACCAGTGACCAGTGACCAGTGACCAGTGACCAGTGACCAGTGACCAGTGACCAGTGACCAGCGAAATTGACCAGTGACCATTGACCAGTGACCAGCGAAAGTGACCAGTGACGAGTGACCTGTGACAAGTGACCAGTGACCAGCGACCAGTGACCAGTGACCAGTGACCAGTGACCAGTGACCAGTGACCAGCGAAAGTGACCAGTGACCAACGACCAGTGACCAGTGACCAGTGACCAGTGACCAGAGACCAGTGACTAGCCAAATTGACCAGTGACCAGTGACCAGTGACCAGTGACCAGCGGTAGTGACCAGTGATCAGTGACCAGTGACCAGTGACCAACGACCAGTGACCAGTGACCAGTGACCAGTGACCAGAGACCAGTGACTAACCAAATTGACCAGTGACCAGTGACCAGTGACCAGTGACCAGCGGTAGTGACCAGTGATCAGTGACCAGTGAACAGTGACCAGTGACCAGTGACCAGTGACCAGCGAAAATGATCAGTGACCAGTGAACAGTGACCAGTGACCAGCGACCAGTGACCAGTGACCAGTGACCAGTGACCAGTGACCAGTGACCAGTGACCTGTGACCAGCGAAAGTGACCAGTGACCAACGACCAGTGACCAGTGACCAGTGACCAGTGACCAGTGACCAGTGACTAGCCAAATTGACCAGTGACCAGTGACCAGTGACCAGTGACCAGCGGTAGTGACCAGTGATCAGTGACCAGTGAACAGTGACCAGTGACCAGTGACCAGTGACCAGCGAAAATGATCAGTGACCAGTGAACAGTGACCAGTGACCAGTGACCAGTGACCAGAGACCAGTGACTAGCCAAATTGACCAGTGACCAGTGACCAGTGACCAGCGGTAGTGACCAGTGATCAGTGACCAGTGAACAGTGACCAGTGACCAGTGACCTGTGACCAGCGAAAATGACCAGTGGCCAGTGACCAGTGACCAGCGAAATTGACCAGTGACCAGTGACCAGGGACCAGTGACCAGTGACCAGCGAAAGTGAACAGTGACCAGTGTCCAGTGACCAGTGACCAGTAACCAGTGACCAGTGACCAGTGACCAGTGACCAGTGACCAGTGACCAGTGACGAGTGTCCAGTGACAAGTGACAAGTGACCAGTGACCAGTGACCAGTGACCAGTGACCAGCGAAAGTGACCAGTGACGAGTGACCATTGACCAGTGACCAGTGACCAGTGACCAGTGACCAGCGACCAGTGACCAGCGACCAGTGACCAGTGACGAGTGACCAGTGACAAGTGACCAGTGAGAAGTGACCAGTGACCACTGACCAGTGACCAGTGACCAGCGACCAGTCACCAGTCACCAGTGACCAGGGACTAGTGACCAGCGAAAGTGACCAGTGACCAGTGACTAGCCAAATTGGGCAGTGACCAGTGACCAGTGACCAGTGACCAGTGACCAGTGACCAGTGACCAGCGAAAGTGACCAGTGACCAGTGACTAGCCAAATTCAGCAGTGACCAGTGACCAGTGACCAGTGACCAGTGACCAGTGACCAGTGACCAGTGACCAGCGAAATTGACCAGTGACCATTGACCAGTGACCAGCGAAAGTGACCAGTGACGAGTGACCTGTGACAAGTGACCAGTGACCAGCGACCAGTGACCAGTGACCAGTGACCAGTGATCAGTGACCAGTGACCAGTGACCAGTGACCAGTGACCAGTGACCAGCGAAATTGACCAGTGACCATTGACCAGTGACCAGAGAAAGTGACCAGTGACGAGTGACCTGTGACAAGTGACCAGTGACCAGCGACCAGTGACCAGTGACCAGTGACCAGAGACCAGTGACTAGCCAAATTGACCAGTGACCAGTGACCAGAGACCAGTGACCAGCGAAAGTGACCAGTGACCAGTGACTAGCCAAATTGAGCAGTGACCAGTGACCAGTGACCAGTGACCAGTGACCAGTGACCAGTGACCAGAGACCAGTGACTAGCCAAATTGACCAGTGACCAGTGACCAGTGACCAGTGACCAGCGGTAGTGACCAGTGATCAGTGACCAGTGAACAGTGACCAGTGACCAGTGACCAGTGACCAGAGACCAGTGACTAGCCAAATTGACCAGTGAACAGCGAAATTGACCAGTGACCATTGACCAGTGACCAGCGAAAGTGACCAGTGACGAGTGACCTGTGACAAGTGACCAGTGACCAGCGACCAGTGACCAGTGACCAGTGACCAGTGACCAGTGACCAGTGACCAGTGACCAGCGAAAGTGACCAGTGACCAACGACCAGTGACCAGTGACCAGTGACCAGTGACCAGAGACCAGTGACTAGCCAAATTGACCAGTGCCCAGTGACCAGTGACCAGTGACCAGCGGTAGTGACCAGTGATCAGTGACCAGTGAACAGTGACCAGTGACCAGTGACCAGTGACCAGAGACCAGTGACTAGCCAAATTGACCAGTGACCAGTGACCAGTGACCAGCGGTAGTGACCAGTGATCAGTGACCAGTGATCAGTGACCAGTGACCAGTGACCAGTGACCAGTGACCAGTGACCAGTGACCAGTGACCAGTGACCAGCGAAAGTGACCAGTGACCAACGACCAGTGACCAGTGACCAGTGACCATTGACCAGAGACCAGTGACTAGCCAAATTGACCAGTGACCAGTGACCAGTGACCAGTGACCAGCGGTAGTGACCAGTGATCAGTGACCAGTGAACAGTGACCAGTGACCAGGGACCAGGGACCAGTGACCAGAGACCAGTGACTAGCCAAATTGACCAGTGACCAGTGACCAGTAACCAGCGGTAGTGACCAGTGATCAGTGACCAGTGAACAGTGACCAGTGACCAGCGAAGGTGACCAGTGACCAGTGACTAGCCAAATTGACCAGTGACCAGTGACCAGCGGTAGTGACCAGTGATCAGTGACCAGTGAACAGTGACCAGTGACCAGTGACCAGTGACCAGAGACCAGTGACTAGCCAAATTGACCAGTGACCAGTGACCAGTGACCAGCGGTAGTGAGCAGTGATCAGTGACCAGTGAACAGTGACCAGTGACCAGTGACCTGTGACCAGCGAAAATGACCAGTGGCCAGTGACCAGTGACCAGCGAAATTGACCAGTGACCAGTGACCAGGGACCAGTGACCATTGACCAGCGAAAGTGAACAGTGACCAGTGACCAGTGACCAGTGACCAGTGACCAGTGACCAGTGACCAGTGACGAGTGTCCAGTGACAAGTGACAAGTGACCAGTGACCAGTGTCCAGTGACCAGTGACCAGTGACCAGTGACCAGTGACCAGTGACCAGCGAAAGTGACCAGTGACAAGTGACCAGTGACCAGTGACCAGTGACCAGTGACCAGTGACCAGTGACCAGTGACCAGTGACCAGTGACCAGTGACCAGTGACCAGTGACCAGTGACCAGTGACGAGTGTCCAGTGACAAGTGACAAGTGACCAGTGAGAAGTGACCAGTGACCACTGACCAGTGACCAGTGACCAGGGACCAGTGACCAGCGAAAGTGACCAGTGACCAGTGACTAGCCAAATTGAGCAGTGACCAGTGACCACTGACCACTGACCAGTGACCAGTGACCAGCGACCACTGACCAGTCACCAGTGACCAGGGACCAGTGACCAGCGAAAGTGACCAGTGACCAGTGACTAGCCAAATTGAGCAGTGACCAGTGACCAGTGACCAGTGACCAGTGACCAGCGAAAGTGACCAGTGACCAGTGACTAGCCAAATTGAGCAGTGACCAGTGACCAGTGACCAGTGACCAGTGACCAGTGACCAGTGACCAGCGAAATTGACCAGTGACCATTGACCAGTGACCAGCGAAAGTGACCAGTGACGAGTGACCTGTGACAAGTGACCAGTGACCAGCGACCAGTGACCAGTGACCAGTGACCAGTGATCAGTGACCAGTGACAAGTGACCAGTGACCAGTGACCAGTGACCAGCGAAATTGACCAGTGACCATTGACCAGTGACCAGAGAAAGTGACCAGTGACGAGTGACCTGTGACAAGTGACCAGTGACCAGCGACCAGTGACCAGTGACCAGTGACCAGTGACCAGTGACCAGTGACCAGTGACCAGTGACCAGTGACCAGCGAAATTGACCAGTGACCATTGACCAGTGACCAGCGAAAGTGACCAGTGACGAGTGACCTGTGACAAGTGACCAGTGACCAGCGACCTGTGACCAGTGACCAGTGACCAGTGACCAGCGAAAGTGACCAGTGACCAACGACCAGTGACCAGTGACCAGTGACCGGTGACCAGAGACCAGTGACTAGCCAAATTGACCAGTGACCAGTGACCAGTGACCAGTGACCAGTGACCAGTGACCAGCGGTAGTGACCAGTGATCAGTGACCAGTGAACAGTGACCAGTGACCAGTGACCAGCGAAAATGACCAGTGGCCAGTGACCAGTGACCAGCGAAAGTGACCAGTGACGAGTGACCAGTGACAAGTGACCAGTGAGAAGTGACCAGTGACCACTGACCAGTGACCAGTGACCAGCGACCAGTGACCAGTGACCAGTGACCAGAGACCAGTGACCAGCGAAAGTGACCAGTGACCAGTGACTAGCCAAATTGAGCAGTGACCAGTGACCAGTGACCAGTGACCAGTGACCAGTGACCAGTGACCAGAGACCAGTGACTAGCCAAATTCACCAGTGACCAGTGACCAGTGACCAGTGACCAGCGGTAGTGACCAGTGATCAGTGACCAGTGAACAGTGACCAGTGACCAGTGACCAGTGACCAGAGACCAGTGACTAGCCAAATTGACCAGTGAACAGCGAAATTGACCAGTAACCAGCGAAAGTGACCAGTGACGAGTGACCTGTGACAAGTGACCAGTGACCAGCGACCAGTGACCAGTGACCAGTGACCAGTGACCAGTGACCAGTGACCAGTGAGCAGCGAAAGTGACCAGTGACCAACGACCAGCGACCAGTGACCAGTGACCAGTGACCAGAGACCAGTGACTAGCCAAATTGACCAGTGACCAGAGACCAGTGACCAGTGACCAGCGGTAGTGACCAGTGATCAGTGACCAGTGAACAGTGACCAGTGACCAGTGACCAGTGACCAGAGACCAGTGACTAGCCAAATTGACCAGTGACCAGTGACCAGTGACCAGCGGTAGTGACCAGTGATCAGTGACCAGTGAACAGTGACCAGTGACCAGTGACCTGTGACCAGCGAAAATGACCAGTGGCCAGTGACCAGTGACCAGCGAAATTGACCAGTGACCAGTGACCAGGGACCAGTGACCAGTGACCAGCGAAAATGAACAGTGACCAGTGACCAGTGACCAGTGACCAGTGACCAGTGACCAGTGACCAGTGACCAGTGACCAGTGACCAGTGACCAGTGACCAGAGAAAGTGACAAGTGACGAGTGACCTGTGACAAGTGACCAGTGACCAGCGACCAGTGACCAGTGACCAGTGACCAGTGACCAGTGACCAGTGACCAGCGAAAGTGACCAGTGACCAACGACCAGTGACCAGTGACCAGTGACCAGTGACCAGAGACCAGTGACTAGCCAAATTGACCAGTGACCAGTGACCAGTGACCAGTGACCAGCGGTAGTGACCAGTGATCAGTGACCAGTGAACAGTGACCAGTGACCAGTGACCAGTGACCAGTGACCAGAGACCAGTGACTAGCCAAATTGACCAGTGACCAGTGACCAGTAACCAGCGGTAGTGACCAGTGATCAGTGACCAGTGACCAGTGACCAGTGACCATTGACCAGTGACCTGTGACCAGCGAAAGTGACCAGTGACCAACGACCAGTGGCCAGTGACCAGTGACCAGTGACCAGAGACCAGTGACTAGCCAAATTGACCAGTGACCAGTGACCAGTGACCAGTGACCAGCGGTAGTGACCAGTGATCAGTGACCAGTGAACAGTGACCAGTGACCAGTGACCAGTGACCAGCGAAAATGATCAGTGACCAGTGAACAGTGACCAGTGACCAGTGACCAGTGACCAGTGACCTGTGACCAGCGAAAATGACCAGTGGCCAGTGACCAGTGACCAGCGAAATTGACCAGTGACCAGTGACCAGGGACCAGTGACCAGTGACCAGCGAAAGTGAACAGTGACCAGTGACCAGTGACCAGTAACCAGTAACCAGTGACCAGTGACCAGTGACCAGTGACCAGTGACCAGTGACGAGTGTCCAGTGACAAGTGACAAGTGACCAGTGACCAGTGACCAGTGACCAGTGACCAGTGACCAGTGACCAGCGAAAGTGACCAGTGACGAGTGACCAGTGACCAGTGACCAGCGACCAGTGACCAGCGACCAGTGACCAGTGACGAGTGACCAGTGACAAGTGACCCGTGAGAAGTGACCAGTGACCACTGACCAGTGACCAGTGACTAGCGACCAGTGACCAGTCACCAGTGACCAGGGACCAGTGGCCAGCGAAAGTGACCAGTGACCAGTGACTAGCCAAATTGAGCAGTGACCAGTGACCAGTGACCAGTGACCAGTGACCAGTGACCAGTCACCAGTGACCAGTGACCAGAGACCAGTGGCCAGTGACCAGCGAAATTGACCAGTGACCATTGACCAGTGACCAGAGAAAGTGACCAGTGACGAGTGACCTGTGACAAGTGACCAGTGACCAGCGACCAGTGACCAGTGACCAGCGAAAGTGACCAGTGGCCAGTGACCAGTGACCAGCGAAAGTGACCAGTGACGAGTGACCAGTGACAAGTGACCAGTGAGAAGTGACCAGTGACCACTGACCAGTGACCAGTGACCAGCGACCAGTGACCAGTGACCAGTGACCAGTGACCAGGGACCAGTGACCAGCGAAAGTGACCAGTGACCAGTGACTAGCCAAATTGAGCAGTGACCAGTGACCAGTGACCAGTGACCAGTGACCAGTGACCAGTGACTAGCGAAAATGACCAGTGGCCAGTGACCAGTGACCAGCGAAAGTGACCAGTGACCAGTGACCAGTGACCAGTGACCAGAGACCAGTGACTAGCCAAATTGACCAGTGACCAGTGACCAGTAACCAGCGGTAGTGACCAGTGATCAGTGACCAGTGACCAGTGACCAGTGACCATTGACCAGTGACCTGTGACCAGCGAAAGTGACCAGTGACCAACGACCAGTGGCCAGTGACCAGTGACCAGTGACCAGAGACCAGTGACTAGCCAAATTGACCAGTGACCAGTGACCAGTGACCAGTGACCAGCGGTAGTGACCAGTGATCAGTGACCAGTGAACAGTGACCAGTGACCAGTGACCAGTGACCAGCGAAAATGATCAGTGACCAGTGAACAGTGACCAGTGACCAGTGACCAGTGACCAGTGACCTGTGACCAGCGAAAATGACCAGTGGCCAGTGACCAGTGACCAGCGAAATTGACCAGTGACCAGTGACCAGGGACCAGTGACCAGTGACCAGCGAAAGTGAACAGTGACCAGTGACCAGTGACCAGTAACCAGTAACCAGTGACCAGTGACCAGTGACCAGTGACCAGTGACCAGTGACGAGTGTCCAGTGACAAGTGACAAGTGACCAGTGACCAGTGACCAGTGACCAGTGACCAGTGACCAGTGACCAGCGAAAGTGACCAGTGACGAGTGACCAGTGACCAGTGACCAGCGACCAGTGACCAGCGACCAGTGACCAGTGACGAGTGACCAGTGACAAGTGACCCGTGAGAAGTGACCAGTGACCACTGACCAGTGACCAGTGACTAGCGACCAGTGACCAGTCACCAGTGACCAGGGACCAGTGGCCAGCGAAAGTGACCAGTGACCAGTGACTAGCCAAATTGAGCAGTGACCAGTGACCAGTGACCAGTGACCAGTGACCAGTGACCAGTCACCAGTGACCAGTGACCAGAGACCAGTGGCCAGTGACCAGCGAAATTGACCAGTGACCATTGACCAGTGACCAGAGAAAGTGACCAGTGACGAGTGACCTGTGACAAGTGACCAGTGACCAGCGACCAGTGACCAGTGACCAGCGAAAGTGACCAGTGGCCAGTGACCAGTGACCAGCGAAAGTGACCAGTGACGAGTGACCAGTGACAAGTGACCAGTGAGAAGTGACCAGTGACCACTGACCAGTGACCAGTGACCAGCGACCAGTGACCAGTGACCAGTGACCAGTGACCAGGGACCAGTGACCAGCGAAAGTGACCAGTGACCAGTGACTAGCCAAATTGAGCAGTGACCAGTGACCAGTGACCAGTGACCAGTGACCAGTGACCAGTGACCAGTGACCAGTGACCAGCGAAATTGACCAGTGACCATTGACCAGTGACCAGCGAAAGTGACCAGTGACGAGTGACCTGTGACAAGTGACCAGTGACCAGCGACCTGTGACCAGTGACCAGTGACCAGTGACCAGTGACCAGTGACCAGCGGTAGTGACCAGTGATCAGTGACCAGTGAACAGTGACCAGTGACCAGTGACCAGTGACCAGAGACCAGTGACTAGCCAAATTGACCAGTGACCAGTGACCAGTGACCAGCGGTAGTGACCAGTGATCAGTGACCAGTGAACAGTGACCAGTGACCAGTGACCAGTGACCAGCGAAAATGACTAGTGGCCAGTGACCAGTGACCAGCGAAAGTGACCAGTGACGAGTGACCAGTGACAAGTGACCAGTGAGAAGTGACCAGTGACCACTGACCAGTGACCAGTGACCAGCGACCAGTGACCAGTGACCAGTGACCAGAGACCAGTGACCAGCGAAAGTGACCAGTGACCAGTGACTAGCCAAATTGAGCAGTGACCAGTGACCAGTGACCAGTGACCAGTGACCAGCGAAATTGACCAGTGACCATTGACCAGTGACCAGCGAAAGTGACCAGTGACGAGTGACCTGTGACAAGTGACCAGTGACCAGCGACCAGTGACCAGTGACCAGTGACCAGTGACCAGTGACCAGTGACCAGTGACCAGTGACCAGCGAAAGTGACCAGTGACCAACGACCAGTGACCAGTGACCAGTGACCAGTGACCAGAGACCAGTGACTAGCCAAATTGACCAGTGACCAGTGACCAGTGACCAGTGACCAGCGGTAGTGACCAGTGATCAGTGACCAGTGAACAGTGACCAGTGACCAGTGACCAGTGACCAGAGACCAGTGACTAGCCAAATTGACCAGTGACCAGTGACCAGGGACCAGTGACCAGCGAAAGTGACCAGTGACCAGTGACTAGCCAAATTGAGCAGTGACCAGTGACCAGTGACCAGTGACCAGTGACCAGTGACCAGTGACCAGCGAAATTGACCAGTGACCATTGACCAGTGACCAGAGAAAGTGACCAGTGACGAGTGACCTGTGTCAAGTGACCAGTGACCAGCGACCAGTGACCAGTGACCAGTGACCAGTGACCAGTGACCAGTGACCAGTAACCAGTGACCAGCGAAAGTGACCAGTGACCAACGACCAGTGACCAGTGACCAGTGACCAGTGACCAGAGACCAGTGACTAGCCAAATTGACCAGTGACCAGTGACCAGTGACCAGTGACCAGCGTTAGTGACCAGTGATCAGTGACCAGTGAACAGTGACCAGTGACCAGTGACCAGTGACCAGAGACCAGTGACTAGCCAAATTGACCAGTGACCAGTGACCAGTGACCAGCGGTAGTGACCAGTGATCAGTGACCAGTGAACAGTGACCAGTGACCAGTGACCAGTGACCAGCGAAAATGATCAGTGACCAGTGAACAGTGACCAGTGACCAGTGACCAGTGACCAGTGACCAGTGACCAGTGACCAGCGAAAGTGACCAGTGACGAGTGACCAGTGACCAGTGACCAGTGACCAGTGACCAGCGACCAGTGACCAGCGACCAGTGACCAGTGACCAGTGACGAGTGACCAGTGACAAGTGACCAGTGAGAAGTGACCAGTGACCACTGACCAGTGACCAGTGACCAGCGACCAGTGACCAGTGACCAGTGACCAGGGACCAGTGACCAGCGAAAGTGACCAGTGACCAGTGACTAGCCAAATTGAGCAGTGACCAGTGACCAGTGACCAGTGACCAGTGACCAGTGACCAGTGACCAGTGACCAGTGACCAGTGACCAGCGAAATTGACCAGTGACCATTGACCAGTGACCAGAGAAAGTGACCAGTGACGAGTGACCTGTGTCAAGTGACCAGTGACCAGCGACCAGTGACCAGTGACCAGTGACCAGTGACCAGTGACCAGTGACCAGCGACCAGTGACCAGCGACCAGTGACCAGTGACGAGTGACCAGTGACAAGTGACCAGTGAGAAGTGACCAGTGACCACTGACCAGTGACCAGTGACCAGCGACCAGTGACCAGTGACCAGTGACCAGGGACCAGTGACCAGCGAAAGTGACCAGTGACCAGTGACTAGCCAAATTTAGCAGTGACCAGTGACCAGTGACCAGTGACCAGTGACCTGTGACAAGTGACCAGTGACCAGCGACCAGTGACCAGTGACCAGTGACCAGTGACCAGTGACCAGTGACCAGCGAAAGTGACCAGTGACCAACGACCAGTGACCAGTGACCAGTGACCAGTGACCAGAGACCAGTGACTAGCCAAATTGACCAGTGACCAGTGACCAGTGACCAGTGACCAGCGGTAGTGACCAGTGATCAGTGACCAGTGACCAGTGACCAGTGACCAGAGACCAGTGACTAGCCAAATTGACCAGTGACCAGTGACCAGTCACCAGCGGTAGTGACCAGTGATCAGTGACCAGTGAACAGTGACCAGTGACCAGTGACCAGTGACTAGCGAAAATGACCAGTGGCCAGTGACCAGTGACCAGCGAAAGTGACCAGTGACCAGTGACCAGTGACCAGTGACCAGAGACCAGTGACAAGCCAAATTGACCAGTGACCAGTGACCAGTGACCAGTGACCAGCGGTAGTGACCAGTGATCAGTGACCAGTGAACAGTGACCAGTGACCAGTGACCAGTGTCCAGAGACCAGTGACTAGCCAAATTGACCAGTGACCAGTGACCAGTGACCAGCGGTAGTGACCAGTGATCAGTGACCAGTGAACAGTGACCAGTGACCAGCGAAAGTGACCAGTGACCAGTGACTAGCCAAATTGAGCAGTGACCAGTGACCAGTGACCAATGACCAGTGACCAGTGACCAGTGACCAGTGACCAGAGACCAGTGACTAGCCAAATTGACCAGTGACCAGTGACCAGTGACCAGTGACCAGCGGTACTGACCAGTGATCAGTGACCAGTGAACAGTGACCAGTGACCAGTGACCAGTGACCAGTGACCAGCGAAATTGACCAGTGACCATTGACCAGTGACCAGCGAAAGTGACCAGTGACGAGTGACCTGTGACAAGTGACCAGTGACCAGCGACCAGTGACCAGTGACCAGTGACCAGTGACCAGTGACCAGTGACCAGTGACCAGTGACCAGCGAAAGTGACCAGTGACCAACGACCAGTGACCAGTGACCAGTGACCGGTGACCAGAGACCAGTGACTAGCCAAATTGACCAGTGACCAGTGACCAGTGACCAGTGACCAGTGACCAGTGACCAGGGACCAGTGACCAGCGAAAGTGACCAGTGACCAGTGACTAGCCAAATTGAGCAGTGACCAGTGACCAGTGACCAGTGACCAGTGACCAGTGACCAGTGACCAGTGACCAGTGACCAGTGACCAGTGACCAGCGAAATTGACCAGTGACCATTGACCAGTGACCAGAGAAAGTGACCAGTGACGAGTGACCTGTGACAAGTGACCAGTGACCAGCGACCAGTGACCAGTGACCAGTGACCAGTGACCAGTGACCAGTGACCAGTGACCAGCGAAAGTGACCAGTGACCAACGACCAGTGACCAGTGACCAGTGACCAGTGACCAGAGACCAGTGACTAGCCAAATTGACCAGTGACCAGTGACCAGTGACCAGTGACCAGCGGTAGTGACCAGCGATCAGTGACCAGTGAACAGTGACCAGTGACCAGTGACCAGTGACCAGAGACCAGTGACTAGCCAAATTGACCAGTGACCAGTGACCAGTGACCAGCGGTAGTGACCAGTGATCAGTGACCAGTGAACAGTGACCAGTGACCAGTGACCAGTGACCAGCGAAAATGACCAGTGGCCAGTGACCAGTGACCAGCGAAAGAGACCAGTGACGAGTGACCAGTGACAAGTGACCAGTGAGAAGTAACCAGTGACCTCTGACCAGTGACTAGCCAAATTGAGCAGTGACCAGTGACCAGTGACCAGAGACCAGTGACTAGCCAAATTGACCAGTGACCAGTGACCAGTGACCAGTGACCAGCGGTACTGACCAGTGATCAGTGACCAGTGAACAGTGACCAGTGACCAGAGACCAGTGACTAGCCAAATTGACCAGTGACCAGTGACCAGTGACCAGCGGTAGTGACCAGTGATCAGTGACCAGTGAACAGTGACCAGTGACCAGTGACCAGTGACCAGCGAAAATGACCAGTGGCCAGTGACCAGTGACCAGCGAAAGAGACCAGTGACGAGTGACCAGTGACAAGTGACCAGTGAGAAGTAACCAGTAACCTCTGACCAGTGACTAGCCAAATTGAGCAGTGACCAGTGACCAGTGACCAATGACCAGTGACCAGTGACCAGTGACCAGTGACCAGAGACCAGTGACTAGCCAAATTGACCAGTGACCAGTGACCAGTGACCAGTGACCAGCGGTACTGACCAGTGATCAGTGACCAGTGAACAGTGACCAGTGACCAGTGACCAGTGACCAGTGACCAGTGACCAGCGAAATTGACCAGTGACCATTGACCAGTGACCAGCGAAAGTGACCAGTGACGAGTGACCTGTGACAAGTGACCAGTGACCAGCGACCAGCGACCAGTGACCAGTGACCAGTGACCAGTGAACAGTGACCAGTGACCAGTGACCTGTGACCAGCGAAAATGACCAGTGGCCAGTGACCAGTGACCAGCGAAATTGACCAGTGACCAGTGACCAGTGACCAGTGACCAGTGACCAGTGACCAGTGACCAGTGACCAGCGAAATTGACCAGTGACCATTGACCAGTGACCAGAGAAAGTGACCAGTGACGAGTGACCTGTGACAAGTGACCAGTGACCAACGACCAGTGACCAGTGACCAGTGACCAGTGACCAGAGACCAGTGACTAGCCAAATTGACCAGTGACCAGTGACCAGTGACCAGTGACCAGCGGTAGTGACCAGCGATCAGTGACCAGTGAACAGTGACCAGTGACCAGTGACCAGTGACCAGAGACCAGTGACTAGCCAAATTGACCAGTGACCAGTGACCAGTGACCAGCGGTAGTGACCAGTGATCAGTGACCAGTGAACAGTGACCAGTGACCAGTGACCTGTGACCAGTGACCAGTGACTAGTGACCAGCGAAAGTGACCAGTGACCAACGACCAGTGACCAGTGACCAGTGACCAGTGACCAGAGACCAGTGACTAGCCAAATTGACCAGTGACCAGTGACCAGTGACCAGTGACCAGCGGTAGTGACCAGCGATCAGTGACCAGTGAACAGTGACCAGTGACCAGTGACCAGTGACCAGAGACCAGTGACTAGCCAAATTGACCAGTGACCAGTGACCAGTGACCAGCGGTAGTGACCAGTGATCAGTGACCAGTGAACAGTGACCAGTGACCAGCGACCAGTGACCAGTGACCAGTGACCAGGGACCAGTGACCAGTGACTAGCCAAATTGAGCAGTGACCATTGACCAGTGACCAGAGAAAGTGACCAGTGACGAGTGACCTGTGACAAGTGACCAGTGACCAGCGACCAGTGACCAGTGACCAGTGACCAGTGACCAGTGACCAGTGACCAGTGACCAGTGACCAGTGACCAGTGACCAGTGACCAGAGACCAGTGACTAGCCAAATTGACCAGTGACCAGTGACCAATGACCAGTGACCAGCGGTAGTGACCAGTGATCAGTGACCAGTGAACAGTGACCAGTGACCAGTGACCAGTGACCAGAGACCAGTGACTAGCCAAATTGACCAGTGACCAGTGACCAGGGACCAGTGACCAGCGAAAGTGACCAGTGACCAGTGACTAGCCAAATTGAGCAGTGACCAGTGACCAGTGACCAGTGACCAGTGACCAGTGACCAGTGACCAGCGAAATTGACCAGTGACCATTGACCAGTGACCAGAGAAAGTGACCAGTGACGAGTGACCTGTGTCAAGTGACCAGTGACCAGCGACCAGTGACCAGTGACCAGTGACCAGTGACCAGTGACCAGTGACCAGTAACCAGTGACCAGCGAAAGTGACCAGTGACCAACGACCAGTGACCAGTGACCAGTGACCAGTGACCAGAGACCAGTGACTAGCCAAATTGACCAGTGACCAGTGACCAGTGACCAGTGACCAGCGTTAGTGACCAGTGATCAGTGACCAGTGAACAGTGACCAGTGACCAGTGACCAGTGACCAGAGACCAGTGACTAGCCAAATTGACCAGTGACCAGTGACCAGTGACCAGCGGTAGTGACCAGTGATCAGTGACCAGTGAACAGTGACCAGTGACCAGTGACCAGTGACCAGCGAAAATGATCAGTGACCAGTGAACAGTGACCAGTGACCAGTGACCAGTGACCAGTGACCAGTGACCAGTGACCAGCGAAAGTGACCAGTGACGAGTGACCAGTGACCAGTGACCAGTGACCAGTGACCAGCGACCAGTGACCAGCGACCAGTGACCAGTGACCAGTGACGAGTGACCAGTGACAAGTGACCAGTGAGAAGTGACCAGTGACCACTGACCAGTGACCAGTGACCAGCGACCAGTGACCAGTGACCAGTGACCAGGGACCAGTGACCAGCGAAAGTGACCAGTGACCAGTGACTAGCCAAATTGAGCAGTGACCAGTGACCAGTGACCAGTGACCAGTGACCAGTGACCAGTGACCAGTGACCAGTGACCAGTGACCAGCGAAATTGACCAGTGACCATTGACCAGTGACCAGAGAAAGTGACCAGTGACGAGTGACCTGTGTCAAGTGACCAGTGACCAGCGACCAGTGACCAGTGACCAGTGACCAGTGACCAGTGACCAGTGACCAGCGACCAGTGACCAGCGACCAGTGACCAGTGACGAGTGACCAGAGACAAGTGACCAGTGAGAAGTGACCAGTGACCACTGACCAGTGACCAGTGACCAGCGACCAGTGACCAGTGACCAGTGACCAGGGACCAGTGACCAGCGAAAGTGACCAGTGACCAGTGACTAGCCAAATTTAGCAGTGACCAGTGACCAGTGACCAGTGACCAGTGACCTGTGACAAGTGACCAGTGACCAGCGACCAGTGACCAGTGACCAGTGACCAGTGACCAGTGACCAGTGACCAGCGAAAGTGACCAGTGACCAACGACCAGTGACCAGTGACCAGTGACCAGTGACCAGAGACCAGTGACTAGCCAAATTGACCAGTGACCAGTGACCAGTGACCAGTGACCAGCGGTAGTGACCAGTGATCAGTGACCAGTGACCAGTGACCAGTGACCAGAGACCAGTGACTAGCCAAATTGACCAGTGACCAGTGACCAGTCACCAGCGGTAGTGACCAGTGATCAGTGACCAGTGAACAGTGACCAGTGACCAGTGACCAGTGACTAGCGAAAATGACCAGTGGCCAGTGACCAGTGACCAGCGAAAGTGACCAGTGACCAGTGACCAGTGACCAGTGACCAGAGACCAGTGACAAGCCAAATTGACCAGTGACCAGTGACCAGTGACCAGTGACCAGCGGTAGTGACCAGTGATCAGTGACCAGTGAACAGTGACCAGTGACCAGTGACCAGTGTCCAGAGACCAGTGACTAGCCAAATTGACCAGTGACCAGTGACCAGTGACCAGCGGTAGTGACCAGTGATCAGTGACCAGTGAACAGTGACCAGTGACCAGCGAAAGTGACCAGTGACCAGTGACTAGCCAAATTGAGCAGTGACCAGTGACCAGTGACCAATGACCAGTGACCAGTGACCAGTGACCAGTGACCAGAGACCAGTGACTAGCCAAATTGACCAGTGACCAGTGACCAGTGACCAGTGACCAGCGGTACTGACCAGTGATCAGTGACCAGTGAACAGTGACCAGTGACCAGTGACCAGTGACCAGTGACCAGCGAAATTGACCAGTGACCATTGACCAGTGACCAGCGAAAGTGACCAGTGACGAGTGACCTGTGACAAGTGACCAGTGACCAGCGACCAGTGACCAGTGACCAGTGACCAGTGACCAGTGACCAGTGACCAGTGACCAGTGACCAGCGAAAGTGACCAGTGACCAACGACCAGTGACCAGTGACCAGTGACCGGTGACCAGAGACCAGTGACTAGCCAAATTGACCAGTGACCAGTGACCAGTGACCAGTGACCAGTGACCAGTGACCAGGGACCAGTGACCAGCGAAAGTGACCAGTGACCAGTGACTAGCCAAATTGAGCAGTGACCAGTGACCAGTGACCAGTGACCAGTGACCAGTGACCAGTGACCAGTGACCAGTGACCAGTGACCAGTGACCAGCGAAATTGACCAGTGACCATTGACCAGTGACCAGAGAAAGTGACCAGTGACGAGTGACCTGTGACAAGTGACCAGTGACCAGCGACCAGTGACCAGTGACCAGTGACCAGTGACCAGTGACCAGTGACCAGTGACCAGCGAAAGTGACCAGTGACCAACGACCAGTGACCAGTGACCAGTGACCAGTGACCAGAGACCAGTGACTAGCCAAATTGACCAGTGACCAGTGACCAGTGACCAGTGACCAGCGGTAGTGACCAGCGATCAGTGACCAGTGAACAGTGACCAGTGACCAGTGACCAGTGACCAGAGACCAGTGACTAGCCAAATTGACCAGTGACCAGTGACCAGTGACCAGCGGTAGTGACCAGTGATCAGTGACCAGTGAACAGTGACCAGTGACCAGTGACCAGTGACCAGCGAAAATGACCAGTGGCCAGTGACCAGTGACCAGCGAAAGAGACCAGTGACGAGTGACCAGTGACAAGTGACCAGTGAGAAGTAACCAGTGACCTCTGACCAGTGACTAGCCAAATTGAGCAGTGACCAGTGACCAGTGACCAGAGACCAGTGACTAGCCAAATTGACCAGTGACCAGTGACCAGTGACCAGTGACCAGCGGTACTGACCAGTGATCAGTGACCAGTGAACAGTGACCAGTGACCAGAGACCAGTGACTAGCCAAATTGACCAGTGACCAGTGACCAGTGACCAGCGGTAGTGACCAGTGATCAGTGACCAGTGAACAGTGACCAGTGACCAGTGACCAGTGACCAGCGAAAATGACCAGTGGCCAGTGACCAGTGACCAGCGAAAGAGACCAGTGACGAGTGACCAGTGACAAGTGACCAGTGAGAAGTAACCAGTGACCTCTGACCAGTGACTAGCCAAATTGAGCAGTGACCAGTGACCAGTGACCAATGACCAGTGACCAGTGACCAGTGACCAGTGACCAGAGACCAGTGACTAGCCAAATTGACCAGTGACCAGTGACCAGTGACCAGTGACCAGCGGTACTGACCAGTGATCAGTGACCAGTGAACAGTGACCAGTGACCAGTGACCAGTGACCAGTGACCAGTGACCAGCGAAATTGACCAGTGACCATTGACCAGTGACCAGCGAAAGTGACCAGTGACGAGTGACCTGTGACAAGTGACCAGTGACCAGCGACCAGCGACCAGTGACCAGTGACCAGTGACCAGTGAACAGTGACCAGTGACCAGTGACCTGTGACCAGCGAAAATGACCAGTGGCCAGTGACCAGTGACCAGCGAAATTGACCAGTGACCAGTGACCAGTGACCAGTGACCAGTGACCAGTGACCAGTGACCAGTGACCAGCGAAATTGACCAGTGACCATTGACCAGTGACCAGAGAAAGTGACCAGTGACGAGTGACCTGTGACAAGTGACCAGTGACCAACGACCAGTGACCAGTGACCAGTGACCAGTGACCAGAGACCAGTGACTAGCCAAATTGACCAGTGACCAGTGACCAGTGACCAGTGACCAGCGGTAGTGACCAGCGATCAGTGACCAGTGAACAGTGACCAGTGACCAGTGACCAGTGACCAGAGACCAGTGACTAGCCAAATTGACCAGTGACCAGTGACCAGTGACCAGCGGTAGTGACCAGTGATCAGTGACCAGTGAACAGTGACCAGTGACCAGTGACCTGTGACCAGTGACCAGTGACTAGTGACCAGCGAAAGTGACCAGTGACCAACGACCAGTGACCAGTGACCAGTGACCAGTGACCAGAGACCAGTGACTAGCCAAATTGACCAGTGACCAGTGACCAGTGACCAGTGACCAGCGGTAGTGACCAGCGATCAGTGACCAGTGAACAGTGACCAGTGACCAGTGACCAGTGACCAGAGACCAGTGACTAGCCAAATTGACCAGTGACCAGTGACCAGTGACCAGCGGTAGTGACCAGTGATCAGTGACCAGTGAACAGTGACCAGTGACCAGCGACCAGTGACCAGTGACCAGTGACCAGGGACCAGTGACCAGTGACTAGCCAAATTGAGCAGTGACCATTGACCAGTGACCAGAGAAAGTGACCAGTGACGAGTGACCTGTGACAAGTGACCAGTGACCAGCGACCAGTGACCAGTGACCAGTGACCAGTGACCAGTGACCAGTGACCAGTGACCAGTGACCAGTGACCAGTGACCAGTGACCAGTGACCAGTGACCAGCGAAATTGACCAGTGACCATTGACCAGTGACCAGAGAAAGTGACCAGTGACGAGTGACCTGTGACAAGTGACCAGTGACCAGCGACCAGTGACCAGTGACCAGTGACCAGTGACCAGTGACCAGTGACCAGCGAAAGTGACCAGTGACGAGTGACCAGTGACCAGCGACCAGTGACCAGTGACCAGTGACCAGTGACCAGTGACCAGTGAACAGTGACCAGTGACCAGTGACCTGTGACCAGCGAAAATGACCAGTGGCCAGTGACCAGTGACCAGCGAAATTGACCAGTGACCAGTGACCAGTGACCAGTGACCAGTGACCAGTGACCAGCGACCAGTGACCAGTGACCAGCGAAAGTGACCAGTGACCAACGACCAGTGGCCAGTGACCAGTGACCAGTGACCAGAGACCAGTGACTAGCCAAATTGACCAGTGACCAGTGACCAGTGACCAGTGACCAGTGACCAGCGGTAGTGACCAGTGATCAGTGACCAGTGAACAGTGACCAGTGACCAGTGACCAGTGACCAGCGAAAATGATCAGTGACCAGTGAACAGTGACCAGTGACCAGTGACCAGTGACCAGTGACCTGTGACCAGCGAAAATGACAAGTGGCCAGTGACCAGTGACCAGCGAAATTGACCAGTGACCAGTGACCAGGGACCAGTGACCAGTGACCAGCGAAAGTGAACAGTGACCAGTGACCAGTGACCAGTGACCAGTAACCAGTGACCAGTGACCAGTGACCAGTGACCAGTGACCAGTGACGAGTGTCCAGTGACAAGTGACAAGTGACCAGTGACCAGTGACCAGTGACCAGTGACCAGTGACCAGTGACCAGTGACCAGCGAAAGTGACCAGTGACCAACGACCAGTGACCAGTGACGAGTGACCAGTGACCAGAGACCAGTGACTAGCCAAATTGACCAGTGACCAGTGACCAGTGACCAGTGACCAGCGGTAGTGACCAGTGATCAGTGACCAGTGAACAGTGACCAGTGACCAGTGACCAGTGACCAGAGACCAGTGACTAGCCAAATTGACCAGTGACCAGTGACCAGTGACCAGCGGTAGTGACCAGTGATCAGTGACCAGTGAACAGTGACCAGTGACCAGTGACCTGTGACCAGCGAAAATGACCAGTGGCCAGTGACCAGTGACCAGCGAAATTGACCAGTGACCAGTGACCAGGGACCAGTGACCAGTGACCAGCGAAAATGAACAGTGACCAGTGACCAGGGACCAGTGACCAGTGACCAGTGACCAGTGACCAGTGACCAGTGACCAGTGACCAGCGAAAGTGACCAGGGACCAGTGACCAGTGACCAGTGACCAGTGACCAGTGACAAGTGACCAGCGACCAGTGACCAGTGACCAGTGACCAGTGACCAGTGACCAGTGCCCAGTGACCAGCGAAAGTGACCAGTGACAAGTGACCAGTGACAAGTGACCAGTGACCAGTGACCAGTGACCAGCGAAAGTGACCAGTGACCAGTGACCAGTGACCAGCGAAATCGGCCAGTGACCAGTGACCAGAGACCAGTGACTAGCCAAATTGACCAGTGACCAGTGACCAGTGACCAGTGACCAACGACCAGTGACCAGTGACCAGTGACCAGTCACCAGTGACCTGTGACCAGCGAAAGTGACCAGTGACCAGTGACCAGTGACCAGCGAAAGTGACCAGTGACGAGTGACCAGTGACCAGCGACCAGTGACCAGTGACCAGTGACCAGTGACCAGTGACCAGTGACCTGTGACCAGCGAAAGTGACCAGTGACCAACGACCAGTGACCAGTGACCAGTGACCAGTGACCAGAGACCAGTGACTAGCCAAATTGACCAGTGACCAGTGACCAGTGACCAGTGACCAGTGACCAGTGACCAGTGACCAGTGACCAGTGACCAGCGAAATTGACCAGTTGCCATTGACCAGTGACCAGCGAAAGTGACCAGTGACGAGTGACCTGTGACAAGTGACCAGTGACCAGCGACCTGTGACCAGTGACCAGTGACCAGTGACCAGTGACCAGTGACCAGTGACCAGCGAAAGTGACCAGTGACCAGTGACCAGTGACCAGTGACCAGTGACCAGTGCCCAGTGACCAGCGAAAGTGACCAGTGACAAGTGACCAGTGACAAGTGACCAGTGACCAGTGACCAGTGACCAGCGAAAGTGACCAGTGACCAGTGACCAGTGACCAGCGAAATCGGCCAGTGACCAGTGACCAGAGACCAGTGACTAGCCAAATTGACCAGTGACCAGTGACCAGTGACCAGTGACCAACGACCAGTGACCAGTGACCAGTGACCAGTGACCAGTGACCTGTGACCAGCGAAAGTGACCAGTGACCAGTGACCAGTGACCAGAGACCAGTGACTAGCCAAATTGACCAGTGACCAGTGACCAGTGACCAGTGACCAGTGACCAGTGACCAGTGACCAGTGACCAGTGACCAGCGAAATTGACCAGTGACCATTGACCAGTGACCAGAGAAAGTGACCAGTGACGAGTGACCTGTGACAAGTGACCAGTGACCAGCGACCAGTGACCAGTGACCAGTGACCAGTGACCAGTGACCAGTGACCAGTGACCAGCGAAAGTGACCAGTGACCAACGACCAGTGACCAGTGACCAGTGACCAGTGACCAGTGACCAGAGACCAGTGACTAGCCAAATTGACCAGTGACCAGTGACCAGTGACCAGTGACCAGCGGTAGTGACCAGCGATCAGTGACCAGTGAACAGTGACCAGTGACCAGTGACCAGTGACCAGAGACCAGTGACTAGCCAAATTGACCAGTGACCAGTGACCAGTGACCAGCGGTAGTGACCAGTGATCAGTGACCAGTGAACAGTGACCAGTGACCAGTGACCAGTGACCAGCGAAAATGACCAGTGGCCAGTGACCAGTGACCAGCGAAAGAGACCAGTGACGAGTGACCTGTGACAAGTGACCAGTGACCAGCGACCAGTGACCAGTGACCAGTGACCAGTGACCAGTGACCAGTGACCAGTGACCAGTGACCAGGGACCAGTGACCAGTGACTAGCCAAATTGAGCAGTGACCATTGACCAGTGACCAGAGAAAGTGACCAGTGACGAGTGACCTGTGACAAGTGACCAGTGACCAGCGACCAGTGACCAGTGACCAGTGACCAGTGACCAGTGACCAGTGACCAGTGACCAGTGACCAGTGACCAGTGACCAGCGAAATTGACCAGTGACCATTGACCAGTGACCAGAGAAAGTGACCAGTGACGAGTGACCTGTGACAAGTGACCAGTGACCAGCGACCAGTGACCAGTGACCAGTGACCAGTGACCAGTGACCAGTGACCAGTGACCAGTGACCAGCGAAAGTGACCAGTGACGAGTGACCAGTGACCAGCGACCAGTGACCAGTGACCAGTGACCAGTGACCAGTGACCAGTGAACAGTGACCAGTGACCAGTGACCTGTGACCAGCGAAAATGACCAGTGGCCAGTGACCAGTGACCAGCGAAATTGACCAGTGACCAGTGACCAGTGACCAGTGACCAGTGACCAGTGACCAGTGACCAGTGACCAGCGAAATTGACCAGTGACCATTGACCAGTGACCAGAGAAAGTGACCAGTGACGAGTGACCTGTGACAAGTGACCAGTGACCAACGACCAGTGACCAGTGACCAGTGACCAGTGACCAGAGACCAGTGACTAGCCAAATTGACCAGTGACCAGTGACCAGTGACCAGTGACCAGCGGTAGTGACCAGTGATCAGTGACCAGTGAACAGTGACCAGTGACCAGTGACCAGTGACCAGAGACCAGTGACTAGCCAAATTGACCAGTGACCAGTGACCAGTGACCAGCGGTAGTGACCAGTGATCAGTGACCAGTGAACAGTGACCAGTGACCAGTGACCTGTGACCAGTGACTAGTGACCAGTGACCAGCGAAAGTGACCAGTGACCAACGACCAGTGACCAGTGACCAGTGACCAGTGACCAGAGACCAGTGACTAGCCAAATTGACCAGTGACCAGTGACCAGTGACCAGTGACCAGCGGTAGTGACCAGCGATCAGTGACCAGTGAACAGTGACCAGTGACCAGTGACCAGTGACCAGAGACCAGTGACTAGCCAAATTGACCAGTGACCAGTGACCAGTGACCAGCGGTAGTGACCAGTGATCAGTGACCAGTGAACAGTGACCAGTGACCAGCGACCAGTGACCAGTGACCAGTGACCAGGGACCAGTGACCAGTGACTAGCCAAATTGAGCAGTGACCATTGACCAGTGACCAGAGAAAGTGACCAGTGACGAGTGACCTGTGACAAGTGACCAGTGACCAGCGACCAGTGACCAGTGACCAGTGACCAGTGACCAGTGACCAGTGACCAGTGACCAGTGACCAGTGACCAGTGACCAGTGACCAGTGACCAGCGAAATTGACCAGTGACCATTGACCAGTGACCAGAGAAAGTGACCAGTGACCAGTGACCAGTGACCAGTGACCAGTGACCAGCGAAAGTGACCAGTGACGAGTGACCAGTGACCAGCGACCAGTGACCAGTGACCAGTGACCAGTGACCAGTGACCAGTGAACAGTGACCAGTGACCAGTGACCTGTGACCAGCGAAAATGACCAGTGGCCAGTGACCAGTGACCAGCGAAATTGACCAGTGACCAGTGACCAGTGACCAGTGACCAGTGACCAGTGACCAGTGACCAGTGACCAGCGAAAGTGACCAGTGACGAGTGACCAGTGACCAGCGACCAGTGACCAGTGACCAGTGACCAGTGACCAGTGACCAGTGACCTGTGACCAGCGAAAGTGACCAGTGACCAACGACCAGTGGCCAGTGACCAGTGACCAGTGACCAGAGACCAGTGACTAGCCAAATTGACCAGTAACCAGTGACCAGTGACCAGTGACCAGCGGTAGTGACCAGTGATCAGTGACCAGTGAACAGTGACCAGTGACCAGTGACCAGTGACCAGCGAAAATGATCAGTGACCAGTGAACAGTGACCAGTGACCAGTGACCAGTGACCAGTGACCTGTGACCAGCGAAAATGACAAGTGGCCAGTGACCAGTGACCAGCGAAATTGACCAGTGACCAGTGACCAGGGACCAGTGACCAGTGACCAGCGAAAGTGAACAGTGACCAGTGACCAGTGACCAGTGACCAGTAACCAGTGACCAGTGACCAGTGACCAGTGACCAGTGACCAGTGACCAGTGACGAGTGTCCAGTGACAAGTGACAAGTGACCAGTGACCAGTGACCAGTGACCAGTGACCAGTGACCAGTGACCAGTGACCAGTGACCAGCGAAAGTGACCAGTGACGAGTGACCAGTGACCAGTGACCAGCGACCAGTGACCAGCGACCAGTGACCAGTGACGAGTGACCAGTGACAAGTGACCAGTGAGAAGTGACCAGTGACCACTGACCAGTGACCAGTGACCAGCGACCAGTGACCAGTCACCAGTGACCAGGGACCAGTGGCCAGCGAAAGTGACCAGTGACCAGTGACTAGCCAAATTGAGCAGTGACCAGTGACCAGTGACCAGTGACCAGTGACCAGTGACCAGTCACCAGTGACCAGTGACCAGAGACCAGTGACCAGTGACCAGCGAAATTGACCAGTGACCATTGACCAGTGACCAGAGAAAGTGACCAGTGACGAGTGACCTGTGACAAGTGACCAGCGAAAGTGACCAGTGGCCAGTGACCAGTGACCAGCGAAAGTGACCAGTGACGAGTGACCAGTGACAAGTGACCAGTGAGAAGTGACCAGTGACCACTGACCAGTGACCAGTGACCAGCGACCAGTGACCAGTGACCAGTGACCAGTGACCAGGGACCAGTGACCAGCGAAAGTGACCAGTGACCAGTGACTAGCCAAATTGAGCAGTGACCAGTGACCAGTGACCAGTGACCAGTGACCAGTGACCAGTGACCAGTGACCAGTGACCAGTGACCAGCGAAATTGACCAGTGACCATTGACCAGTGACCAGCGAAAGTGACCAGTGACGAGTGACCTGTGACAAGTGACCAGTGACCAGCGACCTGTGACCAGTGACCAGTGACCAGTGACCAGTGACCAGTGACCAGCGGTAGTGACCAGTGATCAGTGACCAGTGAACAGTGACCAGTGACCAGTGACCAGTGACCAGTGACCAGAGACCAGTGACTAGCCAAATTGACCAGTGACCAGTGACCAGTGACCAGCGGTAGTGACCAGTGATCAGTGACCAGTGAACAGTGACCAGTGACCAGTGACCAGTGACCAGCGAAAATGACCAGTGGCCAGTGACCAGTGACCAGCGAAAGTGACCAGTGACGAGTGACCAGTGACAAGTGACCAGTGAGAAGTGACCATTGACCACTGACCAGTGACCAGTGACCAGCGACCAGTGACCAGTGACCAGTGACCAGAGACCAGTGACCAGCGAAAGTGACCAGTGACCAGTGACTAGCCAAATTGAGCAGTGACCAGTGACCAGTGACCAGTGACCAGTGACCAGTGACCAGTGACCAGTGACCAGTGAACAGCGAAATTGACCAGTGACCATTGACCAGTGACCAGCGAAAGTGACCAGTGACGAGTGACCTGTGACCAGTGACCATTGACCAGTGACCAGCGAAAGTGACCAGTGACGAGTGACCTGTGACAAGTGACCAGTGACCAGCGACCAGTGACCAGTGACCAGTGACCAGTGACCAGTGACCAGTGACCAGCGAAAGTGACCAGTGACCAACGACCAGTGACCAGTGACGAGTGACCAGTGACCAGAGACCAGTGACTAGCCAAATTGACCAGTGACCAGTGACCAGTGACCAGTGACCAGCGGTAGTGACCAGTGATCAGTGACCAGTGAACAGTGACCAGTGACCAGTGACCAGTGACCAGAGACCAGTGACTAGCCAAATTGACCAGTGACCAGTGACCAGTGACCAGCGGTAGTGACCAGTGATCAGTGACCAGTGAACAGTGACCAGTGACCAGTGACCTGTGACCAGCGAAAATGACCAGTGGCCAGTGACCAGTGACCAGCGAAATTGACCAGTGACCAGTGACCAGGGACCAGTGACCAGTGACCAGCGAAAATGAACAGTGACCAGTGACCAGCGACCAGTGACCAGTGACCAGTGACCAGTGACCAGTGACCAGTGACCAGTGACCAGCGAAAGTGACCAGGGACCAGTGACCAGTGACCAGTGACCAGTGACCAGTGACAAGTGACCAGCGACCAGTGACCAGTGACCAGTGACCAGTGACCAGTGACCAGTGCCCAGTGACCAGCGAAAGTGACCAGTGACAAGTGACCAGTGACAAGTGACCAGTGACCAGTGACCAGTGACCAGCGAAAGTGACCAGTGACCAGTGACCAGTGACCAGCGAAATCGGCCAGTGACCAGTGACCAGAGACCAGTGACTAGCCAAATTGACCAGTGACCAGTGACCAGTGACCAGTGACCAACGACCAGTGACCAGTGACCAGTCACCAGTCACCAGTGACCTGTGACCAGCGAAAGTGACCAGTGACCAGTGACCAGTGACCAGCGAAAGTGACCAGTGACGAGTGACCAGTGACCAGCGACCAGTGACCAGTGACCAGTGACCAGTGACCAGTGACCAGTGACCTGTGACCAGCGAAAGTGACCAGTGACCAACGACCAGTGACCAGTGACCAGTGACCAGTGACCAGAGACCAGTGACTAGCCAAATTGACCAGTGACCAGTGACCAGTGACCAGTGACCAGTGACCAGTGACCAGTGACCAGTGACCAGTGACCAGCGAAATTGACCAGTTGCCATTGACCAGTGACCAGCGAAAGTGACCAGTGACGAGTGACCTGTGACAAGTGACCAGTGACCAGCGACCTGTGACCAGTGACCAGTGACCAGTGACCAGTGACCAGTGACCAGTGACCAGTGACCAGTGACCAGTGACCAGCGAAAGTGACCAGTGACCAGTGACCAGTGACCAGTGACCAGTGCCCAGTGACCAGCGAAAGTGACCAGTGACAAGTGACCAGTGACAAGTGACCAGTGACCAGTGACCAGTGACCAGCGAAAGTGACCAGTGACCAGTGACCAGTGACCAGCGAAATCGGCCAGTGACCAGTGACCAGAGACCAGTGACTAGCCAAATTGACCAGTGACCAGTGACCAGTGACCAGTGACCAACGACCAGTGACCAGTGACCAGTGACCAGTGACCAGTGACCTGTGACCAGCGAAAGTGACCAGTGACCAGTGACCAGTGACCAGAGACCAGTGACTAGCCAAATTGACCAGTGACCAGTGACCAGTGACCAGTGACCAGTGACCAGCGGTAGTGACCAGTGATCAGTGACCAGTGAACAGTGACCAGTGACCAGTGACCAGTGACCAGTGACCAGCGAAAGTGTCCAGTGACCAACGACCAGTGACCAGTGACCAGTGACCAGTGACCAGAGACCAGTGACAAGCCAAATTGACCAGTGACCAGTGACCAGTGACCAGTGACCAGCGGTAGTGACCAGTGATCAGTGACCAGTGAACAGTGACCAGTGACCAGTGACCAGTGACCAGAGACCAGTGACTAGCCAAATTGACCAGTGACCAGTGACCAGTGACCAGCGGTAGTGACCAGTGATCAGTGACCAGTGAACAGTGACCAGTGACCAGCGAAAGTGACCAGTGACCAGTGACTAGCCAAATTGAGCAGTGACCAGTGACCAGTGACCAATGACCAGTGACCAGTGACCAGTGACCAGTGACCAGAGACCAGTGACTAGCCAAATTGACCAGTGACCAGTGACCAGTGACCAGTGACCAGTGACCAGCGGTAGTGACCAGTGATCAGTGACCAGTGAACAGTGACCAGTGACCAGTGACCAGTGACCAGTGACCAGAGACCAGTGACAAGCCAAATTGACCAGTGACCAGTGACCAGTGACCAGTGACCAGCGGTAGTGACCAGTGATCAGTGACCAGTGAACAGTGACCAGTGACCAGTGACCAGTGACCAGAGACCAGTGACTAGCCAAATTGACCAGTGACCAGTGACCAGTGACCAGCGGTAGTGACCAGTGATCAGTGACCAGTGACCAGAGACCAGTGACTAGCCAAATTGACCAGTGAACAGTGACCAGTGACCAGTGACCAGCGGTAGTGACCAGTGATCAGTGACCTGTGACAAGTGGCCAGTGACCAGCGACCAGTGACCAGTGACCAGTGACCAGTGACCAGAGACCAGTGACTAGCCAAATTGACCAGTGAACAGTGACCAGTGACCAGTGACCAGCGGTAGTGACCAGTGATCAGTGACCAGTGAACAGTGACCAGTGACCAGTGACCAGTGACCAGAGACCAGTGACTAGCCAAATTGACCAGTGACCAGTGACCAGTGACCAGCGGTAGTGACCAGTGATCAGTGACCAGTGAACAGTGACCAGTGACCAGTGACCTGTGACCAGCGAAAATGACCAGTGGCCAGTGACCAGTGACCAGCGAAATTGACCAGTGATCAGTGACCAGGGACCAGTGACCAGTGACCAGTGACCAGCGACCAGTGACCAGTGACCTGTGACCAGGGACCAGTGACCAGCGAATGTGACCAGTGACCAGTGACCAGTGACCAGTGACTAGCCAAATTGAGCAGTGAGCACTGACCAGTGACCAGTGACCAGTGACCAGTGACCAGTGACCAGCGAAAGTGACCAGTGACCAGTGACCAGTGACCAGCGAAATTGCCCAGTGACCAGTGACCAGTGACCAGTGACCAGTGACAAGTGACCAGTTACCAGTGACCAGCGAAAGTGACCAGTGAACAGTGACCAGGGACCAGTGACCAGTGACCAGTGACCAGTGACCAGCGAAAGTGACCAGTGACCAGTGACCAGTGACCAGTGACCAGTGACCATTGACCAGCGACCAGTGACCAATGACCAGTGACGAGTGACCAGTGACCAGTGACCAGTGACCAGTGACCAGCGAAAGTGACAAGTGACCAGTGACCAGTGACCAGTGACCAGTGACCAGTGACCAGCGAAAGTGACAAGTGACCAGTGAACAGCGAAATTGACCAGTGACCATTGACCAGTAACCAGCGAAAGTGACCAGTGACGAGTGACCTGTGACAAGTGACCAGTGACCAGCGACCAGTGACCAGGGACCAGTGACCAGTGACCAGTGACCAGCGACCAGTGACCAGTGACCAGTGACCAGGGACCAGTGACCAGCGAAAGTGACCAGTGACCAGTGACCAGTGACCAGCGAAATTGACCAGTGACCAGTGACCAGTGACCAGTGACAAGTGACCAGTTACCAGTGACCAGCGAAAGTGACCAGTGACCAGTGACCAGGGACCAATGACCAGCGAAAGTGACCAGTGACCAGTGACTAGCCAAATTGAGCAGTGACCAGTGACCAGTGACCAGTGACCAGTGACCAGTGACCAGTGACCAGTGACCAGCGAAATTGACCAGTGACCATTGACCAGTGACCAGCGAAAGTGACCAGTGACGAGTGACCTGTGACAAGTGACCAGTGACCAGCGAAAGTGACCAGTGTCCAGTGACCTGTGACCAGCGAAAGTGACCAGTGACCAGTGACCATTGACCAGAGACCAGTGACCAGCGACCAGTGACGAGTGACCAGTGACCAGCGGTAGTGACCAGTGATCAGTGACCAGTGAACAGTGACCAGTGACCAGTGACCAGTGACCAGAGACCAGTGACTAGCCAAATTGAGCAGTGTGCACTGACCAGTGACCAGTGACCAGTGACCAGTGACCAGTGACCAGTGACCAGTGACCAGCGAAAGTGTCCAGTGACCAACGACCAGTGACCAGTGACCAGTGACCAGTGACCAGAGACCAGTGACTAGCCAAATTGACCAGTGACCAGTGACCAGTGACCAGTGACCAGCGGTAGTGACCAGTGATCAGTGACCAGTGAACAGTGACCAGTGACCAGTGACCAGTGACCAGAGACCAGTGACTAGCCAAATTGAGCAGTGTGCACTGACCAGTGACCAGTGACCAGTGACCAGTGACCAGTGACCAGCGAAAGTGTCCAGTGACCAACGACCAGTGACCAGTGACCAGTGACCAGTGACCAGAGACCAGTGACTAGCCAAATTGACCAGTGACCAGTGACCAGTGACCAGTGACCAGCGGTAGTGACCAGTGATCAGTGACCAGTGAACAGTGACCAGTGACCAGAGACCAGTGACTATCCAAATTGACCAGTGACCAGTGACCAGTGACCAGCGGTAGTGACCAGTGATCAGTGACCAGTGAACAGTGACCAGTGACCAGCGAAAGTGACCAGTGACCAGTGACTAGCCAAATTGAGCAGTGACCAGTGACCAGTGACCAGTGACCAGTGACCAGCGAAATTGACCAGTGACCATTGACCAGTGACCAGCGAAAGTGACCAGTGACGAGTGACCTGTGACAAGTGACCAGTGACCATCGACCAGTGACCAGTGACCAGTGACCAGTGACCAGTGACCAATGACCAGCGAAAGTGACCAGTGACCAACGACCAGTGACCAGTGACCAGTGACCAGTGACCAGAGACCAGTGACTAGCCAAATTGACCAGTGACCAGTGACCAGTGTCCAGTGACCAGCGGTAGTGACCAGTGATCAGTGACCAGTGAACAGTGACCAGTGACCAGTGACCAGTGACCAGAGACCAGTGACTAGCCAAATTGACCAGTGACCAGTGACCAGGGACCAGTGACCAGCGAAAGTGACCAGTGACTAGTGACTAGCCAAATTGAGCAGTGACCAGTGACCAGTGACCAGTGACCAGTGACCAGTGACCAGTGACCAGTGACCAGTGACCAGTGACCAGTGACCAGCGAAATTGACCAGTGACCATTGACCAGTGACCAGAGAAAGTGACCAGTGACGAGTGACCTGTGTCAAGTGACCAGTGACCAGCGACCAGTGACCAGTGACCAGTGACCAGTGACCAGTGACCAGTGACCAGTAACCAGTGACCAGCGAAAGTGACCAGTGACCAACGACCAGTGACCAGTGACCAGTGACCAGTGACCAGAGACCAGTGACTAGCCAAATTGACCAGTGACCAGTGACCAGTGACCAGTGACCAGCGGTAGTGACCAGTGATCAGTGACCAGTGAACAGTGACCAGTGACCAGTGACCAGTGACCAGAGACCAGTGACTAGCCAAATTGACCAGTGACCAGTGACCAGTGACCAGCGGTAGTGACCAGTGATCAGTGACCAGTGAACAGTGACCAGTGACCAGTGACCAGTGACCAGCGAAAATGATCAGTGACCAGTGAACAGTGACCAGTGACCAGTGACCAGTGACCAGTGACCAGTGACCAGTGACCAGCGAAAGTGACCAGTGACGAGTGACCAGTGACCAGTGACCAGTGACCAGTGACCAGCGACCAGTGACCAGCGACCAGTGACCAGTGACCAGTGACGAGTGACCAGTGACAAGTGACCAGTGAGAAGTGACCAGTGACCACTGACCAGTGACCAGTGACCAGCGACCAGTGACCAGTGACCAGTGACCAGGGACCAGTGACCAGCGAAAGTGACCAGTGACCTGTGACTAGCCAAATTGAGCAGTGACCAGTGACCAGTGACCAGTGACCAGTGACCAGTGACCAGTGACCAGTGACCAGCGAAATTGACCAGTGACCATTGACCAGTGACCAGAGAAAGTGACCAGTGACGAGTGACCTGTGTCAAGTGACCAGTGACCAGCGACCAGTGACCAGTGACCAGTGACCAGTGACCAGTGACCAGTGACCAGTGACCAGTAACCAGTGACCAGCGAAAGTGACCAGTGACCAACGACCAGTGACCAGTGACCAGTGACCAGTGACCAGAGACCAGTGACTAGCCAAATTGACCAGTGACCAGTGACCAGTGACCAGTGACCAGCGGTAGTGACCAGTGATCAGTGACCAGTGAACAGTGACCAGTGACCAGTGACCAGTGACCAGAGACCAGTGACTAGCCAAATTGACCAGTGACCAGTGACCAGTGACCAGCGGTAGTGACCAGTGATCAGTGACCAGTGAACAGTGACCAGTGACCAGTGACCAGTGACCAGCGAAAATGATCAGTGACCAGTGAACAGTGACCAGTGACCAGTGACCAGTGACCAGAGACCAGTGACTAGCCAAATTGACCAGTGACCAGTGACCAGTGACCAGCGGTAGTGACCAGTGATCAGTGACCAGTGAACAGTGACCAGTGACCAGTGACCTGTGACCAGCGAAAATGACCAGTGGCCAGTGACCAGTGACCAGCGAAATTGACCAGTGACCAGTGACCAGGGACCAGTGAACAGTGACCAGCGAAAGTGAACAGTAACCAGTGACCAGTGACCAGTAACCAGTGACCAGTGACCAGTGACCAGTGACCAGCGAAAGTGACCAGTGACCAGTGACTAGCCAAATTTAGCAGTGACCAGTGACCAGTGACCAGTGACCAGTGACCAGTGACCAGTGACGAGTGACCAGTGACAAGTGACCAGTGAGAAGTGACCAGTGACCACTGACCAGTGACCAGTGACCAGCGACCAGTGACCAGTGACCAGTGACCAGGGACCAGTGACCAGCGAAAGTGACCAGTGACCAGTGACTAGCGAAAGTGACCAGTGACCAGTGACTAGCCAAATTGAGCAGTGACCAGTGACCAGTGACCAGTGACCAGTGACCAGTGACCAGTGACCAGTGACCAGTGACCAGTGACCAGTGACCAGTGACCAGTGACCAGTGACCAGCGAAATTGACCAGTGACCATTGACCAGTGACCAGAGAAAGTGACCAGTGACGAGTGACCTGTGACAAGTGACCAGTGACCAGCGACCAGTGACCAGTGACCAGTGACCAGAGACCAGTGACTAGCCAAATTGACCAGTGACCAGTGACCAGTGACCAGCGGTAGTGACCAGTGATCAGTGACCAGTGAACAGTGACCAGTGACCAGTGACCAGTGACCAGAGACCAGTGACTAGCCAAATTGACCAGTGACCAGTGACCAGTGACCAGCGGTAGTGACCAGTGATCAGTGACCAGTGAACAGTGACCAGTGACCAGTGACCAGTGACCAGCGAAAATGATCAGTGACTAGTGAACAGTGACCAGTGACCAGTGACCAGTGACCAGTGACCAGTGACCAGTGACCAGCGAAAGTGACCAGTGACGAGTGACCAGTGACCAGTGACCAGTGACCAGTGACCAGCGACCAGTGACCAGCGACCAGTGACCAGTGACCAGTGACGAGTGACCAGTGACAAGTGACCAGTGAGAAGTGACCAGTGACCACTGACCAGTGACCAGCGATCAGTGACCAGTGAACAGTGACCAGTGACCAGTGACCAGTGACCAGAGACCAGTGACTAGCCAAATTGACCAGTGACCAGTGACCAGTGACCAGCGGTAGTGACCAGTGATCAGTGACCAGTGAACAGTGACCAGTGACCAGTGACCAGTGACCAGCGAAAATGACCAGTGGCCAGTGACCAGTGACCAGCGAAAGAGACCAGTGACGAGTGACCAGTGACAAGTGACCAGTGAGAAGTGACCAGTGACCTCTGACCAGTGACCTGTGACCAGCGACCAGTGACCAGTGACCAGTGACCAGGGACCAGTGACCAGTGACTAGCCAAATTGAGCAGTGACCATTGACCAGTGACCAGAGAAAGTGACCAGTGACGAGTGACCTGTGACAAGTGACCAGTGACCAGCGACCAGTGACCAGTGACCAGTGACCAGTGACCAGTGACCAGTGACCAGTGACCAGTGACCAGTGACCAGTGACTAGCCAAATTGAGCAGTGACCATTGACCAGTGACCAGAGAAAGTGACCAGTGACGAGTGACCTGTGACAAGTGACCAGTGACCAGCGACCAGTGACCAGCGAAATTGACCAGTGACCATTGACCAGTGACCATTGACCAGTGACCAGAGAAAGTGACCAGTGACGAGTGACCTGTGACAAGTGACCAGTGACCAGCGACCAGTGACCAGTGACCAGTGACCAGTGACCAGTGACCAGTGACCAGTGACCAGTGACCAGTGACCAGTGACTAGCCAAATTGAGCAGTGACCATTGACCAGTGACCAGAGAAAGTGACCAGTGACGAGTGACCTGTGACAAGTGACCAGTGACCAGCGACCAGTGACCAGTGACCAGTGACCAGTGACCAGTGACCAGTGACCAGTGACCAGTGACCAGTGACCAGTGACCAGCGAAATTGACCAGTGACCATTGACCAGTGACCAGAGAAAGTGACCAGTGACGAGTGACCTGTGACAAGTGACCAGTGACCAGCGACCAGTGACCAGTGACCAGTGACCAGTGACCAGTGACCAGTGACCAGTGACCAGTGACCAGTGACTAGCCAAATTGAGCAGTGACCATTGACCAGTGACCAGAGAAAGTGACCAGTGACGAGTGACCTGTGACAAGTGACCAGTGACCAGCGACCAGTGACCAGTGACCAGTGACCAGTGACCAGTGACCAGTGACCAGTGACCAGTGACCAGTGACCAGTGACCAGCGAAATTGACCAGTGACCATTGACCAGTGACCAGAGAAAGTGACCAGTGACGAGTGACCTGTGACAAGTGACCAGTGACCAGCGACCAGTGACCAGTGACCAGTGACCAGTGACCAGTGACCAGTGACCAGTGACCAGTGACCAGTGACTAGCCAAATTGAGCAGAGACCATTGACCAGTGACCAGAGAAAGTGACCAGTGACGAGTGACCTGTGACAAGTGACCAGTGACCAGCGACCAGTGACCAGTGACCAGTGACCAGTGACCAGTGACCAGTGACCAGTGACCAGTGACCAGTGACCAGTGACCAGCGAAATTGACCAGTGACCATTGACCAGTGACCAGAGAAAGTGACCAGTGACGAGTGACCTGTGACAAGTGACCAGTGACCAGCGACCAGTGACCAGTGACCAGTGACCAGTGACCAGTGACCAGTGACCAGTGACCAGTGACCAGCGAAAGTGACCAGTGACGAGTGACCAGTGACCAGCGACCAGTGACCAGTGACCAGTGACCAGTGACCAGTGACCAGTGAACAGTGACCAGTGACCAGTGACCTGTGACCAGCGAAAATGACCAGTGGCCAGTGACCAGTGACCAGAGAAAGTGACCAGTGACCAGTGACCAGCGAAAGTGACCAGTGACGAGTGACCAGTGACCAGCGACCAGTGACCAGTGACCAGTGACCAGTGACCAGTGACCAGTGACCTGTGACCAGCGAAAGTGACCAGTGACCAACGACCAGTGGCCAGTGACCAGTGACCAGTGACCAGAGACCAGTGACTAGCCAAATTGACCAGTGACCAGTGACCAGTGACCAGTGACCAGCGGTAGTGACCAGTGATCAGTGACCAGTGAACAGTGACCAGTGACCAGTGACCAGTGACCAGCGAAAATGATCAGTGACCAGTGAACAGTGACCAGTGACCAGTGACCAGTGACCAGTGACCTGTGACCAGCGAAAATGACCAGTGGCCAGTGACCAGTGACCAGCGAAATTGACCAGTGACCAGTGACCAGGGACCAGTGACCAGTGACCAGCGAAAGTGAACAGTGACCAGTGACCAGTGACCAGTAACCAGTGACCAGTGACCAGTGACCAGTGACCAGTGACCAGTGACGAGTGTCCAGTGACAAGTGACAAGTGACCAGTGACCAGTGACCAGTGACCAGTGACCAGTGACCAGTGACCAGTGACCAGTGACCAGTGAACAGTGACCAGTGACCAGTGACCTGTGACCAGCGAAAATGACCAGTGGCCAGTGACCAGTGACCAGCGAAATTGACCAGTGACCAGTGACCAGTGACCAGTGACCAGTGACCAGTGACCAGTGACCAGTGACCAGTGACCAGCGAAATTGACCAGTGACCATTGACCAGTGACCAGAGAAAGTGACCAGTGACGAGTGACCTGTGACAAGTGACCAGTGACCAGCGACCAGTGACCAGTGACCAGTGACCAGTGACCAGTGACCAGCGAAAGTGACCAGTGACCAACGACCAGTGACCAGTGACCAGTGACCAGTGACCAGTGACCAGTGACCAGCGAAAGTGACCAGTGACGAGTGACCAGTGACCAGCGACCAGTGACCAGTGACCAGTGACCAGTGACCAGTGACCTGTGACCAGCGAAAGTGACCAGTGACCAACGACCAGTGGCCAGTGACCAGTGACCAGTGACCAGAGACCAGTGACTAGCCAAATTGACCAGTGACCAGTGACCAGTGACCAGTGCCCAGCGGTAGTGACCAGTGATCAGTGACCAGTGAACAGTGACCAGTGACCAGTGACCAGTGACCAGCGAAAATGATCAGTGACCAGTGAACAGTGACCAGTGACCAGTGACCAGTGACCAGTGACCTGTGACCAGCGAAAATGACCAGTGGCCAGTGACCAGTGACCAGCGAAATTGACCAGTGACCAGTGACCAGGGACCAGTGACCAGTGACCAGCGAAAGTGAACAGTGACCAGTGACCAGTGACCAGTAACCAGTGACCAGTGACCAGTGACCAGTGACCAGTGACCAGTGACGAGTGTCCAGTGACAAGTGACAAGTGACCAGTGAGCAGTGACCAGTGACCAGTGACCAGTGACCAGTGACCAGTGACCAGCGAAAGTGACCAGTGACGAGTGACCAGTGACCAGTGACCAGCGACCAGTGACCAGCGACCAGTGACCAGTGACGAGTGACCAGTGACAAGTGACCAGTGAGAAGTGACCAGTGACCACTGACCAGTGACCAGTGACCAGCGACCAGTGACCAGTCACCAGTGACCAGGGACCAGTGGCCAGCGAAAGTGACCAGTGACCAGTGACTAGCCAAATTGAGCAGTGACCAGTGACCAGTGACCAGTGACCAGTGACCAGTGACCAGTCACCAGTGACCAGTGACCAGAGACCAGTGACCAGTGACCAGCGAAATTGACCAGTGACCATTGACCAGTGACCAGAGAAAGTGACCAGTGACGAGTGACCTGTGACAAGTGACCAGTGACCAGCGACCAGTGACCAGTGACCAGCGAAAGTGACCAGTGGCCAGTGACCAGTGACCAGCGAAAGTGACCAGTGACGAGTGACCAGTGACAAGTGACCAGTGAGAAGTGACCAGTGACCACTGACCAGTGACCAGTGACCAGCGACCAGTGACCAGTGACCAGTGACCAGTGACCAGGGACCAGTGACCAGCGAAAGTGACCAGTGACCAGTGACTAGCCAAATTGAGCAGTGACCAGTGACCAGTGACCAGTGACCAGTGACCAGTGACCAGTGACCAGCGAAATTGACCAGTGACCATTGACCAGTGACCAGCGAAAGTGACCAGTGACGAGTGACCTGTGACAAGTGACCAGTGACCAGCGACCTGTGACCAGTGACCAGTGACCAGTGACCAGTGACCAGTGACCAGCGGTAGTGACCAGTGATCAGTGACCAGTGAACAGTGACCAGTGACCAGTGACCAGTGACCAGAGACCAGTGACTAGCCAAATTGACCAGTGACCAGTGACCAGTGACCAGAAGTAGTGACCAGTGATCAGTGACCAGTGAACAGTGACCAGTGACCAGTGACCAGTGACCAGCGAAAATGACCAGTGGCCAGTGACCAGTGACCAGCGAAAGTGACCAGTGACGAGTGACCAGTGACAAGTGACCAGTGAGAAGTGACCAGTGACCACTGACCAGTGACCAGTGACCAGCGACCAGTGACCAGTGACCAGTGACCAGAGACCAGTGACCAGCGAAAGTGACCAGTGACCAGTGACTAGCCAAATTGAGCAGTGACCAGTGACCAGTGACCAGTGACCAGTGACCAGTGACCAGTGAACAGCGAAATTGACCAGTGACCATTGACCAGTGACCAGCGAAAGTGACCAGTGACGAGTGACCTGTGACCAGTGACCATTGACCAGTGACCAGCGAAAGTGACCAGTGACGAGTGACCTGTGACAAGTGACCAGTGACCAGCGACCAGTGACCAGTGACCAGTGACCAGTGACCAGTGACCAGCGAAAGTGACCAGTGACCAACGACCAGTGACCAGTGACCAGTGACCAGTGACCAGAGACCAGTGACTAGCCAAATTGACCAGTGACCAGTGACCAGTGACCAGTGACCAGCGGTAGTGACCAGTGATCAGTGACCAGTGAACAGTGACCAGTGACCAGTGACCAGTGACCAGAGACCAGTGACTAGCCAAATTGACCAGTGACCAGTGACCAGTGACCAGCGGTAGTGACCAGTGATCAGTGACCAGTGAACAGTGACCAGTGACCAGTGACCTGTGACCAGTGACCAGTGACCAGTGACCAGCGAAAGTGACCAGTGACCAACGACCAGTGACCAGTGACCAGTGACCAGTGACCAGAGACCAGTGACTAGCCAAATTGACCAGTGACCAGTGACCAGTGACCAGTGACCAGTGACCAGTGACCAGTGACCAGTGACCAGCGAAAATGATCAGTGACCAGTGAACAGTGACCAGTGACCAGTGACCAGTGACCAGTGACCTGTGACCAGCGAAAATGACAAGTGGCCAGTGACCAGTGACCAGCGAAATTGACCAGTGACCAGTGACCAGGGACCAGTGACCAGTGACCAGCGAAAGTGAACAGTGACCAGTGACCAGTGACCAGTGACCAGTAACCAGTGACCAGTGACCAGTGACCAGTGACCAGTGACCAGTGACGAGTGTCCAGTGACAAGTGACAAGTGACCAGTGACCAGTGACCAGTGACCAGTGACCAGTGACCAGTGACCAGTGACCAGCGAAAGTGACCAGTGACGAGTGACCAGTGACCAGTGACCAGCGACCAGTGACCAGCGACCAGTGACCAGTGACGAGTGACCAGTGACAAGTGACCAGTGAGAAGTGACCAGTGACCACTGGCCAGTGACCAGTGACCAGCGACCAGTGACCAGTCACCAGTGACCAGGGACCAGTGGCCAGCGAAAGTGACCAGTGACCAGTGACTAGCCAAATTGAGCAGTGACCAGTGACCAGTGACCAGTGACCAGTGACCAGTGACCAGTCACCAGTGACCAGTGACCAGAGACCAGTGACCAGTGACCAGCGAAATTGACCAGTGACCATTGACCAGTGACCAGAGAAAGTGACCAGTGACGAGTGACCTGTGACAAGTGACCAGTGACCAGCGACCAGTGACCAGTGACCAGCGAAAGTGACCAGTGGCCAGTGACCAGTGACCAGCGAAAGTGACCAGTGACGAGTGACCAGTGACAAGTGACCAGTGAGAAGTGACCAGTGACCACTGACCAGTGACCAGTGACCAGCGACCAGTGACCAGTGACCAGTGACCAGTGACCAGGGACCAGTGACCAGCGAAAGTGACCAGTGACCAGTGACTAGCCAAATTGAGCAGTGACCAGTCACCAGTGACCAGTGACCAGTGACCAGTGACCAGTGACCAGTGACCAGTGACCAGCGAAATTGACCAGTGACCATTGACCAGTGACCAGCGAAAGTGACCAGTGACGAGTGACCTGTGACAAGTGACCAGTGACCAGCGACCTGTGACCAGTGACCAGTGACCAGTGACCAGTGACCAGTGACCAGCGGTAGTGACCAGTGATCAGTGACCAGTGAACAGTGACCAGTGACCAGTGACCAGTGACCAGCGAAAATGACCAGTGGCCAGTGACCAGTGACCAGCGAAAGTGACCAGTGACGAGTGACCAGTGACAAGTGACCAGTGAGAAGTGACCAGTGACCACTGACCAGTGACCAGTGACCAGCGACCAGTGACCAGTGACCAGTGACCAGAGACCAGTGACCAGCGAAAGTGACCAGTGACCAGTGACTAGCCAAATTGAGCAGTGACCAGTGACCAGTGACCAGTGACCAGTGACCAGTGACCAGTGACCAGTGACCAGTGAACAGCGAAATTGACCAGTGACCATTGACCAGTGACCAGCGAAAGTGACCAGTGACGAGTGACCTGTGACCAGTGACCATTGACCAGTGACCAGCGAAAGTGACCAGTGACGAGTGACCTGTGACAAGTGACCAGTGACCAGCGACCAGTGACCAGTGACCAGTGACCAGTGACCAGTGACCAGTGACCAGCGAAAGTGACCAGTGACCAACGACCAGTGACCAGTGACGAGTGACCAGTGACCAGAGACCAGTGACTAGCCAAATTGACCAGTGACCAGTGACCAGTGACCAGTGACCAGCGGTAGTGACCAGTGATCAGTGACCAGTGAACAGTGACCAGTGACCAGTGACCAGTGACCAGAGACCAGTGACTAGCCAAATTGACCAGTGACCAGTGACCAGTGACCAGCGGTAGTGACCAGTGATCAGTGACCAGTGAACAGTGACCAGTGACCAGTGACCTGTGACCAGCGAAATTGACCAGTGGCCAGTGACCAGTGACCAGCGAAATTGACCAGTGACCAGTGACCAGGGACCAGTGACCAGTGACCAGCGAAAATGAACAGTGACCAGTGACCAGGGACCAGTGACCAGTGACCAGTGACCAGTGACCAGTGACCAGTGACCAGTGACCAGCGAAAGTGACCAGGGACCAGTGACCAGTGACCAGTGACCAGTGACCAGTGACAAGTGACCAGCGACCAGTGACCAGTGACCAGTGACCAGTGACCAGTGACCAGTGCCCAGTGACCAGCGAAAGTGACCAGTGACAAGTGACCAGTGACAAGTGACCAGTGACCAGTGACCAGTGACCAGCGAAAGTGACCAGTGACCAGTGACCAGTGACCAGCGAAATCGGCCAGTGACCAGTGACCAGAGACCAGTGACTAGCCAAATTGACCAGTGACCAGTGACCAGTGACCAGTGACCAACGACCAGTGACCAGTGACCAGTGACCAGTGACCAGTGACCTGTGACCAGCGAAAGTGACCAGTGACCAGTGACCAGTGACCAGCGAAAGTGACCAGTGACGAGTGACCAGTGACCAGCGACCAGTGACCAGTGACCAGTGACCAGTGACCAGTGACCAGTGACCTGTGACCAGCGAAAGTGACCAGTGACCAACGACCAGTGACCAGTGACCAGTGACCAGTGACCAGAGACCAGTGACTAGCCAAATTGACCAGTGACCAGTGACCAGTGACCAGTGACCAGTGACCAGTGACCAGTGACCAGTGACCAGTGACCAGCGAAATTGACCAGTTGCCATTGACCAGTGACCAGCGAAAGTGACCAGTGACGAGTGACCTGTGACAAGTGACCAGTGACCAGCGACCTGTGACCAGTGACCAGTGACCAGTGACCAGTGACCAGTGACCAGTGACCAGTGACCAGCGAAAGTGACCAGTGACCAGTGACCAGTGACCAGTGACCAGTGCCCAGTGACCAGCGAAAGTGACCAGTGACAAGTGACCAGTGACAAGTGACCAGTGACCAGTGACCAGTGACCAGCGAAAGTGACCAGTGACCAGTGACCAGTGACCAGCGAAATCGGCCAGTGACCAGTGACCAGAGACCAGTGACTAGCCAAATTGACCAGTGACCAGTGACCAGTGACCAGTGACCAACGACCAGTGACCAGTGACCAGTGACCAGTGACCAGTGACCTGTGACCAGCGAAAGTGACCAGTGACCAGTGACCAGTGACCAGAGACCAGTGACTAGCCAAATTGACCAGTGACCAGTGACCAGTGACCAGTGACCAGCGGTAGTGACCAGTGATCAGTGACCAGTGAACAGTGACCAGTGACCAGTGACCAGTGACCAGTGACCAGCGAAAGTGTCCAGTGACCAGCGACCAGTGACCAGTGACCAGTGACCAGTGACCAGAGACCAGTGACAAGCCAAATTGACCAGTGACCAGTGACCAGTGACCAGTGACCAGCGGTAGTGACCAGTGATCAGTGACCAGTGAACAGTGACCAGTGACCAGTGACCAGTGACCAGAGACCAGTGACTAGCCAAATTGACCAGTGACCAGTGACCAGTGACCAGCGGTAGTGACCAGTGATCAGTGACCAGTGAACAGTGACCAGTGACCAGCGAAAGTGACCAGTGACCAGTGACTAGCCAAATTGAGCAGTGACCAGTGACCAGTGACCAATGACCAGTGACCAGTGACCAGTGACCAGTGACCAGAGACCAGTGACTAGCCAAATTGACCAGTGACCAGTGACCAGTGACCAGTGACCAGCGGTAGTGACCAGTGATCAGTGACCAGTGAACAGTGACCAGTGACCAGTGACCAGTGACCAGTGACCAGAGACCAGTGACAAGCCAAATTGACCAGTGACCAGTGACCAGTGACCAGTGACCAGCGGTAGTGACCAGTGATCAGTGACCAGTGAACAGTGACCAGTGACCAGTGACCAGTGACCAGTGACCAGAGACCAGTGACTAGCCAAATTGACCAGTGACCAGTGACCAGTGACCAGCGGTAGTGACCAGTGACCAGTGACCAGCGGTAGTGACCAGTGATCAGTGACCAGTGACCAGAGACCAGTGACTAGCCAAATTGACCAGTGAACAGTGACCAGTGACCAGTGACCAGCGGTAGTGACCAGTGATCAGTGACCTGTGACAAGTGGCCAGTGACCAGCGACCAGTGACCAGTGACCAGTGACCAGTGACCAGAGACCAGTGACTAGCCAAATTGACCAGTGAACAGTGACCAGTGACCAGTGACCAGCGGTAGTGACCAGTGATCAGTGACCAGTGAACAGTGACCAGTGACCAGTGACCAGTGACCAGAGACCAGTGACTAGCCAAATTGACCAGTGACCAGTGACCAGTGACCAGCGGTAGTGACCAGTGATCAGTGACCAGTGAACAGTGACCAGTGACCAGTGACCTGTGACCAGCGAAAATGACCAGTGGCCAGTGACCAGTGACCAGCGAAATTGACCAGTGATCAGTGACCAGGGACCAGTGACCAGTGACCAGTGACCAGCGACCAGTGACCAGTGACCTGTGACCAGGGACCAGTGACCAGCGAATGTGACCAGTGACCAGTGACCAGTGACCAGTGACCATTGACCAGCGACCAGTGACCAATGACCAGTGACGAGTGACCAGTGACCAGTGACCAGTGACCAGTGACCAGCGAAAGTGACAAGTGACCAGTGACCAGTGACCAGTGACCAGTGACCAGTGACCAGCGAAAGTGACAAGTGACCAGTGAACAGCGAAATTGACCAGTGACCATTGACCAGTAACCAGCGAAAGTGACCAGTGACGAGTGACCTGTGACAAGTGACCAGTGACCAGCGACCAGTGACCAGGGACCAGTGACCAGTGACCAGTGACCAGGGACCAGTGACCAGCGAAAGTGACCAGTGACCAGTGACCAGTGACCAGCGAAATTGACCAGTGACCAGTGACCAGTGACCAGTGACAAGTGACCAGTTACCAGTGACCAGCGAAAGTGACCAGTGACCAGTGACCAGGGACCAATGACCAGCGAAAGTGACCAGTGACCAGTGACTAGCCAAATTGAGCAGTGACCAGTGACCAGTGACCAGTGACCAGTGACCAGTGACCAGTGACCAGTGACCAGTGACCAGCGAAATTGACCAGTGACCATTGACCAGTGACCAGCGAAAGTGACCAGTGACGAGTGACCTGTGACAAGTGACCAGTGACCAGCGAAAGTGACCAGTGTCCAGTGACCTGTGACCAGCGAAAGTGACCAGTGACCAGTGACCATTGACCAGAGACCAGTGACCAGCGACCAGTGACGAGTGACCAGTGACCAGCGGTAGTGACCAGTGATCAGTGACCAGTGAACAGTGACCAGTGACCAGTGACCAGTGACCAGAGACCAGTGACTAGCCAAATTGAGCAGTGTGCACTGACCAGTGACCAGTGACCAGTGACCAGTGACCAGTGACCAGTGACCAGTGACCAGCGAAAGTGTCCAGTGACCAACGACCAGTGACCAGTGACCAGTGACCAGTGACCAGAGACCAGTGACTAGCCAAATTGACCAGTGACCAGTGACCAGTGACCAGTGACCAGCGGTAGTGACCAGTGATCAGTGACCAGTGAACAGTGACCAGTGACCAGTGACCAGTGACCAGAGACCAGTGACTAGCCAAATTGAGCAGTGTGCACTGACCAGTGACCAGTGACCAGTGACCAGTGACCAGTGACCAGCGAAAGTGTCCAGTGACCAACGACCAGTGACCAGTGACCAGTGACCAGTGACCAGAGACCAGTGACTAGCCAAATTGACCAGTGACCAGTGACCAGTGACCAGTGACCAGCGGTAGTGACCAGTGATCAGTGACCAGTGAACAGTGACCAGTGACCAGAGACCAGTGACTATCCAAATTGACCAGTGACCAGTGACCAGTGACCAGCGGTAGTGACCAGTGATCAGTGACCAGTGAACAGTGACCAGTGACCAGCGAAAGTGACCAGTGACCAGTGACTAGCCAAATTGAGCAGTGACCAGTGACCAGTGACCAGTGACCAGTGACCAGCGAAATTGACCAGTGACCATTGACCAGTGACCAGCGAAAGTGACCAGTGACGAGTGACCTGTGACAAGTGACCAGTGACCAGCGACCAGTGACCAGTGACCAGTGACCAGTGACCAGTGACCAATGACCAGCGAAAGTGACCAGTGACCAACGACCAGTGACCAGTGACCAGTGACCAGTGACCAGAGACCAGTGACTAGCCAAATTGACCAGTGACCAGTGACCAGTGTCCAGTGACCAGCGGTAGTGACCAGTGTTCAGTGACCAGTGAACAGTGACCAGTGACCAGTGACCAGTGACCAGAGACCAGTGACTAGCCAAATTGACCAGTGACCAGTGACCAGGGACCAGTGACAAGCGAAAGTGACCAGTGACCAGTGACTAGCCAAATTGAGCAGTGACCAGTGACCAGTGACCAGTGACCAGTGACCAGTGACCAGTGACCAGTGACCAGTGACCAGTGACCAGTGACCAGCGAAATTGACCAGTGACCATTGACCAGTGACCAGAGAAAGTGACCAGTGACGAGTGACCTGTGTCAAGTGACCAGTGACCAGCGACCAGTGACCAGTGACCAGTGACCAGTGACCAGTGACCAGTGACCAGTAACCAGTGACCAGCGAAAGTGACCAGTGACCAACGACCAGTGACCAGTGACCAGTGACCAGTGACCAGAGACCAGTGACTAGCCAAATTGACCAGTGACCAGTGACCAGTGACCAGTGACCAGCGGTAGTGACCAGTGATCAGTGACCAGTGAACAGTGACCAGTGACCAGTGACCAGTGACCAGAGACCAGTGACTAGCCAAATTGACCAGTGACCAGCGGTAGTGACCAGTGATCAGTGACCAGTGAACAGTGACCAGTGACCAGTGACCAGTGACCAGCGAAAATGATCAGTGACCAGTGAACAGTGACCAGTGACCAGTGACCAGTGACCAGTGACCATTGACCAGTGACCAGCGAAAGTGACCAGTGACGAGTGACCAGTGACCAGTGACCAGTGACCAGTGACCAGCGACCAGTGACCAGCGACCAGTGACCAGTGACCAGTGACGAGTGACCAGTGACAAGTGACCAGTGAGAAGTGACCAGTGACCACTGACCAGTGACCAGTGACCAGCGACCAGTGACCAGTGACCAGTGACCAGGGACCAGTGACCAGCGAAAGTGACCAGTGACCAGTGACTAGCCAAATTGAGCAGTGACCAGTGACCAGTGACCAGTGACCAGTGACCAGTGACCAGTGACCAGTGACCAGTGACCAGTGACCAGTGACCAGTGACCAGCGAAATTGACCAGTGACCATTGACCAGTGACCAGAGAAAGTGACCAGTGACGAGTGACCTGTGACAAGTGACCAGTGACCAGCGACCAGTGACCAGTGACCAGTGACCAGAGACCAGTGACTAGCCAAATTGACCAGTGACCAGTGACCAGTGACCAGCGGTAGTGACCAGTGATCAGTGACCAGTGAACAGTGACCAGTGACCAGTGACCTGTGACCAGCGAAAATGACCAGTGGCCAGTGACCAGTGACCAGCGAAATTGACCAGTGACCAGTGACCAGGGACCAGTGACCAGTGACCAGCGAAAGTGAACAGTGACCAGTGTCCAGTGACCAGTGACCAGTAACCAGTGACCAGTGACCAGTGACCAGTGACCAGTGACCAGTGACCAGTGACGAGTGTCCAGTGACAAGTGACAAGTGACCAGTGACCAGTGACCAGTGACCAGTGACCAGCGAAAGTGACCAGTGACGAGTGACCAGTGACCAGTGACCAGTGACCAGTGACCAGTGACCAGCGACCAGTGACCAGCGACCAGTGACCAGTGACGAGTGACCAGTGACAAGTGACCAGTGAGAAGTGACCAGTGACCACTGACCAGTGACCAGTGACCAGCGACCAGTGACCAGTCACCAGTGACCAGGGACCAGTGACCAGCGAAAGTGACCAGTGACCAGTGACTAGCCAAATTGAGCAGTGACCAGTGACCAGTGACCAGTGACCAGTGACCAGTGACCAGTGACCAGCGAAAGTGACCAGTGACCAGTGACTAGCCAAATTCAGCAGTGACCAGTGACCAGTGACCAGTGACCAGTGACCAGTGACCAGTGACCAGTGACCAGCGAAATTGACCAGTGACCATTGACCAGTGACCAGCGAAAGTGACCAGTGACGAGTGACCTGTGACAAGTGACCAGTGACCAGCGACCAGTGACCAGTGACCAGTGACCAGTGATCAGTGACCAGTGACCAGTGACCAGTGACCAGTGACCAGTGACCAGCGAAATTGACCAGTGACCATTGACCAGTGACCAGAGAAAGTGACCAGTGACGAGTGACCTGTGACAAGTGACCAGTGACCAGCGACCAGTGACCAGTGACCAGTGACCAGAGACCAGTGACTAGCCAAATTGACCAGTGACCAGTGACCAGAGACCAGTGACCAGCGAAAGTGACCAGTGACCAGTGACTAGCCAAATTGAGCAGTGACCAGTGACCAGTGACCAGTGACCAGTGACCAGTGACCAGTGACCAGAGACCAGTGACTAGCCAAATTGACCAGTGACCAGTGACCAGTGACCAGTGACCAGCGGTAGTGACCAGTGATCAGTGACCAGTGAACAGTGACCAGTGACCAGTGACCAGTGACCAGAGACCAGTGACTAGCCAAATTGACCAGTGAACAGCGAAATTGACCAGTGACCATTGACCAGTGACCAGCGAAAGTGACCAGTGACGAGTGACCTGTGACAAGTGACCAGTGACCAGCGACCAGTGACCAGTGACCAGTGACCAGTGACCAGTGACCAGTGACCAGTGACCAGCGAAAGTGACCAGTGACCAACGACCAGTGACCAGTGACCAGTGACCAGTGACCAGAGACCAGTGACTAGCCAAATTGACCAGTGCCCAGTGACCAGTGACCAGTGACCAGCGGTAGTGACCAGTGATCAGTGACCAGTGAACAGTGACCAGTCACCAGTGACCAGTGACCAGAGACCAGTGACTAGCCAAATTGACCAGTGACCAGTGACCAGTGACCAGCGGTAGTGACCAGTGATCAGTGACCAGTGATCAGTGACCAGTGACCAGTGACCAGTGACCAGTGACCAGTGACCAGTGACCAGTGACCAGTGACCAGTGACCAGTGACCAGCGAAAGTGACCAGTGACCAACGACCAGTGACCAGTGACCAGTGACCATTGACCAGAGACCAGTGACTAGCCAAATTGACCAGTGACCAGTGACCAGTGACCAGTGACCAGCGGTAGTGACCAGTGATCAGTGACCAGTGAACAGTGACCAGTGACCAGGGACCAGTGACCAGAGACCAGTGACTAGCCAAATTGACCAGTGACCAGTGACCAGTAACCAGCGGTAGTGACCAGTGATCAGTGACCAGTGAACAGTGACCAGTGACCAGCGAAGGTGACCAGTGACCAGCGGTAGTGACCAGTGATCAGTGACCAGTGAACAGTGACCAGTGACCAGTGACCAGTGACCAGAGACCAGTGACTAGCCAAATTGACCAGTGACCAGTGACCAGTGACCAGCGGTAGTGAGCAGTGATCAGTGACCAGTGAACAGTGACCAGTGACCAGTGACCTGTGACCAGCGAAAATGACCAGTGGCCAGTGACCAGTGACCAGCGAAATTGACCAGTGACCAGTGACCAGGGACCAGTGACCATTGACCAGCGAAAGTGAACAGTGACCAGTGACCAGTGACCAGTGACCAGTGACCAGTGACGAGTGTCCAGTGACAAGTGACAAGTGGCCAGTGACCAGTGACCAGTGACCAGTGACCAGTGACCAGTGACCAGTGACCAGTGACCAGCGAAAGTGACCAGTGACAAGTGACCAGTGACCAGTGACCAGTGACCAGTGACCAGTGACCAGTGACCAGTGACCAGTGACCAGTGACCAGTGACCAGTGACGAGTGTCCAGTGACAAGTGACAAGTGACCAGTGAGAAGTGACCAGTGACCACTGACCAGTGACCAGTGACCAGGGACCAGTGACCAGCGAAAGTGACCAGTGACCAGTGACTAGCCAAATTGAGCAGTGACCAGTGACCACTGACCACTGACCAGTGACCAGTGACCAGCGACCAGTGACCAGTGACCAGTGACCAGTGACCAGTGACCAGCGAAATTGACCAGTGACCATTGACCAGTGACCAGCGAAAGTGACCAGTGACGAGTGACCTGTGACAAGTGAACAGTGACCAGCGACCAGTGACCAGTGACCAGTGACCAGTGACCAGTGACCAGTGACGAGTGACCAGTGACAAGTGACCAGTGAGAAGTGACCAGTGACCACTGACCAGTGACCAGTGACCAGCGACCACTGACCAGTCACCAGTGACCAGGGACCAGTGACCAGCGAAAGTGACCAGTGACCAGTGACTAGCCAAATTGAGCAGTGACCAGTGACCAGTGACCAGTGACCAGTGACCAGCGAAAGTGACCAGTGACCAGTGACTAGCCAAATTGAGCAGTGACCAGTGACCAGTGACCAGTGACCAGTGACCAGTGACCAGTGACCAGCGAAATTGACCAGTGACCATTGACCAGTGACCAGCGAAAGTGACCAGTGACGAGTGACCTGTGACAAGTGACCAGTGACCAGCGACCAGTGACCAGTGACCAGTGACCAGTGATCAGTGACCAGTGACCAGTGACCAGTGACCAGTGACCAGTGACCAGCGAAATTGACCAGTGACCATTGACCAGTGACCAGAGAAAGTGACCAGTGACGAGTGACCTGTGACAAGTGACCAGTGACCAGCGACCAGTGACCAGTGACCAGTGACCAGTGACCAGTGACCAGTGACCAGCGAAAGTGACCAGTGGCCAGTGACCAGTGACCAGCGAAAGTGACCAGTGACGAGTGACCAGTGACAAGTGACCAGTGAGAAGTGACCAGTGACCACTGACCAGTGACCAGTGACCAGCGACCAGTGACCAGTGACCAGTGACCAGTGACCAGTGACCAGGGACCAGTGACCAGCGAAAGTGACCAGTGACCAGTGACTAGCCAAATTGAGCAGTGACCAGTGACCAGTGACCAGTGACCAGTGACCAGTGACCAGTGACCAGTGACCAGTGTCCAGTGACCAGCGGTAGTGACCAGTGATCAGTGACCAGTGAACAGTGACCAGTGACCAGTGACCAGTGACCAGAGACCAGTGACTAGCCAAATTGACCAGTGACCAGTGACCAGGGACCAGTGACCAGCGAAAGTGACCAGTGACCAGTGACTAGCCAAATTGAGCAGTGACCAGTGACCAGTGACCAGTGACCAGTGACCAGTGACCAGTGACCAGTGACCAGTGACCAGTGACCAGTGACCAGCGAAATTGACCAGTGACCATTGACCAGTGACCAGAGAAAGTGACCAGTGACGAGTGACCTGTGTCAAGTGACCAGTGACCAGCGACCAGTGACCAGTGACAAGTGACCAGTGACCAGTGACCAGTAACCAGTGACCAGCGAAAGTGACCAGTGACCAACGACCAGTGACCAGTGACCAGTGACCAGTGACCAGAGACCAGTGACTAGCCAAATTGACCAGTGACCAGTGACCAGTGACCAGTGACCAGCGGTAGTGACCAGTGATCAGTGACCAGTGAACAGTGACCAGTGACCAGTGACCAGTGACCAGAGACCAGTGACTAGCCAAATTGACCAGTGACCAGTGACCAGTGACCAGCGGTAGTGACCAGTGATCAGTGACCAGTGAACAGTGACCAGTGACCAGTGACCAGTGACCAGCGAAAATGATCAGTGACCAGTGAACAGTGACCAGTGACCAGTGACCAGTGACCAGTGACCAGTGACCAGTGACCAGTGACCAGCGAAAGTGACCAGTGACGAGTGACCAGTGACCAGTGACCAGTGACCAGTGACCAGCGACCAGTGACCAGCGACCAGTGACCAGTGACCAGTGACGAGTGACCAGTGACAAGTGACCAGTGAGAAGTGACCAGTGACCACTGACCAGTGACCAGTGACCAGCGACCAGTGACCAGTGACCAGTGACCAGGGACCAGTGACCAGCGAAAGTGACCAGTGACCAGTGACTAGCCAAATTGAGCAGTGACCAGTGACCAGTGACCAGTGACCAGTGACCAGTGACCAGTGACCAGTGACCAGTGACCAGTGACCAGCGAAATTGACCAGTGACCATTGACCAGTGACCAGAGAAAGTGACCAGTGACGAGTGACCTGTGTCAAGTGACCAGTGACCAGCGACCAGTGACCAGTGACCAGTGACCAGTGACCAGTGACCAGTGACCAGTAACCAGTGACCAGCGAAAGTGACCAGTGACCAACGACCAGTGACCAGTGACCAGTGACCAGTGACCAGAGACCAGTGACTAGCCAAATTGACCAGTGACCAGTGACCAGTGACCAGTGACCAGCGGTAGTGACCAGTGATCAGTGACCAGTGAACAGTGACCAGTGACCAGTGACCAGTGACCAGAGACCAGTGACTAGCCAAATTGACCAGTGACCAGTGACCAGTGACCAGCGGTAGTGACCAGTGATCAGTGACCAGTGAACAGTGACCAGTGACCAGTGACCAGTGACCAGCGAAAATGATCAGTGACCAGTGAACAGTGACCAGTGACCAGTGACCAGTGACCAGAGACCAGTGACTAGCCAAATTGACCAGTGACCAGTGACCAGTAACCAGCGGTAGTGACCAGTGATCAGTGACCAGTGAACAGTGACCAGTGACCAGTGACCTGTGACCAGCGAAAATGACCAGTGGCCAGTGACCAGTGACCAGCGAAATTGACCAGTGACCAGTGACCAGGGGCCAGTGAACAGTGACCAGCGAAAGTGAACAGTAACCAGTGACCAGTGACCAGTAACCAGTGACCAGTGACCAGTGACCAGTGACCAGCGAAAGTGACCAGTGACCAGTGACTAGCCAAATTTAGCAGTGACCAGTGACCAGTGACCAGTGACCAGTGACCAGTGACCAGTGACGAGTGACCAGTGACAAGTGACCAGTGAGAAGTGACCAGTGACCACTGACCAGTGACCAGTGACCAGGGACCAGTGACCAGCGAAAGTGACCAGTGACCAGTGACTAGCGAAAGTGACCAGTGACCAGTGACTAGCCAAATTGAGCAGTGACCAGTGACCAGTGACCAGTGACCAGTGACCAGTGACCAGTGACCAGTGACCAGTGACCAGTGACCAGTGACCAGTGACCAGTGACCAGCGAAATTGACCAGTGACCATTGACCAGTGACCAGAGAAAGTGACCAGTGACGAGTGACCTGTGACAAGTGACCAGTGACCAGCGACCAGTGACCAGTGACCAGTGACCAGAGACCAGTGACTAGCCAAATTGACCAGTGACCAGTGACCAGTGACCAGCGGTAGTGACCAGTGATCAGTGACCAGTGAACAGTGACCAGTGACCAGTGACCAGTGACCAGAGACCAGTGACTAGCCAAATTGACCAGTGACCAGTGACCAGTGACCAGCGGTAGTGACCAGTGATCAGTGACCACTGAACAGTGACCAGTGACCAGTGACCAGCGAAAATGACCAGTGGCCAGTGACCAGTGACCAGCGAAAGTGACCAGTGACGAGTGACCAGTGACAAGTGACCAGTGAGAAGTGACCAGTGACCACTGACCAGTGATCAGTGACCAGCGACCAGTGACCAGTGACCAGTGACCAGGGACCAGTGACCAGCGAAAGTGACCAGTGACCAGTGACTAGCCAAATTGAGCAGTGACCAGTGACCAGTGACCAGTGACTAGCCAAATTGAGCAGTGACCAGTGACCAGTGACCAGTGACCAGTGACCAGTGACCAGTGACCAGTGACCAGTGACCAGTGACCAGTGACCAGCGAAATTGACCAGTGACCATTGACCAGTGACCAGCGAAAGTGACCAGTGACGAGTGACCTGTGACAAGTGACCAGTGACCAGCGACCAGTGACCAGTGACCAGTGACCAGTGACCAGTGATCAGTGACCAGTGACCAGTGACCAGCGAAAGTGACCAGTGACCAACGACCAGTGACCAGTGACCAGTGACCGGTGACCAGAGACCAGTGACTAGCCAAATTGACCAGTGACCAGTGACCAGTGACCAGTGACCAGTGACCAGTGACCAGCGAAATTGACCAGTGACCATTGACCAGTGACCAGAGAAGGTGACCAGTGACGAGTGACCTGTGACAAGTGACCAGTGACCAGCGACCAGTGACCAGTGACCAGTGACCAGTGACCAGTGACCAGTGACCAGTGACCAGCGAAAGTGACCAGTGACCAACGACCAGTGACCAGTGACCAGTGACCAGTGACCAGAGACCAGTGACTAGCCAAATTGACCAGTGACCAGTGACCAGTGACCAGTGACCAGCGGTAGTGACCAGTGATCAGTGACCAGTGAACAGTGACCAGTGACCCGTGACCAGTGACCAGCGAAAATGACCAGTGGCCAGTGACCAGTGACCAGCGAAAGTGACCAGTGACGAGTGACCAGTGACAAGTGACCAGTGAGAAATGACCAGTGACCACTGACCAGTGACCAGTGACCAGCGACCAGTGACCAGTGACCAGTGACCAGTGACCAGTGACCAGGGACCAGTGACCAGCGAAAGTGACCAGTGACCAGTGACTAGCCAAATTGAGCAGTGACCAGTTACCAGTGACCAGTGACCAGTGACCAGTGACCAGTGACCAGCGAAATTGACCAGTGACCATTGACCAGTGACCAGCGAAAGTGACCAGTGACGAGTGACCTGTGACAAGTGACCAGTGACCAGCGACCAGTGACCAGTGACCAGTGACCAGTGACCAGTGACCAGTGACCAGCGAAAGTGACCAGTGACCAACGACCAGTGACCAGTGACCAGTGACCGGTGACCAGAGACCAGTGACTAGCCAAATTGACCAGTGACCAGTGACCAGTGACCAGTGACCAGTGACCAGCGGTAGTGACCAGTGATCAGTGACCAGTGAACAGTGACCAGTGACCAGTGACCAGTGACCAGAGACCAGTGACTAGCCAAATTGACCAGTGACCAGTGACCAGTGACCAGCGGTAGTGACCAGTGATCAGTGACCCGTGAACAGTGACCAGTGACCAGTGACCAGTGACCAGCGAAAATGACCAGTGGCCAGTGACCAGTGACCAGCGAAAGTGACCAGTGACGAGTGACCAGTGACAAGTGACCAGTGAGAAGTGACCAGTGACCACTGACCAGTGACCAGTGACCAGCGACCAGTGACCAGTGACCAGTGACCAGAGACCAGTGACCAGCGAAAGTGACCAGTGACCAGTGACTAGCCAAATTGAGCAGTGACCAGTGACCAGTGACCAGTGACCAGTGACCAGTGACCAGTGACCAGTGACCAGTGACCAGCGAAATTGACCAGTGACCATTGACCAGTGACCAGCGAAAGTGACCAGTGACGAGTGACCTGTGACAAGTGACCAGTGACCAGCGACCAGTGACCAGTGACCAGTGACCAGTGACCAGTGACCAGTGACCAGCGAAAGTGACCAGTGACCAACGACCAGTGACCAGTGACCAGTGACCAGTGACCAGAGACCAGTGACTAGCCAAATTGACCAGTGACCAGTGACCAGTGACCAGTGACCAGCGGTAGTGACCAGTGATCAGTGACCAGTGACCAGTGACCAACGACCAGTGACCAGTGACCAGTGACCAGTGACCAGTGACCAGCGGTAGTGACCAGTGATCAGTGACCAGTGAACAGTGACCAGTGACCAGTGACCAGTGACCAGCGAAAATGATCAGTGACCAGTGAACAGTGACCAGTGACCAGCGACCAGTGACCAGTGACCAGTGACCAGTGACCAGTGACCAGTGACCAGTGACCTGTGACCAGCGAAAGTGACCAGTGACCAACGACCAGTGACCAGTGACCAGTGACCAGTGACCAGAGACCAGTGACTAGCCAAATTGACCAGTGACCAGTGACCAGTGACCAGTGACCAGCGGTAGTGACCAGTGATCAGTGACCAGTGAACAGTGACCAGTGACCAGTGACCAGTGACCAGCGAAAATGATCAGTGACCAGTGAACAGTGACCAGTGACCAGTGACCAGTGACCAGAGACCAGTGACTAGCCAAATTGACCAGTGACCAGTGACCAGTGACCAGCGGTAGTGACCAGTGATCAGTGACCAGTGAACAGTGACCAGTGACCAGTGACCTGTGACCAGCGAAAATGACCAGTGGCCAGTGACCAGTGACCAGCGAAATTGACCAGTGACCAGTGACCAGGGACCAGTGACCAGTGACCAGCGAAAGTGAACAGTGACCAGTGTCCAGTGACCAGTGACCAGTAACCAGTGACCAGTGACCAGTGACCAGTGACCAGTGACCAGTGACCAGTGACGAGTGTCCAATCACAAGTGACAAGTGACCAGTGACCAGTGACCAGTGACCAGTGACCAGCGAAAGTGACCAGTGACGAGTGACCAGTGACCAGTGACCAGTGACCAGTGACCAGTGACCAGCGACCAGTGACCAGCGACCAGTGACCAGTGACGAGTGACCAGTGACAAGTGACCAGTGAGAAGTGACCAGTGACCACTGACCAGTGACCAGTGACCAGCGACCAGCGACCAGTCACCAGTGACCAGGGACTAGTGACCAGCGAAAGTGACCAGTGACCAGTGACTAGCCAAATTGAGCAGTGACCAGTGACCAGTGACCAGTGACCAGTGACCAGTGACCAGTGACCAGTGACCAGTGACCAGCGAAATTGACCAGTGACCATTGACCAGTGACCAGCGAAAGTGACCAGTGACGAGTGACCTGTGACAAGTGACCAGTGACCAGCGACCAGTGACCAGTGACCAGTGACCAGTGATCAGTGACCAGTGACCAGTGACCAGTGACCAGTGACCAGTGACCAGCGAAATTGACCAGTGACCATTGACCAGTGACCAGAGAAAGTGACCAGTGACGAGTGACCTGTGACAAGTGACCAGTGACCAGCGACCAGTGACCAGTGACCAGTGACCAGAGACCAGTGACTAGCCAAATTGACCAGTGACCAGTGACCAGAGACCAGTGACCAGCGAAAGTGACCAGTGACCAGTGACTAGCCAAATTGAGCAGTGACCAGTGACCAGTGACCAGTGACCAGTGACCAGTGACCAGTGACCAGAGACCAGTGACTAGCCAAATTGACCAGTGACCAGTGACCAGTGACCAGTGACCAGCGGTAGTGACCAGTGATCAGTGACCAGTGAACAGTGACCAGTGACCAGTGACCAGTGACCAGAGACCAGTGACTAGCCAAATTGACCAGTGAACAGCGAAATTGACCAGTGACCATTGACCAGTGACCAGCGAAAGTGACCAGTGACGAGTGACCTGTGACAAGTGACCAGTGACCAGCGACCAGTGACCAGTGACCAGTGACCAGTGACCAGTGACCAGTGACCAGTGACCAGCGAAAGTGACCAGTGACCAACGACCAGTGACCAGTGACCAGTGACCAGTGACCAGAGACCAGTGACTAGCCAAATTGACCAGTGCCCAGTGACCAGTGACCAGTGACCAGCGGTAGTGACCAGTGATCAGTGACCAGTGAACAGTGACCAGTGACCAGTGACCAGTGACCAGAGACCAGTGACTAGCCAAATTGACCAGTGACCAGTGACCAGTGACCAGCGGTAGTGACCAGTGATCAGTGACCAGTGATCAGTGACCAGTGACCAGTGACCAGTGACCAGTGACCAGTGACCAGTGACCAGTGACCAGTGACCAGTGACCAGTGACCAGTGACCAGTGACCAGCGAAAGTGACCAGTGACCAACGACCAGTGACCAGGGACCAGTGACCATTGACCAGCGAAAGTGAACAGTGACCAGTGACCAGTGACCAGTGACCAGTGACCAGTGACCAGTGACCAGTGACGAGTGTCCAGTGACAAGTGACAAGTGACCAGTGACCAGTGTCCAGTGACCAGTGACCAGTGACCAGTGACCAGTGACCAGTGACCAGCGAAAGTGACCAGTGACAAGTGACCAGTGACCAGTGACCAGTGACCAGTGACCAGTGACCAGTGACCAGTGACCAGTGACCAGTGACCAGTGACCAGTGACCAGTGACCAGTGACGAGTGTCCAGTGACAAGTGACAAGTGACCAGTGAGAAGTGACCAGTGACCACTGACCAGTGACCAGTGACCAGGGACCAGTGACCAGCGAAAGTGACCAGTGACCAGTGACTAGCCAAATTGAGCAGTGACCAGTGACCACTGACCACTGACCAGTGACCAGTGACCAGCGACCAGTGACCAGTGACCAGTGACCAGTGACCAGTGACCAGCGAAATTGACCAGTGACCATTGACCAGTGACCAGCGAAAGTGACCAGTGACGAGTGACCTGTGACAAGTGAACAGTGACCAGCGACCAGTGACCAGTGACCAGTGACCAGTGACCAGTGACCAGTGACGAGTGACCAGTGACAAGTGACCAGTGAGAAGTGACCAGTGACCACTGACCAGTGACCAGTGACCAGCGACCACTGACCAGTCACCAGTGACCAGGGACCAGTGACCAGCGAAAGTGACCAGTGACCAGTGACTAGCCAAATTGAGCAGTGACCAGTGACCAGTGACCAGTGACCAGTGACCAGCGAAAGTGACCAGTGACCAGTGACTAGCCAAATTGAGCAGTGACCAGTGACCAGTGACCAGTGACCAGTGACCAGTGACCAGTGACCAGCGAAATTGACCAGTGACCATTGACCAGTGACCAGCGAAAGTGACCAGTGACGAGTGACCTGTGACAAGTGACCAGTGACCAGCGACCAGTGACCAGTGACCAGTGACCAGTGATCAGTGACCAGTGACAAGTGACCAGTGACCAGTGACCAGTGACCAGCGAAATTGACCAGTGACCATTGACCAGTGACCAGAGAAAGTGACCAGTGACGAGTGACCTGTGACAAGTGACCAGTGACCAGCGACCAGTGACCAGTGACCAGTGACCAGTGACCAGTGACCAGTGACCAGTGACCAGTGACCAGCGAAAGTGACCAGTGGCCAGTGACCAGTGACCAGCGAAAGTGACCAGTGACGAGTGACCAGTGACAAGTGACCAGTGAGAAGTGACCAGTGACCACTGACCAGTGACCAGTGACCAGCGACCAGTGACCAGTGACCAGTGACCAGTGACCAGTGACCAGGGACCAGTGACCAGCGAAAGTGACCAGTGACCAGTGACTAGCCAAATTGAGCAGTGACCAGTGACCAGTGACCAGTGACCAGTGACCAGCGAAATTGACCTGTGACCATTGACCAGTGACCAGCGAAAGTGACCAGTGACGAGTGACCTGTGACAAGTGACCAGTGACCAGCGACCTGTGACCAGTGACCAGTGACCAGTGACCAGTGACCAGTGACCAGTGACCAGCGAAAGTGACCAGTGACCAACGACCAGTGACCAGTGACCAGTGACCGGTGACCAGAGACCAGTGACTAGCCAAATTGACCAGTGACCAGTGACCAGTGACCAGTGACCAGTGACCAGTGACCAGCGGTAGTGACCAGTGATCAGTGACCAGTGAACAGTGACCAGTGACCAGTGACCAGCGAAAATGACCAGTGGCCAGTGACCAGTGACCAGCGAAAGTGACCAGTGACGAGTGACCAGTGACAAGTGACCAGTGAGAAGTGACCAGTGACCACTGACCAGTGACCAGTGACCAGCGACCAGTGACCAGTGACCAGTGACCAGAGACCAGTGACCAGCGAAAGTGACCAGTGACCAGTGACTAGCCAAATTGACCAGTGACCAGTGACCAGTGACCAGTGACCAGTGACCAGTGACCAGCGGTAGTGACCAGTGATCAGTGACCAGTGAACAGTGACCAGTGACCAGTGACCAGCGAAAATGACCAGTGACCAGTGACCAGTGACCAGTGACCAGCGAAAGTGACCAGTGACCAGTGACTAGCCAAATTGAGCAGTGACCAGTGACCAGTGACCAGTGACCAGTGACCAGTGACCAGTGACCAGCGAAATTGACCAGTGACCATTGACCAGTGACCAGCGAAAGTGACCAGTGACGAGTGACCTGTGACAAGTGACCAGTGACCAGCGACCAGTGACCAGTGACCAGTGACCAGTGATCAGTGACCAGTGACAAGTGACCAGTGACCAGTGACCAGTGACCAGCGAAATTGACCAGTGACCATTGACCAGTGACCAGAGAAAGTGACCAGTGACGAGTGACCTGTGACAAGTGACCAGTGACCAGCGACCAGTGACCAGTGACCAGTGACCAGTGACCAGTGACCAGTGACCAGTGACCAGTGACCAGCGAAAGTGACCAGTGGCCAGTGACCAGTGACCAGCGAAAGTGACCAGTGACGAGTGACCAGTGACAAGTGACCAGTGAGAAGTGACCAGTGACCACTGACCAGTGACCAGTGACCAGCGACCAGTGACCAGTGACCAGTGACCAGTGACCAGTGACCAGGGACCAGTGACCAGCGAAAGTGACCAGTGACCAGTGACTAGCCAAATTGAGCAGTGACCAGTGACCAGTGACCAGTGACCAGTGACCAGCGAAATTGACCTGTGACCATTGACCAGTGACCAGCGAAAGTGACCAGTGACGAGTGACCTGTGACAAGTGACCAGTGACCAGCGACCTGTGACCAGTGACCAGTGACCAGTGACCAGTGACCAGTGACCAGTGACCAGCGAAAGTGACCAGTGACCAACGACCAGTGACCAGTGACCAGTGACCGGTGACCAGAGACCAGTGACTAGCCAAATTGACCAGTGACCAGTGACCAGTGACCAGTGACCAGTGACCAGTGACCAGCGGTAGTGACCAGTGATCAGTGACCAGTGAACAGTGACCAGTGACCAGTGACCAGCGAAAATGACCAGTGGCCAGTGACCAGTGACCAGCGAAAGTGACCAGTGACGAGTGACCAGTGACAAGTGACCAGTGAGAAGTGACCAGTGACCACTGACCAGTGACCAGTGACCAGCGACCAGTGACCAGTGACCAGTGACCAGAGACCAGTGACCAGCGAAAGTGACCAGTGACCAGTGACTAGCCAAATTGAGCAGTGACCAGTGACCAGTGACCAGTGACCAGTGACCAGTGACCAGTGACCAGAGACCAGTGACTAGCCAAATTCACCAGTGACCAGTGACCAGTGACCAGTGACCAGCGGTAGTGACCAGTGATCAGTGACCAGTGAACAGTGACCAGTGACCAGTGACCAGTGACCAGAGACCAGTGACTAGCCAAATTGACCAGTGAACAGCGAAATTGACCAGTGACCATTGACCAGTGACCAGCGAAAGTGACCAGTGACGAGTGACCTGTGACAAGTGACCAGTGACCAGCGACCAGTGACCAGTGACCAGTGACCAGTGACCAGTGACCAGTGACCAGTGAGCAGCGAAAGTGACCAGTGACCAACGACCAGCGACCAGTGACCAGTGACCAGTGACCAGAGACCAGTGACTAGCCAAATTGACCAGTGACCAGTGACCAGTGACCAGTGACCAGCGGTAGTGACCAGTGATCAGTGACCAGTGAACAGTGACCCGTGACCAGTGACCAGTGACCAGAGACCAGTGACTAGCCAAATTGACCAGTGACCAGTGACCAGTGACCAGCGGTAGTGACCAGTGGTCAGTGACCAGTGAACAGTGACCAGTGACCAGTGACCAGTGACCTGTGACCAGCGAAAATGACCAGTGGCCAGTGACCAGTGACCAGCGAAATTGACCAGTGACCAGTGACCAGGGACCAGTGACCATTGACCAGCGAAAGTGAACAGTGACCAGTGACCAGTGACCAGTGACCAGTGACCAGTGACCAGTGACCAGTGACCAGCGAAAGTGACCAGTGACGAGTGACCAGTGACCAGTGCCCAGTGACCAGTGAGAAGTGACCAGTGACCACTGACCAGTGACCAGTGACCAGGGACCAGTGACCAGCGAAAGTGACCAGTGACCAGTGACTAGCCAAATTGAGCAGTGACCAGTGACCAGTGACCAGTGACCAGTGACCAGTGACCAGTGACCAGTGACCAGTGACCAGTGACCAGTGACCAGTGACCAGCGAAATTGACCAGTGACCATTGACCAGTGACCAGAGAAAGTGACCAGCGACCAGTGACCAGTGACCAGTGACCAGTGACCAGTGACCAGGGACCAGTGACCAGCGAAAGTGACCAGTGACCAGTGACTAGCCAAATTGAGCAGTGACCAGTGACCAGTGACCAGTGACCAGTGACCAGTGACCAGTGACCAGCGAAATTGACCAGTGACCATTGACCAGTGACCAGCGAAAGTGACCAGTGACGAGTGACCTGTGACAAGTGACCAGTGACCAGCGACCTGTGACCAGTGACCAGTGACCAGTGACCAGTGACCAGTGACCAGTGACCAGTGACCAGTGACCAGCGAAAGTGACCAGTGACCAACGACCAGTGACCAGTGACCAGTGACCGGTGACCAGAGACCAGTGACTAGCCAAATTGACCAGTGACCAGTGACCAGTGACCAGTGACCAGTGACCAGTGACCAGCGGTAGTGACCAGTGATCAGTGACCAGTGAACAGTGACCAGTGACCAGTGACCAGTGACCAGAGACCAGTGACTAGCCAAATTGACCAGTGACCAGTGACCAGTGACCAGCGGTAGTGACCAGTGATCAGTGACCAGTGAACAGTGACCAGTGACCAGTGACCAGTGACCAGCGAAAATGACCAGTGGCCAGTGACCAGTGACCAGCGAAAGTGACCAGTGACGAGTGACCAGTGACAAGTGACCAGTGAGAAGTGACCAGTGACCACTGACCAGTGACCAGTGACCAGCGACCAGTGACCAGTGACCAGTGACCAGAGACCAGTGACCAGCGAAAGTGACCAGTGACCAGTGACTAGCCAAATTGAGCAGTGACCAGTGACCAGTGACCAGTGACCAGTGACCAGTGACCAGTGACCAGTGACCAGTGACCAGCGAAAGTGACCAGTGACGAGTGACCAGTGACCAGTGCCCAGTGACCAGTGAGAAGTGACCAGTGACCACTGACCAGTGACCAGTGACCAGGGACCAGTGACCAGCGAAAGTGACCAGTGACCAGTGACTAGCCAAATTGAGCAGTGACCAGTGACCAGTGACCAGTGACCAGTGACCAGTGACCAGTGACCAGTGACCAGTGACCAGTGACCAGTGACCAGTGACCAGCGAAATTGACCAGTGACCATTGACCAGTGACCAGAGAAAGTGACCAGCGACCAGTGACCAGTGACCAGTGACCAGTGACCAGTGACCAGTGACCAGGGACCAGTGACCAGCGAAAGTGACCAGTGACCAGTGACTAGCCAAATTGAGCAGTGACCAGTGACCAGTGACCAGTGACCAGTGACCAGTGACCAGTGACCAGCGAAATTGACCAGTGACCATTGACCAGTGACCAGCGAAAGTGACCAGTGACGAGTGACCTGTGACAAGTGACCAGTGACCAGCGACCTGTGACCAGTGACCAGTGACCAGTGACCAGTGACCAGTGACCAGTGACCAGTGACCAGCGAAAGTGACCAGTGACCAACGACCAGTGACCAGTGACCAGTGACCGGTGACCAGAGACCAGTGACTAGCCAAATTGACCAGTGACCAGTGACCAGTGACCAGTGACCAGTGACCAGTGACCAGCGGTAGTGACCAGTGATCAGTGACCAGTGAACAGTGACCAGTGACCAGTGACCAGTGACCAGAGACCAGTGACTAGCCAAATTGACCAGTGACCAGTGACCAGCGGTAGTGACCAGTGATCAGTGACCAGTGAACAGTGACCAGTGACCAGTGACCAGTGACCAGCGAAAATGACCAGTGGCCAGTGACCAGTGACCAGCGAAAGTGACCAGTGACGAGTGACCAGTGACAAGTGACCAGTGAGAAGTGACCAGTGACCACTGACCAGTGACCAGTGACCAGCGACCAGTGACCAGTGACCAGTGACCAGAGACCAGTGACCAGCGAAAGTGACCAGTGACCAGTGACTAGCCAAATTGAGCAGTGACCAGTGACCAGTGACCAGTGACCAGTGACCAGTGACCAGTGACCAGAGACCAGTGACTAGCCAAATTGACCAGTGACCAGTGACCAGTGACCAGTGACCAGCGGTAGTGACCAGTGATCAGTGACCAGTGAACAGTGACCAGTGACCAGTGACCAGTGACCAGAGACCAGTGACTAGCCAAATTGACCAGTGAACAGCGAAATTGACCAGTGACCATTGACCAGTGACCAGCGAAAGTGACCAGTGACGAGTGACCTGTGACAAGTGACCAGTGACCAGCGACCAGTGACCAGTGACCAGTGACCAGTGACCAGTGACCAGTGACCAGTGACCAGCGAAAGTGACCAGTGACCAACGACCAGCGACCAGTGACCAGTGACCAGTGACCAGAGACCAGTGACTAGCCAAATTGACCAGTGACCAGTGACCAGTGACCAGTGACCAGCGGTAGTGACCAGTGATCAGTGACCAGTGAACAGTGACCAGTGACCAGTGACCAGTGACCAGAGACCAGTGACTAGCCAAATTGACCAGTGACCAGTGACCAGTGACCAGCGGTAGTGACCAGTGATCAGTGACCAGTGAACAGTGACCAGTGACCAGTGACCTGTGACCAGCGAAAATGACCAGTGGCCAGTGACCAGTGACCAGCGAAATTGACCAGTGACCAGTGACCAGGGACCAGTGACCAGTGACCAGCGAAAATGAACAGTGACCAGTGACCAGTGACCAGTGACCAGTGACCAGTGACCAGTGACCAGTGACCAGTGACCAGTGACCAGCGAAAGTGACCAGGGACCAGTGACCAGTGACCAGTGACCAGTGACCAGTGACCAGTGACCAGTGACCAGCGAAATTGACCAGTGACCATTGACCAGTGACCAGCGAAAGTGACCAGTGACCAGTGACCAGGGACAAGTGACCATTGACCAGCGAAAGTGAACAGTGACCAGTGACCAGTGACCAGTGACCAGTGACCAGTGACCAGTGACCAGCGAAATTGACCAGTGACCATTGACCAGTGACCAGCGAAAGTGACCAGTGACCAGTGACCAGTGACCAGCGAAATTGACCAGTGACCATTGACCAGTGACCAGCGAAAGTGACCAGTGACGAGTGACCTGTGACAAGTGACCAGTGACCAGCGACCTGTGACCAGTGACCAGTGACCAGTGACCAGTGACCAGTGACCAGTGACCAGCGAAAGTGACCAGTGACCAACGACCAGTGACCAGCGGTAGTGACCAGTGATCAGTGACCAGTAAACAGTGACCAGTGACCAGTGACCAGTGACCAGAGACCAGTGACTAGCCAAATTGACCAGTGACCAGTGACCAGTGACCAGCGGTAGTGACCAGTGATCAGTGACCAGTGAACAGTGACCAGTGACCAGTGACCAGTGACCAGCGAAAATGACCAGTGGCCAGTGACCAGTGACCAGCGAAAGTGACCAGTGACGAGTGACCAGTGACAAGTGACCAGTGAGAAGTGACCAGTGACCACTGACCAGTGACCAGTGACCAGCGACCAGTGACCAGTGACCAGTGACCAGAGACCAGTGACCAGCGAAAGTGACCAGTGACCAGTGACTAGCCAAATTGAGCAGTGACCAGTGACCAGTGACCAGTGACCAGAGACCAGTGACTAGCCAAATTGACCAGTGACCAGTGACCAGTGACCAGTGACCAGCGGTAGTGACCAGTGATCAGTGACCAGTGAACAGTGACCAGTGACCAGTGACCAGTGACCAGAGACCAGTGACTAGCCAAATTGACCAGTGAACAGCGAAATTGACCAGTGACCATTGACCAGTGACCAGCGAAAGTGACCAGTGACAAGTGACCAGTGACCAGCGACCAGTGACCAGTGACCAGTGACCAGTGACCAGTGACCAGTGACCAGTGACCAGCGAAAGTGACCAGTGACCAACGACCAGCGACCAGTGACCAGTGACCAGTGACCAGAGACCAGTGACTAGCCAAATTGACCAGTGACCAGTGACCAGTGACCAGTGACCAGCGGTAGTGACCAGTGATCAGTGACCAGTGAACAGTGACCAGTGACCAGTGACCAGTGACCAGAGACCAGTGACTAGCCAAATTGACCAGTGACCAGTGACCAGTGACCAGCGGTAGTGACCAGTGATCAGTGACCAGTGAACAGTGACCAGTGACCAGTGACCTGTGACCAGCGAAAATGACCAGTGGCCAGTGACCAGTGACCAGCGAAATTGACCAGTGACCAGTGACCAGGGACCAGTGACCAGTGACCAGCGAAAATGAACAGTGACCAGTGACCAGTGACCAGTGACCAGTGACCAGTGACCAGTGACCAGTGACCAGTGACCAGTGACCAGTGACCAGTGACCAGTGACCAGTGACCAGTGACCAGCGAAATTGACCAGTGACCATTGAGCAGTGACCAGCGAAAGTGACCAGTGACGAGTGACCTGTGACAAGTGACCAGTGACCAGCGACCAGTGACCAGTGACCAGTGACCAGTGACCAGCGAAAGTGACCAGTGACCAACGACCAGTGACCAGTGACCAGTGACCGGTGACCAGAGACCAGTGACTAGCCAAATTGACCAGTGACCAGTGACCAGTGACCAGCGGTAGTGACCAGTGATCAGTGACCAGTGAACAGTGACCAGTGACCAGTGACCAGTGACCAAAGACCAGTGACTAGCCAAATTGACCAGTGACCAGTGACCAGTGACCAGCGGTAGTGACCAGTGATCAGTGACCAGTGAACAGTGACCAGTGACCAGTGACCAGCGAAAGTGACCAGTGACGAGTGACCTGTGACAAGTGACCAGTGAGAAGTGACCAGTGACCACTGACCAGTGACCAGTGACCAGCGACCAGTGACCAGTGACCAGTGACCAGGGACCAGTGACCAGCGAAAGTGACCAGTGACCAGTGACCAGTGACCAGTGACCAGCGGTAGTGACCAGTGATCAGTGACCAGTGAACAGTGACCAGTGACCAGTGACCAGTGACCAGAGACCAGTGACTAGCCAAATTGACCAGTGACCAGTGACCAGTGACCAGCGAAAGTGACCAGTGACGAGTGACCTGTGACAAGTGACCAGTGACCAGCGACCAGTGACCAGTGACCAGTGACCAGCGACCAGTGACCAGCGAAAGTGACCAGTGTCCAGTGACCAGTGACCAGAGACCAGTGACTAGCCAAATTGACCAGTGACCAGTGACCAGTGACCAGTGACCAACGACCAGTGACCAGTGACCAGTGACCAGTGACCAGTGACCAGTGACCAGTGGCCAGTGACCAGCGAAAGTGACCAGTGACCAACGACCAGTGACCAGTGACCAGTGACCAGTGACCAGCGAAATTGACCAGTGACCATTGACCAGTGACCAGCGAAAGTGACCAGTGACGAGTGACCTGTGACAAGTGACCAGTGACCAGCGACCAGTGACCAGGGACCAGTGACCAGTGACCAGTGACCAGCGACCAGTGACCAGTGACCAGTGACCAGGGACCAGTGACCAGCGAAAGTGATCAGTGACCAGTGACCAGTGACCAGCGAAATTGACCAGTGACCAGTGACCAGTGACCAGTGACAAGTGACCAGTTACCAGTGACCAGCGAAAGTGACCAGTGAACAGTGACCAGTGACCAGTGACCAGTGACCAGTGACCAGTGACCAGTGACCAGTGACCAGTGACCAGTGACCAGTGACCAGTGACCAGTGACCAGTGACCAGTGACCAGTGACCAGTGACCAGTGACCAGTGACCAGTGACCAGTGACCAGTGGCCAGTGACCAGCGAAAGTGACCAGTGACCAACGACCAGTGACCAGTGACCATTGACCAGTGACCAGCGAAAGTGACCAGTGACCAGTGACCAGGGACCAGTGACCATTGACCAGCGAAAGTGAACAGTGACCAGTGACCAGTGACCAGTGACCAGTGACCAGTGACCAGTGACCAGTGACCAGTGACCAGTGACCAGTGACCAGCGAAATTGACCAGTGACCATTGACCAGTGACCAGCGAAAGTGACCAGTGACCAGTGACCAGTGACCAGCGAAATTGACCAGTGACCATTGACCAGTGACCAGCGAAAGTGACCAGTGACGAGTGACCTGTGACAAGTGACCAGTGACCAGCGACCTGTGACCAGTGACCAGTGACCAGTGACCAGTGACCAGTGACCAGTGACCAGCGAAAGTGACCAGTGACCAACGACCAGTGACCAGTGACCAGTGACCGGTGACCAGAGACCAGTGACTAGCCAAATTGACCAGTGACCAGTGACCAGTGACCAGTGACCAGTGACCAGTGACCAGCGGTAGTGACCAGTGATCAGTGACCAGTAAACAGTGACCAGTGACCAGTGACCAGTGACCAGAGACCAGTGACTAGCCAAATTGACCAGTGACCAGTGACCAGTGACCAGCGGTAGTGACCAGTGATCAGTGACCAGTGAACAGTGACCAGTGACCAGTGACCAGTGACCAGCGAAAATGACCAGTGGCCAGTGACCAGTGACCAGCGAAAGTGACCAGTGACGAGTGACCAGTGACAAGTGACCAGTGAGAAGTGACCTGTGACCACTGACCAGTGACCAGTGACCAGCGACCAGCGAAAGTGACCAGTGACCAACGACCAGTGACCAGTGACCAGTGACCGGTGACCAGAGACCAGTGACTAGCCAAATTGACCAGTGACCAGTGACCAGTGACCAGTGACCAGTGACCAGTGACCAGCGGTAGTGACCAGTGATCAGTGACCAGTAAACAGTGACCAGTGACCAGTGACCAGTGACCAGAGACCAGTGACTAGCCAAATTGACCAGTGACCAGTGACCAGTGACCAGCGGTAGTGACCAGTGATCAGTGACCAGTGAACAGTGACCAGTGACCAGTGACCAGTGACCAGCGAAAATGACCAGTGGCCAGTGACCAGTGACCAGCGAAAGTGACCAGTGACGAGTGACCAGTGACAAGTGACCAGTGAGAAGTGACCTGTGACCACTGACCAGTGACCAGTGACCAGCGACCAGTGACCAGTGACCAGTGACCAGAGACCAGTGACCAGCGAAAGTGACCAGTGACCAGTGACTAGCCAAATTGAGCAGTGACCAGTGACCAGTGACCAGTGACCAGAGACCAGTGACTAGCCAAATTGACCAGTGACCAGTGACCAGTGACCAGTGACCAGCGGTAGTGACCAGTGATCAGTGACCAGTGAACAGTGACCAGTGACCAGTGACCAGTGACCAGAGACCAGTGACTAGCCAAATTGACCAGTGAACAGCGAAATTGACCAGTGACCATTGACCAGTGACCAGCGAAAGTGACCAGTGACGGGTGACCTGTGACAAGTGACCAGTGACCAGCGACCAGTGACCAGTGACCAGTGACCAGTGACCAGTGACCAGTGACCAGTGACCAGCGAAAGTGACCAGTGACCAACGACCAGCGACCAGTGACCAGTGACCAGTGACCAGAGACCAGTGACTAGCCAAATTGACCAGTGACCAGTGACCAGTGACCAGTGACCAGCGGTAGTGACCAGTGATCAGTGACCAGTGAACAGTGACCAGTGACCAGTGACCAGTGACCAGAGACCAGTGACTAGCCAAATTGACCAGTGACCAGTGACCAGTGACCAGCGGTAGTGACCAGTGATCAGTGACCAGTGAACAGTGACCAGTGACCAGTGACCTGTGACCAGCGAAAATGACCAGTGGCCAGTGACCAGTGACCAGCGAAATTGACCAGGGACCAGTGACCAGTGACCAGCGAAAATGAACAGTGACCAGTGACCAGTGACCAGTGACCAGTGACCAGTGACCAGTGACCAGTGACCATTGACCAGTGACCAGTGACCAGTGACCAGTGACCAAAGAAAGTGACAAGTGACGAGTGACCTGTGACAAGTGACCAGTGACCAGCGACCAGTGACCAGTGACCAGTGACCAGTGACCAGTGACCAGTGACCAGCGAAAGTGACCAGTGACCAACGACCAGTGACCAGTGACCAGTGACCAGTGACCAGAGACCAGTGACTAGCCAAATTGACCAGTGACCAGTGACCAGTGACCAGTGACCAGCGGTAGTGACCAGTGATCAGTGACCAGTGAACAGTGACCAGTGACCAGTGACCAGTGACCAGAGACCAGTGACTAGCCAAATTGACCAGTGACCAGTGACCAGTAACCAGCGGTAGTGACCAGTGATCAGTGACCAGTGAACAGTGACCAGTGACCAGCGAAGGTGACCAGTGACCAGTGACTAGCCAAATTGACCAGTGACCAGTGACCAGTGACCAGTGACCAGCGGTAGTGACCAGTGATCAGTGACCAGTGAACAGTGACCAGTGACCAGTGACCAGTGACCAGAGACCAGTGACTAGCCAAATTGACCAGTGACCAGTGACCAGTGACCAGCGAAAATGACCAGTGGCCAGTGACCAGTGACCAGCGAAATTGACCAGTGACCAGTGACCAGGGACCAGTGACCATTGACCAGCGAAAGTGAACAGTGACCAGTGACCAGTGACCAGTGACCAGTGACCAGTGACCAGTGACCAGTGACCAGTGACCAGTGACCAGTGACCAGCGAAAGTGACCAGGGACCAGTGACCAGTGACCAGTGACCAGTGACCAGTGACCAGTGACCAGTGACCAGCGAAATTGACCAGTGACCATTGACCAGTGACCAGCGAAAGTGACCAGTGACGAGTGACCAGTGACAAGTGACCAGTGAGAAGTGACCAGTGACCACTGACCAGTGACCAGTGACCAGCGACCAGTGACCAGTGACCAGTGACCAGGGACCAGTGACCAGTGACCAGTGACCAGTGACCAGTGACCAGCGAAATTGACCAGTGACCATTGACCAGTGACCAGCGAAAGTGACCAGTGACGAGTGACCTGTGACAAGTGACCAGTGACCAGCGACCAGTGACCAGGGACCAGCGAAAGTGACCAGTGACCAGTGACCAGGGACAAGTGACCATTGACCAGCGAAAGTGAACAGTGACCAGTGACCAGTGACCAGCGAAAGTGACCAGGGACCAGTGACCAGTGACCAGTGACCAGTGACCAGTGACCAGCGAAATTGACCAGTGACCATTGACCAGTGACCAGCGAAAGTGACCAGTGACCAGTGACCAGTGACCAGCGAAATTGACCAGTGACCATTGACCAGTGACCAGCGAAAGTGACCAGTGACGAGTGACCTGTGACAAGTGACCAGTGACCAGCGACCTGTGACCAGTGACCAGTGACCAGTGACCAGTGACCAGTGACCAGTGACCAGCGAAAGTGACCAGTGACCAACGACCAGTGACCAGCGGTAGTGACCAGTGATCAGTGACCAGTAAACAGTGACCAGTGACCAGTGACCAGTGACCAGAGACCAGTGACTAGCCAAATTGACCAGTGACCAGTGACCAGTGACCAGCGGTAGTGACCAGTGATCAGTGACCAGTGAACAGTGACCAGTGACCAGTGACCAGTGACCAGCGAAAATGACCAGTGGCCAGTGACCAGTGACCAGCGAAAGTGACCAGTGACGAGTGACCAGTGACAAGTGACCAGTGAGAAGTGACCAGTGACCACTGACCAGTGACCAGTGACCAGCGACCAGTGACCAGTGACCAGTGACCAGAGACCAGTGACCAGCGAAAGTGACCAGTGACCAGTGACTAGCCAAATTGAGCAGTGACCAGTGACCAGAGACCAGTGACTAGCCAAATTGACCAGTGACCAGTGACCAGTGACCAGTGACCAGCGGTAGTGACCAGTGATCAGTGACCAGTGAACAGTGACCAGTGACCAGTGACGAGTGACCAGAGACCAGTGACTAGCCAAATTGACCAGTGAACAGCGAAATTGACCAGTGACCATTGACCAGTGACCAGCGAAAGTGACCAGTGACGAGTGACCTGTGACAAGTGACCAGTGACCAGCGACCAGTGACCAGTGACCAGTGACCAGTGACCAGTGACCAGTGACCAGTGACCAGCGAAAGTGACCAGTGACCAACGACCAGCGACCAGTGACCAGTGACCAGTGACCAGAGACCAGTGACTAGCCAAATTGACCAGTGACCAGTGACCAGTGACCAGTGACCAGCGGTAGTGACCAGTGATCAGTGACCAGTGAACAGTGACCAGTGACCAGTGACCAGTGACCAGAGACCAGTGACTAGCCAAATTGACCAGTGACCAGTGACCAGTGACCAGCGGTAGTGACCAGTGATCAGTGACCAGTGAACAGTGACCAGTGACCAGTGACCTGTGACCAGCGAAAATGACCAGTGGCCAGTGACCAGTGACCAGCGAAATTGACCAGTGACCAGTGACCAGGGACCAGTGACCAGTGACCAGCGAAAATGAACAGTGACCAGTGACCAGTGACCAGTGACCAGTGACCAGTGACCAGTGACCAGTGACCAGTGACCAGTGACCAGTGACCAGTGACCAGCGAAATTGACCAGTGACCATTGAGCAGTGACCAGCGAAAGTGACCAGTGACGAGTGACCTGTGACAAGTGACCAGTGACCAGCGACCAGTGACCAGTGACCAGTGACCAGTGACCAGCGAAAGTGACCAGTGACCAACGACCAGTGACCAGTGACCAGTGACCGGTGACCAGAGACCAGTGACTAGCCAAATTGACCAGTGACCAGTGACCAGTGACCAGCGGTAGTGACCAGTGATCAGTGACCAGTGAACAGTGACCAGTGACCAGTGACCAGTGACCAGCGAAAGTGACCAGTGACCAACGACCAGTGACCAGTGACCAGTGACCAGTGACCAGAGACCAGTGACTAGCCAAATTGACCAGTGACCAGTAACCAGTGACCAGTGACCAGCGGTAGTGACCAGTGATCAGTGACCAGTGAACAGTGACCAGTGACCAGTGACCAGTGACCAGAGACCAGTGACTAGCCAAATTGACCAGTGACCAGTGACCAGTGACCAGCGGTAGTGACCAGTGATCAGTGACCAGTGAACAGTGACCAGTGACCAGTGACCTGTGACCAGCGAAAATGACCAGTGGCCAGTGACCAGTGACCAGCGAAATTGACCTGTGACCAGTGACCAGGGACCAGTGACCAGTGACCAGTGACCAGCGACCAGTGACCAGTGACCTGTGACCAGGGACCAGTGACCAGCGAAAGTGACCAGTGACCAGTGACCAGCGAAAGTGACCAGTGACCAGTGACCAGTGACCAGCGAAATTGCCCAGTGACCAGTGACCAGTGACCAGTGACAAGTGACCAGTTACCAGTGACCAGCGAAAGTGACCAGTGAACAGTGACCAGGGACCAGTGACCAGTGACCAGTGACCAGTGACCAGTGACCAGTGACCAGCGAAATTGTCCAGTGACCATTGACCAGTGACCAGTGACCAGTGACCAGTGACAAGTGACCAGCGACCAGTGACCAGTGACCAGTGACCAGTGACCAGTGACCAGTGCCCAGTGACCAGCGAAAGTGACCAGTGACAAGTGACCAGTGACAAGTGACCAGTGACCAGTGACCAGCGAAATCGACCAGTGACCAGTGACCAGAGACCAGTGACTAGCCAAATTGACCAGTGACCAGTGACCAGTGACCAGTGACCAACGACCAGTGACCAGTGACCAGTGACCAGTGACCAGCGAAAGTGACCAGTGACCAGTGAACAGCGAAATTGACCAGTGACCATTGACCAGTGACCAGCGAAAGTGACCAGTGTCGAGTGACCTGTGACAAGTGACCAGTGACCAGCGACCAGTGACCAGGGACCAGTGACCCGTGACCAGTGACCAGTGACCAGTGACCAGCGACCAGTGACCAGTGACCAGTGACCAGGGACCAGTGACCAGCGAAAGTGACCAGTGACCAGTGACCAGTGACCAGTGACCAGTGACCAGTGACCAGTGACCAGCGAAAGTGACCAGGGACCAGTGACCAGTGACCAGTGACCAGTGACCAGTGACCAGCGAAATTGTCCAGTGACCATTGACCAGTGACCAGTGACCAGTGACCAGTGACAAGTGACCAGCGACCAGTGACCAGTGACCAGTGACCAGTGCCCAGTGACCAGCGAAAGTGACCAGTGACAAGTGACCAGTGACAAGTGACCAGTGACCAGTGACCAGCGACCAGTGACCAGTGACCAGTGACCAGTGACCAGTGACCAGTGACCAGTGAACAGCGAAATTGACCAGTGACCATTGACCAGTGACCAGCGAAAGTGACCAGTGACGAGTGACCTGTGACAAGTGACCAGTGACCAGTGCCCAGTGACCAGCGAAAGTGACCAGTGACAAGTGACCAGTGACAAGTGACCAGTGACCAGTGACCAGCGAAATCGACCAGTGACCAGTGACCAGAGACCAGTGACTAGCCAAATTGACCAGTGACCAGTGACCAGTGACCAGTGACCAACGACCAGTGACCAGTGACCAGTGACCAGTGACCAGCGAAAGTGACCAGTGACCAGTGAACAGCGAAATTGACCAGTGACCATTGACCAGTGACCAGCGAAAGTGACCAGTGACGAGTGACCTGTGACAAGTGACCAGTGACCAGCGACCAGTGACCAGGGACCAGTGACCAGTGACCAGTGACCAGTGACCAGTGACCAGCGACCAGTGACCAGTGACCAGTGACCAGGGACCAGTGACCAGCGAAAGTGACCAGTGACCAGTGACCAGTGACCAGTGACCAGTGACCAGTGACCAGTGACCAGCGAAAGTGACCAGGGACCAGTGACCAGTGACCAGTGACCAGTGACCAGTGACCAGTGACCAGCGAAATTGTCCAGTGACCATTGACCAGTGACCAGTGACCAGTGACCAGTGACAAGTGACCAGCGACCAGTGACCAGTGACCAGTGACCAGTGACCAGTGACCAGTGCCCAGTGACCAGCGAAAGTGACCAGTGACAAGTGACCAGTGACAAGTGACCAGTGACCAGTGACCAGCGACCAGTGACCAGTGACCAGTGACCAGTGACCAGTGACCAGTGACCAGTGACCAGTGACCAGTGACCAGCGACCAGCGACAAGTGACCAGTAACCAGCGACCAGTGACCAGTGACCAGTGACCAGTGACCAGTGACCAGTGACCAGTGACCAGAGACATGTGACCAGCGACAAATGACCAGTGACCAGTGAACAGCGACCAGCGACAAGTGACCAGTAACCAGCGACCAGTGACCAGTGACCAGAGACCAGTGACTAGGGACCAGTGACCTGTGACCAGAGAAAGTGACAAGTAAAGAGTGACCAGCGAAAGTGGCCAGTGACCAGTGACCAATGACCAGTGAGCAGTGACCAGAGGCACGTGAACAGAGACCAGTGACCAGTGACCAGTGACCAGTGACCAGTGACCAGTGACCAGTGACCAGTGACCAGTGACCAGTGACCAGTGACCAGTGACCAGTGACCAGTGACCAGTGACCAGTGACCAGTGACCAGAGACAAATGACCAGTGACCAGTGACCAGTGACCAGTGACCAGTGACCAGTGACCAGTGACCAGTGACCAGTGACCAGTGACCAGTGACCAGTGACCAGCGACCAGCGACAAGTGACCAGTAACCAGCGACCAGTGGCCAGTGACGAGTGACCAGAGACAAGTGATCATTGGCCAGCGAAAGTGACCAGTGACCAGTGACCAGTGACCAGTGACCAGTGACCAGTGACCAGTGACCAGCGACCAGCGACAAGTGACCAGTAACCAGCGATCAGTGACCAGTGACCAGAGACCAGAGACAAATGACCAGAGACCAGTGACCAGTGACCAGTGACCAGTGACCAGTGACCAGAGACAAGTGACCAGAGACAAATGACAAGGGACCAATGACCAGTGAGCAGTGACCAGAGACAAGTGTCCAGAGACAAATGACCAGAGACCAGTGACCAGTGACCAGAGACCAGTGACCAGTAACCAGTGACCAGTGACCAGAGACAAGTGACCAGAGACAAATGACCAGTGACCAGTGACCAGTGACCAGTGACCAGTGACCAGTGACCAGTGACCAGTGACCAATGACCAGTGACCAGTGACCAGCGACCAGCGACAAGTGACAAGTAACCAGCGACCAGTGACCAGTGACCAGCGACCAGTGACCAGTGGCCAGTGACCAGTGACCAGAGACAAGTGATCATTGACCAGCGAAAGTGACCAGTGACCAGTGACCAGTGACCAGTGACCAGTGACCAGTGACCAGCGACCAGCGACAAGTGACCAGTAACCAGCGATCAGTGACCAGAGACCAGAGACCAGTGACTAGGGACCAGTGACCTGTGACCAGAGAAAGTGACAAGTAAAGAGTGACCAGCGAAAGTGGCCAGTGACCAGTGACCAATGACCAGTGAGCAGTGACCAGAGGCACGTGAACAGAGACCAGTGACCAGTGACCAGTGACCAGTGACCAGTGACCAGTGACCAGTGACCAGTGACCAGTGACCAGTGACCAGTGACCAGCGACAAATGACCAGTGACCAGTGACCAGTGACCAGTGACCAGTGACCAGTGACCAGTGACCAGTGACCAGTGACCAGTGACCAGTGACCAGCGACCAGCGACAAGTGACCAGTAACCAGCGACCAGTGACCAGTGACCAGTGACCAGTGACCAGTGACCAGTGACCAGTGACCAGAGACATGTGACCAGCGACAAATGACCAGTGACCAGTGAACAGCGACCAGCGACAAGTGACCAGTAACCAGCGACCAGTGACCAGTGACCAGAGACCAGTGACTAGGGACCAGTGACCTGTGACCAGAGAAAGTGACAAGTAAAGAGTGACCAGCGAAAGTGGCCAGTGACCAGTGACCAATGACCAGTGAGCAGTGACCAGAGGCACGTGAACAGAGACCAGTGACCAGTGACCAGTGACCAGTGACCAGTGACCAGTGACCAGTGACCAGTGACCAGTGACCAGTGACCAGTGACCAGCGACAAATGACCAGTGACCAGTGACCAGTGACCAGTGACCAGTGACCAGTGACCAGTGACCAGTGAACAGCGACCAGCGACAAGTGACCAGTAACCAGCGACCAGTGACCAGCGACCAGCGACAAGTGACCAGTAACCAGCGATCAGTGACCAGAGACCAGAGACCAGTGACTAGGGACCAGTGACCTGTGACCAGAGAAAGTGACAAGTAAAGAGTGACCAGCGAAAGTGGCCAGTGACCAGTGACCAATGACCAGTGAGCAGTGACCAGAGGCACGTGAACAGAGACCAGTGACCAGTGACCAGTGACCAGTGACCAGTGACCAGTGACCAGTGACCAGTGACCAGTGACCAGTGACCAGTGACCAGCGACAAATGACCAGTGACCAGTGACCAGTGACCAGTGACCAGTGACCAGTGACCAGTGACCAGTGACCAGTGACCAGTGACCAGTGACCAGCGACCAGCGACAAGTGACCAGTAACCAGCGACCAGTGACCAGTGACCAGTGACCAGTGACCAGTGACCAGTGACCAGTGACCAGAGACATGTGACCAGCGACAAATGACCAGTGACCAGTAACCAGCGATCAGTGACCAGTGACCAGAGACCAGTGACTAGGGACCATTGACCTGTGACCAGAGAAAGTGACAAGTAAAGAGTGACCAGCGAAAGTGGCCAGTGACCAGTGACCAGTGACCAGTGACCAGTGACCAGCGGTAGTGACCTGTGATCAGTGACCAGTGAACAGTGACCAGTGACCAGTGACCAGTGACCAGAGACCAGTGACTAGCCAAATTGACCAGTGACCAGTGACCAGTGACCAGCGAAAGTGACCAGTGACGAGTGACCTGTGACAAGTGACCAGTGACCAGCGACCAGTGACCAGTGACCAGTGACCAGGGACCAGTGACCAGCGAAAGTGACCAGTGTCCAGTGACCAGTGACCAGAGACCAGTGACTAGCCAAATTGACCAGTGACCAGTGACCAGTGACCAGTGACCAACGACCAGTGACCAGTGACCAGTGACCAGTGACCAGTGACCAGTGGCCAGTGACCAGCGAAAGTGACCAGTGACCAACGACCAGTGACCAGTGACCAGTGACCAGTGACCAGCGAAATTGACCAGTGACCATTGACCAGTGACCAGCGAAAGTGACCAGTGACGAGTGACCTGTGACAAGTGACCAGTGACCAGCGACCAGTGACCAGGGACCAGTGACCAGTGACCAGTGACCAGCGACCAGTGACCAGTGACCAGTGACCAGGGACCAGTGACCAGCGAAAGTGATCAGTGACCAGTGACCAGTGACCAGCGAAATTGACCAGTGACCAGTGACCAGTGACCAGTGACAAGTGACCAGTTACCAGTGACCAGCGAAAGTGACCAGTGAACAGTGACCAGGGACCAGTGACCAGTGACCAGTGACCAGTGACCAGTGACCAGTGACCAGTGACCAGTGACCAGTGACCAGCGAAAGTGACCAGGGACCAGTGACCAGTGACCAGTGACCAGTGACCAGTGACCAGTGACCAGTGACCAGCGAAATTGACCAGTGACCATTGACCAGTGACCAGCGAAAGTGACCAGTGACGAGTGACCAGTGACAAGTGACCAGTGAGAAGTGACCAGTGACCACTGACCAGTGACCAGTGACCAGCGACCAGTGACCAGTGACCAGTGACCAGGGACCAGTGACCAGTGACCAGTGACCAGTGACCAGTGACCAGTGACCAGTGACCAGCGAAATTGACCAGTGACCATTGACCAGTGACCAGCGAAAGTGACCAGTGACGAGTGACCTGTGACAAGTGACCAGTGGCCAGCGACCAGTGACCAGTGACCAGTGACCAGTGACCAGTGACCAGTGACCAGCGAAAGTGACCAGTGACCAACGACCAGTGACCAGTGACCAGTGACCAGTGACCAGAGACCAGTGACTAGCCAAATTGACCAGTGACCAGTAACCAGTGACCAGTGACCAGCGGTAGTGACCAGTGATCAGTGACCAGTGAACAGTGACCAGTGACCAGTGACCAGTGACCAGGGACCAGTGACCAGTGACCAGTGACCAGCGACCAGTGACCAGTGACCAGTGACCAGTGATCAGTGACCAGTGACGAGTGACCAGCGAAATTGACCAGTGACCATTGACCAGTGACCAGCGAAAGTGACCAGTGACGAGTGACCTGTGACAAGTGACCAGTGGCCAGCGACCAGTGACCAGTGACCAGTGACCAGTGACCAGTGACCAGTGACCAGCGAAAGTGACCAGTGACCAACGACCAGTGACCAGTGACCAGTGACCAGTGACCAGAGACCAGTGACTAGCCAAATTGACCAGTGACCAGTAACCAGTGACCAGTGACCAGCGGTAGTGACCAGTGATCAGTGACCAGTGAACAGTGACCAGTGACCAGTGACCAGTGACCAGAGACCAGTGACTAGCCAAATTGACCAGTGACCAGTGACCAGTGACCAGCGGTAGTGACCAGTGATCAGTGACCAGTGACCAGTGACCAGCGACCAGTGACCAGTGACCAGTGACCAGTGATCAGTGACCAGTGACGAGTGACCAGCGAAATTGACCAGTGACCATTGACCAGTGACCAGCGAAAGTGACCAGTGACGAGTGACCTGTGACAAGTGACCAGTGGCCAGCGACCAGTGACCAGTGACCAGTGACCAGTGACCAGTGACCAGTGACCAGCGAAAGTGACCAGTGACCAACGACCAGTGACCAGTGACCAGTGACCAGTGACCAGAGACCAGTGACTAGCCAAATTGACCAGTGACCAGTAACCAGTGACCAGTGACCAGCGGTAGTGACCAGTGATCAGTGACCAGTGAACAGTGACCAGTGACCAGTGACCAGTGACCAGAGACCAGTGACTAGCCAAATTGACCAGTGACCAGTGACCAGTGACCAGCGGTAGTGACCAGTGATCAGTGACCAGTGAACAGTGACCAGTGACCAGTGACCTGTGACCAGCGAAAATGACCAGTGGCCAGTGACCAGTGACCAGCGAAATTGACCTGTGACCAGTGACCAGGGACCAGTGACCAGTGACCAGTGACCAGCGACCAGTGACCAGTGACCTGTGACCAGGGACCAGTGACCAGCGAAAGTGACCAGTGACCAGTGACCAGCGAAAGTGACCAGTGACCAGTGACCAGTGACCAGCGAAATTGCCCAGTGACCAGTGACCAGTGACCAGTGACAAGTGACCAGTTACCAGTGACCAGCGAAAGTGACCAGTGAACAGTGACCAGGGACCAGTGACCAGTGACCAGTGACCAGTGACCAGTGACCAGTGACCAGCGAAATTGTCCAGTGACCATTGACCAGTGACCAGTGACCAGTGACCAGTGACAAGTGACCAGCGACCAGTGACCAGTGACCAGTGACCAGTGACCAGTGACCAGTGCCCAGTGACCAGCGAAAGTGACCAGTGACAAGTGACCAGTGACAAGTGACCAGAGACCAGTGACCAGCGAAATCGACCAGTGACCAGTGACCAGAGACCAGTGACTAGCCAAATTGACCAGTGACCAGTGACCAGTGACCAGTGACCAACGACCAGTGACCAGTGACCAGTGACCAGTGACCAGCGAAAGTGACCAGTGACCAGTGAACAGCGAAATTGACCAGTGACCATTGACCAGTGACCAGCGAAAGTGACCAGTGTCGAGTGACCTGTGACAAGTGACCAGTGACCAGCGACCAGTGACCAGGGACCAGTGACCAGTGACCAGTGACCAGTGACCAGCGACCAGTGACCAGTGACCAGTGACCAGGGACCAGTGACCAGCGAAAGTGACCAGTGACCAGTGACCAGTGACCAGTGACCAGTGACCAGTGACCAGTGACCAGCGAAAGTGACCAGGGACCAGTGACCAGTGACCAGTGACCAGTGACCAGTGACCAGCGAAATTGTCCAGTGACCATTGACCAGTGACCAGTGACCAGTGACCAGTGACAAGTGACCAGCGACCAGTGACCAGTGACCAGTGACCAGTGCCCAGTGACCAGCGAAAGTGACCAGTGACAAGTGACCAGTGACCAGTGACCAGCGACCAGTGACCAGTGACCAGTGACCAGTGACCAGTGACCAGTGACCAGTGAACAGCGAAATTGACCAGTGACCATTGACCAGTGACCAGCGAAAGTGACCAGTGACGAGTGACCTGTGACAAGTGACCAGTGACCAGTGCCCAGTGACCAGCGAAAGTGACCAGTGACAAGTGACCAGTGACAAGTGACCAGTGACCAGTGACCAGCGAAATCGACCAGTGACCAGTGACCAGAGACCAGTGACTAGCCAAATTGACCAGTGACCAGTGACCAGTGACCAGTGACCAACGACCAGTGACCAGTGACCAGTGACCAGTGACCAGCGAAAGTGACCAGTGACCAGTGAACAGCGAAATTGACCAGTGACCATTGACCAGTGACCAGCGAAAGTGACCAGTGACGAGTGACCTGTGACAAGTGACCAGTGACCAGCGACCAGTGACCAGGGACCAGTGACCAGTGACCAGTGACCAGTGACCAGTGACCAGCGACCAGTGACCAGTGACCAGTGACCAGGGACCAGTGACCAGCGAAAGTGACCAGTGACCAGTGACCAGTGACCAGTGACCAGTGACCAGTGACCAGTGACCAGCGAAAGTGACCAGGGACCAGTGACCAGTGACCAGTGACCAGTGACCAGTGACCAGTGACCAGCGAAATTGTCCAGTGACCATTGACCAGTGACCAGTGACCAGTGACCAGTGACAAGTGACCAGCGACCAGTGACCAGTGACCAGTGACCAGTGACCAGTGACCAGTGCCCAGTGACCAGCGAAAGTGACCAGTGACAAGTGACCAGTGACAAGTGACCAGTGACCAGTGACCAGCGACCAGTGACCAGTGACCAGTGACCAGTGACCAGTGACCAGTGACCAGTGACCAGTGACCAGTGACCAGTGACCAGTGACCAGCGACCAGCGACAAGTGACCAGTAACCAGCGACCAGTGACCAGTGACCAGTGACCAGTGACCAGTGACCAGTGACCAGTGACCAGAGACATGTGACCAGCGACAAATGACCAGTGACCAGTGAACAGCGACCAGCGACAAGTGACCAGTAACCAGCGACCAGTGACCAGTGACCAGAGACCAGTGACTAGGGACCAGTGACCTGTGACCAGAGAAAGTGACAAGTAAAGAGTGACCAGCGAAAGTGGCCAGTGACCAGTGACCAATGACCAGTGAGCAGTGACCAGAGGCACGTGAACAGAGACCAGTGACCAGTGACCAGTGACCAGTGACCAGTGACCAGTGACCAGTGACCAGTGACCAGTGACAAGTGACCAGTGGCCAGCGACCAGTGACCAGTGACCAGTGACCAGTGACCAGTGACCAGTGACCAGCGAAAGTGACCAGTGACCAACGACCAGTGACCAGTGACCAGTGACCAGTGACCAGAGACCAGTGACTAGCCAAATTGACCAGTGACCAGTAACCAGTGACCAGTGACCAGCGGTAGTGACCAGTGATCAGTGACCAGTGAACAGTGACCAGTGACCAGTGACCAGTGACCAGAGACCAGTGACTAGCCAAATTGACCAGTGACCAGTGACCAGTGACCAGCGGTAGTGACCAGTGATCAGTGACCAGTGAACAGTGACCAGTGACCAGTGACCTGTGACCAGCGAAAATGACCAGTGGCCAGTGACCAGTGACCAGCGAAATTGACCTGTGACCAGTGACCAGGGACCAGTGACCAGTGACCAGTGACCAGCGACCAGTGACCAGTGACCTGTGACCAGGGACCAGTGACCAGCGAAAGTGACCAGTGACCAGTGACCAGCGAAAGTGACCAGTGACCAGTGACCAGTGACCAGCGAAATTGCCCAGTGACCAGTGACCAGTGACCAGTGACAAGTGACCAGTTACCAGTGACCAGCGAAAGTGACCAGTGAACAGTGACCAGGGACCAGTGACCAGTGACCAGTGACCAGTGACCAGTGACCAGTGACCAGCGAAATTGTCCAGTGACCATTGACCAGTGACCAGTGACCAGTGACCAGTGACAAGTGACCAGCGACCAGTGACCAGTGACCAGTGACCAGTGACCAGTGACCAGTGCCCAGTGACCAGCGAAAGTGACCAGTGACAAGTGACCAGTGACAAGTGACCAGTGACCAGTGACCAGCGAAATCGACCAGTGACCAGTGACCAGAGACCAGTGACTAGCCAAATTGACCAGTGACCAGTGACCAGTGACCAGTGACCAACGACCAGTGACCAGTGACCAGTGACCAGTGACCAGCGAAAGTGACCAGTGACCAGTGAACAGCGAAATTGACCAGTGACCATTGACCAGTGACCAGCGAAAGTGACCAGTGTCGAGTGACCTGTGACAAGTGACCAGTGACCAGCGACCAGTGACCAGGGACCAGTGACCAGTGACCAGTGACCAGTGACCAGCGACCAGTGACCAGTGACCAGTGACCAGGGACCAGTGACCAGCGAAAGTGACCAGTGACCAGTGACCAGTGACCAGTGACCAGTGACCAGTGACCAGTGACCAGCGAAAGTGACCAGGGACCAGTGACCAGTGACCAGTGACCAGTGACCAGTGACCAGCGAAATTGTCCAGTGACCATTGACCAGTGACCAGTGACCAGTGACCAGTGACAAGTGACCAGCGACCAGTGACCAGTGACCAGTGACCAGAGCCCAGTGACCAGCGAAAGTGACCAGTGACAAGTGACCAGTGACCAGTGACCAGCGACCAGTGACCAGTGACCAGTGACCAGTGACCAGTGACCAGTGACCAGTGAACAGCGAAATTGACCAGTGACCATTGACCAGTGACCAGCGAAAGTGACCAGTGACGAGTGACCTGTGACAAGTGACCAGTGACCAGTGCCCAGTGACCAGCGAAAGTGACCAGTGACAAGTGACCAGTGACAAGTGACCAGTGACCAGTGACCAGCGAAATCGACCAGTGACCAGTGACCAGAGACCAGTGACTAGCCAAATTGACCAGTGACCAGTGACCAGTGACCAGTGACCAACGACCAGTGACCAGTGACCAGTGACCAGTGACCAGCGAAAGTGACCAGTGACCAGTGAACAGCGAAATTGACCAGTGACCATTGACCAGTGACCAGCGAAAGTGACCAGTGACGAGTGACCTGTGACAAGTGACCAGTGACCAGCGACCAGTGACCAGGGACCAGTGACCAGTGACCAGTGACCAGTGACCAGTGACCAGCGACCAGTGACCAGTGACCAGTGACCAGGGACCAGTGACCAGCGAAAGTGACCAGTGACCAGTGACCAGTGACCAGTGACCAGTGACCAGTGACCAGTGACCAGCGAAAGTGACCAGGGACCAGTGACCAGTGACCAGTGACCAGTGACCAGTGACCAGTGACCAGCGAAATTGTCCAGTGACCATTGACCAGTGACCAGTGACCAGTGACCAGTGACAAGTGACCAGCGACCAGTGACCAGTGACCAGTGACCAGTGACCAGTGACCAGTGCCCAGTGACCAGCGAAAGTGACCAGTGACAAGTGACCAGTGACAAGTGACCAGTGACCAGTGACCAGCGACCAGTGACCAGTGACCAGTGACCAGTGACCAGTGACCAGTGACCAGTGACCAGTGACCAGTGACCAGTGACCAGTGACCAGCGACCAGCGACAAGTGACCAGTAACCAGCGACCAGTGACCAGTGACCAGTGACCAGTGACCAGTGACCAGTGACCAGTGACCAGAGACATGTGACCAGCGACAAATGACCAGTGACCAGTGAACAGCGACCAGCGACAAGTGACCAGTAACCAGCGACCAGTGACCAGTGACCAGAGACCAGTGACTAGGGACCAGTGACCTGTGACCAGAGAAAGTGACAAGTAAAGAGTGACCAGCGAAAGTGGCCAGTGACCAGTGACCAATGACCAGTGAGCAGTGACCAGAGGCACGTGAACAGAGACCAGTGACCAGTGACCAGTGACCAGTGACCAGTGACCAGTGACCAGTGACCAGTGACCAGTGACCAGTGACCAGTGACCAGTGACCAGTGACCAGTGACCAGTGACCAGTGACCAGTGACCAGTGACCAGTGACCAGTAACCAGTGACCAGTGACCAGAGACAAGTGACCAGAGACAAATGACCAGTGACCAGTGACCAGTGACCAGTGACCAGTGACCAGTGACCAGTGACCAGTGACCAGTGACCAGTGACCAGCGACCAGCGACAAGTGACCAGTAACCAGCGACCAGTGGCCAGTGACGAGTGACCAGAGACAAGTGATCATTGACCAGCGAAAGTGACCAGTGACCAGTGACCAGTGACCAGTGACCAGTGACCAGTGACCAGTGACCAGCGACCAGCGACAAGTGACCAGTAACCAGCGATCAGTGACCAGTGACCAGAGACCAGAGACAAATGACCAGAGACCAGTGACCAGTGACCAGTGACCAGTGACCAGTGACCAGAGACAAGTGACCAGAGACAAATGACAAGGGACCAATGACCAGTGAGCAGTGACCAGAGACAAGTGTCCAGAGACAAATGACCAGAGACCAGTGACCAGTGACCAGAGACCAGTGACCAGTAACCAGTGACCAGTGACCAGAGACAAGTGACCAGAGACAAATGACCAGTGACCAGTGACCAGTGACCAGTGACCAGTGACCAGTGACCAGTGACCAGTGACCAATGACCAGTGACCAGTGACCAGCGACCAGCGACAAGTGACAAGTAACCAGCGACCAGTGACCAGTGACCAGCGACCAGTGACCAGTGGCCAGTGACCAGTGACCAGCGACCAGTGACCAGTGACCAGTGACCAGGGACCAGTGACCAGCGAAAGTGATCAGTGACCAGTGACCAGTGACCAGCGAAATTGACCAGTGACCAGTGACCAGTGACCAGTGACAAGTGACCAGTTACCAGTGACCAGCGAAAGTGACCAGTGAACAGTGACCAGGGACCAGTGACCAGTGACCAGTGACCAGTGACCAGTGACCAGTGACCAGTGACCAGTGACCAGTGACCAGTGACCAGTGACCAGCGAAAGTGACCAGGGACCAGTGACCAGTGACCAGTGACCAGTGACCAGTGACCAGTGACCAGTGACCAGCGAAATTGACCAGTGACCATTGACCAGTGACCAGCGAAAGTGACCAGTGACGAGTGAACAGTGACAAGTGACCAGTGAGAAGTGACCAGTGACCACTGACCAGTGACCAGTGACCAGCGACCAGTGACCAGTGACCAGTGACCAGGGACCAGTGACCAGTGACCAGTGACCAGTGACCAGTGACCAGTGACCAGTGACCAGCGAAATTGACCAGTGACCATTGACCAGTGACCAGCGAAAGTGACCAGTGACGAGTGACCTGTGACAAGTGACCAGTGACCAGCGACCAGTGACCAGGGACCAGTGACCAGTGACCAGTGACCAGCGACCAGTGACCAGTGACCAGTGACCAGTGATCAGTGACCAGTGACGAGTGACCAGCGAAATTGACCAGTGACCATTGACCAGTGACCAGCGAAAGTGACCAGTGACGAGTGACCTGTGACAAGTGACCAGTGGCCAGCGACCAGTGACCAGTGACCAGTGACCAGTGACCAGTGACCAGTGACCAGTGACCAGCGAAAGTGACCAGTGACCAACGACCAGTGACCAGTGACCAGTGACCAGTGACCAGAGACCAGTGACTAGCCAAATTGACCAGTGACCAGTAACCAGTGACCAGTGACCAGCGGTAGTGACCAGTGATCAGTGACCAGTGAACAGTGACCAGTGACCAGTGACCAGTGACCAGAGACCAGTGACTAGCCAAATTGACCAGTGACCAGTGACCAGTGACCAGCGGTAGTGACCAGTGATCAGTGACCAGTGACCAGTGACCAGCGACCAGTGACCAGTGACCAGTGACCAGTGATCAGTGACCAGTGACGAGTGACCAGCGAAATTGACCAGTGACCATTGACCAGTGACCAGCGAAAGTGACCAGTGACGAGTGACCTGTGACAAGTGACCAGTGGCCAGCGACCAGTGACCAGTGACCAGTGACCAGTGACCAGTGACCAGTGACCAGCGAAAGTGACCAGTGACCAACGACCAGTGACCAGTGACCAGTGACCAGTGACCAGAGACCAGTGACTAGCCAAATTGACCAGTGACCAGTAACCAGTGACCAGTGACCAGCGGTAGTGACCAGTGATCAGTGACCAGTGAACAGTGACCAGTGACCAGTGACCAGTGACCAGAGACCAGTGACTAGCCAAATTGACCAGTGACCAGTGACCAGTGACCAGCGGTAGTGACCAGTGATCAGTGACCAGTGAACAGTGACCAGTGACCAGTGACCTGTGACCAGCGAAAATGACCAGTGGCCAGTGACCAGTGACCAGCGAAATTGACCTGTGACCAGTGACCAGGGACCAGTGACCAGTGACCAGTGACCAGCGACCAGTGACCAGTGACCTGTGACCAGGGACCAGTGACCAGCGAAAGTGACCAGTGACCAGTGACCAGCGAAAGTGACCAGTGACCAGTGACCAGTGACCAGCGAAATTGCCCAGTGACCAGTGACCAGTGACCAGTGACAAGTGACCAGTTACCAGTGACCAGCGAAAGTGACCAGTGAACAGTGACCAGGGACCAGTGACCAGTGACCAGTGACCAGTGACCAGTGACCAGTGACCAGCGAAATTGTCCAGTGACCATTGACCAGTGACCAGTGACCAGTGACCAGTGACAAGTGACCAGCGACCAGTGACCAGTGACCAGTGACCAGTGACCAGTGACCAGTGCCCAGTGACCAGCGAAAGTGACCAGTGACAAGTGACCAGTGACAAGTGACCAGTGACCAGTGACCAGCGAAATCGACCAGTGACCAGTGACCAGAGACCAGTGACTAGCCAAATTGACCAGTGACCAGTGACCAGTGACCAGTGACCAACGACCAGTGACCAGTGACCAGTGACCAGTGACCAGCGAAAGTGACCAGTGACCAGTGAACAGCGAAATTGACCAGTGACCATTGACCAGTGACCAGCGAAAGTGACCAGTGTCGAGTGACCTGTGACAAGTGACCAGTGACCAGCGACCAGTGACCAGGGACCAGTGACCAGTGACCAGTGACCAGTGACCAGCGACCAGTGACCAGTGACCAGTGACCAGGGACCAGTGACCAGCGAAAGTGACCAGTGACCAGTGACCAGTGACCAGTGACCAGTGACCAGTGACCAGTGACCAGCGAAAGTGACCAGGGACCAGTGACCAGTGACCAGTGACCAGTGACCAGTGACCAGCGAAATTGTCCAGTGACCATTGACCAGTGACCAGTGACCAGTGACCAGTGACAAGTGACCAGCGACCAGTGACCAGTGACCAGTGACCAGTGCCCAGTGACCAGCGAAAGTGACCAGTGACAAGTGACCAGTGACAAGTGACCAGTGACCAGTGACCAGCGACCAGTGACCAGTGACCAGTGACCAGTGACCAGTGACCAGTGACCAGTGAACAGCGAAATTGACCAGTGACCATTGACCAGTGACCAGCGAAAGTGACCAGTGACGAGTGACCTGTGACAAGTGACCAGTGACCAGTGCCCAGTGACCAGCGAAAGTGACCAGTGACAAGTGACCAGTGACAAGTGACCAGTGACCAGTGACCAGCGAAATCGACCAGTGACCAGTGACCAGAGACCAGTGACTAGCCAAATTGACCAGTGACCAGTGACCAGTGACCAGTGACCAACGACCAGTGACCAGTGACCAGTGACCAGTGACCAGCGAAAGTGACCAGTGACCAGTGAACAGCGAAATTGACCAGTGACCATTGACCAGTGACCAGCGAAAGTGACCAGTGACGAGTGACCTGTGACAAGTGACCAGTGACCAGCGACCAGTGACCAGGGACCAGTGACCAGTGACCAGTGACCAGTGACCAGTGACCAGCGACCAGTGACCAGTGACCAGTGACCAGGGACCAGTGACCAGCGAAAGTGACCAGTGACCAGTGACCAGTGACCAGTGACCAGCGAAAGTGACCAGGGACCAGTGACCAGTGACCAGTGACCAGTGACCAGTGACCAGTGACCAGCGAAATTGTCCAGTGACCATTGACCAGTGACCAGTGACCAGTGACCAGTGACAAGTGACCAGCGACCAGTGACCAGTGACCAGTGACCAGTGACCAGTGACCAGTGCCCAGTGACCAGCGAAAGTGACCAGTGACAAGTGACCAGTGACAAGTGACCAGTGACCAGTGACCAGCGACCAGTGACCAGTGACCAGTGACCAGTGACCAGTGACCAGTGACCAGTGACCAGTGACCAGTGACCAGTGACCAGTGACCAGCGACCAGCGACAAGTGACCAGTAACCAGCGACCAGTGACCAGTGACCAGTGACCAGTGACCAGTGACCAGTGACCAGTGACCAGAGACATGTGACCAGCGACAAATGACCAGTGACCAGTGAACAGCGACCAGCGACAAGTGACCAGTAACCAGCGACCAGTGACCAGTGACCAGAGACCAGTGACTAGGGACCAGTGACCTGTGACCAGAGAAAGTGACAAGTAAAGAGTGACCAGCGAAAGTGGCCAGTGACCAGTGACCAATGACCAGTGAGCAGTGACCAGAGGCACGTGAACAGAGACCAGTGACCAGTGACCAGTGACCAGTGACCAGTGACCAGTGACCAGTGACCAGTGACCAGTGACCAGTGACCAGTGACCAGTGACCAGTGACCAGTAACCAGTGACCAGTGACCAGAGACAAGTGACCAGAGACAAATGACCAGTGACCAGTGACCAGTGACCAGTGACCAGTGACCAGTGACCAGTGACCAGTGACCAGTGACCAGTGACCAGTGACCAGTGACCAGCGACCAGCGACAAGTGACCAGTAACCAGCGACCAGTGGCCAGTGACGAGTGACCAGAGACAAGTGATCATTGACCAGCGAAAGTGACCAGTGACAAGTGACCAGTAACCAGCGACCAGTGACCAGTGACCAGTGACCAGTGACCAGTGACCAGTGACCAGTGACCAGAGACATGTGACCAGCGACAAATGACCAGTGACCAGTGAACAGCGACCAGCGACAAGTGACCAGTAACCAGCGACCAGTGACCAGTGACCAGAGACCAGTGACTAGGGACCAGTGACCTGTGACCAGAGAAAGTGACAAGTAAAGAGTGACCAGCGAAAGTGGCCAGTGACCAGTGACCAATGACCAGTGAGCAGTGACCAGAGGCACGTGAACAGAGACCAGTGACCAGTGACCAGTGACCAGTGACCAGTGACCAGTGACCAGTGACCAGTGACCAGTGACCAGTGACCAGTGACCAGTGACCAGTGACCAGCGACAAATGACCAGTGACCAGTGACCAGTGACCAGTGACCAGTGACCAGTGACCAGTGACCAGTGAACAGCGACCAGCGACAAGTGACCAGTAACCAGCGACCAGTGACCAGCGACCAGCGACAAGTGACCAGTAACCAGCGATCAGTGACCAGAGACCAGAGACCAGTGACTAGGGACCAGTGACCTGTGACCAGAGAAAGTGACAAGTAAAGAGTGACCAGCGAAAGTGGCCAGTGACCAGTGACCAATGACCAGTGAGCAGTGACCAGAGGCACGTGAACAGAGACCAGTGACCAGTGACCAGTGACCAGTGACCAGTGACCAGTGACCAGTGACCAGTGACCAGTGACCAGTGACCAGTGACCAGCGACAAATGACCAGTGACCAGTGACCAGTGACCAGTGACCAGTGACCAGTGACCAGTGACCAGTGACCAGCGACCAGCGACAAGTGACCAGTAACCAGCGACCAGTGACCAGTGACCAGTGACCAGTGACCAGTGACCAGTGACCAGTGACCAGAGACATGTGACCAGCGACAAATGACCAGTGACCAGTAACCAGCGATCAGTGACCAGTGACCAGAGACCAGTGACTAGGGACCATTGACCTGTGACCAGAGAAAGTGACAAGTAAAGAGTGACCAGCGAAAGTGGCCAGTGACCAGTGACCAGTGACCAGTGACCAGTGACCAGCGGTAGTGACCTGTGATCAGTGACCAGTGAACAGTGACCAGTGACCAGTGACCAGTGACCAGAGACCAGTGACTAGCCAAATTGACCAGTGACCAGTGACCAGTGACCAGCGAAAGTGACCAGTGACGAGTGACCTGTGACAAGTGACCAGTGACCAGCGACCAGTGACCAGTGACCAGTGACCAGGGACCAGTGACCAGCGAAAGTGACCAGTGTCCAGTGACCAGTGACCAGAGACCAGTGACTAGCCAAATTGACCAGTGACCAGTGACCAGTGACCAGTGACCAACGACCAGTGACCAGTGACCAGTGACCAGTGACCAGTGACCAGTGGCCAGTGACCAGCGAAAGTGACCAGTGACCAACGACCAGTGACCAGTGACCAGTGACCAGTGACCAGCGAAATTGACCAGTGACCATTGACCAGTGACCAGCGAAAGTGACCAGTGACGAGTGACCTGTGACAAGTGACCAGTGACCAGCGACCAGTGACCAGGGACCAGTGACCAGTGACCAGTGACCAGCGACCAGTGACCAGTGACCAGTGACCAGGGACCAGTGACCAGCGAAAGTGATCAGTGACCAGTGACCAGTGACCAGCGAAATTGACCAGTGACCAGTGACCAGTGACCAGTGACAAGTGACCAGTTACCAGTGACCAGCGAAAGTGACCAGTGAACAGTGACCAGGGACCAGTGACCAGTGACCAGTGACCAGTGACCAGTGACCAGTGACCAGTGACCAGTGACCAGTGACCAGTGACCAGCGAAAGTGACCAGGGACCAGTGACCAGTGACCAGTGACCAGTGACCAGTGACCAGTGACCAGTGACCAGCGAAATTGACCAGTGACCATTGACCAGTGACCAGCGAAAGTGACCAGTGACGAGTGACCAGTGACAAGTGACCAGTGAGAAGTGACCAGTGACCAGTGACCAGCGACCAGTGACCAGTGACCAGTGACCAGGGACCAGTGACCAGTGACCAGTGACCAGTGACCAGTGACCAGTGACCAGTGACCAGCGAAATTGACCAGTGACCATTGACCAGTGACCAGCGAAAGTGACCAGTGACGAGTGACCTGTGACAAGTGACCAGTGACCAGCGACCAGTGACCAGGGACCAGTGACCAGTGACCAGTGACCAGCGACCAGTGACCAGTGACCAGTGACCAGTGATCAGTGACCAGTGACGAGTGACCAGCGAAATTGACCAGTGACCATTGACCAGTGACCAGCGAAAGTGACCAGTGACGAGTGACCTGTGACAAGTGACCAGTGGCCAGCGACCAGTGACCAGTGACCAGTGACCAGTGACCAGTGACCAGTGACCAGTGACCAGTGACCAGCGAAAGTGACCAGTGACCAACGACCAGTGACCAGTGACCAGTGACCAGTGACCAGAGACCAGTGACTAGCCAAATTGACCAGTGACCAGTAACCAGTGACCAGTGACCAGCGGTAGTGACCAGTGATCAGTGACCAGTGAACAGTGACCAGTGACCAGTGACCAGTGACCAGAGACCAGTGACTAGCCAAATTGACCAGTGACCAGTGACCAGTGACCAGCGGTAGTGACCAGTGATCAGTGACCAGTGACCAGTGACCAGCGACCAGTGACCAGTGACCAGTGACCAGTGATCAGTGACCAGTGACGAGTGACCAGCGAAATTGACCAGTGACCATTGACCAGTGACCAGCGAAAGTGACCAGTGACGAGTGACCTGTGACAAGTGACCAGTGGCCAGCGACCAGTGACCAGTGACCAGTGACCAGCGACCAGTGACCAGTGACCAGCGAAAGTGACCAGTGACCAACGACCAGTGACCAGTGACCAGTGACCAGTGACCAGAGACCAGTGACTAGCCAAATTGACCAGTGACCAGTAACCAGTGACCAGTGACCAGCGGTAGTGACCAGTGATCAGTGACCAGTGAACAGTGACCAGTGACCAGTGACCAGTGACCAGAGACCAGTGACTAGCCAAATTGACCAGTGACCAGTGACCAGTGACCAGCGGTAGTGACCAGTGATCAGTGACCAGTGAACAGTGACCAGTGACCAGTGACCTGTGACCAGCGAAAATGACCAGTGGCCAGTGACCAGTGACCAGCGAAATTGACCTGTGACCAGTGACCAGGGACCAGTGACCAGTGACCAGTGACCAGCGACCAGTGACCAGTGACCTGTGACCAGGGACCAGTGACCAGCGAAAGTGACCAGTGACCAGTGACCAGCGAAAGTGACCAGTGACCAGTGACCAGTGACCAGCGAAATTGCCCAGTGACCAGTGACCAGTGACCAGTGACAAGTGACCAGTTACCAGTGACCAGCGAAAGTGACCAGTGAACAGTGACCAGGGACCAGTGACCAGTGACCAGTGACCAGTGACCAGCGAAATTGTCCAGTGACCATTGACCAGTGACCAGTGACCAGTGACCAGTGACAAGTGACCAGCGACCAGTGACCAGTGACCAGTGACCAGTGACCAGTGACCAGTGCCCAGTGACCAGCGAAAGTGACCAGTGACAAGTGACCAGTGACAAGTGACCAGTGACCAGTGACCAGCGAAATCGACCAGTGACCAGTGACCAGAGACCAGTGACTAGCCAAATTGACCAGTGACCAGTGACCAGTGACCAGTGACCAACGACCAGTGACCAGTGACCAGTGACCAGTGACCAGCGAAAGTGACCAGTGACCAGTGAACAGCGAAATTGACCAGTGACCATTGACCAGTGACCAGCGAAAGTGACCAGTGTCGAGTGACCTGTGACAAGTGACCAGTGACCAGCGACCAGTGACCAGGGACCAGTGACCAGTGACCAGTGACCAGTGACCAGCGACCAGTGACCAGTGACCAGTGACCAGGGACCAGTGACCAGCGAAAGTGACCAGTGACCAGTGACCAGTGACCAGTGACCAGTGACCAGTGACCAGTGACCAGCGAAAGTGACCAGGGACCAGTGACCAGTGACCAGTGACCAGTGACCAGTGACCAGTGACCAGCGAAATTGTCCAGTGACCATTGACCAGTGACCAGTGACCAGTGACCAGTGACAAGTGACCAGCGACCAGTGACCAGTGACCAGTGACCAGTGCCCAGTGACCAGCGAAAGTGACCAGTGACAAGTGACCAGTGACAAGTGACCAGTGACCAGTGACCAGCGACCAGTGACCAGTGACCAGTGACCAGTGACCAGTGACCAGTGACCAGTGAACAGCGAAATTGACCAGTGACCATTGACCAGTGACCAGCGAAAGTGACCAGTGACGAGTGACCTGTGACAAGTGACCAGTGACCAGTGCCCAGTGACCAGCGAAAGTGACCAGTGACAAGTGACCAGTGACAAGTGACCAGTGACCAGTGACCAGCGAAATCGACCAGTGACCAGTGACCAGAGACCAGTGACTAGCCAAATTGACCAGTGACCAGTGACCAGTGACCAGTGACCAACGACCAGTGACCAGTGACCAGTGACCAGTGACCAGCGAAAGTGACCAGTGACCAGTGAACAGCGAAATTGACCAGTGACCATTGACCAGTGACCAGCGAAAGTGACCAGTGACGAGTGACCTGTGACAAGTGACCAGTGACCAGCGACCAGTGACCAGGGACCAGTGACCAGTGACCAGTGACCAGTGACCAGTGACCAGCGACCAGTGACCAGTGACCAGTGACCAGGGACCAGTGACCAGCGAAAGTGACCAGTGACCAGTGACCAGTGACCAGTGACCAGTGACCAGTGACCAGTGACCAGCGAAAGTGACCAGGGACCAGTGACCAGTGACCAGTGACCAGTGACCAGTGACCAGTGACCAGTGACCAGCGAAATTGTCCAGTGACCATTGACCAGTGACCAGTGACCAGTGACCAGTGACAAGTGACCAGCGACCAGTGACCAGTGACCAGTGACCAGTGACCAGTGACCAGTGCCCAGTGACCAGCGAAAGTGACCAGTGACAAGTGACCAGTGACAAGTGACCAGTGACCAGTGACCAGCGACCAGTGACCAGTGACCAGTGACCAGTGACCAGTGACCAGTGACCAGTGACCAGTGACCAGTGACCAGTGACCAGTGACCAGCGACCAGCGACAAGTGACCAGTAACCAGCGACCAGTGACCAGTGACCAGTGACCAGTGACCAGTGACCAGTGACCAGTGACCAGAGACATGTGACCAGCGACAAATGACCAGTGACCAGTGAGCAGCGACCAGCGACAAGTGACCAGTAACCAGCGACCAGTGACCAGTGACCAGAGACCAGTGACTAGGGACCAGTGACCTGTTACCAGAGAAAGTGACAAGTAAAGAGTGACCAGCGAAAGTGGCCAGTGACCAGTGACCAATGACCAGTGAGCAGTGACCAGAGGCACGTGAACAGAGACCAGTGACCAGTGACCAGTGACCAGTGACCAGTGACCAGTGACCAGTGACCAGTGACCAGTGACCAGTGACCAGTGACCAGTGACCAGTGACCAGTGACCAGTGACCAGTAACCAGTGACCAGTGACCAGAGACAAGTGACCAGAGACAAATGACCAGTGACCAGTGACCAGTGACCAGTGACCAGTGACCAGTGACCAGTGACCAGTGACCAGTGACCAGTGACCAGTGACCAGTGACCAGCGACCAGCGACAAGTGACCAGTAACCAGCGACCAGTGGCCAGTGACGAGTGACCAGAGACAAGTGATCATTGACCAGCGAAAGTGACCAGTGACCAGTGACCAGTGACCAGTGACCAGTGACCAGTGACCAGTGACCAGCGACCAGCGACAAGTGACCAGTAACCAGCGATCAGTGACCAGTGACCAGAGACCAGAGACAAATGACCAGAGACCAGTGACCAGTGACCAGTGACCAGTGACCAGTGACCAGAGACAAGTGACCAGAGACAAATGACAAGGGACCAATGACCAGTGAGCAGTGACCAGAGACAAGTGTCCAGAGACAAATGACCAGAGACCAGTGACCAGTGACCAGAGACCAGTGACCAGTAACCAGTGACCAGTGACCAGAGACAAGTGACCAGAGACAAATGACCAGTGACCAGTGACCAGTGACCAGTGACCAGTGACCAGTGACCAGTGACCAATGACCAGTGACCAGTGACCAGCGACCAGCGACAAGTGACCAGTGACCAGCGACCAGTGACCAGTGGCCAGTGACCAGTGACCAGCGACCAGTGACCAGTGACCAGTGACCAGGGACCAGTGACCAGCGAAAGTGATCAGTGACCAGTGACCAGTGACCAGCGAAATTGACCAGTGACCAGTGACCAGTGACCAGTGACAAGTGACCAGTTACCAGTGACCAGCGAAAGTGACCAGTGAACAGTGACCAGGGACCAGTGACCAGTGACCAGTGACCAGTGACCAGTGACCAGTGACCAGTGACCAGTGACCAGTGACCAGTGACCAGTGACCAGCGAAAGTGACCAGGGACCAGTGACCAGTGACCAGTGACCAGTGACCAGTGACCAGCGAAATTGACCAGTGACCATTGACCAGTGACCAGCGAAAGTGACCAGTGACGAGTGACCAGTGACAAGTGACCAGTGAGAAGTGACCAGTGACCACTGACCAGTGACCAGTGACCAGCGACCAGTGACCAGTGACCAGTGACCAGGGACCAGTGACCAGTGACCAGTGACCAGTGACCAGTGACCAGTGACCAGTGACCAGCGAAATTGACCAGTGACCATTGACCAGTGACCAGCGAAAGTGACCAGTGACGAGTGACCTGTGACAAGTGACCAGTGACCAGCGACCAGTGACCAGGGACCAGTGACCAGTGACCAGTGACCAGCGACCAGTGACCAGTGACCAGTGACCAGTGATCAGTGACCAGTGACGAGTGACCAGCGAAATTGACCAGTGACCATTGACCAGTGACCAGCGAAAGTGACCAGTGACGAGTGACCTGTGACAAGTGACCAGTGGCCAGCGACCAGTGACCAGTGACCAGTGACCAGTGACCAGTGACCAGTGACCAGCGAAAGTGACCAGTGACCAACGACCAGTGACCAGTGACCAGTGACCAGTGACCAGAGACCAGTGACTAGCCAAATTGACCAGTGACCAGTAACCAGTGACCAGTGACCAGCGGTAGTGACCAGTGATCAGTGACCAGTGAACAGTGACCAGTGACCAGTGACCAGTGACCAGAGACCAGTGACTAGCCAAATTGACCAGTGACCAGTGACCAGTGACCAGCGGTAGTGACCAGTGATCAGTGACCAGTGACCAGTGACCAGCGACCAGTGACCAGTGACCAGTGACCAGTGATCAGTGACCAGTGACGAGTGACCAGCGAAATTGACCAGTGACCATTGACCAGTGACCAGCGAAAGTGACCAGTGACGAGTGACCTGTGACAAGTGACCAGTGGCCAGCGACCAGTGACCAGTGACCAGTGACCAGTGACCAGTGACCAGTGACCAGCGAAAGTGACCAGTGACCAACGACCAGTGACCAGTGACCAGTGACCAGTGACCAGAGACCAGTGACTAGCCAAATTGACCAGTGACCAGTAACCAGTGACCAGTGACCAGCGGTAGTGACCAGTGATCAGTGACCAGTGAACAGTGACCAGTGACCAGTGACCAGTGACCAGAGACCAGTGACTAGCCAAATTGACCAGTGACCAGTGACCAGTGACCAGCGGTAGTGACCAGTGATCAGTGACCAGTGAACAGTGACCAGTGACCAGTGACCTGTGACCAGCGAAAATGACCAGTGGCCAGTGACCAGTGACCAGCGAAATTGACCTGTGACCAGTGACCAGGGACCAGTGACCAGTGACCAGTGACCAGCGACCAGTGACCAGTGACCTGTGACCAGGGACCAGTGACCAGCGAAAGTGACCAGTGACCAGTGACCAGCGAAAGTGACCAGTGACCAGTGACCAGTGACCAGCGAAATTGCCCAGTGACCAGTGACCAGTGACCAGTGACAAGTGACCAGTTACCAGTGACCAGCGAAAGTGACCAGTGAACAGTGACCAGGGACCAGTGACCAGTGACCAGTGACCAGTGACCAGTGACCAGTGACCAGCGAAATTGTCCAGTGACCATTGACCAGTGACCAGTGACCAGTGACCAGTGACAAGTGACCAGCGACCAGTGACCAGTGACCAGTGACCAGTGACCAGTGACCAGTGCCCAGTGACCAGCGAAAGTGACCAGTGACAAGTGACCAGTGACAAGTGACCAGTGACCAGTGACCAGCGAAATCGACCAGTGACCAGTGACCAGAGACCAGTGACTAGCCAAATTGACCAGTGACCAGTGACCAGTGACCAGTGACCAGTGACCAGTGACCAGCGAAAGTGACCAGTGACCAGTGAACAGCGAAATTGACCAGTGACCATTGACCAGTGACCAGCGAAAGTGACCAGTGTCGAGTGACCTGTGACAAGTGACCAGTGACCAGCGACCAGTGACCAGGGACCAGTGACCAGTGACCAGTGACCAGTGACCAGCGACCAGTGACCAGTGACCAGTGACCAGGGACCAGTGACCAGCGAAAGTGACCAGTGACCAGTGACCAGTGACCAGTGACCAGTGACCAGTGACCAGTGACCAGCGAAAGTGACCAGGGACCAGTGACCAGTGACCAGTGACCAGTGACCAGTGACCAGCGAAATTGTCCAGTGACCATTGACCAGTGACCAGTGACCAGTGACCAGTGACAAGTGACCAGCGACCAGTGACCAGTGACCAGTGACCAGTGCCCAGTGACCAGCGAAAGTGACCAGTGACAAGTGACCAGTGACAAGTGACCAGTGACCAGTGACCAGCGACCAGTGACCAGTGACCAGTGACCAGTGACCAGTGAACAGCGAAATTGACCAGTGACCATTGACCAGTGACCAGCGAAAGTGACCAGTGACGAGTGACCTGTGACAAGTGACCAGTGACCAGTGCCCAGTGACCAGCGAAAGTGACCAGTGACAAGTGACCAGTGACAAGTGACCAGTGACCAGTGACCAGCGAAATCGACCAGTGACCAGTGACCAGAGACCAGTGACTAGCCAAATTGACCAGTGACCAGTGACCAGTGACCAGTGACCAACGACCAGTGACCAGTGACCAGTGACCAGTGACCAGCGAAAGTGACCAGTGACCAGTGAACAGCGAAATTGACCAGTGACCATTGACCAGTGACCAGCGAAAGTGACCAGTGACGAGTGACCTGTGACAAGTGACCAGTGACCAGCGACCAGTGACCAGGGACCAGTGACCAGTGACCAGTGACCAGTGACCAGTGACCAGCGACCAGTGACCAGTGACCAGTGACCAGGGACCAGTGACCAGCGAAAGTGACCAGTGACCAGTGACCAGTGACCAGTGACCAGTGACCAGTGACCAGTGACCAGCGAAAGTGACCAGGGACCAGTGACCAGTGACCAGTGACCAGTGACCAGTGACCAGTGACCAGCGAAATTGTCCAGTGACCATTGACCAGTGACCAGTGACCAGTGACCAGTGACAAGTGACCAGCGACCAGTGACCAGTGACCAGTGACCAGTGACCAGTGACCAGTGCCCAGTGACCAGCGAAAGTGACCAGTGACCAGCGACCAGTGACCAGTGACCAGTGACCAGTGACCAGTGACCAGTGACCAGTGACCAGTGACCAGTGACCAGTGACCAGTGACCAGTGACCAGTGACCAGCGACCAGCGACAAGTGACCAGTAACCAGCGACCAGTGACCAGTGACCAGTGACCAGTGACCAGTGACCAGTGACCAGTGACCAGAGACATGTGACCAGCGACAAATGACCAGTGACCAGTGAACAGCGACCAGCGACAAGTGACCAGTAACCAGCGACCAGTGACCAGTGACCAGAGACCAGTGACTAGGGACCAGTGACCTGTGACCAGAGAAAGTGACAAGTAAAGAGTGACCAGCGAAAGTGGCCAGTGACCAGTGACCAATGACCAGTGAGCAGTGACCAGAGGCACGTGAACAGAGACCAGTGACCAGTGACCAGTGACCAGTGACCAGTGACCAGTGACCAGTGACCAGTGACCAGTGACCAGTGACCAGTGACCAGTGACCAGTGACCAGTGACCAGTGACCAGTGACCAGTGACCAGTGACCAGTGACCAGTAACCAGTGACCAGTGACCAGAGACAAGTGACCAGAGACAAATGACCAGTGACCAGTGACCAGTGACCAGTGACCAGTGACCAGTGACCAGTGACCAGTGACCAGTGACCAGTGACCAGTGACCAGTGACCAGCGACCAGCGACAAGTGACCAGTAACCAGCGACCAGTGGCCAGTGACGAGTGACCAGAGACAAGTGATCATTGACCAGCGAAAGTGACCAGTGACCAGTGACCAGTGACCAGTGACCAGTGACCAGTGACCAGTGACCAGCGACCAGCGACAAGTGACCAGTAACCAGCGATCAGTGACCAGTGACCAGAGACAAGTGACCAGAGACAAATGACAAGGGACCAATGACCAGTGAGCAGTGACCAGAGACAAGTGTCCAGAGACAAATGACCAGAGACCAGTGACCAGTGACCAGAGACCAGTGACCAGTAACCAGTGACCAGTGACCAGAGACAAGTGACCAGAGACAAATGACCAGTGACCAGTGACCAGTGACCAGTGACCAGTGACCAGTGACCAGTGACCAATGACCAGTGACCAGTGACCAGCGACCAGCGACAAGTGACAAGTAACCAGCGACCAGTGACCAGTGACCAGCGACCAGTGACCAGTGGCCAGTGACCAGTGACCAGAGACAAGTGATCATTGACCAGCGAAAGTGACCAGTGACCAGTGACCAGTGACCAGTGACCAGTGACCAGTGACCAGCGACCAGCGACAAGTGACCAGTAACCAGCGATCAGTGACCAGAGACCAGAGACCAGTGACTAGGGACCAGTGACCTGTGACCAGAGAAAGTGACAAGTAAAGAGTGACCAGCGAAAGTGGCCAGTGACCAGTGACCAATGACCAGTGAGCAGTGACCAGAGGCACGTGAACAGAGACCAGTGACCAGTGACCAGTGACTAGTGACCAGTGACCAGTGACCAGTGACCAGTGACCAGTGACCAGTGACCAGTGACCAGTGACCAGTGACCAGCGACAAATGACCAGTGACCAGTGACCAGTGACCAGTGACCAGTGACCAGTGACCAGTGACCAGTGACCAGTGACCAGTGACCAGTGACCAGCGACCAGCGACAAGTGACCAGTAACCAGCGACCAGTGACCAGTGACCAGTGACCAGTGACCAGTGACCAGTGACCAGTGACCAGAGACATGTGACCAGCGACAAATGACCAGTGACCAGTGAACAGCGACCAGCGACAAGTGACCAGTAACCAGCGACCAGTGACCAGTGACCAGAGACCAGTGACTAGGGACCAGTGACCTGTGACCAGAGAAAGTGACAAGTAAAGAGTGACCAGCGAAAGTGGCCAGTGACCAGTGACCAATGACCAGTGAGCAGTGACCAGAGGCACGTGAACAGAGACCAGTGACCAGTGACCAGTGACCAGTGACCAGTGACCAGTGACCAGTGACCAGTGACCAGTGACCAGTGACCAGTGACCAGTGACCAGTGACCAGTGACCAGCGACAAATGACCAGTGACCAGTGACCAGTGACCAGTGACCAGTGACCAGTGACCAGTGACCAGTGAACAGCGACCAGCGACAAGTGACCAGTGACCAGCGACCAGCGACAAGTGACCAGTAACCAGCGACCAGTGACCAGTGACCAGTGACCAGTGACCAGTGACCAGTGACCAGTGACCAGAGACATGTGACCAGCGACAAATGACCAGTGACCAGTGAACAGCGACCAGCGACAAGTGACCAGTAACCAGCGACCAGTGACCAGTGACCAGAGACCAGTGACTAGGGACCAGTGACCTGTGACCAGAGAAAGTGACAAGTAAAGAGTGACCAGCGAAAGTGGCCAGTGACCAGTGACCAATGACCAGTGAGCAGTGACCAGAGGCACGTGAACAGAGACCAGTGACCAGTGACCAGTGACCAGTGACCAGTGACCAGTGACCAGTGACCAGTGACCAGTGACCAGTGACCAGTGACCAGTGACCAGTGACCAGTGACCAGTGACCAGTGACCAGTGACCAGTGACCAGTGACCAGTGACCAGTAACCAGTGACCAGTGACCAGAGACAAGTGACCAGAGACAAATGACCAGTGACCAGTGACCAGTGACCAGTGACCAGTGACCAGTGACCAGTGACCAGTGACCAGTGACCAGTGACCAGTGACCAGTGACCAGCGACCAGCGACAAGTGACCAGTAACCAGCGACCAGTGGCCAGTGACGAGTGACCAGAGACAAGTGATCATTGACCAGCGAAAGTGACCAGTGACCAGTGACCAGTGACCAGTGACCAGTGACCAGTGACCAGTGACCAGCGACCAGCGACAAGTGACCAGTAACCAGCGATCAGTGACCAGTGACCAGAGACAAGTGACCAGAGACAAATGACAAGGGACCAATGACCAGTGAGCAGTGACCAGAGACAAGTGTCCAGAGACAAATGACCAGAGACCAGTGACCAGTGACCAGAGACCAGTGACCAGTAACCAGTGACCAGTGACCAGAGACAAGTGACCAGAGACAAATGACCAGTGACCAGTGACCAGTGACCAGTGACCAGTGACCAGTGACCAGTGACCAATGACCAGTGACCAGTGACCAGCGACCAGCGACAAGTGACAAGTAACCAGCGACCAGTGACCAGTGACCAGCGACCAGTGACCAGTGGCCAGTGACCAGTGACCAGAGACAAGTGATCATTGACCAGCGAAAGTGACCAGTGACCAGTGACCAGTGACCAGTGACCAGTGACCAGTGACCAGCGACCAGCGACAAGTGACCAGTAACCAGCGATCAGTGACCAGAGACCAGAGACCAGTGACTAGGGACCAGTGACCTGTGACCAGAGAAAGTGACAAGTAAAGAGTGACCAGCGAAAGTGGCCAGTGACCAGTGACCAATGACCAGTGAGCAGTGACCAGAGGCACGTGAACAGAGACCAGTGACCAGTGACCAGTGACTAGTGACCAGTGACCAGTGACCAGTGACCAGTGACCAGTGACCAGTGACCAGTGACCAGTGACCAGTGACCAGCGACAAATGACCAGTGACCAGTGACCAGTGACCAGTGACCAGTGACCAGTGACCAGTGACCAGTGACCAGTGACCAGTGACCAGTGACCAGCGACCAGCGACAAGTGACCAGTAACCAGCGACCAGTGACCAGTGACCAGTGACCAGTGACCAGTGACCAGTGACCAGTGACCAGAGACATGTGACCAGCGACAAATGACCAGTGACCAGTGAACAGCGACCAGCGACAAGTGACCAGTAACCAGCGACCAGTGACCAGTGACCAGAGACCAGTGACTAGGGACCAGTGACCTGTGACCAGAGAAAGTGACAAGTAAAGAGTGACCAGCGAAAGTGGCCAGTGACCAGTGACCAATGACCAGTGAGCAGTGACCAGAGGCACGTGAACAGAGACCAGTGACCAGTGACCAGTGACCAGTGACCAGTGACCAGTGACCAGTGACCAGTGACCAGTGACCAGTGACCAGTGACCAGTGACCAGTGACCAGTGACCAGCGACAAATGACCAGTGACCAGTGACCAGTGACCAGTGACCAGTGACCAGTGACCAGTGACCAGTGAACAGCGACCAGCGACAAGTGACCAGTAACCAGCGACCAGTGACCAGCGACCAGCGACAAGTGACCAGTAACCAGCGATCAGTGACCAGAGACCAGAGACCAGTGACTAGGGACCAGTGACCTGTGACCAGAGAAAGTGACAAGTAAAGAGTGACCAGCGAAAGTGGCCAGTGACCAGTGACCAATGACCAGTGAGCAGTGACCAGAGGCACGTGAACAGAGACCAGTGACCAGTGACCAGTGACCAGTGACCAGTGACCAGTGACCAGTGACCAGTGACCAGTGACCAGCGACCAGCGACAAGTGACCAGTAACCAGCGACCAGTGACCAGTGACCAGTGACCAGTGACCAGTGACCAGTGACCAGTGACCAGAGACATGTGACCAGCGACAAATGACCAGTGACCAGTAACCAGCGATCAGTGACCAGTGACCAGAGACCAGTGACTAGGGACCATTGACCTGTGACCAGAGAAAGTGACAAGTAAAGAGTGACCAGCGAAAGTGGCCAGTGACCAGTGACCAGTGACCAGTGACCAGTGACCAGCGGTAGTGACCTGTGATCAGTGACCAGTGAACAGTGACCAGTGACCAGTGACCAGTGACCAGAGACCAGTGACTAGCCAAATTGACCAGTGACCAGTGACCAGTGACCAGCGAAAGTGACCAGTGACGAGTGACCTGTGACAAGAGACCAGTGACCAGCGACCAGTGACCAGGGACCAGTGACCAGGGACCAGTGACCAGCGAAAGTGACCAGTGTCCAGTGACCAGTGACCAGAGACCAGTGACTAGCCAAATTGACCAGTGACCAGTGACCAGTGACCAGTGACCAACGACCAGTGACCAGTGACCAGTGACCAGTGACCAGTGACCAGTGGCCAGTGACCAGCGAAAGTGACCAGTGACCAACGACCAGTGACCAGTGACCAGTGACCAGTGACCAGCGAAATTGACCAGTGACCATTGACCAGTGACCAGCGAAAGTGACCAGTGACGAGTGACCTGTGACAAGTGACCAGTGACCAGCGACCAGTGACCAGGGACCAGTGACCAGTGACCAGTGACCAGCGACCAGTGACCAGTGACCAGTGACCAGGGACCAGTGACCAGCGAAAGTGATCAGTGACCAGTGACCAGTGACCAGCGAAATTGACCAGTGACCAGTGACCAGTGACCAGTGACAAGTGACCAGTTACCAGTGACCAGCGAAAGTGACCAGTGAACAGTGACCAGGGACCAGTGACCAGTGACCAGTGACCAGTGACCAGTGACCAGTGACCAGTGACCAGTGACCAGTGACCAGTGACCAGCGAAAGTGACGAGTGACCAGTGACAAGTGACCAGTGAGAAGTGACCAGTGACCACTGACCAGTGACCAGTGACCAGCGACCAGTGACCAGTGACCAGTGACCAGGGACCAGTGACCAGTGACCAGTGACCAGTGACCAGTGACCAGTGACCAGTGACCAGCGAAATTGACCAGTGACCATTGACCAGTGACCAGCGAAAGTGACCAGTGACGAGTGACCTGTGACAAGTGACCAGTGACCAGCGACCAGTGACCAGGGACCAGTGACCAGTGACCAGTGACCAGCGACCAGTGACCAGTGACCAGTGACCAGTGATCAGTGACCAGTGACGAGTGACCAGCGAAATTGACCAGTGACCATTGACCAGTGACCAGCGAAAGTGACCAGTGACGAGTGACCTGTGACAAGTGACCAGTGGCCAGCGACCAGTGACCAGTGACCAGTGACCAGTGACCAGTGACCAGTGACCAGCGAAAGTGACCAGTGACCAACGACCAGTGACCAGTGACCAGTGACCAGTGACCAGAGACCAGTGACTAGCCAAATTGACCAGTGACCAGTAACCAGTGACCAGTGACCAGCGGTAGTGACCAGTGATCAGTGACCAGTGAACAGTGACCAGTGACCAGTGACCAGTGACCAGAGACCAGTGACTAGCCAAATTGACCAGTGACCAGTGACCAGTGACCAGCGGTAGTGACCAGTGATCAGTGACCAGTGAACAGTGACCAGTGACCAGTGACCTGTGACCAGCGAAAATGACCAGTGGCCAGTGACCAGTGACCAGCGAAATTGACCTGTGACCAGTGACCAGGGACCAGTGACCAGTGACCAGTGACCAGCGACCAGTGACCAGTGACCTGTGACCAGGGACCAGTGACCAGCGAAAGTGACCAGTGACCAGTGACCAGCGAAAGTGACCAGTGACCAGTGACCAGTGACCAGCGAAATTGCCCAGTGACCAGTGACCAGTGACCAGTGACAAGTGACCAGTTACCAGTGACCAGCGAAAGTGACCAGTGAACAGTGACCAGGGACCAGTGACCAGTGACCAGTGACCAGTGACCAGTGACCAGTGACCAGCGAAATTGTCCAGTGACCATTGACCAGTGACCAGTGACCAGTGACCAGTGACAAGTGACCAGCGACCAGTGACCAGTGACCAGTGACCAGTGACCAGTGACCAGTGCCCAGTGACCAGCGAAAGTGACCAGTGACAAGTGACCAGTGACAAGTGACCAGTGACCAGTGACCAGCGAAATCGACCAGTGACCAGTGACCAGAGACCAGTGACTAGCCAAATTGACCAGTGACCAGTGACCAGTGACCAGTGACCAACGACCAGTGACCAGTGACCAGTGACCAGTGACCAGCGAAAGTGACCAGTGACCAGTGAACAGCGAAATTGACCAGTGACCATTGACCAGTGACCAGCGAAAGTGACCAGTGTCGAGTGACCTGTGACAAGTGACCAGTGACCAGCGACCAGTGACCAGGGACCAGTGACCAGTGACCAGTGACCAGTGACCAGCGACCAGTGACCAGTGACCAGTGACCAGGGACCAGTGACCAGCGAAAGTGACCAGTGACCAGTGACCAGTGACCAGTGACCAGTGACCAGTGACCAGTGACCAGCGAAAGTGACCAGGGACCAGTGACCAGTGACCAGTGACCAGTGACCAGTGACCAGCGAAATTGTCCAGTGACCATTGACCAGTGACCAGTGACCAGTGACCAGTGACAAGTGACCAGCGACCAGTGACCAGTGACCAGTGACCAGTGCCCAGTGACCAGCGAAAGTGACCAGTGACAAGTGACCAGTGACAAGTGACCAGTGACCAGTGACCAGCGACCAGTGACCAGTGACCAGTGACCAGTGACCAGTGACCAGTGACCAGTGACCAGTGAACAGCGAAATTGACCAGTGACCATTGACCAGTGACCAGCGAAAGTGACCAGTGACGAGTGACCTGTGACAAGTGACCAGTGACCAGTGCCCAGTGACCAGCGAAAGTGACCAGTGACAAGTGACCAGTGACCAGTGACCAGTGACCAGTGACCAGAGACCAGTGACTAGCCAAATTGACCAGTGACCAGTAACCAGTGACCAGTGACCAGCGGTAGTGACCAGTGATCAGTGACCAGTGAACAGTGACCAGTGACCAGTGACCAGTGACCAGAGACCAGTGACTAGCCAAATTGACCAGTGACCAGTGACCAGTGACCAGCGGTAGTGACCAGTGATCAGTGACCAGTGAACAGTGACCAGTGACCAGTGACCTGTGACCAGCGAAAATGACCAGTGGCCAGTGACCAGTGACCAGCGAAATTGACCTGTGACCAGTGACCAGGGACCAGTGACCAGTGACCAGTGACCAGCGACCAGTGACCAGTGACCTGTGACCAGGGACCAGTGACCAGCGAAAGTGACCAGTGACCAGTGACCAGCGAAAGTGACCAGTGACCAGTGACCAGTGACCAGCGAAATTGCCCAGTGACCAGTGACCAGTGACCAGTGACAAGTGACCAGTTACCAGTGACCAGCGAAAGTGACCAGTGAACAGTGACCAGGGACCAGTGACCAGTGACCAGTGACCAGTGACCAGTGACCAGTGACCAGCGAAATTGTCCAGTGACCATTGACCAGTGACCAGTGACCAGTGACCAGTGACAAGTGACCAGCGACCAGTGACCAGTGACCAGTGACCAGTGACCAGTGACCAGTGCCCAGTGACCAGCGAAAGTGACCAGTGACAAGTGACCAGTGACAAGTGACCAGTGACCAGTGACCAGCGAAATCGACCAGTGACCAGTGACCAGAGACCAGTGACTAGCCAAATTGACCAGTGACCAGTGACCAGTGACCAGTGACCAACGACCAGTGACCAGTGACCAGTGACCAGTGACCAGCGAAAGTGACCAGTGACCAGTGAACAGCGAAATTGACCAGTGACCATTGACCAGTGACCAGCGAAAGTGACCAGTGTCGAGTGACCTGTGACAAGTGACCAGTGACCAGCGACCAGTGACCAGGGACCAGTGACCAGTGACCAGTGACCAGTGACCAGCGACCAGTGACCAGTGACCAGTGACCAGGGACCAGTGACCAGCGAAAGTGACCAGTGACCAGTGACCAGTGACCAGTGACCAGTGACCAGTGACCAGTGACCAGCGAAAGTGACCAGGGACCAGTGACCAGTGACCAGTGACCAGTGACCAGTGACCAGCGAAATTGTCCAGTGACCATTGACCAGTGACCAGTGACCAGTGACCAGTGACAAGTGACCAGCGACCAGTGACCAGTGACCAGTGACCAGTGCCCAGTGACCAGCGAAAGTGACCAGTGACAAGTGACCAGTGACAAGTGACCAGTGACCAGTGACCAGCGACCAGTGACCAGTGACCAGTGACCAGTGACCAGTGAACAGCGAAATTGACCAGTGACCATTGACCAGTGACCAGCGAAAGTGACCAGTGACGAGTGACCTGTGACAAGTGACCAGTGACCAGTGCCCAGTGACCAGCGAAAGTGACCAGTGACAAGTGACCAGTGACAAGTGACCAGTGACCAGTGACCAGCGAAATCGACCAGTGACCAGTGACCAGAGACCAGTGACTAGCCAAATTGACCAGTGACCAGTGACCAGTGACCAGTGACCAACGACCAGTGACCAGTGACCAGTGACCAGTGACCAGCGAAAGTGACCAGTGACCAGTGAACAGCGAAATTGACCAGTGACCAGTGAACAGCGACCAGCGACAAGTGACCAGTAACCAGCGACCAGTGACCAGTGACCAGAGACCAGTGACTAGGGACCAGTGACCTGTGACCAGAGAAAGTGACAAGTAAAGAGTGACCAGCGAAAGTGGCCAGTGACCAGTGACCAATGACCAGTGAGCAGTGACCAGAGGCACGTGAACAGAGACCAGTGACCAGTGACCAGTGACCAGTGACCAGTGACCAGTGACCAGTGACCAGTGACCAGTGACCAGTGACCAGTGACCAGTGACCAGTGACCAGTGACCAGTGACCAGTGACCAGTGACCAGTGACCAGTGACCAGTGACCAGTGAACAGCGACCAGCGACAAGTGACCAGTAACCAGCGACCAGTGACCAGCGACCAGCGACAAGTGACCAGTAACCAGCGATCAGTGACCAGAGACCAGAGACCAGTGACTAGGGACCAGTGACCTGTGACCAGAGAAAGTGACAAGTAAAGAGTGACCAGCGAAAGTGGCCAGTGACCAGTGACCAATGACCAGTGAGCAGTGACCAGAGGCACGTGAACAGAGACCAGTGACCAGTGACCAGTGACCAGTGACCAGTGACCAGTGACCAGTGACCAGTGACCAGTGACCAGCGACCAGCGACAAGTGACCAGTAACCAGCGACCAGTGACCAGTGACCAGTGACCAGTGACCAGTGACCAGTGACCAGTGACCAGAGACATGTGACCAGCGACAAATGACCAGTGACCAGTAACCAGCGATCAGTGACCAGTGACCAGAGACCAGTGACTAGGGACCATTGACCTGTGACCAGAGAAAGTGACAAGTAAAGAGTGACCAGCGAAAGTGGCCAGTGACCAGTGACCAGTGACCAGTGACCAGTGACCAGCGGTAGTGACCTGTGATCAGTGACCAGTGAACAGTGACCAGTGACCAGTGACCAGTGACCAGAGACCAGTGACTAGCCAAATTGACCAGTGACCAGTGACCAGTGACCAGCGAAAGTGACCAGTGACGAGTGACCTGTGACAAGTGACCAGTGACCAGCGACCAGTGACCAGTGACCAGTGACCAGGGACCAGTGACCAGCGAAAGTGACCAGTGTCCAGTGACCAGTGACCAGAGACCAGTGACTAGCCAAATTGACCAGTGACCAGTGACCAGTGACCAGTGACCAACGACCAGTGACCAGTGACCAGTGACCAGTGACCAGTGACCAGTGGCCAGTGACCAGCGAAAGTGACCAGTGACCAACGACCAGTGACCAGTGACCAGTGACCAGTGACCAGCGAAATTGACCAGTGACCATTGACCAGTGACCAGCGAAAGTGACCAGTGACGAGTGACCTGTGACAAGTGACCAGTGACCAGCGACCAGTGACCAGGGACCAGTGACCAGTGACCAGTGACCAGCGACCAGTGACCAGTGACCAGTGACCAGGGACCAGTGACCAGCGAAAGTGATCAGTGACCAGTGACCAGTGACCAGCGAAATTGACCAGTGACCAGTGACCAGTGACCAGTGACAAGTGACCAGTTACCAGTGACCAGCGAAAGTGACCAGTGAACAGTGACCAGGGACCAGTGACCAGTGACCAGTGACCAGTGACCAGTGACCAGTGACCAGTGACCAGTGACCAGTGACCAGTGACCAGCGAAAGTGACGAGTGACCAGTGACAAGTGACCAGTGAGAAGTGACCAGTGACCACTGACCAGTGACCAGTGACCAGCGACCAGTGACCAGTGACCAGTGACCAGGGACCAGTGACCAGTGACCAGTGACCAGTGACCAGTGACCAGTGACCAGTGACCAGCGAAATTGACCAGTGACCATTGACCAGTGACCAGCGAAAGTGACCAGTGACGAGTGACCTGTGACAAGTGACCAGTGACCAGCGACCAGTGACCAGGGACCAGTGACCAGTGACCAGTGACCAGCGACCAGTGACCAGTGACCAGTGACCAGTGATCAGTGACCAGTGACGAGTGACCAGCGAAATTGACCAGTGACCATTGACCAGTGACCAGCGAAAGTGACCAGTGACGAGTGACCTGTGACAAGTGACCAGTGGCCAGCGACCAGTGACCAGTGACCAGTGACCAGTGACCAGTGACCAGTGACCAGCGAAAGTGACCAGTGACCAACGACCAGTGACCAGTGACCAGTGACCAGTGACCAGAGACCAGTGACTAGCCAAATTGACCAGTGACCAGTAACCAGTGACCAGTGACCAGCGGTAGTGACCAGTGATCAGTGACCAGTGAACAGTGACCAGTGACCAGTGACCAGTGACCAGAGACCAGTGACTAGCCAAATTGACCAGTGACCAGTGACCAGTGACCAGCGGTAGTGACCAGTGATCAGTGACCAGTGAACAGTGACCAGTGACCAGTGACCTGTGACCAGCGAAAATGACCAGTGGCCAGTGACCAGTGACCAGCGAAATTGACCTGTGACCAGTGACCAGGGACCAGTGACCAGTGACCAGTGACCAGCGACCAGTGACCAGTGACCTGTGACCAGGGACCAGTGACCAGCGAAAGTGACCAGTGACCAGTGACCAGCGAAAGTGACCAGTGACCAGTGACCAGTGACCAGCGAAATTGCCCAGTGACCAGTGACCAGTGACCAGTGACAAGTGACCAGTTACCAGTGACCAGCGAAAGTGACCAGTGAACAGTGACCAGGGACCAGTGACCAGTGACCAGTGACCAGTGACCAGTGACCAGTGACCAGCGAAATTGTCCAGTGACCATTGACCAGTGACCAGTGACCAGTGACCAGTGACAAGTGACCAGCGACCAGTGACCAGTGACCAGTGACCAGTGACCAGTGACCAGTGCCCAGTGACCAGCGAAAGTGACCAGTGACAAGTGACCAGTGACAAGTGACCAGTGACCAGTGACCAGCGAAATCGACCAGTGACCAGTGACCAGAGACCAGTGACTAGCCAAATTGACCAGTGACCAGTGACCAGTGACCAGTGACCAACGACCAGTGACCAGTGACCAGTGACCAGTGACCAGCGAAAGTGACCAGTGACCAGTGAACAGCGAAATTGACCAGTGACCATTGACCAGTGACCAGCGAAAGTGACCAGTGTCGAGTGACCTGTGACAAGTGACCAGTGACCAGCGACCAGTGACCAGGGACCAGTGACCAGTGACCAGTGACCAGTGACCAGCGACCAGTGACCAGTGACCAGTGACCAGGGACCAGTGACCAGCGAAAGTGACCAGTGACCAGTGACCAGTGACCAGTGACCAGTGACCAGTGACCAGTGACCAGCGAAAGTGACCAGGGACCAGTGACCAGTGACCAGTGACCAGTGACCAGTGACCAGCGAAATTGTCCAGTGACCATTGACCAGTGACCAGTGACCAGTGACCAGTGACAAGTGACCAGCGACCAGTGACCAGTGACCAGTGACCAGTGCCCAGTGACCAGCGAAAGTGACCAGTGACAAGTGACCAGTGACAAGTGACCAGTGACCAGTGACCAGCGACCAGTGACCAGTGACCAGTGACCAGTGACCAGTGACCAGTGACCAGTGACCAGTGAACAGCGAAATTGACCAGTGACCATTGACCAGTGACCAGCGAAAGTGACCAGTGACGAGTGACCTGTGACAAGTGACCAGTGACCAGTGCCCAGTGACCAGCGAAAGTGACCAGTGACAAGTGACCAGTGACCAGTGACCAGTGACCAGTGACCAGAGACCAGTGACTAGCCAAATTGACCAGTGACCAGTAACCAGTGACCAGTGACCAGCGGTAGTGACCAGTGATCAGTGACCAGTGAACAGTGACCAGTGACCAGTGACCAGTGACCAGAGACCAGTGACTAGCCAAATTGACCAGTGACCAGTGACCAGTGACCAGCGGTAGTGACCAGTGATCAGTGACCAGTGAACAGTGACCAGTGACCAGTGACCTGTGACCAGCGAAAATGACCAGTGGCCAGTGACCAGTGACCAGCGAAATTGACCTGTGACCAGTGACCAGGGACCAGTGACCAGTGACCAGTGACCAGCGACCAGTGACCAGTGACCTGTGACCAGGGACCAGTGACCAGCGAAAGTGACCAGTGACCAGTGACCAGCGAAAGTGACCAGTGACCAGTGACCAGTGACCAGCGAAATTGCCCAGTGACCAGTGACCAGTGACCAGTGACAAGTGACCAGTTACCAGTGACCAGCGAAAGTGACCAGTGAACAGTGACCAGGGACCAGTGACCAGTGACCAGTGACCAGTGACCAGTGACCAGTGACCAGCGAAATTGTCCAGTGACCATTGACCAGTGACCAGTGACCAGTGACCAGTGACAAGTGACCAGCGACCAGTGACCAGTGACCAGTGACCAGTGACCAGTGACCAGTGCCCAGTGACCAGCGAAAGTGACCAGTGACAAGTGACCAGTGACAAGTGACCAGTGACCAGTGACCAGCGAAATCGACCAGTGACCAGTGACCAGAGACCAGTGACTAGCCAAATTGACCAGTGACCAGTGACCAGTGACCAGTGACCAACGACCAGTGACCAGTGACCAGTGACCAGTGACCAGCGAAAGTGACCAGTGACCAGTGAACAGCGAAATTGACCAGTGACCATTGACCAGTGACCAGCGAAAGTGACCAGTGTCGAGTGACCTGTGACAAGTGACCAGTGACCAGCGACCAGTGACCAGGGACCAGTGACCAGTGACCAGTGACCAGTGACCAGCGACCAGTGACCAGTGACCAGTGACCAGGGACCAGTGACCAGCGAAAGTGACCAGTGACCAGTGACCAGTGACCAGTGACCAGTGACCAGTGACCAGTGACCAGCGAAAGTGACCAGGGACCAGTGACCAGTGACCAGTGACCAGTGACCAGTGACCAGCGAAATTGTCCAGTGACCATTGACCAGTGACCAGTGACCAGTGACCAGTGACAAGTGACCAGCGACCAGTGACCAGTGACCAGTGACCAGTGCCCAGTGACCAGCGAAAGTGACCAGTGACAAGTGACCAGTGACAAGTGACCAGTGACCAGTGACCAGCGACCAGTGACCAGTGACCAGTGACCAGTGACCAGTGAACAGCGAAATTGACCAGTGACCATTGACCAGTGACCAGCGAAAGTGACCAGTGACGAGTGACCTGTGACAAGTGACCAGTGACCAGTGCCCAGTGACCAGCGAAAGTGACCAGTGACAAGTGACCAGTGACAAGTGACCAGTGACCAGTGACCAGCGAAATCGACCAGTGACCAGTGACCAGAGACCAGTGACTAGCCAAATTGACCAGTGACCAGTGACCAGTGACCAGTGACCAACGACCAGTGACCAGTGACCAGTGACCAGTGACCAGCGAAAGTGACCAGTGACCAGTGAACAGCGAAATTGACCAGTGACCATTGACCAGTGACCAGCGAAAGTGACCAGTGACGAGTGACCTGTGACAAGTGACCAGTGACCAGCGACCAGTGACCAGGGACCAGTGACCAGTGACCAGTGACCAGTGACCAGTGACCAGCGACCAGTGACCAGTGACCAGTGACCAGGGACCAGTGACCAGCGAAAGTGACCAGTGACCAGTGACCAGTGACCAGTGACCAGCGAAAGTGACCAGGGACCAGTGACCAGTGACCAGTGACCAGTGACCAGTGACCAGTGACCAGCGAAATTGTCCAGTGACCATTGACCAGTGACCAGTGACCAGTGACCAGTGACAAGTGACCAGCGACCAGTGACCAGTGACCAGTGACCAGTGACCAGTGACCAGTGCCCAGTGACCAGCGAAAGTGACCAGTGACCAGCGACCAGTGACCAGTGACCAGTGACCAGTGACCAGTGACCAGTGACCAGTGACCAGTGACCAGTGACCAGTGACCAGTGACCAGTGACCAGTGACCAGCGACCAGCGACAAGTGACCAGTAACCAGCGACCAGTGACCAGTGACCAGTGACCAGTGACCAGTGACCAGTGACCAGTGACCAGAGACATGTGACCAGCGACAAATGACCAGTGACCAGTGAACAGCGACCAGCGACAAGTGACCAGTAACCAGCGACCAGTGACCAGTGACCAGAGACCAGTGACTAGGGACCAGTGACCTGTGACCAGAGAAAGTGACAAGTAAAGAGTGACCAGCGAAAGTGGCCAGTGACCAGTGACCAATGACCAGTGAGCAGTGACCAGAGGCACGTGAACAGAGACCAGTGACCAGTGACCAGTGACCAGTGACCAGTGACCAGTGACCAGTGACCAGTGACCAGTGACCAGTGACCAGTGACCAGTGACCAGTGACCAGTGACCAGTGACCAGTGACCAGTGACCAGTAACCAGTGACCAGTGACCAGAGACAAGTGACCAGAGACAAATGACCAGTGACCAGTGACCAGTGACCAGTGACCAGTGACCAGTGACCAGTGACCAGTGACCAGTGACCAGTGACCAGTGACCAGTGACCAGCGACCAGCGACAAGTGACCAGTAACCAGCGACCAGTGGCCAGTGACGAGTGACCAGAGACAAGTGATCATTGACCAGCGAAAGTGACCAGTGACCAGTGACCAGTGACCAGTGACCAGTGACCAGTGACCAGTGACCAGCGACCAGCGACAAGTGACCAGTAACCAGCGATCAGTGACCAGTGACCAGAGACAAGTGACCAGAGACAAATGACAAGGGACCAATGACCAGTGAGCAGTGACCAGAGACAAGTGTCCAGAGACAAATGACCAGAGACCAGTGACCAGTGACCAGAGACCAGTGACCAGTAACCAGTGACCAGTGACCAGAGACAAGTGACCAGAGACAAATGACCAGTGACCAGTGACCAGTGACCAGTGACCAGTGACCAGTGACCAGTGACCAATGACCAGTGACCAGTGACCAGCGACCAGCGACAAGTGACAAGTAACCAGCGACCAGTGACCAGTGACCAGCGACCAGTGACCAGTGGCCAGTGACCAGTGACCAGAGACAAGTGATCATTGACCAGCGAAAGTGACCAGTGACCAGTGACCAGTGACCAGTGACCAGTGACCAGTGACCAGCGACCAGCGACAAGTGACCAGTAACCAGCGATCAGTGACCAGAGACCAGAGACCAGTGACTAGGGACCAGTGACCTGTGACCAGAGAAAGTGACAAGTAAAGAGTGACCAGCGAAAGTGGCCAGTGACCAGTGACCAATGACCAGTGAGCAGTGACCAGAGGCACGTGAACAGAGACCAGTGACCAGTGACCAGTGACTAGTGACCAGTGACCAGTGACCAGTGACCAGTGACCAGTGACCAGTGACCAGTGACCAGTGACCAGTGACCAGCGACAAATGACCAGTGACCAGTGACCAGTGACCAGTGACCAGTGACCAGTGACCAGTGACCAGTGACCAGTGACCAGTGACCAGTGACCAGCGACCAGCGACAAGTGACCAGTAACCAGCGACCAGTGACCAGTGACCAGTGACCAGTGACCAGTGACCAGTGACCAGTGACCAGAGACATGTGACCAGCGACAAATGACCAGTGACCAGTGAACAGCGACCAGCGACAAGTGACCAGTAACCAGCGACCAGTGACCAGTGACCAGAGACCAGTGACTAGGGACCAGTGACCTGTGACCAGAGAAAGTGACAAGTAAAGAGTGACCAGCGAAAGTGGCCAGTGACCAGTGACCAATGACCAGTGAGCAGTGACCAGAGGCACGTGAACAGAGACCAGTGACCAGTGACCAGTGACCAGTGACCAGTGACCAGTGACCAGTGACCAGTGACCAGTGACCAGTGACCAGTGACCAGTGACCAGTGACCAGTGACCAGTGACCAGCGACAAATGACCAGTGACCAGTGACCAGTGACCAGTGACCAGTGACCAGTGACCAGTGACCAGTGAACAGCGACCAGCGACAAGTGACCAGTAACCAGCGACCAGTGACCAGCGACCAGCGACAAGTGACCAGTAACCAGCGATCAGTGACCAGAGACCAGAGACCAGTGACTAGGGACCAGTGACCTGTGACCAGAGAAAGTGACAAGTAAAGAGTGACCAGCGAAAGTGGCCAGTGACCAGTGACCAATGACCAGTGAGCAGTCACCAGAGGCACGTGAACAGAGACCAGTGACCAGTGACCAGTGACCAGTGACCAGTGACCAGTGACCAGTGACCAGTGACCAGTGACCAGCGACCAGCGACAAGTGACCAGTAACCAGCGACCAGTGACCAGTGACCAGTGACCAGTGACCAGTGACCAGTGACCAGTGACCAGAGACATGTGACCAGCGACAAATGACCAGTGACCAGTAACCAGCGATCAGTGACCAGTGACCAGAGACCAGTGACTAGGGACCATTGACCTGTGACCAGAGAAAGTGACAAGTAAAGAGTGACCAGCGAAAGTGGCCAGTGACCAGTGACCAGTGACCAGTGACCAGTGACCAGCGGTAGTGACCTGTGATCAGTGACCAGTGAACAGTGACCAGTGACCAGTGACCAGTGACCAGAGACCAGTGACTAGCCAAATTGACCAGTGACCAGTGACCAGTGACCAGCGAAAGTGACCAGTGACGAGTGACCTGTGACAAGTGACCAGTGACCAGCGACCAGTGACCAGTGACCAGTGACCAGGGACCAGTGACCAGCGAAAGTGACCAGTGTCCAGTGACCAGTGACCAGAGACCAGTGACTAGCCAAATTGACCAGTGACCAGTGACCAGTGACCAGTGACCAACGACCAGTGACCAGTGACCAGTGACCAGTGACCAGTGACCAGTGGCCAGTGACCAGCGAAAGTGACCAGTGACCAACGACCAGTGACCAGTGACCAGTGACCAGTGACCAGCGAAATTGACCAGTGACCATTGACCAGTGACCAGCGAAAGTGACCAGTGACGAGTGACCTGTGACAAGTGACCAGTGACCAGCGACCAGTGACCAGGGACCAGTGACCAGTGACCAGTGACCAGCGACCAGTGACCAGTGACCAGTGACCAGGGACCAGTGACCAGCGAAAGTGATCAGTGACCAGTGACCAGTGACCAGCGAAATTGACCAGTGACCAGTGACCAGTGACCAGTGACAAGTGACCAGTTACCAGTGACCAGCGAAAGTGACCAGTGAACAGTGACCAGGGACCAGTGACCAGTGACCAGTGACCAGTGACCAGTGACCAGTGACCAGTGACCAGTGACCAGTGACCAGTGACCAGCGAAAGTGACGAGTGACCAGTGACAAGTGACCAGTGAGAAGTGACCAGTGACCACTGACCAGTGACCAGTGACCAGCGACCAGTGACCAGTGACCAGTGACCAGGGACCAGTGACCAGTGACCAGTGACCAGTGACCAGTGACCAGTGACCAGTGACCAGCGAAATTGACCAGTGACCATTGACCAGTGACCAGCGAAAGTGACCAGTGACGAGTGACCTGTGACAAGTGACCAGTGACCAGCGACCAGTGACCAGGGACCAGTGACCAGTGACCAGTGACCAGCGACCAGTGACCAGTGACCAGTGACCAGTGATCAGTGACCAGTGACGAGTGACCAGCGAAATTGACCAGTGACCATTGACCAGTGACCAGCGAAAGTGACCAGTGACGAGTGACCTGTGACAAGTGACCAGTGGCCAGCGACCAGTGACCAGTGACCAGTGACCAGTGACCAGTGACCAGTGACCAGCGAAAGTGACCAGTGACCAACGACCAGTGACCAGTGACCAGTGACCAGTGACCAGAGACCAGTGACTAGCCAAATTGACCAGTGACCAGTAACCAGTGACCAGTGACCAGCGGTAGTGACCAGTGATCAGTGACCAGTGAACAGTGACCAGTGACCAGTGACCAGTGACCAGAGACCAGTGACTAGCCAAATTGACCAGTGACCAGTGACCAGTGACCAGCGGTAGTGACCAGTGATCAGTGACCAGTGAACAGTGACCAGTGACCAGTGACCTGTGACCAGCGAAAATGACCAGTGGCCAGTGACCAGTGACCAGCGAAATTGACCTGTGACCAGTGACCAGGGACCAGTGACCAGTGACCAGTGACCAGCGACCAGTGACCAGTGACCTGTGACCAGGGACCAGTGACCAGCGAAAGTGACCAGTGACCAGTGACCAGCGAAAGTGACCAGTGACCAGTGACCAGTGACCAGCGAAATTGCCCAGTGACCAGTGACCAGTGACCAGTGACAAGTGACCAGTTACCAGTGACCAGCGAAAGTGACCAGTGAACAGTGACCAGGGACCAGTGACCAGTGACCAGTGACCAGTGACCAGTGACCAGTGACCAGCGAAATTGTCCAGTGACCATTGACCAGTGACCAGTGACCAGTGACCAGTGACAAGTGACCAGCGACCAGTGACCAGTGACCAGTGACCAGTGACCAGTGACCAGTGCCCAGTGACCAGCGAAAGTGACCAGTGACAAGTGACCAGTGACAAGTGACCAGTGACCAGTGACCAGCGAAATCGACCAGTGACCAGTGACCAGAGACCAGTGACTAGCCAAATTGACCAGTGACCAGTGACCAGTGACCAGTGACCAACGACCAGTGACCAGTGACCAGTGACCAGTGACCAGCGAAAGTGACCAGTGACCAGTGAACAGCGAAATTGACCAGTGACCATTGACCAGTGACCAGCGAAAGTGACCAGTGTCGAGTGACCTGTGACAAGTGACCAGTGACCAGCGACCAGTGACCAGGGACCAGTGACCAGTGACCAGTGACCAGTGACCAGCGACCAGTGACCAGTGACCAGTGACCAGGGACCAGTGACCAGCGAAAGTGACCAGTGACCAGTGACCAGTGACCAGTGACCAGTGACCAGTGACCAGTGACCAGCGAAAGTGACCAGGGACCAGTGACCAGTGACCAGTGACCAGTGACCAGTGACCAGCGAAATTGTCCAGTGACCATTGACCAGTGACCAGTGACCAGTGACCAGTGACAAGTGACCAGCGACCAGTGACCAGTGACCAGTGACCAGTGCCCAGTGACCAGCGAAAGTGACCAGTGACAAGTGACCAGTGACAAGTGACCAGTGACCAGTGACCAGCGACCAGTGACCAGTGACCAGTGACCAGTGACCAGTGACCAGTGACCAGTGACCAGTGAACAGCGAAATTGACCAGTGACCATTGACCAGTGACCAGCGAAAGTGACCAGTGACGAGTGACCTGTGACAAGTGACCAGTGACCAGTGCCCAGTGACCAGCGAAAGTGACCAGTGACAAGTGACCAGTGACAAGTGACCAGTGACCAGTGACCAGCGAAATCGACCAGTGACCAGTGACCAGAGACCAGTGACTAGCCAAATTGACCAGTGACCAGTGACCAGTGACCAGTGACCAACGACCAGTGACCAGTGACCAGTGACCAGTGACCAGCGAAAGTGACCAGTGACCAGTGAACAGCGAAATTGACCAGTGACCATTGACCAGTGACCAGCGAAAGTGACCAGTGACGAGTGACCTGTGACAAGTGACCAGTGACCAGCGACCAGTGACCAGGGACCAGTGACCAGTGACCAGTGACCAGTGACCAGTGACCAGCGACCAGTGACCAGTGACCAGTGACCAGGGACCAGTGACCAGCGAAAGTGACCAGTGACCAGTGACCAGTGACCAGTGACCAGTGACCAGTGACCAGTGACCAGCGAAAGTGACCAGGGACCAGTGACCAGTGACCAGTGACCAGTGGCCAGTGACCAGTGACCAGCGAAATTGTCCAGTGACCATTGACCAGTGACCAGTGACCAGTGACCAGTGACAAGTGACCAGCGACCAGTGACCAGTGACCAGTGACCAGTGACCAGTGACCAGTGACCAGTGACCAGTGCCCAGTGACCAGCGAAAGTGACCAGTGACAAGTGACCAGTGACAAGTGACCAGTGACCAGTGACCAGCGACCAGTGACCAGTGACCAGTGACCAGTGACCAGTGACCAGTGACCAGTGACCAGTGACCAGTGACCAGTGACCAGTGACCAGCGACCAGCGACAAGTGACCAGTAACCAGCGACCAGTGACCAGTGACCAGTGACCAGTGACCAGTGACCAGTGACCAGTGACCAGTGACCAGTGACCAGAGACATGTGACCAGCGACAAATGACCAGTGACCAGTGAACAGCGACCAGCGACAAGTGACCAGTAACCAGCGACCAGTGACCAGTGACCAGAGACCAGTGACTAGGGACCAGTGACCTGTGACCAGAGAAAGTGACAAGTAAAGAGTGACCAGCGAAAGTGGCCAGTGACCAGTGACCAATGACCAGTGAGCAGTGACCAGAGGCACGTGAACAGAGACCAGTGACCAGTGACCAGTGACCAGTGACCAGTGACCAGTGACCAGTGACCAGTGACCAGTGACCAGTGACCAGTGACCAGTGACCAGTGACCAGTGACCAGTGACCAGTGACCAGTAACCAGTGACCAGTGACCAGAGACAAGTGACCAGAGACAAATGACCAGTGACCAGTGACCAGTGACCAGTGACCAGTGACCAGTGACCAGTGACCAGTGACCAGTGACCAGTGACCAGTGACCAGTGACCAGCGACCAGCGACAAGTGACCAGTAACCAGCGACCAGTGGCCAGTGACGAGTGACCAGAGACAAGTGATCATTGACCAGCGAAAGTGACCAGTGACCAGTGACCAGTGACCAGTGACCAGTGACCAGTGACCAGTGACCAGCGACCAGCGACAAGTGACCAGTAACCAGCGATCAGTGACCAGTGACCAGAGACCAGAGACAAATGACCAGAGACCAGTGACCAGTGACCAGTGACCAGTGACCAGTGACCAGAGACAAGTGACCAGAGACAAATGACAAGGGACCAATGACCAGTGAGCAGTGACCAGAGACAAGTGTCCAGAGACAAATGACCAGAGACCAGTGACCAGTGACCAGAGACCAGTGACCAGTAACCAGTGACCAGTGACCAGAGACAAGTGACCAGAGACAAATGACCAGTGACCAGTGACCAGTGACCAGTGACCAGTGACCAGTGACCAGTGACCAATGACCAGTGACCAGTGACCAGCGACCAGCGACAAGTGACAAGTAACCAGCGACCAGTGACCAGTGACCAGCGACCAGTGACCAGTGGCCAGTGACCAGTGACCAGAGACAAGTGATCATTGACCAGCGAAAGTGACCAGTGACCAGTGACCAGTGACCAGTGACCAGTGACCAGTGACCAGCGACCAGCGACAAGTGACCAGTAACCAGCGATCAGTGACCAGAGACCAGAGACCAGTGACTAGGGACCAGTGACCTGTGACCAGAGAAAGTGACAAGTAAAGAGTGACCAGCGAAAGTGGCCAGTGACCAGTGACCAATGACCAGTGAGCAGTGACCAGAGGCACGTGAACAGAGACCAGTGACCAGTGACCAGTGACCAGTGACCAGTGACCAGTGACCAGTGACCAGTGACCAGTGACCAGTGACCAGTGACCAGTGACCAGTGACCAGCGACAAATGACCAGTGACCAGTGACCAGTGACCAGTGACCAGTGACCAGTGACCAGTGACCAGTGACCAGTGACCAGTGACCAGTGACCAGCGACCAGCGACAAGTGACCAGTAACCAGCGACCAGTGACCAGTGACCAGTGACCAGTGACCAGTGACCAGTGACCAGTGACCAGAGACATGTGACCAGCGACAAATGACCAGTGACCAGTGAACAGCGACCAGCGACAAGTGACCAGTAACCAGCGACCAGTGACCAGTGACCAGAGACCAGTGACTAGGGACCAGTGACCTGTGACCAGAGAAAGTGACAAGTAAAGAGTGACCAGCGAAAGTGGCCAGTGACCAGTGACCAATGACCAGTGAGCAGTGACCAGAGGCACGTGAACAGAGACCAGTGACCAGTGACCAGTGACCAGTGACCAGTGACCAGTGACCAGTGACCAGTGACCAGTGACCAGTGACCAGTGACCAGTGACCAGTGACCAGCGACAAATGACCAGTGACCAGTGACCAGTGACCAGTGACCAGTGACCAGTGACCAGTGACCAGTGAACAGCGACCAGCGACAAGTGACCAGTAACCAGCGACCAGTGACCAGCGACCAGCGACAAGTGACCAGTAACCAGCGATCAGTGACCAGAGACCAGAGACCAGTGACTAGGGACCAGTGACCTGTGACCAGAGAAAGTGACAAGTAAAGAGTGACCAGCGAAAGTGGCCAGTGACCAGTGACCAATGACCAGTGAGCAGTGACCAGAGGCACGTGAACAGAGACCAGTGACCAGTGACCAGTGACCAGTGACCAGTGACCAGTGACCAGTGACCAGTGACCAGTGACCAGTGACCAGTGACCAGTGACCAGTGACCAGCGACAAATGACCAGTGACCAGTGACCAGTGACCAGTGACCAGTGACCAGTGACCAGTGACCAGTGACCAGTGACCAGTGACCAGTGACCAGTGACCAGTGACCAGCGACCAGCGACAAGTGACCAGTAACCAGCGACCAGTGACCAGTGACCAGTGACCAGTGACCAGTGACCAGTGACCAGTGACCAGAGACATGTGACCAGCGACAAATGACCAGTGACCAGTAACCAGCGATCAGTGACCAGTGACCAGAGACCAGTGACTAGGGACCATTGACCTGTGAACAGAGAAAGTGACAAGTAAAGAGTGACCAGCGAAAGTGGCCAGTGACCAGTGACCAATGACCAGTGAGCAGTGACCAGAGGCACGTGAACAGAGACCAGTGACCAGTGAACAGTGACCAGTGACCAGTGACCAGTGACCAGTGACCAGTGACCAGTGACCAGTGACCAGTGACCAGTGACCAGTGACCAGTGACCAGTGACCAGTGACCAGCGACCAGCGACAAGTGACCAGTAACCAGCGACCAGTGACCAGTGACCAGTGACCAGTGACCAGTGACCAGTGACCAGTGACCAGAGACATGTGACCAGCGACAAATGACCAGTGACCAGTGAACAGCGACCAGCGACAAGTGACCAGTAACCAGCGACCAGTGACCAGTGACCAGAGACCAGTGACTAGGGACCAGTGACCTGTCACCAGAGAAAGTGACAAGTAAAGAGTGACCAGCGAAAGTGGCCAGTGACCAGTGACCAATGACCAGTGAGCAGTGACCAGAGGCACGTGAACAGAGACCAGTGACCAGTGACCAGTGACCAGTGACCAGTGACCAGTGACCAGTGACCAGTGACCAGTGACCAGTGACCAGTGACCAGTGACCAGTGACCAGCGACCAGCGACAAGTGACCAGTAACCAGCGACCAGTGACCAGTGACCATTCACCAGTGACCTGTGACCAGAGAAAGTGACAAGTAACGAGTGACCAGCGAAAGTGGCCAGTGACCAGTGTCCAATGACCAGTGAGCATTGACCAGAGACACGTGACCAGAGACACGTGACCAGAGACAAATGACCAGAGACCAGTGACCAGTGACCAGTGACCAGTGACCAGTGACCAGTTACCAGTGACCAGAGACAAGTGATCATTGACCAGCGAAAGTGACCAGTGATCAGTGACCATTGACCAGTGATCAGCGACCAGGGACCAGTGACCAGAGACAAGTGATCATTGACCAGCGAAAGTGACCAGTGACCAGTGACCAGTGACCAGTGACCAGCGGAAGTGACCAGTAACCAGTGACCAGTGACAAGTGACCAGTGACCAGTGACCAGTGACCAGTGTCCAGAGACATGTGACCAGCGACAAATGACCAGTGACCAGTGACCAGTGAACAGCGACCAGCGACAAGTGACCAGTAACCAGCGACCAGTGACCAGTGACCAGTGACCAGAGACAAGTGATCATTGACCAGCGAATGTGACCAGTGACCAGTGACCAGTGACCAGTGATCAGCGACAAGTGACCAGCGACAAATGACCAGTGACCAGTGACCAGTGACCAGTGACCAGTGACCAGTGACCAGTGACCGGAGACAAGTGATCACTGACCAGCGAAAGTGGCCAGTGACCAGTGACCAGTGACCAGTGACCAGTGACCAGTGACCAGTGGCCAGTGACCAGTGACCAGAGACAAGTGATCATTAACCAGCGAAAGTGACCAGTGACCAGTGACCAATGACCAGCGAAAGTGACCCATGACCAGTGACCAATGACCAGCGGAAGTGACCAGTGACCAGTGACCAGTGACAAGTGACCAGTGACCAGTGACCAGTGACCAGTGACCAGAGACAAGTGACCAGCGACAAATGACCAGTGACCAGTGACCAGTGAACAGCGACCAGCGACAAGTGACCAGTAACCAGCGACCAGTGACCTGTGACCAGTGACCAGTGACCAGTGACCATTCACCAGTGACCTGTGACCAGAGAAAGTGACAAGTAACGAGTGACCAGCGAAAGTGGCCAGTGACCAGTGTCCAATGACCAGTGAGCATTGACCAGAGACACGTGACCAGAGACACGTGACCAGAGACAAATGACCAGAGACCAGTGACCAGTGACCAGTGACCAGTGACCAGTGACCAGTTACCAGTGACCAGAGACAAGTGATCATTGACCAGCGAAAGTGACCAGTGATCAGTGACCAGTGACCAGTGATCAGCGACAAGTGACCAGCGACAAATGACCAGTGACTAGCGACCAGTGACCAGTGACCAGTGACCAGTGACCAGTGACCAGTGACCAGTGACCAGTGACCAGAGACAAGTGATCATTGACCAGCGAAAGTGGCCCGTGACCAGTGACCAATGACCAGTGAGCAGTGACCAGAGACAAGTGTCCAGAGACAAATGACCAGAGACCAGTGACCAGTGACCAGTGACCAGTGACCAGTGACCAGTAACCAGTGACCAGTGACCAGAGACCAGTGACCAGTGACCAGTGACCAGCGACCAGCGACAAGTGACCAGTGACCAGTGACCAGTGACCAGAGACAAGTGACCAGCGACAAATGACCAGTGACCAGTGACCAGTGAACAGCGACCAGCGACAAGTGACCAGTAACCAGCGACCAGTGACCAGTGACCAGTGACCAGTGACCAGTGACCATTCACCAGTGACCTGTGACCAGAGAAAGTGACAAGTAACGAGTGACCAGCGAAAGTGGCCAGTGACCAGTGTCCAATGACCAGTGAGCATTGACCAGAGACACGTGACCAGAGACACGTGACCAGAGACAAATGACCAGAGACCAGTGACCAGTGACCAGTGACCAGTGACCAGTGACCAGTGACCAGTGACCAGTGACCAGTGACCAGTGACCAGCGACCAGCGACAAGTGACCAGTAACCAGCGACCAGTGACCAGTGACCATTCACCAGTGACCTGTGACCAGAGAAAGTGACAAGTAACGAGTGACCAGCGAAAGTGGCCAGTGACCAGTGTCCAATGACCAGTGAGCATTGACCAGAGACACGTGACCAGAGACACGTGACCAGAGACAAATGACCAGAGACCAGTGACCAGTGACCAGTGACCAGTGACCAGTGACCAGTTACCAGTGACCAGAGACAAGTGATCATTGACCAGCGAAAGTGACCAGTGATCAGTGACCAGTGACCAGTGATCAGCGACCAGGGACCAGTGACCAGAGACAAGTGATCATTGACCAGCGAAAGTGACCAGTGACCAGTGACCAGTGACCAGTGACCAGCGGAAGTGACCAGTAACCAGTGACCAGTGACAAGTGACCAGTGACCAGTGACCAGTGACCAGTGTCCAGAGACATGTGACCAGCGACAAATGACCAGTGACCAGTGACCAGTGAACAGCGACCAGCGACAAGTGACCAGTAACCAGCGACCAGTGACCAGTGACCAGTGACCAGAGACAAGTGATCATTGACCAGCGAATGTGACCAGTGACCAGTGACCAGTGACCAGTGATCAGCGACAAGTGACCAGCGACAAATGACCAGTGACCAGTGACCAGTGACCAGTGACCAGTGACCAGTGACCAGTGACCAGAGACAAGTGATCACTGACCAGCGAAAGTGGCCAGTGACCAGTGACCAGTGACCAGTGACCAGTGACCAGTGACCAGTGGCCAGTGACCAGTGACCAGAGACAAGTGATCATTAACCAGCGAAAGTGACCAGTGACCAGTGACCAATGACCAGCGAAAGTGACCCATGACCAGTGACCAATGACCAGCGGAAGTGACCAGTGACCAGTGACCAGTGACAAGTGACCAGTGACCAGTGACCAGTGACCAGTGACCAGAGACAAGTGACCAGCGACAAATGACCAGTGACCAGTGACCAGTGAACAGCGACCAGCGACAAGTGACCAGTAACCAGCGACCAGTGACCAGTGACCAGTGACCAGTGACCAGTGACCATTCACCAGTGACCTGTGACCAGAGAAAGTGACAAGTAACGAGTGACCAGCGAAAGTGGCCAGTGACCAGTGTCCAATGACCAGTGAGCATTGACCAGAGACACGTGACCAGAGACACGTGACCAGAGACAAATGACCAGAGACCAGTGACCAGTGACCAGTGACCAGTGACCAGTGACCAGTTACCAGTGACCAGAGACAAGTGATCATTGACCAGCGAAAGTGACCAGTGATCAGTGACCAGTGACCAGTGATCAGCGACAAGTGACCAGCGACAAATGACCAGTGACTAGCGACCAGTGACCAGTGACCAGTGACCAGTGACCAGTGACCAGTGACCAGTGACCAGTGACCAGAGACAAGTGATCATTGACCAGCGAAAGTGGCCCGTGACCAGTGACCAATGACCAGTGAGCAGTGACCAGAGACAAGTGTCCAGAGACAAATGACCAGAGACCAGTGACCAGTGACCAGTGACCAGTGACCAGTGACCAGTAACCAGTGACCAGTGACCAGAGACCAGTGACCAGTGACCAGTGACCAGCGACCAGCGACAAGTGACCAGTGACCAGTGACCAGTGACCAGAGACAAGTGACCAGCGACAAATGACCAGTGACCAGTGACCAGTGAACAGTGACCAGTGACCAGTGACCAGTGACCAGTGACCAGTGACCAGTGACCAGTGACCAGTGACCAGTGACCAGTGACCAGCGACCAGCGACAAGTGACCAGTAACCAGCGATCAGTGACCAGTGACCAGAGACCAGTGACTAGGGACCAGTGACCTGTGACCAGAGAAAGTGACAAGTAAAGAGTGACCAGCGAAAGTGACAAGTGACCAGTGACCAGTGACCAGTGACCAGTGACCAGAGACAAGTGACCAGAGACAAATGACCAGTGACCAGTGACCAGTGACCAGTGACCAGTGACCAGTGACCAGTGACCAGTGACCAGTGACCAGTGACCAGCGACCAGCGACAAGTGACCAGTAACCAGCGACCAGTGACCAGTGACCAGTGACCAGTGACCAGTGGCCAGTGACCAGCGACCAGTGACCATTCACCAGTGACCTGTGACCAGAGAAAGTGACAAGTAACGAGTGACCAGCGAAAGTGGCCAGTGACCAGTGACCAGTGACCAGTGACCAGTGACCAGTGACCAGTGGCCAGTGACCAGTGACCAGAGACAAGTGATCATTAACCAGCGAAAGTGACCAGTGACCAGTGACCAATGACCAGCGAAAGTGACCCATGACCAGTGACCAATGACCAGCGGAAGTGACCAGTGACCAGTGACCAGTGACAAGTGACCAGTGACCAGTGACCAGTGACCAGTGACCAGAGACAAGTGACCAGCGACAAATGACCAGTGACCAGTGACCAGTGAACAGCGACCAGCGACAAGTGACCAGTAACCAGCGACCAGTGACCAGTGACCAGTGACCAGTGACCAGTGACCATTCACCAGTGACCTGTGACCAGAGAAAGTGACAAGTAACGAGTGACCAGCGAAAGTGGCCAGTGACCAGTGTCCAATGACCAGTGAGCATTGACCAGAGACACGTGACCAGAGACACGTGACCAGAGACAAATGACCAGAGACCAGTGACCAGTGACCAGTGACCAGTGACCAGTGACCAGTTACCAGTGACCACAGTCAAGTGATCATTGACCAGCGAAAGTGACCAGTGATCAGTGACCAGTGACCAGTGATCAGCGACAAGTGACCAGCGACAAATGACCAGTGACTAGCGACCAGTGACCAGTGACCAGTGACCAGTGACCAGTGACCAGTGACCAGTGACCAGTGACCAGAGACAAGTGATCATTGACCAGCGAAAGTGGCCCGTGACCAGTGACCAATGACCAGTGAGCAGTGACCAGAGACAAGTGTCCAGAGACAAATGACCAGAGACCAGTGACCAGTGACCAGTGACCAGTGACCAGTGACCAGTAACCAGTGACCAGTGACCAGAGACAAGTGACCAGAGACAAATGACCAGTGACCAGTGACCAGTGACCAGTGACCAGTGACCAGTGACCAGTGACCAGTGACCAGTGACCAGTGACCAGCGACCAGCGACAAGTGACCAGTAACCAGCGACCAGTGACCAGTGACCAGTGACCAGTGACCAGTGGCCAGTGACCAGCGACCAGTGACCAGTGACCAGTGACCAGTGACCAGTGACCATTCACCAGTGACCTGTGACCAGAGAAAGTGACAAGTAACGAGTGACCAGCGAAAGTGGCCAGTGACCAGTGACCAGTGACCAGTGACCAGTGACCAGTGACCAGTGGCCAGTGACCAGTGACCAGAGACAAGTGATCATTAACCAGCGAAAGTGACCAGTGACCAGTGACCAATGACCAGCGAAAGTGACCCATGACCAGTGACCAATGACCAGCGGAAGTGACCAGTGACCAGTGACCAGTGACAAGTGACCAGTGACCAGTGACCAGTGACCAGTGACCAGAGACAAGTGACCAGCGACAAATGACCAGTGACCAGTGACCAGTGAACAGCGACCAGCGACAAGTGACCAGTAACCAGCGACCAGTGACCAGTGACCAGTGACCAGTGACCAGTGACCATTCACCAGTGACCTGTGACCAGAGAAAGTGACAAGTAACGAGTGACCAGCGAAAGTGGCCAGTGACCAGTGTCCAATGACCAGTGAGCATTGACCAGAGACACGTGACCAGAGACACGTGACCAGAGACAAATGACCAGAGACCAGTGACCAGTGACCAGTGACCAGTGACCAGTGACCAGTTACCAGTGACCACAGACAAGTGATCATTGACCAGCGAAAGTGACCAGTGATCAGTGACCAGTGACCAGTGATCAGCGACAAGTGACCAGCGACAAATGACCAGTGACTAGCGACCAGTGACCAGTGACCAGTGACCAGTGACCAGTGACCAGTGACCAGTGACCAGTGACCAGAGACAAGAGATCATTGACCAGCGAAAGTGGCCCGTGACCAGTGACCAATGACCAGTGAGCAGTGACCAGAGACAAGTGTCCAGAGACAAATGACCAGAGACCAGTGACCAGTGACCAGTGACCAGTGACCAGTAACCAGTGACCAGTGACCAGAGACAAGTGACCAGAGACAAATGACCAGTGACCAGTGACCAGTGACCAGTGACCAGTGACCAGTGACCAGTGACCAGTGACCAGTGACCAGCGACCAGCGACAAGTGACCAGTAACCAGCGACCAGTGACCAGTGACCAGTGACCAACGACCAGCGACAAGTGACCAGTAACCAGCGACCAGTGACCAGTGACCAGCGACCAGTGACCAGTGGCCAGTGACCAGTGACCAGAGACAAGTGATCATTGACCAGCGAAAGTGACCAGTGACCAGTGACCCGTGACCAGTGACCAGTGACCAGTGACCAGTGACCAGTGACCAGCGACCAGCGACAAGTGACCAGTAACCAGCGATCAGTGACCAGTCACCAGAGACCAGTGACTAGGGACCAGTGACCTGTGACCAGAGAAAGTGACAAGTAAAGAGTGACCAGCGAAAGTGGCCAGTGACCAGTGACCAATGACCAGTGAGCAGTGACCAGGGGCACGTGAACAGAGACCAGTGACCAGTGACCAGTGACCAGTGACCAGTGACCAGTGACCAGTGACCAGTGACCAGTGACCAGTGACCAGTGACCAGTGACCAGTGACCAGTGACCAGCGACCAGCGACAAGTGACCAGTAACCAGCGATCAGTGACCAGTGACCAGAGACCAGTGACTAGGGACCAGTGACCTGTGACCAGAGAAAGTGACAAGTAAAGAGTGACCAGCGAAAGTGACAAGTGACCAGTGACCAGTGACCAGTGACCAGTGTCCAGAGACAAGTGACCAGCGACAAATGACCAGTGACCAGTGACCAGTGAACAGCGACCAGCGACAAGTGACCAGTAACCAGCGACCAGTGACCAGTGACCAGTGACCAGAGACAAGTGATCATTGACCAGCGAATGTCACCAGTGACCAGTGACCAGTGACCAGTGATCAGCGACAAGTGACCAGCGACAAATGACCAGTGACCAGTGACCAGTGACCAGTGACCAGTGACCAGTGACCAGTGACCAGAGACAAGTGATCACTGACCAGCGAAAGTGGCCAGTGACCAGTGACCAGTGACCAGTGACCAGTGACCAGTGACCAGTGGCCAGTGACCAGTGACCAGAGACAAGTGATCATTGACCAGCGAAAGTGACCAGTGACCAGTGACCAATGACCAGCGAAAGTGACCCATGACCAGTGACCAATGACCAGCGGAAGTGACCAGTGACCAGTGACCTGTGACAAGTGACCAGTGACCAGTGACCAGTGACCAGTGACCAGAGACAAGTGACCAGCGACAAATGACCAGTGACCAGTGACCAGTGAACAGCGACCAGCGACAAGTGACCAGTAACCAGCGACCAGTGACCAGTGACCAGTGACCAGTGACCAGTGACCGTTCACCAGTGACCTGTGACCAGAGAAAGTGACAAGTAACGAGTGACCAGCGAAAGTGGCCAGTGACCAGTGTCCAATGACCAGTGAGCATTGACCAGAGACTCGTGACCAGAGACACGTGACCAGAGACAAATGACCAGAGACCAGTGACCAGTGATCAGTGACCAGTGACCAGTGACCAGTTACCAGTGACCAGAGACAAGTGATCATTGACCAGCGAAAGTGACCAGTGATCAGTGACCAGTGACCAGTGATCAGCGACAAGTGACCAGCGACAAATGACCAGTGACTAGCGACCAGTGACCACTGACCAGTGACCAGTGACCAGTGACCAGTGACCAGTGACCAGTGACCAGTGACCAGTGACCAGTGACCAGTGACCAGTGACCAGAGACAAGTGATCATTGACCAGCGAAAGTGGCCCGTGACCAGTGACCAATGACCAGTGAGCAGTGACCAGAGACAAGTGTCCAGAGACAAATGACCAGAGACCAGTGACCAGTGACCAGTGACCAGTGACCAGTAACCAGTCACCAGTGACCAGAGACAAGTGATCATTGACCAGCGAAAGTGACCAGTGACCAGTGTCCAGTGACCAGTGACCAGTGACCAGTGACCAGTGACCAGTGACCAGCGACCAGCGACAAGTGACCAGTAACCAGCGATCAGTGACCAGTGACCAGAGACCAGAGACAAATGACCAGAGACCAGTGACCAGTGACCAGTGACCAGTGACCAGTGACCAGTGACCAGTGACCAGTGACCAGTGACCAGTGACCAGTGACCAGCGACCAGCGACAAGTGACCAGTAACCAGCGACCAGTGACCAGTGACCAGCGACCAGTGACCAGTGGCCAGTGACCAGTGACCAGAGACAAGTGATCATTGACCAGCGAAAGTGACCAGTGACCAGTGACCAGTGACCAGTGACCAGTGATCAGTGACCAGTGACCAGTGACCAGTGACCAGTGACCAGTGACCAGTGACCAGTGACCAGTGACCAGTGACCAGCGACCAGCGACAAGTGACCAGTAACCAGCGACCAGTGACCAGTGACCAGCGACCAGTGACCAGTGGCCAGTGACCAGTGACCAGAGACAAGTGATCATTGACCAGCGAAAGTGACCAGTGACCAGTGACCAGTGACCAGTGACCAGTGACCAGTGACCAGTGACCAGTGACCAGCGACCAGCGACAAGTGACCAGTAACCAGCGATCAGTGACCAGTGACCAGAGACCAGTGACTAGGGACCAGTGACCTGTGACCAGAGAAAGTGACAAGTAAAGAGTGACCAGCGAAAGTGGCCAGTGACCAGTGACCAATGACCAGTAAGCAGTGACCAGAGGCACGTGAACAGAGACCAGTGACCAGTGACCAGTGACCAGTGACCAGTGACCAGTGACCAGTGACCAGTGACCTGTGACCAGCGACCAGCGACAAGTGACCAGTAACCAGCGATCAGTGACCAGTGACCAGAGACCAGAGAAAGTGACAAGTAATGAGTGACCAGCGAAAGTGGCCAGTGACCAGTGTCCAATGACCAGTGAGCATTGACCAGAGACACGTGACCAGAGACACGTGACCAGAGACAAATGACCAGAGACACGTGACCAGAGACAAATGACCAGAGACCAGTGACCAGTGACCAGTGACCAGTGACCAGTGACCAGTTACCAGTGACCAGAGACAAGTGATCATTGACCAGCGAAAGTGACCAGTGATCAGTGACCAGTGACCAGTGATCAGCGACAAGTGACCAGCGACAAATGACCAGTGACTAGCGACCAGTGACCAGTGACCAGTGACCAGTGACCAGTGACCAGTGACCAGTGACCAGAGACAAGTGTCCAGAGACAAATGACCAGAGACCAGTGACCAGTGACCAGTGACCAGTGACCAGTAACCAGTGTCCAGTGACCAGAGACAAGTGACCAGAGACAAATGACCAGTGACCAGTGACCAGTGACCAGTGACCAGTGACCAGTGACCAGTGACCAGTGACCAGTGACCAACGACCAGCGACAAGTGACCAGTAACCAGCGACCAGTGACCAGTGACCAGCGACCAGTGACCAGTGGCCAGTGACCAGTGACCAGAGACAAGTGATCATTGACCAGCGAAAGTGACCAGTGACCAGTGACCAGTGACCAGTGACCAGTGACCAGTGACCAGTGACCAGTGACCAGCGACCAGCGACAAGTGACCAGTAACCAGCGATCAGTGACCAGTGACCAGAGACCAGTGACTAGGGACCAGTGACCTGTGACCAGAGAAAGTGACAAGTAAAGAGTGACCAGCGAAAGTGGCCAGTGACCAGTGACCAATGACCAGTGACCAGTGACCAGTGACCAGTGACCAGTGACCAGTGACCAGTGACCAGTGACCAGCGACCAGCGACAAGTGACCAGTAACCAGCGATCAGTGACCAGTGACCAGAGACCAGTGACTAGGGACCAGTGACCTGTGACCAGAGAAAGTGACAAGTAAAGAGTGACCAGCGAAAGTGACAAGTGACCAGTGACCAGTGACCAGTGACCAGTGTCCAGAGACAAGTGACCAGCGACAAATGACCAGTGACCAGTGACCAGTGAACAGCGACCAGCGACAAGTGACCAGTAACCAGTGACCAGTGACCAGTGACCAGTGACCAGTGACCAGTGACCAGTGACCAGTGACCAGTGACCAGTGACCAGTGACCAGTGACCAGTGACCAGTGACCTGTGACCAGTGACCAGTGACCAGTGACCAGTGACCAGTGACCAGTGACAAGCGACCAGCTACAAGTGACCAGTGACCAGTGACCAGAGAACAGTGAACAGCGACCAGCGACAAGTGACCAGTATCCAGCGACCAGTGACCAGTGACCAGTGACCAGTGACCAGTGACCAGTGACCAGTGAAAGTGGCCAGTGACCAGTGACCAATGACCAGCGAAAGTGACCAGTGACCAGTGACCAGTGACCAGTGACCAGTGACCAGTGACCAGTGACCAGTGACCAGTGACCAGTGACCAGAGACAAGTGATCATTGACCAGCGAAAGTGACAAGTGACCAGTGACCAGTGACCAGTGACCAGCGAAAGTGACCAGTGACCAGTGACCAGTGAGCAGCGAAATTGACCAGTGACCATTGACCAGTGACCAGCGGAAGTGACCAGTGACCAGTGACCAGTGACCAGTGACCAGTGGCCAGTGACGAGTGACCAGAGACAAGTGATCATTGACCAGCGAAAGTGACCAGTGACCAGTGACCAATGACCAGCGAAAGTGACCAGTGACCAGTGACCAGTGACCAGTGACCAGTGACCAGTGACCAATGACCAGTGACCAGTGACCAGTGACCAGTTACCAGTGACCAGTGACCAGTGACCAGTGACCAGCGAAAGTGGCCAGTGACCAATGACCAGCGAAAGTGACCAGTGACCAGTGACCAGTGACCAGTGACCAGTGACCAGAGACAAGTGATCATTGACCAGCGAAAGTGACCAGTGACCAGTGACCAGCGAAAGTGACCAGTGACCAGTGACCAGTGACCAGAGACAAGTGACCAGAGACAAATGACCAGTGACCAGTGACCAGTGACCAGTGACCAGTGGCCAGTGACCAGTGACCAGAGACAAGTGATCATTGACCAGCGAAAGTGACCAGTGACCAGTGACCAGTGACCAGTGACCAGTGACCAGTGACCAGTGACCAGTGACCAGCGACCTGCGACAAGTGACCAGTAACCAGCGACCAGTGACCAGTGACCAGAGACCAGTGACTAGTGACCAGTGACCTGTGACCAGAGAAAGTGACAAGTAAAGAGTGACCAGCGAAAGTGGCCAGTGACCAGTGACCAGTGACCAGTGACCAGTGACCAGTGACCAGTGACCAGTGACCAGTGACCAGTGACCAGTGACCAGTGACCAGTGGCCAGGGACCAGTGACCAGAGACAAGTGATCATTGACCAGTGACCAGCGAAAGTGGCCAGTGACCAGTGACCAATGACCAGCGAAAGTGACCAGTGACCAGTGACCAGTGACCAGTGACCAGCGACCAGTGACCAGTGAGCAGTGACCAGAGACAAGTGTCCAGAGACAAATGACCAAAGACCAGTGACCAGTGACCAGTGACCAGTGACCAGTGACCAGTGACCAGTGACCAGTGACCAGTGGCCAGTGACCAGAGACAAGTGATCATTGACCAGCGAAAGTGACCAGTGACGAGTGACCTGTGACCAGTGACCAGTGACCAGTGACCAGTGACAAGTGACCAGCGACCAGCGACAAGTGACCAGTAACCAGCGCCCAGTGACCAGTGACCAGAGACCAGTGACTAGTGACCAGTGACCTGTGACCAGAGAAAGTGACAAGTAAAGAGTGACCCGCGAAAGTGGCCAGTGACCAGTGACCAATGACCAGTGAGCAGTGACCAGAGGCACGTGAACAGAGACCAGTGACCAGTGACCAGTGACCAGTGATCATTGACCAGCGAAAGTGACCAGTGACCAGTGACCAGTGACCAGTGACCAGTGACCAGTGACCAGCGACCAGCGACAAGTGACCAGTAACCAGCGATCAGTGACCAGTGACCAGAGACCAGTGACTAGGGACCAGTGACCTGTGACCAGAGAAGGTGACAAGTAAAGAGTGACCAGCGAAAGTGGCCAGTGACCAGTGACCAATGACCAGTGAGCAGTGACCAGTGGCACGTGAACAGAGACCAGTGACCAGTGACCAGTGACCAGTGACCAGTGGCCAGTGACCAGTGACCAGAGACAAGTGATCATTGACCAGCGAAAGTGACCAGTGACCAGTGACCAATGACCAGCGAAAGTGACCAGTGACCAGTGACCAGTGACCAGTGACCAGTGACCAGTGACCAGTGACCAGTGTCCAGAGACAAGTGACCAGCGACAAATGACCAGTGACCAGTGACCAGTGAACAGCGACCAGCGACAAGTGACCAGTAACCAGCGACCAGTAACCAGCGACCAGTGACCAGTGACCAGTGACCAGTGACCAGTGACCAGTGACCAGCGACCAGCGACAAGTGGCCAGTAACCAGCGACCAGTGACCAGTGACCAGTGACCAGTGACCAGTGGCCAGTGACCAGTGACCAGAGACAAGTGATCATTGACCAGCGAAAGTGACCAGTGACCAGTGACCAGTGACCAGTGACCAGTGACCAGCGACCTGCGACAAGTGACCAGTAACCAGCGACCAGTGACCAGTGACCAGAGACCAGTGACTAGTGACCAGTGACCTGTGACCAGAGAAAGTGACAAGTAAAGAGTGACCAGCGAAAGTGGCCAGTGACCAGTGACCAATGACCAGTGAGCAGTGACCAGAGACACGTGAACAGAGACCAGTGACCAGTGACCAGTGACCAGTGACCAGTGACCAGTGACCAGTGACCAGTGACCAGTGACCAGTGACCAGTGACCAGTGACCAGTGGCCAGTGACCAGTGACCAGAGACAAGTGATCATTGACCAGCGAAAGTGACCAGTGACCAGTGACCAGTGACCAGTGACCAGTGACCAGTGACCAGCGACCTGCGACAAGTGACCAGTAACCAGCGACCAGTGACCAGTGACCAGTGACCAGTGACCAGTGACCAGTGACCAGTGACCAGTGACCAGTGACCAGTGATCAGCGACAAGTGACCAGCGACAAATGACCAGTGACTAGCGACCAGTGACCAGTGACCAGTGACCAGTGACCAGTGACCAGTGACCAGTGACCAGTGACCAGTGACCAGTGACCAGTGACCAGTGACCAGTGGCCAGTGACCAGTGACCAGAGACAAGTGATCATTGACCAGCGAAAGTGACCAGTGACCAGTGACCAGTGATCAGCGACAAGTGACCAGCGACAAATGACCAGTGACTAGCGACCAGTGACCAGTGACCAGTGACCAGTGACCAGTGACCAGTGACCAGCGACCAGCGACAAGTGACCAGTAACCAGCGACCAGTGACCAGTGACCAGTGACCAGTGACCAGTGGCCAGTGACCAGTGACCAGAGACAAGTGATCATTGACCAGCGAAAGTGACCAGTGACCAGTGACCAGTGACCAGTGACCAGTGACCAGTGACCAGCGACCTGCGACAAGTGACCAGTAACCAGCGACCAGTGACCAGTGACCAGAGACCAGTGACTAGTGACCAGTGACCTGTGACCAGAGAAAGTGACAAGTAAAGAGTGACCAGCGAAAGTGGCCAGTGACCAGTGACCAATGACCAGTGAGCAGTGACCAGAGACACGTGAACAGAGACCAGTGACCAGTGACCAGTGACCAGTGACCAGTGACAAGTGACCAGTGACCAGTGAGCAGTGACCAGTGGCCAGTGACCAGTGACCAGAGACAAGTGATCATTGACCAGCGAAAGTGACCAGTGACCAGTGACCAGTGACCAGTGACCAGTGACCAGTGACCAGCGACCTGCGACAAGTGACCAGTAACCAGCGACCAGTGACCAGTGACAAGTGACCAGTGACCAGTGACCAGTGACCAGTGACCAGTGACCAGTGACCAGTGATCAGCGACAAGTGACCAGCGACAAATGACCAGTGACTAGCGACCAGTGACCAGTGACCAGTGACCAGTGACCAGTGACCAGTGACCAGTGACCAGTGACCAGTGACCAGTGACCAGTGACCAGTGGCCAGTGACCAGTGACCAGAGACAAGTGATCATTGACCAGCGAAAGTGACCAGTGACCAGTGACCAGTGATCAGCGACAAGTGACCAGCGACAAATGACCAGTGACTAGCGACCAGTGACCTGTGACCAGTGACCAGTGACCAGAGACAAGTGAACGTTGACCAGCGAAAGTGGCCAGCGACCAGTGACCAGTGACCAGCGAAAGTGGCCAGCGAACAGAGACCAGTGACCAGTGACCAGTGACCAGTGACCAGTGACCGGTGACCAGTGACCAGTCACCCGTCACCAGTGACCCGTGACCAGTGACCAGAGTCAAGTGACCAGCGACAAATGACCAGTGACCAGGGACCAGTGACCAGTGACCAGTGACCAGTGAACAGCGACCAGCGACAAGTGACCAGTAACCAGCGACCAGTGACCAGTGACCAGTGACCAGTGACCAGTGACCGTTCACCAGTGACCTGTGACCAGAGAAAGTGACAAGTAACGAGTGACCAGCGAAAGTGGCCAGTGACCAGTGTCCAATGACCAGTGAGCATTGACCAGAGACTCGTGACCAGAGACACGTGACCAGAGACAAATGACCAGAGACCAGTGACCAGTGATCAGTGACCAGTGACCAGTGACCAGTTACCAGTGACCAGAGACAAGTGATCATTGACCAGCGAAAGTGACCAGTGATCAGTGACCAGTGACCAGTGATCAGCGACAAGTGACCAGCGACAAATGACCAGTGACTAGCGACCAGTGACCACTGACCAGTGACCAGTGACCAGTGACCAGTGACCAGTGACCAGTGACCAGTGACCAGTGACCAGTGACCAGTGACCAGAGACAAGTGATCATTGACCAGCGAAAGTGGCCCGTGACCAGTGACCAATGACCAGTGAGCAGTGACCAGAGACAAGTGTCCAGAGACAAATGACCAGAGACCAGTGACCAGTGACCAGTGACCAGTGACCAGTAACCAGTCACCAGTGACCAGAGACAAGTGATCATTGACCAGCGAAAGTGACCAGTGACCAGTGTCCAGTGACCAGTGACCAGTGACCAGTGACCAGTGACCAGTGATCAGCGACAAGTGACCAGCGACAAATGACCAGTGACTAGCGACCAGTGACCAGTGACCAGTGACCAGTGACCAGTGACCAGTGACCAGTGACCAGTGACCAGTGACCAGTGACCAGTGACCAGTGACCAGTGGCCAGTGACCAGTGACCAGAGACAAGTGATCATTGACCAGCGAAAGTGACCAGTGACCAGTGACCAGTGATCAGCGACAAGTGACCAGCGACAAATGACCAGTGACTAGCGACCAGTGACCAGTGACCAGTGACCAGTGACCAGTGACCAGTGACCAGTGACCAGTGACCAGTGACCAGTGACCAGTGACCAGTGACCAGTGGCCAGTGACCAGTGACCAGAGACAAGTGATCATTGACCAGCGAAAGTGACAAGTGACCAGTGACCAGTGACCAGTGACCAGCGAAAGTGACCAGTGACCAGTGACCAGTGAGCAGCGAAATTGACCAGTGACCATTGACCAGTGACCAGCGGAAGTGACCAGTGACCAGTGACCAGTGACCAGTGACCAGTGGCCAGTGACGAGTGACCAGAGACAAGTGATCATTGACCAGCGAAAGTGACCAGTGACCAGTGACCAATGACCAGCGAAAGTGACCAGTGACCAGTGACCAGTGACCAGTGACCAGTGACCAGTGACCAATGACCAGTGACCAGTGACCAGTGACCAGTTACCAGTGACCAGTGACCAGTGACCAGTGACCAGCGAAAGTGGCCAGTGACCAATGACCAGCGAAAGTGACCAGTGACCAGTGACCAGTGACCAGTGACCAGTGACCAGAGACAAGTGATCATTGACCAGCGAAAGTGACCAGTGACCAGTGACCAGCGAAAGTGACCAGTGACCAGTGACCAGTGACCAGAGACAAGTGACCAGAGACAAATGACCAGTGACCAGTGACCAGTGACCAGTGACCAGTGGCCAGTGACCAGTGACCAGAGACAAGTGATCATTGACCAGCGAAAGTGACCAGTGACCAGTGACCAGTGACCAGTGACCAGTGACCAGTGACCAGTGACCAGTGACCAGCGACCTGCGACAAGTGACCAGTAACCAGCGACCAGTGACCAGTGACCAGAGACCAGTGACTAGTGACCAGTGACCTGTGACCAGAGAAAGTGACAAGTAAAGAGTGACCAGCGAAAGTGGCCAGTGACCAGTGACCAGTGACCAGTGACCAGTGACCAGTGACCAGTGACCAGTGACCAGTGACCAGTGACCAGTGACCAGTGACCAGTGGCCAGGGACCAGTGACCAGAGACAAGTGATCATTGACCAGTGACCAGCGAAAGTGGCCAGTGACCAGTGACCAATGACCAGCGAAAGTGACCAGTGACCAGTGACCAGTGACCAGTGACCAGCGACCAGTGACCAGTGAGCAGTGACCAGAGACAAGTGTCCAGAGACAAATGACCAAAGACCAGTGACCAGTGACCAGTGACCAGTGACCAGTGACCAGTGACCAGTGACCAGTGACCAGTGACCAGTGGCCAGTGACCAGAGACAAGTGATCATTGACCAGCGAAAGTGACCAGTGACGAGTGACCTGTGACCAGTGACCAGTGACCAGTGACCAGTGACAAGTGACCAGCGACCAGCGACAAGTGACCAGTAACCAGCGCCCAGTGACCAGTGACCAGAGACCAGTGACTAGTGACCAGTGACCTGTGACCAGAGAAAGTGACAAGTAAAGAGTGACCAGCGAAAGTGGCCAGTGACCAGTGACCAATGACCAGTGAGCAGTGACCAGAGGCACGTGAACAGAGACCAGTGACCAGTGACCAGTGACCAGTGATCATTGACCAGCGAAAGTGACCAGTGACCAGTGACCAGTGACCAGTGACCAGTGACCAGTGACCAGCGACCAGCGACAAGTGACCAGTAACCAGCGATCAGTGACCAGTGACCAGAGACCAGTGACTAGGGACCAGTGACCTGTGACCAGAGAAGGTGACAAGTAAAGAGTGACCAGCGAAAGTGGCCAGTGACCAGTGACCAATGACCAGTGAGCAGTGACCAGTGGCACGTGAACAGAGACCAGTGACCAGTGACCAGTGACCAGTGACCAGTGGCCAGTGACCAGTGACCAGAGACAAGTGATCATTGACCAGCGAAAGTGACCAGTGACCAGTGACCAATGACCAGCGAAAGTGACCAGTGACCAGTGACCAGTGACCAGTGACCAGTGACCAGTGACCAGTGACCAGTGTCCAGAGACAAGTGACCAGCGACAAATGACCAGTGACCAGTGACCAGTGAACAGCGACCAGCGACAAGTGACCAGTAACCAGCGACCAGTGACCAGTGACCAGTGACCAGTGACCAGAGACAAGTGATCATTGACCAGCGAATGTGACCAGTGACCAGTGACCAGTGACCAGTGACCAGTGACCAGTGACCAGTGACCAGTGACCAGCGACCTGCGACAAGTGACCAGTAACCAGCGACCAGTGACCAGTGACCAGTGACCAGTGACCAGTGACCAGTGACCAGTGACCAGTGACCAGTGATCAGCGACAAGTGACCAGCGACAAATGACCAGTGACTAGCGACCAGTGACCAGTGACCAGTGACCAGTGACCAGTGACCAGTGACCAGTGACCAGTGACCAGTGACCAGTGGCCAGTGACCAGTGACCAGAGACAAGTGATCATTGACCAGCGAAAGTGACCAGTGACCAGTGACCAGTGACCAGTGACCAGTGACCAGTGACCAGTGACCAGCGACCTGCGACAAGTGACCAGTAACCAGCGACCAGTGACCAGTGACCAGTGACCAGTGACCAGTGACCAGTGACCAGCGACCAGCGACAAGTGGCCAGTAACCAGCGACCAGTGACCAGTGACCAGTGACCAGTGACCAGTGGCCAGTGACCAGTGACCAGAGACAAGTGATCATTGACCAGCGAAAGTGACCAGTGACCAGTGACCAGTGACCAGTGACCAGTGACCAGCGACCTGCGACAAGTGACCAGTAACCAGCGACCAGTGACCAGTGACCAGAGACCAGTGACTAGTGACCAGTGACCTGTGACCAGAGAAAGTGACAAGTAAAGAGTGACCAGCGAAAGTGGCCAGTGACCAGTGACCAATGACCAGTGAGCAGTGACCAGAGACACGTGAACAGAGACCAGTGACCAGTGACCAGTGACCAGTGACCAGTGACCAGTGACCAGTGACCAGTGACCAGTGACCAGTGACCAGTGGCCAGTGACCAGTGACCAGAGACAAGTGATCATTGACCAGCGAAAGTGACCAGTGACCAGTGACCAGTGACCAGTGACCAGTGACCAGTGACCAGCGACCTGCGACAAGTGACCAGTAACCAGCGACCAGTGACCAGTGACCAGTGACCAGTGACCAGTGACCAGTGACCAGTGACCAGTGACCAGTGACCAGTGATCAGCGACAAGTGACCAGCGACAAATGACCAGTGACTAGCGACCAGTGACCAGTGACCAGTGACCAGTGACCAGTGACCAGTGACCAGTGACCAGTGACCAGTGACCAGTGACCAGTGACCAGTGACCAGTGGCCAGTGACCAGTGACCAGAGACAAGTGATCATTGACCAGCGAAAGTGACCAGTGACCAGTGACCAGTGATCAGCGACAAGTGACCAGCGACAAATGACCAGTGACTAGCGACCAGTGACCAGTGACCAGTGACCAGTGACCAGTGACCAGTGACCAGCGACCAGCGACAAGTGACCAGTAACCAGCGACCAGTGACCAGTGACCAGTGACCAGTGACCAGTGACCAGTGGCCAGTGACCAGTGACCAGAGACAAGTGATCATTGACCAGCGAAAGTGACCAGTGACCAGTGACCAGTGACCAGTGACCAGTGACCAGTGACCAGCGACCTGCGACAAGTGACCAGTAACCAGCGACCAGTGACCAGTGACCAGAGACCAGTGACTAGTGACCAGTGACCTGTGACCAGAGAAAGTGACAAGTAAAGAGTGACCAGCGAAAGTGGCCAGTGACCAGTGACCAATGACCAGTGAGCAGTGACCAGAGACACGTGAACAGAGACCAGTGACCAGTGACCAGTGACCAGTGACCAGTGACAAGTGACCAGTGACCAGTGAGCAGTGACCAGTGGCCAGTGACCAGTGACCAGAGACAAGTGATCATTGACCAGCGAAAGTGACCAGTGACCAGTGACCAGTGACCAGTGACCAGTGACCAGTGACCAGCGACCTGCGACAAGTGACCAGTAACCAGCGACCAGTGACCAGTGACAAGTGACCAGTGACCAGTGACCAGTGACCAGTGACCAGTGACCAGTGACCAGTGATCAGCGACAAGTGACCAGCGACAAATGACCAGTGACTAGCGACCAGTGACCAGTGACCAGTGACCAGTGACCAGTGACCAGTGACCAGTGACCAGTGACCAGTGACCAGTGACCAGTGACCAGTGGCCAGTGACCAGTGACCAGAGACAAGTGATCATTGACCAGCGAAAGTGACCAGTGACCAGTGACCAGTGATCAGCGACAAGTGACCAGCGACAAATGACCAGTGACTAGCGACCAGTGACCAGTGACCAGTGACCAGTGACCAGAGACAAGTGAACGTTGACCAGCGAAAGTGGCCAGCGACCAGTGACCAGTGACCAGCGAAAGTGGCCAGCGAACAGAGACCAGTGACCAGTGACCAGTGACCAGTGACCAGTGACCGGTGACCAGTGACCAGTCACCCGTCACCAGTGACCCGTGACCAGTGACCAGAGTCAAGTGACCAGCGACAAATGACCAGTGACCAGGGACCAGTGACCAGTGACCAGTGACCAGTGAACAGCGACCAGCGACAAGTGACCAGTAACCAGCGACCAGTGACCAGTGACCAGTGACCAGTGACCAGTGACCGTTCACCAGTGACCTGTGACCAGAGAAAGTGACAAGTAACGAGTGACCAGCGAAAGTGGCCAGTGACCAGTGTCCAATGACCAGTGAGCATTGACCAGAGACTCGTGACCAGAGACACGTGACCAGAGACAAATGACCAGAGACCAGTGACCAGTGATCAGTGACCAGTGACCAGTGACCAGTTACCAGTGACCAGAGACAAGTGATCATTGACCAGCGAAAGTGACCAGTGATCAGTGACCAGTGACCAGTGATCAGCGACAAGTGACCAGCGACAAATGACCAGTGACTAGCGACCAGTGACCACTGACCAGTGACCAGTGACCAGTGACCAGTGACCAGTGACCAGTGACCAGTGACCAGTGACCAGTGACCAGTGACCAGAGACAAGTGATCATTGACCAGCGAAAGTGGCCCGTGACCAGTGACCAATGACCAGTGAGCAGTGACCAGAGACAAGTGTCCAGAGACAAATGACCAGAGACCAGTGACCAGTGACCAGTGACCAGTGACCAGTAACCAGTCACCAGTGACCAGAGACAAGTGATCATTGACCAGCGAAAGTGACCAGTGACCAGTGTCCAGTGACCAGTGACCAGTGACCAGTGACCAGTGACCAGTGACCAGCGACCAGCGACAAGTGACCAGTAACCAGCGATCAGTGACCAGTGACCAGAGACCAGAGACAAATGACCAGAGACCAGTGACCAGTGACCAGTGACCAGTGACCAGTGACCAGTGACCAGTGACCAGTGACCAGTGACCAGTGACCAGTGACCAGCGACCAGCGACAAGTGACCAGTAACCAGCGACCAGTGACCAGTGACCAGCGACCAGTGACCAGTGGCCAGTGACCAGTGACCAGAGACAAGTGATCATTGACCAGCGAAAGTGACCAGTGACCAGTGACCAGTGACCAGTGACCAGTGATCAGTGACCAGTGACCAGTGACCAGTGACCAGTGACCAGTGACCAGTGACCAGTGACCAGTGACCAGTGACCAGTGACCAGCGACCAGCGACAAGTGACCAGTAACCAGCGACCAGTGACCAGTGACCAGCGACCAGTGACCAGTGGCCAGTGACCAGTGACCAGAGACAAGTGATCATTGACCAGCGAAAGTGACCAGTGACCAGTGACCAGTGACCAGTGACCAGTGACCAGTGACCAGTGACCAGTGACCAGCGACCAGCGACAAGTGACCAGTAACCAGCGATCAGTGACCAGTGACCAGAGACCAGTGACTAGGGACCAGTGACCTGTGACCAGAGAAAGTGACAAGTAAAGAGTGACCAGCGAAAGTGGCCAGTGACCAGTGACCAATGACCAGTAAGCAGTGACCAGAGGCACGTGAACAGAGACCAGTGACCAGTGACCAGTGACCAGTGACCAGTGACCAGTGACCAGTGACCAGTGACCAGTGACCAGCGACCAGCGACAAGTGACCAGTAACCAGCGATCAGTGACCAGTGACCAGAGACCAGAGAAAGTGACAAGTAATGAGGGACCAGCGAAAGTGGCCAGTGACCAGTGTCCAATGACCAGTGAGCATTGACCAGAGACACGTGACCAGAGACACGTGACCAGAGACAAATGACCAGAGACCAGTGACCAGTGACCAGTGACCAGTGACCAGTGACCAGTTACCAGTGACCAGAGACAAGTGATCATTGACCAGCGAAAGTGACCAGTGATCAGTGACCAGTGACCAGTGATCAGCGACAAGTGACCAGCGACAAATGACCAGTGACTAGCGACCAGTGACCAGTGACCAGTGACCAGTGACCAGTGACCAGTGACCAGTGACCAGAGACAAGTGTCCAGAGACAAATGACCAGAGACCAGTGACCAGTGACCAGTGACCAGTGACCAGTAACCAGTGACCAGTGACCAGAGACAAGTGACCAGAGACAAATGACCAGTGACCAGTGACCAGTGACCAGTGACCAGTGACCAGTGACCAGTGACCAGTGACCAGTGACCAGTGACCAGTAACCAGCGATCAGTGACCAGTGACCAGAGACCAGTGACTAGGGACCAGTGACCTGTGACCAGAGAAAGTGACAAGTAAAGAGTGACCAGCGAAAGTGGCCAGTGACCAGTGACCAATGACCAGTAAGCAGTGACCAGAGGCACGTGAACAGAGACCAGTGACCAGTGACCAGTGACCAGTGACCAGTGACCAGTGACCAGTGACCAGTGACCAGTGACCAGTAACCAGCGACCAGTGACCAGTGACCAGCGACCAGTGACCAGTGGCCAGTGACCAGTGACCAGAGACAAGTGATCATTGACCAGCGAAAGTGACCAGTGACCAGTGACCAGTGACCAGTGACCAGTGACCAGTGACCAGTGACCAGTGACCAGCGACCAGCGACAAGTGACCAGTAACCAGCGACCAGTGACCAGTGACCAGTGACCAGTGACCAGTGGCCAGTGACCAGTGACCAGAGACAAGTGATCATTGACCAGCGAAAGTGACCAGTGACCAGTGACCAGTGACCAGTGACCAGTGACCAGTGACCAGCGACCTGCGACAAGTGACCAGTAACCAGCGACCAGTGACCAGTGACCAGAGACCAGTGACTAGTGACCAGTGACCTGTGACCAGAGAAAGTGACAAGTAAAGAGTGACCAGCGAAAGTGGCCAGTGACCAGTGACCAATGACCAGTGAGCAGTGACCAGAGACACGTGAACAGAGACCAGTGACCAGTGACCAGTGACCAGTGACCAGTGACAAGTGACCAGTGACCAGTGACCAGTGACCAGTGAGCAGTGACCAGTGGCCAGTGACCAGTGACCAGAGACAAGTGATCATTGACCAGCGAAAGTGACCAGTGACCAGTGACCAGTGACCAGTGACCAGTGACCAGTGACCAGCGACCTGCGACAAGTGACCAGTAACCAGCGACCAGTGACCAGTGACAAGTGACCAGTGACCAGTGACCAGTGACCAGTGACCAGTGACCAGTGACCAGTGATCAGCGACAAGTGACCAGCGACAAATGACCAGTGACTAGCGACCAGTGACCAGTGACCAGTGACCAGTGACCAGTGACCAGTGACCAGTGACCAGTGACCAGTGACCAGTGACCAGTGACCAGTGGCCAGTGACCAGTGACCAGAGACAAGTGATCATTGACCAGCGAAAGTGACCAGTGACCAGTGACCAGTGATCAGCGACAAGTGACCAGCGACAAATGACCAGTGACTAGCGACCAGTGACCAGTGACCAGTGACCAGTGACCAGAGACAAGTGAACGTTGACCAGCGAAAGTGGCCAGCGACCAGTGACCAGTGACCAGCGAAAGTGGCCAGCGAACAGAGACCAGTGACCAGTGACCAGTGACCAGTGACCAGTGACCGGTGACCAGTGACCAGTCACCCGTCACCAGTGACCCGTGACCAGTGACCAGAGTCAAGTGACCAGCGACAAATGACCAGTGACCAGGGACCAGTGACCAGTGACCAGTGACCAGTGAACAGCGACCAGCGACAAGTGACCAGTAACCAGCGACCAGTGACCAGTGACCAGTGACCAGTGACCAGTGACCGTTCACCAGTGACCTGTGACCAGAGAAAGTGACAAGTAACGAGTGACCAGCGAAAGTGGCCAGTGACCAGTGTCCAATGACCAGTGAGCATTGACCAGAGACTCGTGACCAGAGACACGTGACCAGAGACAAATGACCAGAGACCAGTGACCAGTGATCAGTGACCAGTGACCAGTGACCAGTTACCAGTGACCAGAGACAAGTGATCATTGACCAGCGAAAGTGACCAGTGATCAGTGACCAGTGACCAGTGATCAGCGACAAGTGACCAGCGACAAATGACCAGTGACTAGCGACCAGTGACCACTGACCAGTGACCAGTGACCAGTGACCAGTGACCAGTGACCAGTGACCAGTGACCAGTGACCAGTGACCAGTGACCAGAGACAAGTGATCATTGACCAGCGAAAGTGGCCCGTGACCAGTGACCAATGACCAGTGAGCAGTGACCAGAGACAAGTGTCCAGAGACAAATGACCAGAGACCAGTGACCAGTGACCAGTGACCAGTGACCAGTAACCAGTCACCAGTGACCAGAGACAAGTGATCATTGACCAGCGAAAGTGACCAGTGACCAGTGTCCAGTGACCAGTGACCAGTGACCAGTGACCAGTGACCAGTGACCAGCGACCAGCGACAAGTGACCAGTAACCAGCGATCAGTGACCAGTGACCAGAGACCAGAGACAAATGACCAGAGACCAGTGACCAGTGACCAGTGACCAGTGACCAGTGACCAGTGACCAGTGACCAGTGACCAGTGACCAGTGACCAGTGACCAGCGACCAGCGACAAGTGACCAGTAACCAGCGACCAGTGACCAGTGACCAGCGACCAGTGACCAGTGGCCAGTGACCAGTGACCAGAGACAAGTGATCATTGACCAGCGAAAGTGACCAGTGACCAGTGACCAGTGACCAGTGACCAGTGATCAGTGACCAGTGACCAGTGACCAGTGACCAGTGACCAGTGACCAGTGACCAGTGACCAGTGACCAGTGACCAGTGACCAGCGACCAGCGACAAGTGACCAGTAACCAGCGACCAGTGACCAGTGACCAGCGACCAGTGACCAGTGGCCAGTGACCAGTGACCAGAGACAAGTGATCATTGACCAGCGAAAGTGACCAGTGACCAGTGACCAGTGACCAGTGACCAGTGACCAGTGACCAGTGACCAGTGACCAGTGACCAGCGACCAGCGACAAGTGACCAGTAACCAGCGATCAGTGACCAGTGACCAGAGACCAGTGACTAGGGACCAGTGACCTGTGACCAGAGAAAGTGACAAGTAAAGAGTGACCAGCGAAAGTGGCCAGTGACCAGTGACCAATGACCAGTAAGCAGTGACCAGAGGCACGTGAACAGAGACCAGTGACCAGTGACCAGTGACCAGTGACCAGTGACCAGTGACCAGTGACCAGTGACCAGTGACCAGCGACCAGCGACAAGTGACCAGTAACCAGCGATCAGTGACCAGTGACCAGAGACCAGAGAAAGTGACAAGTAATGAGTGACCAGCGAAAGTGGCCAGTGACCAGTGTCCAATGACCAGTGAGCATTGACCAGAGACACGTGACCAGAGACACGTGACCAGAGACAAATGACCAGAGACCAGTGACCAGTGACCAGTGACCAGTGACCAGTGACCAGTTACCAGTGACCAGAGACAAGTGATCATTGACCAGCGAAAGTGACCAGTGATCAGTGACCAGTGACCAGTGATCAGCGACAAGTGACCAGCGACAAATGACCAGTGACTAGCGACCAGTGACCAGTGACCAGTGACCAGTGACCAGTGACCAGTGACCAGTGACCAGAGACAAGTGTCCAGAGACAAATGACCAGAGACCAGTGACCAGTGACCAGTGACCAGTGACCAGTAACCAGTGACCAGTGACCAGAGACAAGTGACCAGAGACAAATGACCAGTGACCAGTGACCAGTGACCAGTGACCAGTGACCAGTGACCAGTGACCAGTGACCAGTGACCAGTGACCAGTAACCAGCGATCAGTGACCAGTGACCAGAGACCAGTGACTAGGGACCAGTGACCTGTGACCAGAGAAAGTGACAAGTAAAGAGTGACCAGCGAAAGTGGCCAGTGACCAGTGACCAATGACCAGTAAGCAGTGACCAGAGGCACGTGAACAGAGACCAGTGACCAGTGACCAGTGACCAGTGACCAGTGACCAGTGACCAGTGACCAGTGACCAGTGACCAGTAACCAGCGACCAGTGACCAGTGACCAGCGACCAGTGACCAGTGGCCAGTGACCAGTGACCAGAGACAAGTGATCATTGACCAGCGAAAGTGACCAGTGACCAGTGACCAGTGACCAGTGACCAGTGACCAGTGACCAGTGACCAGTGACCAGCGACCAGCGACAAGTGACCAGTAACCAGCGATCAGTGACCAGTGACCAGAGACCAGTGACTAGGGACCAGTGACCTGTGACCAGAGAAAGTGACAAGTAAAGAGTGACCAGCGAAAGTGGCCAGTGACCAGTGACCAATGACCAGTGACCAGTGACCAGTGACCAGTGACCAGTGACCAGTGACCAGTGACCAGTGACCAGTGACCAGCGACCAGCGACAAGTGACCAGTAACCAGCGATCAGTGACCAGTGACCAGAGACCAGTGACTAGGGACCAGTGACCTGTGACCAGAGAAAGTGACAAGTAAAGAGTGACCAGCGAAAGTGACAAGTGACCAGTGACCAGTGACCAGTGACCAGTGTCCAGAGACAAGTGACCAGCGACAAATGACCAGTGACCAGTGACCAGTGAACAGCGACCAGCGACAAGTGACCAGTAACCAGTGACCAGTGACCAGTGACCAGTGACCAGTGACCAGTGACCAGTGACCAGTGACCAGTGACCAGTGACCAGTGACCAGTGACCAGTGACCAGTGACCAGTGACCTGTGACCAGTGACCAGTGACCAGTGACCAGTGACCAGTGACCAGTGACAAGCGACCAGCTACAAGTGACCAGTGACCAGTGACCAGAGAACAGTGAACAGCGACCAGCGACAAGTGACCAGTATCCAGCGACCAGTGACCAGTGACCAGTGACCAGTGACCAGTGACCAGTGACCAGTGAAAGTGGCCAGTGACCAGTGACCAATGACCAGCGAAAGTGACCAGTGACCAGTGACCAGTGACCAGTGACCAGTGACCAGTGACCAGTGACCAGTGACCAGTGACCAGTGACCAGTGGCCAGTGACGAGTGACCAGAGACAAGTGATCATTGACCAGCGAAAGTGACCAGTGACCAGTGACCAATGACCAGCGAAAGTGACCAGTGACCAGTGACCAGTGACCAGTGACCAGTGACCAGTGACCAATGACCAGTGACCAGTGACCAGTGACCAGTTACCAGTGACCAGTGACCAGTGACCAGTGACCAGCGAAAGTGGCCAGTGACCAATGACCAGCGAAAGTGACCAGTGACCAGTGACCAGTGACCAGAGACAAGTGATCATTGACCAGCGAAAGTGACCAGTGACCAGTGACCAGCGAAAGTGACCAGTGACCAGTGACCAGTGACCAGAGACAAGTGACCAGAGACAAATGACCAGTGACCAGTGACCAGTGACCAGTGACCAGTGGCCAGTGACCAGTGACCAGAGACAAGTGATCATTGACCAGCGAAAGTGACCAGTGACCAGTGACCAGTGACCAGTGACCAGTGACCAGTGACCAGTGACCAGTGACCAGCGACCTGCGACAAGTGACCAGTAACCAGCGACCAGTGACCAGTGACCAGAGACCAGTGACTAGTGACCAGTGACCTGTGACCAGAGAAAGTGACAAGTAAAGAGTGACCAGCGAAAGTGGCCAGTGACCAGTGACCAGTGACCAGTGACCAGTGACCAGTGACCAGTGACCAGTGACCAGTGACCAGTGACCAGTGACCAGTGACCAGTGGCCAGGGACCAGTGACCAGAGACAAGTGATCATTGACCAGTGACCAGCGAAAGTGGCCAGTGACCAGTGACCAATGACCAGCGAAAGTGACCAGTGACCAGTGACCAGTGACCAGTGACCAGCGACCAGTGACCAGTGAGCAGTGACCAGAGACAAGTGTCCAGAGACAAATGACCAAAGACCAGTGACCAGTGACCAGTGACCAGTGACCAGTGACCAGTGACCAGTGACCAGTGACCAGTGGCCAGTGACCAGAGACAAGTGATCATTGACCAGCGAAAGTGACCAGTGACGAGTGACCTGTGACCAGTGACCAGTGACCAGTGACCAGTGACAAGTGACCAGCGACCAGCGACAAGTGACCAGTAACCAGCGCCCAGTGACCAGTGACCAGAGACCAGTGACTAGTGACCAGTGACCTGTGACCAGAGAAAGTGACAAGTAAAGAGTGACCAGCGAAAGTGGCCAGTGACCAGTGACCAATGACCAGTGAGCAGTGACCAGAGGCACGTGAACAGAGACCAGTGACCAGTGACCAGTGACCAGTGATCATTGACCAGCGAAAGTGACCAGTGACCAGTGACCAGTGACCAGTGACCAGTGACCAGTGACCAGTGACCAGTGACCAGCGACCAGCGACAAGTGACCAGTAACCAGCGATCAGTGACCAGTGACCAGAGACCAGTGACTAGGGACCAGTGACCTGTGACCAGAGAAGGTGACAAGTAAAGAGTGACCAGCGAAAGTGGCCAGTGACCAGTGACCAATGACCAGTGAGCAGTGACCAGTGGCACGTGAACAGAGACCAGTGACCAGTGACCAGTGACCAGTGACCAGTGGCCAGTGACCAGTGACCAGAGACAAGTGATCATTGACCAGCGAAAGTGACCAGTGACCAGTGACCAATGACCAGCGAAAGTGACCAGTGACCAGTGACCACTGACCAGTGACCAGTGACCAGTGACCAGTGACCAGTGTCCAGAGACAAGTGACCAGCGACAAATGACCAGTGACCAGTGACCAGTGAACAGCGACCAGCGACAAGTGACCAGTAACCAGCGACCAGTGACCAGTGACCAGTGACCAGTGACCAGAGACAAGTGATCATTGACCAGCGAATGTGACCAGTGACCAGTGACCAGTGACCAGTGACCAGTGACCAGTGACCAGTGACCAGTGACCAGCGACCTGCGACAAGTGACCAGTAACCAGCGACCAGTGACCAGTGACCAGTGACCAGTGACCAGTGACCAGTGACCAGTGACCAGTGACCAGTGATCAGCGACAAGTGACCAGCGACAAATGACCAGTGACTAGCGACCAGTGACCAGTGACCAGTGACCAGTGACCAGTGACCAGTGACCAGTGACCAGTGACCAGTGACCAGTGGCCAGTGACCAGTGACCAGAGACAAGTGATCATTGACCAGCGAAAGTGACCAGTGACCAGTGACCAGTGACCAGTGACCAGTGACCAGTGACCAGTGACCAGCGACCTGCGACAAGTGACCAGTAACCAGCGACCAGTGACCAGTGACCAGTGACCAGTGACCAGTGACCAGTGACCAGCGACCAGCGACAAGTGGCCAGTAACCAGCGACCAGTGACCAGTGACCAGTGACCAGTGACCAGTGGCCAGTGACCAGTGACCAGAGACAAGTGATCATTGACCAGCGAAAGTGACCAGTGACCAGTGACCAGTGACCAGTGACCAGTGACCAGTGACCAGCGACCTGCGACAAGTGACCAGTAACCAGCGACCAGTGACCAGTGACCAGAGACCAGTGACTAGTGACCAGTGACCTGTGACCAGAGAAAGTGACAAGTAAAGAGTGACCAGCGAAAGTGGCCAGTGACCAGTGACCAATGACCAGTGAGCAGTGACCAGAGACACGTGAACAGAGACCAGTGACCAGTGACCAGTGACCAGTGACCAGTGACCAGTGACCAGTGACCAGTGACCAGTGACCAGTGACCAGTGACCAGTGGCCAGTGACCAGTGACCAGAGACAAGTGATCATTGACCAGCGAAAGTGACCAGTGACCAGTGACCAGTGACCAGTGACCAGTGACCAGTGACCAGTGACCAGTGACCAGTGACCAGTGACCAGTGACCAGTGACCAGTGACCAGTGGCCAGTGACCAGTGACCAGAGACAAGTGATCATTGACCAGCGAAAGTGACCAGTGACCAGTGACCAGTGATCAGCGACAAGTGACCAGCGACAAATGACCAGTGACTAGCGACCAGTGACCAGTGACCAGTGACCAGTGACCAGAGACAAGTGAACGTTGACCAGCGAAAGTGGCCAGCGACCAGTGACCAGTGACCAGCGAAAGTGGCCAGCGAACAGAGACCAGTGACCAGTGACCAGTGACCAGTGACCAGTGACCGGTGACCAGTGACCAGTCACCCGTCACCAGTGACCCGTGACCAGTGACCAGAGTCAAGTGACCAGCGACAAATGACCAGTGACCAGGGACCAGTGACCAGTGACCAGTGACCAGTGAACAGCGACCAGCGACAAGTGACCAGTAACCAGCGACCAGTGACCAGTGACCAGTGACCAGTGACCAGTGACCGTTCACCAGTGACCTGTGACCAGAGAAAGTGACAAGTAACGAGTGACCAGCGAAAGTGGCCAGTGACCAGTGTCCAATGACCAGTGAGCATTGACCAGAGACTCGTGACCAGAGACACGTGACCAGTGACCAGTGACCAGTGAACAGCGACCAGCGACAAGTGACCAGTAACCAGTGACCAGTGACCAGTGACCAGTGACCAGTGACCAGTGACCAGTGACCAGTGACCAGTGACCAGTGACCAGTGACCAGTGACCAGTGACCAGTGACCAGTGACCTGTGACCAGTGACCAGTGACCAGTGACCAGTGACCAGTGACCAGTGACAAGCGACCAGCTACAAGTGACCAGTGACCAGTGACCAGAGAACAGTGAACAGCGACCAGCGACAAGTGACCAGTATCCAGCGACCAGTGACCAGTGACCAGTGACCAGTGACCAGTGACCAGTGACCAGTGAAAGTGGCCAGTGACCAGTGACCAATGACCAGCGAAAGTGACCAGTGACCAGTGACCAGTGACCAGTGACCAGTGACCAGTGACCAGTGACCAGTGACCAGTGACCAGTGACCAGTGGCCAGTGACGAGTGACCAGAGACAAGTGATCATTGACCAGCGAAAGTGACCAGTGACCAGTGACCAATGACCAGCGAAAGTGACCAGTGACCAGTGACCAGTGACCAGTGACCAGTGACCAGTGACCAATGACCAGTGACCAGTGACCAGTGACCAGTTACCAGTGACCAGTGACCAGTGACCAGTGACCAGCGAAAGTGGCCAGTGACCAATGACCAGCGAAAGTGACCAGTGACCAGTGACCAGTGACCAGAGACAAGTGATCATTGACCAGCGAAAGTGACCAGTGACCAGTGACCAGCGAAAGTGACCAGTGACCAGTGACCAGTGACCAGAGACAAGTGACCAGAGACAAATGACCAGTGACCAGTGACCAGTGACCAGTGACCAGTGGCCAGTGACCAGTGACCAGAGACAAGTGATCATTGACCAGCGAAAGTGACCAGTGACCAGTGACCAGTGACCAGTGACCAGTGACCAGTGACCAGTGACCAGTGACCAGCGACCTGCGACAAGTGACCAGTAACCAGCGACCAGTGACCAGTGACCAGAGACCAGTGACTAGTGACCAGTGACCTGTGACCAGAGAAAGTGACAAGTAAAGAGTGACCAGCGAAAGTGGCCAGTGACCAGTGACCAGTGACCAGTGACCAGTGACCAGTGACCAGTGACCAGTGACCAGTGACCAGTGACCAGTGACCAGTGACCAGTGGCCAGGGACCAGTGACCAGAGACAAGTGATCATTGACCAGTGACCAGCGAAAGTGGCCAGTGACCAGTGACCAATGACCAGCGAAAGTGACCAGTGACCAGTGACCAGTGACCAGTGACCAGCGACCAGTGACCAGTGAGCAGTGACCAGAGACAAGTGTCCAGAGACAAATGACCAAAGACCAGTGACCAGTGACCAGTGACCAGTGACCAGTGACCAGTGACCAGTGACCAGTGACCAGTGGCCAGTGACCAGAGACAAGTGATCATTGACCAGCGAAAGTGACCAGTGACGAGTGACCTGTGACCAGTGACCAGTGACCAGTGACCAGTGACAAGTGACCAGCGACCAGCGACAAGTGACCAGTAACCAGCGCCCAGTGACCAGTGACCAGAGACCAGTGACTAGTGACCAGTGACCTGTGACCAGAGAAAGTGACAAGTAAAGAGTGACCAGCGAAAGTGGCCAGTGACCAGTGACCAATGACCAGTGAGCAGTGACCAGAGGCACGTGAACAGAGACCAGTGACCAGTGACCAGTGACCAGTGATCATTGACCAGCGAAAGTGACCAGTGACCAGTGACCAGTGACCAGTGACCAGTGACCAGTGACCAGTGACCAGTGACCAGCGACCAGCGACAAGTGACCAGTAACCAGCGATCAGTGACCAGTGACCAGAGACCAGTGACTAGGGACCAGTGACCTGTGACCAGAGAAGGTGACAAGTAAAGAGTGACCAGCGAAAGTGGCCAGTGACCAGTGACCAATGACCAGTGAGCAGTGACCAGTGGCACGTGAACAGAGACCAGTGACCAGTGACCAGTGACCAGTGACCAGTGGCCAGTGACCAGTGACCAGAGACAAGTGATCATTGACCAGCGAAAGTGACCAGTGACCAGTGACCAATGACCAGCGAAAGTGACCAGTGACCAGTGACCACTGACCAGTGACCAGTGACCAGTGACCAGTGACCAGTGTCCAGAGACAAGTGACCAGCGACAAATGACCAGTGACCAGTGACCAGTGAACAGCGACCAGCGACAAGTGACCAGTAACCAGCGACCAGTGACCAGTGACCAGTGACCAGTGACCAGAGACAAGTGATCATTGACCAGCGAATGTGACCAGTGACCAGTGACCAGTGACCAGTGACCAGTGACCAGTGACCAGTGACCAGTGACCAGCGACCTGCGACAAGTGACCAGTAACCAGCGACCAGTGACCAGTGACCAGTGACCAGTGACCAGTGACCAGTGACCAGTGACCAGTGACCAGTGATCAGCGACAAGTGACCAGCGACAAATGACCAGTGACTAGCGACCAGTGACCAGTGACCAGTGACCAGTGACCAGTGACCAGTGACCAGTGACCAGTGACCAGTGACCAGTGACCAGTGGCCAGTGACCAGTGACCAGAGACAAGTGATCATTGACCAGCGAAAGTGACCAGTGACCAGTGACCAGTGACCAGTGACCAGTGACCAGTGACCAGTGACCAGCGACCTGCGACAAGTGACCAGTAACCAGCGACCAGTGACCAGTGACCAGTGACCAGTGACCAGTGACCAGTGACCAGCGACCAGCGACAAGTGGCCAGTAACCAGCGACCAGTGACCAGTGACCAGTGACCAGTGACCAGTGGCCAGTGACCAGTGACCAGAGACAAGTGATCATTGACCAGCGAAAGTGACCAGTGACCAGTGACCAGTGACCAGTGACCAGTGACCAGTGACCAGCGACCTGCGACAAGTGACCAGTAACCAGCGACCAGTGACCAGTGACCAGAGACCAGTGACTAGTGACCAGTGACCTGTGACCAGAGAAAGTGACAAGTAAAGAGTGACCAGCGAAAGTGGCCAGTGACCAGTGACCAATGACCAGTGAGCAGTGACCAGAGACACGTGAACAGAGACCAGTGACCAGTGACCAGTGACCAGTGACCAGTGACCAGTGACCAGTGACCAGTGACCAGTGACCAGTGACCAGTGACCAGTGGCCAGTGACCAGTGACCAGAGACAAGTGATCATTGACCAGCGAAAGTGACCAGTGACCAGTGACCAGTGACCAGTGACCAGTGACCAGTGACCAGTGACCAGTGACCAGTGACCAGTGACCAGTGACCAGTGACCAGTGACCAGTGGCCAGTGACCAGTGACCAGAGACAAGTGATCATTGACCAGCGAAAGTGACCAGTGACCAGTGACCAGTGATCAGCGACAAGTGACCAGCGACAAATGACCAGTGACTAGCGACCAGTGACCAGTGACCAGTGACCAGTGACCAGAGACAAGTGAACGTTGACCAGCGAAAGTGGCCAGCGACCAGTGACCAGTGACCAGCGAAAGTGGCCAGCGAACAGAGACCAGTGACCAGTGACCAGTGACCAGTGACCAGTGACCGGTGACCAGTGACCAGTCACCCGTCACCAGTGACCCGTGACCAGTGACCAGAGTCAAGTGACCAGCGACAAATGACCAGTGACCAGGGACCAGTGACCAGTGACCAGTGACCAGTGAACAGCGACCAGCGACAAGTGACCAGTAACCAGCGACCAGTGACCAGTGACCAGTGACCAGTGACCAGTGACCGTTCACCAGTGACCTGTGACCAGAGAAAGTGACAAGTAACGAGTGACCAGCGAAAGTGGCCAGTGACCAGTGTCCAATGACCAGTGAGCATTGACCAGAGACTCGTGACCAGAGACACGTGACCAGAGACAAATGACCAGAGACCAGTGACCAGTGATCAGTGACCAGTGACCAGTGACCAGTTACCAGTGACCAGAGACAAGTGATCATTGACCAGCGAAAGTGACCAGTGATCAGTGACCAGTGACCAGTGATCAGCGACAAGTGACCAGCGACAAATGACCAGTGACTAGCGACCAGTGACCACTGACCAGTGACCAGTGACCAGTGACCAGTGACCAGTGACCAGTGACCAGTGACCAGTGACCAGTGACCAGTGACCAGAGACAAGTGATCATTGACCAGCGAAAGTGGCCCGTGACCAGTGACCAATGACCAGTGAGCAGTGACCAGAGACAAGTGTCCAGAGACAAATGACCAGAGACCAGTGACCAGTGACCAGTGACCAGTGACCAGTAACCAGTCACCAGTGACCAGAGACAAGTGATCATTGACCAGCGAAAGTGACCAGTGACCAGTGTCCAGTGACCAGTGACCAGTGACCAGTGACCAGTGACCAGTGACCAGCGACCAGCGACAAGTGACCAGTAACCAGCGATCAGTGACCAGTGACCAGAGACCAGAGACAAATGACCAGAGACCAGTGACCAGTGACCAGTGACCAGTGACCAGTGACCAGTGACCAGTGACCAGTGACCAGTGACCAGTGACCAGTGACCAGTGACCAGCGACCAGCGACAAGTGACCAGTAACCAGCGACCAGTGACCAGTGACCAGCGACCAGTGACCAGTGGCCAGTGACCAGTGACCAGAGACAAGTGATCATTGACCAGCGAAAGTGACCAGTGACCAGTGACCAGTGACCAGTGACCAGTGATCAGTGACCAGTGACCAGTGACCAGTGACCAGTGACCAGTGACCAGTGACCAGTGACCAGTGACCAGTGACCAGTGACCAGCGACCAGCGACAAGTGACCAGTAACCAGCGACCAGTGACCAGTGACCAGTGACCAGCGACCAGCGACAAGTGACCAGTAACCAGCGATCAGTGACCAGTGACCAGAGACCAGTGACTAGGGACCAGTGACCTGTGACCAGAGAAAGTGACAAGTAAAGAGTGACCAGCGAAAGTGGCCAGTGACCAGTGACCAATGACCAGTAAGCAGTGACCAGAGGCACGTGAACAGAGACCAGTGACCAGTGACCAGTGACCAGTGACCAGTGACCAGTGACCAGTGACCAGTGACCAGTGACCAGCGACCAGCGACAAGTGACCAGTAACCAGCGATCAGTGACCAGTGACCAGAGACCAGAGAAAGTGACAAGTAATGAGTGACCAGCGAAAGTGGCCAGTGACCAGTGTCCAATGACCAGTGAGCATTGACCAGAGACACGTGACCAGAGACACGTGACCAGAGACAAATGACCAGAGACCAGTGACCAGTGACCAGTGACCAGTGACCAGTGACCAGTTACCAGTGACCAGAGACAAGTGATCATTGACCAGCGAAAGTGACCAGTGATCAGTGACCAGTGACCAGTGATCAGCGACAAGTGACCAGCGACAAATGACCAGTGACTAGCGACCAGTGACCAGTGACCAGTGACCAGTGACCAGTGACCAGTGACCAGTGACCAGAGACAAGTGTCCAGAGACAAATGACCAGAGACCAGTGACCAGTGACCAGTGACCAGTGACCAGTAACCAGTGACCAGTGACCAGAGACAAGTGACCAGAGACAAATGACCAGTGACCAGTGACCAGTGACCAGTGACCAGTGACCAGTGACCAGTGACCAGTGACCAGTGACCAGTGACCAGTGACCAGTGACCAGCGACCAGCGACAAGTGACCAGTAACCAGCGACCAGTGACCAGTGACCAGTGACCAGTGACCAGTGGCCAGTGACCAGTGACCAGAGACAAGTGATCATTGACCAGCGAAAGTGACCAGTGACCAGTGACCAGTGACCAGTGACCAGTGACCAGTGACCAGTGACCAGTGACCAGCGACCAGCGACAAGTGACCAGTAACCAGCGATCAGTGACCAGTGACCAGAGACCAGAGACAAATGACCAGAGACCAGTGACCAGTGACCAGTGACCAGTGACCAGTGACCAGATACAAGTGACCAGAGACAAATGACAAGGGACCAATGACCAGTGAGCAGTGACCAGAGACAAGTGTCCAGAGACAAATGACCAGAGACCAGTGACCAGTGACCAGTGACCAGTGACCAGTAACCAGTGTCCAGTGACCAGAGACAAGTGACCAGAGACAAATGACCAGTGACCAGTGACCAGTGACCAGTGACCAGTGACCAGTGACCAGTGACCAGTGACCAGTGACCAACGACCAGCGACAAGTGACCAGTAACCAGCGACCAGTGACCAGTGACCAGCGACCAGTGACCAGTGGCCAGTGACCAGTGACCAGAGACAAGTGATCATTGACCAGCGAAAGTGACCAGTGACCAGTGACCAGTGACCAGTGACCAGTGACCAGTGACCAGTGACCAGTGACCAGCGACCAGCGACAAGTGACCAGTAACCAGCGATCAGTGACCAGTGACCAGAGACCAGTGACTAGGGACCAGTGACCTGTGACCAGAGAAAGTGACAAGTAAAGAGTGACCAGCGAAAGTGGCCAGTGACCAGTGACCAATGACCAGTGACCAGTGACCAGTGACCAGTGACCAGTGACCAGTGACCAGTGACCAGTGACCAGCGACCAGCGACAAGTGACCAGTAACCAGCGATCAGTGACCAGTGACCAGAGACCAGTGACTAGGGACCAGTGACCTGTGACCAGAGAAAGTGACAAGTAAAGAGTGACCAGCGAAAGTGACAAGTGACCAGTGACCAGTGACCAGTGACCAGTGTCCAGAGACAAGTGACCAGCGACAAATGACCAGTGACCAGTGACCAGTGAACAGCGACCAGCGACAAGTGACCAGTAACCAGTGACCAGTGACCAGTGACCAGTGACCAGTGACCAGTGACCAGTGACCAGTGACCAGTGACCAGTGACCAGTGACCAGCGACAAGTGACCAGTAACCAGCGATCAGTGACCAGTGACCAGAGACCAGTGACTAGGGACCAGTGACCTGTGACCAGAGAAAGTGACAAGTAAAGAGTGACCAGCGAAAGTGGCCAGTGACCAGTGACCAATGACCAGTGACCAGTGACCAGTGACCAGTGACCAGTGACCAGTGACCAGTGACCAGTGACCAGCGACCAGCGACAAGTGACCAGTAACCAGCGATCAGTGACCAGTGACCAGAGACCAGTGACTAGGGACCAGTGACCTGTGACCAGAGAAAGTGACAAGTAAAGAGTGACCAGCGAAAGTGACAAGTGACCAGTGACCAGTGACCAGTGACCAGTGTCCAGAGACAAGTGACCAGCGACAAATGACCAGTGACCAGTGACCAGTGAACAGCGACCAGCGACAAGTGACCAGTAACCAGTGACCAGTGACCAGTGACCAGTGACCAGTGACCAGTGACCAGTGACCAGTGACCAGTGACCAGTGACCAGTGACCAGTGACCAGTGACCAGTGACCAGTGACCAGTGACCTGTGACCAGTGACCAGTGACCAGTGACCAGTGACCAGTGACCAGTGACAAGCGACCAGCTACAAGTGACCAGTGACCAGTGACCAGAGAACAGTGAACAGCGACCAGCGACAAGTGACCAGTATCCAGCGACCAGTGACCAGTGACCAGTGACCAGTGACCAGTGACCAGTGACCAGTGAAAGTGGCCAGTGACCAGTCACCAATGACCAGCGAAAGTGACCAGTGACCAGTGACCAGTGACCAGTGACCAGTGACCAGTGACCAGTGACCAGTGACCAGTGACCAGTGACCAGAGACAAGTGATCATTGACCAGCGAAAGTGACAAGTGACCAGTGACCAGTGACCAGTGACCAGCGAAAGTGACCAGTGACCAGTGACCAGTGAGCAGCGAAATTGACCAGTGACCATTGACCAGTGACCAGCGGAAGTGACCAGTGACCAGTGACCAGTGACCAGTGACCAGTGGCCAGTGACGAGTGACCAGAGACAAGTGATCATTGACCAGCGAAAGTGACCAGTGACCAGTGACCAATGACCAGCGAAAGTGACCAGTGACCAGTGACCAGTGACCAGTGACCAGTGACCAGTGACCAATGACCAGTGACCAGTGACCAGTGACCAGTTACCAGTGACCAGTGACCAGTGACCAGTGACCAGCGAAAGTGGCCAGTGACCAATGACCAGCGAAAGTGACCAGTGACCAGTGACCAGTGACCAGTGACCAGTGACCAGAGACAAGTGATCATTGACCAGCGAAAGTGACCAGTGACCAGTGACCAGCGAAAGTGACCAGTGACCAGTGACCAGTGACCAGAGACAAGTGACCAGAGACAAATGACCAGTGACCAGTGACCAGTGACCAGTGACCAGTGGCCAGTGACCAGTGACCAGAGACAAGTGATCATTGACCAGCGAAAGTGACCAGTGACCAGTGACCAGTGACCAGTGACCAGTGACCAGTGACCAGTGACCAGTGACCAGTGACCAGCGACCTGCGACAAGTGACCAGTAACCAGCGACCAGTGACCAGTGACCAGAGACCAGTGACTAGTGACCAGTGACCTGTGACCAGAGAAAGTGACAAGTAAAGAGTGACCAGCGAAAGTGGCCAGTGACCAGTGACCAGTGACCAGTGACCAGTGACCAGTGACCAGTGACCAGTGACCAGTGACCAGTGACCAGTGACCAGTGACCAGTGGCCAGGGACCAGTGACCAGAGACAAGTGATCATTGACCAGTGACCAGCGAAAGTGGCCAGTGACCAGTGACCAATGACCAGCGAAAGTGACCAGTGACCAGTGACCAGTGACCAGTGACCAGCGACCAGTGACCAGTGAGCAGTGACCAGAGACAAGTGTCCAGAGACAAATGACCAAAGACCAGTGACCAGTGACCAGTGACCAGTGACCAGTGACCAGTGACCAGTGACCAGTGACCAGTGGCCAGTGACCAGAGACAAGTGATCATTGACCAGCGAAAGTGACCAGTGACGAGTGACCTGTGACCAGTGACCAGTGACCAGTGACCAGTGACAAGTGACCAGCGACCAGCGACAAGTGACCAGTAACCAGCGCCCAGTGACCAGTGACCAGAGACCAGTGACTAGTGACCAGTGACCTGTGACCAGAGAAAGTGACAAGTAAAGAGTGACCAGCGAAAGTGGCCAGTGACCAGTGACCAATGACCAGTGAGCAGTGACCAGAGGCACGTGAACAGAGACCAGTGACCAGTGACCAGTGACCAGTGATCATTGACCAGCGAAAGTGACCAGTGACCAGTGACCAGTGACCAGTGACCAGTGACCAGTGACCAGTGACCAGTGACCAGCGACCAGCGACAAGTGACCAGTAACCAGCGATCAGTGACCAGTGACCAGAGACCAGTGACTAGGGACCAGTGACCTGTGACCAGAGAAGGTGACAAGTAAAGAGTGACCAGCGAAAGTGGCCAGTGACCAGTGACCAATGACCAGTGAGCAGTGACCAGTGGCACGTGAACAGAGACCAGTGACCAGTGACCAGTGACCAGTGACCAGTGGCCAGTGACCAGTGACCAGAGACAAGTGATCATTGACCAGCGAAAGTGACCAGTGACCAGTGACCAATGACCAGCGAAAGTGACCAGTGACCAGTGACCAGTGACCAGTGACCAGTGACCAGTGACCAGTGACCAGTGTCCAGAGACAAGTGACCAGCGACAAATGACCAGTGACCAGTGACCAGTGAACAGCGACCAGCGACAAGTGACCAGTAACCAGCGACCAGTGACCAGTGACCAGTGACCAGTGACCAGAGACAAGTGATCATTGACCAGCGAATGTGACCAGTGACCAGTGACCAGTGACCAGTGACCAGTGACCAGTGACCAGTGACCAGTGACCAGCGACCTGCGACAAGTGACCAGTAACCAGCGACCAGTGACCAGTGACCAGTGACCAGTGACCAGTGACCAGTGACCAGTGACCAGTGACCAGTGATCAGCGACAAGTGACCAGCGACAAATGACCAGTGACTAGCGACCAGTGACCAGTGACCAGTGACCAGTGACCAGTGACCAGTGACCAGTGACCAGTGACCAGTGACCAGTGGCCAGTGACCAGTGACCAGAGACAAGTGATCATTGACCAGCGAAAGTGACCAGTGACCAGTGACCAGTGACCAGTGACCAGTGACCAGTGACCAGTGACCAGCGACCTGCGACAAGTGACCAGTAACCAGCGACCAGTGACCAGTGACCAGTGACCAGTGACCAGTGACCAGTGACCAGCGACCAGCGACAAGTGGCCAGTAACCAGCGACCAGTGACCAGTGACCAGTGACCAGTGACCAGTGGCCAGTGACCAGTGACCAGAGACAAGTGATCATTGACCAGCGAAAGTGACCAGTGACCAGTGACCAGTGACCAGTGACCAGTGACCAGTGACCAGCGACCTGCGACAAGTGACCAGTAACCAGCGACCAGTGACCAGTGACCAGAGACCAGTGACTAGTGACCAGTGACCTGTGACCAGAGAAAGTGACAAGTAAAGAGTGACCAGCGAAAGTGGCCAGTGACCAGTGACCAATGACCAGTGAGCAGTGACCAGAGACACGTGAACAGAGACCAGTGACCAGTGACCAGTGACCAGTGACCAGTGACCAGTGACCAGTGACCAGTGACCAGTGACCAGTGACCAGTGACCAGTGGCCAGTGACCAGTGACCAGAGACAAGTGATCATTGACCAGCGAAAGTGACCAGTGACCAGTGACCAGTGACCAGTGACCAGTGACCAGTGACCAGCGACCTGCGACAAGTGACCAGTAACCAGCGACCAGTGACCAGTGACCAGTGACCAGTGACCAGTGACCAGTGACCAGTGACCAGTGACCAGTGACCAGTGATCAGCGACAAATGACCAGTGACTAGCGACCAGTGACCAGTGACCAGTGACCAGTGACCAGTGACCAGTGACCAGTGACCAGTGACCAGTGACCAGTGACCAGTGACCAGTGACCAGTGGCCAGTGACCAGTGACCAGAGACAAGTGATCATTGACCAGCGAAAGTGACCAGTGACCAGTGACCAGTGATCAGCGACAAGTGACCAGCGACAAATGACCAGTGACTAGCGACCAGTGACCAGTGACCAGTGACCAGTGACCAGTGACCAGTGACCAGCGACCAGCGACAAGTGACCAGTAACCAGCGACCAGTGACCAGTGACCAGTGACCAGTGACCAGTGGCCAGTGACCAGTGACCAGAGACAAGTGATCATTGACCAGCGAAAGTGACCAGTGACCAGTGACCAGTGACCAGTGACCAGTGACCAGTGACCAGCGACCTGCGACAAGTGACCAGTAACCAGCGACCAGTGACCAGTGACCAGAGACCAGTGACTAGTGACCAGTGACCTGTGACCAGAGAAAGTGACAAGTAAAGAGTGACCAGCGAAAGTGGCCAGTGACCAGTGACCAATGACCAGTGAGCAGTGACCAGAGACACGTGAACAGAGACCAGTGACCAGTGACCAGTGACCAGTGACCAGTGACAAGTGACCAGTGACCAGTGACCAGTGACCAGTGAGCAGTGACCAGTGGCCAGTGACCAGTGACCAGAGACAAGTGATCATTGACCAGCGAAAGTGACCAGTGACCAGTGACCAGTGACCAGTGACCAGTGACCAGTGACCAGCGACCTGCGACAAGTGACCAGTAACCAGCGACCAGTGACCAGTGACAAGTGACCAGTGACCAGTGACCAGTGACCAGTGACCAGTGACCAGTGACCAGTGATCAGCGACAAGTGACCAGCGACAAATGACCAGTGACTAGCGACCAGTGACCAGTGACCAGTGACCAGTGACCAGTGACCAGTGACCAGTGACCAGTGACCAGTGACCAGTGACCAGTGACCAGTGGCCAGTGACCAGTGACCAGAGACAAGTGATCATTGACCAGCGAAAGTGACCAGTGACCAGTGACCAGTGATCAGCGACAAGTGACCAGCGACAAATGACCAGTGACTAGCGACCAGTGACCAGTGACCAGTGACCAGTGACCAGAGACAAGTGAACGTTGACCAGCGAAAGTGGCCAGCGACCAGTGACCAGTGACCAGCGAAAGTGGCCAGCGAACAGAGACCAGTGACCAGTGACCAGTGACCAGTGACCAGTGACCGGTGACCAGTGACCAGTCACCCGTCACCAGTGACCCGTGACCAGTGACCAGAGTCAAGTGACCAGCGACAAATGACCAGTGACCAGGGACCAGTGACCAGTGACCAGTGACCAGCGACCAGCGACAAGTGACAAGTAACCAGCGACCAGTGACCAGTGACCAGAGACCAGTGACCAGTGACCAGTGACAAATGACCAGAGACCAGTGACCATGACCAGTGACCAGTCAGCCGTCACCAGTGACCCGTGACCAGTGACCAGAGTCAAGTGACCAGCGACAAATGACCAGTGACCAGGGACCAGTGACCAGTGACCAGTGACCAGCGACCAGCGACAAGTGACAAGTAACCAGCGACCAGTGACAAGTAACCAGCGACCAGTGACCAGTGACCAGTGACCAGTGAGCAGTGAGCAGTGACCAGCGACCAGAGACACGTGACCAGAGACAAATGACCAGAGACCAGTGACCAGTGACCAGTGACCAGTGACCAGTGACCAGTGACCTGTGACCAGTGACCAGTGACCAGTGACCAGTGACCAGTGACCAGTGACAAGCGACCAGCTACAAGTGACCAGTGACCAGTGACCAGAGAACAGTGAACAGCGACCAGCGACAAGTGACCAGTATCCAGCGACCAGTGACCAGTGACCAGTGACCAGTGACCAGCGAAAGTGACAAGTAACCAGCGACCAGTGACAAGTAACCAGCGACCAGTGACCAGTGACCTGTGACCAGTGACCAGTGACCAGTGACCAGTGACCAGTGACCAGTGACAAGCGACCAGCTACAAGTGACCAGTGACCAGTGACCAGAGAACAGTGAACAGCGACCAGCGACAAGTGACCAGTATCCAGCGACCAGTGACCAGTGACCAGTGACCAGTGACCAGTGACCAGTGACCAGTGAAAGTGGCCAGTGACCAGTGACCAATGACCAGCGAAAGTGACCAGTGACCAGTGACCAGTGACCAGTGACCAGTGACCAGAGACAAGTGATCATTGACCAGCGAAAGTGACCACTGACCAGTGACCAGTGACCAGTGACCAGTGACCAGTGACCAGCGACCTGCGACAAGTGACCAGTAACCAGCGACCAGTGACCAGTGACCAGTGACCAGTGACCAGTGACCAGTGACCAGTGACCAGTGACCAGTGATCAGCGACAAGTGACCAGCGACAAATGACCAGTGACTAGCGACCAGTGACCAGTGACCAGTGACCAGTGACCAGTGACCAGTGACCAGTGACCAGTGACCAGTGACCAGTGACCAGTGGCCAGTGACCAGTGACCAGAGACAAGTGATCATTGACCAGCGAAAGTGACCAGTGACCAGTGACCAGTGACCAGTGACCAGTGACCAGTGACCAGCGACCTGCGACAAGTGACCAGTAACCAGCGACCAGTGACCAGTGACCAGTGACCAGTGACCAGTGACCAGTGACCAGCGACCAGCGACAAGTGACCAGTAACCAGCGACCAGTGACCAGTGACCAGTGACCAGTGACCAGTGGCCAGTGACCAGTGACCAGAGACAAGTGATCATTGACCAGCGAAAGTGACCAGTGACCAGTGACCAGAGACCAGTGACCAGTGACCAGTGACCAGCGACCTGCGACAAGTGACCAGTAACCAGCGACCAGTGACCAGTGACCAGAGACCAGTGACTAGTGACCAGTGACCTGTGACCAGAGAAAGTGACAAGTAAAGAGTGACCAGCGAAAGTGGCCAGTGACCAGTGACCAATGACCAGTGAGCAGTGACCAGAGACACGTGAACAGAGACCAGTGACCAGTGACCAGTGACCAGTGACCAGTGACCAGTGACCAGTGACCAGTGACCAGTGACCAGTGGCCAGTGACCAGTGACCAGAGACAAGTGATCATTGACCAGCGAAAGTGACCAGTGACCAGTGACCAGTGACCAGTGACCAGTGACCAGTGACCAGCGACCTGCGACAAGTGACCAGTAACCAGCGACCAGTGACCAGTGACCAGTGACCAGTGACCAGTGACCAGTGACCAGTGACCAGTGACCAGTGACCAGTGATCAGCGACAAGTGACCAGCGACAAATGACCAGTGACTAGCGACCAGTGACCAGTGACCAGTGACCAGTGACCAGTGACCAGTGACCAGTGACCAGTGACCAGTGACCAGTGACCAGTGACCAGTGGCCAGTGACCAGTGACCAGAGACAAGTGATCATTGACCAGCGAAAGTGACCAGTGACCAGAGAACAGTGAACAGCGACCAGCGACAAGTGACCAGTATCCAGCGACCAGTGACCAGTGACCAGTGACCAGTGACCAGTGACCAGTGACCAGTGAAAGTGGCCAGTGACCAGTGACCAATGACCAGCGAAAGTGACCAGTGACCAGTGACCAGTGACCAGTGACCAGTGACCAGTGACCAGTGACCAGTGACCAGTGACCAGTGACCAGAGACAAGTGATCATTGACCAGCGAAAGTGACAAGTGACCAGTGACCAGTGACCAGTGACCAGCGAAAGTGACAAGTAACCAGCGACCAGTGACAAGTAACCAGCGACCAGTGACCAGTGACCAGTGACCAGTGAGCAGTGACCAGTGACCAGCGACCAGAGACACGTGACCAGAGACAAATGACCAGAGACCAGTGACCAGTGACCAGTGACCAGTGACCAGTGACCAGTGACCTGTGACCAGTGACCAGTGACCAGTGACCAGTGACCAGTGACCAGTGACAAGCGACCAGCTACAAGTGACCAGTGACCAGTGACCAGAGAACAGTGAACAGCGACCAGCGACAAGTGACCAGTATCCAGCGACCAGTGACCAGTGACCAGTGACCAGTGACCAGTGACCAGTGACCAGTGAAAGTGGCCAGTGACCAGTGACCAATGACCAGCGAAAGTGACCAGTGACCAGTGACCAGTGACCAGTGACCAGTGACCAGTGACCAGTGACCAGTGACCAGTGACCATTTACCAGCGAAAGTGACCCATGACCAGTGACCAGTGACCAGCGGAAGTGACCACTCACCAGTGACCAGTGACCAGTGACCAGTGACCAGTGACCAGTGACCAGTGACCAGTGACCAGTGACCAGTAACCAGCGACCAGTGACCAGTGACCAGAGACAAGTGATCATTGACCAGCGAAAGTGACCAGTGACCAGTGACCAGCGACCAGCGACAAGTGACCAGTAACCAGCGATCAGTGACCAGTGACCAGAGACCAGTGACTAGGGACCAGTGACCAGTGACCAGAGAAAGTGACAAGTAAAGAGTGACCAGCGAAAGTGGCCAGTGACCAGTGACCAATGACCAGTGAGCAGTGACCAGAGGCACGTGAACAGAGACCAGTGACCAGTGACCAGTGACCAGAGACAAGTGATCATTGACCAGCGAAAGTGACCAGTGACCAGTGACCAGTGACCAGTGACCAGCGAAAGTGACCAGTGACCAGTGACCAGTGAGCAGCGAAATTGACCAGTGACCATTGACCAGTGACCAGCGGAAGTGACCAGTGACCATTGACCAGTGACCAGCGGAAGTGACCAGTGACCAGCGACCAGTGACCAGTGACCAGTGACCAGTGACCAGTGACCATTCACCAGTGACCTGTGACCAGAGAAAGTGACAAGTAACGAGTGACCAGCGAAAGTGGCCAGTGACCAGTGTCCAATGACCAGTGAGCATTGACCAGAGACTCGTGACCAGAGACACGTGACCAGAGACAAATGACCAGAGACCAGTGACCAGTGACCAGGGACCAGTGACCAGTGACCAGTGACCAGCGACCAGCGACAAGTGACAAGTAACCAGTGACCAGCGACCTGCGACAAGTGACCAGTAACCAGCGACCAGTGACCAGTGACCAGAGACCAGTGACTAGTGACCAGTGACCTGTGACCAGAGAAAGTGACAAGTAAAGAGTGACCAGCGAAAGTGGCCAGTGACCAGTGACCAATGACCAGTGAGCAGTGACCAGAGACACGTGAACAGAGACCAGTGACCAGTGACCAGTGACCAGTGACCAGTGACCAGTGACCAGTGACCAGTGACCAGTGACCAGTGACCAGTGACCAGTGGCCAGTGACCAGTGACCAGAGACAAGTGATCATTGACCAGCGAAAGTGACCAGTGACCAGTGACCAGTGACCAGTGACCAGTGACCAGTGACCAGTGACCAGCGACCTGCGACAAGTGACCAGTAACCAGCGACCAGTGACCAGTGACCAGTGACCAGTGACCAGTGACCAGTGACCAGTGACCAGTGACCAGTGACCAGTGATCAGCGACAAGTGACCAGCGACAAATGACCAGTGACTAGCGACCAGTGACCAGTGACCAGTGACCAGTGACCAGTGACCAGTGACCAGTGACCAGTGACCAGTGACCAGTGGCCAGTGACCAGTGACCAGAGACAAGTGATCATTGACCAGCGAAAGTGAGCAGTGACCAGTGACCAGTGACCAGTGACCATTGACCAGTGACCAGTGACCAGCGACCTGCGACAAGTGACCAGTAACCAGCGACCAGTGACCAGTGACCAGTGACCAGTGACCAGTGACCAGTGACCAGCGACCAGCGACAAGTGACCAGTAACCAGCGACCAGTGACCAGTGACCAGTGACCAGTGACCAGTGGCCAGTGACCAGTGACCAGAGACAAGTGATCATTGACCAGCGAAAGTGACCAGTGACCAGTGACCAGTGACCAGTGACCAGTGACCAGTGACCAGCGACCTGCGACAAGTGACCAGCGACAAATGACCAGTGACTAGCGACCAGTGACCAGTGACCAGTGACCAGTGACCAGTGACCAGTGACCAGTGACCAGTGATCAGCGACAAGTGACCAGCGACAAATGACCAGTGACTAGCGACCAGTGACCAGTGACCAGTGACCAGTGACCAGTGACCAGTGACCAGTGACCAGTGACCAGTGGCCAGTGACCAGTGACCAGAGACAAGTGATCATTGACCAGCGAAAGTGACCAGTGACCAGTGACCAGTGACCAGTGACCAGTGGCCAGTGACCAGTGACCAGAGACAAGTGATCATTGACCAGCGAAAGTGACCAGTGACCAGTGACCAGTGACCAGTGACCAGTGACCAGTGACCAGCGACCTGCGACAAGTGACCAGTAACCAGCGACCAGTGACCAGTGACCAGTGACCAGTGACCAGTGACCAGTGAGCAGTGACCAGAGACACGTGAACAGAGACCAGTGACCAGTGACCAGTGACCAGTGACCAGTGACCAGTGACCAGTGACCAGTGACCAGTGACCAGTGACCAGTGACCAGTGGCCAGTGACCAGTGACCAGAGACAAGTGATCATTGACCAGCGAAAGTGACCAGTGACCAGTGACCAGTGACCAGTGACCAGTGACCAGTGACCAGCGACCTGCGACAAGTGACCAGTAACCAGCGACCAGTGACCAGTGACAAGTGACCAGTGACCAGTGACCAGTGACCAGTGACCAGTGACCAGTGACCAGTGACCAGGGATCAGCGACAAGTGACCAGCGACAAATGACCAGTGACTAGCGACCAGTGACCAGTGACCAGTGACCAGTGACCAGTGACCAGTGACCAGTGACCAGTGACCAGTGACCAGTGACCAGTGACCAGTGACCAGTGGCCAGTGACCAGTGACCAGAGACAAGTGATCATTGACCAGCGAAAGTGACCAGTGACCAGTGACCAGTGATCAGCGACAAGTGACCAGCGACAAATGACCAGTGACTAGCGACCAGTGACCAGTGACCAGTGACCAGTGACCAGAGACAAGTGAACGTTGACCAGCGAAAGTGGCCAGCGACCAGTGACCAGTGACCAGCGAAAGTGGCCAGCGAACAGAGACCAGTGACCAGTGACCAGTGACCAGTGACCAGTGACCGGTGACCAGTGACCAGTCACCCGTCACCAGTGACCCCTGACCAGTGACCAGAGTCAAGTGACCAGCGACAAATGACCAGTGACCAGGGACCAGTGACCAGTGACCAGTGACCAGCGACCAGCGACAAGTGACAAGTAACCAGCGACCAGTGACCAGTGACCAGAGACCAGTGACCAGTGACCAGTGACAAATGACCAGAGACCAGTGACCAGTGACCAGTGACCAGAGACAAGTGATCATTGACCAGCGAAAGTGACCAGTGACCAGTGACCAGTGACCAGTGACCAGCGAAAGTGACCAGTGACCAGTGACCAGTGAGCAGCGAAATTGACCAGTGACCATTGACCAGTGACCAGCGGAAGTGACCAGTGACCAGTGACCAGTGACCAGTGAGCAGTGATATGAGACAAGTGTCCAGAGACAAATGACCAGAGACCAGTGACCAGTGACCAGTGACCAGTGACCAGTGACCAGAGACAAGTGACCAGAGACAAATGACCAGTGACCAGTGACCAGTGAACAGCGACCAGCGACAAGTGACCAGTAACCAGCGACCAGTGACCAGTGACCAGTGACCAGTGACCAGTGACCATTCACCAGTGACCTGTGACCAGAGAAAGTGACAAGTAACGAGTGACCAGCGAAAGTGGCCAGTGACCAGTGTCCAATGACCAGTGAGCATTGACCAGAGACTCGTGACCAGAGACACGTGACCAGAGACAAATGACCAGAGACCAGTGACCAGTGACCAGGGACCAGTGACCAGTGACCAGTGACCAGCGACCAGCGACAAGTGACAAGTAACCAGTGACCAGCGACCTGCGACAAGTGACCAGTAACCAGCGACCAGTGACCAGTGACCAGAGACCAGTGACTAGTGACCAGTGACCTGTGACCAGAGAAAGTGACAAGTAAAGAGTGACCAGCGAAAGTGGCCAGTGACCAGTGACCAATGACCAGTGAGCAGTGACCAGAGACACGTGAACAGAGACCAGTGACCAGTGACCAGTGACCAGTGACCAGTGACCAGTGACCAGTGACCAGTGACCAATGACCAGTGACCAGTGGCCAGTGACCAGTGACCAGAGACAAGTGATCATTGACCAGCGAAAGTGACCAGTGACCAGTGACCAGTGACCAGTGACCAGTGACCAGTGACCAGCGACCTGCGACAAGTGACCAGTAACCAGCGACCAGTGACCAGTGACCAGTGACCAGTGACCAGTGACCAGTGACCAGTGACCAGTGACCAGTGATCAGCGACCAGTGACCAGTGACCAGTGGCCAGTGACCAGTGACCAGAGACAAGTGATCATTGACCAGCGAAAGTGACCAGTGACCAGTGACCAGTGACCAGTGACCAGTGACCAGTGACCAGCGACCTGCGACAAGTGACCAGTAACCAGCGACCAGTGACCAGTGACCAGTGACCAGTGACCAGTGACCAGTGACCAGCGACCAGCGACAAGTGACCAGTAACCAGCGACCAGTGACCAGTGACCAGTGACCAGTGACCAGTGGCCAGTGACCAGTGACCAGAGACAAGTGATCATTGACTAGCGAAAGTGACCAGTGACCAGTGACCAGTGACCAGTGACCAGTGACCAGTGACCAGCGACCTGCGACAAGTGACCAGTAACCAGCGACCAGTGACCAGTGACCAGAGACCAGTGACTAGTGACCAGTGACCTGTGACCAGAGAAAGTGACAAGTAAAGAGTGACCAGCGAAAGTGGCCAGTGACCAGTGACCAATGACCAGTGAGCAGTGACCAGAGACACGTGAACAGAGACCAGTGACCAGTGACCAGTGACCAGTGACCAGTGACCAGTGACCAGTGACCAGTGACCAGTGACCAGTGACCAGTGACCAGTGACCAGTGACCAGTGGCCAGTGACCAGTGACCAGAGACAAGTGATCATTGACCAGCGAAAGTGACCAGTGACCAGTGACCAGTGACCAGTGACCACTGACCAGTGACCAGCGACCTGCGACAAGTGACCAGTAACCAGCGACCAGTGACCAGTGACCAGTGACCAGTGACCAGTGACCAGTGACCAGTGACCAGTGACCAGTGACCAGTGATCAGCGACAAGTGACCAGCGACAAATGACCAGTGACTAGCGACCAGTGACCAGTGACCAGTGACCAGTGACCAGTGACCAGTGACCAGTGACCAGTGACCAGTGACCAGTGACCAGTGACCAGTGGCCAGTGACCAGTGACCAGAGACAAGTGATCATTGACCAGCGAAAGTGACCAGTGACCAGAGAACAGTGAACAGCGACCAGCGACAAGTGACCAGTATCCAGCGACCAGTGACCAGTGACCAGTGACCAGTGACCAGTGACCAGTGACCAGTGAAAGTGGCCAGTGACCAGTGACCAATGACCAGCGAAAGTGACCAGTGACCAGTGACCAGTGACCAGTGACCAGTGACCAGTGACCAGTGACCAGTGACCAGTGACCAGTGACCAGAGACAAGTGATCATTGACCAGCGAAAGTGACAAGTGACCAGTGACCAGTGACCAGTGACCAGCGAAAGTGACAAGTAACCAGCGACCAGTGACAAGTAACCAGCGACCAGTGACCAGTGACCAGTGACCAGTGAGCAGTGACCAGTGACCAGCGACCAGAGACACGTGACCAGAGACAAATGACCAGAGACCAGTGACCAGTGACCAGTGACCAGTGACCAGTGACCAGTGACCTGTGACCAGTGACCAGTGACCAGTGACCAGTGACCAGTGACCAGTGACAAGCGACCAGCTACAAGTGACCAGTGACCAGTGACCAGAGAACAGTGAACAGCGACCAGCGACAAGTGACCAGTATCCAGCGACCAGTGACCAGTGACCAGTGACCAGTGACCAGTGACCAGTGACCAGTGAAAGTGGCCAGTGACCAGTGACCAATGACCAGCGAAAGTGACCAGTGACCAGTGACCAGTGACCAGTGACCAGTGACCAGTGACCAGTGACCAGTGACCAGTGGCCAGTGACCAGTGACCAGAGACAAGTGATCATTGACCAGCGAAAGTGACCAGTGACCAGAGAACAGTGAACAGCGACCAGCGACAAGTGACCAGTATCCAGCGACCAGTGACCAGTGACCAGTGACCAGTGACCAGTGACCAGTGACCAGTGAAAGTGGCCAGTGACCAGTGACCAATGACCAGCGAAAGTGACCAGTGACCAGTGACCAGTGACCAGTGACCAGTGACCAGTGACCAGTGACCAGTGACCAGTGACCAGTGACCAGAGACAAGTGATCATTGACCAGCGAAAGTGACAAGTGACCAGTGACCAGTGACCAGTGACCAGCGAAAGTGACAAGTAACCAGCGACCAGTGACAAGTAACCAGCGACCAGTGACCAGTGACCAGTGACCAGTGAGCAGTGACCAGTGACCAGCGACCAGAGACACGTGACCAGAGACAAATGACCAGAGACCAGTGACCAGTGACCAGTGACCAGTGACCAGTGACCAGTGACCTGTGACCAGTGACCAGTGACCAGTGACCAGTGACCAGTGACCAGTGACAAGCGACCAGCTACAAGTGACCAGTGACCAGTGACCAGAGAACAGTGAACAGCGACCAGCGACAAGTGACCAGTATCCAGCGACCAGTGACCAGTGACCAGTGACCAGTGACCAGTGACCAGTGACCAGTGAAAGTGGCCAGTGACCAGTGACCAATGACCAGCGAAAGTGACCAGTGACCAGTGACCAGTGACCAGTGACCAGTGACCAGTGACCAGTGACCAGTGACCATTTACCAGCGAAAGTGACCCATGACCAGTGACCAGTGACCAGCGGAAGTGACCACTGACCAGTGACCAGTGACCAGTGACCAGTGACCAGTGACCAGTGACCAGTGACCAGTGACCAGTAACCAGCGACCAGTGACCAGTGACCAGAGACAAGTGATCATTGACCAGCGAAAGTGACCAGTGACCAGTGACCAGCGACCAGCGACAAGTGACCAGTAACCAGCGATCAGTGACCAGTGACCAGAGACCAGTGACTAGGGACCAGTGACCAGTGACCAGAGAAAGTGACAAGTAAAGAGTGACCAGCGAAAGTGGCCAGTGACCAGTGACCAATGACCAGTGAGCAGTGACCAAAGGCACGTGAACAGAGACCAGTGACCAGTGACCAGTGACCAGTGACCAGTGACCAGTGACCGGAGACAAGTGATCATTGACCAGCGAAAGTGACCAGTGACCAGTGACCAGTGACCAGTGACCAGCGAAAGTGACCAGTGACCAGTGACCAGTGACCAGTGACCAGTGACCAGTGACCAGTGACCAGTGGCCAGTGAACAGTGACCAGAGACAAGTGATCATTGACCAGCGAAAGTGACCAGTGACCAGTGACCAGTGACCAGTGACCAGTGACCAGTGACCAGCGACCTGCGACAAGTGACCAGTAACCAGCGACCAGTGACCAGTGACCAGTGACCAGTGACCAGTGACCAGTGACCAGCGACCAGCGACAAGTGACCAGTAACCAGCGACCAGTGACCAGTGACCAGTGACCAGTGACCAGTGGCCAGTGACCAGTGACCAGTGACCAGTGGCCAGTGACCAGTGACCAGAGACAAGTGATCATTGACCAGCGAAAGTGACCAGTGACCAGTGACCAGTGACCAGTGACCAGTGACCAGTGACCAGCGACCTGCGACAAGTGACCAGTAACCAGCGACCAGTGACCAGTGACCAGAGACCAGTGACTAGTGACCAGTGACCTGTGACCAGAGAAAGTGACAAGTAAAGAGTGACCAGCGAAAGTGGCCAGTGACCAGTGACCAATGACCAGTGAGCAGTGACCAGAGACACGTGAACAGAGACCAGTGACCAGTGACCAGTGACCAGTGACCAGTGACCAGTGACCAGTGACCAGTGACCAGTGACCAGTGACCAGTGACCAGAGACAAGTGATCATTGACCAGCGAAAGTGACCAGTGACCAGTGACCAGTGACCAGTGACAAGCGACATGCGACAAGTGACCAGTAACCAGCGACCAGTGACCAGTGACCAGTGACCAGTGACCAGTGACCAGTGACCAGTGACCAGTGACCAGTGACCAGTGATCAGCGACAAGTGACCAGCGACAAATGACCAGTGACTAGCGACCAGTGACCAGTGACCAGTGACCAGTGACCAGTGACCAGTGACCAGTGACCAGTGACCAGTGACCAGTGGCCAGTGACCAGTGACCAGAGACAAGTGATCATTGACCAGCGAAAGTGACCAGTGACCAGTGACCAGTGATCAGCGACAAGTGACCAGCGACAAATGACCAGTGACTAGCGACCAGTGACCAGTGACCAGTGACCAGTGACCAGAGACAAGTGAACGATAACCAGCGAAAGTGGCCAGCGACCAGTGACCAGTGACCAGCGAAAGTGGCCAGCGAACAGAGACCAGTGACCAGTGACCAGTGACCAGTGACCAGTGACCGGTGACCAGTGACCAGTCACCCGTCACCAGTGACCCGTGACCAGTGACCAGAGTCAAGTGACCAGCGACAAATGACCAGTGACCAGGGACCAGTGACCAGTGACCAGTGACCAGCGACCAGCGACAAGTGACAAGTAACCAGCGACCAGTGACCAGTGACCAGAGACCAGTGACCAGTGACCAGTGACAAATGACCAGAGACCAGTGACCAGTGACCAGTGACCAGTCAGCCGTCACCAGTGACCCGTGACCAGTGACCAGAGTCAAGTGACCAGCGACAAATGACCAGTGACCAGGGACCAGTGACCAGTGACCAGTGACCAGCGACCAGCGACAAGTGACAAGTAACCAGCGACCAGTGACAAGTAACCAGCGACCAGTGACCAGTGACCAGTGACCAGTGAGCAGTGACCAGTGACCAGCGACCAGAGACACGTGACCAGAGACAAATGACCAGAGACCAGTGACCAGTGACCAGTGACCAGTGACCAGTGACCAGTGACCTGTGACCAGTGACCAGTGACCAGTGACCAGTGACCAGTGACCAGTGACAAGCGACCAGCTACAAGTGACCAGTGACCAGTGACCAGAGAACAGTGAACAGCGACCAGCGACAAGTGACCAGTATCCAGCGACCAGTGACCAGTGACCAGTGACCAGTGACCAGTGAAAGTGGCCAGTGACCAGTGACCAATGACCAGCGAAAGTGACCAGTGACCAGTGACCAGTGACCAGTGACCAGTGACCAGTGACCAGTGACCAGTGACCAGTGGCCAGTGACCAGTGACCAGAGACAAGTGATCATTGACCAGCGAAAGTGAGCAGTGACCAGTGACCAGTGACCAGTGACCAGCGACATGCGACAAGTGACCAGTAACCAGCGACCAGTGACCAGTGACCAGTGACCAGTGACCAGTGACCAGTGACCAGTGACCAGTGACCAGTGACCAGTGATCAGCGACAAGTGACCAGCGACAAATGACCAGTGACTAGCGACCAGTGACCAGTGACCAGTGACCAGTGACCAGTGACCAGTGACCAGTGACCAGTGACCAGTGACCAGTGACCAGTGGCCAGTGACCAGTGACCAGAGACAAGTGAACGTTGACCAGCGAAAGTGGCCAGCGACCAGTGACCAGTGACCAGCGAAAGTGGCCAGCGAACAGAGACCAGTGACCAGTGACCAGTGACCAGTGACCAGTGACCGGTGACCAGTGACCAGTCACCCGTCACCAGTGACCCGTGACCAGTGACCAGAGTCAAGTGACCAGCGACAAATGACCAGTGACCAGGGACCAGTGACCAGTGACCAGTGACCAGCGACCAGCGACAAGTGACAAGTAACCAGCGACCAGTGACCAGTGACCAGAGACCAGTGACCAGTGACCAGTGACAAATGACCAGAGACCAGTGACCAGTGACCAGTGACCAGTCAGCCGTCACCAGTGACCCGTGACCAGTGACCAGAGTCAAGTGACCAGCGACAAATGACCAGTGACCAGGGACCAGTGACCAGTGACCAGTGACCAGCGACCAGCGACAAGTGACAAGTAACCAGCGACCAGTGACAAGTAACCAGCGACCAGTGACCAGTGACCAGTGACCAGTGAGCAGTGACCAGTGACCAGCGACCAGAGACACGTGACCAGAGACAAATGACCAGAGACCAGTGACCAGTGACCAGTGACCAGTGACCAGTGACCAGTGACCTGTGACCAGTGACCAGTGACCAGTGACCAGTGACCAGTGACCAGTGACAAGCGACCAGCTACAAGTGACCAGTGACCAGTGACCAGAGAACAGTGAACAGCGACCAGCGACAAGTGACCAGTATCCAGCGACCAGTGACCAGTGACCAGTGACCAGTGACCAGTGAAAGTGGCCAGTGACCAGTGACCAATGACCAGCGAAAGTGACCAGTGACCAGTGACCAGTGACCAGTGACCAGTGACCAGTGACCAGTGACCAGTGACCAGAGACAAGTGATCATTGACCAGCGAAAGTGACAAGTGACCAGTGACCAGTGACCAGTGACCAGCGAAAGTGACAAGTAACCAGCGACCAGTGACAAGTAACCAGCGACCAGTGACCAGTGACCAGTGACCAGTGAGCAGTGACCAGTGACCAGCGACCAGAGACACGTGACCAGAGACAAATGACCAGAGACCAGTGACCAGTGACCAGTGACCAGTGACCAGTGACCAGTGACCTGTGACCAGTGACCAGTGACCAGTGACCAGTGACCAGTGACCAGTGACAAGCGACCAGCTACAAGTGACCAGTGACCAGTGACCAGAGAACAGTGAACAGCGACCAGCGACAAGTGACCAGTATCCAGCGACCAGTGACCAGTGACCAGTGACCAGTGACCAGTGACCAGTGACCAGTGAAAGTGGCCAGTGACCAGTGACCAATGACCAGCGAAAGTGACCAGTGACCAGTGACCAGTGACCAGTGACCAGTGACCAGTGACCAGTGACCATTTACCAGCGAAAGTGACCCATGACCAGTGACCAGTGACCAGCGGAAGTGACCACTGACCAGTGACCAGTGACCAGTGACCAGTAACCAGCGACCAGTGACCAGTGACCAGAGACAAGTGATCATTGACCAGCGAAAGTGACCAGTGACCAGTGACCAGCGACCAGCGACAAGTGACCAGTAACCAGCGATCAGTGACCAGTGACCAGAGACCAGTGACTAGGGACCAGTGACCAGTGACCAGAGAAAGTGACAAGTAAAGAGTGACCAGCGAAAGTGGCCAGTGACCAGTGACCAATGACCAGTGAGCAGTGACCAGAGGCACGTGAACAGAGACCAGTGACCAGTGACCAGTGACCAGTGACCAGTGACCAGTGACCAGAGACAAGTGATCATTGACCAGCGAAAGTGACCAGTGACCAGTGACCAGTGACCAGTGACCAGCGAAAGTGACCAGTGACCAGTGACCAGTGAGCAGCGAAATTGACCAGTGACCATTGACCAGTGACCAGCGGAAGTGACCAGTGACCAGTGACCAGTGACCAGTGAGCAGTGACCAGAGACAAGTGTCCAGAGACAAATGACCAGAGACCAGTGACCAGTGACCAGTGACCAGTGACCAGTGACCAGTGACCAGAGACAAGTGACCAGAGACAAATGACAAGGGACCAATGACCAGTGAGCAGTGACCAGAGACAAGTGTCCAGAGACAAATGACCAGAGACCAGTGACCAGTGACCAGTGACCAGTGACCAGTAACCAGTGACCAGTGACCAGAGACAAGTGACCAGAGACAAATGACCAGTGACCAGTGAACCGTGACCAGTGACCAGAGACAAATGACCAGCGACAAATGACCAGTGACCAGTGACCAGTGACCAGCGACCAGCGACAAGTGACCAGTGACCAGTGACCAGTGACCAGTGATCAGCGACAAGTGACCAGCGACAAATGACCAGTGACTAGCGACCAGTGACCAGTGACCAGTGACCAGTGACCAGTGACCAGTGACCAGTGACCAGAGACAAGTGATCATTGACCAGCGAAAGTGGCCAGTGACCAGTGACCAGTGACCAGTGACCAGTGACCAGTGACCAGTGACCAGAGACCAGTGACCAGTGACGAGTGACCAGTGACCGGCGACCAGTGACCAGTGACCAGAGACAAGTGACCAGCGACATATGACCAGTGACCAATGACCAGCGACCAGCGACAAGTGACCAGTAACCAGCGACCAGTGACCAGTGACCAGTGACCAGTGACCAGTGACCAGTGACCAGTGACCAGTGACCAGTGAGCAGTGACCAGAGACAAGTGACCAGAGACAAATGACCAGAGACCAGTGAACAGTGACCAGTGACCAGTGACCACTGACCCGTGACCAGTGAACCGTGACCAGTGACCAGAGACAAGTGACCAGCGACAAATGACCAGTGACCAGCGACCAGTCACCAGCGACCAGCGACAAGTGACAAGTAACCAGCGACCAGTGACAAGTGACCAGTGACCAGTGACCAGTGACCAGTGACCAAGGACCAGTGACCAGTGATCAGCGACAAGTGACCAGCGTCAAATGACCAGTGACTAGCGACCAGTGACCAGTGACCAGTGACCAGTGACCAGTGACCAGTGACCAGTGACCAGAGACAAGTGATCATTGACCAGCGAAAGAGGCCAGCGACCAGTGACCAGTGACCAGCGAAAGTGGCCAGTGACCAGCGACCAGCGACAAAAGACCAGTAACCAGCGACCAGTGACCAGTGACCAGTGATCAGTGACCAGCGACCAGTGACCAGTGACCAGAGACAAGTGACAAGTGAGCAATGACCAGTGAGCAGTGACCAGAGACAAGTGTCCAGAGACAAATGACCAGAGACCAGTGACCAGTGACCAGTGACCAGTGACCAGTGACCAGAGACAAGTGACCAGAGACAAATGACAAGGGACCAATGACCAGTGAGCAGTGACCAGAGACAAGTGTCCAGATACAAATGACCAGAGACCAGTGACCAGTGACCAGTGACCAGTGACCAGTGACCAGTAACCAGTGACGAGTGACCAGAGACAAGTGACCAGAGACAAATGACCAGTGACCAGAGACAAGTGATCATTGACCAGCGAAAGTGGCCCGTGACCAGTGACCAATGACCAGTGAGCAGTGACCAGAGACAAGTGACCAGAGACAAATGAACAGAGACAAATGACCAGGGACCAGTGACCAGTGACCAGTGACCAGTGACCAGTGACCAGTGACCAGTGACCAGTGACCCGTGACCAGTGACCCGTGACCAGTGACCCGTGACCAGTGACCCGTGACCAGTGACCCGTGACCAGTGACCAGAGACAAGTGACCAGCGACAAATGACCAGTGACCAGTGACCAGCGACCAGCGACAGGTGACAAGTAACCAGCGACCAGTGACCAGTGACCAGTGACCAGTGACCAGTGACCAGTGACCAGTGACCAGAGACAAGTGATCATTGACCAGCGAAAGTGGCCAGCGGCCAGTGACCAGTGACCAGTGACCAGTGACCAGTGACCAGCGACCAGCGACAAGTGACCAGTAACCAGCGATCAGTGACCAGTGACCAGAGACCAGTGACTAGGGACCAGTGACCTGTGACCAGAGAAAGTGACAAGTAAAGAGTGACCAGCGAAAGTGGCCAGTGACCAGTGACCAATGACCAGTGAGCAGTGACCAGAGGCACGTGAACAGAGACCAGTGACCAGTGACCAGTGACCAGTGACCAGTGACCAGTGACCAGTGACCAGTGACCAGTGGCCAGTGACCAGTGGCCAGTGACCAGTGACCAGAGACAAGTGATCATTGACCAGCGAAAGTGACCAGTGACCAGTGACCAGTGACCAGTGACCAGTGACCAGCGACCAGCGACAAGTGACCAGTAACCAGCGATCAGTGACCAGTGACCAGAGACCAGTGACTAGGGACCAGTGACCTGTGACCAGAGAAAGTGACAAGTAAAGAGTGACCAGCGAAAGTGGCCAGTGACCAGTGACCAATGACCAGTGAGCAGTGACCAGAGGCACGTGAACAGAGACCAGTGACCAGTGACCAGTGACCAGTGACCAGTGACCAGTGACCAGTGACCAGTGACCAGTGACCAGTGACCAGTGACCAGCGACCAGCGACAAGAGACCAGTAACCAGCGATCAGTGACCAGTGACCAGAGACCAGTGACTAGGGACCAGTGACCTGTGACCAGAGAAAGTGACAAGTAAAGAGTGACCAGCGAAAGTGGCCAGTGACCAGTGACCAATGACCAGCGAAAGTGACCAGTGACCAGTGACCAGTGACCAGTGACCAGTGACCAGTGACCAGTGACCAGTGACCAGTGACCAGTGACCAGCGAAAGTGGCCAGTGACCAATGACCAGCGAAAGTGACCAGTGACCAGTGACCAGTGACCAGTGACCAGTGACCAGAGACAAGTGATCATTGACCAGCGAAAGTGACCAGTGACCAGTGACCAGCGAAAGTGACCAGTGACCAGTGACCAGTGACCAGTGACCAGTGACCAGAGACAAGTGACCAGAGACAAATGACCAGTGACCAGTGACCAGTGACCAGTGACCAGCGACCAGCGACAAGTGACCAGTAACCAGCGATCAGTGACCAGTGACCAGAGACCAGTGACTAGGGACCAGTGACCTGTGACCAGAGAAAGTGACAAGTAAAGAGTGACCAGCGAAAGTGGCCAGTGACCAGTGACCAATGACCAGTGAGCAGTGACCAGAGGCACGTGAACAGAGACCAGTGACCAGTGACCAGTGACCAGTGACCAGTGACCAGTGACCAGTGACCAGTGACCAGTGACCAGTGACCAGTGACCAGTGACCAGTGACCAGTGACCAGTGACCAGTGACCAGAGACAAGTGATCATTGACCAGCGAAAGTGGCCCGTGACCAGTGACCAGTGACCAGTGACCAGTGACCAGTGACCAGTGACCAGTGACCAGTGATCAGCGACAAGTGACCAGCGACAAATGACCAGTGACTAGCGACCAGTGACCAGTGACCAGTGACCAGTGACCAGTGACCAGTGACCAGTGACCAGTGACCAGTGACCAGTGACCAGTGACCAGTGGCCAGTGACCAGTGACCAGAGACAAGTGATCATTGACCAGCGAAAGAGACCAGTGACCAGTGACCAGTGATCAGCGACAAGTGACCAGCGACAAATGACCAGTGACTAGCGACCAGTGACCAGTGACCAGTGACCAGTGACCAGTGACCAGTGACCAGCGACCAGCGACAAGTGACCAGTAACCAGCGACCAGTGACCAGTGACCAGTGACCAGTGACCAGTGGCCAGTGACCAGTGACCAGAGACAAGTGATCATTGACCAGCGAAAGTGACCAGTGACCAGTGACCAGTGACCAGTGACCAGTGACCAGTGACCAGCGACCTGCGACAAGTGACCAGTAACCAGCGACCAGTGACCAGTGACCAGAGACCAGTGACTAGTGACCAGTGACCTGTGACCAGAGAAAGTGACAAGTAAAGAGTGACCAGCGAAAGTGGCCAGTGACCAGTGACCAATGACCAGTGAGCAGTGACCAGAGACACGTGAACAGAGACCAGTGACCAGTGACCAGTGACCAGTGACCAGTGACCAGTGACCAGTGACCAGTGACCAGTGACCAGTGACCAGTGACCAGTGACCAGTGACCAGTGACCAGTGACCAGAGACAAGTGATCATTGACCAGCGAAAGTGGCCAGTGACCAGTGACCAGTGACCAGTGACCAGTGACCAGTGACCAGTGACCAGAGACCAGTGACCAGTGACGAGTGACCAGTGACCGGCGACCAGTGACCAGTGACCAGAGACAAGTGACCAGCGACATATGACCAGTGACCAATGACCAGCGACCAGCGACAAGTGACCAGTAACCAGCGACCAGTGACCAGTGACCAGTGACCAGTGACCAGTGACCAGTGACCAGTGACCAGTGACCAGTGAGCAGTGACCAGAGACAAGTGACCAGAGACAAATGACCAGAGACCAGTGAACAGTGACCAGTGACCAGTGACCACTGACCCGTGACCAGTGAACCGTGACCAGTGACCAGAGACAAGTGACCAGCGACAAATGACCAGTGACCAGCGACCAGTCACCAGCGACCAGCGACAAGTGACAAGTAACCAGCGACCAGTGACAAGTGACCAGTGACCAGTGACCAGTGACCAGTGACCAAGGACCAGTGACCAGTGATCAGCGACAAGTGACCAGCGTCAAATGACCAGTGACTAGCGACCAGTGACCAGTGACCAGTGACCAGTGACCAGTGACCAGTGACCAGTGACCAGAGACAAGTGATCATTGACCAGCGAAAGAGGCCAGCGACCAGTGACCAGTGACCAGCGAAAGTGGCCAGTGACCAGCGACCAGCGACAAAAGACCAGTAACCAGCGACCAGTGACCAGTGACCAGTGATCAGTGACCAGCGACCAGTGACCAGTGACCAGAGACAAGTGACAAGTGAGCAATGACCAGTGAGCAGTGACCAGAGACAAGTGTCCAGAGACAAATGACCAGAGACCAGTGACCAGTGACCAGTGACCAGTGACCAGTGACCAGAGACAAGTGACCAGAGACAAATGACAAGGGACCAATGACCAGTGAGCAGTGACCAGAGACAAGTGTCCAGATACAAATGACCAGAGACCAGTGACCAGTGACCAGTGACCAGTGACCAGTGACCAGTAACCAGTGACGAGTGACCAGAGACAAGTGACCAGAGACAAATGACCAGTGACCAGAGACAAGTGATCATTGACCAGCGAAAGTGGCCCGTGACCAGTGACCAATGACCAGTGAGCAGTGACCAGAGACAAGTGACCAGAGACAAATGAACAGAGACAAATGACCAGGGACCAGTGACCAGTGACCAGTGACCAGTGACCAGTGACCAGTGACCCGTGACCAGTGACCCGTGACCAGTGACCCGTGACCAGTGGCCAGTGACCAGTGGCCAGTGACCAGTGACCAGAGACAAGTGATCATTGACCAGCGAAAGTGACCAGTGACCAGTGACCAGTGACCAGTGACCAGTGACCAGCGACCAGCGACAAGTGACCAGTAACCAGCGATCAGTGACCAGTGACCAGAGACCAGTGACTAGGGACCAGTGACCTGTGACCAGAGAAAGTGACAAGTAAAGAGTGACCAGCGAAAGTGGCCAGTGACCAGTGACCAATGACCAGTGAGCAGTGACCAGAGGCACGTGAACAGAGACCAGTGACCAGTGACCAGTGACCAGTGACCAGTGACCAGTGACCAGTGACCAGTGACCAGTGACCAGTGACCAGTGACCAGCGACCAGCGACAAGAGACCAGTAACCAGCGATCAGTGACCAGTGACCAGAGACCAGTGACTAGGGACCAGTGACCTGTGACCAGAGAAAGTGACAAGTAAAGAGTGACCAGCGAAAGTGGCCAGTGACCAGTGACCAATGACCAGCGAAAGTGACCAGTGACCAGTGACCAGTGACCAGTGACCAGTGACCAGTGACCAGTGACCAGTGACCAGTGACCAGTGACCAGCGAAAGTGGCCAGTGACCAATGACCAGCGAAAGTGACCAGTGACCAGTGACCAGTGACCAGTGACCAGTGACCAGAGACAAGTGATCATTGACCAGCGAAAGTGACCAGTGACCAGTGACCAGCGAAAGTGACCAGTGACCAGTGACCAGTGACCAGTGACCAGTGACCAGAGACAAGTGACCAGAGACAAATGACCAGTGACCAGTGACCAGTGACCAGTGACCAGCGACCAGCGACAAGTGACCAGTAACCAGCGATCAGTGACCAGTGACCAGAGACCAGTGACTAGGGACCAGTGACCTGTGACCAGAGAAAGTGACAAGTAAAGAGTGACCAGCGAAAGTGGCCAGTGACCAGTGACCAATGACCAGTGAGCAGTGACCAGAGGCACGTGAACAGAGACCAGTGACCAGTGACCAGTGACCAGTGACCAGTGACCAGTGACCAGTGACCAGTGACCAGTGACCAGTGACCAGTGACCAGTGACCAGTGACCAGTGACCAGTGACCAGTGACCAGAGACAAGTGATCATTGACCAGCGAAAGTGGCCCGTGACCAGTGACCAGTGACCAGTGACCAGTGACCAGTGACCAGTGACCAGTGACCAGTGATCAGCGACAAGTGACCAGCGACAAATGACCAGTGACTAGCGACCAGTGACCAGTGACCAGTGACCAGTGACCAGTGACCAGTGACCAGTGACCAGTGACCAGTGACCAGTGACCAGTGACCAGTGGCCAGTGACCAGTGACCAGAGACAAGTGATCATTGACCAGCGAAAGAGACCAGTGACCAGTGACCAGTGATCAGCGACAAGTGACCAGCGACAAATGACCAGTGACTAGCGACCAGTGACCAGTGACCAGTGACCAGTGACCAGTGACCAGTGACCAGCGACCAGCGACAAGTGACCAGTAACCAGCGACCAGTGACCAGTGACCAGTGACCAGTGACCAGTGGCCAGTGACCAGTGACCAGAGACAAGTGATCATTGACCAGCGAAAGTGACCAGTGACCAGTGACCAGTGACCAGTGACCAGTGACCAGTGACCAGCGACCTGCGACAAGTGACCAGTAACCAGCGACCAGTGACCAGTGACCAGAGACCAGTGACTAGTGACCAGTGACCTGTGACCAGAGAAAGTGACAAGTAAAGAGTGACCAGCGAAAGTGGCCAGTGACCAGTGACCAATGACCAGTGAGCAGTGACCAGAGACACGTGAACAGAGACCAGTGACCAGTGACCAGTGACCAGTGACCAGTGACCAGTGACCAGTGACCAGTGACCAGTGACCAGTGACCAGTGACCAGAGACAAGTGATCATTGACCAGCGAAAGTGACCAGTGACCAGTGACCAGTGACCAGTGACAAGCGACATGCGACAAGTGACCAGTAACCAGCGACCAGTGACCAGTGACCAGTGACCAGTGACCAGTGACCAGTGACCAGTGACCAGTGACCAGTGACCAGTGATCAGCGACAAGTGACCAGCGACAAATGACCAGTGACTAGCGACCAGTGACCAGTGACCAGTGACCAGTGACCAGTGACCAGTGACCAGTGACCAGTGACCAGTGACCAGTGGCCAGTGACCAGTGACCAGAGACAAGTGATCATTGACCAGCGAAAGTGACCAGTGACCAGTGACCAGTGATCAGCGACAAGTGACCAGCGACAAATGACCAGTGACTAGCGACCAGTGACCAGTGACCAGTGACCAGTGACCAGAGACAAGTGAACGTTGACCAGCGAAAGTGGCCAGCGACCAGTGACCAGTGACCAGCGAAAGTGGCCAGCGAACAGAGACCAGTGACCAGTGACCAGTGACCAGTGACCAGTGACCGGTGACCAGTGACCAGTCACCCGTCACCAGTGACCCGTGACCAGTGACCAGAGTCAAGTGACCAGCGACAAATGACCAGTGACCAGGGACCAGTGACCAGTGACCAGTGACCAGCGACCAGCGACAAGTGACAAGTAACCAGCGACCAGTGACCAGTGACCAGAGACCAGTGACCAGTGACCAGTGACAAATGACCAGAGACCAGTGACCAGTGACCAGTGACCAGTCAGCCGTCACCAGTGACCCGTGACCAGTGACCAGAGTCAAGTGACCAGCGACAAATGACCAGTGACCAGGGACCAGTGACCAGTGACCAGTGACCAGCGACCAGCGACAAGTGACAAGTAACCAGCGACCAGTGACAAGTAACCAGCGACCAGTGACCAGTGACCAGTGACCAGTGAGCAGTGACCAGTGACCAGCGACCAGAGACACGTGACCAGAGACAAATGACCAGAGACCAGTGACCAGTGACCAGTGACCAGTGACCAGTGACCAGTGACCTGTGACCAGTGACCAGTGACCAGTGACCAGTGACCAGTGACCAGTGACAAGCGACCAGCTACAAGTGACCAGTGACCAGTGACCAGAGAACAGTGAACAGCGACCAGCGACAAGTGACCAGTATCCAGCGACCAGTGACCAGTGACCAGTGACCAGTGACCAGTGAAAGTGGCCAGTGACCAGTGACCAATGACCAGCGAAAGTGACCAGTGACCAGTGACCAGTGACCAGTGACCAGTGACCAGTGACCAGTGACCAGTGACCAGTGGCCAGTGACCAGTGACCAGAGACAAGTGATCATTGACCAGCGAAAGTGACCAGTGACCAGTGACCAGTGACCAGTGACCAGCGACATGCGACAAGTGACCAGTAACCAGCGACCAGTGACCAGTGACCAGTGACCAGTGACCAGTGACCAGTGACCAGTGACCAGTGACCAGTGACCAGTGATCAGCGACAAGTGACCAGCGACAAATGACCAGTGACTAGCGACCAGTGACCAGTGACCAGTGACCAGTGACCAGTGACCAGTGACCAGTGACCAGTGACCAGTGACCAGTGGCCAGTGACCAGTGACCAGAGACAAGTGAACGTTGACCAGCGAAAGTGGCCAGCGACCAGTGACCAGTGACCAGCGAAAGTGGCCAGCGAACAGAGACCAGTGACCAGTGACCAGTGACCAGTGACCAGTGACCGGTGACCAGTGACCAGTCACCCGTCACCAGTGACCCGTGACCAGTGACCAGAGTCAAGTGACCAGCGACAAATGACCAGTGACCAGGGACCAGTGACCAGTGACCAGTGACCAGCGACCAGCGACAAGTGACAAGTAACCAGCGACCAGTGACCAGTGACCAGAGACCAGTGACCAGTGACCAGTGACAAATGACCAGAGACCAGTGACCAGTGACCAGTGACCAGTCAGCCGTCACCAGTGACCCGTGACCAGTGACCAGAGTCAAGTGACCAGCGACAAATGACCAGTGACCAGGGACCAGTGACCAGTGACCAGTGACCAGCGACCAGCGACAAGTGACAAGTAACCAGCGACCAGTGACAAGTAACCAGCGACCAGTGACCAGTGACCAGTGACCAGTGAGCAGTGACCAGTGACCAGCGACCAGAGACACGTGACCAGAGACAAATGACCAGAGACCAGTGACCAGTGACCAGTGACCAGTGACCAGTGACCAGTGACCTGTGACCAGTGACCAGTGACCAGTGACCAGTGACCAGTGACCAGTGACAAGCGACCAGCTACAAGTGACCAGTGACCAGTGACCAGAGAACAGTGAACAGCGACCAGCGACAAGTGACCAGTATCCAGCGACCAGTGACCAGTGACCAGTGACCAGTGACCAGTGAAAGTGGCCAGTGACCAGTGACCAATGACCAGCGAAAGTGACCAGTGACCAGTGACCAGTGACCAGTGACCAGTGACCAGTGACCAGTGACCAGTGACCAGAGACAAGTGATCATTGACCAGCGAAAGTGACAAGTGACCAGTGACCAGTGACCAGTGACCAGCGAAAGTGACAAGTAACCAGCGACCAGTGACAAGTAACCAGCGACCAGTGACCAGTGACCAGTGACCAGTGAGCAGTGACCAGTGACCAGCGACCAGAGACACGTGACCAGAGACAAATGACCAGAGACCAGTGACCAGTGACCAGTGACCAGTGACCAGTGACCAGTGACCTGTGACCAGTGACCAGTGACCAGTGACCAGTGACCAGTGACCAGTGACAAGCGACCAGCTACAAGTGACCAGTGACCAGTGACCAGAGAACAGTGAACAGCGACCAGCGACAAGTGACCAGTATCCAGCGACCAGTGACCAGTGACCAGTGACCAGTGACCAGTGAAAGTGGCCAGTGACCAGTGACCAATGACCAGCGAAAGTGACCAGTGACCAGTGACCAGTGACCAGTGACCAGTGACCAGTGACCAGTGACCATTTACCAGCGAAAGTGACCCATGACCAGTGACCAGTGACCAGCGGAAGTGACCACTGACCAGTGACCAGTGACCAGTGACCAGTAACCAGCGACCAGTGACCAGTGACCAGAGACAAGTGATCATTGACCAGCGAAAGTGACCAGTGACCAGTGACCAGCGACCAGCGACAAGTGACCAGTAACCAGCGATCAGTGACCAGTGACCAGAGACCAGTGACTAGGGACCAGTGACCAGTGACCAGAGAAAGTGACAAGTAAAGAGTGACCAGCGAAAGTGGCCAGTGACCAGTGACCAATGACCAGTGAGCAGTGACCAGAGGCACGTGAACAGAGACCAGTGACCAGTGACCAGTGACCAGTGACCAGTGACCAGTGACCAGTGACCAGAGACAAGTGATCATTGACCAGCGAAAGTGACCAGTGACCAGTGACCAGTGACCAGTGACCAGCGAAAGTGACCAGTGACCAGTGACCAGTGAGCAGCGAAATTGACCAGTGACCATTGACCAGTGACCAGCGGAAGTGACCAGTGACCAGTGACCAGTGACCAGTGAGCAGTGACCAGAGACAAGTGTCCAGAGACAAATGACCAGAGACCAGTGACCAGTGACCAGTGACCAGTGACCAGTGACCAGTGACCAGAGACAAGTGACCAGAGACAAATGACAAGGGACCAATGACCAGTGAGCAGTGACCAGAGACAAGTGTCCAGAGACAAATGACCAGAGACCAGTGACCAGTGACCAGTGACCAGTGACCAGTAACCAGTGACCAGTGACCAGAGACAAGTGACCAGAGACAAATGACCAGTGACCAGTGAACCGTGACCAGTGACCAGAGACAAATGACCAGCGACAAATGACCAGTGACCAGTGACCAGTGACCAGCGACCAGCGACAAGTGACCAGTGACCAGTGACCAGTGACCAGTGATCAGCGACAAGTGACCAGCGACAAATGACCAGTGACTAGCGACCAGTGACCAGTGACCAGTGACCAGTGACCAGTGACCAGTGACCAGTGACCAGAGACAAGTGATCATTGACCAGCGAAAGTGGCCAGTGACCAGTGACCAGTGACCAGTGACCAGTGACCAGTGACCAGTGACCAGAGACCAGTGACCAGTGACGAGTGACCAGTGACCGGCGACCAGTGACCAGTGACCAGAGACAAGTGACCAGCGACATATGACCAGTGACCAATGACCAGCGACCAGCGACAAGTGACCAGTAACCAGCGACCAGTGACCAGTGACCAGTGACCAGTGACCAGTGACCAGTGACCAGTGACCAGTGACCAGTGAGCAGTGACCAGAGACAAGTGACCAGAGACAAATGACCAGAGACCAGTGAACAGTGACCAGTGACCAGTGACCACTGACCCGTGACCAGTGAACCGTGACCAGTGACCAGAGACAAGTGACCAGCGACAAATGACCAGTGACCAGCGACCAGTCACCAGCGACCAGCGACAAGTGACAAGTAACCAGCGACCAGTGACAAGTGACCAGTGACCAGTGACCAGTGACCAGTGACCAAGGACCAGTGACCAGTGATCAGCGACAAGTGACCAGCGTCAAATGACCAGTGACTAGCGACCAGTGACCAGTGACCAGTGACCAGTGACCAGTGACCAGTGACCAGTGACCAGAGACAAGTGATCATTGACCAGCGAAAGAGGCCAGCGACCAGTGACCAGTGACCAGCGAAAGTGGCCAGTGACCAGCGACCAGCGACAAAAGACCAGTAACCAGCGACCAGTGACCAGTGACCAGTGATCAGTGACCAGCGACCAGTGACCAGTGACCAGAGACAAGTGACAAGTGAGCAATGACCAGTGAGCAGTGACCAGAGACGAGTGTCCAGAGACAAATGACCAGAGACCAGTGACCAGTGACCAGTGACCAGTGACCAGTGACCAGAGACAAGTGACCAGAGACAAATGACAAGGGACCAATGACCAGTGAGCAGTGACCAGAGACAAGTGTCCAGAGACAAATGACCAGAGACCAGTGACCAGTGACCAGTGACCAGTGACCAGTGACCAGTAACCAGTGACGAGTGACCAGAGACAAGTGACCAGAGACAAATGACCAGTGACCAGAGACAAGTGATCATTGACCAGCGAAAGTGGCCCGTGACCAGTGACCAATGACCAGTGAGCAGTGACCAGAGACAAGTGACCAGAGACAAATGAACAGAGACAAATGACCAGGGACCAGTGACCAGTGACCAGTGACCAGTGACCAGTGACCAGTGACCAGTGACCAGTGACCAGTGACCCGTGACCAGTGACCCGTGACCAGTGACCCGTGACCAGTGACCCGTGACCAGTGACCCGTGACCAGTGACCAGAGACAAGTGACCAGCGACAAATGACCAGTGACCAGTGACCAGCGACCAGCGACAGGTGACAAGTAACCAGCGACCAGTGACCAGTGACCAGTGACCAGTGACCAGTGACCAGTGACCAGTGACCAGAGACAAGTGATCATTGACCAGCGAAAGTGGCCAGCGGCCAGTGACCAGTGACCAGTGACCAGTGACCAGTGACCAGCGACCAGCGACAAGTGACCAGTAACCAGCGATCAGTGACCAGTGACCAGAGACCAGTGACTAGGGACCAGTGACCTGTGACCAGAGAAAGTGACAAGTAAAGAGTGACCAGCGAAAGTGGCCAGTGACCAGTGACCAATGACCAGTGAGCAGTGACCAGAGGCACGTGAACAGAGACCAGTGACCAGTGACCAGTGACCAGTGACCAGTGACCAGTGGCCAGTGACCAGTGGCCAGTGACCAGTGACCAGAGACAAGTGATCATTGACCAGCGAAAGTGACCAGTGACCAGTGACCAGTGACCAGTGACCAGTGACCAGCGACCAGCGACAAGTGACCAGTAACCAGCGATCAGTGACCAGTGACCAGAGACCAGTGACTAGGGACCAGTGACCTGTGACCAGAGAAAGTGACAAGTAAAGAGTGACCAGCGAAAGTGGCCAGTGACCAGTGACCAATGACCAGTGAGCAGTGACCAGAGGCACGTGAACAGAGACCAGTGACCAGTGACCAGTGACCAGTGACCAGTGACCAGTGACCAGTGACCAGTGACCAGTGACCAGTGACCAGTGACCAGCGACCAGCGACAAGAGACCAGTAACCAGCGATCAGTGACCAGTGACCAGAGACCAGTGACTAGGGACCAGTGACCTGTGACCAGAGAAAGTGACAAGTAAAGAGTGACCAGCGAAAGTGGCCAGTGACCAGTGACCAATGACCAGCGAAAGTGACCAGTGACCAGTGACCAGTGACCAGTGACCAGTGACCAGTGACCAGTGACCAGTGACCAGTGACCAGTGACCAGCGAAAGTGGCCAGTGACCAATGACCAGCGAAAGTGACCAGTGACCAGTGACCAGTGACCAGTGACCAGTGACCAGAGACAAGTGATCATTGACCAGCGAAAGTGACCAGTGACCAGTGACCAGCGAAAGTGACCAGTGACCAGTGACCAGTGACCAGTGACCAGTGACCAGAGACAAGTGACCAGAGACAAATGACCAGTGACCAGTGACCAGTGACCAGTGACCAGCGACCAGCGACAAGTGACCAGTAACCAGCGATCAGTGACCAGTGACCAGAGACCAGTGACTAGGGACCAGTGACCTGTGACCAGAGAAAGTGACAAGTAAAGAGTGACCAGCGAAAGTGGCCAGTGACCAGTGACCAATGACCAGTGAGCAGTGACCAGAGGCACGTGAACAGAGACCAGTGACCAGTGACCAGTGACCAGTGACCAGTGACCAGTGACCAGTGACCAGTGACCAGTGACCAGTGACCAGTGACCAGTGACCAGTGACCAGTGACCAGTGACCAGTGACCAGTGACCAGTGACCAGAGACAAGTGATCATTGACCAGCGAAAGTGGCCCGTGACCAGTGACCAATGACCAGTGAGCAGTGACCAGAGACAAGTGACCAGAGACAAATGACCAGAGACCAGTGACCAGTGACCAGAGACAAATGACCGGAGACCAGTGACCAGTGACCAGTGACCAGTGACCAGTGACCAGTGACCAGTGACCAGTGACCAGTGACCAGTGACCAGTGACCAGAGACAAGTGATCATTGACCAGGGAATGTGGCCAGTGACCAGTGACCAATGACCAGTGAGCAGTGACCAGAGACAAGTGACCAGAGACAAATGACCAGAGACCAGTGACCAGTGACCAGTGACAAATGACCAGAGACAAGTGACAAGTAACCAGCGACCAGTGACCAGTGACCAGTGACCAGTGACCAGTGACCAGAGACAAGTGATCATTGACCAGCGAAAGTGACCAGTGACCAGTGACCAGCGACCAGCGACAAGTGACCAGTAACCAGCGACCAGTGACCAGTGACCAGTGACCAGTGACCAGCGACCAGTGACCAGAGACAAGTGACCAGAGACAAATGACAAGGGACCAATGACCAGTGAGCAGTGACCAGAGACAAGTGTCCAGAGACAAATGACCAGAGACCAGCGAAAGTGGCCAGTGACCAGTGACCAGTGACCAGTGACCAGTGACCAGTGACCAGTGACCAGTGACCAGAGACCAGTGACCAGTGACGAGTGACCAGTGACCGGCGACCAGTGACCAGTGACCAGTGACCAGTGACCAGAGACAAGTGATCATTGACCAGCGAAAGTGGCCAGTGACCAGTGACCAGTGACCAGTGACCAGTGACCAGAGACCAGTGACCAGTGACGAGTGACCAGTGACCGGCGACCAGTGACCAGTGACCAGAGACAAGTGACCAGCGACATATGACCAGTGACCAATGACCAGCGACCAGCGACAAGTGACCAGTAACCAGCGACCAGTGACCAGTGACCAGTGACCAGTGACCAGTGACCAGTGACCAGTGACCAGTGAGCAGTGACCAGAGACAAGTGACCAGAGACAAATGACCAGAGACCAGTGAACAGTGACCAGTGACCAGTGACCACTGACCCGTGACCAGTGAACCGTGACCAGTGACCAGAGACAAGTGACCAGCGACAAATGACCAGTGACCAGCGACCAGTGACCAGCGACCAGCGACAAGTGACAAGTAACCAGCGACCAGTGACAAGTGACCAGTGACCAGTGACCAGTGACCAGTGACCAAGGACCAGTGACCAGTGATCAGCGACAAGTGACCAGCGTCAAATGACCAGTGACTAGCGACCAGTGACCAGTGACCAGTGACCAGTGACCAGTGACCAGTGACCAGAGACAAGTGATCATTGACCAGCGAAAGAGGCCAGCGACCAGTGACCAGTGACCAGCGAAAGTGGCCAGTGACCAGCGACCAGCGACAAAAGACCAGTAACCAGCGACCAGTGACCAGTGACCAGTGATCAGTGACCAGCGACCAGTGACCAGTGACCAGAGACAAGTGACAAGTGAGCAATGACCAGTGAGCAGTGACCAGAGACAAGTGTCCAGAGACAAATGACCAGAGACCAGTGACCAGTGACCAGTGACCAGTGACCAGTGACCAGAGACAAGTGACCAGAGACAAATGACAAGGGACCAATGACCAGTGAGCAGTGACCAGAGACAAGTGTCCAGAGACAAATGACCAGAGACCAGTGACCAGTGACCAGTGACCAGTGACCAGTGACCAGTAACCAGTGACGAGTGACCAGAGACAAGTGACCAGAGACAAATGACCAGTGACCAGAGACAAGTGATCATTGACCAGCGAAAGTGGCCCGTGACCAGTGACCAATGACCAGTGAGCAGTGACCAGAGACAAGTGACCAGAGACAAATGAACAGAGACAAATGACCAGGGACCAGTGACCAGTGACCAGTGACCAGTGACCAGTGACCAGTGACCAGTGACCCGTGACCAGTGACCCGTGACCAGTGACCCGTGACCAGTGACCCGTGACCAGTGACCAGAGACAAGTGACCAGCGACAAATGACCAGTGACCAGTGACCAGTGACCTGTGACCAGTGACCAGCGACCAGCGACAGGTGACAAGTAACCAGCGACCAGTGACCAGTGACCAGTGACCAGTGACCAGTGACCAGTGACCAGTGACCAGAGACAAGTGATCATTGACCAGCGAAAGTGGCCAGCGGCCAGTGACCAGTGACCAGTGACCAGTGACCAGTGACCAGCGACCAGCGACAAGTGACCAGTAACCAGCGATCAGTGACCAGTGACCAGAGACCAGTGACTAGGGACCAGTGACCTGTGACCAGAGAAAGTGACAAGTAAAGAGTGACCAGCGAAAGTGGCCAGTGACCAGTGACCAATGACCAGTGAGCAGTGACCAGAGGCACGTGAACAGAGACCAGTGACCAGTGACCAGTGACCAGTGACCAGTGACCAGTGACCAGTGACCAGTGACCAGTGGCCAGTGACCAGTGGCCAGTGACCAGTGACCAGAGACAAGTGATCATTGACCAGCGAAAGTGACCAGTGACCAGTGACCAGTGACCAGTGACCAGTGACCAGCGACCAGCGACAAGTGACCAGTAACCAGCGATCAGTGACCAGTGACCAGAGACCAGTGACTAGGGACCAGTGACCTGTGACCAGAGAAAGTGACAAGTAAAGAGTGACCAGCGAAAGTGGCCAGTGACCAGTGACCAATGACCAGTGAGCAGTGACCAGAGGCACGTGAACAGAGACCAGTGACCAGTGACCAGTGACCAGTGACCAGTGACCAGTGACCAGTGACCAGTGACCAGTGACCAGTGACCAGCGACCAGCGACAAGAGACCAGTAACCAGCGATCAGTGACCAGTGACCAGAGACCAGTGACTAGGGACCAGTGACCTGTGACCAGAGAAAGTGACAAGTAAAGAGTGACCAGCGAAAGTGGCCAGTGACCAGTGACCAATGACCAGTGAGCAGTGACCAGAGGCACGTGAACAGAGACCAGTGACCAGTGACCAGTGACCAGTGACCAGTGACCAGTGACCAGTGACCAGTGACCAGTGACCAGCGACCAGCGACAAGAGACCAGTAACCAGCGATCAGTGACCAGTGACCAGAGACCAGTGACTAGGGACCAGTGACCTGTGACCAGAGAAAGTGACAAGTAAAGAGTGACCAGCGAAAGTGGCCAGTGACCAGTGACCAATGACCAGCGAAAGTGACCAGTGACCAGTGACCAGTGACCAGTGACCAGTGACCAGTGACCAGTGACCAGTGACCAGTGACCAGTGACCAGCGAAAGTGGCCAGTGACCAATGACCAGCGAAAGTGACCAGTGACCAGTGACCAGTGACCAGTGACCAGTGACCAGAGACAAGTGATCATTGACCAGCGAAAGTGACCAGTGACCAGTGACCAGCGAAAGTGACCAGTGACCAGTGACCAGTGACCAGTGACCAGTGACCAGAGACAAGTGACCAGAGACAAATGACCAGTGACCAGTGACCAGTGACCAGTGACCAGCGACCAGCGACAAGTGACCAGTAACCAGAGACAAGTGACCAGCGACAAATGACCAGTGACCAGTGACCAGTGAACAGCGACCAGCGACAAGTGACCAGTAACCAGCGACCAGTGACCAGTGACCAGTGACCAGTGACCAGAGACAAGTGATCATTGACCAGCGAAAGTGACCAGTGATCAGTGACCAGTGACCAGTGATCAGCGACAAGTGACCAGCGACAAATGACCAGTGACTAGCGACCAGTGACCAGTGACCAGTGACCAGTGACCAGTGACCAGTGACCAGTGACCAGAGACAAGTGATCATTGACCAGCGAAAGTGGCCCGTGACCAGTGACCAATGACCAGTGAGCAGTGACCAGAGGCAAGTGACCAGAGACAAATGACCAGAGACCAGTGACCAGTGACCAGAGACAAATGACCGGAGACCAGTGACCAGTGACCAGTGACCAGTGACCAGTGACCAGTGACCAGTGACCAGTGACCAGTGACCAGTGACCAGTGACCAGAGACAAGCGATCATTGACCAGGGAATGTGGCCAGTGACCAGTGACCAATGACCAGTGAGCAGTGACCAGAGACAAGTGACCAGAGACAAATGACCAGAGACCAGTGACCAGTGACCAGTGACAAATGACCAGAGACAAGTGACAAGTAACCAGCGACCAGTGACCAGTGACCAGTGACCAGTGACCAGTGACCAGAGACAAGTGATCATTGACCAGCGAAAGTGACCAGTGACCAGTGACCAGCGACCAGCGACAAGTGACCAGTAACCAGCGACCAGTGACCAGTGACCAGTGACCAGTGACCAGCGACCAGTGACCAGAGACAAGTGACCAGAGACAAATGACAAGGGACCAATGACCAGTGAGCAGTGACCAGAGACAAGTGTCCAGAGACAAATGACCAGAGACCAGTGACCAGTGACCAGTGACCAGTGACCAGTAACCAGTGACCAGTGACAAGAGACAAGTGACCAGAGACAAATGACCAGTGACCAGTGACCAGTGACCAGTGACCAGTGACCAGTGACCAGTGACCAGTGACCAATGACCAGTGACCAGTGACCAGCGACCAGCGACAAGTGACAAGTAACCAGCGACCAGTGACCAGTGACCAGCGACCAGTGACCAGTGGCCAGTGACCAGTGACCAGAGACAAGTGATCATTGACCAGCGAGAGTGACCAGTGACCAGTGACCAGTGACCAGTGACCAGTGACCAGCGACCAGCGACAAGTGACCAGTAACCAGCGATCAGTGACCAGTGACCAGAGACCAGTGACTAGGGACCAGTGACCTGTGACCAGAGAAAGTGACAAGTAAAGAGTGACCAGCGAAAGTGGCCAGTGACCAGTGACCATTGACCAGTGAGCAGTGACCAGAGGCACGTGAACAGAGACCAGTGACCAGTGACCAGTGACCAGTGACCAGTGACCAGTGACCAGTGACCAGTGACCAGTGACCATTGACCAGTGACCAGTGACCAGTGACCAGCGACCAGCGACAAGTGACAAGTAACCAGCGATCAGTGACCAGTGACCAGAGACCAGTGACTAGGGACCAGTGACCTGTGACCAGAGAAAGTGACAAGTAAAGAGTGACCAGCGAAAGTGGCCAGTGACCAGTGACCAATGACCAGTGACCAGTGACCAGTGAACAGCGACCAGCGACAAGTGACCAGTAATCAGCGACCAGTGACCAGTGACCAGTGACCATTGACCAGTGACCATTCACCAGTGACCTGTGACCAGAGAAAGTGACAAGTAACGAGTGACCAGCGAAAGTGGCCAGTGAGCAGTGACCAGAGACAAGTGAACAGAGACCAGTGACCAGTGACCAGTGACCAGTGGCCAGTGACCAGTGACCAGCGAAAGTGGCCAGTGACCAGTGACCAATGACCAGCGAAAGTGACCAATGACCAGTGACCAGTGACCAGTGACCAGAGACAAGTGATCATTGACCAGCGAAAGTGACCAGTGACCAGTGACCAGCGAAAGTGACCAGTGACCAGTGACCAGTGACCAGTGACCAGTGACCAGAGACAAGTGACCAGAGACAAATGACCAGTGACCAGTGACCAGTGACCAGTGACCAGCGACCAGCGACAAGTGACCAGTAACCAGAGACAAGTGACCAGCGACAAATGACCAGTGACCAGTGACCAGTGAACAGCGACCAGCGACAAGTGACCAGTAACCAGCGACCAGTGACCAGTGACCAGTGACCAGTGACCAGAGACAAGTGATCATTGACCAGCGAAAGTGACCAGTGATCAGTGACCAGTGACCAGTGACCAGTGACCAGTGACCAGTGACCAGTGACCAGTGACCAGTGACCAGTGACCAGTGACCAGTGACCAGTGACCAGAGACAAGTGATCATTGACCAGGGAATGTGGCCAGTGACCAGTGACCAATGACCAGTGAGCAGTGACCAGAGACAAGTGACCAGAGACAAATGACCAGAGACCAGTGACCAGTGACCAGTGACAAATGACCAGAGACAAGTGACAAGTAACCAGCGACCAGTGACCAGTGACCAGTGACCAGTGACCAGTGACCAGAGACAAGTGATCATTGACCAGCTAAAGTGACCAGTGACCAGTGACCAGCGACCAGCGACAAGTGACCAGTAACCAGCGACCAGTGACCAGTGACCAGTGACCAGTGACCAGCGACCAGTGACCAGAGACAAGTGACCAGAGACAAATGACAAGGGACCAATGACCAGTGAGCAGTGACCAGAGACAAGTGTCCAGAGACAAATGACCAGAGACCAGTGACCAGTGACCAGTGACCAGTGACCAGTAACCAGTGACCAGTGACAAGAGACAAGTGACCAGAGACAAATGACCAGTGACCAGTGACCAGTGACCAGTGACCAGTGACCAGTGACCAGTGACCAATGACCAGTGACCAGTGACCAGCGACCAGCGACAAGTGACAAGTAACCAGCGACCAGTGACCAGTGACCAGCGACCAGTGACCAGTGGCCAGTGACCAGTGACCAGAGACAAGTGATCATTGACCAGCGAGAGTGACCAGTGACCAGTGACCAGTGACCAGTGACCAGTGACCAGCGACCAGCGACAAGTGACCAGTAACCAGCGATCAGTGACCAGTGACCAGAGACCAGTGACTAGGGACCAGTGACCTGTGACCAGAGAAAGTGACAAGTAAAGAGTGACCAGCGAAAGTGGCCAGTGACCAGTGACCAATGACCAGTGAGCAGTGACCAGAGGCACGTGAACAGAGACCAGTGACCAGTGACCAGTGACCAGTGACCAGTGACCAGTGACCAGTGACCAGTGACCAGTGACCAGTGACCAGTGACCAGTGACCAGTGACCAGTGACCAGCAACCAGCGACAAGTGACAAGTAACCAGCGATCAGTGACCAGTGACCAGAGACCAGTGACTAGGGACCAGTGACCTGTGACCAGAGAAAGTGACAAGTAAAGAGTGACCAGCGAAAGTGGCCAGTGACCAGTGACCAATGACCAGTGACCAGTGACCAGTGAACAGCGACCAGCGACAAGTGACCAGTAATCAGCGACCAGTGACCAGTGACCAGTGACCATTGACCAGTGACCATTCACCAGTGACCTGTGACCAGAGAAAGTGACAAGTAACGAGTGACCAGCGAAAGTGGCCAGTGAGCAGTGACCAGAGACAAGTGAACAGAGACCAGTGACCAGTGACCAGTGACCAGTGGCCAGTGACCAGTGACCAGCGAAAGTGGCCAGTGACCAGTGACCAATGACCAGCGAAAGTGACCAATGACCAGTGACCAGTGACCAGTGACCAGTGACCAGTGACCAGTGACCAGTGACCAGCGACCAGCGACAAGTGACCAGTAACCAGCGATCAGTGACCAGTGACCAGAGACCAGTGACTAGGGACCAGTGACCTGTGACCAGAGAAAGTGACAAGTAAAGAGTGACCACCGAAAGTGGCCAGTGACCAGTGACCAATGACAAGTGACCAGTGACCAGTGACCAGAGACAAATGACGAGAGACCAGTGACCAGTGACCAGAGACAAATGACCGGAGACCAGTGACCAGTGACCAGTGACCAGTGACCAGTGACCAGTGACCAGTGACCAGTGACCAGTGACCAGTGACCAGTGACCAGAGACAAGTGATCATTGACCAGGGAATGTGGCCAGTGACCAGTGACCAATGACCAGTGAGCAGTGACCAGAGACAAGTGACCAGAGACAAATGACCAGAGACCAGTGACCAGTGACCAGTGACAAATGACCAGAGACAAGTGACAAGTAACCAGCGACCAGTGACCAGTGACCAGTGACCAGTGACCAGTGACCAGAGACAAGTGATCATTGACCAGCTAAAGTGACCAGTGACCAGTGACCAGCGACCAGCGACAAGTGACCAGTAACCAGCGACCAGTGACCAGTGACCAGTGACCAGTGACCAGCGACCAGTGACCAGAGACAAGTGACCAGAGACAAATGACAAGGGACCAATGACCAGTGAGCAGTGACCAGAGACAAGTGTCCAGAGACAAATGACCAGAGACCAGTGACCAGTGACCAGTGACCAGTGACCAGTAACCAGTGACCAGTGACAAGAGACAAGTGACCAGAGACAAATGACCAGTGACCAGTGACCAGTGACCAGTGACCAGTGACCAGTGACCAGTGACCAATGACCAGTGACCAGTGACCAGCGACCAGCGACAAGTGACAAGTAACCAGCGACCAGTGACCAGTGACCAGCGACCAGTGACCAGTGGCCAGTGACCAGTGACCAGAGACAAGTGATCATTGACCAGCGAGAGTGACCAGTGACCAGTGACCAGTGACCAGTGACCAGTGACCAGCGACCAGCGACAAGTGACCAGTAACCAGCGATCAGTGACCAGTGACCAGAGACCAGTGACTAGGGACCAGTGACCTGTGACCAGAGAAAGTGACAAGTAAAGAGTGACCAGCGAAAGTGGCCAGTGACCAGTGACCAATGACCAGTGAGCAGTGACCAGAGGCACGTGAACAGTGACCAGTGACCAGTGACCAGTGACCAGTGACCAGTGACCAGTGACCAGTGACCAGTGACCAGTGACCAGTGACCAGTGACCAGTGACCAGTGACCAGTGACCAGTGACCAGCGACCAGCGACAAGTGACAAGTAACCAGCGATCAGTGACCAGTGACCAGAGACCAGTGACTAGGGACCAGTGACCTGTGACCAGAGAAAGTGACAAGTAAAGAGTGACCAGCGAAAGTGGCCAGTGACCAGTGACCAATGACCAGTGACCAGTGACCAGTGAACAGCGACCAGCGACAAGTGACCAGTAATCAGCGACCAGTGACCAGTGACCAGTGACCATTGACCAGTGACCATTCACCAGTGACCTGTGACCAGAGAAAGTGACAAGTAACGAGTGACCAGCGAAAGTGGCCAGTGAGCAGTGACCAGAGACAAGTGAACAGAGACCAGTGACCAGTGACCAGTGACCAGTGGCCAGTGACCAGAGACAAGTGATCATTGACCAGCGAAAGTGACCAGTGACCAGTGACCAGTGACCAGTGACCAGTGACCAGTGACCAGCGACCAGCGACAAGTGACCAGTAACCAGCGCTCAGTGACCAGTGACCAGAGACCAGTGACTAGGGACCAGTGACCTGTGACCAGAGAAAGTGACAAGTAAAGAGTGACCAGCGAAAGTGGCCAGTGACCAGTGACCAATGACCAGTGAGCAGTGACCAGAGGCACGTGAACAGAGACCAGTGACCAGTGACCAGTGACCAGTGACCAGTGACCAGTGACCAGTGACCAGTGACCAGTGACCAGTGACCAGTGACCAGTGACCAGTGACCAGTGACCAGTGACCAGTGACCAGTGACCAGTGACCAGCGACCAGCGACAAGTGACCAGTAACCAGCGACCAGTGACCAGTGACCAGTGACCAGTGACCAGTGACCAGTGACCAGAGACATGTGACCAGCGACAAATGACCAGTGACCAGTGAACAGCGACCAGCGACAAGTGACCAGTAACCAGCGACCAGTGACCAGTGACAAGAGACCAGTGACTAGGGACCAGTGACCTGTGACCAGAGAAAGTGACAAGTAAAGAGTGACCAGCGAAAGTGGCCAGTGACCAGTGACCAATGACCAGTGAGCAGTGACCAGAGGCACGTGAACAGAGACCAGTGACCAGTGACCAGTGACCAGTGACCAGTGACCAGTGACCAGTGACCAGTGACCAGTGACCAGTGACCAGTGACCAGTGACCAGTGACCAGTGACCAGTAACCAGTGACCAGTGACCAGAGACAAGTGACCAGAGACAAATGACCAGTGACCAGGGACCAGTGACCAGTGACCAGTGACCAGTGACCAGTGACCAGTGACCAGTGACCAGCGACCAGCGACAAGTGACCAGTAACCAGCGACCAGTGGCCAGTGACGAGTGACCAGAGACAAGTGATCATTGACCAGCGAAAGTGACCAGTGACCAGTGACCAGTGACCAGTGACCAGTGACCAGTGACCAGTGACCAGTGACCAGTGACCAGCGACCAGCGACAAGTGACCAGTAACCAGCGATCAGTGACCAGTGACCAGAGACCAGAGACAAATGACCAGAGACCAGTGACCAGTGACCAGTGACCAGTGACCAGTGACCAGAGACAAGTGACCAGTGACCAGTGACCAGTGACCAGTGACCAGCGACCAGCGACAAGTGACCAGTAACCAGCGACCAGTGACCAGTGACCAGTGACCAGTGACCAGTGACCAGTGACCAGTGACCAGAGACATGTGACCAGCGACAAATGACCAGTGACCAGTGAACAGCGACCAGCGACAAGTGACCAGTAACCAGCGACCAGTGACCAGTGACCAGAGACCAGTGACTAGGGACCATTGACCTGTGACCAGAGAAAGTGACAAGTAAAGAGTGACCAGCGAAAGTGGCCAGTGACCAGTGACCAATGACCAGTGAGCAGTGACCAGAGGCACGTGAACAGAGACCAGTGACCAGTGACCAGTGACCAGTGACCAGTGACCAGTGACCAGTGACCAGTGACCAGTGACCAGTGACCAGTGACCAGTGACCAGTGACCAGTGACCAGTGACCAGTGACCAGTGACCAGTGACCAGTGACCAGTGACCAGTGACCAGCGACCAGCGACAAGTGACCAGTAACCAGCGACCAGTGACCAGTGACCAGTGACCAGTGACCAGTGACCAGTGACCAGTGACCAGAGACATGTGACCAGCGACAAATGACCAGTGACCAGTGAACAGCGACCAGCGACAAGTGACCAGTAACCAGCGACCAGTGACCAGTGACCAGAGACCAGTGACTAGGGACCAGTGACCTGTGACCAGAGAAAGTGACAAGTAAAGAGTGACCAGCGAAAGTGGCCAGTGACCAGTGACCAATGACCAGTGAGCAGTGACCAGAGGCACGTGAACAGAGACCAGTGACCAGTGACCAGTGACCAGTGACCAGTGACCAGTGACCAGTGACCAGTGACCAGTGACCAGTGACCAGTGACCAGTGACCAGTGACCAGTGACCAGTGACCAGTGACCAGTGACCAGTGACCAGTGACCAGTGACCAGTGACCAGTGACCAGTAACCAGTGACCAGTGACCAGAGACAAGTGACCAGAGACAAATGACCAGTGACCAGTGACCAGTGACCAGTGACCAGTGACCAGTGACCAGTGACCAGTGACCAGTGACCAGTGACCAGTGACCAGTGACCAGTGACCAGCGACCAGCGACAAGTGACCAGTAACCAGCGACCAGTGGCCAGTGACGAGTGACCAGAGACAAGTGATCATTGACCAGCGAAAGTGACCAGTGACCAGTGACCAGTGACCAGTGACCAGTGACCAGTGACCTGTGACCAGAGAAAGTGACAAGTAACGAGTGACCAGCGAAAGTGGCCAGTGACCAGTGTCCAATGACCAGTGAGCATTGACCAGAGACACGTGACCAGAGACACGTGACCAGAGACAAATGTCCAGAGACCAGTGACCAGTGACCAGTGACCAGTGACCAGTGACCAGTGACCAGAGACAAGTGATCATTGACCAGCGAATGTGACCAGTGACCAGTGACCAGTGACCAGTGATCCGCGACAAGTGACCAGTGACCAGTGACCAGTGAGCAGTGACCAGAGACAAGTGTCCAGAGACAAATGACCAGAGACCAGTGACCAGTGACCAGTGACCAGCGACCAGCGACCAGTGACCAGTGACCAGTGACCAGTGGCCAGTGACCAGTGACCAGAGACAAGTGATCATTGACCAGCGAAAGTGACCAGTGACCAGTGACCAGTGACCAGTGACCAGTGACCAGTGACCAGCGACCAGCGACAAGTGACCAGTAACCAGCGATCAGTGACCAGTGACCAGAGACCAGTGACTAGGGACCAGTGACCTGTGACCAGAGAAAGTGACAAGTAAAGAGTGACCAGCGAAAGTGGCCAGTGACCAGTGACCAATGACCAGTGAGCAGTGACCAGAGGCACGTGAACAGAGACCAGTGACCAGTGACCAGTGACCAGTGACCAGTGACCAGTGACCAGTGACCAGTGACCAGTGACCAGTGACCAGTGACCAGTGACCAGTGACCAGTGACCAGTAACCAGTGACCAGTGACCAGAGACAAGTGACCAGAGACAAATGACCAGTGACCAGTGACCAGTGGCCAGTGACCAGTGACCAGAGACAAGTGATCATTGACCAGCGAAAGTGACCAGTGACCAGTGACCAGTGACCAGTGACCAGTGACCAGTGACCAGCGACCAGCGACAAGTGACCAGTAACCAGCGACCAGTGACCAGTGACCAGAGACCAGTGACTAGTGACCAGTGACCTGTGACCAGAGAAAGTGACAAGTAAAGAGTGACCAGCGAAAGTGGCCAGTGACCAGTGACCAATGACCAGTGAGCAGTGACCAGAGACACGTCAACAGAGACCAGTGACCAGTGACCAGTGACCAGTGACCAGTGACCAGTGACCAGTGACCAGTGACCAGTGACCAGTGACCAGTGACCAGTGACCAGTGACCAGTGACCAGTGGCCAGTGACCAGTGACCAGAGACAAGTGATCATTGACCAGCGAAAGTGACCAGTGACCAGTGACCAGTGACCAGTGACCAGTGACCAGTGACCAGCGACCTGCGACAAGTGACCAGTAACCAGCGACCAGTGACCAGTGACCAGTGACCAGTGACCAGTGACCAGTGACCAGTGACCAGTGACCAGTGACCAGTGATCAGCGACAAGTGACCAGCGACAAATGACCAGTGACTAGCGACCAGTGACCAGTGACCAGTGACCAGTGACCAGTGACCAGCGAAAGTGGCCAGTGACCAATGACCAGCGAAAGTGACCAGTGACCAGTGAACAGTGAACAGTTACCAGTGACCAGAGACAAGTGATCATTGACCAGCGAATGTGACCAGTGACCAGTGACCAGCGAAAGTGACCAGTGACCAGTGACCAGTGACCAGTGACCAGTGACCAGAGACAAGTGACCAGTGACCAGTGGCCAGTGACCAGTGACCAGAGACAAGTGATCATTGACCAGCGAAAGTGACCAGTGACCAGTGACCAGTGACCAGTGACCAGTGACCAGTGACCAGCGACCTGCGACAAGTGACCAGTAACCAGCGACCAGTGACCAGTGACCAGAGACCAGTGACTAGTGACCAGTGACCTGTGACCAGAGAAAGTGGCAAGTAAAGAGTGACCAGCGAAAGTGGCCAGTGACCAGTGACCAATGACCAGTGAGCAGTGACCAGAGACACGTCAACAGAGACCAGTGACCAGTGACCAGTGACCAGTGACCAGTGACCAGTGACCAGTGACCAGTGACCAGTGACCAGTGACCAGTGACCAGTGACCAGTGACCAGTGGCCAGTGACCAGTGACCAGAGACAAGTGATCATTGACCAGCGAAAGTGACCAGTGACCAGTGACCAGTGACCAGTGATCATTGACCAGCGAAAGTGACCAGTGACCAGTGACCAGTGACCAGTGACCAGTGACCAGTGACCAGCGACCAGCGACAAGTGACCAGTAACCAGCGATCAGTGACCAGTGACCAGAGACCAGTGACTAGGGACCAGTGACCTGTGACCAGAGAAAGTGACAAGTAAAGAGTGACCAGCGAAAGTGGCCAGTGACCAGTGACCAATGACCAGTGAGCAGTGACCAGAGGCACGTGAACAGAGACCAGTGACCAGTGACCAGTGACCAGTGACCAGTGACCAGTGACCAGTGACCAGCGAAAGTGGCCAGTGACCAGTGACCAATGACCAGCGAAAGTGACCAGTGACCAGTGACCAGTGACGAGTGACCAGTGACCAGTGACCAGTGACCAGAGACAAGTGATCATTGACCAGCGAAAGTGACCAGTGACCAGTGACCAGTGACCAGTGACCAGCGAAAGTGACCAGTGACCAGTGACCAGTGAGCAGCGAAATTGACCAGTGACCATTGACCAGTGACCAGTGACCAGTGACCAGTGACCATTTACCAGCGAAAGTGACCCATGACCAGTGACCAGTGACCAGCGGAAGTGACCAGTGACCAGTGACCAGTGACAAGTGACCAGTGACCAGTGACCAGTGACCAGTGTCCAGAGACAAGTGACCAGCGACAAATGACCAGTGACCAGTGACCAGTGAACAGCGACCAGCGACAAGTGACCAGTAACCAGCGACCAGTGACCAGTGACCAGTGACCAGTGACCAGAGACAAGTGATCATTGACCAGCGAATGTGACCAGTGACCAGTGACCAGTGACCAGTGATCAGCGACAAGTGACCAGCGACAAATGACCAGTGACCAGTGACCAGTGACCAGTGACCAGTGACCAGTGACCAGAGACAAGTGATCACTGACCAGCGAAAGTGGCCAGTGACCAGTGACCAGTGACCAGTAACCAGTGACCAGTGACCAGTGGCCAGTGACCAGTGACCAGTGACCAGTGACCAGCGAAAGTGGCCAGTGACCAATGACCAGCGAAAGTGACCAGTGACCAGTGAACAGTGAACAGTTACCAGTGACCAGAGACAAGTGATCATTGACCAGCGAATGTGACCAGTGACCAGTGACCAGCGAAAGTGACCAGTGACCAGTGACCAGTGACCAGTGACCAGTGACCAGAGACAAGTGACCAGTGACCAGTGGCCAGTGACCAGTGACCAGAGACAAGTGATCATTGACCAGCGAAAGTGACCAGTGACCAGTGACCAGTGACCAGTGACCAGTGACCAGTGACCAGCGACCTGCGACAAGTGACCAGTAACCAGCGACCAGTGACCAGTGACCAGAGACCAGTGACTAGTGACCAGTGACCTGTGACCAGAGAAAGTGGCAAGTAAAGAGTGACCAGCGAAAGTGGCCAGTGACCAGTGACCAATGACCAGTGAGCAGTGACCAGAGACACGTCAACAGAGACCAGTGACCAGTGACCAGTGACCAGTGACCAGTGACCAGTGACCAGTGACCAGTGACCAGTGACCAGTGACCAGTGACCAGTGACCAGTGACCAGTGGCCAGTGACCAGTGACCAGAGACAAGTGATCATTGACCAGCGAAAGTGACCAGTGACCAGTGACCAGTGACCAGTGATCATTGACCAGCGAAAGTGACCAGTGACCAGTGACCAGTGACCAGTGACCAGTGACCAGTGACCAGCGACCAGCGACAAGTGACCAGTAACCAGCGATCAGTGACCAGTGACCAGAGACCAGTGACTAGGGACCAGTGACCAGTGACCAGAGAAAGTGACAAGTAAAGAGTGACCAGCGAAAGTGGCCAGTGACCAGTGACCAATGACCAGTGAGCAGTGACCAGAGGCACGTGAACAGAGACCAGTGACCAGTGACCAGTGACCAGTGACCAGTGACCAGTGACCAGTGACCAGCGAAAGTGGCCAGTGACCAGTGACCAATGACCAGCGAAAGTGACCAGTGACCAGTGACCAGTGACCAGTGACCAGTGACCAGTGACCAGTGACCAGAGACAAGTGATCATTGACCAGCGAAAGTGACCAGTGACCAGTGACCAGTGACCAGTGACCAGCGAAAGTGACCAGTGACCAGTGACCAGTGAGCAGCGAAATTGACCAGTGACCATTGACCAGTGACCAGTGACCAGTGACCAGTGACCATTTACCAGCGAAAGTGACCCATGACCAGTGACCAGTGACCAGCGGAAGTGACCAGTGACCAGTGACCAGTGACCAGTGACCAGTGTCCAGAGACAAGTGACCAGCGACAAATGACCAGTGACCAGTGACCAGTGAACAGCGACCAGCGACAAGTGACCAGTAACCAGCGACCAGTGACCAGTGACCAGTGACCAGTGACCAGAGACAAGTGATCATTGACCAGCGAATGTGACCAGTGACCAGTGACCAGTGACCAGTGATCAGCGACAAGTGACCAGCGACAAATGACCAGTGACCAGTGACCAGTGACCAGTGACCAGTGACCAGTGACCAGAGACAAGTGATCACTGACCAGCGAAAGTGGCCAGTGACCAGTGACCAGTGACCAGTAACCAGTGACCAGTGACCAGTGGCCAGTGACCAGTGACCAGAGACAAGTGATCATTGACCAGCGAAAGTGACCAGTGACCAGTGACCAATGACCAGCGAAAGTGACCAGTGACCAGTGACCAGTGACCAGTGACCAGTGACCAGTGACCAGTGACCAGTGACCAGTGACCAGTGACCAGTGACCAGCGAAAGTGGCCAGTGACCAATGACCAGCGAAAGTGACCAGTGACCAGTGAACAGTGAACAGTTACCAGTGACCAGAGACAAGTGATCATTGACCAGCGAATGTGACCAGTGACCAGTGGCCAGTGACCAGTGACCAGAGACAAGTGATCATTGACCAGCGAAAGTGACCAGTGACCAGTGACCAGTGACCAGTGACCAGTGACCAGTGACCAGCGACCTGCGACAAGTGACCAGTAACCAGCGACCAGTGACCAGTGACCAGAGACCAGTGACTAGTGACCAGTGACCTGTGACCAGAGAAAGTGACAAGTAAAGAGTGACCAGCGAAAGTGGCCAGTGACCAGTGACCAATGACCAGTGAGCAGTGACCAGAGACACGTCAACAGAGACCAGTGACCAGTGACCAGTGACCAGTGACCAGTGACCAGTGACCAGTGACCAGCGACCAGTGACCAGTGACCAGTGACCAGTGACCAGTGACCAGTGGCCAGTGACCAGTGACCAGAGACAAGTGATCATTGACCAGCGAAAGTGACCAGTGACCAGTGACCAGTGACCAGTGACCAGTGACCAGTGACCAGCGACCTGCGACAAGTGACCAGTAACCAGCGACCAGTGACCAGTGACCAGTGACCAGTGACCAGTGACCAGTGATCAGCGACAAGTGACCAGCGACAAATGACCAGTGACTAGCGACCAGTGACCAGTGACCAGTGACCAGTGACCAGTGACCAGTGACCAGTGACCAGTGACCAGTGACCAGAGACAAGTGATCATTGACCAGCGAAAGTGGCCAGCGACCAGTGACCAGTGACCAGCGAAAGTGGCCAGCGAACAGAGACCAGTGACCAGTGACCAGTGACCGGTGACCAGTGACCAGTGACCAGAGACAAGTGACCAGAGACAAATGACCAGAGACCAGTGACCAGTGACCAGTGACCAGTGACCAGTGACCAGTGACCAGTGACCAGTGACCAGTGACCAGTGACCAGTGACCAGTGACCAGTGACCAGTGACCAGCGACCAGCGACAAGTGACCAGTAACCAGCGACCAGTGACCAGTGACCAGTGACCAGTGACCAGTGACCAGTGACCAGTGACCAGTGACCAGAGACATGTGACCAGCGACAAATGACCAGTGACCAGTGAACAGCGACCAGCGACAAGTGACCAGTAACCAGCGACCAGTGACCAGTGACCAGAGACCAGTGACTAGTGACCAGTGACCTGTGACCAGAGAAAGTGACAAGTAAAGAGTGACCAGCGAAAGTGGCCAGTGACCAGTGACCAATGACCAGTGAGCAGTGACCAGAGACACGTCAACAGAGACCAGTGACCAGTGACCAGTGACCAGTGACCAGTGACCAGTGACCAGTGACCAGTGACCAGTGACCAGTGACCAGTGACCAGTGACCAGTGACCAGTGGCCAGTGACCAGTGACCAGAGACAAGTGATCATTGACCAGCGAAAGTGACCAGTGACCAGTGACCAGTGACCAGTGACCAGTGACCAGTGACCAGCGACCTGCGACAAGTGACCAGTAACCAGCGACCAGTGACCAGTGACCAGTGACCAGTGACCAGTGACCAGTGACCAGTGACCAGTGACCAGTGATCAGCGACAAGTGACCAGCGACAAATGACCAGTGACTAGCGACCAGTGACCAGTGACCAGTGACCAGTGACCAGTGACCAGCGAAAGTGGCCAGTGACCAATGACCAGCGAAAGTGACCAGTGACCAGTGAACAGTGAACAGTTACCAGTGACCAGAGACAAGTGATCATTGACCAGCGAATGTGACCAGTGACCAGTGACCAGCGAAAGTGACCAGTGACCAGTGACCAGTGACCAGTGACCAGTGACCAGAGACAAGTGACCAGTGACCAGTGGCCAGTGACCAGTGACCAGAGACCAGTGACTAGTGACCAGTGACCTGTGACCAGAGAAAGTGGCAAGTAAAGAGTGACCAGCGAAAGTGGCCAGTGACCAGTGACCAATGACCAGTGAGCAGTGACCAGAGACACGTCAACAGAGACCAGTGACCAGTGACCAGTGACCAGTGACCAGTGACCAGTGACCAGTGACCAGTGACCAGTGACCAGTGACCAGTGACCAGTGACCAGTGGCCAGTGACCAGTGACCAGAGACAAGTGATCATTGACCAGCGAAAGTGACCAGTGACCAGTGACCAGTGACCAGTGACCAGTGACCAGTGACCAGCGACCTGCGACAAGTGACCAGTAACCAGCGACCAGTGACCAGTGACCAGTGACCAGTGACCAGTGACCAGTGACCAGTGACCAGTGACCAGTGATCAGCGACAAGTGACCAGCGACAAATGACCAGTGACTAGCGACCAGTGACCAGTGACCAGTGACCAGTGACCAGTGACCAGTGACCAGAGACAAGTGATCATTGACCAGCGAAAGTGGCCAGCGACCAGTGACCAGTGACCAGCGAAAGTGGCCAGCGAACAGAGACCAGTGACCAGTGACCAGTGACCAGTGACCAGTGACCGGTGACCAGTGACCAGTGACCAGAGACAAGTGACCAGAGACAAATGACCAGAGACCAGTGACCAGTGACCAGTGACAAATGACCAGAGACCAGTGACCAGTGACCAGTGACCAGTGACCAGTGACCAGAGACAAGTGATCATTGACCAGCGAATGTGGCCAGTGACCAGAGACCAATGACCAGTGAGCAGTGACCAGAGACCAGAGTCAAGTGACCAGCGACAAATGACCAGTGACCAGGGACCAGTGACGAGTGACCAGTGACCAGCGACCATTTACCAGCGAAAGTGACCCATGACCAGTGACCAGTGACCAGCGGAAGTGACCAGTGACCAGTGACCAGTGACCAGTGACCAGTGACCAGTGACCAGTGACCAGTGACCAGAGACAAGTGACCAGCGACAAATGACCAGTGACCAGTGACCAGTGAACAGCGACCAGCGACAAGTAACCAGTAACCAGCGACCAGTGACCAGTGACCAGTGTCCAATGACCAGTGAGCATTGACCAGAGACACGTGACCAGAGACACGTGACCAGAGACAAATGACCAGAGACCAGTGACCAGTGACCAGTGACCAGTGACCAGTGACCAGTGACCTGTGACCAGCGACCAGCGACAAGTGACCAGTAACCAGCGATCAGTGACCAGTGACCAGAGACCAGTGACTAGGGACCAGTGACCTGTGACCAGAGAAAGTGACAAGTAAAGAGTGACCAGCGAAAGTGGCCAGTGACCAGTGACCAATGACCAGTGAGCAGTGACCAGAGGCACGTGAACAGAGACCAGTGACCAGTGACCAGTGACCAGTGACCAGTGGCCAGTGACCAGTGACCAGAGACAAGTGATCATTGACCAGCGAAAGTGACCAGTGACCAGTGACCAGTGACCAGTGACCAGTGACCAGTGACCAGTGACCAGTGACCAGTGACCAGCGACCAGCGACAAGTGACCAGTAACCAGCGATCAGTGACCAGTGACCAGAGACCAGTGACTAGGGACCAGTGACCTGTGACCAGAGAAAGTGACAAGTAAAGAGTGACCAGCGAAAGTGGCCAGTGACCAGTGACCAATGACCAGTGAGCAGTGACCAGAGGCACGTGAACAGAGACCAGTGACCAGTGACCAGTGACCAGTGACCAGTGGCCAGTGACCAGTGACCAGAGACAAGTGACCATTGACCAGCGAAAGTGACCAGTGACCAGTGACCAATGACCAACGAAAGTGACCAGTGACCAGTGACCAGTGACCAGTGACCAGTGACCAGTGACCAATGACCAGTGACCAGTGACCAGTGACCAGTGACCAGCGAAAGTGGCCAGTGACCAATGACCAGCGAAAGTGACCAGTGACCAGTGACCAGTGACCAGTGACCAGTGACCAGAGACAAGTGATCATTGACCAGCGAAAGTGACCAGTGACCAGTGACCAGCGAAAGTGACCAGTGACCAGTGACCAGTGACCAGAGACAAGTGACCAGAGACAAATGACCAGTGACCAGTGACCAGTGACCAGTGACCAGCGACCAGCGACAAGTGACCAGTAACCAGCGACCAGTGACCAGTGACCAGTGACCAGTGACCTGTGGCCAGTGACCAGTGACCAGAGACAAGTGATCATTGACCAGCGAAAGTGACCAGTGACCAGTGACCAGTGACCAGTGACCAGTGACCAGTGACCAGTGACCAGCGACCTGCGACAAGTGACCAGTAACCAGCGACCAGTGACCAGTGACCAGAGACCAGAGACAAGTGATCATTGACCAGCGAAAGTGACCAGTGACGAGTGACCTGTGACCAGTGACCAGTGACCAGTGACCAGTGACCAGTGACCAGCGACCAGCGACAAGTGACCAGTAACCAGCGCCCAGTGACCAGTGACCAGAGACCAGTGACTAGTGACCAGTGACCTGTGACCAGAGAGAGTGACAAGTAAAGAGTGACCAGCGAAAGTGGCCAGTGACCAGTGACCAATGACCAGTGAGCAGTGACCAGAGGCACGTGAACAGAGACCAGTGACCAGTGACCAGTGACCAGTGACCAGTGACCAGTGACCAGTGACCAGCGAAAGTGGCCAGTGACCAGTGACCAGTGACCAGTGACCAGAGACATGTGACCAGCGACAAATGACCAGTGACCAGTGAACAGCGACCAGCGACAAGTGACCAGTAACCAGCGACCAGTGACCAGTGACCAGAGACCAGTGACTAGGGACCAGTGACCTGTGACCAGAGAAAGTGACAAGTAAAGAGTGACCAGCGAAAGTGACCAGTGACCAATGACCAGTGAGCAGTGACCAGAGGCACGTGAACAGAGACCAGTGACCAGTGACCAGTGACCAGTGACCAGTGACCAGTGACCAGTGACCAGTGACCAGTGACCAGTGACCAGTGACCAGTGACCAGTGACCAGTGACCAGTGACCAGTGACCAGTGACCAGTGACCAGTGACCAGTGACCAGTGACCAGTGACCAGTGACCAGTGACCAGTGACCAGTGACCAGTGACCAGTGACCAGTGACCAGTAACCAGTGACCAGTGACCAGAGACAAGTGACCAGAGACAAATGACCAGTGACCAGCGAAAGTGACCAGTGACCAGTGACCAGTGACCGGTGACCAGTGACCAGTGACCAGTGACCAGTGACCAGCGACCAGCGACAAGTGACCAGTGACCAGTGACCAGTGACCAGCGACCAGCGACAAGTGACCAGTAACCAGCGACCAGTGGCCAGTGACGAGTGACCAGAGACAAGTGATCATTGACCAGCGAAAGTGACCAGTGACCAGTGACCAGTGACCGGTGACCAGTGACCAGTGACCAGTGACCAGTGACCAGCGACCAGCGACAAGTGACCAGTAACCAGCGATCAGTGACCAGTGACCAGAGACCAGAGACAAATGACCAGAGACCAGTGACCAGTGACCAGTGACCAGTGACCAGTGACCAGAGACAAGTGACCAGAGACAAATGACAAGGGACCAATGACCAGTGAGCAGTGACCAGAGACAAGTGTCCAGAGACAAATGACCAGAGACCAGTGACCAGTGACCAGGGACCAGTGACCAGTAACCAGTGACGAGTGACCAGAGACAAGTGACCAGAGACAAATGACCAGTGACCAGTGACCAGTGACTAGTGACCAGTGACCAGTGACCAGTGACCAATGACCAGTGACCAGTGACCAGCGACCAGCGACAAGTGACAAGTAACCAGCGACCAGTGACAAGTGACCAGCGACCAGTGACCAGTGGCCAGTGACCAGTGACCAGAGACAAGTGATCATTGACCAGCGAAAGTGACCAGTGACCAGTGACCAGTGACCAGTGACCAGTGACCAGTGACCAGTGACAAGCGACCAGCGACAAGTGACCAGTAACCAGCGATCAGTGACCAGAGACCAGAGACCAGTGACTAGGGACCAGTGACCTGTGACCAGAGAAAGTGACAAGTAAAGAGTGACCAGCGAAAGTGGCCAGTGACCAGTGACCAATGACCAGTGAGCAGTGACCAGAGGCACGTGAACAGAGACCAGTGACCAGTGACCAGTGACCAGTGACCAGTGACCAGCGGAAGTGACCAGTGACCAGTGACCAGTGACCAGTGACCAGTGACCAGTGACCAGTGACCAGTGACCAGTGACCAGAGACAAGTGATCATTGACCAGCGAAAGTGACCAGTGACCAGTGACCAGTGACCAGTGACCAGCGAAAGTGACCAGTGACCAGTGACCAGTGAGCAGCGAAATTGACCAGTGACCATTGACCAGTGACCAGTGACCAGTGACCAGTGACCATTTACCAGCGAAAGTGACCCATGACCAGTGACCAGTGACCAGCGGAAGTGACCAGTGACCAGTGACCAGTGACAAGTGACCAGTGACCAGTGACCAGTGACCAGTGTCCAGAGACAAGTGACCAGCGACAAATGACCAGTGACCAGTGACCAGTGAACAGCGACCAGCGACAAGTGACCAGTAACCAGCGACCAGTGACCAGTGACCAGAGACCAGTGACTAGTGACCAGTGACCTGTGACCAGAGAAAGTGGCAAGTAAAGAGTGACCAGCGAAAGTGGCCAGTGACCAGTGACCAATGACCAGTGAGCAGTGACCAGAGACACGTCAACAGAGACCAGTGACCAGTGACCAGTGACCAGTGACCAGTGACCAGTGACCAGTGACCAGTGACCAGTGACCAGTGACCAGTGACCAGTGACCAGTGGCCAGTGACCAGTGACCAGAGACAAGTGATCATTGACCAGCGAAAGTGACCAGTGACCAGTGACCAGTGACCAGTGACCAGTGACCAGTGACCAGCGACCTGCGACAAGTGACCAGTAACCAGCGACCAGTGACCAGTGACCAGTGACCAGCGAAAGTGACCAGTGACCAGTGACCAGTGACCAGTGACCAGTGACCAGAGACAAGTGACCAGTGACCAGTGGCCAGTGACCAGTGACCAGAGACAAGTGATCATTGACCAGCGAAAGTGACCAGTGACCAGTGACCAGTGACCAGTGACCAGTGACCAGTGACCAGCGACCTGCGACAAGTGACCAGTAACCAGCGACCAGTGACCAGTGACCAGAGACCAGTGACTAGTGACCAGTGACCTGTGACCAGAGAAAGTGACAAGTAAAGAGTGACCAGCGAAAGTGGCCAGTGACCAGTGACCAATGACCAGTGAGCAGTGACCAGAGACACGTCAACAGAGACCAGTGACCAGTGACCAGTGACCAGTGACCAGTGACCAGTGACCAGTGACCAGTGACCAGTGACCAGTGACCAGTGACCAGTGGCCAGTGACCAGTGACCAGAGACAAGTGATCATTGACCAGCGAAAGTGACCAGTGACCAGTGACCAGTGACCAGTGACCAGTGACCAGTGACCAGCGACCTGCGACAAGTGACCAGTAACCAGCGACCAGTGACCAGTGACCAGTGACCAGTGACCAGTGACCAGTGACCAGTGACCAGTGACCAGTGACCAGTGATCAGCGACAAGTGACCAGCGACAAATGACCAGTGACTAGCGACCAGTGACCAGTGACCAGTGACCAGTGACCAGTGACCAGCGAAAGTGGCCAGTGACCAATGACCAGCGAAAGTGACCAGTGACCAGTGAACAGTGAACAGTTACCAGTGACCAGAGACAAGTGATCATTGACCAGCGAATGTGACCAGTGACCAGTGACCAGCGAAAGTGACCAGTGACCAGTGACCAGTGACCAGTGACCAGTGACCAGCGACCTGCGACAAGTGACCAGTAACCAGCGACCAGTGACCAGTGACCAGAGACCAGTGACTAGTGACCAGTGACCTGTGACCAGAGAAAGTGGCAAGTAAAGAGTGACCAGCGAAAGTGGCCAGTGACCAGTGACCAATGACCAGTGAGCAGTGACCAGAGACACGTCAACAGAGACCAGTGACCAGTGACCAGTGACCAGTGACCAGTGACCAGTGACCAGTGACCAGTGACCAGTGACCAGTGACCAGTGACCAGTGGCCAGTGACCAGTGACCAGAGACAAGTGATCATTGACCAGCGAAAGTGACCAGTGACCAGTGACCAGTGACCAGTGACCAGTGACCAGTGACCAGCGACCTGCGACAAGTGACCAGTAACCAGCGACCAGTGACCAGTGACCAGTGACCAGTGACCAGTGACCAGTGACCAGTGACCAGTGACCAGTGACCAGTGACCAGTGATCAGCGACAAGTGACCAGCGACAAATGACCAGTGACTAGCGACCAGTGACCAGTGACCAGTGACCAGTGACCAGTGACCAGTGACCAGAGACAAGTGATCATTGACCAGCGAAAGTGGCCAGCGACCAGTGACCAGTGACCAGCGAAAGTGGCCAGCGAACAGAGACCAGTGACCAGTGACCAGTGACCAGTGACCAGTGACCGGTGACCAGTGACCAGTGACCAGAGACAAGTGACCAGAGACAAATGACCAGAGACCAGTGACCAGTGACCAGTGACAAATGACCAGAGACCAGTGACCAGTGACCAGTGACCAGTGACCAGTGACCAGAGACAAGTGATCATTGACCAGCGAATGTGGCCAGTGACCAGAGACCAATGACCAGTGAGCAGTGACCAGAGACCAGAGTCAAGTGACCAGCGACAAATGACCAGTGACCAGGGACCAGTGACGAGTGACCAGTGACCAGCGACCATTTACCAGCGAAAGTGACCCATGACCAGTGACCAGTGACCAGCGGAAGTGACCAGTGACCAGTGACCAGTGACCAGTGACCAGTGACCAGTGACCAGTGACCAGTGACCAGAGACAAGTGACCAGCGACAAATGACCAGTGACCAGTGACCAGTGAACAGCGACCAGCGACAAGTAACCAGTAACCAGCGACCAGTGACCAGTGACCAGTGTCCAATGACCAGTGAGCATTGACCAGAGACACGTGACCAGAGACACGTGACCAGAGACAAATGACCAGAGACCAGTGACCAGTGACCAGTGACCAGTGACCAGTGACCAGTGACCTGTGACCAGCGACCAGCGACAAGTGACCAGTAACCAGTGATCAGTGACCAGTGACCAGAGACCAGTGACTAGGGACCAGTGACCTGTGACCAGAGAAAGTGACAAGTAAAGAGTGACCAGCGAAAGTGGCCAGTGACCAGTGACCAATGACCAGTGAGCAGTGACCAGAGGCACGTGAACAGAGACCAGTGACCAGTGACCAGTGACCAGTGACCAGTGGCCAGTGACCAGTGACCAGAGACAAGTGATCATTGACCAGCGAAAGTGACCAGTGACCAGTGACCAGTGACCAGTGACCAGTGACCAGTGACCAGCGACCAGCGACAAGTGACCAGTAACCAGCGATCAGTGACCAGTGACCAGAGACCAGTGACTAGGGACCAGTGACCTGTGACCAGAGAAAGTGACAAGTAAAGAGTGACCAGCGAAAGTGGCCAGTGACCAGTGACCAATGACCAGTGAGCAGTGACCAGAGGCACGTGAACAGAGACCAGTGACCAGTGACCAGTGACCAGTGACCAGTGGCCAGTGACCAGTGACCAGAGACAAGTGACCATTGACCAGCGAAAGTGACCAGTGACCAGTGACCAATGACCAACGAAAGTGACCAGTGACCAGTGACCAGTGACCAGTGACCAGTGACCAGTGACCAATGACCAGTGACCAGTGACCAGTGACCAGTGACCAGCGAAAGTGGCCAGTGACCAATGACCAGCGAAAGTGACCAGTGACCAGTGACCAGTGACCAGTGACCAGTGACCAGAGACAAGTGATCATTGACCAGCGAAAGTGACCAGTGACCAGTGACCAGCGAAAGTGACCAGTGACCAGTGACCAGTGACCAGAGACAAGTGACCAGAGACAAATGACCAGTGACCAGTGACCAGTGACCAGTGACCAGCGACCAGCGACAAGTGACCAGTAACCAGCGACCAGTGACCAGTGACCAGTGACCAGTGACCTGTGGCCAGTGACCAGTGACCAGAGACAAGTGATCATTGACCAGCGAAAGTGACCAGTGACCAGTGACCAGTGACCAGTGACCAGTGACCAGTGACCAGTGACCAGCGACCTGCGACAAGTGACCAGTAACCAGCGACCAGTGACCAGTGACCAGAGACCAGAGACAAGTGATCATTGACCAGCGAAAGTGACCAGTGACGAGTGACCTGTGACCAGTGACCAGTGACCAGTGACCAGTGACCAGTGACCAGCGACCAGCGACAAGTGACCAGTAACCAGCGCCCAGTGACCAGTGACCAGAGACCAGTGACTAGTGACCAGTGACCTGTGACCAGAGAGAGTGACAAGTAAAGAGTGACCAGCGAAAGTGGCCAGTGACCAGTGACCAATGACCAGTGAGCAGTGACCAGAGGCACGTGAACAGAGACCAGTGACCAGTGACCAGTGACCAGTGACCAGTGACCAGTGACCAGTGACCAGCGAAAGTGGCCAGTGACCAGTGACCAATGACCAGCGAAAGTGACCAGTGACCAGTGACCAGTGACCAGTGACCAGTGACCAGTGACCAGTGACCAGAGACAAGTGATCATTGACCAGCGAAAGTGACCAGTGACCAGTGACCAGTGACCAGTGACCAGCGAAAGTGACCAGTGACCAGTGACCAGTGAGCAGCGAAATTGACCAGTGACCATTGACCAGTGACCAGTGACCAGTGACCAGTGACCATTTACCAGCGAAAGTGACCCATGACCAGTGACCAGTGACCAGCGGAAGTGACCAGTGACCAGTGACCAGTGACAAGTGACCAGTGACCAGTGACCAGTGACCAGTGTCCAGAGACAAGTGACCAGCGACAAATGACCAGTGACCAGTGACCAGTGAACAGCGACCAGCGACAAGTGACCAGTAACCAGCGACCAGTGACCAGTGACCAGAGACAAGTGATCATTGACCAGCGAATGTGACCAGTGACCAGTGACCAGTGACCAGTGATCAGCGACAAGTGACCAGCGACAAATGACCAGTGACCAGTGACCAGTGACCAGTGACCAGTGACCAGTGACCAGTGACCAGAGACAAGTGATCACTGACCAGCGAAAGTGGCCAGTGACCAGTGACCAGTGACCAGTAACCAGTGACCAGTGACCAGTGGCCAGTGACCAGTGACCAGAGACAAGTGATCATTGACCAGCGAAAGTGACCAGTGACCAGTGACCAATGACCAGCGAAAGTGACCAGTGACCAGTGACCAGTGACCAGTGACCAGTGACCAGTGACCAGTGACCAGTGACCAGTGACCAGTGACCAGTGACCAGCGAAAGTGGCCAGTGACCAATGACCAGCGAAAGTGACCAGTGACCAGTGAACAGTGAACAGTTACCAGTGACCAGAGACAAGTGATCATTGACCAGCGAATGTGACCAGTGACCAGTGGCCAGTGACCAGTGACCAGAGACAAGTGATCATTGACCAGCGAAAGTGACCAGTGACCAGTGACCAGTGACCAGTGACCAGTGACCAGTGACCAGCGACCTGCGACAAGTGACCAGTAACCAGCGACCAGTGACCAGTGACCAGAGACCAGTGACTAGTGACCAGTGACCTGTGACCAGAGAAAGTGACAAGTAAAGAGTGACCAGCGAAAGTGGCCAGTGACCAGTGACCAATGACCAGTGAGCACTGACCAGAGACACGTCAACAGAGACCAGTGACCAGTGACCAGTGACCAGTGACCAGTGACCAGTGACCAGTGACCAGTGACCAGTGACCAGTGACCAGTGACCAGTGACCAGTGACCAGTGGCCAGTGACCAGAGACAAGTGATCATTGACCAGCGAAAGTGACCAGTGACCAGTGACCAGTGACCAGTGACCAGTGACCAGTGACCAGTGACCAGCGACCTGCGACAAGTGACCAGTAACCAGCGACCAGTGACCAGTGACCAGTGACCAGTGACCAGTGACCAGTGATCAGCGACAAGTGACCAGCGACAAATGACCAGTGACTAGCGACCAGTGACCAGTGACCAGTGACCAGTGACCAGTGACCAGTGACCAGTGACCAGAGACAAGTGATCATTGACCAGCGAAAGTGGCCAGCGACCAGTGACCAGTGACCAGCGAAAGTGGCCAGCGAACAGAGACCAGTGACCAGTGACCAGTGACCGGTGACCAGTGACCAGTGACCAGAGACAAGTGACCAGAGACAAATGACCAGAGACCAGTGACCAGTGACCAGTGACAAATAACCAGAGACCAGTGACCAGTGACCAGTGACCAGTGACCAGTGACCAGTGACCAGAGACAAGTGATCATTGACCAGCGAATGTGGCCAGTGACCAGAGACCAATGACCAGTGAGCAGTGACCAGAGACCAGAGTCAAGTGACCAGCGACAAATGACCAGTGACCAGGGACCAGTGACGAGTGACCAGTGACCAGCGACCATTTACCAGCGAAAGTGACCCATGACCAGTGACCAGTGACCAGCGGAAGTGACCAGTGACCAGTGACCAGTGACCAGTGACCAGTGACCAGTGACCAGTGACCAGTGACCAGAGACAAGTGACCAGCGACAAATGACCAGTGACCAGTGACCAGTGAACAGCGACCAGCGACAAGTGACCAGTAACCAGCGACCAGTGACCAGTGACCAGTGTCCAATGACCAGTGAGCATTGACCAGAGACACGTGACCAGAGACACGTGACCAGAGACAAATGACCAGAGACCAGTGACCAGTGACCAGTGACCAGTGACCAGTGACCAGTGACCTGTGACCAGTGACCAGTGACCAGTGACCAGTGACCAGTGACCAGTGACAAGCGACCAGCTACAAGTGACCAGTGACCAGTGACCAGAGAACAGTGACCAGAGACCAGTGACTAGTGACCAGTGACCTGTGACCAGAGAAAGTGACAAGTAAAGAGTGACCAGCGAAAGTGGCCAGTGACCAGTGACCAATGACCAGTGAGCAGTGACCAGAGGCACGTGAACAGAGACCAGTGACCAGTGACCAGTGACCAGTGACCAGTGACCAGTGACCAGTGACCAGCGAAAGTGGCCAGTGACCAGTGACCAATGACCAGCGAAAGTGACCAGTGACCAGTGACCAGTGACCAGTGACCAGTGACCAGTGACCAGTGACCAGAGACAAGTGATCATTGACCAGCGAAAGTGACCAGTGACCAGTGACCAGTGACCAGTGACCAGCGAAAGTGACCAGTGACCAGTGACCAGTGAGCAGCGAAATTGACCAGTGACCATTGACCAGTGACCAGTGACCAGTGACCAGTGACCATTTACCAGCGAAAGTGACCCATGACCAGTGACCAGTGACCAGCGGAAGTGACCAGTGACCAGTGACCAGTGACAAGTGACCAGTGAACAGTGACCAGTGACCAGTGTCCAGAGACAAGTGACCAGCGACAAATGACCAGAGACCAGTGACCAGTGACCAGTGACAAATGACCAGAGACCAGTGACCAGTGACCAGTGACCAGTGACCAGTGACCAGTGACCAGAGACAAGTGATCATTGACCAGCGAATGTGGCCAGTGACCAGAGACCAATGACCAGTGAGCAGTGACCAGAGACCAGAGTCAAGTGACCAGCGACAAATGACCAGTGACCAGGGACCAGTGACGAGTGACCAGTGACCAGCGACCATTTACCAGCGAAAGTGACCCATGACCAGTGACCAGTGACCAGCGGAAGTGACCAGTGACCAGTGACCAGTGACCAGTGACCAGTGACCAGTGACCAGTGACCAGTGACCAGAGACAAGTGACCAGCGACAAATGACCAGTGACCAGTGACCAGTGAACAGCGACCAGCGACAAGTGACCAGTAACCAGCGACCAGTGACCAGTGACCAGTGTCCAATGACCAGTGAGCATTGACCAGAGACACGTGACCAGAGACACGTGACCAGAGACAAATGACCAGAGACCAGTGACCAGTGACCAGTGACCAGTGACCAGTGACCAGTGACCTGTGACCAGTGACCAGTGACCAGTGACCAGTGACCAGTGACCAGTGACAAGCGACCAGCTACAAGTGACCAGTGACCAGTGACCAGAGAACAGTGACCAGAGACCAGTGACTAGTGACCAGTGACCTGTGACCAGAGAAAGTGACAAGTAAAGAGTGACCAGCGAAAGTGGCCAGTGACCAGTGACCAATGACCAGTGAGCAGTGACCAGAGGCACGTGAACAGAGACCAGTGACCAGTGACCAGTGACCAGTGACCAGTGACCAGTGACCAGTGACCAGCGAAAGTGGCCAGTGACCAGTGACCAATCACCAGCGAAAGTGACCAGTGACCAGTGACCAGTGACCAGTGACCAGTGACCAGAGACAAGTGATCATTGACCAGCGAAAGTGACCAGTGACCAGTGACCAGCGAAAGTGACCAGTGACCAGTGACCAGTGACCAGAGACAAGTGACCAGAGACAAATGACCAGTGACCAGTGACCAGTGACCAGTGACCAGCGACCAGCGACAAGTGACCAGTAACCAGCGACCAGTGACCAGTGACCAGTGACCAGTGACCTGTGGCCAGTGACCAGTGACCAGAGACAAGTGATCATTGACCAGCGAAAGTGACCAGTGACCAGTGACCAGTGACCAGTGACCAGTGACCAGTGACCAGTGACCAGCGACCTGCGACAAGTGACCAGTAACCAGCGACCAGTGACCAGTGACCAGAGACCAGAGACAAGTGATCATTGACCAGCGAAAGTGACCAGTGACGAGTGACCTGTGACCAGTGACCAGTGACCAGTGACCAGTGACCAGTGACCAGCGACCAGCGACAAGTGACCAGTAACCAGCGCCCAGTGACCAGTGACCAGAGACCAGTGACTAGTGACCAGTGACCTGTGACCAGAGAGAGTGACAAGTAAAGAGTGACCAGCGAAAGTGGCCAGTGACCAGTGACCAATGACCAGTGAGCAGTGACCAGAGGCACGTGAACAGAGACCAGTGACCAGTGACCAGTGACCAGTGACCAGTGACCAGTGACCAGTGACCAGCGAAAGTGGCCAGTGACCAGTGACCAATGACCAGCGAAAGTGACCAGTGACCAGTGACCAGTGACCAGTGACCAGTGACCAGTGACCAGTGACCAGAGGCAAGTGATCATTGACCAGCGAAAGTGACCAGTGACCAGTGACCAGTGACCAGTGACCAGCGAAAGTGACCAGTGACCAGTGACCAGTGAGCAGCGAAATTGACCAGTGACCATTGACCAGTGACCAGTGACCAGTGACCAGTGACCATTTACCAGCGAAAGTGACCCATGACCAGTGACCAGTGACCAGCGGAAGTGACCAGTGACCAGTGACCAGTGACAAGTGACCAGTGACCAGTGACCAGTGACCAGTGTCCAGAGACAAGTGACCAGCGACAAATGACCAGTGACCAGTGACCAGTGAACAGCGACCAGCGACAAGTGACCAGTAACCAGCGACCAGTGACCAGTGACCAGAGACAAGTGATCATTGACCAGCGAATGTGACCAGTGACCAGTGACCAGTGACCAGTGATCAGCGACAAGTGACCAGCGACAAATGACCAGTGACCAGTGACCAGTGACCAGTGACCAGTGACCAGTGACCAGTGACCAGAGACAAGTGATCACTGACCAGCGAAAGTGGCCAGTGACCAGTGACCAGTGACCAGTAACCAGTGACCAGTGACCAGTGGCCAGTGACCAGTGACCAGAGACAAGTGATCATTGACCAGCGAAAGTGACCAGTGACCAGTGACCAATGACCAGCGAAAGTGACCAGTGACCAGTGACCAGTGACCAGTGACCAGTGACCAGTGACCAGTGACCAGTGACCAGTGACCAGTGACCAGTGACCAGCGAAAGTGGCCAGTGACCAATGACCAGCGAAAGTGACCAGTGACCAGTGAACAGTGAACAGTTACCAGTGACCAGAGACAAGTGATCATTGACCAGCGAATGTGACCAGTGACCAGTGGCCAGTGACCAGTGACCAGAGACAAGTGATCATTGACCAGCGAAAGTGACCAGTGACCAGTGACCAGTGACCAGTGACCAGTGACCAGTGACCAGCGACCTGCGACAAGTGACCAGTAACCAGCGACCAGTGACCAGTGACCAGAGACCAGTGACTAGTGACCAGTGACCTGTGACCAGAGAAAGTGACAAGTAAAGAGTGACCAGCGAAAGTGGCCAGTGACCAGTGACCAATGACCAGTGAGCACTGACCAGAGACACGTCAACAGAGACCAGTGACCAGTGACCAGTGACCAGTGACCAGTGACCAGTGACCAGTGACCAGTGACCAGTGACCAGTGACCAGTGACCAGTGACCAGTGACCAGTGGCCAGTGACCAGAGACAAGTGATCATTGACCAGCGAAAGTGACCAGTGACCAGTGACCAGTGACCAGTGACCAGTGACCAGTGACCAGTGACCAGCGACCTGCGACAAGTGACCAGTAACCAGCGACCAGTGACCAGTGACCAGTGACCAGTGACCAGTGACCAGTGATCAGCGACAAGTGACCAGCGACAAATGACCAGTGACTAGCGACCAGTGACCAGTGACCAGTGACCAGTGACCAGTGACCAGTGACCAGTGACCAGAGACAAGTGATCATTGACCAGCGAAAGTGGCCAGCGACCAGTGACCAGTGACCAGCGAAAGTGGCCAGCGAACAGAGACCAGTGACCAGTGACCAGTGACCGGTGACCAGTGACCAGTGACCAGAGACAAGTGACCAGAGACAAATGACCAGAGACCAGTGACCAGTGACCAGTGACAAATAACCAGAGACCAGTGACCAGTGACCAGTGACCAGTGACCAGTGACCAGTGACCAGAGACAAGTGATCATTGACCAGCGAATGTGGCCAGTGACCAGAGACCAATGACCAGTGAGCAGTGACCAGAGACCAGAGTCAAGTGACCAGCGACAAATGACCAGTGACCAGGGACCAGTGACGAGTGACCAGTGACCAGCGACCATTTACCAGCGAAAGTGACCCATGACCAGTGACCAGTGACCAGCGGAAGTGACCAGTGACCAGTGACCAGTGACCAGTGACCAGTGACCAGTGACCAGTGACCAGTGACCAGAGACAAGTGACCAGCGACAAATGACCAGTGACCAGTGACCAGTGAACAGCGACCAGCGACAAGTGACCAGTAACCAGCGACCAGTGACCAGTGACCAGTGTCCAATGACCAGTGAGCATTGACCAGAGACACGTGACCAGAGACACGTGACCAGAGACAAATGACCAGAGACCAGTGACCAGTGACCAGTGACCAGTGACCAGTGACCAGTGACCTGTGACCAGTGACCAGTGACCAGTGACCAGTGACCAGTGACCAGTGACAAGCGACCAGCTACAAGTGACCAGTGACCAGTGACCAGAGAACAGTGACCAGAGACCAGTGACTAGTGACCAGTGACCTGTGACCAGAGAAAGTGACAAGTAAAGAGTGACCAGCGAAAGTGGCCAGTGACCAGTGACCAATGACCAGTGAGCAGTGACCAGAGGCACGTGAACAGAGACCAGTGACCAGTGACCAGTGACCAGTGACCAGTGACCAGTGACCAGTGACCAGCGAAAGTGGCCAGTGACCAGTGACCAATGACCAGCGAAAGTGACCAGTGACCAGTGACCAGTGACCAGTGACCAGTGACCAGTGACCAGTGACCAGAGACAAGTGATCATTGACCAGCGAAAGTGACCAGTGACCAGTGACCAGTGACCAGTGACCAGCGAAAGTGACCAGTGACCAGTGACCAGTGAGCAGCGAAATTGACCAGTGACCATTGACCAGTGACCAGTGACCAGTGACCAGTGACCATTTACCAGCGAAAGTGACCCATGACCAGTGACCAGTGACCAGCGGAAGTGACCAGTGACCAGTGACCAGTGACAAGTGACCAGTGAACAGTGACCAGTGACCAGTGTCCAGAGACAAGTGACCAGCGACAAATGACCAGAGACCAGTGACCAGTGACCAGTGACAAATGACCAGAGACCAGTGACCAGTGACCAGTGACCAGTGACCAGTGACCAGTGACCAGAGACAAGTGATCATTGACCAGCGAATGTGGCCAGTGACCAGAGACCAATGACCAGTGAGCAGTGACCAGAGACCAGAGTCAAGTGACCAGCGACAAATGACCAGTGACCAGGGACCAGTGACGAGTGACCAGTGACCAGCGACCATTTACCAGCGAAAGTGACCCATGACCAGTGACCAGTGACCAGCGGAAGTGACCAGTGACCAGTGACCAGTGACCAGTGACCAGTGACCAGTGACCAGTGACCAGTGACCAGAGACAAGTGACCAGCGACAAATGACCAGTGACCAGTGACCAGTGAACAGCGACCAGCGACAAGTGACCAGTAACCAGCGACCAGTGACCAGTGACCAGTGTCCAATGACCAGTGAGCATTGACCAGAGACACGTGACCAGAGACACGTGACCAGAGACAAATGACCAGAGACCAGTGACCAGTGACCAGTGACCAGTGACCAGTGACCAGTGACCTGTGACCAGTGACCAGTGACCAGTGACCAGTGACCAGTGACCAGTGACAAGCGACCAGCTACAAGTGACCAGTGACCAGTGACCAGAGAACAGTGACCAGAGACCAGTGACTAGTGACCAGTGACCTGTGACCAGAGAAAGTGACAAGTAAAGAGTGACCAGCGAAAGTGGCCAGTGACCAGTGACCAATGACCAGTGAGCAGTGACCAGAGGCACGTGAACAGAGACCAGTGACCAGTGACCAGTGACCAGTGACCAGTGACCAGTGACCAGTGACCAGCGAAAGTGGCCAGTGACCAGTGACCAATCACCAGCGAAAGTGACCAGTGACCAGTGACCAGTGACCAGTGACCAGTGACCAGTGACCAGTGACCAGAGACAAGTGATCATTGACCAGCGAAAGTGACCAGTGACCAGTGACCAGTGACCAGTGACCAGCGAAAGTGACCAGTGACCAGTGACCAGTGAGCAGCGAAATTGACCAGTGACCATTGACCAGTGACCAGTGACCAGTGACCAGTGACCATTTACCAGCGAAAGTGACCCATGACCAGTGACCAGTGACCAGCGGAAGTGACCAGTGACCAGTGACCAGTGACAAGTGACCAGTGAACAGTGACCAGTGACCAGTGTCCAGAGACAAGTGACCAGCGACAAATGACCAGAGACCAGTGACCAGTGACCAGTGACAAATGACCAGAGACCAGTGACCAGTGACCAGTGACCAGTGACCAGTGACCAGTGACCAGAGACAAGTGATCATTGACCAGCGAATGTGGCCAGTGACCAGAGACCAATGACCAGTGAGCAGTGACCAGAGACCAGAGTCAAGTGACCAGCGACAAATGACCAGTGACCAGGGACCAGTGACGAGTGACCAGTGACCAGCGACCATTTACCAGCGAAAGTGACCCATGACCAGTGACCAGTGACCAGCGGAAGTGACCAGTGACCAGTGACCAGTGACCAGTGACCAGTGACCAGTGACCAGTGACCAGTGACCAGAGACAAGTGACCAGCGACAAATGACCAGTGACCAGTGACCAGTGAACAGCGACCAGCGACAAGTGACCAGTAACCAGCGACCAGTGACCAGTGACCAGTGTCCAATGACCAGTGAGCATTGACCAGAGACACGTGACCAGAGACACGTGACCAGAGACAAATGACCAGAGACCAGTGACCAGTGACCAGTGACCAGTGACCAGTGACCAGTGACCTGTGACCAGTGACCAGTGACCAGTGACCAGTGACCAGTGACCAGTGACAAGCGACCAGCTACAAATGACCAGTGACCAGTGACCAGAGAACAGTGACCAGAGACCAGTGACTAGTGACCAGTGACCTGTGACCAGAGAAAGTGACAAGTAAAGAGTGACCAGCGAAACTGGCCAGTGACCAGTGACCAATGACCAGTGAGCAGTGACCAGAGGCACGTGAACAGAGACCAGTGACCAGTGACCAGTGACCAGTGACCAGTGACCAGTGACCAGTGACCAGCGAAAGTGGCCAGTGACCAGTGACCAATGACCAGCGAAAGTGACCAGTGACCAGTGACCAGTGACCAGTGACCAGTGACCAGTGACCAGTGACCAGAGACAAGTGATCATTGACCAGCGAAAGTGACCAGTGACCAGTGACCAGTGACCAGTGACCAGCGAAAGTGACCAGTGACCAGTGACCAGTGAGCAGCGAAATTGACCAGTGACCATTGACCAGTGACCAGTGACCAGTGACCAGTGACCATTTACCAGCGAAAGTGACCCATGACCAGTGACCAGTGACCAGCGGAAGTGACCAGTGACCAGTGACCAGTGACAAGTGACCAGTGACCAGTGACCAGTGACCAGTGTCCAGAGACAAGTGACCAGCGACAAATGACCAGTGACCAGTGACCAGTGAACAGCGACCAGCGACAAGTGACCAGTAACCAGCGACCAGTGACCAGTGACCAGTGACCAGTGACCAGAGACAAGTGATCATTGACCAGCGAATGTGACCAGTGACCAGTGACCAGTGACCAGTGATCAGCGACAAGTGACCAGCGACAAATGACCAGTGACCAGTGACCAGTGACCAGTGACCAGTGACCAGTGACCAGAGACAAGTGATCACTGACCAGCGAAAGTGGCCAGTGACCAGTGACCAGTGACCAGTGACCAGTGACCAGTGACCAGTGGCCAGTGACCAGTGACCAGAGACAAGTGATCATTGACCAGCGAAAGTGACCAGTGACCAGTGACCAATGACCAGCGAAAGTGACCAGTGACCAGTGACCAGTGACCAGTGACCAGTGACCAGTGACCAGTGACCAGTGACCAGTGACCAGTGACCAGTGACCAGCGAAAGTGGCCAGTGACCAATGACCAGCGAAAGTGACCAGTGACCAGTGACCAGTGAACAGTTACCAGTGACCAGAGACAAGTGATCATTGACCAGCTAATGTGACCAGTGACCAGTGACCAGCGAAAGTGACCAGTGACCAGTGACCAGTGACCAGTGACCAGTGACCAGAGACAAGTGACAAGTGACCAGTAACCAGCGACCAGTGACCAGTGACCAGTGACCAGTGACCAGAGACAAGTGATCATTGACCAGCGAATGTGACCAGTGACCAGTGACCAGTGACCAGTGATCAGCGACAAGTGACCAGCGACAAATGACCAGTGACCAGTGACCAGTGACCAGTGACCAGTCACCAGTGACCAGAGACAAGTGATCACTGACCAGCGAAAGTGACCAGTGACCAGTGACCAGTGACCAGTGACCAGTGACCAGTGACCAGCGACCTGCGACAAGTGACCAGTAACCAGCGACCAGTGACCAGTGACCAGAGACCAGTGACTAGTGACCAGTGACCAGTGACCAGAGAACGTGACAAGTAAAGAGTGACCAGCGAAAGTGGCCAGTGACCAGTGACCAATGACCAGTGAGCAGTGACCAGAGACACGTGAACAGAGACCAGTGACCAGTGACCAGTGACCAGTGACCAGTGACCAGTGACCAGTGACCAGTGACCAGTGACCAGTGACCAGTGACCAGTGACCAGTGACCAGTGACCAGTGACCAGAGACAAGGGATCATTGACCAGCGAAAGTGACCAGTGACCAGTGACCAGTGACCAGCGACCTGCGACAAGTGACCAGTAACCAGCGACCAGTGACCAGTGACCAGTGACCAGTGACCAGTGACCAGTGACCAGTGACCAGTGACCATTTACCAGCGAAAGTGACCCATGACCAGTGACCAGTGACCAGCGGAAGTGACCAGTGACCAGTGACCAGTGACCAGTGACCAGTGACCAGAGACACGTGACCAGCGACAAATGACCAGTGACCAGTGACCAGTGAACAGCGACCAGCGACAAGTGACCAGTAACCAGCGATCAGTGACCAGTGACCAGAGACAAGTGACCAGATACAAATGACCAGTGACCAGTGACCAGTGACCAGTGACCAGCGACCAGCGACAAGTGACCAGTAACCAGCGACCAGTGACCAGTGACCAGTGGCCAGTGACCAGTGACCAGAGACAAGTGATCATTGACCAGCGAAAGTGACCAGTGACCAGTGACCAGTGACCAGTGACCAGTGACCAGTGACCAGCGACCAGCGACAGGTGACCAGTAACCAGCGCCCAGTGACCAGTGACCAGAGCCCAGTGACTAGTGACCAGTGACCTGTGACCAGAGAAAGTGACAAGTAAAGAGTGACCAGCGAAAGTGGCCAGTGACCAGTGACCAATGACCAGTGAGCAGTGACCAGAGGCACGTGAACAGAGACCATGTGACCAGTGACCAGTGACCAGTGACCAGTGACCAGTGACCAGCGAAAGTGGCCAGTGACCAGTGACCAATGACCAGCGAAAGTGACCAGTGACCAGTGACCAGTGACCAGTGACCAGTGACCAGTGACCAGTGACCAGTGACCAGTGAAAGTGGCCAGTGACCAGTGACCAATGACCAGCGAAAGTGACCAGTGACCAGTGACCAGTGACCAGTGACCAGTGACCAGTGACCAGAGACAAGTGATCATTGACCAGCGAAAGTGACCAGTGACCAGTGACCAGTGACCAGTGACCAGCGAAAGTGACCAGTGACCAGTGACCAGTGAGCAGCGAAATTGACCAGTGACCATTGACCAGTGACCAGCGGAAGTGACCAGTGACCAGTGACCAGTGACCAGTGACCAGTGACCATTTACCAGCGAAAGTGACCCATGACCAGTGACCAGTGACCAGCGGAAGTGACCAGTGACCAGTGACCAGTGACCAGTGACCAGTGGCCAGTGACCAGTGACCAGAGACAAGGGATCATTGACCAGCGAAAGTGACCAGTGACCAGTGACCAGTGACCAGCGACCTGCGACAAGTGACCAGTAACCAGCGACCAGTGACCAGTGACCAGTGACCAGTGACCAGTGACCATTTACCTGCGAAAGTGACCCATGACCAGTGACCAGTGACCAGCGGAAGTGACCAGTGACCAGTGACCAGTGACCAGTGACCAGTGACCAGAGACAAGTGACCAGCGACAAATGACCAGTGACCAGTGACCAGTGAACAGCGACCAGCGACAAGTGACCAGTAACCAGCGACCAGTGACCAGTGACCAGTGACCAGTGACCAGTGACCATTCACCAGTGACCTGTGACCAGAGAAAGTGGCAAGTAACGAGTGACCAGCGAAAGTGGCCAGTGACCAGTGTCCAATGACCAGTGAGCATTGACCAGAGACACGTGACCAGAGACACGTGACCAGAGACAAATGACCAGAGACCAGTGACCAGTGACCAGTGACCAGTGACCAGTGACCAGAGACAAGTGTCCAGAGACAAATGACCAAAGACCAGTGACCAGTGAACAGTGACCAGTGACCAGTGACCAGTGACCAGTGACCAGTGGCCAGTGACCAGAGACAAGTGATCATTGACCAGCGAAAGTGACCAGTGACCAGTGACCTGTGACCAGTGACCAGTGACCAGTGACCAGTGACCAGTGACCAGCGACCAGCGACAAGTGACCAGTAACCAGCGCCCAGTGACCAGTGACCAGAGCCCAGTGACTAGTGACCAGTGACCTGTGACCAGAGAAAGTGACAAGTAAAGAGTGACCAGCGAAAGTGGCCAGTGACCAGTGACCAATGACCAGTGAGCAGTGACCAGAGGCACGTGAACAGAGACCATGTGACCAGTGACCAGTGACCAGTGACCAGTGACCAGTGACCAGTGACCAGCGAAAGTGGCCAGTGACCAGTGACCAATGACCAGCGAAAGTGACCAGTGACCAGTGACCAGTGACCAGTGACCAGTGACCAGTGACCAGTGACCAGTGACCAGTGACCAGTGACCAGTGAAAGTGGCCAGTGACCAGTGACCAATGACCAGCGAAAGTGACCAGTGACCAGTGACCAGTGACCAGTGACCAGTGACCAGTGACCAGCGACCAGCGACAGGTGACCAGTAACCAGCGCCCAGTGACCAGTGACCAGAGCCCAGTGACTAGTGACCAGTGACCTGTGACCAGAGAAAGTGACAAGTAAAGAGTGACCAGCGAAAGTGGCCAGTGACCAGTGACCAATGACCAGTGAGCAGTGACCAGAGGCACGTGAACAGAGACCATGTGACCAGTGACCAGTGACCAGTGACCAGTGACCAGTGACCAGTGACCAGTGACCAGTGACCAGCGAAAGTGGCCAGTGACCAGTGACGAATGACCAGCGAAAGTGACCAGTGACCAGTGACCAGTGACCAGTGACCAGTGACCAGTGACCAGTGACCAGTGACCAGTGAAAGTGGCCAGTGACCAGTGACCAATGACCAGCGAAAGTGACCAGTGACCAGTGACCAGTGACCAGTGACCAGTGACCAGTGACCAGTGACCAGAGACAAGTGATCATTGACCAGCGAAAGTGACCAGTGACCAGTGACCAGTGACCAGTGACCAGCGAAAGTGACCAGTGACCAGTGACCAGTGAGCAGCGAAATTGACCAGTGACCATTGACCAGTGACCAGCGGAAGTGACCAGTGACCAGTGACCAGTGACCAGTGACCAGTGACCATTTACCAGCGAAAGTGACCCATGACCAGTGACCAGTGACCAGCGGAAGTGACCAGTGACCAGTGACCAGTGACCAGTGACCAGTGACCAGTGACCAGTGACCAGAGACAAGTGACCAGCGACAAATGACCAGTGACCAGTGACCAGTGAACAGCGACCAGCGACAAGTGACCAGTAATCAGCGACCAGTGACCAGTGACCAGTGACCAGTGACCAGTGACCATTCACCAGTGACCTGTGACCAGAGAAAGTGACAAGTAACGAGTGACCAGCGAAAGTGGCCAGTGACCAGTGTCCAATGACCAGTGACCATTGACCAGAGACACGTGACCAGAGACACGTGACCAGAGACAAATGACCAGAGACACGTGAACAGAGACCAGTGACCAGTGACCAGTGACCAGTGACCAGTGACCAGTGACCAGTGACCAGTGACCAGTGACCAGTGACCAGTGACCAGTGACCAGTGACCAGTGGCCAGTGACCAGTGACCAGAGACAAGTGATCATTGACCAGCGAAAGTGACCAGTGACCAGTGACCAGTGACCAGTGACCAGTGACCAGCGACCAGCGACAAGTGACCAGTAACCAACGACCAGTTACCAGTGACCAGTCACCAGTGACCAGTGACCAGTGACCAGTGGCCAGTGACCAGTGACCAGAGACAAGTGATCATTGACCAGCGAAAGTGACCAGTGACCAGTGACCAGTGACCAGTGACCAGTGACCAGTGACCAGCGACCTGCGACAAGTAACCAGTAACCAGCGACCAGTGACCAGTGACCAGAGCCCAGTGACTAGTGACCAGTGACCTGTGACCAGAGAAAGTGACAAGTAAAGAGTGACCAGCGAAAGTGACCAGTGACCAGTGACCAGAGACAAGTGATCATTGACCAGCGAAAGTGACCAGTGACCAGTGACCAGTGAACAGTGACCAGTGATCAGCGACAAGTGACCAGCGACAAATGACCAGTGACTAGCGACCAGTGACCAGTGACCAGTGACCAGTGACCAGTGACCAGTGACCAGAGACAAGTGATCATTGACCAGCGAAAGTGGCCAGTGACCAGTGACCAGAGACAAGTGATCATTGACCAGCGAAAGTGGCCAGTGACCAGTGACCAGTGACCAGCGAAAGTGGCCAGCGAACAGTGACCAATGACCAGTGACCAGTGACCAGAGACAAGTGATCATTGACCAGCGAAAGTGGCCAGTGACCAGTGACCAGTGACCAGTGACCAGTGACCAGTGACCAGAGACCAGTGACCAGTGACGAGTGACCAGTGACCGGTGACCAGTGACCAGTGACCAGAGACAAGTGACCAGCGACAAATGACCAGTGACCAGTGACCAGCGACCAGCGACAAGTGACCAGTAACCAGCGACCAGTGACCAGTGACCAGTGACCAGTGACCAGTGACCAGTGACCGGTGACCAGTGACCAGTGACCAGAGACAAGTGACCAGCGACAAATGACCAGTGACCAGTGACCAGCGACCAGCGACAAGTGACCAGTAACCAGTAACCAGCGACCAGTGACCAGTGACCAGTGACCAGTGACCAGTGACCAGTGACCAGTGACCAGTGACCAGAGACAAGTGATCATTGACCAGCGAATGTGGCCAGTGACCAGTGACCAATGACCAGTGAGCAGTGACCAGAGACAAGTGACCAGAGACAAATGACCAGAGACCAGTGACCAGTGACCAGTGACAAATGACCAGAGACCAGTGACCAGTGACCAGTGACCAGTGACCCGTGACCAGTGACCCGTGACCAGTGACCAGAGACAAGTGACCAGCGACAAATGACCAGTGACCAGGGACCAGTGACCAGTGACCAGTGACCAGTGACCAGTGACCAGTGACCAGAGACAAGTGATCATTGACCAGCGAATGTGGCTAGTGACCAGTGACCAATGACCAGTGAGCAGTGACCAGAGACAAGTGACCAGAGACAAATGACCAGAGACCAGTGACCAGTGACGAGTGACCAGTGACCAGCGACCATTTACCAGCGAAAGTGACCCATGACCAGTGACCAGTGACCAGCGGAAGTGACCAGTGACCAGTGACCAGTGACCAGTGACCAGTGACCAGTGACCAGTGACCAGTGACCAGAGACAAGTGACCAGCGACAAATGACCAGTGACCAGTGACCAGTGAACAGCGACCAGCGACAAGTGACCAGTAACCAGCGACCAGTGACCAGTGACCAGTGTCCAATGACCAGTGAGCATTGACCAGAGACACGTGACCAGAGACACGTGACCAGAGACAAATGACCAGAGACCAGTGACCAGTGACCAGTGACCAGTGACCAGTGACCAGTGACCTGTGACCAGTGACCAGTGACCAGTGACCAGTGACCAGTGACCAGTGACAAGCGACCAGCTACAAGTGACCAGTGACCAGTGACCAGAGAACAGTGACCAGAGACCAGTGACTAGTGACCAGTGACCTGTGACCAGAGAAAGTGACAAGTAAAGAGTGACCAGCGAAAGTGGCCAGTGACCAGTGACCAATGACCAGTGAGCAGTGACCAGAGGCACGTGAACAGAGACCAGTGACCAGTGACCAGTGACCAGTGACCAGTGACCAGTGACCAGTGACCAGCGAAAGTGGCCAGTGACCAGTGACCAATGACCAGCGAAAGTGACCAGTGACCAGTGACCAGTGACCAGTGACCAGTGACCAGTGACCAGTGACCAGAGACAAGTGATCATTGACCAGCGAAAGTGACCAGTGACCAGTGACCAGTGACCAGTGACCAGCGAAAGTGACCAGTGACCAGTGACCAGTGAGCAGCGAAATTGACCAGTGACCATTGACCAGTGACCAGTGACCAGTGACCAGTGACCATTTACCAGCGAAAGTGACCCATGACCAGTGACCAGTGACCAGCGGAAGTGACCAGTGACCAGTGACCAGTGACAAGTGACCAGTGAACAGTGACCAGTGACCAGTGTCCAGAGACAAGTGACCAGCGACAAATGACCAGAGACCAGTGACCAGTGACCAGTGACAAATGACCAGAGACCAGTGACCAGTGACCAGTGACCAGTGACCAGTGACCAGTGACCAGAGACAAGTGATCATTGACCAGCGAATGTGGCCAGTGACCAGAGACCAATGACCAGTGAGCAGTGACCAGAGACCAGAGTCAAGTGACCAGCGACAAATGACCAGTGACCAGGGACCAGTGACGAGTGACCAGTGACCAGCGACCATTTACCAGCGAAAGTGACCCATGACCAGTGACCAGTGACCAGCGGAAGTGACCAGTGACCAGTGACCAGTGACCAGTGACCAGTGACCAGTGACCAGTGACCAGTGACCAGAGACAAGTGACCAGCGACAAATGACCAGTGACCAGTGACCAGTGAACAGCGACCAGCGACAAGTGACCAGTAACCAGCGACCAGTGACCAGTGACCAGTGTCCAATGACCAGTGAGCATTGACCAGAGACACGTGACCAGAGACACGTGACCAGAGACAAATGACCAGAGACCAGTGACCAGTGACCAGTGACCAGTGACCAGTGACCAGTGACCTGTGACCAGTGACCAGTGACCAGTGACCAGTGACCAGTGACCAGTGACAAGCGACCAGCTACAAGTGACCAGTGACCAGTGACCAGAGAACAGTGACCAGAGACCAGTGACTAGTGACCAGTGACCTGTGACCAGAGAAAGTGACAAGTAAAGAGTGACCAGCGAAACTGGCCAGTGACCAGTGACCAATGACCAGTGAGCAGTGACCAGAGGCACGTGAACAGAGACCAGTGACCAGTGACCAGTGACCAGTGACCAGTGACCAGTGACCAGTGACCAGCGAAAGTGGCCAGTGACCAGTGACCAATGACCAGCGAAAGTGACCAGTGACCAGTGACCAGTGACCAGTGACCAGTGACCAGTGACTAGTGACCAGTGACCAGTGACCAGTGACCAGCGAAAGTGACCAGTGACCAGTGACCAGTGAGCAGCGAAATTGACCAGTGACCATTGACCAGTGACCAGTGACCAGTGACCAGTGACCATTTACCAGCGAAAGTGACCCATGACCAGTGACCAGTGACCAGCGGAAGTGACCAGTGACCAGTGACCAGTGACAAGTGACCAGTGACCAGTGACCAGTGACCAGTGTCCAGAGACAAGTGACCAGCGACAAATGACCAGTGACCAGTGACCAGTGAACAGCGACCAGCGACAAGTGACCAGTAACCAGCGACCAGTGACCAGTGACCAGTGACCAGTGACCAGAGACAAGTGATCATTGACCAGCGAATGTGACCAGTGACCAGTGACCAGTGACCAGTGATCAGCGACAAGTGACCAGCGACAAATGACCAGTGACCAGTGACCAGTGACCAGTGACCAGTGACCAGTGACCAGAGACAAGTGATCACTGACCAGCGAAAGTGGCCAGTGACCAGTGACCAGTGACCAGTGACCAGTGACCAGTGACCAGTGGCCAGTGACCAGTGACCAGAGACAAGTGATCATTGACCAGCGAAAGTGACCAGTGACCAGTGACCAATGACCAGCGAAAGTGACCAGTGACCAGTGACCAGTGACCAGTGACCAGTGACCAGTGACCAGTGACCAGTGACCAGTGACCAGTGACCAGTGACCAGCGAAAGTGGCCAGTGACCAATGACCAGCGAAAGTGACCAGTGACCAGTGACCAGTGAACAGTTACCAGTGACCAGAGACAAGTGATCATTGACCAGCTAATGTGACCAGTGACCAGTGACCAGCGAAAGTGACCAGTGACCAGTGACCAGTGACCAGTGACCAGTGACCAGAGACAAGTGACAAGTGACCAGTAACCAGCGACCAGTGACCAGTGACCAGTGACCAGTGACCAGAGACAAGTGATCATTGACCAGCGAATGTGACCAGTGACCAGTGACCAGTGACCAGTGATCAGCGACAAGTGACCAGCGACAAATGACCAGTGACCAGTGACCAGTGACCAGTGACCAGTCACCAGTGACCAGAGACAAGTGATCACTGACCAGCGAAAGTGACCAGTGACCAGTGACCAGTGACCAGTGACCAGTGACCAGTGACCAGCGACCTGCGACAAGTGACCAGTAACCAGCGACCAGTGACCAGTGACCAGAGACCAGTGACTAGTGACCAGTGACCAGTGACCAGAGAACGTGACAAGTAAAGAGTGACCAGCGAAAGTGGCCAGTGACCAGTGACCAATGACCAGTGAGCAGTGACCAGAGACACGTGAACAGAGACCAGTGACCAGTGACCAGTGACCAGTGACCAGTGACCAGTGACCAGTGACCAGTGACCAGTGACCAGTGACCAGTGACCAGTGACCAGTGACCAGTGACCAGAGACAAGGGATCATTGACCAGCGAAAGTGACCAGTGACCAGTGACCAGTGACCAGCGACCTGCGACAAGTGACCAGTAACCAGCGACCAGTGACCAGTGACCAGTGACCAGTGACCAGTGACCAGTGACCAGTGACCAGTGACCATTTACCAGCGAAAGTGACCCATGACCAGTGACCAGTGACCAGCGGAAGTGACCAGTGACCAGTGACCAGTGACCAGTGACCAGTGACCAGAGACACGTGACCAGCGACAAATGACCAGTGACCAGTGACCAGTGAACAGCGACCAGCGACAAGTGACCAGTAACCAGCGATCAGTGACCAGTGACCAGAGACAAGTGACCAGATACAAATGACCAGTGACCAGTGACCAGTGACCAGTGACCAGCGACCAGCGACAAGTGACCAGTAACCAGCGACCAGTGACCAGTGACCAGTGGCCAGTGACCAGTGACCAGAGACAAGTGATCATTGACCAGCGAAAGTGACCAGTGACCAGTGACCAGTGACCAGTGACCAGTGACCAGTGACCAGCGACCAGCGACAGGTGACCAGTAACCAGCGCCCAGTGACCAGTGACCAGAGCCCAGTGACTAGTGACCAGTGACCTGTGACCAGAGAAAGTGACAAGTAAAGAGTGACCAGCGAAAGTGGCCAGTGACCAGTGACCAATGACCAGTGAGCAGTGACCAGAGGCACGTGAACAGAGACCATGTGACCAGTGACCAGTGACCAGTGACCAGTGACCAGTGACCAGCGAAAGTGGCCAGTGACCAGTGACCAATGACCAGCGAAAGTGACCAGTGACCAGTGACCAGTGACCAGTGACCAGTGACCAGTGACCAGTGACCAGTGACCAGTGACCAGTGACCAGTGAAAGTGGCCAGTGACCAGTGACCAATGACCAGCGAAAGTGACCAGTGACCAGTGACCAGTGACCAGTGACCAGTGACCAGTGACCAGAGACAAGTGATCATTGACCAGCGAAAGTGACCAGTGACCAGTGACCAGTGACCAGTGACCAGCGAAAGTGACCAGTGACCAGTGACCAGTGAGCAGCGAAATTGACCAGTGACCATTGACCAGTGACCAGCGGAAGTGACCAGTGACCAGTGACCAGTGACCAGTGACCAGTGACCATTTACCAGCGAAAGTGACCCATGACCAGTGACCAGTGACCAGCGGAAGTGACCAGTGACCAGTGACCAGTGACCAGTGACCAGTGGCCAGTGACCAGTGACCAGAGACAAGGGATCATTGACCAGCGAAAGTGACCAGTGACCAGTGACCAGTGACCAGCGACCTGCGACAAGTGACCAGTAACCAGCGACCAGTGACCAGTGACCAGTGACCAGTGACCAGTGACCATTTACCTGCGAAAGTGACCCATGACCAGTGACCAGTGACCAGCGGAAGTGACCAGTGACCAGTGACCAGTGACCAGTGACCAGTGACCAGAGACAAGTGACCAGCGACAAATGACCAGTGACCAGTGACCAGTGAACAGCGACCAGCGACAAGTGACCAGTAACCAGCGACCAGTGACCAGTGACCAGTGACCAGTGACCAGTGACCATTCACCAGTGACCTGTGACCAGAGAAAGTGGCAAGTAACGAGTGACCAGCGAAAGTGGCCAGTGACCAGTGTCCAATGACCAGTGAGCATTGACCAGAGACACGTGACCAGAGACACGTGACCAGAGACAAATGACCAGAGACCAGTGACCAGTGACCAGTGACCAGTGACCAGTGACCAGAGACAAGTGTCCAGAGACAAATGACCAAAGACCAGTGACCAGTGAACAGTGACCAGTGACCAGTGACCAGTGACCAGTGACCAGTGGCCAGTGACCAGAGACAAGTGATCATTGACCAGCGAAAGTGACCAGTGACCAGTGACCTGTGACCAGTGACCAGTGACCAGTGACCAGTGACCAGTGACCAGCGACCAGCGACAAGTGACCAGTAACCAGCGCCCAGTGACCAGTGACCAGAGCCCAGTGACTAGTGACCAGTGACCTGTGACCAGAGAAAGTGACAAGTAAAGAGTGACCAGCGAAAGTGGCCAGTGACCAGTGACCAATGACCAGTGAGCAGTGACCAGAGGCACGTGAACAGAGACCATGTGACCAGTGACCAGTGACCAGTGACCAGTGACCAGTGACCAGTGACCAGCGAAAGTGGCCAGTGACCAGTGACCAATGACCAGCGAAAGTGACCAGTGACCAGTGACCAGTGACCAGTGACCAGTGACCAGTGACCAGTGACCAGTGACCAGTGACCAGTGACCAGTGACCAGTGAAAGTGGCCAGTGACCAGTGACCAATGACCAGCGAAAGTGACCAGTGACCAGTGACCAGTGACCAGTGACCAGTGACCAGTGACCAGCGACCAGCGACAGGTGACCAGTAACCAGCGCCCAGTGACCAGTGACCAGAGCCCAGTGACTAGTGACCAGTGACCTGTGACCAGAGAAAGTGACAAGTAAAGAGTGACCAGCGAAAGTGGCCAGTGACCAGTGACCAATGACCAGTGAGCAGTGACCAGAGGCACGTGAACAGAGACCATGTGACCAGTGACCAGTGACCAGTGACCAGTGACCAGTGACCAGTGACCAGTGACCAGTGACCAGCGAAAGTGGCCAGTGACCAGTGACGAATGACCAGCGAAAGTGACCAGTGACCAGTGACCAGTGACCAGTGACCAGTGACCAGTGACCAGTGACCAGTGACCAGTGAAAGTGGCCAGTGACCAGTGACCAATGACCAGCGAAAGTGACCAGTGACCAGTGACCAGTGACCAGTGACCAGTGACCAGTGACCAGTGACCAGAGACAAGTGATCATTGACCAGCGAAAGTGACCAGTGACCAGTGACCAGTGACCAGTGACCAGCGAAAGTGACCAGTGACCAGTGACCAGTGAGCAGCGAAATTGACCAGTGACCATTGACCAGTGACCAGCGGAAGTGACCAGTGACCAGTGACCAGTGACCAGTGACCAGTGACCATTTACCAGCGAAAGTGACCCATGACCAGTGACCAGTGACCAGCGGAAGTGACCAGTGACCAGTGACCAGTGACCAGTGACCAGTGACCAGTGACCAGTGACCAGAGACAAGTGACCAGCGACAAATGACCAGTGACCAGTGACCAGTGAACAGCGACCAGCGACAAGTGACCAGTAATCAGCGACCAGTGACCAGTGACCAGTGACCAGTGACCAGTGACCATTCACCAGTGACCTGTGACCAGAGAAAGTGACAAGTAACGAGTGACCAGCGAAAGTGGCCAGTGACCAGTGTCCAATGACCAGTGACCATTGACCAGAGACACGTGACCAGAGACACGTGACCAGAGACAAATGACCAGAGACACGTGAACAGAGACCAGTGACCAGTGACCAGTGACCAGTGACCAGTGACCAGTGACCAGTGACCAGTGACCAGTGACCAGTGACCAGTGACCAGTGACCAGTGGCCAGTGACCAGTGACCAGAGACAAGTGATCATTGACCAGCGAAAGTGACCAGTGACCAGTGACCAGTGACCAGTGACCAGTGACCAGCGACCAGCGACAAGTGACCAGTAACCAACGACCAGTTACCAGTGACCAGTCACCAGTGACCAGTGACCAGTGACCAGTGGCCAGTGACCAGTGACCAGAGACAAGTGATCATTGACCAGCGAAAGTGACCAGTGACCAGTGACCAGTGACCAGTGACCAGTGACCAGTGACCAGCGACCTGCGACAAGTAACCAGTAACCAGCGACCAGTGACCAGTGACCAGAGCCCAGTGACTAGTGACCAGTGACCTGTGACCAGAGAAAGTGACAAGTAAAGAGTGACCAGCGAAAGTGACCAGTGACCAGTGACCAGAGACAAGTGATCATTGACCAGCGAAAGTGACCAGTGACCAGTGACCAGTGAACAGTGACCAGTGATCAGCGACAAGTGACCAGCGACAAATGACCAGTGACTAGCGACCAGTGACCAGTGACCAGTGACCAGTGACCAGTGACCAGTGACCAGAGACAAGTGATCATTGACCAGCGAAAGTGGCCAGTGACCAGTGACCAGAGACAAGTGATCATTGACCAGCGAAAGTGGCCAGTGACCAGTGACCAGTGACCAGCGAAAGTGGCCAGCGAACAGTGACCAATGACCAGTGACCAGTGACCAGAGACAAGTGATCATTGACCAGCGAAAGTGGCCAGTGACCAGTGACCAGTGACCAGTGACCAGTGACCAGAGACAAGTGATCATTGACCAGCGAAAGTGGCCAGTGACCAGTGACCAGAGACAAGTGATCATTGACCAGCGAAAGTGGCCAGTGACCAGTGACCAGTGACCAGCGAATGTGGCCAGTGACCAGTGACCAATGACCAGTGAGCAGTGACCAGAGACAAGTGACCAGAGACAAATGACCAGAGACCAGTGACCAGTGACCAGTGACAAATGACCAGAGACCAGTGACCAGTGACCAGTGACCAGTGACCCGTGACCAGTGACCCGTGACCAGTGACCAGAGACAAGTGACCAGCGACAAATGACCAGTGACCAGGGACCAGTGACCAGTGACCAGTGACCAGTGACCAGTGACCAGTGACCAGAGACAAGTGATCATTGACCAGCGAATGTGGCTAGTGACCAGTGACCAATGACCAGTGAGCAGTGACCAGAGACAAGTGACCAGAGACAAATGACCAGAGACCAGTGACCAGTGACCAGTGACAAATGACCAGTGACCAGCGACCAGCGACCAGCGACAAGTGACAAGAAACCAGCGACCAGTGACCAGTGACCAGTGACTAGTGACCAGTGACCAGTGACCAGTGATCAGCGACAAGTGACCAGCGACAAATGACCAGTGACTAGCGACCAGTGACCAGTGACCAGTGACCAGTGACCAGTGACCAGTGACCAGTGACCAGAGACAAGTGATCATTGACCAGCGAAAGTGGCCAGCGACCAGTGACCAGTGACCAGCGAAAGTGGCCAGTGAACAGAGACCAGTGACCAGTGACCAGTGACCAGTGACCAGTGACCAGTGACCGGTGACCAGTGACCAGTGACCAGAGACAAGTGACCAGCGACAAATGACCAGTGACCAGTGACCAGCGACCAGCGACCAGCGACAAGTGACCAGTAACCAGCAACCAGTGACCAGTGACCAGTGACCAGTGACCAGTGACCAGTGACCAGTGACCAGTGACCAGAGACAAGTGATCATTGACCAGCGAATGTGGCCAGTGACCAGTGACCAATGACCAGTGAGCAGTGACCAGAGACAAGTGACCAGAGACAAATGACCAGAGACCAGTGACCAGTGACCAGTGACCAGTGACCAGTGACCAGTGACCAGTGACCAGTGACCAGTGATCAGCGACAAGTGACCAGCGACAAATGACCAGTGACTAGCGACCAGTGACCAGTGACCTGTGACCAGTGACCAGTGACCAGTGACCAGTGACCAGTGACCAGAGACAAGTGACCAGCGACAAATGACCAGTGACCAGTGACCAGTGAACAGCGACCAGCGACAAGTGACCAGTAATCAGCGACCAGTGACCAGTGACCAGTGACCAGTGACCAGTGACCATTCACCAGTGACCTGTGACCAGAGAAAGTGACAAGTAACGAGTGACCAGCGAAAGTGGCCAGTGACCAGTGTCCAATGACCAGTGAGCATTGACCAGAGACACGTGACCAGAGACACGTGACCAGAGACAAATGACCAGAGACACGTGAACAGAGACCAGTGACCAGTGACCAGTGACCAGTGACCAGTGACCAGTGACCAGTGACCAGTGACCAGTGGCCAGTGACCAGTGACCAGAGACAAGTGATCATTGACCAGCGAAAGTGACCAGTGACCAGTGACCAGTGACCAGTGACCAGTGACCAGCGACCAGCGACAAGTGACCAGTAACCAACGACCAGTGACCAGTGACCAGTGACCAGTGACCAGTGGCCAGGGACCAGTGACCAGAGACAAGTGATCATTGACCAGCGAAAGTGACCAGTGACCAGTGACCAGTGACCAGTGACCAGTGACCAGTGACCAGTGGCCAGTGACCAGTGACCAGAGACAAGTGATCATTGACCAGCGAAAGTGACCAGTGACCAGTGACCAGTGACCAGTGACCAGTGACCAGTGACCAGCGACCTGCGACAAGTAACCAGTAACCAGCGACCAGTGACCAGTGACCAGAGCCCAGTGACTAGTGACCAGTGACCTGTGACCAGAGAAAGTGACAAGTAAAGAGTGACCAGCGAAAGTGACCAGTGACCAGTGACCAGAGACAAGTGATCATTGACCAGCGAAAGTGACCAGTGACCAGTGACCAGTGACCAGTGACCAGTGACCAGTGATCAGCGACAAGTGACCAGCGACAAATGACCAGTGACTAGCGACCAGTGACCAGTGACCAGTGACCAGTGACCAGTGACCAGTGACCAGAGACAAGTGATCATTGACCAGCGAAAGTGGCCAGTGACCAGTGACCAGAGACAAGTGATCATTGACCAGCGAAAGTGGCCAGTGACCAGTGACCAGTGACCAGCGAAAGTGGCCAGCGAACAGTGACCAATGACCAGTGACCAGTGACCAGAGACAAGTGATCATTGACCAGCGAAAGTGGCCAGTGACCAGTGACCAGTGACCAGTGACCAGAGACCAGTGACCAGTGACGAGTGACCAGTGACCGGTGACCAGTGACCAGTGACCAGAGACAAGTGACCAGCGACAAATGACCAGTGACCAGTGACCAGCGACCAGCGACAAGTGACCAGTAACCAGCGACCAGTGACCAGTGACCAGTGACCAGTGACCAGTGACCAGTGACCAGTGACCAGTACTCAGTGACCAGTGACCAGTGACCAGTGACCAGAGACAAGTGATCATTGACCAGCGAATGTGGCTAGTGACCAGTGACCAATGACCAGTGAGCAGTGACCGGAGACAAGTGACCAGAGACAAATGACCAGAGACCAGTGACCAGTGACCAGTGACAAATGACCAGTGACCAGCGACCAGCGACCAGCGACAAGTGACAAGTAACCAGCGACCAGTGACCAGTGACCAGTGACCAGTGACCAGTGACCAGTGACCAGTGACCAGTGACCAGTGATCAGCGACAAGTGACCAGCGACAAATGACCAGTGACTAGCGACTAGTGACCAGTGACCAGTGACCAGTGACCAGTGACCAGTGACCAGTGACCAGTGACCAGAGACAAGTGATCATTGACCAGCGAAAGTGGCCAGCGACCAGTGACCAGTGACCAGCGAAAGTGGCCAGCGAACAGAGACCAGTGACCAGTGACCAGTGACCAGTGACCAGTGACCGGTGACCAGTGACCAGTGACCAGAGACAAGTGACCAGCGACAAATGACCAGTGACCAGAGACCAGCGACCAGCGACAAGTGACCAGTAACCAGTAACCAGCGACCAGTGACCAGTGACCAGTGACCAGTGACCAGTGACCAGTGACCAGAGACAAGTGACCAGAGACAAATGACCAGAGACCAGTGACCAGTGACCAGTGACAAATGACCAGGGACCAGTGACCAGTGACCAGTGACCAGTCACCCGTGACCAGTGACCCGTGACCAGTGACCAGAGACAAGTGACCAGCGACAAATGACCAGTGACCAGGGACCAGTGACCAGTGACCAGTGACCAGTGACCAGTGACCAGAGACAAGTGATCATTGACCAGCGAATGTGGCTAGTGACCAGTGACCAATGACCAGTGAGCAGTGACCAGAGACAAGTGACCAGAGACAAATGACCAGAGACCAGTGACCAGTGACCAGAGACAAGTGATCATTGACCAGCGAATGTGGCCAGTGACCAGTGACCAATGACCAGTGAGCAGTGACCAGAGACAAGTGACCAGAGACAAATGACCAGAGACCAGTGACCAGTGACCAGTGACAAATGACCAGAGACCAGTGACCAGTGACCAGTGACCAGTCACCCGTGACCAGTGACCCGTGACCAGTGACCAGAGACAAGTGACAAGCGACAAATGACCAGTGACCAGGGACCAGTGACCAGTGACCAGTGACCAGTGACCAGTGACCAGTGACCAGAGACAAGTGATCATTGACCAGCGAATGTGGCTAGTGACCAGTGACCAATGACCAGTGAGCAGTGACCAGAGACAAGTGACCAGAGACAAATGACCAGAGACCAGTGACCAGTGACCAGTGACAAATGACCAGTGACCAGCGACCAGCGACCAGCGACAAGTGACAAGAAACCAGCGACCAGTGACCAGTGACCAGTGACTAGTGACCAGTGACCAGTGACCAGTGATCAGCGACAAGTGACCAGCGACAAATGACCAGTGACTAGCGACCAGTGACCAGTGACCAGTGACCAGTGACCAGTGACCAGTGACCAGTGACCAGAGACAAGTGATCATTGACCAGCGAAAGTGGCCAGCGACCAGTGATCAGTGACCAGCGAAAGTGGCCAGCGAACAGAGACCAGTGACCAGTGACCAGAGACCAGTGACCAGTGACCAGTGACCGGTGACCAGTGACCAGTGACCAGAGACAAGTGACCAGCGACAAATGACCAGTGACCAGTGACCAGCGACCAGCGACCAGCGACAAGTGACCAGTAACCAGCAACCAGTGACCAGTGACCAGTGACCAGTGACCAGTGACCAGTGACCAGTGACCAGAGACAAGTGATCATTGACCAGCGAATGTGTCCAGTGACCAGTGACCAATGACCAGTGAGCAGTGACCAGAGACAAGTGACCAGAGACAAATGACCAGAGACCAGTGACCAGTGACCAGTGACAAATGACCAGAGACCAGTGACCAGTGACCAGTGACCAGTCACCCGTGACCAGCGACCAGCGACAAGTGAAAAGTAACCAGCGACCAGTGACCAGTGACCAGTGACCAGTGACCAGTGACCAGAGACAAGTGATCATTGACCAGCGAAAGTGACCAGTGACCAGTGACCAGTGACCAGTGACCAGTGACCAGTGAGCAGTGACCAGTGACCAGCGACCAGCGACAAGTGACCAGTAACCAGCGACCAGTGACCAGTGACCAGTGACCAGTGACCAGCGACCAGTGACCAGTGAGCAGTGACCAGAGACAAGTGTCCAGAGACAAATGACCAAAGACCAGTGACCAGTGACCAGTGACCAGTGACCAGTGACCAGTGACCAGTGACCAGTGGCCAGTGACCAGTGACCAGAGACAAGTGATCATTGACTAGCGAAAGTGACCAGTGACCAGTGACCTGTGACCAGTGACCAGTGACCAGTGACCAGTGACCAGTGACCAGCGACCAGCGACAAGTGACCAGTAACCAGCGACCAGTGACCAGTGACCAGAGACCAGTGACTAGTGACCAGTGACCTGTGACCAGAGAAAGTGACAAGTAAAGAGTGACCAGCGAAAGTGGCCAGTGACCAGTGACCAATGACCAGTGACCAGCGAAAGTGGCCAGCGAACAGAGACCAGTGACCAGTGACCAGAGACCAGTGACCAGTGACCAGTGACCGGTGACCAGTGACCAGTGACCAGAGACAAGTGACCAGCGACAAATGACCAGTGACCAGTGACCAGCGACCAGCGACCAGCGACAAGTGACCAGTAACCAGCAACCAGTGACCAGTGACCAGTGACCAGTGACCAGTGACCAGTGACCAGTGACCAGTGACCAGAGACAAGTGATCATTGACCAGCGAATGTGTCCAGTGACCAGTGACCAATGACCAGTGAGCAGTGACCAGAGACAAGTGACCAGAGACAAATGACCAGAGACCAGTGACCAGTGACCAGTGACAAATGACCAGAGACCAGTGACCAGTGACCAGTGACCAGTCACCCGTGACCAGCGACCAGCGACAAGTGAAAAGTAACCAGCGACCAGTGACCAGTGACCAGTGACCAGTGACCAGTGACCAGAGACAAGTGATCATTGACCAGCGAAAGTGACCAGTGACCAGTGACCAGTGACCAGTGACCAGTGACCAGTGAGCAGTGACCAGTGACCAGCGACCAGCGACAAGTGACCAGTAACCAGCGACCAGTGACCAGTGACCAGTGACCAGTGACCAGCGACCAGTGACCAGTGAGCAGTGACCAGAGACAAGTGTCCAGAGACAAATGACCAAAGACCAGTGACCAGTGACCAGTGACCAGTGACCAGTGACCAGTGACCAGTGACCAGTGGCCAGTGACCAGTGACCAGAGACAAGTGATCATTGACTAGCGAAAGTGACCAGTGACCAGTGACCTGTGACCAGTGACCAGTGACCAGTGACCAGTGACCAGTGACCAGCGACCAGCGACAAGTGACCAGTAACCAGCGACCAGTGACCAGTGACCAGAGACCAGTGACTAGTGACCAGTGACCTGTGACCAGAGAAAGTGACAAGTAAAGAGTGACCAGCGAAAGTGGCCAGTGACCAGTGACCAATGACCAGTGAGCAGTGACCAGAGGCACGTGAACAGAGACCAGTGACCAGTGACCAGTGACCAGTGACCAGTGACCAGTGACCAGTGACCAGTGACCAGTGACCAGTGACCAGTGACCAGTGACCAGCGAAAGTGGCCAGTGACCAGTGACCAATGACCAGCGAATGTGACCAGTGACCAGTGACCAGTGACCAGTGACCAGTGACCAGTGACCAGAGACAAGTGACCAGCGACAAATGACCAGTGACCAGTGACCAGTGAACAGCGACCAGCGACAAGTGACCAGTAACCAGCGACCAGTGACCAGTGACCAGTGACCAGAGACAAGTGATCATTGACCAGCGAATGTGACCAGTGACCAGTGACCAGTGACCAGTGACCAGTGACCAGTGACCAGTGACCAGTGATCAGCGACAAGTGACCAGCGACAAATGACCAGTGACTAGCGACTAGTGACCAGTGACCAGTGACCAGTGACCAGTGACCAGTGACCAGTGACCAGTGACCAGAGACAAGTGATCATTGACCAGCGAAAGTGGCCAGCGACCAGTGACCAGTGACCAGCGAAAGTGGCCAGCGAACAGAGACCAGTGACCAGTGACCAGTGACCAGTGACCAGTGACCGGTGACCAGTGACCAGTGACCAGAGACAAGTGACCAGCGACAAATGACCAGTGACCAGAGACCAGCGACCAGCGACAAGTGACCAGTAACCAGTAACCAGCGACCAGTGACCAGTGACCAGTGACCAGTGACCAGTGACCAGTGACCAGAGACAAGTGACCAGAGACAAATGACCAGAGACCAGTGACCAGTGACCAGTGACAAATGACCAGGGACCAGTGACCAGTGACCAGTGACCAGTCACCCGTGACCAGTGACCCGTGACCAGTGACCAGAGACAAGTGACCAGCGACAAATGACCAGTGACCAGGGACCAGTGACCAGTGACCAGTGACCAGTGACCAGTGACCAGAGACAAGTGATCATTGACCAGCGAATGTGGCTAGTGACCAGTGACCAATGACCAGTGAGCAGTGACCAGAGACAAGTGACCAGAGACAAATGACCAGAGACCAGTGACCAGTGACCAGAGACAAGTGATCATTGACCAGCGAATGTGGCCAGTGACCAGTGACCAATGACCAGTGAGCAGTGACCAGAGACAAGTGACCAGAGACAAATGACCAGAGACCAGTGACCAGTGACCAGTGACAAATGACCAGAGACCAGTGACCAGTGACCAGTGACCAGTCACCCGTGACCAGTGACCCGTGACCAGTGACCAGAGACAAGTGACAAGCGACAAATGACCAGTGACCAGGGACCAGTGACCAGTGACCAGTGACCAGTGACCAGTGACCAGTGACCAGAGACAAGTGATCATTGACCAGCGAATGTGGCTAGTGACCAGTGACCAATGACCAGTGAGCAGTGACCAGAGACAAGTGACCAGAGACAAATGACCAGAGACCAGTGACCAGTGACCAGTGACAAATGACCAGTGACCAGCGACCAGCGACCAGCGACAAGTGACAAGAAACCAGCGACCAGTGACCAGTGACCAGTGACTAGTGACCAGTGACCAGTGACCAGTGATCAGCGACAAGTGACCAGCGACAAATGACCAGTGACTAGCGACCAGTGACCAGTGACCAGTGACCAGTGACCAGTGACCAGTGACCAGTGACCAGAGACAAGTGATCATTGACCAGCGAAAGTGGCCAGCGACCAGTGATCAGTGACCAGCGAAAGTGGCCAGCGAACAGAGACCAGTGACCAGTGACCAGAGACCAGTGACCAGTGACCAGTGACCGGTGACCAGTGACCAGTGACCAGAGACAAGTGACCAGCGACAAATGACCAGTGACCAGTGACCAGCGACCAGCGACCAGCGACAAGTGACCAGTAACCAGCAACCAGTGACCAGTGACCAGTGACCAGTGACCAGTGACCAGTGACCAGTGACCAGAGACAAGTGATCATTGACCAGCGAATGTGTCCAGTGACCAGTGACCAATGACCAGTGAGCAGTGACCAGAGACAAGTGACCAGAGACAAATGACCAGAGACCAGTGACCAGTGACCAGTGACAAATGACCAGAGACCAGTGACCAGTGACCAGTGACCAGTCACCCGTGACCAGCGACCAGCGACAAGTGAAAAGTAACCAGCGACCAGTGACCAGTGACCAGTGACCAGTGACCAGTGACCAGAGACAAGTGATCATTGACCAGCGAAAGTGACCAGTGACCAGTGACCAGTGACCAGTGACCAGTGACCAGTGAGCAGTGACCAGTGACCAGCGACCAGCGACAAGTGACCAGTAACCAGCGACCAGTGACCAGTGACCAGTGACCAGTGACCAGCGACCAGTGACCAGTGAGCAGTGACCAGAGACAAGTGTCCAGAGACAAATGACCAAAGACCAGTGACCAGTGACCAGTGACCAGTGACCAGTGACCAGTGACCAGTGACCAGTGGCCAGTGACCAGTGACCAGAGACAAGTGATCATTGACTAGCGAAAGTGACCAGTGACCAGTGACCTGTGACCAGTGACCAGTGACCAGTGACCAGTGACCAGTGACCAGCGACCAGCGACAAGTGACCAGTAACCAGCGACCAGTGACCAGTGACCAGAGACCAGTGACTAGTGACCAGTGACCTGTGACCAGAGAAAGTGACAAGTAAAGAGTGACCAGCGAAAGTGGCCAGTGACCAGTGACCAATGACCAGTGACCAGCGAAAGTGGCCAGCGAACAGAGACCAGTGACCAGTGACCAGAGACCAGTGACCAGTGACCAGTGACCGGTGACCAGTGACCAGTGACCAGAGACAAGTGACCAGCGACAAATGACCAGTGACCAGTGACCAGCGACCAGCGACCAGCGACAAGTGACCAGTAACCAGCAACCAGTGACCAGTGACCAGTGACCAGTGACCAGTGACCAGTGACCAGTGACCAGTGACCAGAGACAAGTGATCATTGACCAGCGAATGTGTCCAGTGACCAGTGACCAATGACCAGTGAGCAGTGACCAGAGACAAGTGACCAGAGACAAATGACCAGAGACCAGTGACCAGTGACCAGTGACAAATGACCAGAGACCAGTGACCAGTGACCAGTGACCAGTCACCCGTGACCAGCGACCAGCGACAAGTGAAAAGTAACCAGCGACCAGTGACCAGTGACCAGTGACCAGTGACCAGTGACCAGAGACAAGTGATCATTGACCAGCGAAAGTGACCAGTGACCAGTGACCAGTGACCAGTGACCAGTGACCAGTGAGCAGTGACCAGTGACCAGCGACCAGCGACAAGTGACCAGTAACCAGCGACCAGTGACCAGTGACCAGTGACCAGTGACCAGCGACCAGTGACCAGTGAGCAGTGACCAGAGACAAGTGTCCAGAGACAAATGACCAAAGACCAGTGACCAGTGACCAGTGACCAGTGACCAGTGACCAGTGACCAGTGACCAGTGGCCAGTGACCAGTGACCAGAGACAAGTGATCATTGACTAGCGAAAGTGACCAGTGACCAGTGACCTGTGACCAGTGACCAGTGACCAGTGACCAGTGACCAGTGACCAGCGACCAGCGACAAGTGACCAGTAACCAGCGACCAGTGACCAGTGACCAGAGACCAGTGACTAGTGACCAGTGACCTGTGACCAGAGAAAGTGACAAGTAAAGAGTGACCAGCGAAAGTGGCCAGTGACCAGTGACCAATGACCAGTGAGCAGTGACCAGAGGCACGTGAACAGAGACCAGTGACCAGTGACCAGTGACCAGTGACCAGTGACCAGTGACCAGTGACCAGTGACCAGTGACCAGTGACCAGTGACCAGTGACCAGCGAAAGTGGCCAGTGACCAGTGACCAATGACCAGCGAATGTGACCAGTGACCAGTGACCAGTGACCAGTGACCAGTGACCAGTGACCAGAGACAAGTGACCAGCGACAAATGACCAGTGACCAGTGACCAGTGAACAGCGACCAGCGACAAGTGACCAGTAACCAGCGACCAGTGACCAGTGACCAGTGACCAGAGACAAGTGATCATTGACCAGCGAATGTGACCAGTGACCAGTGACCAGTGACCAGTGACCAGTGACCAGTGGCCAGTGACCAGTGACCAGAGACAAGTGATCATTGACCAGCGAAAGTGACCAGTGACCAGTGACCAGTGACCAGTGACCAGTGACCAGTGACCAGTGACCAGTGAGCATTGACCAGAGACACGTGACCAGAGACAAATGACCAGAGATCAGTGACCAGTGACCAGTGACCAGTGACCAGAGACAAGTGATCATTGACCAGCGAATGTGAACAGTGACCCGTGACCAGTGACCAGAGACAAGTGACCAGCGACAAATGACCAGTGACCAGGGACCAGTGACCAGTGACCAGTGACCCGTGACCAGTGACCCGTGACCAGTGACCCGTGACCAGTGACCCGTGACCAGTGACCCGTGACCAGTGACCAGAGACAAGTGACCAGCGACAAATGACCAGTGACCAGTGACCAGTGACCTGTGACCAGTGACCAGCGACCAGCGACAGGTGACAAGTAACCAGCGACCAGTGACCAGTGACCAGTGACCAGTGACCAGTGACCAGTGTCCAGTGACCAGTGACCAGTGACCAGAGACAAGTGATCATTGACCAGCGAAAGTGACCAGTGACCAGTGACCAGTGACCAGTGACCAGTGACCAGTGACCAGTGACCAGTGACCAGTGACCAGTGACCAGTGACCAGCGACCAGTGGCCAGTGAACTGTGACCAGTGACCTGTGACCAGAGACAAGTGATCATTGACCAGCGAAAGTGACCAGTGACCAGTGACCAGTGACCAGTGACCAGTGACCAGTGACCAGTGACCAGAGACAAGTGATCATTGACCAGCGAAAGTGACCAGTGACCAGTGACCAGTGACCAGTGACCAGTGACCAGTGACCAGTGACCAGTGACCAGTGACCAGTGACCAGTGACCAGTGACCAGTGACCAGTGACCAGTGACCAGCGAAAGTGACCAGTGACCAGTGACCAGTGACAAGCGAAGTCGACCAGGGACCAGTGACCAGTGACCAGTGACCAGTGACCAGTGACCAGTGACCAGTGACCAGTGACCAGTGACCAGCGAAATTGACCAGTGACCATTGACCAGTGACCAGTGACCAGTGACCAGCGACCAGTGACCAGTGACCAGTGACCAGTGACCAGAGACAAGTGATCATTGACCAGCGAATGTGGCTAGTGACCAGTGACCAATGACCAGTGAGCAGTGACCAGAGACAAGTGACCAGAGACAAATGACCAGAGACCAGTGACCAGTGACCAGTGACAAATGACCAGTGACCAGCGACCAGCGACCAGCGACAAGTGACAAGAAACCAGCGACCAGTGACCAGTGACCAGTGACTAGTGACCAGTGACCAGTGACCAGTGATCAGCGACAAGTGACCAGCGACAAATGACCAGTGACTAGCGACCAGTGACCAGTGACCAGTGACCAGTGACCAGTGACCAGTGACCAGTGACCAGAGACAAGTGATCATTGACCAGCGAAAGTGGCCAGCGACCAGTGACCAGTGACCAGCGAAAGTGGCCAGCGAACAGAGACCAGTGACCAGTGACCAGAGACCAGTGACCAGTGACCAGTGACCGGTGACCAGTGACCAGTGACCAGAGACAAGTGACCAGCGACAAATGACCAGTGACCAGTGACCAGCGACCAGCGACCAGCGACAAGTGACCAGTAACCAGCAACCAGTGACCAGTGACCAGTGACCAGTGACCAGTGACCAGTGACCAGTGACCAGAGACAAGTGATCATTGACCAGCGAATGTGTCCAGTGACCAGTGACCAATGACCAGTGAGCAGTGACCAGAGACAAGTGACCAGAGACAAATGACCAGAGACCAGTGACCAGTGACCAGTGACAAATGACCAGAGACCAGTGACCAGTGACCAGTGACCAGTCACCCGTGACCAGCGACCAGCGACAAGTGAAAAGTAACCAGCGACCAGTGACCAGTGACCAGTGACCAGTGACCAGTGACCAGAGACAAGTGATCATTGACCAGCGAAAGTGACCAGTGACCAGTGACCAGTGACCAGTGACCAGTGACCAGTGAGCAGTGACCAGTGACCAGCGACCAGCGACAAGTGACCAGTAACCAGCGACCAGTGACCAGTGACCAGTGACCAGTGACCAGCGACCAGTGACCAGTGAGCAGTGACCAGAGACAAGTGTCCAGAGACAAATGACCAAAGACCAGTGACCAGTGACCAGTGACCAGTGACCAGTGACCAGTGACCAGTGACCAGTGGCCAGTGACCAGTGACCAGAGACAAGTGATCATTGACTAGCGAAAGTGACCAGTGACCAGTGACCTGTGACCAGTGACCAGTGACCAGTGACCAGTGACCAGTGACCAGCGACCAGCGACAAGTGACCAGTAACCAGCGACCAGTGACCAGTGACCAGAGACCAGTGACTAGTGACCAGTGACCTGTGACCAGAGAAAGTGACAAGTAAAGAGTGACCAGCGAAAGTGGCCAGTGACCAGTGACCAATGACCAGTGACCAGCGAAAGTGGCCAGCGAACAGAGACAAGTGACCAGTGACCAGAGACCAGTGACCAGTGACCAGTGACCGGTGACCAGTGACCAGTGACCAGAGACAAGTGACCAGCGACAAATGACCAGTGACCAGTGACCAGCGACCAGCGACCAGCGACAAGTGACCAGTAACCAGCAACCAGTGACCAGTGACCAGTGACCAGTGACCAGTGACCAGTGACCAGTGACCAGAGACAAGTGATCATTGACCAGCGAATGTGTCCAGTGACCAGTGACCAATGACCAGTGAGCAGTGACCAGAGACAAGTGACCAGAGACAAATGACCAGAGACCAGTGACCAGTGACCAGTGACAAATGACCAGAGACCAGTGACCAGTGACCAGTGACCAGTCACCCGTGACCAGCGACCAGCGACAAGTGAAAAGTAACCAGCGACCAGTGACCAGTGACCAGTGACCAGTGACCAGTGACCAGAGACAAGTGATCATTGACCAGCGAAAGTGACCAGTGACCAGTGACCAGTGACCAGTGACCAGTGACCAGTGAGCAGTGACCAGTGACCAGCGACCAGCGACAAGTGACCAGTAACCAGCGACCAGTGACCAGTGACCAGTGACCAGTGACCAGCGACCAGTGACCAGTGAGCAGTGACCAGAGACAAGTGTCCAGAGACAAATGACCAAAGACCAGTGACCAGTGACCAGTGACCAGTGACCAGTGACCAGTGACCAGTGACCAGTGGCCAGTGACCAGTGACCAGAGACAAGTGATCATTGACTAGCGAAAGTGACCAGTGACCAGTGACCTGTGACCAGTGACCAGTGACCAGTGACCAGTGACCAGTGACCAGCGACCAGCGACAAGTGACCAGTAACCAGCGACCAGTGACCAGTGACCAGAGACCAGTGACTAGTGACCAGTGACCTGTGACCAGAGAAAGTGACAAGTAAAGAGTGACCAGCGAAAGTGGCCAGTGACCAGTGACCAATGACCAGTGAGCAGTGACCAGAGGCACGTGAACAGAGACCAGTGACCAGTGACCAGTGACCAGTGACCAGTGACCAGTGACCAGTGACCAGTGACCAGTGACCAGTGACCAGTGACCAGTGACCAGCGAAAGTGGCCAGTGACCAGTGACCAATGACCAGCGAATGTGACCAGTGACCAGTGACCAGTGACCAGTGACCAGTGACCAGTGACCAGAGACAAGTGACCAGCGACAAATGACCAGTGACCAGTGACCAGTGAACAGCGACCAGCGACAAGTGACCAGTAACCAGCGACCAGTGACCAGTGACCAGTGACCAGAGACAAGTGATCATTGACCAGCGAATGTGACCAGTGACCAGTGACCAGTGACCAGTGACCAGTGACCAGTGGCCAGTGACCAGTGACCAGAGACAAGTGATCATTGACCAGCGAAAGTGACCAGTGACCAGTGACCAGTGACCAGTGACCAGTGACCAGTGACCAGTGACCAGTGAGCATTGACCAGAGACACGTGACCAGAGACAAATGACCAGAGATCAGTGACCAGTGACCAGTGACCAGTGACCAGAGACAAGTGATCATTGACCAGCGAATGTGAACAGTGACCCGTGACCAGTGACCAGAGACAAGTGACCAGCGACAAATGACCAGTGACCAGGGACCAGTGACCAGTGACCAGTGACCCGTGACCAGTGACCCGTGACCAGTGACCCGTGACCAGTGACCCGTGACCAGTGACCAGAGACAAGTGACCAGCGACAAATGACCAGTGACCAGTGACCAGTGACCTGTGACCAGTGACCAGCGACCAGCGACAGGTGACAAGTAACCAGCGACCAGTGACCAGTGACCAGTGACCAGTGACCAGTGACCAGTGTCCAGTGACCAGTGACCAGTGACCAGAGACAAGTGATCATTGACCAGCGAAAGTGACCAGTGACCAGTGACCAGTGACCAGTGACCAGTGACCAGTGACCAGTGACCAGTGACCAGTGACCAGTGACCAGTGACCAGCGACCAGTGGCCAGTGAACTGTGACCAGTGACCTGTGACCAGAGACAAGTGATCATTGACCAGCGAAAGTGACCAGTGACCAGTGACCAGTGACCAGTGACCAGTGACCAGTGACCAGTGACCAGAGACAAGTGATCATTGACCAGCGAAAGTGACCAGTGACCAGTGACCAGTGACCAGTGACCAGTGACCAGTGACCAGTGACCAGTGACCAGTGACCAGTGACCAGTGACCAGTGACCAGTGACCAGTGACCAGTGACCAGCGAAAGTGACCAGTGACCAGTGACCAGTGACAAGCGAAGTCGACCAGGGACCAGTGACCAGTGACCAGTGACCAGTGACCAGTGACCAGTGACCAGTGACCAGTGACCAGTGACCAGCGAAATTGACCAGTGACCATTGACCAGTGACCAGTGACCAGTGACCAGCGACCAGTGACCAGTGACCAGTGACCAGTGACCAGAGACAAGTGATCATTGACCAGCGAATGTGGCTAGTGACCAGTGACCAATGACCAGTGAGCAGTGACCAGAGACAAGTGACCAGAGACAAATGACCAGAGACCAGTGACCAGTGACCAGTGACAAATGACCAGTGACCAGCGACCAGCGACCAGCGACAAGTGACAAGAAACCAGCGACCAGTGACCAGTGACCAGTGACTAGTGACCAGTGACCAGTGACCAGTGATCAGCGACAAGTGACCAGCGACAAATGACCAGTGACTAGCGACCAGTGACCAGTGACCAGTGACCAGTGACCAGTGACCAGTGACCAGTGACCAGAGACAAGTGATCATTGACCAGCGAAAGTGGCCAGCGACCAGTGACCAGTGACCAGCGAAAGTGGCCAGCGAACAGAGACCAGTGACCAGTGACCAGAGACCAGTGACCAGTGACCAGTGACCGGTGACCAGTGACCAGTGACCAGAGACAAGTGACCAGCGACAAATGACCAGTGACCAGTGACCAGCGACCAGCGACCAGCGACAAGTGACCAGTAACCAGCAACCAGTGACCAGTGACCAGTGACCAGTGACCAGTGACCAGTGACCAGTGACCAGAGACAAGTGATCATTGACCAGCGAATGTGTCCAGTGACCAGTGACCAATGACCAGTGAGCAGTGACCAGAGACAAGTGACCAGAGACAAATGACCAGAGACCAGTGACCAGTGACCAGTGACAAATGACCAGAGACCAGTGACCAGTGACCAGTGACCAGTCACCCGTGACCAGCGACCAGCGACAAGTGAAAAGTAACCAGCGACCAGTGACCAGTGACCAGTGACCAGTGACCAGTGACCAGAGACAAGTGATCATTGACCAGCGAAAGTGACCAGTGACCAGTGACCAGTGACCAGTGACCAGTGACCAGTGAGCAGTGACCAGTGACCAGCGACCAGCGACAAGTGACCAGTAACCAGCGACCAGTGACCAGTGACCAGTGACCAGTGACCAGCGACCAGTGACCAGTGAGCAGTGACCAGAGACAAGTGTCCAGAGACAAATGACCAAAGACCAGTGACCAGTGACCAGTGACCAGTGACCAGTGACCAGTGACCAGTGACCAGTGGCCAGTGACCAGTGACCAGAGACAAGTGATCATTGACTAGCGAAAGTGACCAGTGACCAGTGACCTGTGACCAGTGACCAGTGACCAGTGACCAGTGACCAGCGACCAGCGACAAGTGACCAGTAACCAGCGACCAGTGACCAGTGACCAGAGACCAGTGACTAGTGACCAGTGACCTGTGACCAGAGAAAGTGACAAGTAAAGAGTGACCAGCGAAAGTGGCCAGTGACCAGTGACCAATGACCAGTGAGCAGTGACCAGAGGCACGTGAACAGAGACCAGTGACCAGTGACCAGTGACCAGTGACCAGTGACCAGTGACCAGTGACCAGTGACCAGTGACCAGTGACCAGCGAAAGTGGCCAGTGACCAGTGACCAATGACCAGCGAATGTGACCAGTGACCAGTGACCAGTGACCAGTGACCAGTGACCAGTGACCAGTGACCAGAGACAAGTGACCAGCGACAAATGACCAGTGACCAGTGACCAGTGAACAGCGACCAGCGACAAGTGACCAGTAACCAGCGACCAGTGACCAGTGACCAGTGACCAGAGACAAGTGATCATTGACCAGCGAATGTGACCAGTGACCAGTGACCAGTGACCAGTGACCAGTGACCAGTGGCCAGTGACCAGTGACCAGAGACAAGTGATCATTGACCAGCGAAAGTGACCAGTGACCAGTGACCAGTGACCAGTGACCAGTGACCAGTGACCAGTGACCAGTGAGCATTGACCAGAGACACGTGACCAGAGACAAATGACCAGAGATCAGTGACCAGTGACCAGTGACCAGTGACCAGAGACAAGTGATCATTGACCAGCGAATGTGAACAGTGACCCGTGACCAGTGACCAGAGACAAGTGACCAGCGACAAATGACCAGTGACCAGGGACCAGTGACCAGTGACCAGTGACCCGTGACCAGTGACCCGTGACCAGTGACCCGTGACCAGTGACCCGTGACCAGTGACCAGAGACAAGTGACCAGCGACAAATGACCAGTGACCAGTGACCAGTGACCTGTGACCAGTGACCAGCGACCAGCGACAGGTGACAAGTAACCAGCGACCAGTGACCAGTGACCAGTGACCAGTGTCCAGTGACCAGTGACCAGTGACCAGAGACAAGTGATCATTGACCAGCGAAAGTGACCAGTGACCAGTGACCAGTGACCAGTGACCAGTGACCAGTGACCAGTGACCAGTGACCAGTGACCAGTGACCAGCGACCAGTGGCCAGTGAACTGTGACCAGTGACCTGTGACCAGAGACAAGTGATCATTGACCAGCGAAAGTGACCAGTGACCAGTGACCAGTGACCAGTGACCAGTGACCAGTGACCAGTGACCAGAGACAAGTGATCATTGACCAGCGAAAGTGACCAGTGACCAGTGACCAGTGACCAGTGACCAGTGACCAGTGACCAGTGACCAGTAACCAGCGACCAGTGACCAGTGACCAGAGACCAGTGACCAGCGAAAGTGGCCAGTGACCAGTGACCAATGACCAGTGAGCAGTGACCAGAGACACGTGAACAGAGACCAGTGACCAGTGACCAGTGACCAGTGACCAGTGACCAGCGAAAGTGGCCAGTGACCAGTGACCAATGACCAGCGAAAGTGACCAGTGACCAGTGACCAGAGACAAGTGATCATTGACCAGCGAAAGTGACCAGTGACCAGTGACCAGTGACCAGCGAAAGTGACCAGTGACCAGTGACCAGTGAGCAGCGAAATTGACCAGTGACAATTGACCAGTGACCAGCGGAAGTAACCAGTGACCAGTGACCAGTGACCAGTGACCATTTACGAGCGAAAGTGACCCATGACCAGTGACCAGTGACCAGCGGAAGTGACCAGTGACCAGTGACCAGTGACCAGTGACCAGTGACCAGTGACCAGTGACAAGTGACCAGTGACCAGTGACCAGTGACCAGTGACCAGTGACCAGAGACAAGTGACCAGCGACAAATGACCAGTGACCAGTGACCAGTGAACAGTGACCAGCGACAAGTGACCAGTAACCAGCGACCAGTGACCAGTGACCAGTGACCAGTGACCAGTGACCAGTGACCATTCACCAGTGACCTGTGACCAGAGAAAGTGACAAGTAACGAGTGACCAGCGAAAGGGGCCAGTGACCAGTGTCCAATGACCAGTGAGCATTGACCAGAGACACGTGACCAGAGACACGTGACCAGAGACAAATGACCAGAGACCAGTGACCAGTGACCAGTGACCAGTGGCCAGTGACCAGTGACCAGTGACTAGCGACCAGTGGCCAGTGACCAGTGACCAGTGACCAGTGACCAGTGACCAGTGACAAGAGACAAGTGACCAGTGACCAGCGACCAGAGACCAGCGAACAGTGACCAGTGACCAGTCGAAATATGGGGGAGAAAAAATTTTGTGGAGAAGAAAAAAAAATTTTCCCTCAAAAATTTAAAAAAAAAAATGTCCAAAAAGACCCATGTCAGACGATTTTTCCTGTCGAAATATGGGGGGAAAAATTTGTGGAGAGGGAAAAAAAATTTTCCCTCAAAAATTTAAAAAAACAAAGTGTCCAAAAAGACCCATGTCAGACGATTTTTCCCGTCGAACTATGGGGGGGAAAAAATTTTCAGGAGAGGAAAAAAAAAATTTCCCTCAAAAATTTAAAAAACAAAAATGTCCAAAAACACCCATGTCAGACGATTTTTCCCGTCGAAATATGGGGGAAAAAAATTTGTGGTGAGGGAAAAAAAATTTTCGCTTGTGACGTCCCACTATTTTTCGCACGTTCCTATTTAATAATACACCTTAGCGGTCCCCATCTCAAGGTGGTCAGTTGTAAAACTCCCTCGACTCCCCGCCCTATGAGGCGCGAAATCCTCCCAAACATTCAAATTCAAACAAGTCCCTCGTCCTAAAACGTCTTAATTCAAGACCTCGTCTCACCCCTTCATTAAGACTCACCGAGTCAAAGTCATTCAAGCCCCTTCCCCATCAAAATGCATAAAACCCATCAAATGGGTTGAGTATCTTCTTAGCAATAGCCGAACAGAATCTTGAGAATCATATTGCGACGCATGACTCATAAATGTAGTCTAAATATAGACTAATAGAAAAACCCCAAAAGCCTAACTGCGAAGAATACCTGGCGTACGTGCCGTAAATGTATTCTAATAATAGAATATTATAGAAAAACCCCGGAAGTCCTACTACGCATAATTCGTAAATTGTGTCAAGGTCCTTACCGCATACAACCCCCGCAAGGACCCCGCGAAAATCTTATAAATACGAAGGACCGAGAGGCCAGGACCCTCTTTTCATCGACAAACTTCAACAGCGAAGCTCTTTCTTCGACAGTAATTACTGCGAAAGTCTCTTTTATAAAAATATAATTATACAAAGTGTAAACTCAGTGCTCTACGGCAAATACTGTAAGCATTTATTATTATCTATTACTGTGCATATCGCCTCCATACCATATAACATTTATGTATTATTTCATTTATCTATGCTTATTGCAATAACATTTCCGTATTATTTCATTTATCTATGCTTATTGCAATAACATTTCTGTATTATTTCATTTATTTATGCTTATTGCAATTATATATATTTTGTATTACTAATACTATTACTTTTATATATTCTTCTTAACGTTTATTTTGATTATATATATATTTGTCTTATAACCACATATTATTCTATGATTTATATCGTACCTCATGTCCATACATACATATAAATGTTACAATCATATTATAAATATTATATGTGAATGCTAAAACCCCACGCATAATAACCGCTCTAACAAAGTTAATAAACCGCTTTGTTTTAAATCACGCTTCAACTTATTTGTGTTCAACCACTGGTACGAAACATCTGAAATCCAAATACACGAGTTAGTGAAACAGCTGATTCCGATTCGCGAGCTCGAGAACAGTGACCGTGTTTACAAACATATCTTTGCATAGCCTGTGTATAGCTGCACGTCCAGACGAATTTCGCAGAAATATTACAAGTAACTTTTTGTGCCTATGCAGCAGTAAATCCAATTAGGCAAAACCAAAATAAAGTGCTAACGGGTGTTACCCCAAAATCATAACAATCTAACCATTCCCTGGTCGTTCAGTGCCACGAATCTGGCATTCGCGCCTGAATTCCTATCTTCCGCAGTGCCACGAATCTGGCATTCGCGCCTGCATCTTACTCTCCGCAGTGTCACGAATCTGGCATTCGTGCCTGCATTCCCTTAAACATTCAGTGCCACGAATCTGGCGTTCGCGCCTGAATTCCTACCTTCCGCAGTGTCACGAATCTGGCATTCGCGCCTGCATCCTACTCTCCGCGGTGTCACGAATCTGGCATTCGCGCCTGCAGTCCCTCAGACGTTCAGTGCACGAATCCTGCATTCGAGCCAGAATTTCTATCTTCCGCAGTGTCACGAATCTGGCATTCGCGCCTGCATTCCCTCAGACGTTCAGTGCACGAATCCTGCATTCGAGCCAGAATTTCTATCATCCGCAGTGTCACGAATCTGGCATTCGCGCCTGCATTCCCTCAGACGTTCAGGGCACGAATCCTGCATTCGAGCCAGAATTTCTATCTTCCGCGGTGTCACGAATCTGGCATTCGCGCCTGCATTCCCTCAGACGTTTAGTGCACGAATCCTGCATTCGAGCCAGAATTTCTATCTTCCGCAGAGCCACGAATCTGGCATTCGCGCCTGCGTTCCCACAAGTATTACCCCATCTATGCCACAGCCCTAAAGACCTCACCCGGGACGTGACACCCTCAAAAATTTAAAAAAAAATGTTCAAAAAAACCCATGTCAGACGATTTTTCCCGTCGAAATATGGGGGAAAAAAATTTTCAGGAGACGAAAAAAAAATTTTCCCTCAAAAATTTAAAAAAAAATATGTCCCAAAAAACCTACGTCAGAGGATTTTTCCCGGCAAAATATGGGGGGGGAAAAATTTTCAGGAGAGGAAAAAAAAATTTTTCAAAAAAAAAATCAAAAAAAACCCATGTCAGACGATTTTTCCCGTCGAAGTATGGGGGGGGGGGGGGGGGGGAATTTTCAGGAGAGGAAAAAACAATGTCCAAAAAAACCCATGTCAGACGATTTTTCCCGTCGAAATATGGGGGAAAAAAAATTGTGGAGGGAAAAAAAATTTCCCTCAAAAATTTAAAAAAAAAAAATGTCCAAAAACACCCATATCAGACGATTTTTCCCGTCGAAATATGGGGAAAAAAAATTTTCTGGAGAGGAAAAAAAAATTTTCCCTCAAAAATTTAAAAAAAAAATGTCCAAAAAAACCCATGTTAGACGATTTTTCCCGTCGAAATATTGGGGAAAAAAATTTGTGGTGAGGGAAAAAAAATTTTCCCTTGTGACGTCCCACTATTTTTCGCACGTTCCTATTTAATAATACACCTTAGCGGTCCCCATCTCAAGGTGGTCAGTTGTAAAACTCCCTCGACTCCCCGCCCTATGAGGCGCGAAATCCTCCCAAACATTCAAATTCAAACAAGTCCCTCGTCCTAAAACGTCTTAATTCAAGACCTCGTCTCACCCCTTCATTAAGACTCACCGAGTCAAAGTCATTCAAGCCCCCCTTCCCCATCAAAATGCATAAAATCCATCAAATGGGTTGAGTATCTTCTTAGCAATAGCCGAACAGAATCTTGAGAATCATATTGCGACGCATGACTCATAAATGTAGTCTAAATATAGACTAATAGAAAAACCCCAAAAGCCTAACTGCGAAGAATACCTGGCGTACGTGCCGTAAATGTATTCTAATAATAGAATATTATAGAAAAACCCCGGAAGTTCTACTACGCATAATTCGTAAATTGTGTCAAGGTCCTTACCGCATACAACCCCCGCAAGGACCCCGCGAAAATCTTATAAATACGAAGGACCGAGAGGCCAGGACCCTCTTTTCATCGACAAACTTCAACAGCGAAGCTCTTTCTTCGACAGTAATTACTGCGAAAGTCTCTTTTATAAAAATATAATTATACAAAGTGTAAACTCAGTGCTCTACGGCAAATACTGTAAGCATTTATTATTATCTATTACTGTGCATATCGCCTCCATACCATATAACATTTATGTATTATTTCATTTATCTATGCTTATTGCAATAACATTTCCGTATTATTTCATTTATCTATGCTTATTGCAATAACATTTCTGTATTATTTCATTTATTTATGCTTATTGCAATTATATACAGGATGTAAACAGTATACGTAGCAATATTTTAGGGGGTGGTAGGGGAGGTCCAATGAAACATAAAAGTCCTATGACATAATGTCCGATCGGTCTCCATTTTACAGTAATAATGCCTCAAAGTTAACATGTCTATATGCTAAACTAATAGTCGCAGGATTCCATAATTTTGCACATACATTGGAGAACACCAGTAGAGTAAAATGGTCTGAATACATTTTGTTGTATCTCGTATAGTTTAGCTGTTATAAAGGTTTAAACATCGGAGATGTTTGTGGAAAAGATCGTCGCTACACGCACACAGATGAGCCGTAGCACAAAGACCGCCCGTTGTGAGCTGTTCAAGATGACCCAGTAACTAAGTAACTTTGGGCCCCTTACAGTAGCGGTCCCATTGAGGATCTGTTTGCAGTAGCGGAGGCAGTTAGGGTCGTCAGCTAGAAACAAGTGAACGAAAACTCTACACGTGTTCTTAGGTCAGGCGCGCAGTGGTGGCAATTTATTGCGTGACAGTTTTGATGCTAACGAAAAATGCATTGATTTACATGGAACTAAACTCCTTTGACGACGTGACTGCAAAACGTGTTGTTTTTTTTCCAGAAAGTGATAAAACTGTTTCTTTCCTTTTAGTGTGACTAAACTGTCACGCAACAAGCTACTGTCAATGCGTGGCTACTCTGACCTGAATGTGTAGTAAAGAAATACAAATTTCGCTACCTACATTTATTTACAAAAGATGCTCGAAATGGTTGCCGTTTGCATCCAGACACGCCTGACACCGACGCAACCAATTGTCGCGAACGCGGGCGAATATTCCAGGCTGCTCGCGTATAACGTTACCAGCATGAAATACTCTACCTCGCAATTCCTCTAAGGTTTCAAATTCGGTGTCGGTGTATACTAACGATTTCATGTGGCCCCATACGTAAAAATCCATTGGATTTAAATCTGGGCTTCTTGGCGGCCACGCAACCGCACCATTCCGTGCAATTACACGGTTCCCCCATATTCGTTGTATAGCTGGTATAGCTCTTCCCATATGGGCGCCGTCGTGAAGAAGCCACATATTTCTTCGGGTGGCCAGGCAAACATCTTCTAGCAGAAGTGGCAAATCGCCTCGAAGAAATCTGGCATATTTTGCGCTATTTAGACGCGCCGGCAAAATATGCGGTCCGAGGAGATGATCGCCTACTACCCCAGCCCATATGTTTAGCCTCAGCTCGTGCTGGAAGTGCCCCGTCACAATATTGTGGGGATTCATGGGTTCCCATGCGTGGGAATTGTGGAAATTAAATATTCCAGAACGTGTGAACGTTGACTCATCTGCTGCGAGTACAATCGTCGGAAACTGGTCATCTTCTCCCACTCTATCGAGGAACCACCGGCAGAAAGTCCGCCGTCTCTCAAAATCCCCTGGTAATAAATTTTGCACCCGTTGCGAGTGATAAGGGTATAAGCCTGTGGGATTTTGGAATAATAATTCTTTAATTAGTGGTAGTTGGTGTTATTAATGAAATATGCGAAAATAAAAGATAAAATACAAAGTATCTAATCATTAGTCGATAGCCAGGATAACGTTAGTGACTCAGATATTAAAGGCAACCCCCGGTTAAATCGCGCGAAAACATAGGTGACTTTTATGATATTTTGTAGAAAATGGTATACAATGTATGAGTCTAAAACTTTTTGCACTTTATTCTCCTACAAATCAGAGTTGGGCAAAATGTAATGTAATTACAAATTACGATTGAAATGTAATTGTGTAATTCAATTACAGATTACTTTCTGTAATCGTTAATTTAGTTGACCACAATTACAATTGTAATGTGTAATTAAGGAATATCTTTGGTTTTTTTAATTTGGATGATCCTGTCGAAAGCAGAGTTGAGTATAATCAATTACAAGTGTAATTACTTTCATTACAATTACAGAGTAATTCCGATTAAAATGTAATAGCAATTAGATGTAATTGTCCTGCACACTTACAATTGTAATTGTAATTGTAATTGTAATTGTAAGTGTGCAGGACAATTACATCTAATTACATGTAATTGTAATTGTAATTGTAATTGTAAGTGTGCAGGACAATTACATCTAATTGCTATTACTTTTTAATCGGAATTACTCTGTAATTGTAATGAAAGTAATTACACTTGTAATTGATTATACTCAACTCTGCTTTAGACAGGATCATCCAAATTAAAAAAACCAAAGATATTCCTTAATTACACATGTGTGGTTATCGCGTTATCTTCGGGGAGTGTTAAGAAACAACTGGGCGATGATGGCTAAATGGTTAAACGGTAGAGTCCCCGAAACATGGGGTTTTCTCACACAAAAATGTTTCTTAAAAAAAATTGACTGTATGAAAATTTGCAATAGAGGGTAGCACGGAAGCCAATGTAAGTACGAGTAGAATCCTATTGAGTGAGCGCCCCATTTTCCATGCGTTTATTCGTTTAAAACAACGCACGCCGCTCACGCACGCACGCACACGCACAAACATACACCTATTTTAAGGGCGTCACACTGTTAATCCCCCTGAACAGCATGTAAAATCTTTGCCGTCAGGAATTTCGTTCTAAAATTTTACCTGATCATTCTTGAGATGTTGTGGAATGAAAATATGCAAAAAAATTGATTTTTTCACCGGGGGGTGCGCTTAATAAAAATTTGGCGATACATTTAGTGAAGAATTTACAGCTACAATGAAATGTGAATTTAAAGTAAGAATAGGTAAATTTATAAAGAAATGTCACTTTATACAACTAAACTTCTACAAACCTTCATCACGCAATGTGCGATGGACATACGTATGGGAGAGTCCCATTTCTCGAGCAATACTCCTCGTACTGCGGGCAGAGTTATTATGAATATGTTCAAGGATTTCAACTTCCCTGTCGATATTCCTTCTTGGCCCTCTTCCTTCGATGCGAGGGAAAAAGGAACCCGTAGTGTGCAATGTTTCACATAAATTGACGATAAACTGCCGGGATGGTTGTCGCAGATGAGGATACCGTTCCGCGTATAATTGCTTCGCACGTAATGCGCTGCAGTCAGCCTCCCCATACATGATAATCATGTTAAACATTTCGTTGCACGAATACCCCGCATTGGTCTGCATGCTTGATAAAATCACTTCCACACTTTTTCACTTAAAAATAGTTCGCGAGCACGTGTCGCACGATCAGCGATTTCGCACGGATGGTGTCACCAAAATGGAAACGTCTTGTTAGGTTTCGGAGACCGAGTGTGGTGACTGTTATGTCTTGACTGAGTTTTCTGCGTTTTCCATGGCCAAAGAAAACACAAACGTGGAACTGGGTGGTAGAGGCAGTGATTTGCAGAACCAATCAGGGTTGACGAAGGACTTCGTGTGAACCCTGATTGGCAGTGCGGCGGCGGATACCTGCTAGCGGAAGTATCTTTTTCTGTCAGGCGAAAAACACGGACATCCGGATTGCACGTAAAGGGCTGGTGGTCTTGCGACTCCATAGACCGTTCAGCGCGAGCGGCCAGAGTCGCGTACCCGACCTTAGAGTCCCTTAAAACGGTCAGGCCTTTATGATCTTATGACTTACCTCAATCGAAGCGGATTACAGGTCGGCCTGGCCATGCAATGCACATGTGCGGACTTCTGAGGTGGTTTACAAGGGGGAATGAAATACTGTTATTAGTGCATTTCCTGGTTGACGGAAATACCGATTCACAACTAAACGCAGCGCTGAACAAAATACTTCGAATCAGGGAACCTCTTGTAGTCCGTATGAAATTAGAAAGGCCATTTACCATAGAATAAACTTTAAATCTCTAGTTTAGTGAATAATTTGTCTATCTTTGTCGGGACAGTTGGAGAGGGGGAGGGGCAATACGTTTTGTGCAGGGACACAGGAAGAAAAAGGGTAGTCACTGCACATGACTCCACCTACGCCGTCTTCCCTTCAAATTGGAGACGGATCCTTTATCTCTCGAGTATAAACACACGCTCGAATTCCAAAACAGAAGCACGAGTTGACGTATTCCGTGCGAGAGAAGGTGGACCTAGGGGAGGAGATATTGCTGTGAGAAGCAGAAACTTCGCATTCTGCAGGAATGCAGATCCGAGTTGTTACAACATAATCTCTTCCCTACGTCTCGCCCATTCTCGCATTGAATACATCAGCGCGTGCTTTTGTTGTGAATTTTGAGCACGTGTTTATACTCGCAAGATAAGGGATCCGTCTTTAATTTGAAGGGAGGACGAAGCAAGCGGCACCACCAATCAATCACGGCAAGAACGCTAGCTTCTTTCCGGAAGATATGAACATTAATACTGTCGACAATCAAGAACGTGGCGCGGTCTTTAAAAATTTCAGACATTCCTCGGCCTGAGTTAATCGGTATATTGCTGTATCGATGGGTAGTACATGCGATGACTTCGGACCCGCATGTACCGTTGTCGTTCGCCGACTCGTGGGGCAATACGGTTATAAACCGTGACCCTGACGAACCGCTTAATTATTTTTCGAAACACCAATATAGCAATAAAAAAGTATTATTCACCATCAATACCTACGCCTCGCGTTCGGACACAGGAAAAAATGGGTTATTATCGCCGGAAGTAAGTCATAGCCTGCGTTAAATTTAAAAACAAAAAATCACCAATAAACTAACTAAAACTCACCCTTTCAGAAATTCACCTGCAGCTTGAAAACCTGCGTCACTAGGTCACTGAACTGATCCTGGTCAGCGACGGATGCGTCCAGGGCACAGCTGGTCCCAGGTATGCGACACCACCCAAAGTAAAAGGGTCGCAATGTCAAGTGCGATCGGGTTAATGTAGATACGGAATATTCACTTCACTGCACGGTTACTAACACTGATCACCTAATTTATTGTCCCACCAGGACAAGATGTTTTATGTAAAAAGAAGCCATTACATTTTCCAGACACACGTGCTTTGCAGAAGTGCAACGAACGAACCATCCTACACTTTCACAAAAGCCCGCGCTCCCTTCTTTTACTGCCAATGTACCCATTGCTTCGAGGTAGGCAGCAGACACCACGTGTTTCGGTTCGAAAGGGTCCGAAGAGAAGAGAAACTGAAAGTCTTCGAGTTGCTATAAAGAAAAAAATCCTGTTTCCTGTTTCCCTTTTCCGATATCCCGAGTTCACGTCTGCTACGAGGCGGAACCAACTATGTCATAAATTACCGAAAACTGTAGGAAATCGTTCTCTACCGCCGACTCGTGGGACAATACGATCATAAACCGCGACCCTGGCGAAGCGCGTGTTTATACTCGAGAGATAAGGGGTCGGTCTTTAATTTGAAGGTAGGACGAAGCAGGCGGGACTTTGCGCAAGTCAGCGAACTACATGGTCTCCTTCTTCCTGTGTCTCTTCGCGAGCCGTATTGATGTTGAATAATACTTTTTAATTGCTAGTTCCCAAAAATTAATCAGTCTGATGGGCCAGAGCATTTCGCCAGGGTCGCGGTTTATGATCGTATTGTCCCACGAGTCGGCGGTAGAGAACGATTTCCTACAGTTTTCGGTAATTTATGACATAGTTGGTTCCGCCTCGTAGCAGACGTGAACTCGGTGTTCCGTCTTACCGGAACGAAAAGGGGCTCAGAGCGAGGCGGTAATTTTAACAGTTCGATATTGCCAGGCAATTGCTTACCGTCGAAGCCTTTTAGGAAACATTTGCCTGCCAGATGTCTAATAGGCGGCAATCGACATCGTGCCATCTTTTTGGACAGCCCGACCGTCCTCGCTCTGAGAAAATCCGTTCATTGTTTTGCCAGCGGGGTATACCGTAACCTCGACTCACTGCTGACTCGCGGGACAATACGGTCGTAAGCCGCGACCCTGGGCGAAACTCTTCGACCGGTCAACTTGGCGAAGGTTTGTTCGCCAGATGCCCGGTTTTTCCCGCACTACGTCACCAAGAGGGAGAGGGTTCCTCCACCACCGACATCACAGAGGGACGATTCCTCCTCTTCCACCGAAATCTAAGAGGGAAGGTTCCTCCTCTTCAAGGTGCTGGCTTCTTTTTACCTAAAGCATCTTATCCTGGTGGGAGTTAACTCATAATGGAATGAGAGAAACTACTTGGGGTAGAGGAAGTTGCTTGGAAAAGATCCTGTCAGTCAGTTTGCAATCGCGTCAGAGAAGAGTATTACGCGTTGTTCTGAGCATAAACCTAGAACAACGGAGACGCAATTACTGCTGTACGAGCATTTGGGCGGCTATATCCGCGGCACCGGACGCGAAGTGAAAATTCATTTTCACCAATTTTTATAAGGTACGAACAACGCGTTCTGTGAAAAATAAATTAAGTGATCAGTGTTAGTAAGCGTGCAGTGAAGTGAATATTCGGTATCTACATTAACCCGATCGCACTTGACGTTGCGACCCTTTTACTTTGGTTGGTGTCGCATACCTGGGACCAGCTGTGCACTAGACGCATCCGTCGCTGACCAGGACCAGTTCAGTGACCTAGTGACGCAGGTTTTCAAGCTGCAGGTGAATTTCCGAAAGGGTGAGTTTTAGTTACTTTATTGGTGATTATTAGTTATTAAATTTAACGCAGGATATGACTTATTTCCGGCGATAATTCTCTAAATTTCCGTACCTAAATTTTGTCTTCGGGGGTTTTAAACAGACTTATTCATTATCAGCAACAGTGTTGGCCGTTATTAAACTACGGATTCTTATCACAATAACGAACTACGATCACGTTTTGTTTATTTCCTGTTCCATTAACAGAAATTTACGTACTTCTTGTCCTCTCACTTCAAATAATTATTATTTTCGATTCTGTTTTAAAAAAAAATGTGTATTCATTATTTTACGTTTGACATGATTTTCCTCGATTTATCTTTTACTCGTAATTCACTTTAAATGACAACCAAACGATGACGAAAGGTATCGATTGCCGTCGTTTTCGCAGAGATCTGATGAGCAATGCGGAGCTGGAAGAGTTTGGTTCTTAATAGGTATTCAAACTCCTTCGAGGATTGAAAGCCATAAACTTGCGGTTAAGTATCGCGGGGTGTTGTCTTCGCCACGGGATACGATGCGGCATCTCCTTGAGTCGAGTCGCTGGAGGATCACTCTTAAGAGTCTTTCCTTCCGAAAAACACACCACTTTGGGAATTACATGAAAGATCAGAAGTCAACACCCTGTTTCAATGTGTTGGTCTCACCAATATGCCCGAGCTACTATCCGTTTCAAACGCATGGTGCAAACTTTAGGGCATTATTACTGTAAAATGGAGACAGATCGGACACTATGTCATAGGACTTTTATGTTCCATTGGACCTCCCCTACCACCCCCTAAAATATTGCTACGTATACTGTTTACACCCTGTATATTTTGTATTACTAATACTATTACTTTTATATATTCTTGTTAACGTTTATTTTGATTATATATATATTTGTCTTATAACCACATATTATTCTATGATTTATATCGTACCTCATGTCCATACATACATATAAATGTTACAATCATATTATAAATATTATATGTGAATGCTAAAACCCCACGCATAATAACCGCTCTAACAAAGTTAATAAACCGCTTTGTTTTAAATCACGCTTCAACTTATTTGTGTTCAACCACTGGTACGAAACATCTGAAATCCAAATACACGAGTTAGTGAAACAGCTGATTCCGATTCGCGAGCTCGAGAACAGTGACCGTGTTTACAAACATATCTTTGCATAGCCTGTGTATAGCTGCACGTCCAGACGAATTTCGCAGAAATATTACAAGTAACTGTTTGTGCCTATGCAGCAGTAAATCCAATTAGGCAAAACCAAAATAAAGTGCTAACGGGTGTTACCCCAAAATCATAACAATCTAACCATTCCCTGGTCGTTCAGTGCCACGAATCTGGCATTCGCGCCTGAATTCCTATCTTCCGCAGTGCCACGAATCTGGCATTCGCGCCTGCATCTTACTCTCCGCAGTGTCACGAATCTGGCATTCGTGCCTGCATTCCCTTAAACATTCAGTGCCACGAATCTGGCGTTCGCGCCTGAATTCCTACCTTCCGCAGTGTCACGAATCTGGCATTCGCGCCTGCATCCTACTCTCCGCGCTGTCACGAATCTGGCATTCGCGCCTGCATTCCCTCAGACGTTCAGTGCACGAATCCTGCATTCGAGCCAGAATTTCTATCTTCCGCAGTGTCACGAATCTGGCATTCGCGCCTGCATTCCCTCAGACGTTCAGTGCACGAATCCTGCATTCGAGCCAGAATTTCTATCATCCGCAGAGCCACGAATCTGGCATTCGCGCCTGCGTTCCCACAAGTATTACCCCATCTATGCCACAGCCCTAAAGACCTCACCCGGGACGTGACACCCTCAAAAATTTAAAAAAAAATGTTCAAAAAAACCCATGTCAGACGATTTTTCCCGTCGAAATATGGGGGAAAAAAAATTTCAGGAGACGAAAAAAAAATTTTCCCTCAAAAATTTAAAAAAAAATATGTCCCAAAAAACCTACGTCAGAGGATTTTTCCCGGCAAAATATGGGGGGGGGGGGAAATTTTCAGGAGAGGAAAAAAAAATTTTTCAAAAAAAATATCAAAAAAAACCCATGTCAGACGATTTTTCCCGTCGAAGTATGGGGGAAAAAATTTTCAGGAGAGGAAAAAAAAATTTTCCCTCAAAAATTTTTTAAAAAAAAATGTCCAAAGCACCCATGTCAGACGATTTTTCCCGTCGAAATATGGCGGGAAAAAAATTTTCAGGAGAGGAAAATTAAATTTTCCCTAAAAAATTTTTAAAAAAAAAAATCCCAAAAAACCCATGTCAGACGATTTTTCCCGTCGAAATATGGGGGGAAAAAAAATTTCAGGAGAGGAAAAAAAATTTTCCCTCAAATTTTTAAAAAAAAATCTAAAAAAAACCCATGTCAGACGATTTTTCCCGTCGAAATATGGCGGGAAAAAAATTTTCAGGAGAGGAAAAAAAATTTTCCCTCAAAAAATTAAAAAAAGAAAATATCCAAAAAACCCATGTCAGACGATTTTTCCCGTCGAAATATGGGGGGAAAAAATTTTTCAGGAGAGGAGAAACAAATTTTCCCTCAAATTTTTAAAAAAAAATCTCAAAAAAAACCTATGTCAGACGATTTTTCCCGTCGAAATATGGGGGGAAAAAATTTCTGGAGAGGGAAAAAAAATTTTCCCTCAAAAATTTAAAAAAAAAAATGTCCAAAAAAACCCATGTCAGACGATTTTTCCCGTCGAAATATGGGGGGGGAAAAAATTTTCAGGAGAGGAAGAACAAATTTTCCCTCAAATTTTTAAAAAAAAATCTCCAAAAAAACCCATGTCAGACGATTTTTCCCGTCGAAATATGCGGGGAAAAAATTTTTCAGGAGAGGAAAAACAAATTTTCCCTCAAATTTAAAAAAAAAAATCTCCAAAAAAACCCACGTCAGACGATTTTTCCCGTCGAAATATGGGGGGGGAAAATTTTCAGGAGAGGAAAAAACAATGTCCAAAGAAACCCATGTCAGACGATTTTTCCCGTCGAAATATGGGGGAAAAAAAATTTCAGGAGAGGAAAAAAAAATTTTCCTTCAAAATTAAAAAAAAAAAAATAAAAAAAAACCCATGTCAGACGATTTTTCCCGTCGAAATATGTGGGAAAAAAATTTTCAGGAGACGAAAAAAAAATTTTCCCTCAAAAATTTAAAAAAAAAACATGTCCCAAAAACCTACGTCAGACGATTTTTCCCGTCGAAATATGGGGGGAAAAAAATTTTCTGGAGAGGAAAAAAAAATTTTCCCTCAAAAATTTAACAAAAAAAATGTCCGAAAATACCCATGTCAGACGATTTTTCCCGTCGAAATATGGGGGAAAAAAATTATCAAGAGAGGAAAAAAAAATTTTCCCTCAAAAATTTAAAAAAAGAAAATATCCCAAAAAAACCCATGTCAGAGGATTTTTCCCGTCAAAATATGGGGGGAAAAAAAATTTTCAAAAAAAATGTCCAAAAAATCCCATGTCAGACGATTTTTCCCGTCGAAATATTGGGGAAAAAAATTTTCAGGAGGGGAAAAAAAATATTTTAAAAAAAATATCCAAAAAAACCCATGTCAGACGATTTTTCCCGTCGAAATATGGGGGAAAAAAATTTTCAGGAGAGGAAGAACAAATTTTCCCTCAAATTTTTAAAAAAAAATCTCCAAAAAAACCCATGTCAGACGATTTTTCCCGTCGAAATATGCGGGGAAAAAATTTTTCAGGAGAGGAAAAACAAATTTTCCCTCAAATTTAAAAAAAAAAATCTCCAAAAAAACCCACGTCAGACGATTTTTCCCGTCGAAATATGGGGGGGAAAAATTTTCAGGAGAGGAAAAAACAATGTCCAAAAAAACCCATGTCAGACGATTTTTCCCGTCGAAATATGGGGGAAAAAAATTTTCAGGAGAGGAAAAAAAAATTTTCCTTCAAAAATTAAAAAAAATAAAATAAAAAAAAACCCATGTCAGACGATTTTTCCCGTCGAAATATGTGGGAAAAAAATTTTCAGGAGACGAAAAAAAAAATTTTCCCTCAAAAATTTAAAAAAAAAACCTGTCCCAAAAACCTACGTCAGACGATTTTTCCCGTCGAAATATGGGGGGAAAAAAATTTTCTGGAGAGGAAAAAAAAATTTTCCCTCAAAAATTTAACAAAAAAAATGTCCAAAAATACCCATGTCAGACGATTTTTCCCGTCGAAATATGGGGGAAAAAAATTATTAAGAGAGGAAAAAAAAATTTTCCCTCAAAAATTTAAAAAAAGAAAATATCCCAAAAAAACCCATGTCAGAGGATTTTTCCCGTCAAAATATGCGGGGAAAAAAATTTTTCAAAAAAAATGTCCAAAAAATCCCATGTCAGACGATTTTTCCCGTCGAAATATTGGGGAAAAAAATTTTCAGGAGGGGAAAAAAAATATTTTAAAAAAAATTTCCAAAAAAACCCATGTCAGACGATTTCTCCCGTCGAAATATGGGGGAAAAAAATTTTCAGGAGAGGAAAAAAAAATTTTCCCTCAAAAATTAAAAAAAAAAATGTCCAAAAAAAACCATGTCAGACGATTTTTCCCGTCGAAATATGGGGGGAAAAAAAATTTCAGGAGAGGAAAACAAAATTTTCCCTCAAAATATAAAAAAAAAAATAATAAAAAAAACCCATGTCAGACGATTTTTCCCGTCGAAATATGGGGGAAAAAAATTTTCAGGAGAGGAAAAAAAAATTTTCCCTCAAAAATTTAAAAAAAAAACATGTCCCAAAAACCTACGTCAGAGGATTTTTCCCGTCAAAATATGGGGGGAAACAAATTTTTCAAAAAAAATGTCCAAAAAAACCCATGTCAGACGATTTTTCCCATCGGAATATGGGGGAAAAAAATTTGTGGAGAGGGAAAAAAATTTTGCCTCAAAAATTTAAAAAAAAAAATGTCCAAAAAAACCCATGTCAGACGGTATTTCCCGTCGAAATATGGGGGAAAAAATTTTCAGGAGAGGAAAAATAAATTTTCCCTCAATTTTAAAAAAAAAAATCTCCAAAAAACCTATGTCAGAGGATTTTTCCCGTCAAAATATGGGGGGGGGGGGAATTTCCAGGAGAGGAAAAAAAAAATTTTCAAAAAAAATGTCCAAAAAAACCCATGTCAGACGATTTTTCCCGTCAAAATATGGGGGAAAACAAATTTTCAGGAGAGGAAAAAAAAAATTTCCAAATAAAATGTCCAAAAAAACCCATGTCAGACGATTTTTCCCGTCGAAATATGGGGGAAAAAAATTTCTGGAGAGGGAAAAAAAATTTTCCATAAAAAATTAAAAAAAAAAAATGTCCAAAAAAACCCATGTCAGACGATTTTTCCCGTCGAAATATGGGGGGAAAAAATTTTTCAGGAGAGGAAAAACAAATTTTCCCTCAAATTTAAAAAAAAAATCTCCAAAAAAACCAATGTCAGACGATTTTTCCCGTCGAAATATGGGGGGAGAAAATTTGTGGAGGGAAAAAAATTTTCCCTCAAAAATTTAAAAAAAAAATTTCGAAAAAAACCAATGTCAGAGGATTTTTCCCGTCGAAATATGGGGGAAAAAAATTATCAAGAGAGGAAAAAAAAATTTTCCCTCAAAATTTTTTTAAAAAAAAATGTCCATAAACACCCATGTCAGACGATTTTTCCCGTCGAAATATGGGGGGGGGGGGGGGAATTTTCAGGAGAGGAAAAAAAAATTTTCCCCCAAAAATTAAAAAAAAAAAATGTCCAAAAAAACCCATGTCAGACGATTTTTCCCGTCGAAATATGGGGGGAAAAAAATTCTGGAGAGGGAAAAAAAATTTAAAAAAGAAAAATCCAAAAAAACCCATGTCAGACGATTTTTCCCGTCGAAATATGGGGGAAAAAATTCTGGAGAGGGAAAAAAATTTTCCCTCAAATTTTTAAAAAAAAAATGTCCAAAAAGCCCATGTCAGACGATATTTCCCGTCGAAATATGGAGGAAAAAAATTTCTGGAGAGGGAAAAAAAATTTTCCATCAAAAATGTAAAAAAAAAAATGTCGAAAAAAACCCATGTCAGAGGATTTTTCCCGTCGAAATATGGGGGGAAAAAATTATCAAGAGAGGAAAAAAAAATTTTCCCTCAAAAATTTAAAAATAAAATGTCCAAAAAACCTATGTCAGAGGATTTTTCCCGTCAAAATATGGGGGGGGGGGGGGAATTTCCAGGAGAGGAAAAAAAAAATTTTCAAAAAAAATGTCCAAAAAAACCCATGTCAGACGATTTTTCCCGTCGAAATATGGGGGAAAAAAAATTTCTCGAGAGGATAAAAAAATTTGCCTCAAAAAAAAAAAAAAAAATGCCCAAAAAAACCCATGTCAGACGATTTTTCCCGTCGAAATATGGGGGGAAAAAATTTTTCAGGAGAGGAAAAACAAATTTTCCCTCAAATTTTTAAAAAAAAAATCTCCAAAAAAACCCATGTCAGACGATTTTTCCCGTCGAAATATGGGGGGGAAAAATTTTCAGGAGAGGAAATAAAAATTTTCCCTCAAAAATTAAAAAAAAAAAATGTCCAAAAACACCCATGTCAGACGATTTTTCCCGTCGAAATATGGGGGGGGGGGAAATTTCTGGAGAGGAAAAAAAAATTTGCCTCAAAAATTTAAAAAAAAAAATGTCCAAAAAAAACCATGTCAGACGATTTTTCCCGTCGAAATATGGGGGGAAAAAAAATTTCAGGAGAGGAAAAAAAAATTTTCCCTCAAAAATTAAAAAAAAAAAATGTCCAAAAAAAACCATGTCAGACGATTTTTCCCGTCGAAATATGGGGGGAAAAAAAATTTCAGGAGAGGAAAAAAAAATTTTCCCTCAAAATTTAAAAAAAAAAATAATAAAAAAAACCCATGTCAGACGATTTTTCCCGTCGAAATATGGGGGAAAAAAATTTTCAGGAGAGGAAAAAAAAATTTTCCCTCAAAAATTTAAAAAAAAAACATGTCCCAAAAACCTACGTCAGAGGATTTTTCCCGTCAAAATATGGGGGGAAACAAATTTTTCAAAAAAAATGTCCAAAGAAACCCATGTCAGACGATTTTTCCCATCGGAATATGGGGGAAAAAAATTTGTGGAGAGGGAAAAAAATTTTGCCTCAAAAATTTAAAAAAAAAAATGTCCAAAAAAACCCATGTCAGACGGTATTTCCCGTCGAAATATGGGGGAAAAAATTTTCAGGAGAGGAAAAATAAATTTTCCCTCAATTTTAAAAAAAAAAATCTCCAAAAAACCTATGTCAGAGGATTTTTCCCGTCAAAATATGGGGGGGGGGGGGGGAATTTCCAGGAGAGGAAAAAAAAAATTTTCAAAAAAAATGTCCAAAAAAACCCATGTCAGACGATTTTTCCCGTCAAAATATGGGGGAAAACAAATTTTCAGGAGAGGAAAAAAAAAATTTCCAAATAAAATGTCCAAAAAAACCCATGTCAGACGATTTTTCCCGTCGAAATATGGGGGAAAAAAATTTCTGGAGAGGGAAAAAAAATTTTCCATCAAAAATTAAAAAAAAAAAATGTCCAAAAAAACCCATGTCAGACGATTTTTCCCGTCGAAATATGGGGGGAAAAAATTTTTCAGGAGAGGAAAAACAAATTTTCCCTCAAATTTAAAAAAAAAATCTCCAAAAAAACCAATGTCAGACGATTTTTCCCGTCGAAATATGGGGGGAGAAAATTTGTGGAGGGAAAAAAATTTTCCCTCAAAAATTTAAAAAAAAATGTCGAAAAAAACCAATGTCAGAGGATTTTTCCCGTCGAAATATGGGGGAAAAAAATTATCAAGAGAGGAAAAAAAAATTTTCCCTCAAAAATTTTTAAAAAAAAAATGTCCATAAACACCCATGTCAGACGATTTTTCCCGTCGAAATATGGGGGGGGGGGAATTTTCAGGAGAGGAAAAAAAAATTTTCCCCCAAAAATTAAAAAAAAAAAATGTCCAAAAAAACCCATGTCAGACGATTTTTCCCGTCGAAATATGGGGGGAAAAAAATTCTGGAGAGGGAAAAAAAATTTAAAAAAGAAAAATCCAAAAAAACCCATGTCAGACGATTTTTCCCGTCGAAATATGGGGGAAAAAATTCTGGAGAGGGAAAAAAATTTTCCCTCAAATTTTTAAAAAAAAAATGTCCAAAAAGCCCATGTCAGACGATATTTCCCGTCGAAATATGGAGGAAAAAAATTTCAGGAGAGGAAAAAAAAATTTTCCCTCAAAAATTAAAAAAAAAAAATGTCCAAAAAAAACCATGTCAGACGATTTTTCCCGTCGAAATATGGGGGGAAAAAAAATTTCAGGAGAGGAAAAAAAAATTTTCCCTCAAAATTTAAAAAAAAAAATAATAAAAAAAACCCATGTCAGACGATTTTTCCCGTCGAAATATGGGGGAAAAAAATTTTCAGGAGAGGAAAAAAAAATTTTCCCTCAAAAATTTAAAAAAAAAACATGTCCCAAAAACCTACGTCAGAGGATTTTTCCCGTCAAAATATGGGGGGAAACAAATTTTTCAAAAAAAATGTCCAAAGAAACCCATGTCAGACGATTTTTCCCGTCGAAATATGGGGGAAAAAATTCTGGAGAGGGAAAAAAATTTTCCCTCAAATTTTTAAAAAAAAAATGTCCAAAAAGCCCATGTCAGACGATATTTCCCGTCGAAATATGGAGGAAAAAAATTTCTGGAGAGGGAAAAAAAATTTTCCATCAAAAATGTAAAAAAAAAAATGTCGAAAAAAACCCATGTCAGAGGATTTTTCCCGTCGAAATATGGGGGGAAAAAATTATCAAGAGAGGAAAAAAAAATTTTCCCTCAAAAATTTAAAAATAAAATGTCCAAAAAACCTATGTCAGAGGATTTTTCCCGTCAAAATATGGGGGGGGGGGGGGGGAATTTCCAGGAGAGGAAAAAAAAAATTTTCAAAAAAAATGTCCAAAAAAACCCATGTCAGACGATTTTTCCCGTCGAAATATGGGGGAAAAAAAATTTCTCGAGAGGATAAAAAAATTTGCCTCAAAAAAAAAAAAAAAAATGCCCAAAAAAACCCATGTCAGACGATTTTTCCCGTCGAAATATGGGGGGAAAAAATTTTTCAGGAGAGGAAAAACAAATTTTCCCTCAAATTTTTAAAAAAAAAATCTCCAAAAAAACCCATGTCAGACGATTTTTCCCGTCGAAATATGGGGGGGAAAAATTTTCAGGAGAGGAAATAAAAATTTTCCCTCAAAAATTAAAAAAAAAAAATGTCCAAAAACACCCATGTCAGACGATTTTTCCCGTCGAAATATGGGGGGGGGGGGAAATTTCTGGAGAGGAAAAAAAAATTTGCCTCAAAAATTTAAAAAAAAAAATGTCCAAAAAAAACCATGTCAGACGATTTTTCCCGTCGAAATATGGGGGGAAAAAAAATTTCAGGAGAGGAAAAAAAAATTTTCCCTCAAAAATTAAAAAAAAAAAATGTCCAAAAAAAACCATGTCAGACGATTTTTCCCGTCGAAATATGGGGGGAAAAAAAATTTCAGGAGAGGAAAAAAAAATTTTCCCTCAAAATTTAAAAAAAAAAATAATAAAAAAAACCCATGTCAGACGATTTTTCCCGTCGAAATATGGGGGAAAAAAATTTTCAGGAGAGGAAAAAAAAATTTTCCCTCAAAAATTTAAAAAAAAAACATGTCCCAAAAACCTACGTCAGAGGATTTTTCCCGTCAAAATATGGGGGGAAACAAATTTTTCAAAAAAAATGTCCAAAGAAACCCATGTCAGACGATTTTTCCCATCGGAATATGGGGGAAAAAAATTTGTGGAGAGGGAAAAAAATTTTGCCTCAAAAATTTAAAAAAAAAAATGTCCAAAAAAACCCATGTCAGACGGTATTTCCCGTCGAAATATGGGGGAAAAAATTTTCAGGAGAGGAAAAATAAATTTTCCCTCAATTTTAAAAAAAAAAATCTCCAAAAAACCCATGTCAGACGATTTTTCCCGTCAAAATATGGGGGAAAACAAATTTTCAGGAGAGGAAAAAAAAAATTTCCAAATAAAATGTCCAAAAAAACCCATGTCAGACGATTTTTCCCGTCGAAATATGGGGGAAAAAAATTTCTGGAGAGGGAAAAAAAATTTTCCATCAAAAATTAAAAAAAAAAAATGTCCAAAAAAACCCATGTCAGACGATTTTTCCCGTCGAAATATGGGGGGAAAAAATTTTTCAGGAGAGGAAAAACAAATTTTCCCTCAAATTTAAAAAAAAAATCTCCAAAAAAACCAATGTCAGACGATTTTTCCCGTCGAAATATGGGGGGAGAAAATTTGTGGAGGGAAAAAAATTTTCCCTCAAAAATTTAAAAAAAAAATGTCGAAAAAAACCAATGTCAGAGGATTTTTCCCGTCGAAATATGGGGGAAAAAAATTATCAAGAGAGGAAAAAAAAATTTTCCCTCAAAAATTTTTTAAAAAAAAATGTCCATAAACACCCATGTCAGACGATTTTTCCCGTCGAAATATGGGGGGGGGGGGAATTTTCAGGAGAGGAAAAAAAAATTTTCCCCCAAAAATTAAAAAAAAAAAATGTCCAAAAAAACCCATGTCAGACGATTTTTCCCGTCGAAATATGGGGGGAAAAAAATTCTGGAGAGGGAAAAAAAATTTAAAAAAGAAAAATCCAAAAAAACCCATGTCAGACGATTTTTCCCGTCGAAATATGGGGGAAAAAATTCTGGAGAGGGAAAAAAATTTTCCCTCAAATTTTTAAAAAAAAAATGTCCAAAAAGCCCATGTCAGACGATATTTCCCGTCGAAATATGGAGGAAAAAAATTTCTGGAGAGGGAAAAAAAATTTTCCATCAAAAATGTAAAAAAAAAAATGTCGAAAAAAACCCATGTCAGAGGATTTTTCCCGTCGAAATATGGGGGGAAAAAATTATCAAGAGAGGAAAAAAAAATTTTCCCTCAAAAATTTAAAAATAAAATGTCCAAAAAACCTATGTCAGAGGATTTTTCCCGTCAAAATATGGGGGGGGGGGGGAATTTCCAGGAGAGGAAAAAAAAAATTTTCAAAAAAAATGTCCAAAAAAACCCATGTCAGACGATTTTTCCCGTCGAAATATGGGGGGAAAAAAATTCTGGAGAGGGAAAAAAAATTTAAAAAAGAAAAATCCAAAAAAACCCATGTCAGACGATTTTTCCCGTCGAAATATGGGGGAAAAAATTCTGGAGAGGGAAAAAAATTTTCCCTCAAATTTTTAAAAAAAAAATGTCCAAAAAGCCCATGTCAGACGATATTTCCCGTCGAAATATGGAGGAAAAAAATTTCTGGAGAGGGAAAAAAAATTTTCCATCAAAAATGTAAAAAAAAAAATGTCGAAAAAAACCCATGTCAGAGGATTTTTCCCGTCGAAATATGGGGGGAAAAAATTATCAAGAGAGGAAAAAAAAATTTTCCCTCAAAAATTTAAAAATAAAATGTCCAAAAAACCTATGTCAGAGGATTTTTCCCGTCAAAATATGGGGGGGGGGGGGAATTTCCAGGAGAGGAAAAAAAAAATTTTCAAAAAAAATGTCCAAAAAAACCCATGTCAGACGATTTTTCCCGTCGAAATATGGGGGAAAAAAAATTTCTCGAGAGGATAAAAAAATTTGCCTCAAAAAAAAAAAAAAAAATGCCCAAAAAAACCCATGTCAGACGATTTTTCCCGTCGAAATATGGGGGGAAAAAATTTTTCAGGAGAGGAAAAACAAATTTTCCCTCAAATTTTTAAAAAAAAAATCTCCAAAAAAACCCATGTCAGACGATTTTTCCCGTCGAAATATGGGGGGGAAAAATTTTCAGGAGAGGAAATAAAAATTTTCCCTCAAAAATTAAAAAAAAAAAATGTCCAAAAACACCCATGTCAGACGATTTTTCCCGTCGAAATATGGGGGGGGGGGGGGAATTTCTGGAGAGGAAAAAAAAATTTGCCTCAAAAATTTAAAAAAAAAAATGTCCAAAAAAAACCATGTCAGACGATTTTTCCCGTCGAAATATGGGGGGAAAAAAAATTTCAGGAGAGGAAAAAAAAATTTTCCCTCAAAAATTAAAAAAAAAAAATGTCCAAAAAAAACCATGTCAGACGATTTTTCCCGTCGAAATATGGGGGGAAAAAAAATTTCAGGAGAGGAAAAAAAAATTTTCCCTCAAAATTTAAAAAAAAAAATAATAAAAAAAACCCATGTCAGACGATTTTTCCCGTCGAAATATGGGGGAAAAAAATTTTCAGGAGAGGAAAAAAAAATTTTCCCTCAAAAATTTAAAAAAAAAACATGTCCCAAAAACCTACGTCAGAGGATTTTTCCCGTCAAAATATGGGGGGAAACAAATTTTTCAAAAAAAATGTCCAAAGAAACCCATGTCAGACGATTTTTCCCATCGGAATATGGGGGAAAAAAATTTGTGGAGAGGGAAAAAAATTTTGCCTCAAAAATTTTAAAAAAAAAATGTCCAAAAAAACCCATGTCAGACGGTATTTCCCGTCGAAATATGGGGGAAAAAATTTTCAGGAGAGGAAAAATAAATTTTCCCTCAATTTTAAAAAAAAAAATCTCCAAAAAACCTATGTCAGAGGATTTTTCCCGTCAAAATATGGGGGGGGGGGGGAATTTCCAGGAGAGGAAAAAAAAAATTTTCAAAAAAAATGTCCAAAAAAACCCATGTCAGACGATTTTTCCCGTCAAAATATGGGGGAAAACAAATTTTCAGGAGAGGAAAAAAAAAATTTCCAAATAAAATGTCCAAAAAAACCCATGTCAGACGATTTTTCCCGTCGAAATATGGGGGAAAAAAATTTCTGGAGAGGGAAAAAAAATTTTCCATCAAAAATTAAAAAAAAAAAATGTCCAAAAAAACCCATGTCAGACGATTTTTCCCGTCGAAATATGGGGGGAAAAAATTTTTCAGGAGAGGAAAAACAAATTTTCCCTCAAATTTAAAAAAAAAATCTCCAAAAAAACCAATGTCAGACGATTTTTCCCGTCGAAATATGGGGGGAGAAAATTTGTGGAGGGAAAAAAATTTTCCCTCAAAAATTTAAAAAAAAAATGTCGAAAAAAACCAATGTCAGAGGATTTTTCCCGTCGAAATATGGGGGAAAAAAATTATCAAGAGAGGAAAAAAAAATTTTCCCTCAAAAATTTTTTAAAAAAAAATGTCCATAAACACCCATGTCAGACGATTTTTCCCGTCGAAATATGGGGGGGGGGGGAATTTTCAGGAGAGGAAAAAAAAATTTTCCCCCAAAAATTAAAAAAAAAAATGTCCAAAAAAACCCATGTCAGACGATTTTTCCCGTCGAAATATGGGGGGAAAAAAATTCTGGAGAGGGAAAAAAAATTTAAAAAAGAAAAATCCAAAAAAACCCATGTCAGACGATTTTTCCCGTCGAAATATGGGGGAAAAAATTCTGGAGAGGGAAAAAAATTTTCCCTCAAATTTTTAAAAAAAAAATGTCCAAAAAGCCCATGTCAGACGATATTTCCCGTCGAAATATGGAGGAAAAAAATTTCTGGAGAGGGAAAAAAAATTTTCCATCAAAAATGTAAAAAAAAAAATGTCGAAAAAAACCCATGTCAGAGGATTTTTCCCGTCGAAATATGGGGGGAAAAAATTATCAAGAGAGGAAAAAAAAATTTTCCCTCAAAAATTTAAAAATAAAATGTCCAAAAAACCTATGTCAGAGGATTTTTCCCGTCAAAATATGGGGGGGGGGGGGGAATTTCCAGGAGAGGAAAAAAAAAATTTTCAAAAAAAATGTCCAAAAAAACCCATGTCAGACGATTTTTCCCGTCGAAATATGGGGGAAAAAAAATTTCTCGAGAGGATAAAAAAATTTGCCTCAAAAATTAAAAAAAAAAATGCCCAAAAAAACCCATGTCAGACGATTTTTCCCGTCGAAATATGGGGGGAAAAAATTTTTCAGGAGAGGAAAAACAAATTTTCCCTCAAATTTTTAAAAAAAAAATCTCCAAAAAAACCCATGTCAGACGATTTTTCCCGTCGAAATATGGGGGGGAAAAATTTTCAGGAGAGGAAATAAAAATTTTCCCTCAAAAATTAAAAAAAAAAAATGTCCAAAAACACCCATGTCAGACGATTTTTCCCGTCGAAATATGGGGGGGGGGGGAATTTCTGGAGAGGAAAAAAAAATTTGCCTCAAAAATTTAAAAAAAAAAATGTCTAAAAAAACCCATGTCAGACGATTTTTCCCGTCGAAATATGGGGGGTGTGATGTCCCACCAAATTTTCACGCAACATTATCCTAGAAATCAAAGCTTACTATCAAAATCACTCCACCAAAGCTCCTCAAAATTAACCAATTAACCCTTTGTCCCCGACCACTGACCGCCTTGACGATGTACCTTAGCGGTCCCCATCTCATGACGATTGGTACGAAACCTCCTTCAATTATTCGCCCTACGAGGCACAAACTCCCCCTATTACAAAATCTAAACAAGTCCCTCGTCCCAAAAACCTCCTAAATCGAGACCACGTCTCACCCCTCCCCTAAGACCCTCCAAATCAAAACCACGATCACCCCTTTCCCATTAAAACTCTTAAAATCCATCCAAGGAGGCGAGCATCTCCAAACCACGTGTATAAAAACCCCGGAAGACAAAATTCCCTTGTCTTCCAATTCTAAATATAGACCGACCTTTGGTCCTTGCAAAAACCCCGGAAATGCTACCGCGGCACGTGTCAATATAATAATAATAATAATAATAATAATTCGTCTTTATTCATCACATAATATTATAAACAACAAAAGAGAAAAAAAAAGAGAAAAAAAAAAAAAAAAACTTATGTGATAAATAGGCGAGGTTCAGCATACATGCCGTTTTGCAACCTAACCCAAAAACAATATCGAACAGAAATAAAGCTAATCAAAACAACAGATGAGTAAGAGAGAGGACCACATGACAAGGGGAGTTAAGGATAGTGAACATAAACCTTAAACTGTATATATATATATTTATAAATGTCATACGCTAACAACCATCGCTTACTGCACCATTAACGCAGTACATGGTAAACATTCATGTTTAACTGAATAAACGGATATTTAAATCACCCGTCAAGTCATTGTGTTAATCTTTCCGCTACGAAGATCCCAAACATAACGGACCGCTGCAACAGCTGATCTCGGTTCGCGAGCTCGAGTGTTCTCAGTGTTTACAAACGTTCTTCTGCATAGCCTACGTATAGCCGTAAATCTAGACGTATTTCGCAGAAACGTTACATATGGCTTTCTTATATTCATGCAACGGTAAATCCGATTACCGCACCTCAGTAAAAACTACAAGTGATCTAACGGGTGTCTCCTCAGTGTATCTATATCCTAAACTTCCCTCTACCCCAGCGTGTAGGATTCAAGATCCTCGCCTAAACATCCCTCTACCCCAGCGTGCAGGATTCAAGATCCTCGCCTACTTTCCTTCCAACCCAGCGTGCAGGATTCAAGATCCTCGCCTACTTTCCTCTCAAACCAGCGAGCAGGATTCAAGATCCTCGCCTACTTTCTTTTCAACCCAGCGTGCAGGATTCAAGATCCTCGCCTACTTTCCTTTCAACCCAGCGTGCAGGATTCAAGATCCTCGCCTACTTTCCTTTCAAACCAGCGTGCAGGATTCAAGATCCTCGCCTAAAATTCACTCTAAATCAGCGTGCAGGATCCAAGATCCTCGCCTAAAATTCCCTCTTCCCCAGCGTGCAGGATTCAAGATCCTCGCCTGGACTCCCAAAAATCCCCCTATGTCATTGTTCCCCTAAGACCTACACCCGGGACGTGACATAATTTTGGTGACAGCGGTGGGATGCGTCTACCGTCGATAGGAAAACAGATTCTTTAACACGGTACCCACAAGGTCCCTAATACTTAGGATGTGCATTCAACACCCAAATAGAGGTGAATTGTCATACAGGAGCCGCAGATTACAAAGTTTGACGGCATATACGCAGTGGATGGTCTGCGTTTCAGGGAACGTAGCAACGACTAACGAAGGCGACGATATTTGTTTAAGTTGCTCCCAACTAAATCCAACGGACACGGTGACAGTATACAAAATCCATTACTGCCAGACGCCCTATACATTCCCCAATTGCCCTCGGTGTAATACAATTTTACTTCGAACGTGTCCCGCGAGCAATTGTGCCGCGTGCACAGAGTGGTACCTCCTTTCAAATAGGAGCTACGATCAATTCGATAACCAGTACCCAAATATAGAAAATCCAAGCTTCTAAATAATAGCCTGACGCGACACAATTTCGGTCATTTAAGGTCAGCTACCGTCAGAATAGATTCTCTGACACACGGTACCCATAATATCCCAACGTTAGTATGTGCAATAGATTTCAACGTCGGCACCTAACCAATCTGTGCCGCAGATTTCAGAACTTATCGGCAAATACAAATGAGCTGACTTGCGTTTCGGGCGGTGTAGCAACGACCACGGAAGGTTACGATATTTGTCTAAACTGTTTCGATTTGGACCCCGTTGAAGTAGACGAAATATATCAGGAGCATTACTATACATTTAATAATTCATTCCCTAAGTGCCCTCGTTGCAAAAACCCCTTACTCAGAACACGTCCCCTAAGTAGTTGCACCGAGTGCACAGAACGCTTTCTCCTCTCAAATAGGAACCACTACGGGTTGATAGTTTTTGCCTCTAGAGATAGAACACCATAAACCTAAATAACGGCTAAGAAAATGTCTGAGTACGGCGACGCTGGCGATCCTCAAGTAATAAACCAAAACGCGGGTATAACCGTTAACGCCACAGATGCCGCGACTACCGAATTATTAGAACGAGTACAGTTATTAAAGCAAAGTAGATAGGCTATGAGAGTTCTGGACCATGGTGCTGGAGGGGTGAGGCGGGGCGGGGGGTACCGCGCGCTCTTCGGCGAGGGTGAGGGGGTGGGGAGGGGAGGGGGTACCGTGTTCGTGGATGAGGGGGTCGGGAGGGGCGGGGGTACCGAGTTCGTAGGTGAGGGGGTGACGTCACAGGGGAGGGGGATTCCAAAATGGCGTCGACCGAGTTCGTGGATGAGGGGGATGACGTCACAGGGGAAGGAGGATTTGAAAATTTTCAAAATGGCGCCGCGCGCGCAGCTCGAGTTCGTGGGCGAGGGGGCTGACGTCACAGGGGAGGGGGAGGATTTTCAAAATTTCAAAATGGCGTTGCGCGCATTTCGTATTGGCGCCACCTATTGGATGTTTAAGGTACTTTGGGTCCGCGTCGGTATTTGGGCCCGCCTTGGTAAATTTTCCAGGTTCACCTATTGGATGTTTAAGGTACTTTGGGTCCGCGTCGGTATTTGGGCCCGCCTTGGTAAATTTTCCAGGTTTTTCATATTGACGCTACCTATTGGATGTTTAAGGTACTTTGGGTCCGCGTCGGTATTTGGGCCCGCCTTGGTAAATTTTCCAGGTTATTCCATACATTTCGTATTGGCGCCACCTATTGGATGTTTAAGGTACTTTGGGTCCACGTCGATATTTGGGCCCGCATTGGTAAATTTTCCAGGTTTTTTTTTCATACATTTCATACATTTCGTATTGGCGTCACCTGTTGGATGTTTAAGGTACTTCGGGCACGCGTCGTCGCCGCGCAATCTCCGTACGCGTGCGGGTATCGGTGCGCAGGCGCGATCGCGACCGATTCGTGGAAATCCAAATCGCGTCTTCGATGATGATCTCTGAGGAAGAGGGTGGACCATGATTTCTGAGAAAAGATAAGGAATCATGGGGCGCGACAGGATTGAACACGTTTTGACACCTACGTGCACGCGCTTCGTGCCGTATGTTTATATTTGAATCGTGGGACCGATACAGCGCACGTGCAATGATGTATACATAGAACGATAATTATTGTAAATCAATCATCGCGATAGTCCATGGGAATAAACATTGCACCGCGCCATGCCGTATGTTTATATCTGAGCACGATTGAACGCGTTTTGGCGTCTACGTGCACGCTCTTCGTACCCTGTATTTATATTTTAATCGTGGGACCGATGCAGCGCACGTGCAATGATGTATACATATAGTGATAATTATTGTAAATCAATCGTCGCGGCAGCCCATGGAATAAACACGACATTGCGTTCGATGATGATTTCTGAGAAAGAGGGTGGTACATAATTTCTCAGAAATCATAGAGCGAACCGCGCCATGCCGTGTGTTTATATCTAAGCATTGACTTTTCCCCAAGATCATGCCTCTAAGAAGTACCCTCGAGACAACGCTATGGCCCTGAAGCAATAAATTAGGCGTTGCGTTCACGCAGCGATAATTATTCGGGGTAGAGTTCCGAATATTTCCACGATCGAGAACAGGGCGACGTCTCAAGTACCCTTCTCGAAGGTCTGCAAGTCAAGCGTCGTGGGAGCGTGTACGGGTGAAAAGAATTCGTACGAAGATACGTTCGAACTGCATCTAACGTAAACATAGTGCGATGACGACATAAGGATCTCGGATAGGGTATGCGCTTAGTATATTAAAATCCTTCAGTCGCTCAGTGAATATCGTGAAACTCATTACGCGTACATAAGTATCACGGGACATGAACTTTTTCGTGAATTCATACGAATTGTTGCGGGGGATGATCCCGCTGCTACGTACCGACGAACAGTGCTACGAATGGTTCAAATCTTGTGATGAGTACTTGCGTCTCATCCACGAGCATTTTAAGATTCGAAAAGTATCGGAATCGGAACAACAACGTTTGACATTACTTATGAGTAGTGTTGAAATAGTGCGAACGTGTGTTCGAAGTAAAATAGCGTGCATAGTCGCTGAACTGGACGCGCGAGAAGCATTGCTCGCATCATCTTCTTCCGATGACGATAACGATGTTAGGGTGAACTATTTATCGACGTTGCTGCAGTTGGACGATGGATCACTGACGATTGAGAGACATAAGATCCGCGACGCGTTAAGTGTACCAACATTATCGGAGACGTCATGGATCAGCATCTTTCAACGCGGATTTATGCAATTGCCACGCGAACATCGTCAATTGTTACGTCATATCGCGCGATATAGTACTGCGAGCAAGTGCACATTATATTGCATCGTTGGTGATAAGGACGTGCATCTTAAGTATACGAAGTACATTACCGCGATCGTGTGTACACCGTTGACACTTCTACATGACGTCGAGAACGGAATGATCGAACTATTGGAAGTACTGATTCCTAATACAGCAGCAATTCCAGTGATTAGGTTTTTGGGTCGGGAATTGGTCCGATTTTTAGATGATCGGACGAGCTTGCCACGAAACTCCACGCTCGTCCTTCTACCATTAAGTTTTCGATATCCAGATTGCGAGTATGATCGCATCACCTGGAAAAGTCGCATCTTGAAGTCGGATGAAATCGAGCGTCTCTGGGAAATAAACTATTTGTGAACATGGAAGCGTTCATGGACGCGTACAGGACTTTGTCCCGGATGTCCGAGCTTTTACGCAGTGTTGCGGAATTCAGAGACTGGGTGGATCAGTGCGACACGTGCCTGCAACTCATCATCGAGTACCAGAGCAGCGGAGGAGTGTCTGTGGCCGCGAAACAACGTCTAGTGTCGCTGATCACGCGAATAAAAACATTACGTGCGATCGTGCGGGAAAAGTTTTCGCGAGTAGGGCTCGGAGTTTCGGGTCGATCGACGGCGCCCAAAGTCGTATGGGAGGACGTGGAATCCGCGTTTATAGGTCGTATTTCAACCGGTGCGATCATTAACGTGGGACATGTCGATCCGCGTCGATTTTTAGAGGGTGCTCGACGAACTGTGATCTCGCGCGTTACGGACGCTATCACGGAACATAAGAGCGTGTCAGTGAATACGAACTTAAACGCGGAGTTTATGTTGGGTGAAAATATTGACATGAAAAGTTTCGGTACGCGAAATCGCGTACTATTCGAGACATCGAGCGTGCGCGAGTGGTATTCGAAGCACGTGGTCGCTCCCACACTAGTGGCAATCGAGGAGTTTCAAGATCGTGACAGTGGATGGACCCTAAGGACTGTGCTAAATATTCTATTGAATATAAATAAGCATAATCCACTTCGAGCCGGTTGCTACATACCGCATCCGCACGCCGTCGTCTTGAAAAAAGCGGTGGTGAACGTGAAGAGCGGAGACAATGCGTGCTTCTTGTGGGCCGTCGTGGCTAGTTTGCACCCTGCTGCTACGCATGGGGACAGGTACACGTCGTACCCACACTACGCTACGGTACTTCGCACGGACGATATTACTCTTCCCGTGACGTTGGATCAGCTGGCAAAGTTCGAGAGGTTCAACGACGTGTCCGTAAACGTATACACATGGTCCGACGAAAGCTGCGCGCCTCTGCGTTTAACCGAAGACAAGCGAGAGAGACACGCCAACCTGCTACTAGTACAGGATCTCAAGGACTCCAAACATTACCATTTCGCGTGCATTCACAGCCTGTCGAGGCTGATTTCGAAGCAGCTCGGCAAACACAATGGTCAAGTATTCGTTTGCGAGAGGTATGTTAAAAAATATTTTAATCGATATATTCTTAATTTTTATGTTTTATTATTATTCTTATTATTAATGCTATTATCATTGCAGGTGCCTCAGCTTCTTCAATTCATCCGAGCGATTGGTGAAACACACCGTAGACTGCAAGCGCCTGAACGAGTGTGCCATCGAATTGCCGTCAGCTGATAACAAATGGTTGCAGTTTAAAAACTTCAAGAATAAGGAACGAGCACCATTCGTCGTGTACGCGGACTTCGAATGCATGCTGGAGGACGTCAAGCCTGCGGAGTGGAGTCGTACGTACACGTACCAGCAACACAGAGCGTACAGCGTGGGATACTACATTCATTGTTCCACCGACACGTCTCTGTGCCGTTATCGCGCGTATCGTCACGACTCCGAGTGCGTGAAATGGTTCGTGCGTGAACTTCGAGACTTTGCGAACATCGCGTATTCGTGGTTGCGGAACGCAACATCGATGATCCCGCTGACGAAGCAGCAGTGGCGAATTTTTAATGACGCGAGCGTGTGTCATGTGTGCGCGAAACCATTCGTCGATACGGACAAAAAAGTGCGCGACCATTGCCACTCGACGGGTGAGTACCGAGGCGCGGCCCACGTATCGTGTAATTTACAATTTCAACGATCGTACACGATCCCTGTAGTATTCCACAATCTATCAGGCTACGATGCGCATTTCATAATTAAGGAGTTGGCGTCCGCGTTCGAGGGGCAGATCGACCTGCTGCCGGTAACGAAGGAGCGATACATATCGTTCACGAAACACGTCAAGGGAATCGACGCCGAGAACAACGATTGGAAGAGGGGATTGAAGTTTCGATTCATAGATTCGTTGAAGTTCTTAGCCGCTAGTCTGGAGAAACTCGCTTCGGACCTTGGCAAAGATCGACTCGCGATTCTACGACGCGAGTTCCAATCCCTGTCGGACGATCAGTTCAATCTCTTGACCAGGAAGGGCGTCTTCCCGTACGACTATGTATCGTCATACGCCAAACTCAATGATATGTGTTTACCGTCCCGCGAAGCATTCTATAATCGGTTGAACGATACCGTCACGTCGGAGCCTGATTACGCGCACGCCGTGAACGTGTGGGAAACTTTTCGCGTACAGACATTGGGCGAGTACAGTGATTTGTACTTAAAAACAGATGTGTTGTTACTCGCCGACGTATTCGAGGGTTTCCGCACCGACTGTATCGCGAGTTACGATTTGGATCCCGCGCATTATTTTACTTTACCGAGTTTCACGTGGGACGCAATGCTAAAGTACACCGGCGTACGATTAGAGCTTTTAACGGACGTGGACATGTTACTGTTCGTGGAGCGTGGCATACGCGGCGGTCTGAGCCAGTGTTCGCACAGGTATGCGCGTGCCAACAACATGCACCTGCCTGCTGGGATGTACGACGAGTCGAAGTCGTCGACGTATCTGATGTACATCGACGTCAACAACCTGTACGGATGGGCGATGTCGCAGGCTATGCCGCATGGAGGGTTTCGATGGCTGGACGATGCGACGGTGGCCACGCTCGACGTATCATCCCTGCCCGACGGCGAGGACTCCGAGGAATCTGAGGGATACCTGCTGGAGGTTGACATCGAATATCCCAAGGAGATCCACGACGCCCACGCCGACCTTCCATTCTGCCCGGTGCGCGAGCACGCTCCAGGAGGAAAACAAACAAAGTTGCTTGCCACGCTCGACGATAAGGAGCGATACATTATCCATTATCGCTACCTGAAACAGTGCGTCCGACACGGTTTACGCGTGACGCGAATTCATCGCGTGTTACGATTCGATCAGTCGCATTGGTTGCGCGACTATATTCAATTAAACACCGGTTTGAGGACGCGAGCCACAAGTGAATTTCAGAAGACGCTATTTAAATTAATGAATAACGCGGTGTATGGGAAGACAATGGAAAATGTGCGGAATCGCGTAGACGTGCGACTGGTGACGCGGTGGGACGGTCGTTACGGCGCGGAAGCGCTGATTGCGAAACCGAACTTTCACAGTCGTACGATCTTCTCGGAACAGTTGGTGGCCATCGAGATGCGCAAACTGAAAGTTAAGTTCGACAAACCGATATACGTGGGTATGAGTGTGCTCGACGTATCGAAGGAATGTCTGTATGAATTTCACTACGCATATATGCGCGCGAAGTTCGGTGATCGGTGTAAGGTCCTGTACACCGACACCGACAGTTTAATGTATAGTGTAGAATGCGAGGATGTGTATGAAAGGATGAAGCGTGACATCGATCGATTCGACACCAGTGATTACGCGGTGGACAATCCGTACGGTATGCCCCGCGTAAACAAAAAGGTTCCGGGACTCATGAAAGATGAGAACAACGGCGCCTTGATGACCGAGTTCGTCGGACTACGGTCTAAGATGTACGCGACTAGAACATTTAACGCTGTAGTGGGGTCTACGAGTGAGACTAAGAAGGTGAAGGGCGTGCGGAGACACGTGGTCGCGAATAATATACAATTCGACGATTACATTCGCTGTCTCCGCGATCTCACCGAGAAATCAATTCAACAGAACAATATACGCTCCAAAGAGCATAATGTGTATTCCGTGAGTGGGGAAAAGAACGCTCTCAGTCCGTTCGACGACAAGCGGTGTATTTTAGTCGATCGAGTCAGCAACCTTCCGTGGGGACATTATCGAATCCCCGAGCTCGAGACCCACGAGCGCTTCGAACTTGAGCCTGACGAGTCCCTCGAGAACCCCATTGTATAGTATGTTTGCATGTTTGTATGTTTTGTATGTTTGTATGTTTTGTATGTTTGTATCTTTATACATTTCATTCTTTCTTTTATTCATTTTATTTGCGAATATCTAATATACATAGTATGTATAGCGTAGAATAGTCAAAATTGTATATAGCATAGAATAGTCAAAATTGTATATAGCGTAGAATAGTCAAAATTGTATATAGCATAGAATAGTCAAAATTGTATATAGCGTAGAATAGTCAAAATTGTATAGCGTAGAATAGTTAAATTATATGTATATATTTTTTCTTACTTTATTATGATTAATTGTACGCATATACGAAATGAAGAAGGAGAATATGAATACTAGAATAAACGGACAATGTATATATTTATATGTATTTATTTTTTTATTTATTTCAGTAACATATAATGCGTTTATAATCGAGAATCATAGAATATCCTTGCTGCTTATCCACGAGTTCCGCGACGAATCGAATCCGAGCCACTTAACGTATACCTGGTTTCCCTTGCGACGAATAATCTTCTCGACCAGATAGACGTCCGGATTCGCGACCGAATGTAGTTCGTACTCGTAGAATCCACCCGAGATCGGCTCTCCCACGGAATCGCGCAGAATATATGTCGTCGGGCATGTTCGTTGTACGGTTACGATTTCGAACACTTCGGTCGACCAGTTTGGAGTGTATCCCTTCTCGAAGAGGGTCTTGAACTTACTCACGCGTACCTTGTCACCGACTTTGAATTTCGCTCGTCGTCGAACACCTTTCGATGCGGAGGGTGAAGGGGGTTCATTCGCGGCGAACGACAAACGCGTCGTGGAGGTCACGTCAACGGGTCGGGCGTTGATCGTTCGGTGCTTACGATGATTGTAGGTGTGTACGAGCGCAGGTAACAGGTCGACCCAACGATAGGATGCATTCAAGGAGAATTGTTTCCACATGAGGTTTTTCAGTGTGCGATTGAAACGTTCAACGATCGACGCATTCATCACGCTGTATGTGGAGTAGTGGTTGATTCCACGGGTCTTCACACATCGTTGAAACTCCGCGTTGTAAAACTCCTTACCCATGTCAGTTTGTAAATTGCGCGGACATCTATCGCTCTGCCTCAACACGGTCGCGAATGCCGCGGTCACGTCGCGTCCGCTTTTCGTTTTCACGGGTATGGCCCAAGCATACTTGCTGAACGCATCGATAATCGTTAGTATGTAGTGATATCCTCGATTTTGTTTCGCGTACGGACGCATCTCCACCAAATCAGCCTGCCACAAATCATCGTAGCCGTGAATCACAACGTGCCGTCGCTGGAAATTTCGTCTCGCGGGAGCGTGTAATTCATTCACTAATTGTACTCGCTCCTTGCTCATGCTTCGCGGGTAGTCGGAGGACGGTTGCGGCGTTCCAAGGACATTAGAATTAGTATGAGTTCCTCTAGTGCTCGCAAAACGCAATCGATGCACGGTATTCGCGATCGTTCGTTATTAGACGTTTCGGATTCGTAGTCGCTATTGTCACCGTCAGTGATCATCGTCGTCGACGTAGACCCTCGTTCACTTTTCGTTTGTACAGATCCGTGGTTGTTATCGCAGTCGGCGTCGTTGCCGATGTCGTGAACTCTTCGAGTCTATCATTCAAGTGATCCAAGCGTCGTTCCATCGCGTTATTTAAATCATCCTCTAGCCGAGACAATTGCGCGTTAACGATATCCGTCATCGTTCGTTGTACTCGCGTCTCGAGTTGAGATCGTTGATATTCGGCGTCCAGTCGCGCGCTCGCGATAGCCGTTTCGATTTTTTGGGTAAAGCGTTCGTCCACCGAGGACAATAATCTCGTCATTATCATTCTCGCTTCGTCGCTGTTGTTGTTGTTGTTATTGTTGCGTAACGCGGTACCAAACTTATTCACCGACATAACGATGCGCGCGTGCGAACACTACTGACGCGACGATCATCGGATCATTCAATTTAAGATATGTCCATTCTCGCGAAGTTCCTCCACGATGGATGCGATTTCATTATCGTGACCCGTGTGACCTGCCGCGCGCGATGCCATGAGTAATCTCAGTCTATCGACTAATTCGTTCGGATCGTCCCAGTACACGTAATCGATCGCGTTATCGGTAACCGTCATGGATTCGTCGATGGGCAATCCTCGACCTTGTCGCGTGTCCGCACCGTCCGCGCCGCTACCCCTGCCCCTAACGCGTCCGATACCCGATGTTCGCACCCCACCGATTATCGTGGATATGATTTTCTTATACTTGTACCCCTTGTTACCCAGCGTGCGCTTACTCGGTGAATGGTTTCGCTTATGCGCATTCGTCGATAACAAGATGCGTCGGTATGAGTGAATATCTGCGTCCGTGTACGTGCGAACGTTAGGTATTCGCATGAATAGCAGTTCGTACAAACCCCGAGTTCCCGCGTATCGCATTCCATTCACGCGAACGTCGTCACCGTCCGTATCAATGGTGAGCACGGAATCACCAATCATTAGGTCTTTGTCAGACCCCAAGTATACACCGTACACGTTGTCTATTCGTTTCTTCGTATCGGTGAATAACAGTCGTAGATATTCTCGCGACAAGGGTCCCTTGGCGTTCCGTACATACACTTCGATATCATCGAAGGGGCTGCGCAGCGTATCCAAATCGTGAACCTTTGCTGACGACACATGATCTTGAATTTTTTCGCCGTCTTCGTCGTCGACATCATCAACAACATCATCTTCATCATCAACATCGTTGTTGTTGTCGTTGTCGTTGTCGTTGTCATTGTAGATGTAGTTGTCGTTGTCGTTGTCGTTGTCGTTGTCGTTGTCGTTGTCGTTGTCGTTGTCGTTGTCGTTGTCGTTGTCGTTGTCGTTGTCGTTGTCAGTGTCATTGTCGATGTCATTGTCGTCATCGTCATCGTCGTCGTCGCTAGAATCTGGGAGATTATTCGGAAGTTCCTTGATTGTCGACGGAGTAATGGGTCGAAGTCTCTTCGATGATTGTTGTTGATCGTATTCGTGTTTTCTCTTCACTGGTCGCGATATAGGCGTTGAGTGCGTTTTCAACGCGGACGAGTTCTCGATCAATCGTTTCAGCGGTTCGACGATAGGACGCGTGCTCGCCTCCACAGCCGCTTCCGTAGCCATTTTTCCAATTTTCAAGGCCAAGCACTTTTTACGTATAACGTCACTGACTTTGGCGATTTCCACCTTTGCGTTCACGCCTCGACGTTTCGTCCCTTTTTGGTATTTCTTTCCTTTTTTATGTTTCGTTTCTTTCTGTCGATGACGTCGGTGATGTTTTCGCGTATACTTCGCGTCGACATTGCTCGAGGTTATCGTGGTCGTCGGTTCGGTGGACATTTCGTGTTGCTCGATGAATGACTCGCGGTTTACTGATGTCAGCGAGCTACGACGAACTCGTTAAATCCTCTTCGATATCGACCTTCGTACATGGAACTATCCTTATCAATCACAACGAAATCGTATCGTCGACGCCAGCATCTCGCGCACAAGTCGTTGAACGACTCGAACGTCATGTCTGTGTTCACGTGATCATTGTACACGTGACGTAAGTTCGTGCCGTCTTGTTTGAATAGCATGAGAAAATTTGCGTTGTCCCTGATTAAATGTTTAGGTATTCTAGCGTATGACTGACATAAATAAAAACAATCCACGTTCGCGTGACGACCCATGGAGAAGTATTCACGTATCGCGTTCTGTTCGTCGCACGCCACGTCGTCGAAAACGAAGATCGAATCGGGCCGAGCGTCTCTCGGTGGGACGATCTCAGCATTGTCCGAGTAGGGAAAGTATTCGATTCCATCGACGAGCGACAATACCTGCTCGAGATATCGATACTTTGGCTGATGCAACGATTTCGAGTACACGTACACGTTCTCGAAACACAAACCGTTCGGACTCTCTAGCATACTTAGAAGCACATTCGTTTTTCCACATCCTGACGGTCCGCAAATCACGCCTCGCACGCTGTTCGGTAACAACGGGCCGTGTCTGTTTGATCGACTAGCATCCCTATCATCTTCGAGCATTCTGTTCGCGGTTACGCGAATAACGTCCGACTGTTTCGAGAATCGCATGTTTGCGGTATTTCTCAGGTACTCGCGCGCGCGTGTGACGAAGGATGACTATTTATGTTCGTGGCATGCATCGCGCAGGTCACTATCACTGTGATCGGCTAAGCGTGCGTACGCGTTTATTATTGTAGTAGCTATTGTGGTTATTCTAACGTAGGTATATGGTCGCATCAAGGATCGCGACGTCTCGTGAAGTAGGGAAGCAGCAGAAGAAGAAGTGTATCGGATCGGGTCTCGTGAACGGTATCATAAACCGCTTACCATTCGAACTGCACGTTCCGGGTTATCAGTTCTGCGGGCCGGGAACGCGTTTGCCAAAGCGATTGGCTCGTGGCGACGAAGGTGTGAATCCCCTGGACGCAGCGTGCCGATACCACGATATCGCTTACTCTCGTCGAAAGGATTTAGAAGGGCGACACGAGGCGGATCGTGCGTTAGCCGAACGAGCGCGAGAACGAATATTCGCGAACGACGCGACCTTTGGCGAAAAAGCAGCCGCGACTGGAGTGTGGGCAACGATGAAGGCTAAGACTAAACTCGGTATGGGTATGAGAAGGAAGAAACGTAAACAGAGAAAGTCTGGAAGGAAACATCCGCAACTGCGACGACGACATCATAATCTACGAGTGGCGAAACGCGGTGGCTTTCTTCAATTTCTTCCGTTTGTGCTACCTGCTTTATCGGCTATCGGAGCATTGGCCGGTGGAGCGGCTTGTATAACCAAAGTGGTCAACGATTCGAAGGCCTCTCGAAAACAGCTGGAAGAGACGTTGCGTCATAATCGAGCGATGGAAGGGCGAGGGATGCATCTGACACCGTACAAGCGAGGCGCGGGTTTGAATCCTAGACGCCGAAACCAACGACGACTGCGATCAAAGAAAAAAAAAAACGTCGATCGAATAGGCGCGTGGCGACGGTGGCGGCGATAACGCAACAACCTATGACGAACCTGCAATTAGAACGTGAATGTGCGAACGTACCGTTCTTTCGAGGGGTGTTCATGCGTGACACGCTTCCCACGCGCGTACGAAGCAACGAATGTGGCATCGTGAATCTAGACGAGAATCGAGGCGCCGGTACGCACTGGGTCGCGTACGCGAAACGCGGACTACGAGTACAGTACTTTGATAGTTTTGGGAATCTGCGACCTCCCGCGGAATTGATCTACTATTTCGGCCGCGATACAACGATCACGTACAATCACAATCGTTTTCAACGTTTCGACGAGATGAATTGCGGTCGCTTGTGCATGCAATTTTTACAGCAAAAGTCTATGGAATTATGATCTATGGAATTATGATCTATGTACTAATATTAATACCGGCGTATACTAAGATTTCGTTACAATGCATCCATGTGTAATGACGATCCACATCTTCTATAATAAAGACTTATAATATTGATAAATTGCCGAGTACTTGTACGCGCGCGTCACTTCCCCTCTCTCCGTCTCGCGAGTGTAATCTATGATATGTCGTTCACACTCACGTTAACGGGTCGCAGCAGCGTGCTCACGGTAAACTATTTCCCACCGATAGATTTGAGTGTTGGTCAATACGAATTAGGACTCGCGGACTTGGAGACGTTTCACACGATACCGAACATTGACTCGAGCAACGATAAATTCTATTTCGTCGTGAACTATGACACCGAAAACAACTCCATCGTCGACGCCGCTAATGAAAGCATTACGATCCCCCACGGCTCCTACGAATTAGACGCTATCGCCGAGTACCTGAAGCAACGAATACTCGATCGATATCCTCGAAGACGAGGTAACAACGAGAACGACGATGACGACAAGTACCCTCTAATGCTACGAGCTAACAACAACACCATGAAAAGCGAGCTGTACTGTTCGTTCTTTGTAGACTTTACGAAACCGAACAATGTGGGCTCGTTGCTAGGATTTTCGCCAAATCGTGTCTTATTACCAAGAATCTGGCACGAGTCCGACGTACACGTGAATATTATAAACGTTAACGTGATCAGAGTAACGTGCAACGTCACTACCGGCGCGTACAGCAACGATAAACTGGTACACACGATCCATGAATTTTCACCTCGCGTGCCGCCGGGATATAAGATATCGGAAACTCCGCGACACGTCATTTACCTGCCAATCGTCGCACGAGCAATACACGATCTAACGTTGTGCATCGTCGATCAACACGATCGTCCTATAGATTTCCGCGGAGAAGAAATAACGATTCGATTGCACGTTCAACGACGTCCGCGTGATATCTAGCGTGAGTGTAGTATGTTAGTGTTAGATCACACGCACGAATCATCAATCGTCGCTGCTACTCCTACCGTCTCTGTCGCACGTCATCTGCGCAACCCTTTATCGATAGGTGAAAGTAGAAGAAGAATAAAGACGGGAGGAGCGATAAGAGGAGCACCGGTAAGAAGTATAAGAAAGTCGTTGACTCGTCGAAACGCACGTATCCTACGATCGTTAGGTTTCAGCGTCGCCTATTAGACACGCAACCGCGATGTCGATTATTTTGGACGTGGCGAATACGCCAACCTTCGACAATCGTATCACGAAGATTGAGTTACACACGTATAATCCATACGCCAACACGACGTTCGACAATAACGATGAGATAAGAATCCCCATACAGCAGCAAGATCTGTACACACTTCCAAGCGAAAGTTTTCTCTATATCGAAGGTCGTGGCACGTTGACTGCGCAGGATGCGATAGGCCCGGCAACGTCCGCGACCGCTGTTCTCGACAATAATTGTGTTGCGTTCATGTTCGATGAGATTCGATACGAATTGAACGGTGTCGAGATCGATCGTTGTCGAAATCCAGGAATAACTACCACGTTAAAAAATTTCGTTTCGTTGTCAGCCGAGAGAAGCAAAGTGCTTGCGAATGCCGGTTGGAATTATTCCATCGATTACGATAACGACACTTTTCATTCGGGCGCTTTCAATTTCTGCGTACCTCTAAACGTGTTATTAGGATTCTGCGAGGATTACAAACATATCGTGATGAACGCGCGGCACGAGCTAATCCTTATACGATCGCGAGTAGATTCGAATGCGATGCACTGCACCTCCGCCACTGCGATACCGAAACTAGAGATACGCAAGGTGCAGTGGCATATGCCTCACGTCGTTTTGGAGGAAGTGAATAAATTATCGATGCTGCGTATCCTGGAAAGCGGCCGACCGATCGCGATGAGTTTTCGTTCGTGGAGCCTGCACGTGTACCCGTTACTGCAAGCGACAACGAAACATACGTGGACCGTGAAAACTACGTCGCAAATCGAGAAACCTCGATATGTGTTATTTGGCATGCAAACCAATCGAGAGAATCAGTCCAATACACCCGCGTGGAAATTCGATCCAAATAATCTCACAAACGTTCGACTCTACCTAAATTCCGAGACGTATCCGTACGATGACTTGAACTTAGATTTCGATAAGTATAAATATGCGCTCCTGTATGAAATGTATGCGAAATTTGGTCAATCATACTACGGTCACGGAGAACCGTTGCTGAACGCGATCGAATTCCTGCAATACGCGCCTATCACGGTCATAGATTGTTCTAGGCAAAACGAGTCGTTGAAGAGCGCTACGGTGGACGTGCGAATAGATTTTGAATGCAAAGAAAATGTCCCCGCTAATACTTCTGCCGTCTGTTTGATCATACACGATCGTATAGTCGAATACAGCCCTTTAACCAACGTGGTACGCAAACTAATATAGCGTGCGTGCATAAACTATTACTATTACTACTACTAATACTACTACTACTACTGCGGATACTGCTACTGTTTTAAAACGTCGATGCCGAAGACTTCAGTTGCTGTTCCGACACCATCATCGACGGTGCTACCTAAACGAATAATAATGTTCGCCATTGTCGATCTGCAAGGTTTCAATATCGAACGCGAGTTCGTCGCCAAAGAGATCGCGATTCGTGCAAACTGCAACAACGATAAAACGACGACGCCAACAATAAGTCATTGGATCTTCGAACCACCATACTTCTGGGAACACCTGAATTCGTGGGAGCATCGTCAAGCATCCTGGCTCGCGAAGCATCATCACGGACTTCGCTGGTCTGACGGCTACGTTCCATACTCTAAACTTTCGGGGCTCCTCACCAGCGTACTCGCGAACATTGACTTCGTCATCGTGAAAGGTGCGGAAAAGAAAACGTGGATGCTGCAACTACTACCTGACATAATCGTCGAGGATGTATGTAATTTATATGAACTGACGGCGCGAAAGATTCACAACAACAACAACAACGCTCGAACTGTAGAAGACGACGGTGGCTACGACGTTGATGATGATTATTGCGGAATCATGCCTGACGTTCCTAATCTGAAGTCTATGTCTTCAACGAATGCCATTCGATGTGCATTTCATAACAACGGCGGTGTTTGCGCGCTGGAGAACGTCGAGAAAATATGGAATTATATACTTGCGTCACCTAAAGTAAGTCCTATACACGTTGCATCTATTTTACGCATCATATGCTGAGAAAAACGAATATATAACAATTTTTTTTCTGTTTTCCATAGAGATTAACATAACGGCGACGGCGATGAGAGCAACGACAGCGGCGACTGCTTCCTCTACCCACGAGTAGGAATTTCCCTCCCATACGAACGTTATTTTTTACGCAAATACCGATTCTACAATTTAAGTATGCATGCATTAATGTACATAAATAATAAACACACAGTTTTGAATAAAAATGATATTTATTTTTTAAATTTTAAAATTAAAACAAATATTTTATTTTTTTTACTTTTTCTAACAAGCTTATTTATATATATATATATATAAATATATATATATAAATATATATAAATATATATATATATATATTTAAAACAAATTTCGGTCTGATGTTACGTCCTGCAACACACAGAGAAAACACCAAATTATTATTAAAGAAAAAAAACGTTGGTGATTGCACGCGAAACACCCAACAATTAAAATTCACTCATACTCACTCTCCGAATAATCGCCGCAGGTCCCAGAACTCCTCGCCTTCGAACGCCAGAAATTCTATGTCTAGCGTATCTTCACGCCACGTACGCCGCGCCGATTGAATTCGTAACTGTAGCTCGCGGCAAATCCGCCCGTCCTCTCGCGTTGGGTATTGGCGACGCTGAAACATACACATGACTTGATTAAAACATCATCGAATAGTGTACACGTATCATTTGTACGAAACATTACTTACCAGCTGCTGAATGATAACGTCACGATCTCCATCGCGCGCATGGGCCTCGATGTCAGCCCGACGCTGAAACAAACGCGCGACTCGATTAAAACATCGTCGATTGATGTACGCGTAGCAGAATAATTTTTCCCGAAACATCACTTACGAGATGTCCAAGCATCCCCAGATATTCATCGCTCCATTCCGCCATTTCAATTTCACGTGTATGCTGCAACAAACATACGATTCAATTAAAACACTGTTGAATGGTGTACACATATCAATATAATTTTTTTTCGAAACATCACTTACGAGATACTGAACAGCCCTCCTTCGCTCCACGCGCCACGCACCCATCAGATTATCGAGCTCATACTGAAATAAATGGATAACTTTTGTTAGAATACCGTCAAATTGAATACATACACCAATTCAATTTACACCAATTCAATTTACACAAAAAAAAAAATATACTTACGATTTTTCGCACCATCCGATCACGCTCCTCGTGCCATGCACGTTCGATTTCACCATGCCGTTGCTATAACAAATCCACAAATTCATTAAAATATCGTCGAATGGGATACGCGCACCAATTAAATTTTTCATAAAACTTTACTTACAATGCATTGCTGCATTTTAAATGCATTCATTCCCTGCGCCGCTAAATATAGACCATTTTCAAATGCGTCCATGTTTTTTTTCTTTTTTTGTAAAAAATTCTTGCGATAACTGCACTGATCCGTGCGGCGGTGGTCACCACCCTTATATACATTTCGTTTCCCTAGTCTAGCGCGTTGCAGGGTAGGGGTAGCTTTCAAGTAGGGTAGTCTTGAAGCATGGTGGGGATGCCCACGTCACAATTTCTTCGCATCCTTCTTCTTCTTCTTCTTCTTCTTCTTCTTCCTCAATAATTTTATAATATGAAACTAATTATTCCAGCATATAGTGCACTTTTATATGCACTGTGCACTGTGCATATTATATGCACTGTGATATGCACGCTCCTTGAATTTGTCATGCACGCTATTTGAATTTGACGCGTATTCTCTAACCCTTGTGCGGTATACATACACACCTTGACCATCACTGATATGATATACTTTCACACATGGACGTGTACGTGTGCGTGAATCAGTATAAAATGACGTGGTCGGTCCTGCGGACTTTCATTATACCACGTACACTCGAGTGCTAACAAGTATCGTTCACATCATTTTTTTCTCCGCCGATGAGAATCATACGTAGTGCATATCAAAATGTACAAACGCAGCTTAAACGATTCATCCTGCGCATTCGACAACGATGGTGGTCTTCCAAATAAACGTCAAAAACAACAATATCATCAACAGTCCAATATGAGGTATGTACTCGTTACTGTACACTTTACACTTTACACTTACTTCATTCACTTACTTCTTTCACTGTAAACGTTAACGAACGATGCATTAATTTCGTGTACATGTTTCTTACAGTTCTGGATTCGCAACGAAAAATACGTCGAAAACACCAAAACCGTCAATTATACGGATTCTGGGGCGTGATTACCCGTTAACCGCAACAGCTTATAAACGTCTAACTATTGGAATACGCATTGGTATGGATTCGTGCCACGTTGAGATCACCATAGCCGACAATAAAGGCAACGAATTGAGCTTTTCAATGTCGACGTGGAAGCTCCTGCTACAAAACGAGGTGGACATATTCCAACGATTACGAAGCAACGCAACATCGCCCCAAACCCACATCGTAATTGATCATTTACGACTAGACTTCACGCGTATGCATGATGATCAACTTATTAAAATCACCGATAATCGCACTGTCATATATCTGACTGAAGCCACGATGCGTAAACTATTCGCGTACGAACATTGTATTGAACATATGTATACCTGGCTAACTGAAAATATGTACTCTGTAAGTAGTAAATATGCAACCTTCGTAGAAGTGCTACGTGCCGCTCCCGTACCAACGAATTATGTGAAATTAATTTCCGAAAGCGAGCACTTTGAGCAACATTCTTTGATTGATTGTGAATTGTTGGCGTTAGGATTACAATCTATGCTGCGTGATGTAAACCATGTATCATTATAGTACGTGCATATATGTATATATATGTTTTAATAATAAATGTATGACTTTCACATCGATACCTGTAACGCATCAATATTAATATCCTTTCGTACATATCCATATATTAATTCTTAGAGACGTGCTCTTAACTATCGCGACGATTGACTTACAATCTACTCGATAAGGGCGATCATCCTATTCTCGATCTTGAAAATACTCGGAACTCTACCTCGAATAATTATCGCTTAGTTGCTCGCGTGAATGCAACACCTAATTTATTTGCTTCAGGGGACATTGAGTTTTCTCGAGGGTACTTCTTAGAGGCATGGTCTTGGGAAAAGTCAATAGCGTTACCGGATAGGCAATATGTGGGGGGTCCTGACACTGGACTACTGTAAACCAGACATCCTAGGGTCTTCGTACGAATTCTTTTCACCCGTACACGCTCCCACGACGCTTGACTTGCAGACCTTCGAGAAGGGTACTTGAGACGTCGCCCTGTTCTCGATCGTGGAAATATTCGGAACTCTACCCCGAATAATTATCGCTGCGTGAACGCAACGCCTAATTTATTGCTTCAGGGCCCTTGCGTTTTCTCGAGGGTACTTCTTAGAGGCATGATCTTGGGGAAAAGTCAATGCTTAGATATAAACACACGGCATGGCGCGGTTCGCTCTATGATTTCTGAGAAATTATGTACCACCCTCTTTCTCAGAAATCATCATCGAACGCAATGTCGTGTTTATTCCATGGGCTGCCGCGACGATTGATTTACAATAATTATCACTATATGTATACATCATTGCACGTGCGCTGCATCGGTCCCACGATTAAAATATAAATACAGGGTACGAAGAGCGTGCACGTAGACGCCAAAACGCGTTCAATCGTGCTCAGATATAAACATACGGCATGGCGCGGTGCAATGTTTATTCCCATGGACTATCGCGATGATTGATTTACAATAATTATCGTTCTATGTATACATCATTGCACGTGCGCTGTATCGGTCCCACGATTCAAATATAAACATACGGCACGAAGCGCGTGCACGTAGGTGTCAAAACGTGTTCAATCCTGTCGCGCCCCATGATTCCTTATCTTTTCTCAGAAATCATGGTCCACCCTCTTCCTCAGAGATCATCATCGAAGACGCGATTTGAATTTCCACGAATCGGTCGCGATCGCGCCTGCGCACCGATACCCGCACGCGTACGGAGATTGCGCGGCGACGACGCGTGCCCGAAGTACCTTAAACATCCAACAGGTGACGCCAATACGAAATGTATGAAATGTATGAAAAAAAAACCTGGAAAATTTACCAATGCGGGCCCAAATATCGACGTGGACCCAAAGTACCTTAAACATCCAATAGGTGGCGCCAATACGAAATGTATGGAAAAACCTGGAAAATTTACCAAGGCGGGCCCAAATACCGACGCGGACCCAAAGTACCTTAAACATCCAATAGGTGGCGTCAATATGAAAAACCTGGAAAATTTACCAAGGCGGGCCCAAATACCGACGCGGACCCAAAGTACCTTAAACATCCAATAGGTGAACCTGGAAAATTTACCAAGGCGGGCCCAAATACCGACGCGGACCCAAAGTACCTTAAACATCCAATAGGTGGCGCCAATACGAAATGCGCGCAACGCCATTTTGAAATTTTGAAAATCCTCCCCCTCCCCTGTGACGTCAGCCCCCTCGCCCACGAACTCGAGCTGCGCGCGCGGCGCCATTTTGAAAATTTTCAAATCCTCCTTCCCCTGTGACGTCATCCCCCCTCATCCACGAACTCGGTCGACGCCATTTTGGAATCCCCCTCCCCTCTGACGTCACCCCCTCACCTACGAACTCGGTACCCCCGCCCCTCCCCACCCCCTCACCCTCGCCGAAGAGCGCGCGGTACCCCCCGCCCCGCCTCACCCCTCCAGCACCATGGTCCAGAACTCTCATAGCCTATCTACTAAGCAAAAGGGAGAGGTAATTGAAACCTTGCACGCGAGATTTGTCGAACCTAATATGCATTCGGGCGTAGCCACGAACTCGGGCAACCACGCGTTGGAAGGTCTCTCCGCTAAAATGAAAAACCTCGAAGAAATGATGGGAAAACTTCTTGCACCCCCGTCGAATAATTTTGCCACGCCGTGTTCCTCCCGTTTCGATAGAAAACCCGTGTTAAATCGTAACAGCGTTCCGGAACCATTGAAATATAACAATGTTCCAAACATACCAAATCGTGGCGATATTTTAGACCGGGACCAAGGTCCAACGCCCCAGATCACATTGAAAGACGCCATCGAAACCGTCCCGAATTTTAACGGGCATAATATACCTATAGAGCAATTCGCGAGAGCCTGCAACAGGGCTAAGGCTCTGGTTCCCTCGCAAGCCGAACCCCAGCTGGCGAGGTTGTTGCGAAACAAGCTGCAAGACCATGCATGCTTGGCTGTTGAGGATAGGGTCCTTGACTCCGTAAACGACTTAATTAAGCAACTCAAACGCATCTTTTCTCCAGTCAAAACATCTGACCATTACCGTGGAGAGCTTGCAAACGTTATTAAAGGAACCAATGAACACATATTGGAGTATATTTCACGCGTTAAAGATCTCCGATTCGCGATATTGGAAGAAGATAGAGGAAATTACCGCGACTTCGCACGGATTCACCCCGAAGACCTAGATCGCCTAACATTAGACTCATTCGTCGATGGTCTTCCACCCCCTATAAGAACAAGACTACTACAAAATCAATTCGAAACGCTCGACGACGCGTTCAACTTGGCTGCCCTTGAGGACAAGGAAATTGAGAGGGACCATCTCAGGTTCTCAGAACAGAAGACTCCCAGACCAACATGCCAACTCTGCAACAAAACAGGACACGACGCACGATCCTGTCGAAGCAATCAAAATATAGTTCAACAACCCTTCGAGAGATACCCTCCAAACCGCGTTACAGGATATGGGAACCAGGCACCCAATCCTCTACTCCCCTACTGGGACATAACTAGACCCCCTCCTTCGAGACCTACGGAAATAAGTATCTGCTCATACTGCAGAAAACCCGGACACCTGATCTCCGAATGCAGGAGACGTATATTTAATCGCAACGAAAGAAAGCCAGGAACCTTCCAGGAACGAGATTCGGGAAACGCTCCGCCCCTACGGTCAACCATGGATGCGTACCGTGGAACAGGTCAAACGGGAGCGCATCCAGTAACAATACAACCGGAATCAGGAATGTCGAAACTAGGATCTCAACAGCATGGTTAAGGACTGCCGATGAAGCCCCGTCTGTAAGAATTCCCTCCCCCGATTTCGAAATTACACCGGAACTAATGATCGATACCGGGTCACAGGTGAATCTATTGAAAATTCAAGCCGTAAAGCTACCACAGGAGATGGACAAGAAAAATCTACTAACACTCAAGGGCATCTCTCCGGGCCCCGTCACCACGCTAGGTACAGTGAAGATAACTCTTTTGGGTGACAACGTCACGTTCAAGGTAGTTGAAAATGATTTCCCGATTAAACCACAAGGAATACTAGGTACAGAATTTTTTATGAAACAGAATGCCTCAATACATTACTCCAAAAAGCAGCTAGAGTTCAACGGAAACTCTATCCCATTTGTAAACAGCGCTCAAATCGTGCTACCTGCTAGATCGAAAACCGTTTCTTTCGTTAAAGTATCGAATTCAAACATAAAGGACGGGTATTTACCCCGGTTGGGCTTAGGCACTGGGATTCATGCTGGTAACGTCCTTGTCCGTAATCAAGACGGCCAAGCGTATTTACAAATAATAAATTCTAGTGAAACGGACAAAACGATCACAATACCTACTGTTGAACTGGAAGAATTTGAAATTGTGACTCCCGAACCCAAACAAAGACGACAAAAAGAGACTAAGACGTCAAAATACGTCACTCCTATCTCCAACTTAAACAAATCCCTCTTACCCCCGGATCCATCGATCCACCACACAGAGGCACCCGCGAAAGTGCACTCACTCTTACCCCCTGTGCATTATGCCAGATCAAATTTCCATGAGTCTCTTACTATTGCGTCGGGTGCGGATTTATCAATAAGTTCAGAAAACCCAGCAACAAGAGTGGAAAAAGTGCGTGAATTAATTTCAACGGAACATATGAATCCGGAAGAAAAGCTTCATGTCCAAGGAATTTTAAGTAAGTACCATGATCTTTTCCATCTACCTGATGAGAAGTTGGGTCATACAACCGCTATCCAGCATGGGATCCAGACAACTGACCCAGTGCCTGTCAATATGAAACAATATCGCTTCCCTCCAGTACACAAAAAGGAAATCGATAAACAAGTACGGAAATTACTAGAGCAGGAAATAATAAAGCCATCATTATCACCCTACAATTCGCCTATTTGGATCGGATCCAAAAAACCGGGACCCGATGGGGAACTCTTGTGGCGGATGGTAATTGACTTTAGGGATCTAAACAAAAAGACCGTTCCCGACGCATATCCGCTTCCGAATATCAATGAAATATTGGATCAGTTAGGAGGAGCAAAATACTTTTCAGTATTCGACCTCGCTTCAGGATTCCACCAAATCCCTATGAAGCCGGAAGACTCACCAAAAACCGCTTTTTCTACGCCTCATGGACATTATGAGTTTGTCAGAATGCCGTTTGGGCTTTGTAACGCGCCTGCTACTTTCCAACGCTTAATGGATCACACCCTTACGGGGCTCCAGGGCACGGAAATGTTTGTGTATTTGGACGACATCATCCTCTACGCGAGTTCTCTCACTGAACACTTAATAAAATTCAAAAAACTCGCCAACCGCCTACGAGAGGCGAACCTAAAACTGCAGCCTTCGAAATGTAAATTCTTACATAAAGAGGTTGCATATTTAGGCCACGTGATCACCGAGGAAGGTGTAAAACCGGATCAGCTGAAAATCGAAGCCGTTCGGAACTACCCAGCCCCTCGCACGCCCAAAGGAATCAAAGAATTCCTCGGATTAACCGGTTATTACAGAAGGTTTATCCCAGAATTTTCTAAAGTTGCTCGCCCATTAACCCAACTATTGAAAAAGGACATTTAATTTGACTGGGGATCGTCCCAGCAAACCGCTTTTGACCACTTACGGTTAGCATTACAAAAAGAACCTATCCTGCAATACCCAAATTTTGAACTGGAATTCCATGTAACTACCGATGCCTCCGAATATGCAATAGGAGGAATATTAAGTCAGGCTATCGATGAAAAGGAATTACCAATTGCTTACGCATCCCGTCTCCTAAACAAGGCGGAAATCAACTATTCAACTATAGAAAAAGAACTCTTAGCTATTGTTTATTGCGTTAGGTACTTCCGTCCTTACCTTTATGGAAAGAAATTTGTTTTATATACCGACCATCGACCTCTAATTTGGTTACACAAGGTAAAAGATCCAACATCGCGCCTCATTCGTTGGCGCTTAAAACTAGCTGAATACGATTATGAAATTCGGTATCAGCCGGGAAAAAGCAATAAACTTGCTGACGCTTTGTCCCGTAATCCCCCTATGGTGGAAGCGTACCCCATACGACCGCGAGAGGAAGCTGACGAAGACTGGAAGGATCTTCCCCCTCCTAAACGAGGCCCAGGCAGACCTCGTGGCTCCATGGCAACCACCTCCGCACCAAAAACCACAAACAAAACCCGCCTAAGGACGGCGCCTACGAGGATTCAACCGCGTCGAAAGGTACGCGAAACTCCAACACCTACACTAACGCCACCGGATCCTACTCCGCTCAACCTACCCGAACCAAGGGACAACATAGAAGAGGAAGACCAGGAAATGGGAAAAGAACCTGACGATAGTTCATATTCGGCTATTTCGCTTCCGCGATCGCCAACACCGCAAGGACAAGACGACTCGGATTCCGAGGTAGGATCCAACGCTTCACATGACTCAACAACCGACTCAGAATCATCAACAATCGAGCTGAACGATCACCCGGAGACAGCTTATGAAGCAGACCCTGATAGGGACCTCAGGATAATACCGATAATCAGCCGCGACCCATTGTCTCTACGAAAGGAAACACTCGTGTTCTTTTTAAGCGCTAATGGGGAGGCTTGTGACGACGGTGCTAAGCAACTACAGGAAGCAGGAGCCCTTACAATAACAAATAACCTCACACTGGGCAGAGCTCACGTAACTTATAATAAGGGACAAATCCTCGTCGGGTTAGTTATTAAGGAAACTCAAAATACGCCTTTAACCACTACGACATGGGGCGAAGCCCTTTCTTCTCTTAAAGACGTAGTGCGCGAGCTTATAATATATTCGTTCAGTATAGCCAAAACGACGAACATTGATCAATTGAACTGGCAGGATATCATTATGGATGTCCTCGAGGCCGTCGACGAAGAAGACATCAGTGTCACCATATGTTTACAAATAGTCCGGATACCAGAGGAATCGGATCGACAAAATATTATTACGGAAAACCACGCATCTGCATTAGCCGGACACAAAGGAGTGACTAAAACATACAATAGAATTCGTCACCATTATTTTTGGAAGGGCATGAAGAAAGCCGTGGAAGACTACGTTCGAAGCTGCGCGGATTGTCAACGGAAGAAACTCGTTCGTGTTAAAACCAAGCAACCAATGATCCTTACCGACACGCCTGGACGCGCCTTTGATAAAGTTGCACTGGATATAGTAGGGCCGCTACCTACTACGAGAGCAGGCAATACGTATATATTAACAATGCAAGATTTACTAACGAAATACTTCGTGTGCGAACCCCTTAAACAATCTACATCAATAAAAATCGCAGATGCATTTATAAAAAGATTTATTTGTCAATTCGGAGCTCCTAGAGCCATCCTCACAGACCAAGGAGCGAATCTCACTGGTAATTTCATGAAAGCTATAGCGCGGAAATTTAAAATCGAACAATTTCGAACCACAGCCTTTCACCCACAAACAAACGGTTCTCTAGAGCGATCACACCTCGTCTTGACGGAATATTTAAAAATGTTCATAAGTAAATATAGCGACTGGGACGAATGGACTGAAATGGCCGCGTTCTCTTATAACACCAGCGTCCACGAGGGCACTGGTTATACTCCACATGAGCTAGTATTCGGGAAAATAGCCAGGGTGCCCAGCCGGAACCGGGTGCGCGAGGATTTCGAAAATGAAACATACCATCATTACCTCTCAAAATTGAGTACGAGGGTGCAAGAGCTGCAAACCGCTGCAGCAGAAAAGTTAAACCAATCCAAACTCCGTTATAAAAGGTACTACGATCGACATATAAACGAGGAAACTTTCAAACCGGGCGACTCAATCTTCGTTTTAGTAGAGCCGCGAAAAGGGAAATTCGGTGACCAGTATTCTGGCCCGCACACAATTTTGGAGGTGATCCCTTCCAAAAATTTAAAAATATCCTGGAAAGGAAAAACAAAGGTTATACACGCGAATAAAGCACGTCTTGGTCGCGTATACGGAGATCCCGGTTGACCCCAGGGAAAAGATATATATATATATATGTGTTCATTTATCACCTTAGATCGTTTAAAGAACGCACATAAGAATGCCACATAGGAGAACCAGCAACCCTGACGGGCCCAGGCGAAAAAGACCGGGTTTGAAGGGGACACTCTCCCACATACAGTGGCTGCGCAGGGATGCATCGAGGGCAGGAAGAAGCCTGTCACCCCTCCTCCCCCAGATAACGTCGACAATAGTCATCAGGGAAGCCGCCGCAGCTCCCGAAATCATCACCATTGACGATTCACCCCCCTTCTCACAAACAACAAGGGACATAGAGGAACTGCAAGAAGCAGTTACCCCGCCACCCCCACAAAACCCTACCGCTAGAACAGGGCTACAGGAGGGAGAACTCGTGTATCCACCCCCACCTCCTAACCGTTCTCCATCCTCTCAAACCCTAGTTCCCTCCACCATCCCACCTTGGCCAGGAGTGGTGGATATCTTGAACACGGGGTCAGCTACAAAGGTCCCCGACCACACGGAGCTGACGCCCGAGTTTTTAAGATGGTTCGATGACCTCTATCAAGGGGGTCAGGACCTCATGTTCATCCTGGAGGATCCCACTTTCCAGAACCTATCCTATTCTTATCCCCCTTAAGGATCCATCCCTTCCACCCGCTCCCAAACCTGTATATAGTTCCATTGCACATAAATCCCTCTAAAGATAGTTATTTTTATTTCTAATATATATTTAAGTTTCCTTTCATAAAGGCCCTTTTGGCCAGAAAATTCTTTGAAAAAAATTTTTTTTTTCCCTTAACATTTTGTTTTTTGTGCTTCTCTATCCCTTGTTAAAGAGAGAGAAGAAGCCACCATATCATAACCAAATCCACCCCGATCCTTATTGTTAAGAAATGCGTGCATTTCTTCGCATAAGGGGGAAGGTGTGATGTCCCACCAAATTTTCGCGCAATATTATCCTAGAGATCAAAGCTTACTATCAAAATCACTCCACCAAAGCTCCTCAAAATCAACCATTTAACCCTTTGTCCCCGACCACTGACCGCCTTGACGATGTACCTTAGCGGTCCCCATCTCATGACGATTGGTACGAAACCTCCTTCAATTATTCGCCCTACGAGGCACAAACTCCCCCTATTACAAAATCTAAACAAGTCCCTCGTCCCAAAAACCTCCTAAATCGAGACCACGTCTCACCCCTCCCCTAAGACCCTCCAAATCAAAACCACGATCACCCCTTTCCCATTAAAACTCTTAAAATCCATCCAAGGAGGCGAGCATCTCCAAACCACGTGTATAAAAACCCCGGAAGACAAAATTCCCTTGTCTTCCAATTCTAAATATAGACCGACCTTTGGTCCTTGCAAAAACCCCGGAAATGCTACCGCGGCACGTGTCAATATAGGCCAAGGTTGCATACTGCAACCGCCCTTCGCCCCTAACAATCTTTTGATTTTACATAAATACGAGGACCCAAGAGGTCCTCGTCCTCTTCTACGGAAACTTTTCGACACACTCTTCAACGGAAAATCTCCTGTGGAGCAACAAGTATTTCTAACGTTAAAATCAGTGTTCTACGAAACGATTATCTACGGCAGCTACTGTAAGCTATTATTGTTCGAGAAAATATGCATTCTTGCGCCATCTTCCAGGATCGCCAATAATCAGGCGATTCGTGGCCCGGCCCGCTGACTCATGTGGAGCAGCTATCGAACCCCTTCCATCGATTCGCGATCGATGGAAGGGGAAGGCTCTTCCTTCCAGGAAATCGAAAACGGTTTCCTGGATCGACGCCTCTCTGTTCGCGACTTCGCTACGCTAAACACGTTTCTATTTCACGCTTCGCTTTGCTCTCTCGCCCTTACTACCTGCTTCGTAACGGACGTGAGTGCTCTCATGCTTGCCGCGCTTGCTTGCGTCAAACCGCTTTATTAAATAATTGTGAACGTGCTTGTAAATAGTGTATCGTTTATTGTGACATTGTACAGAAACTAAATATAAGTGTAATCGTGAACGTTTCGGTAAAGTCCTCGTGTCAAAATAGATTAAGACTCCTCGCTGTGCCTTAATATCTCTCCTGCGGTTCTTTGCGCCGATCCTTCTAAGAGCCTTTCTAACATTTTTGGTCCTTCGAGCCGGATCGGCGCTTGTGAAAACAGTTCGCGACCGTTAACTAGTGCCGGGTAACCGTCGCGCGTGACCTCCACCTGCAAAACAGTGAGTCATATGATAACGAGTCAGCGCGACCTTAACGGCCGTCTATTGTGCGCGTTTGAATATCCGAGGACAATGGATACGTTACTTGAAAGCCAAACCGAGCTGATGCGCCGAATCTCTCGTGCGTTCGAAAATCTAAAAAAATTAGGTTCTGCCAACATTACTCTTGGGGCCGTCGCGACGCGGTTGGAGATGCTGCGAAAAAATTGGAAGAAATTCGACCAGCAACACGATCAGTTGCTTGCGCTGGTCGCTCCGAAAGAGAGAGAAATACCTTATTTTCAAGAAGTACTCTACGAGGTGACGGAGGAGCTGTTCCTCATCCAAGAAGCTCTGTTCGTCGATAAGCAACAGTCGCTCACTCCGGATCGCCCCGAATCGGGAGTTGCGAATACTCCCACGACAGCAGTTGTGCATTCCAAGGCCTCCTTACCTAGACTACCACTGCCAGAGTTCAACGGGAATTACGAATCCTGGCCAGAATTTCGCGATCTCTTCCGATCCCTCGTCATCCGCGACGGCAGCCTTACAGACGTCGAACGCCTGCATTATCTTCGGGGCTGCTTAAAGGGCGACGCTCTCCTTGCCCTCAGGAATCTTCCTGTGAGAGCTGCGACGTTCGCCCGCGCTTGGGATCTGCTTCAAGATCACTACGAAAATGAGAGGCTGCTAGTACAAGCGCAAATGACTACTATATTCGGCTTACCGACGCTCACTCGTGAATCAGCCACGGAGCTCAAAACCTTCTATTTTACCTTCTGTGACTGCGTCGAGGCCCTTGCTGCCATGGACCGCCCATTTGATGCCTCGGGAGATTGGTTAGTCTACTGGCTGGTTGAGAAGCTTGACCAGCAGTCACGACGAGAGTGGGAAACTCAGCTCGGAGCCAAGACCACCCCTCCGACCTTTGAAGAACTAAAGGCATTCATAAAAAACCGGATTACCACTGTCGGAGCGTTAGAAGGAGGCAAATCTAAACGCCAATCTGAAGGACACGCGACCAAATCTGCCGGGGGCCAGAAGTCCGCCAAGGTGTTGCAGGTCACTAAGGCCAAACGCCCTCAATCACAGTGCGGGTTGTGTGGAAGCGACCACTTTGTGCTCTTCTGCGAAAACTATAGAGCAAAAACAGTGCGTGAACGTCGTGAAGCATTACTAACCGCTAATCTATGCTACAATTGTCTCGGGCGCCATCAAGTGAAAGATTGCGGTTCAGATAAACGGTGCCAGCTGTGCAACGGGAAGCATCACACTACCATCCATGAGGACGGCGCAACCACCAGCACCGTCGAAGAGGTTAGTGCCAATGCCTCCAGTTGTGCATCAAACTCTATACCTGCTGTGCTCCTGGCCACTGCCCGTGTAAAGGTACTGCAACCCGACGGTGATTTTAGAATTGTGCGAGCCCTCGTTGACCAAGGTAGTGAAGTGTCCCTGATCACCACCGCACTGGCTCAACAGCTACGCCTACCGCGGAGATCAGCCAACGTACGTCTCATCGGCGTCGGGAAGCAACTTCCCGAGCGGGTCCGAGGAAAGGTGCAGCTGAAATTCACAGCACACATGAATACTACGGAGCGTCACGTAATCGAGGCCTTGGTGCTGCCACGAATCACCGCGTACCAACCGCGCCACAGCAACCGAATCTCGACATGGACTCACCTCCAAGGACTTCAATTAGCGGATCCCAGCTATGACGGAGAAGGGCAAATTGATCTCCTGCTGGGAGCTGATGCCTATGCGCTTATACTACGGGACGGCCTCATCAAAGGTGGCAGTGGCGAACCTATGGCCCAGAACACGACGCTGGGTTGGATCGTGTCGGGGCCAGCCACGAAGGGACAGAGAGACAACGAGACCAACAGCCATACTCTCGTGACACTCCAATGCACGGCGGCGGAGGAGCTCGTACCGCTAGTACGTCGATTCTGGGAACAGGAGGAAGTTATGACGACACCAGCTTACAGTGCTGAAGAACAGAGCTGCGAGGACCATTATCGGACCACTCACCAGCGGTTACCGTCCGGTCGCTACATGGTCCGACTCCCATTCCACATCGATCGACAGCTCGGCGAGTCCCATCATGGAGCCCAACGCATGCTGCTACGGATGGAGGCCAAATTCCGCAGGGATCCAGTCTTCGCGCAGGCCTACGGAGAATTTATGCGTGAGTACATACAACTCACACACATGACCAAACATTGTAAGGACATCACAGGGCCCGCTTTCTACCTGCCACATCACGGAGTACTAAAGGAGAGCAGTACAACTACTAGACTGCGGGTGGTATTCAACGGATCGTACGTCACCTCATCTGGTCATTCCCTGAACGAACGGCTGATGATAGGACCTAATCTTCTCCCCAGTCTGCACCAACTCGTGCTACGTTGGCGAATACATCGTGTCTGCCTCACCGCAGACATTGAAAAAATGTACAGGCAGATACTGCTCCATCCGGACGACCGCCAATTTCAACTGGTTCTGTGGAGAGAAAAGGAAGATATGAATATTGACACCTACACCCTCAACACGGTAACGTACGGCCTAGCCTGTGCGCCGTACCTTGCTATTCGGACGTTGAAGCAACTGGCCGACGATGAACGAACCCGTCATCCAAGAGCGGCGGCCATCCTGGAGCGTGACGTGTACGTGGATGACGTTGTGACCGGCGCCGACTCCGTGCAGGAGGCTCTCGAACTGCAAGAGGACCTACGTCAACTCTGCACGGCGGGCGGCTTCAACTTACGGAAATGGGCGTCCAACGAACCAGCACTGATGGAGCAGGTCCCCACCGGCGACGCTATCCCGGAATGCAAGTGGCAGGCTGGCGAAACCCACCAAGCCCTGGGCGTCCACTGGAGTCCAGCCGATGACAGCTTCAGGGTCCGAGTGCAGCCAATCCAACCGGACTCCGAAGTGACGCGGCGAACGGTCCTCTCTAAAATTGCCAAAATATTTGACCCACTAGGCCTGGTATCTCCTGTAACGGTTAACGCCAAAATATTCATGCAGTCACTGTGGCTTATCAATTTAGATTGGGACACCCCTCTCCCGTCGACGGAGTCCGACTACTGGCGTCACTTCCTTGGCGAACTACCAGAGCTAAACCGCATCGTCGTTCCCCGCTGGCTCGGCCTACGCCAGTCATCTCAACGCCTAGAACTTCATGGCTTCGCCGATGCTTCGGAGCGAGCCTATGCAGCGGTAATATATCTCCGAGTGGTGGACTGCGATGGCGCCATCCGGACCCAGCTGGTCACTGCTAAGACCAAGGTGGCTCCGTTGAAGAAAATTTCACTGCCACGGCTCGAACTCTGTGCTGCGACATTGCTGACCCGTCTAGCGACGCTCACATCCAAGAGCCTGGAATTGGAGAACAGTGCGGTTCATTTGTGGAGTGACTCTACGATCACTCTCTCATGGATCCAAGGCCACCCGGCACGCTGGAAGACATACGTGGCCAATCGCGTGTCGGAAATACAGCTCACACTGCCGGATGCTCACTGGCACCATGTCTGCAGCCAGGACAATCCAGCAGACTGCGCTTCGAGAGGACTCGCTCCCAATCAGCTACCAAACTTCAATCTGTGGTGGGCCGGACCCTCCTGGCTGACTTCACCGTCAGGATGGGACGATGGGGAGCAGCTTGCTGTGCCGTCAACGGACCTCGAGAGCAGAACTACTGCCATCGTGTCGGCTTCGGGTGATCCTGCACATGGGGAGGAGATTTTAAACAGGCACTCATGTATATCTTCTCTCCTTAGAACCACCGCCTGGTGCTTGCGGTGGCTCCCACAACATTCAACAGCTACGCGAGGAGAATACCTGACACCTGCAGAAATAGAGGCAGCCCGGACCCGATGGCTCCGTCTCGTCCAGCATCAGACGTTCGCAGCCGACATCCAGCAGCTGGAACGAGGGCTTCCGTTACCAAGACGCAGCAAGCTGCTAACACTGCATCCCTACCTGGATGATCAGGGTCTACTGCGAGTCGGGGGTCGACTGCGACACTCAGCGCTGCCTTTGGACGCTCAGCATCAGATCGTTCTACCAAAGGACCACAGGCTAACGGAACTCATGATTGACGAGGCCCATCAGCGCACGTTGCATGGAGGAACGCAGCTAACTCTGTCCACCTTGAGACAGAAATATTGGATTCCACAGGGCAGACAGCGAGTCAAGGCTCTTATTCATCGCTGTGTTACCTGTACACGCTGGCGGGCAACTCCAGGACGACAACTCATGGGGGACTTACCAAGCTCCAGGGTGACTCCAGCCCGTCCGTTCTTGCACGTGGGGGTTGATTATGCAGGGCCCCTAACACTTCTGGCCATAAGGGGAAGAGGACGCCGCACTCACAAGGGCTACGTGGCCCTATTTGTCTGCTTGTGTACTCGTGCCGTCCATTTAGAATTAGTTTCTGATTGCAGCACTGAAGCCTTCCTTGCAGCTCTGCGGCGTTTTACCTCTCGACGCGGACTCAGTGTTGTCATCCAAAGTGACCAGGGGACCAACTTCGTGGGCGCGGCCCGGGAGCTGCGGGAAATGTTGGTCCACCTCAGCAACGATCACGACGCCATCCGATCCACCCTACTGAAGGACGGCATCGAGTGGCGCTTCAATCCTCCTGCGGCTCCTCACTTCGGAGGGCTTTGGGAAGCCGCAGTAAAGTCCACCAAGCATCACCTACGCCGTGTGTTGGGCGACCAGCATCTTACGTTCGAGGAGATGACAACGCTACTCACCCAAATCGAGGCTTGCCTGAATTCCCGGCCCCTGCAGGCAATCAGTGATGATCCTGAGGACCTGAACGCCTTGACACCAGGGCACTTCCTCATCGGCGAACCACTCCTTAGCTTGCCTGATCCCGAAATTGATGGCGTACCACAATCTCGGCTTTCTCGCTGGCACCTCTTGCAACAAATGCGGTTGCAGTTCTGGAAGCGGTGGACAGCGGAATACCTCCAGGCGTTACAGGCTCGCAACAAGTGGGCACAGCCACATCCGCAGCCCCAGATCGGCGATCTGTGCCTAATTAAGTCCGAACTGTCGTCGCCTGGACAGTGGCCACTAGCCAGGGTCATTCGATTGCATACCGGGTCTGACGGGTTAATGCGCGTTGTAACCGTTAAGACTACAGTATCTGAACTTGTCCGACCAATTGCTCAGCTTGTATTCTTACCGTGTACACAGGTCTAGGATCACACGCCACACCCACCATTGTCACTGCGCACTAGATCGCACTCACGGCTTTCACCGACATTGTCCGACGCCTCCACATGAGCCCAGCGGCGCCACTGCTACGCGTTCGGACCACACCCTATCGACCAACGCATCGATCGCCAGCAAACTTCACACTATTCATCGGGCGATGAATGCCGGGGAGTAAATGTTCGAGAAAATATGCATTCTTGCGCCATCTTCCAGGATCGCCAATAATCAGGCGATTCGTGGCCCGGCCCGCTGACTCATGTGGAGCAGCTATCGAACCCCTTCCATCGATTCGCGATCGATGGAAGGGGAAGGCTCTTCCTTCCAGGAAATCGAAAACGGTTTCCTGGATCGACGCCTCTCTGTTCGCGACTTCGCTACGCTAAACACGTTTCTATTTCACGCTTCGCTTTGCTCTCTCGCCCTTACTACCTGCTTCGTAACGGACGTGAGTGCTCTCATGCTTGCCGCGCTTGCTTGCGTCAAACCGCTTTATTAAATAATTGTGAACGTGATTGTAAATAGTGTATCGTTTATTGTGACATTGTACAGAAACTAAATATAAGTGTAATCGTGAACGTTTCGGTAAAGTCCTCGTGTCAAAATAGATTAAGACTCCTCGCTGTGCCTTAATATCTCTCCTGCGGTTCTTTGCGCCGATCCTTCTAAAAGCCTTTCTAACAATTATCATTATTATTAATAACATTGTATATCACCCACATCCCATATTACTATTCTTATTTGCTTTTCGTATTAATCATCTTATTAACGCTCATTGCGATCATACTATTTGCTTGTTAACGCTTATTGCAACTATTCTATTTGTCTTATTAACGCATACTGCGATCACTTCATTTGTCTTGTCAACGCTAAAAGCTTATTACATACTATTTTACTATCTTTTATTGTATTTCACGTCCATACATAAACCTTAAACTGTATATATATATATTTATAAATGTCATACGCTAACAACCATCGCTTACTGCACCATTAACGCAGTACATGGTAAACATTCATGTTTAACTGAATAAACGGATATTTAAATCACCCGTCAAGTCATTGTGTTAATCTTTCGGCTACGAAGATCCCAAACATAACGGACCGCTGCAACAGCTGATCTCGGTTCGCGAGCTCGAGTGTTCTTATAGTGTTTACGAAACGTTCTTCTGCACGGGCCGCGTACTGACGTATCCCTAGACGGATTTCGCGGAACCATTGCGAGTGATTTCTTATATTCATGCAACGGTAAATCCGAATACCGCACCTCAGTAAAAACTACAAGTGATCTAACGGGTGTCTCCTCAGTGTATCTATATCCTAAACTTCCCTCTAAATCAGCGTGTAGGATTCAAGATCCTCGCCTAAACCTCCCTCTATCCCAGCGTACAGGATTCAAGATCCTCGCCTACTTTCCTCTCAAACCAGCGTGCAGGATTCAAGATCCTCGCCTACTTTCCTTTCAACCCAGCGTGCAGGATTCAAGATCCTCGCCTACTTTCCTTTCAAACCAGCGTGCAGGATTCAAGATCCTCGCCTAAACTTCCCTCTAAATCAGCGTGCAGGATTCAAGATCCTCGCCTGGACTCCCAAAAATCCCCCTATGTCATTGTTCCCCTAAGACCTACACCCGGGACGTGACAGAGGGAAAATTTTTTTTCCGCCTGAAATATTTTTTCCCTCCATATTTCGACGGGAAAAATCCTCTGACATGGGTTTTTTTGGACATTTTTTTTTTTAATTTTTGAGGGAAAATTTTTTTTTCCTGTCCTGAAATTTTTTTTCCCCCATATTTCGACGGGAAAAATCCTCTGACATGGGTTTTTTTGGACATATTTTTTAAAAAATTTTTTTCCTCTCCTGAAATTTGTTTCCCCCCATATTTTGACGGGAAAAATCCTCTAGGTTTTTTTGGAGATTTTTTTTTAAAAATTTGAGGGAAAATTTGTTTTTCCTCTCCTGAAAATTTTTTCCCCCCCCATATTTCGACGGGAAAAATCATCTGACATGGGTATTTTTGGACATTTTTTTTTTAAATTTTTGAGGGAAAATTTTTTTTTCCTCTCCAGAAAATTTTTTTTCCCCCATATTTCGACGGGAAAAATCGTGTGACATGGGTTTTTTTGGACACTGTTTTTTCCTCTCCTGAAAATCCCCCCCCCCCCCCCCCCCACAATATTTCGACGGGAAAAATCGTCTGACATGGGTTTTTGGGACATTTTTTTTGAAAAATTTTTTTTCCTCTCCTGAAATTTTTTTCCCCCCATATTTTGACGGGAAAAATCCTCTGACATAGGTTTTTTTGGAGATTTTTTTTTTAAAATTTGAGGGAAAATTTGTTTTTCCTCTCCTGAAAATTTTTTTCCCCCCATATTTTGACGGGAAAAATCATCTGACATGGGTATTTTTGGACATTTTTTTTTAAATTTTTGAGGGAAAATTTTTTTTTCCTCTCCAGAAAATTTTTTTTCCCCCATATTTCGACGGCAAAAATCGTGTGACATGGGTGTTTTTGGACACTGTTTTTTCCTCTCCTGAAAATCCCCCCCCCCCCACAATATTTCGACGGGAAAAATCGTCTGACATGGGTTTTTGGGACATTTTTTTTTTTTAATTTTTGAGGGAAAATTTTTTTTTCCTCTCCTGAAAATTTTTTTCCCCCATATTTCGACGGGAAAAATCCTCTGACATGGGTTTTTTTGGACACTGTTTTTTCCTCTCCTGAAAATCCCCCCCCCCCCCCCATATTTCGACGGGAAAAATCGTCTGACATGGGTTTTTTGAACATTTTTTTTGAAAAATTTTTTTTCCTCTCCTGAAATTTCCCCTCCCCCCATATTTTGACGGGAAAAATCCTCTGACATAGGTTTTTTTGGAGATTTTTTTTTTAAAAATTTGAGGGAAAATTTTTTTTTCCTCTCCTGAATTTTTTTTCCCCCATATTTCGACGGGAAAGATCCTCTGACATGGGTTTTTGGGACAAGTTTTTTTTTTTAATTTTTGAGGGAAAATTTTTTTTTCGGCTCCTGAAAATTTTTTCCCCCGAGGGTCGAATTAAAGAGTACAAGGGATATAAGGGAAAACAATAGTGCCAAAATATATTGTTACATAAAAGATACGGAGTTATCCTACCTTGAGACGGCGCTCCGTCTCAGCTGTCGCTCGCTATATCGCACGGCACGCTTGCCGTCTAGCGTCTCTATCGCTGTCCGAGTCGCTGACCCAGGGGTAGGTCGTGGTCGCCAGCTGTGCTCTCGGATGGCACTCAGAAGTCGGTGGCCTGGAGCCCGTCGCGCCGCACTGACTCTAAACCTCGGATTCTACGCGGTCCTACGTCGATCACGATTAACGCGCAAGGGCTCTCCCGGCTAGGCCGTTCTCGGTACGTCGGATGGAGTTACCCTTTTACGAATTACTATCGGCCGTTCGGATTTCGCGGAATCTACGCGGAGACGAGGTCGCGGTTTCTAGACGGCTCTCCAGTCCGTCGTGACTACTCAGTTCGAGCTTCCGAATCAGAATCCCTCTCGATCAATCCCGGTTCTGGGCCGTGCCCCGATCAAAACTCGCGAATGGGGGAAACTGCCCCGTCGGCAGTTGTCGCTCGCCACACGCGTCGGAAATTTCCGGGCCCGGGCCGGCGGCGGTCACGTTGTCCCTCTCGCTGTCGCTACGCGGCTCAGCGTAACGTGACTGCCACGCGCGAGGCGATTCCGCTGAATCGCCGTCTACGGAATAAAGCGACGCGCGGACAGCAAGCACGGAAAGGGCCAGAAGGGCCCATGTAACACCTCCCCACTTAGATACGAAACGGCCTCGCGAGGCTGTTTCGTCGTCAACCCGTGTGTAGCTGTCGTCGCGTGCGCTTTCTTCGCGACTTAAAGCTATGATTAGGCGCAACTAAAATTAAGGGATCGCAAGGTGATAGAATAAATGATTCGTAATTATGTGTAAAACCCCAAAAGCCATATATTGTTACATATAAAATAAGGTAATCGAATATAATTGAAAAAGAAAAGCTGGATATAATAGAAGTAAGCATAGGGGTATTGAATATAATTGTAGGTAAAAGGGGAAGATAATAATAAACATAAAGGGAGGGGGAGAGGCTGGGCGGCGCTGTGTTGCAATCCGGTCGTCCCGTCGCTGGTATCGGGCGATTCTCTGCTAGTGAGAGGTGGCGCTCCGTCTATTCCGCGCCGGCGGCGACGATTCGGGGTACGTCCCTGGTACGTTTCAGGGGCTCCAAGGGCCGGGGCGCCTCCAATATCGGGAACGCTGGCAAATGGGTTGGTTGCAACTCCAGGATGGCGCGGATGCACCCAGTGCAGTTGCCGGGTAGCGCCCATTCCAGGTGGCGGTTTCGGCAACGGGTGCACTTAGTCAACGCCACAGCTCGTTCTTGAACGGCGAGCCAGTGCACTGGAAGCCGCTCGTACTCCGCGGTGACGTTTGATGGCTGAGCCCACCAGCATGGGCCACACAATGTTATTGTCATTTGGGCCCTGTGGGTCCAAACCTGTCCCTCGGTTCCGTCGAAGCTTTTCATCGCCCTCACACACAGTCTCCTCCCGAATGGTGCGTGAAGATGGCGGGGAAGTACCGCCTCCGCCAGCGAGGCGCGTAGATACTTGGTATCGTCAAAACGTGGTGCGTACATTTTAGTTATTTTTACGTGGAGTTTTGTAGTACGTGAAATTTCGTAACGACTGTGATTCGCTTCGCTTAAGTGCTACCTTATATGCTATTATCCCTACCATCTAATTTTCGCAGCAGAGCGCATCGCGGGGGTCGGTCCTTAGCCTAACGCGCGGGGGTTTTTGCTGCTATCTGCAAACTAAGGCCTAGAATACTTCAAAGTACGGCTCGGAACCCGCGAAACTTCTCGCTCGTTCTACGTGGGTTCTCTCTCTTGTCCTCGTGGATGGTATAACGGGTAGGTCGGAAGGAAAAGATGTGATAGCAAGAGGACGGGGTCTGGAAATTATTTGAGGAGGAGGACGGGGTGGTACCATTTCTATGTTAACCTTTGTCTCTTTCCTTAAGGGCTCGCGAAGTTGAATCCGGCGTGCCCTCAAAAAACGGTATCCAATCCAGACAATAATGATGATTATGAAGGTTCCTCCCAATCCTGGCAGTCCATAGGTGACGTATGTAGATAGATTTTCAGTTCGGTGGTGGGTGGCGATCTCCCTAGCCTGTCTTTCTATATCGTCCAATGCGATTGCGGTTGCCTTTGCATGAGCGTCTTGAAGGGTCCCCTGTGGTTCCTTTTGTTGATGGTCAGCTAATATTTTCACGTGATGTTCCGTGAGAGTAGGTAAGATTTCGGAAATATTTATGCCTATGGATGGTTTGTATATCGTTGTTAATGCTTCGGTGTCGACTCCGGACGCCCATATCTGGTCGGTCCCGATCTTGGCCTGACAATCACCCCTCATTTGCAATATTCCAGCACCCTGGAGCATTTCATATCCAGCCGCGTGCTTATTGCATTGTACCTGCAATGCCAGGGTATCCTTGATAGAATATAACCAGGTGTTGGGTGCGGCCATCTTCTTGAGGAAGGTTCGGCTTCCGGGAAGAGCTTGAATATTACAGCTAGGCCACTTGATGTTTTGTGGTTTTAATAAGGCATCCGTCGCGCAACATGGTGCCTTTTCCAGATCTTGGAGTGGCACACTGAGTTCGCACATGTACATCCGATGGTGTTTCCTGCATCCTGCGATGTAGTTCTCGTCTGGCATGAAGTACTGTGAGTTGATTAGGCTGATTGCCATATACGGTGTTCTTGGTTTAATAAATATTGGGGTAGAGACGTTGGTTGATATAGTTTGGAATGAAGGGCAGGGTTGAATGTAATAAAGATCGAAAGGAATTTGGTCTAATAGAGGGATGTCGAGTGACAAAATGATTCGACCCTGTAAATAAGCTACGTTTAATTTGGTCACCCCTTGTAGCTGTTCGGAGTTTAATTCTTCCGTAGTCAGCGGGAATTCATATGGCGTGGTTTCGCGGATTCGTTCGCAGGTCTGCGCTAGCTGACTCGGGGAAAGAACGGCCGGATGTAGGATACCAAGTTTCGCAAATGTGAGCGCGTCGGTTATTACTATCAGTGCAGTCACGTATTCGTCCACGTGCCTGGTCATTAGGAACGTCCACGACGAAAAAGCTAATTCCAATTCTACCTTTGTTTCGCGCTCGTCTAATTGACGGGTACCAGAAGCTATTTCCTTAATTCTGTTGCCCATGTTTTGCGCGGCGCCCGTTACAGATTTTAACGTATCGTGTATGTTCTGGAATTCTGATTTTATAATGTGTGTTTGATTTCCTAATAGTTCCGCGAGATGATTTTGATCTTTATACAGTTTATCTATTTCCTTATTATAATACTGCGCGTCGTCGTTGTCCAGAGTTCCGAAAAGGGCCTTACTCAGAGATCCAATGAATCCCAGTGGTACAGATCGTTTGTTACGTTGGAGCTGTGGTTTTCCCAGTATGTTCAGTAGCAATTCTTCGTATCGGAGTTTTCGTTGCAGGGCCGCGTTAAGGTCTTCGGCCGGGCAAGACGTCCAATTATAAGTTGCGCATAATGCTTTCATCCTGTTTATTTGGGGTTGAGTTTGTGGTCGCGATGTTAATACTTCCGCGACTTCGATACCCGTGACCAATCTCCATTGGGTGTGGAAAACTCGGAGGGGTCGGATCTGTTCGTAGTACAGCCCCGGGTTGGGGTTTAGCGGCGCTATTCGGTAATCTCCGTCAATATTATTAGTAGTGGCACCCGTCCATAGGAACGTGAACAAGAACAGGCCATATCCGTCCATGGTGATCGTTAGTATTAGTAGGAAGATTTTCCGAAAGTGCCCTTTGTATGTGGGGATTCTATCGTTTAAGTAAAGGATTGCTGCAAATATGAAAAAAGGTGAGATAAAAAGGGGGGAAAGGAAGGAATCCGGTTAATGGAATGTGGGACCGTGGTTATGAGAGTCTGCTAAATAAGCTCTCTTGCCTGTCCGTTGTAAGCTTAAACCATTCGAATACGCTCCATTGGCGTCAAGGTGGTCTATCTTTAATATAAGCATGTTTCAGTTTATCGAAATGTTTGATGATTTGTCGGCCCTCGTCCGAAGTCAAAATTGCATTGTTCTGGTCAGTGATTGCTTTTATTTTGTAAGGGCCTATGTAATGCGGGTCGAATTTATGGAGCCGAGGTTCCTTTAGTACATAAACAAGGTCGTCTTTCGCGAATATAATTTGGTTACTTTTTCGGTCATAGATATTTTTCGAACGCGATTTGCTCGTGTCCAAGTTTGATCGCGTTGTCCTTCGAATTTCGTCTAAGCGCTCTACCAAATTTTGAACGTATGTCGGATACGTTAGTAACTCGTCGCGGGGCATAGGCGTAAATGGGTCTCTAGCTAATTGTCCGAAAACCACTTCGTATGGAGTAAATTTTGTCGCTTCGTGTACCGAGGTATTATATGAGTACATGGCGAATGGGAGGAGCAAATCCCAGTCTTCATATCTTTCTAGGTAATGTTTTAAATATTCGGTCAAGACAATGTGGCTTCTTTCTAGAGAACCGTTGGTCTGAGGTCGGTAGCCCGACGTAGTTACATGTTGAATTTTGAAGGTTTGAGCTATTCCCTGTATTATATTGTTAATGAAGCTCGTGCCGCGGTCCGTGAGTATCGCGCGTGGCGCACCGAAGATCGCGATAAAGTAGCGCGATAACGCGTCTGCCACGGTAACGGCTCGTATGTCGGGTAATGGCACGGCCATACAGAATTTAGATAGTTGACATTGCATTGTGAGTACGTGACGGTTTCCGCTAGGGGTAGGGGGAAGCGGTCCTACGGTGTCCAAGGCTACTTTATCAAAGGGCCGTGCAGGCGTATCTGTGATTAGCATCGGTTCTCGCGTTTTAATGCGTACCAGCTTTTGTTCTTGACAGCTCTGGCAATTTCGCACGAAGTCCTCTACATCTCGGCGTAAATGGGGCCAGTCAAATAGACTGCGAATGCGTCGGTATGTTTTTGTTACACCCTTATGCCCTCCTATCAAACTTTCGTGATAGTGGCGGATGATATTTTCCCGTTCGGTTTCTGGAGGTAATTGGATTTCTCCCGTACAAATTGTAATTGACATGGGCGTATGTTTAAAAATAATTTTGAGATAGTTTTGGAGTGTTTCGGCGTTGAATCGGTGTAGGGTTTCGCCATGCGCCGCTATCCGAAACGAGCGGATGCGATCGCATTCCGCGGCGCTCCTAAGCGCTGCTAGTGCTGACGGCAACTCGCTTTCTCGCATTTCGTGATAAAAACTGTTCGTTCCTACGACGCTAAAAATTTTTCCCTCTTCATTCCGGGTGACTATTACGCGGTTCTTGATTAATTCTTCGGATAGTAATTTCGTTTCGTCGAGTAGTCCTATAGCTTTCAGGGTTTTACAGATTGGACTAGTTAATATTCTATCCGATGATATAAAATGAGCATAATTGTCTCGAGAGGAGGTAAGTGTGGTTTTTACGATTTTCACTTCGCATTGCATTGTTTGTAATTCATTCTCCGAGGTGTCCGTTTTAGGGAGATTTGGTGGGACGGTGAATGGCCCGATGTTCCCTTCGTAGAGTTCTGTTGAGTCGGGCATTTCGATCACATCGGGCTTTGGACTCATGTTGGAAATTTTTAAAGAGGGCAGTTGGTCCTTGAAGTCCTCCATTGCTTCGCCCTCCGGAAAAATCATGGTTGATTGCGGGATGTCCAAGGGTTCTTCATGTAGGGGTATACCCCATGATACTCGTTTCTTTGGGCCCGGTTTTGGTTTTGTCCCTTTCGGACTGACCTTTTCGTGGGGATTTGATGTTTCTCCCTTCTCTTCTAGGAGGGACTCCTCGTTGAGACTCTTCAAGATGGTGATTTCCGCCTGGGAGAATGGGCCTTTGTTTGAATCGTTACTTCCAAACGTGGAGTCCATTTCGTCTCCCTCGTAACGGGGTGGTTCGTCAAGACTCCTCAAGAAAGTGAGTTGGTCCTGTGTTAGCCCTTGCATCTGTTATCATAGTAGAGCCTTCGTCTCCTGTCTCTAGGAATTCGGGCATTCCCGTCCTTGCTTCACTTGTATCCAGGGCAGTTGAATTCGCTCTACTCTCCAGATCGTCGGTGTTATCCCCCTTTGCTGATGGCAGCTCCTGGCCAATTTCCTGTTCTTCCAATGTGGAATCATCTCTGAAGACGAACGACGGTGGTTCTTCTTAATTTGGTCTTGGCCTACCTTGGTGACGCGCTCCTGCACGCGTAGCTATACCCTCATTATCACTTGTTGGTAGTGTTTCCTTTACGGTAGTCGGAAAAGCGTGCGAGACTGGATTTCGGGATAGCGCATCTGCGTTTGCATTTACACGGCCGGGTTTATAAATGATTTCGTAAATGTAGTCGGCGAGCGTGATCTTCCACCGAGCGAGTCGCGACACCGGATCTTTTACCGAAAATAACCATTGTAGTGGCCGGTGATCAGTTACCAAGAAAAATTTTCGCCCATAGATGTATGTGCGGAATTGTTTTACAGCGTAGATTATTGCAAGGCATTCCTTTTCCGTGGTTGAATAATTTTCTTGGGCGGGGTTGAGTACCTGCGAGGCGTACGCTATTGGCGGGTCCTCGCCTATTTTACCTTGGCTTAAAATCGCGCCGACGGCTATGTCGGAAGCGTCGGTTGTTATGATAAATGGTTCGTCGAAATTTGGGTAACGTAAGACCGGTTCTTTACAGAGTACTTCGCGTAGATCCTCGAAACTTTCCTGCTGTTTTTCAGTCCAAAAGAATGGAATTCTCGGGCTAGTCAAACTTGTAAGAGGTTTAGCGCGTTTTGCCATATCTGGAATAAAACGGCGATAATAATTTACAAGGCCTAAGAATTGCTTCAAATTTTTTCGAGTTTTTGGCGCGGGGAACCCGGCGACGGCCTTGATCTTTTCTGGATTAGGTCGTACTCCGTCGGCTGCTATTATATGACCCAAGCATATGACCTTGTCCTTTAAGAACTTGGCCTTCTCTGTCTGTAGGGTCAAGTTATGCTCACGTAAGCGTTCGAAGAATCTCTCAAGTCGGTGTTTGTGCTCCGCGAGTGTACGCGAATATACAACCACATCGTCTAGATAAACGAACAATTCCTTACCGATAAGCCCTCTCAAAACGTGATTCATTAAACGCTGGAAAGTAGCCGGAGCGTTCTTTAATCCAAAAGGCATGCGGAGATATTCGTAGTGTCCGTCGGGGGTGGTAAACGCTGTTTTTGCACGGTCCTCAGGAGCCATAGGGATTTGATGGAATCCGTTTGCTAAGTCGAAAACTGAGAAATATTGGGCCCCACCTAATCTATCGAGGATGTCGGAGATTCGCGGTAAGGGAAAACGGTCATCAATCGTTTTTGCGTTCAAAATTCTAAAATCCGCTACCACCCTATAGCGCTTGTTTCCAGCCTCGTCGTCCTTTTTCGGGACTATGTGTAGGGGCGAGTTATGCGGTGACGACGAAGGAACGATTATTCCTAGCTCTTCCAGATTATGCATTTGTTTAGCGATTTCCTCGTCCATTAACGGCGAATGCGGGTATTGACGAGTGAACACGGGCGTTGAATCGGTTAACGGGATGGTGTGCTCTATAGACGTTGTTTCGCCTAGCGGGTCTCCGGATACAAAAAACCTGTCCGAATATCTTATAACCAGGTCTTCGATTGTCCGACGCGGTTCCGGGTCTAATTCCTCCAATTTTAGCGTTCCGACTATGTGTTGTAACCGCTCCTCGGGAGGTTTTTGCTCAACGCGGTAATTTCCCAAGTCCTGCTCTTCGTTAGCGTCGAACTCTTCTTCGAAAAAGGGGAAGGGGCAATCCTGACCATGGTCTTCGGGGCAGCAGAGGTTTATTTGGTCGCCGTTTGACTCTAATGCTAACGGTTCGCTTAAACGTGTTAGAAAGTCCTCCTGACTCCGTTTGCATGCCGTCAACGTATCTTCTAATTCTTCCGAATTGTCGAAAACTACGGGGCGGATTGGGTGTTTCGCTGTTACCATCGTGCGTAGGTGGTACGAGACGATGGCTCCCTCCTGAAGCAGATACGGGCTCCCGACTAGACCGGCAATCCCTTCGGGTAAATTAGGCATGCTCAATACATGGAATAACGCCCAGCTGTCGTTTACCTTTAATGCAGTCGTTCCTAATGTCAAGACCTTCCCGTTCAATCCGTTAATCTCGAGGGGTGTCGTGCTTATTACCAGGGCCCTTGAGCTTGCAGACCCGATTTCTAGCAGGTTCAATGCAGAACCCGTGTCTACTATGAATACTCCCTCACCGTTCTCCAATTGTTCGGCCTTGACCCGGATGCGGGGGGACTCCGCGCGTATGAGTCCCGTTGTTGGCTCTGATTTCGCGGCGACCTTGGCGGAGGCGATCTTTGGGCCTGCGAAGAGGACCCGCCCGCCTCGTTCCGGTTGAACGGGCGGGCGCGCTGGGAGTTTAAATGATTGCGACTTTCTGGGTATGACTCGTATTCCGCCGTTCTTGGCGACTCTTGGGATTCATTTCTTCTAGTTTCCGGCGATTCGCGAGATCGATATCTTTCGGATTCGCGTGGATTATACCTTTCAGTTTCGCGACGTTCGTATCTTCGAGTTTCATATCCTCCCAACTCCCGGGGTTCAAACCTTCCTGGTTCGCGGGACTGATATCTGCGAGATTCACGAGGTTGGTACGATCTAGCCCCGCGTGATCGCGGCTGCCTATTGTTCCAAAATCTCCCGCGTGGGGGTCTTTCTCCGGGATCGTACAGCCTACATTCATAATCCAACGGGTGTTCGCCTTGCCTCGTCAGCAAGGCCTTCGGACGGTACTCCGGCGTCGAGTCGCGATAATACGGCTCCCGATAATATTCGTCTCGATAGCGGAGGGAGCTATAAGCGGAGTACGGTGAAGGGGGTTCATGATACGAGTCCTCCTCGCGCGGTTGTCTCCATTCGGTCCATCTACGCTGGGGGTCGTACGGTGACGGAGGACGCGCGCCACTAGTGTACCCATACATCTCATCGCGTGGCAAGCCGGTCAATTCTTGTTCTCGTCTATGGGCGTGTAACGCTAAGTCGAATGCATCATCCAAAGATTCGGGATTTGACAAAGCTACTTTAGTCGAAATTCTTTGGGGTAATGCCGTGATAAACGAGGTTCGAGCCAATCGCTCCACGTCCCTAATGGTCCTTTCGACATTTTCTCCGATTAACTCCCTCGCTCTCACGGTCACCTGTCGGTACAAGCGGCCCACGCGATGAATAAAGTCTATTAGGCGCTCCCGGGGAAACATGCTTATACGTTCCAGCTCTAGTCTGAGCTCCTCATAACCGCGGCATGGGGAATATCGGACCCTCAGAAGGGAGAGCAGGTCGGACACGCTTTGACAACCTTTCCCCTCGACATAGTATCTGATAGGATCCTTTAATTTGTATACGACCTCGGTCAGAAATCGTTCTTCCTGACCAGGTGGAACACGCTGTGTTGCACGCTGTATCGAGGCAGCGAAGTCCTCCAATGTTACGAAATCAGGATCGAAACGGGGAATACCGTCAAGTGCCCGATATACTCTCTCTTCATCTTCTCGGGAACGCCACACGTCTATTACAGACATTTCTGGGTCGTTCGTTCGAGAACCGAAAGATGGTCGACCGTTCAGGGCTGGCGGTAAGGGGGGAGGGAGCTCAGGGGGAACATTATCTGTGGTATGAGAATTGGAAGAACGTGATGGGGGTGGTGATCTCAAAGTTCCACCCGTCATTGCAATGTAGTGGGAAGTGTAGTCAAGTTACGAGCAGATAAGATTGCGGCGGATCACAATAGGAGGCGACGTCGCGCTCTCTTCTTTGATTTTAATAGGAAATGAAAAAAAAATATCCCACTTCTGACACCAGTTTGTTACGTCCTGAAGGGACTTTTGTAAATCGCCCCGAGCGGTTAGGATGATTTACAGGGTTCGCTGCTCTATTAAGGTGCTAAAGCACGCCTTGACTATACTTACCAAGGATCGGGAAGGTTGTTAGGGATCGAATTAAAGAGTACAAGGGATATAAGGGAAAACAATAGTGCCAAAATATATTGTTACATAAAAGATACGGAGTTATCCTACCTTGAGACGGCGCTCCGTCTCAGCTGTCGCTCGCTGTATCGCACGGCACGCTTGCCGTCTAGCGTCTCTATCGCTGTCCGAGTCGCTGACCCAGGGGTAGGTCGTGGTCGCCAGCTGTGCTCTCGGATGGCACTCAGAAGTCGGTGGCCTGGAGCCCGTCGCGCCGCACTGACTCTAAACCTCGGATTCTACGCGGTCCTACGTCGATCACGATTAACGCGCAAGGGCTCTCCCGGCTAGGCCGTTCTCGGTACGTCGGATGGAGTTACCCTTTTACGAATTACTATCGGCTGTTCGGATTTCGCGGAATCTACGCGGAGACGAGGTCGCGGTTTCTAGACGGCTCTCCAGTCCGTCGTGACTACTCAGTTCGAGCTTCCGAATCAGAATCCCTCTCGATCAATCCCGGTTCTGGGCCGTGCCCCGATCAAAACTCGCGAATGGGGGAAACTGCCCCGTCGGCAGTTGTCGCTCGCCACACGCGTCGGAAATTTCCGGGCCCGGGCCGGCGGCGGTCACGTTGTCCCTCTCGCTGTCGCTACGCGGCTCAGCGTAACGTGACTGCCACGCGCGAGGCGATTCCGCTGAATCGCCGTCTACGGAATAAAGCGACGCGCGGACAGCAAGCACGGAAAGGGCCAGAAGGGCCCATGTAACAACACCCATGTCAGACGATTTTTCCCGTCGAAATATGGGGGAAAAAAAATTTTCTGGAGAGGAAATAAAAATTTTCGCTCAAAAATTTTTAAAAAAATCTCCAAAAGAACCTATGTCAGAGGATTTTTCCCGTCAAAATATGGGGGAAAAAAATTTCAGGAGAGGAAAAAAAATTTTCCCTCAAAAATTAAAAAAAAAAAAATGTACAGAAAAACCCATGTCAGACGATTTTTCCCGTCGAAATATGGGGGAAAAAAATTTGTGGAGAGGGAAAAAAAATTTTCCCTCAAAAATTAAAAAAAAAAAACATGTCCCAAAAACCTACGTCAGAGGATTTTTCCCGTCAAAATATGGGGGGAAAAAAAATTTCAGGAGAGGAAAAACAAATTTTCCCTCAAATTTTTAAAAAAAAATTTCCAAAAAAACCTATGTCAGAGGATTTTTCCCGTTGAAATATGGGGGAAAAAAATTTTCAGGAGAGGAAAAAAAAATTTTCCCTCAAAAATTTAAAAAAAGAGAATATCCAAAAAAACCCATGTCAGACGATTTTTCCCGTCGAAATATGGGGTAAAAAAATTTGTGGAGAGGGAAAAAAAATTTTCCCTCAAAAATTTAAAAAAAAACATGTCCCAAAAACCTACGTCTGAGGATTTTTCCCGTCAAAATATGGGGGGAAAAAAAATTTCAGGCGAGGAAAAAAAAATTTAAAAAAAAAAAAATCAAAAAAAAACCCATGTCAGACGATTTTTCCCGTCGAAATATGAGGGGAAAAAAATTTTCAGGAGAGGAAATAAAAATTTTCGCTCAAAAATTTAAAAAAATTAAAAAAGAAAAACCCATGTCAGACGATTTTTCCCGTCGAAATATGGGGGGAAAAAAAATTTTCAGGAGAGGAAAAACAAATTTTCCCTCAAATTTTTTAAAAAATAATTTCCAAAAAAACCTATGTCAGAGGATTTTTCCCGTCAAAATATGGGGAAAAAAAATTTTCTGGAGAGGAAATAAAAATTTTCCCTCAAAAATTAAAAAAAAGAGAATATCCAAAAAAACCCATGTCAGACGATTTTTCCCGTCGAAATATGGGGGAAAAAAATTTCTGGAGAGGAAAAAAAAATTTTCCCTCAAATATTTAAAAAAAAAAAATGTCCAAAGAAACCCATTGTGACGTCCCACTATTTTTCGCACGTTCCTATTTAATAATACACCAGTAAACCTCAGAATCACTCCACCAAAGTCCCTCAAATTCAATTATTACCCCTTTTCCCCAATCGCTGATCACCTCGATGATGTACCTTAGCGGTCCCCATCTCGAGATGGTCAGTACGAAACCTCCTTCACTTATTCGCCCAACGAGGCACGAATTCCCTCCCCAAAACTAAATCGAAACATGTCCCTCGCCCCAAAATCTTCTTAAACCGAGACCACGTCTCACTCCTTCTCTAAGACCCTCCGAGTCCAAGCCACTTTAACCCCTTTCCTATAAAACACCCAAAATCCCTTCGACGAGTTGAATATCTCCAAATACCGTTCATAAAAACCCAAGAAGCCTAACTGCGAAGAATACCTGGCGTACGTGCCGAAAATGTATTCTAATAATAGAATATTATAGAAAAACCCCGGAAGTCCTTCTACGCATAATTCGTAAATTGTGTCAAGGTCCTTACCGCATACAACCCCCGCAAGGACCGCGCGTAAATCATATAAATACGAAGGATCGAGAGGCCAGAGCTCTCTTCTTCGACAGTAATTACTGTGCAAGTATCTCTTTTATAAAATATACAAAGTGTAAATTCAGTGCTCTACGGCAAATACTGTAAGCATTTATTATTATTTATTATTGTGCATATCGCCTCCATACCATATACCATTTACGTATTATTTCATTTATCTATGCTTATTGCAATCATACATATTTTGTATTACTAATACTATTACTTTTATATAATCTTGTTAACGTTTATTTTGATTATATATATTTGTCTTATAACCACATATTATTCTATGATTTATATCGTACCTCATGTCCATACATACATATAAATGTTACAATCATATTATAAATATTATATGTGAATGCTAAAACCCCACGCATAATAACCGCTCTAACAAAGTTAATAAACCGCTTTGTTTTAAATCACGCTTCAACTTATTTGAACGAAAATACACGAGTTAGTGAAACAGCTGATTCCGATTCGCGAGCTCGGGAGCAGTGACTGTGTTTACAAACATATCTTTGCATAGCCTGTGTATAGCTGCACGTCCAAACGTGCTTCTCAGAAATATTACGAGTAACTTTTTGTGCCTATGCAGCAGTAAATCCAATTAGGCAAAACCAAAATAAAGTGCTAACGGGTGTTACCCCAAATCATAACAATCTAACCATTCCCTGGTCGTTCAGTGCTACGAATCTGGTATTCGCGCCTAAAATCCTGCTCTCCGCAGTGCCACGAATCTGGCATTCGCGCCTGTATTCCTAAGAACGTTCGGTGCTACGAATCTGGTATTCGTGCCTGAATCCTACTCTCCGCAGTGCCACGAATCTGGCATTCGCGCCTGTATTCCTAAGAACGTTCGGTGCTACGAATCTGGTATTCGTGCCTGAATCCTACTCTCCGCAGTGCCACGAATCTGGCATTCGCGCCTGTATTCCTAAGAACATTCGGTGCTACGAATCTGGTATTCGTGCCTGAATTCCTACCTTCCGCAGTGTCACGAATCTGGCATTCGCGCCTGCATACCCTCAGACGTTCCGTGCACGAATCCTGCATTCGAGCCAGAATTTCTATCTTCCGCAGAGCCACGAATCTGGCATTCGCGCCTGCATACCCTCAGACGTTCCGTGCACGAATCCTGCATTCGAGCCAGAATTTCTATCTTCCGCAGAGCCACGAATCTGGCATTCGCGCCTGCGTTCCCTCAAGTATTACCCCATCTATGCCACAGCCCTAAAGACCTCACCCGGGACGTGACATAATTTTTGGTGACAGCGGTGGGATCCGTCAACTGTCGATAGGAATAAATTCCCTAACATACGGTACCCACAATTGCCTATTTAGCATGTACACAGAATACGTTAGTCCATGGAAACCAGCCTACCAGAGTCGCCAATTACAAAGGCAGACGGAATCGATACAGTGGATGGTCTGTGTTTCCGGGACCATTGTGGCAAATAACGACGACGAAGAAATTTGCTTAAATTGCTCCCAACTTGATCCAACAAATACGGTGAAAACGTTTCAAATTCATTTCTTACATACGCCTTATACATTCCCTAATTGCCCTCGTTGCAATACAATTTTATTACAAACGCGTCCCGCAACCAATTGTGCACACGGTGGCACTTTCTTTCAAGCAGACCCTGAATCATTTAGGAAATAAAACTTACGAAATCTAAACAGACTGCCTGCCGCGACATAATATATTGATACCCAACATGCGCGATTCGCGTCAAAGTCAAAACACATTATATTACCCAAGCCGCAGGCTGCAAAGCGTTTTGTCAGATTCAAGTGCATTAATCTGTGTTTCGGGGGGCGTAGCAACGACCACGGAAGGGGTAAGAATTTGCCTAAATTGTTTTAATTCAAACCCGGTGGAAGTAGATGAGATATATCAGGTACACTACCACCAACCTAACGATATATTCCCTGAATGCCCTCGTTGCAAGAACCTCTTGTTCAAATTAAGTGCCGTATGCACAGAGCACTACAGTCGAATAAAGAAAAACCATACTAGATTCGATAATAACTACCCGGGTAGAGAATACCATAGATTTTGAATAGCTGCTACCGCACGCCTAATATAGGGAAACTTCTAAGTCACCCTAAAATAATAAAATTTACTGAGTTAAAAATGTCTGAATACAACGATATTGAAGACCCCCTCATAATCGACCAAGACGCGCGGCCTTTCAATAGCGCTATAGAAATCGAGACCGCCGAAATAAAGGAACGGTTGCAATTATTGCGTGAGAAACGAGCCGAGATTGACAATTTGCACGCGAGATTTGCGAAAAACCCAGAAACTAAAACGCATTCGGGCGTAGGCACGGGATCGCCAGACCCCACGTTTGAAGGTCTTTCTAATAAAATACAAAATATCGAAAGGATGATGGAAAAACTTCTTGCACCCCCGCCAGAAGTAAATAATTTTGCCACGCCGGGGTCTTCCCGTTTCGATAGAAAACCTTTATTAAACTATAACAAAACTCCAGAGGTATTGAATCGTAATAAACCTCCGGAACCATTCAATTATAATAATGTTCCTGAAGTATCGAATCAAAACAAAAGTCCGGACCAGGATCCAATACCCCAGATCACGTTAAAGGACGCTATAGAAACCGTCCCTAGTTTTAATGGACATAATATACCAGTGGAGCAATTCGCGAGAGCTTGCAATAGGGCTAAAGCACTGGTTCCCCCGCAGGCTGAACCCCAGCTGGCGAGGTTGTTGCGCAATAAACTGCAAGACCACGCCTGCTTGGCCGTTGAGGATAGGGTTTTTGACTCTGTAAACGATTTAATAAAACAACTGAAACGTACATTCTCCCCCTTGAAAACATCAGATCACTATCGTGGGGAACTGGCAAATATAATTAAAGGAAATAACGAACACATATTGGAATATATTTCGCGCGTTAAGGATCTCCGATTCGCTATTTTGGAAGAAGGCAGGGATTATTATCGTGATTTTTCACGGAATCACCCCGAGGATCTAGATCGTTTGACGTTGGATTCATTTGTGGATGGACTTCCTCCCCATATACGAACAAGATTATTCCAACATAATTTCGAAACGCTCGATGAAGCTTTCGAATTAGCTGTACTGGCGGACAAGAAAATTGATAGAGATCGACAAAGATTTTCCGAGCAAAAAGCTCCTAAAATAATATGCCAACTTTGTAATAAGACAGGACACGACGCGTTATCCTGCAGAAGCAACCAGAAAATTGCCTCCCAACCGTCCGAACGATATCCCCAAAACCGAGTTGCGGGATATAGTAATCAGGCCCCTAACCCTTTGCTCCCTTACTGGGACAAAAACCGACCACCTCCCTCAAGACCTACGGAATTGCGCATCTGCGCTTATTGCAAAAAGCCCGGACACTTAATCTCAGAATGCAGGAAACGCATATTTAATCGAAATGAAAGAAACCCAGGAACCTTCCAGGAACGAGATTCGGGAAACGCTCTGCCCCTACGGTCAACCATGGATGCGTACCGTGGAACGGGCTAAACGGAAGCGCATCCAATAATAATACAAACGAAACCGGGAATACCAAAACAAGGACCGCCACCGCATGGTTGAATAACGTTGACGAAGCCCCATCCGTAATAATCCAGTCCCCGGACTTCGAAATAACTCCGGAATTAATGATCGATACTGGTTCCGAAGTGAACATATTGAAAATTCACGCCGTAAAACAATCTCAGAATATAGACACGAAAAAAAATTTACAACTTAAAGGTATCGCAAAGGACCTCGTCTCCACCATTGGGACAATAAAAATAACTCTATTGGGCAACGACGTGACGTTCCACATAGTAGAAAACGATTTCCCTATAAAACCACACGGCATACTAGGAACGGAATTTTTCATAAAACAAAATGCATCGATACATTATTCAAAGAAGCAATTGGAATTCGATGGAAATTCCATTTCGTTTGTAAACAAAGCTCAAATCGTGCTACCCGCTAGGTCAAAAACCGTTTCCTTCGTAAACGTATCAAATTCAAATATAAAGGAAGGATATTTACCCCGATTAGACTTAGGCACTGGGATTCATGCTGGTAACGCTCTTGTCCGTAACCAGGACGGCAAAGCTTACTTACAAATAATAAATTCTAACGAAATGGACACAACGATCACAATACCCACTGTTGAATTGGAAGAATTCGAAATTGTGATTCCAGAACCCAAACAAAGACGACAAAAAGAGACTATGACGTCAAAATGCGTCAATCCTATCCCCACCCTAGATTCAAACAAATCCCCTTTACCCCAGGATCCGTTGATCCACCAAATAGAGGCACCCGATAAAGTGCACTCATTCTCGTCCCCTGTGCATTATGCAAAATCAACCCTTTACCCAAATGTCCCTCAGTCTCTTAATATTGCGTGGGGTGCGGAATTATCAATGAATTCTGAAAAACCAGCAACAAGAATGGAAAAAGTGCTCGACTTAATTTCGACGGAACACATGAATCCGGAGGAAAAACTTCATGTCCAAGGAATTTTGAATAAGTACCATGATCTTTTCCATCTACCAGATGAGAAGTTGGGTCATACGAACGCTATCCAGCATGGAATCCAGACAACGGACCCGGCGCCTATCAATACCAAACAATACCGCTTCCCTCCAATACACAAGAAGGAAATTAATAAACAAATACAAAAATTACTAGACCAAGAAATAATAAAACCATCATTATCACCGTACAATTCACCCGTCTGGATTGTGTCCAAAAAGCCTGGACCCGATGGGGAACCCCTGTGGCGGGTAGTGATCGATTTTAGAGATCTGAACAAAAAGACTGTTCCTGATGCTTACCCAATTCCTAATATCAACGAAATATTGGACCAATTGGGAGGGGCCAAGTACTTTTCCGTGTTCGATTTAGCTTCAGGATTTCACCAAATACCCATGAAACCTGAAGATGCATATAAAACAGCTTTTTCAACACCATATGGACACTACGAATTCAAAAGGATGCCATTCGGACTTTGTAACGCACCAGCTACCTTCCAACGTCTAATGGACCATACCCTTACTGGACTCCAAGGCACGGAAATGTTCGTATATTTAGACGATATCGTCCTTTACGCAAGTTCACTAACAGAGCACTTAATTAAATTCAAAAAACTAGCTAACCGTTTACGTGAAGCAAACTTAAAGTTACAACCTACGAAATGTAAATTCCTACGTAAGGAAGTCGCTTACCTGGGACATGTAATTACCGAGGAAGGGGTAAAACCGGACCAAAACAAAATCCAAGCCGTTCAAAACTACCCTGCGCCTCGTACACCAAAGGGAATTAAAGAGTTCCTCGGTCTGACCGGCTACTACAGGAGGTTTATTCCAGAGTTTTCTAAAACAGCTCGTCCTTTAACCTCCCTATTAAAAAAGGACGTATCTTTTGACTGGGGATCGTCCCAACAGAACGCGTTCGACCAATTAAGATCGGCATTGCAAAAGGAACCAATCCTGCAATACCCAAATTTTGAACTAGAATTCCACGTCACTACAGATGCTTCTGACTACGCTATAGGAGGAATATTGAGTCAGGCTATTGACGGAAAAGAATTACCGATCGCTTACGCTTCGCGTCTCTTAAATCAAGCAGAAACGAATTACGCGATCATAGAAAAAGAACTTTTAGCCATAGTGTACTGTACAAAACACTTCCGACCTTACTTATATGGAAGGAAGTTCATTTTATTTACCGACCACCAACCCTTAATATGGTTGCATAACGTAAAGGACCCAACCTCGCGCCTCGTCAGGTGGCGACTAAAATTAGCTGAGTATGAATACGAAATTCGATACCAACCAGGAAAAAGCAACAAACTTGCCGACGCTCTATCTCGTAATCCCCCTACAGTGGAGACATGTCCAATACGGCCACGAGAAGAAGATGACGAGGACTGGGTGGACTGGCCCACTCAAAATCCCAAGAAACCGCGTACCACTAAAGAAACTGAAGCCCCGCCTAAACGAGGCCCTGGAAGACCACGGGGTTCCAAATCAAACACCTCTGCTTCAGCATCCACAAGTAAAGCCCGCCTAAGAACGGAACCTAAGAGGATTCAGCCGCACAGAAAAGTACGCAAAACCCCAACACCTATAATAGCGCCGCCGGATAAAATCTCATTAGTCCCACAAGAACCAATGAGTAGCGAAGAAGAAATTGACCAGGAAGAAGAAATAGAATTAGCGGACACCCCTTATCAAATTATTTCGCCCCCGCAATCTCCAGTACCACAGGAACAGGAAGACCCCGATTCCGAGGTGGAATCGAATATGTCAGACGAGTCAACAACCGACTCGGACTTATCTATAATTGAGCAGGACGATTCCCAAGATGTAGCATACGAACCAGATCCAGATCGAGAAATCATAATAGTACCGTCAATCAGTCGCGACCCATTGTCCCTACGTAAAGAAACACTCGTCTTCTTTTTAAGTGCCGATGGGAAACCTTGCGACGAAGGAGCTAGACAATTACAGGAAACAGGAGAATTGATAATAGCGAACGAACTCACTCTAGGCAGGGCTCATGTATCATATAAAAAGGGACAAATTCTCGTAGGGTTGGTTATCAAGGAAGCACAAAATACTCCTCTAACCACGACAAATTGGAACGAAGCTCTTTCTTCCCTTAAGAATGTAATACGCGAATTAATCATATACTCATTTAGTATTGCCAAGACGACGAATATTGATCAATTAAATTGGCAAGATATCATAATGGATGTCCTCGAAACCATTAATGAAGAAGACATTAGTGTCACTATATGCTTGCAAATAGTTCAGATCCCCGAAGAATCAAAAAGACAAAGCATTATAACCGAAAATCATGCGTCTGCATTAGCCGGACACAAAGGAGTAGCTAAAACATATAATCGAATTCGACACTATTATTTCTGGAAAGGAATGAAAAAGGCCGTCGAAGATTATATTCGAAGATGCGAGGACTGTCAAAAGAAAAAACTCGTCCGTGTTAAAACCAGGCAGCCAATGATCCTTACCGACACGCCTGGGCGCGCCTTTGATAAAATAGCACTAGATATAGTAGGACCGTTACCTACCACAAGAAATGGACATACGTATATATTAACCATGCAAGACTTATTAACAAAATACTTCGTGTGCGAACCCCTCAAACAATCGACATCGGTAAAAGTTGCAGATGCGTTTATAAAAAAATTTATCTGCCAGTTCGGAGCTCCCAGAGCCATCCTCACTGACCAAGGAGCTAATTTCACGGGTAAATTCATGAAAACCATAGCGCAAAAATTTAAAATCGAACAATTTAGAACCACAGCTTTTCACCCACAGACTAACGGCTCTCTAGAGCGATCGCACCTCGTCCTAACGGAATATTTGAAAATGTTTATTAGTAAATACAATGACTGGGACGAATGGACCGACATGGCCGCGTTCTCTTATAATACCAGCGTCCACGAGGGCACTGGATACACTCCACATGAATTAGTGTTCGGTAAAATAGCCCGGGTACCCAGTCGGAAAAGAGTGCCCGAAGATTTTGAGAATGAAACCTATAACCAATACCTCTCGAAGTTAAGCATAAGAATGCAAGAGCTGCAAACCGCTGCAGCAGAAAAGCTAAATCAATCAAAATTACGTTACAAAAAATATTACGATAGACACATAAACGCGGAGACCTTCAGACCGGGCGACTCGGTCTTCGTTCTAATAGAACCGCGAAAAGGAAAATTTGGTGACCAGTATTCTGGTCCACACACTATATTAGAGGTAATCCCGTCACAGAACTTAAAAATATCATGGAAAGGGAAAACGAAAATCATACACGCGAACAAAGCACGTCTTGGTCGATTACCCGAGAATCCCGGCTGACCCAATAAAAATTAACAAATGTCTAAATAAATTTCTTCCATTAGGAAACCAAAATGCCACATCGTTGGGGTAAGTGCAGCGCAGCAGGGCCTCGGCCAAAAGGGGGAGGGAACAGCCGGCGTCTGTCCCACCTACGATGGATGCGCCGGGAGGCGGCCAAAGAAGGAAGAAGCCTTTCACCCTTTCTACCAAGGGTCGCCTCCTCGGTTGTCATCAGGGAGGCAGCGCCGAGCATTGAAACCATAACCATCGATGACTCCCCCTCCACGACGCCGAGTGACCTTCGCTCGCTGCAGGAAGCCATCACCCCACGACCCCATACAAGCCCTCCCATAGAGGTAATCTCCCCTCCGCCAAATTCCCCATTCCAAAATTCCCTTCAAAATCCCAGTCTCCCTGTCCCTTCCACCATCCCTCCTTGGCCAGGAGTCGTGGAGTTCCTGGACACGGGGTCAGCTACCAGGATCCCTGATATCACGGAGCTGACACCCGAGTTCTTGCGATGGTTCGATGACCTCTATCAAGGGGGTTACGACCTCACGTACATCCTGGACCATTCCGAATTCCTCCAAACCCTTGAATACTCCTATCCCCCGTAATTGCCCTATTCTTTCCATCATTTCCTTGTAAATAGCTCCCCCATCCATTAAAATTAATTTAATATATATATATACTTTATTTTATTTTTATATATATATAGATATTTTCTTTTCTCGCCAAATAGGCTAACCGTTTTATTTATTTTTTTTTATTACATACTTTTATTTTGTTTCTTTTATTTTTTTTTTCCTGCCAAAATAGGCTTTACATTTAATTTTCTTTTCGTTATCTCCTCATTTCAAAACACCCAAACCCTGTGTTGAGAAATGCTACGCATTTCTTCATATAGGGGGGGAGGTGTGACGTCCCACTATTTTTCGCACGTTCCTATTTAATAATACACCAGTAAACCTCAGAATCACTCCACCAAAGTCCCTCAAATTCAATTATTACCCCTTTTCCCCAATCGCTGATCACCTCGATGATGTACCTTAGCGGTCCCCATCTCGAGATGGTCAGTACGAAACCTCCTTCACTTATTCGCCCAACGAGGCACGAATTCCCTCCCCAAAACTAAATCGAAACAAGTCCCTCGCCCCAAAATCTTCTTAAACCGAGACCACGTCTCACTCCTTCTCTAAGACCCTCCGAGTCCAAGCCACTTTAACCCCTTTCCTATAAAACACCCAAAATCCCTTCGACGAGTTGAATATCTCCAAATACCGTTCATAAAAACCCAAGAAGCCTAACTGCGAAGAATACCTGGCGTACGTGCCGAAAATGTATTCTAATAATAGAATATTATAGAAAAACCCCGGAAGTCCTTCTACGCATAATTCGTAAATTGTGTCAAGGTCCTTACCGCATACAACCCCCGCAAGGACCGCGCGTAAATCATATAAATACGAAGGATCGAGAGGCCAGAGCTCTCTTCTTCGACAGTAATTACTGTGCAAGTATCTCTTTTATAAAATATACAAAGTGTAAATTCAGTGCTCTACGGCAAATACTGTGAGCATTTATTATTATTTATTATTGTGCATATCGCCTCCATACCATATACCATTTACGTATTATTTCATTTATCTATGCTTATTGCAATCATACATATTTTGTATTACTAATACTATTACTTTTATATAATCTTGTTAACGTTTATTTTGATTATATATATTTGTCTTATAACCACATATTATTCTATGATTTATATCGTACCTCATGTCCATACATACATATAAATGTTACAATCATATTATAAATATTATATGTGAATGCTAAAACCCCACGCATAATAACCGCTCTAACAAAGTTAATAAACCGCTTTGTTTTAAATCACGCTTCAACTTATTTGTGTTCAACCACTGGTACGAAACATCTAAAATCCAAATACACGAGTTAGTGAAACAGCTGATTCCGATTCGCGAGCTCGGGAGCAGTGACTGTGTTTACAAACATATCTTTGCATAGCCTGTGTATAGCTGCACGTCCAAACGTGCTTCTCAGAAATATTACGAGTAACTTTTTGTGCCTATGCAGCAGTAAATCCAATTAGGCAAAACCAAAATAAAGTGCTAACGGGTGTTACCCCAAATCATAACAATCTAACCATTCCCTGGTCGTTCAGTGCTACGAATCTGGTATTCGCGCCTAAAATCCTGCTCTCCGCAGTGCCACGAATCTGGCATTCGCGCCTGTATTCCTAAGAACGTTCGGTGCTACGAATCTGGTATTCGTGCCTGAATCCTACTCTCCGCAGTGCCACGAATCTGGCATTCGCGCCTGTATTCCTAAGAACGTTCGGTGCTACGAATCTGGTATTCGTGCCTGAATCCTACTCTCCGCAGTGCCACGAATCTGGCATTCGCGCCTGTATTCCTAAGAACATTCGGTGCTACGAATCTGGTATTCGTGCCTGAATTCCTACCTTCCGCAGTGTCACGAATCTGGCATTCGCGCCTGCATACCCTCAGACGTTCCGTGCACGAATCCTGCATTCGAGCCAGAATTTCTATCTTCCGCAGAGCCACGAATCTGGCATTCGCGCCTGCGTTCCCTCAAGTATTACCCCATCTATGCCACAGCCCTAAAGACCTCACCCGGGACGTGACACCCATGTCAGAGGATTTTTCCCGTCGAAATATGGGGGAAAAAAAATTTTCTGGATGGGGAAAAAAAATTTTCCCTCAAAAATTTAAAAAAAAAAGTCCAAAAAAACCCATGTCAGACGATTTTTCCCGTCGAAATATGGGGGAAAAAAATTTTCAGGAGACGAAAAAAAAATTTTCCCTCAAAAATTAAAAAAAAAAACATGTCCCAAAAACATACGTCAGAGGATTTTTCCCGTCAAAATATAGGGGGAAAAAAATTTTCAGGAGAGGAAAAACAAATTTTCCCTCAAATTCAAAAAAAAAAAATCTCCAAAAAAACCTATGTCAGATGATTTTTCCCGTCGAAATATGGGGGAAAAAAATTTTCAGGAGAGGAAAAAAAAATTTTCCCTCAAAAATTAAAAAAAAAAAAATGTCCAAAAACACCCATGTCAGACGATTTTTCCCGTCGAAATATGGGGGGAAAGAAATTTTCCGGAGAGGAAAAAAAAATTTTTCAAAAAAAATGTCCAAAAAAACCTATGTCAGACGATTTTTTCCGTCGAAATATGGGAGGAAATAAATTTTCAGGAGAGGAAAAAAAAATTTTTTTATAAAAATGTCCAAAAAAACCTGTCAGACGATTTTTTCCGTCGAAATATGGGGGGAAATAAATTTTCAGGAGAGGAAAAAAAAATTTTCCCTCAAAAATTTAAAAAAAAAAAATGTCCAAAAAAAACACATGTCAGACGATTTTTCCCGTCGAAATATGGGGGAAAAAAATTTTCCGGAGAGAAAAAAAAAATTTTAAAAAAAATGTCCAAATAACCCATGTCAGAGGATTTTTCCCGTCGAAATATGGGGGGAAAAAATTTTCAGGAGAGGAAAAAAAAATTTTCCCTCAAAATTTTTTTAAAAAAAAATGTCCAAAAAAACCCATGTCAGAGGATTTTCCCCGTCGAAATATGGGGGGAAAAAAATTTCTGGAGAGGAAAAAAAAATTGTCCAAAAAAACCCATGTCAGACGATTTTTCCCGTCGAAATATGGGGGGAAAGAAATTTTCAGGAGAGGAAAAAAAAATTTTCCTTCAAAATTTAAAAAAAAAAAAAAGCCAAAAAAACCCATGTTAGACGATTTTTCCCGTCGAAATATGGGGGGAAAAAATTTTCAGGAGAGGAAAAAAAAATTTTCCCTCAAAAATTTTTTTATAAAAATGTCCAAAAAAACCAATGTCAGACGATTTTTTCCGTCGAAATATGGGGGGAAATAAATTTTCAGGAGAGGAAAAAAAAATTTTTTTATAAAAATGTCCAAAAAAACCCATGTCAGAGGATTTTTCCCGTCGAAATATGGGGGGAAAAAATTTTCAGGAGAGGAAAAAAAATTGTCCAAAAAAAGCCATGTCAGACGATTTTTCCCGTCGAAATATGGGGGAAAAAAATTTTCCGGAGAGGAAAAAAAAATTTTAAAAAAAATGTCCAAATAACCCATGTCAGAGGATTTTTCCCGTCGAAATATGGGGGGAAAAAATTTTCAGGAGAGGAAAAAAAATTTTCCCTCAAAATTTTTTTTAAAAAAAATGTCCAAAAAAACCCATGTCAGAGGATTTTCCCCGTCGAAATATGGGGGGAAAAAAATTTCTGGAGAGGAAAAAAAAATTGTCCAAAAAAACCCATGTCAGACGATTTTTCCCGTCGAAATATGGGGGGAAAGAAATTTTCAGGAGCGGGAAAAAAAAATTTTTTAAAAAAATGTCCAAATAACCCATGTCAGAGGATTTTTCCCGTCGAAATATGGGGGGAAAAAATTTTCAGTAAAGGAAAAAAAAATTTTCCCTCAAAAATTTGTTTAAAAAAAATGTCCAAAAAAACCCATGTCAGACGATTTTTCCCGTCGAAATATGGGGGGAAAAAAAATTTCAGGAGAGGAAAAAAAAATATTCCCTCAAAAATTTAAAAAAAAAATCCAAAAAAACCCATGTCAGACGATTTTTCCCGTCAAAATATGGGGGAAAAAATTTTTCAGGAGAGGAAAAACAAATTTTCCCTCAAATTTAAAAAAAAAAAATCTCCAAAAAACCTATGTCAGACGATTTTTCCCGTCGAAATATGAGGGAAAAAAATTTTCAGGAGAGAAAAAAAAATTTTCCCTCAAAAAGTTAAAAAAAAAACATGTCCCAAAAACCCTTGTCAGACGATTTTTCCCGTCGAAATATGGGGGAAAAAAATTTCTGGAGAGGGAAAAAAAATTTTGTTAGGGTGAACAAGGTTCCCGGGATCTAGGTAAATAACTATGAACACACCTTTTAGTATAAACACTTAATTCAATAAGATTTATTAATATAAAAGAATACTGGCATTGTGCCTTAGGCACCGACGCGACTAACCAAAACGGTACAGGTTCGAAGTGAAGTGGTTCACCCATGGAATGAGCATGAACCAAGGAGATACAAGATTCAAAAGTACCATTGTATATCTAACACTCTCCCTCAATGTTACGTTTGGTCGGCTGAGAATGAATGGGTGCGACACCGAGCCCGCTTATGCATTTATAATGTTTTGGTCCTGCAAGTGCTTTTGTAAGCACATCGGCGATCATATCCTCTGTCGGAGTGTACTCGATCTTCAAAAGGTGATCGCGTAATACCTGACGTACGAAGTGGTGCCTAATGTCGATATGCTTCGACCTCGAATGGAATACAGGATTTGATGCCAACTTTCCTGCTCCCTGATTGTCGTTATAGATCACAACATCTGCCAGATCTCCGAAACCCAGCTCCTTCAAGAAACCGATTAGGTGAATGGCCTCCTTCGCAGCGTCCGTGAGTCCCATGTACTCCGCTTCGGTCGACGACAACGCGACAGTCCTTTGCTTTCGGGACTCCCAATATATAGCGGCTCCGCCAAGGATGAAGATCGATCCCGTATAAGATCGTCTATCGATGGCGCAGTTTCCCCAATCTGCATCTACGAATCCGGTCAACTTGTCGTCCATCTTCCTGTAGATCAGCCCGTGTTCGATGCTTCCCTGGAGGTATCGGAGAATCCGCTTTGCTGCCGTCCAATGTGGTCTCCCGTTCCGATTGTTAAACTGGCTTAATACACTTACTGCGTGTGCAATGTCCGGACGCGTGCCGACCGCCAGATACATCAGAGCACCCATAAGTTCCCTGAAGGGGAACTCTGACTCATGCTCTTCGTCGTCCTTCTCGACGGTGGTCAGCTTAGCACCCATGGCGAGTGGGGTGTTTGCCGCCTTGCAGCTGTCCATCCCAAACTTTCGGAGTATATCGCGGATGTAACCGGATTGTGAGATACATAATCTGTCTCCGTTCCGATGGATCTCGATCCCCAGGCAGTACTTGGCCTCGCCAAGATCCTTGACCTCGAATGATTCAGATAATTTCTCCTTAATCTGTCTCTCCCTTGCCCGATCATTGGAAATGATCAGTATGTCGTCGACGTAAACTAGGATGAATGTCCCTCCGTTTTTGTCGACGTAAACACAGGGATCCGCGTTTGTCGGGACGAGTCCAATCTTCTGAAGAGTTCCGTTGAGCTCTGCGTGCCATTGGCGACCCGCTTGACGCAAGCCGTACAGTGCCTTCACGAGTTTGCAGACTTTGGGTCCTCCGCGAAGTTTATCAAGCATGGACTTCGCTTTCCTCACAAGCTGGACGTCTTTTTCCTCTCGAACAATCCTACGAAGCATTTCCTCTAGAAGTTCAGGTATTCCCATGTAGACCTCGGTGTCGATCCTGCCATTCAAGTACGCCGTCGTAATATCCAATTGCGACACGTTCATGTTGAACCTCACGGCCAACGCCATCAGTAATCGAAGGGATTCTAGTCTCGCCACCCGTGCGAATGTATCTTGGAAATCTATTCCCGGTCGCTGAGCGAATCCTCTGGCCACAATTCTCGCCTTACGTCGTTCCAGGCTTCCATCCGGCTTGTATTTATTCCGAAGAACAGTTCTGCATCCGATGATATTCGCGTTGACCGGCTTCTCGACGAGGCTCCAAGTGTCATTCGCGACGAGGCACCTGATTTCAGAGTAAATCGCATCCTTCCATTCTGCGCTATCGGGGCCCGAAATAGCCTGAGAAAAATTAATTTCAGATGCACTCATGGCAATTTCGGCGTCGTGCCATTCTACATCATCTTCGGCGCTTTGCACGTCCACGTTCGCATCATGTTGATTCACGCTGGTTTGCACGCTTTCGTACACTATCGTCCTTCCATCGAGTTGCGTTTCGCGGCTCCTTTCGTCAGCCACCACGTTGTATTGTTTGGTTGGCCGACCTGGTTTTCCGGTCTTGACTTTTCGGGGCCTCCCTGGACCGCGCTTCACGGTGACTACCTCGTTCACATCATCTTCGGTGTCGAGTGAACAGTCCCTCGTGGATATGATCGGCGGATCGGATGATGCGTTTATTTCACGCAGGATTTCTTGTGCCTGTACCTCCTCTTCAGGGTCAGTCTGGTTTCCGCCGATTTCGGTGATTCCATCGTTCACCATTTGGAATCTTCCGTTCGTAGTCTCGTGCGAGATAATATCATCAAATTTGTCTTCAGGGTCGAACTCATCCAGGAATCTGACGTCTCTCGTCACTCGGATCTTTTTCTCCTCCGGAATCCATACGCGGTACGCTTTGGATTCATTGGAGTATCCCACGAAGATGCCTTCGATCCCTCGTCGATCGAATTTGCCCTTGTTGTGTGCCTTGTCGAGCACATACGCTTTGCATCCGAAGGTCTTGAAGTATCCTATGTTGGTCTCCCTGCCGGTCCATGCATCGTAAGGTGTTGTACCGTCTAAGCTTTTGGTGATACATCTATTCCGGATGTGATTGGCGGTGGCGACCGCTTCAGCCCAGAATGATGGCGGAAGTCCCGAGTGTATCATCATGCATCGTGCTGATTCAACTAAAGTGCGATTTTTGCGTTCGGCTACTCCGTTCTGTTGAGGAGTATGGGTGGCCGTTAAGCGTCGACGAATTCCGGCTTTTCTGAAAATTTCGTCCATACTTTTGTTACAGTACTCCGTACCGTTGTCCGACTGAACCGCCTTGATTTTGCGTCCGGTTTGCGTCTCAACGAGATTTTTGTACTCGACGAATTTTGCCGCCGCTTCGTCCTTGCTCTTGAAGAAGTAAACCTCGCACCAACGACTGGAGTCGTCGATTAAGGTCATAAAATAGCGTGTGCCTCCAATCGACGTGGTTCGCATCGGACCGCACAAGTCGGTGTGCACTATGTCCAGAAGATTTGGTGATCGCTCCATTTTAGATACAAATGGCAAGCTCGTGAGCTTTCCGATCAAACATATTCTGCATTCACGCACGCTCTTCTTATCCTCGATCTTCAATTGGAGTAGATTCTTCAACATCGATGACGTGTCCTCGCAGTTCAGGTGGCCGAGTCTCTCGTGCCACACCTGTGCGCTGGATCGATTGTCTTTCGTTGCGATGCATGCCTGATGTGTCTTACGCAGATAAAATAAGTCACCCTCTCGATCTGCAATTAATTTAACCCTTCCATGAGAGTCTGCGACAATGGCCCCATCTTTCCGAAATGTCACTTCGTTTTCTCTGTCCACGATCTTGGTGACAGATAATAGGTTTGTCCTTAAATCGGGGACGTATAAAGTATTTTCGAGCGTAATTGATTTGCTTTGGTCGCCGTCTGAGGTCGCTATCTTCACATCGCCTTTCGCGGTTACTTCAGTAGTCGCGTTACTGGCTAACCTCAATCCGCTCTGTACTTCCTTCGAGTTTGTGAATAGATTTTTGTCGTTGCACAAATGAGATGTGCATCCGCTGTCCAAACACCATTGATGGTTGGTCGAGATGTTATTGGAGAACTGTGTTGATTCATTTGCGATCGCCGCAGTGAAGTATGCCTCGCTTGCGATACTTGCCTTTTGATCAACAGATTTCTTCTTCCAACAGTCTGCGGCTTTATGTCCTATTTTTTTACAGTAGCCGCACTTGTACTTGGTGTGCGAGGGCGCCATCTGTTTGCCTTCGTTCGGTCGTCCGCCACTCGCGCCACCTCTCGTCGTCTTCGCACCAGGTCGGTGGGATCGAGCAAACATGGCGCCGGCTTCATCTTCGACCGTTTTCTGTTTCCGCGCGTCGTTCTCTTCGATGATTTTTATCCTCAGGGAATCTGCGTCCGGCAGATTGTCACGTGACTCGATCGCGCATCGGAAATTTTCGAATGTACTCGGCAGGCTGTATAGGAGCATTATTGATAGTAACTCACCGTTAATCTCTATGTCCATAGCTTGCAATTTATCTACTACATCGAAGAATATCGATAAATGTTCTCTGACGTCTCCTCCTTCGGGCATTTTATGCAGGGTTAACTTTTTAAATAATGTGGCTTTGCGTGCAGGTCCTTTTGACGCATAAACGGATTCCAATTTTTCCCACACTTCTTTTGATGTGTTGCAGCCTCGAACCTGTTTTAATTCGGACGGTTTGATTGACAGTATTAAGTCCGATTTCGCTTTTCTGTCATCGATCAGCCACGCTTTATATGCTGCTTGGGTCATTTGGAGATCTGCACCCACTCCGGCCACAACGGGAGCCGGAATCTCGCCACACACATAGCTCCACGAGTCATTTTTTATTAGAAGCGCTTCCGCTTGGATTTTCCAAGTGTCATAATTATCGCGCGTAAGCACTTCCAGACGTGTAGAGTTCACAACATTTGAGTGTGCCATTGCATCAATCATTCACTCGCGTCACTGCGTCACTTCAGAATGTCGCAAATGTATGCACTCGCGTCCGCGACGACGTTCGTTTGTTACGACACAATGTGCTCGAGATTGTCCGCGCGCGTGCTTGCGTATTTTAGGTTAGGTTTCACTTCGTTAGTTTCCTTATTTTGATCTCTGGGCCCATAACCTGTTAGAGTGAACAAGGTTCCCGGGATCTAGGTAAATAACTATGAACACACCTTTTAGTATAAACACTTAATTCAGTAAGATTTATTAATATAAAAGAATACTGGCATTGTGCCTTAGGCACCGACGCGACTAACCAAAACGGTACAGGTTCGAAGTGAAGTGGTTCACCCATGGAATGAGCATGAACCAAGGAGATACAAGATTCAAAAGTACCATTGTATATCTAACACCATGTCAGACGATTTTTCCCGTCGAAATATGGGGGGAAAGAAATTTTCCGGAGAGGAAAAAAAATTTTTCAAAAAAAATGTCCAAAAAAACCTGTCAGAGGATTTTTCCCGTCGAAATATGGGGGGAAAGAAATTTTCAGGAGCGGAAAAAAAAAATTTTTTAAAAAAATGTCCAAAAAAACCCGTGTCAGAGGATTTTTCCCGTCGAAATATGGGGGGAAAAAATTTTCAGGAGAGGAAAAAAAAATTTTCCCTCAAAATTTTTTTAAAAAAAATGTCCAAAAAAATCCATGTCAGACGATTTTTCCCGTCGAAATATGGGGGGAAAGAAATTTTCAGGAGAGGAAAAAAAAATTTTTTTTTAAAATGTCCAAAAAAACCTATGTCAGACGATTTTTTCCGTCGAAATATGGGAGGAAATAAATTTTCAGGAGAGGAAAAAAAAATTTTTTTATAAAAATGTCCAAAAAAACCTATGTCAGACGATTTTTTCCGTCGAAATATGGGGGGAAATAAATTTTCAGGAGAGGAAAAAAAAATTTTCCCTCAAAATTTTTTTTAAAAAAAATGTCCAAAAAAACCCATGTCAGAGGATTTTCCCCGTCGAAATATGGGGGGAAAAAATTTTCAGGAGAGGAAAAAAAAATTTTTTAAAAAATGTCCAAATAACCCATGTCAGAGGATTTTTCCCGTCGAAATATGGTGGGAAAAAATTTTCAGGAGAGGAAAAATAAATTTTCCCTCAAAAATTTTTTTAAAAAAAATGTCCAAAAAAACCCATGTTAGAGGATTTTTCCCGTCGAAATATGGGGGAAAAAATTTTCAGGAGAGGAAAAAAAAATTGTCCAAAAAAACCCATGTCAGACGATTTTTCCCGTCGAAATATGGGGGAAAAGAAATTTTCAGGAGAGGAAAAAAAAATTTTCCTTCAAAATTTAAAAAAAAAAAAATGTCCAAAAAAACCCATGTCAGACGATTTTTCCCGTCGAAATATGGGGGGGAAAAATTTTCAGGAGAGGAAAAAAAATTTTCCCTCAAAAATTAAAAAAAAAAATGCCAAAAAAACCCATTTCAGATGATTTTTCCCGTCGAAATATGGGGGGGGAATTTCAGGAGAGGAAAAAAAAATTTTCCCTCAAAAATTTAAAAAAAAAAATCCCAAAAACCCATGTCAGAGGATTTTTCCCGTCGAAATATGGGGGAAAAAAAAATTTCAGGAGAGGAAAAAAAAATTTTCCCTCAAAAATTAAAAAAAAGAGAATATCCAAAAAACCCATGTCAGACGATTTTTCCCGTCGAAATATGGGGGAAAAAAATTTACAGGAGACGAAAAAAAAATTTTCCCTCAAAAATAAAAAAAAAAAACATGTCCTAAAAACCTACGTCAGAGGATTTTTCCCGTCAAAATATGGGGGGAAAAAAATTTCAGGAGGAAAAAAAATTTTTCAAAAAAATGTCCAAAAAAACCCATGTCAGACGATTTTTCCCGTCGAAATATGGGGGAAAAAAAATTTCTGGAGAGGAAAAAAAAATTTTCCTTCAAATATTTAAAAAAAAAAGTCCAAAAAAACCCATGTCAGACGATTTTTCCCGTCGAAATATGGGGGAAAAAAAATTTCTGGAGAGGAAAAAAAAATTTTCCCTCAAATATTTAAAAAAAAAAGTCCAAAAAAACCCATGTCAGAGGATTTTTCCCGTCGAAATATGGGGGAAAAAAAATTTTCTGGAGAGGGAAAAAAAATTTTCCCTCAAAAATTTAAAAAAAAAAAAGTCCAAAAAAACCCATGTCAGAGGATTTTTCCCGTCGAAATATGGGGGGAAAAAAATTTTCTGGAGAGGAAAAAAAAATTTTCCCTCAAAAATTAAAAAAAAAAATGTCCAAAAAGACCCATGTCAGACGATTTTTTCCGTCGAAATATGGGGGAAAAAAATTCTGGAGAGGAAAAAAAAATTTTCCGTCAAAAATTTAAAAAAAAAAAAATCCAAAAAAACCCATGTCAGACGATTTTTCCCGTCGAAATATGGGGGGGGGGGGGGAGTTTTTCAGGGGAGGAAAAACAAATTTTTCCTAAAATTTTTTAAAAAAAAATCTCCAAAAAAACCTATGTCAGACGATTTTTCCCGTCGAAATATTAGGGGGGGGGGGGGGGGGGAATTTTCAGGAGAGGAAAAAACAATGTCCAAAAAAACCCATGTCAGACGATTTTTCCCGTCCAAATATGGGGGAAAAAAATTTTCAGAAGAGGAAAAAAAAATTTACCCTCAAAAATTTTTTTAAAAAATGTCCAAAAAAACCCATGTCAGACGATTTTTCCCGTCGAAATATGGGGGGAAAAAAATTTCAGGAGAGGAAAAAAAAATATTCCCTCAAAAATTAAAAAAAAAAAAAATCCAAAAAAACCCATGTCAGACGATTTTTCCCGTCGAAATATGGGGGGGGGGGGGGAATTTTTCAGGAGAGGAAAAACAAATTTTTCCTAAAATTTCTTAAAAAAAAATCTCCAAAAAAACCCATGTCAGCCGATTTTTCCCGTCGAAATATGGGGGAAAAAAATTTCTGGAGAGGGAAAAAAAATTTTCCATCAAAAATTAAAAAAAAAAAATGTCCAAAAAGACCCATGTCAGACGATTTTTCCCGTCGAAATATGGGGGGGAAAAAAATTTCAGGAGAGGAAAAAAAAATTTTCCGTCAAAAATTTAAAAAAAAAAAAATCCAAAAAAACCCATGTCAGACGATTTTTCCCGTCGAAATATGGGGGGGGGGGGAGTTTTTCAGGAGAGGAAAAACAAATTTTTCCTAAAATTTTTTAAAAAAAAATCTCCAAAAAAACCTATGTCAGACGATTTTTCCCGTCGAAATATTAGGGGGGGGGGGGAATTTTCAGGAGAGGAAAAAACAATGTCCAAAAAAACCCATGTCAGACGATTTTTCCCGTCCAAATATGGGGGAAAAAAATTTTCAGAAGAGGAAAAAAAAATTTACCCTCAAAAATTTTTCAAAAAAAATGTCCAAAAAAACCCATGTCAGACGATTTTTCCCGTCGAAATATGGGGGGAAAAAAATTTCAGGAGAGGAAAAAAAAATATTCCCTCAAAAATTTAAAAAAAAAAAAATCCAAAAAACCCATGTCAGACGATTTTTCCCGTCGAAATATGGGGGGGGGGGGGATTTTTCAGGAGAGGAAAAACAAATTTTTCCTAAAATTTTTAAAAAAAAAATGTCCAAAAAGACCCATGTCAGACGATTTTTCCCGTCGAAATATGGGGGGGAAAAAAATTTCAGGAGAGGAAAAAAAAATTTTCCGTCAAAAATTTAAAAAAAAAAAAATCCAAAAAAACCCATGTCAGACGATTTTTCCCGTCGAAATATGGGGGGGGGGGGAGTTTTTCAGGAGAGGAAAAACAAATTTTTCCTAAAATTTTTTAAAAAAAAATCTCCAAAAAAACCTATGTCAGACGATTTTTCCCGTCGAAATATTAGGGGGGGGGGGGAATTTTCAGGAGAGGAAAAAAAAATTGTCCAAAAAAACCCATGTCAGACGATTTTTCCCGTCGAAATATGGGGGGAAAGAAATTTTCGGGAGAGGAAAAAAAAATTTTCCTTCAAAATTTAAAAAAAAAAAAATGTCCAAAAAAACCCATGTCAGACGATTTTTCCCGTCGAAATATGGGGGGAAAGAAATTTTCCGGAGAAGGAAAAAAATTTTTCAAAAAAAATGTCCAAAAAAACCTGTCAGACGATTTTTCCCGTCGAAATATTAGGGGGGGGGGGGAATTTTCAGGAGAGGAAAAAACAATGTCCAAAAAAACCCATGTCAGACGATTTTTCCCGTCCAAATATGGCGGAGAAAAATTTTCAGAAGAGGAGAAAAAAATTTACCCTCAAAAATTTTTCAAAAAAAATTTCCAAAAAAACCCATATCAGACGATTTTTCCCGTCGAAATATGGGGGGGGGGGGAATTTTTCAGGAGAGGAAAAACAAATTTTTCCTAAAATTTCTTAAAAAAAAATCTCCAAAAAAGCCCATGTCAGCCGATTTTTCCCGTCGAAATATGGGGGAAAAAAATTTCTGGAGAGGGAAAAAGAATTTTCCATCAAAAATTAAAAAAAAAAAATGTCCAAAAAGACCCAAGTCAGACGATTTTTCCCGTCGAAATATGGGGGGGGGGAAATTTCAGGGGAGGAAAAAAAAATTTTCCGTCAAAAATTTAAAAAAAAAAAAATCCATAAAAACCCATGTCAGACGATTTTTCCCGTCGAAATATGGGGGGGGGGGGGGAGTTTTTCAGGAGAGGAAAAACAAATTTTTCCTAAAATTTTTTAAAAAAAAATCTCCAAAAAAACCTATGTCAGACGATTTTTCCCGTCGAAATATTAGGGGTGGGGGGGAATGTTCAGGAGAGGAAAAAACAATGTCCAAAAAAACCCATGTCAGACGATTTTTCCCGTCCAAATATGGGGGAAAAAAATTTTCAGAAGAGGAAAAAAAAATTTACCCTCAAAAATTTTTCAAAAAAAATGTCCAAAAAAACCCATGTCAGACGATTTTTCCCGTCGAAATATGGGGGGAAAAAAATTTCAGGAGAGGAAAAAAAAATATTCCCTCAAAAATTTAAAAAAAAAAAAATCCAAAAAAACCCATGTCAGACGATTTTTCCCGTCGAAATATGGGGGGGGGGGGGGAATTTCAGGAGAGGAAAAAAAAATTTTCCCTCAAAAATTTAAAAAAAAAAAATCCAAAAAAACCTATGTCAGAGGATTTTTCCTGTCAAAATATGGGGGGGGGGGGGGGGAATTTTCAGGAGAGGAAAAAAAAAATTTTCAAAAAAATGTCCAAAAAAACCCATGTCAGACGATTTTTCCCGTCGAAATATGGGGGAAAAAAATTTCTGGAGAGGGAAAAAAAATTTTCCATCAAAAATTAAAAAAAAAAAATGTCCAAATAAACCCATGTCAGACGATTTTTCCCGTCGAAATATGGGGGAAAAAATTTTCAGGAGGAAAAATAAATTTTCCCTCAAATTTTTAAAAAAAATCTCCAAAAAAACCTATGTCAGAGGATTTTTCCTGTCAAAATATGGGGGGGGGGGAATTATCAGGAGAGGAAAAAAAAAAATTTCAAAAAAAATGTCCAAAAAAACCCATGTCAGACGATTTTTCCCGTCGAAATATGGGGGAAAAAAATTTCTGGAGAGGGAAAAAAAATTTTCCATCAAAAATTAAAAAAAAAAAATGTCCAAAAAAACCCATGTCAGACGATTTTTCCCGTCGAAATATGGGGGGGAAAAAAATTTCAGGAGAGGAAAAAAAAATTTTCCCTCAAAAATTTAAAAAAAAAAAAATCCAAAAAAACCCATGTCAGACGATTTTTCACGTCGAAATATGGGGGGGGGGGATTTTTCAGGAGAGGAAAAAGAAATTTTTCCTAAAATTTTTTAAAAAAAATATCCAAAAAAACCTATGTCAGACGATTTTTCCCGTCGAAATATTAGGGGGGGGGGGGGGAATTTTCAGGAGAGGAAAAAACAATGTCCAAAAAAACCCATGTCAGACGATTTTTCCCGTCGAAATATGGGGGGAAAAAAAATTACAGGAGAGGAAAAAAAAATATTCCCTCAAAAATTTAAAAAAAAAAAATCCAAAAAAACCCATGTCAGACGATTTTTCCCGTCGAAATATGGGGGAAAAAAATTTCTGGAGAGGGAAAAAAAATTTTCCCTCAAAAATTTAAAAAAAAATGTCCAAAAAAACCCATGTCAGACGATATTTCCCGTCGAAATATGGGGGAAAAAATTTCTGGAGGGAAAAAAAATTTTCCCTCAAATTTTTAAAAAAAATCTCCAAAAAAACCTATGTCAGAGGATTTTTCCTGTCAAAATATGGGGGGGGGGGGGGAATTTTCAGGAGAGGAAAAAAAAAAATTCCCTCAAAAATTTAAAAAAAAAAAATCCAAAAAAACCCATGTCAGACGATTTTTCCCGTCGAAATATGGGGGGGGGGGGAATTTTCAGGAGAGGAAAAAAAAATTTTCCCTCAAAAATTAAAAAAAAAAATCCAAAAAAACCCAAGTCAGACGATTTTTCCCGTCGAAATATGGAGGGAAAAAAATTTTCAGGAGAGGAAAAAAACATTTTCCCTCAAAAATTTAAAAAAAAATCTCCAAACAAACCCATGTCAGACGATTTTTCCCGTCGAAATATGGGGGGGGGGGGAATTTTCAGGAGAGGAAAAAACAATGTCCAAAAAAACCCATGTCAGAGGATTTTTCCCGTCGAAATATGGGGGAAAAAAATTTTCAGGAGAGGAAAAAAAAATTTTCCCACAAAAATTAAAAAAAAAAATGTCCAAAAAAACCCATGTCAGACGATATTTCCCGTCGAAATATGGGGGAAAAAAAATTCTGGAGGGGGAAAAAAAATTTTCCATCAAAAATTTAAAAAAAAAAATGTCCAAAAAAACCCATGTCAGACGATATTTCCCGTCGAAATATGGGGGAAAAAAATTCTGGAGGGGGAAAAAAAATTTTCCATCAAAAATTTAAAAAAAAAAATGTCGAAAAAAACCCATGTCAGAGGATTTTTCCCGTCGAAATATGGGGAAAAAAATTATCAAGAGAGGAAAAAAAAATTTTCCCTCAAAAATTTAAAAAAAAAAATGTCCAAAAAAACCCATGTCAGACGATTTTTCCCGTCGAAATATGGGGGAAAAAATTTTCAGGAGAGGAAAAATAAATTTTCCCTCAAATTTTTAAAAAAAATCTCCAAAAAACCTATGTCAGAGGGTTTTTCCCGTCAAAATATGGGGGGGGGGGGGGGAATTTTCAGGAGAGGAAAAAAAAAATTTTCAAAAAAAATGTCCAAAAAATCCCATGTCAGACGATTTTTACCGTCGAAATATGGGGAAAAAAAATTTTCTGGAGAGGAAAAAAAATTTTCCCTCAAAAATTAAAAAAAAAAAATGTCCAAAAAAACCATGTCAGACGATTTTTCCCGTCGAAATATGGGGGAAAAAAATTTCTGGAGAGGGAAAAAAAATTTTCCATCAAAAATTAAAAAAAAAAATCCAAAAAAACCCATGTCAGACGTTTTTTCCCGTCGAAATATGGGGGGGAAAAAATTTTCAGGAGAGGAAAAATAAATTTTCCCTGAAATTTGTAAAAAAAATCTCCAAAAAACCTATGTCAGATGATTTTTCCCGTCGAAATATTAGGGGGGGGGGGGGGGGGAATTTTCAGGAGAGGAAAAAACAATGTCCAAAAAAACCCATGTCAGACGATTTTTCCCGTCCAAATATGGGGGAAAAAAATTTTCAGAAGAGGAAAAAAAAATTTACCCTCAAAAATTTTTCAAAAAAAAAAATCCAAAAAAACCCATGTCAGACGATTTTTCCCGTCGAAATATGGGGGGGGGGGGGGAATTTTTCAGGAGAGGAGAAACAAATTTTTCCTAAAATTTTTTTAAAAAAAATCTACAAAAAAACCCATGTCAGGCGATTTTTCCCGTCGAAATATGGGGGAAAAAAATTTTTGGAGAGGGAAAAAAAATTTTCCCTCAAAAATTAAAAAAAAAATGTCCAAAAAAACCCATGTCAGACGATTTTTCCCGTCGAAATATGGGGGGAAAAAAAATTTCAGGAGAGGAAAAAAAAATTTTCCCTCAAAATTTAAAAAAAAAAAAAATAAAAAAAAACCCATGTCAGACGATTTTTCCCGTCGAAATATGGGGCGGGGGAATTTTTCAGGAGAGGAAAAACAAATTTTTCCTAAAATTTTTTAAAAAAAAATCTCCAAAAAAACCCATGTCAGGCGATTTTTCCCGTCGAAATATGGGGGGGAAAAAAATTTCAGGAGAGGAAAAAAAAATTTTTCCTCTAAAATTTAAAAAAAAAAAAATAAAAAAAAACCCATGTCAGACGATTTTTCCCGTCGAAATATGGGGGAAAAAAATTTCTGGAGAGGGAAAAAAAATTTTCCCTCAAAAATTTAAAAAAAAATGTCCAAAAAAACCCATGTCAGACGATATTTCCCGTCGAAATATGGGGGAAAAAATTTTCAGGAGAGGAAAAATAAATTTTCCCTCAAATTTTTAAAAAAAATCTCCAAAAAAACCTATGTCAGACGATTTTTCCCGTCGAAATATGGGGGGAAAAAAAATTTCAGGAGAGGAAAAAAAAATTTTCCCTCAAAATTTAAAAAAAAAAAAAATAAAAAAAAACCCATGTCAGACGATTTTTCCCGTCGAAATATGGGGCGGGGGAATTTTTCAGGAGAGGAAAAACAAATTTTCCCTAAAATTTTTTAAAAAAAAATCTCCAAAAAAACCCATGTCAGGCGATTTTTCCCGTCGAAATATGGGGGGAAAAAAAATTTCAGGAGAGGAAAAAAAAATTTTTCCTCTAAAATTTAAAAAAAAAAAAATAAAAAAAAACCCATGTCAGACGATTTTTCCCGTCGAAATATGGGGGGAAAAAATTTCTGGAGAGGGAAAAAAAATTTTCCATCAAAAATTAAAAAAAAAAATCCAAAAAAACCCATGTCAGACGTTTTTTCCCGTCGAAATATGGGGGGGAAAAAATTTTCAGGAGAGGAAAAATAAATTTTCCCTGAAATTTGTAAAAAAAATCTCCAAAAAACCTATGTCAGATGATTTTTCCCGTCGAAATATTAGGGGGGGGGGGGGGGGGGGGGGGGAATTTTCAGGAGAGGAAAAAACAATGTCCAAAAAAACCCATGTCAGACGATTTTTCCCGTCCAAATATGGGGGAAAAAAATTTTCAGAAGAGGAAAAAAAAATTTACCCTCAAAAATTTTTCAAAAAAAAAAATCCAAAAAAACCCATGTCAGACGATTTTTCCCGTCGAAATATGGGGGGGGGGGGAATTTTTCAGGAGAGGAGAAACAAATTTTTCCTAAAATTTTTTTAAAAAAAATCTACAAAAAAACCCATGTCAGGCGATTTTTCCCGTCGAAATATGGGGGAAAAAAATTTTTGGAGAGGGAAAAAAAATTTTCCCTCAAAAATTAAAAAAAAAATGTCCAAAAAAACCCATGTCAGACGATTTTTCCCGTCGAAATATGGGGGGAAAAAAAAATTCAGGAGAGGAAAAAAAAATTTTCCCTCAAAATTTAAAAAAAAAAAAAATAAAAAAAAACCCATGTCAGACGATTTTTCCCGTCGAAATATGGGGCGGGGGAATTTTTCAGGAGAGGAAAAACAAATTTTTCCTAAAATTTTTTAAAAAAAAATCTCCAAAAAAACCCATGTCAGGCGATTTTTCCCGTCGAAATATGGGGGGGAAAAAAATTTCAGGAGAGGAAAAAAAAATTTTTCCTCTAAAATTTAAAAAAAAAAAAATAAAAAAAAACCCATGTCAGACGATTTTTCCCGTCGAAATATGGGGGAAAAAAATTTCTGGAGAGGGAAAAAAAATTTTCCCTCAAAAATTTAAAAAAAAATGTCCAAAAAAACCCATGTCAGACGATATTTCCCGTCGAAATATGGGGGAAAAAATTTTCAGGAGAGGAAAAATAAATTTTCCCTCAAATTTTTAAAAAAAATCTCCAAAAAAACCTATGTCAGACGATTTTTCCCGTCGAAATATGGGGGGAAAAAAAATTTCAGGAGAGGAAAAAAAAATTTTCCCTCAAAATTTAAAAAAAAAAAAAATAAAAAAAAACCCATGTCAGACGATTTTTCCCGTCGAAATATGGGGCGGGGGAATTTTTCAGGAGAGGAAAAACAAATTTTTCCTAAAATTTTTTAAAAAAAAATCTCCAAAAAAACCCATGTCAGGCGATTTTTCCCGTCGAAATATGGGGGGAAAAAAAATTTCAGGAGAGGAAAAAAAAATTTTTCCTCTAAAATTTAAAAAAAAAAAAATAAAAAAAAACCCATGTCAGACGATTTTTCCCGTCGAAATATGGGGGAAAAAAATTTCTGGAGAGGGAAAAAAAATTTTCCCTCAAAAATTTAAAAAAAAATGTCCAAAAAAACCCATGTCAGACGATATTTCCCGTCGAAATATGGGGGAAAAAATTTTCAGGAGAGGAAAAATAAATTTTCCCTCAAATTTTTAAAAAAAATCTCCAAAAAAACCTATGTCAGAGGATTTTTCCTGTCAAAATATGGGGGGGGGGGGGGAATTTTCAGGAGAGGAAAAAAAAAAATTTCAAAAAAAATGTCCAAAAAAACCCATGTCAGACGATTTTTCCCGTCGAAATATGGGGGAAAAAAATTTTCAGAAGAGGAAAAAAAAATTTACCCTCAAAAATTTTTCAAAAAAATGTCCAAAAAAACCCATGTCAGACGATTTTTCCCGTCGAAATATGGGGGGAAAAAAAATTTCAGGAGAGGAAAAAAAAATATTCCCTCAAAAATTTAAAAAAAAAAAATCCAAAAAAACCCATGTCAGACGATTTTTCCCGTCGAAATATGGGGGGGGGGGGGAATTTTCAGGAGAGGAAAAAAAAATTTTCCCTCAAAAATTAAAAAAAAAAAATCCAAAAAAACCCATGTCAGACGATTTTTCCCGTCGAAATATGGAGGGAAAAAAATTTTCAGGAGAGGAAAAAAAAATTTTCCCTCAAAAATTTTAAAAAAATCTCCAAACAAACCCATGTCAGACGATTTTTCCCGTCGAAATATGGGGAGGGGGGGAATTTTCAGGAGAGGAAAAAACAATGTCCAAAAAAACCCATGTCAGAGGATTTTTCCCGTCGAAATATGGGGGAAAAAAATTTTCAGGAGAGGAAAAAAAAAATTTCCCACAAAAATTAAAAAAAAAAATGTCCAAAAATACCCATGTCAGACGATATTTCCCGTCGAAATATGGGGGAAAAAAAATTCTGGAGGGGGAAAAAAAATTTTCCATCAAAAATTTAAAAAAAAAAATGTCCAAAAAAACCCATGTCAGACGATATTTCCCGTCGAAATATGGGGGAAAAAAATTCTGGAGGGGGAAAAAAAATTTTCCATCAAAAATTTAAAAAAAAAAATGTCGAAAAAAACCCATGTCAGAGGATTTTTCCCGTCGAAATATGGGGAAAAAAATTATCAAGAGAGGAAAAAAAAATTTTCCCTCAAAAATTTAAAAAAAAAAATGTCCAAAAAAACCCATGTCAGACGATTTTTCCCGTCGAAATATGGGGGAAAAAATTTTCAGGAGAGGAAAAATAAATTTTCCCTCAAATTTTTAAAAAAAATCTCCAAAAAACCTATGTCAGAGGGTTTTTCCCGTCAAAATATGGGGGGGGGGGGGGGAATTTTCAGGAGAGGAAAAAAAAAATTTTCAAAAAAAATGTCCAAAAAATCCCATGTCAGACGATTTTTCCCGTCGAAATATGGGGAAAAAAAATTTTCTGGAGAGGAAAAAAAATTTTCCCTCAAAAATTAAAAAAAAAAAATGTCCAAAAAAACCATGTCAGACGATTTTTCCCGTCGAAATATGGGGGAAAAAAATTTCTGGAGAGGGAAAAAAAATTTTCCATCAAAAATTAAAAAAAAAAATCCAAAAAAACCCATGTCAGACGATTTTTCCCGTCGAAATATGGGGGGGGAAAAATTTTCAGGAGAGGAAAAATAAATTTTCCCTGAAATTTGTAAAAAAAATCTCCAAAAAAACCTATGTCAGAGGATTTTTCCTGTCAAAATATGGGGGGGGGGGGGGGGGAATTTTCAGGAGAGGAAAAAAAAAATTTTCAAAAAAAATGTCCAAAAAAACCCATGTCAGACGATTTTTCCCGTCGAAATATGGGGGGAAAAAAAATTTCAGGAGAGGAAAAAAAAATTTTCCCTCAAAAATTTAAAAAAAAAAAATCCAAAAAAACCCATGTCAGACGATTTTTCCCGTCGAAATATGGGGGAAAAAAATTTCTGGAGACGGAAAAAAAATTTTCCATCAAAAATTAAAAAAAAAAATCCAAAAAAACCCATGTCAGACGATTTTTCCCGTCGAAATATGGGGGGGGGGAAATTTTCAGGAGAGGAAAAATAAATTTTCCCTGAAATTTGTAAAAAAAATCTCCAAAAAAACCTATGTCAGAGGATTTTTCCTGTCAAAATATGGGGGGGGGGGGAATTTTCAGGAGAGGAAAAAAAAAATTTTCAAAAAAAATGTCCAAAAAAACCCATGTCAGACGATTTTTCCCGCCGAAATATGGGGGGAAAAAAAATTTCAGGAGAGGAAAAAAAAATTTTCCCTCAAAAATTTAAAAAAAAAAAATTCAAAAAAACCCATGTCAGACGATTTTTCCCGTCGAAATATGGGGGAAAAAATTTTCAGGAGAGGAAAAATAAATTTTCCCTCAAATTTTTAAAAAAAATCTCCAAAAAACCTATGTCAGAGGGTTTTTCCCGTCAAAATATGGGGGGGGGGGGAATTTTCAGGAGAGGAAAAAAAAAATTTTCAAAAAAAATGTCCAAAAAATCCCATGTCAGACGATTTTTCCCGTCGAAATATGGGGAAAAAAAATTTTCTGGAGAGGAAAAAAAATTTTCCCTCAAAAATTAAAAAAAAAAATGTCCAAAAAAACCATGTCAGACGATTTTTCCCGTCGAAATATGGGGGAAAAAAATTTCTGGAGAGGGAAAAAAAATTTTCCATCAAAAATTAAAAAAAAAAATCCAAAAAAACCCATGTCAGACGTTTTTTCCCGTCGAAATATGGGGGGGGAAAAATTTTCAGGAGAGGAAAAATAAATTTTCCCTGAAATTTGTAAAAAAAATCTCCAAAAAAACCTATGTCAGAGGATTTTTCCTGTCAAAATATGGGGGGGGGGGGAATTCTCAGGAGAGGAAAAAAAAAATTTTCAAAAAAAATGTCCAAAAAAACCCATGTCAGACGATTTTTCCCGTCCAAATATGGGGGAAAAAAATTTCTGGAGAGGGAAAAAAAATTTTCCCTCAAAAATTTAAAAAAAAATGTCCAAAAAAACCCATGTCAGACGATATTTCCCGTCGAAATATGGGGGAAAAAATTTTCAGGAGAGGAAAAATAAATTTTCCCTCAAATTTTTAAAAAAAATCTCCAAAAAAACCTATGTCAGAGGATTTTTCCTGTCAAAATATGGGGGGGGGGGGGGATTTTCAGGAGAGGAAAAAAAAAATTTCAAAAAAAATGTCCAAAAAAACCCATGTCAGACGATTTTTCCCGTCGAAATATGGGGGAAAAAAATTTTCAGAAGAGGAAAAAAAAATTTACCCTCAAAAATTTTTCAAAAAAATGTCCAAAAAAACCTATGTCAGACGATTTTTCCCGTCGAAATATGGGGGGAAAAAAAATTTCAGGAGAGGAAAAAAAAATATTCCCTCAAAAATTAAAAAAAAAAAAAATCCAAAAAAACCCATGTCAGACGATTTTTCCCGTCGAAATATGGGGGGGGGGGAATTTTCAGGAGAGGAAAAAAAAATTTTCCCTCAAAAATTAAAAAAAAAAAATCCAAAAAAAACCCATGTCAGACGATTTTTCCCGTCGAAATATGGAGGGAAAAAAATTTTCAGGAGAGGAAAAAAAAATTTTCCCTCAAAAATTTAAAAAAAAATCTCCAAACAAACCCATGTCAGACGATTTTTCCCGTCGAAATATGGGGGGGGGGGGGGGAATTTTCAGGAGAGGAAAAAACAATGTCCAAAAAAACCCATGTCAGAGGATTTTTCCCGTCGAAATATGGGGGAAAAAAATTTTCAGGAGAGGAAAAAAAAATTTTCCCACAAAAATTAAAAAAAAAAATGTCCAAAAAAACCCATGTCAGACGATATTTCCCGTCGAAATATGGGGGAAAAAAAATTCTGGAGGAGGAAAAAAAATTTTCCATCAAAAATTTAAAAAAAATCTCCAAAAAACCTATGTCAGAGGGTTTTTCCCGTCAAAATATGGGGGGGGGGGGGGAATTTTCAGGAGAGGAAAAAAAAAATTTTCAAAAAAAATGTCCAAAAAAAACCCATGTCAGACGATTTTTCCCGTCGAAATATGGGGGGAAAAAAAATTTCAGGAGAGGAAAAAAAAATTTTCCCTCAAAAATTTAAAAAAAAAAAATCCAAAAAAACCCATGTCAGACGATTTTTCCCGTCGAAATATGGGGGGGGGGGGGGGGAATTTTTCAGGAGAGGAAAAACAAATTTTTCCTAAAATTTTTTTAAAAAAAATGTCCAAAAAAACCCATGTCAGACGATTTTTCCCGTCCAAATATGGGGGAAAAAAATTTTCAGAAGAGGAAAAAAAAATTTACCCTCAAAAATTTTTCAAAAAAATGTCCAAAAAAACCCATGTCAGACGATTTTTCCCGTCGAAATATGGGGGGAAAAAAAATTTCAGGAGAGGAAAAAAAAAATATTCCCTCAAAAATTTAAAAAAAAAAAATCCAAAAAAACCCATGTCAGACGATTTTTCCCGTCGAAATATGGGGGGGGGGGGGGGGGAATTTTTCAGGAGAGGAAAAACAAATTTTTCCTAAAATTTTTTTAAAAAAAATCTACAAAAAAACCCATGTCAGACGATTTTTCCCGTCGAAATATGGGGGGAAAAAATTTTTGGAGAGGAAAAAAAAATTTTCCCTCTAAAATTTAAAAAAAAAAAATAAAAAAAAACCCATGTCAGACGATTTTTCCCGTCGAAATATGGGGGAAAAAAATTTCTGGAGACGGAAAAAAAATTTTCCATCAAAAATTAAAAAAAAAATGTCCAAAAAAACCCATGTCAGACGATTTTTCCCGTCGAAATATGGGGGGAAAAAAAATTTCAGGAGAGGAAAAAAAAATATTCCCTCAAAAATTAAAAAAAAAAAAAAATCCAAAAAAACCCATGTCAGACGATTTTTCCCGTCGAAATATGGGGGGGGGGAATTTTTCAGGAGAGGAAAAACAAATTTTTCCTAAAATTTTTAAAAAAAAAATCTACAAAAAAACCCATGTCAGGCGATTTTTCCCGTCGAAATATGGGGGGAAAAAATTTTTGGAGAGGGAAAAAAAATTTTCCCTCAAAAATTTAAAAAAAAATGTCCAAAAAAAACCCATGTCAGACGATATTTCCCGTCGAAATATGGGGGAAAAAATTTTCAGGAGAGGAAAAATAAATTTTCCCTCAAATTTGTAAAAAAAATCTCCAAAAAAACCTATGTCAGAGGATTTTTCCTGTCAAAATATGGGGGGGGGGGGGGGGGAATTTTCAGGAGAGGAAAAAAAAAATTTTCAAAAAAAATGTCCAAAAAAACCCATGTCAGACGATTTTTCCCGTCGAAATATGGGGGGAAAAAAAATTTCAGGAGAGGAAAAAAAAATTTTCCCTCAAAAATTTAAAAAAAAAAAATCCAAAAAAACCCATGTCAGACGATTTTTCCCGTCGAAATATGGGGGGGGGTGGGATTTTTCAGGAGAGGAAAAACAAATTTTTCCTAAAATTTTTTTAAAAAAAATCTCCAAAAAAACCTATGTCAGATGATTTTTCCCGTCGAAATATTAGGGGGGGGGGGGGAATTTTCAGGAGAGGAAAAAACAATGTCAAAAAAAACCCATGTCAGACGATTTTTCCCGTCCAAATATGGGGGAAAAAAATTTTCAGAAGAGGAAAAAAAAATTTACCCTCAAAAATTTTTCAAAAAAATGTCCAAAAAAACCCATGTCAGACGATTTTTCCCGTCGAAATATGGGGGGAAAAAAAATTTCAGGAGAGGAAAAAAAAATATTCCCTCAAAAATTTAAAAAAAAAAAATCCAAAAAAACCCATGTCAGACGATTTTTCCCGTCGAAATATGGGGGGGGGGAATTTTTCAGGAGAGGAAAAACAAATTTTTCCCAAAATTTTTTAAAAAAAAATCTACAAAAAAACCCATGTCAGGCGATTTTTCCCGTCGAAATATGGGGGGAAAAAATTTTTGGAGAGGGAAAAAAAATTTTCCCTCAAAAATTTAAAAAAAAATGTCCAAAAAAACCCATGTCAGACGATATTTCCTGTCGAAATATGGGGGAAAAAAATTTCTGGAGGGAAAAAAAATTTTCCATCAAAAATTAAAAAAAAAATGTCCAAAAAAACCCATGTCAGGCGATTTTTCCCGTCGAAATATGGGGGGAAAAAAAATTCAGGAGAGGAAAAAAAAATTTTTCCTCTAAAATTTAAAAAAAAAAAAATAAAAAAAAACCCATGTCAGACGATTTTTCCCGTCGAAATATGGGGGAAAAAAATTTCTGGAGAGGGAAAAAAAATTTTCCATCAAAAATTAAAAAAAAAATGTCCAAAAAACCCATGTCAGACGATTTTTCCCGTCGAAATATGGGGGGAAAAAAAATTTCAGGAGAGGAAAAAAAAATTTTCCCTCAAAATTTAAAAAAAAATAAAATAAAAAAAAACCCATGTCAGACGATTTTTCCCGTCGAAATATGGGGCGGGGGAATTTTTCAGGAGAGGAAAAACAAATTTTTCCTAAAATTTTTTAAAAAAAAATCTCCAAAAAAACCCATGTCAGGCGATTTTTCCCGTCGAAATATGGGGGGAAAAAAAATTTCAGGAGAGGAAAAAAAAATTTTTCCTCTAAAATTTAAAAAAAAAAAAAATAAAAAAAAACCCATGTCAGACGATTTTTCCCGTCGAAATATGGGGGAAAAAATTTTCAGGAGAGGAAAAATAAATTTTCCCTGAAATTTGTAAAAAAAATCTCCAAAAAAACCTATGTCAGAGGATTTTTCCTGTCAAAATATGGGGGGGGGGAATTTTCAGGAGAGGAAAAAAAAAATTTTCAAAAAAAATGTCCAAAAAAACCCATGTCAGACGATTTTTCCCGTCGAAATATGGGGGGAAAAAAAATTTCAGGAGAGGAAAAAAAAATTTTCCCTCAAAAATTTAAAAAAAAAAAATCCAAAAAAACCCATGTCAGACGATTTTTCCCGTCGAAATATGGGGGGGGGGGGGGAATTTTTCAGGAGAGGAAAAACAAATTTTTCCTAAAATTTTTTTAAAAAAAATCTCCAAAAGAACCTATGTCAGATGATTTTTCCCGTCGAAATATTAGGGGGGGGGGGGGGAATTTTCAGGAGAGGAAAAAACAATGTCCAAAAAAACCCATGTCAGACGATTTTTCCCGTCCAAATATGGGGGAAAAAAATTTTCAGAAGAGGAAAAAAAAATTTACCCTCAAAAATTTTTCAAAAAAATGTCCAAAAAAACCCATGTCAGACGATTTTTCCCGTCGAAATATGGGGGGAAAAAAAATTTCAGGAGAGGAAAAAAAAATATTCCCTCAAAAATTTAAAAAAAAAAATCCAAAAAAACCCATGTCAGACGATTTTTCCCGTCGAAATATGGGGGGGGGGGAATTTTTCAGGAGAGGAAAAACAAATTTTTCCCAAAATTTTTTAAAAAAAAATCTACAAAAAAACCCATGTCAGGCGATTTTTCCCGTCGAAATATGGGGGGAAAAAATTTTTGGAGAGGGAAAAAAAATTTTCCCTCAAAAATTTAAAAAAAAATGTCCAAAAAAACCCATGTCAGACGATATTTCCTGTCGAAATATGGGGGAAAAAAATTTCTGGAGACGGAAAAAAAATTTTCCATCAAAAATTAAAAAAAAAAATGTCCGAAAAAACCCATGTCAGGCGATTTTTCCCGTCGAAATATGGGGTGAAAAAAAATTTCAGGAGAGGAAAAAAAAATTTTCCCTCAAAATTTAAAAAAAAAAAAAATAAAAAAAACCCATGTCAGACGATTTTTCCCGTCGAAATATGGGGCGGGGGAATTTTTCAGGAGAGGAAAAACAAATTTTTCCCAAAATTTTTTAAAAAAAAATCTCCAAAAAAACACATGTCACGCGATTTTTCCCGTCGAAATATGGGGGCAAAAAATTTCTGGAGAGGGAAAAACAATTTTCCCTCAAAAATTTAAAAAAAAATGTCCAAAAAAACCCATGTCAGAGGATTTTTCCCGGCGAAATATGGAGGGAAAAACTATTTCAGGAGGAAAAAAAATTTTCCCTCAAAAATTTAAAAAAAAAATGTCCAAAAAACCCATCTCAGACGATTTTTCCCGTCGAAATATGGGGGGGGGGGAATTATCAGGAGAGGAAAAAAAAATTTTCCCTAAAAAATTTAAAAAAAGAAAATAAAAAAATCCCATGTCAGACGATTTTTCCCGTCGAAATATGGGGGAAAAAAATTTGTGGAGAGGGAAAAAAAATTTTCCCTCAAAAATTAAAAAAAAAAATGTCCAAAACAACCCATGTCAGACGATTTTTCCCGTCGAAATATGGGGGGGGGGGGGGGAATTTTCAGGAGAGGAAAAAAAAATTTTCCCTCAAAAATTTTTCAAAAAAAATGTCCAAAAAAACCCATGTCAGAGGATTTTTCCCGTCGAAATATGGGGGAAAAAAATTATCAGGAGAGGAAAAAAAAATTTTCCCTCAAAAATTTAAAAAAAGAAAATAAAAAAAACCCATGTCAGACGATTTTTCCCGTCGAAATATGGGGGGAAAGAAATTTTCAGGAGCGGAAAAAAAAAATTTGTAAAAAAAATGTCCAAAAAAACCCATGTCAGACGATTTTTCCCGCCGAAATATGGGGGGAAAGAAATTTTCAGATGAAAAATTTTTTTTTTTTAAAAAAGTCCAAAAAAACCTATGTCAGACGATTTTTTCCGTCGAAATATGGGGGGAAATAAATTTTCAGGAGAGGAAAAAAAAATTTTACCTCAAAAATTTAAAAAAAAAATCTCCAAAAAAACCCATGTCAGACGATTTTTCCCGTCGAAATATGGGGGCTAAAAATTTTCAGGAGAGGAAAAAAAAATTTTCAAAAAAAATGTCCAAAAAAACCCATGTCAGACGATTTTTCCCGTCGAAATATGGGGGGAAAGAAATTTTCAGGAGAGGAAAAAAAAAAAGTTTTTAAAAAAATGTCCAAAAAAACCTAAGGTCGGTATCATATATATTGGCCGGTGAGTTTCGTGAGGGGTATTCTCCCACCACACAGTTTGCCTGCCTCGGTGCTCCTTTTCTCAACGTTTTCTGACTCGCTCTCGTTCCATCTCGCTCTCGCCTTCGCAGAACAAGAGTGAGCCAGAAATGGTGGGGATAGTGCCAAGCTTCTGGGGTGTAGACCAAACCGAGCTGTCAGCGTAGAAATACACACATCAGAATAGGTGTGCGTTAGCTACGAAAAAATTCAGGAGCTTTATTAGTTAGAACATTGACACTTTCTCGATAGATTCATCTCGTATTGGTCTACGCATAGCTTCGTAACGCACACAACTATTACGCTAAGAACAAATAACAGCCAAACGGCTAGGTTCAGGCGGAGCAGAGCAGCGTTCCCGTTACCCCACCATGCCCTGCGAGGACCACGCAACTCCAACTGACAAATCCACGATCGTCAGATGGTGGTGGCTGATTTCCCCTCGATCGCTGCTCGCGAAACGAAACTCACCGGCCAATATATTTGATACCGACCTTAGTTCAGAGGATTTTTCACGTCGAAATATGGGGGGAAAAAATTTCAGGAGAGGAAAAAAAAATGTCAAAAGAACCCATGTCAGACGATTTTTCCCGTCGAAATATGGAGAGAAAAAAATTTTCAGAACAGGAAAAAAAAATGTCCAAAAAAACCCATGTCAGACGATTTTTCACGTCGAAATATGGGGGAAAAAAATTTCAGGAGAGGAAAAAAAATGTCAAAAAAACCCATGTCAGACGATTTTTCACGTCGAAATATGGAGGGAAAAAAATTTTCAGGAGAGGAAAAAAAAATTTTCCCTCAAAAATTTAAAAAAAAAAAATGTGCAAAAAAACCCATGTCAGAGGATTTTTCCCGTCGAAATATGGGGGGAAAAAATATTTCAGGAGGAAAAAAAATTTTCCCTCAAAAATTTTTTAAAAAAAAGTGTCCAAAAAAACCCATGTCAGACGATTTTTCCCGTCGAAATATGGGGGGAAAGAAATTTTCAGGAGAGGAAAAAAAAATTTTAAAAAAAAATTTCCAAAAAAACCTACGTCAGAGGATTTTTCACGTCGAAATATGGGGGGAACAAATTTCAGGAGAGGAAAAAAAATGTCAAAAAAACCCATGTCAGACGATTTTTCCCGTCGAAATATGGAGGGAAAAAAATTTTCAGAACAGGAAAAAAAATGTCCAAAAAAACCCATGTCAGACGATTTTTCCCGTCGAAATATGGAGGAACAAAAATATTTCATGAGGAAAAAAAATTTTCCCTCAAAAATTAAAAAAAAAAAATGTCCAAAAAACCCATGTCAGAGGATTTTTCCCGTCGAAATATGGGGGGAAAGAAATTTTCAGGAGAGGAAAAAAAAATTTTCCCTCAAAAATTAAAAAAAAAAAATGTCCAAAAAAACCCATGTCAGAGGATTTTTCCCGGCGAAATATGGAGGGAAAAACTATTTCAGGAGGAAAAAAAATTTTCCCTCAAAAATTTAAAAAAAAAATGTCCAAAACAACCCATGTCAGACGATTTTTCCCGTCGAAATATGGGGGGGGGGGGGGGAATTTTCAGGAGAGGAAAAAAAAATTTTCCCTCAAAAATTTTTCAAAAAAAATGTCCAAAAAAACCCATGTCAGAGGATTTTTCCCGTCGAAATATGGGGGAAAAAAATTATCAGGAGAGGAAAAAAAAATTTTCCCTCAAAAATTTAAAAAAAGAAAATAAAAAAAAACCCATGTCAGACGATTTTTCCCGTCCAAATATGGGGGGAAAAAAATTTTCAGAAGAGGAAAAAAAAATTTACCCTCAAAAATTTTTCAAAAAAAATGTCCAAAAAACCCATGTCAGAGGATTTTTCCCGTCAAAATATGGGGGGAAAAAAAAATTTCAAAAAAAATGTCCAAAAAAACCCATGTCAGACGATTTTTCCCGTCGAAATATGGGGGAAAAAAATTTTCAGGAGACGAAAAAAAAATTTTCCCTCCAAAATTTAAAAAAAAAAAATCCAAAAAAACCCATGTCAGGCGATTTTTCCCGTCGAAATATGGGGGGGGGGGGAATTTTCAGGAGAGGAAAAAATTTTCCCTCAAAAATTTAAAAAAAAAAATCCAAAAAAACCCATGTCAGACGATTTTTCCCGTCGAAATATGGGGGAAAAAAATTATCAGGAGAGGAAAAAAAAATTTTCCCTCAAAAATTTAAAAAAAGAAAATAAAAAAAAACCCATGTCAGACGATTTTTCCCGTCGAAATATGGGGGGAAAAAATTTCCAGGAGGAAAAAAAATTTTTCCCCCAAAAATTAAAAAAAAAAATGTCCAAAAAAAACCATGTCAGACGATTTTTCCCGTCGAAATATGGGAGGAAAAAAATTTTCAGGAGAGGAAAAAGCAAATTTTCCCTCAAATTTTTAAAAAAAAATCTCCAAAAAAACCATTTCAGGATTTTTCCCGTCGAAATATGGGGGAAAAAAATTATCAAGAGAGGAAAAAAAAATTATCCCTCAAAAATTTAAAAAAAGAAAATATCCAAAAAAACCCGTGTCAGAGGATTTTTCCCGTCAAAATATGGGGGAAAAAATTTTCAGGAGAGGAAAAAAAAATTTTTCAAAAAAAATATCCAAAAAAACCCATGTCTGACGATTTTTCCCGTCGAAATATGGGGGAAAAAAATTTTCAGGAGAGGAAAAAAAATTTTCCCTCAAATTTAAAAAAAAAAAATAATCCAAAAAACCCATGTCAGACGATTTTTCCCGTCGAAACATGGGGGGAAAAAAATTTTCAGGAGAGGAAAAACAAATTTTCCCTCAAATTTTTAAAAAAAAAATCTCCAAAAAAACCTATGTCAGAGGATTTTTCCCGTCAAAATATGGGGGGAAAAAAATTTTCAGGAGAGGAAAAAACCATGTCCAAAAAAACCCATGTCAGACGATTTTTCCCGTCCAAATATGGGGGAAAAAAATTTTCAGGAGACGAAAAAACAAATTTTCCCTCAAATTTTTAAAAAAAAAACCTCCAAACAAACCTATGTCAGAGGATTTTTCCCGTCAAAATATGGGGGGAAAAAAATTTCAGGAGAGGAAAAAAATTTTTTCAAAAAAATGTCCAAAAAAACCCATGTCAGACGATTTTTCCCGTCCAAATATGGGGGAAAAAAATTTTCAGGAGACGAAAAAACAAATTTTCCCTCAAATTTTTAAAAAAAAAACCTCCAAACAAACCTATGTCAGAGGATTTTTCCCGTCAAAATATGGGGGGAAAAAAATTTCAGGAGAGGAAAAAAATTTTTTCAAAAAAATGTCCAAAAAAACCCATGTCAGACGATTTTTCCCGTCGAAATATGGGGGGGAAAAATTTTCAGGAGAAGAAAAAACCATGTCCAAAAAAACCCATGTCAGACGATTTTTCCCGTCCAAATATGGGGGAAAAAAATTTTCAGAAGAGGAAAAAAAAATTTACCCTCAAAAATTTTTCAAAAAAAATGTCCAAAAAAACCCATGTCAGAGGATTTTTCCCGTCGAAATATGGGGAAAAAAAATTATCAGGAGAGGAAAAAAAAATTTTCCCTCCAAAATTTAAAAAAAGAAAATATCAAAAAAAAACCCATGTCAGAGGATTTTTCCCGTCGAAATATGGGGAAAAAAAATTATCAGGAGAGGAAAAAAAAATTTTCCCTCAAAAATTTAAAAAAAGAAAATATCCAAAAAATCCCATGTCAGAGGATTTTTCCCGTCAAAATATGGGGGGGGGGGAATTTTCAGGAGAGGAAAAAAAAATTTTTTAAAAAAATGTCCAAAAAAACCGATGTCAGAGGATTTTTTCCGTCAAAATATGGGGGAAAAAAATTTTCAGGAGACGAAAAAAAAATTTTCCCTCAAAAATTTAAAAAAAAAAAATCCAAAAAAACCCATGTCAGACGATTTTTCCCGTCGAAATATGGGGGAAAAAAATTTTCAGGAGACGAAAAAAAATTTTCCCTCAAAAATTTAAAAAAAAAATGTCCAAAAAAACCCATGTCAGACGATTTTTCCCGTCGAAATATGGGGGGGGGGGGGGGGGAATTTGTGGAGGGAAACAAAATTTTCCCTCAAAAATTTAAAAAAAAAAATGTCCAAAAAAAACCATTTCAGACGATTTTTCCCGTCGAAATATGGGGGGAGGAAAAAAATTTTCAGGAGAGGAAAAAAAAATTTTCCCTCAAAAATTTAAAAAAAAAAATCCAAAAAAACCCTTGTCAGACGATTTTTCCCGTCGAAATATGGGGGGAAAAAATTTCTGGAGAGGGAAAAAAAATTTTCCCTCAAAAATTAAAAAAAAAAATGTCCAAAAAAAACCCATGTCAGACGATTTTTCCCGTCGAAATATGGGGGGAAAAAATTTCTGGTGAGGGAAAAAAAATTTTCCCTCAAAAATTTGAAAAAAAAAAATCCAAAAAAACCCATGTCAGACGATTTTTCCCGTCGAAATATGGGGGGGGGGGGGGGAATTTTCAGGAGAGGAAAAAAAAATGTCCAAAAAAACCCATGTCAGACGATATTTCCCTTTGAAATATGGGGGGAAAAAATTTTCAGGAGAGGAAAAAAAAATGTCCAAAAAAACCCATGTCAGACGATTTTTCCCGTCGAAATATGGGGGGAAAAATTTTTCAGGAGAGGAAAAAAAAATTTTCCCTAAAAAATTTAAAAAAAAAATATATCCAAAGTATTAGATTTTCCTTATAGTGTAGAAATATTGGCAAGACTTCGGAGTCACAAAACGTTTCGTTATCTCCTTCTAGTACATCAAGGCCTTAATTATAAATGTACAAAACTTCGGATAAACCGACCTTGGGGAAGTGCTGGTAAAATCAACGATTAGAAATATACGTCCTTCTGCTCAACTATGCAAAACGGAAGTGTCCGAGGAAACAAAGAAAGTATGAAACATAAAAATGGAACCAGATAGATCAACATCGATCGTATCTTCTGCCACCTAGGGGCGCGCGGGGAAAGCTTATAGCATGAATTTTTACCCCATTTTCATCCAACACTTCCCCTTAAAAATACAATGCTTAAATTCTAACTTAACGGTTCTAACCCCAACAATCGAATACAATTGGAGTGCTTTGGTTTATTCAAAGCTTTGGTTAGGATATCTGCGGTCATTTCTTGGGTACACATATACCTTAGTTTGATTTTTCCAGCACTCAGAACTTCGCGTATAAAGTGGTGCTTGATGGCAATGTGCTTTGTTCTGGCATGATACACCGGATTTTGGGTCAATTTCAAGGCGCTTGCGTTATCGTTATAAATAAGAGCGCCCCGGTCAAGCGGCACACAGAGTTCGGAAAGTGCGGCCTCCAAATGAATAGCTTCCTTAGCCGCTTCGGTAATGGCAGTGTACTCGGCCTCTGTAGTGGACAAGGCGACCGTGCGTTGTTTTCTGGATTCCCAAGTGACAGGACTCCCACCAAAGAAGAACACGTAACCGGTATACGAATGTCGATCATTTACGCAACCTCCCCAGTCCGCATCGGTATAACCTATTATATTAGCGTTATTAGTTCGATAGGTTAAACAATAATCAGTTGTCCCTTTTACATATCGCAAGACCCTTTTTGCAGCCTCCCAATGCGACTTATCAAAACAATTATTAAATTGGCTTAACAAACTAACAGCATGAGTGATGTCGGGTCTGGTGGTAACAGACAAATACATGAGGCTACCTATTAACTCTCGATAAGTATACCGAGTTTCCCAGTTTGACCGTGTGAGCTCATTTTTTATCAGTCTCACTCCTGGATCCAATGGGGTACTTACAGGATTAGCTTCGGACAACTTAAATTTTTGCAATAACTCCTGAATGTATCCCTTTTGGCTCATAGTAACCCATCCCGTCTCCACTTCAAACTCAATACCGAGACAGTATTTAATATTACCCAAGTCCTTTATTTCAAACGCGTTAGATAGGTGATCCTTGACTCGTTGGATTTTGGTTGGATCTCTGGAAATTATTAGAATATCATCAACATAAATAACAATCAAAAACATATCTTCCCCTTTTTCAATATAATAGACGCACGGGTCAAAGTTCGAAGAAGTTGCACCGAGACCAATTAATTCCTCATTTAATCTCGCGTGCCATTGTCGTCCAGCTTGTTTTAAACCATAGATGGCTTTCTTTAATTTACAAACTTGATTTCCTGATTCGAACAGCTGGAGCATTTTCTTAGCTTTATTCTGGACCGCGCTATCCTTTCTTTCCACCTCAATGAGTTTGGCCAACATTTCCTGCATGCGTTCAGGAATTTCCATGAAAATATCCTCTTCTAAGGACCCATATAGGTAAGCCGTATTCACGTCAGTTTGGTGAATGGTCAAGTCATATTGAGCCGTCAAGGCCGCAATCAAACGAATGGAACTCAACCGCGCGACAGGGGCGGAGGTTTCGTTGAAGTTCATACCAGGCCTCTGACTAAACCCCCTGGCAACTATCCTAGCTTTTCTTCTTTCAATGGTTCCGTCAGCTCTGTACTTGTTGGATAATATCACCCGACTTCCAACAATGTTTCTTCCTTCAGGACGTTCGACCAGATCCCATACATCCTTCTCCAACATGGATCGAAGCTCACTTGCCATGGCAAGCAACCACTCGTTTGCATCTGGTCCAGCTGTCGCGGTGTTCATCTGTACTTCAGTGGCATAGGCTGCACTGTCCTCTTGGTGATCGGCAGGTACCTCAGAATATATCTTTCGGGGTCTTCCCCGGGACCCACTCCTAATTAATCTGGGCCTCCCACGGCCTCTTTTGAGCGGGTGCTCCGTTTGTTCCTCATCTCCCCTTTTTCCGACGTCTTCGTCCTCGGGACACCCCGGACTATCTTCCGAGGATTCCTCAGAATCGCTACATGCGGGACTAGAACTGAGATTGAACGTAGCTTTGCGCGGAGAATCCGCCTCTACTTTATTTCTATCAGCTAAGTTTTCAGTCTTCGCGTGAATTCTCTCCTGGTTGCATATTACATCATCTATAAATTTTACATCTCTACTAACTATAACTTTATCAGTATTGGTGTCTAACAGGCGGTAGCCTTTGGATTGATCATCGATCCCCACGAATTTTAGTTCATTTGCCTTATTGTCTAACTTTTTCCTTAGTTCTCTTGGTATGTGAGCATAGGCCCGAGTCCCAAATATCTTTAGGGTTTGAAAATCTGGTTTTACCCCATCCCACATACAGATTGGGATATTTCCGGTCCCTTTTGTGCACATTCGGTTTTGTAAGTAGTTAGCGTGGTTAACTGCTTCCCCCCAGTATTTGTGTGGGAGCCCGGCTTCAATTAAAAGGCACCTGGCCATCTCAATTAGTGATCTGTTTTTCCGTTCCGCTACACCATTTTGCTCCGGGGTGTAGGTAACTGTGAGTTGACTAGCGATACCCTCCCTTTCAAACAATTCTTTTACTTCATGATTTACATATTCCGTGCCCCGGTCGGATCGAAAAGTCTTTGGTACTTTTCCGAATTTCGTTTTCATGCATTGAATATAGCTTTTAATTTGGTTCGGGACTTCCGATTTAAAACTTAATAGGGCTATGGTTGTATATCTACTGTAATCATCAATTAGTGTTAGGAGGTAACGCTTCTTTCCAGGGGTCATGGTCGGCATCGGACCACACAGATCAGTATGGATGAGTTCCAAGATTGACTTGGATTGACTATACGATTTCTTAGGAAATGGTTGCCTAGTCAGTTTTCCTTTAATGCACGTTTCACAAATTTCTCTTAATCCACAATCCTTTATTTGAATTCCTTCGATCATTTTCTTGGCTAACATGTCTTTAATAGAATCATAATTCCTATGCCCTAACCTTCGATGCCACAGATGTTGGCAGTTTTCATTATGTACGTCGGAAACTGCTGACGCCTTATGTATGCTCCTTAATTTATACAAGCTACCATACAATTCAGCAACTGCCACTGTTCTTTCGTCATTAATTATATGACATACATTTTTAAAAAAGTTAACCTTAAAATCTCCTTCCGTTAACCTCTTGACAGAAATTAAGCTTTCTTCTAGGGCAGGAATATACAATACATTCCTTATATTAACTATTTGAGTTCTACCTCCTTCGATTTCACATATAATATCACCTTCCCCTATTCCCAAGGCGCTAACAAGAATACCATTGGCTAACCTCACTTTCTCATTTTGACATGGATTGAGCACTCTGAAGAAATCTTTATGATTGGACATGTGACTAGTCGCCCCTGAGTCGATATACCACCCCTTATCTTTCTGTGAGTGATTATCCTTGACTTGGAAGCAAAGCCTACTATCGTTTTCGTCCTCTGATACAACTTGACTAACTTTTGGTTTGTTGTTGTTCTTTTCTTTCCAATTTTTATATTTAATACAATCCTTTTTCATGTGTCCTTTCTTACTACAAAAGTAACATGTGATCATACCTGGTGCAGTCCTTTTTGTGTTCTTCACCCCAGAGGTCTGCTCGTGCCTCGCCTTGAGTGCCGTATCGTCATGGTCAGGGGCTTTTGTTCTGGAATGCTGACGTCTTTCGGCCTCATCAATCAATTTTCCTTTAACCAGCTCTAGTGTTAGCTCATCTTGTGCTCTTGTCTCCAGTGCGGTGATCAGGGTGTTAAAAGACTCTGGAAGACTACCCAATAGCATAGCGATTACTAACTTATCCTTTAATACTTCCCCTAACGCAGCGAGCTGGTCCACAATATTGAGCATTTCATTTATGTGTTTGGACATGTCCCCATCTTCTGAAAGTTTTGAGTTACAGATCTTCTTATATAAATAGACCTGGTTACTTAGAGATGCCTTCTGGTGATATTTCTTTAGTGCTTCCCACGCTTCCTTGGCACTGGAAGTGTCCTTAATATGCCTTAACTGATCATCTTCCACCAATAATCCCATCGTTGCTCTAGCTTGCCCGTCTGCCTTAATCCATTTTTCGTCCGGTTTGACGGGCGTTTCCTTTTGGACCGTATACCATAGGTCTTCCCTAATTAACAACAACTCCACCTTACATTTCCAGATTGGAAAATTTGAGTTGTTTAATTTAACGATTGAAAAACGTGTCGAGTCTGCCATTGTTCCTTTCTTCTACGCCACGTGGACTGGGCCCATAACCTATTAGATTTTCCTTATAGTGTAGAAATATTGGCAAGAACGTTTCGTTATCTCCTTCTAGTACATCAAGGCCTTAATTATAAATGTACAAAACTTCGGATAAACCGACCTTGGGGAAGTGCTGGTAAAATCAACGATTAGAAATATACGTCCTTCTGCTCAACTATGCAAAACGGAAGTGTCCGAGGAAACAAAGAAAGTATGAAACATAAAAATGGAACCAGATAGATCAACATCGATCGTATCTTCTGCCACCTAGGGGCGCGCGGGGAAAGCTTATAGCATGAATTTTTACCCCATTTTCATCCAACACAAAGAAACCCATGTCAGAGGATTTTTCCCGTCGAAATATGCGGGGAAAAAAAATTTCAGGAGAGGAAAAAAAAATTTTCCCCCAAAATTTTTTTTAAAAAAAATGTCCAAGAAAACCCATGTCAGAGGATTTTTCCCGTCGAAATATGGGGGGAAAAAATTTTCAGGAGAGGAAAAAAAAATTTTTCAAAAAAACCCATGTCAGATGAATTTTCCCGTCGAAATATGGAGGGAAAAAATATTTCAGGAGGAAAAAAATTTTCCCTCAAAAATTTAAAAAAAAAATGTCCAAAAAAACCCATGTCGGACGATTTTTCCCGTCGAAATATGGGGGGGGGGGGGGAAATTTCAGCAGAGGAAAAAAAAATTTTCCTTCAAAAAATTTTTTAAAAAAAAATGTCAAAAAAACCCATGTCAGAGGATTTTTCCCGTCGAAATATGGGGGAAAGAAATTTTCAGGAGAGGAAAAAAAATTTTCCCTCAAAAATTAAAAAAAAAAAAATGTCCAAAGAAACCCATGTCAGAGGATTTTTCCCGTCGAAATATGGTTGTAGTAGCGCCGCTGAGCTTCCTACGTTTGAAGACTGTGACGGTCCGGGCGATCGCGAGACGGCCCTAGAGGTGCACTCAGAACCGCTGTAAGAGGAAAACCTCCGGTTCGCAGTCCTAGTCTAGCGTAATAAGGTGGTGAAACGGCGTCTCGACCCAACCGGGGATAGGAGCCGCTTGGCGTCGCGTCTCCGACGGCTGGGGGGGCCTGACCAGCCCCCCCCAGACCCCCCGGTGGCGCTCGTAACTATGACTCTCTTAAAATAGCCAAATGCCTCGTCATCTAATTGGTGACGCGCATGAATGGATTAACGAGATTCCCTCTGTCCCTATCTACATTCCAGCGAAACCACTTCCAATGGGATCGTATGTATCATATTACGGTACCAAGCGGTTTCGTTGGAGATAAAAATTCCTTACGGTGTTTAGCAATGAGTCAAGTGTGGTCTTCACAATTCCTTAACTGCTTTCCGGCCGCCCTGTGGCCTGCACGGTGGTTAGCTGGGAGGGTATTAAAGCTCACTCCATCTTGCAAGGTTTAAATGCTGCTATAGAGGAGACTCTGAGGCGCAGCGCGTCAGTTGGACCTTTTGAAACCGACACTCTCTGTCCCTATCTACATCCAGCGAAAAGCTGCCAAGGGAACGAATGCATCATATTTCGTTACCAAGCACTTTCGTTGGAGATAAAAATTCCTTACGGTGTTTAGCAATGAGTCAAGTGTGGTCTTCACAATTCCTTAACTGCTTTCCGGCCGCCCTGTGGCCTGCACGGTGGTTAGCTAGGAGGGTATTAAAGCTCACTCCATCTTGCAAGGTTTAAATGCTGCTATAGAGGAGACTCTGAGGCGCAGCGCGTCAGTTGGACCTTTCGAAACCGACACTCTCTCTGTCCCTATCTACACCCCCATCAGGGGCAGGTGGTTCATCTAACCCCTGTACGGGCGGTTGCGTTCCCGGTGTACCCGATTCGCATGGGGACTGGCATGCGATTTTATGCAAGGCCGTCCCCGGCCACCAGAGCGTCCCTGGTGGTCCCGGGTGAGTGCATGCACCCCAAATAGAGCAGAAGGTAGCCAGGGATTTTGTCTGGTTGCGAATGTATTATATTCTTCGTGACCTGGCATCCTGCTCAGAGAGAAAAATTCCTACAGTGGACGCCGTGGAGTCAAGCGTGGTCCTTCTCTGCTTTTTCCGGCCCGTCCCTGGCGGGGTCGCTAGTTATGTACGGCTAATACCACCTTGCAAGCCAAATGTCCGTATAGGCGAAAGCCTGAGGAAGGACGCGCCCCATTTGGGCCAAGACGGCTAGACTAGATGTCCCTATCTACAAATGCTGCTATAGAGGAGACTCTGAGGCGCAGCGCGTCAGTTGGACCTTTCGAAACCGACACTCTCTGTCCCTATCTACACTCCGGAATCGTACGCGTGAGATTGGACTCCAGTGGCCCCCGACAATACATCGACTAACACAACAGGACATCCTCGCCGAATTCTCAAGAACCGCGAGGGATATTCTGCGTGCAAAGGACCTTGAACAAGAAACCGGACAACAACGATAGGCCTATAGAAATCAGGTCAGTATTCACCTTGACAGTCAATGCAGGCGGTCCGTATATACCGTGGCTGTAAGGTGTAATGGAGGAGGCTTTAGCCGAATCCGTCCTGCTGGAGTCGAGCATATGCTGGCGGCTCTACCTCCCCGTGGTCCCCACTGGACAGCTCTGCGCGTCGTCCTCGACGTGCAGGGCTGACTAAACGAGCCGCTTCCCCCTCCGGGGGTAGACTCAACTTGTCCAATAATTCCCTAACGGGATGAGGGCAGGGTTTTTCCAAGTCGCGCGCATTACCATCCTTGAGCGCCGTTCCCCTGTCAATGGCTAGCTGGAAAGTCAAAACTAACATCTCGCGGGTTAAATGCTATTATAGGGGAAACTCCGAGGTGCGCCGCGTCGGTTGGACCTTTTAGCAGACACTATCTGTCCCTATCTACATTCCAGCGAAAGCACTGCCAAGGGAACGGATGTATCATATTCCGGTACCAAGCGCTTTCGTTGGAGATAAAAATTCCTTACGGTGGCTAGCAATGGGTCAAGTGTGGTCTTCACAGTTCCTTAACTGTTTCCGGCCGCCCTGTGGCCTGCACGGTGGTTCGCTAGGAGGGATCAAAGCTCACTCCACCTTGCATACTCAAATGGTGATATGGAGGAAACTCCGAGGTGCGCCGCGTCCGTTGGACCTTTAAGCAGACACTATCTGTCCCTATCTACATTCTAGCGAAACCACTGCCAAGGGATCGAATGTATCATATTTCGGTACCAAGCGCTTTCGTTGGAGATAAAAATTCCTTACGGTGGCTAGCAATGGGTCAAGTGTGGTCTTCACAGTTCCTTAACTGTTTCCGGCCGCCCTGTGGCCTGCACGGTGGTTCGCTAGGAGGGATCAAAGCTCACTCCACCTTGCATGCTCAAATGGTGATATGGAGGAAACTCCGAGGTGCGCCGCGTCCGTTGGACCTTTAAGCAGACACTATCTGTCCCTATCTACATTCTAGCGAAACCACTGCCAAGGGATCGAATGTATCATATTTCGGTACCAAGCGGTTTCGTTGGAGATAAAATTCCTTACGGTGGCTAGCAATGGGTCAAGTGTGGTCTTCACAGTTCCGTAACTGTTTCCGGCCGCCCTGTGGCCTGCACGGTGGTTCGCTGGGAGTGATCAAAGCTCACTCCATCTTGCATGCTCAAATGGTGATATGGAGGAAACTCCGAGGTGCGCCGCGTCCGTTGGACCTTTAAGCAGACACTATTATTATTATTATTATTATTATTATTATATGTCTTTATTTCACCATTACAATTAAGATTACAATGACGAGTAGGCGAGGTTCAGCATTAACTGCTGCTCTACAACCTAACCTAAAAAGCCGTTGGGAGGTAAGAAAAAGGTAAGAAAACAAAATAAAATAGTATAAAATACAATAAAATAAAATAAGATAAAAATAAAATAAAATAAGCGAAACTAAGAATAAGATAAGAATAAGAATAAGCAAATTACATAGGAAACCTCGAGAGGATGAAAGACCGAGCACTAGGTTTAAATGAGGCAAACGACGACAGAGAACGTATATTAGAAGGAATGGAGTTATAATAATAGGAAGATATGTAGGAGAAGGACGCAGTCAATTTACAAGAGCGGTGGTGAGGCACAGACAAATCAAAACAGCGTCTCGTTGACATAGAACCGCTAGAGTGCATGGACAGATTGGAGCGAAGCAGTTCATACAGATACCTCGGCGTACCAGTTGCTAGAATTTTATAGACCAGACAGCAGAGGTGGAAAATCCATCTCTGCTTCATCTTTAGCCAGCCAGAACGTTGGAAAGAAGGCGTTATGTGGTCGTAC